>OY728150.1:787507010-792507010 GCA_963277665.1 Viscum album | reverse complement strand
TGATTTGGAAAATATATAGAAAAAGGTAATTAATTATAATTATTTTCAGGATATAATCTTCTACAAAAAATTTCTTGTACTACTTTAGGGGTAGGAAATTTTAATTGAACATTAATTTCATAGGGTAAGAGATGATGTGAAAATAGAACAAAGAATATTTAATGGAATAAAATTTTCTTTAGATATGGAATTAAATACAATAAGTTTATATCATCATGTTCTCTATGTTGACTATAAATAAAACAAAAATTATAGGAAAATGATATTTAAATATACTTTTACATTAATTTATGATAAAACATCATTCTATTCACCCATCATAGATATATTGTTTTTTGGTTGATAACCTTATACTAAATATGTTATCTATAAATCTATATTAGTCCTAGGGAATTATTCTCTTGTTCAATGTCAGTATATAAACTTCTAAAAAATATTAACCATTTCAAATACCTAGTTTTGTGTTATTTTTGAAGAACTTCATATTATTCTTCCCTCTTCCCAAGATGATGTTTTATTAACCCTATTTATGATGCGGTTCCTAAAAATGGAATTTTCCAATATGAAACCATTATTTGATAAAATTTTGATAAAATTTTGAGAATGTAATTTATAAAATTTGGGGTATGAATGTAACACTTTCATATATTTTATTGAAAATTCATTATGTTCGTTATAGTATATGACATGCAACATATAGAGTAATAAAACCAAAAAATAATATTATTATTTATACATCAAATTTATAAACAATCAATTTAATTGGATGATAATAATTATATTAGCTACATTATAATATGTATATATATATAGTTCATAATGAATACAAATTTGTTGATTTATTCTTTAGAATAAAGCTATCAAATTTTAAAAAAGCTCTTTTATTCTTCAAAAATACACTGCATCAAAAATGGTATCTATTACATCTTTTGAGAAGGTATTATAATTAATTCAATATCAAATTAACAATTTAATTTGATAAAAATATATCAATTTTTAAGTTACTATTTCAAAATTATATTATGGTATAATATTGGTATTTTTTTGACAATAGTTATTTTTTAATTGAGAATGGAAAATAAATTTTTTTATGGAAAATTGTATTTTATTTTTATTATTGATTTTGGAAAAATTGACATTAGATTAGTTTTAAAATTCCATTTATTCCAATTGATTATATATACTAATTTTATTGTCTTTTTAATGAAATTTATACCTTATTTTAATATAATAACATTTTAAAACAAAAAAACAACATTTCAAAACGTAATTTTTGTTGTGTTTTATAAACACATTTTAAATATAAATTGTGACACATATAAGTATTTTATTTGATAAAATGGATATTGTATTTTGAATCATGAGGTTAAGTATTTTTATATAATCACCCTTCAGTTTTTTTCTAAATGAATATTAGTTTTTGTAAATTTTATCAACTCATTAAATGTAAAACTAGGTTAAACACGTTTCAAACTAATTGATAGGGCCATATGATTTCATCACAGTTATTATTTGACAATGTAAATTTGAACCTTAACCCCCTAGCATATATTTTTTTCAATTACATGAATCATCTGCATGAAAATGAATTATATAATATTATATCCAGAGAATGTAATAAAATTTCACCCCCTTAGTTTCTAATATATCCTATGAGTTCACATATGTACAAATAGATGATAAGAATGAATAAAATTGTATGAATTATGAAAAATGAAATTTTATTTATAATGGTAATATATTTATAATTTTTATTTATATAGTTACCATAATTTTTGGTGAAACACAAATAAATTATTTTTTAAATTGATATAATAATAAAATAAATTATTTTAATCATATTTTATATAATATAATTTCTGTGACATTTTGTGTTTCAAAAATACTGTAGGTTAAAACGTTGTACAATATTTGTGTAACCTTATATTCTAATTGTAGATTTTTATTTGTATCTATCATGTCAAATTAAATAAATGGTGTCAAAATTAACATTAATCAAATTTTAAGAAAATTTGATTTTATTAAATACATTTATAGTCAAAAAAATCTTGGAAGAGGACATGATGGGTTTGATTTTGTCTAAAATTCCATCCCCAGTTTATTTTTTATTCATGTGTCACCAAAAATGTAAAATTTAAATTCATTATGATTAAAAAATATGTTACCATAATTAAGGATAAAATTTGTTAACAGAGGGATTATTCTAAATGGTAATTCTTAAAAACCCATCAAAATGACAAAATTATATTAGTTGTTGTTATCACAACAAAATACTACCTTATATTATAATATATGACTATATTGGTGTATTTTTTTGATAATGAATTTATTATAATTTAATATTTTTTAAAAATCCAAAGTTCCCCTCACCTTAATTTTAAATGTTCATCATTCCTTTCGCTTGTGCACACCATATTTTACATTCTATATCATCCAAAACCTATTAAATTATCTACTAAACACCCATATACACATTCTAAAGGCATTGGACCTGAAAATAAGTACAACCCTATTTATTGAACTAGACATCCTTTACATAGATATTAGATCATTTTTTGATGAATATCCAATACATTACACAAACACATGCCTGAGTATCATAAAGGTATACTTATTTTAGAAAGATGGACACGTAAACAATTAGTCTATAAGTGATTTTAATCTTAACACCGATGTTATTCATAACAAGATCCCTTACTATTAAAATCATACATAATAGCTCTTATCATAACCTAAGTAATGGAATCATAATAACAGGGTTACCTTATATTCTTAGTACGGGAAAAAAAGTAGATAACAACATATCATTAGTATATGAGTATGAGAACAAAAAAATATCATTTTAAATCCATACCATTCATATCATTGATCATATACTTGTATCATCATAGAAATAATTATTGTTCATAATACATTAATCGTAATTGAATAAATGAACAAGAACAATTAGAGCATAGCATTTGCACAAGGCATAGATTTATTCCACACACGATGTATTAAAAATTCATTTCCTTTTTATTTTAAGAATTATTTTCAATACTAGATTAGTGGATTTGTATCACATAACAAATATTCATAGTAGTCATTGTTTACTCCCATGGATACCATAGTGGACATATTACCTTTTTTATCTTGGTTCACTCCTCATTCCAGTCCTATGTGTCTATTAGATATCAATCTTTACCCAATGCATTTGAGGGAGATATAGATCTGACAAATAAAAAAATAATAATAATAAATATCTGTAAAACATAATTATAAAACATTTATCAATTCAAAACACAAAAATGAAATAGTTTTCTTAAGGATTTCATAACAATATAACTTGTGGAAATGAAATAGGGTTCATAATCATTTCGTCATTTCATCACAGAATACCTACAGAAAAAAGAGGTTGGGTTAAAAATAATTTTATCATGGTATGTCCCATAGAAAAGAAATAGGTTTCATAACTAACTATCAGAATAAAAGAAAACTATTTAAAGGGAGAATAATAATGGAATACTTGGAACATATTTTCAATAAATAGTAAGTATCATGAAATGATGTAATATTAGATTGAAAATTATTTTGAAATAAAATTAATTTGATATGTTTCCTAAGGAATATATCCAAAAATAAATTATAAATTTATTAATAAGACACTATAAGGATTTTTGGTGACAATACATAATAATCCTCTATCGGATCTTGTTAGACATAACCTTTAATTACAAATTTCAAAATTCAAAAAAATTTAATCAGAAAAATATCCACTGCGCATGAATCTAACATCACACACCCATTGTCAAAATTTAAAAAAAAAACTATCCATCATCACTACTTCATGACTACCACCTCATCATGTTAACACTGAAATTAATCTTCCATAATCACAACATCTACCATCTCCCATTATTAACGATACACTAGTTTCACCATCGAAACCTTCTTTCACCACCAGAGCCAATGATTAGAGAAAACAAATCTAGAAGATCACACTAAACTCTCAGATTCAATGTCAAAAAATCACCACCACATGAAAACACATATAGAAAAATAAACATCAGAAAAAAACCAATTTGAAACAAATCAACATCAACAAGAGTTTAATGAATAAATGTTTATGGGGCCTGCTGGTGGAGGAATAAAATTTCGGACATGTGTTGTGTAAATTACTTTCCACCAAAATAACAGAAAAAAACATTATTTGAATACCACAACACCATAATTATAATTATAGGAGTGAGTTTCTAGGATTTTATGGTAGAATTGAAAGGATATTGGCTCAATAGGTGTGTGCACCTTCATAAGAGCTATTTCCAATCATTTATGGAACTAAAAAACTAGAAAACTAGAAATAACAATGAAAAATATGGGAAATCTAGAAAAGAAAATAATAGTATTCCCTATAAAAGGATTGTTAATATATTTAAGAGTCAACACAAAATTTCACCATCATATGGGAGCCCAAAAGAGAAGGAAGGAAACCAGTCTTGGTTCATGCTATTATGAAACCAATGGTGTCTAAATATGGTTGACCCAAACCACACCAACGAAACCAAAATACCATACTATGATGGGGTTGAAAATTTTAATTAGTTAGTAAGTGTGGAGGAATAACCAATGAGGGAATCATTATAGAGTGAAACAACAAAATAATAACAAGAAAAACCACCAAAATGAATGTTATATCCTAATGAGAGGTATATAAATTGAACCATAAATGAGTTCGAAAAAAGGTTGAATAATGATGGGAGTGGGTGTAAAAGGGAAGAATGTTCCAAAGAAGCAATGTGAAGCCTCCCCCTAAGAATCTCCATCAGAGATGAAACCATATCTATGGAGGGGGAAGGGGGAGATTCCCCTTAAAGGCTCCCACAAAGCATTCATGGAATGTGACTCATCTACTTGAGGAATATATCCTTTCATTAAAAATTACCTTTTTAAAAGTAAAATGTCACTATATATTTTGAAAATAATATTATTTGATAATAACATTTCAGACCTATCTTTTTTTCTACAAGTAAAATAATTTTCATGTTGTCAGGGCATTTTCATGTATGTCGTACACATTAAAAAATACTCATTTCAAATTTTTAGTAATAAAATAATTGGCCTTTTTTGGAAAATGACATGGTTTCGTTCAGAACAATTTTAAATAAATATCGTTTTAAATTCACTCAATAAATAATTTTTATTATTAAAAACATTTATATAATTATTTTTTGATGAAATATTGTTTTCTACTTATGAGTGAACTAAATATGTTTTTTTCATTCAAAATAATTTTAATTCTCTAATTAAATAATGAGAGGAAAATGAATGGAAAATATTAATTCTCATTAAATAAAAATTAGAGAATAAAATAATGAGTTTCATTTGAGATAGATCATTATATTTAAATATTGAAACCATAATCCAGAGAAATCTTGATAAACAAGAAAATTTTGATTGAAACCCACACCACATTAGTGACAATTAATCAGAATACCTAAGAGTAAATACATTTAAATGAAACATGTAATATCATAGAAAATATATTCAAGATATTAATTTAAATGGAGTTTTATATACTTCTAATAAATTTTTATAAGTGTATAATATCGCTAATTCTTTAAATATGCAATACTGTTACAAAAATCCCTTACCTTATGTCCTGAATTCCATATATTATGTTAAAAACTATTATATAATAAATATAAGTTTATTATAAACCCATTAAAAAAATAAGAAATATAAATTTCATTTAATATATGAATTACATATAACCTTTTATTACATATTTATATAAAATTCCATGTTAAACTTACATTTTGGTAAATTACTAATTTGTTTTTTGTGTATGTTTTGATTTGATATTTTTTCCCACTTTAATTTATATTTAATACACAATACCATAATCATGTCCATGATACACATATGCACACAGATATATATATATGATATATATTTATCATATATGTATTTAGACTAATCTATAAAATGTGGATATAAATATTGAAATACATCCTTCGTGGAGATGGTATGTAATATGTATGCATGAATGTTGTTTCCATTTTTTTATGGATTTAATGAATGAAATGTAAATAATATATTAACATAAGAAATTCATTTTTATTTCATATAAATACCTTATTATCATTAAACAAATATTTTTTTCATTTCACATCATATGTGAATGAATCACATCGCTTCACAAGGCGGTAGACCACAGTAAAAAACAAGCAACATTATCATATTCCCATATATAAAAATGTAATAATATATATGTGATACAATTATAATGAAGTTTAATAATATCAAAAAATTAAAATATAAATACATAATGTATATTTATATCCATCATAGAGTGGTGTTGATCGTAACAAATAATATCTGTTCAGGGGGTAGTAGTCCATCGTAAAGAAAAATAAAAATTTTATATCTGATTTAATGGAAGTGATGATAGTTTTATGTCATTAACATAACATTAAAAAATATCATCACATTTAAAATAAGTAGTCTATTATATCACAAATTATTAATAATAATTTAATTATATGTATTAATAAATAAAATAAAAACACATATTGAAAAACGTTACATCTTATTCATCTAACATCGTTATGTTTGAACATAAAGTCTTCCTAGGTTCTCTTTTTACACCAAATATGGATTATAGGATGAGATGAAGGATGTAATTAATATTTTTTTTGGTATTTTCTGAATTATATTATTAGGGTAGTGTGAATATTATATTCAAACAAGTAGCCTATTAAATATGAGATGAGTGGCACATTTGAAATGGTTGGAATGTAAAAGGCGTAACCACATATTTTCCATTATAAAAGGATAAAAAAATAAAATTATCAATTATTAGAACTAAATGGTCTATATATATATATATAAATGGTTTAATGATTTTTTCAGTAATGTTTACCATAATGTTTTAGTTTAACATACAATAAAAACATTTTTACCTTAACAATGATAAATAAATTTAAATGTTTTTTCTATTAATTGAATTAAGACATTATGATGACAATACAAGAAAATTCCAATTTTGATAATTAAAAATATGTTCTCTATTTTTCCAAATACCATTCATTTATGTGGGAATATTTAATTTTAAAATTACACCCATAGACGTGACGAAAAAGCTAGTTTCTAACGAATAATATTCAATATTTTTAAAAATTTTATATATAAAAATTAAGATTGAAAATGGTTCCAATGACCTAAATGGGAATAATTTAAATTTAATTGGACTAATTTTTCTCAAAAACCAATTTAAAAGAAAATATAATGCAATAAATTTTTCTTAAAAAGAATTGATATTTCTTATGAAATTGAGTTTTTTTTTTATTTTCATCAAAAACAGAATCATTTAGGGAAATCCCCAAAATTAACAATAACAAAAAATTTACTTAATTATTTTGAAAATAAATATTTATTTATGAAATTAAATTACTAAAAGGGTTATAATTAAATTATATTATTTTTTTATAAATAAATTTTTTTTTATTGAGAGAAATGAATTTTTGAAAGCCATGAAGTATTTATAGAAAATTAAATATTTATTTATAGATATATTTTTAGTATTTAAATCCATTTTACCTAATAATTGAAAATAAACTTTTTTATGATTTTAAAATTAAAAACTAGTTAGTAATAATATTTTTAATAATATTATTAATAACTTCATGTGGTTTAAAAAATTTCGGTATTGTTTTTAAAATATGATATAAAAGGAATTTAATATATTCAAAAGAAAATATTTCATAAAATATTAGGGCGTTATTTTATACCTCCCTTAAAATTAATTTCACCAATGAAATTTCATCACACTGATAAAAATCTATGTGGATACTTCTTCCCCATAATATCCTCAAGATCCCATTTAGCATCCTCAAACTAGTTGTTTCCCCATAAAACATTAACCAAGTGATTGGTTTTGTTTTATATAACATTCTCTTTAAAATGAAAAATCTCTTATGGTTATTCCATATAAAAATGATATTTAAAAATTAGAATAACCTCTGAGTTTAGAATATCTAATGAATTTGGTATAATCTCCCTCAAAAGAGATACGTGGAACACATAATGATCATCAGTGAGGTTTGGTGGATGTTCTAACCTATAGGTTACCATCAAGATATGATCAATAATTCCAACAGGAATGATATAACTAGATATTATTTTTCCTTCTTTCTAAATCTCCTTACCATATTCCATGAATAAATTATTAGTAAAACCTTTTATCCAAGTATAAATATAAAATCAATTTTTTCAATATCATTATAACTTTTTTGTACACATTATTTCTCCCAATAGTTTTATTTAATAGATTTGTCCCTCTATCGTATTAAATCAGAAAAATTAGTTTCCAATATATTTCTGTCTCATCTTTATTACAATAAACTGATGATCTAAACATATTTCCAAATATGGATTCATATGGGTTTATGAGAATCCATTAGTAAATAATATTGTTATAATAAATTCAAATACATGATGATTTTGATATGAACTACCTCCAAAATAAGAATAATTATATACCAAAATATCATATAGGGGTTTAATTTTTTCCCAAAATGAATATCACTTTGATGATGAAATGATGTGTTGACACTCAATTATATATCAAGACCTTGTTGAAGACTTAACCAAAATGGAGATGTAATCCACATGTCCCAATCCAGCCCAACTATATCTGGTATTCCCTAATACCATTCTACTCCGTAAATGTATATCCAAGAAATCTAACATATAGTGAAATATTAACTAATATAATTTATTTTTAATGACTTTGTATTATAATCAACTACAACCCATATATTGTTATTCCCTTTTGACATTTGGGGTATTCCAATGATAAAACCCATGGTGATTTTTCCATTTCAATTATGATATGGGTAATGGTTGTAAAATCATGTTATAATTTCATCTCATCGAATAAAAATGATCATATAACAAGAACATATATACAGGCTCTATGAAACCTATTTTTATGAAACCACAAAAGAAACACTCTCTTAGAGATCTATATATATTCATTTTTCTAGGATAAATAGAGAATTAGAAACTATCAGAGTCTTATAAAAACTTATTCTTGAAATTAGGTATCGATAAAACACATACAATATTCATGAAATATTTTATACAATCATGATCAAGGTAAAAATTAATAACATTTCTAACCATATTCTATATCACTATAACTTTTTTCATGGTCTATATAATCATTGCATTGATAGGTTTTTGAAAATTACATTGAAAAATATATGATTTAACTCCTTTATTTAGAATTTCCAGATCCATTCATAGTAAATATTTAAATTATGGATCTTTTTTGGCTCTTTTAATGTATAAGATATCATGATCGTTTCAACTCAATGGACATTCCACTTTTTTCTCGTTCCCTAGGAGGTTATATGTTGAGTTGTCATAATCTTTAATTAGCTCAAAATATCTTCTATGTAACATATTGGACACCATTTCTATGAATATGTACTATAATAATATAAAATGAGTATATATATTGCATTTTTTTCTCCGTAATGTTAATTCATTCACATATCTAATGGAAAAATTTCATTTTCTATCACATAATCATGTGTTTGATATTATTTCTCAGGAACCGTCATTTTTCATTAGGCAAAACCTAAAATACATGTAATTATTAATATGAGAATATTCAAATCCCTACATGGATGGATCATAATGGAGTTAAAACCCTTCTCCACTATAAGGTAATGTAATATTTGCACAATGATTTATCCTCTCTTCAGTTCCTCGAAATTTTCACCACATTCATCTATCCAGAGGAACATGGATCCCTTTAATGTTTACTTTGTGAGTGGACTACATAATTGTGGGAAATTATTCACAAACTATACATAATATGCAGTTAAACAATGAAAAATATGTATATAGGTAAATTTTTTAAATTATTAAAACATTCAATATCTATAGTCATTAATGGATTTAGTGATATACCCTCTATTGAGATTATATGACCCCATAATGAAACCCTTCACATCCAGAGTTCACATTTTGTAATTTAATTCATATATTTTATCCCTCCTTAGGTTATTCAGTACAACAATCGTGTTTTCTTCATGCCCATGTTTTCTATTTTAATATATATGAATATCACCCATAAATACTAACTTAAAGTGGTAAAGGTAATATATAATGTCTATGTTAATTAAATCCATGAATATAGTAGGGGCATTATTAATACTTAATGACATAACATTCTATTAATGGGGATCCAAAATTTCATGAAATTTTTTCCTAATTATATCCTCCTCTTTAACCCTCAATTCATGATATCAAGGATGAATGCCATTCATTGATAACTATTGATTCCTGTTCTAGATAAAATAGGTCATCAATAAGGGGGTAAAGAAACAAATTATTGATCTAGATCTTATTCATCTCCTAATAATAAATATGGAGTTTCACTGATCAAAATTTATAATAATAAAACATTTTTCTCCAAGGTGACCCACTTGGCCAAATGAATCCATTTTCTATGTTCTCTTAGAGATTATCTGTCAATTCTTATAACTCAATCTAGGATATTTTATATGTATTATATAAAATTATGGTGGAACTACATACGAGTTATATAAAAAACTCTAATTCGGGATTTGGTTTAAGTCTATCACACTTGTCTATAATGACAATATAAAATTACCACATTATAGGAATATCATTTATGTCATGTTTCAGTAAAACCATTAGAGATAAGAACCATTTATGAATTGGAATCAATGCTTATACAATGAATGTGATTTTCCTCAGATGTTCATACTTATCCTAAAATTGATTGACGATCATAGGATAGTTTTGAATATAAAATGTGACTTTAATTCATCAATAATTGATGTGGTATTTATAAAAATATATCCAATCAACAAATAAGTTAAAAAAATTTCATCTAGAGGGAGTGTGATATGATTTACCTGAAGAACATTATAATAATATTTAATCAAGTAAGAATCATATACACGAGATGTGATCATCACATCATTATGTGTTTTGACTACAAATTACAGATTAAATAATTTGGGTTGAATCTAGACACTGTGATAAAATTCATTAGTTATCAAAAATGGGTACATCCTTAGTCATATAAGACGATGGTTATAATATAGTAGATGGTACATGTATCTTTCACCACATATTTATCTCACCCATCATCATAAACAATGATCACATGAAATTTTCCCTTGTTCCCTCACTAAAGAGGTATTTATTGTTAATCATAATAATTAAAAAACATATTTGGTAATTGGTTAGCATTGTTCAATACTCATTCATTTAATGTACTAGAATGTGGGTGGTGTATTTTTTACTTCTTTCTCATTACATTCACAATTAGATAACTTTTTACCATTACATTGGAATTCAATTTCACAATGGCATTCCTTCCCACAATTCATTAATTTAATAGTCACCTTATGAATGTTCCAACCATGATTCCTTCCGCACAAGGAGCATGAAGGAATTACCATCTTCTTATCCTTATGGTTATTAGAGTTCCCTTTGAAACCCATTTTAATTATATTTTCAAATCCATGATATATATGTGAAAATTAATATAATCATTTAAACCATGAGAGAACAAATAATGATTTATTCATACCTAATGAAGTATATTATGGATAAATCCCATTATAAACCTCGTTTTATGACCCTAATGAAATAATAAACCTTACTTTTTGTTAGATTATAATCCCAGAGGGAACCCTTATATGTGATATTAAATTTTCCTCATAGGCGCAAAAATATTCAGTGTCCTTTTTTATAATCTAAAGGAATTACATATTTAAAATTACATAATGGATACAGTGGAATTACTTATTGAATGATAATATCTTCATATCATGTCACTCAATGGTGTCAATTTAATCATGTTCCATTGTTTTCAAGATGAGTGTCCACAATTAATCTGCACTTCCTTCTAAAGAATAGACATCCAAAAAGAAGATTTATTCTCTCGAAAACAAGAGGTTGAAAAATATATGTTTGTTGTACCAATACATTTTCATTACTAGAGGATAAATTAAACCACTGAAAGAAGGTGGAAGTTTCCTAATAAAAGACTCAACAAAACATTATTCCCTCACTTACAAAATTTGGATGTACATTATGATTCATAGATTAAGAATGTTTTGTGACAATAGTAATGATATATTTCATACTAGTATTCTTATAATTTGAATGATCATAGGGAAAATAAATTCATAGTCTGTTTTACTTAGAATTATCATGGTTTCTTTAGGTTCTATCCATTGAGTAAAACCAAAAATCAGAGTGTAAGAGACAATACTCGGTGTAGGGAACCACATAATCTTGAAAAATAAGTCATATGATGTATTAATTAATAAAAATTAATTTTTAATAAATTAATCCATGGGTTCATTTTTTTCCATTTATAGTCATCAACTATTTAAATCCTTCATTGTTTTCTTTAATGAGTTTATGAAATTCTAAAGCATGTCCCCTAAGACTGTCAAACCATGTGCATAAACAGGATCTTTTTCATGCACTAGGTATTGGTCCAGTCTAACTCAATGAATCCTCTTCAGAGATATTACCACAAGGTAAATCTTATCATGTTCTACATCCACTGTTACTTTCAATGGATGTATTAAATTCCTTATAATCCTCTAGATATATCATTTACTAAATTTCTATGATATTTTATATTAATTGACTCACCAGTATAATTATCCTCACACATATACTTAGAATTATCACAATATTTTACAAGTCCTAGTTTATAATGTTTAAAAAACTTGTCATATTATACCAATTACAATGAAAAAAACTATCAAACTTGTGTTTCAATTTTTATTTGGTTCCAGCTCGAGTAAGGATTTGGGAAAGACCGTGTTTAAATTTTTTGGGTATTGTTAAAAAGTGTGAATTTTTTACCTAAAGTTGTTGGGCACATGTGTAGAGCTTGTTTTGGAAACCCTACGTCGCTTCACCATTGAAATTGTTCAATCCTTGTATCTTCAAAAAATTTAAATGGGTAAATTCTTTAATTTATTGTGTTGTTTAAATTTTTCTTTTGTTAAAAATTTTATTATTATTATTTAATGAAATACATATTTTTATCAATTTATTATTATTATTATTATTATTATTAGAATGATCCATTAATATAATAATAATCATTAAAATGTTATTAATTATATTATTATTATTAAGGAAATTAAATGAAATAATAATGTTATTAATGTTTTATTATTACCATTATTGTTATCATTGTTTTATTATTATTATTAACGTTTTATTTTTACAATTATTGTATTATATATTTGAATTATTAATAATATTGTTCTATTTGTTATCATTAGGTTCTTTTTTGATAATTTTTTTTATTTTTAATAGGTTTCACCCGTTTTGTGCAGCATTGTAGCCCCCACCCACCCCCAACTCAACCATTATTCCCTCCTTCCCTATCTCGTGATAGCCGTTCCCACCCACTAACCTCCCCTCTTTACTAGATGGCATCCTACACAAAAACACCCCTCTACTATTGACCTCTAGTAATTCCGCACAATCAGGCTGCTCTGCATTCTCCACAAGTCAGTCCCTCAAGTCGCTCTGCCTCTGGCCTCACACCCTCGAATCGGTGTTGCACCGCCTTCGACCACACACCCATCACCCTACATTCTCAGGCTGCCCTGCACCCTCCAGCTGTCATGTACCCCCTGTCTGTGTGCCCAACAGCCACGCTGCACCTATGACGCACCCTCCATCCTCCGACCCGCCTTCTAATGGTGGCCATTGTCTACACCCCTCCGGTCGTTGGCACCACACAAGCCATGAAACCCCGTACCAAATTCCCTAAACCATCCGACCAGTGCGAGATGCATCTTTTCTGGCCAACAACAGTCTCTTCCATTGTGCAGCACCCTTTTCCGACTGTTGTATGACCCCAGGGGTCAAGAACACATTATCACCAACCCCCTTCTTCATTCATTCTCATGACCAGCCACACATCTTCTTCCCAATTGGGAGTGCGACGTACACCATATTAGAAGGTGAGTGATTTAGTTTTGTTCCATTTCTCATGTAGTGGGCTCTATGGGATTTTTTTTCGATGTTTAATTTTTTGAGTTATTTTTAGCCTGTTTTTTGGGTTATGGATTTTTTTCATTAGTTATAGTGTATTGGGGTGGTAGTCCCACGATACCGCAATATTCATCTTGCAAATTCTTTTGCACCTGTGTGAGGCATGTCGCATCGCCGATTTCGAGCTGCAAGTTGAGGTAGGCCTCCCACTGCACTTTCCATTGGATTTATAATTTATTTATTTTTTCCATTTCACTAATTTTCATTAAATGTGAAAAAATGTTATATAATTATTTTTAGAATATTGATTTTCTGGAAATTAAACTTCTTATATAATTGCATTACAGTACAAATATTCTCTTGATGAATTGTTTCACATTGGTGAAAATGGCCATTTTTCCTTTGAACATAATTCATGAAATTTTAATTGTGGTTCTGGGTTGATGTGAAATGTCTTCTTTCGACTTGTGAAAAAATGTTTTGGTATCTCTATAGAAATATTATTTCTTATAAATGTTATTTAAGGCCCGTTCAACTCTTGATTAATGTGGGGTGCGATTGGATATTTCAAAATGGGTTTACATGTAATGAAAAGGTGTGGGATTGGTTTGGGGGGGGTGTATACGAGTGTTTAAGGCCTGTTTGGAACATTAATAATAAATGGTTGTGCAATAAACTCTTCATGGATAATGGTCATGCATAGGATATATTGTATGCTGTGGGAGGACTATGCTATGTGGCTCCATTGTGCTTTAATGGTTAAAAATACTAGAAGTTGTTTCATGTGGGGACCTAGGGTAAGAATGCTATCAGAATTATTTTTATATTTATTCATGCGATTTGATGCACAGTTGTAATCGGTTGTCTCACCCTTTTTGTTGCACGCGTTGACATGGGAACATGGATTAGTGAGTTAATTTTTTGTGAACAATTCATACACTTGTTTAGAATATGAACTCGCTAGTGGCCCATAGTAGGGGATGCTCTATTATAATTATTATTATGGGATTGGGCCCATAAAACAGGCTAGGTAGGGTGACGGTCAGTCATTAGGGTGTTATGAATTCATTGAGTAGGGTATTCATTTATGACAGGTCACTCATATAGTATATTCTTGGTTTTTTATGAGCTCCCAAGATCGAACTATGACTTTTGGGATTTCTGTTACGTGAAGTGGTGGATATTAGGATTGTACATTTATCTACAATTCTCATTTTTGGTACTTACTTATATGCATTTCTGTATATTATTTTTCCTAGAAAGTGGTGAGCTCGTTTTAAGTAGTTTTTTGGGAAAAATTGTTTTCAAATGAAAGTGTTTTGTTCTCTTTGTACAAATCTAGAAATGTAAAAAAAATTAAAATGTTATTAGTACTATTGAAAAATAAAATAGTTTTGAAAATAAATAAGGGAAATTCTTTGTACTTTTTTATGTAATATATTTTGAATTTATTTATTATTAATTTTGTTTCAAACTTGAAATTAGTAAATTCTTTATATAATGGTAGTGCATTGGGAATAGTTTGTTGTGAATTCGAACTGAGTTTTAATACTAATTCTTATAGTGTTTTCTTCGTTTTAGTATCTTTTTCAAGTTTGACTCGATCTTTTTCACTATGGAGGAGAGTTGGTTGTGAGTTAGAGAATGAACCTTGGGGTAACATGGAGTTTTGGTCGTGGCCAGGTTATTGTGTGTTTATGGGTCACTCTTTATTTTTTTGCCATTTATTTACTTTTTTGTTTATTTTTATTTCAAAAAATACAATTATTTTCATTGGGAATAATTGTAATCATTTATACTCAATTGATTCCCTAGAATTTGTCACCAGCCCATGTGGAGAAAGAACACCTCTTGGGGATTTCCACGGATTGGCTCGGGTGACCGGTTTAGGGTAGACCTGGTATGGTTCATGAAAAAATGGTATCAGAAGAGGTCAGATCATAGTAGACCTTTTTTGAAAGCATCTATAGTAGTATGGTGTTTTCATTATAATAGGAATATAAATTTCAGGACTCGAGGCATAGGGACAGGAAGGACATCATGAACCCTTGCACATTCCGAACCTCAGGATACCATGGGGTATTTTGGTTTTGGTGTCTTTTTGGTTCCATTGAATTTTATTATGTTGGGAAATAAAAATGGAGTTGGGGAGTAGCCACGTGAGCTCGTAGGGCCTAAAAAGACATGTGGAGTAGGGAACATTTCCGTAGACTACACATTTTGATAGTGGCATGATTGGAATTTGACTTCCAACCATCTGTATATGTCACCCTTCAACACTAGTTTCCCCTTGTGGATCGTTTGGGTCTACATTAATTCCAAGAATTGTTTTTTGATGTTTTATTTTGGAGATTGTGAAATATTGAATTTGAAATGTAAATAACTATATTTTGATTAATTTCATTGCTTCCCTTTCCATAGATCTCTCCACCATTAAATATTGGTGAATTCCAAAGGTACAGCTTTGGGAGGTGCACCCTTAGAAAATCCTCCAGTTGATCAACCATGAGACTATGTCTTTGAGTTTCAAAAATTTGAATCATCCTCTATTTTATGGACAAGCATATCCTCTTAAAGAAGAGGAGTGGTTGTCGAAGATTGAGAAGAAATTTTGTTTTCTCATGATGGCTGTGTCATTGAAGGGGTTTTGTGGTACCTTTCTTCTTGATGGTCTAACCGGGAAATGGTAGAATTCTGTGTCTTGAAGAAATCTGAAAAACTATCTCACATTGGAGTTCCTTAATTAATCGTTCAAAAATTAATATTTTTCCAAGGTGAAAAATGCGAGGAAGAGGATGGAGTTGTTCATTATTTAGCAATGTGTTGGATCAATGATAGGATTATTTCGTCATTTCTCAATCATAGCTCTGTATGAACTAGTGTTTGATGGAAATGATCTCGTGAAAGATCATAAATTTGAGCTTCAGCATCATCCTGAGCTATAGTCAAAAGAGGAAGAGCACAACCTAGCCAACTTCTTAGATTTTGTGGGGAAATCCTTTATTGACGAACATGAGTTAGCAGAATGACCTAAGGTGGCAAATCTTTCCCCTTCCTTGGGATGTAGTATAGTGTATGGTGATAAGAAAAATGGGTAGCGACCTAATGTGGGTGGCTCTATTAGAGGAATAAAGAGGGATTTGGACTAACAATCAGTACCTTTAGAGAATAATTCCTTGATCTATCATTAGTGTTCATGGTATGGTCATAAGAAGCTAATGTCCCCATGTACTCTAAAATCCTTCCACACTTGTGGGTTCTTGGTTCACTAACAGCGGTTCTGCTGAAGTGTTTCTATGAAGTTCACTGAAGCCATACATGGATCATCGAATGTCACTTCATCTCATCAATAGGATTAGGACAATTCATGGGATCAGTTTGGGGTTTTTCCTTTGCAGTATACCCTAGATGTAGTGGTTGTCCCTTGTGATGTTTTGTGGTTTTGTTTTCCATCAGTTATATTAATGGTTGTTGTTGAACCTCTTTTAAATCAATATTTAATTGGATGTGTGTATGGTGAAATTCTGATTCATTTGTTATGGTTGGGAATTTTGGATGCCTGACTACGAGGTAGGAGATGCTTCAAGCATCACTGCTCTAGGGATAGGTCCTGGAGTGAAGCTGGTGGGTAGTCGGAAGAACCCCAATAGTGAAAAAGGGCCATGGTTTAATCATTGTCATTAATGTGGAATAGTTTGTGTTCTTTCGAGATGGTGACATTGTTGATATAGTGATGGATGTAGTTGTTATTATCTATATGTTGGGCCCCTACCTTCACTATTACCCCCTCCTGGTGGAGGTATTTGGTCTTTGTGGGATGTTTTAATGTTCAGGGAATCTCATCAGTTCATATGGTGGCAAGACCCACAGTGGGTCCTGTAGAGTTACACCTGAATTAATTTAGTGTTATCCCAATCTTTATGGTGGGGAGTCCATTCGGGCATCCCTGTTTCAGTATCAGAGTCTCTTTCCATGTATCGTTTGGTGATAGGTGGTCTTGTATGGAACCACCTAATCCTATGTTCTTCCTCTTAAGTAATGAATTGCATTGGAGTACAAAAAATAGTACTCTTGGACTAAGATTTTGGGAATAAGTGTTTGAGTTGGTTTATGTTGATTCATTCAATGGTTGAAATTAATGGTTTGGGTTATTTTTGGTATTTGTTAAGGTTTTTTTTGTTTTAATGATGACTTTTAACTCATGGGATTTCGGTTTCTGTTTGGATCGATCAACAAGAGTCACATATTTTTTTAGGTGGCTAAAACTTAAGAATTTTTATTTTTGGGTCTATATCTTGAGATGGATTTCCTAGGGTGGAATCCTTTATGGTAGGGAGAATTGTCACACCCGAGTTTCAATTTTTCTATGGTGGCAGCTTAGGCTGGTATTTGAGAGATCTCAGGTCTAAAATTTATGAATTTTGTTGAAAATTGTGTGTTTTTAGCTAATGTCATTGGGTGCATGGGAAGATCATGTTTTAGAAACCCCACGCGACTTAGCTGAGGAAATTGCAAGATATTCTTGTCTTCAAAAATTTTAAATGAGTAAATTTTGAAATTTATGGGGTTATTTAAAATTTGTTTTATTGTTAATAATTTTATTATTATTATTAAAAGGAAATGATTATTTTTATAATTTTTTTATCGTTATGATTATTATTTGTATTATTAATAAAAAGTACAAATAATATTATCATAATCATTAAAATGTTATTATTATTATTATTAATGTTAATGAATTTAAATAAATTATTATTGTTGTTATTGTTTTTTATTACCATTATTGTTCTCAAATTTTTATTATTAATACGGTTTTACTATTATTATTGTTGTTTTATTTATGAGAAATATTATTAATATTATTTTAAATATTATCATTAGGTTATATCGGTTATTATCTATTTTTTATTTTAGTTTATTTTATTAGGGTTTTAGCCATTCTACGCAGCACTGTAGCCCCCCCAATTCTCCCCCTTTTCCCCATTGTGAGTAGGCCCTTCCACCCTCTCGCCTCCCTACTCTACTATTCAGATTCCTCCCCATTGCATCCCCTCTCATACCAACCTCCAGCTGTTCCTCACGAGCAGGCTGCCCCGCACTCACTGCCAGCCATGCCCTCGAGCCAATCTTCTTTCATACTCCCACACTACAACGGGTGATGCACCTCTTCAGCCGCGCGTCCACCACCCTACTCCCTCAGGACGCCTCGCACACTCCAGTAGACTTTAGCCCACTATTTTTGATCCCTCCATCCACCATTTACTGGTCATGCACCTTCTAGCCTCCGACCCCCCTCCTGTCAGCGACCACCATCTACACACCATATGTCTGCCGACATCGCTCCGACCGCGACGTCCCCAGACCCTATCCCTGCACCGGAAGATCTGTGTGAACCTACCAATCCTTATCTAAGATGTACCTCCCCACAAATCTCCCTATTTTTATTAGCCTTTGTACCCCCCACACCCCTTCTCAAGTCATCATCACCGCCCTTTGTCATAGAAGAACTCTTTCTGGTCGCCGCGTAGCTCTAACCAGCCGGACTGACTCCATCGGCCATATGCACCCTCATGTTAGGAAAACCCCTCTTCCATTGTTATGTTTTTTTGGTGAACACCCTTCTCAATGCAAACAAACTAGAATAGTGACAACCGTAGCTCCGTACAACCCCCCACTGGTGTAACGTGCACTTTTTTTCGGCCAGCACCGCTCCCTTCCGGTGCTTGCTTCCCCTTTTCGAGTGTTGTGAGACCCCGATGGGAAGAAAAACTTCCATGCTGACCCCCCTGCATTATCCATTACCATTACCACCCATGAGTCTTCTTACTAATAGGGTGTGTGACACACACAACTGCCAAAGGTGAGAAGTTTGTTTTTGTTCCATTTTTCATACAGCGGTGTCGAGGTGACTTTTTTTATTTTTAATTTTTTTACTTATTATTAATTGGTGTTTTGGAGATTTAGATTTTTTTTCCATTTGTTGAAGTGTGTTGGCGAGGTAATATTTCATAACCACAATCTTCGAACTGCACGTGCTTGTGTGTCCATGCAAGGAGTGTCATGTCACCATGTTCAATGTTTGAGTTGAGGTAGGTCCCCCAAAAAACATTCCAATGAATTTAGAATATATTTATTTATTTCAATTTTATTTATATTCATTATATGTGAAGTATTATTAAATAATTATTTTTAGAATGATGATTTGATGGAAATGATACTATTTATTTCTTTTCATTGCACTAGAAATATTCCATAGATGGATTGTTGCCCAATGATGAAAATCCCCATATGGCATATGATTTTAATTAAGGAATTTTTAAATATGGTTCCCTATTGATGTGAAATTTTTTCTTCCAATGCATGAGAAAATGTTTTGGTATCTCTAGAGAAATAATATTTCATTTAAAAGTTTTTAATGTGTTTTTTGGAACTTAATGAATATGGGGTGAAATGGGTTATTTGAAAATGGTTTTTCTTACAACGCAAAGGTATTAGTTTCTTTTAATAAGGGGTAGTTTATCAAAGGGTTTTAACGAACGTTTTGAAATTCAAAAATAAATGGTTTGGTAGAAAACACACTATGGATTATTATAATCCCTTTATTACATTAGATGTGAAAAAATGACCATGCTTAGTTTCTCCCTTGTGATTGAACGGTTAAAAAGGAAAGAGGCCATTATATGTGGTAACATGGGTGGTGTGTGGTGTCTGAATTGTTATTATATTTATGCATGTGTTTTGAATCTATGTTGGCATCAGTTAGATCACCATTTTTGTTACATGTGTTGGGAACCTGGCATAGTTACAGATTTTTTTGTGAATGATTGTTGTGATAGTTCAGATTATGTACTGGCCAGTAGCCCAAAGTAGGGGATCCCCTGTTATTATTATTTCTATGGAATTTGGCCCCTTGACCAGGCCTGGTCGGGTGATGGACGAGTATTAGGGCATTATGACGTCATTAACTTGGGAATGCCATCCTGATGAGTAACATGTATAGTACATTCTAGATTTTTCACGATCTCTTAGATTCTACCCATTTCTTTTTGGATTTATGTTACTCACAATGATGGATATTATTCTTGTACATTTATCTGCATTTCCCTTATTGCATACTTACTATAATGCATTTGTGTGTATTTTTTTTCTTGGAAAGTGGTTGGATGGTTTTAGGTAGTTATCAGAAAAAATGGTTTTCAAATGAATGTGTTTTTTTCTCTTTGTACAAATTAGAAATTGTAAAAAAACAGTTTCCTTTTTGTCATGTTGTTGAAACAAATGAAAAGACTTTAGTTTTGAAAATAAATAAGTTCAATGGTTCGTACATTGTTTTTAAGTAAAATATTTACAAAAAATTAACTTTTAAAAATTTTAGGTCCAACATTAAATTTGTACATTCATTACTTAAAGGTGGTGCTTTGTGAATAGTTGGTTGGGCCTGCCTAATGTGATTTAATACTCATTACTATAGGGTTTTCTTTTTTTTAGTTTCTATTACAAGATTTACATGAGCTTGTTCTCCATGGGAGAGGGTTAGTTTAAGATTGGAGAGTGACCCTCAGGGTCGCAAGGAGTTTTGGTCATTTCCATATTAGTGTGATTTTGTTGGTCATTCATTATTTTTTGGGTAATTTATTTATTTAACATTGTCTTATTATATTTCTACTATATAGTTTATTTTCATTGGGTGAAATCATTCCCATTAATTCTATGTTGATGCCAAGGCCCTTTTCGTCATCCCGAGAGGATCAGGAATGCCTCTTGTGCCATGCCTCATATCATCTCGGATGACCGGTTAAGGGTCAACCTTGTTGGTTTGTGACACAAAAATATTATACATTGGTGTTACATTATATTAAATTAACATTCATTAAATTAAACAATCACACTCCTGAGGAACATAAAAGTATGTTTTCATTTGGACAATAAAATATGTAAAAAACTAGTAAATACGTTAGCTACATAATTTACCGATATGTTATTCATAAATATAATACTTAATAACTATATAATACATAATACATGTCATCATAACAGGGAAAAAGGAAACATAAGAAGGGTTTGAGAATAGATTCCTAGTATGTGTTAAAAAGAAAGAATTTAATATATAAGGAACATAGTGGTATGAGAACATACAAATAAAATTAGAAAACCATAACCTACATTTCACAGATTGTATACTTATGTCATAGAATAAATCATGGTATTTTATTATAAATTAATCATAATGGAATCGATGAACCTTACTCATGAGGGCATATAATTGGAATAAGAAATAAATTTATGGAATACGCATACACAAAGAAAATCATTTCTTTAGTAGTTTAAGGATAATTTAAGGTACTATTATAGTGGAATGGTTTCGCTCCTTAACCCATCATAGTAATCATGGTTCACTCCTATGATTGTTAAATTTGACATTGTCCTTTACTAAACACCATTATCTCCCCTTTCCAACTATGTTTACCTCATGAGATATCTATCATTACCAAATGCATTGAAGAGATATATTTATCCCACCAATCAAATATAGAAAATCCAATATATGTGTTCCAAAAGAATATAAACAAGTCTTCATATCAAAACCCATCAAAATGAATGGTTTTTATATATAATTCATCAAAATATTACTTATGGTAAAGATATAAGTTTCATAATCATTTAATCATTTCATCCAAGAATAACCCAGGGACATATATGGGATTTTCAAACTCTTTTTATTATGAAATATCACGAGGAGGAGAAATTAGTTTCATAAATGTCATGTCATCATATACATAAACCATGTAGATAAATAATAAGAATTTTATAGTTGGATCATATCCCAGAAAAAGATAAGTAATATCAACATATTTTATCTTAGATGGAGAATGATATTGGGAAAAAATCACTTGTAATGTTTTTGGACGAATATATCAATTCTATGAAACTCTTATTTCAAAAAAAATGAAAATTTAAATTGTAATTTTGAAATAATTTTCGTTGAATATATTCCTCAAAAAAATATCATTGAATATTTAATGAATGTAATATTCATGATTTTAGGATATTTCCATCCCTGTCATACTAGTCTAAATAAGGATTCCATTGATAGTTTTTTCAAAAGCCAAATGAGCCTTGTTTTGAAAAGGAAATAAAATATTACATTAATTATTTTTTATTAAATGAAAAATTGGTGTAAAAATTTATTTAAAAATCGTTTCTGTAATGATTTAAACATTTATTAACTAATTTTGGAGAAATTTTTTTGGGAATAAAAATTTCTTTTCACCGAAGAAAGAAATAAAGATGATTTTCTCTTAGAAACATAGTTTTGAACAATTGAGTTTATAATGTGAAATTCCCAAAGAAATTCGAATTGTAAATTTATTGTAATGAAATATTTATTTTGTTTATATTATAAAAGATTGATATTTAGTAAAAACATTTAAAAAACTAATCTATTTTGTGTGATGAAAGTATTTTTTATTGAAGTTATTAAACATTAATTTTTATTTAATTGAATAGTATTTTTCAATCATAAATGAAAATAAAATAATATATTCATTAAATAAATGTATTTTTTAAAAATTTTCTAAATACAATTATGTAAATGTATATTTTAATATGAAATTTTTCCAATATATTAATTTAATCCAAGAAAAATTATTTTTTATATAAAGCATATAATTTCTATATATTCCCTTTTTTTGAAATTATAAGTATAAGAAGGAAATTTGATTTATTTTATTTTCATTCTAAAATGTGATTATTAGAAATAATACTAGAATGAACAATTATTTCTTACTGTTAAATTATTTTTACTAAATAATTCATTTTCATTAGTAAATTTTATTAATTTATTCTTTATAAAATATTTATTTTTCCATAAAATAATAAATTATTTTTTTATATAATTGTTTTAAAAAATAATAAGTAAGATTAATTTAAAAAAAATAAGGGTTTGTAAATGATTAAAATTTGTTTAAATTAATTAATGGAAATAGTAAAAATAATAACTATAATAAAGTGTAAAACACTTTTTTTAGTAAAATTATTATTACTTAAAATTTAAATTATTTTACAAATATAAGAAATTATAATTATGTTTTTATAATTAAAAAATGATGTATACATATAAATTAAAAAAAATACACCCAAAATTGTTTATAAAGAATCTACATGTTTAAATAAATTGACAAATTTTGTTTTTAATAAATACATTAAATAAAATGATAAAGAATGTTTAAAAAGAGATAATATAATATAATAATATATTATTAGGATTCCAATGATAAAAAAATCGACATAAGATACAAAAGATGGTGAAAACATGATAGAAGAATGAAATCGTGATGAAATAAAGAAAAAAACAATGAAATAATAAATCATATTAAATATGTACAGAAGTATAAAATGGAAAATACAATAATTAATATAAAAAATGACACACATTTAGTATTCATTCCATTAAATAGTATATATATAATACATATGACATTATAAACCTAAACCAAACCTAATCTATTCAGGATTCTACTTCAATCACCAAGAAAATATATATATATGTGTGTGTGTGTGTGTCTCTATGTCTGTGTCATCCAATCTTCACACCCATGAAACCTAAACACTTGCTCCCAAAATCCATTTGTTTTTGTTTTATTCTAAATTAAATGCCAATTGACACTTTGGTTCATCCTTGCTTAAGGTAAGGATTTTATTTTAATTTCAATCTATAAATAAATGATTAATTTTCAAAGATACTTATTTGTGTTTGTGTGTATATATGTTTAAAAATATATAATATTTTTTTTTTCAGAATTTATATGGTAATGAATTTTTCAATTTTTTCAAAACTTATTGATTTATGTTTTTAATTTACTGTTTTAAGGGGATTTACTACAAAAAAATTAATTATTCTATTTTAAGGTTTATTTTTTTATAAATTAATATTTATTTATATATATGATTAATTATATTTATAAATTAAAATTTCATAATAATATGTGTATTAGTATATCAATACATTTACCAAGACTAGGTTTTAGAAAATTATGTCTCTAATTTATTTTCAAACTATGATTTAATTTATAAACCATTTATGAAATCCCAATATCTACTCATTTTCAATGAACTTTATATATATATAGATAGAAATAATGATTTAATGAATTTCTCTATGATGTTAAAGGAGTTTTTTTATTATTCATATCATCAATTTGTTTCTTTTATAAATAAAATCTCTATAGGAGGGGATATCATTTTATGTGATCTATTAAGATGATCATTTTACGATTATCAATTAATTACAAATGATAAATGATATCATTTTAGGTGAACTACCCTTGTGTAGTACCTTATAAATGATAAAACATATTATTTTATGTGTTAATTGTTTATATTTTTCTAAGAACATCATTCATTGCATTATTTATGACCATCATCAATGTTATCGTTGACATTAAATTCAATTTTTTTTCAAGTATTCATTTAAATTTTTATGCATTAATATTTATTAATTTGAAATAAAAATAGTTTATTATAAAAATGGATTTCTAATAAATATGATTTTTTTAAATTATCAAAAAATTATTATTCCTTGTTATTATGTATGTAAGATAATTTTCTCTTAAAAAATAATTTTTATATGTATTATTTTCACACATTTTTTGGCTTATTATTTAAAAAGGAAGAACCATTAAATTTTTTCCTAACATTGGTACTACAGTATCCAATGTTATGTAATGGTATGAGTAATGAACCCATGACCTCAAGGAGACATTATTCCATATAAGATCCAGCTTAGGGTCCTCGTTTTTTATAGGGTCTGATGAGTATCAAAATTAATCCCTGAAAATTATTATTTTCAAATGGATAAATCTAATTTATTATTTAAAAATATTATTACTTTGGGAATTAATGGTTTTCAAAATAATATACACTTATTGATTTTAAATGTTTTTATAATATTTTTCTATGTATTTATATACACTAATTAATCATTTTAAAAATACATACCAATGATTTTAAAAACTGTTACATGGAAAATTAATTATCACAATATGTTTCAAATTTATTTTACAATGGTTTAATATAATTCTCCTATGTAGTGTATTTTATTGAGGAGGTATCACACACAAATACATTTTGTTTAATTTTATTTTTTTACAGTTTTATAAAATTATAATTTATGTATCTTATTATCTTAAACCTAGAACATAAATGGTTGGTAATGTAAATGATTTTAATATTTTTTATGTTCCTTTAATAAAAAAATACAATTCATTTTAATTTACTAAACATAGAAGTTCATTTTTAAGAATTTTAATTGGTATCAAAGAAATGGGTTACAAAACATTGGAGATTAGATGTTTCTTTAGAGTATATATGTGAGATGTTCTACTATTTTTAATTCTAATAATGGAAATAAAAAAAATACTAACTTCGATGAATGAATTGGGAAGAAACAATTCCATTATGGGGGAAGAATGTCACACCCTTAGAAATTCAAATTTATTTTTATTTTAGTTATATATTGAATTTTTTAAATAATTTAAATGTTTTTTAAGTAAAAAAACATTGAAACTAAGTATTTTATTGTAATAAAAAAAATTTATATTCAAATTATTTAATTGTAAATTTTATTTTAAGAAGTATTCTTTTTATATCATAAATGTAAATAACGTTTTATATTTATTAAATAATTATATTTTTTAAATAAGAAAAAACATTATTGAATATTATGTTTTGATATCATATGTATTGGATATATTAATATTTTTCTAGAATCTATTTTTTATATAAATTATAATATGTCAATAAATTCCCTTTTATTTGAAATTACAGGTATATATAGATAATTTTATAAATTTTATTTTCTTTCTAAAATAATAATTCTATAAATAATATTACCATCATCTTGAAAAAAATTTAGTAAGGAAATAAAAGGATAATAGTTTGTGAATACATGCCCATATAATTAGTTTTCATAAATTATTACTTTATGTTACATTTTTTTAATAAATAATTTTCTTTCTATAGTTAATTTTATTAATTTATATGTTTTAATATAATTTTTTTCCTCGATAATTAAATTATATAGTTTATTTATAAATAGTTTTAATAAATGAATAGGGATTTAGTTTGAAATAAAATAATGATTTATATATTTTCTATATTTTGGTAAATTTGTTAAAGGTAAGAATAATGTTGATAATAACAATAATAATAATAGTAATACTAGTAATAAAAATGCTAAAACACATTGATATAATATTTTTTATATTATTAAATTAATATATATTATATTTATACGAAATAATAATTTTATTATTATAAAAAATTAATTAAATATTTAAATTCTAAAAATTTCACAATCTTTTCTACAAAAATTGTTACAAGAATTTAAAATATAAAATGTTTTGTTATTTATAAATCATTAAAAAAGAGGGATACATTAACCCATCAATATATTATTATACTAGTATTGTTTGGAAAAAAGTTACATAACAAACAAAATCATAATAATAACATGAAGAAAGAGAGAAATTATGAGGAAAGAAAGAAAAAATGAAAAAGTAATGATTTTAAAAATATAAAATATAAAGATAAGAACAACATCTGCAATGAAAATAATATATATATAAAAATAAAATCTCACATTAAGATGTCATATATTTAAATAATATATATAATAAATATTAAATTATGAACTGAACCGAAACATCACATATGCAGGAATCCATCAAATGTTTCAGGAAATAATATATATGTATATGTATCTCTCATTTTATACACCCATGGTACTCAAACACTTCATCCCGAACTCTCCCTATTTTCTTTTACATTGAGATTAGTAGCTATTAGACCGTTTGGTCGATCATCATTTTACCTAAGGGTTTGATTTTAATTTCAATTGGTCAATTTGTGTTTGATTTACAAAGATAAATATATATACCAATTTATATTAATTTTTCATTATTTTTAAGGTAGTGATTTTTTTTGGATTTCATTAGCCAATAGATTTTTATTTTTAATTTTGTGTTTGTAAGTTATTTTTTATAAATCCCAAAACATGTGAATTTTTTATGGGTTATATTTGATTTAAAAATTTATATATATGAATATATAGGTTTAATTATATTAATAATATCAAATTCCATAATAAAAGGGTCATTAATATTTCAATAATTTCATCTAGACTATGTTTTCAAATACAAAATCTCTAATATATTTTTAAACTATGATTTAAATTATAACCCTTTTAGGAAATCTCATTATCTAGTAATTTTCAAAGAACAATATAAAGAATATATATACATATATATATCATTGAGGAGTAATGATTCAATGAATTACTATATGGTTTTCAATGATTTTATTTATAATTTATACCCTTAAATATTTTATCTATTATAAATAAAATCTCAATTAGAGGAGATATGATTTTATGTGATCTATTATGGTTATCAATTTATGTGTATCATTTAACTATAAATTATAACTATTATCATTTTAGGTAAACAATTCTTGTTTTCAAAATAAATAATGATAAATTTTATTATTTTATGTGTGAACTTTTTTAATATGTCAATGAATGTCATTTAGTGGATTAGATACGGTCATCTTCTATGTTTTCATCAACATAACATGCATTTTTTCCAATGTGTTCATTTATTTTATTACAAATTTTTATGTATGAATTTTAAATATGAATTGGTTATTAGAATCATAGATTTCTTCTAAAAAATGTTTTTATAATTCTCCAAAAATGATTATTCTATTCAAAGTAGTATTTAAGGTTTTTTGAATTTAATTTAATTATTTATTAAATTGAAATGTTTTCGGGTTATTATTAAGAATGGGAGAACCATTAAATTTTTGTCTAAAAATTTGAAGTTGAGTTTCAAATTTTATACTTTTTTATCAGGAGTGAACCCCTAACAAAAGAGGGAATTATCAAATATGAGACATTTCTCTGTGGATTTATGAATTTCTTTATGATCTTCTAAGTAACATAATTAATCTATCAAAAATATTATTTTCAAATGTTGAAATCCATAGAATTGTTTCAAAATATTATTACATTGGAAATTAATGGCTTTCAAAATAATATGAACTTATTAATTTTCATTGTTTTGAAAAACCTTTTATATGTATTTAAATTATAAAATAAAATACTATAAAAGCACTTACAAATCATTTTAATCCCCCTGTACTGGGAAAATTAATGCTCACAAAATATTGTAAATATATTTTTCACAAGTTTAGTAGAATTTTCTTGTGGTTTGTATTTATTTGAGGACTTATTGTGAGTGAATAATGTTTGGTTATATTTTTTTACAATTTTTTTTTATTTATAAAATTTTAATCAAATTTTCATAAACCTAGACCTGAAAAGGTCCTAGAATGAAAATTACCTATACAATTTTCTTTTGTCTATTAGAAAAAATATGCAACCTTTTTATGTACTAATCCTTGGGGAGCCTGTTAGACATATTTCTAATTTGTATTAGAGGAAAATAAAAGAATAATTTAGGGATTAGATATTTTCGGTAGAGTATTTAAGTTTAACTATATTAGTTTTCTTAATTCAGAATTGATTAATTCAGATTTTTTTTCATTTTGATGAATGAATTGCGAGGACACAATTTTTTAATGGGGAAAATACTTCCCCCAAAGAATTTCAAATAGTACATTCATTTTAATGAAATATTTTTTTATAACTTAAATGAATTTATTTTAATAAAAACATTAATGAATCATAGTTTCATTGTGTAACCAAAATTTGTTTTCATCGAAATTATAAAATATTGATTTTTTATTTTATAAAAAATGTTTTTATATCATCAATGAAAATGAACTAAAATATTTAATAAATAAATTTATCTTTTAAATAAGCCCAAATTTTTTATTTAAAATTATTTTATAAAATTAAATGTGTTTTATATAAAAATAATTTTCAAAAAAAAAACTATTTCTATATATAATTTTTATAATTTTTATAAATTCCTTTTTTTAAAATAATAAGTACAATTAGATAATTTTATTAATTTTATTTTCTTTCTAAAATGTTAATATAATAAAAAATATTATCATGAAATAATATAAGTTATTTTAATTTTTTTAATAAATAATGGATTTTATTTAGTTAATTTTACTAATTGATATGTTTATATATAATTTTTTTCGTAAAATTCAAATTTATTTGGTTTTCCTAAATTTTTATTTAATAAATTAATTTGTAATTTATATAATATAATGATTTATAAATGTTTATAATTTAGATAAATTAATTAAATTTAAAAATATATATAATAATAAATGGTAAAAAGAATTTTTTTTAACAAAATAGTTATTATTTTAAAGATAAATTATTTTATAAATATATGAAATTTTAGTTATATTATTATTAATAAAAATGAATTTTATAAATGATTTAAAAAACACTTAAAAATTGATTTAAATATCATTACATGATTTCAAAAAAAAAAGATATGTTTTTTATTTTTAAATAATATAAAAATTTATAAAAACCCATTAAAAAATAAGGAAAATAAATTATAATAATATTTTATTATAATAATAAACATTGAAAAAAAAGTGACCTACCAAAAAAATTAGAAGAAAAAAGTGATGAAAGAGTGACATTCAGAGGAATTGAAAATGACAAAGTAATGAATAAAAAGATAAATAAAGCATGAAGATAAGGAAAAAATGGTACATGAAACAATATATATAAAAAAATAAAGGCACACATTTAGTCTTCAGGACAGTAAATAATATTTATATATATATGTATATAATACGTAAAAAATTATGAGATTAACACAAACCTCACCTGTTCAGGCTTCCACATCAAGATTCATGAAATAATTTATATGTATATGTATCTCTCATTCTACACACCCACAAGGAAAAAACACTTCCTCCCAAACTCTATCGATTTTCTTTTTAATCGAGATTAGAATCCTATAAATTCTTTGTTCCGTCCTTATTTAATATGTGTGTTTTATTCTATTTTCAATCTATTAATTTATGTTCTATTTTCAAAGAGGGATATATATATATATCTCTCTCTGTGTGTGTAACAATATATCTTATTAGTTTTCATGATTTATAAATTAAAGTATTTTTTTATTTTTTTAACCTATCGATTTATGTTTTTAATTTAGGGGTTTAGGGGATCTATTATATATCCATCAATTTATAGTTTTTGTATAGGCTGTGTTTTATTTTCAAATTTATATGTATATTTATGTTTAATTATATTTATTCCTACATATTTAATAATAAAATTATTATTAGTATATAAATTATTTTATATAGACTAGGTTTTAGAAAACTATGTCCCAAATTTATTTTCACACTATGATTTAATTTATAAATATTTTATGAAATACCATTAAAAATATGTTTTCAAATAAATATATAAGAATATATATATATATAATATTGATAAATACTGATTTAAAGAATTACTCTATGAATTTAAATGTTTTGTTTTATTATTTATATCATCACATTGTTTTTTTTAAAAAATTCTCCATGAGGGGTGGTATAATTTTTTGGATCAATTAGAATGATCATTTTATGATTATAATTTAATTAAATTGTAAATGTTTCAATTTTATGTAAACTATTATCATGCAACAAATTATAATTGATAAACTATTTTAGTTTACTTGTGAATTATTTTTATATCTCCTTGAATCTCATTCAAAGCATTATATATTGCCATCGTCTATGTTATTATCAAAATTCCATTCGTTTTTACTATTCATTTATATTTTATGTATTTATATTTATGACTTTTAAATCAGAATAGTTGATTACAATCATGGATTTATACTAAATATGTTTTCTTAAATTATCAAAAAATCATTATTAAAAGATGAGAATTATGTATGTTTATTTTATTTTAAGTAAAATAATATATTTTTTGTTTTATTTGGAAATGTTCCTCGATTATTATTGATAAATCAATGACCATTTAATTTTGTTCTTAAAATTGTTACTAGTGTATCAAATTTTATGTCATGTTATGGAGTGTGAACCCATGACCTCAAGGGAACATTTCCCCATACAAGATACATCAATGTGTACATATGGTTTTCAATATGGGTTATCGACTATCATAATTAATAAATTGTAATTATTATTTTCAAATGGAGAAATCCAATGAATTATATATAATTATTATTACATTGGAAATTAATGGTTTTCTATATATTAAGATTTATTAATTTCCAATGTTTTTAAAATCATTTTCTAAGTACATAAATTATAAAAAGGTGTAATTTAGAAGTACTTACCAATGATTTCTAACCCCTTACTCGGAAAATTAATGCTCCCCCTCTAAGTTAAATTTATTTTTAATTGGTTCAGTAGAATTTTATTATAGTGTGTATTTATTTGAGGTGGTAGTGCATACGAAGGATTTTTGTATAATTTTTTTTAAAATTTTGTTAAATTTTAATGTCTGTATATAATTCTCTATAAATTATTCTAGAAAATGTCATGGAATGTAATTGACATGTTTATTTTTCTTCTATATTTAATAAAAAATATATACACAACATTTTTATGTACTGAACCTAGAATCATGTTTTTTTGGATTTATATAAATGGTTTAAAATTAAAGGATTTCATTATTTCTCTAGAAAAAACTATAGGGTAAGAAAATAAATTATTTTTTGGATGATATATCAAAAAATTTCATTTTTAGAAGCCTAACTAGGATCAATCTCAATAAATGATTAGATTGTAATATAAAACCTTCCCCGCATTAAAAAAATTAATCATAATCCCTATTAAATAATAATGACCATTAAAACATATAATATAATTAAAATAAATATATTCATTGTATTAAATATAAAATGTTATGTATATATGCCCCATAAAAAATATTGGCGTATAAAATTTATCATGTCTCTTAGAAGGAAAATTGAGACAAAAATCACTTACCTTGTGTCTCAATGACCAACACACACATTAAAACATCATATTTAATAAATATATATTTATTATAAGTATTCCATTGAACCATAAATATATATAACATATGATATATTATTTATATATTTTATTTTATTAACAGTTTGTTAATAATTATATGATAATATCACATTTTAGAAAATAACTACATTGATTTTCATACAAATTTTATTTTGATATTTTTTTTGAGCCACATAAATTGATAAGAATGTAATAATATCCATAATTTTAACCCTTATTTAAATATAATATATAGTTGAAAAATGTTTTTTAGAGTAACATATAAAAACAGAGATAGAAAAAGAAATACAACATTCTTGGAAACGGTGTATGGTACATACGAATGAACATAATTTCCATTTTCATGATAGATAAAAAGAAATAATGTTAAAAAAATATATCACCATTATATTATCATTATTATATTTTAATGACACGAAATTTTGAATATATTTTGTTTCCTAACTTTGTGTGTTATTTTATTTTATACTCAACAAAACAATTTCTTTTAAAAAAAATCAGTATAATTATAATAAGATCATTGGGTTTCGACAGTTATATGACCGATGGTCAATATGGCCGTTGGAAACTAAATTTTGTGATTATTGTCAATAAATACAAGTTATCTTGACTAATAAATATAGAAAGAGGATTCAATGGCCCCATGTAGTAGTCTCGGGCCAATTGAAGCCCATCTGATGGAAATCTGGAAGGAGGTAGCACCTTTGGTCTTTCCTATTGACCAAACCCAAGAAAACGTCATCGTGTGAAGCTAGAATGGAGTCACCTTTGCGAGAAGTTCAAACTGATGAGAATCACTACATGGGAAATGTTGGTCGAGCCACCCAAAGATTCTATCACCCTACCAGATCTTACACTTAGTACTTATGCTTGAGTTATACGGTGTTATACAACGATACTGTAACTGCCTAAGGTAATCCTTTGATTTAAATAAAAATTATGATTTCTTCTTATGAAGAATTTAGTGAATTTTCAAATGTCTAGATAAATATAGTATCAATATTATTGATGACTTTTATAAAAATGATATTTTAAAAATATTTATGTAAACCTTAAATAATTAATAACGTGTAATGATTTTTTAAAAAAGGTCTTCTACAGCTGTGTTCAGTATGAAATTTAGAGCCTACTAAGATCAACATATTTTTTGGTCAAAAGTAAATTATGAATAGTTATTTTATGATTATGATTAGTAATTTGACCAAATGGATTATGTAACATTACTTAAGAAAGTATTAATATAATTTAGACACATTGATTAAGTAATGTGATTCAATAAAATAGGTAAATAACTGTATCATAAATTATTAGTTAAATATTAGTTTTTTTCAAGTGAATAGTGTTATTTTTTTAAAAATTAAATTAAAAATATTTAGAAAATTATTTTAGTTAAATTGTGTTCATTTTTAAAATCCGAGCATTGATATTTGGTTAAGGTTAGTTTTTGGGATTTTTCTAGGAAAGTTGATTTTTCATTGAATAGTGAAAATGCAGTTTTGAGTTTTGGGGGTTTAATGACATCATTAAGGATGTAATAATTATGCATTAATTCTTTTAGACTTATGAATAGTTAGATGATGTATGAGGTGTCCCAAATGGCCAATACCATGGGCAAACAACATGGACAAGCCCATGGTTTTTCCAATACCACCGATGAGGTGTCCCTTGGAAATTAATGATTTGTCCCCTCACTTCGCCTATAAATACCAAGACTTTCCCTCATTAATTTAATTTTAAAATCCACTCTGACGATGTTCTAGTATTTATACTTCCCAAAGAGTCCTCCCAATGTGTTTTCAAGCCTCCCAAAGTCCTGACCTTCAAGCTTTCAAAGTTACTCTTCATGGTAAGGGATTATTTCACCCTCCTCTTTTTCTGTCATGACATCCATTATGTTTTGTCTTCTAGTTTCCATATCTTTATGTTGAGGGTATGTTCTTATATGTTCTCATTACATTCCATTTCATGTCTAATTGTTGAGATACCCTTTATCTATCATCAATTTGTTTTATGAATTTTTAAATGACGTCGTTACGCTGCCGAATTTCTCGTAAAAGATATTGAATCTTCTCTTTTCATTCATGTTTCCTTTTCATGTTTTATGTCATTAATATATCCATAACCTGATCATATTCAATAACAATACTGTATTATTAATTATTGATGACTTGGTGACCCTTGTACCTTCTCTTTTCAATGTTTTCTAAAAACATGTTATATAGCCGTTATGCTGCAAAAATTTCGTCTCAAACTTTATATCTCGTTCTCTCAAAAAATTCTGTTGTTTATTTATGTGAATACCCAGACCTATTTAATATCAATGGGTTTTCATTAATATATAAAAATAATATATTTGACTCTGGAATTGACATACATATAACCCTCACTCCCTTTCCATGTGTTATAAATGACATAATGATCTTATTTTAAATCTCTTTTTAAAAGTCGTGATTTTGACATGAAACCCATTTGTTTGATTCCATTTGGGTTATTTATGAAATGTTTTATTATGATCTATGTGGATGATATTAGTATAAAGACATATTTAAGGGTCCTCCCTGATATAACTCCAATATATTGGGTAATGATTTAATCTATAGAGATGACAAGTTTAACAATACCTTTGTGAATAACCTTGGTAATTTTTATGAAACCTTGTGGATGAACCTTGGTGATATGTTAATGAATGTCTAAATGAAATTTTTTAGCCAGATATTCATGTTATTATTCATGTTCTTTTCATTATGATATGCATATTCTTTTAATGGTCATGTATTTATGTTTTTATTCAAGTTCATATTGATTCCAGATGTACATTGATTCCCTTGTCTACCCTTACTGGGCCTTATACTCAACCTTTCCTTTGATGTGTATCTCCAGGATATGAGATTAAATAAATGTACATAGGTTGAACCTTTGATGATGCCTTACAAGTGGATTAGAAGAATGTTTTTTGTTGTCCTCATGTTTTATGTTCCTGATTTTCAAGATGTTAAAGATCCTCTATTTGTAAAATGCAATGGAAAGTTATTTATTAAAAATGCGGGATGTCATAGTTGGTATCAAAGTATATTATAGTTATTTATAAAAATTATGATATGAAAACATTAGGTATAACCCTATATAAAAGTTTAAATATAGGGAAAACATCCTGCTATTTTGGTGAGTATTGGGTATGTGGTTTATCAAACAAATACATCCCTGTCTGGATACGAGCAGGTTGAGGTGGCTCTGGAACACATGTATATAGGGATAAAACCCAAAAAAACCACATTGAGGTAGACGTGAATGGGAACTGGTAAACAACAATGGGCCTTGAATCAATCTTGGTTACGACACTCCCGGGGGATATGTTTGGTTAATATCAAGATTTTTATGAATCATTATGAAGGAATTATAGAAAAATGTAATTGTCTAAGCATGGAGTTTTAAGACATAAACTACTTTTTAGTTAAAAGATTCATAAATGAAATAAGTATCACATGAAGGACTTATTCTTTTATAAATTGTACCTAGCATCTAGTAATATGTTGACGTATTTCCGGAGGAGTCACTCAGTCCTCCCCCAGAATGAGAGGTAGAGTTCTCCATTGAACTCGTACCTGGATCTCATCTGATGTCAAATACCCCCTATAGGAAAGGAAATGTGGAGCTATAGGAATTAAAGAAACAACTCCACGATCTTTTGGATAATGGGTTTATCTGACCAAGTGTGTCCCCATGGGGAGCACCAGTTATCATTGTGAAGAATAAGAATGGATCGATGCAGCTATGCATTGATTATAGAGAACTAAATGGGATCACAGTTAAGAAAAAAAAACTCTCTTCCCAGAATTGATGACTTATTTGACGAACATACTAGGAATCAATTATTCTCTAAGATTGATCTTCATTTTGGTTATCATCAATTGAGGGTGAAGAATTATAATATTCCAAAAAAATTCCATACAATAAAGATATGGGCATTATGTGTTTGTTGTTATTCCCTTTGGACTGACTAATGCACCTGCTATTTTTATGGATCATGAATAAGTTTATTTTGGAAACTTATGATTTATCAAATGGATATTGTAACGCCCCAACCCTAGTTACCCAGAGTCTGTAAATTATTAAATAAAATTGGCATGATCACAACAAAATCATGTCTTGAAAGATCGATCAGTTCAGAATTATTGGAAACAAGATTCATACATAAGTTCAACTTTACAGCTTGAAGAGAAATATAACACAAATATATTTCATTAGAAACATTAAAACCACCTAGATTATGCATGCAGGTCACTCATAACTAACTACTTCATATCCTAGGAAAATTAATCATAAGAAAGGGGTGAGATCAAACACTCAGTAATGGTAAGTAATACAACATAAAATGCCATAAATATTCAGCATGGTGAATAATTGATACCACATTCCTTTACCAATAATAAACATGAATACTTTTATGGATAGAATATGAGATGAGTAAATAATTCCATAATAAAACCTAATAATGGGTATTCTACAAGTCTAATGACAACATGAAACATCAATATTATTTCCATAATGATGGAATGTATAATGCCGGACATTTTGAAACATTTTGTCAAGGCCTCAGCCAAGACGTCTAAAAATGATTAAGGCCTTGGACAAAACCATAAATCAAATTGGGAAAGTCCCTCGGCTAATTCCACATCTATTTGTCTCGTGAGACCTACCGATGCATCGAAGAGATATAGTGGGCTCCACCCGTCACTTACTAATTCCAATACATTCCTCATATGAAAATGTTTAAACATATCATAAACATTCGTATTAAAACTGGAATACAAAATGTCAATACATTAACCATAAACCATGAATGGTATAAAAATAGAACATCTATAGTCAAACATATGAAAAAACCTTCAATAAAATTTGGATGTTTTGTATCATAATAAATAAACTTCAAATAAACATAAAATCCATCAAAGGATGTTGACATAGATGAAAGAAAACCCGGTTTTAGAGAAATATATCTTTCTATTTTGAAATCATTTAAGAGTCACATAATTATAAAATAAAACTTTTACATTGAAAATATTCTTATAATCTTGTAAGGAAAGCTTCGACGATTTTATAATGGCTGAAAATAGATGCACTTGCCGTATAAGTTAAATAATAAATTCTTACCATAATATTGTCGAAAAGGTTAAAAAGAACCTTGTTTGGAAAACGATGGAAAGATTGATTTATAAACATCTTATAAAAAGTCAAAAAAGTGTATAAATGACATTAACACATTTTCTATAAAATATTAAGAATGTTTTGAAATACATTTTTAAGAAACATTGATGTGGATGATAACGAGGTCCCAGTAGATAATTATGTATAAACAACCTCAGATAATGAAGAGATTGTGAAATAAACCCTTACCTATTAATTTTACTTGTTTGATGGTAGTTTAAACTCCTTTATACTGCTCAAATAGTTGTTATTAAATTATACAAGAATCATATACATTAATATGATATCATATATGACCTTTTAACATTACTTTGTTAATAATATCTTAGTATTATCGTCGTTTCGGGTGTTTACTTACTCATTTTCTTTTATATGTTTTGATACATAAGCCATGTTAGTTATGGATATGTTGTATCTTATTCATATACAGATTGATGTAAAGTCCTTAAACATTATTTTTAATCATCAAATGAGAAATAGACTTGAATGGATATGATAGAGAATGAATCTCATCGCGTTCGTGGAGACTGTAGTTCGTACGTACGGACAAGCGACAATGTCATTCATTTGATATTAAATTAATATATAATTGGATGATATATCATATATATACAGAATCATTATCATGTAATATTTATTATTTACATCAATTTCACATCATTATCATACCCATCCAAATAATAATGTTTTGAAAAACAATTACACTGCGATGTGGAGACGGTAAGCCGTACGTACGCACGTATGGTGACATGTAATTCAAAGGATGGATAAAATATTGAATATGGTTGTATAATATTTATACTAAAATCACAATATATATAAATTACTAGATTTTTTTAAGAATGGAATTAACAATGAATGAAAAAGGTACTGAATAAAGGAACTTGAAAGAGGGTGGTGAAAACATTACCTCTTATTTGGGTTCTTCCTTTTTATTTTATCAAAAGGGCTCCATAGGTTGGATTTATAAAACAAATGCCTCTAGGTTGATGTGAGGGATTTTTAGAGAATATTTGGGCAGGTTTTGGCCGAGCAAATAGGCTTTGAAAGAATGAATTAGTGAGAAGGGGGAGTTCCCTTTTATAAGTGGGGTGAGGGGCACCTTAGGAAAATATAGAAATATTATTTAATAATAAATTTATATTCGGTTTCAAATTGCTAAAATGTGTATTATTTAAATTTTAAGGTGGGGATAGGTCTAACAACACTCAACCATTAGGTTTTAGATATTTTTGGGTCACTATATTAACATTATCTTTTAGTTTTAACTCTTAGTTAATTAGTTTGATATTTACCTATTCTCTTTGTATTTTTATATTATATAGTTAATAAACATACTATATACTTCCAAGGGACCTTAATGTGGTCCATTAATAATACACCTATCCTTATATATGTCCTTTGTTCAAACCTTCAATTTTTATTAATAGAATATCAATTAATAATATAATATTTGTTTTAAAAACTCTTTTATGTCAATTTTGACACTATTTATTAATTGATTGTTGTTAAAGTATTAAAAACATTATTAATTGAAAATAATTCATTTAATAAATACTAACAAGTTATAGTAACAAATACAATTCGTGCATGTCATCAAAACTTTCAAATTGTATATATTTTAACATTTATAAAACCAATTATTTGATTCATTCATTAATTATGAAAATACATCATCATTATTGTGTCATAAATAAATTTAATTATTCAATGTCTAAAAATTATAAATAAAATACCATTAATTATGAAATAATTTTATCTTTCTAATGAATATTTATAGTCTAAAATATAACATATTTAACCCTATGTAAAAACTTTTTTTTTAAAAGATATATGCTTAAGTCATTTATGAATTTACTTTAACATGATTAAAATAAAGTGTCATTATCACTTACAATTGGATCCATGGGTTCCCAAAATCGACCAAAATATTCCCATGGTCGGACATGTATCAACCAATAGGGTCAGGACACATTTTAGGGTAATTCATTATTATTATAATATTAATTTTTTAAGCTTATTTACCATATTTACCCTTTAACCAAGGTAAATAAAATATTTACTGAAATAATTATTCAAAATGTATAAAAATAAAAGTTAAATATTTACACAATTTGGACATCCTAATTCTAAATATGGAATCCATTTTTCTAAATTCAAAACACAGAAGTGGCCGAAATTAATTTAAAATTAATTCCCATTGTTAAAATTGATAGCTTTTTTTTAAGAGATAATAACTATCAAAATATTGGCACTTGCTTATGTCGAGTTTAAATATGAAATTATGTCCAATGAAAAAAATTGGATTAAATGGTAAAGTTTTAATCTAATTATACTCTAAAATCACTCAAATTCATAAATTATCACTATTAATTATTTCGATTAAAAAAGTTTTTTTTTCTTAAAATTTATTAATTTTCACTATTTATCAAAATATTAAAGTTATCCAAAACGTACCAAAAATTCAACCTAAGATAATTTTGATATTATAAATCAAAAAATGAAGTCCATTTTGAAATATAAAATTTAAAAAATTTCAAAAAGTGGGTATTACTATTCATAACGGCTAGTTTGATTGGTTGTGGTGTGTGTTAGAACTCGAAATTGCGTACAACACACGCTACTGTATTATTCAAAGAGAAGTGTACCGTAAAAGCTTAGGGTGTTAGATTATTCTCTCCAAATAATTTCATCATTGAAATTTCTAGAATACTACTGCGTGAAAAGACTTGGGGGGATCTTCATCATAAGTTCCTCAGGTTCCCACGTTGCCTCTTCCATCTTAAGGTTTCTCCATAGAGCTTTTACCAGATGAGTCATCCGGTTTCTCAACACTTGTTCTCTCGTATCAAGAATCATGATAGGATCTTCGTAATAAGACAGATTGGGTTACAGTTCTAATTCCTCATATGTGAGTACATGCATTGGGTCAGGCATGTATTTTCTCAAAAGTGATATGTGGAACACATCGTGATCTTTGGAGAGACGTGGCGGCATTTCCAAACGGGAAGATACAGTCCCAATTCATTCTAGAAATTCAAATGGTCTAATGTAGCTGGGACTCAATTTTCCCTTCTTACTGAAACGTATAACACTCTTCCAAGGGGATACCTTCACAAAAACATTATCTTTTACCTGATATTCCAAATCATTCCTTCGTTTGTCAGCATTTCTCTTCTTCCTACATTGAGATACATTGATGTGGGTTTGGATTACCTTTACCTTTTCCATCGTTTCCTCAACATGTTCTGTGCCTACAAGTTTTCTTTCACCAACATCATCCCAACAGGTTGGTGTGTGACATCTCTTTCCGTAAAACTCTTCATATGGTGCAAACTGAATACTTGAATGGAAGATATTATTATTGAAAAAATTAACCAGAGGTAAATATTGATCCCATATACCTTGAAATTCAAGTTAGCATGATCTCAACATGTCTTCTAAGGGTTTAATAGTCCATTCTGATTGTCCATCAGTGTGGAGGTGGTAAGCAGAGCTCAAACAAAGTTCAGTATCCAGGTCTTTCTAAAGACTTTTCCATAATCATGACGTAAAATGAGGATCACAATACGAAAAAATTGATAGGGGTTCTCAATGTACCCTCACAACTTCGTTAATATATAGTCTTGCTAGATGTTCAAGTTGTAAATATTCCTATATAGCAAGAAAATGTGATGAATTGGTAAGATGATCAATAATGAACCATATTGCATCGTTCCTTAATGGAGTCTTTGGTAGTCCCATGAAAAATTCCATCATGGTATTATCCCATTTCCACTCATGTATGGGAAGAGGTTGCATGACTCCTCTAGACTATTTCCTTCTAGATTTCACTTATTAAAAATCCATACATCTTGAAAAAAAATCAGCAATTTCCCTCTTCATGTTTTCCCAAAAAAATGTTCCTTTAAATATTTATACATTTTGGTGCTCCCAGGGTGTATAGAGATATTGGAACTATGAGAATCATCCAAAAATTCTTTTTTTAGATCAGGTATATCAGGATCACAAAGTATCTTACCAAATTTCAAAATTCCATCTTTATAAACAATGTCACTCAATCCCACATAATTCATAGCTTTAATCTTCTTTTTAAACTCTTCATCATTGGCCTGAGAACTCTTTATCCTTTCTAGTAAAGAAGGGTTGTCAACCATTAGAAAAATTATTGATGTTTCACCTTCCATGTCGATTCCCATATCCATCTCTATTGGATCCATGAAAATAGGATCCCTTTCATCTAACATTTTGTTCAAAACTCCATGATCCTTTCTGCTTAAAGAATCTGCCACCTTATTTTCCTTCCCCGAGTGGTAGAGTATCATGAAATCATAATCCTTGATTAGTTCAATCCATTTCCTTTTCCTCATGTTGAGTTCTTTCTGTGATAAAATGAACTTCAAACTCTTGTGATAGGTATATATCTCAGATTTTTCACCATAGAGGTAGTGCCTCCAAATCATAAAAGAAAATATTACAGATGCTAACTCAATATCATGAGTAAGATAGTTTTTCTCATGAATTTTCAGCTGTCGTAATACATAGGAAAAAACACTATCATTCTGCATAAGGACACAACCAAGTCCATTTTTCGATGCATCACTATAAATAATGAACCCATCATTCCCCGATAGTAGAGTCAATATAGGAGCATTGACTAATCACCTCCTCAGTTATTCAAAAAATTCTTCACAATCTTTCGTCCAAACAAATTTAACCCCATTATGTGTGAGTTTTGTAAATGGGTTAGTCAATCTGGCATAATTCTAGATGAAATACCGATAATCACCTGCTAAACCAATAAAATTGCATACCTCAGTTATACTCGTCGATGCTGGCCATTATTGGATTTCCTTGGTCTTTAAAGGATCAACACTTATTCCATATTTAGACACAATATGGCCAAGAAAAGAGATCTCCTGAAGCCAGAATTTACACTTGCTAATCTTCCAAAATAATTCATGTCTTCTAAGAGTCTACAAGATAATGTGCAAGTGATTTTATTAATCTTCATAGCTTTTGAGTATACTAATATATCATCAATAAATACCACTAAAAATCATCGAGATATTCCTTGAAAACTCAATTTATTAGATCCATGAAAACAGAGGGTGAATTAGTTATCCCAAAAGTCATTACTGTAAACTCGTAATGCCTGTACCTAGTTCAAAATTTTGTCTTCAGAATGTCTTCCTTATTCACACAAAACTAATGGTATCCAGATCAAAGTTCGATCATATAAAAGTACTGAGCTCCATGCAGTTGGTCGAAAAAATTATTAATGTGAGGTAGGGGATACTTGTTCTTTATTGTTATAGCATTGATTTCCCTGTAGTCGATACATAACCATATAGATCAATCATTATTCTTAACAAAAAGGACATGGTATCCCCATGGAGGATCACTAGGGAGAATAAATCCCTTATTAATCAATTCCTCTAGTTGTTTCTTTTGTTCAACTAATTCCACAGTGGCCATTCTATAAGGGTTCTTCGATATAGGCCTTGAACCAGGAATTAAATCAATGGAAAACTCAATTTCTCGTTATGGAGGGTGTCCAGGTAAATCTTCCATAAACACATCAACATATTCTATCATAATAGGTACATCCTCTATCTGAACATTTCTTTACTCACCAATAGTTATTTCATTCTCTTCATCCCCGATAATTGAATTTAGTTGATCTACTGGGGGAGGATCTAGATAAAATAAGGTAGTTTCAATTCTTCACTAAAGATAAGGTGTTCTTTATCATCATCATCAAAAATAGTAACCTCCTTCTTCTTACAATAAATTTTGGAATCATGGTCTGAGAGACAATCCATACTGTGGATTATATCAAATTCAGTCAAGGGTATGAATATGACATCAGCCGATAAAGAACATTTATATGCCCTAATGGGAGCAGATCCACAGAACATTGTAGCAATGATACTTCCCTTAGGAGTTTTAATAGACAAATACCCTGTTAAATCAAATTGGAAATATTGAATTTTCTTAGAAAACTTGGATTATATGAAACAATTGGATGATCCAGAATGAAATAAAGAATTTTCTTAACTTGAGCAAATCATTAATTTACTTGCTACCACTTTTTTCGGGGCTTCAACCTCAGCAGTAGTGATTTCATAAGCTTGGCCATGATCCCTTGGAATTTTTTGAGGTAAGTTTCCCTGACGCAGAGGACATTCATTTTCATAATGTCCAATCTCTCTTCAATTGTATCATTGAACATTGGTAGCATATTTTTTTCCTTTACAATCACCAGCTAGATGAACATTTTTTCCACATTTATAGCATACTCCTTTTCCTTTTAGACATGCACTAGGGTGCTTCCTTCCGCAATTATCACATGGTGGAAATTCAATTCTACTCTTCTTCCCTGATTCCTTATTTCCTTTCCCAGAGTGTTCATAAGATCACTTCTTCTCTTTCTTTGATTTAAATTCATAAGACTTAGAGAATTTCTTTTTTGTCTTGATAGTATATGAGACACTATCATCATATGATTAGAAGGATTGTGATACTAATGCTCGTCGGATATATGGTTTTAACCCATCTAAGAAACGATCAATCTTACTTCTTGGGTTACGTTTATAATCAGCATCATACCAAGATAACTTTTTAAAGTAAGCCTCATACTTGGAGATATTCTCATCCTCCTTTTGTCTCAGACTCAGAAATATCCTTTCCATATCTGCTCGATGGTCACAGGGAAAAAAATTTTCTAAGAAAACCACTTTGAACTCCCTCCATTCCATATTTGATACTTCATCATCTTCCATTGTGTTTTGAATCAGTGACCACCATTGATCAGCATCTCCTGTGAGGCGGTAAACTGCAATGATAACTTTTTCCCTTTCATTACTCCCCAAGGCATGGAATATTTTCTCTAACAAATTTATCCATTTCTCAAATACTAATGAATTTGTTCTCCAATCTAATTTTGGTGGTTGTTTCCTCATGAAATGATCTAACATTTATCCTCCATGCTGCGGATCATGGTGCTCTATGTGGGTAAGGTCATTATTCATAACCTGAGTGAGTTTTCCCAATATGGTGATTAGTTGATCAGCACTTGTTGTATCAGAATCTCCAGTATAATTATCTTTAGTAGGAGGGAAATCCCTACATGGAGTGTATGCATTGATACGGTTTCCATTCATTCCACTAGGATCCATTTCTAAACAATGGCCTAAACTAGATTATTTTATGAATGGAAATATATAATTGCAAACTTCTAAAACACTTAACATAAATTGAACAGTTTATGGATAATGAATAATCATAAAAAATTTATTTGAGGATGTATATAATCATAAACCTATCATAAAGGTCTGTAAAGAAAATGAGAATTATCCTAAGCATATCCCCCGGGAGTTTCATAACCAAGAGTGCAGAAAGGCCCATTGTCATGCACTAGTTCTCGTTCAAGTCCAGCTCAAAGCGGTGTTTTTGGGTTTTAACACTAGGTATATCTGTACCAGAGCCACCACTACCTGATCATATCCATATAGGGATGTATTTCTTGGAAAACTCACAAAATCTCTACAATAAAAAAAATCTAGGAATTTATTCTATGCTAATCCTCAAAGTCTATCTTAAGTCAATGTGCTCTAATCAGAGTTTATCTAAATCTAGCTTCGAAGACTTCTACTAAACTTCCTCTAATACCAACTGTAATGCCCCGACCCTAGTTACCCAGATTCGGTCAATTTTTACATAACATTGGCATGATCACAAAGAAATAATGTCTCTAAAGACCCACCATTTTAGTATTATTGGAAACAATATTCATACATAAGTTCAACTTTACAGCTTGAAAATAAATACAACACAAATATATTTCATTAGAAACATCCAAGAATCCTAGATTATGCCTGGAGGTCACTCATAACTAACGACTTCATATCCTGGGAAAATGAAACATAGGAAAGGGGTGGGCTCAAACGCTCAGAAAGGGTATGTAATACAACAGAAAATGAAATAAATATTAAGCATTGTAAATAATTTAAACCACAAGACTTTACTGATAATAAACATGAATACTTTTATGGAAAGAATATGATATTTGTAAATAATTCCATAATAAAACCTAATAATGGATATTCTACAAGTTAAATGACCGCATGAACCATTAATATTATTTCCATAATGAGGGAATGTATAATGCCAGACATTCTGAAAAAAATTTCAAGGCCTCGGCCAAGACGTCTAAAAATGATTAAGGCCTCGGCCAAAACCATAAACCATATTGGGAAAGGGCCATGGACAATTCCACGTATAGTTGTCTCATGAGACCTACCGATGCATCGATGAGCTATAGCATTCTCCACCCATCACTTACTAAGTCCAATACATTCCTCATATGAAGAGGTTTAAACATATCATAAACATTCGTATTAAAAATAGAATACGAAATGTCAATACGTTAACCATAAACAATGAATGGAATAAAAATATCACATCCATATTCAAAAATATCACAAAAACTTCAATACAATATGGAAGTTTTGTATCATAACAAATCAACTTCATATAAACATATAATCTATCAAAGGATGTTGACATAGATGATATCAAAACGCTTTTTAGAGAAATATCTAATTTTGATTTAAAATCATTTAAGAGTCACATAATTATAAAATAAAACATTTACCTTGAAAGTATTATTATAATATTATAAGGTAATTTTCGATGAGTATATAACGGAAGAAAGTATCCACAGCCACTGTATAAGTCAAAAAAGACATTCTTACCTTAATTTTGTCGAAAAGGTTAAAAAGGACCTTGTATGGAAAACGACAGAAAGATTCCATTAGAAAAATCTTATAAAAAGTAAAAAATCCTATAAATGTATATAACCCATAGTCTATAAAATATAATGAATGTTTTGAAATACACTTTTAAGAAACATGGATGTGGATGATAAAGAGGTCCCAATAGATAATTACGTATAAACAACCTCGGATAATGAAGAGATTGTGAAATAAACCCTTACCTTGTACTTTTCCTTGTTTGAGGGTAGTTTAACCTCTTGTATAACGTTGAAATAGTTATTATTAAATTATACAATAATCATATACATTAATATGATATCATATATGATCTATAAACATTTCGTTGTTAATAATATCTTAGTATTGTTATCGTTTCAGGTGCTAACTTACTAGTTTTCTTTTATATGTTTTGTTACATAAGTTGTGTTTGTTATGGATAGGTTGTATATTATTCATATACATAATTATATAAAGTCCTTAAACATTACTTTTAATCAACAAGTTATAATTAGACTTGCATGGATACGAAGGGAAATGAATCTCATCGCGTTCGTGGAGATGGTAGTCCGTACGTACGCATAGGCGATAATGTCATTATTTTGATATTCAAATAATATATAATTGGATGATATATCATATATACAGAATCATTATCATGTTATATTTATTATTTTAATCAATTACACATAATTATCATACTCATCCAAATAATAAGGTTTTGAATAACAATTACACCGCGACGTGGAGACGGTAAGCCGTACGTACGTACGTATAGTGACATGTCATTCAATGGATGGATAGAATACTGAATATGGTTGTACCATATTTATAATAACATAATAGTGTATAGAAGATACTAGATTTATTATTTTACAATGGAAATAACAAAAAAATAAGAAGTTGATTAAGAAAAGAACTTGAAAAGGAGGGGTGAAAACATTACCTCTTCTTCGGGTTCTTCCTATTGATTTGATCAGAATGGCTCCATAAGTAAGATTTCTGATCAAACTAAGGCCTCTAGGTTGAAGTGAGGGAAGTTTATAGAATATTTGGGTAGGATTTGTCAGATCCAAAACGCTTTTAAGATATGAATTACTGAGAAGGGGGAGTTCCCTTTTATAAGATGGGTAAGGGGGACATTAGGAAAAGCTAGAAATATTTTTTTATAATAAACTCATATTCGGTTTCCAGTGGCTCCAAAGTGGATGATTTAAAGGTTAAGGTGGTTATAGGTCGAAACCCACTAAACCAATAGGTTTTATACAGGTTTGGGTCACTATATTAACCTTATCTTGTAGTTTTAACTCTAAGTTAATTAGTTTGATATTTACCATGTCTCATTTTATTTTTATATTATATAGTTAATAAACATACTATATACATCCAAGAGACCTCCAAGTGGTCCATTAATAATACACATATCATTATATAATTCCTTTTGCTGAGTCCTAGATTTTTAGAAATAGAATATCATTTAATAATATAATTTTTTTTAAAAACTCTTTTATTTCAATTTTGACACTATTTATTAATTGATTTTTGTTAAAGTCATAAAAACTTTATTAATTCGAACCAACGTCATTTAAGAAATCCTAAAAAGTCATATTAACAAATAAAATTCTTTTATATCATCAAAACTCTCAAATTATATTTATTTTAACATTTATTATTCGAATTATTTGATTTCCTCATTAATTAGGAAAATACTTCATCATTATTGTGTCATAAATATATTTAATTAATCAATGTCTAAAAATTATAAATTAAATACCATTATTTAGAAATAATTTTAGATTTATAATTAATATTTATAGTTTAAAATATAATATATATAACCCTATGAAATTTTTTTTCCAAAAAGATATATGCTTAAGGCATTTTTTATTTACTTTAACTTAATTGATATAAAGATTCATTATCACATACAAGTGGATCTATAGTGTCCCAAAATCAACCCAAATATGCCCATGGTCTGAAATGTATAAACACATAGTGTTAGGACATTTTTTAGGGTAATTTATTATTATTATAATATTATTTATTTACCCTTATTTACCAGATTTACCCTTTAACCATGGATAATAAAATATTTACCAAAGTAATTGTTCAAAATGTCTAAAAATAAAAATTACCTATATACACAATTTGGACCTCATGATTCTAAATATGGAATCCATTTTTCTAAATTCAAAACCCATAAGTGGCATAAATTAGTTTAAAATTATTCCCCGTTGTTAAAACAAAATGCGTTTTTTAAGAGATAATAACTATCAAAAGATTGGCACTTTCTTATGTCCAGTTTAAATGTGAAATTATGTCCAATGACCAACATTGGAATAAATGGTAAAAACATAATCTAATTATACTCTAATATCACTCAAATTCAAAATTTATAAATATTAATTATTTTGACTAAAAAAGTTGTTTTTAATTAAAATTTAGTAATTTTCACTATTCATCAAAATATGAAAGTTTTCCGAAAAGTACCAAAATTTACCCTATGCTAATTTCGATATTCTGAATCCAAAAATGAAGTCCTTTTTTAAAGATAAAATTTAAAAAATTACAAAAAAGTGGGTATGAATATTCATAATGGCTAGTTTGATTGGTTGTGGTGTGTGTAAGAACTCGAAGATGCGTACCACACACGTGACTGTATTATTCAAAGAGAATCATACCAAAAAAGCTTGGTGTGTTACAGATATCCTTTGTTTATGAAAATTATTTAGTGATTACATTATAAAGTTTATTTTCGACGATGTTTTCTCTTTCAGAGTACTATACGCCTAAGGGAAATAAAATACTACATGATTTAAATTGAGGAGGAATGGTTGATTTTTTTTGTAAGAATTTATGTATTTATTGTGGACATATGGTGATTTGGGTTATTTTTTTAAAATGTTTAACCTAGAATAGAGAATATCTGAATAGGTTAATTACACATTATTATGGGACATTAATAGCAGTCGATGTTATTTGGAGATAAATGTTAACATTTATTGGGGAAGACTATATGATTAAATCCGCATGAGTTTTGGGTTCCAATCTTAGTTTGTAATATTCTTAAGAATTTTAAGGAAGGTTGTGTATTGAATGGCATTTCTGGAACTTTGGGTACATTTCTTGAATTTTGGAGATTAATAGTCATTTTTTCAATAAAGGATTATTTTTTTGGAGATTATATGATCTCGTACTATCCATTTTAGTTTTAGTTGATGACTAAAGAAAAGGGAAAAATATAGTTATTCTTTTTTGAATTATGTGATTATTAAGAAGATGATTATTGTGGTTTTGATGAGACCAAGTATTTTTGAATGCTCATTGTTTGGAGAAATGATTAGTCTTGGTGGAAAATTATTAAGGGATGAAACTCTAGTTAATGGTAAGTATATTTACATATGTTTTTATTCTATGTAGTAAATGAAGATCTCATAATTAGAAAAATAAAGGTATAAAACGTTGTTGGTTTACGTTTCTTACTGGGTAATCAAGGAACGTTTAACACATCTTACCTTTGTGATCTTCCTGTGGATAATTTTCTCCTAATCATGTTTTTTATCACTCTCCATCAGAATATGACCCTTTGTTTTCTCTTCCATATCCATGCTTTCCTACATGGAATCCTAGTATGGGTGAACTCGGTTGACCTTTGTTCTTTCTTTTCATTCTTTTAAAGTAATATTTTTACTGAATCTTTTTCTGTTGTGGGACTTTCAACAAAATTTCCAAGCCAACTTTTAAAATTGCGAGGATGTAATTTTTTAAGGGCAGAAGATTGTAACGACCTGAAATTTTGAATAAATATTGGTTCATAACCTTGTGTTTTATTTTATTTCATACTCAACATAAGTAATTTATTTAATAAAATGAGTATAATTAAAATAAGATTGTTGGGTTTCAACTGTTATATGACCGTTGGTCAATATGACTGTTGGAAACTAAATGTTGCGATTTTTTTCTATAAATACAAGTGATCTTGACTAATTAATATAGAAAGAAGTTGTCTCATTTAGATAGAAGCCCATCTAGCGGAACTTGGGAAGTAGGGTACACATTTGAGCTTTTCTCTGGACCAAAACCAAGACGAACTTGATCGGGTGAAGCTGGAACAGAATCGCCTTCGGGAGAAGTTCAGGATAATAGAAATCACTACTCTGGCAATGTTGGCCGAGCCTCCCCAAGATTATATCACCCTAGAACACATTACGGTTAGGTACTATACTAGTTTTATAAGGGGTTATGTAACGGGGTCGTAACTGCCTTGTGTAATCCTTTGATTTAAATAAAAATTGTGATTTCTTCTTATGATAAAGTTTCTGATTTTTCAAATGTCCAGATAAATATAGTATGCATATTATTGATGAATTTTATAAAAAGGATAATTTAATAATATTTATGTAAACCATAAATAATTAATAATGTGTAATGATTTGAAAAAAAGGTCTTCTACAACTGTGTTCAGTAAGAAATTTCGAGTCTAATAAGATCAACCGAATTTTGGGTGAATAGTAAATTATGAATAGTGATTTCATGCTTATGATTATTAATGTGACCAAATGGATTAAGTAACATCACTTAATAATGTATTAATATAATTTAGGCACCTTAATTATGTAATGTGATTCAATAAAATATGTAAATAACTTTTTCAGAAATTACTGGTTAAGTATTAGTTTTTTCGGGTGAATATTGTTTTTTAGTTAAAAATTAAATTAAATATATTTATTAAATTATTTTCATAAAATGGAGTTCATTTTTGAAATCAGATCATCGATATTTGGTTATGGTTAATTTTTTGTGATTTTTCTGAGAAAGTTGAATTTTCTGTGAGTAATGAAAATACAGTTTGGAGTTTCTGGGGTTTAATGACATCAATAAGGATTTAATAATTATGAAATAATTATTGTCGACTTATGAATGGTAAGATATGTATGAGTTGTCTCAAGTGGCCAATACCTTGGGAAAATACCATTTACAAACCCATGGTTTTTCTCAATACCACTGAAGAGGTGTCCCTTGGAAATTAATGCTTTGTCCCCTCACTTTTCCTATAAATACCAAGCATTTCCCTCATTAATTTCATTTCTAAATCCTCCCCACCAAGGTTATGGTATCCTTACCTCACAAGGAGTCCTCCCAAGGTTCCCTCAATCCTCTCAATGTCTTGACCTTCAAGCTATCGAAATTACTCTTCAGGGTAAGGGATTCTTTCACCCTCTTATTTTTAAGTCATCACTTCCTTTATGTTGTGTCTTCTAATTTCCATATCTTTATGTTTAGGGTATGATATTATATGTTCTAATTTATTTCCATTTCATGTATAATTATTGAGAGACCCTTTATCTCTCATCAATTTGTTTTCTGAATTTTTAAGTGACACCGTTAGGCTGCCGAATTTCTCGTAAAAGAAATTCCATCTTATCTTTTCATTAATGTTTTCTTTTCATGTGGTATGTCATTAAAATATCCATACCATGATCTTATTCTGTACCAATACTATATTATGAATTATTTACGAGCGGTTTACCCTTGTCCCCTCTATTTTCAATCTGTTCTAAAACCATGTTCTATAGCTGTTATGCTATAGAAATTTAATCCCAAAATTTATAACTCTTTCTCTAAAGAAATTATATTATTTATTTATGTGAATACCCAGATCTATTTCATTTATATGGGTGTTAATAATTATATAAATCTGATATATTTTATTCTATAATTGAAAAATATATAACCCTCACTCCCTTTCCATGGGTTATAACTGACCTTATGATCTTATTTTTAACCTCTTTTTAAACATCACGATTTTTAGTGGTGCACCCTGATATCTCTCTAATTCATTGGGTAAAGAATTAATCTCTATGGATGACAAGTTTCATTTTACCTTGCTGAATAAACTTGGTAATGTTTATGACATCTGGGTGATGGACCTTGGTGATATGTTCATGACTGTCTAAATGAAATTTTTTAGCAACATATTCAAGTTATGATTCATGTTCTTTTCATTATGATATGCTTATTCTTTCACTACTCATGTTTTTAGGTTTTTATTCAAGTTCTTGTTGATACCAAAAGTACATTGGTTCCCTTGTTTACTCTTACTCGGCCTTCTGCTCACCCTTTCCTTTGATGGCTATCTCTAGGATATGAGATGCAGTAATTGTACATAGGATGAATCTTTTATGAAGCCTTAAATGTGGTTTATAAGAATTTTTTTGTTGTTCTCATGTTTTATGTTCCTGATTTCCAAGACACCTGAATTTAAAGATCCTCTGTTTTTAAAATATAATGGAAGGTTATATATTAAAAACGATTGATGTCATATATATCATATATTTTAGAGATGTAAATTATACCCTTTTTTATTACTATCCATTTAATGTTTTAATTAATCAAATCTCTTCATAATGCGGTAGTCTGTCTTACAAATAAGAAACGTTATCTAATTCCCAAAAAATGGAATGTAAAAAATTATATGTGAAATAATTATTAAATAACAAGAATTATATCATAAATATTATATATTCAAACTAAATCCATAATAATTTTAATCCATGACGGTTGGTGATCAAATATTAACAAAATAAATTTGCAAAGGGTGATCGAATATTAATAAAATCTATTTGGAAATGGGAAGTCCACCGTACACTAGAAGGATGATTTCATATCCCATTCAATGAAAGTGGATATGGTTTTAGGTTATTAAATTAAAATATAAATATATTTTTATGTGGAATATATTTAGGTTAATAAATTATCATAGTATATTAATAATTAAATGATTTGTATGAAGAAATAAAAAATCCCCATTCAAGAATGTCACCTCTTCTTCGGGTAACCACGTTATGTTTTCACTAAAAAAATTCATAAGTTTGATTTTTACCATAATATGGATTATTGGATCTTATGATTTAGTTAAGGAATATATTATTTCTGGTATTTTCTTAAAAACATGGTTTCAGAAGTTTGAATATAATCGGAGAATGGGTGGCCTTTTATAAGTGAGGTGCATGGCATACTGGATATTTTAGGAAATAAAATGGTGTAACCACATTTTTCAAAAGATAAAATGCTAAAAAAGGGACCATTATCATGACTTATAAATAATTTGGTGAAATATATGGGAATAAAATTTTGATGGTCATGTTCTTGGTCATTTTTTACACATATCATTTTAGTTTAACTACTTCTAATCCCATTTTTTACTTGCATCTCGGTATCTATTTTTTTCATTTTGTACTATTAATTATGGAACAAATTATGTTCAACATATTAGATAATATAAATAATTACTAAAGTAAATATTGAATCCATTTGTCCAAATTCTATTCACTGATTTGAAAAAAAAATTAATTTTAAATTAAACCCACTAATGTGATGTTGATGTTGTATTCCAAAGAGAGAATGTTAAATAATTTTAGATGTTATTTTAAAAAAATGAAAATGATTACAATGAACCACATTAAACTAATTGATATATAATTTATCTTATTTTAATTTCAAATGTATATTAAAAAAATAATACATATAAATTCAGTCTTAATAATGGAAGTTTTGAATAATAACCACTATTATTCATTATTCATCGAAAAATAGATCTTCTTATGAAAATCTCCAAATATAACCCAAATATATTTTTTTACATACTGCTATGTTAAAATATTTTTTAAAATTAAATACAATTTAAAAATATTTAAAATTTAATTTTATTATTATTCAAAAAAATAAATAAAAATAATCTTTTGATAAAATAATATTTCCAAAAAATATTATGTCTTTAAAAAAATAAATATTTCTTCCCTATATTTTGACTATATATAGAATCATTATACATAATATTAAATATATGGTTATTATAATTAATTTATCAATGTTTAGTGGCTAGGTAATAATGGTATTGTTTAAATAAAAATATTTATATATTTTTTGTGATTTGTTAAAAATTGTTGTTATGTATAAAACAAGATATAAATGAAATATATTTTATTTGATGAAAAATACCTTATAAAATATCCTAGTTTTATATCATTGGGTATATGATAGGAGATCTAAATTAGTAGATTCAAAGATTATGGTATCACTATAATTAATAACATCCATTTATATATCATTACCCTCTTATAAATAAATTGTTTTTATCATAATATAATAACTTCAATCACCTAAATATGATTAAATGTTATTATTATTATGAAATAACCATTATAAAAAATCATTCCCTTCAAATTTCAAGTGATATTACTGGTCATGTATACTTATTGATTACCATCTCAACATAGGGATAATGTCATTTTCCACCACTATAATCTATTGATGGTCATTATGATGTGTGTAATGAATATATATATATATATATATAGTTATTACATAGTTATATTTTAGGAATTATAATATCACATCTGCCTTTTGACCTTTTAATCAGTTGTAATTTAATAACATCACACATGCATATATGTGTCATACAACAACCTTGAAGCGATGTTATTATTTATTCATTTAAATTTTGCATGGATGATAATAAGGTCATATTTATTAAATATATGAGATATTAAATCTATAATAATGACTCTAGAAAGTTGAATTATTTTTTAACATTATTTCATTCCACCCCTTAAAATGTGAAAACATTGTCCACGTGTACATGTGGCATATCATCTCAATGAATGGTGTAATTCATTGTTATATCTAAAAATTTTATGAATGATAATAATTATATATATATTGAATGTATATGATGTTTATACCATGATTGAAATGTTGATGATGATGTAATGATCAATGTATAAGGAAATGAAATACTAAAAAGAAATTCTCTTGAAGAATGAAGCATTTATCTCCCAGAAATAATTATTTTGATAATGAATTTTTAACAAAACGTTTTTGAAATAATATATTAGAAATATATATAATATGATATGTATAGAAATATATCTATTTCATAATTATAATAAATTTAAATTTCTTATATCTGAATCTAGAGTGATTTCAATGAAAGCCATACTCAACGTATGTGATTTTTATCTGACTATCATTTTTTAGAGACACACTCCAAATTCATGACATGTTTCTTTAATTTGATGACTATACTACCACATAATGTCTACTGTGATAATTATTGTGATATTATACCCATATTTACATTGACTCTATTTTATTTACATTATGGGTTCATATCAATAGTATTTTACAAAAGGGGTAATGGTTTTACATTTTAATCACTTTCTTTATCTTGATTATTTATTCTTAAGTTATGTTAATAAAATTTTATGGTATACATTTCAAGAGGATCATTAAATTTATTTTAATGTACTTTTTTATTGTGAATACATGTTTTTACCTAAGTTTTACTCACATTATTTACACTATAGATGAATAATATTTTTTAAGAAAAATTGACTTTATTTATAACTTAGGTCAAAAACAAGATTTATTCATATTCGTGTTTTTTAATTTTTTTAAAAACTATTTTTAACATTCCCTTAGGATTTTTGAATTTTATTTTTATCCATGTATAAAATTAAACAATATTGATTAAAAGGAATCTTATTTTCATTTTTTAAATGAGGTAATGTATTAATTGTTCAACAAAAGTGAAAAACAAATATTTTCTTTTAATGTTTCTGACAAGATCTCAATTTTCCGCCATCATGAAAAATAAATTATTTGAATCCCCGCTTAGATGTTTTGAACAATATTTTACAATATTATTTTTACTTAATATATGTTAAAATTTTTATAGTTTAGAAATGTTATATCAAAATAAAAAGGGTATTTTTCTCTTAAAAGTTTCTAGTGATCCATTAATGAAACTTTTCACATATAGTAACGCCATTTTATTTAACATATTCATTATTAGGGATGTTATCCAATTAAATCATCCATAACATTTCTCTAGACATTTTATTATTATGATTAAAATATTTTTATGAAACTCTATCCTTTTCAATGGGTTATACTATGATGAATTAATGTAATTTGAGGGAAACTAATTTCCCATTATTGCGTTATATATGATGAATATTTCAGGTTAATTGTAACCCATATTAATTGTTTCCATTATGTGAAAATTGTTTCCAATATTATATATCTCTCCAATAGATTGGGTAAAGATGGATAACCCATGAGTTAAATTTTTTATACATTATCCTGGTTTCATGTTTAAAATTTATGTATGTACATATCTTTCATGTACAGATGATTCTGCATAAAAATGGTTTTAATGACCATATGTTTATAAAAGGACACAATTTTTATGACTATAATTTTATACGAGGACCTAGTTTTCATGTCCATGAATTTGTGTATGGACCTAGATATCGGGTAAAAAAATATCCCAAGGTCCTTTATTATATAACCATAATTTTATGCAAGGAACTAGTTTCATGTCCAAAATATTATTAGAAATTATAATTGCATGTAATAAATTAATGAGTAAACGAAATTGAATAATTATATTTTCATAATGTTATATGTTTAAGTGTATGCCACAAATCTATATCTTACACCAATGTTTGGCTCCCACAAGTAATGTTTATTGATTCATTTATTATTCTTGTCTTATCAATAACCATTATTAATATCTTTTATCCGGATTATGATATTTGGTATATATTTTATGGTTTTCAAATGTTAAGATCTTGTTATTAAACACTTATGATGATTTTATTCTTATGTAATCATTTATATATCCTTTTTACCCTTATTGGGCCCTTGATCCCACTCTTTCTTATGTTTTCCTTCCCTAGTATATAAAGAACCAAAATTTTTATGATATGTATAATTAGGATTAATTTAATGATTAACATAGTGGGAGATAATGTATTTCACCATTGAACCCATTGTTTATCTGTCCATGTATCCCAAGTCACTAGATCTATATTATTCTGGTGTGGATCATTATGTTATTTTAATGAATTTTCAAAAAAACATAAAATATTTCTGCATGAAAAATTATGGTCACTATTTCACATTTGTTCCGCACCTCTACAATTATTCTTTATCTTTATATCATCATGGTCTTAAATATAAGTAGACAAAATAATCCACTAAATAGATGAAAATTTTCCCTAATCTAAAATAAAGATAAATCCTCCCTAGGATGGTTTGCTGAGGACACTAGAAATTCATATAGGTAGACTACCATACTCATAGACTTATGAAACATTATATTGTGTAGTGGTAATTAGTGATACAAAAACCATCACTTGGGTATCCAAACACCCGGGGTACCTCACCTAGGTAACCTACCACCCGATATGTAACACCATAGTGTCCATTCCCATATTGGCTTCACTGTAAATTGGATATTCTTCCAATGTTTCCCACCTTATCAGGAATCACCCATGTATTCTAAATATTTTTTAATGTAACCAATGGAAATCTAGTTATGTATCCATACATCCAAAGCTTCCATCCTTAGTATATATCTTCCAAGGTATTCCCACCTTAGTGGTCATTCTAATGTATTTTTTATATTTTTTCCATCAAGGGAATTCCACTTTAGAATCCCATAACACAGGGTTGGTTATTCCTTAAAAATATACCCTCATTTACCCAAATATCAAATTTGAGAGTTTTATTTTTGGGAACTCTGCCTGGGATACATGTCCTAGACAATGTATGAAGAACAATATCATGCCCACATTCAATCATTTCTTCCCCTTGGGAAAATATTCCCCACCCCCACATAATCGTCCATATACATAGGGTCTTCGGGGAATGTAAAATTATGAATCACCTTGGTAACATGGGTCCCAATATTAGAGGAAGTGGTGAGAACCATCTATTTCAGGTAGTGGCAATTACCTCCCACAATCATCTTCAATTAGAAAAAAAAATTATTTTAAATTTAATATATGTGAGATCCTTTACCAGGGGATTAGAAATTGTCAATAAAACAGTATTTGGAATACCTCAAGAAGTAATTACCTTTCCATCAATATTTGCTAACCCCCCGTAGCCCATGCCTAACCCATTAGCTAATTGTAGTGGAATTTTAATGGGAATATCTTCTGATGGATTCCCCTCTTAATACTTCCTATATGGTACACCATGCCTTCCATCCATATCCCCTCAATCTCCAATTAGATTATGAGGAGGTATTTTTAATATCAGAATTATTATTCAACCATATGTTCCATTTTAGATCAATTATGAAATGTGGGAAATCATTCACTTTTACCAGTCTCTCACACTGAGAATGAGTTACTTACTATTACGGAATTTATTATATCATAATAGATGTATAGTCAACATTTTATACTAAAGCCTCATAGATAGGTGGAATCCCCAATTTAGTTAAACTGGTCCTCCCCAATAGTTGTAATATGCAACTATGATTAACTACAATGGCATTGATTCATATACCAAAGGGATACATAGGAACCCTCCAAGATGATGAGACATAATATCTTTAACCCATTACCATACATTTTGGACCATATATACAATAAGATTTTTCAATTACCTAGAGGGATAAATTCCATTCATACTCATTATTCTCACCCATATCATACCATAATTCTTATGGGGTATATATTCAAAGGGTAACATTCATTGTAATATCCATTCTGTATTTTGGGTCACATTATCTCATAGGATAACTATAAATGTAATTCTATATATACGTCGAACATATGTCATTTTCAAACATCTTGTTCTTGTAAAAAAATTTCTCATGATGTTACCCTACGTGGTATTTTCTTGTCATGTTGCCTTGATATGGAAAACATTTCCATTATGTAACACTAAACTACATGTGATCTAATTCTATTTATGAGGATATGTAAGACAACCTGTTAGGTGTCTATTCCCAACATCAATACAAAATCAATATCCTTTAATGATGATACACTATAGATTTACCAACTAGGTGGAATTGTACCATAGTTTATTAATTTCCTCAATCACAAAAAAATAATAATGAAGGATAATGAACCTCTAAGACAAAAAAATTGTTCCATAAAAATAGAAACTCTGAATGATATAGATGTGGAAATTTATAGATATCCTCTGATAAAATATATGGCTCATTGAGGTATAACCATTAATACATAGAGTTGTTCAAAAGAAAATATGTTTGTAACTTATTACAAATATTTGTGTGACCAGAACCATATTGGGATTTGGGAAATGCCCACCACTATTTCCTAAATAAAAAAGATATCCCACTATTATTAAATATTTTACCGCAACTAGTTGTGATGAGCATGAAATCGCATCTTATAGACTAATTCGGGTTTCTAAGAATCATTTAAATAATTCATAGTGACCACCTAACTTTAGAAAATATTCCTATAGACCATCGTGTATGTGATAATTGTTTGGGGTTTCTAGTTCCCTGATTATTCCTCATTCAAAACAATCATCACATTGAAGATAATTTACCAAATATGAATAATTATTCTATCTATTGAGGTCAAAAAATGGTGAACCTAATATAATTAAACCCCATATAGTATCATAGTTATTAATACAATTTAAATTATTTGAACTATCTAGATGGATTAAAATTGGTTTTCTTTATGGAATGGGAATCACTCAATGATTCAAACATCCATGATGGGAAATATTAATGCTATCAAAATGCATGTAGTTATTGGTAAATTTTCTATTGATAGTTTGCAACTAAGATTGGTCAATAAGATAGGAGTTTGGTCTTATAATACATTTTTAGAGGGTATTATTTCCTATTTTGGTACAGTATTATAGATTTAATACATGGCATTGAACAATTCCAAAATCCTAATATGGGACTACATGACCTTATATTATTTAATAGTTATTAATGTTTGGGGATGTGAATATAATATATAATTATACTATATTAGGATTAGGTAAATGTTCAAAAAGATTCAATAAATTTATAAGATATCCATAGAGTTGGAAATTATTCTTTCTAATAGTGTGTGATGAACCCAACCTCCCATCCTCTGAATCAATGAGACATCATATTACTTATTATAAAAATCCTCAATGACCCCATACCTTTATAAAGTAGGTTATTATCATTTCAATGTTTGAGTAAATATTTGTTGTTTATTTTTCAATGAATAAACTATTTTTGGAATCCACGTAGGGAGTGTAGATAATTTTCCATCTATGAATAATTGTTCCACCCTATGAGGTAGAAATAAAAGGGTAACCCATAAAAAATCATTAATAATAAAATGGAGGACTCACCCACGTTTTTGGTTATTTAATCATTTGAAATAAATAATTATCAAGTTTTTTTTATGAAGTAAAACATATATGAATATCATTATATGTGATGATACTTTCATGAGGTTTTAAAAGGACTTTTATTTGTAAAATCGAAGACACGTCCCCTAAAACACCATTCAATCCAAATAGAATCCTATAAATTACAACAAACTTATAGTTATATCATCAAATTTTTTTGGTCCTCATCAACATAGAATCCATAATGTCCCACCAAACACCATCAATGCTAGTAGGAAAATGAAGAGACTAGGGAGTACCACCTAAATTGTAGTATCCTTATATTTTTCGGTTTCATGAAAAGCCCAATGAAAAATTAATGTCCCACAAACTATAATACCAATTACAGGTCGTGGAAATGAATTAATAGTCACATGTTTCCTTATCTAACCATTTAATTACCCTCTTAATATAGTTTTATATCAATTACATTGTCCAAGAGGCTGATAATGTCCTCATTATAGCATAAGAGTCACCTTGATTGGATTCACCTAGAAATCGCCACCATTGTAACCATGTGGTATCAATCCCTCATTACACATTGTATGACACAATATAGGTACTATTTAAGGACATATAGTTCTATGTATATTGGAAAAACCATTAAGGATAATGCATATTAAACAATAAAAATCAGTAATTTGGCCAGATATCCACTAAACATTTTAACAAATATAATTGGTGTCATTCGGCATGTAGGTAGACAACCCTAATCACATCTTGCAAACAATCTGTCAAATTAAGTACACAATAAGATAATATTTTTTTTCATATAATGATAGAAAATTTTGGAATGCCCATTTTACCACTACTATATATAAATATTTTTTTATATTTTAGAAAGAATCGGAGGGAAATAACAGACACAAATTCATATTCCAAACAAGGTATGGGCCCTCACTCCTAGTCCAGCTAATGAAACATAGTGGTTCCTTGTAGAGGTTATAGTTGATCTAGAGTACTGATATTTCATGATTTTAAAATTCCATAAAAAATATCATGATAATAGAAATAGTATTGGGTAGGCACACAACAATTCCCCTACCAGTAGAGTTTCTCACCAACACACATTGACGACTACTCATGGAAACATAAAAAATATACATCCAGACTAAGAAGGATGCCATCATACGCTCATTATAAATGTTTAATGGGATCAGGATCACATTACCATTACAAATTTATATTATCAAACAAATCATATGGAAACTATTTGGAACAACCACATTTAAACTAAAACCACTTAAGTTTTTATGCATATTCCTAAAATAACATGAGATTCACCCAAGATAGTTATGATACCGGAAATATTTAGTTAACTATAGACAAATTTAATAAAAAAGTGTGAAATCCAAATTAGATGTCCAAAAATGGTGAAATTATGTCCTAATATAATACTATATCCATTATATCTTTAATTGTAGTGTTCTTACGAGACATCAACTTTTATCAATGATTTGTCATGATCATGATAACTCATTTCCAATTTAAAAAATATGTCGTTTTAGTTGTCAAGATCCCCAAATAAGTTTGAAATAATAATCAACTGAGGTACTACATAAGTTATTTACCATGATAGAAGCCTTCATGACCATACATTGATCGACCATGTGGACTATTTTCAATATTATTTCTGCAAAATCCTTCTTTGTGGTTGGTAGATGAAATAGTAATAAGGTCTTCCCCAATGCATAAGAAATTGTAATACTCGTTTCAATAACGTGTTAGTCAATGATGATATTCCTTCCCATAATTGTGTTTTATGTGAAGGTCATACCTATAGAGTATCTCAGAATTCCAGTTAGTCAAAATTCTTATCATGTGCATCACATTGTAAAAATTTCTAGCAAAATCAGGGGGGATATAAATAATTAGATGAAAATTTTTATATCTTTTTGTGGATGCATAACTCTCATGGATAGTGTACTGGTGTCCATACCCATGCATATTATTTCCACATTTAAGGTCCCTAAAAGTGTCATCATTAACATAGAGAATATTTTGGTGAACATTTTGAAAATGGGGTGAATACCACATATTTTTCTAAATATATGGATGTATCATTTCCTGCTAAAAGTAATATTCGTACCTTCTGAAGGATATTAACACCATATCAATGAAATAGTATATTTACACTAACAAATTGTCTAGGCTCCATTTTTTGTTGTATGATGGATGATATTGGGAAAGAAGCATGAAAATCACCATCTTTAATGCCTGGGTACATTAAGAAACCGAGGATGTAATATCAAGGATGGCATATCTGGTGTATATATCAGAGGGCATAGAGAATATGTAATATCTCATTTCAATTCAATCCATTATTAGTAGTGTCCACCAAGGGTGGAATCATTAAATTTATATGGAAACCCATATAAATCATAAATACATATTACATATTAATATAAAAAATATTCCATTTATTTTTAAATTAAATGCCTACTGAATAATATGGTTTAGTGTTTTTGATGTCTAGATACACAATCCTCATATTTCATCAAATATATTCAACATATCCCATAATGATATTCCCAAAAAGTGCACTTCCTTAAAATTCCCAACATAAAATTGTTCTTCATAATTTCCAAATGGGAAATATAAGATAGTGTGGGCCTAGATGGTTGTTATGGTGAAAAATATATATCATTGATAATATAATAATAACTTTGGAATAAATATATGATAATGTGAGATAAAAATTATAAAAACAAATCCAATATATCATAGACTCTAATCCAATATAATGGAATAATGTTTTATATTTTAAAATATATGATTTATTAAATAATCAAAATGCATGATCCATGTGAGATTACTTTGGAGATAGTAATGGGGAAAACATAAGTATAAGACAATGTGAAAACATATATATAGAAACATGTTCACATTGTTGATGAAAATATATTCATTCTATGGGATATATCAATGATTCCATAGTTGGTTCAAAGAACGTTTTTTATCAATTCACTAAAAATACATCTAAGAGACTGAATTCATGATGGTATTAACCTTTATGAATATAAAATGACTATGGATGTCCCCTACCTTGTAGATCTTGAGATGGTAACCTCTATAGAGTATAACTCTCATTCATAGAATTTCGTAGCTATATAGATTATATTTCAGTATATTCTATTATGTGTAACTTCCATTCATAAAAGTTCTCGATTATGTGGAACCTGAAGTAGTTACATTCACATAGTGTTACACTCAAGTGTAGAAATACATAACCCTGCATAGCTCTAGGTTGAAACCTCTACTAAGAAAAATTACAATTGATGGATGAACCAAGGTGTGTGTACCTTGTGGAAATATCATGTAAATATCTTAAATCTTGTTTATTGAAGTCATTATCCACATGAATCATGAGCCAGTAACCTCTAAAAAGTGTAATAAATGTTTTAAAAACTCACCCATCTTGGCAGATCTTGAGTGAAAATATTTGTGTAGCATATATCCATTTGGAGGAACCTCATCACATTAAAAATATATTAAACTTTTAAAGAAGTGTCCAAATTTTTTGAAATGTATGCCCATGCCTCCTCATATATGATAAATACCTCTCCATGTCTATCATTTTATGGGAATGTAACCTTTTAGATTCCATGGATGTTATAAATTTCAAAAACACAGAAGCTTCATGAGAAATAGTGGGATGGATTTCAAATGGCATCCATCCATAATGAAACTACATCCCATGGGTTTTTGAAATCCCCAACCCTATATTTAAGTTCCTTTAACAATGGTGTATTGAATTATATTTAGAGTAAATTTCATTTGGGCTCTTTGATTTTGATATATTATTATCCTTCTTGAAACCTACCCTATGAGAACTAATACTTCACTCCGAGGCAAGGACACTCTATTTCACAAAACATGTTCTTTTGTGACACCCCTATACATTATGAATCCCATAACCTTCATGAAACAGCAAAACCACTAAAAACCCCAACACTGATGAAGCCATTCCTCTAGGCCACCCCATGGTGACTCTATTCTGGAAATCTCCTTTTGCCAAAGTCATGTTCCTAATAACCTCATACCCATCCAAAATTAATTCAACCATACGCCAAATATTTGGGTTACCAACACCAAATACCATTAACCATTGTGTCTTAATAACTTCAAGTTCCACTATCTATCATTTTACACTAATGTGTAGATATTATAAATATTTTTTCATTAGAGAATAGTCACCCTAACATCTGGGAACCAAATTAACACTCATATAATGACGAATTCACACCATAATCCACTGATAGGTACATGACAGTTGAAAAAATATTCCTCAAAGGATTAATCAATGAGAAAATCATCTTAAAATTTTTGGTAAATATTACTTTTCCTGATCTTGCACTAATAGTGACACAATAATCCATGTAAAATTAACCAACCACATCTAAGCAACATGATCTGAAATCGTAGATATCTACATCCTAGTCATTGGGACCTAAACTATAGACACACACTATGTGATGAGAATGGGAATATCTATGTTTAATTATCATGGGAATACACCCCCATAGACATCTACTCTAGTTAGGGGCCATTAACCCACATGAAATCTTAATTTGGGGTTAAATCATGAAAATCCCCACACCATCCCTCATTTATTATCATTATGTGAATTGATTTTTCATTCTGAATTATGTTTATATTAATGTACCCTTACTATCACATGACCTTAAACCTATAAAATGAAATATGTGGTATTTTATACCAGATTATTAAGTGGTTATGTGGGAGACCTTCCTCAGGATCAATACCAACATACAAACACATCTCATGTACATCGACGAGGATAAAATTCAATGCCCTAAAATCCACCAAATTCTTCTTGTGAGGACATATTCTGTCCGAAGGACACACATAACCACTCATATGACAGTTGAACATGTTGAACCGATGACTCACCTTTCTTAGCAAGATGTTAGTCCTTTGACCAATTTTTTTCTTGAATGTTGTCATTCCTGAATAAATTTATCCCCATACGATGATAAACCAATGACCCAGTATTACCCATAAATTGTTTAACATATGACCCATCTTTCCACAAAAGACAATAAACATGTTTCCCATATATCCCCAAAAGTTATTAATCTTATGACACATCAATCCATAATGATGTTAAACATTCAACCATTATTTCCCCACTAGATGTTCAACATATGATCCATCTATCTGTTAATTATGTTAAAGATGTGGCACATTTGTCATTGTATTACATTAAACATGTGCCACTCTATCCGCAAGAGATATTAAACTTATAACCCATCCACCCCTATGACATTAATCATATGATGAAATCCTAAATCTCTTCCAAATAATTTAATAATGTGATTCCTAAGGTAAGAAACCTTGGATGTATTACACCAGTAACATTAACTACATCATTGCTGACACGGGATACCATTGTATTTGCACCCAATATGACTCACACAAGAGATTCCATACAAAAGGGGAAGAATCTATAGGTTCCCTACCAACACCACATCCTTAAATGAAATGTTATAAACAAATTTACTTTCTACTCTGACTGGATATTGATTCCCTGTTGAGACATAAGCAAGGTGATTATCATATGTCCACTACGATATGTTATATGGAACGAGCTTAACAAACATTATTACATCGATGAGGGAGAACCAAACATATAATGAAGTTCCAAGGAAAAATCCATTGAATAAGGAACCTATATCTAATCTTCCCATTTTTATCCAGGAGCTAACAACAAAAATTAATGAGATGGAAGATACCCACATTTTGAAATAAGGAAGGTGGGGTTGAAGTAGCATGACACATGACCCTGACAGAAAGGATAATATAAGATGAATCTGTTACGGAACTCATCTAAACCAATGTTAATTAGATTAGTAATGTTGGAAATCATGAAGTTTTCATGTCACCAGACATGAAATTGGTTGGAACCTCATCAAACTATCACGTGACCTAGGGTAGAAAATAATGGGAATCCATAGTTTCTAACATCATCAACATGGATCCCTCCACTATTTTAGGATGAATTGATGAATTTGTTGAGTTGGGAATGAATGTCACTATATATATTCTAATGGATGATTAAATATTTTTTACAGGACTCACTATACATAATACTAGAGTCCTAACTCAAATATGCATATGGTCTAAGGAAATGTTTGTATGAAAACCCTCTATACTATAATCTAACCATGATGAACACGATGCTTTTAGCTAATTTTTTCCCACACCCAATCTCACTGTTAATGATAATCCAGAGGAGGGAAATACTAATACTTTTTCATCGATAAATTTAAGAAGGGGTCATTCCAAACAAGGATATAGCTCATCTGTATCACAAAGCATAGGTTATTTTCCAACATTACTCCCCAAGTGTTGTGAAAGGGGAAATCTCCTTCGTTTTCAATGGAAAATTGATTCTGGAACCTCTTCCAGTGGTAATATTATATCTCACTTGACTATAACGAGGAGGATGGGGATGGTCGATATTTACCCATTATAGCCCCCACTTGGGAGACACTTATGAGAACACCCACTGAGCCATGATAGTTACAATATCAATCTGACCTACAAGTCAATGAGAAGATTGACTACATTCCTTCTTCACCAAAACCAATCCAGAACACCTGAGACCAATGCTTTCCATACGACTAAAAAATATTTGGTTGGTGGAAAATTATGAATCCCTAGTTGAAATCATCACCTCTGGCCTATTACAATAGATCAAATAAATTACTCCATGACAATATGTATTTGATCGCCTTGGATCAAGACCCTGAGTAAATCGTAGAGTGGCTTGGATGATTCTCTCAGTCTTACATACCCATTGAAGACATTATGGTTGATATTGTGTGGTGTAATATCGTTGTAGAGGTCCTCCATGCCCCACCACCAACATGTGCAGAGGACCTCCCAATGGAAAAACCATTCCTTACTCTAATGAACAATCATGTTAAAGGACTGAAAACACTATCCATGGTAGTAATTTCTATGATGTAGGTCACAACACACAAGGGTGAAACCCAAGTAACTCTCAATATCATTCACTAAGAGAATTCATTCACATTCCAAGGAATGGACATGGAATGTGTTGTTTCATCATCCATATCTCATAATCCCAAGAGATGAATGATTCAATGGGTGAACCTTTACCCCTATTATCATAGCTGGAGGTAGAATCCTATCGATTGAGGCCTAAAATCCAATAATAATAGGATTATAAGATCCCCAAAAACCTCTATAGACACCGGTATGTCGAGGAAATCCTACCCAACATCCAAGGACTCATAGTGGCCCCATCTCTTCCTCCATCAGTTTTCCTCCCCTATAACTCTATATTATATGTTAGATAGATTTTTGGAACTAGGTTGATTTCATTAGGTGGTAGTGATAACTCTTTTTTTCCTCAAAGGGATATTTCCACCCTAACACAATAGTTTTTGGTAAATACCCCTTCCTATTTTAATATGATGTTGAAGTTAGATAGGACTCAAAGAGACATTCCTGTCTGTAATTGTTTTTAGCTCTGGAATTTTCCCTATCCATGTAAATCTGGAGGAAGGTATGTACGAATTGATTCCACCACCAAAATCTCATCCAAGACCAATAGAGTACAACATAATTATTAAGTGATGCAGTTAAAAACAATTATTTTACTCTTAATATAGCCTGGTTACTAACCTGGGTCATCTCTCAAGGAGAATGGGTTGGGAGTCTCACTATCATAACATTTCTGTAAATATAGTTTGTTTTAGTTTCATAATTGTTAATGTATCCAAATTTTATTATTATTATTTAGATTTCAAATAAATAGATTTTAAAAAAAATCAAAATTCAAATATAGAAGTAGGTGAAAGTGGTTAGATCCAAGGTCGAACACAAACATTATTTGTCATTAAATAGTTCTAATCTAATAATACAATCAATATAATTATTTTATTACTGTCATATACCTAATTTGTGGTTCTAAACATACACAAGAGTACTCTTCCCAAATTAATCATGTTCCACTTCCTCTATAGTAGAGAGCCAATGAATAGTCTTGATCGAGGCCTTCACTATATCAACACCAAGCTCCATTATATAATGTTTATACATATATCCAAGGTTATCTACTAGTACGATAATTGAACTGAGAGAGGGAGTAAGAGATGATTTGATATATTCCATTATTTAGAGGGTAATTGGAATGAGTAGATGAGAATAATAAATCTGATTCATTCTATTTTTTTTTACTATATCAAAGGTGAGATCTAGAAACAATTAATTAATAAATTTCCTCTGTGATACTGCATGAGTAACTATCCATATAGCTATTTATACATGAATTGGAGTTTAAGAGATCACATAACAACATGTTGAATTGGTAAGAACATGAATAAACATGTAACAGAATAGAATAGTAGTACTAAATTTAAAAATAGAGAAGAATTTATATTAACATGGGGGAGGAAATTACATTAAGAAAGCTATAGCGTAAGAAACCAACCATTGAAGAAAGAATATTATGAATATATTCAATGGGTGAGGGTGAATGTAATTTATATAAGTGGACATATTATTCCATATATTAAGAGATGAGGTGAGAATTTGATTCATCTCCATTAGTGCCGCATATGAAACTCTTATGGTCATGATTAATTCTATCTAGAACATCAATTCCCATTATTATGATCTACTAACATTATGTGTGAAGAAATATAGTACATCATGACATAATAGATTCCTTTTCATGCATGAATGTTTTTCCTTTTTTAGTGGGACGCGGGAAGTGGATATAGAAATTGATGGAAGAAGTTGGTAGAACTGGCATGGTCTTGGAACGTCATGGGCGTGGTAGTGGTTGGTTCTAAGATTATAGAGGAGAATTAGTGGTTTGGAATCATCTATGATGTTGTAGTATTCTATTTCAATGGTGGAAGGTTGTAGATATTATTCCATATTTAATAGAGGAAACCATTGATGGTGGAATGAATCTTCCACTCTTCACATTATTGGGTGGAATTTAGTTGTTCGGGTATCTCATCTAGAATGCGATTGTCAATGATGGTATGGGTGATTGGTCATTATGGTGATCATGAGAGTGGGGGATATGTGAAAATGGGAAATAATAGCCTGGTAGGAAGCTGGATAGGGAACTCATGATCAGTGTTCTCACCATCATATTATCATCAAAAGAGACTGGTGCTGACAATGAGTTTCTAGTGTTGTAGGGTGGTATTGATTTGTATTATGGGGGTATCAATGATATCGTGTTTGAAATGCAGCAATTTGTAAAACCAGTTAGACATTACATCAAATACTAAAATTCATTGTAATGACCATGACAAGGGGATTCAATTGTTAGTTGAAAATCAGAACATAGTGGATATAGAAGCCATTAAGGCCTGATCCATTCAAGCCTTTTACTTTTTTTGACATGTGTAAAAAATCAATTCTATTGGTGCATAATTTTGTGGATTTTTTTTAATTTTAAATAGTATTATGAATAAATTTAAAATTATTTATTTCAAAATTATAAGGATTATTGATTTTTATTTAAATTTAGAAGGAAATTCTGAAATATTTAAATCCAAAAATTCAATCCATTTATGAAATTGACTATATATAGGTAGTATGCATTGATAATTTGAAAACATAAAAATTAATCAGAATTATAATTTTATGGATTTATTCAAATCGTCTTAAAAATGAATATATTAGTGAAAATAAATATATTGAGTTGTATGACATTTAATTCAAAAATCTAAAATGTCATCATAAATGAATGAATTAAATATTATTTGAATTAAAATATCGATTTTTATAGAATATGTGATAAATTCTTTGAAATTATCATTTCACATACCTCCCCCAGAGTTGAACTACATATATCACGAGAAATATTTTTAGTTAATAACATTTATTCAAAAATTATATTTGATTCATCTTCCCTATATCCAAAAATACTAGATAGAATTGAAAGAAAATGAAAATTCACCCAATGTACAAAATATCATACCTTATAATTGAGTCAAACCACTGACTAAATTTAATTCAATTAATGATTTGGTTTAGGATTGGAACAAATTATATTTATTTGGTATCAAAAAATAATCAGCAAAAAATTCTATTTTAAGATTTCCTATGTTTCCTCAAACCAATGTTTTATTTTCCTTATTATTGAAAAAACAACAATTCATGTGTTATATGCTAATTTTCCCCTTTGTGGGTTTAATATTCGACTCATCTAAATGAACTCATTTTTGAAATGACCCTTTTTTGAATTTTTTTACCGATGATAGTTTGTTGCAAAGAAGAATGAATGACACTTATAGAGATTGATGATGGTTTCATTTAATTATATAAACACACCCATGTTACTTAAATCATAGACTCTTCATGGGATCCTAATAAACAAATTTTATTATATGTTAAAAGGATATATTTCATATTCATTTAATATTTATCCCTAAGGTGTTTTGTCTAATAAATATAGGTTACCCCTAATTATTTTATATATTCTAATTTATAAAATTGGATAAACAAAAATATATTCACTCACACTACATATCGAAACTCTTCAGGAAAAGTTCAATAAAAGTAGTGATATATTTCATAAAACAGTCATATATATCCCACATTTTTTAATTAAATGATTTAATTAAATTCCAATATTATATTTTAAAATAATGTAGGGGAGTAATGATGTTCATGAAACTTCCTAAAAATTAAAATATAAATTCTAAATAAATTGTACAAAACTTAATAAAAATGATTGTTTTTTTAATATTTTTTTATATATTATTTTTGAAATTTTTTTATTTTATTAATTTATAAATTTAATAAAAACTATAAATTAAAGATAAATTATATAATGATTATTAGTCATTATATGATTATAAATATAATAATATAAAATAAGTTTCAATATTCCCTACGCTTCATTACGACACATTACACTAAAATTCAAGAATAATACTCATAATCAATTAGAAGAAATAGTAAAAATGACTAGAAACAACATGATGTTTATTTTTTTAGATTTGAGTTGAGTTATCCCATGGGGTTTCTTCATTTCTAATTATGGTTATTGTTGAGATATCCCCTAGCTAATTTATACATTTGGAATACTATAAAAACATATAAAATGAGAATATTTTTACTAAAAACTATGTTAAAAAATAAAAAAAAACTAGGTATGGGGGTGAGATTCTTGTTATTTTACCTCCTATTGGATTAGGTAATTAGAATGTCCACAGGTTGACATCCTTGGATATATCCTCAATCTACATATAGATTTAGATTCAGTGGTAAGAACCACTATATTCATTTCCTTCCAAAGTAGCTCAACATTACTTAATCAAGCCCCCATGAACAAAATAATTTTTGTAAAACCCCATGTAAGTTTAAGGTAATTCAAGAAATGTGGGTTCTAGTTTCCAAATTGGGGCATACTTGGGTATTTTATCAACTATTGATGATTTTTATCATCATTGGGATTAACCACTTTTTATGCATCATAATTTTAAAACAAGTGGAAGTTAGTAGGTAATTCATATTTTTAAGATTCATATTAATCCTAGTCTATGCTAGAATATCAGTATTAATATATTGGATCTTGTAATCCAATTTCCTCATGAGGGACTACTAGATATTATTATAATACTTGTGTTCCTCCATCCATATGATTTTCATTATAATATTGATAGAGAACTAACTTCACCTCACATCTTGGAGAATCATCAACTTGGTTAACCACATTGTGAGTTTGAGGAAAACATTCATTCTCAGCAGGATTAATCAACTAGTCTGCTGAATGTTATCTATCAACAAGAAGGTCTTCATCAAAGAAATATCTGGGTAAATTAAAAAAATAGTCCCCTATAATCGTCTTTTACATAATTTTAGCCATATTTGAAATCTTCTTCTATAATTTGTGGGTTTATTTTTTCTTCCAGGGGAGAAGACATAGTTTTTTATAATCTGCATCTGGGGTAAAAATAATTAGTTCTATGTTTGTAAAATTAATCATAATCTAAATAATATAAAATATAGCATAAAAAAATAGAATGAATTAGAATATTTTCAATGGTATCTCTGTTTTAAATATCATAATTTGGTTCTTGTAATATGTACATTTCCTCATTGAAATTTTTAATTATATATGGCCGGATCATGTGGAATTCCATCAATTCACCACATTTTAGCTCATCGTATTGTTTATTTTAAAAATACTGTTGTTTCAACTATATTTCATATAATTATGTTATTTAATTAAAAATAAGAGTTAGGTTAATGGATAATTGGTCTTAAATAAAATTAGTACATGATATTTTCAAAGAAAGTCTCCATAAAAAATTATGGCATGAGGTATTTTATCATGGAACACTTATTCTAAGATGATGTTATCAAGGATGATAATTGGATGATCCTTTAATTTAAAAAAGACATATTTTCCTCTTAAATGTCATCCTTAAATAATAAAAAAGGGCTCTAACTCATTAGCTTATTTTTCATTCCACTCTTCTATGTGTTCTTTGAGGTAAGTGACTACTATATAATTCATTCCATTTGATTCCATAACAATTTATCTATGTTTCATTAATTGATGGTTTTATTTTATATGAATATCATTTATCATAAATTATTATCTCTAAATTTTTCGAGATTAGTACATTATATAGTTTGATAATGTGAGAAATTTTCTATTGATGGTAATTGGGTTCATTAGTGTTTATGCATCCATCCCCCCATAAATTTGTTTAAACTAAAGGTAGCTATTCGTTTTTTCATTTAAATATCATATTTTTTAATTTTAATGGGAATGTATAGTTTAAAATTTTTTATTAGTCCATTTTATATTGGTCACACTTTATTTCTTATCCTACATTGTCAAAATGAGAAACCAACAAAACAATAAATGATTAGAAAAATCACAAAACACTTAATCAAAAGATGTGTTATAAATAATGGTAGGTCAATATTTCCCAAAAAACATATCTAATGATAATCTCAATATTTTCATGGTCCATGATAAAACACATTTTTTTACTCCCAATGTAAAAAAGTGGGTGACTATAGTTATCTCTCAAGGAGAACGGGCTAGATGTGTCACAAGCCTATCAAATTTGTATCTTATTTTATTAATTTGGAAAGAATACAATGTTCATGAATTATATTTTTGGCTTCTAGTTATATAAATAAATTAAATATAATATAATTCAAACACATCAATGGGTAAATGGGGTTACATCCAATGTTGAAAAAACATATTTTTCACCATTAGTTGGTTCTCATCCCACAACAGGGTCAATATCAATATAATAATTCATTCCACTATATAATTTTTAGTTTTTATCATCAAAAAATTAATTATAATATGATACATAAAATTCTACCTCCTCTATATTGAATATTCAATGGAAATACTTGATTAGGAACAACCCTACATCAATAACCATCTTTACATTATGTTTCTCATCCCTCAATCGGCAATGCTCCCCAATTTTTCACTATGATCCTGGATTAGGATTTAAGTAGGGCATGAAAAATTTGTCTATGTAGTATCACATTAGAATGTTAAGTAAAATATAAATTATTTTTATCTATTAATTTTTTTTACTTCAAGAAGGAAGAAGAGATGAAATAATTATATAACAGGGTTCTTGTGCGATCCTCATTAGGTACCCATCCCTCTGTTCATTTCTCCTTGACATGGAGTTTATGATATAAATATTTTGCTTTAGAATTGGTAATAACATGATGAATATAGGGGGAAGAGTATAACACACCCTAATTAAAAAATTTAAAGTATAATTAACAATAACACGTTGAAATATATTATATAAAGAAATCTATTATGGAAGAAACCCCTAGTTGAGTTCAGAAGATGGTGAATGGTTTCAATAAGATAGGATGAAAGTATTTTATATTATTATCCCACTTCATCTAAATATATAGTTTTGATGTTAATTTTTAATTCACCTCAATGAATGCTTTTTGTGCATCTTTAATGGTTGTGATCAATTATATATGGATGGTTACCTCCCCAAATTAATCTCTATTTACATTGATGGTGAAGGAATTCAATGCATCAAACTGAAATAGACATTATTCTATGTTCAAAACAAAATTAAATTCAAATTTAGTGGGTTACGAGAAGTTGTACGGAATGTTATTGGAAATATTAGGTGGTCCATAAAAGGGTCCATAATGTTATGGTCATGGCATCAACATGTTCTTGGAGTGAGGATGGGCTTATGTGGTTCGTCTCGATCTTCATTGGAGTGTTTTCCCATCAATAATAGAATGTGGTGGATAACATACCATATTCAACATATACTTTATTTGATTGTGTTATGACTCCTCTAGTCATCATTGGCAAGGGTATAATTTGGTTGATCAAAAGTCTCTGGCCAGAATCAGTTTCTAGAAAAGTGGTCATAGGTGAACAATCAATATATGTATTGTGAGAGGGTTGGCGTTGCAGAAGGGGATGTTACAATGAAATGGCTAGTATTTTGTGAAAAAAATCAATATCGGTGTAGTGACAATGAAATGGGGGTCGACATGGGTTGGTGCTAACTTTGTGATGAAAGTGTAGCATGGTTGTAGTGAAGTGACATAAAGGGATATACAAAAATGGGTGTTGGATATACAGAATGTTTTTTAGTCAGTCAGAGTTTACCAATATAGAGAATCTTGGTTAGTGTCCTAATGATGTGGAGTGTCTATCATGGTTTGTTGTTAGTTAATTCGCATGGTCTGTCTGGTTACCATTGAATGCAGAATAACTTATGAAAATTTAATTTTTTTAAATAGGTATAAAAATAATTTATCTCCATGAATCATTATGTTGAATTAATTACATTTAATTAATTTCATGAAAAATATTAAAAAAAATGTATTTCGTAAAGATTTATATTATTTATTTTTTCTAAAATAAAAAAAGGTTGAAATATTTAGTATTAATAAATACAATCCATTTATAAATTTAATTCTAGAATGAAAATTTATATTTTAACTTCATAGATTTAATGTTAATCACCATTTTAAAGGAATTTAATTTTTGAAATTCTCATTAAAAATTAATATATTAATGATAAATAAATATTTCTATTCATATCACATGTATTTCCAATATTCATTGTAATTAGAAATTTATGAACTACCTAGTATTTAAATTAAAATTAGGTTGATTTTAAATTAATAAAAAATACAAATATTTGAATTTTATGCTCACATCAATTGGATTATCAGACCTCCCATAAACAAGAGGATTTGTGGAAATTCTACAGTGCCGACTATCTATCAGTCACGTTTTGATTACTAGTGTATCTTGAATTTTTCATCCCATTGTCCCTCATCAATGATTGATAGTATTATTTTCTCCAGAATGACTAGGTGATGTTTCTCCATCTTTAGGACCATCATTGGAAAAATGTAGGGTTCCATGAAAAAAATAATTATATATACCAACAGTGTAACAGGTTTCATGTCACTATTCTCCATGTGGATTTGTATCCTAAATCATATGGTTAACATTAGAATTTATAAAATACCTATGTTTAGATCCTTAAAATGCTCTAATGGGTCCACAAAAGGTGTATCACACATATAGATCAGAGGATGTGGGTAGTATGATGCCCTCAACTTCATCCATATCTGAAAAAAATGGTAAGACAATTATTATGGACCATAAAATGATATTTATGGTTCCTCTCTAACTACTTCCACGATTAGTTTCCTCACTATCAACCCACTTCATTGTTCTAGAAAAAGAACTGCTGACATAGGTCATCATAGGGAAATTCTATCCCAATGTGCGATACACTACATTGAAAACCCCATTATAGGGAACAATACTCACTTGTAGAGAATGACCCTAGGCCATGGGATTCTCCCAATAATTCATTACTACCTAGACAACTGTATATTGGAAAATAAAGGGTCCCACCATGATCATTGGTCTTTATGATGCATTCCAAAATGATGAGTTAAACGCCATGATGGCCACCTTACTTTATAAATTCGTGGAAAATAAATGGCTCACAGCTTATTTTATTACTGAACAACACCAAAACCCAAAATACATCAAAATTGACCCAATCCCTCATCTATTTGGGAATCAAGTCCTACATGGCTGGATTCTTCAAGATGAACATTATGTCCATGTGAATGGTGTTAGGGTAAAAGATGGGGGAAATGGAAAATGACCAAAATATTGGTCTCCCACTCTGCATGAGCATCATGATTATATTCCTACAAATTAAATACATGATTATACCATAGATAATAATTATTTCAATGCATTGAAGTCAAAATATCCTCACCAAAATTTCATGATAGCTGCGCTCATCACCCATGTCAAGGCTCACAAAACATGAATGGTGGAAATTCAACCTCAAGGAAAGCCTTTTTCAAAAAGTTTGGACCATGTTAGAGCACCCATATATTTTTTTAATCATATTTCCACACTATATAAGGATATGGTTGATCCGCAGTAGTATTTGGCTCACTTCACATCAAGGTGGGGTCTACTGTTGGGGAATCCATAATAGTAGGGAGTCCCTAGGGTCCTATGTTTTTTAAAAAATATTGAAGGAAATGAATTCATATGGTATATTTATCAACCAATAGTACCCATTTACCATTGGTAGGACCTCCTTATATAGGTCATATACCTTTTTAGCTACACCTCATGTAAGACAATAATAACTGAACTCTACAAATGAATGTAGAAGCCCAATTAGAGAGTTTAACGCTTTTTATCCTAACAAAATTGAGTCACAAATTCTATAGACATTCTGATTTACTAGAAAAAAATAACATATGATGTGTATGGAGAATCATAGGATGACTTTTTTTCTACCATCACCTCCCTGATTTACCCATGTAGATTTTGTGAATTCTCACACGATGTATCAGTGACTGGAATAAGCCTTACAATTGACCAATAAATGGTCAATTCCATTACTAATTCCATATCCCATTATAATTCCAGTAAATGTATAGACATCGACCACTATGAATGAATATGAACCTTATCTAGTACACCTACAGACCCCATTTTCTTTTGATCCTCACCATGTGAAACGTATCATGAATAGCATTATCTATTGCTTCCTTACGAGGAACAACCACTATGATAAGTGAATTCAGATCTATCCCCCCATAAAATCTTGGATCCTTGGGTTCCATTTAAATATTGGAATAAGAAGACAAATTATTTCATAGATTCATAGGTCCCATGACATTTCATTTCCACCCTTGAAAAGGAAACCAGAATTTTATTGAATGTTGGTAAACTAAGGTGGCCGAAATCACTGGACGTGCAAATCACTTCTTGTATAATATAATCCTTTTTGACAATATACAAACGAACTCATATTCAATGATCATATATAGTAAAATTCACATCATGGTTTAGTTGTAATGGGAGAAGGCACATCACAACTAAATCATGTCTTAATGACCCTACTATTTAGAGAAAGGACTATGATTAGTGGAAACAGGCTCTCAACCATGGGATGTATAAGTAAAAAATGTTGGTGGACTCGTAATAGAGTCACTCACAGACATGGTATCATCTCTGTTCACATGAACAATTCATAAACACCAGCTTTTACCACAACTCAATCAATCATTACCTCTACATTTTCAATTCATAATCGTATGTATTTGTTGAACAAATACTGAGGATATAATATAAATATTATACCAAATTGGGATTCAGGTCCTTATCACACACTTGGTATCTTCAATTTTCTTAAATTGGGAGATGTTTCTTGGGTATGCATAGACCATGGTTTTTCCATTGATGAGAAGAAAGACTACACCTCCATGAATACTGATGAACTATTTCACCTCTTCAAATCACCTTTCAATGAGTAATTACATGTGACCCTTTTAGTTTACTTTGGACATCATCAATGAAGGAGAGGCTTCATAAATTAAAGCAGATAGAATAATCATGCTAGTTTATCGAACAAGGATGTCCACACAAATGAGACCCAGAAGAAAGCCACACATAATGCTCAGTTGGATAATCCATGATAGTACCTCCATTAGGTAGTCCCCCAAACCCATCTATATTGGTTTACCACAGAACTAATCCACAAGAATTATGTGATCATCCATGTCTAGCCCAGGATTACCTTTAGTTAACATGAACCCATCCATCAGTTTTTCAGAAAGAACTTTCTTTCAATCATTGGAATATTTCCAGTAGTACTAATGAATAATGATTTAGCTAATGGAATCTACTATTTATTTTTCTATATAACAAAAGAATGCTAGAGAAAATATTCCTTAGGAAAGGAAACATGATATGATGAAGAACCTCAATAATATAATCGTGATTCTCTCTATTCGTATGTCACACAACCTGTTGAAATTAATAAATGAGGTTGTCATCTATACATTGAAAATCTCTATTCAGTTTGAGATTAAGTTATCTTTCACTGATACCTACTTTGTAACAGAGGCCTAATAAGATGATTTTCATACAATCTTCTAATTTTCAAGATATGATGATGGTGGCACTTTTCATGGGAACATATTCCAACTATATATCATAGTATGTTTTAATATCATTCATGCCTTAAAATTCCTAGTAGATATTTTCTCTGGGATCATCTTCATATTAATAGAGATGATATAAAAGATGGGACTTATAGAAGAAGAACTAAATCCATCCAACACAATAGATCAATGGTATGAAAACACTTATCATACAATGTTTATATTGATCTAAATAAATATTCAATTTGGTGTCCTGGTATGTGGAACTAAATTTGTGATAGTTTCAAAAGATACCAAATTCAAATTGTTGTTGGGAACTCTCTGGTTTTATCATCATGCAGTATTCCCAACTTTGAACCACCATTTCCTTATATAGTCTTTTATGGGCTATTAGGGGTGGTATATGCTGAGGAATCCCCCTTTGAATCATGTGAGGAATGTTTTCTATGATATTGTTGCAACAAAAGGAAAGGAAAGCGGGTAGATAACGATTGTGTTTAGGGAATTAATGCCACTAATGATCTGAAATTAAATATCTCTAATCCATGGTTATACTTAAAATATATCTTTATTCTGCCAATTAATCTAATAGATCCTATGACCCCAGAAATGGGGGTTATATCATCATTACCAAGATAAATGCGTGATCATGAATTTCCTCATACTACTACCCCAAAATGATTGAATGATATTGAAATCCCTTAAAATTATAATGTATTTGGAAGTTCATCACATGTAAATTGATCCACAACAATCCTTCATGTTCTAAAATCAATGATAGACTTGATAAGGTTTGACCGATCATTGTTTCATCGATATCAAGAGTGTACCTCACAACTGAAAATTTGACACAATCTACTCGACAAAATCTATAACCATCCTCATCATGATTCAATATCCACTAGAAAATCATTATTTCTATGGCTATCACGCATAGACTTGAAGCGTTTCCTCTCAACTGTGGTCCCCTTATTTCATATGGCGTAGATAATTTTGAGGATGCACCTTCTACATTCGAAGTGGGTGTCTCCAAAAATATTGATGAGCTTTCCCATGTAGACCTTTATAATGAGGATAATTGGAGACTGGCATGAATATTCACAACCATGACCCCATAATTGAAAAAAAGTAGGTCGACTTTCTGAAACTACACTTTGATGAGTTAACCAAGAGCTATTATGACATGTCAGGGATAGAACCTCAGCTTTATGTTCATCACCTTAGCTTCCCAGGTGGTTATCATGGTTTGAAACAACCTCTAAGAATGACTATAACCTCTCACAATGATATTTTCTAGGATAAGGTTGAAACGATAATTAATAATGGCTTTTCTGCTGGTATAGTAACCTAGTTGGCTATCCAAAATTTTCATAATTATGGAGAAAATTTGCATATTATAGTCAATATCAACTTTCGGGACCTCTACCACCACTACTCGAATGGTGATTTTCCATTGGAGTGATATAGATGTTAATTTATGATATAAATAGCTTCCAAACCCTCCACATCATGGATATATACTCTATATATAATTATATTTTAATGGATACAATAGATGGGGAGTCCAATACTATACTGTTTCCCCCTGAGATTATCTACAATAAAGAGAATATTTTCAACACGAGGAACACTAAATCCACATTCCAGTGGGTTATTCACCATATATTTAATCCCATTATCATGTCATTTTTGGAGTGTTTTGTGAATGATTTGGTGGTCAAATTCCTTTAATTTACGTACCATTTTAAGGATCTTGAGCATTATTTCGGATTCCTATGCTCGAGATACATAAAGATGAGCTAGTTGAAGTCCACATTTTGGGTAATCACAATAAAATTTTAGGGATTTTTGTTGAGACAAAGAGGAATCATTATTTTCCAATATAAAAACAAGGATATCAATAAAATTACTCCTCTAATAAATCTGTTGTGATTCTGATTCATCCTAGGTGACATAGACATAGTATGTTGATTTATTACCAATTGGGAATACAAGTTTAATCAAATCTAACTGATCATGTAAAAGGTAACTATTTATCAATGGGATGAATGAATTCAAACATCAATTGAGGATATGAATTAGTACCAACTACAATCTTTTTTTCTAATACCACCCATAACACAAAACCCATTGGTCCTTTACGTGACACCCCTCGGTGGGCCCCTTTGAGTTCATCAGTCAATGGAAATAAATGAGGTTACAAAAAAGTTCATCGACTATATCAAATGAATTCTCGTCGAAATGGATATTAGATACCCCCCCCCCTCAACAAGAGTTTCTTCATTATAATCAATATTGTAAACAAGTTATGACATTATTAACAACACCGTGAGACTAAACTAGTTTTTAAGTAGACATGATAATGTATGTCATTAGTTTTCCCATATTGATTGGATGATTAGATCAATGGGAGGGAATACTCTAGTAGTTCATTATTATGTTTATCCCATAATGGAATTTATAGTATAATCCATGGTAAAATTGGTGGATGCACATTTTGGCCATGAAGAACATCCCATGGAAGCTAATTTTATGGAATATTCTATTATGTTAGTGGATCAATCTATAAAAGGTCAGAGAATTAATTTCGATGGTCCCTCTCAGATGTTGAATGATATAAGGCACAATGACCCCAAGATCAAAAGGGTGGGACTAGGGAATATTTTCATCACTCACATAGAAGAAATCGTTCCATAATTCTTAATGTAGTTAGAGGGATTAAAAAATTGGGACGAATACCATGAAAATATTGTTGGTTTGGAGTTGGCTCTGTAGATCGATGTACCATGTTTAAAAATGAAGGTATATTCCAAGATATTTATCTTATAGAATAAGGTTTATTACATCATCTGAAAACTATAGTTTGTTCTCTAGATTGAACGTAACCATCAAATGATAGATGAATTCCCTTCCAAAACAATTGTTACCCATATTCCTAATTTTCAATATTATCGAGTGAACCCTTTGGTTGGTCTAGCTTCGAATCATGCAGAATACGGTCAGGATGACCTAGTCATTATTTTGGAACACCTGAGGCTTATAATCCCTACAACTTAACATGATGGAAACTGAAAGGGGTATTAGCTGGATTCCAGTAATTTTATTCTTAGACCATTAAGTAACTCCATTGGTGAGGAAACTCTCTATTTGATAAATCATTTTCTCGAGTATCTCCATCAAGGTATTCTTCCACCAAACTGAACTAAACATGAAATAATCTGCAAGTGTACACCACATTTTTTCCTCAATGGATTTTTAACAAATAAAAACCCCTCTATAGTAATAGGATCAATATATTTATCCTCAATTGAATCCATTGGAATTTTATATCTCAGGTCATGTAGGACGACCATATTGGATCATGTGGTATCAATTTTGTGGTATTTAGCGTCACCCAAAAAATTTGAAGGTTGGGTTACTTCTAGACCTACATGGTTCACAACTACATTGATTTTTTCAATAGGTGCCATTCATGTTAATATATGCTAAATTAGTGCGTGATATATATAATATAATAATAGATACAAAGTATTCATCACACTTTTTAGTATAAGGACATGACGTTATGGGACCGTACGACTCAAACTTGTAATTTCATTTCGACTACAACTGCATTTTCTAACAAATGGGAAGATATAGTTCCAATTAATTATGTAAAAATCATGTGTTTGATAGAGTTTTTGATCTCCCATAACATCCATAGATTTATGGTTCTTCATAAATTTCTCATAGACAAAAACAAAATTTTTGGGATGTTAACATAGGGAAGTTTAATGCAATGTACAAGAACTAGAATAAAAAAAATTCTTAAAATCATAAAATTGAAAATGGAAAGATTATAGAACTCAATAAAACACTCTCTAACATTTCATAGAAAATTATTGGAAAAAAGGGTTGGTCCATAATGATTAATAAAACCCTTACTCCCTATAGGATGATAACATGAAATTCCACCCATGAGATCCCATACACCCGAGTGTATAGAACTAATGTAGTCTTAAATGACACTTTATTACTAGAATATTCCGTAGAGAATAATTTAAGTACATCAAGATGAATTGGAATCCCTTAATTATTTTATGATTTTTTATTTTTATATAATAATGAAAAACAAGAACATGATAACGAAAGAATCTAATAAGATGGGTTACATCTGATTCATTATCTAGGGTGATAGAACTAAATTATAAGATACCAATTATACTAGGAAATAGACTACTGATGTTGGATCCCATATAGTATAGAACATACATAATCCATAATTTCTATTCCAATGGAAAATATTTTTTAATAACTGTGTATATATATCATTTCATACAACCCTCCTATTTCTTGTTTCTCAACATGTGCATCACATGAAACCACTATTAATAGTACATGAACTTAATGTACAAAAACTTTGGTAAAAGATATGAGACCATAAAATTTGGAGACCATGTTTGAAGATATGTTACCTTAAAATACATCATTTATGGTTGAAGATACTTGAACTTAAACTATAGAAACAATGGTTTATGGTATGGCCCTTAAACTGCAACATCCTTGGTCAATGATAATCGAAATTATACTACAACAACCTTGAAAAAAACAACACAACTATAAATTATAGAAAATAGGGGAGAATATCTATAAAAATAATGTAACAAAATCCATATGGTCCAAGAAATTTTATCTATAAACTACTCACATTCAATTTTATTCAAGATCAATGACCAAATAAAGTGTTGACAATAGTCAAAGTTATATGAAACTAAACTATAAAACATAACATACATAGAACATGATGTTAAACTGGTGTTTTACTGTTTACAATAAAAAAGGGATTCCTCAAATATGTTGTGTGGGTTTACCAAAAAACAAAATCAGTAACACATGATGAAAAAATTTAGCCTTAACGTATTTCATAAAAAATTAATTCCCTAGAAAATTCATGGGATGCATCAATGTTGTCATTAAAGAAGAGAACACCCACTTCTGTGATTTTTATCCTACCTTGTCCCATTCTTTAAATAGTTTTGCATGATTCAAATTTGTATATGATAAATATTGATTCATGGACCCATTGTCTTTTGGTGAATCAAATAGTTTATCATAAACCATTTACATATGAGGGGGGATGTTCACCAACATTTGGAACCTTATCCACACATACATTCCAAACATTACCACCTTATGTGATGTGTAGTTTGTTTCAATATATTTAGGTGTTAACTGGGATTCCATTTCCCTATTTTTATCATGGGTTTTATCCTTTTGTGAACATAAAACAACTTTAAAACAGAACTTTCCCAATTCTATAAATTTTAACATAAAATAGTTTCCAAATTACCCCCAATTCAAACTACAAGAAATCAAATTGTGTAGAGAGTTTCCTATAATTTTACACTTAAAAATCAAAATAATGATCACAAACCCATCATATAGGATAATCAATTCTACTTTTGAAATCAGTCTCCTACCATTTAATGGTCTAAATATAGACTCATCCTCATTCAAATTTACATTGTATATGCAGTGATATATATACCTCATGTATTCAGTCCCAACTATTGTTTTATAAAAAATACACCCAATGAATATGATAGTTTCACCTCCAAATTTCCTTATTGGACTATTCATATGGTAAACTGCCCAATCACATTTCTTATATCACCATTGAATATAGACATGCTCATTTCCCCTCATGATTAAGGAATTAAAGGGATGATCAATACTTAATCCAAACAAACATCTCTATCACATGATTTAGAATTTTAGTACATACCCCATATATACTCGGGACTCCTCATATGAAAAATATGTGATGACTGAAATGATATTACTCATAATATGACATTAATATATAGACAAATATTGTACAAGGAATATTGGATGCAACACATCAAAAATAGGTGAACATTTAATTTCCTCTCTAGATAATTAAACCCTAACTAGAGTTAGACATTGACCAAACCATGTTCTAGAACTATATTGGTTCTGATTGAAATTCCAATTGTGATACATATTCATTCCTAAATCTAAAATCCCTTCCCATCCATAAAACCAACCTATTTTGTTTCCTCCCCCTAGTCCAAACCTTACATCCATAAAATACTTGGAACAAGTTTTAGGAATTTTTTTTTGGTGAATATACAACATGGATCCTTCATATTTGATTTTATATCTTATATAACACAAAATCACCATCGATGTACATATACCCCTTCAGGTCCAAATTTCATGACCTTAAAATTTGGGTATCTACCTCCTCATAGCCATTTATTCACATAGTTTTCTCTTCTCCAGTGTTTCATAAAGACCACATAGACTTATCATTTTCAACATAACCACACATTATTGGGCCATCCCATACTAAAACTGGTATCCTACCACCCCACATCTAGAAATACATTTGGCTTGATTCTAATTTTCATGGGATACACATCAATGTTTGGATTTCATATCCTAATTCTATCCCCTAACGTCAACCTAAAACATTGTATTTAGTCAATCATTATCATGATATAATATTCAGTGTGATGTTTCATTGAATTGTGTATTGGAAATTTATTCATAACAATAATTTGATGTCATGTTTGCACCTTACAAGACCCATTAAGACACACACACTCTATGGTATGACATCCGTGCAATTAAACTAGTATCGACCATATTCTGGATTGGATGACTCTAAGCCACATTTTTCAATGTCCCCAAACCACAATTTCAAATGGTATTCATACCCAATATGAAACTGGTATTGATCGTATGATAAATATGAGATGAAACAAACCCAAATTCATATTAGAAGGATCTAAATGGTAAACTTACCTTCTATAAAACCAGGATAACACATATTATAAATACGATATAGACAAAAAAATTATACACAACACATGAAACTAAAATTATCCTTACCCCATTTGAAACCAGGATTCCTCATATGACAAATATCATATGAATAAAATTAACGTTCTCATAACATAATGTCAAACTGTATCCTTACCCTATATGAAACCATGATACCTCATATGACCAAAATGTGATGAAAAAAACCTACATCCTTAAAGAAGATATTATTAATAATTATACTTACCTTAACCTAGAACATATAATGCCTCATATGATAAGTATTATGGGCATCCATTTATTCTATATGGAGAAAATCATCCCTTCGATTTTACTCTTCTACCTTGTCATATTCCTGTGATACATATGTCTTGATTTCCTTTCTCCGAGAATATGTAGTGAAACCTAGTTAAATTATCATTTCTATATTCCTACTATAGACTCATTTTTAATTCTCCCCTTCCTGTGCATGTTTGATCATTTCCAACCCAATCTACCATCCATCTCTCCGGAGAGAATGGCTGGATGATCTATAGGACACTCTACATTCCCACTAGGATTTTCTCTACATAGTTTTCCACATTTTATTCTCTCATTGATATATTATCATCATACTACTTATCAAAATTATATACATGATGGAAATGGTGTATCAAAACATTGTCTCACCAAATATCATAGGATCACTCCTTGATGGATCTTCAATAAAAAATGGAGGCTACCATTTTTCAAACTCTATCAATGGTCAATCACACATTTTGTCACCCCATTTTTTCAAAAGGATTGGTTGTTGACATGATAGTTCAAACAAGCTCAATAGTTAACACCCCCTTGCATATTTCATTCCTCATTTACAATCTATGTCTTGGAGGTCACAATCTAACTTCACATAAAAACATTAGGTTAATTAGTTATTCCCCTTATTGTATGGTACTATGCAAATAATGGGAACATCCAACTACACCTTGTTTCCCACATCAAGCATTAATCATGTGATCTTAGGAGTTTGGTTGGAATTTTCCTATGAAACGTTACGATGTTATCAATCCCCTTTAATGAATCATGTCCTCTCATTTTCTAAACTATATGACCTTAAATTATGATCCCATGTAAAATAATATTGACTTAAAACCATGCAAAAGTCACCCTTGGAATGTGTCAGGCAGTATCATTCCTCCATGGAAAAAAAATCATGTTCGGTTTTCATTCTTCCATTCCATGACTATTATTTTGTGTCAATATTCCCTCTTTGGTTTTGAACTCTTTGACCATAAACTAGGAGCCTAGTTCCAAGCATCACCACATTTAATCTATTTTCAGGTTGTCAACTATATGTTTCGTTCCGAATTAGGCACCCTCCTCAACCCTCAATTTATGTTGGGAAAACATTATTCAATGTATCTCATATTCCATTATGACACAGAACCCATGGTCCTTGAATTTTGAAGTCAATCTATTTACAACCACAAGGTCTTAACTCTATGACCATAAAATGGGATCCAATGTCCAAGAATTACACCATTAAATGGTGTTCATTTCATCAAGGAAATATTACACGTGGTGTCGGGCCTCTGTGGCCCATAATTCACATCGGGATACCTCACTTATATGATATAAAAACTCATTTGATTCACAACCCCTAAAATCCATGAATTATAAAATTTAATCTATGTGTGACCCCTTTGTTTGAATGGTTTGAAGATAAAATAATCGAGATGGCGTCCTGGTCCTAAGATGCTAAATTATTCTAAAAATATTTTAATTACGTAATATTAAATGATGAATGACATCACACTCACCCAGATATATTGATGTATTCATACATCATTTCAACATATGTCAGTAAATTTTGTTTCAATCATTTTCGTTTCATGATGTAAAACTAGGACTCATCATTTGCCCTCCCTAGATAACCCATTTCCCAATTTAGTGTTTATCAACTACTGCATAATTTATGATAACAGATCATCAATTAGTACTGAAGATGATAATTCCCATAGATGAAAATTATAACCATTGATTGGAATAATATTCCTATCGAATATGATAAAATCCATAATGGTTTAATTCCAAGCGTGTTAATATATATTCCTAAAATCAATCAATTTATCACCAGGTCTAATTTCTCCTTGATTTGGATCCCTATCATCATTCATATTTGATGAGACCCACCTAAGAAAAATGGTGTCTAGAAAAACTATATCACCTTCCATCAGGGGTATATTATCCAATATACTTCAGATGACATTATATTTTAGGTCCCTTGTATCATATATGGTCAAGGACAAACCGTTTTTTGTTTATTCCCATACAGGATGAATACATAGTGGATGATGTGTTTAAAACATGGTCTATAGTCATCTGCTGCCACCCTATCACCCCTTTGTGTTCCAAATCATAGACATAATGATTGACTCTCTTCATCACTCCCCATTGTTTCGGTTGGATTCAATTCCACTTTTATTACTCTATTTGTATACTAGATCATGTTGAGAAATCTAGTTGGTTGTGTTGAGTCTCATGATCCTGCCAGTACATTCTATACTGGAAAACTCTTTATGGTTAGTGAATGAGTCTGTACCCTGAGTGTTTTTACTTTATCTAGTATTCAAATATAAATGTCAATTGTGCCTTTGGCCAGCATACCTCTTCAGTTATCAAATTGATTTATCATGTTATATTAGGAGCAGGATGATCCGATAATAGGATCTCCTGCTTCCATTGGTGTGTTTACTAGATCAATGTCCTATTTGCTTTCACCTTCCTTCTCTTTAAGTACACTTGGATCAAATATTCATGGGGCCAAAACTAGGGTCTCCAATGCCCCATGATCTCTTTCATAATATGGAATGCACGTGGTCTGGGTGCTCGTTCTAAAACAGACTTCATTTCTCATGAGTTCCGTAAATCATGTGCCACTATTTTCTCAATTTTTTAACTAAAGTTGTCTTATTCTATGTAAAAGTATTGTGCATGAATAATTAAACTCCAAAATTTCACGCATGCAAAACCATTAAATCAACATATCTGGATCATCTGGTCGCCAGACGTATGCATGGATATGATTATGGCATCAGACCAACAGGTCACTTCTAAGGTGACTTCTGGCCAGTTTTCCTTTTTCATCTCCTTCATTTATCAAAAGTGTGAATCTCAAGAAAGAAGAAGCTTATGGGCTCATCTTAGTTCCATCAACCCGGGCGACAAACCATGGATTCTTGGTGGTGATTTCATCTCTATTCTGGACCCATTAAAAAAGAAATGTAAAGGTTCCTATCTTCAGAAATACAACATGGAGTTGACTTATTTTATGGTGAGTGCAGGTCTCTTAGTGATGGGATTCTCAGGGTATAACGTCACCTGGTGCAACAACCTGAAGGGTAGTAGACAGACATGGTGCCGTCTAGATCGTTTTATGGCTAACTGAAATGTGATAACACCCATTCTTGATGAAAAGGTTTCTCATCTGGTCCAAGCTTTTTCAGACCACTCCCCCTTTCTCATTTCACTATCCCCTGGTATACGATGTGGTGAATGATTCTTCTATACACCTTCATGGTCGTGTTATAATGGCTTCTATCAGCTAGTTCAAGAATCATGATCGAAGTCTTCAAGGGGATTACTGTTTTCCATGTTCCATAAAAAAACATTGACGGCTTAAAGATGATCTCCATCAGTGGAAAAAAAGATACCACCCACACCTATGGGACCTGGATAAAATCAAGGAAGATATTGAAAAACATTAAATATCCCTGGAGATTTGGTGGGATGAGATTCGTTTTGGGGATCTTGAACCTAAGAAAGAAATAATGGAAGAATATCTTCTCACACAAGAGAGACTCTCGAGAGAGAAGGCCAGAGTCAAGTGGTTGAAGGAGGGAGACCGTAATAATCTCTATTTTCATTCTCCTTCAGGATAAAACCTACACTGATGATCTTACAATTATTAGAGGTATGGTCTCATCGCACTTCTCGTCACTGATCGTTGGTCCCAATCTGAGCATGCAAGACGGTTATCCCTCGGGAGAAGTGTATCTATTTGCTGCCATCCCTCGCCAGGTTTCTAACCAGGATAACTCAATGGTTTATTCTAGTATGGAAGAGGGGGAGATTTCTGATTCTGTCAAATCTCTTGATACATAGAGCGCCCCTGGCCCAGATGGGATCCTGGGGTTTTTCTACATCACCTTTTGTGATCTGGTTAAGGAGGACCTGTTTTTGTTGTGAAGGACTTCTTCCAAGGTGGCCATCTTCTAGATGTGGCTACTGCCACCGCGCTTGTTTTGATTCCTAATGTTAAGATCCCTTCATCCCTCAATAATTTTTGTTCTATTAGTATGTGTAACATTCCATATAAGGTTCTAGCTAGAGTGATCAACAGACATCTTGCACACCATCTCCCATAGTGGTTATCGTTGGAACAACATGTCTTTGTTAAAGGAAGAACTATTTCGGGCGCAATTTTCATGGCCCAAGAGATGGTTCCCGACATCAACCTCAAATCGAACGGTTCAAATATGGTCATCAAAATTGATATGGAAAAGGCATATGATACCCTTGAGTTGAATTTCATCATCAAAGTGCTTCGGTGCAAGGGTTTTCCCCTTTGGTCCATTGATTTAATGTTTATATGCTTCAACTCGTCGTGGTTCTATATCTCTTTTATGGAGATCAAGTGTGATTTTCTAATCCATGCGAGGTCTGTGACAAGGCGATACCCTGTCCCCGAGCCTCTTTATCATCTCCCAAGACTCCATGTCCTAGTATATAAAGGCAAGTATTAACTTTGGTAATATTATTCTGTATCATTGTAGGCCAAACTCGAATGGTTTATCACATTTAATGCTCACCGGTGAAACTAATTTGTTTCATTATGCTAGCAAAAGATTCATTCAAGGGATCAACGTGGTCTTTGATACATATGGTAAATGGAGTGGGCGACATTATAACAAGGATAAGAGTAGATTTTTTATTTCAAAAAACTGCTCAGCAAGATGCGTGGGGAGAGTGAAAAAATGGCTGGTCATTCTCAGAATCTCCTTCCCGTTAAATTACCATGGTGATCTGATCTCCTACCGTAGCCTAAGGATCCAACACTTTAACATGATAGTCTCTAAAATCACTGATTGGATCACTAATTAGAAAAAAAATTCAACTCTTTTGGAGGCTGGATCACCCTGCTGAATCATGTCTTAGCTTCAGTTCCCATGCATGTTCTCTTGACTCTCAAGGTTCCTATGGGAGTCCTTAATTTCATTGAAAATATTCTTAATTATTTTATTTGGGATGCACACTCGGAAGGTATATATCATTCGGCATCATGGAAGAGATTGGAAAGACTAGTTATGAAGGGCGGGATCAACGTGAAAGACCTCCACAAAACCATGCAAGGCATGAATGAGAAGCTTGCTTGGGAGGATATTGTGGGGGATACTCTCTGGGGTCATTCCACTAAACTCAAATTCAGTAGAAATCTGGACAGTGAAAGTGGATCTCCCTCTTCTCTATGGCATGATGTCAGCCGCATGTTTCAACTATTCATGAGCATGGATGATGGATCATATAGAGAGGTGACATTAGTTTACGGCATCATAACTGGGTTGGTCCCAAGCTAGGATTTCAGGGATGTTCGGTCCCCGATATCACTTTCAGGAAAGCCATCACTTATCCTTGGTTTATGAATGATATTCTAGTTGATACACAACATGACCTATTAGAAAACCATTACATTGAATAGTGACATGGACTACTGTGCTTTTGATGCTTCCCCCATGGGCTCATTCTCTACTAAAGGGTATCACCAACTCTTGGCAACTGATTCGGGTTCAGACGATTGGGGTGAACTATTATGGTGCAAGGAATATCCTATAATGATTAATTTTCTCTTGTGGCGAATAAGGAATCAGGCCATCTCCCCGGATGTTTTTGTTAAATGTAAAAGAATATCCCATGTGTCAAGGTTCACATAATTCTATGATCCCTATGAGGAATCTATAGAGGATTTCATTTTTTAAGGTGCTTGAGCCCGGTTGGTTTGAGAGTTCTTTGGGTCTAAGTCTGGGATTTCTCTACAGGTTCATATCAGCGCAAGTTTTCTTGACTCATAGTTCCAGGGAGTAGTTAATGACACAGAATTGAAGGCACAATCTCTTATTCTCTTGGACGGGTGTTGGTGCATCTGGAAGGCTCGGAACCACATGCGGCACGAGGGTATTTCAATCTCACAGACTGTGATTATCTTTAGGTCCTGATTCATGCTTAACAACCTCGCCCATTCCACGTAAAATGGAGTCATCGCCCCTTCCATTAGAGGTGTTTCGGTGTGCATGGCTTCCCCATCTAGAGCCTCAGTGGGACAGTGGTTACAGTGGAACCCGCCTCCAACTGGGCAAAAACATAACACAGACTGTTCTTATGGGATGGGTATCTTGTGTGACGGTTGTATTATTAGGGACACATCTGGTTCTGCGATCTTGTCCTTTTTATCCTGCTTCGGCATCGACAACTCTCTCCTAGTAGAAGAAAAATATATGATTACATGTTGGATGCTCTGCAGAGAGACGATCATTGTCATCTTGACCATTGAAACTGAATCCACTGCTATCCAATGTGCTTTACAACGGTATGACAGAAGTCCCTAGTGTATTTCATACATCATCCGTATATTCCGCATTCTAATTTCCACGCATACCGATGTTCTTCACACTTTACGGGAGGGAAAAGGGTGGTTGATTCTCTTTACACTCGGGATGGTCATTACGAGAGGCCCAATTGTTACTCCAGATTAGGTTCCCTTCCCACTGAAAGCATGGCTTTGATCATTTGGGATGCCCTTGGACAATACTATTTCATACCCCCATGACCTCTCTGTATCAGTCCACTTTTCTTGTTGTTCTTCAATTTTATTGGAATAAAATAAAATATTTTTGGTAAATATATATTATATATCATCTATTTTAGATTTTCTTCCCATTATGATCATGAATCCTGAATTATTAGAAATTAAGTCTAATTATTTAATTCATAATATGATTGACATATAATAGAAAAAATAAGAAAGGACACATTTTTTCACACTAGGAATTAAAAAAACCATCCAAATATTTCAGAGTGTCATCTACATGGTATAGAATCTCCATGATTTTAGGATATGTTATGATTCTATAAGGTTTATCCCCAATGACCATGATCTTTAGATAAGGAAACCACATTCATGTATCCTCAGGGTTTCGTATCCACTTCACCAGATTGACCCCATCTTCTTCATTAGAAGGATGATATTCTTCGACATTATTTGGAACCTAATCTTGAACGTGATTTCTATCATCTATCTGATATGCCACCTCATTTTACCTATCGTCATCCACCACCAACTAATCCCTTATTGGGATAAGGACTTCATATTTTCTTTGTAAAAAGTCTACATGAACTTTTGAATTCTCATCCAAATAAGATTTCTCCTAGCCAACTTCCTGATGTGATTGGGTACTGATAATATTATTCTTGTTCTAGGAGACATCAAAATAATCCCAACCATCATGTTCCTGCACAATAATAATTTCCTAAGCCTGTGAATTAATGATTCTACAATCCACCCATCTTGTCCCCATGATTTCTAACCAATTTTGGAGAGATCCCCCCAGTTTGGGAGTTCTTCCAATGTGGTGTGGGTAATGGAATTATTCACACTCCACCATTCCATGCGGTGAATGAATCATTTTTCTCTATATCCCCAAACCATGAATCCTCAATTTCCTCATTCATCCCAATATTTTACTAAGGGAAGACCATCAACACTTTAGTATCAAGGTCATCTATTGGCTAGTCCAATGATTGGATTATCCCCATGTATATGGAATGCTTTACTTTTCACGATGCCTCAACAATAGTGAAATACTACGAAACAAATTATGTCACTTATGTTGTACTCTCATCCAACACAGCCACCACAACATCCTCTTTTAGTGGAATAATTTCATCCTGCTTCATTCAGTCCTCATCTCTATCATCTGCCACCCATGTTATTACCATAGTATGTACATTCATCATATCCCTATACTGGATATGTTTTTAGAATAGTTTTATCTCCAACTACTAAGTCTATAGTCTTAGTTTATACATACAACTAGACCGAAATGTTTTATCCAACAATAATAGACACCCGAAAAATATCCACTAGGATAGCAGTGCATGTTATCATGGCTTCAAGTTCATGCTCCTTTGACTCGAGCATCATCATTGGTGGTTGATCCCCATACATGGACATAACTACCATTCATTAAATGGGATCAACTAATAATGACTTGTAAATAGGTAAAATAGAAATGGTTTTTGAAAAGGGGAGATGTCTTATAGTAGTGTTATAGTATATCCATAACCATAGAATGGTTCAACTGTAATCCCCTAAGTAACATTATTCCCCATGTAGTCGTCTTCTCAGTTGCTGGCACCCCTCCAGCCAATAGTAGTCCACCTATTGTCGAAGCATTTGGATGTTTCCCTATGCCCTCCCCATCAAGGGATATGGATATGTCATTCTCTTTCAGTGTTTAATCCTGAACCTACCAATCCACCATGTTCTCATATTCTTACACAAGTGAAAAGGGTCTTCAGATGAAATATTAATGCTTCTGTAATATCCAAAACACATACCATCAAACGATTTACCAAATCAATAGTATAATTTTCATCCCCAGGGGTATCCTAATAGGTTCCTCTTCTCTAGTTCTCCAACAATTATTCTCCCTCTACAACACATAAAAATAATAAATCCATAGTGATACTAGAAGAATATGTCACTCCTAGATGCACCATGATTTTTTGTCAATAGAAAAATGATTCTTAGAGAATAGATCATGTCTTCCATATAATCCATTTGTTGTATCATCTCACATCAGGATCCATTTTAATCTATCATTTAATGAACCAATATGGTGATGAATATCTCCACATAGTGGAGATGCTGCCAAATCCCATGAACAGAAGTGGTCTTTGGTAGATCCCCATACTCTCTCGTAGATCAGGGACAATGTTGTCACTTTAAACATATGGTAAACATAGTATATTCCCAATAACCAATAAGTATCCCCTCATAACTACTCATAATGTTTTACCTTCCTCCCATAACATCATAAATGAGTTTTAAATCAGATTTATTCTCCTATCCCTATGCTTTCTACTGGTGAAGGATTGGGAATTTATAGCACAAATTACTCTATTCCATCCACTATATAGAATCTTCCTCCAAATTGTGACTACCTCGTCTCTATCCCATGTCCACATAGTTATAGGATGCCTTCTTTATCAATTAGTGTTTTTGGTCTCTTCAACACATCACCAGGGTGGATTCTCTCCCAATATATAACATATTTTTAGATATGACCATAGATTACAATAGCTAGAAGAAATACATTTCACTCCATTCCACTCTTGTTCAAAAACATCCACTATAATTTACTTAATACAGTGTGATGGTGATCATTGATTACACTATTATTCACATCTAGGGTGAGCTGTTGGATTTAGTGAAGTTGTCTTTTAAAGTGGTGTGTGGTGCCCTGCTCTCAAGTCCCATTGTAGTCAACACCCACCACCAATAACCCACCTAAAAGGAAAATCTGTGTAACAACATCTTCATGGTCCCCACAAAATCATCAGTAAGCATTCCAATTAGAAGATGAATCCCAAGAGAACTGATGTGGTCCACCAGCCTGATCCTTTCTTTGATATATACTAAGTGCAACCTAAGAGGCCCACTACATGAAATTTTGATGTCCAATTGACAAAAATATATACTAGGAGGGGATATGGGTTTTGAATATTAATATAATCCCATGTGTATTTTTACCCTACCATACATGAAGTGGATGATCCCACCTGTAACGAATGATGGTTTACCCTGTATGATATAGCACAACACTTTGTTAAAATTCTCCATGACAAAGACCACTAGTTTAAAGACTTTCACCATCACCAGCATCACCACCATGATGATATATCTCATCCACACCCACATGTGTGCATCCATAATGAGGAGAATCCATCCAAATATCAATGCAGTGATGAATCCTTCTAGCCTTACTATATGGTACTCAATGTTTATAGTTTTTCCCCACAACCTTCATTAGCACACATAAAATATCCTCCAATATGTTTTCTCCTTACCTAATTGATTTTCATTGGCCATTGACATGGACTCACTAGTAGAAAATATACTGGTTCTTTCATAAAATACTAGAACCAATTCATTAAAGGGATTTCCTCCATCCGTAGTTTATGGTGACTCTCCCCTTAATCCTTGATTAGTAACAATCTTTCCAATATTGGAATCTAATTATATCAACCACAAACATTGTCATGTGAGAGGATAAAATAATAAATATCCCCCTATATGGGGATTAACAATGTTGGGTAGATGTACCATAAATCAATCTTGAACTCCCCATAATATTGGTAAAATTTATTTATCCCCAATGACCACCTGTTTAAAAAATATGACACATTGTTTTGATGATGGTAGACATGAAACTATGAAAACTGTTCCACTTCATAGTGGATAACCCAATTTATCTCCACCTAATATTCATGGACAGACTCTCATACCCCATAAGCCCAGGCCCATTCATCCCTGAATTTTCCACCTTGGAGAAGGTATAATTCATAGGACCATACATTGAGGTGGTTTGTTAGTCCTATTATAAAAATACTATAATACTAGGGAGACACCTCCAAATCCAATGCCCCATTGAATTTTTTCACTTGAATCCATTTGTTATAAGGGTTAATATACTTTTTTTCATTCATAATGTGTCTTTCAATAGCCTAGTTCTACTAATAATCCTTATGCATGCTACTAAACTAGTACGTGGGGTCATCCTGATCATCATTTTAAATGATAACATCATACCTCATCCCAAAACAATATAGAGTTACCCTCATGATAAAGAGGGAGTCCACATGGGCCTCCATAAGAAATTAAATGAATGTATAAATTTCAGTTTCACTCTAGACACTCTCCCCGATCATGATATTTCAAACCATCTCCCTTCACCAATCCGAAAGAGCACCAACACCTTCCGTAGCTATTTTATCCAACACATATAATTGATATTGTATTCCTTAACGAACTTCATTTCTTAAATGATTGGTGCTTTGATTTTTTAGGATTTTTATGAAATATTTGTACAACATCATTCCATAAAATAGTTGAGTTTTAGGAGTTGTTAGGATTAGAATCCAATAATTCTTATCATGTTCTTAGTTTTCATGAAAATGATGAACCGTCCTTTCATTCATGAAAATAGAAAGGTCTCATAGGTACCTTGCCCATATTTTTATTCATAAGTTGAGGTAGTGTTTCACATGAAAAGATTTATATTAAGAAATTTTCAATACATTCCATTCAAAATATGATCCTCCTATCCCTCATCAGATCTAATTATGATGGGGAAATTGATGATGAAAAAATAAGTTTTTAATATCAATGGTTTGGGAATGAAAGGAACACTGAATGAAACGTGCAGATAAATAAGATAGAAAATATATCTAATGGAATTCATCATTGAATGTATATACTTCCATTAATAGACAAATTTCACAGATGTCCCCTAGCTATATGGTCTATAAGGAAATAACCTCTGTGCGACATCACTCGTGCTCATAGAAATATCGAACCATATGGAGCATGTGGTTGTGACGTCTGCATACATAACTCTAGTTCGTAGAAGTTCAGAGGCATGTAGATGTTGATGTGTTATCCTCCACACAATAGAACCCTAGTTAATGGAAACTAGTCGACCACATAGATATTTAGTCAGATGTCTCTATACAAAATTTTTCTAGTTTTTGGAACCACATAAACATGAATAACTCATAATATTCAATATAATATACTATATTTTCTGAAATAAATACCCTTTTTTTAACATTAGAAATTACCAAATCCTTATGTCTACCTTTTTTTGTGGTACTTAACCATTCAGAATTTGATAAAAACTCTAAATTCATGAAACTCAAAACTTTCAGCAGAAAGAAAGGGGTTTAATTTCCAAAGGTATCCATATTTAAAAAAACATACCATGTATTTTTGAAAACCTCAAACTATATTTGAGAATCCTTTCATGAATTTTTTGGACTTCTCATATAAATATGTCCCTTTTCATTTCTTTAATTTATTTAGATTCTTATATTTTTTAGAACCAACATAAAGGGAATGAAGATTTCAATCCAAGGTAGGTCACCCTATTTTGAGAAACATGTTCCTTCAAAATAACACTATTATTTATAGAACCACCAAACCATCTTGAAAACACCAAAATTTGAGAATCGCCAACTTGTGTGAAAAAAAAAAATTATCATGGTTAATCTACCTGGCCCCATATGGTGCTTCATTCATCTAATCAAATTTCCCTCAATTTTAGTGACCATGGCCCCTATACAAATCTATAAGTTGTTCATTCAAATCCCAAATCTCCCTGAAACTAAAATCATATACCCTTGTCTTAAGACCATGTTTCTTAAACATGGCATGGACCATTACTTTTATTTTTTTCCATAATAATATGAACCTTATTATCTTTTCCTCCTAATAATAGGCACCCTAAAACCGAGATCCCATATTTCTTTTCCTCTATGGTAGTTTTTATGTTCTGATCCACCAATATTTCATGTGTGGTGGATGAGTTAGCACTAATTATTCCAACCTTGAGAAAATCATCTTAAATGTGTTAATATAGAGTACATTTTTTAGATATTCCTCCTTCCTTGACAAAAACCTCCAAGGCATAGGCCAAATCACTTCCCCGATGCATTTTGTAAAACTACCTAACTCTACATTCCATTTGTACATTGTAAAACTACATGATAATTTACTCAACACAAGATGATAAACCTTTCCATTACCCTGTTTGATGAGAACAAAATTACACATGTGTAATAATCATGGGATGAAACACCCATGGAAATATACTATGGGAAGGATCCCCACAACCCCAAGGAATTATACATCAATAATAATTCTTGATTAATCCCAAAACAATCACTTCTTGTCCTCCTTTTTTCACACAAGGTTCCTTACAACATTATGTTAAGACACATAGATAGGTCATGTCAGATGACCATAAACCATGGCATTGAACTAAACAGTTTTAGATCCCAGTTTTATAACTAGGTACTTAGGTTTCCTAAAGGAGGTTCAATCCAATCATAACAACACACATGGGGTACCCCCATAAGGTTAAATGTGGATACACCATCAATCCTTAAATATTCATTATCTCCCCCATGGGAAAATTCATAACCACCCATCTTTCCTCATGCGATGTTAAAGATGCGACTAATGTTTCACCCTTAGGCATTGAGTATAAAACCCACATGTCACCGAATGACATTAAAACATTGACCCATTGTTTCACCACAACATGTAAATTAGTCATAAAATATTTATCTAGAAGATGTTACAATTGTGACCCATAAATACTGATATGACATTAATCAAGGGATATATCTTTCCTGCATGATGTTAAACTTGTGACCAATTTTCCCCTAATGACATCAAAGTTATGACCAATTTTTTCCCATAGGATGTTAATTTTTTTAAATCCGTTTCCCAACAAGACATTAAAACATTGACCAATATATCCCTATAATAATTGAATCATACCGCCATCCATCCCATTAAGATATTAAACCTATGACCTAATAATGAATATCTACCCCAAAAATAAACAATTGTTTCCATAGGTATAATGTTTTGGAATACATATTCCCCTTTTGTTAACCACCTCATGTTGGACATAGGATTCCATTAGTTGTACCCAAAAAATTGTTCACATTTGATATTCCCTCCAAAATGGGATGCATATATATATGACCCCAAACTACCCAAAATGAAAAAATTCCTAGACATTCAAAACATTACTATATATTATGACTGATGGTTTCTGAGTACTTGAGATAAATGTAGCGTAATTAAATGAAATCCACATAGATAAGAAAATGTGAACAATTTTCATGAACATGAGGTAAATATATGGGGGAAGATAAGACTATTAAATGATCCCTAATGAGGAATCTATGGATGTATGAAATGAAATACCATCATCCCATTTCGATAATGGAGCCGACATCACTGATTAATGTTATGGAATCCTACTACCTTTAGAAAGTGGTAATGTTGGATGAAGTATTGTAGTGCATAACCCATTAGGAAAATGATAAAAAAACACACAATATGTTTTTATATAAAATAATGACCTTTTATGGAATTATGGACATTAAAAAATGGTCAACACAAAATATTATGCACATGAAAGATAGGTCCACAAAAAAAACAAATTACACGAAAATGATGTCTACGAATACACATATGGATCTAAAAAATATATGCACATAGATTGTCGTGAATGTTAAACTGAGGTTACATATAACATATTTATCTAATGAGTTATCCATATTTAACCAATTAAATTGACTGATATTGTGGAACTACCAAACATATAATCATAATCCTTTCAAATATACACCATATGACTATGAAAACTTTTAATATTAGATTATAACAAAAAACAAGGAAAAGGAAAAGTGATTCATTAAAATATTATCACAAAAAACAACATATAATGAAAATTTAATATGTATTGTATAATAGAATAATATCCCCAGGGAAACATAATTAATAGAAATAGTTTTCATCATAGATAAAATATCATTAAATGATCACTTTGAGTATTTGTTCAGAAAAAACCATATTTATTTAGAAATAACATATTTTAAATTTAATTATGCTAAAAATGTTAAATAAGAAATAATACTTGAATATAAATATATTATATTTTAAAATAAATCTCAATGAAATTAATATTAATAATGGTTGGATATTTTTTTCATTATTTATACATGGAAACAATTATTCATTTTTCATTTTTGGTAATAATTCATCAGTTACTCATTCAGAAAACATTAAGAAGATCCATTTGAAACCATTTTTTAAAAATTCAAACATCCTTAATATTTATTTTTAAAAAATTAAAAAGGCTATTAGAATAATTTAGAAAACATTTTCAATAACATATGTATATGAAAAAAAATATTCCCAACCAAAGAGGAAATAATTCAGGTATTTATTAAAATCATTTTCCAAATATTTATATGTTTCTATGAGAGGAAAATGGAAATTTTTGTTGAAAGTTTCATAAATAAATAAATGATATGAAAAATAAGAACATTATTGAGGGGTAGATTAAAAATATCATGATCATAAACTTAATCATTAATAATATCAATAAAAAATTATATTGTAACATAAATCCCTTTTCCACATTGTTATATTTTGAATCATAAAAAACATTAAATAATAACATAAAATTAAACATTAAATATCAGTTCCATAAGATGAATCATTATATAACATTTCAATTAGGATTTAAAAGAAAATTATATATAAAATAGGTTCCTAATGAAACTTATAACCCAATGTAGACACTTTAAAATTATAAAACATTACCTCATGTTCAATTTATTCTAAGATAGCTCTATGTTATAGGATACCAAATTTACATATAACAATTATATATAATTACAATTTACATATATATAATACCATAAAATATCCACTTATAACATTTTAAGACAAATTTATTAATAATTCCTTTAAAAATCACCTTTTTTAGGTGGTAATTGTTTTTTATCCATGATATTTTTTTTGTAGTTGTAGTCCATATACATTGACTGTGGATCCATCATTAACATAATTTCAATAAGGCTATATAATTAATATTTATTCTTTATAAAAAAATTTATTCGTATATATAATTATAGAAAAATAAATTACACTATTCATGGATATTGTAGGCTTACAAATGCATAAACACAGTTTTCATTTTTTAGATATATTAAAAGCTATATAATAATTAAATTTTATGTAATAATTATTATATAATATAAATTATATATATTCATCCAATTTATTTTGATTACAATCCAATGATATAGGAAACAAAAATCATGTCTCATCTCTTCATTGAGTTGGTAGTCCACACATACATACAAGAGACACTAATGTATTTCAATGTGTTGGTATGTAATAATGGTGGTGACATCACCATGATTACCATGAGTTATATTTAAGGAGATAAAATAATTATTTTATAATGTATTTAACGGACTTAGAGGATATTTTACCTGAAATAAATGTTCAATAGTCAATTAATAATTTTACTTACATGATGGAAAACATCATTTTTGGTATAGAAATTAATCCATTAAGGGATTGTCTATTCAAATGTGGAAAATCTCCTGTTTTTTGTGAAATAATATATAAATGTATTATTGTATTTATTCAATATGAGATATGGCTTAAAAGGTTTAAGTAAGATAGGGTAAAATTTTCCCTTTTTAAAGTGCATTTTGGGCCTCTATTGGAATTAATAAAATTATTAAATTAATATAATCATTTTTTTAATCATTTGATTAGAAATTGAGATATTTAAAATATAGGGTAATTATGAATATAAAACATATAAAATGGGAAAATTAGTATAATTTTATTTTATATCTTTTGAATTATAACTTTTTAAGTCCCTACTAACTATTTTATTAATTACAACAATATCATTGTGTTGGGTTCTGAAAACATTGCATAAAAGAGAAGTGGATTCCATGAGATTGGTAAAGAAAAAATAAACCAGAATCCATGAAATCTGCTAGAGAATTTGATGAAGGAGGTAAGGCTTTAATGGATGTTGGAATCCACATAGAAAAAGTAACTACACAGACCATAACTCTACATGGCATCCCAAATACGAAATCATTCATGGGATATGATTAAAACCATCAAAAACAATAAATGAAACCAGATTTTTTTTACAGAGATGAACTATGATTTCTACTAAAAATGACCATTACCCACAAAACAAGTAATTTGTGGATGAGGAAGGTATTTTTTATTCCTTTTAATGAAATCATTCATGGGCCAGTATGTCATAATTGGACTCCCACAAACAATGTCCCACAACCCACAACGTAGGACCAGACATCCTGGTAAAAGGAATCACCATTATTATATAAAAGACTCACAAAGGGAAATGAAACGATAAAAACACTAACAAAAAGGTAGAAGAGTAAAATAAAATATAGGGATTGCGAGGCGTATTTGAGATCCAAAAATTTGGAACTGGATAACACACAACATAACATTATTGAAGAAAATAATTTCACCCCACTAAAAAATACTAGAAAACTCTTTTTAAAGGACATTCCAGATAGTGTAAGCACATGGAACCTTTTTTGCACACCACACAACATAGTAAAACAATACACCGATGGATCCCTACTCCATGTAGAAAACTACTACATGAGAGAAAATTTAGATCACATAGTAAAACTCTACGTAGGTAGATCCTATCACTGCATAGAAAAATGATTCTTGGGATTTACCCATCTATGGTTAGTGGAACAATATATAAAATCAACCTTCACCCATATAGAATCATTCTAAATTATGTAAACCCAATCCTACATAAGAATTTGATATGAGGATTGGGGTTTTAATGGTTGTTCTGCTCTCCATATCCAATAAAATCCCATTATCATACCATCATGCCCCACTCTAGTAACATTGCAAACCATGAAATTTTATTAAATTGAAACCTCTTCTAAAGAAAACCAATATATATATATATATATGATTATATCTTTGGGAACATCATCATGTCCCCCTATATTCTACATTACCATGGTATGTTGGAGTCCTCTTTGTCACCTCCTTGAAAGGGGGGACCTCAAAATGTTCTCCAGACAATATTCCCATTTTAACAAGGGTAACTACATTACATGTTTTCTTGCGGACCTTACTGTTCTAGATAGAGAGGGGGAGGATCAAACTATACATTATCTTTGAGGTGTAGTGTCTTATCCACATATCATCCCCATGAAAAAGTATAAGGGTATCCCAATAGAAGAAATATACTGACATGGGATTAACATACAAAGATATTACAACATTTTATATTTATATTCAGTACATTACAAAAATAAACGACTGTGGACCATAATAGATTAGTGTGTTTCCAAACATGGAACACATTACTATAGTTTTGTGAAAGATATTCATCATCTCTCACAATGATATCACCTTTTAGTAATCTGACTTAAAATATTTTTATTTATCCTATGAATTGAGAAATAAGAAAGGGGTGAGCTCGAATGCTCAGTGAGGTTATGTAATGGAAATTTGTAAGCATAACATGAGCATAAGGGTATGATAACATGAACATCACATTTTATGATCATTCCATATATAATAAGGAAATATTCATGATACAAGGAATAAATATTGGATATTGATTAGGCGTGACTCATACGACAATCAATAACATGAACCATGTGATCATATAAAATCAATAAGACATAGAATTTGTGGTAAATACAAAAAAATGTAACATTATTCCATATAAGTCAGGGATCATTTCCAAAAACATATTAGGGAACTTGATGGGGGATACTCCTACAGGGCAAGACAACCCACCATCCCCTGTCAAAGTCATTCCCTTGCATGGGATTGGGTTTCCCCATCATACCTTAGTAGATTAGGTTTCCCCATAATCACATAATGGATCAAGCTTCCCAAATGTTCATAGTAGATCAAGCCAATGGACTTTATTAACATCATTATCTCATGATTTATAAATAGTTACCCAATTAATTATAGGGATTTATAGGTCCCACCCATCTCCAAATTTACTTTTTTATTTCCAAAAAATCTTAAGGGGAAAGTGAAAAACCTAAAATTTAAAATAGATCACGTACCAAAAGAGACAAATAACTTTTTAATGACAAGTCTATGATAGTTGGAATAACAATACCTAAAATTTTTCCAAGTAAAGTAATTTACTTGGCTATTTGGATATCATTTATGATAAATTTGTAATGATAGGCTAAATATTCCAAAGCTTGCATGTAGTCCTATTTACTAATCTTCCACATGTTGAATCCTCTAACCAATATGTGATCTAGCTTGTAAATAAACTCACATTGATCCCTGGTAGTATCCGGATGGAGTAATATTCCCATAATTTGATCAACATATTCCTTCATCTCTTTAATAGTCAGAACAGCCTCCACCATTTCATCACCAGAGTGCACGAGTAGATCAATCTTATGTTTTGATTCGCGACCTTATGACTTTGCGAGCTGTCAGGATTCCCTAACACACATTGTTGTCCTAGTAGGAGAGAATCCAATTTCACTAGAATCACCCCCACAGATCGCATATGAATATCACCATGTTGATCCTCTGACATCTTGTCGGCATCCCCATGTGGAGTCACCAAAGCTACCAAGGTACCTTCAACGTTTTAGGCTTTATTATTGTACTCTTGATTGTTAATGTGTCCAAAACTCTGAACCTTCTCGCATTCTACTATATAGTCATTATTTTACTTGGGTTTACCATCTTTTTTGGATGACTATGTCACTATCGGCCAATAAAGGTAGGAGTAGTTGTTGGGCCCCTTTGGTTTTAGCTTATTGGAAAAATGCATCTCTCTAGGTCCCTATTTTCTTAATTTCTGTTTTTATTTAGTGGATTGTGCATGCCTTTATAGAACCCTAATATTACATAATCATCCAAGGGTTATCCATATCCATCACACTCGGTGGAATAAATTGAGTTTCATTCAATCCCTCCCTCCTTATTGAAACAATAAAATCAGTTGTTTATGTTGAGACTGGCCAAATTCCTCCTTGGATTTGTCTTCTTAGTTACACCATGCACTGTATGCTCCCACACCTGGACGTTCATACACTTATTCCTACCATTCTATTCGATCACCCATTAGAGTTGTTAATACTCCCTACACTCACAGCCATAGCATTGTTTTATGGATTTTGGATCACATCACCATTTTCATGCCATGCAATCAAATTTTTTCCATAAGAACTCAGAAGATCTCTCCTTGGCCTTTTAAAAATTTCAGATACCCTTAGTTCAGGAGGTAAAAATATAACTGGTTTTTACTTCACTGATTCTCCAGAACAACTTTTACCAGCATTCTTTCCCAAACCTCGACCAAATCCTTCACAAACATCCACTAAAATGTCTGGATTTGAAAGAAACCCATGAACCATTTGCTGGATGCTATCATATTTCACTATTCCATAGTAAATATTCTAGGCTATTAATGACCCAATTTGGAGGACATACCACACAAATTACTCAACCTCAATACAAGTATCTGGCACAATCTCGGAATTTCTCAGTCGATCTCTTGGCTCACCAAACAAGGCTAACTCCTTCGAACATAAACCTGGCATAGACAGCCTGCTACCCAGTCCTGCCTCCAGCTCCTAGAACACATGAATGCCCCGGATCCTACACACATTTTGTGAATGACCCATCTTATTTTATAGGGATCAAAAATTCAATCATGATTCATAACAAACAAAATGATTATATCAAAACTCTTCTCCAACAAAAATCCAAACAAAGTCAAGCGGGCCTTTCAACACATCCAATTTGACACAAATTCACGGAGAAAAGTGGTGGTCAATTGAATAGGTTCTATTATCAGAAAATAGGAATCTACCTTCTAGGTTCCCCAATATAACGATCATGGAGGTGTTTTGAAAGGGTAGTGATAGGTGAGTAAATCTAATCCAGATAGCAGTAGTCAACGAATCCTGCTTCATGTGGAAGTTATTGTTCCATCAGAAAAGGAAGAATCTGAAGCTGTTTCATATGTGGGGAGCGATGGACCATACATGAATCAAGTCTTCCTCCAATGAAAATATGATCAGGATGTGTCTGTTTTCCATAAGCCCCGCCGTAGATCTTTCATGAATCCCCCATGATCCAGAAACAAATCTATCTAAAGAATCCACTGATTGGTGATGGTGATTGAATATAGAGATCAATATCCATTTGAGAAGAGAAGAAGCCTAGTGAATTTGGATATTGAGAGGGAAAATTGTGGGAGGGTGTCACACAAATCAGGAACTTTTGGGAAATTCGAGATCTGAGGGAAGGATGAGAGAAGACAAGGGTTAACAAATGTGGAAAAAGAATGGGTGTGGGAACCCTCAGAGATCGAAGAAGGTCCCTCCCCTATGGAGGGGAGAGAATCAGTCGCGCCAACAGTCTTCGTCCATGGTAGCGGGGACATTCTCTTCATTCCCCCACCCATCTCATTATAATATAATACATAAAATATCCACAAGATAATATAACATGCATCATATCAATAACCAAAAATGGATATGGGTTTTATGGACATCATATCATTACTCATGAAATGTAATAGTAATCATAAACATTTAATCATTTAATTACCTATTAAAAGATATAGTTCTAATAATCATTTCTTCAAATTACGACCCATGAAAAGAATTGGGTTTTAAGGAAATACAACCAATGGAAGGGAAAATGTATCATAAACATCCTTCTATGAAAACATAAATGTAACACCCTGAGATTTTATGAGAAAAATTAATTTTTTAATTTCTATGATGTCTTCTGTTGTATGCTACACCAAGATTAGATTTTACTATATAAAACATTGTATTATCTTGAAGTATACACAGCACTATTCTTGGCTTGCATTACACGCAATCATGACCTTCCTCGATAACGTGTGTAGTACGCAGTACTGGGTTTCACTAAACAACGATATATGGTTATATTATTATTATGAACTAGCTGTTATGAATAGTATTGCCAAAATTTTGAATTTCATAACATTATTATTCATATTACACATTTTCTATAACATGGTATGAGAACAAAATAATTTTTTTGGGTAAAATATGTATTTTTCAAAAAAATGCAGTTTTGCTGCCTTTTGATGGCGCACCCACATTAAATCTAGTTTTGAAATGATTATAAGTTCAATTTGAAAAAATGAAATTCTTCTTCAGAATCAAGATATAAAAATTTACATTGGATAAAATATTCAAATTATTCTGATAACATTCATATTTTAATGAATAGTAAAAACACGCTCTATTTTAATTAAAAATATCTTTTTTCATGGGAATAAATTATATGGTTAGATTATAACATTTAATGGTTTTAAAGTAAAATAGATTATGTTTTTACCATTTATTATAATTTATGTCATAACCATTAATTTTAATTTGAATTCATTGGTAAAAACATTTCAATCTTTGTCAATGTTTTAACTTTTAGAACCCGTTTTCTTACCAACATTATTAAATTTAAATTAATTACTTCAACTTATGTGTTTTGAATTTTGAAAAATGGATTCCATATTTGAATTCAGTGGGTCCAAATTTTGTTAATATGTTACTTTTAATTTTTTTATATTATGAATAGTAACTACGGTAATTTTTATTTACTGCAGTTAGAGGTAAATTAGATACATAAGGGTAAAAATAAGATTATAAAATTACCGTAACACCTGAAAAAATTCTATTGGACGAATAAAAGTCAACCCATATCACCTAAAGGTCTTAATAGATTCATTTTATGGACTTTTGATCATGAAAATAATTTAATTATTTTTAAAACTAAAGAAAGTGACAACATGTCACTCTCTTAAATCTTATAAGTATAATTACATTAATTCAGTGATAAACTTCATGAAACATCAAACATGAATAGTCTCTAGAAAGCTAATAAAATTATCTACATCATGTAAATTTATTTATAATTTTTAGGTTTTAAATAATTATCATTAATGGTTACAAAATAGTGATGTTGAAATTATTTTATTGATTGAAATATCAAATAAATGGTTTTAAAGATTTTAAAATAAATATTATATGAGCTACATAATGTGCTCCACTAATTTTATAGATTAATATGAAGGTTTATGAATCTATTAATTCTTTTAGTTCGAATATATCTTTTGTGTGGATTTTATTTAAAATCAAATTAATGAATACTGTTAAAATTAACACTATTGTTATTTTATAAAAATAACAAAATATAAAATTGTTTAAAAATAAAAAAAATATATAAAAATTATAAGTTAAAATTTATATGGTCGAAATTTTCATAAATTACCCCATTATAGACAATTCAGAACACATAAGTAATTATTTATAACAATTTAAAAATTATAATCTTATTACAACAAATAAAATTAAATATATTAAATAACGATAAATCAAGTTGATAATGTTTAAAATAAATTCCCAACATGTCTAAATTTTATTGGTTGATAAGATTACAACCCTATCGCATCTAATATTAGGATTTGAGTTATTTTTTTAGGGTTATAACTGAGGATGACTTTATTATAAATTAATATTTCTTATATTAACTAAGGTGCGCCTCTCCTCCCTTATAAAAAGGGAACCCCTTCCCTCTTCTATTCTCACCCTTTTGAGCCATGGTGCTCGGCCAACCCCTAACAATTCCTCTTATACACCTTTCTAATTATATCATAGAGGTTCTGGTATTCTCATAAGACCAACTCCAGTGCCCTATGAATAAGCTTAAAATAGGTGTGTCGAAGAAGAGGAGGTTCAGATACATACGATTCATATCGGACATATGGTAAGGGATAACTTTTCCAATCTCATTTATTTCCGAGATTTTTTATTCATAAGTATTTACTGGGGTTATATTTATCATCTATGTCCATGTTTTCTAAAAACGGTTTCATGTATGTTTAAAGTCATTTTTACCCATTTTTTGAATTTTACTACATGGTATGTAAGGAATCTTTCTTTTATTCACGTTATGAGGTACTTTTTTGACTTTTTGGCAAATGTATGAGAAGAATTTTTTTAACTTATACAACATGAACGGAATTTTACAGTTTCATAATACCTCATTTTCTTGATGTTTACTCTACAAGATTTCATGACTATTTTTTACAAAATCCTTTTTTCATTTAAAATTGCATGGAATTATGTGAAAAGAAAATAATTTTGAATAAGAAAGGATATTTTCCTCAAGAATTTATTTCATGTGTTTTATTAAAACCTTTTTCTATCTAAGATGAAATTATTTCATATGTGTATGTTTCAAGTATACTATCTCTATGATTTACATGGTTTCACTTCTCTTATGATGAAATGATATCCATTTGTTTTATATGGATTATGTTATTATGGGATGATGTTTATGAAACCCATTTTATTCGTTGGGTTATGATGAATGATTTATGTTTATGTTGTGGCACACATAAGAATGATTTCATTATGATATGGGTGGGAATTATATCTCCCTCCAATGCATTGGGTAAATATTTATATCTCATGAGATAGACATGGATGGAATGGCATGTTAATCCGGTTCAGTGATACAGGATTGGAACGAGGAGTGAACTCAGTTCAGTAAGGGACTTTGTCTACTGAGATGGTCTTGGCAGCAATGCCTTGTCTACTTTGGAAACCATATCAAGTGCTTACTATTTTTCTAAAATTACATGTTTTATTACCATGCTATTTTATCATGATTTATGTTCCATTATGATCTATGCCTTACATACTACCATGTTTTATTTTATTTCTCAGGATTTTGAAGTTTAAACATTATATTCATGTTTTTAAGTTCAAATGTATATGGATAGTTTTATTTTATCCATGCATACCCTTACTGAGCATTTGAGGTCACCCTTTATATGTTTTCTTTTACCCAGGATATAAAGAATGGTTTTAGGTAAGAAAACAAAATGGGAAGATCATTATGGAAGATGTTGAAGATCATTCACCATGATTAGAAGAATATGTAACGAGTTTCCAAATACAATAAACTATTATGGTCCTTGAGTGTTGGTTTTTGTTTATGTATTAATTATTCCTCAAAAGTAATGTAATTTCCATGTATGTCATGCTATGGGTCTCTATAGTTGGTATCAGAGGAAAGGGTTAGTCAACCTTTGGAAACCAGGATGTGAAAACTTTAGTGAGATCCTTAGAGATATTTCTAAGGTATGTCTAGGGATATCCCTAAGGTTAAGTATAACTATAGGTTATAGTCCTAGGATTATGGTAATGATCATAGTATTAAACCTAAGATGTTAGATATTGAAAGTACTTCACCATTATTAAGTTGTTTTCCTAGAATTATTTCATCCTCTCACACATTTACTTTTGGATTTTAGACAATTGTTGGAACCTGAATGATCTATGTTGATCAGTGTAATGGACAATGCAATTATTCTCCTACTGAACAAACCAATGTTATTGTAGATGGAGTGAAAAATCTTATTGTTATACTTACACAAGCTACGAATCATTATGGACTTCCCAATGAGCATTGAAGGGAAGAATATTCTATTGAGTCCTTCATGAGGCAATTTCCACCTTCTTTCAGCGGGTCTTATGATCCACTTGTTGTTGAACAATGGATCAGTACCATTGAAAAGTTATTTTCCATACTTCAATGTTCAGAGCATGAAAAAGTCATTTTGGTTGTTTACTGTTTAGAAGGTGAAGCGGACTGGTGGTGGACTCTACTTAAGAATACAAGGCCCCAAGATGAAATCTAATCCATGGAATGGGATGAGTTCAGGAACATGTTTTTCAATAATCACTTCTCTCTTATTCCTCGAACAAAGATGGAAAAGTAGTTCCTCGAGCTTAAGAAAAAGGATGATGAATCTGTTGGTATATATGAGGAGAATTTTACACGGCATGCAAGGTATGCATCTGGATTTATCATCTAACCTGAAAGCAAAGTTGATCGATTCTTCAGTGGCTTAAAACCAAGTCTCTGAAGGGCATTAGCAATAAGAGACATCAGTAGCTATGAAGAAATTTTGTGTTATTCTATCAATGTAGAAATGAAAGTTGGTGTTACATATCCATCTCCTGTTTTTAACAATAAATGAAAGATGGAGTTCAAGGATAAATCTAAGAATAATGGTGAAAAGAAGATGAATGTTTCTTTATGCTCAATGTGTGGAGAGAAGCATGGTGGATATTGTCTTAAAGGGACTAGAAAATAGTTTATGTGTGGAAGGGAAGGTAATCAAGTAGCTGATTTTCGATGTAATGCAAAAAGGGTTGATAATGAAGTGAATGAAGAAAATACTACACAAAACACACCACCAACACTTCAATGCTCCGAGTGCAAGGAAATGGGGCATTATTCTAATCAATGCCCAAATCTAAGGGTTAATGATGATCGATGTGAGAATCCTCTTAAGGAAAAGGATAAAAGGAAGTCACATGCGATCACTATTTGTGATGTTGAGTATGAAAAAGATGTGGTGGAATGAATAAGTGATTATGTAACAGGATTCTGAGATAATGTTGTTGAATCTCATTTAAAGTATTGTGGAATATTGGAATATCAATTTGTAGGATCATTGTGGTTTTTAATAATTTTATTGCACCAGTAACCATGAAAAGTGATTGAAATATTTTTGGATAGAAGATGAAATACACATAAGGAAGGGATACAAAGAAAATAATATGAATGATTGTATTCATGAGCTCATGACTGGTATAAGGACAAAGTTATATCATGGTTTGAGTATAAAGAAATTTTGGGATATTGGTATGTGGAAAGAGTTACTTTTTAACATCATTCAAGTTTTAACTAATGTTCTATGGTAGTTTATGTTTCAAGAGAATACATGATTAAGGTATTCACATGTTTGGAATGTGATCAACAAAATATATCTTGGATAAATGGTGGTATTCACATGCTCGGTAGATGACATTTCAAGTAATTGTTTTCTTTATACTAAGAGCTTGGACAAAAGAATTTTGGATAATCCTAGTGATGTGAATGGATTATATTGTAAATAAGTTAGTATTGTATATGGAAAGAAAATGTTTCGATATTATTGATGGGATGTTTTAATAATGTATTTTTAGAAAAAAGGACAACCTGCAGGATGGGCGACACCCTGTCGCGTTGGACAAGGTTGCGGGAATCGAACCCACAACCAAAGTGATACAAGACATTATCACCTACCAATGGCCTACAAGTTGTCCTTGTTTAGTATAAAGTAGTTTTATTTTATTAAGCGTTATGATAGATGAATTATAAGTCTATTTTTAGAATCATATACGATTCATCTCACCATAGATGGGCTTATGTATATTTGATAACTTTTTCTACCCATTTGTTTGAGACAGATGGAATGACCCATAATTCTATCACATGATCTGCTAACACTTCAAGAATGACAAATTAAACTTCATTTCTTTAAGAGATGAAGTGGAAATTTTTAAAGGAATGAACAACGGTGATATTTTACTCAAAAAAATTATGTATTTATTCTAATTCAAATTCTTCAACTTGAGGGAAATGATCTTGAAAACCAAAAATGTTGTCATAGTGTCCTCATATATGATGAATCAGATGGTACCTTATATCATCACAAATTTATGGCTTTTTTATTGTTGTATTTTTCATAGCCATGTTCTCTACCACACTCCATCAGACCTTGAAGGATAGATTTCTCTTCCATATCAAAATTTTCACCTATGTTCTCTTATGTGGAAAACCAGTGATGAGTTAATTTGGTAAACCGTTATGTTTCATACTCCACTTTTTAAAATTAAATTTTATTATATATTTTACGATGTGGTTTTCTATGAATGAAACTTTCATGTAGTAAACCATTTATAACCCCGACAAATTTCGAGGGAGAAATTCATTTTAAGGGGTGTAGAATGTAACACCCCGAGATTTTTTGAAAAAAATTATTTTTTTAGTTTCATGGATGTCTTGTATTGTATGATACACCAATATTAGCTTGTACTATATGAAACATTGTATTATCTTGAAGTATACCCAACACTATTCTTGGCTTGCATTACATACAATTGCGACCTTCCTCGATAACTTGTGTAGTACGCAATACCGGGTTCCACTAAAAAACGATATATGGTTATAATATTATTATGAACTAGCCGTTATGAATATTATTAACTAAATTTTGTATTTTATAACATTATTATTCATCTTACACATTTTTTAGAACATGGTATGAGAACAAAATATTTTTTTTGTTTAAAATAAGTATTTTTAAACAAACGCAGTTTTGCAGCGTTTTGATGGCCCACCCACATTAAATATAGTTTGGACATGTTTATAAGTTTAATATTAAAAAATAAAATTCTTCTTTGGAATCATGATATAAAAATTTAATTTGGATAAATTTTTCATATTATTCTGAAAACTTTCGCATTTTAATGAATAGAAAAAACATGCTATATTTTAATTAAAAACATCTTTTTTCATCGCGATAATTTATATGGTTAAACTATAATATTGAATGGTTTTAAAGTATAAATAAAATTTGTTTTTACAATTTAATATAATTTATGTCATTACCATCAATTTTACATTGAATTCATTGGTAAATACATTTCAATCTTTGGCAATGTTTTAACTTTTAAAACCTGTTTTCTTAACAATGGGATTAATTTTAAATTAATTACTGAAACTTCTGTGTTTTGATTTTTGAAAAATGGATTCCATATTTGAATTCAATGGTTCCAAATTATGTTAATAGGTTACTTTAAATTTTTTATATATTATAAATAGTAACTACGGTAATTTTTATTTACTGCAGTTAGAGGTAAATCAGATACTTAAGGGAAACAATAGGATTATAAAATTACCTTACCACCTGCCAAAATTCTATTGTATAACTAAACGTTGACCCATATCACCTAAGGGTCAAAATATATTCATTTTAAGGACTTTGGACCATGAAAATAATTTAATTATTATTAAAACAAAAGAAAGCGACAACATGTCACTCTCTTAAATCTTATAAGTATAATAATTTTAGTTTAGTGATAAACATCATGAAACATCGAAAATGAATATTCCCCAGAAAGCTAATAAAATCATCTACATCATGTGAATTTTCTTATAATTCATAGGGATTAAATAATTTTCATTAAAGGTGACACAACAGTAATGTTGAAATTATTTTATTGATTGAAATATCAAATAAATGGTTTTAAAGATATTAAAATAAATATTATATGAACTATTTTATGTGATCCTCTAATTTTATAGCTACATATGACATGTTATGAATCTATTAAAGATTTTATTTAGAACATATCTTTTGTGTGGAGTTTATTTAAATTCAAATAAATGAATAGTTTCAAAATTGCAACAATTGTTATTTTATAAAAATAACATAATATAAAATTGTTTAAAAACCAACAAATAATTTTAAATTATAAATTAAAATTTATATGGTCGAAAATTTCATATGTTATCCAATTATGGACAATTAAAAACACATATTTAATTATTTATAACATTTTAAAAATTAGAATCTTATTACGACAAATGAAATTAAATATATTAAAAAAGGATAAATCAAGTTGATAATGTTTAAAATAAATTCCAAAAAGGTCTAAAATTCATTGGTTTATAAGATTACAACCCTATCTCATATAATATTAAAATTTGAGTCATTTTTGGATGTTTTTAAGTGAGGTTTAATTTATTATAAATTAATATTTCTTATGTTACCAAAGGTTCCCCTCTCCTCCCTTATAAAAAGGGAACCTCTTCCCTCTTCTCATCACACCCTTTTGAGCCTTGAAGCTCGGCCAAACCCTACCAATTCCTCTTCCAAACCTATATAGTTATATCATAGAGGTTTTAGTATTCTCAAAAGACCAACTCTCGTGCCCTAATTAGAATCTTAAAGGAGGTGCGTCGAATAGGAGGAGGTTCGGATACAAACGAAGAATATTGGACATAAGGTAAGAGATTACTTTTCCAATATAATTTTTATCCGAGATTGTTTATTCGTTAGTATTTACTAGGGTTATATTTATCGTCAATGTCCGTGTTTTCTAAAAATGGTTTCATGTATGTTTAATGTCCTTTTTACCGATTTTTGACTTTTACTACATGCTATATAAGGAATCTTTATTTTGTTTATGTTACAAGGTACTTTTTTGACTTTTACGGAAAAATTATGAGAAGAATGTTTTTAACTTATATGGGATGAACGGATGATACGGTTTCATAATACCTTATTTTCATGAATCTTAAACTATAAGATTTCATGACCATTTTCAACAAAGTCCTTTTCTTTTAAAATTTCATGGAATTTTGTGAAAAGAAAATGATTTTGAATAAGAAAGGATATTTTCCTCAAGAATTTATTTCAAGTGTTTTATCAAAACCATTTTCCATCTAAGTCGAGATTATTTCATATGTGTATGTTTCATGTATAATGTCTCTATTATTTATATGGTTTCACTTATCTTATGATAAATGATATCCATTTGTTTTATATGGATTATGTTATGATGGGATGATGTTTATGAAGCACAATTTCTTCTTTGGGTTATGATGAATGATTTATGTTTATGTTGTGGAACACGTAATAATGATTTAAATATGAGATGGGTGGGACCTATATATCCCTCCAATGCATTGGGTAAAGATTTATATATCACGAGATAGCCATGGCTGGAACGACATGTTAATCCGGTTCAGTGATACAGGACTGGAATGAGGAGTGCACTCAGTTCAGTAAGGGACTTTGTCTACTGATATGGTCTTGGCAGCAATGCCTTGGATACTTTAGAAACCATATCAAGTGCTAAATGTTTTTCAATAATTACATGTTTTATTCCCATGATATTTTATCATGAATTATGTTCTATTATGTTCTATGCCTTTCATACTGCCATTTTTTATTTCATTGCTCTAGATTTTGAAGTTTAAACATAATGTTCATGTTATTAAGTTCAAATTTATATGGTTTGTTTTATTTTCTCCATGCTTACCCTTACTGAGCATTTGAGCTCACCATTTGTATGTTTTCTTTTCCCCGGGATATAAAGAAGGGTATTAGGTAAGAAAACAAAAGGGGAAGATATTTATGGAAGATGTGGAAATCATTCACCATGATTAGAGGATTATGTTATGAAGACAATAAACTATTATGGTCCTTGAGTGTTGGTTTTTGTTATGTATTAAGTATTTCGCAAAAGTAATGTAATGTCCATGTATGTCAATATATTGTTCTCTACAATAAACCATTATAGAAATTATATGATTGGTATTATTCTAAAATATCCCCAGTAAACCATAAACAACAAGAAATTATGTCATCTAAGATGGAGAATGATTTGGAAATATCACATGAAAAATTTATTCTATAAAATTTTATTTCATTGAAAATCAATTTTATAAAACCATATCAAATTTTTTTCCTTATATAGAAAGCATAAAAATTTCATTTAAAAAATTTTCTAATGAAAATATATTTCATACTATAGAATGTTTTGTAATATATGAAGCATTTTTAAATCCTTTTAATTTTAAAATATCTTTTAAAACCATTGAAATATGCTTGAAAATATTTTGAATATTTTTATTTGTAAATTAATTGAAAACCGAGTAGAAGGCTTGAAATCATGTTGAATACCCATTTATATAAAATTTATTTCGGAAATAATAATTAATTCTTGAAATGATTGGAATTAATTTCCTTGAAAATAACCTATTGAAAATATATAAAGGGGTCTTTGATATTCATTTAATATAATTTTTTAATATAAAACATCTTTGAAAATTTTTTCTTGGAAAACAACATTAATTTTAAAAATCGATAATATTATTACGAAAACATTTTGTTTTGAAAAATTACATCATGATCCTTCATGGGTATATCCATGGAAAAGATGGTCATGATGATAGGTATGTTCCCACGAGCTGAACATTCGCTTTTCACCTAAAAATATTAAAAATGTGATTTGATTGGAAAAAGAAAAGATAATTTTTTTAAAACCAATTATTAAGAACATAATTTTTCTATAAGTATCTCCATTTAAAAATTGATAGCATTAATTTTTTTTTGGAAACACGGCTTTGAAAGAACACATATTTTTGACTAAAATTTTAAATATCGTAAAATTTTCATAAAAGTGTTTTCTTAATTAATTGTTCCAAAAAGTGTAAGATTGTAATAATAAATGGATATATCATTGATAAATAGAGGAGAATAAATTTCATATATTTTTTGGAGCTATAGATCATATGATTTCATTAATTAAAGCATATTCATATATAATCTCAATAAGCAATGATTTTGTAGAAATAAAATATTACCACTTATTAACATTGAACTATAATCCACGTGAAATAATAAAGTTAAATTAATATAAAAACATAATTAAACTATTTCTATTCATGATATAACATCTCAATGGGAATTATATGAAACACATATATAAATATAGGTTCTTAACATGACATGTTTCATATTGAAATAAAATTGAGACAAAATTATATTACCAAATTTGGTATATTTTGAGCTATAAACCTCATGAATGAATGTTCAAAAAATGTATTGTAAATATCCATGAATTTAATTACATTAATCATAGAATAAAATAATGGTAATTTAATTCAACATATAAGAAAATATGAGGTTACCATGGCTTGTGTCTTAATGAAAATTAAAGTGAGTTAGAAAAACCCATACTACTTGAGTAACGTTTGAATTGTGATCCCCATGAAAGAACAAAATAATTTAAATAATTTAACATCATTATTTAAATTTAATTAATTATATAAATTCTTATAGGGTTGTATATACACGACACTAAATAATTGAGTGGTGAATGTGGAACATATCTCACGAATATTAAAAGTGAGATGAAATTCCCTTACCTTAAGTCTTTATTTTTTTCATGTATTGTAAAACCATTTGTGTAATAAATATAATATTATTATAAATATAAAAAATTAAGATATTATTATATCAAATAAAATATATTATTTTTGAGGAATTTATTTTAACCATTTATTAATAACAACATCTCAATGTTATATTTTGGTTAATATATTATTTTTTGTATATGTTTTGCCTTGTTATTCGTCAGCTTATATCAATAATAAATTAATAATATAAAGTGTGTAAATTAGGATATAAAAATTATATATATTTAGTACATATTTTGTAACAAAAATCAATATAATATAGAAATTTGAAATGGAATGCATCGTTCATGGAGATGGTTGGCCGTTGTTGACGCTCCGTTCGTCACAGTATCTAAAGATCAGACAAGGGTAATATATGAGCACAAAGTGATTCAACCTTTGAAGAAAACATCAAAAGACGACAAAGGGATGAACAAGGAAAACTTTTCCCATAGGCCGCGCAAGTTTCCTAATGGTCGTGCAAGTGGACTTGCACGACGCACATTGGCGCGCAAGTGACTTGATCGACCTAATTGATAACTGCCCGGTAACCGCCTGGGGTCTTCTCCTACCTATAAATAGACCCTGTGGTCCCCCCATTTGAGGGGATCTTTTTCCAAAAACTCGGATTGAAGCTCCTGACACCCACTTCTCTTCTCAAAGCTTCTGGAACACTTCTAAGGTAATTTCATACCTAGAACGGAAGATCTAAAGAGAGGGAGGAAGGCCTGTGTGTTGAAACTCATCAACACTTGCGCTCCTGATTGGCCAACTCATAAAGGGAAGTGACCACACTTGTGCGCCGCCTTACCCCTTCGATAGAACGTGCGCGTCCCTTTTTTGGAAGAACCTCAAGAGGATTCTAAAGGGTTTAATAAAGAGTCGCTCAAGAATTTCAATGCTAGTTGACCATCGCGCAAGTACACCATGTGTCGCGCAGGCATACCTGCGCGACCAATACTTCCGCGCCACCGTAGTACATGCGCGCCTTCCATGACATGTGCACCCCTTCCTTTTTGGGTGCCTTTCTTTCCCATTTCATCCCTCTTAAGCCATTAGACCTTTCATTTTCAAGATTCAGTCTTTAAGACACTCTCCAAATCCATTTATGGCATGATTTCTTAATTTTACTTCTTTATCTGAAAGGAATTATGTGGAATATTTCTCAAAACCTATTGATTTAAATATCTTTACGTCACTAAATATAGAGATCTCATTCATTCATCCTCATCCTTTAAGATGAGAGAATCCTTAAACCTGGGTCTCCTTTCAGGAATAAGTCCTAGTCATAATCTTGGGCATCCTTTTCAGGAGTAAGCCCAAAGTCCCCTAACCGGGGCCTCCTTTTCAGGAATAAGTCCCAGTCATAAATTTTGGGCTTCCTTTTCAAGAGTAAGCCCCAAGTCTCCTAACATGGGCCTCCTTTTCAAGAATAAGTCCCAGTCATAAATTTTGGGCTTCCTTTTCAGGAGTAAGCCCCAAGTCCTCTAACCTGTGCCTCATTTTCAGGAATAAGTCCCAGTCATTAATTTTGGGCTTCCTTTTCAGGAGTAAGCCCCAAGTCCCCTAACCTAGGCCTCCTTTTCAGGAATAAGTCCCATTCATAAATTTTGGGCTTCCTTTTCAGGAGTAAGACCCAAGTCCCTTAATTTCTCTTAACAAGTCCTAATTTACTTTTCATCTGGGATTCCTTCTTAGGAGTAAAACCCAGTTATCAATCCTCTCCTAATCTGGGATTCCTTTTCAGGAAGAAGTCCCAAATTAGAGTATTCAAATCTCCATGAAGCACATATACCTTTGTGGACACTGTTCCTGGATTTTCTCCCTAAAGTAAATCCTAATCTTCATTTATCTGGGCAGTCATACATACATAAGCCCCAAACCATTTCTTATGATTATATCTTTCATGGACCAATTGTCTATGTTATTACCAATACCTCTTGTTTCTCACACCGAGCATGACTCACGTGAGCTTAGAGTGTAAAATTAATTGTTACATCCTTCTTTGATCCATCAATCATAAACATCATACTCCCTTACTCGAACTACGTGGGTTCTAATTCCTTTTTTAAAACAAAGGATACGTAGGTAGCCCATCTATGTGTTCGATCCCAACTCTGAAATAATTCATGTCCTTCTGAATGAAAATAAACTTCAAGTGCCCCACTGAGTGGATTTAAAACCAGCCTGGTCATCATAATGACCAAGAGACGTTTATATAAATATTTTTAAGGATACAATTGACCAATAATATCTAAATAAATATAGATTATTTTCTATTGATGAAGAACCTCGAATACATATAAAAGATTCTCTAAATTTCTTACATATTTAATCATTGATTGTTAAACTGAAGGAAAGCTCATTTTATACTTGGTAATGTAATAAGGATTCACGAACATAATTTAAATCTATAAATAAAGTCCTGGAATAGGCAAAAATTTCCCTAAAAATGGTGTGATGAGTCCGACCTCCCATCTTCTTGACCAATGAAAATTCCTAAGCCTCATCAGTCCACATGCTAATGAGCGCCTACCTTTGGAAAGTAGGTCAAAATGGATGTGGAATCATTGGATATTTCCGGTTCTACGAACAAACACATTAGAAACCGATCAGAACGTTTGAATCTCCCATCCAAGAGGTCATACCCAAATTCCGAGGGAAACAAAAAATGGTGAAACCGACATGAATACTTAACCAAGTTAAAATGATGTTTTCTCTATTTTTTAAGCCCCTATTTAAAACTCAATAAGAGGGCTAACAAAAACAATCACTGACAAGTGTGCTCATCCCAAGGATGAAGTGGCTGAATTTTATCTTGATTACGACTGTTATATCAAACAGGCTCTCTTTTCCAAGATCTTCTGTATTTCCATAATGGCTGCTCTCAAATTCACATCTGTGAATACTGCTGCTGCAAATACCACTGCTGCTATTCCTACTGGATCATCATCCGCTCTGAGGATGACATCACCTACTCAGCGTCTTCAACGCTGGGTATCAAATGCGCTGGTTAAGGAGTACCGTCAACATGGTACCATCCCAACTCTAGAGGCTGCCCGACAGTCCCTCTAACTGAACAACTCACACAGGTCATCCGGACAACGACGACCAGTGATCAAGAGGCAGGCGGTGCTGACTACAGTCTCCAACCATTTCAGGTCGTTATCCCCGGAACGCAATTTCCATTCGCTCCCTTACTCTGAGGAAGTGAATGAGCAGGTCCCTCAGGGCCTTAATTCAAAAAGACAGGAGTCCTTCCCGAGGGATCCCATCAACAATCGCTGCCAGACTCGTGCGGCAGTGCACCCTCAACATGATGAGGGTACCGACTCCAGGCATTCAGCTCATGTTTCTCGAACCCGAGCAGGAAATATGAACTTCCAGAGGCGGAATCTGATTAACAATGAGCAGTTTTTCATCCCTGCCATCTTCGGAAAAGTCCACCAACCTAACTTGGTGGCGAACAACAAACATGCACACACACCTGTCCGTTTTAATTCCGATGTCCACCAGACTCGTCTGGCAGTATCAAGCCAATCCCTCCAGGCAATTCCAGCAGAGTACTATAGACAGGAACATACACCTGATTATACATCATCAGTTAGTCACCAGGCTCGCCTGACTACATATGATGGATCTCGTCAACCGCGTTTGGAAAAGTGAAATCCGCAGGCACATACACCTGCTAATACTAATCAATCCTGCCAACAGTCTCTCTTGGTTGCGCACAGAGAAGTCAGTCGGAAAGCTCCGATGACAAACCGGAGGCAGACTCAACTATCTGCCTCCACACTTGAGTACTGTCAGGATTCACTGACAAGAAAAGGAGGACAGGAGTAGGCACATACGCCTACTCCAAGCCCGGAATGGACGTATATCCCCGTTCCGGCAACTGAAGTCACCAAACATATTTTGTCAATGGTGAAAGAGCAGAAGAAAATTCCTGCTCATATTCTGGATACTTGTCAGGATATCATAACAGCTTCAGCATCATCTCAGCGAAAGACACATAAATCTATCCCTAGCAGTGGAGTGACACATCAACGATTCACTTCGGAACAGACACACACATTTGTTCTAGTCCAAGTGGGTTATGGGGCATACTCCCCCATATCACACGGACCACCAAGTCAGGCACATACACATGATTTGAGTGGATATCGTCTCCTAACCTGACCATATTTCCTGATCAGGAACATACACCTGCTCAGAGTAACCACTTTCATCAACAATTGGCTTCCAAAGCGAGTAAGAAGACATCTAAGAAAAAGATCTGCCCAACACAGTCGGGAGATCAAAGGCCAATCTGTAACAAGGCCTTTCTTGATGTTGGAGTTCTTGATTCCCTAAGACATTTATCTGTTGGAATTCAAGATTCTACTCCCTCAATTCCCAATAATGGGAACATTAACTCTGAAAGTCTTCAACAGACAGTTCCTCATGAAGGCTTGCTTTATGAAAATTCGGTCAATCTTGAAGTTTCTTCTTCAGATGAGAGCCACAGGAACCCTCTATGTGGTCAGAAGACCAAGGAGCAAGAGATCTCATCTTTTGCTGTAACCCATTATGGTGGTCCTCCCCATGATGATGAATTTCGCTGTGAAAGTCCTCTCCGCATTAGTGATTCACATTGCCTGGAAAATACTCCTGTGGAAAATGTAGTGCCGAGAAAGCCCTCTTATCTTGAGGCACTTGATAATGAGAAACCAGTCATGTATGATGCTTTATCGCTAGCAAGTGAAATACTTTCTCAATCAGAAGATAGCCCAGGGTGTAGGTCATTCTCCGAACCACCCCTAAGTCATGCATCTTCTAGTTTTATCAATGATCTCTCTACCAATCTTGTTGAATCCGATGAAGCAACAAGGAAACACCAACTCTGGTCAAAATAGGTAGAAGAATCTTCATTTAATGATAAAATGGAAATGCTGAACATGAGGAAAAAACTGGCCAAAAGTGAGGTACCAGTCATGTTTTGGCCTTTGGCTGACTCCCAATATGACATTCCAAAGATGTTGACGGAAGATGGAGTCCATGATATTCATCTCAACATATGGAAAACTATTTGTCAATTGAAGAAGAAGGTATTATCTTATGATGAATATGAAAATAATCTTAAGATAATAGAAGGGATACAACATCAAATTGATTTGGCATCTCTATCAGTCTCTCGGTATCCGAAGGCTGAAAAGAAATAGAGAACCCTTCAACGTTCATGCCTTGGCGCACTAAGAAAATTGCGTTAGTTAATTTCCAATTCTCCATCTGGTGTTCATATCAGAGGGTGGGGTGTTCACGGAGCACTACATTTCACATTGCTTTCCAGTCATCAAAGCCCGCCGAAAATGGTCTCATGCAATGTTATTTACCATGACCGGCCACAGTCAACATGCTTTGTTTATAATCAAAAGCTTGCTCAAGAACAGGAATCAACTAGTTCCTCTCAAAATAAAGCATATAGAGAACAAGTTGTTGAATTTCTCCTACATCAAGCAGGCGAGAATATTGCACAAGCCTCTTGTATGGAGCAAACACATCATCAAATGACAGATGTTTCGGAAATCATCCAACGGTCTGTTAAACCAGGTGATAAAAGTGGATACAGACTAATGCATCCAGCTAATTTCCGAACTAAGATTTGCAAGATCAAGAGATCTTTTAAGAAGGTCTCATACATAGCATGTCAAGAGCCACCCCAGCTTGTTAGAATGGGGACTCTTTTAACCCAACTCTCAGAGTCAACAAATGGGATTCGTGGAGTTGAGCGGAAGCAGTAGGAACATCCCCAGTTCTCGAGACTGGGGACTCTTTCAAATCATCAATCCCCTTCTCAGAGAATTTCGGTTTTTTCTCGATTGGGGAAGAAGCCCCAAGAGGAAAGAAGAGACAAATTATCAGGAGATTCCCTCCAAGTTATAGCTCATCAAGAAGTTCCTAAAATATTAAATCAACAAAAGGCAATGTCTCATCAAAGAAATGAAAGAAGACAATATCACAGAAATGTTGATAGAAGGGATGTGATGCATTATACATCAATCAATGTCATCAATGCCGTTGTTGCTAATCCACCAGAGGAGACTCACTCTGGGGACTTAGATGAAGAGCGTCCTGCTCAAGAAAATGTACGCGCCGATACAAATGAAGAAGGTGTGCATACAAGAAGTAAAAGGATCACTCAGAACCTAGGTAATTCACTTCCTTCATTCCAAAAAGTATCCAACAAAGGGAGGGGAAATAATCAGGTTACATATCCTTCCTCTGGAGAAGGTCAATCGCTCTCGTTATAACAAAGTTTTGCACAACAAGAGGAAGAAATGAAATAATTAAGAAGGTTGAATGTAGAACTACTTCAGAGTAGTCTTCTTCTTAAGAATGCTGAAGTCCGACAGCCGAAGGAATTTGTTGTAACTACTGAGATGGATCAGGAATATCCTCCTTTATCAGTACACCCTCAGAGGTCTAATCCTACGAGTCAAACGCAACAACGGTTGGCAGTGCTACCATCAGTTGCAGCACCAATAACCACGGCTGTCCAAGATCCATTCATTTCACCTACCCAAGACCAAATTCAACATAATGTTTCTCAAAAGTTAATAACTACTATTGATTCATTAACAGCTCGGTTAGAAACTATGGAAGGGAAACAGGTGCAAGTTCAACCAGAAAAGAAAGTTTACCCTGAATGGGTAGATTCAATTTTTCCTCCATCTAGTTTTGGAAACTCTGTTTTCCCTACTTTCAATTGATCAGGCGACCCTGAACAACATTTGACGCATTATGTGTCTTGTTGTGATCCTATGATGGGAACTCCAGAGAAGCAAGAAGCAGTGAAACTCAGATGCTTCGTGCGAACCTTACAAGGACCAACTTTTGTCTGGTATACAAGGTTGCAATCCGGGTCAATCATCAGATGGGAGGATCTTCGTCAAAAATTATTTCTTCAGTTCAGCTCAACTTTGACAAAAACGACAGTTTTTGATCTTACAAACTGCAAGCAAAGGGAGAATGAAAGAGTCTCTGATTTCACTGCTCGCTGGAAGTGATTAACATATTCCCTGAGTTTAGCACTCCCTTAGGAAGAGTTGTTGCCATTCTGTGTGGCAAATTTGTGTGACGAATTACGCACGCCATTGATCCCTGTGAAATACATAGGAGGGTTTTGAGACCTTACTTAAATCGCTCAGCAGATTGAAGATTCCCTTATACAGGCTAAGGTTAAATCTCGTGTAATTCCATTAGCTTCAGGAAGGAGAATGGATAAAGCAGATACTGCTACAGTTATGCTTAAACAAGTGCCTGTACCTATTTCTACTTCAAAACCTTCATCTTCTCGAAGGGCTCCACCTCTTGAACGCCAACAACAATGGCCGTTTCGTCCAATTGATCAAAAACATCAACGACGAAAACAATTTGAGGATTTGAAGAGTAAAACATACTCTTTCCGAAATGAGCAAGTTCCTGGTTACTTCATTTCATCTCTGGAAAATAATTTGGTTCAATTACCAGTGCCCAAGAGGCCAAACGAGGAAGGAGATGAAGACCGTCCCAATTATTGTCCCTTTCATCAAATGTTGGGTCATCCTATCCAGGAGTGTTTTTTCCTTAAAGACCTCCTGCAAAAGATGGTCGACTTGGGACAAGTCAAGTTGAAAGGTTCTTCGACTTAGGTAGCATGTGTTACTGCTACAGTTCCAGAGGAGGAATGTGAATGGCAAGAAGTCAAAAGAAGAAATGCACAGAAGTATGATGATTGGATGGTCAGAAAGACAATCAACCAGACTCATGCCATTTTGCGAACACAATTAAAGAAACCTTTTGTGTCTTCTGCCATGAATATTCCGGTAAAACCCTCTTCGTCAGAGGGAAAATCCTCAAAGAAACGGTGTGATTCAAAGAAGAAAAAAGAATCAGAAGAAGATGAGTATGTGTCAAAGCCTAAATTGTCTTTGACTCTGGCAGATGTTATGCCATCTACTTCAAAACCATGGGCACCGCCCCATCAAACGACACAGCCTAAACCGGCTAGTCATGCAGAGTCTTTATTAGACAAAGAGTTAATCTTCGGTTCTGTTAATATGATTCAATTAACAGATCTGTATTCCAGTCATAATTTCAATTTTGATGAGCCTGAATTCCTTGTATCAAATAAGGGAATCCGAGGAAGTTCCCGAGGTTCTGGATACAGGGGAAGACGTGGATCTTTCCAAAGCCACTACTCCAATTATACCGCTGCTATAACTGTGTATGCAGCAGAAACTCGTGGTAGAGCCCTTCAGCAAGCTCAAAAAGAACAAGCAGGTTTTTCTGCTAACAGCCAACTCAGTCTTGTCACAGTTATTTTAGAAGACCGATTGAAGGTTCCATCTTCTTTATCTCAGCAAGTAAATGGATCTAATTGGTCTAATCTTCCAAAACCTAGGATGTTGCCAACTTCTATCCCAATACAAGATGCATCAGCTTCCAAAGCATCTGCTTCCAAGGTACCTTCTAAACCGCATATTCCTGTTGGGAAACACAGAGCTTTAGATCAAAAGTATGATATATTGAAACACTTGGCCCAAGTATCAGCCAAGTTATCAATTTTGGATGCTTTGAATCTGTCAAAAGATATTCGGGAAGCACTCATCGAAGCTTTGTCAAGTCCTCAGGAGTTTGAAGCTGAAATTGCTGCAGCTAAAGTCTATCACATAGAGAATAATCATTCAGAATGCCATGCAGTGATATCTTTTACTGATAAAGATGAAGATGATGTTGTGCATGTGAAAATAAAACCTCTGTACATATCTGGAAAAGTCAATGGTGTAGATATCCGAAGAGCTCTCAATGACAATGGGTTAGGAATCAACCTCATGCCCATTCGTACACTTCATCAATTGGGCCTCACAGAATCTGATTTATCTCCTTATACCATGATGTTACAAGGATATGATAAAAATGATCAAGAACCACTGGGCGAAGTTACACTCAGAACTCAGTTTGGAAATGTTGTATCTAATTTGGATTTCATGATTGTTGACCAAGACTCAGCTTTCAACGTCTTTCTTGGAAGACCCTGGATACATCAGCATGCAGCCATCCCTTCATCATACGATCAATGTCTCAAATACTGTTTCAATGGTTAAGTTGGAACATTGTATGGTGATAAGACCCCGTTCAAGACATTTGAGTCTCAATACATTGAGGTAGAAGTTTATCACATGAAGGGAAGAGAAAAATATACAATGAAGGAAATTACCAAAGTTAATGCTCCGTATGGTTTGGAGAAAATTCCAATAAATCCATTTACACATGTGAGTACAGATTATGTGTTACCTATCAGTCAAATTGACAAAATAGGCCCAAATCAAAATACTATTATGGAAAGATCCATAATGTCAATTATGGCAATTGAGCCAGACAACATGGGAGAAATTGGTAACCTACCAAACAGTTATGAAAGCACAAGTGGTGACGTCTTCATTTCATCTGCGAAATCCAACAGGTCTATACTTCGCCAATCAGGCCAGAAGAAGTTATAGCAACATCGGAGGTGAATAATGATTTCAATTCTCAATCCATCATCTCCTCTTTATTTCCCAAAGAAGGCCCTTTATCATCAATAGGGTCGGAAATGGAAGCTTCTTCTTCAAAATGTGCAAATTTTGACATCTCTTTTGATCATGAAAATTTTGTTTTGTCATCAACTATGCAAGTAGAAATGGAAGAAATAGCACATGAGGAAGAGGAAGAGGAAGATCATAGATATTCTCCTCCAGCATTTGAAGAAGGTATCTCTACCACTGTGGATGAACTCAGAGAAATAAATCTGGGTACAGAGAAAGATTCATGCCCCACTTTAATTAGTGCGGCCATGACCCTTGAAGAGCAAGAAATGTATACTTATTTTGTAAAGAAAAATATAGATATTTTTTCTAGGAACTATACATAAATGCCTAGGCTTGATCCTGATATTTCTATTCATCATTTGGGATTACCAAAAGAACATCGAGGATTTAAGCAAGCCGTGAGAAGAACACACCCAACTTATGCTTCCAAAATTGAAGCTGAAGTGGATAAGCTTATCAAAGCTAACTTCGTCAGAGAAGTTTAGTATCCCAAGTGGTTGGATAATATTGTCCCTGTAAAGAAGAAAAACAGACAAATTAGGGTTTGCATCGATTTCAGAGATCTTAATCTGTATTGTCCTAAAGATGATATCCCAGTTCCGATTAAAGAACTCTTAATTGATGCAACCGCTGGCTATGAAGTACTTTCCTTCATGGATGGATATTCCGGATATAATCAAATCTGAATGGCCCCAGAAGATGAGGAATCTACAGCCTTCAGAGCCCCTCAAGGTGTGTTTTGTTACCGGGTGATGCCCTTTGGTTTAAAGAATGCAGGTGAAACATATCAACGCGCCATGCATCGTATCTTCAAACCTCTCTTAGGGAAGTTTGTTGAATGCTATGTAGACGATTTGGTGGTTAAATCGAAACAACGTTCTAATCACTTGGCTGATTTGGAAGTCATATTCCACAAGCTTCGACAACATAATTTGAAGATGAACCCCTTAAAATGTGCTTTTGGGGTAACCTCAGGAAAGTTCCTCGGATTTGTTGTACGTCATCATGGTATTGAAGTCGATCCGAAGAAAACCAAATCAATCCTTGGTATGTCACCTCCTCATAATTTGAAAGATTTAAGAGGACTTCAAGGACACTTAGCCTATATTCGGCGTTTCATCACCAATTTGGCACGAAAAAGTTTACCCTTTACCAAATTATTGAAAAAAGGAGTCACTTACCAGTGGACTGAAGAATGTCAAGAAGCGTTTGATGTTCTCAAGAAATACCTCTTGAGTCCACCAGTACTCATGCCACATGTTGAAGGTAGACCACTTATCCTCTATGTGACAGCTCTAGAGCGATCATTGGGTGCCTTTCTCTCTCAAAATAATAATGCTGGGAATAAAAATAGCCTCTACTATCTCATTAGAACTATGCTTGAAGCAGAAACCCGGTATTCAAGTATTGAGAAGTGCTGCCTGGTATTAATCATTGCAGTTCAGAAACTGAGACACTACCTGCAACATCACGAGGTCCAATTGGTATCTCGCAATAATCCGCTCAAATTCATCCTTAGTCGTCCAATGCTTACAGGACGTCTAGCAAGGTGGGCAGTTATTTTGCAGCAGTTCGACATTCAGTATGTATCTCAAAAGTCAATAAAGGGCCAAGCTCTGGCTGATTTCCTGGCTGAACATCCTTCAGTAGAAGACACGTCTTCCGAAATTGAACTCCCTGATGAGGATGTTTTTTCTATTTAAGAGTGTCCTCAAACATGGAAATGTATTTTGATGGTGATTCCAGAAGTCCAACAGGGAAGAAAATGGAAAATCCTAAATTCAACAATGTTGGTTTAGGAATTGTACTCATTTCTCCAGATAAGGCATTTTTACCTTATTCCTTTTTATTGTGGGAAGGTGGTACCAATAATGAAGTCGAATACCAAGCTCTTATCACAGGCTTGGAGTTAGAACTTCAAGCACAAGTGAATCACATAAAGGTGAAAGGCGATTCAGACCTGGTAATCAACCATGCCAATGGGGATTATGCCATCAGAGAAGAGGAGTTAATCCCTTTGTATGATTACGTCAGAAAGTTAGTGGCGGAATTCCCTTGAGAACCGACATTTTCTTATGTCCCAAGATCACAAAATGCTCAAGCTGATGCACTAGCTAATATAGCCAAAGCTCTACCAGATCCAAATCGGGACGAGATAACCATCAGTATTTCCCACCGTCGTGCAATTTCACCTTATTTTCAAGCCAGAAAAGAGGAAATTATTGAAATTAGTCCCATTCCTGAACCGTATGGTCATACTACAGGATGGATGTCACCTATCAGGGAATACCTTCAAAATGGAACACCTCCACCTGATAGAGTTGAGAAAGAACAAATCCGGCGAAGTGTGGTCAATTTTACTCTTTATGATGGCCCAAACCAACTAGAGAAAATTCTATGCAAACGTGGTTTTGATGGAGTTCTCTGCAGATGCATTGATGGTGAAGAGACAATGGATGTCATGAAAGAAGTGCATGCAGGAGTCTGTGGTGCCCACCAGTATGGACATAGATTGTCTGATCAAATTCGAAGGCTTGGATACTTTTGGCCTTCAATGATACAAGATTGTGTTGATTTCACAATGAAATGTCATTCATGTCAAGTACATGGAAACTTTATTCATCAACCTCTAGAGTTTCTTCATACAGCTAAATACTCATGGCCATTTTCCACATGGGGAATGGATGTGGTGGGACCTTACCCTTCAGCTACGACCAAGCAGTTTAAGTACATTCTTACTACTACTGATTTCTTTTCCAAATGGGTAGAGGTAGTACCTCTCAAAGAAGTCAGTTCTAAATGCATTGTTAGATTCATCATGTCTAACATCATTTCTAGATTTGGTGTCCCTCATACCATATTGATGGACAACGACACCAACTTCTGTTCTTCTGAGGTGTAGATATTGTATTAAGAATACAACATTAAATCCAACCATTCATCTCGGTATCATGCGGCAACCAATGGCCAAATAGAAGCCTTTAACAAGACTCTTTCAAATATACTACAAAATATGGTGGATAAAGATAAGAGGTCATGGCCTGATAAACTCTTTCATGCTTTATGGGCTTATCGGACTACCACCCGCAATGCAACGCGGTCAACACCATATTCGTTGGTATATGGAACAGAAGGAGTCTTTCCAATTGAAGTTCAATTGCCCTCACTCAGAGTATCCATTTGTGATCAGTTATCTACAGATGAGCAATCCCAAAAGCGATTGAATGAATTGGAACGGTTAGATGAGAAAAGATTGTGCACATTGCACCCCTTGGAAATCTATCAGAATCGAATAGCACGAGCTTTTAACAAAAAAGTTCATCTTCGTTCATTCATTAAGGGAGAATTGGTATTAGTTCTCAGAACTCCAATGATACCAGGAAAAAAACCTCCCAAGCTTGAACCAAAATGGGAAGGACCTTATTCAATACATAGGGTCTACTCCAATGGATCTTATTCATTAACCTCGATGGATGGAGAACTCATTACTACTCCAACTAATGCCAGATTTTTGAAGAAATATTTTGTATAAAATACAAAGTATTCACAAGATGTCCCCGCAACATGAAACTAAACTGTGACGCACCAGTTCGTCCTTGCTATATGACATTAAACTATACAGAAATGGTCCAGTATGACCTTAAACTGCATCTAGGTCAAGTATGACATTAAAATGCATCATCAACGGTATATGCATATGACCCTAAACTATTTGCAAGTCTCTTATGTCCAGCAAGACGTTAAACTGTGACGTCCTAACTACATGACGCTAAACTGTATAAAAGTCCCTTACATCAAGCAAGACATTAAACTGTGACGTCCTAACTACATGACGCTAAACTATATAAAAGTCCCTTACGTCCGGAAAGACGTTAAATTACATAATCATCAAAGTTTCTGTATGACCTTAAACTACACCACCGTCAAGCATGAAATTAAACTGAACCATCCACGGTCAATGCATATGACCTTAAACTATTCGCACATTCGTCCAACATGACGTTAAACTCTAGAAAAAATCCCCAATGCATCCAACATGACGTTAAAATGGTGCACTCTTTTGTCCTTACTGCATGACATTAAACTGGAAAGTCCCTTTTTTTTGTCCAACATGACGTTAAACTGTATTTTCCCCATCGTCCTAACTACATGACGCTAAACTGTACAGAAATTCCTTGATACGTCCAACATGACATTAAATTGTATTTTGTCCCTGCTACATGACACTAAACTGCGCAGAACCAATAGTCCTAACTGTAAGACTTTAAACTACATAGTCCCTTTATATGTCCAACATGACATTAAACTATGCATCGTTAAGGTTGTTGTTACCTCTTGTTTCTCACACCGAGTATGACTCACGTGAGCTTAGAGAAAACCTCAACCGTAACACTCTATTTGGGCCGCTAACCATGTATAAGTCCCAAAAACATTTTTTTAGATCGTTTTCCCCAAGAACAACTTGATCATTAATTCATTCTTTAATTGAACTACAAGGACTTTGATCCTTGCCTTCCAGGCTGGGTACATAGGCAACCTCCCAAGGTTCAAGCCCAAAAAAATATCTTCACATCGGTTCACCACCATATGATGTTGATTCGTGAAACCGCCCCTAGAATCAATATCTTTACATTGATTCACTTTCGTCCTTGTTATATGACGTTAGACTATGCAACACATTAGTCCGGTGCGACAATAAACTACAATACTCTTTGATTTCTTCATTTGAGAGAGAACTATTATTAGCATTGATTCTTCAATCATGTTTCATTTCAAAAGACTACGTGCATACATGGTAATGCCTAAACTTTTTATCTCAGGTTAAACCATCATTGCACTAAAGTCCCCCTTCACCCTTCACATGTACGAACCAAATTTGTACAAAGGGTAGTTCTAGAACTACATGGGATTGATTCCCATCCTTACGGGATATGTAGGAACGTTCGAGTATCCCTCGAATCTAGCCCCAAGTCTTTTTGGCCCAACCCCAAATTTCACTTTCAGTCCCTTGGCTGAAAAGTCCTTATGAAAACACACACTATGTATTCATTATTATAGTCCGAACTCTATGACCCTAAACTAAGATCTCTGATACTTTCGTCATGCATGACGTTAAACTACATTTCAAGAACTACGTATGGCTTGATTCTCATTCTTATGAGATACGTAGTGAAGTCCAAAATTTCAATTCAGGACCCAACCACAACATGATTATGGTTATCATTGACCTATGTATCTCTATATACATTAGAAAATACCCATCTTTATTTGTTAATATCCTAACCATAAATATTTTCAGATCTTCATAACCCTTTTCATGACTTTTAGTCACAAAAATGTCAAACTTCTGAGAATTCTTTTGCCTGACTATGCAGTACGTGCCCATAGGTGGCCTTGTATAAACAGTCCACATAACAGACTTGTTAGCCAAAAGATACTGTTTATTTGACTATGCATCCAATTCCCTTAGGTGGCCCTGCATAATTCAACCCCCTAACGGGTTTTTCAGATAGTGGTAACTTCATTCTTGGGAAGAATGCCTCTTTTGTCCTTATTTGTCTTAAACGACAGTATGTAGGGATTTTCAAAAAATAGCCATCCTTAACATATTTGTCCCATATCCTTTTTCATGATCTGAATGTATTCAAGTCTATGGTTTATATTCTCCTTCCCTACATTTGGGTCAGACCTTCGTAGGAGTAATATTCATCCAGTTCATCGATATTCTTGTTTGGAAATATCTTTTCCATATTCAAGTACCTCTTTCCATAAATAAAACTCTATACTTTGGAAGATGTGAATCTCCATAAACTTTCATTGGATTTTAGCAGTAGGAAAGTAAATTTCCGAGAGTTCTTTTTTCCTGACTATGCAGCACGTGCCCATAGGTGGCCTTGCATAAACAGTCTACATAACAGACTTGTTAGCCAAAAGATACTATTTTATTTAACTATGAAGCCAATTCCCTTAGGTGGCCCTGCATAATTCAACCCCCTAACGAGTTTGTTAAATAATGGTAACTTCATTCGTGGAAACTACTTCTTCTAATACCTTTTAGCTCTTTTTCATATCATTCCTCAGATTCAAATATTCTTAAGCCATAGTTTACATATTTTCTCTCATACTTGAGTTTGGTAATATGTTTTCAGAAAAATTGCCAAGGAATTGAATCAATTTTAATCCATTTTGGTCAAAGCTATTTCGACCTTAAACATTAGCCCCTTTATGTCCAGCATGCATGACGTTAAACTGCTCACAAAAGACAAAGGAACTCTGAATAAAAGTCAAGTTCCAGCTCACTAAATATACATTTTTGTATTATTTAGGTAATATTAAGCAATTAAAAGGTTCAAATTTTGTAGGGTTATTTGTAATAATCCTAGTAAAAATAAAACTATGATTACTAAGACCATTGTCTTAAGTAAATTTGAAGCAGGTAGTGAAAGAATGCAGGTACAAATGATTGAATATGAAAGTGTTTTTCATTGATACGCAAGAGTTTGAAGAACATCCACAGACTGGAGTCTCTTCTCTTTTTCAAGAATTACAAGAGGCTTTCAACATAACTCTTCATTTGATTTACAACATCCTGAGATTTATCAGCAGTTACTTGAAGCTCGTGCACTTGACCAGCTTCACTCTTTTCAGCTTGATGAAGTACCTCCTTAGCATCTGTGATGGATTTCATGCCATTAATATGAGTTTCATCCAATGATTTATTAAGTTGATGAAGTTCCCCAATAACAGCATCTAACTGTTGCTGGAGTTTCACCTGCTGGACAACTTTTTCTTTGATTTTATGCTTTAGCTCCTTCAACTTGGCAGCATAATCAGCTTCAGCTTGGGATACCGCAGCCTCAAATTCACCTATGTTGACTCACAGTTTCACTCTGATCAAATCTTCGCGACTTTTTTGAGCCTTCTCCCTCCTGAAAATGATCTGTTTCACCGTGGCGTGGATCTTTTCATATCCAAAACCACCAAGTCCTAGTATAGCAAATTGGGATGACAATTGAGGAATTTTCGATGGTAGCTCTTCTAAAGGCTCCCCAGATATGATGTTCCATGTGTTGTTCCATGCCTTACGTCATGAAAAGCTGAACGCTTTAAGCATCTCTGGATCTGATTCAACATCATCGTCAGAGGGGGGGGGGGGGTATGTAATATTGAATTAATGAACTTAAAGAAGTGCCCTGTCCTGCTTTTCCCCCCTTATTTGTGCTTCTTCACTTTCAATTCCTATTGGGAACGAGGCTGAGGTCTCACCTCCGGGTCTAGTCATTGCAGTTGATGGTCTTTCATGATTAATTGAAAGATTTAGTTAACTTAAAAGGATAACAAAATAATAGATTGTCTTGCGAATAAAGTACAATCACAAATATTGTTATCCCTTACCGAAGGATGGTTCAGCAGTCTGAGAAGACTTCTCCCCATCTTTCCCGGTCTCAACAGGATTTTCAAGATGCGTCTCATGAGGCTTTATTGGGTTTAGCTCTACTTGAGCTAATGTTTCTGCAATGGTAGGGATGAAATCAATGTCCACACCCTCTTCAGGCATTGACAGTTCAGCAGCTTCTATGGAAGAAACTGCATATTGTTTTCAGTCATGGTTAGAAGTGTAAATTTTTTAAAAAAAAATTGGGTGAAGGGTATCACTAACGCCCAAGGTCTTCTAAATCACATGACAACTTAGCATGATCATAAAATTCTTCGAAATTCATTCATTGATTCATCATTTCATCCAATGATATTTCAGAATCCTGGTTAGTCTCACCAGTGGGAGGATTTGATATATCTTTTTGCCGACTTATGCCCTGCAACCCCTGACCCTAGACAACATCTTCAGCAGTAGGAGGGATACAGGTAATGGATTCAAGCTCTTCTCCAGGAGAAACCAAGACAGCTTGGGTCTGTGATCGTTCTACAACACCCTCCATGGATTTTGAAGGAGGGTCAGTCCCTTCCCTCAAGGGGGAAATTGAAGAAGCCCATGCAATCCTAAGAAATATGAGTAACCATGTGATTATGAGTATAAACTCATGATTATTCGAAGGAATTACCGCTACTAATGAAGCGTTTTGCTGTGGATTTCCTCCTTTATTTCCTTTGATTCTTTTGTTTTTTCGGAGTATCAGTAGTCTCCCTTATTGGAACTTGGATTGGCGAATGGAAGGCTATGTCCAGCGCCTCATTCATGGCCTGCTGGCCTGGAGATATCTCGCCTAGTTCGCAAGGAGAATCAGCAGAAGCCCCGATAGCAGTACCACCAGGGCTATACTCTGGCGAAGGAACCCCATTTCCTTTCTTTGCAAGATGCGAGATGAAGAAAATAACTTCCTTAAGTAACAAAGCTTCAACTGAAATCAAGTTGCAAAGAAAATAAGGAAAGAAAACTTACATCTTCAAGAGCCACGTACTCTTGCCATTCCTCATCTCCATAACCACCAGCCCCCTCAGTGGCGCCACGATCAATAATTTCCTTCACCCGCCTGGTGATAGGAACAGAGTCATCAGTGGAATATATGAGCATTTCCAGCTCTCTGATGTAAGCTCGCACTTCATTGGGGTTATCTTCGTATTGAAGATTTTTAGAAGCTATAAGATTTCCTATTCCAGGAAGTTGTAGGCCCTCACACAAATCCAACCAGGCGGTCTCATTACCACAGTATAATCCCTTCTATAGTTGAACAACCTCTGGTCTTAGATATGAAGGCTGTGAGGAAGGTCCTACAATTTTTGATTTTAAATTCTTCCCAACTCCTGCAGCTACAGATAGAGAATAAGAAAGTAAGACTTATTACTTTATAAAGTAGCAGTGATTGAAACTACTACAATGAAACAACTCACCAGGAGTTGATGGAGTGGGTCTTTTAATTCTGGCCGGAGGATTATATCAGGCATGAAACCGCTTTGCTGCCAGTTGTGCCTCATCATCCCCATTATGATAATCCGATGAATCAGTTCTAGAAGATGAGTCTGTTGAACCTATTTCAGGGGGGAAGCGTCATCTTCATGAGGAATGGTTTCTTTCTCTACAGTCATCTTCCTCTTTCCCACTTGAGATACTGGGTGATTCAATATCCCTTTGGGGTATGATGCTATCCAGTGTTCGGCATAATATGTAGTCAAATTATGTGCCTCTTTTTCAACCGGTAGATCAAATACTGCCCCAGTCTTCTCTCTTGATGTCAGTAACCATAGTTGTCGAGAAACCATCGGATGTTGATCTAACCTGACATGTACCGGAGGGGATACAACAATCTGTTGCAGACATTTGAATTGGCGTGAAAATCTATATAGAGCATAGGCCTCACATATGATCTCTCCATCAATCCTGGATACTAACACACCATCCTTGCAAGCTATCATGTATACCCTCAAATCCAAATGGGTTGTCCCATCATCAACAAACCGCCCGGATGGCAGACTTCCATAGGGAAAGAAGTTGAATTCCTTAAACATGCTCAGCCTCACTTTCATGTCATGACCATTAACATCTAATGGAGCAATTCCAGAGAATGCTCGCACTGACGGTCTGAAAGAGCTTCCAGGAATTTGTAATCCATTCTGTACATTGTAAGTCCTGAAGTGAGTGGCGATCCATCCACACAAAACCTGGAATGGTCTCACTATTCCTAAAGGAGATTTACCCAGGAAGACATGAAGTAAAATCCTGTGAATATTTTCTAAAATGGGGGTAGCTAACCCAACCATTTTTCCCTCAGCCAACTTTTCCGCAATGACAAAGGTCCCTGGCCTAACGCCTCCCTTCGAATTCCTAACCGGCAAGAGATAAACGCTGAGCCACATTGCCAAGAAACATGCCAGAGGATTTTTCTTTGGAATTCTTTGATTCACTTCATATCCCCACTTTTCGAACTCTCCTGCTTCTAGAGTTGGCCAGAATGTGCCAGGATCTCCTCTCTTCTCAGGTTTTGGACAGGTGGTAGGACGTTTGGGCCTGGTATCCTTGGATTTATTTTTCATGGATCCTTTTTCTTTTGGATCCATCCTTTTCTTCTCAATAAGAATCACATACATCCATTCTTCCAGATGAATATCTTTTCTAAAATGAGTTAATGAGGTCTCTGAACTCTTGAGCCTGTGGAAGATCTTAATTTATTCTCGAGCTAAAGCATGAGTCTTCTCTGAATCATTTCAAGTCACCTTGGGAGGAATGAATTCATCATACATATCACTCAAAATTGGAGCCCATGAGATCTTGTGGACATCCCACAAACAGATACCTACTTCTCCATGAGTCAAATGGAAAGAATTAGTTGCTGGGCTCCAGTGGCTGAGTATCTCTGGAAAGAAGTTATCATGTCTGTAAACATATGATTTCCCAACCCAGACAACCTCATATATTGAAGCTCTCTTCAGATCCTCGATAAACTCTGCGCAGGTCTGTCGCACCCAGTATTCCCACATCCAAGTTGGCTCCACACCTCCCCCAGGATGGAAATCCCAACTTTTCTTCCATCCTTTGGATTGATCCATCTGAGCATTTTGGAAGGTCGAAGGATGACAATGTGGTTGATGCTCAGGTGTATGTTTTTTCAGATCTGGTGTGCAAGGGATATGATGCATCATATAGCCCTTCTCCACTGTTCTAGCAGTTAGATATACTCCTCCACCTGAGATATTTGGTGAAGCAAAGTTGGTATAATTCTAAAACCATGAAAATGGAAGATAATTCTTTACTTCTGGAATAATGACTTCTTGTAGATGACCATATCCATACAAAGGTAGATAAGTGCTTTGAGGAAAGTTGAGACGATATTTCTTCAGATACTTAGCCAAATTTGGAAGAGTACTATCTTTGACAGTATAATAATCATGGACAATGATGTTCATCATATCATCTATCCGCTTGCTTTCCAGTTCATCAATTAATCTGGGTATAAGAGCCATTAATTCTGCACAAAGAGTTGAATAAGTTAATTTATAAATGAATTAATTTTTCACAAACATTGTGAAAGAAATCAAAAAAATGGATAAGGAATTAAGGCGCGCAAGTATGGAGATGTCGCGCAAGTGTTACATGTGCCGCGCAAGTTTTTTTCATGCATGTATCACCGTGCAAGTCCTATTACCTTAAGAGTAGCGCGGCAGTGAGGAAATAGTGGAAAAAGAGACTTGTGTGGCAAAGATTTCTTGCGCGGTGAGAGCTTGAGAAATTCAGGATCATATGCTATACACGACCAAAAGGTGTGTATTTATAGGCCAGGAAGCCTATCTGCGCGCCGTACCCAGTGCGCTTAAGGCCTACGCGGTGATAACTTGTGTGCCGTACTTTGCACCATCAAGACTTGTGCGCCGTCTTTCCTTTGGATGTCTGCGATTTCCTCAGAGTCAAATCCTCATTTCTTTCGGATCCAACTCTGAGGGGGGACTTTTGTTGACGCTCCTTTCGTCACAGAATCTGATGATCAGAAAAGGGGAATATATGAGCACAAAATGATTCAACCTTTGAAGAAAACATCAAAAATCGACAAAGGTATGAACAAGGAAAACTTTTCCCATAGACCGTGCAAGTTTCCTAATGGTCGCGCAAGTGGACTTGCGCGACGCACATTGGCGCGCACGTGACTTGCGCGACCTAATTGATAACTGCCCGGTAACCGCCCGGGGTCTTCTCCAGCCTATAAATAGACCCTGTGGGCCCCCCATTTGAGGGGATATTTTTCCAGAAACTCAGATTGATGCTCCCGATGCCCAAGTCTCTTCTCAAAGCTTCTGGAACACTTCTAAGGTAATTTCGTACCTAGAACGGAAGATCTAAAGAGAGAGAGGAAGGCCTAAGTGTTGAAACTCATCAACACTTGCGCGCCTGATTGGCCAAATCATAAAGGGAAGTGACCACACTTGCACGCCGACTTACCCCTTCGATAGAACTTGCACGTCCCTTTTTTGGAAGAACCTCAAGAGGATTATAAAGGGTTTAATAAAGAGTCGGTCAAGCATTTCAATGCTAGTTGACCATCGCGCAAGTACACCATGTGTCGCACAGGCATACCTGCATGACCAATACTTGCGCACCACCGTAGTACCTGCGCGCCTTCCAAGACTTGTGCGCCCCTTCCTTTTTGGGTGCCTTTCTTGCCCATTTCATCCCTCTTAAGCCATTAGACCTTTCCTTTTCAAGATTCAGTCTTTAAGACACTCTCCAAATCCATTTATGGCATGATTTCTTAATTTGACTTCTTTATCTGAAAGGAATTATGTGGAATATCTCTAAATACCTAGTTATTTAAATATCTTTACGTCACCAAATATGGAGAGTTCATTCATTCAACCTCATCCTTTAAGATGAGAGAATCCTTAAACCTGGGTCACCTTTTTAGGAATAAGTCCCAGTCATAATATTGGGCTTCCTTTTCAGGAGTAAGCCCCAAGTCCCCTAACCGGGGCCTCCTTTTCAGGAATAAGTCCCAGTCATAAATTTTGGGCTTCCTTTTAAAGAGTAAGCCCCATGTCCCCTAACCTGGGCCTCATTTTCAGGAATAAGTCCCAGTCATAAATTTTGGGCTTCCTTTTAAGGAGTAAGCCCCATGTCCCCGAACCGGGGCCTCCTTTTCAGGAATAAGTCCCAGTCATAAATTTTGGGCTTCCATTTCAGGAGTAAGCCCCAAGTCCCCTATCCTGGGCCTCCTTTTCAGTAATAAGTCTCAGTCATAAATTTTGGGCTTCCTTTTCAGGAGTAATCCCCAAGTCCCTTAATTTCACTTAACAAGTCCTAATTTACTTTTGATCTGGGATTCCTTCTTATGAGTAAAACCCAGTTATCAATCCTCTCCTAATCTGGGCTTCCTTTTCAGGAATAAGTCCCAAATTAGATATTCAAATCTCCATCAAGCACATATACCTTTGTGGACCCTGTTCCTGGATTTTATGCATAAAGTAAATCCTAATCTTCATTTATCTGGGCAGTCATACATACATAAGCCCCAAACAATTTCTTATGATTATATCTTTCATTGCCCAATTTTCTATGTTATTACCAATACCTCTTGTTTCTACACCGAGCATGACTCACATGAGCTTAGAGTGTAAAAGTAATTGTGACATCCTTCTTTGAGCCATCAATCATAAACATCATACTCCCTTACTCGAACTACGTGGGTTCTGATTTCTTTTTTAAAACAAAGAATACGTAGGTAGCCCATCTATGGGTTCGATCCCAACTCTGAAATAATTCATGTCCTTTTGAATGAAAATAAACTTCAAGTGCCCCACTGAGTTGCTTTAAAACCAGCCTAGTCATCATAATGACCAAGAGACTTTTTATATAAATATTTTGAAGGATACCATTGACCAAGAATCTCTAAATAAATATAGATGATTTTCTATTGATGAAGAACCTCGAATACATATAAAAGATTCTCTAAATTTCTTACATATTTGATCATTGATTGATAAACTGAAGGAAAGCTCATTTTATACTTGGTAATGTAATAAGGATTCACAAAGATAACTTAAATCTATAAAGAGAGTCCCGGAATAGACAATAATTCCCCTCAAAAAGGTGTGATGAGTTTGAACTCCCATCCTCTCGACCAATGCAAATTCCTAATCCTCATCAGTACACAAGCTAATGAGCGCCTACCTTTGGAATGTAGGTCCAAATGGATGTGGAATCATTGGATGTTTCCGGTTCTATGAACAAACCCGTTAGAAACCGATCGGAACGTTTGAATCTCCCATCGAGGAGGTCATCCCCAAATTCCAAGGGAAACAGCCGTACATATGCATGAAATCTCTTTCTGTTTTATTATCATATTGAATGACTGAAATTAAAGGAATTATATATATATATATATAATAATTATATAACAATTATTATGTAATATTTATAATAATTTTTATCTAAACCATTCATTAATTCAGTCTTTGTAGAGTGTGAATGAATCACATCACTTTGAAGAGGTGGTACTCCACACCCCCCAAATAAATTATCGTAATTACACAAAAATGAAATAATTAAGGTATGTGTATTATAATTATTCCAGAACCATAAATATATCATAAATATTATAAATATCATATAAAAATATACTAAACATATTAATTCCTAGAAATGAGATCTAGTAATGGAGAAATGATCAATATTGATTACTAATTTGGTAGTTCATCATATAGAAGAATGATATTTGTATTTCCAATTATATGGATGTGTGTGTATGTGTTGGTAAAACTCAAAAAATGAACAATATTTCTGTATATGTTTTATAATTGTGATATTATATAATAATGGAAAATGAATATTTTAGGGGTGTATAATGAAAATAAAAGAAAAGAGACTGAGGAATAATGTTACATCTTCATTGTGTAACTCCTTTTTGTCAACACCAAAGGGATTACATGGATGGATTTCATCACAACTGGATTATTGTAGGATTAATTTAGTGATTTTTCTAATTCAAATGTCTTTATTTGTGTAAATAAGTTAGAGGAGTGAGTTCTTTTTTTAGTGGTGGATTAATGGCATTACTGTAAATTTATGAAAAGGGAATGAAACCAACATTTTCCCCAAAAACTCATACCCAAAAAGGTATTTAATATGAGAATATAGATTTTAGATTATAAATGTTAATATGAAATGTATTTTGGATTTTTTTTATTTTTTTATTTTTTTCCAAAATTTTGAGGCATATTACATCATTAAATAAATTTTTTCCCAAATCACTGATAATATTTTAAGCCACTTTCAATAACTTTTTATTGAAAATATATAATTTTACCAAATTATAAATTATAATTTATTCTTCATAAAATTATGGAATTCATTTTTCCAAATTATAGTCACACAATCAGATGGAATTAATTTAAAATTAATATGGTAGATGTGTCGAGACATTGGGGGTTCTATGAATAAAAAAATCTTGGGATATTTCTCTACCCAATTTCAATGTGATTAGTTCTCAAATGACACAAATTGGATGTATTTATGTGTAATTTATATAATTAAAATTAAAAACAATTAAAAACAATTTATCTACAGAAATAAATTTGATGAAATATAATTTTTGAATTAAAATTAAAATGTTTTTTTACTATTCATAAAAAATACATCGTCAAAAAATAAAAAAAACCAAATTAAATTTTAATATTAAAAATTCTAGAATTATGTTTCTTTTGTGGAATAAAAATTATTAAAGTTTCAAATTAACATTTCAAAATGATTCATCATTATATTAAGGTAAAAAAAATTAATACAAATTTTTATTACTAAAATAATATTTATTTTTACCTTATCCCTATATAATCTTATTGATGTAAATCAAAAATATTGATTTAATATAAAATCTATTAAATATATTGGAAAAATTATATATAAAATTTCAATATATTATGATAAAATTGTGTTTTAATATAGAAAATAGTTCTCATAGAAAAGTAATTTCATTATTTTCAAATAATTATTTCCTTCGCATCTACTAATTAATACCCAAATGATTATTTTTATATAAATATGTAAATAATATTTTCAAAATTCTGTTAGTATTATTTTTAACATTAAATAAAATGTCTCGGTGGTAGCTGTAATAATATGTTAACAACAATATTAATAGTATCATGTAGTCTAGTTGAACTCAATCCTACTTATACGACATGTTATCGAAGGGACTCAGTATTGTTCATAATACAAACCAAACATAGTGTTGCATGTTCCAATATATATTCAATGTGTTTCTTATAGTGCAATCGTATCATGGTTCTTCATATAATGGAATCCATACATAGTGATTTCATATAATTAATGATATTTTAAGTATTCTGTGAAATGAATAAAATAAAAATATTAAAAACAATCTGATAAAAAATCACAAAATCTTGGGGTATTATATTCTAGCCCCTCTAAAATGAATTTAACCCTCAAAATTCGTCTGGGTTTTCAAAATTTTGATAATTTAATGTTCTTTCAAAGAAACCATAATTATAAAAATGAATAATGAAATATCCTTTAAATATGGAATGTTGGAAATATAATGGCTACCCAATTTATAACATAACTTATGTTCCCGATAAGATAACATATGTGGGTAGTTAATATTGTACATAGAAGGAAAGCATAAAAAATTATAGTGATTTATAGAGATCATTGATCACCATAAATTTAGTATTACATGGATTGTAATGGGACTTATAATCATAAATCTATGATATTTTATAACACCATAGGTTAAATAGAAATGGAGGCTTTATGATAAATCCATTTCAACATCCTCTTCCAATAGTTCTTGAAATATTTTACTATCGATAATCATAATGAAATATACTTACTTGAATTTATTCATTTTCATATGCACTATATCACCCTCTGGATGGGCCTTCTTTGATTTCTACTTCATCTATTACTCTACAAAATGATATTTTCTTTTTCATTGCTAATGTACTAACAGATCATGAGTATGATTGATAATTAATTTCATCTACCGTTAGCTAGAATCACAAAAATAATGGAAAACATAGGTTTTTCAATAAGAAATAATCATCATGTAGAGAGATATTAAATTAATATCATAAAAATTATATGAAGATTATATTAATATTTTTGTAAATGCTTAACCATATAACCCATCCCAAAGATAAAATCCAAAACATTATAAATAAGTATAATAAATTATCTTCATATTGATCTCCCTAAATATCATGATGTTTCACTTGGTAGTCACATTCCGAACATTTGAATATCCTCATCATATATTCTCTTGAAACATATTAATAACATGATCTACCAAAAATACTCATGGAAACCATGTGTTATTAGTTATTCTGAAGAATATAATATATATTCTATAAATCCAATAAGTCGTAAACATCCTCTATGAATACATAGAACAATTTTTTTCCAAAAATCATTTTATCTTTCCAGAGGTCATAAACACTATCCAAATTACATTATCAAAATCAGTCATCTCTTTATCCAAACAAAACTCAATTTTATCAAGATCTTGAACCCATTAAGGGTTGACATCGCATATTTAAAAAAATCACCATTATATTATGTCAAATTTAGAAGTCTTCATGAACATTTAACATATCATTTTCAATCCATAATGAATATATTATGGTAAAAATAATTATATATTACATGATTCATATATCAAAATATTTTAATTCCAAAATGCATAGAATTCAATCATACACATTATTCATAAACCGTTACTCTGTATTTAAAAAATATTCCATATTTCTCATATTCCTTGAATATGATATATGAATATTGTATTAAAGAAATTCATCCTCAATATAATTATTATTCTTCTGCTTAATATAAACCAATACTATTAAAATCTCTCATATCATTCACAAGCCGTTTTCAATCTCTTAATATTTAGATGTACAACTAATACTCATTCCAACTTCCTGGTTCCCTTAACAGGATCTCAATTTAAAATATCAATTTGTATGATGACCATAAATTCCATATCTAAATCATTAAATATTAACCCAACTCCCTCTTATTTCTAGTATTGACTAACACCATAATGTATTGTGTGAGATAAACTTATCATAACATAAAACCTCAGAGTCCTGGAAAAAATTACTTATATGATTTATAAATATTGAAACCTATATCCTTAATAAATAAATTCATTGTTTTATAATAGGTTATTCATATTAATCCTCTATTTAAATAACTCATGAAGGTTCATAAAGAGTTTGTGAATCCTAATACATATCCCACATTAGTGTCAAACTAGTTGTTCAACAAGGCATGATGTTGTTCAATAGTTCCTAATTATGTATAGATCAATGCGATGTTTTTCAAGGTTTTTAATCATATATACATATGTTTAAAAAAACATATAACCTTTTAGTATATAGAAAAGGATGTATTTCTAGGAATCCTCTCACTCTATCATTTACTAAGATTCCAGGATTGTTTCATGAAATTTATCTAATCTTTAGACTTATCCTTAGAGAATCCCTAGACATTTCATAAGAAGTACTTCTAGGTATTTAACTAATGTTTTTTAATCATAGATTCAAATGTTTTACTAATAAATTATTTTTATGGAATCAATGGTGACATTATCTTATCATAAATGGATATTATGTCATTTTAGATTAATATAGAGCATATTAAAAAGAATACATTTTTGAGGAATGTAATAGAATAGTGTATTTGGAAACATGAAACACGTTCTTCAAATTTTATAAATGATCATTAAAATCTCCCTTTAATATCTACCCCATTAATAATCATACTTAAAATCTAATCTGAATAATCTATGGAAATTTTAAAAAAGAATGTTGGGAGATCAAATTCTCTGTGGGAGTAAATAAATTCAAAATGTAAGCGTAACATAAAAATTAGTTATGATAACATGAGCATAATATATTAAGATCATTCCCTACATAAAAATTTCATACTCACGATACATGGTAAAATGATTTTCATTTCATACGTCACAAATCATAATAAAATCAAGAACATGAACCTTGTGAGATTATCAATGGAATAATACATATAACATTCAATAGATACATAAACATCTTCTATAATTCCCTTTAAGTAAAGGAAAATTTCCGAAAACATATCAAGGAACTTCATGGGGACTACACCTATTGCTCTGGAAGAACCACTATTACCTTTCATATTCCTTTACTTTAAAGTGATCGGGCTTCACCATAATCATAGAGTGGATCAGGTTTCCCCGTCTTCGCATATTGGATCAGGTTTCCCCATCATCCCATAGTGGATCTTGATTCCCCATCTTAATTGATAAAATCATATATATGACTCCCATAATAATCTTATGATGTTGAAATCATTAAAAAAATTAGTGTAAGGATATATAGGTCCCACCCATCTCATAATAATATAATGCGTACGTGTGCATTAAGATAATTATTCTTTCATCATATCATGACCAATAAAAAGAGATAGATTTCATAATCATCATATGATAATCCATAAAATATAATTCGTTTTATAAACACTTAATCATATCATTTACTATGTAAAATATAACGGTACAAAAACCATTTCATGAGAGAATAACCCATGAAAAGAATAATGTTTCAAGAGCATATATAATGCGAAGGAGAAACGAGTTTCAAAAACATTATTCTATCAAAACATAATCCATTTTTTAAAAATATTAATGGTTTTCTTGGATCATATGCCCCATAATACATAAAAATTTAATTTTTCTTCTTCTTTAATATAGTATTATTTGGAAGGATCATGTGAAACATTTCTTCAGGAAAATAGTTTTTTTTAGAAAATATTCTTTATAAATTCATTTCAAGATCCTTTTATTATAAAGAATGATTTATAGTAACATTTAAATTTTTTAAGGGAAATATAATTCAACTATGAAAAAATATTTTAAACATATTAATAATTTTTGAAAATATTTTATTTTAAAATATCATTGAAAACTAATAAAGGAATATTGAAAATATTTTAAACACCTTCTCCCTTGAAATTACTTTGAAAGCCAGAAAATAACTCTTGAAATCATTTTGAAATCAATTTTTCATTAAATGTATTTTAAATCAATTATATAAATCTTGAAATCATTTAAATTATTTTCCTTGAAAATAACCCTTTTAAAATATATAAAGGATTCTTTGAAAATCTTCTAAAACATTTTATAAACATAAATCCTTTTTGAAAACATATATCATTTTAAACAATAATAAATTAAAAAAAATTATAATATTAAAAATAAATTATCATCCAATAAATAACCTAGTAATACTACAAAGGAATCTCCAAGAAAAATATGGGCATGAAGACGAGTAAGACAATATATAGAGGACATTCTTTTTTCATGAAAAATATTTATAAAAGTTCCTTGATCAAAAAATAACAACAAGATTCCTTTTAAAATTATTTTTTAAAATGGTAAAACATTAGTAAAAAATTACTATACACATCATAGAATAATATTGAATCATTTTTTAAAACATATTTATAAAACACTATTTCGAAATACCAAAAAATTTCGATAGAAATATTAAATTAAGTTTGATTTTCATAAATGTATTTTTTACTATCTAAATTTTAAAATAACATGAATATTTTACTAATATATGAATATATATTGGATAAACAGAGGTTAATATAATTCATGCGTTTTCTTGACAGATGGATCATAATATTTCTTCAATGGGAGCATAACCATAACCAATCATAATAAATGCTGAGAATGTACCAATAAACTACTACAACAACGGAGACTTCGAAACATAATCACCATGAAATAATATAATTAAATGAAAATGAAAATATAATAAATAATTATATTTATGATATAAAATGTCAATTTGAATTATATATACCCTAGAAAAAATATCTGTGCATAACATGGCATGTATCTCCATGATGGAAAATCGAGATGAACTTAATTTACTGATTTAGTAACTTTTGTTCTATAATCCTGAAGAAAAAAAATCATAAAATAGATATGTAAAGAACAATGTATTCAGGAATATGAATAATAGAAGGAAATCATGGGATGTATATATGGAACATATTAAAATTTTATTTGAACATGGATTCTGTCTCATAGAAAATAAAAGTGGGTCTTGAAAACCCATAATAATTTAATAATATTAAAATCATGATCACAAAGAAAAAAAAGTTTCAATTAAATCATTTCATACATTAAAAAAATTAAATTAATGATATAACAATTCATAAGTAATTATATACATGACATAATGTATTCAATTGGTGATTATGGAATGTATTTCATGTAAATAAAAAATGAGATGAAATTATCATTCCTTAAGTAATGAATTTCATTATACATGAAAAAAATACTATAAGATAAATATTAGTTCTTTATAAATATACAATAGAACTATATTATTATATCTAACACCATATATTATTTTTTTCTAACATTATAGAAGTTATTTATTAGAAAATCCATGTTAGTGCTACATTTTAGGAAATATATATACTTGGTTTTTTGTATATGTTTTGTATTTTTTATTATTGATATAATAACTATCTTGAAATACTTATGGGAATAATGTAAATAGTGATATAAATATAATATTTATTTAGTATATATATATTTATAATAATCTACATAATATTTAATATTAAATAGAATACACTATTCATGGAGATGGTATGGCGTGGGTATACCTAAAAGTTGTTCCCATTTTATTATCATATTGAAATAATGAATATAAATAAAATAAATGTATATATAAATATATTTTAAATATATAAGAATTATAATTTCATATATATCATATTATTTTACTAACCATATCCTTAATACCATTATTATAGAGTACGAAGGAATCACATCGGTTTCTGAAGGCTATAGTCCACACACCACAAGCGAAATTATCGTATTTATAGAAAATTGAAATTGTTAAAGTATGCATTATATAATAATTCAGGAATAATATATATATAAAGAATAATATATATATATATATATCGTCATATACATATATATTATATTATAATAATACTTTTTTCATCATAATTTTACAAAATGATTGATGGTAAGGAAAAAAACAAACAACATTATTTCAAGAGGTGGTAGTTTTCGGCACACAAGAACAGTAAATTCATGAGTAATTATATGGATGCGTTGGAAATAGTAGGTATAAAACATCGAATGATAGGATATATGTATACTGTATAAATTTTTTTGATTATATTAACATGGAATATGAATATTTGAGGGGTTTGAGAAAGAAAATAAAACAAAAAAACTTGAGGACATTTGTTACTTCTTCTTTGGGTAACTCCTTTTGGTTTTATCCAATTGGATTCCATGGATGAATTTATGCTCAATGAGTGACTTCATGGATCTTTTGGGGAGATATAGGAATACCTTTATTTATGTCAATGGAATTTATTTGAGTGAATAAGTGGGGGTGAGTTACTATTTATAGGGGAGGTGGAGGGACATTCATGTATTTTTTTGAAATGGAAATTCCACCCAATATTTTCACAAGAAAAGATGAAACAATAATTCTAAAAATATGATATAATATAAGATTTTGTTGATATAAAAATATAAAATGGATTCTGACATGTTTCTGGTTCATTTTATCCAGTAAGTTGAAGGTTTAGTCCATTGTTAAACTAATTATTCTCTTAGTCGTTGTACTTAATTTTAATCACCTTTAGTAATATTTTTGTTAAAAAAACTCTATTGAAATGATTTGACATTAAAATTGTGGTGATTTAAATTATTTTTACCATATTTAAAAAATACAAACACATAAGGGGAAGAAGTAAGTTTAAAAATAATCTCGTAGACGTGTTGTGATAGTTGGTTTTTAAGAAAACATGTATTAATTATTGGGATGTTTTTATAATCAATATTAATCTGAAATTGGATAAAATAACCTAAATTGGACAAATTTATATATAATTTATATAATTAATATTTAAAATCAAATTATAACATAATTTATGTATAGGAATAAATTATTTGATAAGTAGTTTTGAATTAAAATACATTGTTTTTCACTATTCATCAAAAAGTGATGTTCTTAGAAAAAAAAAATTTAATTTTTTTTTTGATATTACGATATAAAAAATAATATTATTTACAAAAAAATATAAAGGTTTCAAAATAATATTTAAAATGGTTTTTCTTTGAAATGGATGAAAAATTATATTTAATAAAAATCCAACTTTTTATTAATAAAAGTGGATTTATTATTATCTTATATTTAAAAATTATATTATAAGAGTATAAAATATAGTGATTCATTATGTAATTTATAAATTTCATTTTAAAACATTAATAATAAGTGTTTTATTTAATTTTATTAGATAAAATTGTTTTTGTAGATAGAATATAGTTTTCATAGAAATGTAATTTAATTACTTTTATATATTTCTCTCATTCACTCCTACTGATTTCTAAAAAATGGATTCATTTTATATACATTCAGTAATCATATTTTTAAAATTTAGTTAATATTATACATAACATTAATACCAACAAGTAGGTTATATGTATAATAATATTTCAATAATATTATTATTATTATCGTGTGTTTCTGTATAACTCACTCGTGCATGTAAAAAATATATCGAAGGGACACAATATTTTTTTAATACAATCCAAACATAGTGATTCTCACGCCACAAGGTAATGCAACTATTTCATGTCACACAAGATTAACATGGTGTATCATATAAAATAAGCCACACTTATTGCTTTCATATAAAAGAATCTATATTTAGTATTGTGTGAAAATAAAAATATGAAAAGATGAGATTATTTTTTGAAACAAAATTGTCAAAATTTCATGGTGTAATAATTAATCCCCAACATTATCATGTTGGGGGAATCAAATTTTTTCATATTCTGTATTCTAAGTCATGCCCTAAGTGATTTTGACTAAACCTATTACAAAAAGACATAATTGGAGACAAGAACATTTTATTTCTTTATCTATCCTTTTAGGCTCTAGAATCCATCCACCAGTAGAAAAAGTGGGTTGTGTGTTCTTAAGATCTGCTTCATCCTCTTGTTTATCAAACTAAGAAAGAAAAACGTTTTATTAGATTTTACTGGATTTCCCGACATCCATATGATTATAAATCTAATTTGGGTATCGTATATAGTATAAGCCTTGACCATACTCTAATGAGCATCTTTCTAATTGTAGACCTCAACAAAATTCATGAACATGTGCCTCCTATTTAGTGTAAGCCCCAAAACCATTTAAAACATTTTGGTGCTTGATTATAAATTAAATATGATATGTAGGAATCCTCCATAAGGTCCCAACATGATACTGAAATTTACCCTAAAGATCCACATGCTACATCCCTAGTAGGGTCACATCCAATTATTGGGTCATATTTATTGAGGATCACATTAATAATAATTCTTATTGGGTTTCATCCATAGTAATATTAATTAATGAAAATGGGATTACACATCTATTCTATGTCCCACAACCCACTTTTGTGTATGTACCACACCATCAATGGCCATACACCATTCTCCTAGATGTCCTTATAGTATACCACTAAATTGTACGATTTTTCCCCATCAGATGAACATAAAAGGGGATGTTTCCTATTATGTGGCTCCAAACTACATGGATTCTGAATTATTCCACAAGGATATGTTGAAATACAAAATTAAGGGTCTGATCCCAAAATAAAAATAAAATTTGTATCCCTGGAATATAGTAAACTCAATGGTGACTCTCTTTCTAGGTTAAAAACTACATCTTCTTATTGAACAGCCAATGAATATCTCATCAGTTAATAAAAGTCTATTGTTGATGGATATCATCATATACATATCGATATCACCATCAATGAATAACCATATATACATACATATGTTTTTTCACAAATTCATGTTTATAATATATTTTAATTTTTGGGTGATATATGTTATAATACAAAATGAACTAATGATTAATGAACAAATATTAAATCATTACCATATTCCCAGAATACAATATAGTTCTACCCAAAAGGGTTTTATGAGCCCAAATTTCCAACCTTTCATCCAATGTGATTTATTATATATAATTTGATAATCTACCAAATGAGTTCCTACATTTAGAAATGAGGTTTGTGAGGTATCACTAATAAGTGAGAATGTGGGTTTTTCTATTACCTTAAAAAACATCATTACATACAGATCTTTCACATGTGTGAATGTGATAAGAATGGTGAACCTAAAATGAATGATTGTGTAATATTCAAACCCCCATAATAAATGATAATGGATGGTCACTATAATTATTTCTTCAGAAACAAAGGGGTGAACTTGATGTGAAATCATTTACTAAATAATATCCTTTAAAAGATAAAAATGATATACTACCATGTTCCCATCAGACTATATTATTATCAACATGTGGGAAATAAAAAAGATTTACATGATTCATTTATCTTTGGAAATAAAATAGTGAACCAGACAAGAATCCATAACCATGGTGGTGGTGTCAACCACTCATATGGCCCCATTTACTCTCAAAATTAATGTGGGAGAAATAAAACAATTGATAGGGCATGTGTTCATTTATAGTTATGCTAAATTAATGTGGTATTATTATTTGTGTTTTTTAAATATACATCATTGAGTTTTAACTAAAAATCCATTCAATCCAACATAATATCACCGTTTCTCCCAGACATGTGCCTCATACACCACACTTGTTGGGTCCTCTACCGAACAAAGAACGCTATCACCCACCTAGTGTCTTCAATGTTGGGTATCAAATGAATTGATCATGGAGCAAAATAAAACTGGTACTTCCCCAACCCTGGATAAAAACCTATAGAACATCTAGTTAATATAGCCACACTAGTTTTATACCATTTAGGGTTATCATTCTTGAACAAAAATTCCCCAATTATTGTCTAATGTGATTTTGAGATAATTTCATTAAAAGGTGACAATGAGTTCCTTCCTTACCATATAGAGGCTAATGAAGTGGTCTTCAGAAAATTCATCCATGAGACACAGTGTCAAACCCAAGGTCCCATTCCTATAATCATATATACAAACATTGTTTTTCACATCATATCACTATGAAGATGATACCACCCTATGGTCATCATCCATAGTCATCTGGGCCTGGGTCCCTACGGTGTCTTGAAGTTGGAGATGAAAAATAATTGAGAAGAAGCTATCATCATTGTTTTTATCAAATATATACTCCAGTAAAATATTGTTGAATAATATGAGAAGATGAGAACAACTACCCATTCATATCAGTACCTCTAGTCAAATAATTTTGAAAACAAGAAACATATTCAAATCCATGTTCGTTCATATCTAGCATACTAGTAAAATATGTTGGCTGACTACGAGAAGATAAAAATACCAACTTGTTCATTTCAAGAGCACCATTAAAATACAATGGGAATCAAGGAGAATATTCCAATCCATGTCAATGATAATCAAGCATTCCAGTCAAATATGGATGAAAACAATGAGGAGATGAAAATATTTTCTCATTCACGTCACGCCTCCAATTAAAATCTAGTGGAAATCTATAACATGATGACAATGCCTTCTCTATTATATCAAGTCCACTAGGATAATATAGGAACAATTTTAGGATCGAGTCAATGTATCTTGGATTAAAAATAGGTGGTGACTCATATTCCTTCCTTGACAGTAGAATTGGTGTCTATTCATGTTCACATTAGGTATATTTCTAAACACGTCATATAAATGATGGAAGGTTATACATCAATTCCTTACCATATCCTACGAACTATCCAATAAGTGATCACATTATCAGAAATAACCTGTTGTGGGATCTATGATCCAACATCCTCAAGTGGGATAACTCATCCTTACAGTTCAATGGATACTTAGAAACAAAGATGAATCTATTCCTCATTTTTATATGGATGTAGAATTCATTCAATGATAAATGGAATACTAGATCAGGCCTATATACCCATTCCAACATTGCATTACAATCCCATTTTAGAGGAAACTCTTGGGTAAGAATATATACCTACCTAAATTCTAGACCCTAGTTAGATGCTTCTAATGTGAAATGGAATTTGTCCCAATCCACCTCCAATCATGGGGACAACTATACATAACACGTGGTCCCAACTTCACATTATAGTGCATCAAAAAAAAAATCCAACAAGGGAAATTGATCATCAAAGAACATGACTATGAACCTACTATATTAATATATAGAGTTATAGTGTCTATTAAAAACCATTCATTGGTTGTATGACTCAAGTATACTTTTTGATTTTCTAATAATCCATTTTTAAGGGATAAATTGGAACACTATAATTGGTTGTATGTGATCCTTATGATCTGTTACCATGTTACAGAAGTGGTAGTAATGGTCTTTACCTTCCTCCCCACAAGACGGCTACCATATTCTCTTAGGGCCTTCCCAAGAGTGATCACCATAAATAATTTCCTCATTATAATAATATGATTGATCATGAAACCCCATCTATTGGCGAGATCCATGATATCCCCCATCATGGACATAAGATAATTGAAAAATAAGATCAATCCATTATTGGATCAAGTATGGGAAATCCATCATATTAAGAGGTACTTGGAAAGATTTCTCCAATCATTGTCGATATCCTATCAATGTAAATTAACATCCTTTCTCAACCAGAAGATATAACGGGGCAATGGTCTTCCACAGAACCACCAACGAACGATTTCCATGAAAACAAAACCTCAACTAGCACCACTCCTTATGGAAAACTATACATTAATCACTCTTGTTGGGATAATAATGTAGAGTAATCTCTAGTAGATGAATAAAAGGATATATATATCATAAGAAAATATTTGTCCATAGATAATATAGACATCATGTTTGGCCATCATCCACTTATAAGTTCAATATTCCCAAGGTATTATATGTATATTTTAGACCCAACATTCATTGGAATATATAGAAAAATATCTAGATCCTAAACATAAATTTTATTCCTTAAAATTGGTATGAAGACCATGTCAAAATATTGGGAGACATTCTTAATCAAATTACCATGTATTCCCTTACATCAGTGTGGTGACCATGATCATAAAAACTATAAAAATGTCATTAATTATAATTCCTTGATTCATTTCCTGAGATACATCATCTATTAATGAATTCCCTCTTAGAGTTGATATATTAGGATTGGGGGAACACACATATTTTTATTTAACCTCACACCCTGTTTAGTAGAACCCACTTGAAACAGAATCCTTTAATGATGATAAAACAATGATTCCATCAAACAAGACCCCTACACAAATAATGGAACCCAATCTATAATATTAGGCATTAAATAATGCTCAAAAGATCTATTTCTGAAAAGATATGTCCATCAAAAAACACTTGACCCATGAAACCATAAAAACTAAATAGACTTATCACATAGGAGAATCCAATCATTAGTCCCCGCTAATGTCATGGGAAGAAATAATTTCTCTTATAGATACAACATTTCAACCAACTCTTGCTTAAAAAATGGTGTGTGAGATGAAGAGATTTTCTTCTAAAGTGGTTTGGAATTTCCCACATCTCATAGGTATGGGGGAATTTTTAAATCAAACCCCTCCTTTAAAGGAAACAAATTCAGCTACAGGTACAATAAAAAAAAGAAAAGGAATAACATCATTCCACTAGGATAGAGAATATTTTAACTCAACCTAAAAAAAATGAAGATTGGTATTTTTCCATTTAGGGAGGAAAATATGAAATAAAGTCTCCCAGTGTCTCCCATATCCAAACCCATTTCCCCTAGAAGTGAATTTATTGACTTTATTTTATGGAGTTTCCCTTAGAGTCACTCATCTCTAAGAAGCATAAAGAGAATCCTTGAAAGGAGGGAAGTGGCCCCTCAAGGTTCACATAATACCCTCCTATCTTTTGATATAGAGTAAGACACAGACAATGCATTATGGACTTGTGAAGGTTATGGGAAACAATCCTACAGACATAATCGAAGATGATGAAAACAAAAAAGAGCATGGGGAGGATGGTTTCATTCCAAATATTTTCCAAAAAGAGATAAATAAAGGAGGTGTGTTTAACCAATAACATATAATCGCCATGCATTTGGGTTCTACCTCATACAATCCATTACTGCCTACTCATCAAACATTCAAAAACTAAATTGTAAAATAAAGGCCATAGACAACCCGACATCAATGTGGATGAGCTCCACATTATCATAGATATATTCACAAGGTCGGAGGAAGAAACATAATAGTCGAGGAGACACCACAATGAATTTCACTAATGTATAATTCATATTGAATAAGCTCTTATGGAAAATCCTCAACATACAATTCAAACATGTGTTACTCAGAAAAAATTGTTCATCCCAGTTACTGAAGCATGTACATGCCATTTTTCCATCTACATGCCTATGATATCGGTCTACCTGGACCTGATTATGGATTTATATCAATATTTCCCTCCATTATGAAGAAACCGGATTTTTTTGGAAAACTCAAAAATGAATTTTCTGGTTGGGAATTCACAGTAAATATTAGAAAATTCAGTGCATGAGAATCTATATATTGCTTGACCACTCTATGTTCCTACGAAAAATTGAATTCACCAAGGACTCCCTAACACCATTGAGTCTTTGGATTCTTGATTTGAATCTATGGAGTAACGACATATGCCAAAACATCAATAATGGATACCTTACCCTGAATTGGTGACCAACCCCACATCCCACTGAAATTTTTTGTTTCCAGATTTTCCAATATTTAATAGAATAGGATACCCTGAACAACATCAAATTCTTTTTCATCCCATTGTCATCCCAATATGGGAGTTCCCATGCAACAAGATGTAGTGAAACCCATATGTTTTCGAAAAACCTTTCATGGGATGACCTTCTTTATAATAAACCCTTTTTCCAACTGATTCAATCATGAGATGTGGAGACCTACAATAGTAGTTCTCAATTATGTTCGTATCAATATTGTAAAATAAAGAATAGTTAACCTTTAAAATATAAAATTGTTTGATAATGATAGAGTCTCATATATTATTTCTAGATTAAAATGGTCGATATACACCACAAACATACCAATTCTCAAAAATGATCTTCTCTCTCTTTACATTGAGAACCATTGTGTTATATTCCATATTTCCAATCATCCGAGTGAAATATACTAGAGGATTTACGGATATGTTTTTAATTTCCCATAGAAGGGGTTATTCAATATATTATACTTATATCACGTCCCGAATACCACCCCAAATCACTGGTAAGCGAGCATGGTTGTCATATGTAGTGTGTGTCCCACATAAGATAGTCTTTGCACAGGCCCCGATGTCACAATCTACGCCATATTTTTTATCCCCCCATGAACATCAATAGAAACACCCAACACTATAGGGTGAGTTTTGGAGACCCATTCAATATAAATTTGGAAAATTAAGGAAATTTTTTTACTCTTTCTAAAACGTTCATGTCCGTGACTACATTATAGCCGAAATGGATACAGATTCACTCCAGCTAGAAGAGAAAAATAGTCCCAAGCTTGTAGGTCTCGATGGACATACAAATTATTGACCCTAATAAATGATTCTGGGGAACACTATTCAACAATGATTCATCTTCAAGGCCACAAAACATAGAATGGTAGAATTTATGCATGTAATGTAGAGAATGCCGCAGTCATTATTAGATTATGTTTCTGCTCCATCATCTGACAAAAAGGTGATGAATTTCAAGATGTTTTTGGAGAATGATGCTTATTTTTAGGGTTTGATGACATGAATGGAAATTAACAAATCACATTTTATTATTCATGAATAGTTCAAACAACCCACTATGCCCCCAAATTCATCCATTTCAACACAACCAACACAATCAACATCGAAAACATCTAAAATCCAGCCACTCAAAAGGATTACTAGAAGGAAAGGAATGGGTAAATGTAGAAGGATGAACCATAAGTGAGGCCAACATTTACTAGGACTCTCTAAGACATTATGAGTTCATATTTTAATAAATTATAAACTCACTACCCAATGGAAAAACCTGAAACAATTGACCAAAAAATCCCGAAAATATGTAGAATTAATCTTAGATTCCATTAATGAAATTCTTTAATTGATTCCTTCCCTAACTATGAGTATAACCATGAAACAGATTTCCTTTCACATGATTAGGAACTAGAGGATGGGGTGGTAGGATTCATGGTTAACAGGGATTGAATATTCCGGACATGAACCATAATTTTAGACACATGCCGACTCCGAATGACCATGTCATAAAAAATCATGGATGATACCTTATGTGAGTCCAATAAGAGTGTGAAATTCTAGAAACATGGTCCTAAATCCAACTTCACTGAATCATAATGGAATAACAATCAGAAGGGGTATAGGGTTCTGATCACCCTAAGTGGTCAAGAATATCTATTCAGCCTAACCCACCAACGTTAAGATCACCTTAAACTACTGTTCATAGTATTGATCCATTTATATATTGCATTCAAACCCCTATGTATCAAATAAAATGACATCTCCATGTTAGAAAGGACAAAAAATTAACCAATAAATATTATATCCTTAAATAGTTATCATTGGAATCATCCATGTCATCAATAATAAATTATCATATTGAATGACGTTAGGGAGTCACATGTAAAGGATTTCTTCATTTACACAGAATTTAAAGATAAGGTTACCATTATTGATGTCTACTGGATAGAAACTAATTCTATAGAATGAAACATAATTATCACCATTATATATCAACATAATGAAAGTATTATAATTTGACACATCAGAACCTTTTATGTTCCAAGCATGATAAGTCGTGTCACTGATTGATGAGATTTCATTAACAGTGTATGTAGGGTGAATCTCATTCACATATGAATGCTTCATTGTCAAATATACAATGAGGATTACCAAAACCATCTTCTATAAAACAATAAATCTATAAATAAATTGATAAAAATCCATTGGTCCAAATCAATTGCATGGATCAATTTATAGACCTCATATCTAACACATAATTTCTAGTTTTTCGGAAGGATATGACCATAAATGGAATTATAAGATGGATATAGTAGCATCATCCAAATATAATACCATTATTGTACCATCAATGCCTAAAATACATCATTAATGTCCAAAATAATGATGTTTCACACTAAAGAGGCCTCGTTCGAATCCTTTGAGTCCAATTTTATCAATGAAGTATTATATAAAAGGGAAGGAGAATAGCCCATAGTCAAAGGAGTTTCTTTGGAAACCACGCCAAATGGTGTGGAAATGATCCCTGTAAACCCCTTAAAATACATCTGTTAAGATTAAATGTTAACCATGAAACATTTTGAGCATATGAGTCCAAATATAGGTGGATATTAAGTGGTATACATGATAACAATCATGTTTAATAAGTATATTACTCTTGAAATTTTTTCATTTTCCCCACACATTGGTGAATTATTAGATAAAAAATCAATCACCACATCATAAGATAATTTTGGAGTCCCTGCATCATCAACTAAATCATAAGTGGTTTTGTAATCACATAGATATATTGAAGACACTCCTTATTCATCCATCACTCTATCCCTTATATAGTTTCAAGGAGATCTCACACTATTTTCAAGGTCAAACGAAGTCACTTCATCTTCTGAATGCCATGATATTGACTCCCCTCCTATCTTTGGAGAGAATACACCTTTATATTATACCCCTATGGAATCTGAGGAATAATATTATGTGGATGATCATGAACATTGGGATTACCCTAATTAATATTATGAGGGAGTCTCTAACAATATTGATTGAAATGTAGAAATACATTTAGGTAAATTAAAAGACCCATATTCCACTTTGATCAGTGCAACCACATATTAAAAAAATTGTTATACTACTCATTCCAGAAGTAGAATCAGATCATGTTCTCCTAGAACAACATGTAATTTATGGGACTCATCCTTGAGGTGTCTAATCACAACCTGGGCATTAAATAAGACTAATGAGGTTATAAGTATGGAGTAAGAAGGATAAATCTAAAACACGTTTCCAAAATTTAAATTCATATTGGAAGTCTCATCATTGACAACATCATTAAAGAGGTCAAATATCCAAAATGGTGGGATAATATAGTACATTCCTATTTTATGAACAAACAAGTGTCTGCATCAATTTTAGATATCCCAATTGACACTACTCAAAGGACGAATTTTTAGTCCTGATCAAAAAACTGTTGATTGATGAGAGATCAAATTTTCTAGACCTTTTCATCAGGGATGTCCACTCAGGATACAATAAAATCTAAATGGCTCAAAAAGATGAAGATTACAATTCTTTTAGGGACACCTAGGGAGTATTATTCTTTTAGGTACTTCCCATTTTCATGAAAAATTATAGCGATATGTATGACCTTTCCATTCATCAAATCTTTATAAACATCCTAGTAATGTACATTGATTGCTACATTGATAATTTAGTGGCCAAAATATACAATTTTCTTAAAAGATAATTGATCTCGAAACCGACTTCACCAAATTGTGGTAGGAAAGCATGAAAATGAACCCCTTAAAATGTTATTTTGGTAGTAAGATTAAGAAATTTGTCATCTTTGTTATTCAAAAATGTGGCATTGGAGTCGACCTAGAGAAGGCAGTGTCCATATATAGAATGTAACCTCATCAAAATCCCATAGGATTGAGGGTAAATCAGAACCATGGTCCTATATATATCAATTTATAGATAACGTCGTCGGATTTTTCCTAACATTAAGTACATTGAGAAAAAGGATGTAACATATCAATTGACTAATTATTTTTAAGAAGCATTTGACATTCTCATGAAATATATTTTGATCATGTCAGTGTTAATGTAACCTATTTATGTATGGCCTATTTTTTGTATGTGACATCGTTATGGAGATAAGTAGGTGCCTTTATCAAGAAAACAAATGACACTGGTAATTAAAATTATAAAAATCCATTCATAATCTATATAGAAATTACATCATTGTTCCAGAATACATAAAACATTTCATGAACAGATTCTGAAATTCCATATTAGTTTAGTGCTTTTATAATCTTGAAAAAATAATAACTAGTATATAAGTGATCTAAATCGTCTCCTACTAGGTTCTACAATAATATAACCATTATTATAAATATCATATATTAAATATAGCATCATAACTTGGTGATGGAAATATTAAAATGGGTGAGCTCAGATCATCAATATTGGGAAACATGAGAATAAGGGCATGTGAAAGTGTTCACAACAATAAAAGATCATAACATGAATATCAAACATAAAAAAATTGAATCGTCGAATATTGATTATCATTTCATAATACATTAAACATAACCTAAATATGATCATAATATATGAAAGCATAACATAGGAATAAGACATGAAATTTATTAATTCATATAAACATGTAATATCATTCCCTATAAGTCAAGATGCATTATTGGAAAATATCAAGTATCTCCATGGGGAAAATACCTACTTAGAGGGTCACAACACTATCCATAGTCACATTACTTTCCTTATAAGTTATGATGTTTACCCATATTCCAATTCGAGATAGGGGTTCCCCTTTCCTCCCAATGTTTACTAGGTCTCCCTCTATTCCCATCTTCACGTGGAATACACTTACCGGGTGGGACACACCACCATTCCCAGTCATAGTCCATTCCTTGAAATGGATTGGGTTTCCCCTTCATTCCATATTGGATCAGGCACCTTGACATAATTCCCATTATCATCTCATGAGTTATAAATCATTACAAAATTCATTCGAGGGATATATCGGTCCCACCCATAAAATAATAAAACCTTCCATACATGTTCCATATGATATTAAATATTTCATCATATCACAACCCATAAAAATAGTTCAGTTTCATAAAACAAAAATAAAAATCAATGATATGAAATGGGTATAATAAAAATTCCATCGCATAATAACCTAATGAATATAGATAAGTTTCATAATCATTTTATCAAAGCATAACCCATGGAAGGAAGTTGGTTTCAAAATCATATGACATGTGGAATTGAAATGTGTGTCATAAAAACATTATATTAATACATAAAACACTCAAGAGATAATATGAATGGTATTCTTCAATCATTTCCCATATAAATATTAAACTATAATAATTAATTATATCTTAGATTTAGTGGGATTTTTAAGGATTGCTTGAATCATTTCATAAAGGAAATATATTTTCCTCAAAAATATTTTTCATATTAATATATTGAAAATAATTTTATTATATTGAATGATATAAAATTTCATTTAATATATTTTTTAATGAAAATATCTTTTCAATTTTTAAAAACAAATCTTAAGATAGAAATCACTTTGAAGGCCAATTTCTAGAAATATAATAATGCAGCTTTAAAATATTTCTTAAAAATATTTTCCTTACACATTTAAATTAATATTGAAAAAATATTGATTTTTTTATTTTAAAATATAATTTGAAATAATATGAAATAATTTTTTAATTATTTGAAATTCTCCTTCTGAAAAAAACCCATTTGAATTCTTATAGAGGATTTTTTCAAAATCATTTATAACACTTTTTAAAAATTAAATATTTTTTTCTAAAAATCACAAAAAAGATCATAAAAATAAAAGAATTCAAGAATAATAGGAAAAAATTCCTTCATAAATATAAAAAAAAATATTACAATGAAATAATCAAGGAAATGATGGTCCTTAGGTTCGTTATGTCTAGACAAGATGAACATTCATTCTTATCCTTAAATACTTAATAGAGTTACTTGATTTGAAAATGACATGAATATTAATTTTAAAACGTTTTTAAAAAAGTTAATACATGAGTAAAAATTTTTTTAGACATCATAATATAAGATTAAATAATTATTTAAAACCTTTTTAGAAAAAATAGTTTTGATAGATCACATGTTTCTCACTAAAATGGGAAGTATTCTTAAATTTTCATAAAAAATGTATCCAAAAAATATTAAGTAAAAAAGATTGGAAATGGTATAATTAAATTGAAATGGCATTAATAAATAGTGGTTAATAAAATTATATAGGTTTACTGGGATATGGATCATAATATTTCATTAGTAGAATTATAATCATAAAAAATCTCAATAAATATTGAGATTTTTGCTATAAATTGTTATCACCTTAGAAACGTTGAATGATAAAACAAGGGAAATAATAAAATTATATGAATCTTATAATATCATGAAAATATATAGATTCATTATATAACATTTCAAAGATATTATATAATCATTATTGAGAAATATAGGTGCATACTATGTGATGTGTCTCAAAGAATGAAAATTGAGACAAAATTATATTAGCGATTTTGTAACTTTTGAAACACAATTCCCATGAAATAAATGTTATAAAATTGATATGTAAAGATTAATTAATTTAATGATAAAAATCATAAAATATATACAATGCAATTATTCACCCATAAAAAATAAATTAGTGGTGAACAACGCATGTATCTTATGGAAGTAAAAATAGAGTAAAAATTCAATTAACATAAGTCTTGAATTTCATTATGTTTGTTCAAACCTCATGTAAGATAAATATATGTTTATTATATATAAAAAAATTACCATATAATTTTATTTAATACCATATATGATTCTATTATGACACAATATTACATGTATATTATCCATTTCATGATAAAGTAATGTTTTAGCTAATAACTGCTTTGTTTATCGGATGTGTTTTGAAATATTTTTCTTGATCCACATACATAGATAATTATTAAATCATTTAAAAAATATAAAAAAGATTTATATTGAATATATATTCAGTATATAAATATTTATAGTAATCTATAAAATTTATAATTATTAATCAAATTATACCTTTCATGGAGACGACATGTCGTAAGTATGCCTGAACGTTGTTTTCATTTTATTGTTTTATTGAATGAAATAACGTAAATGATATATTATTATATAAAATTATAACTTGATTCAAGGAACATTATTATTTTATATATATCATATAATTTTTCTGAACACATCCTTAATAACTTCCATGTAATGTGTGGATGAATCACATCTCTTTGAGGAGGCAGTAGTCCACACATCCAAAAACTATGTTATCATATTTACCCAAAATGAAATGATTAAAGGTAGGGTTTATATAATAACCAAATAAGTATATATAATTCATTAATATCATATATATCTTATAAAAATATAGTTTCCATTATAATGAATAACCCTGAGAGGTTGTAATGGTAAATAAAACACCATCATTTTGTGAGGTGGTAGTTTTCCATACACATAAACAGTAAGTTCGTTACCCATTAGATGGAAGTGAATGTATGTTGAGGTAAAACACTTAGAATAAAAATATCTCAGTATATTGAGGATAATTGTTTTATTATTTGATCATGTAACAATAATAATTGATTTGGTTCATAAATAAACTAAATAAAATGAGATTATTTATGAATGATATCTCCCCTTTGGGTAAATCCTTTTGATTTTCACAAATGAAATTCCATGGATGGATCTTTCAAAAAATGGAGGTTTAAAGAGTAAGGGAAGTACTTAAGTAATTTAATTTTTAATATATTTCCAGAACCATAGTATTTGAAGAGATTTGAAGAAGAGGGATAGGTGATGACCTTTTATAAGGGATAGAAGAGACAAACTTGGTAATTTGGAAAACAACACCGGTATACCCACATTTCTGATTATAATAAGTCATCAAAAAACCAAAACATGTCCATAAACGAAGCTTTATGGAAGAAATGTGTCCTTAAAAATGGATTTTACAATTTTATAGATCTTTTGGGACCTTAATTTTTAGGTTTAGTCCCTTATTAGGATTATATTTACCTTAATCACTGTAATTAATTTTATTCAAATTCACTAAACTTTTTAGTCATAAAATATGTTTATATAATTAAAATATAAATATTTTAATTATTACAACCATGTATGTATTATTTTCAATGTTCAATTCACAAAAGGTAAATAATTTTTTTATTACTAATCATGTAGATGTGGTGAGAATGTAGGGTTTTAAAGCGAGAATATTCAAATGTTCATTATGTATTAATTTCTAAATTCAAAACAAAAAATAAACCAATTTCATAAATTTGAAATATATATTTATAAATGTTCTATTTTACCACAAAACCAACTTAAAATATTATTTAACAATTTAAATAAATTATATGAAAATGTGTTTTTGAATTAAAATTTAGTATTTTTCTATATTCATCAAAAATGAATTTTCTCATAAAAATCCTAAAAATTCAAACCCAGATAATTTCATATATATGAAATAAAAATTGATTTTCATTTTGTAATTTTAAATTTCTTTTTGTTTCTAAAATTAATTATATAAATTTTCACAGAAAGACATAAAAATGTGTTTTTAAGAAATATCAATTTCAAATGATATATATAGATGTTATATGGATCATTTTGAATTTAAATAGAAAATGACTCATGAGCCTCTCATATCTCAAATATTTAATAAATTTGTGGAGTACTTGAGGGACTCAATGATTCTAACACTTTTTTATCTTCATCTACCAGGAGGTCATGATGGATCATGTACGGTGGATAGTGATTCTATCCTTGTAGATTCTAGGATGTGAGAGATCATCCTTCCTCCAATGAAGTTAATGAAATAAACTCTTATCAGGTCCCCCAACAGTTCCCCCATTTAATTCTAATTTCCATTAGTGGAAGTATACACATTTTGATTTGGCCTACATAATGGGACTCCAATGCTCATTATTCGTGTTTCATCATTTGAATAAGATGTTGATATCTATAACTGGACCTTCGTGGTGCAATTTTCTAGAGATAAACCCCCATGATGCTATTTCATACATTGTTCGCAAATGGGGTTTATATCCTTTGTCCAGGATCTCAAATCTAAATATGAAATCATTTTTTGTTACCATATATTACCATGAGGATTACAATAATGCTTCTTATAAGAGCTAAATATTGGTGATTCATTAATAATTCTAGCTTACTTGTGGGTCAGTGGAGGTGCAACGTGGTAGGTAATAATCTATTTTGGTGGTTTGGATCAGTCTTCCTAGATTAAAACTCCCATTTCAAAAAACTAGTATGCAAAGATAGATCAAGGGCTTACATAGTTAGTACCTTTTGTGCAGATGGATGACCTCTCCAGCTCCATGAATCTATGATGGCTTAGATCTGTGTCAAATTGAACCTACCATTTCCTCTCCCATCAAATATCATAATCCTAGTTCTGTAATGTTTGGAATGACATCAACCCCTTTTTCTTCCAACTCTAACTCACTACTATTCAGGTTTTCAAATTCTCTTCCACATCATATATGAATGTCATATGTGGTAAAGTCACCCATTGAACATCCAAGAGGATCCCATAGTAAAGAGAAAATATCAGATCATGGATGAAAATGAAATCCCAGCATCAAATTTTGTGGCATCGATATACCCAGTGGTGTCAAAAAAATCCTATATTTTTATTCTTACAACTCCCCATCTCTATTCTGGCATTCAATTTCAGTCATACCAAAAATAATATTCCTCATGCATGTATCTCGTCCCCATATATAAAAATCATACTCCTCCCCCTTTCTCTAGTTCTCTTCCTCTATCATTAGAAGAGTCTACATGATGTTTAAAGGGAAATCAATCATTTGAAATGATCCCCCTCAAGGATCCATCATACCCCATGAACATGGACATTTTTTTCATTGTAGTTACAATATTTAATAGCTGTAATGCTTTAGTAAATGTGTATTAGAGGCCACCACCACCCGCTACATCAAAGAAGGGCGTCCAATTCAGTTCATCACCCCTGGTGGAAGAACATCAGTCTCCCATTTCCAATTTTTTAGATTCTAATTTCATGTGAACCATATGACATGGTAGAAGGTGGTTTGATGGATCTAGATCAATAAATGAAGGGATCACCTAGCTTGGGGGCCATTGGTAGGTTAATCCACTTCTTATGATCTCTCTATTTCTATAGAATTTTTCTTCCTAAGAGCTCGGGATAACATAATTATATATCTTATCGTGTATATGAGAGCTATATTTTTTGGTTTTCATCATAGAAAAAGTGAACATCTTGTATATGGTATTTTACAGGTACAATTGTCAAGAATTATTCCATGCTTTGGGATCCAGTGATTTATCATACATGGTTCTTCTTGAAATCTTATACGAGTGTAGATAAGAATTCTGTCACGGTTCATCTTATTTATGATAGAGTGATTTTTAATAATGATTCATTCTTATTATATGTTTTTCTATGAAATAATAATTGTTAGGATTCATGACCTCCTATGGTTTGATATCAATGCTTTCGACCCAGGATATGTAGAATGGGTGGTGGGATGTGATTTCAACTCAATTTTTTATTCATCATAAAAAGGGGGAAGAGACTTTAATTCCGATTGGGGGAGTCTTGAAATCTCCACCTTCAAGGAGGAAGAGGGCCTCCTTGATTTGGGCTTCTTAGGTGATAGATACACCATGTGTAACAACCATAAAGTTGCCCGAAAAACATGTTGTAGGATGAGAAAATTTTTCAGAAATAATCAGATTATATTTTCTTTTCCCAAAAGGAAATCACATATATTGTTTTTGTGTAATTTATAATTAGCCACTTTTTTAGTCTTATAATCATCCATTCATATAGTGGATTATTGTTATTCTCCAACTGGTGGGTTCACCATCTTGATTTCCATCCAAAGGTGTGCGAAGCATGGGAGAAATTGACCCAAGGAAGATGATAGTTTAAATTACATAACAAACTATGTTTATCGATAAAATACCATATAGAGTGGTAAAATACCATCCCCTATGGTTCCCACATCATGGATACAATTAAGAGGGATAATTAGTAAGTTTTATTAAAAATGTATGAGCATTAGGATGAAGAAAAATTCATTTCCCTCAAGATAGTGATGGTGAAACTCAAATAGATGTTGTTAGAGTCGGAAAGGTTCCCCCATTGAAAGGTTTCAAGAGACATGTCATAGATAGGGGGATCAGAACTACAACATATTCCATGCATGCTTAAATGAAAGAAAATGTGTTTATGTGCTGAACATCTGGTTGAGTGATCGATCCTTCATCGAAGATCCTGATGTGGTTGTGGGTATGTTGGATTCACATTTAAATTACTTATTATTTTTTCCTAATTATTCCTTACAAAATGGATACACAATGGGTAGGATAGAACACATTACATGATCTCATATCTTGTATCCTCTCTTATAAATCATTTCCTAGGAAAATACCTAGATGATATATAAATTTGTGAATTTACCAACGGAATTATCTAAGAGAGTGTGCTGGGTCCGGATGGTTTTCTAGGGACCTTTTGTGTTTTATCCTAGGATATCATTATGAAATTCCTCGTCAATGCTATTCTATACATCTTTTATGGTGGGTCTCTTATGTGGTTTCGTTTGTCACTACTATTATCATTATCTTGAATGTGAAAGAACTATCGTCAATCTATCAATATACAACCACAAGAATGTGAAACATAGCCTAAATGGGTTTTGGATCTATAAATATAGAAGATTTTCTTAGTTCCTCCAATCTTCAGTCTCTAATGACAAACACCCATGTATCTGGGGTCGATCCATTAAAGGTGCAATGGAAAACACCTAAGAGATGATAATGGGAATCAACAGGAATGTAGTGGGATCAAACATAATTATAAATCTATATAGTTATAATGGATATGATTACCTTGAATGGAACTTCATCATCAGAGTTATGATGATTATGGAATTCATTGAATGGATTTTCAACCTTATTCTCTAGAATGACGAAAAATTATTATTATTATTTAATTAAGAACGACACTTTTGAGGTAAAAGTGAGAAACCATAAGTTCAAAAAGCATCAAACAACGACAAACATAATATCAGAAACAACCTCATGAATGCATAAGCATCAACTGATAACTCCAAAGAAGGACTACTCGGTGATCCCATGCAAGCATAGTCCCTCCCGATTGCAACCCATCCCTCTGTATCAACCACATCCCAAATGGCCTACAGAGGAAGAATCAGCATCCCCTCTCACACACCATCTACATAAGGTCACCTGATTCCCTTAATAGATTACTAATCTCGTACTTTTAACATTGGATCAGTAAAAAATTACAATAGGTATCTCGTTTCACTAGGGTTTCTCATATTTTCATCGTCGATGACATGATATTTACCTTCAATGGATGAAGTTCTTCAATCATATACATTAATAATATAATCTAAGAGTTTATAATGTGAACTATAAAAATTAGTATCAAAGTAAAAAAGTCATGTATTACTTTTATTAGTTATATGGGACAACAGAATAAACAACATTGAATCGATATTAGGTATCTTGAAGATTTTTTTTCTCATGGAATAATCAGAAAATCCAATTGCTCCTGAATGAATATAAATCAGGTATTTTTATGTCATATTTAGCAAGATAAATAACCATGTTACATACTGGAACAATCTGTTCCTTTCATTTGGTAGTATAATGTTCCTTATTTAATGCGTATTTATTTCTATACCAATTCAAATTCGTTAGGTTCTCAAGGTGTCTAATGTGGTTTTTAAGGACATAAACATATTTTTATGTCACTTAATATATGGAATTCCTAGTGAGGGGGGTAACTATTTGTGATTTCTGAAATAAACTATCAAGACCAATTAGAAATGGGGGAATTTGTGTGAGAAATTTCATGGATACTATATATCACATTAATGGAAAACATCCATGGGAAGTGATTGAGGGCTGCACCCATTGAAGTAAAATTAAAAGAGAAAAATATGTATATGATCCTAGAGTGTATATATGGGACCCTTACACCTTATAAAAGTTACTACTGGCCTACATCTCGGTTCTAAAATTTCACTCTCAATGGAATGCTGGATTTGTAGACTTTAGTTTCTAGGAGTGTAAATTGGAAGGTAATATTTTAGGATTTCCGGGGTGGCACACGTGATGTTACATTCATAAAGGGTAGCTATCACCCATACTTTATTAAATATATTCTTGATCCTATGAAAAGGGGGTCTTCAATGGAATCATCATGGATGAAACCCCATATGTTTGTATTTTTATGTGTAAGGATTCAGTTCTCTTCATAACCAAAACCTATAATAATAAAACATTCATGCATCAGGCCAGTGACATTTAGGGATAAGTCATTTTGGGTATGAACATCATTACAATGTTTAAATTTATAAAATATAAAATCTGAATTCATTCCACTCTTACTGATAAATAGGTCATATTTAATGTCCTCCACCTATCTTCCAAATGTCCAACTATAAATCCCAAAAGGTTGAGTCCAAAATCAACATGTTCTTTCAAATCATGTGGGAATGGAATGTATGGAGGCTGATAGGTAACTTATTCAGATAAAAACAAGTGGTGGAATGTATGGAAGAGTTCCTTAGAGAGTGGTTTATATGTTATAATAGTTATAAATAAGAGATCAAATATCACTCCCTCTATCATAGAGAGGGTTTCTCTATTTTGGATACCAAAAATCAATCCATGCACATGGTCACCCTCATTTTTCAACCTTGGATGTGACAACCAAAATCATTACGGACAATCTCAGTCGTATCCACTATCAGTAGCATGATTCTCCATACCATAAGTGATTCATTTCTAGAACTCGAACCATGAATCTTTCAATCCCCAACTGGTAGGACATTGGATTAGATGGACCCTGCCCCCACATCATAGCCATAAACATAATATTTATGTATTATTCAAGCATGAGAGCATTCCATGGGGGGGGGTGACCCAACAAGATTGGTGGATCGAGGTTTCAATTATTATTATGGGGATGGTAACTCTATAAGGGTTAAAACAAAGGCTATTCATTCCGGTATTGAAATTTTCTTCTCTAAACATGTCGCCTTGGTTACTGTAGTGTTGTAATCAATGATCATTTAGATCTCTTTAAATTTCATTAAATAACTCCTATGGAAATCAATTACATGATGCACAAATGAATGATCTTTCTAACACATAAAATTTAACTCTAATTTACTTCGCATGAAGGGAACCAAGTGGATCACTTTCATGCTTCAGAGGCCTCCAAGGATACCCCTATAGAGGTGTTTGATAACATTGGTTCCAAACTTATATGGGGTGATGATATTGTTATTATAGATTCCCCAGTTCTCCACTTTTATAGGACCCATTCATGTTATTATAGTCCCTTCTATCATTAATAAAATAATAGATGTTTTGGTGGATCATATATGGATAAAAACATATAAATACCTTTCTAAAATTATTTTATATCTTATTAATTTATCTTCATAACACTATTATAAAAAATATTTATAAAATTAGTTATTATTATTCATATTACTCAGTCTAACATCTATGTTATAACTGTCCAATTATAATACTATTTTTTTAGAAATACTATGTTGTGTGTAATGCAAGCCATATCTATGATGTATTTAGGGAATGATTAAACTATTATAGACTATAAATAATGTTTGGATTATTATATAAATCAATTCTTGATTTCAATAATTAATTTACTCTAAAAAAGGTTCAAAAAACAATTTTCATCTAATTATATAACCCTAAAAATTAATTTCTCCCTTGAAATTATAATGGGTAATTACTTGATTATTACTTGAATGTTTCGTTCATAGAATCCCACTTTTTAAAAGTGAACACTAATGATTCAATTAAAGAGGTAATGTTTTAATCATAATGGTTACTCAATGTAACACATTACTAGGTTTCCACATAAGAGAATATAGGTGGGTTGTTAAAACACGGACGAAGAAGAAAAGGGTAAATAAACATATAGATTGACAATGATAATTGATCACATGAAATTGGATGATCTAGAAAATGTTAATAATCACAAAACCATAAAGTGAAGAATCATGAAAGAGGTTATTAAAATCATAAAAAATCCTGATAATAGTAAAACATTTTCATTAAATATCCATTTCAAAAAGTTGAATAATTTTTTACAAGATAGAATACTTAATTTATTTTATTCCCATTTATAAATAAAATCTAACCCTTTTTTAATGTCTTCAACAATTACTAATCCACCAATTTCTCTACAAAGAAATGAAAATTTTCACTCCTGAAGCCCTAAAAGATCAAGGGATCCACGATATATCATCCCATCTATCATTGGTTACCATCAGCACAAAGTGGTGAGAAATTTTTCTAGCATTCAAAAATTCTTATCTGGTGACATGAAACATTAATCTCACAAACATCATCCGATTTTGGACATAAATTGTCAATAAACGGAAAAACTTATTACACTTTAGCCATATGAAAATCCAAAGATTCAGAATCAAGGTCACTAAATCAGCATTTCATTGATCACCCATATATTATAAAGTAGAAATTGTTTATCACATTCCAAACATATGAATACACTCATCATATACACTCTTGAAAAATGGAAATAACCTGAATTACAATAAATCTTTTTGGAAATCATTCATTCATCCTTATTCTAAATATTTTCATATATATTCAATAAATCCATAAAATTTTAAACTCCGTCCGTGTTATATATAAACCACATTTTAAGCAATTATTTATCATTTATAATGTCATCTATACAATCCTATTTGTTTTATAAAAATCTATAATCACTTTATCCTATATGGACATGATATTATCATCATATAATATATATTATGTGTTACCTTCCCTAAATCAAAATATCACATTTCAATGAAATTTATTTTCCAATTAATCATAACCATTCAAAATATCCATTCAAATACTAATGAAAAGACTTATAATGAAAATAAATATATATATATTTCTAGATTCACATAATATACTCTTTGAATTCCAAAAAACAATTACATCATTCATCATCACACATCATTCTCAAAAAAATTATTATATCTGTTATATTATTCTTTAATACCCCTCTTATAAGATATGAAATATGATAATGTATTAACATTTATGAAAATAAATTTAATAATTGTTATAAAAAAAACTATTAGAACAACACATATATTTTATATGTCATTCGTTACCTCTTTCTAATTTGAGGAAAAATCATTTCTTATACCACATTGTTGATTATATTCACAATCCTTCCACCTAGGACATTGATATTCATAATTCTAATTCATTCTACATTTAAAGAACTCATCCATTTATAATACCTTAGTGGTTCCAATATTCCCATCCAATCTGTTAACTTGAAACTTTATTTTCCCTTTGATGTTACGTGATTTGTTTCATTTTCCATAGTCAAAACATTTCCATGTTTATCTAATACATTCACCTGGGTTCCACTTCCAACATTATCTACCTGTCAAAAATTTCACAATATTTCCTACATGGTCTCTATTACTCAAACCCTCAGTGAACAATTTCCTTCTCTTCTAAGTGAGTATGATATTTTGTTAAGGTACACATTATTAATCATGTTCTACGAAGACTGATTAACCATAATTACGACATTCTTCACTCTAGTGATCATCCCACATTATTTCTCATCAAAATGTTGTCTGTGAAATTCATCAACAACCCCATTCCTTCTGATTCCTAGCATTGAAATAATCATAAATAGTACAGAGTAAGAAACGGTTTCTATAGTGGGGATCCACACAATAATGAAAGACCACTTATCAGATGTATTAATTATGACCCCTTATTTAAACTATGAAAACCAAGGATTATCCTCGGTTAGTAGTTAAAATTTTATTTCTAAATCCTTCATGATGGTTCATGTTGAGTTTTTTAATTTCCATACATATAACCATTGAGTATCAAACTAGGTGCGCAGTAAGGCCTATTGTCAAGAAACAGGTTATGATAGAGTCAGGCTTGACACACCATGTCAACGTTGTTACTCCTCCGTACTATTGTGCCAGAATCACATCCACTTGTTGTATCCAGAAATATATTTATTTCTAGTAAACAACTTGGACTATCCATTACCAAAATTCCAGGATATTTTACTATTCCTTTCCTCATTCATAATTGTATCCTCAATAACATATTTATACATATCCTTATAAATATTATTTGGTATCTCAGTAATGACTTATAATCCTAGATTCCAAAGATAAACTAAACTATTTCAATGATAAAAATTATAACAACCCGGTATTAATGTACATAGATATTACATAATTTTTTAGAATACATAAAAATGTACATTAATATATGACCATTTATTATATTTATTTAGTTGATTTGGAATCAGGGAATCATAATAAATAGTATATAAGTGAGGTATATTATCTCTATGTTGGTTCTCCAGGACGAGAACCCCTCTTAGACATATCACACATTAAATTTATCATCATAAAACAGGGAATGAAATAATAAAAGAGTTGAACCTTGATGATCAATAAGATTAAACATTATCATAAGGGTATGACAATGTGAAAATAACATTTTAATATCATACCCATCATATAAAATATCTTAAACATAAACCATGGAATGAAAATTAGTAGTTCATAAGAAAGGAATCCAAATTGAAAAAAGAACACTATGCATGAAATAATATTATAGGAATAAGACATGAAATTATTGAATAAATGTAAACATGTAATATCATTTCCTAGAAGTCAAGAATCATTACTAGAACATATGAGGGCACTTCATGGGGACTACACAAACTACACAGGACACACCACCATCACCAGTCATAGGCATTTCCTAGTCAGGGAGGGTGTTTTACACATCCTCACATAGTGGATCAGGTTTATCAATATTCCTACAGTGGATCCAGTTTCCATATCATCCCATATTATTGGGGACTACACTAAGTTTGTGGGACACACCTTCGTCCCCATTCACAATCATTTTCCTTCTAAGGGGTTAGGCTATGCTATCAACCCAAAGTTTATTAGGTCAATATACTTCATACCCATAATTATATAATGGGATATTAATCTGTACCCAACACACTAGAGGTTGATATAAGTCCCTACCATAAAATAATAAAACCATTCATACATGTTCCACATGTATATAAAAAGTTTTATCATATTATGACCTGTAAATATAGATTTGTTTCATAAACATTCTATCATAACCTATAAAATGAAATGGGTATCATAAAAATTACACCATATGATAACCAATAAAAAAAATAGGTTTAATAATCATTTTATTATTTCCTAATTAATGAAAATAAGAGGGTTTCATGGGAATTACAGTCATGATGGTGGGTAAGTAGGAACATGACTAATATTCCTTTTTCACCATAAATTTTAGAAGTGTTACTTGATAATAAAACGAATAGACTACTATATTAATATTTTTATTTTAAAAAGGTAAAACATGGGTGAAAATTTCATTTAATAATCATTGTTTTATAGTAAAACATTTTGGAAAAATATCATAGAAAGCACAAATTTTAAAGAACCCTGACTTATGACCGAAATGTGAAAGTAAGTAAGATTTTCATAAAATATTTTTATTAATAATCAAAAGTTCATAAGAGGTGGATAATAGAATAATTAAATACATATAACACGAATAAATAGAGGGTTAAATAATTTGGGAGGGTTCGTCAGATATTGATTCAAATATATCATCAGTGGAAGCACAATCATAAATAATGTCAATAAATTATGAGGTTGTAGCTATAAACTATTACCACTATGGTAACATTGAATCATAATATAATAGAAAGAGTAAAATTAAATGAATATTAAAATATAATTAAAATAAGTTGATTAATGTTATAATATTTTAGTGTAAATATATAAACCTCATAAAAATATAGGTGTACAACATAGAATGTGTATAAAAAAAGAAAATTAAGACAAAATTACCTTACTAATTTAGGATATATCGAAATATTTATACAATTAATGAATGATCATAAAATGGATATGTAAATACACATAAAAATAATTATAAGATTCATATAAAATATCCATGATACATATACACACCTCATAAAATAAATGAGTGGTGAATAAAGAATGTATCTCATAGAAATAAAAAGTGAGATGAAATTCTAGTGCCTTAGGTATTCACATTCATTCTACACAATCAAACATCCAACATAATAATTATAAGATTATTATAAATATACCAATTAAAAATATTCATATTTATAATACCATATATTATTTAGTTGTTACATTATATTACCTATTTATTTCAATTCCATGTAAATGTAAGGTTTTGTGTAAAACCCGGTTTGTTTGTCGTGTGTTTTTTGATTTGTTATTCTTGATCCTCTAAATAAGATCATTATTTACTTATTTAAATATTTTAAAACATGTTTTATATGTCATTTATATTCTTTATATAAATACTTGTAGTAATTTAATAAATATTTTAATATTAAATGAACTACACCATACATGGAGATGGTAGGTTGTACCTATGAAAGAATGCTACTTCCGTTTTATTATCATATTGAATGGGAAAAATTAAATGACACAAATTTATATAAAAATATAATATAATTACTATAGAATTAATATTTCATTTATATACATAAATTTACTAAACATATATCTAATACATTCTATGTAATGTGTTGTCAAATAACATCACTTTGAGGAGGCATCAGTGAACACTTCCACAAACGAAGTTATAAAATTTACACAAAATGTAAAGGATGAAGAAATTGTTTATATAATAATCACTTAAGTATAAATAAATAAGAAATAAGAAATATATCAAATTAATACATTAATTACATTATAATTCCTGACCATGATAAGTGGTAAATATAAAATTAACAACATCATTTTTTGATGTGATAGTTCTCTGTATACATGAATGGTAAGTTGGTTACCCTTAGATGAAAGTGTGTGTTGTTAAAGGTTATAACCATATAATAATAACATATCATTATTTTGATGATTTTTAGGTAATTTTTATTAGCTTGTAAAAAGTATATTTTAGGTGGTGGAGAGAGAAAATAAAGGAATGTATCTAGAGGAAGGGCGTTGCCTCTTTATTGGGTAATTCCTTTTTGTTTGCGCCAAAGGGAGTCCATAGGTTGATTTATTCCAAAAGGAATGAATAATGGAAGAACTGAGGGATATTGGGAAGCTATATTTTCATCTCAGGACTAATACACAATGTCTTTATATGTTTTTATAAGGGTGAGAGTGGTGAAATATTATAAGGGATAGAGGGGACACACATGGTATTTTTTAAAACATTTAAGGTGTACCCACATATTTACCAATAAAAAAGCAATCTAAAAATATCCAAACTAATTACAAGATGATTTATAGACTATATATGGATATAAAATGGGTTTTTACTTGTTTATACTATATTTGGTCCATTACAATTAAGTTTTAGTATCTTAATATGCCTAATTTTACCTTAATTGTTATGATTAATTTTAATCACATACACAAATATTAATGTTTAAAAATTAAGATTATATTATTGGAATATAAATATATTAATTAATACAACAATTTATGCCTATTTTTAAAAAATAAATTCACATAATATTCATAAATATGTTTAATGAATGTCCCGAATAAGTGGTGTGAAAGGGGGTTTTAAAGTAATAATGCTAAAAATTCCTTTAAACATATATATAAAAATTCAATACAAAAAAGAATCCAATGATCAAATTGGACTAATAAATTTATAATGGATCAATTAATGAATACCATACTTAAAATTTAATTTTTTTATATAAATAAAATAGATGATAAAAAATTTCCGAGTTAAGATTTCGTCATTTCACTACTCATAAAAAAAACATGGTTTCACAAAAAAAATCATGAAAATTATCCCAAAGATAATTTATGAAATAAAAATAATACATTTTTGTTTATTTTATAAAAATATGTTTCTAAAATTTTGTATGATTAATTTTATAATTATTCATAGAAGCACATAAAAAGCAGTTCCATTCAAAAAAATAGTTTTTTTCAATCATATAAAGACATTACTAAAACAATTGTATTTATTTTTATCAATATGATTTCTCTATATAAAAACATTTTAAATTATATTTCAAATTTATTTATTACAATTAATGTTACTATGTCTAAAAAAGGTTATAATCAACATATTATAAAAATAAAATGTTGTTTCGTAGAAATTAAGTGATGTGTGTAAGAAAATAAAAGTTGATATTTTTTATGATGTAAGATTAAAATTTTGAATAATATATATATTAAATTAATTAGAATAGAATGATATAAAAAATATTAATTAAATATTTTTTTTAAAAAAAGCATGGTTTTACAAAAAATACATATTATTACCTCAGCCAAACAATGATCGATGTAGATAATCTTTATTTAGATACAGAGAAGAGATGAATGGAATTAATGTTTATAGTCCATGAAATGAGGCAATACATTAAGTTTCATGAGTTTTTTGGTCTCCTTTTGTAACCCACTCAAATGAATTCTCTAATGTCCAAGGTTGGGCAACCATCTTTCTTAATGGGTGGTCATCCTATGGTTCATTGACATTAACTATGTTCCATATAATGTGGTGAAAGGATAAGAATTAGTATATGTTCTGGAAGATCACCCCTAAGAAATAATGACTTCGTTGGATAATGATATTGCCAATTAATAGGTTATTCCAGTCCAAGGGGGTCCCTATATATGGCAGATTTTTTTATAGTACATCCAATATCCAAACCTAGAAGGTGATGGAATACCCCGAACTCAAAAAAGAAATACCGGGAGACATGAGAATTTTTCAAGAAAATGAAATAATTACATACACCATCCTCATATTTGAAGGATGAACATCCAATAAATTAGAATACCATTCTCTCATTATAGTTATAGAGCTCGAACATCTGGTTGATGTAAATCACTTCAAAATTTAAGGTGACACATAATTAGTCATCAAGAAGTTCATGATCAATTATGACATTAAAATGGAAGAGTTAATCCCATTGGAAAACCATAACTGAGAAATAATGGTGGGATTATCCTTATATCATATTTTTACTAAAACCCCACTGTCCCAAAATTCCATAGGAGAGGCACTAGAAAATGCAGCCACAAATCTTGGAAAAAAATACCAGGATAAAAAATCCCTCAGCATTGTGCACCACCAAATCGTTTAACCATTGTTTCTATCCATCACAAGAAATATTGATAAAGATAGATAAATCCATGAACCATATATTCCTACCAATTTCCATATAAATACCATTATATAATACCTTTAAAATAAAGTAATACCATATGATATGGGTGGGGAAGATAAAATCTGAAGGAGAGTAATTGACTGTTTTTATGATAACACAAATCCTTAAAATTTACTCTATCAGAATTGAATTGATGGGGTCCTCAGGTTCACTAATGGAGGGGGATCAAATATTTCATGAAAGTTGTGAACACTAGAGCCTATAATCTAAAACAGACATGGTTTAATATTTTCAATCAAATTCAAATGCTTCAGTATTATTTTCCCACTATGATAGAATATTGTAAACAATCCACAAAAATGTTCCATTCCATCAAGGTTCATGACAAATTATATTCACCAACCCTTAAAATTACTATACATAGATAAATAACTCTATCCATTTCCTTATGGGGTATCAATATCGTAGGACCATATCACTAACTACAACCAGAATATTTAAGTACATTCTCATCATAAGAAATTTCATCTCCAAGGGGACAAATGTTGTACTACTCAAATAAGTTAGAGAGAAAAACATATTCATCTTTGTGAAATCTGACAGCAACACGGAATTTCGTGTCACACAATCCATTTTGATAGTAAATGGAACCAATTTTCATTATTATGAATGGAGAAGCTATATTAGGAGTATAAAATTAGGTACAACAATTCAACCCATTGTTATAAATTGAAATATGAAAAAAGAGGACTTAAAAATACCCTATCGAATATAGTCTATAAGATGGAAAATATGAAAAATGTTCTTTTCTAGGAATGTACCCACATTCCTAGTGGGATTAATGGACTACAACTAAAACAAAAATATAGGTGACCCCATACTCATAATGAATAGGAAAGAGGTGTCACTACACATCAAAGTTAAATTTCCCTCACTCATACTTTCCATACGTGATTAGTTATCCACATAAGGTGAAACCCTAAAAGGATTATTGAATAGGAGTGACTGGATTAGAAGAGATATAGAAAATTCCATAATATAGATGTTTATCAGAATCAGATTCCTCACATCTAGAAAAACAATGTTTTCCTTTGATATTTCGTTGAGGGATAGATGGTGCTGGTCCTCAGAACTCTGACGATACAAGGAAACAAACCTCCAATTAAAGATACATTTTGGGGGGGCCCTATTTCACACGTAGGATATATTGCAATTAATATTATTCATTTATTTGTATAGAATAATTGCTTACAATATTTTTCATGAAATACTTCATATAATGAAAGGCATATTGTCTCAAATTTAATACATAAAACATAGTATCTAATATTTATCATATAAACTCAAATTGTGTGACATTTATTCCATGTAACATGATGATATTCTACACAACATGAAATTTCTAGATAAAAACATTAAAATATTTAGCTGGTCCTTATCATGTGACCTTAAAATAGTAAAACAACATCTATGTTTCATGGTAATAGACATTATGACGGAAATTTTCCTTCTATAAGATTATAACATACATAGTATCATCATATTGAATATATGACCGTAAAAAATGTGAATGGTTCCTTACAACATGATGTTAATCTACACTAGAATCATCATATCCCTAATGATTCGCCCCACATGAGCTAGATCTGTGCTGATGATTAATGAAAAGCCCTTGTCCCCACGTGAGAGTCAGATCAACATATAAAATATCTTCATCAAAGAAATATGTGTCTCATGAGTCCTTCCATTAGAAGATATATAGTTACTCTTGGGATTCTCATATTGGGCCCATCAACATTAAATTTTTCAATCAACGTTGGGTGAACCACATTCATACAACAAGGTGTTAAACTATAGGGATGATGTCCTAACTCTATGAAACTAAACTTCATGGTTCCTATAGAACTATCTAATGCATTATTCCCATTCAAATGAGACATTTAGTAACACTGGGAAACTTTGATATAGGGAAAGCTGCAAAACATTAAAAATTATCACTCCCATATATAAAAAAATTAAATAAAGGGGAATGAAAATAGGTTCCTTTCATTTAAATGATCATTTAATGTAATATTCTATATATGTTTACATGATTTTGATTTATGCAGTGATGCATGTTCAAAAATATATGTTGCATGAGTAATTTTATCACTTTATACATAGGTACCCCAATATCTCCAGCCTCATGTCAAGCTGAAGCAAATATCAAAATCAAGGAAAATGTCAACCTTAATATGTATGAGTCATACCTACACAAGTATCCTATTCTAGAACACAGTATGTATTTATTCTCACTCTAATGATATGTCAATTGATGTGTATAATTTTTATCCTGGTATAAAACCGTAAAAAATCCCATATCCAACGTTATTGTTTTCTTTGTGTGGTGGAATAAACCATTGTCATACCTTCTTTCTCAAATAGATATAGATCGTGTGGGATTAGAACATTCATTAAGGGACTACCAACATGATGAAGGAATATCAATTCTCATCATCCTTACTGTGGATCGAGTTGCAATACCCTAAAAGGCACACAAGATGTCGTTATCACATGATGTTAAACTAAATGCTTGATATGGGTTATAGATCAACATCTATATGGATTCAATCTATCATAGGATATGTAATGGGAACATGGTATATAATAATTTGTTCCACTAAAATATTTCCTCATAATGTTAGATAAACTACTACCTTACCATAAGACTTATAAAAATCAAAACCTTATGGAATCCTTATCACATGATGTCAAACTTCATGGATGATGTCTATATCACATGACACTAATTTGCACAATATCTCTCAACTAGGTATGGATTGATTCATTTTTCCATGTGATACATACTAACACATGAATATTCAATTATTGGTCTAGAATGAGATTACAAATGTGTCCCCTTTTAGTATATATGTGTTAGACCTGCATAGAATGCTATCATACATGAACTATGTATGGATGGATTCTCACATTGATGATATAAATAGTGGTTCCTAGAACTTATATCTTAGTCCATCAAAAACAAAAATAATAATCCCCCAATCTCCTATACATGATCTATATCTACATGGGATGGTCAAATAAGCATCCTTCATTTCTTGTGATACTATAATTAAAAAAATGTTCCTTTTTCATGAAAGAGTTCAATAAATGTGTGGGGAAACCAACCTAGAACAACATACATACTGATTCTTGTTTTAATGATATAGGTAGTGTTTTTTGAACCATATATCATGTTAAATATACAATTAAATAAAACTTCATGCCACTTTTTTAAACTATGTGATAAAATTTATTCAACCCATCCTCTAAATTTTATTACATGATATTCCCTTTTAATATTCAGGAACTATAATTTCATAATGAAAACTATATGTTTATGGATTTCAAAATCTCTATAAAACTGACTGGCCATCAGAACTAGAGAGTATATTTTAATGTAAATCATTTCTTTTACTAGAAATAATATACCCCTTTTTTTTATACATATCTTTCATAAAAAATGGATTTTCAACCGAAGGAAAATTGATCCCCCTAAGAGACCAATTTTATTACCATACACACAAATGATGTTGTCATCCCATGTCAATCCATAGATTTAGAAACCCCCATATTATATCATAAAATATTTTCCCCATAATCATAATGACGATGGAATGTTCTTGGATATATTACCACAAAATAGAAAATTATATATCTACCAATAAATGCTCAATTCCTTTAAACAATATCCCTCAAAATTCTTTTCTATAATATGTTAATCTGTATGGTCCATGTCTAAGTCACATGATATTAAACTGCACCATACCTAAACCCTCAATTACATAAAACAAATTCATGTAGGAATCATTTATCATTCATCAAAACTACTGATATATATCCCCTAGTAAATTTGAAAAATCATTCCCCTGACAAGTCACCCATTATAGTCATGAAAAATCTGGATTTCCCAAAATTATTTGCATACCAAAAATTGTTGGAGTGTTTCCTAATGAAACTATTTTTTGAATATTCCAAATAATCATGAGTTGTATTTGTATAATTCACCAACAAAAAAATGCATGTTAATCAAGGGAAAATTAATCTTCATAAGACCCTTCATGTAACATTGTACTCCTATAAAAATTCATGTTGGGTCTATTCTTATTGTTAGTCCCAATGTATTTTTCCTATATCATGCCTCTGATGATGAAATTACATAAATAGGGTCTAAAACCCAACTTTAAATTTCTGAAAAATATTTGGAGATTCATGGAAAAAAACTATATTGGGCCCCCTTACCGATGGTCAAATATTTTTATCCTAGATTACCATTTACATTATTCTAAAATTCAATACATTAATCTACCCCAAAATAGATACAAAACACTATATATGTTTAAAACCTGTTAAGGGGGACCTAGGTTAAAGTTGAGTCCTAGCACACCAGAACAATTCATTTCATGGTTCAGGAAAAAAATCAATCAATACAAACAAAATTGATCAAAGCATTTTAGGTAAAAACCCCACTGAGGGATACATATGATAAATTAAAGTCACACCCAAAAATCCTACCCCATAGTATATTATATAAAAAATATGGTGGTAATAGAAAATACACAATGTTTGAAGTGTCTTATAGGTAACACTAGAAACAATAGAAACCATCATCATTCAGTCAATTTTATAAGGAAATATTTTGAATGTTACATTACCTTTCATCCATATGATAGGGATTTGTTTATCCTATATTACGGTCAAGTGATTTATCATGTGATAAAACAGTTAAAATAATTTGTTACAGCGTCTTTCAATTAATGAAATATTATGATTGATTGGAACTAAAATATAATTTAAAGGACACTAATTAGTGGGAAAATATGTTTTCATCTAATAATTGAATGAAAGAAAGGTTGGTATTAAACATCCTATATTCTCTATATAGTGTTACCAATAAGAAAAATATGATGGAAATGTATAAATTGAATATTATTATGCTTTATTTAGAAGACCAGATATCGCCTAATGCAAGCCATTACAGGACCACTCCACATTATTCCTTTTAAAATAATTAGATTTAGATAGGCGAATAATTTTTTAATAACATCACCAAGCTAATGACCTCTTTGTTTGATTTCATTGAGTCCCACATTTTTTACTGGATGTTATGCCTTTAAACTGTCAATGAGAGACCTAAATTCTAATGGATCTATAGGTTGTTCCACCATCAATTTATTGTCATGTGCGTCATCAACCAACATGTGATGTAATTTTGTAGTAGTATCGTTTTTGGATTCCACATGATTATTTGAATAATTAAACTAGATAAGATCATATTCATAGGTACCCAGATCATATCGGGAATTGATGAACTAGTGAATGTGTACATGAAAGTAAGAATAAAGAAACAAGACTCCACCCAAGCCAAGTAATAGTTGAATGATGTTGTCTATATTTTCACCAATCTCAAACAAATAAGTCTCCGTGATGATTGGGTAAATTTTGTGCCAACCCCATTTTCATACAACATGTTGTTGAATAATATAACTCAAATCCCAACCAAATACTCCTATATATACAAGTAAATAATTTAAGAATAAAATTATGATAAACATGCTCATTCTAAAATGTGACACGAAGGTGGAAAATTCTTACATATACTATTTTTATTCAATATGAGTAACTAAGATGATAGGTTATGCATCAATCTATGGAATTCATGATATTTTCCAACTTGGAATGACATTAATAGGGTTTTCAACTATTCTAATAAAATGTTTGGGGTCCACCCCACTCACAAAAAAAAAGATAACATGAAGATTAATCTCCGTTAGAAATATTATGATGATTGGAATGTGGTATTCCTCCTACAGAAATGGGTAAAGATCAAGTAATGATAATAGAACCTAGAGTGGCCAATGGTTTATGCGAACGTCTCGTAAGCATCCCCAACACCCCATTAGGATACTAATCCAACCACAATTGGGAATATTCCAATGACATGTTATTAAAATATATCATGGGATGTAAATTTTTTTAAATGCAATGATCCTTATTCATCATCGTCAATAATAATGTAAGAAAAATGGAAAGGTGTGATTAGTTTTTAATAAGGGAGTGGGGAAAATATTTATCCTATTTTAAGAATAAATTTTTTTTTGAAAACCTATAAGGATCATACTTTTTCCCAATTGTCACCCCATATATTCAAATAGTCAATACCCTATATAATAATAATATGATATAGAAACATTCTCCCAGAAAACATATCCCATTATCCTCTACCACTCCACAGGGTGATGGATATGTCATAAAAAAGTGAGAAAATCATTTTGCATCTTAATAAAACTATCTATGCTCTGGGATGTAGGATGAATATTATAATTATTGAAAAATGGATGGTGAAATGTGGAATGAATGGATTTTTAGTTTACTAATATTTTTAGCATCAATATTCCACCTCCACCCAATAGTATAAGATGTGAACTAGACCACTAAGCTGATGTGAGGATCTTCTCGATTTTATCTAACCTAGAAATTCATCGATATAAAAAACAATGGGCATAAAATGATTTATATGTTTTACCTCAATTGTGGCCTAAAAAACACATAGAATAACTTGGGACTATTTAGTTGGATGAGTCCTGGTTTTTTAAATCGTCAACCTCAAATATCTAATTTCCAAAAACAACCTTATCAAATCATTCAAGGGAATATGTTAATGGTTATGGAGGGGATAAACAAGAAATTTATCTACCATAATCATTAGATCCCTCTCTATTAAAGACAATTTAATTTGTTTTCATATGTATTGGATTCTTTAAGGAACATGTCATACATATGACTGATAATGGGGAATCACCCTAATTGGTAGATATCCCACAAACTAATCTCGACATCACCATGTGTTAGATAAATGATTTAGGTTCTTAAACACCAATTAATGATAAATTATGGTATGAACTCATACAATGATGAAAATGTGAACAATGGAAACATTCTTTCTAGAATATATTGATGGCCTCCAATCATTCATGATATTCAATGCATCTTTGTTTCACAGAGAGAGCCCAAGCTCATTCATCGAACAAGCATCCTCCGAATCATAAATCCCATTTGTAACTCTATCCTTCACTTGGATTGCCTCATGAGAAATTATAGATGGATGTGTAATATAGAATGGAAAGGTAAAAAGATATATTATCATTATGTCATTATCTCGGATTCCACAGAGTTCCACTTAGAATAGAGACATTATATTCATCTGATTCAGAAATAATATTCCATGAAATACAAATGTTTAATTGAATTTGATATAAATATTACTCAATCCAAGAAGAAGCATGATAATGGTTATTCAATGTCATGGGATAATTTTCTTTATGCCCAATTTTATACAATGATGATCTATTGGAAAATATGTAATTTAGAGTCACTGGTAAAAATAGAGTCTTAATAATTAATTAATGATGGATTATGGGATGTAAAATATCATATTTAATATTATTTGCAATGTATGTACATTATATAATAGAATAAATTGAGGTAGAATCTATATCCACTATATCCTTGCGAAAATATGAAATAACATTAATGAGATTCATTAAAATTTTCATTGAAATTTTCAAAAAATATAATACATTTATCTCACAATAAATATATCAACGAACCACCACTTCATAGAGAATTTCAAGCTGTGAGGTCTCAGTCATAGAGGTTTTCTATCCTTTAGAAATTTAATTCATGCAGTGCTAGCACTCGATCTATAGAGTGCTTCGTCAGTGGAGGAAATATGTATATGACTGAACCACTATGTGGGTTTTTTTAATTAGCAATTTTTGGTAATGATTTCTATTTCTCAAAATAATTATCCACATTAGAATATGTTATGAGGATGAAGCATCTAGTTAAGGGATTTCAAAAAAATATTAGTTTTGTGAGAGGACTCGGTTAAATAAAAATGAGCTTGACACTATATATAATCATGGTTCATATTGTGGGTCTGCATGAATACCTCAAAACGGTTCAAAATAGGGCCAATTTATTCATCCAAAATGTCACCTCTTTGTCCCGATTGGAGAAAATTTCTTTAGGGTCATTTGTTGGGTGCATAAAAAATCACATAAAAGAGATGTTGATTACCTAAATACGGTAAATTATTAAATTATCCTGATGAAATTATTTTTCTAAAGAAAATGATGAAGGAGGTGATACCATGATTAATGTTGGGGTCCGTATAGAAAATATCACTAGATTGACTATTGTCCTATATGGTGTCATGTGAGTGAAATAATTAACAGGATATGCCAGCCAACATAAACAACCAAATGAGAAATAAGATCAATTGTGGGGATGATCAATGATTTTTCTCCAAAAAATGGACATCCATTGTTTATGAATTTTTTTATGGTAGTGGATGGTATTCTTTCTCCCCACAGAAAAATAATTCACGGGCTAGGATGTCCTTATGGGGATCTTCAAAATGAATCCCCATGGACCACAAAAGATTACTGAACATCCTAGTATACTGTTCCACTATTCTTATATAAAACCTACAAGGGAAACTGAATGGAGAAAATGTAGAGATAGAAGAGCCAAAGAAATGATGAGAATTAGGATAATGGTGCGAGAGACATTCATTCCCAGTAAGTGAACCCAATAATTAACCTTTACAATGAAAATAAATTCACATTCCCATCCAAAGGCCCAAAATAGGATTACAAACACCATTCCATGAGGTATAAGTAGATGGCCCCACTTTGGTGTACCACCCAATGTAGTAAGAATCTAAATGGATAGATCTATTCCCCATGTAGGAAACCATTATAGATGAGGAACTTGAGATCATGTTATAGAATCATAAATGGGTACATCCTAGACCCATATTTCAAAATACTATGTGGGAAAAAGGGCCACAAAGTGAAATGTACATGAATGGAACCCTCACATGAATATAAACATTCTACGTGGATATAATACCATCCTGTTTTGAAACATGATATGTAGATTGGGGTATCACTGAATGTTTTTCTATCAAAATACCATCAACTCGCATAGTGGTTCCATTAGTCCCCAATATAGCTACCTTGCGAACAATTATAATGGAACCAGGATAACGCCAATTCCAAAGCCACTTGATTTGTGTGATCCCATAAACATGTACCATATATTATAGATACCAATTTTGAGAATAGTTTTATTAGTACCCCCTTGACAAGGGGAACCTCAAAATAATCTAACATCTATATTCCAATGATAACGTGGGACCTGTATTTGGAGGTAATCTAATGGAACTCCATGTTTGAGGTGGGAAGATGGAGGATCATACATGTGTTTCCCCTTGAGGTGTAGTGTGTAATAATCCTATATTACACTCAATCTAGTTCACAGGAATCCCTTTTAGAGTAATCCTATAGGATTTGATATAATTGGTAGAACTCATTATCATATTCACCTTCTCAGGTTGTAGATATGAATCAGTTGGACAATCCTTATTACAAAAATATAAGAGGTGACTAAAACATTCAAATCCCTTCCACATTCCTATTTTGCTCTAAAATCCATCCACTAGTGGACAATGTCGGTTTTGTGATCTTCAAATCTAATGATTCTAATTGTTTATCACTCTTTTCATTAAACAAATGTGATTATTGGTTAGCCGAAATCATGACATCACCACAATCCCAAACATCATATGGGTCGTCAATATAGTATAATCCCCTACCATACATAAATGGGTATCACCCTCAGTGTAGGCCCTTACCATACATTCTCAACATGGGCCTCGTACTCTATATAAGTGCCAAAAACATTTCAAACAATGTGGTATTTGAATCACAAATAGATGGAATACATAGGAAACCTCCACGATGTCTAAACAGAACAACCAAATTCTAATTAATATTATGTGCGCTACATTCTCGGTATATTCATATCCAACCTAATGGATCATATTCATTATGTTTCTCTTACGCTACCATCATTCTTGGGTTTCGTCGAAAGTACAATCAGTCCCCCACCTTGGAGACCACATTTCATATGGGTCCCTTAGGTCACATCAGCATAATTCCTCACCATCTTTTCCTAGAATCATTTGTCTTGGATGTCCATGCCACAGGATATTAAACTGCATCATTTGGTCCTTATCACACAACCTTAAAAGGTGACGTGCCATGTTATGTTTCATTGAATGAAAAGGGTTCTTTTTTACTTTTTCAATGATACATAGGAAGCCCATATTATAGGTTTGATCTAGACTTCATAACAACTTATATATACCTGGATGATATAAACTTCACAGTGCCTCGCTCCATGTATTAAAAAAATATTTTCCCTAATGAACAACTAAAGATTATAGAATCTATTTATAAAAGGTTTATATTAATGGAGAACCTCATATACTTTATTTATTCAAAAATATAATGATCCTATGAAATAGATAGATGATTCTATTACAATGCATGTTTATTGTGGATCATTAATTCAGGGATATAAACATTATACATGGGAATGAAAAAATAATTTAGAAATATATCTTAAATGTATAAGAGAGTCTGAAAATAGGAAATAGTTCTTTCCAAATGACTTTGATGATCCTGACATTACATCCTTTCATAAAATGTGTGTTCATACATATATTTTTCCAATATACCCAAAAATAAGATTCCATTGGAATCAATGTTAATCAGTTAAAATGGAAATGAGAGTCGTTTATTGTTGCTGGTTCCACAAATGAACCCCATTGTAAATCAAATTATTACAAGAGGGTGGAGGATATGAATGATGACCCTAATAAGAATGATTGTGAAATATTCATCCCCCCACAATCAATCATAACGGGTGGTCATTACAATTTATTCATCAGAAATAAAATGGTGAAACCAATGATAAATCATATTATTATGACTTCTATTTCACAAGATCAGAAGAATATAATTCCTTAATCTCATTTGACTAGTATGTTCCCAACACATGATAAATAAGAAAAAAACCATGATTCTTTCTCTAAAAAAATATAGTTTTACATAATATAAGTGTCAAAAATGATAACTTAAACGGGGAAGTGATCTATAAATTAACCATCGATGATTAGTTCTATAATATCATATTCAAAAATATGAGAATATTTTTATTTTTATTTAAAATTATTAAATAAGTAATTTTTCATTATAAAATACAATTAATGTCATTTTTGTAGTAGTTCATTTACTTTTCCTTTAAATTAAACAATATAGTAATAGAATTAAAATATTAAACATGAAAAGCCCAAAATATGTTATATTTAAGTAAATATTATTGGAATATAAAAATTTATCAATTTTTTTTAATTTTAATATTTTTAAAATCATTTATTTTTTTCTATTAATTGAATAAATAATGTGTATGTATTACATAATCAGTAAAAGTAATTCATAAATAATAAAAATGGAAAAGAATTTACCATAACAAAAAAATAATTAGTATTAAAAATAAGTATTTATAAATATTCAAATAGCAATTTTTAGCCATATTTAAAAACTTGTGAGATATTAATTTAAAGAAATTGACATGTTGTACTTATTCGTGTCCTAAAATAATTTAACAATCATAATCATAACAAAATGGAACCAAATGGAAATGTAGTTGATAAATTGATGTAAATTTATTAAATACACTCATAAAAATGTATAAAATAATGTTGTAGGGAAATTTTTATTCCATACACCAATGTGTTAATAATAATTTACATATTTGACCTCCCTGAATAGGAAATATTTATAAAAATTACTAATTATAATGACCCAGAAATAAAAAGGGCCATTTTTACAAACCATTAACCTATTAATTTAAATTTTTTGGTCAAGTTTTTATCATTAAATATTTAGAAGTGGAATAAATAAATTTTAATATAAATATATTAATGATAATGAGAACAAAATTCCTAAAAATATGTGTTTGGAGGAAAAATTAAATGAAATCACATTCATGAATTTTGCAGAATAAAATTGAATAAGTTATATAATTTAGAAAAAATGCATAATGTGTCACTTTAGGACCAGATAAAGATTATAATTGCACTAAATTTAGTTAAAATGAAATATACTATTTTAAAAATTTATATATTTCAGTATTCATTGAATAATCAATATTTTCAGAAAAATACAAAAAGATTTAACCCATGTGAATTTAGATAATTTGGTTTTAAAAATGATATTAATTTTATAAAATAATGATTCTATAATTATTAGAAGTATATACTAATTTCCAAAATAGAGAATACAATAAAAATATTTATTTTGAGCCATAAAATGACTTAAACAAAATTTTGGGCTTATTTACTAATAATTAAAAAATAAATTTATATCGAGTTTGAATGTTATACATATATTTAATAATATGTTTTCTCATATTAATTCCTATAAATTAAATAGCTTCGTTGAAATTGTATCATTTAAATAATAAATTTTTATGATATATCTCAGTTCACTTGAATCTTATCATTTGATGTCATGATTTCAATTATGAATATTGATTTTTGGAAATAAATTTTTTGGGTGTTACATTATCACACCTTAAATTAATTACTCCCAAATTATTTTATCTTAGTCACCAGAGAATAAATATTTGAAAATATCGTTATTTAAACCCCCAATCATTTAAAGGAACAATAAAACATATATTAAAAATGGAATGAGGGAGACATAATGGTTGGCATAAATAAATGATAAATGTGTTCCCATATAACGATAACATTTGTGGGAATTTAAAATATAGAAATAGATGATTAAATGTGCATCAATTTTCTAATAGAGTATGATAGAGAACATGTCCTCTAAAAATATAATGGCCATAAAACCATAAATTTGTGATGGGTATGGAGACCATCATTTCAATGAAAATGAATGAAAAATTATAAAAAATTTATATCAAGATCCTTTTCATTGTGATTAGGTTTTTAATTTTAAAGACAGTGTACATGGTAATAAATACATTCCTAATTTATTTACATTTGAAAATTATTATTCAATACATTGGTTGTACTTTGATCAATTCCATTTATATTTCATCTTTTACTCCAAGAAATCGATATTAAAAATTTAGTTTTAATTCTTGATGTACTAAAATTAATATCTTGAAAATCATAAAATCAATAAGTCATTTCTTGTGCATTCAAATATTTACGAAAAACAAAAAATGAGTAATATAAATTGTGTAATATTGACAAATATTATACATTAATTTCTAATAACTCAATATTTACACCAAAATTTCATCATAATATATTTAATAAATAATTTAACATATGGCTCCTCTAAAATATGGATGACTAAAATTGAACCAAAATGATTAAAATTATTTGATCTCATATCATTTCATATCCATCATAATATTTTTAACCACTCATAATTTCTCATACATAAATCATATATACAGAATTCATTTCTTAATATAAAGTTGCAATAAAAATAGATATAATTCCAAAATTTATTTCACCATTTATTCAGTGAATAACATTTTATTTTTGATAAAATCATTAACATTGGATGTTGGAGTAATCATTATATAGAAAGAATATCAAATGCTGTTTTAAAATATCCAATTTGATTTCATTATTTCAAAATGTTATGTAAAATCTATTAAGAGAGATATAATAAACTCTCAGAATCACATAAAACTTTTCTAAAGGATCAACATTAACATATTCATAGATTTCACTCATACAATATTAAATATTAAAAACTAAACTATAGGTTGGATTATTAGGGTTCTTGAATTATAAATATTGATATCAACTATTATGATTTCATAAGCTTTCACATTTTTTCATTAACTTTAGAAATTGTTGTGGCTTATTATCCTCAAGAATGTTTATGTTTGTGAATTGATTTTTATAATGCCTAAACTAAATCTATCTATATAAATGAAGTGTGGGTGTTTTATTCTATCTGAAACATTGTAAATTAATTTCATTTTCAGGCCTCTTCAAATCACTGTGACATTCTTTATCCTAATTTATTGTTGTTTCACATATTAAACACATACTTATTCATTTACCACAATGACCTGAGAACTCCTCACAATTTTTTGGGAATTAGGAGGTTGAATCTTTTTCTTACAACTATGTGACATGTAACAATATAATCATTAAAACCCCATAATCCATTTATTAACAACATTACAATAAGGTTTTCCAGCATCAACTTGTATTTACCTTCATATATATTTTATCATATATTTTAGATTTCTTACAGCTAATTCATTTTTATTACTATGTTTCACACCACCATAAAGATGATCAATCATTCTTTATAGTTTGATGATTAGGCTAAATGTGTACCTCACAATTCATATAATATTTCATTCCTAGGTACAAATGGATTCATAATCATTCAATTTCAACATTGTAACATCCGCCTCTATTTTATATTTAGAAGTTCATATAAAGAATTTATTGAATAATACAATCTTATACTCCCCAAATTCCCTGGATTATATATCTTCTTCTTGATGATTATTCTTGATATGAGTCCATAATTGATCAAATTCAACTTATTAAGAGTTAAAATGAATAGATAACTACGTCATGGTCTACGAAATGATGATTTGATAATATATTTCCCTTTTTTATTTTTCCATTACTCAGAAACCAATGGATCAGAAGACCCATATATGAATGGTAGATTTTATCACTTAAAATATGAAACAACATGTTTATCCTTGTTTAGTATATTAGTATGTTAAATATGATACAAATTTCACTGCCCAATTAAATGTAATTTACATCATCTTCTTACTTCATTTTCAAGATAATAGTCCCTTGTTCATCAAGATATCCTTCTATGTGATAAACCACTTTGATAATTATCCAATGGTTTGAGAACACAATTATAGAACAAATAGTTCCTAATACATTTAATCATTTCTCATCAACTTGTGGATCACAATACCCATTTATAGAGGGATTCACTTATTATATGAAATATTTAATGACATTTTTTCAATATTTAATGAATTTGAATGTTCAAAATGGTCCACATTAATATTCGTAGCTTGAGTGATATGATTAATTATATTCATAATATATTGTGTTGTTGGTTGTGTTCCATTTTCTTAGTCATTAGTATGTTCATTTAATTGTCCACCAATTTCATTCATTAAATGATTCTATCTTGTTAAGTTCATATAATAAAGGCCAAAACTGTGTGTAAGATTCATGTTTCCAAAATAAGTGTGTAAAATCCTATAATTATGAAAATAATTCTTGAGATCCCTAAATTTTGAATCCTACATAATTCACGATAATAATATATTCATAACCAATTTAACGGTTCCAAAAATAAATGTAAATTAATCCTATAATATAACCTCAGAGTGTGAAATTTGGTGTTACGTATGAACACTCTCACCATGAACTAGAATAATAGTCATGATATACTAAACAAATTTTTTTGGGGTAATTACCGCTAGTTGCATTTGTTCCTAAACCCCATCCACTTGCATTATCTAGACATTATATTAATTATATTAAATCCATATATTTTTTTCCTGACCAAAACATTGGGATATAATCATATACCATGATAATATGTAAAAGTTATATTGTTTACACTAGAATTTACATACACAAAACCTTCATTCCCTTTCTGTGTGTTAAAATGATCTAATTATCATGTTATTACGTACTTTTAAAATGTTGTGGCATTGATACAAAACAAATTTATTTTATTCTCCATAATTTATTTATGAGATGTTATATTATGATTTTTTTTTTCACATAAAAAATAATAATTATAAGGGTTTCTCCATGATATATCTCAAATTCATTATGTAATGATTTTACTCTCTATAGATGTCATGTTTTATAATACATTGGAGAATAAATTTTGAAATTCACATGACACATTGGTGGAAACATGTAGTGATAAGATTCTGAATTTATAAAGTCAATTTTGTATCAATATTTCAATGTTGTGATTCATGTTCATTTATTTAGGATGTTCCTGATATAATCATTTCCATGGAATTACTATAATATTTATGATCGTATTGAATTTCCTCAACATCACCTGTAAACTGTTTACATTACTTTCCCTTACTGGGCTTTATTCTCACCCTTTCCATCGATGTATGTCTATGGGTTATTAGATGAAATATATGTACTTAGGATGAACTTTAAAGAATCATTTTTGTGGAATAATATAATGTTTTAATTTTTCTAGTATTATGTACTTTTTTCATGATAGTATATTTTAATAGATCCTATGTTATTACAATTTAATTAATAGTTATTTAATACAAAGGAAGGATTCTATAGTTTTTATAAAAGGACAGTTTAGTTATATTTTGAAATACGAATTTTAAATCTTTTTGAAAAAACCAATAGAAAAATTTAAATATAGGGAAACATCATAGTTTTTGGTTAAATATTAAATAATTAATTTCTATGAAATGGAATTCCTATCTAGATGCGAATAGGTTGATGTGGCTCTCGTGTATATATACCTAAGGGTAACAACTATGTGAATGTTATTTGGGCATGAATCATCGTTACATGGTACAAGACAATTATAATTTTTGAACTCTTGGTTTGAAACTCATGGTGTATATGTTTGGTTAATCAGAAACTCTTTATGAACCATTATGAGGAATTTATAGAAAATATAATAATTGATAAAGAATAGCATATTTAAGACCATCAATTTCAATAGAATTATAATATTTTTAAATGAATAATTTTTTTATAGTAAGTCTCTTTTTCTTTCAGAAAATGGTGAGAAGTATGAGAAACTACAGAAATGGTGAACACAACAGACCAAGAGCTAATGAAATTTTAATTAATGCTAGAATGGAGAAATTCTTGAGAATGATGAATCAATAGACTTCAGTAATGAACAACAACATGAATCAAGTTGAGTGTGTAGATTCACCTAAAAAGGAAAAACCTCCCTTTGAGTCCCTTTTACATCGATGACCACCTTCACTATGGAGATATATTGACCTACTGATTACTGAATACAAGAATAATATCTATAGGAATAATCTTTTCTATACTCCATTGTTTCAGACAACGGAACTCCACCCTGGTAGAATACTGCTTAAAGGGTGAAGCTTTTTAGTGGTGTATTTATGTTAAAATCACAAATTTAAGGGGGATGATTTAATCTATATAGTGGGAAGAGTTTATGGTAAAATTTTCCCAAAAAATATTTCGCTCATTCAATCCAAATTAAAATGGAGATCAAATTCCAAGAGTTGAAGAAGAGGGAAAAATGAATATGTGGGATGTTATGAGATGAACATCACAAAACTATCCCATTACATCACATTCTTTTTTATGTATCCTAATGGGTAGTATGATAGATTCTTCTATGGACAAAGAATATATTTATAGAAGAATATATCCAACCATGACAATAAAAACATTGATGGGATCATGAGGAGTTCTATGAAGGTGGACATGGAGTTTCGAGTTACATATTAGTTCCATGGATTAAATTAAAATAAGATATAATTGGATCAAAACTAGGAGATGATCATTCATCAAGGAAGTGGATCAAATAACATGACACTTACCAAATGCCCCAATTACGGGAATATGAATTTCGAGTGCTTCATTATCAAGAGGGTGAAATGTTACATGTGGGGAAGAGATGTTCGTATTTATTAGATCCGTTTTAGTGAGGGGAAGCCCTAAAATCTCAAAAATAAGGAAAATTCAATGTTTTTTCATGAGATACCTAAATTATAATGCTTCACATGTGGATATATTAGGAACTTCAAAAATTACTATCCATATCTTATGTAAATGGTGGTGAATCACCATAAACCTCAATAGAGAAAAAGAAGAAAGGTTGTGCATTTTCTATAATGACATCTAAAATTAAAGCTCTAAAATATGTGGCAGTAGGTACTATCATAGTTAGGTTCAGGATAGAAATTACATTTTTTGATTCTGGTTTTACATAATCCGTTATTTCGCCAAAGTTTGAACAGAATATAGAATCAATCATTAAACTACTTTAAAAAGAACTTTTTTTCAAGAGTACTGGAGGGATTATCCAAGAATCCAAAGTGTACGAAATCTCTATTATGTACATTGGTGATCATAATCTCATAAAAAATATAGTAGTCAATCCATTGTTACAATTCAATATTATACGTGGGTTGGACTGGATCACAATGTATAATTTTATGATAAACTATAGAATAAATGAAAAATTAGTAGTGCTGAATAGAGAACATACATTTGTTCTTAAATGAAAGATATATCAACAAGAGCTTTATCAAAATGGACCACCCATAGATTTATTTATGAATATTATAGTTGATGATAAAGAAGGAAATCAAAGGATATATATATAGACTTTCCCCATCATTCATGAATGCATTTATGTGTTTCTTAAAGAGTTACCTAGACCTCCCCCATAAAGGGAGTTAAAGTAATCCATGGAACTCATTCTTGGGTCCAAGACAATTTGAAAAACCCCATATAGAATGGAAGATTAGGAGCTTGAGGATTTAAAGAAGAAACTCCAATAACTTTTGGACAATGGGTTTTTTCGGCCAAGTGTGTCTCCATGGGGAGTACCTTTTATATTTTTGAAGTAGAATGATGGATCAAGGTAGTTATGAATTAGTTATAGAGAAATTAAATCGATCACAATGAATAACGAGTACCACATTCTAAAAAATAATGATTTATTAACAAGAAATGTGGGGCTCAATTCTTCGCCATGATTGATATTTGATCTGGTTGTCATCAATTTATTGTGATGAAAAAAGATATTCCGAAGACATCCTTCTGATCAAGATATGGTAATAATGAGGTTGTTTTTATTCGCATCATCATGACTAATGATCCTACAATGTTTTTATATTTGATAAATAATGTATTTTATGGACTACAATGATAACCTTGTGGTAGTTTTCATTCCAGATATTATGTTATATTCCAAAAGTTGTGATATGTTTGAGGATGAGCTATGGGTTAAATTACAAATTTAGAGGGAGGATAGGATATTGGAAAAGTTCATAAATTGTGTATTTTGGTAACAAAAAGTTTCTTTATTAGCCCACATTGCATCCAATTTATTAATAATAGTTGATCCTTCCATGAAAAATGTTATGAAGGAATGTCCTCATCCTTTAATTGTAAACAACATTCATAATACCCATAGATTATAGTGATATAATATATGGTTTTTGGAAAAAAAATGGTGAATTTGTAATCCACAAAAAAGTTATCTCAGAAGGGGTCTATGTTTATGTAGACAAAAGGGTGCGAAGGATATTTCCAACAGCTGAAGAAAATATTTGTTACTGCACCGATATTAAATCTACCCTCTATGAGATAAGTATTATTGATTTTTTAGATATTAATCTTTGAAAAGGAATGGGTGTGTCCTTATGAAATTTGAAAAGGTGATTGCTTACTCATCTTGGCTAATGAAGTCTCTTGAAAATAATTATAACATGAATGACCTAGAGTAGGTTTCAGTAGTTTTTCTAACAAGATATGGAAGAATTATATTTATCAGGAGAAATTTGATATATAAATGGACCACCAAAGATTGAAGTAAATATTCACACAAAATGAATTGATCATAAGACAGAGGAGATGGTTGAAACTTCATAATGATTATGATTGTTTAATTCATTATCACCCTAGAAGTCGAAACAAAGTTGTTGATTCATTAATTAAGAAAGACCATGTTGTGTTGGAAACTATGGGGATTCAAGGAGACACTTTGATCAATGTCCTAGTAAAACTATCCACTGGTATTGTAAGGGAAGGTACTTCATCAACCCCATCCCAAATGATTTATCAACCATCACTACTTGAGAAGATCATGAAATATAAATGAGATGATCCTTTGTTGAAAAATAAGATAGAGATTGTGAATGTTGGGATGTTTCCTGAGTTTAATATTTATCATGATGATATATTGATGATTTTGAACAAATCTATATATTCCCTCTAGTATAGAAATAATGAATGAATTGATGGATGGAGATCATATATCTACATTCCCTATAGTTCATGGACGATAAAAAATGTATAGGGTCCATCATGATCATTATTGGTGGGATAACATAAAAAAAGAGTTTCTCAACTACACAACAAGGTGATTAGTGTGTCCACAAGTTATGATTTTGATAAAACATCATAAATGAATTTTACAACAACTAGTCATAACATCACGATAGTGTGATAATAAATCTTTTTAATTTATCATGGCTCTCCTGAAAACAACCAAAGGAAACAATGCAATATGGATTATAATGGGTTTTATCTCCCAGATAACCTATTTCATAACTATTTACAAATATTTATATCATAACCAACAAGACATGATTTACTTAACAGGTGTGGTAAGGCTGAATAGGGTACCGAATTCCATTGTATCTGATCATGATCCAAGGTTCACATCAAAATTATAGTGATGTCTTCAATATTCTCTGGGGGAAAAATTGTTTTCTTGTATGAATAATCTCTAACAGTGTAACACCCTGACCCCAGATACCCAGAGTCGGTGCATTATTACATATCATTGGAATGATCTCAAGGGATCAAATCCTGAAAGACCGACCAGATTTGTAGCCTAGGAATCACTAGATACATTCAAAAATTTTATATTAAATCATTAAATAAAAACATCAAAAACATTTTATCTTCATTAACCACAATTATATCCTTAGTTGATCCCTCTAAGTCAACCATGAAATACATTTCCACATCCTAGGAAAAATTATACAATGAAAGGGGTGAGATCAAATTATCATTAAGGATAAAAATATTGCAGAAACATTCATAAATAAGTGTAAACATTTCAGGAAATGTATAAGACTAAAAAACCCCTTTTAAACAAAAACTTCATCATAATACGACAAATATATAATCAAATAATTCCATTTAATTATTCACATGGACATTATACTAGTCAAATAATCACATTAAATATCAATAACCACTTTCATAATGATGGAATGCATAATGTTAGGATTCATAACCACATAGTAAAGACCTTGTGCTAAGATTACGAATAAGATTTTGTCAAGGCCTTATGCCAAGATACTAGTTTGTCTCTTGAGACCAACAGATGCATCAAGGAGATATAGTGGGATCTACCTATCATTTACAATGTCCAATGCATTCCTTATTTGAAAATTATTATACGTTACATAATCAATCATATTAAAACTAGTATACAAAATGCCAATAATTTATCCATAAACCATGAATGCTATAAAAATAACACCTTCATAGTCAAACATATCACAAAACATTAAATAAAATGTGGAAAATTTTTATCATAATAAAGAAACCTCGATCAAGAATAATTTCCCTTAAATGATGTTGGCACAGTTGAAAATGATCAGTAAAAATCATTGAGTGAAATATCCCTTTTTTATGAAAACATTTAAAAGTTTCACAATTTATCAAGATGACGTTTAAAATTGATTTTTTAATCAAAGTGTCTCATACCACATAGAAACATTTAAAATTAATTTCAATTTTAAAACATTAATTTTCATATAAATAAAACCATAAAACCATTTTTAAAACACGAACATTAATGTGAATGATTTAGAAGAATAAATTTTTATAAAATTTACAAGTATACTTTAGTTAGAGTTTTTAACAAAATGAGAGACACTTGAATACAAATAATTGAGGTAATAAAAAATTTATAATATCATGAGAATAAAAGGATTCATGGTATACTATGTCAAAGTAAAATATATATACCAAATTAAAGTAAATTGGTGCATAACAACCAAGAAGCCTCAAAGGATGTATGTTGAGATGAATTATTTTATAAAGCCTGTATCCTTAGGTAATGGATAAATAAATGAAATAATAATGTTTGAAAAATATAAAAAAACTTAATATGATTGGATATTCAGTGTAAATCATTCCGAGGACATTCACACATTTCCTTGTAAAAACAACACCAATGACTTGGATGTTTAACTCAATGAATAGAAATTAAGTTAAAATTACTCTTATCATGTTCATATCGATGACTTTAGAATTTATCAATGGAGTGATTATGTAAATCAATATTTTATCCACGAAAAGAGGGGTGGAAATTACTACATAAGTAAATAAACTGTTTTTTACACATAAACTTCGACTAATGTAATCAATGAAGTTTTCGTAAAACTGAATGAGAGGAAATTGAAATTAGAAATTCCCTTCCCGACTTGGAATCGTATGACAAATAAACCCAATGAAAGAAGGATCATCCAATGATGATATAAATACACATAATGTAATATATATTACGCAAACAGTACAATCATGGATAGTACATACCCCACACAAAAGGTAATATTGGAAAATATAGCATGAATCTCAGAGGAATAAAAGTCAGATGAAAACCCCTTACCTTGTACCTTTCCTTTATCGATGGTATGTTAACCTCCTGTTTAATAGTTAATACATTGTTCTTAAATTATAATAGTAACATATACATAAATATGATATCATATATGATCCTCTAATATTGCATTGTTAATAATATTTTAGTAGTATCATCGTTTTAGGTGTCAACTGATTCATTTTTGTTTATATGGTTGGTTGCGTATACCATGTTTGTTATGGATTGGATGTATTTTATTCCTATACATAATTATATTATATTGATAAACATTATTTTTAATCATAAAAGTAAAATTATTCTTGAATGATTAATATGGGGAAGGAATCTTATCACGTTTAGGAAGACGGTAATCTGTACGTACACACGAGTGACAATATCATTATATTGATGGAGAAATCATATGTAATTGGATGGTATATAATATATAAAGAATCATTGAAATTTTATCATTATTATTTACATCAGTTATATTAATTATTTTACCAATCTAATATAATAATTTTTTTGAATAACAAACTACACCACGACGAGGAGACGGTAATCCCTACGTATGCACGTATGGTTACATTGTCATTTATAGGATGGATAGAATAATGAATACGGTTTTACAGTATTTATAATAACATCAATGTATATTGAAGATACTAGAATTATTATTTTAGAATGGAACCAACATGGAAATAAGAAGTTGAAGAATAAATGAACTTGAAAGAGGTGACAGAAATATTTACCTCTTCTTTGGGTTCTTCGTTTTGATTTGATCAAAAGGGCTCTGTAACATGGCTTTATGAAAAATGTAAGGCCTATAGGATGAAGGGATAAACGTTGGTAGGATATTTGGGTAGGGTTTGGCCGAGACAAATGGATTTGGAGGTGTTAAATTAAGAGAATGGTAAGTACTCTTTTATATGAGAGGTGAGTGTCACTTTAGGAAATGATTGAAATATTATTTTATAATAAAATAATTTTCTGTTTATAATGGCTCAAAAATGAATTATTTAGAGTCTATGGTAGGATAAGTCCAAAAAATATCAACTAATAGGTTTCAAAAAGGTTTTTTTCATCATATTAACCTTATCTTTTAGAATTAACTCTATGTTAAATAGTTTGACATTTTCCATGTCTTTTTGTAATTTTATATTACATGGTTAATAAACATACATTAACAATCCAAGAAAAAACCATGTGGATCATAATTAATATATATAACCTTATATAAGTCCATTCTCCAAACCTTATATTTTTAATAATATTATATCAATTAATAATATAGTTTTTGTTTTAAAAACTCTATTATGTCAATTTTGAGAATATTGATTATTTGGTTTTTCTGAAAGCCATAAAAAATTTATCACATAGAAATAATAATATTTAACCAACCCAAACATGTTATAGTATCCTATAAAATTATTTTAATTCATCATAAGTCTCAAATTATATTTATTTAACTATTAATAATATCAATCATTTTAATCTTTCATTAATAAGGTAATTACAACATCATCATTATGTCATAAATAAATTAAATTATTTAATGTATAAAATTTATAAATAAAATACCATTATGTAGGAAATATTTTTATCTTTCTAATTAGTTTTTATAGATGAATTTATCTTATGTATAACCCTATATTAAAAATGGTTTAGTTATTAATCTTTGAATTTAACTCCTTTAACACTTCATTAAATAAAATAATTATAAATGTCATAATCTAATCCATGTGGACCAAAGGGGGTCATATTTTATTCCTAAGGTAGTGTGTGGTCTAATTACACTTATCAAATAGAATTAAGAAATGTTTTAGGGTAATTATAATATCATTTTCCACTTCATTACCCTATTTACTTTTAACTGTGTAAAATATAAGTAAACAGTTATTATTCGCCGAAAATTATTTTAATCTTATTGAACCGCATTTTACTTATTGATATTAACCATGTCATTTTAGTTTTTGAAATTCAACTCATATAAGTGGTAAAATTAGGTTTTATATAAATTTTCCAATGCCCCTAGGAGGTGGGTAAAAGATGGTAAAAGGTTCAATAAAATTTATATATATCTAAAATTATTATAAAATGACTCCGAAGATTTATATTGAAAAAATATAGGAAATATATATCTATTTTGACCTAATATATATTTAAATAAAATAAATAATTATTTAAATAAAAATTTTTGTTTTAACCAATAACGTAGTGTTTTTTACTATTGATCAAAAATTAAAATTTTCAGAAAAATACCAAAAATTCACCCTAAGCTATTTTTGATATTACGAATTCAAAAATGAAGTCAAATTTGAAAAATAAAATTTCTAAAATTTCAAAAATTAGATATTACTAGTCATAATAGCTAGTTTTATTGGTGGCAGTGTGTTAGAGTCTCTAAGTTGTGTATAACGCAAGCTATTTCATTATTCAAAGAAAATCGTATTATGGATGCTTGTGGTGTTACACAATCCTCTCCTTAAAATAATATGATCCTCAAAATTTCTAAAACATTCATGCATAAAACGAATCAGGTGGTTCTTCATCATATGTTTCTAGGGTTCCCATGTTCCCTCATGCATCTTATTATTTCTACATATAACTTTTAACAGTTGAGTAGTCTGATTTTTCAGTACTTATTCTCTAGTATCGTGAATTTTGATAGGCTCTTCACAATAAGACAGATCAGGTAACAGTTCAATTACCTCATAGGTGAGTACATAGATCGTTTTAATGGTCCGATGTACGTTGGACTCAATTTAACATTCTTACTGAAACGTATAACACCCATCCATGGAGATAGTTTAAGAAAACATGATCTTCTACAAGAAATTCCAAATCCTTCCTTTGGTTATCAGAATAGATCTTTTTTCATCTTTGGGATGCATTAATGTGGGTTTGGATAACCTTCACCTTTTCCATTGTTACCTGAACATGTTCGGGGAAAATGAGTTATCTTTAACCCACATCATCCCAATAAGTTGGTGTACGACATCTCTTTCCATATAACGCTTCATATGGTGCCATATGAATACTTGATTGGATGATATTGTTTTATAAAAATTCTACTAGAGGTAAATATTGATCCCACATAACTTGGAATTCAAGTGAGAAAGATCTCAATATGTGTTTTATGGTTTGAATAGTCCGTACTGATTGTCCATCAGTATGAGGAAGGTAGGCAGGGCTCAAATGAAGTTCATTATCCATGACATTCTAAAGACTTTTCAAGAATCTAAATGTAAAATGGGGATCACGATTAGAAACAATCGATAGAGGCACTCCATGAAGTCATATAACTTAATTAATATATATTCCTCTCATATGTTCATGTGTTAAATCTTCTCCTATATCAATAAAATGTGTTGAAATGGTAAGACGGTCAACAATGACCCATATTGCATTATTCCTTCTAGGAGACTTTGGTAGTCCCATGAATAAGTCCATCGTAATATTATCCCATTTCCACTCAGGTATGGGAATAGGTTGCATGACCCCTCTAGGTTGTTTCCTTCTATCTTTCAGCTGTTGAAAACCCATACATCATGATGAAAATCAGCAATCTCCCTCATTATGTTGTCCTACCAAAAATGTTCATTCAAATCTCAATACATCATTGTGCTACCAAGGTGTGTGGAGAAAATGGAGCTATGAGTATCTTCAAATAATTCCCCTCTTAGATCAAGTATATCAGGAACACAATATCTCTTCCCAAATTTCAAAATTCCATCTTCAAATTTGAATTCACTGAATCTCCCATCATTCATAGCCTTAATCATCTTGTGAAACACTTCATCATCATTCTGAGATCTCTTTATCCTTTTTAGTAATGATTTTTTGGAAGCCATTTGAAAAAGTATTGATGTTTCACCTTCCATTGTTATTCCCATATCTATCTTTACTAGATCCATGTATATATGATCCTTTTCAACTCTCATCTTGTTCGAAACTCCATGATCCTTTCAACTCAAATCATCTTTTACCTTATTTTCCTTCCCGGGGTGGTAGTGTATTGTTAAATCGTAATCCTTTAGTAGTTTAATCCATCATGTTTGCCACTTGTATAGTTCTTTCTGTGAGAATATATACTTCAAACTCTTGTGATCAGTATATATCTCACATTTTTCACCATAGAGATAGTGTCTCCATATGATCAAGGAAATAATTACAGCCGCTATCTCAATATCTTGTGTGGGATAATTTTTTTCATGAATTTTTAGCTGCCTAGAGGCATAGGAAATAACTATGTCATTCTACATAAGGACAAAACCATGACCATTCTTTGAAGCATCACTATAAATAACAAAGGCATCTTTCCCTAATTCTAGAGTCATGATAAGATAATTGACTAATATTCTCTTCATTTATTCAAAACAATTCTTCACACTCATTTTTCAATCAAATCTAACCCTTTTACATGTGAGTCTGGTTAATGGGTTAGCCAACCAGACAAAATTCTGGACGAAATGTCGATAATATCCTTCTAAACGAATAAAACTGCGTACCACAGTTATACTCATTGGTACTAGCCATACATGTATTTCCTTGGTCTTGGAACGATCAACAGAGATTCCATCAATAGAGATAATATGGCCTAGAAACGAAATCTCATGGGGATAGAATTCACACTTTCAAAACATCCCATATAATTCATTTCTTCAAAGAGACTTTAGAATAATGCACAAATGATTTTTAGGATCTATGTAGCCTTTGAGTATACCAAGATATCATCTATAAATACCACTACAAAGTCATCAACATATTCCTTGAAAACTTTATCCATTATATCCCTGAAGGCATAGGGTGAATTAGTCAATCCAAAAGTCAATACAATAAACATGTAATGCTCGTACCTATTTTGAAATGTTTTTTTCCGAATGTCTTCCTTCTTCACACGCAACTGATGATGTCCATATTGAAGGTCAATCAATGAAAAATATAGATCTCCATGATGTTGGTTGAATAAATCATCAATGCAAGGTAGGGGACACTTGTTCTTTATTGTTATAGCATTGATCTCTCTGTAGTTAATGAAAACCCTCATAGACCTGTCTTTATTATTAACAAAAAGGATAGGGACTCCCTGTGGAGAAACACTAGGGTGAATACATACCTTATTATTCAATTCCTCTAGTTTTTTTAGGTCCTCTAATTCCACTATGTCCATTTTATAAGGGGTCTTCAATATGGGCCTTGAACCTGGAATTAAATAAATCAAAAACTCAATTTATCATTCTAGAGGATGTCCAGGTAGATCCTCCGGAAACACATCAACAAATTATTGTATAATAGGTTCATCCTATATTAGAAAATTATTTACCTCATCTATAATTATTTCATTTTCTTGATCCACAATAATTGAATTTTGTAAAGAAATTGGGGGTGGATCTAATGAAGAATTAGGTGGTGAAGTTTCTACTCTAAAGATAAGGTACTCCTTATCATCATTGAAACTTTTAACCTCCTTCTCCACATAATAAATATTCACATCATGTCCTGAAAGCCAATCCATTCCAAGGACTATATCAAATTCAATCATGGGTATGACGATTAGATTATCAGATAAAGAACATTTTTATTCCCTAATGGGAACTGATTCACAAAACATTGTTCTGAAGATAGTTCCCTTAGGTGTCTTGAATGAAAACTCCCATTTTTAGTCCAATTGAAAATAACTAATTTTCATAGTAAATGGAAAGATATCAAACAATGAAATGATCTTGAATAAAATAAATCATTAGCTAAACATGATGAAACCATTAAATTACATGCCACTATGTCTTTTGGAGCTTCAACCTCAACTGTATTGATCGCATAAGCTTGGCCTTTATCCCTTGGATTTTTTTGAGGTATGATCCCCTGGCTCTTAGGTAATTCATTTTCATAATTCCACTTTTATCTACAATTATTTCATTCAAGATTGACTATATCTTTCTTCCCCTTGCAATCGGGTGCTTGGTGGCCTTTTCCACAAAACTTTTAATAGACTCCCTTTCCCTTCAGGAAAGTACCAAGGTGTTTCTTCCCACATTACCACAGGATGGATATTCAAATTTTCTCTTCTTCCACTTATTTCCTTTTCCAGATAGTTCAGTAGATCTCTTACTCTCATGATTTTCTTTAACATTGTAAGACATAGATAATTCCTTTTCTGTCTTGAGAGAACAAGAGCTATATCTTCATACGATGAAAATGATTGTGAGATTAATGATTGAAGGTGAAATGTTCTAAACCCATAAATGTATCGATAAATATTACTCATTGGGTTACGTAAATAATATGATGCATGCCTTTCTAACATTTTAATGTTTTCCTCATACTTTGCAAAATTATCATCCTCCTTTTTCCTTTGACTCAAAAATTGTCTTTCCATATCTACTTGATGGTTAAGAGAAAAGTACTTTTCGAAGAAAATATCATTAAACTCCCACCATTCCATGTACGATACTTATTCATCTTCCTTTTTGTTTTGGATTAATGACCACCATTGATCTACATCCCTCGTGTGGCGATAAACTACCATGACAACTTTTTTTCTTTTTTTACTCTCCAAAACATGAAATATTTTCTCTGTGGAACTTATCCATTTCTCAAATACTAATGGATTTTTACTCCCATTGAATGTTGGAGGTTGTTTATCCTAAAGAGTTATAACATTGATCTTCATCATTGTGGATCGAGGTTCTCCTTACAGGTAAGGTTATTATTCATAACCTAAGGGAGTTTTCCAAGTATGGTGATAAGATGATCAGTACCAGTTGCATCACCAGCTCCACTATAATTATCTTGAGTTAGAGGAAAATCCCTATATGGATTATGTGTGTTGATACGGTTTCCATTTCTTCCACTAGGCTCCATTTCTAAAAAAATGGAATACACTAGATTCGTTTATAAATCACAATACATAATTACAAACTTGTAAAACACTTAACATAAATTGAATTGTTTATTGATATAATCCATAATAATAAAAATGTTTTCTTGGAGGATGTATATACTCATAAACCCCTCATAACTATTTATAATGAAAATGATAATTATCCTAGGCATGTCCCACAGGAGTGTCATAACCCAGATTGCAGCAATGCCCATTGTCGTGCACCAGTTACCATTTGAGTCTAGCTCAAAGAGATGTTTTTTGGGTTTTACCACTAGGTACATCTATGCCAGAGACAACACTACCTACTCGTATCCAGATAGGGATGTATTTCTAGAAAAACTCACAAAATATATACAGTATCAAAATTCTAGGAAGTTCTTTTATTCTAATCCTCAATGTCTATCTTAGGGTAATGTTCTCTAATCAGAGTTTTTCTAAATCTAGCTTTCAAGGTATTTACTAAAAATCATATGATACTAATTGTAATACACAAACCTAGTTACCCAGAGTGGTGTCATTATAATGAAACATTCTCCTGATCACAAGGGATCAAATCCTAAAATACCGATCAGTTTAATATCATTGGAAGTACTAGATACATTCATAAGTTTTACATTATATCATAAAATAATAATATCGACAACATTTTATCCCCATTGAACACACTTATATCCTTACCCTATCCATATAGGTCAACCATCAAATACTTCTTCACGTTAGACGAAAAATAAAACATAGAAATGGGTGATCTCAGATGCTCAGTATGGATAACAATATAGTGGAAACTTTCATAAATAAGAATAAACATTTAAGTCTAAGTATAAGACTAAAACAAAAGCCATTTAACCTCAAACATTATCATAATACATCAATGATAAAATCAAATATTTCCATTTACATATTCACATGAATATTATACTAGTTGAATAATCACATTCAATATCAATATCCACTTTCATAATGATGGAATGCATAATGCCAGATTTCATAACCACAGAGTCAAGGCATTATGGAAAGACTACAAATAAAATTTTGTCAAGGCCTTGTCCAAAGACACTAGTTTTTGTCATGAGACCTACCGATGGATCGAGGGTCTATAGTGGGCTCCACCCATCACTTACTAAGTCCAATGCATTCCTCATATGAAAAGGTTTAAACATAACATAGACATTCATATTAAAACTATAACATGAAAGGAAAATACTTTTTCCATAAACCATGAAAGGTATAAAAATTACACATCCATAATAAAACATGTAATAAAACATTCAATACAGTATGGAAGATTTGTATCATAATAAATAAACATTGATCAAGTATAATATCTTTGTCTCGCGTTCTCTCATCACACTCTCACACAGCGATGCCCTAGATCCATGGCGACGGAGCTCGCTCCCCCCCCCCCCCCGATTAGAGGGGGGGCGTCTCGCATTCGTCTGTGAGAGATGACCCTTCTACATGCTCTGTCCTTCCTTCATCCATCCCTCATATTTCTATTTCCCCAAAAGTTTCAGATCATTTCTGGGAGGCACCCTAGTTATCTCTACTTCTGGAGAAGCTTAACAGTGTTCCAGATCTATGCAAATATACATTGGTGGCCCAATTTAGTCCTCAGCGAACTTCGGTGGAAGTCATTAATCATTTCATCTTTGATTCCTTGAAGCTCCGTGAGAACCCGGTCGTAGGGTTGCTTGACTGGAGACATATAATAGTCCGATTTGGATCAGAGGAAGACAAGATTGATGCTCGGTCTAGGGAACCACAGAGGTGCGGTGGATCATAATTTTATTTGTTTCACTGGAGCTTTGAATTTCATATGCGGTGTGACCCTCCATCGATTGCAACATGGGTAATCCTTCCTGGTCTTCTTCTTTCGTTTCAAAATCCCTCTATTCTCTATGCTGTTTGTAATTTGATTGGATGTTATTTATGCTCAGATCAACGGACTGAGTCTGTGTTACACTGGATTTTCCCACGGATCTGTGTCAAGGTTGACATTAAAAAGCCTTCAGTGAATTTTGTCTGGATAATTGATGGGAGGGAGTTCTGATTGATGCACGAAGTTGTATCTGAATAGTGGATGCAGTTCAATGTGGGGTGCAGAAGTTTTGGGCATCTGGAGGCTCTCTGACATATTGAAAGGTTGGGTAGTGCCTCGCGTGTGGTAGAGAAGAACTATAGTGGTGGATGCGAGGGTTTTAATGCCGGAAGTCCAGCTCAGGCGGTGATGGAAGATGGACTTGGAGTGGCTTTGTCAGATTCTGGAATGATGAATGTGGGTCTGTGTTCTTCGGTGGAACCTGTTGTGTACACCACTGCAGGAGAGTCTTCTGGGATTGGAGTCTGTATGGAAGCCTCTTTCACTGCTATTGCATTAGTGGATGAAAAAACTGATGGGATTGTGGAGGGGGAGGTGAGTCAGGACCTTCATGTTGCTGCTCCGGACCTTGCTTGCAATATCAAGACAGTGCAGGTTCTGATAAATCCAACAGTGTTGCAAGTTTATGATAGGTTGAGGGATGATATTTGAGTAGGGTCTCAAACTGAGGATGAGGGGATATGCCATCTGCAGTTGGTTACTCTCATTGAGGTGCCCTTGGAGAATTCGGATGGGATCTTTGGAGCACAAACATGATTACCCACTGCTCTGATGGAGTGGTGACCTTTAACTGATTTGAGAGTTTGGAGAATGAGGATCTACCATTGATGATGGATGGTATCCAGGGAAAATAAGGTGCTGATTTGAAGGATGTTGTCACTAGAAATGGGGGAGTTGTGGAGGAGGAAAAGGATATGGATTTTTTTGTTGGTCCCAGTAACCCTCAATATGGGGAACATGCACAATGTTTAGCCATGATCGACTCTAACAATCAATTTTAGCAATAACAGGAGAGGGGGAATGATGGTTATCCGAAGGTGCACACCTTTGGAAAATGGGGTGAACTCTCTGATAGTGACATGGATAATGATAGTAGTAGGGCACAAATATATTATATTGATATTGTTCATGGCGTAAAGAGTAAGGAGTCCAGGAATGAGAATGATGTGACTGATCCACCAAGAAGAAGGCGGATGAAGGATTACTATTATTTGCCTATGCTGATGACTACTATGTCCTCTGGCCTGATGTCTTCTAAGGAGATTCTTTATTTGGAAAAGTTAAATCTCAGAACGAAATATGCCAAGATTCTGACATAGGTTGACAACTCAGAGTGGGAGTTGGCTACTGCAGATGAAGCAACAGATCATGATTATGGAGACAGGTATGAGTGTTATGACTTGTAGTTCCTTTTATGGTTCGTGATGTTTTTTTCACATTCTGGTTGTACTTTTCCATTATTTTAATAAATGTTTAGAGACGTTGTCTCTAGCTGACATTATGGGTAATTATAATATCTCATAATAAATGTTGACATAGTTGAAAATGATCAGTAAAAATCTTTAATAGAAATATCCCTTTTCATGAAAAAATTAAAAAGTATCACTATTTATCAAGACGTTGTTTAAAATACATTTTTGAATAAAAGTTTCCCAAAAAAATTGAATCTTTTAAAAGTAATTTCAATTTTAAAACCTTACAGTTCATATAAATAAAACCTTAGAATCATTGTTTAAACATGGACATTATGGAGAATGATTTAGAAGAATAATTTTTTTAAAAAAATTACAATGATTTTCTAGTTAGAGTTCCTCTCCAAATGAGAGACGCTTGAATTCAAATAATTAAGGTAAGGAAAACATTATAATATCATTATAATAAAGGTATTCATGATATACTATGTCAAAGTACAGTATATACACAAAATTAAATTCAAATGGCGCATAACAACAAAGAATCCTCAATGGAATGTAAGTTGAGATGAATTTCATTATAAAGACTGTATCCTTAGGTTAAGGATAATTACATCACATATTTTTGTGGAAAATAATTAAATACACTCAATATGATTGAATATTTAATGTAAATCAATCAGAGGACATTCATACAAATTCTTGTAAAAACACAAATGACATGTATGTTTAACTCAATGAATAGAAATTGAGTTAAAATTAATCTTATCAGGTTTATAGCGATGACATTAGAATTTATCAATGGAGTGATTATTTTTATCAAAATTATATCAACACAATGAGAAGTGGAAATTAATAATAAGTAAATAAATAGTGATTTCACACATAATCTTCGTGTAAAGAAATTAATGATGATTACATAAAACTAAATGAGTGTAAAGTGAAATTTGAAACTCGCTTACCAATTTAGTAATATATCAACCATACAACCCACTGAAGAAGGATCATCCAATGATGATGTAAATACACAAAAATTATATTATACGATGCAAAAAATACAATTAGGGGGAAGTACATACACCACACAAAAGGTAATAGAGGAAAATATAACATGAATCTCACAGGAATAAAAGTGAGATAAAAATCACATACCATGTACTTTTACTTTGTTGAAAGTATGTTAACCTCCTGTATAATATTTAAATAATTTTTATTAAATTATAAAAGAACAATATACATAAATATGGTATCATATATGATCTTCTATGGTTTATTTGTTAATAATATTTTAGTAGTATCATCATTTCAGGTGTTAACTGATTCATTTTCTTTTATATGGTTGGTTACGTAAGCCATGTTTGTTATTGATAGGATGTTTGTGATTCATATACAAAATTATATTATGTTCATAAACATTATTTATAATCATAAAATAAAAATTATACTTTAATGATTAATATGGGGAATTAATCTTATCGCATTTGTGGAGACGGTAATTCGTACGTACGCATGAGCGACAATATCATTATATTGATGGGGAAATCATATGTAATTGGATGGTATATAATATATACATAATCATTAACATGTTATATTTATTAATTAAATAATTAATATTCATTATTATACTCATCAAAAATAAAAATGTGTTTGAATAACAAATTGCACCACGACATGGGGACGGTAAGCCGTACGTACACACGTATGGTGACTTTGTAAATTATAGGATGGATAGAATAAAGAATATTATTTTACAATATTTATAATAACATTATAGTATATATAAGATAATGGGGTAATTATTTTATATTGTAAACAATAGATAATGAGGAAGTGGAAGAAGAAAAGAACATGAAAGAGGTGATGAAATATTTACCTCTTCTTCAATTTCTTCCTTTTGATTTCTACAAAAGGACTCTATAGGTTGGATCAATGACACATGGAAGGCCTATAGAATTAATTTAGTAACATTTTGAGGTTATTTGGGCTGGGTTTGGATGAGCCGAATGGCTTTGGAGGTGTGAAATTAAGTGGAGGGGAAGTGAGATTTTAAAGGAGAGGTGAGTGTCACTTTAGGAAACCATTGAAATATTATTCTATAATAAAGTCATTTTCCATTTATAATTGCTAAAAAATGATTTATTTAGTATATAATGTGGGGATGGATCTAAAACATCTCAACCAATAGGTTTTATATTTTTTTGGTCATCATATTAACATTATTTTTTATATTTAACTCTAAGTTAAATAGTTTGATATTTACCATCTCTCTTTGTATTTTTATATTTCATGGTTAATAAACATACTATAGCAAGATAAGTGAACCCCATGTGGTTAATAATTAATATTTATAACCTTATCTATGTCCTTTTTCTGATACATTTATTTTTAGGAATATTATATCAATTAATAATACAGTATTTGTTTTAAAAACTCAATTTGGTCAATTTGGATAGTATTTTGTATTTGTTTTTTTCAAAGACACAAACAAATTATAATTTCAAATAAATTTTTTTTTCAAACAACCTTGACAAGTATTAATAACCTATAAAATGAGTGTAATTCATCATAAGTATCAAATTATATTTATTTCGATATTTATAATATCAATTATTATAATAATTCATTAATAAGGTAATTACTACATCATCATTGTGTCATAAATAAATTAAATTATTGAATGTATAAAAATTATAAATAAAATAACATTATGTAGTAAATATTTTTATATTTCTAATGAATTTTAACAGTTGAATTTATTATATGTATAACCATATATTAAAAATGGTTTAGTTATTAAATATTGAATTTATCTCTTTTATCATTATTTAAATAAAATAATAATAAATGTCCTAATCTAAAACAAGTGTATCAAAGGGATCATATTTTATTCCTAAGGTTGATTTTGGTCTAATTACACTTATCCAATATAATTAAGACATGTGTAAAGGTAATTATGATAGAATTTTTAGCCTGAATTACCCATTTTACTTTTAACCGTGGTAAATAAAAGTAAAAAGTTATTGTTCACCTAAAATTATTTTCATATTATTGAACCCCATTGTACTTGCTAATAATAACCATGTCTTTCATATTTTTGAAATTCAAATCACAGAAGCAGTAAAATTATGTTTTATGCAAATTTGAAAATGCTCTGAGGAGGTGGGTAAAAGACGGTAAAATGTTCAAAAAAATATTTATATATCTAAACATATTTTAAAATTTATCCAATGAATTTCATTGAACATATATAGGTATTATGTATATAATTTGACCTAAATTAAATTTAAATAAAAATATTCAGTATTTTCCAATAACGGTGTGCTTTTTACTATTCATTAAAAATTGAAGGTTTTCATAAAAATACCATAAAATCAACATAAGCTAATTTTGATATTCCTAATTAAAAAAAGAAATCAATTTTGAAAACTAAAATGTATAAAATTTTAAAAAGTGGGTATTACTATTCATAATGGCATGTTTGGTTGGTCGATGTGTGTTTGAATCTCGATGTTGTATACATTTCAAGCTATTGCATTATTCAAAGGGAAACGTGTCGTGGAAGCTTCGGGTGTTACAAAAAAATTTATGGCCACTTTTAAAGGATTATTCAAAAACTCATGGACATGATGAGAGCATGCTCAATGAAATTTAAAGGTGGATGGGATAAATATATTCTATTTGTCAATTTCTCAAACAACAGAAGATTCCATTCAAGTATTCAACTGTCACCCTATGAGGATATATAATGGAAGTATGGAATAAATCCAACTTGTTGGGATGAATTTGGTGAGATAATGCTTCATGGGCTCGATCTTGTGCAATAGATGACAGAAAATGATCATTCTAACCGACAACACAAGAATGTTACTCAGAGTGTGTATAAGATCTATCCCTAGGTACATTAGCCCACATGAAATCATTGATAACATTTCATTACTGTCCTATCGACTTCCACATCTTTGAAATCTAGATCATATACATGATTCATTCCATGTATCTCTCTAGAGTAAGTACATACCTAACCCTTTCCATGTACTGAATCATAATGTGGTACAACTGGAACATGACCACTCTTACAAGAAGAAGATAGTGGATATATTGGAATGTTGAGATAAGTTTCTATGCATGAATACTACACAAATCGTTATTATTTTCAGGTGGAACCACAAATATGGAAAATCTATGTGAGAACCAGATGAGACAATGAGGAAAATGTACCCACACCCTTTCCCAATAGATGGGATGAATTGGAATTTCTTGGAAAAAAATTATTAAGGGGGGGAGTAATGTAACGACCCGAACATTTTGAATAATATTTTTCCATAGAAAATGTGTGTTATATTATTTTGAAATAAACTTATATATTTTTATTTAATAATGAAGTGAGTATAATATTTAATGTTACAAATGGGTTTCAACCATTATATGTCCATTGGTCAATTACATAAATTGTTCAATATGACAAATTTAAACTATCCTCTTAGTAAAAATTTTAATGTTATAAATATTATTTATAAATAGAAATGAAAAAGGATAATGAATACCAAAAAAATATTAGATGGCCTCACCATGTATAGTCATTCCATATGAATCCCATTTGTGATAACTTCTGAGGGAGGTATCATCACAAGGATTTTCTCTTGACCAAGCCCAATCAAAGCATAAACATGTTATACTTGACTGGAATCTCTTATAGGAGATGTTCACGTTAGTCAAAATTACCACTCATGTGATCTTATCCAACCCAACCTAAGATTCTATCAACATCGCACACCACACACTAAGGTCTTATGTGGGTGTTATAAGAGGTTATGGGTCTAGGACTCATCTATTTAATGTGTAATCCATTTGTATAAATAAAACTGTTATTCCAACATTTTCGTTATAAGAATATCTTGTCATCAAAATATGATGAATTTGGTAAACTGATTTTTTGGATAGAAATTTTACTTTTAAGAAATGATATTATTATTATAATAAATTATGTTTTATAAAGAAATATTATTTTGTTTAAATGGATTGATATATCACTCCTTTTTAAATATAAATGATAAAATAAATATTTTTTGAAGTGTCACAAATTTTACTATTCATTTTACTATGCATTTTATATCTGCTATTATTTTTAATAAATTATGTTTTTACATTTAAAAGATAAATAAATAATACCTAGAAAATTTATTTGATAATATAAACATCATTTTTCTAATATCAATGTAAAAATTAGGATAGGGAGAATTTAATAGAATATTCCAAAATATTTTGTTTCTCGAGGAATAATCAAAATATAGAATGTGTTTTTTGTTCTGTTTAATGACATCATAATAATGTAAAATTTAATATAATATTATTTTCAACTATTTGGGATTAAAATAAAATAATAGGTTTCACAATTTTCCAATACTAAGGGAAAATTCTACGGGGAAGCCCATGGTTTTGAATTTATCACTACCTAGGTGTACTAGAAAACTATTAAACAAGTCCCCTACATTTTCTATAGATACCCACCCATTTCTCCATTTTCATTCAGTCAAAATTAATTCTAAACAAAGATATGATATTTTTACCTCCCATGTACTTCTCCCACAGGTTCCTCAATCCCTTAATGTCCCAAATAATCTAGTTGTGGGAGTTACACTTCAAGGTAATAGAAATCTCAACTCCTCTTTTCCTTTTATGTTCCCTTTTTATATGGTATGTCTTTCCAATTTATATACTATGCTCTAATATCCATTTAATTATATCCCAATAGAATATAAATATTATTTTTTTACTGGGATGACCTTTTCCCCTCTCTTGTTAATGTTATCTAAAACCATGTTTCATACAAGTTTTCCTCCTGAGTTTTCTTCTCAAAATTTCACACTATCTGTCATCAAATTATTTTATTTTATTTATGTGAATACCAAACATTATTTATTTTCTTAGGGTATTCCCGATAATTTAAAATTAATTATTTTATTCTAGTATAGACATTCATATAACCCTTATTCACTTTATATTTGTTACAAATGACATAATGAACATATTTTAAGCACTTTTTAACATGAAATGTTTTTGATACGAAAATCATTTTATTTATTCTCCATGTGTTATTTATAATATGTTTGATAATGATATATGTGGATAACATGAAAATTAATAAATATTGAGGGTTCACTATGATAGGGATCTAATGTATTGTGTAAATAAGTTAAACCCTAGATATGATATGTTTTATGATACCTTGTTCAATGATCTTTTTAATTTTTATGAAACATCGGTGACAAACCATGGTGATATTTTGATGAATGTATAAAAAAATTGTTTTAGAAACATTTAAATGATAGGATTCATGATCATTAATTTATTATATTCTTATTGTTATCATTTTCATTCCAAAATGATATTTTTCATGTTGTTGTTGAATTTCTTCAAGATCACATTTAATCTGTTTCCCTTGCATTCCGTCCCTGGGAAATATGATATACATTTACATTGATGTATATTACTAGGATATGATTTTTAAAAAAATTACATAGGATGAACCATTGAGAATCATTTCTAGTATAATAGCATATTGTTTTAGTTTTTCTTGTATTATGTTCCATTTTTTAAAGAAAATAAATTTGAAATGATCCTATGTTTTTACAATGTAATGAAAATTTATTTAATAAAAATAATGGATACCATCAGATTATGATATTTATACAACCTCCACCACATCATAGAGTATTATTTTCTTATTTAAGAGGTTTAATTGAAAATTGTATTGTCAATATTATCTCCACTTTTCCCACATATTAATCTTGGGGAACACATAAAATATGGATTTCACTGAGTCTCTCTCGATTACCATCCACCAAACAACCTCAGGAGGATCCTCAATGGGAATTATTACGTGACCCATTACATTGTATATGAAAACTAATGAATGTAGTTTTTTTCCAATTCATTCCAAAATAGTGGTGAATCCCCCCCTTTAAATTATTTTGGCGATGTGATGTCTATAATTCACTATAAAATTGAAAATGTCAGCACAATAGGCAATTTGGATGGTCTGAAACATGAATCAATAATACAAGTGTAATAAAAGGGTAATTATGTTCAACAAATGATCCACAATGAAATAATAGAGGATGGTGTACACACCATAAATTATAGGTACCCAAAAAAAATAATCTCCATCAAATTATCAGATACCACCCCACTAAAGTGAATTGAAAAAATAATAGGAAAATTTTATGGCTATATCCTACCCATTATTAGAGGAATTCAAACATTCTATAATTGAAAAAATATTAACTTAGTAAGTGGATGAAATTAAATATTTAATGATTCTAAATATTAAATTACTATGAGTTAATATGCATGTTGGGTATGTTCTTTACAAAGACCATCTCCTTAACCTTTCAACGGATCTCCCTTTACTAGAAGACCCCATTATTCCAACAAATCATGAGTTGGGAAATATGTTAAAAATTGGTGTTAGAAAACCAATATATTGATATCCAACATATTCAAGATGTCTATAGTTCCCAAAATTATTAGAAAAACCTGAAACATTTAAGGAACAATATCAATTTCAACACTATGTTTGTTACCCGCAACAAATAATAGCAGTCCTTCCATTTTAGGATCCAAGAATCAAATATCATAGTTGGGAACCTGCATAGCTAGCTTTCCCATTGGAAATCAGTAACACTATTTTGGCACTATCATCCTAGTTAAAGGATATGGAAGGTTTATGTTCACTAGTATAACTATATAGAAATCCTTGACCCGAGTAGATATAAGAAATTCATAAAAACCCCAAATTATCATCCAGTGGTCTATAATTTCAATTGATTGAGATATTAAGAGATTCAATTGATTCATTTTTTGGGTCTTAATATAGTCGAAAGATTGGGTCTATTGTGTAACAATATATATCCAAACTCATATGCTTCATATAGTCTAGGTAAATTAAAACCATTTTTCTGTATACTTTTTTACCATAAATTTAAATTACATGATTCAAAAAACTATAAAATTAATTTCTCTATAAATTTAGGTCAATTATATAAATGAATTAAATCCTTGATCTCTTATATTTAACACAACTTGAGAATGACAGAGTCTTAGACTCTATTACTTGGAGTAAGGGTATGATGGTAATGTCCCAAAATACTATCAATTGAAATTCACAACATATATTTTTTCATATAGTTTAAAACATATAAAATCAATTTCAAACTACAATATATAAACTATAAATGAATAATGAATGAGAAAATATTTATTTCTTGAAATTATGGAAACCATTCTGAAGGAATTAAAATGTGACCCTTGTTATAGTATCAGTAACATTAGTAATAATAATTTGGAAAATATAATAGTAACATCATATATTAGAGTGAAAATAAAATTTAGGCATCTTATAAATGATAATATGTTATAATTATATCTTTTCATAAGTAAATAAATATTTTAAAAATTATTAAATAATGGTTGATATTTTTATAAAACATATATGATTTTTATAGAAATATAATGAATATAAATATTTAAAGTAAAGTTTATATTCCAAAAATAGATTCATAAATTAATATTATTTTTCCTTTTATGATTATAAAATAATATAATGAGACTGTAATTATAATTTCAATGTTTTATAAATTCATTTGTAATTTTAAAATCAATATTTTCATAGAAAGTGATGATTTTAATTAAAAAATTAATTTCCCATATTTTCAAAATTATTTTCATAAAATATTGTTCAATTTTTTATTCTTATCATTGGAAAATGGTTATGCTGAAATTTAGGGATTTTTCTAAATGACATGATTTTTTATGAATAGTAAAATACGATAACTTAAGATAAAAGCTAAATTCATTAATTTTTACATAGTGCTGATGTAAGGTAAATGTATGCTAAAAATATCAAACATAGCATAATTATGTAAATATATTTAGTGATAAGGTTTAAAATATTAACATCCTGATATAAAATAATGAACTGATGAATAAAATAATGAGAAAACTCACCTCTCATCCACTACAAATTCCACCCCTTTCCACCACTTCTACTCACCAGATGAAATCCTTGAATGTTTTACAATATATACCCAGTGAACTTCCCGGGCCTCTTACCCACATTCAGGATCCTATGGTATCAATAGAAGTCAAAAACCAATATCCCAAAGGATGAAGTCTTGGACAATAATTCCTGATTTAAAATCCTCTTCTTTTTATTTAATTTAGTGTCATTTTGTTCTATTTTATTTTTATCTCCAAGTATCCCCATATCCAAGTGGAATTTTAACTACTGTATATAATATAATCTAGAATGTTAATATGGAAATGGAATAATCTATCATCAAAACTCTTCACATGTCCCTTTTATTCAAAAAATGGAAACGTCATCTGTGAGGTGTTGTTTTATCACCTTGAAGGATGGAAAGTTTTCATTTTCTTTTAATGCATACAAATATGATATTTAAACCATTAAAATAATTTATAAACATTGTAAAAAAAATTAAAATATATTTTATGTTTTATAAATGATTTATGTAAACAATATTTAATAATAAATCTAAATTAGTTCATTGTGACTGAAAAACCTAAAATTTAATATAAACAATTATCCTTAACATTTTATCTAATGAATCATATTAATATCTTGGAATGGTAATATATTAGATAAATTACCCATATATAAGATCATTAATAACATACAACTTCAATTCTAGATAATTACCCACATTTTAAAAAATCTTCTATGCCTGTATACAGTTGAACCTATTAGGAAAACCAAAAAAACGATCACTCCCAAACAATGAAATAAAACATAATAACTCATCAAAACGTACACAAATGTACATAATAAATTAATTATTAATAAAATACATCTAAAATTTCTTTTTTATTTTTAAATTAATTCATCTAATTCGATTACCCAAGACAGGTATGTGATGAAAAAAGAAAACATAATGTAAGGGGATTCTCGAGCCCAACTCTCTTCCTTTAGGATTTCAATTGCTCACTACATTTTCTGTATGGATGATCCGTTAATGTTAATTAATTGTCATTTTTTTAAATTCCATTATATTTTAGGAGATATAAATTTTTACAATATAATTTTCTGACAAATGCAATGATTTTTCAAAAAGAACTCTTCCTTTTAAAAAACACATGTTTCACTTCCCTTGAGATATTTTATTATACACTCACAATTGATTATTCTTATTCCAATTATGTTATTTACTTTTTTTGTAAACCTACTATTTATTCCTGAAATTATAAATTATGAAATTATTATGAAACCCATTTAATTTCCATGGTATATTTTAGGGAAAATATTTTTATGCGTACAGTGTGGCAGACGTGATTGTGTAAATGATATGATGTGACTAGTGAAACTAGAATTATATATACTTCCAATGCATTAGGCAATGTAATTTATCTCATTAAATAACATGAATTATGAAAGAAAATGATTCTATTTTTGTTCACAGTGATGATGTTAGGATGATGCACATATGTTATTAATGAGCATGATGCTACCTTTGTTCAAAACAATGTGTGGTGTTTGAACACTACAACATTATGTTTCATTTTTAGGAATTACCACGTTCCAATACATCATTTTATAATTCCTATTATGTTTTTGAATATTATCCCATGATTATTTTATTATGATAATGATCATTCTTACCCCCATTATATTGGTTCATGTTCTTGGCAATCCTCTACCTAGGATTTTAGCTCACCGCATTCTTTAATGTTTATCCTATAGTGAATACTTATACTAAGGAGTACATGAGGAACATTAAATATCTATAGAAGAATAAATTAAATAATTTTTATGTTTTATTTTGTAAAATTAATGTTAGGACCTAAATTTACCAAGACAATAAAACATTAGATCCTAGTTTTTCCCCACTATTCTTTTGTTTACCATTAAAATGATTTAATAGTAATATATAAAACATTTGGGTCTTTATATTGACATAGTAATTTCTTATTAATCTCCCTTAGGGGGAGTTTTTGGATTTCAATATAAAGAACCTCTATGAGGAGTTTAAAATTTATCTTATACAAATAATATATATAGTATGGTTTCATAACATTCTATGGTTTGAATCTCTTGTAATATTACATAATGAAAAAAATACAAGCCTCAACCAATGTTAATAACTCCTAGGAAGTGAAAAGGTAATGTAGAAACCATAACTATCAAATTTACCAAAGATCATATTTATAAGACTACACAATATCTCATGACAAGTAGTATAAATGGAAACAATATCTTATCAATTATTGTAGAATTGAGAATTTTTTTACCATATATGAATCAAAAGAAGAATGTTTCCTATTTCAACGAAGAACGTGACCCTTTATACTTCATTAAAACCATGGAAAATATATTTATGGGATTGTTACATCCCATAAGGCTTAATCATGTGATTATAAGTGACCAAATGAATTATTGGACCTTTAACCACATAGTGGTTTCATCGTTCAGTAGTGAGTCTTTGATGACATTTTTGAGAAGATGGTTATTTGTGATAAATTAAATTGGGAATGAAACAAGAAAATTTTGAATGTGTTTCCACCCTTATTATAGAGGAATATAATGGATGATAACAAGACCCATGTATGGTTGAATCAAATAGATGTTATTTTGTAAATTGAAAGATGACTAATTGAACACATGTTATCCTCATGGAATAGATAAATCATCCAGTTGTATCCCAATTCCCCATAGCTATGGTGAACAAAAAACATCAAAGAAATTTCTTGAATCCAGAGAGAACCTTCTAAAATCATGAATAACATGATGATAAAAATTAAAATAAAGTTAAAAAACCAATAAAAATGTTTCATAAGGTCTTTACCAATGAATATGCAATGACTTTAGTCATGAAAGGATTGGTTTCATCCCACTAAATGATATAACAGGTACCACCCCACATATAGAATATTTCATTGAATAATAAAATACTCTTCAATTATATTAATTTCTTTCATTTTATGTAACCCTTATATAATGTTGAGTATACATATAAACCATTGTTCACCATACCTTATAAAATTGAAAAAGGAATTGTATATAGGAGCTCAAGAAATAAGTAATGAGACATTCAAGATTGAGCTCAATATTTAGGACACTTCTCCATTAACTACAAATATGTGGAAAATGTAACTTGAAAACACTCTAGAGAACCCATAATAGTATCAAGATAGTTCTACATCTACCAGAGTGTATCTAGATGGAAATATTTTCATAGAACAACTACTAAGTGTGAAAACATATGATCAGCCCCGACGAATGGGAAGGTCATGTCAGCTAATTTTTTTAGTGAAATAAGATCACTAAACTTCTATTTATGGGTCTCAACCCACTATATAAAACATGTCACCCCCTAAGTGACATCTTAAATAAAAACATCACATTGAGAAGTGACAACATTTAACTCAAAAACTGAATTATTTATGATGTTTTCTATTTTTTAATTATTGAATTTGATCTAAATAGCCCTTAATTTATCAAACTTTTTTTGGGAAGAACATATAAAGTCCCTATAAATCTCAATAGTTAAATGTTGAAGTCAATATTGTGGATTTATTTTTTGAAGGGATTTATTACATAGAGTGTCACATGGTCAAATCATTCAATGATCACGAAAAATGGACTTAATGTAGGGACAACTAAAACCCTATCATGTCTCCGAAAAAATGATTGAATTTATCATCCAATAAAACAAAATTGTTAATCACTAAATAGTGAACCACATTCATATCTAGATTCTTAATTGGTCGGGGTTTTGAAAACATGATATTTCTCAAAATATATTAACACATAGTTTTTGTGATATGAATGATCAAGAAAATATTATAATAATAAATATATTAGCTCTATTTGGGAATCTAATATTGAACTATGAATTTTCATTATTTTATAGTATACAAAATTCAATTTTCAAATTCGGTTGATAGGATTTCATTAATATGTAATCGTTCACCCAATATAAAATAATTGACTCAAATATCAGGTTATTTTAATTATTAGAACAATTTGTATTGAAAATGGGCTATTTTTATTCTATGATTGACTACCCATCAGTGGAGGGTTATATAAGATATAACAAAATTAACCGATTATTAATGATTTCACTCATTATAAAACATTGAATTATTTAAAAATGATCCTAACTCACATTTATTTTGAGATTTTAAATTAATATGTATTTTCAATAAATCCAATCATATATTTTAGTAAAAATTTTGGTATGAATTCACATACATTCATGATATCAGTCACACAATATGAACATGATTACATGGAATATGTATTTAATTTCTATAATAATGAAAGAACAACATGTAAAAAAACCCCTCACTTTATCACTATAATTCTAGAGGACCCCAACATCATTGTTTTAATTTTTAATGCCTCGCTTATTTTCAATATGAAGGAAGGACACCCTTATGTCATCATTTGATTGTCCAAATGATATTGTTTCTTCTAGATATGAAGATTACCATTGGTCAACACTTTCTTCATTCACTAAATAGGAGGATGTAGAAGGAAATATATGTGATACCACAATGTTTTATGACAGTGTCTCCAAACATATTAATGTGCTCTAGAAGCAAAAACATTGGTACATTGGACGACCCATGACCCACAAAGATTATTATTGTAATGTTTATTGAAAAAAGTGTTATTTTCAACTTTTTTTATTAAAAAATTGGATGTGTTCACCTAAAACTATATAGAACATCTAGTTGTTTATCCCAATTTTGATACCCACCACATGGGGTTTCTATAGTATCAACATGGATAAAATATGGTAGCAGTATGAGTATATCATACTCACACAACTAATTTTAAATCTGAAGGTGATTATATTACATATGACAATATAATTAGGGAAATAAAATTACAAAAACAGATCATGAATATTTTCTAGATCAAGAATAATAACTAGAATATCATATTTTTTATCGAAGTAGGAGATATCAACCAACATTACTCAATGGTTGGTTGTCCTGATCCTACCAAAGATCTTTTCATTGATGCATATTCTAGCTATCATGTCCTCCCATTTATTGATGCATACTAAAAATAAAATCAAATCTAAATAACCTGAGAATAAGAAGAATCCAATAATCTAGGGGATCCTAATAGATTTTACATCCATCAGGTGAGGTGTTTTAGCAGAAATAATGGTAGTACCACATATCCATATAATGTTCAACATATTCTCAAACCCTTATAGTGAAATATCATTCAATTTTATATGGATGACTTGGTGGAAAAATCCCAGTTACATTCTGATTATCCTATATATATTGATTTCATTTTGAATAATTTATATCATCACAAAATTATTGTAATCCCATTAAAATGAACATTTAGGATAACATCAAGAATGTAACATGAATTTAATATGTGTCACCATGTTAATGAAGTTAAAACTAATAAAAGTAATGTTATCCATGAAATTATTCCTCCTAATAAACTCAAAGAGTGGATATGAATTCATGGATTCCTTACCTTCATTAGAAACATCATAAAAAACCATACTAGAAAATTACCACCCTTAATAATAGTTATGAAGAAGGAACTACCTATCTATGTACTAATGATTTTTTGGCTGATTTTTATACCTTAAAAAATATATCTTGTGTCCTCCAAAATTAATAATCATTGTTGAAGGAAAGACACAAATTTTATATTTGAAATTATTAGAAAGATCACAGGGATCCATTATTGAATTGAAGAATAATTTAGTGTATGCGAATAGTTTCAACTCTCTTATTATAATAACTCTTAGTACTATGAATTGATATTCTAATATTTACAATAATTTCCCTATGATTATCTTTTTAGTTTAAAAAATGAAGAACTATATGTGATATGATAAAGTCTATTGGAACCCTCTTAATGAACTTCTCAAATATAACCTCAAGTGAAATATATTAACATGAGGATAAGAACTATGAGTGGTAAATCTTTAGAATATTGACATTAATTTAATACCATTAAAACACATAAAGTGACATGAATTAGTAGTGTTTTATAAAATATAATCCTTATATGATAAATACACTATTGGATAATGAGTTATCAAATGAATATTCCATCTCTATCTATTAATTACTCAAACATTTGAGATTCCCACTAATAGTTATTTAATAATCTCAAAAGTAAAAACAATGGAAGACACTAAGAATAAAAAAATTCTTATGGGATTCATCCTTATCTCTCAAGTAATGGTATTCTTACATTATTATTTCACATTATTAGAGGGACTCCCCAATTGTGAGGTAGAAATCGAATCCTTCACTGTAGTAATTAAATGGACATCTCAAATACCAATATCCCTCATAAATGTTTGATGGTTATTTAAAGTATATAATCATGTAGATCAGTATTGACTATTACATTAAAAAGGAATACAATATTCACCTATTAAGATATATATAGGTATTTTTATAGAATTAACCTTATATCCAACTATAAATCACATCATGAACTCATATAATTCATTGGAAAATTTAGATTCTTATGTGGATATAGAATCAATTATTCCTTATAGGGAGGAAATGCTCATCATCATTTCTCATCAAAGAATGGGTTCACCATTCATTGGTAACAACATGTAAGTGATCAAATATGTAAATTACATCACCAAATATGATGATATTTTGAATGTATAGATTTATCCAATAATTCATTGTAACACCCTGAGATTTTGTTAAATTTTTATTAAAATTATTTATTTTTTTATATTTTTCTTTTTAGGAGACACTAATTATAGCTTCTGTTATATGAAAGCGATATGTTGGGATTTAATTGAGAGAAACAAAAATATAAAATTTCATTATCCAAAAGGATAATATTTTATTTCAGTGTACACAATACTATGTTTGTCCCAGGTTAAAAACAGTGTGGAGTTCCTTTTATAGATTTAATTATAGATAAGACCTGGTTTTACTAAACTACAATGTACTATTAATTTTATTATTTAAATTTTATTATAGTTTTCACCGAGACCATGGAATGGAGGTTAATAATGGTTAATTAAATTATTAAAATATTGTTAGACATGTATATAATATAAAATTTTGGTAATAAATTAACAATAAATGAAAATAAATCTATTTTTTTGAAATATAGGAAATTCATTCTTGGAAGACCATATTTATGAAATCAAAAAACTTTTACATCAATTAATTAATTAAAAAAATTAGATAAATTATTTTAATGTAATATATATACATATATATATATATATTATATTCCACTATTTAACATTAATATTATGTGTTTTCTAGATAAGAGAAAAGAATTAAACCAATTTTATTCTTACAGATATATATTTTTCAAAAAGGTAATCTAACCGAATTTTAATAGAGAACCAATTTGAAAAATATTTTTTAAAATATTTACTAATTTTATTTGAAAAAACATCATAATTTAATAAATAATTTACAAATTTTTTTAGGGATAACTATTTCTATTTTTCAGGGAGGTTTCATTATTAGATGAATATAAAAAAATACATGATTTTAATTCAAAGCTGCATTTTTATCAAAATAACTTATATAGTTAATTTATATTTTATATTGTTTTTAAATTATAAATAGATCAATTATAGATATATTAACCCAATATAATTTATTTAAACCAATTATACATTGAAATTTGATGTAAAGGCATTTCAATCTTTTAATCATTTCACTTTAAAAACATGTCGTCTCATTCCATCTGCGGGATTAATTATAAATTAATAATTAATACTTTTTTTGTTTATTATATGGAAAAATAGATTAATTAATTGTAATAATAATAATTTCTAATTTCTAATATGGTCAACATAGTTTTTGACAAAAAATATTATCAGAGGGGATTAAAATTAATTAAAATAATTAACCCAAAATTGTGTTTACTTTGAGGTTAAACCCCATTTTAATGGGTTAAATAACCTTGAATCATATAAAAAATAAATTTTCATTGTAATATTTATACCTTATAATCCATTTTTTAATATATTTATCATTAATAGAGAAACATTATGTATGGGAGACCTCTCAATAGTGGTAAACATTATTATGTTTACAAGAATGCCACTCCTCCACCACTATAAATGTGAACTCAGCTCCCCTCACTTTTTCACACATGAAAAGCCCACTATACTTTCCAAAAAAAATACAAAATATACTACTATAATACATCTGTTCATCCTAAAAACCATCTTTTTTATGAAATCCAACCAAGGATTCCCATAGATGCAAATAAAAAGGAGTTACTCAAAGAAAAGGTAACATCCTACCACATGACCTTTTTTTATTCCTTTTTATACCACATAAATTCATAAAAGTTTATGACTAAATAGTATTTTTAGTATCCAATTTATAATTATATTTTGATATTTAATAGTGATAACATATAATGACATACAATTTGATCATATAGGATACACAATCATTATTCATTTGTGTGACAGACGAACGCCCCATGAACTGATGTCATTTCATCTTCCATTTAACCCATTAAAGGTGGGTAATGATGATGTAGATTTACTTATTTTATGATATATATTATATTTTTTATTTACTTATCCTTTTATAAATGTTTTAAAAGTCATACATTCATGTTTTTAATTTTTTGGAAATATGGTAACTTCGTTTGTGGACATCTGCTTACCACCTCGTCAAAGTGAAGTGATTTGTTCACATATTATATGAAATATAATAAGGTAAGCTTAAGTAAAATGATAAAATATATATGAATATAAAATTTTATGTTAATGATATATATGTGTGTGTGTGTGTTTTTTCTTTACAATCTATTCTTCAATACGATAATAAAATCAAAACAACGTTAATGCATACATACATACTACCATCTCTATGAATGGTGTATTCCATTTAATATTTATATATTTTATATTTAATTATAATTAATTATATAATGAATATATATGATATTTAAATAATTTATAAAATTGAATTAATAAGTAAATCATCATCTACTTAAGAGTATCATGAATAAGAATTAAAAAATATGCAAAAAAACAAAGTTGTTATTACCAGAAACATAATAATAACAAGATATTATAAATAAAAAGGTAATATAAATTCATAAAAAAATAACAGATGGTATTATATATAATAATATGGTAATCTTATTGTTCTATAATAATTTTATATTTATTAAACAAGGGGTTTTGACATTTTTGTAGAAAGTCATGACTTAAGGCAAGGGTTTCGTCGTCTCACTTTTATTTCTTTGAGATATATGCTGTGATTACCACTAATTACTATTATGTGGGGTATAATAATATCTATGAAATTTTATAATGTGAATATAATTTTTTTTAAATTATTTTCAATGTTTTAATTATTTTTATTCGTTCTAGATATCATGATTCAAATGTTACTCAATTAGTAAAAGGATTTCTAGTCTTGAATTTATTTTTGTGAGACTGATTATTTATTATTTTTTTTCTTTCATGTGTTTTTTATACTTACCATTAGTGTAATTTATTACGCTTATACTATTGAATTTTTTAGATATCTGTTTACTGATCTCTCATTCATAGTGTTTATTGTTCAAAATTTTCCCATTCAGTAATGTAATTTGGCTTCAATTTGTCTGCTTTTAGGCACATGGCATGTTACGAACCAGTATTCTTCTACCAGGTGTATGTATTGCCATTTGAAATGTTATATCATTAATATACTTATTTTAATGTTATTATCGGATTCATGTAACATTATTATTTCATAGGTATTATGATTCAGTGTTACCGAAGAGGTTTCATTTTATTCTTAGAAACTCATCGGTTCTCCGAATTGTTTATGGTTTTATTTCATTGATGAAATCATATGATTAATATCTTAATAAATCTAAGGAATTTTATTATTATATAGTTATTCATTTTATATTCATATATTTGAACCATTATTCCACTATTTGTTTAGTTATATGATTAAGAAAATGTTGTCGGGAAGTCCTCCTTTATTTTTCTTCATCTTTCGAAAAACAATTTTATTCCAAAAACTTATTCTATAATTTTTTTTTGAGTTTTCTAAATTATAGATAATGATAAATTAAAATGAAAAGTAATTTAAAAATTTTATATGATTTAAAATGTGTCTAAAATCAATTTCAATGATCCCCTCATATTATTTCACATTTATTCCCAAAGAAAAATGTGTTCAATATAACATTGGATTTAAAAAAATCAATGTTAAAATGATATTTCAATCATCAAGTGTTTTAAATTATTTTTAAATAATAATTTATAAGTTTTAAAATTGTGATTAAATGAAATTTATTTGTAGAATTTTATATTTCATAATAATTTAGATTCAATGAAAGGATATTTTTATTATTAAAAACACAAAGAGATCTTTCAAAATACTTATCTATCTATTATTAAATCCTTTATGGTCCATATATATGTTTATTTATTATGTATTTTGTTTCTCTTCTATGGGTTATAACATGACAAAAAAATTGTGAAACCCGCTGCATTTCATGGGCTACGATGTGATGAAATTATTAGTAAACCTTTCTATTATACATAGGATATGATATATTTAATGTTTATTATATCAATTTCATTTCATTGGTTATTATATTATTTTTATGAGACCCCCATCATTTATTTTGTTCATGATATGATGAATCTTTTAATATCTTTTGCTAAACATATGTCTGAATCATTTATATGACAGGTGGGACATATATCTCTAACAAATGAACTAAGTAAATATAAATGTTTTATGATATCAAATGGTACACAAGATGGTATCTTATCTCTGTAAAAAGACGGTATACTAGATGGAATTCAAATACTGTAAGATGAGGGTATATAAGATAGATTCCCAAGCCCGTAACAAGAGGGTATAAGGGAGAGCATCCCAAGAGCATAAAAACATTGTCTTGGTAGGGAATCTGAAGACCACAAAAGCAGTTAACCCAAGAGGGAATCGCATTCCCATAAAAAGTGGGTACACATGATGGAATCCCAGTCCTAAAAAAAGATAGTACATGGGAGGTTATCCCACTCCTGAAAAAGGTACACTGGTGATTAGCCCATGCCAAAAATGATATCAGGGTCTTTGTATGCACCCTTAACAAATGAACTTATATGATTATGTGTATTCTATATAATCTGTATCTTATTACTATGTTATAATCTCATGTGTTGTTCCCTTGATTCCCTTATGACACATATCTTATGAAGTACTAATATTTGTTCCATGAATCATGATTATAATTTTTGAAATGCAGGGAATGATCCTATAATGTTACTATCATATTCTCATACTAGTTTTCTCTTGATTGTGATTAAAAATGTCACTTTTTAACCCTATTGAGCATATGAACTCGCTCATTCCTAATTTTCCTTTCCTTATGTGGTTATGAATAGTTTTATGTATGAGTACTAATTTGGTTGTTCATTGTTGGAGATTTTAATGATCATTCATCGTGACAGAAGATTTGGATTCCATGCTTTAAAGGACACTGATCTATTATGGACCATGGGAATGTACTTTTCTAATGTGATGAGTATTCATAAAAGTGATGCAATATCTATATTATTTATGCATGTGATTTAATAGTTGGAATCAAAGTCATGGTGTAATCACCATTTTGATACTAGGATTAGAAAACAATAGTTAGATCCCTATTGATATTTATAATGATATGTATAGGCCAATTGAACTAATAAACTCTATTTATAAAATCATTACCATGCTTCTTTACAATAGGATTTCCTCCCTTTGTACCCTAATTATCTCCTGGAATCAATGCGTTTTCATCAAAGGTAGATCCATACAAGACTGCATCTTCCTTGCTTCGGAATGCACCAACTCCTTAAACAAAGTCTCCCGAGGAGGCAACATTGCCATTAAGATTGATGTTAGAAAGGACATTGACACTATTGATTGGACTTTTATATTCATAGTCCTTCAATCCTTTGGATTCAATGATGACTTCATTAATAGGATTCAATCTCTCTTCAACTCTGACTCTATTTATATTCTCGTCCATGGCTCTCCCAAAGGTTATTTTAAATGTTCTAAAGGAGTTCGTCATGGGGACCCTCTATCTTCCATCGTTTTTTATATTACGGAAGACTACCTTAGTAGATTCCTATCCTATCTTGTTTCCCAAGGGAAACTGAAACCCATCTTTTCTTCCAAGATTCTAACTGTCCCGACCCATCTTTTTATGCAGATGACATAATTCTTTTCCTCAACGGAAGCAAACGGAATGTCCTTAACCTTAAAAAAGCTTTAGCCCACTACGAAGAGGTCTCGAGGTAAGACATTAGTTGGAACAAATCCTTTATTTTCATTGGTAATTCATTCCCTCCCTCCCAAAAAGGCCACATTATTGATAATCTTGGCATCAAAGAGGGTTCTCTCCCATTCACATATCTCGGGGTTCCCATTTTTTGGGGAAGACCGAAAGCTGTTTACTTTAACACTGTGGTTGATGAAGTGATTAATCAGCTTACATCTTGGAGATGGAAATCCTTGTCCATGGCTGGTAAGATGTGTGTTGTGCAATCAACCATTATCTCAAAATTGTTTTATTCCCTCATGATCTATAATTGGCCTCTTGGTCTTCTCAAGAGAAATAATAATTATATTAGAAACTTTGTCTGGACAGGAAGCATTATGGAAGGGAAACTTTTCACAATCCCTTGTTCGACTTGCTGCACCCCTCATGAGAAGGGCGGCCTTGACATTAAAAATATTAGATTGTTCAACGAGGAACTCCAGGAAAAACTCACATGGAGACTGATCAATAACACCTCTGACTCCCTTGAGTTCCTTAGAAATAAATTTCTTATGAAGCTAAAAATGGATATCTAAACTATGTCCAATCTTCCCTTTGGCCCTCTATTAGAGATTATTTTGTCTGAATCCTGAATAATTCTAGATGGTTGGTTAGTCCGGAATCCACCATTCTCTTTTGTCTAGATAACTGGACTGGCTCCCCAATTATTTACATGCTTCATCCTAATACTACCCCTGATAGCATTATACGATAATGGAGGTTATGCATTCCAGAACCTTATCCATCCTTGACTCAATCATGCAAGTGGTTCATGGATACACCTTTTCCAGCGATGATGAATTTCTAGTTTGGGAACTGTCCCATAATCCTATCCTTGACTATATTTTTTTTACAATCATTATTTCCCTGACTCGGATTCAGACTTTTTCTGGTAAAAACTCTTCAATAAACCTTGGATTAAACCTTCCAGGATTAATTTTATTTGGCGCTTGGTGCACAAACGTATCCATACTAAGACCTGTCACCAATACTATGGAATCCATCTCTATTCCAAATTTCCTCTCTGTCATCAACATCGTGAAGATATCAATCATCTCTTTTTATCATGTGATAAGGAGTTTGCTATGTGGAATTTTATTGCTGACATCTTTGATTGCAGATGGCCTCCTTATGAAAATATCCTCTTGTAGCTAAAACACTGTGTGGACCTTGAGTTCTCGCTGCATATAAAAAACCTCTTCCTAACTGTCGTGGATGAGCTCCTACACATTATCTGGTATGACAGAAATTCTATTATTCACAATAATCACTTGATCAATCTCATTGTAAGTCGCACGAGAATTCTTATTGCTATTAAGGATGCAGCCTCAATCCATAAATCTAATTGTGATAATAAATTCGGAGACACTATGATTTTGGGGCGTCTAAAGATTGACGACATATATCCTCAGCCAAAGTGCTTTCTTGAAGTCTTCTGGAAATCCCCTCTTCCTGGTTGGACCAAGGTCAATGTACATGGGGATTCCAAAGGAAATCCTGGTACTGCGGGCTGTGGGGAAATCTTCAGAGACTCCACATGTCACTATCTTGGTTGTTTCTATGGTAGCTGCTGGATCACCTCCTCTCTTGAAGCTGAGATGATGTCTCTCATCCGTGCCATCCATTTCGTCAAAAATAAATGCTGGAACAATATCAGGATTGAAAGTGACTCCACCACCATCGTCCAAACTATTTGGAATGGGGATTTCCACCTTTAATGGCCCCTTACAGCAAGTTGGAAGATCTGTCTGATCTTGATTTTGGAGATCAGGTATATTTCCAATTGTGAAGCTACTACAGTGGCTGATGGTCTCTCCAACAAGGGGATCAACCAGGCCATTACATGATTTGATGAGTTGTCGAATGATCTCATCCCTCTCCTTACTAAGGATTGTAACAAAATTCCATCTTTCAGACTTGTGTAATCCTCTCGCTTATTTTTAAAAAATTTCATCTTGGTTGTTGAACAGGACATTACCTTAAAAAAATTTATCTTAAGATAAGAATGTTGTAACGTCCCGGTTGTGGAAGCCACCCAGGGGTGCCCCAGTTTGTCACATGGCCTCAAGAGAATTTCCCCAAATGCCAAAGGCTACCAACTTGCTTCAAGGGCCTTGGGTGTGATAGTGGGGAAACTATACCCTCATTGGAAGAGTACACAACGGAAGTAAACAAAGATGAAAATAGTGAAAGAAGTAAATATCCAAAAACAATAAATAGTGGAAGACTAAAACAATAAACAACTAGAGCACACATGTATATATGAAATTATGAATGATACATATGTCTAGGAAAGTAGATAAAAAAGTCATAATGCTGAATACAATTCTAAAAAAAGGTACAAAAGAAAAACACATAAGAAACTCCTCAGAATCAAAAGCCTCGTCTTGGTCCCATGATCTCCTACTCCAATGAAATCAAGTACCAGAAGTTGAAGGGTGCATGACCATGTCTATACTTGCAAAAACATAGTTTGTTTAGGCCCAAAATCAAGATCTAAACAGGGTGTGAGAATAATCCCAGTAGGAGACCACCTGATGATATGTGCCTTACAGTCAGTGAGTATATGGAAGTTAATAGTACAGTAAGCAGTAAGCAGTAACAATAAACAACATGTAGGAAACAGTGAGTAGTAGTAGGATGATATACATCAGTAATCAAACGACCTAAAACAATAACCAGAGAAATAGTCAGCTAACCAAAAATAGGAACCCCTCAGGGAAATACTCGAAGCCAACCCCTCTGGTCCAAAACAAGAAGTACTAACAACCCTCTAGGCAGTGCAGTCAGCCTAAACCCTCTTGTTTGGTCATACGATATTATCAGACTCTCTAGAGAAGTTCGCTCAGTCAATTCCCCTTATAGTCTAGGGTAGTCAGGGAATCTCTGATGAAGATCATGCGTTCTAACCCTCTTATAGCCCCATGGTCTAGAAACTCTCTGAGGAAACACACTCGGTCAATTCCCCCTATAGTCTTAGGTCTATCACAGACTCTCTATGGAAGCTCACTCAGTCAATTCCTTCTCAATCCTGGAAACGGTTTTATAGAAATTAAAATAATTTAAAGACTCTCTGAGGAAACTCACTCGGTCTACCCTCATTTAGTCTATAATATCCAAGACTCTCTGGGAAGCTCACATGGTCCATACCCTGTATTATATAATTTCCACGACTTTTTGAGGAAGCTCACTCGATCAACCCTCCTGTAGTCTATAATATCCAAGACTCTCTGGAAAGCTCACTCGGTATATCCCATATAGTTTATAGCACCATGTTCTCACAGTCATGTGGCAGTTAGTGCATAATAATTCTATAAGGCCAAAGTATACCTATAGAGCTACTTGGCTTACCAGTCTACAGCATAACATGCATGTCCAGAATATCACTCCATCCTACCGTCACCAGGTATGGAAAAAATTTATAACGTCCAAAGGCTAACAAGACCCAAAGGATGCAAGAAGTACAAAGGCATGGGAAAAACATCCAAGCTTAAAAATTATCCGCAACTATGATCAAATTACCGCTACACAAACATACAATAAAGGTGATAGAAACAACAAGGTCAAAAATGTAAACATGCAATACCCCGTTCATGGGTATTGGATGAATTTTCACATAAAACACAAAGACAACGAAAGGTAAAGCACAAACAACCTACTTGGATCCTAGGAGATCAAAATACTTTTACTAATAGCCCTGATTCTCTTTATAACGATGTACATATACGAAAACGCAAAAAAAATTTCAACCCATGATATCTTGATAAAAAAGGAAAATCATGGAAGGAAACTAATGAAGAAGGAAGAAATCATCGCTGCGGTTCCAACACAATCGACAATGGCAGATTCGAAAAAAATACGGAGGCTCGGGGGCTTGGCGAATGTTCGCAGATGTATGGGTCGCTATCGGACGAAGAACCTGGAGAAGTAGACGTTTATGTCTATTAGGCGTGACCCTGGTCCGTTTAAGAAAAAGAAAACTACATGGTTCGTACTTCTGGGGTATACAGCTTGTATCTGGCCTTTCCGTACTCCGCTTTAAGCAGCCTCCACATCGCCTCTACACACCGTGTGTGTGGACCGGACACGGCCAACACACGACCTGGCACTGCATCAAAGTACACGGTGTGTAATTATAATGTACATGGCGTGTACATAAAAAAATTCCATATTTTCATATTTTCCTCAAAAACAACCAAAAAAGGAAAAACATACCTGAATTTAAGATCCAGGTTCTTACATACTTCCCCCCTTAAAGAAATTTTCCCCAAATTTCCCTAGCGAGGCATAGAAGAAGAAACCCAGAACAGCTCAGGCCACTACAATTGTACATCGGCCTCCCTCTACTATGTCTCATCCTGTACTCGCTAGTGCTGCCATAGCACCCATACCATAGTAATATATAGGCCACAAAGAACCTTCGTACTACGATTTACAATCCAGATAGGATACTCCTCAAATGACGCATCCGCTTCGAACACACCCTCCTTGGGTTGAAAACATGAGACGGGTCTGAAAAGTAACGTCGGAGCTGAGAGACGTGGAAGACGTCGTGCATAGCCTAGTACCTCTGAGGTAACTAAAACTGATAGGAAACCATCCCAACATTCTCCAACACCTCAAATGCCCCGACGTACCTTGGTGAAAGCTTACCCTGTCTCCGAATCCTCTTCTGTCCCAACCTCGGTGCGATACACAAGAAAACCTGATCCCCGACCTCGAACTCTAGAGGTCGTCTCCGTTGATCAGCATGAGACTTCTGTCGAGACTGGGTTGTAGCCATCCTCTTCTGAATCAATTCTATCTTCTATGAGGTCTCCTAACCAAGATGAGGCCCTAACAATATTGCATCTCTTTCCTCCAGCTTGCACAAAGGTGATCGGCTTGGCCTACCGTACAAAACCTCGTAAGGTGCCATCTGAATAGTCTCCGGAAAACTTTTGTTATAAGAAAACTCCAAAAGAGGGATAGGAATCTCCCAAGAACCACCAAAGTCTAGAATGCAAGCTCGGGGCATTTACTCAAGCACCTGAATTGTACGCTCGTACTGGCCATCTATCTGGGGATGGAATGTTGAACTCAAAAGTACATGTGTACCCAAAGCCTTCTGAATCCCCTCCTAGAACAGAGAGGTAAAGTGTGCATCCCTGTCTGAAACAATAGAGTGTGGAGCTCCATGCAGACGTACACTCCCTCATATGTACAACCATCCCAACTCATCAACACAAAAGGTCTCCTTAATCAGAAAAAAGTGATAAACTTTCGTAAGCCTGTCGACGACAACCCAGGCAACATCACTCCCTCGAGGTGACCTCGGTAACCAGGTCAAAAGGTCCATCGCGACATCAATCCACTTCCACATGGGAATGGTTAATTGTTGTAAAAGCCCTACTGGTCGATGATGATCCACTTTCACCTGCTGACAAGTAAATCATCTCATGAAAAACCCACCAACATCATTCTTCATACCTGGCCACCAGTACTGGTGGTGTACATCACGATTCATTTTGGATACACCAGTATGAACTGCCCAAACTGAAGAATGAAAATCTCGCATCAACTCCTAGCGTATGTCTACTGGAACCCATACGCGTCTTTGGAAATTCAAGATCTCATCCTCGCCCATTTTCCATCCATGAAGAGGATCCTCTCATGACAGACTATCCCGCAGGACTAGGCTATCTGAGTCTGATAGGTTCCTCATTCATACCCAATCTATAAGAGTAGATGTAACAGCTACATATGAAACAAAAGTCTTCCCATGTTTGTCATGCACCTCCAAATGCATCTTAGAGAATAGAGCCAAAAGCATCCACTCACTGTTGGCCTCCCTAACTGCATGAATCTGAGTTCTCTTGCTCAACGAAGCAGCTACTGCGTTTCCCTTTCCTGGCGTATAGGAAAGCTCAAAGTTGAAGGACAGAAGATACTCAACCCACCCGCGTTGTCTCAGATTCAGATCATGCTGAGTGAAGATATACTTGAGACTCTTATGGTTGGGGAAACCACAATGTTCTCTCCCTGAAGATAATGTCTCCAACATCGTAAGGCATAAAAAATAGCTGCCAACTCCAGATCATGCGTCGAGTAGTTCCTCTCAAGTGTCCTCAACTGCTGAGACCCATAGGCAACGACTCCATCTCCCTACATAAGAACATCTCCCAATACAACACCTGAAGCATCACAGTAGACTATATAGCAATTTCCAGACATTGGAAAGACTAGAATCAGTGCTGATTTCAATCTCCCCTTCAGCTCCTGAAAGGCTGACTCACATGAATCTGAACATAAGAACTTCACACTATTCTTGGTCAGACCTTTTAGCGGTGATAAAAGGCATGAAAAGTCATGTATGTGACTCCTGTAGTATCTATCCAACACTAGAAAACTCCGCACCTCACAGACATTCTTCGGCTGCTCCCAGGAAACTATAGCTCTCACATTATCTCGGTCCACAGAAATTCCTTCCTCTGAGATAACGTGACCCATGAAGTGAATCTGATACATCCAAAAGTGGCATTTCGAGAGCTTAGCATGTAGCTGATGCTATCTCAGTGTACTCAGAATGAACTCGAGATTGGTAGCATGGTCGTGTCGAGTGTGAGAGTACACCAAGATGTCGTCCCCAAAAACCACCATGATGGAATCCATGTATAGATCCAACATTCGGTCATCAATACCATAAAAACTGCTCGAATATTCGTGAGACCGAATGGCATGAACGTATTCTCGTATAGACCATACCTGTTTTTCAAGGCTGTAAGAGGTATATATAATGGTCCAATGCACAACTGATGATAATCAGACCTCAAATCGATCTTCAAGAAGACCATGTCTCCTCTATGTTGATCAAAGAGGTCATCGATGCTCGGAAAAGGATATCAGTTCTTATCTGTCAATTGGTTCAACTTCTGATAATCCATGAAGAGCCTAAGGGTTTCGTCTGCCTTCGTCACAAACAGGACTGGAAAACCCCACGGATAAGTACTGGGTCAGATGATAACCTTTTCTTGCTACTCTTCCAACTGCTTCTTGAGCTCCTGCAACTCTGGTGTAGCCATCCTATAAGGAGGAATGGACACCAGTGCCGCTCCTGTCATGAGCTCAATAGAAAAGTCTACCTCACATGCCGGAGGCAATCCTGAAAAGTCCTCTGGAAAGACAACCCTAAAATGATCTAACAATGGATTAAAGACTAACTACGAGACCCCTGGTCATCCAAATAAATACTGGAAATATAGGTTGTAACTCCTCCTAGCCCATGATTCTCTGGTCCATCTCTACCATCCTAGACTTCCCACTTTCCTCTATGTAGAAATGATCTGCCCTTTGGTGATACGAAGCACACCCTATGATGATAGAAATCGACGACTGCCTGGAAAAGAACTAACGAGTTTATAACGAGATTGAAATAATTGCATGTCATCTCTAGGAAAAAGAGGTCCCATAAGAAGTGACACCCTACAACCTCAAGAGATCACTCTCTACACTAACGTACACTAGAACTCCTTGTCCCCAACGGCGTATCAAGAGTCAACATGTCGACAGAAGAAAAGATATAGATCCCAAGGCTCTCCACAACAGAAATAGAGAAAAAACTATGTGACACACTTGTATCGAAAAGGGATGAAGTTAAAACTGGGGCTACTACGATCGTACCTCGAACAATAGAAGGGTTGGGATCCTGCGCTTTATGGGTCTTCTCCACATCAAATGTCTGGCATGTACCACAGCCATGTGCCCCTGGATGACCAATCTAGGCTGATCCACTCTGTTTTCGCTGATAACCTGGTGACTAACCAACACGGTCACAACCTCCACCTCGTCCCGAATGGCTGGAAGAACTTCAGTTCCTAGACTAGTGATAACATGGAAATATATCTTCAGAACATGGGGTCATAGAAGAACCACTACCACTTGATGTAGGTGAGAATATCTAACAAAACACTGAAGATGTCCCATCTTGCCGCATTATCGACACTCCATCGGGTCACTTTGGCACTGAGGACTAGTATGACCACTCCTACCACACTGTTATCATACTACATGGCTACTCAACGATTCATTATTCCTACCTTGATATCCTTAAGCAGAATCCATATAAAGCTTCCTGCTATTAGTAGGAGGAACACTGACTCTGGATGTCGAATCGCCCTGGCTCAATGCTCCAGAATCTCTCAAATTGTGCTTAGTGATCAACGCCTGGTTGACGATAGAGGTGGTTGAAGTCAATGTGATGATGTTCACATGGGAACAGATCTCATGCCTGATACCATCCTCAAACTTCCTAGCAAGGAAAAACTCACCACCTTCTAGAATCGGCATGAAGCACTGTAGCTCGGTAAAATGAGACAAGTACACTATAACAGAAAGAGTACCCTACTTGCGACTCATAATCTCCTGGGCTCGGTCATCCCTCAAGGACTCTGGGTAGATGTAATCATAGAAGATGCATCAGAAATCATCCCAAGACATACTATGTTGGCACCCGGACTATGAGATCACCTTCCACCACCTCCTGGCGGTGTCTCGGAGCATATAAGTAGAAACCTTCACCCTTTTCTCTGGAGGTATATCTAGGTTCTCGAAGATTGTCAGTGTTGCCTCTAACCAAGACTTTGCTGACTGGGGTCCTCCATCCCCTGAGATAGTAGGAGGATGCTTCTACTGGAAAACCTGGGTCAACTCAGCCATCAACGGGGCAGGAGGTGGCACTCCCTGAAAGGTATGCATCATCTTCAGGAAGTCCCCCCTAAACTGTGCATCAGCACCGACAACAGGTATAAATGCTTGTGCCAAGGTTGGCATAGCACGAGGATCAGCAGGAGGACTTTCATGAGATCCTTGATCGTCCATATCCAGTGTCTAGTCACCGTCTAGCAACTGACGAACAACCGGAGGATGTATCAGATGTATAGCTCTAAAAGATCAAATGTACACATTAGATCAGGATCACCAAAGATAGAGAACACAAGAGTTCAAAATGGGAATAGGGGAAATGGACAACAATCTCTACAAAACATAACTACACAATGTGTATAAATCTACATGTCGTGTCGTCTTATTCCCAACATATGGGTTTGTACATTAGCCACAATTGGTCATGTAACACTCGATACTACATGGCGTGTTTCCCCCACACACGACGTGTACTCGAACACCCCTCCCCTGCCTGAGTCTCTTACACCACTAACACACACGGTCCTTTTAAGCCTAGACTACACTGCGATTTCAGTTAAGTACACATCATGTACTAGACGAGGTTTCAGCGACCCTATTGCTAGTTACACGGTTAGCTACACGGCTGCCCCTTGCACAACGTGTTCTGAACAAACACTGCGTGTATAGTATAAGATATCACTGTCCCGTGTTGTTCATGACACACCTGGATATATAGAGAGTGGCTACACTGTGTGTTCATACCAAAAAATGAATGTACTACGTGAGCTTCCCTGACCCGTGTTTTTAGTGACACGACCGGGTACACGGCTTACTATTGCATGGCGTGAAACTACAGTACACAGCGTGTTTCAGAAAACGTTTTCACCACCCCATGTTTCTGCTCACACTGTCAGTGACACGGTTTAACACTACACAGTGTGTAGTCAAGTACAGGCCATGTGTTCTGGGTTTTTCTAGGCAGTAGCTTAGAAACTACACCGAAGCACAGAAAACTCTAAAAAACAAACATAGAGGTGCCAAATTCCGATCTGTGGAGGCCCATACTCCCTGCAAATCAATGCTTGGAATATCCTACATATCAAATACAAGGAAAAAAATCAATGATCCACCATGTTCTGATTCATGAGGGACCATAACACCTCAAGAACCAAAATTTTGTGTTCATTTAAGTAAAGGTATGATACACACAAAATTTCTATCTAAAAGTATAGATTCTATCAAGAATCTATCACAACAGCATGCATAATCTACACAACGTCTATCACAACAACATGCAATCGCTAATGCACCCTAGATGGCATGGCATGTGATTTTAGAAAAGTGTGTGTATGACGCATGAGATGGAATACCCTCATCTCATCGGGGTGTGATAGAAGTAGAACTGCAATAGTAGTATTAATAAAAACACAAGACATGTGAATCACTCTAGGTGAACTCATGTCAACCGTAATATCTCAAAACTAGAAAACTGCAATAAATGAGGTAGATTGGATTTTCCATTTACACCGGTTGGCTACTATTGGGCACAACTTATTACTAAGTATCGAATCCCTCTTATCCCTAGCTAAGGCTCAAAAAAAGTAAAAAAATCCTTTAATACCTCTTTGTAACGTCCCGGTTCCAGAAGCCACCCACGGGCACCCCGTACCCGGTTGGTCACATGGCCTCAAGTGCATTTCCCCAAATGCCATAGGTTGCCAACTAGTAGCGATGGCCTTGGGTTTGATAGTGGGGGAAACTATGCCCTCATTGGCAGAGTACACAGTGGAAGTAAACAAAGAATACAATAGTGGAAGCATTAAATATCCAACCATAATAAACAAAGGAAGACTAAAATAATAATAAAATGGAGCACAATTGTATATATGAAACTATGCATGAAACATATGTCTAGGAAAGCAGCCAAACATGTCACAATTCTGAATACAATACTAAGACAAAGTACACAAGAAAAACACATAAGAAAATTCTCAGCATCAAAAGCCTCGGCTTGGTCTCAAGCTCTCCAGCTCCAAAGCAATCAATTACCATAAGTCGAAGGGTGCTTGCCCTTGTCTATACCTGCAACAACATAGTCTGTTTGGGCCCCAGAGAATGACCCAAACAGGGTGTGATACTAATCCTAGTAGGAAACCACCAGATGATCTATGCCTTACAGTTAGTGAGTATATGGCAGGTAATAGTACAGTAAGTAATAAGTAGTAACAGTAAATAAGAGGCAGGAAACATTAAGAAGTAACAGGATGATATACATTAGTAATCAAACCACAGAACAACGAGCAGTAGAGAAGCAATCATCTAACCACAACAGGAACCCCTCTAGGAAGTACACGTATCCAACCCCTCTGGTCCTAACCAATAAGTACCAAAAACCCTAGGGTTAGTAAACTCATCCTAACCCCTCTGGTTTGGTCAGACGAAATTACCAGACTCTCTCGGGAAGCTCGCTCGGTCAATTCCCCATATAGTATAAGGGAGTCAGGGACTCTATGAGGGAGATCATGCGGTCTAACCCTCTAATATCCCCATGATCTAGAAACAATATTAGGAAGAACGCTCTGTAAATTCCTCCTATTGTCTCAAGTATATCACAAACTCTCTAAAGAATCTCACTCTGTCAATTCCTTCTCTATCCTAGAAAAGGTTTTAAATAAATTCAAACAAAGTAAAGACTCTCTGAGGGAGCTCACTCGATCTACCCTCCTGTAGTCTATAATATACATGACTCTCTAGGAATCCCACTCAGTCTATCCCATGTAGTCTATAATGTCCAATACTTTCTGAGGAATCTCACTCGGTCTACCATCATGTAGTCTATAATATCCAAGACTCTCTTGGAAGCTCACTAGGTCTATCCCTTATAGTTTATAGCACCAGGTTCTCATGGTCATGTGACAGTCAGTGCATAATAATTCTATAAGGCCAATGTACACCTATAGAGATACTTCACTAACTAGTATATAACATAAAAAGCATGACTAGAATATCACTCAATTCTACTGTCACAAGGCATGGAAAACAAGTATAACATCCATAGGCTAACAAGACCCAAAGGTCGCAAAAAGAACAAAGGCATGGGGAAAACATACAAGCCTAGAAATTATCCACAACTATGATCAAATTATCTCTACACAAGCATACAAGCATGGCAAGAGAAACAATAGGGTCGAAAAGGTAAACACGAAATATCATGTTCGTGGGTATTGGAGGAATTTGCACATTAAACTCAACGACTTCGAAAGATAAAGCACAAACCACCTACCTGGATCATAGGAGATCAATATACTTTCACCACGAATCATGATTCTTCTTATAACAGCATATATATACGAAAACGCACAAAATATTAAACCCACGATATCTTGAGAAAGACAAAAAATCATTGAATGAAACTCAAGAAGAAGGAAGATATCATCGTTGTGGTTCCAACCCAATCGATGTCGGTCAATTTGAAAAGCAAACGGAGGCTCGGAGGCTCGGAGGATGTTGGCGGCCGTATGGGTCTCTCTCAGACCAATATCCTAGAGAAGAAGACGTTTTCGTCGATTAGGCGCGACCCCGGACCATTTAATGAAAAAAAAATACATGGTGTGTACTTCTGGCATACACGACGTTTATTTGGCCTTTCCGTACTCCTCTTTAACCGCCTCCACATCTCCCCTGCACACAGTGTGTGTGGCCCGGACACGGCGAGCACATGGCCTGGTGTTGTATCAAAGTACACATCATGTATTTATAAAGTACACAGTGTGTATATCGAAAATTTCCATATTTTCCTCTTTTCCTAAAAAACAACCAGAAAAGGAAAAGCATACATGAAATAATGATCTGGGTTCTTACACATGTGGTCTCATAGATTAAATTTGATTTTATAATTTAGACATCCAATAACTGATTGTTCATGGTAATGTGGTTTTTACTATAGTAGGTGTTTCTCAAACTATGATTTCTTATTATTGTAAATTCCATGAACCAGAAGGAACTAGGATAACATTGACTGTGATGAAAAATTTACCTATTAATAGTCAAATGGGATGAGGAGGTTTTAATGGATATTGTGATCTTTCCTAATTAGTTATCATGGAACTTGATTAACAACATGCACCTTAATATACTCCTAGATGCACCAAAGAAGATAAGCAAATAATAGATTTTGAATTTAGGTAATGAATTCCATAGAGGAAAGTATATTCTTATTCTTTCATGATCATACCGTGGGTAGAAAACCCCAAGCAAATTTCATAGAGGGACATGACAATTTTTTACTGTGGAGAAAACGAACCCAATAAAAGTAACCTCTAATTAAAAATGATGAGTTTGATTAGTGAAATTTATGTGATTAATGGCCTCCATATGACATCATTGATGGATTAATGCATTAAATATAGAATTAATGTTTATAATATTAATTGATCTACTATGTGAAAATATCACAAAGAGAATCAACAAGGTGGTACTAGTAGTTTTTATATTCCTAATAATGAAGAGGATACAATTAGAAAGTGAAAGGAGATATGTATTAAGCAATATGATGAGGTATCCTAGTTAATGTACTAAGGATGAAGTATAATATTCAATGTGTCTACATAACTAGATTCAAAAATAATTTTATATTAATTAGGAAATATAATATTATTGTTAAATATATATTTTCTCTTTGGATAAACATCAATATTTTTTAATGTTTTCAATGGACTAGGAAAATAGTTTAATAGAAAGCTAGTATTCATGGGAAAAGACAAGAGTAATGAAAAGGTAACACTTAATATGTCCATGATGTAATGATAATAGTGTTCGGATAAAGTAATTTAGACTACACTGATTACCTTAAAATGAATAAGAATTTTTTATCAATATAGTTTATACTACCACAAATGGAGTTTAAATCATTTTTAGATTTAAGGATTATATCCCTCGATAAGATTTCAATATGAACAAACATGTATGTTTTTTATACGTAAATATGGTAATTAATGTTATTAACGTGTTTCAAGGGAATACATGATGAAGTTATTCACTTGATGTGTATGTGATAGTTGAATCTACTTTATGATATATGGGGGATCAATGTTAAGCTAACTTTGTGACATTTATTGACTTTAATTGAAATATTCAAGATTTTCAGCTTTTAGAAGTGTTATAATGTCCAAAATTTATGGAAATATTATGTTAATCCTTATATGATGATTGTGTGATTAATGTTTTATCTAAAAATATGATGATCTATACATGTTTTATACCATGTTATGATAATTTTCCCATAATTTTAATTAATTTCAGACGGAATGGTGTATCATTCAATCTCATGAATTGTTAGAACCTCAAAAATGATAAATTCACCTTCATTTTTATGAGTGAGAGATGAAGTTGAAATAAATAAAGGAAAAAATCAATGTGTTCGAATGTGCATATCAAATTGATTAAAATTTAGTTATTATATTTTTGAATATTTTTGGAAGTTAAAATAATTCATCAACTCTAGGAAAATTATATTGAATAATATTTTCCCAAAAAACTTCATTTCTATTGAACGCATTTTCATATAAATAATCACAGATATATCATTTTGAGGACCTTAATGTTCAATTTATCATTCAATTCGTTGTACTAAATGGTCTTTATAAATAAATATATTCATTTACACTTTCCTTCAATATCCAATAATTACTCATAACCTATGTTCTCTTATGAGTAAACCTATTAATAAGTTAATTAGGGTAACCATTACTATCCAAACATTCTCTTCTTAAAAGTTGTTGTCATTGTAATTTTTTTATGTCGATTTCTATGAAAGGTACCTTTATGTATTACAAATTTTACAACCCAAATTAATTCTGATGGAGAAATTCATTTTAATGGAGGTGGAGTGTAACACCCAAAATAATTTCTAATTTTTTTTAATTAATTTAAACATTTTGATATATTTCATTTCATGCATCAATGAATATTTATTATGATATAAAAAATCATTAATTAATTGTTATCTTGCATTAAACACCAGGTTTTTCTTGTGCTAAATGTAACACTTATTTTAGATTTTCATACAATAAACTCTTTGGTTGACATTTCTTACATAGAATGTTGAGTTCTTTGGATAGATTATGTTAGATGGAAGACTTACGAGTTTCAAACTAAAATGTACAATAAATAACAATTTTAAAATATTATTGTTGTTTTTACCTAGACATTGGAATGGATTTTATGAATACGATTAAATATAATATGAAAATGTGGTATACACATGTATATAAGAATAATTATTTGCTGGCCAATTAACATGAATTGATAATTAAACCCTTTTTAATATATAATTATGCATTTCTATATATATATATATAATCAAACAATTTTTACATTAATAAATTAATGAAATTACTTTCCTTGAAAATAAATAATGAAATATATTTCTATATAACATTCAATAAAAAATTTAATGATCATTATATTTTTTTTGTAGACACGAGACAACAATAAAACAAATTTTGTGCATAAAGTTATATGTTTTTCTAAAAGGTAATTGAAACTCCTTTTAATTGAAAAATATTATAATTTTTTTTTTACAATTTTATTATATTAAATTTTAATAATAAACCTCATTTTTTAATGATTTAATAAAATTATATTAGGGTAACTTTTTTGAATTTCTTGGAGATGGTTGATTTTACAATGAGAATTAAATATTACTAAAATTAAAATCTAATTTTTATGTTCATATAATTTAAATATATAAGAAAATAATAAATGAAATTGGTTTTAATAAATAGATAAAATATATATAAATTAATCCAATTTAGTTTATTGGAATCAATTTCATATCAAAATTAGATATAACAACATTTCAATCATTAGATAATATTAAATTAAAAAATAGTTGTCCCATCCCATCTATGGGATTAATTTTAAATTAATTTAAGCAACTTATGTGTTTTAAATTATGCAAAATTGGACTATATATTTTTTACTACAATAATTTTTAATTTATAATGATGTCTATATAAGTTCTTTACACTAATATTATTGAATTAAATTAAAATTATTTACAATTATTATGGTAAAAAATATTTCGTAGTTGTTAAACATTAACTAAAGATGCCAAATAACCTAGATACATTTGTAAATGATTTTGTGTACCCATATTTTGACCATATAACCCCTATTCTAAATATTTTATTTTATTGGACACACATGAATTTTTTGAGGCCTATCAATATTATTTACCTTTTTATTTTTACAAGAATTACACTCCCCATCAACTATCAAAGGGCACTAACCCCCCCCCCCCCCCCGAACATATTCACATATCTAAATATTTTTGGATCATCTAGAAAAAGAATAAAAATCCAAAAAATTCCATAAAATAATCATATAGTCCTCTCTTTGTGTGTAAATTTAATCTAGGAATACCTTTGGTGGAAACCAAAAGGAGTTACACTAACAAATGATAAAATTCTTCAACAAGAACTTTTTTTATTCCTTTATCTTAGCATAAGATACATAATACACCTTGATTTTATAATAATCTAGGTATGCTAAATATATTGATGAGTTTATATGTTAATTGTATGTCCAACACTCACACCGACTTCCATCTAATGGGATTTTTAGTAATCGCACATGTGTGTGGCGAGTTACCGCCTTTCAGACTGATGTCGTTTGTTAGACCATTACCACCATTAAGCATTAGGAATAATGATTAGACCTATTTTTATATATATCATGTATGCTATTTATGAATTATTTATTCTTATTTAATTATTATATAACATATACCTTCCTAATTTCAATTTTGTGAACACACGATAACTTAATTTTTGGATGTGTACAGTACCACCTCCTCAATGCATTGTGCTTAATTCCAACATTGCTTGGAATTTATTAAGTTGGAATTTTGTAAAGGAATAATATATATCTGACATAATAATTATACATAATTGTAGAATATATATAATTATATTTCATTTAAATTAATTCTTTCAATATGATAATAATATTGAAACAATTCTTATGTGTACATATGAAATACCGTCTACAAGAACAGTGTATTCCATTTAGTATTTATATATTTAATATATTATAATAAATACTTATATAATTAATATATACAATATTTAAATACTTTTTTACATTATGTAAATATTTTAATCATTAGATAAGTAAGAGGATCATGAATAACAATTCTAAATAAAAAAATAAAAATAAAGCGATTATTAAGAAAAATATAATGTTAAAATAAAATTGTTAATAATGGACTAATGTAAATTTACAAAACAAATTTGGTATTATATATAATAATATGTTTATTTGGTTGATTTATAATAAAATTATATTTATTATACATGGAGTTTGAATATGTACAGTCAAAGTTAAGATAAAGGGTAATAGTTTTCTCATCTCACTTTTATTTCTATGTGATATATGATGCATTCACCACTTATTCATGTTGTGTTTTGTATATAATGACCTAAAACATGTGATATAATGAAATTAAATTATTTAATTATATTTAATGTTTCAACTGATGTTATTATTTCACAAATATAATTATTTAAAAGTTAGTTAAGTGGTAAGGGGATTTCTAGTCTCACTTTTATTTCTGTAATGGATTACAGCTTATTAACCACTATTTTTTTGTGGTGTATATACTACCCATGAATGTATTCTATTAATATTATACACTAATTTATTGATATTAAATATCAATTTTATGATCAATATTTCTTGGGGTTTTTGGTTAAAAATTTTCTATATTAGTAATGTAACTTTGTCTCAAAATTCCATCTATTAGACACATGTCATGCTATGCACATATATTATTCTACGATGTCTATATTATACACATTGAAATGTTCTTGAATTAACGTCCTTATTTTAATGATAATTTAATATTAATTTAATTTTATTCATTCATGGGGATTATGATTCAATATTTCTAATGTGGAAGTAGTTTATTTCTACAATCTCTCCATTTATCAAGATTATATTTTACCATGCTTCCCCTAGTGAAATATTATGATTAACATCCCTTGAAATATATTGAATATTATTCTCCAATAATTATTCATGATTTCATTATTTAATGGTACAATTTTGTTAACTCCATCCTACTAAAAACTATTAAGAAAATATGACCTTATTTCTCTTTATCGATCGATTATCATTTTGATTAAAAGCATTGTTTCTAAATTGTTTTAAAATATTTTATTGAAATGTTCCTTTAAGTTAATTTTTAAAGAAAATGATTTCAAAAATTATTTGTTCATTTAAAAGATGAAAAATTGTTTTTCAATGATTCTTTTATAATTCATTAGGGTTATTTTCAAAAAAATCAAAATGTTTTATGATTTAAAATGTTTTTTTCAATGAAAAAAAGCTTAATTTTCACCAGGAATGTTTTAAATCAATTTTAATTCATAATTCATATGTTTTAAATGAGATTTTCAATGAATGTAATATATAAAAAGTTTAATTTTTTAAAAAATAATTTTCAATGAAATGTTATTTTCGATAAGAAATGAACCATGTGATATTTCAAAATTATTATCTATCTAAGAATCCATCCTTTAATATAGTTTATTAAATTATAGGGATATGATACAAGAAATCCGTTATAATTGTATATTTTAATATTTTTGTTATGATGATACGTTGATTATGAAACCCATTTTACTTCCACATGTTATACCATGATAAAATGGGTATGAAACAAAATTTATTTAATATATTATTCCATGATTAATTGGTTAAGAAACCTATATATTTTATATAGGTTATTAAATGATTAAATTGTTAAGATACCCATTTTATTTAATATGTTATGATATAATATTTATAAAACCCAGCTATTTTTCAGGTCATGATATGATTTTTGTTTTATCATCTTATGTGAAAAATTGGTATAATATCTACATGTGATGGGTGGGGCCTATATCTCACTCTAATTAATTGGGTAATGGTATATTTTAATTGAGAAAAAAGTGTACATGGGAAGGTATCTAAATCCCATAATAAGAGGGTACATGGGAGGGTATCCAATGCCCACAACAAGAGGGTACATGGGAGGGAATATGAATCAAATAAGAATATGGTATATGATATGACATTCCATACACATAACATGAGGGTATACCAAGACCCTAACAAGAGTGTACATATGAGGTCATCACATGCCCATACCAAGATGGTACAAGAGAGGGAATCCCATTACTATAATAAGAGGGTTTGTGGGAGGGAATCCCATGCTCAAGACAAGATGGTCTAGTGGAAGTCATCCAAATCACAATGAAGGTAAACATGTGATTATCCCAAGACTAAACTGTTATGAGGGTCCTAGTAGGTAGCCTTGACATAGTGTTTTCTAGGATTATTTGTATTCTAAAATTATATTTCTTATTCCTATGTCAAGATCTGATCAATTATTCTCCTTATTTCCCTAGGATTTATGTTTTATGAACTACTAATCTTTATTCTTGGACTTTGTTTATGATAGTTGATTGGTAGGGAATGTTCTTATAATTTTATTATCTTTTTATTATATCATTATGGCCCTGATTATTCATACAATTATCCATTGTTTAACCCTATTGTTCTTATGAACTCCCACTTTCTTATATCTCATTTCCGTAGGTTATGAAGAAAGGATTTAAGTTAGATTACTATAGGGGGAGACCTTAAAGGGGGATATTAATATCATTCACCATGATAACATGTTATGATTTCACTTTTCCAAAGACAGTAAAATATAATGGTCCCCATCCATGTACTTTTATAATGTGAGGTATATTAATAAAAAATAACAAGATATCCATGTTTGATAATCAATGGAAATTATATAGACTACCATTAATATGGGATTCTTTCATTATATAAATCATTATAAGATCATATTTTATGATTGGTAGTTAACATTACCCTTTATGAAGTCCAAAATTCACAAAAGGACCTCTATAGATAATTCCATTAAAGAGTACTCCTTAGATTTAATGATGGAGGGGAAGTCATTATTTTTTAAAAGAGTTTTATGTAGGTGAATGTGGTTCTACTGTGTTAGGGATCAATATATCTATTCAAACCAGGATGCATGGGTATTTTTGTAATTCATTGAAAAATGATTTTGTGGTGTTTTCTGAGAATTTATATGCAAGTCTGATACATGAAAACATCATCCATCAACCCCCAAATTTATTGCCTATGTATTAATTTTTAAGGTGATTTTATAAAAGTAAATTGATTTATTTGGGTCACATTTCCAAATAATAACTTAGAAACTCATGTACATCCTTAATACCAATGGTATATTCCCTGATTGGATTTAGGATATATCACTCAGAGTATTTTTTAAAAAGGGTATCATCAATTCTGTGAAGACAAATATTATTATAAGATTTGGTGTGCCTCATAAAATAAATAGGAATAATGCCGCAAATTTTTTCTCTTGTAAACAAAAAGTCATATCAGTAATATAAAATAAACTCTTTCCCATAATAAATCTACCATGAAATATCCAATGTATAAAGTAAATTTTTTAATAATTATATATCATATATACTCCATAATATGGTGTTAGAAGATAAGAAATATTGTAATTACAATATCATGAAATCTTGGTGGGCCAATCACAACACTACATAAACTGAAAAATAAGAATCCAAATATTATCACATATACAGAAAAAGGAATTTCAATTTATCCAGGACAAATTAAATTTATTTTCATTTTAATTTGTAATTATCTCTCTAGATAAGATCGATCTAAACAAAATTATGAATAATATTGACTTGATGAATTATTTTTGTGTACTTTAAAATATTTATTGGTTAACCAAAAAAATATCATGAGATCTAAATAAGTATGTTTACCATCATTTATTCCTCCAACAGAGTTGGTTTTTGATACTCCAAATTCAGTGGTACTTTGAAAAAACCTACAAAACATGGACCAAATTTGGAAGACATTTCATTATTCATAAGGATCATTCCAATGGTATATATTAATTGATTAACATTAAGGGGGCATATTATTAATTGTAAAAATGAGTACTTCCTCATGAAATATTCTATCTAATATAAAAATATAGTCTTGGAATATTTCCCTTAAAGGACACATCATTATCATATTCTTTGAGACTATAAAATCTAGTAGCCATTTATTCCATCATTGTAATAATAAATTATTTGTTCAACGTCTTAGTCACATTATGTTAAACTATATGAAATAATATTCTTAGATTAAATAGTTAAAAAGGCACCACATTGGTCATATCAATGTACCTTAATCTAAAAAAAATCATTCATCCCACTCACATGATGTTAAACTATGAGATAAAATTGTTTTAATAGGATGTTAAACTGTACAACATCATAGTCATATTTACATGACTTTAAAACTTACTAGAATATGTCATTGTATTTAAATATAAAAAAATAGGTAAAAACATCCACCACTATATTTAAAATCACATGGTGTATGAAAAAAATAATTCAGGGAAGGAATCATATTATATTACACATAATCTTCAAATTACCTCTATTTTCTCTAACCAAGAATCACTCACATGAGCATATAGGTTTTGATATTGTTACCCAACTATTAATGACTAAAATAAACCATTAAAATTTTTTTAACTGATTATTCCATTATATATTACCTTGATCATCTTAAAGAGGCATCCCTCATATAGCTTAATCGTCTTTGTGTGCGAGCCAAATCAATGCTTTGAAATTAATTACGACTATATTTGTCTTGATTATATTACAAATTAGATACATATTGATGCCTAGATACCTCATCTAATTCTCAGGTGAAAAATAATGCCCTTCAATACATACATTTTTCATAATGGTTCATGAGACATTATTATTACAAAATACATGTGGATTAATGGGCAATCTGATGAGACACATTGTGATACCCAGATCCCTCATCTTAGTCATAGACATAATAAAAAAATATGTTAACTCTAATTTTTGAGATATATATTTATAATAAATTCCATCATGGGTTCTCTGATATATATATATATATATGTTAATTAAAAGGATCTCTTTTATATAATACCAGTGAGATTTTTATAAAGAGAACAATTCATTCATTAAACTATGTGTTCCATAATTACCATTTCATTGGGATATATTAAAAAATGTAAACCTTTATATCTAGGATAAGCCACAAGTTTTATAATGAATATGTGATGTATTTCCCCACTTTAATATGGAAAATTTAGAATTCCCTCCCATTAATTCAGTGGTTGACCCTTCACTCAATTATGATGGGTTGTTTCCTTCCCCAACATAGAGATATGACTAATTCACTTAACATATGAAAAAAACACATTTGTTGAAAATAAATATTCCTAGTAAAATGGAAATACACTAAAAATAATGAATTATCTTACTGTATGTTATTCTTTATGGACATCATCCAAAGTCCATGGCATTAATCTATGAGGTTAAATTATATACCATGAGATTCTAAACATCTCAAAGTGATCCTTTCCAATATTTTGTCTCCCACATACATGAGAAAAAGATCCATATAGAAATATTTTTAACCTAAACCATCTATAACTTAGAGCACTAAAATCCCCCTCTAATGTATATTCGTCAACCATATAGAAGATTTTGAATTAGGTTATCTTGTTTATAGACCTGTGATTAAAATAAAATGACATGTATCCCTAAAAAATTGGGGGTACCATTAATTGGACCAAATATAAATGGAATTTTAATCTTCCTAGTGTGATATATAGTTATTTATGGAAATATTATTCTAGGATAATGTAAAAAATTTTAATAACATTTCACACCTCCATGTACAGAAATAAAATTTGTGTGTGGAGTTTCATAAAGGTAACTATGTATTAATTTATTATAATTTTTAAGATATGTTTAGTGATTACAAAATTTATTATCCTTGGATAGAATATCATGTCTACTATAATGACCCCTATATAAAATATTGATCGTCTTATGGAAACATATTTAGAACTAATTTTGTCTTGATTATCATTTGAACTATATTTTTAGGGATAGTTGGATCCCTAATTTTAGGACCATTATCATAAAAAGTTAATTTGAATTTTCCAAGATATAAAATATATTTATGTAGGGGGTCCTGATGAAATCTGCATGGAGTTTAGTCCCCGCATCTCAATGATATTATAATCTCCCATTCTGTGCATGTTCATGATTAAATGATTGCATAATTATTTTGAATATTCTCCTTTTGAAAATTCACAGTTGATGACCATAGAAACTAAGATTATCCCATACCCCTCATTCCTATCAGGGAAAAATAATTCGACTCCAAAGGGCACCACTATTTTGAATATTCAAGTTATTCCGCAAATAAGGATATGCACATATTCCCCCTAACATAGATTTTCTTCTATTGGGATATACAATCTAATGAGAAATTACACTAATTGTTGTACACCCAGAAACCATCAAAATATAAATCCCCTTTCAAATAGTATATGTACTTATTTGTTAGTTACTGTTCCCATACCATCTTTTGGAATATTTGGTCCTCAAGAAATAATTATAAATATATTTTTTCAAGTCCATGAAATTGATTAATCATTCATGTAATATGAGATGTTGTTTATATCATTTTCCCAATAACATTGTCCTCAGAATAATGACACTAAAGTATGTATAAAAAATGGGATTGAATAAAAATGATATCTTTAAACAATGAATATATGTTCCACTCACTTCGATATAATTACAAAGGGACATAAATTATTCTTGAATATTTATTTCCAGTGTGGATCCTCCTTATATATAAGATGTTTGGTACAACAATAACTAGCCCCCTTATTCAATACACCACAACTAGAATCCCATCACCTTGATTATATTATTATTATTTATTTACGATTTCATTGAAAAATTAGTAACATTGATGAACTGGGTGTGTCAATAGTTATCCAACTACCACTAGTGTCCTTTGAATAGGAATACCATTATTATTCCAATTTTTTCAGTTATTAAATCATCTTCGTCTCCACATAAGCCCAATATAATATACTAGGTCTTGGTGTGGTAATAAAAAACATACTCCCTCCAGTCTTCATTGACAAAAAATGTCATTAGATTTCAAAAATTATAAATGGTTATTCTTCCCCCACAATGTTATATTTCTAATTGATGCGGACATTCATGTTTTATGATTTAAGCATTTTGTAATATATTAATTGAAGTGGATTTGACATACTTGATATTTGAAACTTGTGTATCATTCTTATTCTTTTGAAAAAAATCATTAGTTGAGTATTTGTAAACACAACCCACATTATCCATTAGTCTAAGTATCGTAACGTTCAAGATTTTACAAACCACTCATCGTAATTACACAAACATGAACTATATAATGAAATAATTATATAATTCACTAGAATAAAACCCAACAAGTGAATTATAAAAATAGTCAAACACCTACTATCTAGAGACAATATTTTTGTTTTCTAATAAAAAAATTGATTTTATATTAAAATATGATCAAAACATGTTATAATAAACAATATAAATACTAGACTAATAAAAATCCATGTCATTAAAAATATTTCATTTTGATGTTCTACTTAATAATAAGATTGGTCAATGAATGAAAATTTTAAATGCTTGTGGGGTTAAGTATTTGTCCACATCAATAATGAAGTTTTGTTATGAAAGGCCCCAGGTCTATGAAATAATAATGGAATCCAATTATTTTAAATATATTTGTTCAAAAAGATACATTAATACTAGAAAAATACTCGATCATTCATATAAATTTTCCAACCGTGGTTCTCTACTGTTGTAAAATTATACCAATACCCATGTGTGGGTCCTGTAATATTTGGGATCACTTCAACATATGCATTCTAGAATTATAAATTATTTATTCATTTTTTTAGTGATCTTATGCATCAGAATGTCTTCATATGATGTTTCAATGAACTCTTTATTATAATGAAATATTGACTAGGATGATACAATAGATGAATAATGGAGAATAAATTGAATTTTAATTTGTCCCACTAAATGAATAATGAAATGTGTATTAATATATTTGGGTATCTCTCCATTATAGAAACTATACTATAAATGGAAATCCATAATGTTATAAGGATCACTAAATTCCTGATGAGCCTATTTTTCAAGGAGTTGTAAATTATCCATCATTATAAGATGTACTTCTTCAATGGGATTAGGGATCTCTAATTCCAAAAATTACATGCCACCTATAGAAATAGATAATTTTAATAAAGAGAATTTAAATCTTTCAATATTAATATTTATTACCAACCATTATAATTCATATAATAATCGCGTAGGTTTTATATATTTGGAAACATGGAAATATAGAAAATAAGTTCATACTTTCTTCCAATTATTTTCATCTTAACTAGAACCTTTCATATACATATCATACTTAATATATTTATTTAACACCTATGGAAGTGAATTGTAACAAATAGCGATCTCAAAATCTCTATATGGGTAAATAATGGAGATATCAATGATTACCTATGCATAACATGGGGATAATGTTTTGATAACATGAGAAAAATCACTTAAAAATATGATACTCTGTATAAAAATCAAAATCATTATTCATGGAATAATTCACGGCATTGAATATGGCATGAATCAAAGTTAAATAAAAATTCCTTGACCATGAGAGAATAATTTTTTCATAAGACATGTAATTTCTGAAAAAAGATGCAAATATAATTTCTTTCAATTATCAATAGACGTTCATTTTAAAGACTATCATAGTGGATGGGGTTTACATTTCATTACATCATTCTAGTCTAGGATCACACCGAAGGCATTCATTAAAAAAAATATTCTTTCAAAACATGGTCCACACCACATTCGAGACTTGTTTATCTACGGAGATATCTGTCATTACCCAATGTATTAGAGAGTTATATAATTCCAAAGCCACCAATATTTTTTTATGATGTTACCACAAATCACATAATAAATATTATACATATTTGTTCCATAAGATCAAAAAATTTCATAATATAATCACATCATAATCTAATTAAAAATAATAAATTCCATAAAAAATATCATAATCTCGTTTAATAATAACACATGGAATATAAATGGGAATCATAAAAATATAATCATAAAAATAATATACAATTCATATAAATAATAAGGATTGTCAAATTGGATTATATCCACAATAAAACATAAGAAAGAACAATGTTTTTTATTTTTTTATGAATAAAATTAAAATTAAAAATAATATCAAGGAAAATATCCTTTCCATTTTGAAATCCATTCATTAAAATATAAAATGATTCAAAATATCCTGAAAATTTAATCATTAAAATGAACATTGAAAAAAAGTATATTATGCTTCAAATCATTTTAAATTCTTGACAACAACAAATTATTTTTATGTAGGATACTTGAAAATAAATCATTCATTTCTCACTTTTTTAGAAAAAGTTCAAAAGTATCTCATTTGAAATATGAGAATAAGATTAATTTTAAAAAACATAGTAAATATTAAATCATGGTTAAAAATTATATCAATAAATATTAGGATAATATTAAATAAAAATATTGAAAAAACATTTTGAAAACAAACATAAGGAATAAAAAGTATTGTAGGCCAAACAAAGAAATAATGTTTGTTTTCCGTAAAAAAATATTTTGATATATTTAATATAATGTGACGAAAATTAGAGGAAACATATATTATAAATAAATCACTAGTGGAGAATAAAATTAAATGTATTCTTCAAATATTTATCATATAATTTCTTCATCTGAAATTCAATCAAATTCAAATATGATTAAAATAAAAGTAAATCAAAAAAACATTACCTCATGTCTTCAATTTCATTGTACATTTAAACAACTTACATATAATAAAAATATATTTACTATAAATATATTATAATAGAATATTAATTACAATGATACCATTTATTATCCATATATGACATCTTATCACTAGTTTATTGTGAATGGGTAATTAAAATCACTATTTTGGATTATATCTTCATCATGTTTCTTGGATGTTTTGCTTAGATAATCCCATAATTTATAATTTTATTACTGTGATTTCATTTAAATTATTTTATACATGATATAAATATATGATATATTCATTGTATACATATTTATATAAATCTAATAAATTTAAAGATAAAAAACAATTTACCACATTCAAGTATACAGTAGGACTTATGAATTCATAAACTTTATTTAAAAATTTCTATGGTATGAATGAATGAGTGAAAAATTAAATTTCATCATTAAATTGTAATCATTATATCATATAAACAACATGTTTTCATAAAAAAAATCGTTATTACAATCAAATTAAAATAGAGACAACAAAGGAATCGCATCCCTTCATGGAGGCTGTAGGCAACACATTGGCACGAGCAACATTATTATTTTCCAACGGTTTTAATTATAAGAAAATAGAAATTTTATGATAATTAATGGACAATAATTATGTAATAAATATCATATATAATATTTATTCACATTAATATAATCATAAATGAAATATGATGATGAAAAATGAATTGTATCACAATATGGAGACAGTAAGCCATAGGTATGCACGAGTGACACTGTCTGTTCGAATTTCATGGTATATAGAGGGAATAAATGTGGTTTCATATTTATAAAAATATATTGTTATAGTTATAAAAATAAGTTCTTTTCATTAATGAATAATGTAATAAATTTATAGGCATTAAAAGAAAAACTAAAATAAAGTGATTGGTTATTGTTGTTACCACTTATTTGATAACAAAAAATTAGATATACTATTAAGGGATATAGGGACTTTATATTGGAATGAAATAAACCCATATAATGTGTATATGGTAGTGAAGAGTAATTTTTTAGGCTTATAGATCTATAATTATCTATGTTGTTAGAAGAAGTGAAAGGAGGGGATCCGTTTTATAATTTAAGGGGAGGGACACTCAAGGAATTTGTTACAATATTAAAGAACATTAATGACGTTGTCAATCCAAATAGGTAATGATAGAATATAAATTTTTAATTGATTTAATTCTTAACATTATCCGATCCCCTTTTACTCTATTAATTTTATTATGATTTCTTACATAACATTTTAAAATATTACATTTTTGAATTATCATTATGGATAATATTTAAATCAATATTTAAATATTACTGAAAAGACATAAAAATGGGGGTTAACAAAAAATCCTCCAGCACCAATAACAAATTTCATATTCATCCAAAAAATTACTGTAAAAATATATTTCACTATTTTTATTACTATTAATATTTTTAAAATAAATTAATAATTTTTATTTAAGAAATACTTCTTTGGTATTGCACATAAATTTTAAGATTTTTATAAATAAATAAAATTTGAATTAAATTTATATCATGATATTCATTTATTTATTATAAAAATTTAAAATTATATTCATTTATAAATTTATTTTTTCCTAATGTTAAAATAAAAAATACATTTAAAACTCTTATAGAGGAATTTTGTATCATTCTTTGATTTAAATTTTATATTTTTCATTTTCAAAGAAATGTGTCAATTGATGTAATAATATTCATTCATAAGTTTAAATTTTTTGAATAAACATTTTCAAATAAGAATTAGTATGAAAAATAGTGCACTTATCAATTTTTAACCCTGATTAACATGATTTACATTTTATCGAGGTGAAAAATATTACCATTATTAATATTCATATTGAAATAAAATTAAATGTGCATATTTACCAAATTTGAACCCATTAATTCCAAATATGGAATCCATTTTTCCAAAATAAATTCATATATATTAGTGAAAATAAATTTAAAAAAATTGAGGAAAAGGTTACGAAAACCCTTTTTTAAATACATTTTATTCATTAATCTAAATTTTACTTTTATTCTATAACATAATGCTATATGAAATTAATTTTCAAGTATTTGATGAAATTTACAGTAAAATAATTTCAATAAAAATAATTCAATAAAATTTAATTATTTAATTTTTTAAGATACTTGTGTTTGTGTATAAAAAAAATAATTTTATAGACCAATATAACATTTAATATGAAATGATTTATTCGAACATAATGTTGTTTAATTATATGAAATGATATAATAAATTCTTGGCGGTCATATTATTCCCCCCTGAAAATCAATTTCTCGCATGAAATTCATAACTCAAATAAAAAATATGGTTTTATCAATTTCATCACATCCTTAGGGCCTCATATAGCTACATTAAATTTTGAATTACTCTAGAGAACTTTCACTAGGTGTGTAGTAAATTTTCATAAAAATTTATCTATATGATCAATGATTTTTTCTAGTCATTCATGGTATGATATATAAAGTTCTATTGCTATGAAATTTAATATCAAAACATGTGATTGATATTTTATGTACTTCCATATGGGAGATACAAGGAACACATTTTAAACATGAGAGTGGTCAGAAGGAAGAAACAAGTGATTAGCTACATCCCTACATGATCAAGAATCTTAAAAGGTTTAATATACCAAATTAAGAATATTTCCTTATTTATAAATATTATATTTGTATTCCAGACAAAAATTCACAAAAATCCATCTCACGATAAGCAAACTTGAGACCACTTCGATGATTGTTATCATACATTTTCAATCAACTCTATGTTTACTGTATGTTTTTATGAATGGTTCTAATAATATCTTTTATTTTTAGATAGAACATGTAACATTAGAATTATTTCTAGAAGTTCCGAATATAAAATTTTTGTTTTTCAAATACTTCTATAGTTGGATTTATAAGGATCGATATGAATGAACAAATGAACGTTATTGTTTTATGAAAAATGAACAAGAGGAAGGTGGTAATACCAACTAACATTAAAATATATATAAAATGATATATATATATATATATATATATTATAGAGATTTAATTGTTCCCATAGACATGCCAGATATTTGAGGATTTTATTCCAGACTGAAACTCAACTCTATATCCAAATCTTGTTGAATAAATCGCTCGAATTTTGAGGTAAACCTTAGATCCAAATAAGATACACTAGAATGTGGTAATTCATACTACCTTACAACATATTTTATATTTTGTTAAGCAGAAGTAGAGATATGTATTCACTAATATAAATTAAGTGTGATCACTTTGTACTGAGATTAACACCAACCAAAATAGCATTATGACTCTTAGATTTTTCACTGAGGTGGACGACACTATCTATAGTGATGTCTTTCAATTTCCATTAAGGAATGGGAAATGGTTGTAACATCAAATTATAATTCTATCCTCTGTCCTTAACATATGGACATACTATGTGCTCAGATTTAAAAAAAATTATATCTCATTTAATGAAGTCTAACAAAAAATAAACGTTCTAGTCTCTGTAAATCATTGTATATAAAGGATGAATATTGAATTATGAGACAAATTAAATATATACTTATTTTAATCTATTACATATAAAACATATACAAACATAAAAATAATTATAATTACATAAAAATAATTTTTATTTTTAGGATAAGTGTTTGACTTCTTCTATAGCTTTATATTCCCTTTCTGGGCATCTTTAATATTCACTTGGATAGTTCGTTTAACAGTCATTTGAGAGGGATATTATCATTTTCCTTCCATATTTATTTCAATATCCATCATTTTCAAATATTTAAATATTAATTATTTAATTATCCTCTTTATATATTTTCCTCCATGATTATTTTGACTATGTGTATATGAATCAATGATTTATTTCCTAGGGTAGAAGTTTTCTGTATAGTAAAAATCATCAAAGAGCTCCAATGTTCATCTCTAGTTCATATTCACCTATTTCTATTGAAAATATACATTAATTTCTTATTAGTATATATATCACATCATTCTCCTTGATCATAATTCCTCCATGTCATTTTGGAAAAAAATAAAATTACCATCTCAAAATTTAAAGACCCAGAAATTCCATGTAATTGTTTTAATTAAATATGAGTTTTACACGTCTGAAAAAATTGATGGCAAGTGATTACGAAGACTCGAATTCCGGGAATGTATTTCTGAACTTTTTTTGGGTAATTTTAGTAAATGTGCGAGCGGTTTTTTCTAAATTTGAACTGCTGCTCATAATTGAAATCTAAGGGCATCGTTGAACTCGTAGCACCGGTAGTTGCTTAAGGAGACTTTAACCACAAATGCATTTGGTTGAGAGTGGAAGTTAGTTTATAATTTATTCGTGAAAAAATAACATAAAACAAAACTATGTAACATTTTTTTTCATCTGAAACTCCCATGTGGATGTTAAGAGGTGGGGACCACCGGAACTAAACCTCCCATTTGAGAGTTGAGAGGAGGGGACCCCTCGAACTAAAACTCCCATGTGGGGTTATGGAGGTGGGGACCACTGATCCTAAAAATCCAAATTTAAATTTAAGGGTGGGGACCACCCAACCCCTCCTAATGTGAGAAACCTCTTGAAATCTCTCTTTAATGAGGGTGGTGACCATTAGGTTTCCACAAAATTTATTATGCCAGCCTCAATGTAATTATGATGCCAATTTAATTTGTTCCAAAAATAAAATTGGGGAATCATATAATATTGGCTACCATTTCATATTGGTGTAATTTGGGGGAAGTGTTGGAAAAGAGAAATTGGGAGAGAACCTTGGAGGAATTCTTCTTCTCCAACGAAGAACGCTCCTCCAAAAAAGAACGTTGACACACGACTTCGACTTCTTCCTTGAGGCATCCTCGGACGTGGGACATCGTCAATCAACGAACACTTTTTTCTCTTCATTGTTTTGAAAAAATAATGAGGCAACGATGTGTTTTAAATTGGTGAATGTTAATTTTCCTCTCACATTTGATCTTTCCCCTTGAGCTGCTTACTACCGCCCTAACGAAGAGGGTATGTGCCAAACAAACATGGCTCGAACCCTCCGTAAACCTTATGGTTCTTTTTTCTATTTTTTGTGATGGTGACGAAGACTGTTGTCTGCATTTGGCCCCGGTGGAACTATAGAACCATGACCGACAACACAGTCACCCATGAAAAACGTGAAAAATAGAGGGTGGACGGTCAAGTAGGCTGCCGCTAAAGGGACGACGCGTGACCACGCCGCACGTCTAGCCACAGCGGATTGTCATACTGCTGCCTCTGATTCCTCATGGCCTCGATGCTTTGTGGTCCTCCAAGAACCCACGGTCTCGCCACCCAGGGGCCCTCCTCGGCCTTTGTGGCCTCGCCGCCCCGCAGACCTTCATGACCCCCGCGTCCTCGTCGTCCCACGGCCTCACGGCCCCAACGGCCTCGCCTTCCCGCGGCCCTCCAAGGCCACGTGGCCACGCCTCCTAGCGGCCCTCTGTGGCCCCTGCGGCCTCACTGATCTCTGGCCCTTCGCGGCCCCTGTGGCCTTCGATACAAAGAAGCCCTCCACATCCCTGCGGCATCACCGCCCTCTAGCCCTCTACGGCCCCCATGGCCTTGCCACTCCACGACCCTCCATTTCCTCAGTGGTCATCGCTGCCTCATGCCGCTTCACTGTCCCTATGTCCTCGCCACCCTCGCGGCTTCCACATTGCCCTCGTAGTATTCGTACTGCCCTCACGGCCTCAAGCCACTCCGCGACCCCCGTGCTGCCCTGCGTGGCCCTGGCCTGACCCAGTAGCCAGGTCGACCAAAACTGGTTCGGGTCAGCCCATGCCGAGTCGGGCCGTGTCAGACCAGCTATGAGCTTTTCACTCTATCGGACATAACAATGGCACGAGGTGCCCAGTTGAAAAAACATCTACGACATTGTAAACACTAGAGCGAGATGGTGTCTCAGGTATTTTTCACTTGATATTTGGATAATGTTGGGATACGGTCGGGTTGGATCGAGCACGGATCCAACCAGGACCTCGAGACTAAATGGGCTAATAACATACAGACCGGGAGTCTGATTGACACACCATCTGTTTCATTGAGACCCCTATGCCATGGAGGTCCTTTGGGATACTATTTAGTGGGACTTCATGGAAGTTATATTATCGACCAGTGGCTTGAGGAGCGGTCCCTCCCAGAGACGTGAATGATTTGTGTGGGAACCCAATAGCTGGTTGTGACATGAAGAATGAATAGTGATCCTGTGTAGGTCAGTACCGAGCAATCCTGTGTGGGTCCGCACCGAGAGATCTTGTATGGGTCAGCACCTGGAGATCATACGTGGGTGAGCACCGAGTGATCTAGTGTGGGTCAGCATAGAGTGATCCTATGTCGGTCAGCCCCGAGCGATCCTCTATGGTTCAGCACCTAGGGATCCTATGTGGGTCAGCATGTAGAGATCTTATGTGGGTCAGCACCTAGAGATCCTATATGGGTCAGCACCTAGATATCCTATGTGGGTCAGAGTCTCGATATCCAATTTGGGAAAGCACCGAGCGATCTTGTGTGGGTCAGTAGCAGAGCCTCTCAATAGAGTAAGATGATTCAGTAGTTACATCTTATCATTTCAACTTGTGTATCAAAGTTATACCCAGTGTGAGATGAGTCAGTACCTTTTTCGTATTCTTTAGTGTGGTGAAAATGTGTGGTGCTTACCTTTGTGGTGTTATTTTCTTTGTGGAACAGTTGATCTTTAAATTTTGAGTTGAAATCTATGGTTCCTCACGATTGATATGGGTATACTTGATAACATAGGTATATGTATGGGAATATTCCTAAGTAGGGTTGTCACTGGTTTACAAGCTTTGGGGTTTATCCTTTGTGGATTTTGTGAGACCTTTAGGGTCTAGGGGTCCTTACTGAGTATTTTTATACTCACCCCTGCACAAACTATGCACGCACCTTGTTATGTTTGGTGCAGAAGACTGACAACGCTGATAGTGGATGAGAGTACCACGACTGGAGGCTGCTCAGAGATGGACCCTAGATAAGGTGTATCACAGAGATGACCATTCAAGAGTTGTATCTACCCTTCAGGTAGGATCCTTGGTGGGTGATCAATGGTCTTGTTCTAGTTTACTTGTACTTTCACTTTATTTACATTCTAGTTGGTCTTGTATTCTGGATCCTTTTACATACAACACTCACTCTGTTTACTATTCAGTTTACTTGAGTTCATATCTTGTTGTGTTCTTGGTTGCATGTGATTACAGTCTATAAAGGTGATGCCTTCGTTTTTTAGGGAACACGCCTTCATTTCTAGTAGCTATCCCCTAGCCTATGGAAGGTGGGCTTGGGGTAGTCACGACACGGGCCCCGGGGGATAGGTCTTGACAAATTGGTATTAGTGGAGTCGATTCTACAGTAGAACATGGGACTCTGATCATTATTTTGAATGGAAATAATGTTATGTGTAGTGAGTGTGGTTATCAATTTAGGTAATTCAGTGTTGGTACGGCGGCCAACGTATCCAAACACTAGGACCCTGACTTATGATTTCTGACCTAGTGTACGAAAACACTTATGGCATGTCTGTTTTCAAGAGTTTTATTAGAGATCTATTTGATTCATATCACCAGGAATAAATTATTGACAGTGGCATGCCTGTTTCTTTTTAAAACGCCTCCACATAGACAACCCGTCAGGGTTCCGAGAGTAGTACGCACTGATATCCCACCAAGCGATGAGGCCCCCATACAGGGCCCTCTTCCAGTAGAGGCACCAGCGGAGGCACCAATAGTACCATTACCCATTGGTCCACTGATTCCACCAGCCCTAGAACTAGAGGGTTCACGTTGATTGAGCGCATTTAATGAGATCTAGCACCAGAGGCCACCCAAGTTTAGGGGAGAGATAGACACTCAAGCAGTTGAGGATTTGCTAGAGGCCGTGGTGAGAGTCTTCCGACTGGTAGGGACACCAGCTAATCTCATGGTGATCCATACCACCAGTCTTCTACAGGAAACATCAGGCATATGATGGAGATGGATTTTCTAGGCCCACGACGAGGTGACGCTTCTCTGGGAAGACATCGAGAGCCTATTTTGGGCAGAGTTTTTTCCAGAGACACTTCACACAGTGAGTATACTACAGCTTCTTCATCTGCACCAGGGTAGCATGATTGTGGCTCATTAATCAGTGAGGTTCATTGAACCCTTCACACTACACCACTAATATGGTGTGGCACCCATTCTTCAAGGCCTAGACCTTCTAGTAGGGTTTCAGGTGAGAGATCAAGGCTTTGATGATTTCTCTTAGCATCTCAACGAGGGCCGAGGTGTTAGAGAAATCCCTCTTACTAGAGAGTTTTCTTACTGATCAATAACTAGCAGTGAGACCAACCCCTGGATGTCACTTAATAGAGTCTTCCTCATTTTTCATTAGATAGATGTCACAGAGGTCCATGAGGGCAGACCTACAGGTGGACGAACGCATGATTCACGGTCGGTTGTGTGGGGCACCCGAGGCAAAGCCAGTCATGCCCGAAGTAGGCTATGTTACCCATGCGGCGGGTTGGGTCACATGGCTCGTGATTTTCCGACCCGCTATATGGATGATCAGCAGGTGATCGAAGGACCACCCAGGTAGGGACATATGTTCGACCGAGGAGGTCTATAGGGAGTAGCTGGGTGTGGCAGAGGAGCAGGCCGTGTAGGTAGCGATGGGCGACTATTTTAGATGTTAACTCCACCACCACTAGGTGGTCCAAACCAACCAAAAGGATCAAGTGGATAGGGGCGATCTCATCTCTAGGCAGCTGATGCCTATGACCATGGCACTCCGGAGATGATACACGGTACAATATGTGTCTATTCCACCTTAGCTGAAGTACTAATAGACATGGTTTCTAGTCGTTCTTTTATTTACACTACCCTCGTTCGGAGCTCGGAGATTCCGATAGAGCCATTGACTTGATCCTTATGGATAGAGACCCCTACGAGAGAGGATTTGATGATTATGCACTGGTCTCAGTAGTGTGAGCATACTCTATGAGGAGAGAGCATCAGTTAGGATCTCCTAGTAGCGGCGTAGAGGCCTTACGATGTAATCTTTGGAATGGACGGGTTATCAATAGTTCATTCTTTAATAGACTATATTTGGCACAAATTGTGTTGTGTCCACATGGATGTGACCATGTTTACCTTCACTGGAAATAAGGGAGCCTTTGAAGCACATGATGGACTTACCAGGAATAGAGTGCATCCAATCACTCATCATTTGGATAGCCTTACCATCAAATCAGTTGATGTGGAGAGTTTGAGATATCCTGTAGTTGTGGACTAGTAAGCGTCTTCCCTGATGTTGTTCTGGGTCTACCTCCTCACATAGAGGTGGACTTTTACATCAACTTTTACACTGGGACAACACTGATATCTAGACCAGCATATTGAATGTCTCCTAAAAGGATTTGGGAGCTCCAGTTACAACTAGAAGACTTAAAGCGGAAGGGATTCATTATGCCTAATGTATCTCCTTGGGCAGCCCTGATTTTGTTTGCCAAGAAGGTGGATGGGAGCTTGAGTTTTTGTGTCAACTATCGGCGCCTGAACTAGGTGACCATGAAAAAAGTACCCACTCCCGAGGATTGAAAAACTATTTGATCAGCTGAAGGGAGCATGGTGGTTCGCGAAGATAGACCTCAGACCAGGCTATCACTACCTTAGAGTATGAGTCGAGGATGTGTAGAAGACAACTTTCAGATGTCGGTACAACCATTATGAGTTCTTGTTTATGCCATTCGGCATGACCAATGCTCCAGTAGTGTTAATGGGACTCATTTACAGGATCTTTCAGCCATACCTTGATCACTTTGTAGTAGTCTTCATCGATGACATTCTGATCTACTCGACTACTGAGGAGGTGAATGCCTATTATTTGTATGTAGTACTGGACACACTACGAGAGCACCAAATTAATGGTATTCTCTCGAAGTGCTAATTCGAGATCCGAGAGGTTCACTTTCTGGGAGATATCATATTGGAGGCTAGATTTGCAGTAGATCCAGTGACGATTGAGGAGGTAAATGCATGGGATCCACCTAGGAGTGTGATGAAGGTACAGAGTTTCCTAGGTTTGGTCAGATACTACCCGAGATTTTTGCCTGATTTTTTCAGAGTTGAAACAACACTATCAATGTTGAAGAATAAGGGGCAACACATCATGTGGTCAGGGAGATTCCAATAGAGTTTTCAAGAGGTAAGGTAGAGGCTGACTCGTTCCCCCATATACAGGGTACCAGAGTAGGTTTTATGGTATGTAGATTTCTACAACATATCTGGGATCAGGCTTGGATGTGTCCTGATGTAGAAGAAATTATTGATCACATATGATTCTCAACAACTGAGACAACATGATAAGGACTATGATACCCATGACCTGGAGTTTTCAGCAGTGGTCTTAGCTTTGATGATGTGGCAACATTACTTGATGGGTGAGCATTTTATAGTCTACTCGGATCACAAGAGTTTAAGTAATATATTCTCTTAGAAGGAACGGAACCTGAGACAATGATAATGGTTAGAGTTCCTCCAAGACAATGACTTCGGGATAGTCTATACTCATGGGAAGGGGAATGTTGTAGTAGATGCACTCAGTAGGAGGTCTGGTATACAACTACTAGGTGAGGTGATGGAGTAGCTTCCCGCTTTGTAGATATCCTTTGTGGATTGGGATGGAGCAACATTCCTTTAGTCTCTTACAGTCACTCCACCACTTCATCAGCGAGACAGGGAGGTGCAGCATGGAGACACTGAATGAAAAACATGACGAGCATAGATAACCATGAGACATGCACCTAATTGATTTTCTGAAGGTACGGAGCACATCATCCTCTTTAGAGTACATACAATGGTTCCAGTTCCACATCACCAGGATGTGTTGATGGAGTTCCACACATCCCCTATATCGGTACATCCAAGATTGGTGGAGATGTACTAGGATCTCTGATAACAACACTGGTGGAAAAAAATGAAGAAAGCAGTAGCAGAGATTGTCTCTCGATGCTGCACTTTTCAGCAAGTGAAGGTGGATCACCTGGTACCAATAGGCTTGGTTCAGCCTTTAGAGGTTCTAGAATGGAAGTGGGACTTGATATCCATGGAATTCATGACAGGGATTCCACGTACATCTAGATTTCATGATTCTATCTGGGTGATCGTTGACCGACTCACCAAGTCGGCCCATGTCTTACCTATCATAAAGTAGGGTTCAGAAGAGAGTTTGGGATGCCTCTATGTGCAATTGATTGTCCGGCTACAATGATTAACCTTGAAAATTTTCTCTGATTGGGATGAAAATTTTACTTCCTAGATATGTAAGGGGTTGTAGGAGGCTTTCAAGATGTAGCTTTGTTTGAGAACTGCCTACGATCTGCAGACGAATGACCAGATTTTGTGGACCATTCTGACCCTCGGGGGCATGCTGCATGCTTGAGTACTCGACTTCAATCGTATCTAGGATGATCACTTTCCTTGGGTGGAGTTTTCATACAACCATATATATCACTCCACCATTGGGAGGAAACCTTTTGAGGCGTTGTACGGGTGGCCATGGAGATCATCTTTGTGCTGGATTTATGCAGGGGACTCAGCAATAGTAGGACCAGAGATGGTACGAGCTACCACATAGAAAGTGAAGATCATCTAGGAGTGGATAAAGTCTTCAATGAGTAGGCAGAAGTCTTATGCTGACAAGAGACAGAGACCTCTAGAGTTCGAGGATGGTGACCACGTCCTTCTATGGGTCTCACCCCGATGAGGTTTTCATAGATTTGGAAGAGTCGACATGTTATCTTTAAGGTTCATCGGACCCTTCTAGGTCATCAAAAGAGTTGGCGAGGTGGCTTACCACTTAGCTCTTCCACCTCAGTTGCACCAGGTGCACAATATCTTCCATGTATCCTAGCTGAGGAGATACGTGCAGGACCCTTCCAACGTCACCAACCACTGAGAGCTATACATCAACCATAGGGTGTCTATTACAGAGGTTCTAGTTGAGATTGAGGATTGATAGGAATTGGTCCTTCATGGGTGGTCGATACATCTGGTGTAAGTTAATTGGTAGCATGGACACCTTCAGGAGAGCACATGGAAGAGGGAGGCACATATACCTGATTAGTACCCCCACTTGTTTTCCAATTTTTGTGATGTGACTTACAAGGAAATAAATTCCTATGGTGGGGAGAATGTAATGACCCAGAAATTCCATGTATTTTATTTAAAAAAATTGGAATTATACAAGTCCTTGAAAAATGTCGGGGCATGATTCCGAGGCCCAGAGTTCCCAAAATTAATTTCTAAACTATTTTTCAGGTACGTTTAGTAAACATGTGATTGTGTTTTTCTAACTTTTGTACTGGTGCTCAGAATTGATATCTGAGGGAACCGTTGAACTCACAACACAAGTAGTCGCTTAAGAAGGCCTTCACCTCGATAGTTGTAGGTCGAGGGTGGATGTTAGTTTTTCTCTTATTTGAGAAAGAATAAAATACAATAAAATTGTGTAACATTTTATTTTCATTTTAAACTCCCATGTGGATGTTAGGAGGTAGGTAACACCAGAACTAAACCACCCATTTGAGTGTTGAGTAGTGGGGACCACCAGAACTAAACCCCCCATGTCGGGTTATGGAGGTGGGACCACCTAGCCTAGAACCGCCAATTTGAATTTATGGGTGGGGACAACCCGAACCATCCTAATGTGAGACCCCTTGAGAACTCCCTCTTTAATGAGGGAGGAGACCTTTAGGATTCACCAAAATATACTACGACAACCTCAATGTAATTATTATTCCTATTTAATTTGTTCCAACAATTAAATAAGTGAATCATATCATATTGGATTACTTTTATTTTTGGTGGATTTTGGGGGAAGTGTTGGAAAAGGTAAATTGAGAGAGAACATTGGAGGAATTATTCTTCTCCAATGAAGAATTATCTTCCAAAGAAGAACGCTGATGCATGAATTCAACTTCTTCCTCAGGGTATCCTCCAACATGGGATGTCTTCAATCGACGATTATCCTTCCCTCCTCATCGATGTTAACAAATGAATGAGGTAGGGCTGTGTTTTGAATTGTTCAATGTTAATTTTACTCTCACATTGAATAAGTCCCCTTGACCCGATTTATACAGCCTGAACACGGAGGGTACGAGCCAAACAAACATGGCCCTACCGCTTTACAAACATTATGGCACTTTTGTGTGTTCTTCACGATGGTGACAGTGAGCGATGCTAGCGTTTGGCACCAGTGGAACTCGAGAACTGCCACCCGCACCACAGTCTTCCTTGAAAAAGGAGAAAAACGGAGGGAGGATGGTCAAGATGTCTGTCGATAAAGGCATGTCATGCGACAGTGCCACACTGCCAGCCCCGACAGACCCCCACCCCACGGCCTCACCGCCCCTGGCCTTGCCGCCTTGAGGCCTCTCCACCCAGCGGCCCTCCACGACCCCCACATCCACGCCGCTCCGCGTCCCTCCATGTCCTCCAGGGCCCTCGCTACCTCGCGGCCCTCTTAAGCCCCCGCGGACTCCCCACCATGTGGCCTCGCAGCCCCTATGGCCCTTCACGGACCCTGCGGCCTTGCCTCCTTCGTAGCCTCTACGCCACCATCACGGCCTCCGCACTGCCCACACGGATTCTCGACACAACGTGGACCCCACACCGCCCAACACGGGCCAGGCCAGACCTAGTGCAGGTTGTGCCGGACCTAGAGGGCTGGGTCGACCCAAACAAGGTTGGGTCGGCCCAGGCCGGGTCAAACCAGACCCAGACTAGGTACAAGCTTTTCTCTCTATCGGCCAAAACATTGGCACTAGGTGTCTATTTGGAAATCCATCAACAACATTGTAAACCATGGAGAGAGATGGTCGCATTGGTATACCACACTTGAGATTTGGATAAATTTAGGATACTGTCGGGTTGGATTGAGCACCAATACAAAAGGGCCCTCGAGACTGAAAGGGCCAATCACTTAAAAACTATGCATCAGATTGATGCACCGTCTATTACGTTGATACCCCTATAATGTGGATGTCCTTTGGGATACATTTTTGTGGGACATCATGGAAGTTGATGTATCGACCTGTGGCATGAGGAGAATACCCTCTCTGAGGCAAGAAAGCTTACTACGGGAACCTAGTTACTGGCTATGACGTGAATAATGAATAGAGATCCTCTGTGGGTCAGCACCGAGCGATCTTGTGTGGGTTAGCACCGAGCGATCATGTGTGGGTTAGCACCTAGCGATCCTATGTGGGTCAGCACTGAGCTATCCTATGTGGGTCAGCACTGGGCGATCCTGTGTGGGTCAGCACCGAGTGATCCTGTGTGGGTCATCACCAAGCTATCATGTGTGGGTCATCACCTAGATATCCTTTGTGGGTCAGCAGCTATAGATCCTATATGGGTATGCACATAAGGATCCTACGTGGGTCAGCACCTAGAGATCCTATGTGGGTCAGCGTCTAGAGATCCTATGTGGGTCATCACCAAGAGATCCTCTGTGGGTTAGCATTATAGCCTCTTAATAGAGTAAGATGACTCAGTAGTTACATCAAGTCATTTGAACTTTGGTACCTTGTTTATTCCTAGTGTGAGCTGAGTCAATGCCTTTGTTGTATTCTTCATTGTGGCGTACATGTATGGTACTTACATTCAATAATGTTCCTTCCTTTGTGGAACAATTGAGATTTGGGCTTCTCTATTGGACACTATATTTCCACATGATTGAGATAGGTATATGTGATAACTTAGGTATATGTAAAGGAATATACATAAGTAGTATTTTCAATGGTTTACATGCTTTTTTGTTTAACCTTGGTGGATTTTGTGAGACCAGGAGGGTCTCAGGGTCCCTAATGAGTATCGTTATACTCACCCCTGCATGGGATATTCCCATACCTCGTTGTGTTTGGTGCAGACGACAGACAATGCCGACTGAGGATGAGAGTACCAGGATTGGTGGTAGCTCATAGGTGGACCATAGATGAGGTGTACCGTAGAGACGATTGTTCGAGATCTATACCTATCCTTCAGGTAGGATCATTCGTGGGTGACCACAATAGCTATTCTAGTTTACTTGTACTTTCAATTTCTTGTACTTTCCAATTGGGCTAGTATTCTGGCCCCTTTTACATACTAAACTCACTCTGTTTACAATTCAGGTTACTTGAGTTTGTATCTTGATGTGTGCTTAGTTGCGTGTGCTTACAGGTCATAAAGGCAATGCCTACCCAATTTTAGGGAATACGCCTTTGGTGCTAGTCTCCAACCCCTAGCCTATGGATGGTGGGATTGTGGAAGTCATAGTAGGGGCCCTGAGGGACAGGTCATGACACGAAATCAAGAGTTGGGAAAAGTTTCTCACGATCCATCAATTGTGAGAGGAATCAGCTATCACCACCTTATTCTGTATGATAATTTATCTCTTTCACTTCCTAAATGATTATTTTATTGAATACGAACCATTCTACACTCCATTGATGTTTGAGGATAGGTGTACTGACCAACCATCGCTTCATCTCATTGAAATTCTCCACACATTCATCCACCCCAATGATTATGGATCATATCTTAATGAACATGGTGAGTATATTGGAAAACCATGAGAAATTATTTACAATGTTCCTATAATATCTATCCCAACCAAGTAAATGTTGGATATTATTTATAGTGGTTGGATTGGACTGTCATACAATAAACTTAATCTTTTAGGGATCTACTGATATACCCTCACATGGTATTATATTACACAGTATTGAAGCAATCCAAGGATGAAAAGATCACTTAGTATATCTTTTATAATGATTCTCATTCCTCATGGTCTTTAAAAAATCCTAAAGTTTTCTTCATGAAATTACATTTACTTTCAATAAATAAGAATGTAATCTATAAATACCACCTCAAACTAATCTATGTAATATCAATATTATTTATTGAATAATTATATGAATATAGTTGGGGTATTAGTAAGGAAAAATGGAATCTCTATAAATTCATGTTGTCCATACCTACTACGTATTTATATATTAGGTATATCCTCCCTTTGGAACATCAATTGATGCGGTCATAAATCATATTCAATCTTGGAAATGTCTTGATCTCTAGTAAATTAATCAAATAGGTCCTCAATAATGGGAATGGGATACTTGGTCTTTATGTTGATTATGTTATGTTCTCTATAATCAATTCAATGTTATATTTATGAATCCTTATTCAAAAAAAAAATAATGGGTGATGTGTATGCTCACTCAGATTGACTAATGGATGCCTTATCATGATTCTAAAAGAGATTCATTTTCAATTCCTACACAAAAATTCGTGTTATTCTATATAGAATCATTGAAATTGGTGGATAAACATGTATGAGTTATATTCAAAACCCGTAATCATGACTCTATTTTAGACTAAAAAAATTATCTAAAAATTCATCAATAAAATCCTAAAAATAGTCATGTATTCAATATTTAGATTCACCCCAACAATATTTAAAAAATAACCTTCATGGTGAAGAATTAAGACCTGCAAGGTAGAATTATTTTCCATTAGATGTTTGCGTCCAACAAAACCATTATTAATTTGGATGGGTTCGTTTCAAATATGAAATGTGACATCACTTCCTTGGAAAATATTTTGGGATCCATATAAAGAAATCATCTCCATGGATACAATTACATTAAATTCAACTAAAGGGAGAATTAGAGTATTTTCTTGAATCACTTTCCATCAAACATAAATCAGAGAAGAACTAAAGACATTACATGAAACAATCATCCCAGTTAAATAATTCACTAGTAATGTAATATCTGACCATTTAAATCACAATTAAAAAACTATTGAAAATGACATAGAAACAAATATAGTGCGTAGAGACAGAATTAAATAAGGAATTTTCTATTTTAAATTCTGTGAAAAGTGTTTCTTTCAAAATATCATTAGTGATTCCCCATTTTAAAAAAAAGTGATCAGATGATATTACCCATTATGATTTTTCTTTGGTTCTTTTGATATTGATAATAATTTTTTTTGATACATGAACATGTTGGAATAATACCTATACACCTTTCATTTGATGAATCAGTGTATGTGTATGGTGAATTAGTTTCAATATTCCATCATTCAATTTTATCAACTATAATTTTCACAACCTTTCATCATTCACTGACTCCCTAAACATCCTTAAAAATTTTAAAACACTTCCATGTTCTATTATAGAAATTTCAATGATTTTTTAACACACATTTCGTACTAGTAGTTGACTAGGGTTTCTTTCCTCCATGCGACTAATTCATGCGGTCATGAGACTCAACCTAATTTATGATATCAAAGCCTCAAGAAATTTGGAGTCTCCAATTCCAATTTCTAACTTTAGTGTACATATAATTATTTATTCATTGTTGTAATGTATCATATTGATATTACATATTAAATTGGTATTTTTATGACACCAAATAATTGAGAAATTTTTCATTTAGTTTTATTTATTAAACCAAATTAACACCTTGCAAGGCCAGTAAAAATAGATTTATTGGTACTAATTGATTCATCATTCTTCTTCTTGATCTTAACTAATTGCATATATGTCCTTCTATGCATAATATAAGGGAATTACATGATAAAAAATATTCTTATAAAATGATTCCATTCCAAATATTAAATTTACCCATCTTCACCTGTATTATTAATATTGATACACCATTTATCTTCACCGCTCTCCAAACATTAATGTTATAGCATAACCATTTAATTTTCTAAGCATTCGGGAATATATAATATTTTATCAATTTTAATTATATATTTCAAAGGAATGAGTTGATATAAAAATCTAGATATTTACTCATGAAGGAATTATAAAAAAAAATCACTCTATTTCTATTTTTGAACATTCATTTTGATTCATAGAGTTAGACTGGTTTGTGAGCATAAAAATAATATTTTTTATTTCGTCACCCATAATATTTTGTTTCTAAGGAGGATAATAATTGCATGGTCCATCACATTTATCATTAACATGATTCCTTTTTTTGGATCCATTGACAAAAACCAGAATCATATTATATGAAACAATAATAATAGTGAAAAAACAACATAATATCGAAAAAAAATATATTTGATGTCCTAGTCAAGACACATTCTATTAATTATTTGAGACCATAGGGTTACACAATGTCATCCATGTAAATTACCCAAACCAAAGGATGTTATCCAATACTTCGACTAGTAAGAGCCTTCCCACTAATGTTTTCTCATCATAGATCCCATAAGATTAAAGAAAAATTTCTCTAACACCATATGTAGAAACCAAAACTTTTCTTACATAGATATAATATATTATTTGATGAATTTTTATTATATAAAATTTTGAATAATTAAAATATTATACACATATATATATATTGTGTGTTTGGGTACCTGGATACACAAACTAATAGTTCAAAAGAGTCTATAATCATGTTATTCATAAATAACACCCTTCATAGACATATCATAATTAATTACATTCCTTACAACATAGAGAAAAGAAAAATGTGGAAGGGTGATATAAGAATATTTGTATGGGTAAATAAGGGAGATAACAAAGGTAAGTCAAACATAAATATATCATAAGGGTTTGAACACATGAGAATAATATTTTCAAATATATCATCCTAATAAAATATAATAATCATGATTTATAGAATAATTACGGGATGGTTATAGTATATGAATAATAAAGGAATTGACTAATATTATTTACAAGAGAATAACATCCAAAAAATATAATGAATTATGGATTACAAAAAATATAGAAAGTAATTTCATTAGTAATGAAGTTCAATTTTCAATACTATCATAGTTGATTGTGTTCACTTCTCATTATATAATAACATTCGAGTTTTTATCCCAATAATATCTTAGTTTTCATAACACTTTTTCTAAATAGGGTTCACTCTCCATTATAGTCTTATTTATCTCATGAGATATAAATAATTAACCAATGCATCGGAGGGATATATATATTTATTCCCACTCATACATGGTTCTAATGTAACCACCCATAACATAATGAAAGCCATATATATATTTTAAAAAAGATCATAAATCATTAACCAGACCACTAAATCATAACTGATGTTATGAAATAGTCTTCATAATCAGTTTAAAATCTAATCATCGCTTAAACCTTGTAAAATGAATGGGTTTCATAAAAAAAATATCATGGTAATCCTAAACAAAATAGAGAAATAATAAGGATGATAAAATGGCATCATATCCCCATAAAACATAGGTAATATTGGTGTTTATAGTAATTGATGAATAAAATTTCAATTAAAAATAGACATTGAGGAAACTACACATATCATTTTCAAATTAGTTCATTAAATTATATAAATTTTTCAAAATTAAATATGAATAATTTTCATTTTAAAAAATAAATATTTAATGCAGTATTTTAATAACAGTGTGGACATGATAGTGGGAAATTCTATTCATTCCATGTAAGAAAAATAAAACATTCCTTTAACACTTTGGTAAATAATGAAACAATAAACTCAGTTATAAAAAGACTAGATGATATCGATTAATATTTCTAAAAATAGATCCATGGGGAAAAATTAATTTAAATAATAAATGTATAATATTAAATAATATTTTGAAAAAATTAAATTTTTTATATAGATGAAATTGTTATTTAGAACAAATTGAGAAATAAAACTGGATTTTCCTTAAAAACGCTCCTTAAATATCGGAAACACTTAAATTATAGAAATATAATGGTAAAAATATATTATAATGAAAATAATATTGGAGAAAAAAGTTAAATGGATTAATCATATAAGGAATATGTAATTTTTTGATGGGAAAATAAAAATTATTATTAAAATAAAATTGAAACATAAATCCACTACTGCATGTATGTAAATTCATCAGACATGTTTGAACCTCCTATATCTTAAATATGTATTTATCATATATATATTCAATAAATAGTTTCATATCTATCATAAAATGTATGATTTTGTTTGAAATCTTATCACCCATTTACTATATTTTAGTTATTCAAATCAATATTATCTGTGATCTCACCTTCATTTTCCAAACATCATTTGGTTTGGTAGTGCTGGTACTAGTAAATTGATCATGGTTATATAATTTACATTAGTTTAAAAAGATATTGATATCATATATGTTAATTAGATATATATTTAGAGTTATCTATAAATTTTATAGATTGGAAAATGTATTACATCGTTCATGGTTGCAGTAGGCTATATGTACGCATAGTTAGTATTTTTACATTTTAATGAATGGAAAAATAATATTTTTTATATTAATTTAAAAATATATAATAATAATTATATGATATAAATTATATATATTCATAAAATCCATATTTATTACAATCAATTTAAAACAGAAACATGAAATGAGTATCATCATTTCAAAGAGATGGTATTCTACATGTACACATATGTGAAAATTTCATTTTACAACGGTTTAAATTGTAATAAATTATATATGATAGTTTCAATATATAAGGATAATTATTTCATTAGTATAATATATAAACATTAAACTGACTATGATTATAATTCATGAAATATGGTGATGAAAAATGAATTGTATAGCTACATGGAGATAATATTATATATATATATATATATATGTATATATATGCATGAGAGATACGTTCAATTCCAATTTGATATAGAAAATGTTGAATAAAGGATAACTAAAATTAAAAATAACGGTTATTAATTTTTTGGATAATAAATTTTTTATTTAATGAATTATTTAAAATATTTTGTGGAGTTAAAAATGAAATACAAAGAAAGTGGTCCAGTAATGTGATTACCTATTATTTGAATGATATATTTTTGTTCTCAACATAATGGATCAATGGTTTGAATTTTGGGATGAAAAAAACGCATATTACACAACTTTGGGATTGGAGAAGAAATTTTGGTAGAGGTTTGTTGAGCTATAACATTCAATGTTTTGTGAAGAAGTTAAAGGAGGGGTTCCCTTGTATAATTAAGGAGAGGGACATTCATGTAGGTTCCTAAAATATTAAAAAATATGAACTTCATTATAAATATCATTTTTCCAAATAGTATATAAATAATAAATCAATGAAATTTTCAACATTATCTTATACCCCAGGTAATATTTTAATATTTTTTATACTTTTCATCAATTTACTAAAATTTTCAACTTATAAAATATCATTATTTCAAATGTTGAAATTGTTTATTAATTTGTATATAATGACATATTGAAACTGTTGGGATTCGATTATAATCCATTAAAACCAATAAAATAAATCATAATTATCCAAAAATCAAGGAACCCTATAAATCACTCAGTTATTAAAACATTTAATACTTTTAATTAATTTAATATATATATTTATATATTAATTTATTGAAAAAATAATTTATCAAAATTGAATAATAATTTACGTTATTTATATATTTAGAAAAAATTGATAATAAAATTTTACCATGAAAATATTTTCACTATCATAAATATAGATATTTATATTCATTAAATACTTTTGGAATCCTAATATTGACGTATAAGATGAATTTCAAACTAATCGAGTAACATTTTCTGAATTTCACTAATTGGTATATTATACAGGTTATTTTCATGGAGAATTTTTCATTAATAAAAAATAATTCAATCCTAAGGGGATATGTGTTAAATGTAAATCATATGATTAAAATTATGATGAATACTTATAGCTTTATAACTTAGTTTTAACTAAGATTAAACATATTTTAACATTACTATGGAGATAAATTTAGCCACAGTTACAATTCATATTGACCCAAAATAAGAAGGGAATATTTACCAAATACTAAAAATAATAAACCTGTTTTATCAAATAAAATGACAAGATTTTGATGAAAAAAATTATTTTATGTGTGCTACATGTGACAAAAATTTATTTTCATAAAAATACATTATAAGCATAAACATGGTTTTATTCTTAATAAAGACTAGAAAAAATATTAAATGATGTATAAAACCTTTTTTTAAAAATATAATATATAAATTATAGTAAAATAATTTCCATTATAATTTTGAAGATTTATTGTGATATGATTTCTACATGCACATAACAATAGTTTTCTTTAAAAATTAACTCATTTTCTTGAAATGAATTTAGGTTTATTTATAATAAATTTGTTTCTAATGAAATAATTATATATATATATATATCCAAAAATTTACATAACATATATATAATTACTCAATCAAAAAAATATTATGTATGGATATAACTGTCACATATACATTTTTTAATAGTATATAATGGTTCATTTAAATTCAGGGTTTCATGTTACAAATATTATCAAATAATATGAAGAATTTGGAAAAATAATATTTCATAAATTCTTTGTATGATGCATTCTACAGTCTATAAATTTAATTTATAACTTAAAACTCATCACTGCAATAGAAAAATCATGGGATATTTGTGTTTGATCACAAAATCAGGTTCCCTTAAGAGATATTCAAAAATTTTATTCCACTATAGATCTTTCGAAATTTTAGTAGTTCTACTACCTAGAAATTTATCTCTGTAATCCATGATTTATACCCATGTTTTCCCAAATAAATTATCATATTACTATGGTATGAACTATGATTTTGGTACATGTTTTGGATCAATTATGTACTTTCATAGGAAGATTTATATGGAACTCACTCAAAACATAAGAGATGTTCAGTGGAAGCACAAAAGGCAAAGTTACTGTACTTACTCAATACTGAATCTACAAATGGATAATATAATGAGTGATCATATGTCACTTATTAAGTAATCTTATAACCATAATTTGATGATTTTTTTCAAAAAACCTTTCTCACTATCATAAAAAATGAGACCACTCATAATATTTCCAGCGCCACCTTTATACCCACTCTGAGATACCCTTAATTTTTTTCTAAATTGATATATTATTATCATCCATTTTATGAGAAATAATATGTCTTAATATCATTCTTTATCCAAATTCATCCCATAATATTGGAGTTCTACACTTCTTTTCATTTAGGGATTCATAAAGAACCATCGGAATACATAATTAAAATAAATTATTTCAGGTAAATATAACTAGAGGATAGTATTGATCACAAATACATTTAAAATCCATAGAACAAGGTCTTCAAATATCTTATTTGGTTTCAATTGGTCTCTTATACATTGTATTTATCTAAGGAAAATATAACATACTGAAACTCAACTCTTTATCCAGATCCAATTGAAGACTTCACTAGAACATTGAGGTAACCCCATACCTCAATATGAAATAATAGAATGTGGTACTATATTAAAAAATAAAACATCCCTAATGTATATTTTGGAATAAATATATAGAGGGAAATAATATATGATTAAAATTAAGTGTGTTGGCTTTATATGGTGATCGATAACAACCCAGTGGACATTATGGCCCTTAAAATGTTTGTGGAATCCAAAAAAAAATTTCATATTTTACTTTTCCCATTTGATAATGGTAAGTGAAATGGTTGAAATATCAAAATAGAATTCATTCACATAGCATTAAATATTTTAAATTATGAAGCACACTGATACATATTCTATAATATCTCTTTTTAAGTAGTCCCGATATAAATACTATATTAGTTCTCTATTCAACATTATACTTCTAAGAAATATTTAAAATGATATACTAGAATCCTTATAAAAAAGATCCTTATTCAAATATAGAATAAATGAAACACATACTCTATTCCAAAAACATATAATTATACCCCAATCATAGTTAAATTCAGGAACATTTTTCTCCTTCATATGTAGCTCAATATAACCATTATGCACCTCATTAATATTCACTAGGACATGTGGTTAATTACCTTTTTGAAGAAGATAAGGCCTTTCACCTTATTTCAATATTTCTATATTCATCCTTTCAATGTTTTTAATATTCATATCTTTGATGATCATCATCATATGGAGGATAATATGATCCTTTCAAGATGATGTATTTTCCACCTGGTATTCATTTATTGTTTGATAATCTATTGATAAATCATAATCTTTAATAAACTATAAAAATATTATCTAACACATATTAAAATATTTATATGTTAAAATATGTTCCAAAATTTTGTTATTATTATATATATAACACATTTCCCTAAAATTATAATTCATCTATGTGAACAATTTAATCATTATTGATGCTAACACTAATTCATGTGTTCAGTAATTTTCCTCATGAACCATAAATTAGAGTGAAAAATAAGTTATCATCAAATCAATCGTAATGACACTACATCCTAGTCCCTTCATGAAAGATTCACTATAGATTATAAACATTGTTATAAGACGAGAATTTGTGAGGATAAGGGCACTGATCAACCATCTATTTAGATCCACAATATTCTCCACAAATTCTTTCATTGAATGTAACTTTTCTCCTTTCAGATTATACCTTGTAATCAGATTAGACAAAGACAATAATTTCATTAAAAATGTAGATAATACCCATAAAAATGAAGAAAACTACATATGTCAATCATAATTATTATTCTATTCAATAATTAAATATTTTATATCATTATAGGATCTACTAATATACAATAAAATTATATTATATGACCCATATTTAATCATTACAATGATAAAATAGACACTATGTGAATTTTACTTAATAATTATAATTCCTTAAGTTCCTAAGAACAATCCTAAAGTGGAATTAGATATTTTTGTTTCAGGTTCAATAATAATAATATCTTCAATAGATAATATTCAAATGAGAGGAAGTTAATAGTTGAAGACAATATTCATGGTATATATATAGATAACGAGGGAATTAGTAAGATTAAGTGGAATCATTATAAACTCAAAGTGCCAGTACTTTGTATAGAGTGATATCTTGGGGATATCATCCTACCTAACCATTTATTATCATATATTTTGTGAAGGTCACTCTGGTTAATTTATTTAGCTATGGTAAGGTGATCATGAAAGTTATCAATATGGGGTTGTCGATACTTGTTCTTTATTATCATATTTTTTGGGTATCGAAAATCAATGAAAATACATATTGATTCATAATTTCTAATAAAAAATAATTGGTTCAACCAATATTGATGTACATGGTTTAATAAATCCCTTTTCCAGATTCTCCTATAGTTTTTTTGCAATAACTACAACCCAATTAGGGCTATTCTATATGGAGTTTATAAAATTGGGGTTGAACCTGTATGAGTTCTATTATGAACTCAACACCAATATTATGTTATGGTATATGTAATTTTTATTGGGATATAAAAAAAATATTCTGGTCAATAGTCATGTATTTGATTTTTTATTTCTCCTTAACCATATAAGATTACTACCATTTAGGGATTTGAATTAAAATGGATGAGTTAAAGAGATTTCAATTTGATGTTTCTACTCATCCTCGTATAAAATGATGAGAATCGGATCATTTGAAATAAAAAATGTGACTTCACTTCTATAGATATTGATATGGATTCCCTAAAAATAAAAATAATACATTCCCAGAATAATATCATATTCAAATTGTGGGAGAATCATGATATTTTCACAATACACATTCACATAAACATCAATCAAAAGAAAATTATATATTGGATTAGTGATCATCATTTTATTCGATTTTTTCACCACTAACTCAATATCTAATTCATAATCCAGTGATTCAACACAGTTTTAATATTTATTTAATATAAATGAGTGGGTAGATCCAAAACCAAATAACACATTTTTTGTTTTAGAGTGGATAGTAAGTTTACCTTTACCATTTTAAATCTTGTATCCGAGTTTAGTAGTTGTGATTATATTATATTTACCTATATATTTTGGCTTTTGAGGATATTAATTCTAATTGTTAAAATAATTTAGATTTATTCAATGTTTTTAATAATTCATATAAACCATACACATGAATTATTTTAGCGTTTTTGGGGAATTAGTAGTAAATTTCATTCCCATCATTATATCAAATGGATATTTCATCACATTTTGACGTTCACCAACACTATGAAATGCCTTACCACATTTTTAACACACCCTACTTCCACTCAATAAATTCCCATTATGTTTATTAACATACTTTTTTTCATAAAGGTGACTATATATTCTATCCACTATGTGACATAATCGAGTACTCATGTGACACGATCTACATTTATTATAAAAACCATGGGAACAATGGGAATATGCAATTTCCATTTCTACCATGAGTTCCCATTGAAATATTTATTCATTGATTATAATTTCACATATGGATAATGAATTTAATATACATGATTTTAATCCACCAATGAATTAATAAATTTTTCTTTTAAGGATTCTAATAAAACTAGAAGAACACCTCAAAATTTTTGTAAAAGATTCATTATAGTAACCAAATTATACATCATCAACCTACATGAGAACAAGATATTCCTTTTATAGCCTCGTACATAGAATATTAGGGAAGTAATAAGTATTAAATCTTCTATAAAAGTAACCCCATTATGTGGAATAAATATATTCATATTGAATAGTATTTATAATAATGTTCCACTTTTGGTGATCTTCACCTTAAAAATGATAAAGTGAATGAATAAATTTTTTATTCCTTGAACAAAGAAGAATATAAAATATTTTCGTCATGGTACTGATCCAATTCTAAACCACTTTTGGATTAGTGGAACCACTAATTTGTGGTTGAATTTTCCACCTGATTTGATAAATAGAAAATAGTTCTATCCTTTTCAACTTTTTATAATTAACAAGATTTATATCATAATAAATTGGTGTGAGCATAGAAACAATAATTTTGATTCTTTCTGTAAAAAATTTGGCCTCTAATTAAAAAATCATTTTATTTTTCATTAAATTCCACAATGACATGATTCATCTAAGGTCCAGCTAATAAAAAAAATAGTATTTTGTTAAACAATAATCATATTATAAAAAACTCATATTCTTAATATTTTTGTTATAAGATATATAAATTATGAAACTTTCTTTTCAATATATGATATATTTGGATTATCCAGGATCGTCCATGGTAATTAAAAAAACATTAAGACATTATCCTATTCATAGAAATATCCCAATGCTTCCCATGAATTTTATCTCATAATATTTTCTAATGAATAAACAATTCTTTCATTGATATCAACTATAGAGACTTATAAATTTTCCTAAATATATAGTACATGTTATTTTATGATAATTCATTATACTACCATATCATCCATTCCAAAATCACCTAGGTCTAGTATAATTGTAAAACATGAACCAAAAAACAACTGGATCATAATTTTATCCAATTATGTTCTTCAAACCTAAAAAAACATCTATGATACATCATTCATAATACCTTTATTCCAAACATGGTGAAAATATTCATGTGAATTGAGAATATAATATTTAAAAAAATGATAAATATGTAAAATATAAATGATAACCAAAAAACATGAGAATAATTATTATAATATTACAATAAAATTTGAAAAACATATACATCAAATTGTAGAACCTAATAATAATTCATAGAATACTGTTTGTCAGTTTTGAAGTTATGATTCATAAAATAATAAATGAACATAAGCCAAGAGAGAATAAAAATTGAATAATACATTGATTTTTGGCATACACATAAATATTGATAATCATTTCAATAGTAATCATGGGTCATTAACAAGACTATAATTGTGGATTGGGATAATTACCCATTACATAAATATTTTGTAGTTTCACTACCAAGACTATCATATTGGAAAAAGGCCCTTATTGAATTGGGTTCACTCCCCATTCTAGTCCTCCATAGGTTTTGTTAATTGAATTATTACCAAATGAATTTTAGTGATATAAAATTATAGACCCACTCATCCATAGTTAAAACATAAATCACCTCCACATAATGAAATATATATATATGTTTTGAATAGGATACTGAAAATTTCATCATATTACTACTTTATAACCCAGGTAAAAAATGAGTTTCTTAAATATTTCATAATATAATCATAGTATAACCCCTGGAAAATAATTGTGTTTCATAAAGAGATCATCAGGTTGATCATTACCCATATAGAGATATAATAATGATGGTACCATTGGATCATATGAACAGTAAATTATAAGGAACAAACTTTTTGTATTTGATAAATATATATATCATTTAAAACAGTATTGAGTAAAGTATCCATTCCATTTAGAAATTAATTCATTAAAATATATTGATTTTCAAAATATCATGTAATAAATATTTTTTATGAAAATTATGGAACCATTTAAGGGAATATAAAAATAATTGAGTGTCCATGGAATATAAAAATTTCTTTTATAACATATATGTTATAAAACACCCATTTTGAAATTTTACATAAAAAGTAAAAAGTATATTTCTTAGAATATGAAAAGATAATGAATTTTAATGTTCTATAATTAGTTAATTATGGTTAAAAATAAATTCTTAAAAACATTGGATAATCATAAAAACATTTTTAAAATCATATTTAGAAAGTTGAAATATGAAATAACAATTGATTTTAGAATAGAGAGGGAAATAAATTTGATTATCCTCAAAATAAACATTAATTATCTTAAATACATAAAGTGGGGATAATTAAAGGAAGAAATATATTATCATGAAATAGATATAGGTGAATATAATTCAAGGGAATCATCATATAAGGATCATATAATATACTCACCAGATATTTTAACATAAGATATCTTAATTTAAATGGGAGTGAAACAAAAATTCATTATATAAACTCCCCCATTTTTATTGATGATTGTAAATAATGTGTAATATATATAATATTTAAAAATATATTATAAAACTATATTCATATCTACAATAAAAATTATTTTTAATTTATAAATTGTTTCAACTTTTTTATTATGAATTTTTTCTTCAAACCGTAATTATATTTGATATATGTTTTGTTTTTAGCATATTTTGGTTCAGTAGTCCTAGTACTTTTATATAGATTAGGGATATTTTAGTTCAATATTTATAGTCATGATATAATTTTAATATATGTTCATTAAATAAATATTTTTCGTCATCCATAAAATTTATATACTTAAAAATTATGTATATAATTCATTAAGACAAAATTTCATACGTAAACATAAATGCTAGTTTCTCTTATTGATGGTTGGAATGAGAGAAGGAAAAATAATAATTACTAAATAAAAAATAAATCATAAATCATATTAAACATATTTATTTATAAAATCCATCCTTATTACCATCAATGTAAAATAGATGCACAAACAAATCACATCACTTCATAGAGGTGGTAGACCACACTAACAGAATAGAAACTTCATTGTTTTCCAAAGGATTATATGGTGAGAATTACTATAATATATTAACATTTAAAATTATTAATTATTTCATAAATATAATATATATATATAAACATTTAACACTATCTGATAATCATCAATGAAAGATAGTTATGTGAAATGTATTTTATCACTATATGGTGACACAAAGTAATACGTACACATGGGGGATTTATTCACTTCCCATTTGATAAAAAATATGGTGAAAATGTTATTTTTTAATGACAATAAATTTTATTTTTATTTATGATAATGAATTTTTTATTTAATGTAAAACATAATATACCTATTGTCGGGAAAAGATGAACTAAAAATAAAATGATTGATTTATGTGATTACATCTTATTTGAAACAACTCATTTAGATCTCATCTTAAGGGATATAGGGTTGGTATTTTTGGGAATACAATAATATAAAAAATGTGTATAAAAAAGTTTAGGAGATAACATTATAATGTTTGGAAATTATAGAACACTCAATGTATCATAAATAGTAGAATAGAGGGGTGACTTTTATAGTTGACTTCATGTTCACTAGTAGATTATCATAAAGGATTAAAACATATTAATATAATTATTTATAAAAATGATTAAAATTTAGCTGTATTTGGGAGAGGGTTTGAATTATTATCCATATGATTACCCAATTTTCCAATTTCAATTTTTTTTTTGTAATAAATTTAATAAAATATTTCATTAATAAAATATGTTAATTTCTAATTTTGACACTATTCATTTAATTGGATTAAAGATACCTGAATAAAAAGTCTGAATTTAATTTTAATACTCTAAAACCAAAAATATACGTTATATGTATCCAAATAAATATGTGGAATAAATAAATTCGACCAATATATATTGGTAATGATATTTTAAAAAACATTTATTAAACATTTAAATAATTGTAGAAATATTATATTTTAGAATAATATGTAATTAGGGTAATTATATTTTTTTAAAACATACAGAAAAATTTATATGCTGAAAATAATTTAATTACTCTTAAAATAAATATTTATATTTGATCATAATTTGGTTTTTTCCTAATGTGGATACATAAGAACTAATTAAAAAATTGAGAGTGACATTTTTTTTAACTTTCATGGATATAAATATTATATTAGTCATTATCATGTGAAGGATTCAAATAAAAAATATAATTTAGAGCCTAATGAAATATGTCTCAAATTTCCACTATCCATATAGAATTATTGTGAAATATTATGGCCTTATCACTTAGTTTTTACCCAGATTAACCTGATTTACCCATTATCCATGTGATAAATTTTATCATGGTTACTATTAATAATGAAAAAAATAAAGAGGGAATATTTTAAAATTTTGAAAATCATAATTAAAAATATGGAATCAATTTTATTAAATAAAATACATAACAGTGGAAGAGAAAAATTATTTAATAAATATGAAACACGTGATGAAATCTATCTTTTAAAAAATAAATGTTTAAGTATTAAACAATATTTTATTATTATTCCCTAACTAGAAAAAATATATATTTGATTAACATTAATACATTTGAAGAAATTTATAATATATAAATTTCATTAAAATAATTCACTAAAATTTAGGTTTATAATTTCATAATTGGAAACATGTTTCTGAGAATAAATTTTTCTTATAAAAATAACATTTACATTCAAATGATTTTCTTTTTTTTAATCAATTATATCCTCTTTGAATTCATATTATACAAATGGAATCTAAATATATTTAATAGTTTAATTATTACTATACATACCCACTATTCTAATGATTTGTTGTAATATTCACTTAATAATATTTTAATGGTATATCATGTTTCGTTTAAACTCAGTGTTGCATGTTATGCAATTTAACAAATAAATAAAATTATTTGAAAAAGTAGTTCATAAATTATTCGGGTGTTACATGCCTTAAATCCCATGTTTCTTCTTAATGTCCATTCAGATATTCTAGGATCAATATAAAACTAATAATATCATGATGGAGTTTACATATTTTATGAGCCTCATCATCAATGAGTGGTCATTGGCCAAAATATATTACAATATAATCAGTAACATTTTGGAGATTTTCAAACCAATGTTTGGATTATAATGCATGTTTTTATCATGAAAAATGAAACCCTTGGCCACTCAACCCCAATCCTCAGCCCATATTACATCCATTACGATATGATAGAGGTTCCGATAAAATGATTTCCTTACTTCATTGGATTAAGAAGTAGAATAGTAGTTGATGAATTTGTTTGCAGCTCATCCCTGGGTATGTTGGATGATTATTTAGATTTACCCTTTTAGGAACATAGATAGTTGGTATTATGGTAATCTTGGGTCTATTGTTCTAGATCAATGTTATTCCTAAAAATACAAATATAATTTATAGTGATGTTACGTAGAGATACCATGACTCTATCCAGTTTGGAAGTAGATGGATTTTTAGGAGTTTCAAAAATGGGGACCTCCATTTAAGATGGTAATGATATAAAATATAATGAAAGAAATATATATTAATTAAATTTTATTAGAATTATTTCGAAGTATATTCACACACAATAGATGTATACTACATTAGATTTTGTGGTGTGTGCCACCCTGACAGAGGAAACCACCTTGACATTTCTTCAAGAATGTTCCCCGTCATAAATAGTGATGAGTGTAGAGACCCGGAAATTTAATGGAAAATTTTTTATTAATTACTTTAGAATTTTACAAGTTTGTGTCTTCTGACGGCACTTGATTCTGAGGCCCGGTGTGCCCGGAATCAATTTCCGAAGATTAGCTCGGGTACTTTCAGTAAACGAACGAGCCGGTTTTTCTATCTTTTGAACTGGTGCTCGGAATTGAAATATGAGGGGGACGATGAACTCGCAGTGCTGGTAATTACCTAAGGGCACCTTTACCACAGTTGCATTTTAAGAGTGTTGAGAATTATTATTTGGGGAATTAGATTAAAATAAATAAAATTGTTGAACAATTTTATTTTGTATCCTTGGAAGTTAAACCCTTCACTGGGAAGTTGTTGGTGGAGCCCAAAACCATCCAACTTCCCATGTGTGATTATATGATAGGAGGGGCCCACACAATCCCTAACCTTTCATTTTCCCCAAACACCCTTAAACCCCCATCATTTATTTGATAACTCCTCTTTAATTTTGTAACTCTCATTCTCCTCTCTCTCTCCCTATTTAACTCTTTCCAACACACCTTAATTAATAATTTGAACCTATTTAAATAATTAATTATGTGATTTAAATTTTGAAATTTAAATTGATAGTGTTAATAAAATTATAGGACTGGCCTACTATTTTACTTTGGCACTTGTTGGGTAGGGGGGTTTTGAGAGAGCTCTTTTGAATAAGAAAAAGAATAGAATTCCACTTTCACTGAAGAATGACGCCTCTTCAACAAATAATTCGGGTTCCATGAAGATCAATGACGCGCTTCCTTTTCTTCCTCTACATCAAGGGAGTTAATATAATCGTGGGGAACTTGCTAACGATGACGGATCTTTCCCGATGTTGACAGAGCGACAACGCTTTCTGCGTCTATGACGAATGAACCATATTTGATGTAGTGGTTATTTTCAATTTTAATGGATTAAAATTTGGCTCGATTCATTGTTGTATATATTTGATTGTATCAGCCTATTGCTATCACTTAACACGGAAGGTGCAGGCTGAACGTACACGGTCTGACGACCCTTCGCTAGAATTTGATATTTTTGGAACTGACGATCGGAGGCGGAACACGGAAGAGACCAGCGGTGCAAGGGCAGTCGTCGCATAATCTAGGAAATGTCGTGGCCAAGACGGTCACAGCGGAGGAAGCATGGCGCCGTCATGCTGTGCTGAGGATGCAGAACGACTGCTAGCAAAGGCCGCGAAAGAGGAAACCTGCGTCGTCGCGTCGGCTATGAAGAGGAAACGGTGGCACGCATTGCGGGCTGCTTCAGTGGAAGGACTGGGCGGCCCGTCAACTGGCCGAGCGAAGGGGTGCGGCGAAACCAGGAGGGTGCCGTGTAGGAAAACCGGTCGGCCTATAGGCAGGCCAGGAGGAGTAGATCCACGGCGCCAGGAGGGAATCGCGCCAGAAGAGTCGCGGCCCGCCGTGCGGGCCCCTTGTGCCAGAAGTCTGGCCAGCTTAGCCGGCAGGTTTGGGAAGGGTGGCGCTGCATGGTGTCGTTGGTTCGGACAGCAGAGGGGCCACGCCCCTTGGACCGCTCGGCCGTCTGGCCGAGCCAGTAAGCCCGCGCACCCTACATGGTTGTACCCTGCTGGGCCGTGCCCAGCTGGGCCACGCCCCGCCGGGTCGGGCAGCGCCACTCGGGCTAGGCTGCGGGATTCATCGGGCCGGTCTGACCCCTTTCCCGGGTCGGACCAGCCAAAACCGAGTCGACCTGACCCGTCAGCACATCAGGTCTAACAGACCAGGCCTGTTTTCACAAAAACATGAATGACATAAATACCACACATCCTATTGATGCACCGTATGCGGCACTAATACCCTCACGATGAGCCAGTCCTTTTGCGATACTCTAAGTGAGCTTTGGACGACTTTGGAAAATGGATGGGTTTGGAACGAACGTAATTTCAACCGGTCCCTCGGAGAAGTAACATTTCTAACATAAGGACCGGACATTCGATTGATGTTCGGTTGACTATGTTAGATTCCTCTTGATGAGACGGTTCTTTTCTCATATTTCACCTGAGTTTTGGACGCAGTTGGAGTATGGCTGGGTTGGATTGTACCTGAAATCCAACTGGACCCCTTGAACAGAATTACTAATAACTCATAGACATGGCGTCCGAATGACACACCGTCTGTTGCGTTTAGACCCCTATGACGAGGCGGTCCTTTGAGATACTCCCACGCGAGATTACTTAACACTTGTAAGTATCGACCAGTGGATCATGGAGCGGATCCTCCTAGAGATGAGCATATGGAGTACGGTGAACTTGTAGCTGGCTTAGACCGGATGACTTCTTGTCCGATTCGATTTGGAGTGACTTGAATAGCCTAGTGGGGAGCACTACATTGTGAGGTGGCAGAACCATGGCGGAGGAGCACTACGTTGTGAGTTGGTAGACCCACAGTACTCGAAAGGAGGAGTACCTCTGTAGGCTATGAGGGGGGAGCATTACTATGTGAGGTGGAAGACCCATGGTTGGGTATCACTACTTTGTGAGGTGGCTGACCCACGGTAATCGACAGAAGGAGTACCTCAGTAGACTAAGGGAAGTGAGTGGCACCTCAGAGTCGTGACAATACTACTGTGCTCGACAGAGGAGGAGTTCTCCAGCAGCCGTGTTTTAGTCATCATGAATAAAAATCCTGGTTTGAGCTGAGTCAATGACCTTTGTGTTTACCTCGTGATTGAGATGGGATACATGATAACATAGGTATTTGTATGGGCATATACCTAGGTAAAGGTTATCTATTGAGATTTTTCATTGTGGTTTATCCTAGTTGGATTTAGTGAGACCTTGAGGGTCTCGGGGTCCCTACTGAGTATCATTATAGTCACCCCTGCACGCGTTATACCTGCACCTCATTGTGTTGGTTGCAGACAAGGGACAACACTAATCGTGGTTGAGGTTTGTAGATATGGACGGTACCCGGAGGTGGAATTCAAGATGTGATGGTACCCAGAGGTGATAAATAGACGTGGAGAGCTAAGGTGTACATCTGTTCAGGTAGGAACACCGGAGGACGATCTAGGAGTAGCTTGACTCCTTCCGGTTGTTTTGCCTTTTCCTTGTACGTTACTGTTGGGATTTTATTTTCAACCCCCTTTGTACATTTATCACACATGTGATACTTCTTTACATAGTATTTGTTTCCTCTTTGTACTTTGGTTGTGTGTGTTTACATTTCATACAGTAAATTCCTTCCCTTTTTATCGGGATTTACACCTTTGGTGATAGTCTCCAGCCCCAGGACTATGGAAGACGGGCTTGGGGTAGTCACGGCATGGGCCCCAAGGATGGGTCATTGAAAATTAGTATCAGAGGAGTCAGATCTACCGCAGAACTTAGGAATATGATATTTTTTCTGTGAAGCAATAATTTTAATGTTACTAAGTGTGGTTTTCAGTTCAGGGAGTCAAGTGTTGGTGCGGGTGGCCGACGTATCCATACACCTGGACCCTGACTTCTGATTTCGGACTCAGTGCACGAAAACACTGATTGTCTGTATGATTTCAAAAGTTTCTTTTAAATCATCTCAAACCTGGTCTGCTAACCAGATATAGTCTTTTGACCATGTCGCATTTGTTATTTCAAGATGCCTCCCCACGGATGACTAGTTAGAGCTCCGAGAGTTGTATGTACTGATAGCCCGCCGAGCGACGAGGCCTCATTACATGGCCATCTTCTAGTTGAGGTACAAGAAGAGGCACCAGCGGTACTACCACCCATTGGACCACCGATGCCACCATCCCCAGCAGCAGATAGTGCACACCGCTTGAGCGCGCTGCACGAGTTCCAGCGCCCGTGGCCACCCAGGTTCCGGGGAGAGACGGACCCACATGCAGCTGAGTATTGGCTAGAGGCTGGGGGAAAAGTCTTTAGACTGGTAGGGACACCAGCCGACTTCATGGTGATCCTTGCTTACAGCCTCTTACGGGCATCAACATGCAGATGGTGGATCCTGATGCTCCAGATCAATGACGAGGTGAAACTTCAATGGGTAGACTTCTAGAGCCAGTTCCGGGGGGAGTTTGTACCAGCCACCCTTCGAGCGGTGTCGAGACAGGAGATACTACAGCTGCATCAGGGCAACATGACAGTAACATAGTACTCAACGAGGTTCACAAACATCTCACGCTACTCCACAAAGATTGTAGGAGACCCGTTCTTTGGGGCCCAGACCTTCGAGGAGGGGCTCAGGCGAGATATTAGAGCTTCAGTTTTCTCCCAAAGAATCCCGACACATACGGGGGTGTTGGAGCGACCCCTCTTAGTGGAGAGTTTCCTTGATGAGAAGTCTCCATCAGTAGGACCCACTGCTAGCCGGAATGCAGCAGATTCTTCTGCAGCTGGCAGTAGACAGATGATGTAGAGGTCCAAGAGGGCCAGACCTACATGCGGTCGACCGCACGACTCAGGATTGGTAGTGCGTGACACCAAGGGTAGAGACAGAGGTAGACCTGCCATGCTGTGTTACCCATGCTGCGGACAGGGTCACATGGCTCATGACTGTCTGACCCACCGCTCGGATGATTAGCAGATAGATGAAGGACCTCCCGGGCAGAGGGAGAGGTTCGATCAAGGCCGACCGCAAGGAGCAGGAAACCGTGGCAGAGGAGCTGGCCATGAAGCTGGTGGTGGACGATGCTTCGAGGTGTTTCCACCACCACCACCAAGAGGACCACCCCGACCGCAGGGAACATGTGGACATGGGAGAGCACAGCTTCAGGCTACTAAATCATATGACTATAGAGCTCCGGAAGCAGGTGGACAGGAGAGGGACTAGTTCCAGGCATAGAGGCATTTGTTCATGGTTCTTCTAGTTCCATGTTGTTGTTGTTTGTGGTTGTTGTGTGTCTTTGTACTTGATCTGCTGTAATAAAAGACACTTTTCATTGTTACTTTTTCCTTCCTTCCTTTTGTGTGGTTGATACTAATAGGTTCGGGTTAAAAATGGTGACTTGACCCTCATATGCGAGATTCCTACTGGAGGACACCTAGTAATTATGCACTGATGCCGAAAGTGTGACTCACCCCATGGAGGTGAGAGTAACGGTGGGATATCTTAGTAGTATTGTTGAGTCCTTACTACGTCATTCAATACATGACTTGTACTATTCATATCAGGATTCACTGTATTAGGCAAGGAACATGGTTCATCCAGGGGATGAGACCAGATTTATCTTTTCATCAGAGGAGAAATCTATGCATCTCTTTGGTAGAACGTAGAAGAAGAAGGGTGGAGATGAGTTCTTACAATTGGCTAGTCTCACCCATTGTTCGGTGAACGAAAATTTTAAGATTCTCTTCAACTCAATAGTATCTGGTGTATCTTCTCTCAGAAGGACATGAACCTTAGAAAGCAGTGATGTCTTGAATTACTCTAGAACTATGACTTTGAGATAGTTTGTACTCCTGGGGAGGGGAACGTTGTAACAGAATATTTTAGTAGGAGAATGGTCATTCATCTTTTAGGAGTGGGGAGAAAATAGCTGGACGCGTTTCTGATATCTTTGTGGATAGTTATTGAGTCAGCAAGTGTAAAACCAGAGGTGGTTGAGGCTAAGATGGAGAAGGTGTAGATCATCCAGGAGCAGATGAAGACTGCAAAGAGCAGACAGATGTCTTATGCTGATAGGAGACGAGACCACTGGAGTTCGAGGGTGAAGACCACGTCTTCTTATGGGTCTCTCCTCGACTGGGTCAACGGAGTTTTGGCCGGGGTGAAAAGTTATATCTGCGTTTCATCGGACCATTCCAAGTCCTTAGTAGGGTAGGTGTGGTGGCTTACCCCATGGACTTTCCACCTCAATTGCACCGGGTTCACGACGTCATCCACATATCTCAGCTGAGGAGATGTGTGCATGACCTAACCATCATCATCGTCCACTGAGAGATGGAAATCGATGACGGGGTGACTTTCATGGGGTTCTAGTAGAAGTTGAGGATCGACAAGAGAAAATCCTACGAGGATGGTTAATTCCACTTGTGCGCTTTTGCTGGTAGCACGAGAACCTTCAGGAGAGCACATTGGAGCGGAAGGCTCAGATGCATGCTCGGTACCGTCTTTAGTTTCCCTAGATTCTGTTGTAGCATTAAGTGGATGGAAATCCCTAAGGTGGGAGTATTTTAAAGACCTGGAAATTTCAATGAATTTTTTTTATTAATTACTTTGGAATTTTATGAGTTTGTGGCTTCTAACGGTACTTGATTCCGAGGCCCGGTGAGCCCGGAATCAATTTCCGAAGTTTAGCTCGGGTACATTCGGTAAATGAATGAATGAGATTTTCTATCTTTTGAACTAGTGCTTGGAATTGAAATATGAAGGAACCGATGAATTCGCAGCACCGATAATTTTTTATTGGGACCTTTACCGAAGTTGCATTTTAAGCGGGTTGAGAATTAATATTAGGGGAATTAGTATTAAATAAATAAAATTGTTGAACAATTTTTTTGTAACCTTAGATGTTAAACCCTTCCATGGGAAGTTTATGGGGGAGCCCACAACCACCCAACATCCCATTTGTGGTAATATGATAGGTGGGGCCCACACGAGCCCCAACATTTCATTTTTCACCAAACTCCCTTAAAACCCCTTCATTAATTTGTTAACTCCACTTTTATGGTGTAACTCTTCCTCTCCCCTATCTCTTTCTCTTTAAATCTTGCCAACACACCTTAATTAATAATTTTAACCTATTCAAATAATTAATTAAGTGATTTAAATTTTAAATTTAAATTGCTAGTGTTAATTAAATAAAAGGCTTGGCCTATTATTTTAATTTGGAACTTGTTGGGTAGGGGGATTTTGAGAGAGCTCTTGTGAAGTATAAGAAGAAGATAATTCCACTTTAGTTGAAGAATGACGCTTCTTCAACAATGAATGATGGTTCCACAAAGATCGATGATGCACTTCCTTTTCTTCCTCCGCATCAAGGGAGGAAATATAATCCAGGGGAACTCACCGACGATGATGGATCTTTTCCGATGTTGACGGAGTGACAACGTTTTCCACGTTTATGATGAAAGAACCATATTCGAGGTAGGGGTTATGTTCAATTTTAACGGGATAAAATTGTGCCTCGATTAGCCATTGTATATGTTTGATTGTCTCGTCCTACTGCTATCGCTTAACGCAGAGGGCACGACCCGAACAAACACGGTCCAATGACCCTCCGCTAGAATTTGATATTTTTGGAACCGATGATTGGAGGCGGAACACGGAATAGACTGACAGCGCAAAGGCCGCATCGCATAATCTTGGAAAAGCCGCGGCCAAGCGGGCCGTGGCTGAGGAAGCACGGTGCAGTCGCACCAAGCCGGGGATGCGGAACTGCGGCCAGCGTAGGGCATTGTGGAGGAAACCGACACTGTCGTGCTGTTTGTGCAGTGGGAACTGTGTGCCGCTTCGGTGGAAGGACTGGCCAGCCTGTCTGCCGGCTGGGCGAAGGGATGTTGCGGTGCCAGGAGGGTGCCACGCTGGAAACCCAGTCGGTTGGGCGGAGCAGATCCCCGGTGCCAGGAGGGCATCATGCCGGAAGAGTTGCAGCCCGCCCTGTGGGCCCCATGTGGCAGAGGGCCAGCCGGCCTAGCCGACTGTTTAGGGAAGGGTGGCGCCGCTTGGTGCCACCGGTTCGGAGAGCCGAGGGGTCGCTCCCCTTGGACTGCTCGGCCGGCTGACCAAGCCAGCCAGGCCTCGCGCCTAACTGAGTCGCGTCGGACCTGGCTGACCCGAGCTGCCCTACTTTGGGCCGGCCCGCGTCCCTCGAGTCAGACCGCACGACTCACCATGCTGGTCCAACCCCTTTGTCGGGTCGGACCCGCCAAAACCGAGTCGACCTGACCCGTCAGCTCATCGGGTGTAATAGACTGGGGCCGTTTTCACTTAAACATGAATATCATGAAGACCGCATGTCTGATCGATGCGTCATCTATGGCGTTGGGACCCTCGCAACGAGGCGGTCTTTTTGAGATATTCTAAGTGACTTTTTGACGACTTTGGAAAAGGACCAGGTTTGGATTGAACGTAATCTCAACCGGTCCCTCGGAGCAATAACCCTTATAACGTATGGACCAGACGTCTGATTGAAGTATTGTCGAATATGATGGATTCCTCTTGATGAGACGGTTCTTTTGGAATACTTCACCTGAGGTTTCGACGCAGTTGGAGTATGGCCGGGTTGGATTGTACCCGAAATCCAACCAGGCCCCTGGAATGGAAATGCTAATAACTCACAGACCATGCGTCTGATTGATGCGCCGTCTGTTGCGATGAGACCCCTCTGACGAGGCGGTCTTTTGAGATACTCCCACGCGAGATTACATAACACATGGAAGTCTTGACCAGTGGATCGTGGAGCGGATCCTCTCGATGACAAGCATACAGAGTACGGTGACCTTGTAGCTGGCTGAGACCTGATGACTACTTGTCCGATTCGCTTTGGAGTGACTTGAATAACCCAGTGGGGAGCACTAATTTGTGAGGTGGAAGACCCATGGCAGATAAGAACTACTTTTTGAGGTGGAAGACCCGCGGTACTCGACAGGAGGAGTACCTATGTATGCTATAAGGGGGGAGCACTACTGTGTGAGGTGGCATACCCATGGCGGGGAAGCACTACTTTGGGAGGTGGCCGACGAGTGGTACTCAACAGGAGAAGTACCTTAGTAGTATAAGGATAGGGAGTGGCACCTCAAAGTCGTGACAGGACTACTGCACTCAACAGAGGAGGAGTTCCCCAGCAGCTGTGTTTTCGTCATCGAGAATAAAAATCCTGGTTTTAGCTGAGTCAATGACCTTTGTGTTTACCTCATGATTGAGATGAGTTACTTGATAACTTAGGTTTAAATATGGGAAAATACCTATGTAACGGTTATCTGTTGAGATCCTTCTTTGTGATTCATACTTGTTGTATTTATTGAGAACTTGAGGTTCTCAGGGTCCCTACTGAGTATTTTTATACTCAACCCTGCACGGGCTATGCCTGCACCTCATTGTGGTGGTTGTAGATGACGGACAACACTGATCGTGGTTGAGGCTTCTAGAGCTGGACGGTACCCGGAGGTGGAATTCACGACGAGACGTTACCCGGAAGTGACAGACGTACGTGGAGAGATGAGGTGGCCAACTTTACCTACCCTTCAAGTAGGAACTCCGGACGACGATCCTGGAGCAGCATGACACCTTCATGTTGTTTTTTTCTTTCCCTTGTACTATACTGTTGGGCTTGTATTTCCGGACCACTTTTTACATTCATCACACTTGTTATAATGGATTACTTAGTGTTTACATCTGCTTGTACTATGGTTAGGTGTGTTTAAGTATCATAAAGGCAATGCATTCCCTTTTAATCGGGATTTATGCCTTTGGTGAAAGTCTCCATCCCCTGGCCTATGGAAGGCGGGCTTGGGGTAGTCACGGTAGGGGCCCCGAGGATGGGTCGTGAAAAATTGGTATCAGAGGAGTCGGTTCTACCACAGAACTTAGGACCATAATATTTTTTTTCTGTGAAGCAGTAGTGTTAAGGGTACGAAGTGTGGTTTTCAGTTCAGGGAGTCCAGTGTTGGTGCGGGAGGCCGATGTATCAATACACCAGGACCCTGACTTCTAATTTCTGACTTAGTGTATGAAAACACTGATTGCATGTACGTATTCAAAAGTTTCATTTAATTTAGCACAAACCAGGTCATCTCACCAGTTATAGTCTTTTCTCTGTGTCGCATCTATTCTTTCAGGACGGCTCCCCATGGACGACCATTTAGAGCCCCGAGATTTGTATGTACTGACAGCCCGCCGAGCTCAGAGGCCTCAGTACAGGTCCCTCTTCCAGTTGAGGCAGCAATGGAGGCACCAGTGGTACTACCTCCAGTTGGTCCACTTATGCCACCAGCCCCAGTAGTGTAGAGTGCACGCCACTTGAGCGCGCTGCACGAGATCTAGCACAAGAGGCCACAGAGGTTCCAGGTAGAGATGGACCCACAGACGGTTCAGGATTGGTAGGAGGTTGTGGCAAGAGTCTTTAGATGGGTATGGACACTAGCTGACTTCTTGTTGATCCTGGATGCCAGCCGCCTACAGGCAACAACAGGTATATGGTGGAGCCTGATGCTCCAGATGCATGACGAGGCAACACTCGTATGGGAAGACTTCAAGAGCCTATTCCGGGCAGAGTTTATACCATCCACCCCTCGAGCAGTGGAGATACAGGGGCTACTGCATCTGCAGCAGGGAAATATGATAGTAGCACCGTACTCAGCGAGGTTTACAGACCTCTCACGCTACTCCACATACATGGTACGAGACCCGTTCTTCAGGGCCCAGACCTTCAAGCAGGGGCTCAGGTGAGATATTAAAGCTTCAGTTGGAACCCACAGCATCCCGACGCATACATGGGTATTGGAGCGATCCCTCTTAGTGGATAGTTTCCTTGCTGAGCAGTCTCCAGCAGCGGGACCCACTACTAGCCGGACCTACCATTCTATGTTACACATGCGGCGGATAGGGTCACAAGGCTCGTGACTATCTGACCCACCACTCGGATGATCAACAGATAGATTAAGGACCTCCCAGGAAGAGGCATATGTTCAATCTAGGCAGACCTCAAGGAGTAGGCGACTTTGGAAGAGGATTTGGCCATGCATTTGGTGGTGGACAACGCTTCGAGGTGTTTCCACCACCACCACCAGGAGGACCACCCCAACCGCAGGGAAGAGGTGGACATGAGAGATCACAGCATCAGGCAGCTAAAGCATACAACTATGGAGCTCCGAAAGCAGGTGGACTGGACCGGGACTAGTTCCAAGCATGGAGGCATTTCTTCTTGGTGCTTATTGTTCCATGTTGTTGTTGTTTGTGGTTGTTGTGTGTCTTTTTACTTGAGATGAAGTAATAAAATTCTCTTGTCCTTATGACGCTTTCCTTCCTTCCATTTGTGTGGTTGATAGTAAGAGGTTCTAGTTAAAATTATTGACTTGGCCCTCACTTGCATGATTTCTACTGGAGGAGACCCAATAACCATGAACGGATGCCGATAGTGTGACTCAACCCTTAGAGGAGAGAGTAATGGTTGGATATCTTAGTAGTAGCGTCGAAGCCTTATGAATTCATTCAAGACATGAATTGTACCGTTCATATCAGGATTGACTGTATTAGGCAAGGAATGTGGTTCATCCAGAGGATGAGACCAGATTTATATTTTTGGCAGAGGAGAAATCTCAGCAGCTCTTTGGTAAAATGTAGATGAAGAATGATGGAGATGAGTTCTTACAATTGGCTAGTCTCACCCATTGTTCGTTGAGAGAACGGTTTACGGTTCTCTCCAACTCAATAGTCTCAGGTGTATATTCTCTAAGAAATACATGAACCCGAGACAACTGTGATGGATTGAATTCCTCTACGACAATATCTTCGAGATAGTTTATACTACTTGTGAGGGGAACGTTGTAGTAGATTCTCTTAGTAGGAGAATAGAAATTCAGCTGTTAGGAGTGGCGAGACAGCATCTAGACGCATTTCAGATATCCTTTGTGGATAGTGACGAAGTCAGCACATGTAAAACCCGAGATGGTTCATGCTATGACAGAGAATGTGCAGATCATTTAGGAGCAGATGAAGACTGCATAGAGCAGACAGAAGTCCTATGCTGATAGGAGACGAGACCACTGGAGTTCAGGGGTGACGACCACGTCTTCTTATGGGTCTCACCTCGATGGGGTATACGGAGTTTTGGACGGGGCGACAAGTTGTATCAGAATTTCTTCGGACCTTTCCAAGTCCATAGCAGGGTAGCTGAGGTGGCTTACCGCCTTTCCTTTCACATAAGTTGAACCGGGTGCATGAAGTCATCCACATATCTCAGCTGAGGAGATGTGTGCATGACTTAACAGTCATCATCGACCATAGAGAGATGGATATCAATGACGGGGTGACTTTCATGGGGTTCCAATATAGGTTGAGGATCAACAGGTGCTGGTTTTATGAGGACAGTCGATTCCTCTTGTGCGCTTTCGCTGGAAGCACGGGAACCTGTAGGAGAGCACATGGGAGTGGAAGGCTCAGATGCTTGCTCGGTACCTTATTTAGTTTCCCTAGTTTGTGTTATAGCTTTACGGGGATGTAAATCCCCAAGGTGGGAGTAATGTAAAGACCTAGAAATTTCATGTAAATTTTTTTATTATTTATTTTGGAGTTTTACAAGTTTGTGGCTATTGACAACACTTGATTCCGAGGCCTGGTGTGCATGGATTCAATTTCTGGAGTTTATCTCGGGTACATTCAGTAAACGAACGAGTGGGTTTTTATATATTTTGAACCGGTTCTCCGAATTGAAATCCGAGGGCACCGATTAACTCGTAGCGCCGGTAATTTCTTAGCGGGGCCTTTATCGCAGTTGCGTTTTAAGCAAGTTGAGAATTACTAATTCAGGAATTAGTTTTAAATAAATAATTTTTTTTGAACAATTTTACTTTGTAACCCTGGAATTCAAACCCTTCCATGGGTGGTTGTTGGAGGAGCCCACAACCACCCAAATTCCCATGTGTGGTTATATGATTGGTGGGGCCCACATGAGCCCCAACCATTCATTTTCCCCAAAATCCCATAAACCCCCTTAATTAATTTGTTAACTCCTCTTTAATTGTATATCTCGTCCTCTCGTCTCTCTCTCCATCTTTAACTCTTTCCAACACACCTTAATTAATAATTTGAACCTATTCAGATAATTAATTAAATGGTTTACATTTTGAAATTTAAATTTCTAGTGTTAATAAAATAATAGAATTGGCCTTTTATTTTACTTTGGCACTTGTTGGTTAGGGGGATTTTGAGATAGTTCTTCTGAGGAAGAAGAAGAAGAGAATTTCACTTTCATTGAAGAAAGTCGCCTCTTCAAAAAAGAACGCCGGTTCCACGAATATCGATGACACGCTTCCTTTTCCTCCTCCGCATCAAGGGAGGAAATATAATCACGGGGAACTCCCCAATGACGACGGATCATTCCCAACGTTGACAGAGCAACAACGCTATCTGCATCTACGCCGAATGAACCATATTCTAGGTAAGGGTTATGTTCACTTTTAATGGATTAAAAGTGTGCCTCGATTCGTTGTTGTATATCTTTGATTGTCTCGGCCTATTGATATCACTTAATTCGGAGGGTGCAGGCCGAACAAACATGGTCTAATGACCCTCCGCTAGAATTTTATCTTTTTTGGAACAAATGATCAGAGGCGGAACACTGAAGAGGCTAGTGGCGCAAGGGCCGACATCGCATATGCAAGGAAAATCCATGGCCAAGTGGGCCGCGGTGGAGGAAGCACGATGTCGTCGCGCCGTGCTGGGGATGCAGAACTACGGCCAGCGTAGGCTGCAGCGGAGGAAACCGGTGCCGTCGCGCCGTCTATACAGCAGGTCCACTTCGGTGGAAGGACTGGCCGGGCAGATCAGATCAGTGGTTCCAGGAGGGCCCCGCGCAGGGAGAGCCGCGGCCCGCCATGTGGGCCGCTTGCACCAGAAGGCCGGTCGTCCTAGCCTATCGGTTTGGGAGGGGTGGCACCACCTGTTTGGACAGCCGAGGGGTCGCTCCCCACGGACCGCTCGGCCGGCTGGCTGAGCTAGCCAGGGCGCGCGCCGCGCCCCTTCGTGCCGGGCCATGCCACTTTGGGTCGGGTCGTGCCCCTCGGGCCAGGCCGCGTGACTCACCGGGCTGGTCCGACCCCTTTTCTGGGCCAGTCCGACCCCTTTGTCGGGTCAGACCTGCCAAAACCGAGTCGACCCGACCCGTCAGCCCATCGGGTCTAACAGACCGGGCAAGTTTTCACTTAAACGTGAATAACATGAATACCGAGCGTCTAATCGATGCGCCGTCTGCGGAACCAGGACCCTCGCAATGAGGCAATCCTTTTGTAATACTCTATGTGAGTTTTGGTCGACTTTGGAATGAACGTAATTTCAACCGGGCCCTCTGAGCAGTAATAATTATAACATAAGGACCGTACATCCGATTGATGTGCCGTCAACTTTGTTGGATTCCTCTTGTTGAGACGGTTATTTTGGAATACATCACCTGAGGTTTGGATGCAGTTCGACTATGGCTGGGTTGGATTGTACCCGAAATCCAACCAGGCCCCTGGAACGAAAATGCTAATAACTCACCGACCGGGCATCTGATTAACGCGTCGTCTGTTGCGTTGAGACCCCTATTACAAGGAGGTACATTGAGATAATCCCACATGATATTACGTAAAAATTGGAAGTATCAAAAAGTGGCTCGGGGAGCAAATCCTCCAGGAGACAAGCATATGGAGTACAGTGACCTTGTAGTTGGATGAGACCTTATGAATGCTTTTCCGATTCTATTCAGAGTGACTTGAATAGCCTAGTGGGGAGTACTACATTGTGAGGTGGCCGAACCATGGTGGAGGAGCACTACATTATGAGGAGGCAGACCCACGTTACTCGACAAGAGGAGTACCTATGTAGGCTATGGGAGGAGAGTACTACTATGTGAGGTGGCAGACCCATGGCGGGGAGCACTACTTTGTGACGTGGCCAACCTATGGTACTCGACAAGAGGAGTACCTTAGGATTCTAAGGTTAGTGAATGGAACCTCGGAGTCGTGACAGGACTACTGTTCTCGACAGAGGAGGTGTTCTCCAGTACCAGTATTTTCGTCATCATGAATAAAAATCCTGGTTTGAGTTGAGTAATTGAACTTTGTGTTTAACTCAAGATTGAGATGGTTTACTTGATAACATAGGCATATGTATGGGAATATACCTAATTAAAGGTTATCTGTTGAGATATTTCTTTGTGGTTTATCCTTGTTGGATTTAATGAGACCTTGAGGTTCTCAGGGTCCCTACTGAATATCGTTATACTCACCCCTACACGGGATATGCAAGAACCTCATTGTGTTGGTTATAGACGACACACATCACTGATTGTGGTTGGGATTTTTAGAGCTGGACAGTACCTGGAGGTGGACTTCATGACGAGACAGTACCCAGAGGTGAAAGACGGTCGTGGATAGCTGAGGTGGCCATCTGTACCTACCCTTCAGGTAGGAACTTCGGAGGACGATCCAGGAGTAGCTTGACACCTTCTAGCTGTTTTGTCTTTTTCATGTACATTACTATAGGGCTTGTATTTCCAGCCCCCTTGGTACTATCAGCACACTTGTTATAATAATTTACATAGTGTATTCTTCCACTTTTCTCTGGTTGTGTATTTTTATATTTCATGAAAGCAATTTCTTCCTTTTTTATCGGGATTTACGCCTTTAGTGCTAGTCTCCAGCACCTGACCTATGGAAGGCGGGATTGGGGTAGTCATAGAACAGGCCCCAATGACGGGTCGTGACAATGATAGGATCAACTAAAAATTAATACATGTTTGAAGTTTTCAATGTTGTAATGTTTCCTATTTCCACAACCTAGTCACCATTTAAAACCTGATTTTCCCACATTGTGGCCAACTCTGATAAGGACAATCCAGTTGATAGAGATGCATATTCATCCTCTAACATATATAAATATCAATTGGAATCTTCCATATTGTTTTATTTGGAAGGGGTATCATGGTACTATGAGAGATCCTCTATGGTAATAATAACACAATGAACATAAATTACATTGGTGATGCCACCTCTATTAACATTAAATTTTCTAAAAATGTTTCATTCTTCTATAATTATAGTTCCTTAACTGATGGCATCTCCACTATAGTACCCATGGTCATTTAAATAGAAGTGATATGAAATTCACATAGGGAATTGGTTCTAGAATCCAAAAGTGGCTCTTAGTATTTCCCTAAGTGTATGGCTCATGTAGGTTAGAAAACTAAATTCTATTCTCCAGGTATGTATAAATACCCAGATGTGTTTTGGAGTATAGACATAGTGGTGGAATATTTCTCTTTTGATACTAAAAAACGTTTTTTTTTGTGTTTTGTACATCTAATGATGATTGGTCATAAAAGAGGGAGGGTCATCATCGACTATCAATTATGCAATTTCTGGTAGTGGGAAAATGAAGGAAATAACATCTTGTTATACATTTTTCATAATCATTTTTCAATGAAATAGTTTTCCAGCATCAATGTCCTCTTCATTTTCATCTCTAAAAGTGGCCCCAATAATATACTCAGTAGAGAAAACTGTTACTTCCATCATCTTTGTTTCATCTTCCCTATATTATTGAAAATAAATCAAATATTTTTTATAAATGATTCCTCAATGACATTTCATAATGCTTAAAGATGTAAACTCATTTCCCTATTTTAAATGATATATTAACACTCCAGTTCCATAGATTAGTTGAGTAATCATTCATGAATACCGAAATACATATCTTATAATACTCAGCAATTGATATAAAAACGCTAATTAGTTACTATAAGTAGCATATTAAATTCCCAAAAAATTCTAATTACATCTATATAGTTGGTTACAAAATTGAAGTTAGAGGGAATATTTATATTTATAGATATAGGAATATAAATATTTCTTTTTAATAAGACTGATAAAAATAGAATAGTGTCTAATGAATACATTACATTCCAGAACATAATGGCCTCTCAAAAGAGCCCAGATTATTTTCTCCAAAATACAACTTTTGTCTAAAAGAATATTCCTTCCCCTCTAACTTGACTAGGATCAGATGCCTTCCAAATATGTTTCCTGTTCTGCATTCAAGCTAGGCTACATTATCAAAACTCATGGATGAACATGCTCATTAATTTAAGGAGATGAGTGTTAGGGCTCAATATTCATTGAGTAATTAGGTACCAAAACCATGTCATTCCTCTAGGATGAATTATTTTTCACCGATTTCCCCTACTTGAAAATATAACCAATAGTATTTTGATGAATGGATTTGGATAATATCCCACATTGGTATGATCACATATATGTATGAGCCTAATCAATGAATAACCCAATGATTTCATCCTCATAATGAATGTTTATCAGACACCTTACCTATATTTATCCATTATTACTAATGGATGATATCCCATATTAGGATTTTACTCTTATTTACATTAATATGAATAGTTTCCATTTAATATGGTTCGAAAAAGAATTGGAATTCCCCATGATAAGGTGAATAAACATCAAAAATGATATCTCAGTTAGTATGAGCTTCCAACTTAATGTCTTTCAAGGACTTCATATATAAAAATAATTCATACGAGAAATCTCCATAGTCAACGACAGTTCTAACAGGAGGTGGTCTATATGGAGATAATTTCAAATCATTATTGATACATAAAAGAATAATCAAATCATAAATGGTAAATATTAAGGGATTAATTCTAGAAATAGCATAGATTAATGGTCTGAACAACTTTTTTAGGTCCCCATGTACCATATATATCATATGAATTCATGTGGTCCTCCATCTAAGAAAAAACTTATTTTGATTAGACCGGAGATGTATAAAGGGAGATTCCAATTATGAAAATTCATTAGGATTTGGTGAGTCTTTTAAAACAACAAAACATCCAGACCCACTAAAACCCTAATTGTTAGCTTGGACTCCATGGATATGGTTATTGGCCTAATTGTGTAATTAGATTCACAAGATGGTTGGAGATACAATTTTAGCCACATGACCAAGAACCATGATAAATATGTTTCTACAATGAGTTTTGAGAAAATATTATATTCATATTTGTCATACTCTACTAACATGTGATCTAGACAATATGTCCAAAGATCCCCTATTTGACAGACTGAGGCACACAGTATTGAATTCATATAGGTAATATCATGTTAATGGGGAGCTAAAATGAATTCATCCATACATTGAAATTGATTCCAATTTCGGGACTGAGATCTTTCTATGTTAAATATCAGGTATTGTCATTAATTATACCACAATATTTAGAAGTCATTAGTTGTCTCCACATTATGAATAAGATGGGAAGAACTCATCATACATGTTCCCTATGATTTATTTCCCTGTGATCTTGTAGATGTCCTATAAGATGATTCCCACGTCACCATGAGTAAGATGGAATGGTTTAGTTTGGGGATATAATTAACCGTGATGTTTTGGGATCATATAGATTTTCTTATAAATAAAATTTGAGAAACCAATATGGCCTTGTTTATAAGATCTTGGCTGAGCCCAGTTTCAATCTTGAAATATATTACCGAAACCTAGTAAGCACACAACCACTTATCCTTGAAGTTGTGATGTGGGATAAATCTCCACTCGTCATTCTATTCCATGATGTGATCAATAATATGGTGATATAATAAAATTTAGTAACAAAGAATTTTAGATTATATTATGAGCTTCCCACTATCCATGATAGTCTATTTATAGTGAACAATTCATAATAAATGGATCCTTCATGAATATAATATTTAGTTGATGATATATTTCCCACCAATGTTATTATTCATAGAAACCCATGACACTAGAAGAGAGGTAGTTGGGAGAGAAATGTCTATTAAATTTTGTATCATGTTTCTATATAATGAAAATTATTTGAAGTAGAGAATTTCAGATGGTGTTTCCTCCGGATCTTGAATAATGTTAGATGAGATATTTCTTACTAACTAGGGAACACTTAATTTACCTTTGTAATCATAAAATTGATACATGCAGTAATTTTAGAATCTGATAAATAATTAGAGGTTATAGAAATTTTAAAATCTATAATGTAATTTAACTAATGTACTTGTATAAAAAATTAATAATCCATATATGAGTACCAAAAATGAGGGTAAAATATGGTTTGAGGAAACGTAGTTGTCAATTTTATAAATTCAATATTTTTTTGAAGTATATGTAGTAAGTCCCCCTACCTATGTTGGAAAATTTAAATACCTCTCTATTGAGTTGCACCACTGCACACTTGGGTGGCCTTGATTAGGTCCCCTTAGGAGGGAGGCCCCACTATGATGAGTATAACACATGCTCTCACTCAGATTTAGTTAAGAACGAATGTGAAAAAAGTGGAATTTTCACAAATGTAGGGGTAGACACCATATATATTAATAATAAAATCAGATGTCTCACTTAATCCAGATATCATGACCCAATTTGAATGAGTAGCATGGTCTACAGGGTAGAACCAATTTGACCCTTCTAATGAACCAAACCAAGCATGATGGGGTACCATTTCTATCATTTTCTATTATATAAGTCATTATGATCTCAAAATTCATTCCTCAACATATTTCATGATGTCCATTTTATGGAGTGGCATTTTTTGGATCACCCTTTTTTGAGACATAGGGTAAAATAAGAGTAAACTTGGAGACCATAAGGAGAATTAATTTCCATTACATAGGGAAATCCATGGTCTCTAGTCTTGGTTTTCCGAGGTTCTTCTTTGGCATCCCAGCATACTCCTGTCAAGTTTTAATGGAGTAACCATTATGCATCACTCATTTGACATATGCTCACTGTCTCCACTAGTAATAAAATATTTCATAGCCTTTGGGTTTATTTATAAATATACCCCCTAAGATACCACATAGAATATGGTTTTACAACAACTTAGATTAAAAAAATGCATTATAAGAAACATTTAATTGATCTCAATAACCTCTCTTAGGAATACCATTGCACTCTAAAACATAATAATAATTAACATATGTATTATTAATTAGTTATTATATAGGTTTCACTTGGGTGAAAAAACTCCCGTGGTTCTGCACCAAGATAACCAACTACCCAGGGTGGTGTACGTTATCCACCATCCCCCAGCGATTCCCAAATTAGATTTAGTCCACCTAATGATGTCCAACTGAGTGGCCATCAACATAATCCGGGCCACCATAAAAACAATTCACACAGGGTAATACACAATATGGGTCATATTCTAAGGGATTCCAACCTTAGTGACCATCGGTTCCGAGATACTAACCATATTTGTTATCTTCCCTGTATATTCCACCCCAGTAGACAACATTAATGGGACTTCCACCATAGGTTCTGTTCATTTGGGGTACTCTATCATTGTAACTTGTCTCTTTGGAAAAGTTATTCCAAAGATATTTCACTCTATTTTACCCAAAGCACATAATTTAGAAAATTATTACTAGTGAATCACCCATGACCATTAGAAAAACATAGTTAGGGTAGGGTAATAATAGAAATAAGTGAAAAATAATGAAATCAAATTCATATATTTATGTGGTTTAAGAAAAACCCTTAATTTTCTGAAGTGGATGAATTTTTTCATAGTTATTAAGAGTGATAAAATATTCTATATAATATAGAAATAATCTAAATAAATTAACCATTATTAATACAATATGCATGATTAGAATATCATAATTCTACCAATTCTATGAATATATAATGTTTTATAGTTCTATAATACCCTAAGTTAGACCAATATTCAGTTTGGGAATATAACAACTATCTAAAATCCATCTTGGTAGTAATTTACCATAATTCCAATATTATGGAGTGTTATTATATGTATGTCACTTCTATCATAACCTAACCCATGGTGGAGCACCTGAAAGATTTTAAATTGCATGTGAAATAAAAATACCATCCCCAAAAGGAAAATTTTTTGAGACCAGCACTGATTAGGCATATCACATCCAATGGATTTCATATCCAATGGAATATGTACACAATAACACATCTCCAAATATCCACATTATGCTAAAATTTGATATAAAAATAATTCAGAAATTCATGTATAATATTATATATGACATCAGAGTGGGACATATGTAATGTAATGAATTAAGGGATAAATAAAATCCCACAAAACCGATAAAAATATTCCCACCTATTAAGTAATGTGTGGTGTGCAGTCAAACGAATCTCCTAAAACTAACCAACCAAGGTAGATGAAGCCATACGCCTCTAACTCTATGTCATCCTAATACTACTTATTTTGGCATGACATCTACATACGACATAAAATGTATAGGAAGATCCTAGGAAGGGTAGAATAAATCAATACCTCATAGGAGACCCTAAAATAACAAAAACTAATGCATTAAAACAGAAATCACCTGACTATTATGGGGATATGTCACATAAGATATGAATCATAATAATAAATATATTTTAGTACACCATATTTTAAGTATTTAACCCTTTATTTTTTTATTTTTATAATGTATATTGGTGAATGTTGGGAGAGTTGGGGGAACATTCCAGGAGTTTTGGGGGGTAGTGGGGAAGCGCAAGGGATGCACATGCTTTATATAAACTGTGTGGAAATCCAAGGGGAAACCATGAAAATTGGATAATGTTGGATACTAGCTTCAACATGGTGTCTGCACAATTTGGGGGATCATGTGGGGAGGCCATGAAAGAGTCCTCCCAGACATTAGCAAATGCACCTTTAGCACATAGTTTATCTAAGCATGAGAACTATCCATGTGTGGAGTCAATGTGAGATCACAAAAAAGTGGATCTCACTATATTTCAAATATATCTCCCTCAAAATTTTAATTTTCCTACCCTAACATAGGATTATTCTCCATTTATGTTTGTAAAATCTCTCCCAATATATTTGGAATCAATCTTGCGACTTCCATTGGAATTTAGATGTCAGATTCTTGTGGTATGTAATCATTCTGAATCATTCTTTTCCTTTTTCCTTAGATCTACATTACATCTATTATTGGATTATTATATCTACAGCCTATATAGATTTATTTACTATTATGGATCCTTAATAAGCTGATATTGGTTCTTGATCATGTTAGGGGAAGATATCTAGGTTTATTTTGTGGATAATCAACCTAGTTTTTTGAGTGTTCTTCGTTCGTTTTTGGTTTTCAACAAAATGACTAAGGTAGGTGGCTTCACACTCGACTTCTCTTAGTAGATCTAAATAGAATTCATGAAAATGTTATATTTTTTTGTTGGAATGATGTTTAATTTGTTATTTAATAATTTTTTGAAACCCACATTTTTTACGGTTTTTGGAATAGTGGAAATCTTGAAAATTCACATTCTTGAAAACATGCTTCTGATATGATTTTAAAATATGGTCATTAAAAAGGGGATTTTCTAGATTTGTAGAAAATGGTATTAATATATATTATTTCAATTAAATTAATGTTTTATTGAAATTAAATTATTGATTGGAATTGGTTGGTGTCTTGTTGTTCAATAAAAGATCGATTTTATTGAAATAGTTTAAGTAGGTTATTTGAAATAGTTTTGGCATACATCAATTTTTTTGTATGTTCTTGGTGATGGGCCTAGATTAAGGGACCTATACTAATGGGAACATGGTATGTGACCCTGGATCTGGGGTGTGTGTTAGTGGGGAAGAAGGTGATTGGGTCGAGAGCATGTTCATGATTATGGAACTGTCAAAGAAACATTGATGTGTGGGTGAGTGGTGACCAATTGAATGGTTGTTCCAAAATAATATTGATAATTTTTTTAATAATTTTGTTGGTTTCATTTCTAGAAATTCGGCTTTTTGGAAATTTGGTTAAAATTTCACCCATGTACTTTCGGTTATAAATGGTTTTCGAATATATTTATCTTTAGTTGTAAATTTTTTTGTGAAATTGTATTATATAAATTGTTTTATATAAATTTTCCTAAAATTTATACCATATTTGTGTGAGTAGGGAATTCATTAGAAGATTATAGTGACTTTTATACACACCCATCCATTGGAACAATGATGATTTATCTGATTCTATCTTCTAATACATTGTAAATGGTAAAGTATCACATGTTTGTAGCACTACCTCATGATACATGGGATGCTTGGTGATGTTGAAGCACGAATCATGTGGAGTAGTCTTGGTCATCGTGGAGTATTTAGTAATTTTCACTCTATTATAATTGATATATTTTTTATCAACCACTGTAGTATAATTTACTGTGGTTTTTATATAAATTAATTTTTTGAGTTGTATTTATTTTATTCATTCATCATATGGTGAGTAATTTGGTTATGGTCCACTAGGTAAATTGTTTTATTTATTAATGGGTAAATCATCCACCACATGTATTTAAAAACCATCAGCATTTATTTCCAGCCTTTGATATCATGGGGATATATCCTAAGATCTAGTAATAATCCACTGTTTTCACAAGAAAATGAGAATAAGTGGGTCATTAAAAATGGGATCATCTTTTCTGGTCCATTCCCAACAAGTGGTATTTAGTTTCATGGTTTTTTAGTTGAGATCATTCTTATATATTTCTTCGTATGGAATCTTAAAAGGATTAGGATTGGAGAGACTTGAAATTTTGAGCATAAAAATACATAGCTAAAATTTTTATGTCCGACATCATGTTAGCAATGAGTTAGGTACATAAGATTTTTTGAGACACTAATTACATTATGGAAAGATAATTGTCATTGAATTAGCCTATGATACAGACATGACATGAATTAGATGAATGACTTTCCAATATGATATAATATTTACTTATGAAAAAATGATATATGATGTGATGCATTGTGTTTATTTTTGAAAAATGTTGATTTTTTTTTCAAATGAATGATTTTGAAAAAGGATATGATTTTTTAATTTTGAAAATGGGCTGATATTAAAAATAAAAAATGGATTTGTGAAAAATGGTTCTACATGGTAAATGTAGATTTTGTAATGAAATGTTGTGATAGTTGATGTGATATAATTTTGAATGATAAGACTATAGTTTTTATAGATTGATCCTCAAAGAGTTTTTTGTTTGTTTAACAATCACATATGATCGGTGTTGTAGAAACTAACTTGATGGAGTTGTAGAGAATGTGGTTGCACCTACGAAACATGTGAACCAAGAGATGGTTTAGAGTATCTTCAAACAATTTTAGGTTGGGTACATAGGAAACTGAAGGGATGATCCAAGACTTATGGGTCATTCCATCAAGTTCATGAAGTTCAATCGACCCATTTTTCAGGATGATTTAGGACATGAAAAGGGGGATTTGTGGATGAATAGTATTAATCATATCATTGATTTTATAAGCACGCCCAAAATGTTGAAATTAAAATTTAAAATTTATATGATTGTCGATCTGGATCGCTAATGGTGTGACCTATCTATCTTGGATAAACTAGAACTATCCCTTAGGTGGGAGGATTATGAAGAATTATTCTGTAATCACATATTAAGGATCTAGAGATCGAAGGACTTCTACAGCCTGAAGCAATAAAAATATCTCTATTAAAAAATATGTGGCTAAATTTATGAATTTAGTGTTCTTTTCAACCAATGTTGTGGTGACTGTGGTGTTAAAGGAACATATATCTGATTCATGGTTAAGGATAGTGATTCAATCGACTATTTGGTTCTCTATATTATGGATGATAAATATATGGAGAATAAAGAGATAGTTTCGCAATGTGATATGTTAGAAACTATGGAAGGAGGATGATTGATGATACCTATGGGAAATAGTGGGAACTTGAATGCTGGGAGAAAGCTGAAGAGGTATAGCTATTTCCAAGGAGGGAGTTGGGCTCAAATTCAGATATCTAGAACAATGAACCTTCATCCATCTCCTAATAGAAAAAATGATTATTCCGAATGTGGTTCACATGACCAAATAAAGAGAGACTGTACGACCAACCTAAAAAATGTCATTAATATAAGGAGACATGGGAATATTCAGAGCTATTTTCATTGTTCTCTGAGGTCAAGTCCTTGAGACACTTCTCAGGAGAGATAAGAATAATATGCTTCGATGAGTTGAGGATAAGAGAATCAGAGTACTCTATAAAAAAGAGCTATCCATGTAGATTCTAGGAATACCATGACTCCTTATAAAGGTAAATAACAGTAAGGAATCAATGATCAGAGTGCAACAATGAAGCAATTGTATTGACCTCCCCAGGTGATTGTGGGTGATCAGGCTGGACCATCTATGGTGATAGGTAAAATTATTTTAAATTCTACCCTTATGAAAGTGTTGTTTGATAATATTTCATTACATACCATCTATTTTTCACATTTTATTTATTTTCTATTATTAAAACATGAGATGATACCTTTTGTGATAAAAAAACCTCTCAGTAAAAGAGAATGTCGAGACTTTATTTGTAAAGCATATTCTCTAACTATTAAAGGATATTGGAATAAATAGGATATCTATGTGTTTTACATGGATGTATATGTTATCATACTATATATTTATTGGCCGAAAACATTAATGGCTAAGATCTATTATTGTACCAGAACAATTAGTTTCAGAAATAAGGACGACATCATGAATCTATTTATGGAACAGATGGTTATAACGATATCTGCAACCGGCATTTTTCCAAAAACAATTGGAACAATATCATTTTTGTTGGAAGTGTTGACATTGGAATCAATGGAAGAGATCAAGAATAGATGTTTACGCATAGTACTGTATAAATTTTTAGATGTTTTTCCAAGAGATTATCAGGATTACCACCTATAAGGGATGTGTAGTTTACGATTGATCATTTTCAGGGGATCAGTACAATTTCAATTTTGTCTTATAGGATAACTATAATATAATTTAGGGACCTAGAAGTTTAATTGGATGATATGGAATGATGTGGTTTCATTCCACCAAGCACTTCTCCATGGGAAATACCAGTCTTGTTCCTGAAGAAAGTTTATGGAACACTAAGGTTGTGTATGGATTATTATAAGCTTAAAAAAGTTACAAATAATAATTGATTTCCACTTCCATGGATTATTGACATGTTTTTTCAATTTAGGGGATCTCAGTGGTTCTATAAAATAGACATTAAATCATTATATCACATTTTGTGATTTCAAAAGGAGGATATTATATATACAACTTTTAGAATTAGATATGGCCATTATGAATGCATAGTCGTGCCTTTCAGTCTTACTAATTATTTGACAAGAAATATTAAATTGATGAATCACATATTTCAAAAACATCTCGACCCATTTGTGGTTGTATTTTTGGATGGAATATTAGTGTATTCAAGGGAATAAAATGAACATGGGAAACACAAGGGGACTATGTTGGGAATCTGGAAGGATCATCGGTTTAATGAAAAACTATCTAAGTGTAATTTTTTAATACAATAGGTATTCTCTATTGGATATTTAATTTCCAAAAAATGTTTTTTAGTGGACCCTGATAAGTTATAAGCTATTATCTCATGGAAATCTCTGAACAATTCCCTTGAGATACAAAGTTTTCTAGGTCTTTCTAGTTAATAATGATGTTTTTTGGTGACTTATTATGACTAGCATCACCAATTACATCTTTGACAAATAATAATGTTATATTATGATAAACTGAGGAATTATGGATGAATTCTCAAGAGATAACAATTCTCCTAACATCAGAACCTATCCTGATTTTTATCGAATCAGGGAAGGGGTATGTGGTCTATTGTGATGGTTCAGGATCTAGGTTGGGATGTGTTATCATGCAAGGATACCATGTGGATTTTTATGGTTCAAGAATGTTGAGAGTTCATGGGAAGAATTACCAAACACATGATTGGGATTTAGCTTCAGTCATCTATGACTTGTATTCTAGGAATCATTGTCTCTTCGGTGAGAAATTTACTATGTTCACATATCTTAAGAGCTTGAAACATATTTTCTCACAACCTGATTTGAAAATTAAGTAAAAGATTTGGATTGAGTATCTTAAAAAGATTGAATTTGACTTTATGTATACAATAGTTAAAGGTAATTTAGCATCTGATGCATTATGTTGATGGATATAAAATCAATTGAAAAAATTAGCATCAGTTGAGTGGATGTTGTTGTCATTCCTAGCTGATATGCATGTCAACTTTTAAGATCGATGTGATTTTTTGGTTTTATTTTTGTTTTCCTCGATTCCTAATTTGGTATTTACTATTAATGAGGCACAAAATTAAGATGCATAATGCCTAGTTATGTGTTCAAAACGAAATGGTTGGGAGACCATCGACGACTACAAACTTAATGGGAGTTCAGTTTTGTGGTTTAGAAATCAGATGTTATTACCTATGCCATGTCATAAAAATTATGTTAGTGATTTCCAATATTCTATATGGGCTATACATCCAAGAATTTAAGAGATGTATAAGGTTTAAAAGAACAATTGTGATGTATCGACAAGAAATGGATGGTGGCTGAGTTCTTATCAAGGATCATAAATTATTTAAAAGTTATGGAAAAACATCAACGTCCAGTGGGAATGTTTCTATTTTTACCTATCACAGTGTGTAAACAGGATCAGATCGCCCTGGATTTTGTTACAAGTCTCCCATGAATGGTTCAGAAACAATTATCCATATGGGTGATATTATATCATCTTATAAAGTCAACACATTTCATACATAATCATGAAACTCATTTGGTGGATGATTTATCCAAAATCTATATTAAACTAGTTTTATGGAGACATTAAAATCCAATTTGGAAGGTTCCAAACATAGATATGTGGTTCACATCTCATTTCGATAAATTCTTACAGAATTCCATTGGAATTCAGTCAACTATGAGTATGACATTTCACCCTTAGAAGGATGGAAAATCTTAATGGATGATACCATAATTGTAAGTCTTGATCTATACTTGTGTTTAATGTATTTTGGTGGCTCATCGTAGGAGAATATTACCTTAGTAGAGTCCTGTATAATAATAGTTATCATGTTTCAATAAATAAGGTTAAATTAAAAGCATTGTATGGGATTCCTTTTCCTTCTCCACTTTTTTGGGTGGAAATAAGAGAGACATCATTAGTTTGTCAGATATTTTTCCTAGAAACATCTCATAAAATTAATTTTATCAGAAATTGAATTCAGGAAACTCATAGATTTTAGAAATCATTTGTGGATCCCCATCAAATACCATTGTCGTTCACGGTAAATGATCATGGGTTACTAAGGATCTCTCCAATTCTTGGACTTCATAATTTTGGAATGTAGGGAATGTTATATCCTATGTAATTTATATTTTTTGAGACACTGGAATAGGTTGGAGATGTGGAATATTATTTGGTGTTACTACCATGGTTCAGTTTGGTTCATAACGTGTTCTACGTATCTTAGTGGACAATGTATCAACCTGATCATTACCATGTAACCATATAGGATCATGCAGTCCTAGAGTCGGATGCTTCATTTGTACATATCCTAGTGCAGGATATAGATATGCAGGATGATGTTCTACAAGGAAAAATCTTTAGTCTACTATGGATTTTTTGTAAATATGGTCAGATTCCAGAAGAGACATGAGAACATAAGATGGAAATAAAAATGTAATTTCTTGAACTCTTTTGGTACAATGATGGTTTTCTACATTCTAATGAATGAAATATCAATTTGGGGAGGTTTAGTACCTCTAGATTCTATTATGTAATCGTTTATTTATTTGTTTGTTTTATATAATGTTGATGGTGATGGTTTGGGGATATTTTTGAACATTTATGGAGTATTGGGGCTAACGGGGAAGCACACAGGACGCGCAGAGTTTGACTATACCATACGAAAGTCCAAGGAGAAACCATAAACTTTTTCTGATGTTGGGTAGTAACATCAGAACTATGTGTGTGATTTTAGGGATACAATTCTAGGAGGTCATGTTAGGGTCTTCCCAAACAATATCTTTCAAATTGTTAGTACATTGTTTGTCTAACCATGTGAACTAACCTTGCATGAGGCTAAAGTGATATCCCAAAAAGTGCATCCCACGCCTTTTTTACTATAACTCCCTATTTTCCCCTTTGTGACCCTATATCAGGATTATTATTTATTAAAGGTTGGATAACCTCTCCCATGTGAATTCGAATAGATCTTATTCCAATCATTGGTGTTTAGAAGCCTTGATTCAGGCATTATGTCATCATTCTGCATCTTTTCTTTTCATGTTTCCTTAGATCTACATAGCCCATCTTCATAGAAGTGTACATACACACACACACAATGTGGTTAGATCTACAAATACGGATGCCAAAAAGTTTTTATTTGTTCTTGATCTTATTAGGGGAATAGATCTATAGTGGTTTCGTGGAGAATCAACCCAGTTTCATTAGCATATTTCATCCATTTTCTATTTTCACCAAAACACATAAGGTGGATGGATTCACTATCAACCCTTCTTAGTATAACATATTAGCATTCTTTATATGTTTTCTCCAATAAATTGAATTTTTTATTTAAATGAAATTGTTTATTAGAATTGCATGAATTAAGGGTTTTCATTAAAGGAATGGGTTTATTGAAATATTTTGAATAGGTTATTTTAAATGGTTTTAGAATACATTAGGGTTTCTGTGAGTTCATGTTAATGGGATCCGATAAGGGATGTCTACCTATGGGGTACATGGTATGTAACCATGGATAAGGCCATGTGTTAGTGTGGTATACAGCAATTTGGACGAGAGAACACCCATTAGTATGGAACTGTAAATCAAGAATTCATATATGGGTGTGTGGTGAACAATGGAATGATTACACTATGATAATTTTGAGAAATAGTTTGGAGGATATTTTTGGTTGATTTCTTTTGGAAATGTGACTTTTTGAAAAAAATTGTTAAAATGGAACTTGTGTAAATTTGGATATAAATGGTTTTGGAACTTGCTTACATTTAGTTGTAATCATTTTTATATAAATGTTGCTAACATTTATATCAGTGTGGAGTGAGTGGGGATGCTATTAGGGAAAACATAATGATTTTTATACTCACCCTACATTGTCACTTTAGTAATTTTGTAGATTTTATCTATTGGTACTTTGAAAAATGTAAATTATAGCATGTTTGTAGCACCACCTCATGAAAATTTGGTAGTTTGGTGATATTGGAGCATGGATCTTGTAGATCATGGAGTTGTGGTCATTATGGAGTCATTAGTTTTTTTCCATTGTTTACATTGATTATTACTGTTTATTCCATTATAGTACACATATGTGTGGTTTTGATATAACTGTTGTCATTCAGTTGTATTTCATTTATTCAGGAATCATATAATGAGTTTTTTTGTTATGGTTTTCTAGGTTAATTATTATATTACATAAAGGGTAAATCATCCAACAGTTGTATTTGAAACCCTTCGGCATTTATTAGTAGCCTTTGGTATCTTGGGGATGTCACTTAAGGCCTAGTAAAAATTTATTTTATTTTCTAGACAATGATAATAACTGTCTAATTACACATATCAAATATATTCTCTTAATAGACATTATATACGAAAGTAATGTACCGCTGAAATGCATATCCATTGTTCCACTTGAGTATTGACTATAATTATTATTCACATGAACTTACTCTATAAACATTAATAATAAATGATAGTTCTCATCTAAGAATATTTTCTTTTTCATACTCACAATGAATAACTACACACTAGAAAATTTAAGATAACGATTAAGAGATAAGGGATCTCACCCATGTCCTATGGGGGATTCTAAATCTTAACTACTATTATACATAAGTAAGTGGATCACACACCCTAACAATCAGAGAATGGATTCATTAATCAACCTACAAAATACATAATTGATTGAGGATAACACGCTAGGATATATGGGAGAATTACTAAACATTATCAGATACTAATCCAATAGTTGGGATCAAATAATATGCTTAGAAAATGATCCCTTACTAAACCCCTTGAATGATAGACCATGGGGATGAAAATTTATTAATATAGTTCTACAGAGAATAGAATGATGGCCATATCCTAGCATGAAAAATAGAGATCATGTGTATAGAGATTACACATTGTGTCTCTGCTACCCTATGATTGGTCGTGTACTTCTGCCCAAACCAATTTACTTTGGGTCGGGGCCATGTACTCTAGTGTTTTCTATGAAAATTTTTCAAGCACGTGTACATTGTCGTGTTCATGTATATGGTTATTCCCACGTAATACGGTTTTGCATATGTGTGATGGAATGTTTGAGAACATTGTTAGTCTCTTATACTCTGACTGTTCCCATGTTCCTAGGTGTGTTTATATCCATATACCATAGGGGTAAAAATTGTGTCTTCATTCTTGTTTAAAAAAATGTGTGGTAAGTTCCATTTTGCGTGGGATATTTTATTTTATCAAGACACCAATATCTAAATCCATGAGAATATACAAGATGTGTTCTTATAATTACATTCCATATATGTCATGATTTTCTAGAATAAACATTCCCTCATGAGTCAACACCCTCTACCTATATTTCATCCTTTATAGTAATGATTTTAACTATACAAGTTACATCTATATTTTGTACACTTTGATCATCAATGGTGGCTAGAATAAGTTCAAACAATCACTTTGGATGAAGTTTCTCATCACACAAGCTTAAACCTTACCAAATCATAGATTCAAATTCCATTTCAATCCTTAAATAATCCATCGTCTTCATTTTGCATCAATCATTCCCATAATCATTATCTCGATATGGAATATCAACCCTTATAACCAATCCACTATTTCAAATTTGTATTGCACATTAACTAGTTTGCAGATATTTATTGAAAACCAAGAAAACCATAATACTGATGATGAAGACATAATGTAAAAGGGTAGAAAAGAAAAGACATCAATTTATGGAATAAAATAATTTCATTAATTGGGTTGGAATCGAATAATTGGAAGATAAATCAACTTTCATAAGGGATAAACATTATTTGATCAAGCAATATAAATTTCTAATCCTAGGAAGAGAAATTGGATCCAAGAAGTCATTGATTAAACCATGAATCAATCGATTAGAAATCTTGATGCCTGTTTTTCATGGGATGATCAAGATAGGTATCAAACCCATACACTAACCTCTACATCAGTTTCGGATTGATTAAAAAAAGATAGAATCTACATCATTGCCATTAGGAAGATCCTTCATGTCCTTCTCAGAGTGGACATTTTACCGTTATCCATCACTGTTTATCCAATAACTCTCCTCTAAATTTATATAATCCAATCACTAGGGAGTTTCTTCTAAACAAATATCTTTTCCATAAGAGTGATTAAATATATAAGAATTTTATTTGTGACTAATAAATAAATAAATTATTTTACTAAAATATCATCCTCCCAAAATAACATTTCTTCCATGAACCCAAAGTAGAAATAATTTATATTACACCTAGTGGAAAACTGTCACTCTTTATCTAACAGTTTTCTCTAATATCCAATATGATACATAATTTTCTATTTAATTAATTATTTGAATGAATAATTCAAAATCCTAATATAATATATCTTATATTTTTAATAAGCCATAATTGATCCTATCTGATGCATGGAATCCCATATAGAGATTTGAAAGTAAAATTTAAATTATTTAAATGTTTAAGATGGAAATAAAAATTTATTTATATTCTTTGAACCTTAGTAATTTTCATCATGAAACCCCAATAATAAACTCAAATATGTACGGGTACTGATCTCACATGTAGTTCAATATCTCCCATGTTCCCTCATAAATATTTTCAATGCTACCACTGAAACCATACCAATATAATCACTCACCCATAGTGGAAATTCTCTATGAGGCCTTGATATATACATGGTACTCTTTTTAGGAAAATATATCTACGATATCTAGCTCTCCCTAATCAATAAAATGTTGATGATTATGAACATACATAATCATCTACAAAACATGAAAGACATCGTTTACATATATGACTTGTAATTCTAGTCCTAAGTGATATGCCACCTCACCTGCCATATGAATAATTTTAAAATGTTCTATGAATCATAGAGATATATTTCTTCCATAGATGGATACCTACAATCCAGTATAATGTGATAACATAAAAAGAACATTTTCTCCCTCACCGAACAATAAATTCCATCGTCATTGTCCAGAAAAGAATTTTGGTTCCTCAAGAAAGTTCTCATATTCCCCCAAGATAATCTAAATATTCTATCTCATAGCTCAGAAAAACATTGGGTCCTCGAATATAGACTCCCATATGCCACTCTAGCATTGTGGTGACCTTTAGGATCTCACATACATGTTGTCAAATTGTTCCATATTGTTATTGGAGTACTAAACATTTTATTATGTGAACTCCTCCAATGGTCATTGATCCTCCCATTTATGGAAAAAGAACAACATTAAATCCAATATAATTTCCTATAAACACAAAACAGTCTAGTAATTATGGATTTCTGTCATGGGTAAAAACACCATGCTCAATCATTTTTATGTTTGAATGTCCACACACAATCCTCTCAGTAATCCTGATATGAAGAAAGAGTCATGATAATAAACAAAATCTAAGGGAACACAGAGAATACAGATAATTGTGTAAATATAAGGGTTCCCAATATCCCTTTTAAATCTAATGTATGATGAATATGATGTCTGTTGACCAAGTTATTTTGTCTACTATCTCCAAGATATCATCGTTCACTCTTAACAATCAAGGAATTCCTATTAAGAATTCTTTTTCGATACCATCACACTTCCATGTTTCCACCTCAAGTTGTAGATCCATGATTTATAGACCATATTTATCATCCTTTACCTATAAAATGTGAGGCATCAATATAAATAATTATCTCCTAAATTTTTTATCTCTATATATAGAAACTAATGTTAAAGTTCTTATTACATACTATCAATAGCTGAATGTACCCCTATTGGTGTTTTATGAAAATCTCTCGAAAATTATTCTCACATCATCATGAGAATCACAATCTATCTTTAGGAAATTATTTCATTCTACACCATCATAAAATCAACCATGAGCATATTCTGTGGATAACTACAAATGGGAAGTATCATATTACATATCCTCATTTTTATTATCCCTAACATGATTAATATGTACAAAGGTGACATACATCATCTAGATCTATTCTATATGATTTTCATACACTAAGGAAAACTTAAATGAGGCCAACTGCTCTGATTCCTTCCTTAACAACTACAAACTATAACAACTTCTGAGAGTGTCTACCACAATGTTCCCCTTTCTTCAAATGTGGAAAGTCATGATGTTATAATAAAAGGGTAAAACATGACACAACCTCTATCTCATGTTATGGAGATTCTGTGAAATGATATACTTGTGATTCTTATGGTCATAATAGATAATAGAATTCTTACCTATAAGGTAGCACATCAACATATTCGGGTTGATTAGAACTGATACCTTATCTATATTTTGGGTCACATTATTCAGATGATGGGGTCTCAGATATCAAGTTCCATAAGATATCACTTCATTAATTTCCATCAAAACATATCCAAGACTTCATATGCAGGCATCATATACCACTAAATATTAAAATCCCCCATTTTTCATTCTTATTAATTTTGATCGGATTAGACTCTACCAAAACTCCAAAAAATATGATAGACACATCACCATCTATATAAATGGTTTCACCTTTTGGTTCAATGTATTCAAGGGGAACAATAATTGGGAAATCAGGCATGAATATCCTATTATTGTTTTCAAACCCATTGAAGGTACACACTTCACCCATGCTCATGGATGGATACAAAGTTCACACTACCTCATTTGTCGAAATATCAATTACTACTCCCTCTAATGAGATGAGATAGCCAATGATGTGGTCCTATTGAATCCAGAACCAACACTTTATGAGATTCTTTTACAGCTAATGCTCTTGGAGTATGTCCAAGACCATCATCAAGTGTCTCTTGTGCTCTTTCATGGATGTTTAGTACACTAGGATATCATCAATGAATATCACCATAATATAGTTAATTAAATTATAAAGGAAAAAGTTCATGAGTACCATGAACACATCATGGGAGTTCATCATGTAGAAGGAAATCAATAATACTTTTAGTGATAGTAACAAAATAATAATTCTTTCATTGATATATCCTTATCAAAAACTCAGAGATGATGTTTGTTAGACCAACGGTATATGATCAAGAACCATCTCAATCATCTATACTAGTCGAGAAGGTCTCTAATACTAGGTAGTTGATATAAATTCGGGATGGTCGCCTAATTTAGGAGGTGGTAATAAACACACATCCTCATGATCATGGCTTCCTTTTAGAGAAACAGACTGGGGTACACCTAGGTGAAAAAGTGGGTATGACAAACCTATTCATATATAACTCCTCCGACTTCACCTTTATCTCACACAGTACAACTAGAGTTATCTGATATGTATTTGTAGTTATCATAGTAATTCATGGTTAAATGTCTTTATTGAATTATATCTCATAGAGGGGAGTTATTCCTGTCACATCCTCCATGATAATTTCTTCATAATCCTCCACCATTATTTGATCCTGAAATCTCATAGCATCCAGTGATATAAGGGTATTAATATCCAATAGATGTGTAATCAACTATATCCGTCAATTTATAATCTCATCCCACCCTTCTTGTGAATCCTTCTCAACAATGATGGAAAACCATGTCCCATCTATATAGCCACACTACATCATCCACCAGAAATAGTCAATCATTGCATAAACTATGGATTTCTAGTCCATATATGGTATGATGTCATAAGGCCCCATTAATGCTAAAAAATATTCTAATGGATTCTATATCCTCCAACAAATCAGGTCAATTTTTTACACAACTATGTAATTTCACGATCATCTCCCTATTAGGACTCTAAAAGAAAAGATCGAGAAAAACGATATACTAGAATATCTAGACCAAAAATAATGGATGTTGAAATAATGGAGTTTCTTGAATATGTCTATATCAGTACTAAAACAAATTAAAAAAAATAAAAATGTCATACCCATAACCATCCAAAGATGCTCTATGTGATAAGACTCCACTACATATAGATTTGCACATAATGGACCACCAACTCCCTAATACTGGTTTAGACCAACTATAGGATGGGGACAATCTGATTAAATCATTATCTAACTCCAACTGATCTCCCACGTACATAACCTCATCCACCACCCATCATACCTCCATTATCTAGTTGCTACATCCTCTTAGGAGGCTAATCGACTATATCTCTTTCAACTATATTATATGTTATAACATCCCATGTGAGATATCCCTGATTGGTACAAGAGTAGAATAACCTATTCCCTGGTTAACTAGATCCATACAAAGAGGCGTGGCTCAAAAAAATATATCATGATAATATCATTAGAATGACTTAGCACTCTTATATCAATGTGTCTAATGTCATCAACCAACTATAAAATCCCCTACTCAATGTTGGCCAAAATCAGCACTAACTATTAGAAACTACTACAATGATAATATATACACAACCAATGTTCATTTGATACATGTATAAACCTCATATTTTTATGAAATAGGATTTTAAATAATTTGATTTCTTTGATAACTATTTTTGTACGTAGTAGAATGTTTAGATTAACCATGAAACATTATTTCTGAATTATAAAATAAAAATTAAATTATAAGGAAAAATATGAATAAATAAATTATTAATTTAATTTAAATGTCTAACTCAATATGAATCTATTGGTATTGTAACACCACAAGCTTCCACGATACGTTTCCCTTTGAATAATGCAATAGCATGAATTGTACTCATCTTTGAGATTCTAACACGCCACAATCAATCAAACTTGCCATTATGATTAGTATTACCCACTTTTGGAATGTTTATAAATTTTATTTTTTAAAATGGACTTCATTTTTGAATTCATAATATCGGAAGTATCTTAAGGTGAATTTTTTGTATTTTTCTGAAAACTTTCAATTTTTGATGAATAGTTAAAAACACTGCGTTATTGGTTAAAACCAAATTTTTTATTTTAGTAATTATTTATTTTATTTAAATTTATTTTATGTTAAAATAGATACAGACTACCTATATAATTTAAATTTAATTCATTGGAGTCATTTTATAATGAGTTTAGATGTATTAAACATTCATTGAACTATTTACCGTCTTTTTCCCACCTCATAGGAGAATTTGCAAATTTTCATAAAACATAATTTTAAATATAATTTATGTTGAATTTAAAAAAACCAAGAAACACATTTGATATCCATAAGTAAAATGTGTTTCAATAAGATGAAAATATTTTTTGATGGATAGTAACTATTGACATTTATTTACCACAGTCAAAAGTAAATAGGGAAATTAAGGGTAACAAATTTTATCATAATTACACTAACACATGTCTTAATTATATTTTATAAGGGTAATTAGACCATAAAAAACCTTAGGAATAAAATATGACCCCCTTTGGCCCACATGGATTTGATTAGGACATTAATTATTATTTTATTTAAATAAGAGTTAAAAGAGTTAAATTCAAAGATTAATAACTAAACCATTTTTAATATAGGGTTATACATAAGATAAATTCATCTATAATTATTCATTAATAATATAAAAATATTTCCTACATAACTTAATTTTATTTATAATTTTAAGACATAAAATAAGTTAATTTATTTATGACACAATGGTGATGATGTAATTATCTTATTAAAGATGGATTAAAATAATTGATATTATAAATATCCAAATAATGGTAATTTGAAAATTTTGATGAATTACACTAATTATATATGTTAATAATACATGTTAGGGTTGATTAAATACTTTTTGTAAGTAATCATACTTTTATAATTTTTACAAAAACCAAATACTAAGTAGTGTCAAAATTGACTTAATTGAGTTTTTAAAACAAATACTATATTATTAATTGATATAATATTCCTAATAATCTAATGTTCAGGAAAATTACTTATATATGGTTATATATATTAATAATTAACCACCTGGGGTTCACTTGGCATGTTAGAGTATGTTTATGAACAATATAATATAAAAATACAAAGAGACATGGTAAATGACAAACAATTTAACTAAGAGTTAAATATAAAAGATAAGGTTAATATGGTGACCTAATCCTATCTAAAACCTATTGGTTGAGAGGTTTTGGACCCATAACAACTTTATATTCTAAATAAATCATTTTTGAGCCATTATAAACCTTAAATTATTGTATTATAAAATAATATATCAATCTTTTCCTAAAGTGACACTAACCTCTCTTATGAAAGGTTACTTCCCATTATCTTAATATCACACCTCCAAATCCATTCGGCTGGGCCAACCCATCCCCAAAAATCCTCCCAAAATTCCTAACTTCATCATATAGCCCTTAATTGTTTAATAAAGCCATCATATATACCCCATTTGATCAAATCAAAATGATGAACCCGAAGAAGAGGTAAATATTTCACAATATCTTTCAAGTTTTTTTCTTCTTTTAATTCATATTTCTTGGTTGTTTCCATTCTAAAATAATATATCCAGTATATCTATAGGTTTTGATGTTATTATAAATTTTTAACAACCATATTCATTATTCTATCCATCCTATAAATGAAAAATTCACCATACGTGCGTACGTACGGCTTAACGTCTCTACGTCGTGGTGTAGTTTGTTATTGAAACTCATCATTATTTTGGATGCTTATAATAATGAATATAAATGGTGTAAATAAAAAATATAACATGTTAATTATTATTTATATATGATATACCATCCAATTACATATGTTTTCACCATCAATATAATGATATTTTCACGCGTGCGTACGTACGGATTACAGTTTCCACGAACGCGATGAGATTTATTCCCCATCGTAATCATTCAAGAATAATTTTCATTTTATGATTCAAAATAATTTTTATGAACATAATATAATTTTTTATATGAATCAAATACATCCTACTCAAAACAAACATGTCTTACATAACCAATCATATAAAAGAAAACGAATCAGTTAACAACTGAAACGATGATACAACTAAAATATTATTAAGAAATAATTTTTGAGGATCATATATTATATAATATTTATGTATATTGTTCTTTTATAATTTAATCACATTGATTTAACCATTATATAGTAGTTTAATGTACCCTAGACCAAGGAAAAGTACAAGTTGAGGGTTAATTTCACAATCTCTTTGTTATCTGAGGTGGTTTTTTGTAAGTATCTAAGAGGACATATTTATTATCCATGTACATTTTTCATAAAAGTGTTTTCAACGGGAATATTTATAAGAAACCTTTTACTAAAACATCATTTTAAATGTATTAATGATTTTTTTTCTAATCCTTTCTCATTAATATCTATATTTTCAAAATGGTTTTATGGATTTATTTATATGAACATGAATGTTCTAAAATGATAATTCCATTCAAAAGATTCAAAGTGGTATGGGAAACATTGATTCAATACTATCTTTTAAATGACTTCCTTTATATGACTTTTAAATGATTTCATGAAAAAGGATATTTCTCTAAAAGATTTTTACTGATCATTTTCAACTAGGTCAACATCCATTACAAGATATTATTCTTTATCAGGGCTGATCAGTTATGATTCGAATATTCCATATTGTATTGATGGTTTTGTGATATATTTAACTGCGTTTGTGTTATTTTTATACCATTCATGTTTTATAAATTAATTATTGACATGTCGTATGCTAGTTTTAATATGAATGTTTTTGTTATGTTTAATCCTTTTCATATGAGAATGAATTAGAATTAGTAAGTGATGGGTGGATCCCACTATAGATCCCTTATGAATCAGTAGGTCTCATTAGACAAACTAGTGTCTTGGAAGAAGGCCTTGGAAAAATCTTATCTGTAGTCTTGGAACAAGGTCGTGACTATGTGGTTATGAAGAATGTAATTATGCATTCCATCATTATGAAAGTGCCTATTGATATAGCTTTTGATTATTCTACTTGTTGAATATCCATGTGAATAAGTAGATGGCCTTATTTGGTTTTATCATTGTCGTATTTTGCTGATGTTTAGTTTTAAAAGACTTTTTTTAGTCTTATACATATCTTTAAATGTTTATGCTTATTTATAAATGTCTCCGCAATATATTTATCCTTACTGAGCATCTGAGCTCACCCCTTTTTATGCTTTATTTTTCCTAGTATATGAAGACGTATTTTATGGTTGACTTGAAGGGATAGGCTAAGGATATAAGTTTGGTCCATTGGGAAAAAATGTTGTTCATGTTTTTATTGAATAATGTAATGTAAAACTTATGAATTTATCTAGTACTTCCAAGGATACTAATATGATTTTTCATTCGGGATTTGATCCATTGTGATCATGACAATGTTATTTAATAATGCACTGAATTTGGGTAACTAGGGTCGGGGAATTACAGTGGTTATCAAGGGATGTTTAGTACAAATCATGGAAGCTAGATTTAGAAAAAAATCTGATCCAAGAACATTACCCTAAGATAGTCTATTAAGATTAGTATATATAATAACTTAATATAATTTTGGTACTATAAAGATTTTATGTGTTTTCCAAGAAATACACCCCTGTCTAGATATGAGTAGTCAGAGGCCGCTCAGGCACAGTTGTACGAAGTGGAAAAAACCAAAAACACCGCTTTGAGATAGACTAGAATGGGAACTGGCGCACGATAATGGGTCTTGCTGCAATCTATGATACGACACTCTTGATGGATATTCATAGGATAATTTCAATTTTCATTCAAATCCATTATGAAAGGTTTATGATTATGTACTTCCACAATGAAAACATTTTTATGATTATGGATTTTATCCATAAACTGTTTAATTTGTGTTAAGTGTTTTACAAGTCTTGAATTATGTATTGTAATTCATAAACTAATATAGGTTATTCCATTTTTAGAAATGGAACCTTTTGGAAGGAATTGAAACCATATCAATTCATTTAATCCATTTAGGGACTGACCTCCCACTCAAGATAATTATAGTGGAGATGGTAAAGAAACTAATGCTGATCAGCTTATCACTATACTAGGACAACTCACTCAGGTTATGAGTAATAACCTTACCTATATGGAGCACCCTAATCCACAATGTGATTGATAAATGTTCGACTGCTTTATGAGGAAACAACCACCGACATTCAATGGGAGTACAAATCCCTTATTAGAAGATAAAGAGATAAATTTCTTAGAGAAAATATTTCATGCTTTGGAGAGTAGTGTAAGGGAAAAAGATGTCCTAGAAATTTATCACCTCCCAGGAGATGCAGATCAAAGGTGGTAATTATTACAAAAAACAAAATAAGATGAAAAACTGTATAACATGGAATGTAGGGGGTTTGAAGTGATTTTCTAGGAAAAATAATTTCCTCAGGACCATCGAGCGGATATGGAAAGACAATTTTTGAGTCTGATGCAAAAGGAGGATGAGAATTTCGCAATGTATGAGGCTAATTTTCCAAGGTTATAAAGGTATGCAGTAGATTATATAAGCCACATAATGAGTAAGATTGATCAATTCTTGGATGGGTTAAAACCATTTCCCTGCCAATCATTAGTCTCACAATCCTTCTCATCGTACGAAGATGTTATGTCATGAACAATCAAGACAGAAAAGGAATTCTCTAAGTCTTACAACTTCAAGGAAAAGAAATAGAAACAGAGATCAGTTGAACACTCTGGAAATGGAAATAAGGAGAAGAAGTGAATAGTCTAATATCCATTATGCGGTAAATGTGGGAAGAAACACCCTGGTACATGCTTCAAGGGAATGTGAGTCTGTTACAAGTGTGGTGAAAAAGGCCACCAATCTCGTGATTACAAGGGGAAGAAAAAGGCTGTCAATGTTGAATGCTACAATTGTAGAGAAATGGGGCACTATAAAATTGAATGTTCTAATCACTAAGGGAACTTACCTTAGAAAAGTAAAAGGGTGAAAGGCCAAGTTTATGAGATCATTACGACTGGGATTGTAGCATTGAAAGATGTGTGGAAGGTAATTTAATGTTTTCCTCATGTTTAGCCAAAGAATTATTTGATTTTCAATCATCACATTGTTTCATATCTTCCCAATTTTCTAAGACAATTTTTTATTTTCAATCGGACATAACATGGGAGTTGTCAATCAAAAAACCTAAGGGAATTATCATCTTAATTTTTTTTTGTGAATCAGTTCCCATTAGGGAATATAAATGTTCATTATCTGTTGATCTCATCATCATACCTATGATTGAATTTGATCTAATCCTCATAATGGATTGGATTTCAGACCATGATGCGAACATTTATTTTCATAAGAATGAGGATACAATTTTCAATGATGATGAAGTCTACCTTATCTTTGGAGCAGTAATGTCACCACCTAATTATTATCTGGATCCACCCATAGTATATTTTCTAAATTCAATTATTTGGGTGGAATAGAATGGAATAACTATGGCTGAGGAAAATAATGTTCAAATATAGGACTTACGTATTGTGCAAGAATATATTGATGTGTTTCAAGAGGATTTTCCTAGACATGCTTCAAAATGGGAAATTGAGTTTTCAATTGATTTAATTACTGGTTCATGGCCCATATCGAAGACCCCTTATAGAATGGACATTGTGGAATTAGTGGAAATATAGAAACAACTAGAGGAATTGACTAAAAAGGAATTTATTCTCCCTAGTGTTTCTCCATGGGGAGCCCATGTTCTTTTTGTTAAGAAGTAAGATAGGTCAATGAGGTTGTGCAATGACTATAGGGAGATCAATTCTATAACAATAAAGAACAAGTATCCCCCACCTAGCTTTGATGATTTATTCGACCAACTTCATGGAGATCAATATTTTCCAAATATTGACCTTCGATCAGGATATCATCTCTTGTGTGTGAAGCAATATGACATTTCAAAAATAGCATTTTGAACCCGGTATGGGAATTATGAGTTTAGAGTAATGCCTTTTGGATTTTCTAATTCCCCCTCTATCTTCATGGATCTGATGAATATAGTTTTCAAGGAATATCTTGTTGAATTTGTAGTGTTATTTATTGACGTTATCTTGGTATACTCAAAAAGCTACAAAGTACATGAAAATAACTTGTTCATTATTCTAAATACTCTTATAAGAAATAAATTATCTGGGAATTATAGAAAGTGTGAATTATAGCTCGAGGATATTTATTTTCTTGGCCATACTGCCTATAATGAATGAATCTATGTTGATCCTTCAAAGACCATGTCTATCCAAGAATGTCCAACACCAACAAGTATAATAGAGATAAACCATTTTATTTTTTTAGTTGGTTATTATCGATGTTTCGTCCAGAATTTTGCCTATTTGGCTAACCCATTAAGCAAGATCACATGAAAAGGGGTTAAATTTGTTTTGAAAAAAGAGAGGGAATCATTTTTTAAAGAACTGAAAATAAGATTAGTCAATGATCCTATCTTGACTCTACCATCAGGGTATAATGGGTTTGTTATTTATAGTGATGCTTCAAAGAAAGGAAATTGTTGTTTACTTATGGAGAATGATAGAGTTATTGCCTATGCATCACAACAACCAAAAATTTAGGTGAAAAAATATCCTACATATGATCTTGAGTTTGCATCTATAATCGTTGCAATGAAAATATGGAGACACTATCTCTATGGTGAAAAATGTGAGATTTATACTGATCACAAGAGCTTAAAGTATATTTTCTCACAAAAATAACTCAACCTGAGGAAAAGGAGATGACTTGAACTACACAAGGATAATTATTTCACTATACACTACCCCCCGGAAAGGCAAATAAGGTGGAAGATTCTATGAGTAGAAAGGATCATGGAGTTTTTAATAAAATGAGAGTTGAAAGGGATCCTATTTTCATGGATATAGTAAAGATTGATAAGGGAATAACCATGGAAGGTGAAACATCAATACTTTTTCAAATGGTTGCCAAACATCATTAATATAAAGGATAAATTGTTCTCAAATTGATGATAAGGATTTCAAAATAAGATTAAAGGTGTGAATGATGGTAGATTGGGAGACTTTATTTATGAAGATGGAATTTTGAAATTTGGGATGAGAATTTTTGTTCATGGTATACCTATTATTAAAATGGAATTGTTGGATGATGATCATAACTCCAATTTCTATATACATCCTAGATAAACCAAGATGTATAGAGATTTGAAGGAACATTTTTTTGAGGGGATACATGAAGAGGGAGATTGCTGGTTTGGTGTCAAGATGTATGCTTTTTCAATAAGTTAATGTTTGAAGGCAACATCCTTGATGAGTCATGAAACCTCATACAATACCTAAGTGGAAATGGTGTAATATTACGAAGGACTTTTTCATAGGGCTACCAAAGACTCATAGAAGGAATGATGCAATATGGGTCATTGTTGATTGTCTTACCAAGTCAGCACATTTTCTTTCTATAAGAGATTATTTACTATTGAATTTATTGCAAAACTATATATTAATGAAGTTGTAAGATTTCCTGGAGTACATCTATCAATTGTTTCTTATCATGATCCCCGTTTTACATCATGATTCTGGAAAAGTCTTCAGAATTCCCTATATACTAAACATAATTTGAGCATTGCCTACCACCCTCAAACTGATGGACTATCTGAATGGACTATTCAAACCTTATATGACTTGTTGAGATCATGACCACTTGAATTTCACGGTATGTCGGATCAATATAAAACTCTGGTAGAATTTTCCTATAACAAAAACTTACATTCAAGTATTCATATGGAACCATATGAAGCGTTATATGGCTAGAGATGTCTTACACCAACTTATAGGGATGATTTTGGTGAAAGAAAACTCGTTGGCCTAGATCTTGTTGAAGAACGAATGGAAAAGTTGAAGGATATTTGAACCCACGTCAAATCATCCCAAAGTAGGAAAAAGAGAAATGATGATAAACGAAGGGAGTATTGGGAATTTCATGTAGGATAACATGTTTTCTTGAAGGTATCTCCATTGAAGGGTGTTATACATTTCGGTACGAAGGTTAAATTGAGTGCCAGGAATTTCAAACCTTTGGAAATTCTAGTATGAATTGGAGTTGTAGATTAACGTTTGGCAATTCCTCCATGCTTATCAAAACTTCATAATGTGTTCCACGTATCACTGTTGAGAAAATACATGACTGACCCAATGCATATACTCACCTATGAGGAAATTGAACTGAAACCAGATCTGTCTTATTGTGAAGAGCCAATCAAAATCTTTGATACCAGAGAACAAGTACTGTGAAACCGAATGACTCGTCTAGTAAATTTCTATAGAGAAATCAAAAGATATAATAATAAACTTGGGAACCCAAGGAAATTATGATGAACAACCACCCGAATCATTTTATGCAGTAATATTCTATAAATCTCAGGGACAAAATTATTTTAAATAGGATAGAATGTAACACCCCAATCCTCCCCGATATGTTTCCCTTTGAATAATTCTATACCTTGAATTGTACACCACTTCAAGATTCAAACACACTGTGACTAATAAAACTAGCTATTATGTATTGAAATACCCACTATTTTATTTTTTATAAATTTTATTTTTCAAAATTTACTTCAATTTTGAATTTGGAATATCAAAATTATCTTAGGGTGTATTTTTGATATTATTATAAAAACATTCAATTTTTGATAAATAGTGGAAAACCCAGCGTTATTGGTTAAAATCATATTTTTTATTTAAATAACTATTTATTATATATAAATTTATTTTTGTTCAAAATAGATACATAATAACTCTATATGTTAAATGTAATTCATTGAACTCATTTTGTCATAAGTTTAGATATATAAAAAATTTTATTGAACTTTTTACCATCTTTTACCCACCTCCTATGAGCATTTGAAAATTTGCAAAAAACATAACTTTACCACTTTTCTTAGTAGAATTTCAAAAAATCCAATAGACCTGGTTGATATCAATAAGTAAAATGTGGTCCAATAAGATGAAAATAAATTTTGATGAATAGTAACTTTTGACTTTTATTTCCGGCGGTTAAAATTAAATATGGTAGTTAAGGGTAAAAATGCAATCACAATTACCAAAACACATGTCCTAATTCTATGGTATTAGTGGAATTCTTCCAAAAACAGCCTTAGTAATAAAATATGATCCTCTTTTGTCAACTTGTAATAGATTAGGACATTAATTATTATTTTGTTTTAGGAAGTGTTAAAAGAGTTAAATTCCATGTTTAATAACTAAACAATTTTTAATATAGGGTAATACATAAGATAAATTCGACTATAACTATTTATTATAAATATTAAACTATTTCATACATAATGGTTCTTAATTTATAATTTTTATAAATTAAATAATTTAATTTATTTATGACACAATAATGATGCAGTAATTACATTATTAATGACTGATTAATATAATTGATATTATAAATATCCCAATAAATGTAATTTGAGACTTTTTATGAATTACACAAATTTTCTTGGTTAATATCACATATTAAGGTTAATTAAATAATTTTTTTATTTTATCCATGCTGTAATAATTTTCAAAAAAAAAACAAATACTAAATAGTTTCAAAATTTACATAATTGAGTTTTAATAACAAATACTATTTTATTTATTGATATAATATTCCTAAAAATCTAAGGATTGAAAAAAGGAAAAATATAATGTTTTCTATATTAATAATTAACCACTTGGGGTTCTCTTGGCTTGTTATGTTATGTTTATTAAACATATAATATAAAAACACAAAGAGACATGGTAAATGACAAACTATTTAACTAAGAGTTAAATCTAAAAGATAAGGTTAATATGGTGACATAAACCAGTATAAAACCTATTGGTTGAGAAGTTTCCGACCCATCCACAAATTAGCATCTAAATAAATCTTTTTTGTGACATTTGACCTGAAAATGATTTCATTATAAAATAATATTTCATTCTTTTCCTAAATTGACTCTCACCTCTCTAATAAAAGGGTACTTCCCCTTCTCTTAATTTCACACCTCCGAATCCATTTGGCTGAACCAAACCCTTCATAAATATTGTCCAAATGTTCCTACATTAATCTCAGAGGCCTTCCATTGGTCAGAAAACCAACCTAAAGAGCCCTTTTGAAAAAAAAATAACCGGAAGAAGAGATAAACATTTCGTCACCTCTTTACATTTAATTTCTTCTTCCAGTTCCTCTCTCTTTTTTTTCCAATTTAAAATAATAACACTAGTATCTACTATATATTTTTATGTTATTATAAATATTTTAAAACCATATTCGTTATTCTATCCATCCTATTAATGACAAAGTCACCATACGAGCGTATGTACGGCATACTGTCTCCACGTCGTGGTGTAGTTTGTTATTCAAACACTTCATTATTTTGGATGGGTATAATAATGAATATAAATTATTTAAATAATAAATATAACATGTTATGTATTATGTATATATTATATATCATCCAATTACTTATGATTTTACAGTTAATATAACGATATTTTCACTCGTGCGTACGTACAGATTATCGTCTCTAGGAACGTAATGAGTTTTATCCCCCATCGTAATAATTCAAGAATAATTTTAATTTTATGATTAAAAATAATGTTTATGAACATAATCTCACTACTTATATGAATCAAATACATCCTATTAATAACAAACATGGCTTACGTAATCAAGCATTAGAAGGAAAACATATCAGTTAACACCTGAAACGATGATACTACTAAAATATTATTAACAAAGAAATATTAGAGGATCATATATGATATCATATTTATGCATATAGTTCTTTTATAATTTTATAACAAGGATTTAATAGTTATATAGGAGGTTAATGTACCCTCGGCCGTGGAAAAGTATAAGTTAAGGGTTAATTTCACAATCTCTTAGTTATCTGAGCATTTTTTACGTACGTATCTACCAGGACATATATAATATCCATGTACATGTTTCATAAAATAGTTATCAAAGGGATTATTTTTGTGGTACGTTTTAATAAAACATCATTTTAAATGTTTTAATGATTTATTTTTTTAAACCTTTTTCAGTAATTTCCTTGTTTTCAAAATGGTTTTAAGGATTTATTTATATGATAATGAATGTTGTAAAATTTTAATTCCATTCAAAAGTTTAAAAGTGATATGAGACACTTTCATTCAAAACTATCTTTTAAAATACTTCCTTTATATGAATTTTAAACGATTTCATGAAAAAGGGATATTTCTGACAATGATATTTATTGATCATTTTCAACTATGTCAATATCCTTTACAAGATATTATTTTTGATCGATGTTGATTTTTGTTATAAAAATCATCCATTTTGTATTGAATGTTTCGTGATATATTTTACTGTGGATGTGTTATTTTTATACCATTCATGGTTTATGGATAATTTATTATCATTTTTTATACCATTTTTAATATGAATGTTTATGTAATGTTGAAAACATTTTATATGTGGAATGAATTGGACTTATTAAGTGACGGGTGGATCCTGATATAGCTCCTCGATGCATCGGTAGGTCTTATGAGACAAACTAGTGTCTTAGAATAAGGTCTTGACAAAATATTATTAGTAGTCTTTGAACAAGGCATTGACTACATGCTTATGAAGTCTGTCATTATTTATTCCATCATTTGGAATTCAGCTTTTGATGTTGCATGTGATTATTTGACTAGTAGAATACACATGTGAATAAGTAAATGGAAGTATTTGATTTTATCTTTTTAGTATTATGTCTATGTTTATGTTTAAAATGAATTATTTTAGTCTTATACATTGCCTTAAATGTTTATACTTATTTATGAATGTTTCCTCAATATTGTTATCTTTACTGGGCATCATAACTCACCCATTTCTATTATTTTTTTTCCTAGGATGTCAATAAGTATTTTATGGTTGGCATGAAGGGATAGGCTAAGGATATAAGTGTGGTCAATGGGTAAAAAATATTGGTGATGTTTTTATTTAATGATATAATGTAAAACTTATGAATGTATCTAGTGCTTCTAAGGAAAGTAAACTGATCAGTCTTTCAGGATTTTATCCCTTGTGATCATGCCAATGTTATTTAATAATGCACCGACTCTGGGTAATTGGGATTAGGGTGTTATAGGTATGTTCTTAGAAAATGATCACACCATATTTAGTGAGTCAAATCATTCTTAAAAAATCTGTTTTCTACCAAAATTTGGTTTTCATCATTTTTTTGAATGTATATTAATTTGTAGACATTATAGAAACATTATTTGACAAAATTAATTTAATATTTGAATTCATAATCTATAAATTATGTTATAATTATATTTTGATAATATATTGAAAACCATTATTTTTCAAGGAATAATGAAAATTGCAATTTTTATTAAAGACTATATATTATTTTAAATACATTACAAGGTAAAATTAAGATATGGATTAGTTTTAAATATTCATTAGTTCACTATTATATTAATTAATCCAGTTATTTTTTTTTTGAAAAGGATTTAATAAAGTGATTTTTTATAAAAATATTTTATGATTAAAAGGGAATTTTTCGGGAAAACTATTTTTAGGGAATTTTTTGGTTTTACTATAAATTAAATTATGTAACTTATATGTTTTGAATTTTCCAAAATACATAAAAAATATTTTCTAAATGATCTATACTTTTAAATTAGGTCTCTTTTATTTTTGTACAGTATAAAAAAATTACTTCTGTAAATTTAGTAATTTAGGTTAAATATAAAATTGTAATCAAGATTAAATTACCCTCAAACCTTCCTAGATTTTATGGGATTAATTTTTTTAGACCCTTATAACCTAATTATAGAAATTTCAATTTCTAAGGGACATTTCTCTATGAAAATGATTTATATATTATTTAAATAAAGGAAATTCAAAAATTACCACTTTGTCTTAAATATTAGTTATGTGTCCACATGAGGAAAATGTAGGATATGAGAAAATATTAGTTCCCATTTTTAACTCAATAAAAATAATTTCTTGGTATATATTTATTAATTAATTTTGGGGCCACTTGGATGATATTATGATGTTTATAATATTTTATTTAATGAAACATCTATGAAGACACATTCATGTTATTAAAAACAATATCATTTTTAATATAGTGTTATCAAGACCATATCTTCAACATTAAATATTTTTTCAAATATAAGGTATTTATACACATAATTAAAATTTTTTATTACATTTTATTTAAGAAATAAGTACCTTATTTTTTTACAAAATGATGAAGAAAAAATTAATCAATTAAATGAAACTTATTCAATAATATAAAAAATATAATTTGAAATATAATTTCAATTATTTATGTTTTTTCACAAATCATATATATGAATATTTCATATTATGGGTTTATTAAAATATTTGGTTTTAATATATCTTCTTTTCTTGATTTTCATAATGACAATTTAATAAATTGTGTCGTAATGGATAGTAAGGATATATTATGAAAATAATATTTTAAAACATTATTTAAAAAACATTAAATTATTAAAAAAGAACAAATATTACATTTTATGGAAAAATATATTTTAAATTTTACATTTACGGCCTAATTGAAATATTATATGTAAAAATTACAACCTTTTAATATGGAAATATTTGATACATTAGATAAAATTAAAATAGCTAATGTAAGGGTTAATAATAATGATATTGATAAAAATAATAAAAAAACATATATAAATTGTCTTTGTTGATGAAATTACCACCATATGAAAACTTATATACCTATATATATCTATTCGTTGGTTTTTTAGAATATGAATTTATCATAATTTAATATTTTCAGAATTTCCAAAATTTCCCATCACTCTAATTATAAAAGGGGACATCCTCACTCACTTATTTACATCACAATGAGACTTCTAGACTGACCCTTTCCAAACATTTTTTCTTCTTAATATCCGTAGAATCATTTTATGGGTGATCGTATTCTCAAAAACTGAACCTGAATCCCGTAGAGGATATCAAAAGAGGTGTTTCAAATAATAGGTAATCATTATAATGAATCACTTTATTCTTCTACTCTTAAATAACTAATATAAAAATATTATTTTTTCATAAAATAAGAACTTAATTATACTAAATATTTAAAAATGTTATTATTATTTGGAAAAACCAATATACACCTTATTTCACATAAAAAGTATGTGAAATTATCATTCGAGCGTATGTATGGATTACCATCTCCTTATAGTGATACTATTCAGTTTTCATCACCATCATATATGGTCATGTATCATTATTGGATTACTTAATCTATATTACATATATATTATAATTATACCTCGATAATTATTAAATTATGATTACCATATCATCATTTTGTCTTTTGATAATTGATAACATCACTCATATGTACATATAGGCTACCATCTCCATGATGTGATGTGATTCATTTTCACTTATATATAACTTATGTTTTAAAACAGATAATATTTATTAAAATATATGAGATAAATAACATAATAATTATTCTTTATAGTTGTATTATTAGTTACCTTTCTGTTATTCCATTAGAAGAAAATGGAAACAACATTATGATTATATATGGCATACCATATCCATGAATGGTGTAATAATATTTATATTTATACAATTAAAAAAATGAAAAAATGTATATAATGAATATATATTATATTTTAACAATGAATAAAATTCTGGAATATTTTTTTCCATGATGAATGTGTAAAGACCCGGACTACCAGACTAAATCATGCTAGGAAAACGAAGTAGTTATCACCCAGAAGAGGTATTTTAATAACTATTTTTTAATATATGGATGATAATATGATAGAAAAATTAATAATTGATATGATATGTATATTTTCATGTAATAAATTTATACTAAAATTGTTGGGATAAAATCCCTCAACGGTAACATTGATACATTTTTTAGTAGATTGTTTTGGTGGAAAAAGAGGGTTTCCATGGTTTGTTTTGGATTCCCAGAGCTATTGTTGAAAAATAATTATGAAAATAACCATTATAAAAGAAAATATGATATTGAGGTGGTAAAAAATTAATTTATACAAGGAGGCTCCATTATCACGTGTTTTCAAATTATTTTGGTTCAAAAATCATAGAATCGAGAAATTTGTTTTTGAAAAATTGAGTTATGATACAGTGTATAAGAATCAAGTAAAGTTTCATTATATTCATGTTTCAAGATTGAAACATCATTATATGGTAATGAAAATAAGGGCAAGCATGCATTGGAGTTAGTGGAAAATGTAACTTTGGTGACATAATCTTGGGTGGATGGACTTGTGTGCTTGGGGGAATGTTCTACACCATGACCTCAAGATCATAAAAATTCATAAAAATTGACGGATACCTATTTCATTTTGATGAATCTCAACCCTATGTGAAAATTTGAGCACTGGTCATGCATGTTTTGAGGACGCACAAGTAGTGGGATACACAGAAGTTTCCCTCAAAATGTTATTTGTGTGCCAATGTTGAGTTGGGTGTAAAAGGGTTTGTGTCACACAGGTTGAGAGTATATTAAGGTAGTGTCATGGAAATTATTTTTCGTGAAAAAAGATACACTTGTGCACTATGAATATAATATTTTTCATATTATGGTAAGGTTGAAAGACATATGGAAGTTTCCCAGTATATATGTGGTAAAGCAGTATTCACCAATGGTTAAACAAGTGGGACAACAATAAAGATTCTACATACCATAGAGGATGCATTAATTTGAGATAATGATGGTAAATAAAATTCTATAAACTATGATTTTTTCTTATGAAGATGTAGTTAACACACTTCAGCTGAGAGATTCGTGATCATTCAATTTGTGATTTGTTTAAAACTAGTAGGGACATTGAGTCAACTCCAAACATTGTAAAATGTATTTCAATTTTATTGGATTTGGTACATTGGGAAATTTCCATTGTATGGTCCTTGTACATATCCCAGTGAGGGTTGAGAATGTATAGTTTTTGTGTCATGTGCATAATTTAAATTCTTTTCACGCCTTTCTGAGGGAAGGAGAGAGAATATTGTTTTTTAATAATGAAACAAGATCCAAAGGGGGAGTTGTTTTAATCTATCATACCATGATTCATTGACCATCTCGGAGTATTTAACATATTAGGGATAAAAAAATTCATATTTATTATACATTAGGTTAAAATGTTAAAAATTAAATTTTTGATTTGATGTTATTGATTTTTTACATTTTTATTTATGTGGGAGACCTATATTATACACATCTTGTTTATATTGTGTGTTTTATATAATAAACATGAATTATTTTTAAGACTCTTATAAAAAATAATGTTTTATTTAAAAATCCAAACAATTGTGTATATTTCATGGGTTATATGATTCTATTGATTACAATGTGGTAAGGATTATTTTCACAATACCTTCATTATTCGGGACTATTTATATTTAAATTTATATGGGGTAATATTTCATTTTGGTGTCAATGTTTCCAAAAACAAATATTGAAATAAGTTTTTAATATTTTTCAATTAATATTTAATTATATTTTTACCCATGTTTTCATTTTTAATAAATAGTTGAAATATATATTTTTATCATTTTCAAATCAAGGTACATATTGACATTTCAGAAATAAAACACATAAGAAATTTTTTCAAACATATTTACATGAGGGTATTTTCTATATTTCATGATTCCATAATGATGTGAATATTTATTTGAAATAATATAATGTTCTTTTTAATGAAAAATTTATTCCCATGTAATTGTATCATTTAACAATAAATTCTCAAAATTGAAATGATATTTTATTCATGAGTTATTTGAAGTGTTCTTTAAATATAATTTTCTATCCAAAATAAAATAATTTTATGTTACGTATGTTTTACTAATTTATGATCCATTGATAACATTATTTTTCTTTCTCTTAGTGGTTTTTATGATGGTATCATTTTTATGAGTTCTAATTATTTTATTTGAGTTTCGCTATGGTAAACTTTTTAGTAAACCTATTACATTTTATTGGTTTGGATATGATAAATGGTTTAAATTCATATGTCACAGATATGTATGGTTTTTATTATGTGATTGGTGGGACCTATATCACCCTTCAATGAACTGGGTAATTAATTTATCTCATAAATTAGTTAAGGTAATAAAGATTTTATACTAGATCCATTATTGATAAATTGTCTATCTGTTTGTCCCTTTTATGGAATCATGGCGATGTGCTTGATCACATATGGTAAAATGGTGTTATGTCCTGATCTTTTGGTATTTGTAACAAAACATGACATATGAAATGGTTTATATAATTATGATGTTTCCACAGACATTTATTACATGAAATTATGGATCATGATTGAGTTGTTAGGGTTTCCTCTAAATATGAATCATATTTTAAGAAACGACAATGCTTATAAAAATAATCATGTTTATAATCTATGATAGGTTAGTTGTGTACATAGGAAGTAATTTTTATGATCAAAAACCAATATTAATTTCTTATTTTAAAAGTGATTAGGGATTTATGTCACATATGATTACCATTGTTGGGAATCTGAGCTCACCCTTTGTTATGATTCCTTCCCCATGTGATAAAGAAGTGTTTAGGTAGGGTATTCCAAATAAGAGTACTACATAGGAATATATTTATAGATTATTTTTATGATCATTCAGAAATTAATATAATTATATATATAGTCTACAATGAAACTAATACATTATAGTTCTTTTATGGATAAATTTTTCATGTATGAAATATTTCACTAAAATGCTCAAATATATATGTATTAAAATCATTGGCCATTACAATTAGTATCGAATTTGGGTTTAGAATATCTATTTTCATTATTGGTAATAGTCAATGGATGCGAATATGTATAAGATAAAATCTTATTTTTTAATAGGATTATGAATTCCATATGTTAAACATAAGGTGCAATCAATTAATATGATGGATTCATGATTTAGACCTCAAATATTCTGATAATGATGATTACCCACTATGAATAGTGTTTTACATAGTTTACATTTGTGCTTTAGTAATTATATAGAACCTCAAGAAACAATTTTATAAATAAATGCAATGATAAATGAAACAAATTTTCTTTTGAGAAATTGAATGTTACAGGTTGTGGAATGAAAAATCAAACTGTTATTCATGGAAAAAACATTCTCAAGCTATGAATGACGATTGGCTTCCAAATGAAAAAAGGATGTTACAACATTTTGTTGAGTTATTAATGAGGTAATATACAACTTCCATAATTAGGTCTTCTGATTCACTGATGGATGAGTATTGAATCAATAACACAGAAAAGATATTTTAGGTTCACTAATGTTCTGAACCTGAGAATGTCATTTGGGTTATCTATCATTTGTATGTTGAAGTAGATCAATGGTGGAATATTATTGAGAATATGAGGCAAAAAGATGAAATTGACTACATGTAATAGTATGAGTTCAATATCATATTTCCCAACTAGTCAGTTCATTAATTATTTTTACAAATATTGAGAAGGAATTCCTTGAGTTCTGGAAAATGGATGATGAATCTATTAATAAAATTTTCCAATACATGTTAACTATGATTCTAGAATTATCATTCCACATGATTATAAGGTCGAACGATTCTTCATTGTCTTTAAAAAAAGTCTCTAAATGGAAAAATCAATAAGATAATTTGGTAGTTATTGTTTTATTTTTCTATGTGCTCTTATGGTGCATATTGAGATTGAACTTACCCATCAATCTCATATATTTTTTAATGAAAATGAAAATGGAATTTAAAATACATTCTAAAACCATTGGGTGATGAAGATGATATTTCCCTTCTTTTCAATGTGCGGGAACAATCATTGAGGAAATTTTTTAAGGGGACTTGATAATATTTTAAGTGTGGGAAATAAGGTCTTTTTGGAGTTTACTATTTAAGTAATGGGAAAAATCTAGATAATAATTCGAGTAGAGAGAATGATACATAAAATTCACTCCCCGAAATTCAACTCTTTAGGAGAAATGAAAATGAGAATTATGCTAATCAATTCCTTAATATAATGGTAAAATAATATGATAAATGTTTGAAACCTCTTAAATATAAATACATATTGAAATGTTATGTTGACATTATTTTTTATATGAAGTGCAATAATGAATTAGTTGAATGATTGAGTGTTTATGTATTAGAATCCATGAAATTTTTTTTTAAAAACATTTATGGTATTATAGAATAATGAATATAATGATTGTTCAACTATATATTTTCTATATGTATTTTAAATAACACGTGGAACAATACATGATATAATGAAAAGTGATTGAGGTTGTGTTTTGGGAGAATATGTGATTAAGGATAGTATGGCCCATAAATTGAAAATGATAATTAGATAATGAGTTAAAGAGATGTTTGATTTTGATTAATTAAATGTGATATTACATACTATGTAAATGATTAGTAATATGGTTATATGTTGGTTTATGATATCATGAATTGAGTTTATAGAATTTTTGTATTCATCGTATGAAGAAACTGTTAATTTTTTAAATAATGCAATTTTATTTAATGTTTTATAGTAATTGTGGTCATTACTATGTAATGACAGAATACATTAATATTTTTTACACTCTTTTGGTATATTACAATTAAAAAATACATCATGATTCTGGGGGGATAATTTAGAAGGTGATTTTTGAAATTTAGCAAACATTTTTTGAATTTTTTAGATTTAATCATTTGGAAGGTTCATATGGGCAACCATTTATGAAATAGTTCAACTAAAAAAATATTATATTTTAGTGATTAATTTACAAATTCACCATATGATTAATTATTTTTATTAGAAAACTAGTTCTAAATTTTTTTTATAATGATAACAAGAAATAGTAGTAATGACTTATCACCCCATTATGAATCTTATGATCCACTAGTTCATCAGGATTGGATATTCCTTATTCATTTAATAGGGTAATATATGAAGTGGTAATTATTATTGGTAAAAAAGATTGATTGTACATATGAAATTAAATAATGTATTTATATCTTATCAACAAAATTTGAAATAAAATGTTATCTATTATCATCCTTTTTTATATCAATGGCCATTTTTGACTAGTTTATTCTATGGTTTTGTGGTCATTAACATTATCTTCAACAAATTCACTATAACCCCAATTATTTCAAGGAGATTAGTTTTTCCTTATAAATCCATATTTTAACATTTTTCTTCTATGTAAACATAGTTATGTATTAAATAAAATAGTGTTTTTGATTCCAACTATCCCATTTTAAATGTACTTTTATTATTGAGTTTTAAAATGTGGATTTATAAGAATAAACATTAAAAAGTAAAAAATATTTTAGGTTTGAGATTAATATAAAAGGATAAATTAATGATATGTAGGGTAAAAATTAACACCCTAAAATATTTATGAAATTTATTCTTATATAATTGGATTTCATTGATATCTTGCATTTGATGCTATAACATGTTTGGACAAACCATGAAATATAATTTTTTTGTCATAATTGAGTCATTAAAATGGTGGGAATAATTATGAATAAGAAAATACTGAAGTAAATTTAAAGTGTATACTCAATATGAACATTTTGGTATGTACTTAGAAAATGATCACATAATTTATAGTAAGTCTATTTATTCTAAAAAAGATATTTTTGAAAAAAATGTGTTTTTATTCATATTTTAATGAGTGAATCTTATTCAATGAATGTTCTATTAAATTACCTTTTTAAAATTAATTTCATATTTCCCTTCATAATTTATTCATTTTCATGAAATTTTTTTATATAATTTTCTGAAAAATTATATTTCTGGAGGAACATTGATAATTCATATTTTATTGAAAAATATATTTTCATCCAATTCCATTACATGGGAAACATTTATTTGATACTAATTTTAAATTATATTTAGTTAATTTTGACATAAAATAATCATAATTTATGTTTTTGAAGGATTTTATTCATGAATTTATTGTAAAATAATTTCATATTTTAAAACGACATATTTTGAAATAAGGGATAATAATACATGTTCTGAATTTTGAATAATTAATGAAATATTATTTTTAAAAAGGTCTTAATTTATATAATATGTCTCTTTTCTTTTGTTTTACAATATGAATAATACAATTTGTAAATTTTATAACCATAGTAGAGGGTATGTTGTGTTAAAAGTTAAAAAATTGTTAAAGAATTTGAAATGACCCTAACACATTCCAATGTTTTATTGGTTGAATTTAATATTACACTTAACACCCTAGTATATAAATTGTGTTTTTTAATAGAGATTTTCCCTGAAAATGACTTGTATTTTATTTAAATCAAATAAAGTCACAAAATGTAACTTTCTTGTTATTATATATCTTTTATGTATCCACATGGGTAAAAATATAGGCCATGATAAAATACAAGTGTCTATTTATAACTTAATAATCTTATATTCTTTATATTAATTTATTTATGGTTTTTTATTCAACTTTGATGATATTATAATATTTTTCTAATATTTTATTTTCCTAAAAGTAAATGATGTCATGTTCAAGATAAAAATTTCTAAATCAATTTTGAACCATTGTTATCCAGAATATATCATCATCAATATATATTATTCTAAAATATAATAAAATTACAAACATCAGGTTATTTTATTTATAAATTTTAGTGATGAAATATATACCTTAACTAATTACACAATAATTATTCATTAATTATTCATTTAACTAAAAAATTAAAAAAAATTTATAATAAATAAAAAATTTTAAATAATACAAACTAATAATTTTTGTGAATAATTATATAAATTCATTTTAAATATTATGAGTGTAATAAATTAATTTTTCTAATATCTTGTTTTCCTTGTTTTTATTCATGTCACTATAATAAATTATGTAATAGTTTAATATAATGGAATTATATTAAAATAATATTTTATTAAATTATTTCAAATTCATAATAGTATTAAATACGTAAAATTACAAAGTGGTACAATAAAAATTATCATTAAAAATAAATTTAATGAACAATAGAAAAATAATTTGTAAAAATTATAACCTATTAATACTGAAACATTTCTTGTAGTAGTAATAATTAAAATATGTTATCTAAGGTTTAATCAAAATGATAAGGTAAAAAAATATAACAAAAAATGTATAAATACTAGTGGGTGTTTATATTACAACCTTAAATTACCTTATATGCGAATCCCTATCCTTTTTGTGGTATTTGGATAGAAAATTAATTTTTTAAAATATAATATTTGGCGAAATTCCAAAAGTGTCCCCACCTGAGTTATAAATAGACATCTCTTACCTCCCTTATTTACATCATGTTGGGAAGTAATTCATTATAATACCCGAAAAAATTCTACTAAAATAAAACCATTATTGATTATATTGGTGTTGGTATTGTTAATAGACCAAAAAAAGATCTCCTTAGAGGATATCCAAAAGAAGCATTTTGGAAAAGATGCAATCACTCTAGATAATCACTTTAGTTTTTATTTTTCCTTAACTACAATATATATTATTATTATCATAAAATAATATCTTATATACTGTAAATATGATAAAATGTTCTTATTATTCTGAATAAAACATTATACATGCTCTTTTCCATGAAATAAGTAGTGAAGGTATCACTCGTGAATACGTATGGCTTATCATCTCCAGGTAGCGATAAAATTCATTTTCCATCATTTTATTATGCAGATTTGTATCATGATAGGCTTAGTGATTATATATCATATTTTTAATATAATTATACCTCTATAATTATAATATAATTTCTACCTCACCAACATCTAGTATATTGAGTAATGAAAATTTCCATTGTCAGTTCATATATAATACCATCTCCAGAATCGATGTGATTTGTTTTAAAAAACAATTGACATGAATGGTAATAGGGATAATTAAAAGTAATATATATGATTTATATAACATAATAATGTATCTTTAAATCTGTTTTATTAATTAACATCCTTTCATTTCATTAGATAAAAAATTGAATTAGCGTTTAATAGTATGCACAACATACCATCTCCATGAATAGTGTAATTCATTTTTCTATCTCTAGTTTTTATAAATGATTATAAATATGTGTACATGTAATATATAATATGTTTAACCCATGATTATCTTATGGAAATTATGGGACCATGATATAGGTATAAGGAGAAGGACTACAAAACTGAATCATGATTTGAAAATAAATCAATTATTATCCAGAACAGTTATTTTAATAACAAATTATTAATAAACAAGTTATTAGATTATATAATAAAATAAAATAAATTATATACTGGTAATATGCTAATTTAATAATGTTATACTAAATTCATATTGATTAGATAAGAGGATTTGATGTTAACATTAAATTCAAGAGATGTTTTAAGGGATCTTTTTCTCAATTTTATTATTGAGAGACACATGGATTATACACTACTTATTTCTTTTTTATTGAGTTTATAAAACCCATTCATTTATTTTATGATTAATATATTAAATATTATGTTATTTACATATGCACATATTTTTATTTCATTAATGGTTAAAATAATTCGACTGATTACAATGTGGTAATGATTTATTTCACAATCACATCATTATTCGAGACTATTTACATTTAAATACATAGTTTAATATTTTCCTTTCATCTCAATATCTCCTAAAAATGTTTTCAAAATGGATTATAATATTCTCATATGAATATTTAAAATTATTTTTACCCTTTATTTAATTTTTACCAAACAGAATGATATTAATTGTTTTGTTATTTTCCAAAAAGGAACTTTTTGAATTTTCCATAGAAAATATGAAATGAATGTTTTAAAAAAATTATTTGGAATATTTGTAATTTATATCCTTCATAATCCTATAATGTATTTAAGAATCCATTAATATCATAAATATTTTTTAATGAATATTGTTTTCTTTGAATTTTATTGTGGGTTTAAAAAATGTTATCAAAATGGAATTGATATTTTCTTAATGGATTATTTGAAAAGATCATTCAAAATAATTTCCATATAAGACCTACATATTATATGTCAAATATTTTTTACTAGTGCATGATACAGGTATACCATTGATATTTTTTTCTTAATGTTTTTAATGATGATAATATTTTTTCGAATTTTGTTTCAATTCCATTAGTTTTTCTATGGATAAATGTTTATGAATCCATTTTTAGGGTTTACAAAATGTTGAATGATTTATATTAAAATTGAACACATATATATAGTTTTCATAATGTTATAATTGTGAAATATGTATCCATCCAATATATTAGGTAATTAATTTTATCTCATAAGATACTTATGAGAAATAAGATAATTTGCTTTATTCACTAACGAAAAGAAGTCGACATGCCAGATCTGTTAGGGGAAACAAGTCAATGTTCTTGATCAATTGCGTAAAATAATTTTAAAGGCCTTATCAAATGTTCTTGGTAGTTTTACTTGATATATGAAATGGTTTTGTTACTAGTGAATATGACACAAACAATTTTGACATGAACATATTTTTCATTTTTGACATATAATGAATTTAAATTTTATGACTCGTTTATCTTTAAAAGATATTTTTTATCTCATGAATTGTGTTTAGGATCTATAATAGGATTGATGAAAACATTGTAATTTATTTTTATTTTCAAAAATCCTTATTCTTTTCATTTTATTTTATATGATCACACACTGATATCTCTTAAGTTTAACATTATTTTGTATTTGAGGTCACCTTATCTTATGTTTCATTCCATAGGTGATAAAGAATGGTTTAAGTATAGTATTTCTTGGGGGAGTAATATTGGATAATCTCATTTTGGGATGATTTTATTATATTTTATACATTATAATGATTGAATAACTAGTCTCAAATTTTTATAATCATTTATGGTTCTAGTGGGGAGAATTTTTTCATCTATGGAATATTCCTCTAAAAAGATGAATTATTAACCTATGAAATGTTGGGTTAATTATAATCCACCCATAAAATTTAGGATTAAATTGAGATATCATTCCATACCATATAAATAGTTTGGGGTAAGACGTTATTATCAATTCCAAAAAGATCACATCTTGATCCATATCAATTGATTATCATCAATTTTTTGTGAAACTCATAAATTACTCTATCATAATCATCCATCCCAACTTATTATCAGGAATATCATAGATACATACTTCCATAACATATATAGGTAGATATATATGAAATAATAATAAATAATAGTATAATAAAGAGACTCCACATTGCATATTTGAGTAATCAGACCCCCACTACTCAAGAGAACTATGATATAGACTATCGGTTTGAACCAATATATGATCTATAGGGGTCCGCATAAGTTGGAAAATCCTGTAATTATCTTGAAAAGTCATCATCTATGTGTGGTTCTAGATCACGCCGAATCCTGAAATATATATATATCTAAAAAATATGGAGTTATATCATGCTATTCATTTCTTTTTATGGTACTACTAGATCAAAAAAATTTCAAATAGGTGGAGATAAGATTGGCAGCCCAACCTAATTTCATGTTTCTTTTACATGACCCTTTTATAATTCCATGTCACTAAAAAGATCACACATGTGATTCTAATATGAAATATTAGATGGATTACATCGTGGAGAAATCCTGAAATAGTGCAGTCATTCCACCATAAAAGAGTATATTTGGGGAGCTAACACAAGAAGGGAATAGAAATCACAACCAATTAATATATGATGCATGTATTAATGTATTCATATAACTAGTGCCAAAATTTATAGAGTTTAAATGTATTGTTTTTTAGTCCGAGTGAATGGATATGAATGATATCGAATGAAAAAATTATTCCCTTCCCCGAGAGATATAATCAAAACATTATTGTTTTAGTTCCCAAACCAGACCTAACATCTTGGCTATTGCCAATGTCATGTAGTAATATTATGTCATATAATAGAACCCTACAATGGCCTAACTCAATGGTTCCATCCTAGATGATATTAATAAATGTTTTACACCTAGTTTCACCCTCTAATAGGCTATAAGATGGATTCCAATATAATGTAGGCATATCTCACACATGGGAGGCCATAACCGAAGGTACATATACACACATAAATGTATCCAAATATCTATATCTTTCTAAAAGGTAAATTAAAAATGATACCCAAATTCACGAATACAACTATATTCCACATACTAGTATGACATAAGTACTATAATGCATAATGTGCAATATATATTCTCACCAATTCATTGAAAATATTCCAACCAATTCATAGTGGAGGGGACTACTATATGATGAAAATCCAGGTTCTAAATATCCCATATAGATCAATCAATACTCTTCATACTATAGGTCCTCCGAGGCCTCTATCTTAAGACCTTTCATTTATTTTTGAAAGGAAATTTGCGGGAATATCCCAAGAAGGGTGTTTAGAACAGTATCTAGTCGGAAAAAACGAAATCTGTAAACATTGAATCAAGACATTATTCATATCATTATCATAATGATAAATAAATAATAAAACATGGTATAAAAGTAATATTAAAAACCAAAATATAATCAATATTGAATGTTTATTGCAATTTAATGTCACAACTAAACTTCCATATAAGGGTCAGCTTGATGAATCAAGCTAAAGATCATCTGAGAGAACTCACTCCATGAGCCTCACATAACAGTAATGTAGACTATTCCCGAATTAATTATCTTTAGTAAGTGAAAAGAATATGTTCATACTATGACTAGAAATATATAAATACATTGATATCAGATATCATATAGGGTGTATAGTAGATTCAAACCCATATATAAAATAACATGGTAGGATAGGGATCACACAACCTAAATGTCGGTAACAGGATTCCTGACAAATCATTGGATGAAATAAATTACAAAGGATTACACCCTGGACCACCTGGAGGAATTTATAAACTCAATCATAGACTAATCCTATAGAGAGGATCACATCATATAAATAGGATGTGATGACTCATTGTATGATCATTATGATGGACCTATGGGATATAGCATACAAATATTGGAAAATATTTAAAAGAAAGAGGGCATCAACCTGACCTCGAACAAGTAAATGATGTGTATATAGTATAGAGAACATAAATATTCTTATATCGGTCATCCCATGTACTCTGGAACCAACATATATACTTCGTTCATTCTTGTTTACTATGGAAGTATCCATGTACTCCATCCAAGCCCATATACATAGCCATGCCTGCATAAATGGTCATTCGAGTGTACTCTAATCAGGGCCATATACCTAGATGTTACAGAGCACATTCAATGCTAGTGAAATCTCACTATGATAGTGTATATGGTCATGTTTGTGACAGTGTACCGATGGTTACATGATGAGTCAAAATTTAGTTGTTAGAAGACATGTGGCGGGTCCCACATGGTGTGTTATATTTTATTTCCATGAAACCAAGCCAATTTTATCCAGGGTACTACAGAACATGTCTTTTACAAACAACAAAATGTGAATATTAGGATTTTCCAGAATCCTATAACATTTACAAGACATTACACTACACCACTGCTTCAATTTTTCCACCATTGTTACTCAAAATCAATCATATTTCTGGATTCATAAAAATCTACTTATTTATATTTTCTAGAATTTGGTTGGACAATCTCTTAATAATATTCTTCCCATTCCACATGACACTTAATTATCAATCCGTGGAAGAGAATTTATGGTCCATCCCTCGATAATTTGTTATTGACGCCATCCCATGAATGTGCCCACAAAATTTATCTTGATCATGAAGTTAAACCTAGATTAATTATCTGTTTTTTCAAAGATTAACTATGAAAAGATCAATTTTGGGGTATTTGTGGATGAATTGACTAAAAATTGCACTGATGATGAATACATGAAGAATGAGAGTAGAAAAAAAACAATGTGAGGTGTGAATTTTAGGCCATTTTTCACGTTCGATAATATTCAATATGAATTAAATTGGTGATCATAGGGGGAAAATGAATTGATTTGACAATATAAATTTGTTATCTCAGGAGTATAAATAATTACCTTTCGATAAATGATAATACCGCCAATCAATTTTTAGAATGATATATATAAATCAATCATTATATAATAAATAAGGGGATAAATCCAAATAAAAAATATATACATAGAGTTCCGATCAATCATTGATGAAAAATGGTTCTACATGATTGTCACTGGAGAGATGTATGATCTCTATTTAAAAGTTAACATTACACCACAATCTATTGTCATTCATCTAAGAACAATCATCCCTACAGATCATCTCCAATCCATAATGTTATGCATCCAAACCCATGTCATTTCATTATGATTTAATAAATTATAGAGGGATTTAGGATTTCTAGTAATAAAATAATATATAAATAAATAATCAAATATATTTATAATCTTCCCATGACCTTACTAAATCCAAGCACTTGATGAGAACAAAATTTATATTTTACCTTGTGAGAAACTGGAATTTTGTATCTTACAGTGTTATCTTATTTCCCACTAGATACATATCTTTGGGGTTATCCAATTATTATTGAAAATCAATAGGAATGAGATATATAATATTAAATATTTTTATTATATCCACATAAAGCCTATTTGATCCCCAAAATCTTGTGATTAGTACACTTCTAGGCTCAAAAATGTTATTTAAAATATTCTAAGGTATATCAAGGAAAAATAGTCCTTAAATCCTTAATTTTTTTTGTGTGACATTAACTATAATAAAGTATATTTGATACTTTTTCATAATATGAGAAATACTAATGTGATTGTGTAACACCCCAATATTTCATAGTATGTTGTTTCATCAATGTAATTCAATAACTTGCACTACACACAACGCTGAGTTCAAGCGCACCATGACTTAACAAACTTGTCATGAATAGTATTAACTGAATTTTGAGCTTTATATAATCCTTATAATATTAGAATCCATATTATGAGTTTCATTGAAATAATGTATGAAAAAATTCATTTTTTCAGATAAATAAAGTATTTCTCAAAAAATGCATTTTTTCCGCCTTTTAATGGAGAAATATTTTTAAATCAAATATTTGAAACTTTTATATATTCAATTTGACAAAATAAACTCTTTATTTAGAATCGGGACATAATAATTTAGTTTCATTAATTTTTGATGTTTTTCTGATAACTTTCATATTTGGGTGAATACTGAAAAATACTATATTTTTAATGAAAAACAACATTTTTAATCAAAATAATTTATAGTGTTGAATTATAAATTTTAATGGCTTGGAAGTATAATTAGATTATATTTTTACAATTTAATCCAATGATAGTCATTTCACGTTATTTCACTTTGAGATTGGACATAAACAAGTGCCAATCTTTTGATAGATGTTGTTTCTTAAAAATACGCCTTTTGGTTTTCACAACGGGAATTGATTTTCATTTAATAAATGAATCTTTTATTATTTAAATATGGTAAAATAGACTTCACTTTTTGATTCAGAATATCAAAATTAGCCCAGGGTGAATTTTTGGTTTTTTTTTTAAACGTTCAATTTTTTATGAATAGTTAAAACACTATGTTATCATTTAAAAACGAATTTTTCTATAAATTATTATATATTTTATTTAAATATATTTTAGGTCCAAATAGATAAATAATACCTATATACATTTAATTTAATTCATTGGAGTCGGTTTATAATAATTTAAGATATATAAAAAAGTTTATAGAACTTTTCACCGTCTTTTACCCACCTCCTAAGAGAATTTGCGAATTCACATAAAACATAATTTTAATGCTTCTGTGTATTGAATTTTAAAATTCTGAGACACATGGTTAATATCAAGTAGTAAAATGTGGTTTAATAATATAAAAATAATTTTTTTGTGAATAGTAACTTTTTACCTTTATTTATCACTGTTAAAAGTAAATATGATAATTAAGATTAAAAATGATATTATTATTACCCTAAAAAAAGTCCTAATTCTATTGGATAAATGTAAATCGACCTAAAAACCCTTAGGAATAAAATATGACCCTTTATGTCCACTAGGATTATATTAATACATTTATTATTATTTTCTTTAAAGAAGAGTTAAAAGAGTTAAAATCAATGTAAAATAACTAAACTATTTTAATTATAGGGTTATACATAAGATAAATTAAACTATAAATATTCATTATAAAGTTAAAAATATTTCCTAAATAATGTTATTTTATTAATAATTTTTAGAGATTATATAATCAAATTTATTAATGACACAATGATGATGCAGTAATTACCTTATTAATGAAAGAATCGAATAATTGTTATTGTAAATATTAAAATAAATATAATTTAATCGTTTTTATTACATCCACGAATTTTATATGTGAATATGACATGTTGGGATTGATTCAATGTATATTTTTTGATGTAATAATCCTGTTAATGTTTAAAAAAAACAAATACCAAATATTCTCAAAATTGACATAAAATATGTTTTAAAACAAATATTATATTTTAAATTGATATAATGGTCTTAAAAATCTTAGGTTCTTCCAAAAGACTTATAAAATAATATATATGACATTAATGAATCAATTGGGGTTCTATTGGCAGTATATAGTAATTTTATTAACCATATAGTGTAAGAATACAAGAAGACATGGTAAAAGTTAAATTATTTAACTAAGAGTTAAAATTAAAAGATAAAGTTAATAAAATGACCCAAACATATCTAAAACCTACTGGTTAGGTGGTTTAAAACCATACCCACCTTATACTAGATATAAATCAATATGTATACATTATAAACCGAATATTAATTTTTTATAAAATAATATTTAATGTTTTTCCTAAGGTGCCCCTCACCCCTCTTATAAAAGGGAACTCCCCCTTCAGTCTAATTCAAACCTTCTAATCCACTTACCTCGGCCAACCCCTACCCAAAAACCCTCTCACCAATCCTCCCTTCAACCTATAGGCCTTATTTTAATCAAAAATCCATCATAAGGAGCCCATTTTGATCAAATCAAAAGGAAGAACCCAAAGAAGAGGTAATGGTTTCCCCACCCTCTTTCTTGTTCCTTTCTTCTTCCACATCATTTTTCTTTGTTGTTTCCATTATAAAATAATAACTCTAGTATATTATATATACAATTATGTTATTATAATTATGTTACAACCAAATTCATTATTATATCCACCCTTTAAATGACATGTCACTATACGTGTGTACGTACGACTTACCGTCTCCACACTGTGGTTTAATTGTTATTCAATACATTATTATTTGGATGGGTATAATAATGATGTGTATTTGATATGAATTATAAATATAACATGATAAGGATTCTGTATATATGATATACCATCAAATTATATATTATTTTAATATCAAAAGAATGATATTTTCGCTTCTGCATACATACGGATTACCGTCTCCACGACGCAATGAGATTCATTTCCAAGTTCACCATTCATCGACGATTATAGAAAAATATATTATTAATAAGTTTGTAATATGATACATAATTGTTATAATGGAGATATATATATTTATATATATAATTATTTATGTACTTACATATTGCTTAATCACTTACTTCTGTTCAATACTATATTAAAACAGAAACAATGTTTATGCGTACGTACGGACTACCATCTCCATAAACGGTGTTTTATATTTCATATATATGTCTATGATACATATTTATATTATAAATATATATGATATATAAATCATGTTTTATATTCTGTAAGTATTTAAATAATTATCTATGTGATACAATCAAGAGTAACAAGTAAAAACACCTACGATAAAGAAAGCAATTATTACACGAAATATTAATATAACATGGAAATTATTGTTAAATTGGTAGTATAATGTCATAAATGAATAATTTATGATATCATAAATATTAATATGGTTCTTGTATACTTTAATAACATTATATAGTCTTCATACAGAAGGTTAAACGTACCCTCGACTAAAGGAATGTGCAAGGTAAGGGGTTTTCATCTCACTTCTTATTCCCGTGAGATTTATTCCATATTGCAACAATTACATTTTGTGTGGTGTATGTACTGCCCATAATTGTATACATATTGTAATACACTTTAATTTATGTGTATTTACATATTCATTGTATGATACTCATTCCATGGGGTGTATGTTTTGTAAGATTACAAATTGTTAAGGGTTATTTCCTCAATATCATTATTATCCAGATTGTTAATGTGTAAGTATTTACTGGGACATATTTATCTTCCATGTCCATTTTTCTTAAAAATGATTTGAAAATTAATATTTTAAGGACTTTTTAAAGGTAATATTTATCAAGATCATAATTTTAAATGTTTTAACGATTTATCTTTCTTAATCTTTTTAACAGATGTCCATGTTTTCCAAATAATTTTAAGGATTTATTTATATGGACATGAATGTTTTGAAATGATAATTAATTTCAAAAGTATCATAGTGTTATGGGAAAAATTGATTCAAAAATCTATTTTAAAATACTTCCTTTATAAATTTGTGACCATTAAATGATTTTACCAAAAAGATATTTCTCAAAAAATGTTTTACTCATCATTTTCAACTTTGTCAGCATCCTTTACTAGATATTATTTTTGATTGGGGTGGATTTGTTATAATACAACCTTCCATATTTTATTGAATGATTTATGATATGTTTGACTGTGGATGTTCTATTTTTATACCATTCATGGTTTATGGTTAAAGTGTTGACACACGGTATGGTAGTTTTAATACGAATTTTAATGATATGTTTAAACCTTTCTCTAGGATGAATGTATTGGACTTGGTATGTGAAGGGTGGAGCCCACTATAGCTCCTCGATGCATCAGTAGGTCTTATGAGACAACAAGATGTGGAATTGGCTAAGGCTCTTTCCCATTTTGATATATGGTTTTGGCCGATGCCTTAATCATTTTTAGATGTCTTGGCCAATGCCTTGAAAAAATGTTTCAGAATGTCTGACATTATACATTCCCTCATTATGGAAATAATATTGATGGTTCATGTGGTCATTCCACTAGTAGAATACCCTTGATTTTGTTTTATTATGGAATTATTTACTCAGCTCATATTCATTCAATAAAAGTATTCATGTTTATTATTGGTAAATGCATGTGGTTTCAATTATTCACAATGCTTAATATTTATGGTATTTTCCACTGTATTACTTACCCTTACTAAGCATTTCAGCTCACCCCTTTCTTATGTTCCATTTTCCCAGGATTCCAAGAAATGTATTATGATTGATATACATGGTTATTCTAAAAGGGAAAAATATAATTCTCAATGAACTATTTACATTGTGTTTTATGTTTGAAATTGTAATGTAATGTTAATGTATGTAATATATTTTCCCAGATTGCTAAACTGATCAGTCCTTTGGGACTTGAATCCTTGTAATCATGCCAATGTACTAAAATAATGCACTGACTCTGGGTAACTGGGGTCAGGGCATTATAGTTTGATTGGGATATTATAGATAAATGTTTTTATGAATTTATATTAATTTAGTTTTTAAAATTTGTGTACATAATGATTAAAATGAGGGTTCATAAAATGTTATTTTATTATAAAATAATATATTTCATGTGAATTTGCTACTAAAATTATGTCTCACTATGTAATAGAATTATAATTGTTTTTCTTGTTTTATTTTTAAAAATTTCATTGAATAAAAAATTAGATTTATTACAACATGAATGGGTTTTTTATTTCAAATAAATGAAATTTAAATAAGTTGTGGAGAATAAGATTTTAATCATTTAGAAATGGTTTTATAAAATGTATTGTTTGTTAAACCTAGGAATAAAAAATGACACTCACTTTAGATTACATTATATACTTATGTAGAGGGACCTGGTATATTGAAATACCAGGAGGCTTATATTTGATATCGTTGGGTAGGTTTGGTTGTCACATGATTGGACTGAGGTAGAGAGAATAAAAATGTCCCTAGACACAGATCCGTACATGAGGAGAAGCCTATTTAATGATTATTTGGGGCACTATGAAGCCCTGAATGCATATATTTTATAGGATCTAGTGGTATCCGGGTTACACAGGGTGTTAATCCACAGGTAGTGTATCCAACTCAACCATGCATAACTGCTGATCAATATCTTCTAAATTATCCCAGCTTAATGAATATTCCAAATTATGGTAACAGAGATGAAAACACACCATCCTGATAGTTCAACTATAGAATGTGACATGTTGTTGAGTGATGGATTCAAGGTTGTCGCGGTTGGGAGTCTCATCCATCTAGAACATGATGAAAAATTGATTAGAAACTGACATATTCTATTGTATTTATTGTTCAATAGTAGGGAAGTACTATAATGTTATCCCAAGCTTTGACCAGTGCTTGATGGTAAATCGGTAAACAAAATGTTGTGGATTAGTGGGGAGAAGGGTAGGCAGATGGAAGAGCTTCTTAGAGAGATAATTGATCACTACATACTGAATCATCTATTAAGGGAGGCATCAACCACATCATTATATCCTAGTAGGACTAGTTACTTACCAATGCCTCATGTGTGAGGAAACAACATTCATCTATTGATCTACCATATGATGGTCTTCATTAAAACCATATAATAACTCTCCATGACCTCAGTTATATGTAGATGATGAAACTGGTGATGATAGAAATGAATAAACTGTGGGACATTGGAAGGGATCCAAATATTCTCATCATGCATATACCAAAAAATGGATCGAGGAATCTTATGGACCTCACCTTCTATGATGAATAATATTACATATCAAGATCCTACAAAAGACACTTATGTAGATTACTGGTGTGAAGTCTCCATCATTGAATCAAAATCTATATCAGAATCAATGAATCGAATGAGACAGACAAATAATTGGTGCATCCTGGAATTTTTTGTTCAGAAGCAGTAATTTTCACTTCGTACCCAAGATAGTCTTCTAGGCATGGAAGATCTTTGTCATAGGGGGTACCTTTGTGATGGTAGGTTATGGCATAGTGATGACCTCCACTTTGATCTATTCGGACATGGGGAGTACCTCTATATCAGTAATCATCTAAGCGGGGAGGACCTCAACATTGTCTATTGTATTACTAGAGAGGGCCTCCACTCCGGTTAATTTTCAAATTAGGGAGGACAAAAGATTTGGTATGGGGGAACATGGTTTTGGAATCCATGTTGATTTGAGAGTACTGAGGAACACCACTTTGTTGAGTTGAAGTGTGAGTAGGTCCTCCAAACTAATTTAACTGGACATGGGGAGTACCATCATATTGAGAAACATGAGTTTGGGGAGGATATTCATATCGTTATTTTGATGAACATGGAGTACATATCCTATTACTAGTTACGGAGTGAGGAGTTCATTTGATATGGTCATTTCTAGAGTTAGGATGACCTATACCTGAGCTAGTAAGGACACGAGTAGGACCTTTGAGTAGATGATTTGTGAACCAGTGAGGACCTCAGTGTTAACTAGTTGGAGCAGCATGGGGAGGACCTTCATATTAGTTGTTAATGAACATGGGAATTACTACACTTTTATGTATATTAATAACATAGGTAAGAATATCATATTGATGGTGAGAGCATGGAGGGACTTTAGTTCGATTGAAGATTGTATGTGGAGGTCCCCCATACTAAATCCCATTATAATGGGCTAGTTAGAGTTAGATGTGGAAGAAGCTAGTGACCGATAGAGTCAAACTTACATGCCTGTAGCATGACTGATGTATCGATCCCATCCAATGAATTGATGGTCCCCTTATCTGTAATGGAAGGGATTTGGGGGACTGTATTGATTGTGGCATGATCCATTAGATTTGCGGAAGACAATTCCCCTTTTTCCAATCCTCCTGATATTTCACCTGATGACAGTTTTGTGTCATTTGGACCAGGTCCAGATGATTAGGGGAGTAATCCACATATTCCTCGACCTGGAAGATTGGTCACTACTAGCACTGATGGGTCCTGGCAGGATTTTCATGACCCGTCCCCTAGGGCCCATGTTGTGACTACCCGAGGCCCACCATACATAGGATAGGGGTTGTCAAATAGCAGTGGAAATACATATTACTTAAATATTAAGGCATTTCATCCAAAACATTTTCCCACATAGACAAGGAACACTGTACACACATAATCCCAATGGAAGAAGAAAGGTATAACCACAACCAAAAACCTCCATTGAGGGTAAACGTGAGTACTGAAAGTAAAGGGAACATAATACTAGTACAACTAAAATGGATGTATAGAAAAATGGGAAAACATCTCCTGTGGTCATCCACCAAGGTTCCTACCTGATTTGTAGGTACATCTTGTTACCACAGATCTCTTTTTCTATCGGTCACCTCCGAGCACAGTCAATCCCTAACTTCTCAAGAATAATCCTAGTTGCCAGTTGTCTACAAAAGACACAATAAGGTGTGGGGGAATCCCATGTAGGGTGAGTATTATAATACCTACTAGGGACCCAGAGACCCCTCATGGTATCGTAGAATTCCATAAAGGAAAATCCACAAATCATGATCTCATTCAAAAATCACAAAATCAAATGATTTATCACACCAAGAATAACATTAGTACATAAGTATAGATGATTAGTTGTAATGTTAGATCATATTATTCTATCAAGATGATCTACTGTGGACCCACACAGGATCACTCGGTGCTGACCCACAAAAGATCGCTTGGTGATGACCCACACATAATCTTTATGTGTTGACAGACAGAGGATCGCTAGCTGCTCACCCACACAAGGTCGCTTGGTGCTGACCCACACAGGATCGCTCGATGCTGACCAAGACAGGATCACTTGGTACAGATCCACACAGGTTCACTTTGTCCTAACCCACACATGATAGCTTTGTTATGACCCACATTGGATCACTCGATGATGAACCACATAGGATCCCTAAGTGATGACCCACATAGGATTGCTAGGTGCTGACCCACAAACGTTCTCTTGGTGCATACCCATGGAGGATCGCCCAGTGTTGACACAGACATGATATATCTTCATTCTTCATGCCACAGCCAGCCACATGAATCATAAACAATGCATACTTGATTCCAGGAGTATTATCTCCTCAATCAATCATTCATAAATCATCCATCTCAAAGTCCCACGAAGATGTAACCCAATTAACCTCCATGACAAAAATGTTCCAATGAAATAGATGACACATCTACCAAATGCCAGTTCTATAAGTTATAATCATTTTTGAATTGATGGACCTATTGCATTTGGGATAGATCCATCACAAACTTACTCCAAAATTCTGAAAACCTCATGTGGAGTATCTCAAAAGTAACTCCTTGTCCTAAGGGTCCTGGCACAATAGACGTTTTGTCCAATTGATGTACGGTTTATGAGATATTCCGTTTTAATAGTAACTAGGCCGAAAGAGGTCCAGGTCAAGCCTGGTTCGGCGGTGCCTAGTCTGGACCACTAGGCTATGGGGACGGCCCATTGGGGCGAGGGCGAGGCCCAATGTGTATTGGTTCAGACCTGCCCACCCGATCAGGCGAGACCTGCAGAGCGTGGGGGTCCGCTCCCCTCCTGAATGGCCAAGTCATTCGGATCTTTAATGTAGTGATGTTGGATGGCACCACACCACCTGGTAATTCTTGTGAACCGACCTTCTAGAGAACTCGTGGACCGTGGGTCCCCCTCTTTCATGGCTTGAAGCTATGAGTCGCCTCTGCGGCGCTCCGCCAAAGTGCGCCGCCCAACTCAAACGCAGACAACAAAGGTTAGAAACCCCTTTTCCACCACAGTACCATCAGGCATCCCCATCCCTTCATGACTGGCGGTTGTCGGCTGCTGCCTACCTCATTTGTTGATGCCTCCATGTCTGCAGAGCTTCCGTGGGCCACCTATGAAGCTTTAGTGGTCTGATTTTATTCTTTTCTTTGCATATGGGCTTCTTGGGATGGTGCCTACACTACGGGACCCTTGGTCCCACCTTGTCACCATATCGTTGGGGTGCCAACAAAGAACATTTCCAATACCGAGATCGGTGGAGGGTTTGGGCCATGTTCATTTGGCATTCACCCTCTGGGTTATCATAATAACAAAGGAAGCGTTTCATGAATGGAAAAATAATAGTTAAAAATCCCCCTACCACAAGTTCATTGGATGTTGCTACCGATGCGGAAGGAGTGTCCGTGTTTAATGGTGTTACGGACGAATGAGAAGGTTCATGTCCTTTGGTTCCCATCTTCGAATCCTCCAATAGTTGTTGATGCTTCGTTCTACATTGGTGGAAGACATCCCCATCACATCTTTATAGGTTCCTCTATTTAGTGCCAAAAAACCATGTCTAAGATTTGTTTAAATATAACAAAAGGGTATATCAACCCACCACACAATTAATGAGTTTCAATAAAAATTTAATTAATGTACCTATTAACTCTCTCGATGATGTGGTCACACAACCATGTGTAACCTTCCATTAAATGTTCTGACAAACCAGCGGCCCCACCACCATCGCTCAATAGTTACAATAAAAGATGTAAAATAACTCGTTGAGTTTTTTGTTATTTTTTGTAATGTCCAAGAAAACCCTTCTCATCTAACCTTTTCTATTTTAAGTTCAATGTAACTCCCCAAGGATTCATTGTACATTATCTCTTTAACGTAATTCAATAGCTCTCACCTCACACAACACTGAGTTCAAGCGCACGACGACTTACCAAACTAGACGTTCAAAAGAAGTTAGGAATAGTATTAACTGAAATTTGAATTTTAACTATTGTATATAATGTTAACATTTTTATTAAGTATTTCTATGATATAATTTAAGAACAAATTTATTTTTTCAGATAAAGGATGTATATTTCAAAAAATGAAATTGTATAGCCTTTTAATAGCGTACCATTTTTAATTCCAATATTTGACACTTTTATATATAAAATTGGTCAAAATAAAAATCTTAATTAGAATGAGAAAAAAAATTAGTCTCGATAAATTTTGGGTGCGTTTCTGATAACATTCAAATTTTGGTGAATAGTGAAAAATATAAACTTTAATATTAAAGAACCTTATTGATCAAAATAATTTATATTTTTCAATTATACATTTTAATGGTTGGAAGTATAATTAGATTATATTTTTACAATTTAATCCAATTTTGGTAATTGGAATTAAATTCACTTTGAAATTATACATAAACAAGTGTCAATCTTTTGATAGTTATTATTTCATAAAAACACGCTATTTGTTTTTGACAACGGGAATTAATTTTAAATTAATTAATGCAACATCTAAGTTTTGAATTTGGTAAAATAGGCATAATTTTTTTATTTTGAATATCAAATATATCTTCGGCTGAATTTTTGGTATTTTTCAAAAAAACATCAATTTTGGATGAATAGTAAATCCACTTAGTAGTAGCTAAAAAAAGAATTTTTCATTTAAATGAAATTTTACCACATCTGTGAATGGAATTTATAAAATCGGACATACAAGGTTATTATTATTGAGTAAAATTTGGTTCAATAAAATAAAATATTTTTTGTTGAAAAATAACTTTTGATTTTTATTTACAGCCGTTATAGGTAAATAGAGTAATTCAAGGTATAAAGAATATTATTATAATAAAATTTTTCGTTAAAACATATTTTAACCTTATTAGATGAGTCATGGCCGACCATTTACATTCTTGGGTCGATTTTGGGACCCCATGGAGCCACTTAAGTATGATAACGACACTTTATTTTAATTAACTTAATGTAAAGAATAAAATGACATTAACAAATATCTTTTATTATATAATTTCATACATTGGGTTATATAAATCATCCTTTTGACAATAAATTTTCATTGGAAATATAAAAATATTTCTTACATTATGGAATTTTTTATAATTTTCAGACATAAAATATATAAAATTATTTTTGACACAATAATGAGGTTGCATTCACCTCATTAATAAAGGATTTAAATAAATACGATTATTAATATAAAAACAATATCCAAAACATGTCCAATTTTTGTTGGATTATTTTATTTCGAACATGAGTAATCTTATATTCTACTTTAATGAGTTTTTGACCTTTTTAAATCGAATATAAGCTTATAATAAAATAACAATTTCAATCATTCCTAAAGAGCCCCTCCTCTCCATTACAAACGGACACTACTTCTAACCACTTCCTCAACCCTCTCAAGCCACTTTCCACGTCTAAACCATAGCCAAATAATCTCTCAATATCCTTCTCTTCCACCTAGAAGCATTACCTTAGGAATAAGTCACTTCATGATGTCCTTTTGGTTAAAACAAATGGGAGTTACCCAGATTAAAGGTAATTGTTTCTCTTAACGTCTTTTATTTTATTTTACATCTACAACCCCTAAGCACTTTTTATTACATTAGTTATAACAAGACCAGTATACTATATATAATAAGATGTTTTTATGAGAAGTATTATAACTACACTAACACACACATCTATCTAATGGGTAAAGAACACATTGTTTTTGTGGATAGAAAACTAACGCCTCACGAAATGATGATTGTTCAATTATCACCTACCGTATCACATGGTGGACATTAAGATGGAACCGTAATTATATATGATATATAGTATTTTTATTTTTCCTTTATTATTTTTTATTTTTTATTTTCCTTTTATAGCATACCTTTACGGTATCCATTATGGGTAAAGGCAATAATTTCATTTGAAGAAGTACAGGCTACTGCCCCCCATCAATGTGATGTGGCTCGTTAATTACTTATGTGGGACATATAAAGGATGGATTTATTATATTATATATTATATTATATTTCAATTATATTATAACTACGTATCATTATGTTTTAATTCACTTAAAATTAAAAATAGAAATGAAAGTAGTGTTCATGCGTACGTACGACTTAACGTCTCCATGAACGGTGAATTTCATTTCATATCTCCAAATGTTATGTAACTTTATAATTATAGATTCATATTTGATATATATATATATATATATATATATAAGATATCTAAATCATTTATATCATTCTGTATAAAATAGACCTTTGACCATAGGGACAAATTGTAATTATAACAAGTTCATTTATGACTCATGTTCTGAACTTCGATAAAATATCCAATATGAAGTCAAATAAATAATTAATGGTTATAGAAAGGTAACAAGTGATAGAAAAAGAAATGATAAAATTGAAAAATTTTCTTATTCAATTATAAATTAACTTCAGTTTATTATACAGGATGAATAAGGAACATACAAGAAAAGTCATACTTGAGGTTAGTGGTTTCTTATCTCACATTTAATTACATGAGATTTACATTGTTCGCCACTTATTTATTGCATGCAGTTTATTGGGTACATGAATTTGATATATATATTTATGATTCAATTTATATTCAAGGTGTTTTGTGATTCATTTCATGATTGTTTACTTTTGGTAATACGAATCAATTGATTACAACATGGTTTTTATCTCACTTATTATTTCCTTGTGATTCATGCTATATTCCCACTATTTCCTTTTGTGCGGTGTATATACTACACATGATTGTATTCCTTATTTAATATACAATAATTTATGGGTATTTACATATTCATTTTTTTTCTTTCATGCGGTGTATGTTTCGTAAGACACCAAACCACTAACGGACTTTCTAATTTTGATTACCCCTATTTAGGTTTTACGTAGACGTCATTGTTTATTTTACTCCAAGATTATGTGTGAAATCACAATTTACTACCCATGTTTGTATTCCCCTATTTCTATTTCCACTATTTGGTTTTTTACACTCCCCATTTTGTGTTTATTTTTTGGATACACTTAATCAATCCATTGATAAATTCTCAAGTCATCAATATGAACTTGATAAGAGTAATCTTAACTCAATTTCCATTCATTGAGTTAAACATCAAAGTCATTGGTGGTGTTGTTATAGAAATATGTGTGAATGTCCTCTAAATGATCTACACTGGTTATCCATTCATATTTAGTGTATTTATATTTTTCACAGGTAATTATGTAATTGATTTATCCTTAATCTAAGGATACAGTCTTTATAAGGGATTTCATCTAAACTTATATTCCATTGAGAGTTCTTGGTTGTTAAGTGCCAATGCACTTTTATTTGGTGTATATAATGCAATTTGACATAATATATCATGAATCCCTTTATTCTCATGATATTATTATTTTTTTAATACCTCAATTATTTGTATTCAAGTGTCTCTCATTTGGTTAGGAACTCTAACTAAAATATCATTTAAAATATTTTAAAAATTTATTATTCTAAATATTTTTCATTAATGTCCATGTTTTAAAAATGGTTTTAAAGATGCCTTTTTATGGAAATTAATTTTTTAAAATTAAAATTCCTTTTTAATGTTTCAAAGTGGTATGAGACACTTTGAGTCAAAAATACATTTTAAATAGCTTCTTGATTAATAGTGAATCTTTTACATGTTTTCATGAAAAAGATGACATTCCTCTCAAAGAGTTATGATGATTAATTTCATCTATGTCAATATACATTGATGTATTTTATCCTTTATTGAGTTTGATTTATCATAATAAAATCATCCTTGTTGTATTGAATGAGTTATGTTTGACTATGGATGTTCTATTTTTATCCCATTCATGGTATGTGGTTAAAATATTGACATTTCGTAATCTTGTTTAAATATGAATGTTTAGATTATGATTCACCCTTTCATATGTGGAATTAATTGGACTTAGTATGTGATGGGTGGAGCCCGCTATAGCTCCTCGATACATTGGAAGGTCCCATGAGACAATATAGTGTCTTGGTAGAAGGCCTTGAAAAAATATAATTTGTATTATTGGCACAAGGCATTGACTATATGGTTATGATGTCTTGAATTATTCATTCTATCATTATGAAATTTGATATTGATATTACATGTTATTATTTGAGTAGTATAATATCCATGTGAATATGTAAATTGAATTATTTGATTTATCTTTAAAATATTTTGTTGAATTTTATGTTTAAAAGGATTGTGTCCTAGTCATACACATTGCCTTAAATGTTTGTTCTTATTTTGGACAGTTTGCACTATATTGTTATCCTTACTGAGCAACTGAGCTCTCCCCTTTCTTAAGTTTTTTCCTAGGATGCAAAGAAGTATATTACGATTAACTTGCATGAATAGGAAAAGTTGCATAAGAGTGTTAAAAGGAGACACAATGTTGTTGTTTTTATTTAATAATGTAATGTAAAACATATGTATGTATATAGTAATTCCAAGAATACTAAACTAATCAGTATTTCAGGACATGATTCCTTGTATCATTCAAATTTTATGTAATAATGCACCGATTCTGGGTATCTTGGGTCAGGGCGTTAGAATTGGTATCTGAGGAAGTTTAGTACAAACGTTGGAACTAGATTTGGATAAACTCTGATTATGTCATATTACCCTAAGATAAACTATGAGGATTAGTATAGAATAACTTCCTAGAATTTTGGTGATTTATGGATTTTGTTTATTTTCGAAGCAATACATCCCTATCTAGATACGGGCAGGTAGAGGCGGCTCTGGCACAGAGGTACCTAGGAGTGAAAACACCGACAAGGAGTTTTAGTATTAACAAGGGGTATCCTGGTATAGGACAACGGGCCTTGCTGCACTCTTGGTTATGACACTCCCGAGGGATATTATTAAGAAAATTTACATTTACTTTACAAACTGATTTGAAATATTTTAATATAAGGTGAGAAAAAATGGCATTGGATAATCCCGATGTGTTTCAAATAAAAAATAAGGTGTCATTATATTCTCTAAATGATTTTATTATTGTTACTACTCACACAATGCTTTCTGGTTTTAGTCAATGGCTGGATTCCAAGGAATTAATATTAACATTGATCATGATTCATAAGATGGGAACGATGGTGGAAATAAGAAACAAAATGGAATGTTGATCAGATTAAAAGATATCATGTTCATGCCGAATTATTTTTCCCAAAATATTATCAACAACATATATATTAAAAAACTTCTGGAGTCAAAAAAGAAGAGAAAAGCATTGAATGACAAGATCTCCAACAGTGGATACCAGAGAGAAAAGAAATGTCAATTTCAATCAAGCAGGAAATGTGGACGGATACATCGAGGATTGTGTCTCAATGGAAAAGAGAAAAGCTTTTTGTGTGGGAAGAAGGACATAAATAAAATAATTTTCGTGAAAAAAATGAAGAGTACTATCATTGAAAATAAAAATGGTCCCAAGAATCCATTTATAGTCATTTTCCATAAATGTAGGGGACCTGGACATTACCAGAGTGAATGACCTTTTCTATAGGATATCCTCTAGGTCAAAGAAGAAGTAATGTGGAAATAAATTGTTGGAGAAATGTTTAAAAGTATTAATTAACTTTGTTGATGTGATTACATTAGAAAAACTTTCTCTTTTATGTGTAAACATGGAGTTTTCCAGGTGAAAATAATATTTGGGGAAGATTTATATTTTCTCTTATAAATATAATTATATATAACCATTGGGTTTTATATAATAATTTAATTTGAGGAAATTACATGTTTTTTAATTTTGGGATGAAAATGTGAGGTTTGAGAAAACATTTGTGGTTAAATTATGTTATGATTATTTTGAGTAATTTATATCATTTTGGTAATTTAATTAAATTTAGTTTTGGAAAAAGGACAACACGTAGACCTTGTGAAAACCCGTCGCGTCGGACAAAGCTCTGGGAATCAAACCCACAACCAGAGTGCGTTTGGGATTTATCTCCTACCACTAGAATACGTGAATCCCTTGGTTAGTGTAACTAATTTTATTAAGATAAATTATTTTATTAAGTTGATTAGGGAAATTATGAATTATTAAATGGATATCCTTAGTTTAGTAAAATGATTTGGTGATTAAGTGATAACTGTTATTTTGGAAGACGTTTTCTCTATTGTGAACACTATATGCTATAGAAAATAGAATACAATGGGATTTAATTTAATGAGTAATGGTGGATATTTTAAATGTTTTTATTATGGATTTATAGTGATTTGTGTAATTTATGAAAATGACTAACCTATAATAGGGAATATGTGATTAGGTTTTTTACTTTTATGTATGTGACATTAAGAGTAGTTGATGTTATTCGGAGATAAAATTTATTGTGGAGGACTACGTAATCAAATTTTTCTGAGTTTTGGGTTTCAATATTAGTTAGGTTTATATTGAAATATTTTATAGACAATTGTTTGTTGATTGTTATTTGTTGAACTTTGGGTATTGTTTGATTAAATTTTTGAGATTAAGAGTAGTATTTCTTTCTATAAATGATTTCCCTTTTTTGGGATCATATGATCATGTACTAACCATTTTGTTATTTGTTAATGTTTAATGACAAGGGAAATATATAGTTCATACTTTTTGGATTATGTGATTCTCTATAAGTTGACTGTAGCTCTTCAGGTGTAACCATGTCATCTTGAATACTAATAATTTGGAAAAAATATGAGTTTGTTGTAGAAATTTATTAATGGATGAAACAATACTTTCTTAGTAACTATATATTCTTATACTCTTAGTGAATCTAATAAATAAATACATTAGAGTTATGGAAAAGAACTTAAATCAAAATTGTTGTTCGTTTACTTTTTTTACTGGGTGATCAAAGACTTTTCAACCCATCACGAGTTTATGGGTTTTAGATCATTAACATTCTCCTAATAATATTCCCAATCAATCTCCATTAGAACAAGATGATTATTTTTATCTTCCATATCCATGTTTTCTTACATGGAACCCTATTATGTTTTATTTTCGGTAACCTTCATATATATATTTATTTGTTTTAAAATAGGGGCCCCATTTATCCTTTTTCGATGTGTGATTTCCACTCAATTATTTTGAAATGTCCAAACCCATGTTTTCAATACTGATCTTAAATTACGAGGATGAAATTTATTTAAGGAGGGGAGAATGTAACACCCCATGTTTTCATAGTATATTATCACATTAAAGTAAATCCATAGCTTGCACCTCACCCAACACCGAGTTCGAGCACACGACAACTTAACAAACTAGCAATTAAAAATTAGTAATGAATAGTTTTAACTGAATTTTTAATTTTCTATATTCTATATATTTTTAACATCCATATTATGTGTTTATTAGAGAAAATATAAGAACAAATTCATTTTTTCACAAATAAGAAATATTTTTTAAAAAACGCAATTTTCCTCCTTTTAGTGGCGAACCCATTTTAAATCCAATATTTGACACTTTTATATATTTATTTGGAACACATAATATTTTTATTTAAAATTGAGACATAAAAAGTTAGTTTCAATAAATTTTTGGTGTTTTTCTGATAACTTTCATATTTGGGTGAATAATGAAAAATAATAAATTTTAATTGAAAACAAATTTTTTAATCAAAATAATTTGTAGTGTTCGATTATAAACGTGAATAGTTTGGAACTATAATTAGATTATATTTTTATTATTTAATCCAAATTTGGTCATTGAAATTAATTTCAGTTTGAAAATATTCTTAAACAATGGTAAATCTTTTGATATTTATTGTTTTTTAAAAACACAGTATTTTTTGACAATGAGAATTAATATTAAATTAATTAATGCAACTTATATATTTTTAATTTGTTAGAAAAGAAATTATTTTTTAATTCAGAATATCAAATATATAATAGGCTGAATTTTTGGTATTTTTTCTAACAAACACCAATTTTTGATGAATAGTAAAACCACTTAGTAGTAGTTAAAAAACATAATTTTTCATTTAAATGAAATTTTACCACTTCTGTGAATTGAATATAGAAAATCTGACATACATGGCTGTTATTTGTAAGTAAAATGTGGTTTAATAAGATTAAAATAATTGTTTGGTGAAAAGTAACTTTTGACTTTTACTTACCACATTTAAAGATAATAGAGCAATTCAAGGTAAAATGAATATTATAAAAATAAAAAATCACCTTAAGACTTGTCCTAACCTTATTGGATGAGTCATGGCCGACCATGTACATACTTGGTTCGATTTTGGGACCCCATGGAGCCACTTATGAGTGAAAATGACACTTTATTTTAATTAACTTAAAGTAAAGTCAAACATGACATTCATAATTATCTTTTAGTATATGAATTTTTACATGAGGTTATATAAGTAATAATTTAGAATATAAATAATCATTGGATAGATAATAATATTTCCTACATTATGGTATTTTTTTAATAATTTTTAGATATCAAATAAATTAAATTATTTATGAAACAATAATGATGTAGTATATTTTTCATTGATAAATGATTTAAATAAATATGATTATTAATATAAAAATAATATCCAAAACCTGTAAAATTCTTATTTTATGATTTTATTTAATACATGAGTCATCTTAGATGCGACTTTAATTAGTTTTGGACCATTTGAAACCGAAGACAAAATTATAATAAAATAACATTTTCAAGTTTTCCTAAAGAGCCCCTCCTCTACCTTATAAAAGGGAACCACTTCAATCCAATTATTTACACCTATCAAGCCCTTTATATTGTCCAAAACCTGCCCAAATAATCATTCAATATGACTCTATTCCACCTATAAGCCTTAACTTAGGGGGAAGTCACTTAAAGATGTTCTTTTGGTTCAAACCTAAGGGAGTTACCCATATTAATGGTAATGGTTTCTCTTAACTTATTTTGTTTTATTTTACTTCTCCAACCACTAAAATCATTTTATTAATTTCTTTTATAACCAAAACAGTATCCTAAATATTCTTGGATTTTTTTTTGAGAATTATTCAAACTACTCATACACACACCTCCATCTAATGGGTAAGGAACACACTGTTTCTATGGATGGGAAACTAACTCCTCACGAAACGATAATGGTTCAATTATCTTCTACCACCACTAATGGTGGCCATTAGGAAGGAACATTATTTATATATGATATATACTATGTTTATGTTTTCTTTATTAATCTTTGTTTTCTATTTATATCATATCATCATGGTTTTCATTATGGGTAAAAGTTATAATTTCATTTGAAGAAATGTGGACTACCGCCCCACAATGTGATATGACATGTTAGTGCCTTATGTGGGACATATAAAGGATTATGTTTATTTTATTTTATTTTATATTATACTGGAATTATATTATACATATACATAATTATGTTTTAATTATCTTAAAATACTAAATATAAATGAATATAACGTTCATGCGTACGTACGGCTTACCATCTCCATGAATGGTGCATTTAATTTCTTATATCAAAAGTATATGTGATGTTATAAATACATATATATATATATATATTGGATATAATATATATATATATTATATCTAATTCATGAATATCATTCTGGAGATAATGGGCTTTTGACCACATGTACAAATAGTAATTATAACTAGTTTCTTTTTTACTCAAGTTCCTAACATTGATAAAATATACAATATAACCTCAAATAATTATTTAGTTGTTATTGAAAGGAAATAAGTGATATAAAAATAATTATAAAATTGAAATTTTTTCATAATCAATTATAAATTAACATATGTTCTATATTTAGGAAGAACAAGTAACATACAAGACAATTCGGGCTTGAGGTTAGGGGTTTCTTATCTCAATTTTAATTCTGTGAGATTTCCATTGTTTGCCACTTATTTATTGAACGTGGTGTATTTTATAGTTACATTTTATATATATTATCATTATTATCATTATATTAATGGTATTCTATAATTAATTTGGTTGTTATTAACTCTTGTTCGTATGACTTGATTGATTACAACATGGTTTTCATCTCACTTCTTATTTCTTTGAGATTCATGCTATATAGCCACTATTTAATTTTGTGTGGTGTATGTACTTCCCATGATTTTATTCCTTATGTAATATAATTTAATTTATGGTTATTTAAATCTCCATTGTATGATCTTTCTTTCATGTGGTGTATGTTTCGTATGTCACAAAATCGGTAAGGGAATTTCTAATTTCGATTTCCACTCTTTGAGTTTTACGCAAACATCGTTGATTATTTTACACCAAGAGTATGTGTGAAAAAACTATTTATTTATTTATGTAGTAATTTCTACTCCCATTTGTGTGGATATTATTTTGATACTCATAATCAATCCATTTATAAATTCTCATGTCATCGATATGAACTTTATAAGAGTAATCTTAACATAATTTTCATTCATTGAGTTAAACATCCAAGTCATTGGTGTTGTGGTTACAATAATATGTGTGAATATCCTCTGAATTTTTTACACTAAATATAAAATAATATTTAGGGTATTTATATTTTTCACATGTAATTCTGTCATTGATTTATCCATAACCTAAGTTTATAGTCTTTATAAGGGATTTCATCTCAACTTACATTCCATTGAGTCTTCTTTGTTGTTATGTGCTAATTCACTTTTATTTGGTGTATATACTGTAACTTGACATAATATATCATGAATACCTTTATTCTCATGATATTAATATGTTTTTATTTCCTCAATTATTTTTAGTCATGTTTCTCACATTTCGTTAGGAACTCTAAGAAAAATATCATTTTAAATGTTTTAAAAATGTATTTTTCTAAATCATTCTCATTACAGACTATGTTTTAAAAATGGTTATAAGTATTTATATATAAGGAAATTAACATTTTAAAATTAAATTTCATGTTAAAATTTTTAATGTGGTATGGGACACTTTGATTCAAAAATATATATTTTAAATATGTTCCTGATAAATAGTTATGCTTTTAAACGTTTTCATGAAAAAGGGGATATTTCTATCAAATAGTTATGATGTTTATTTTCATCCATGTAAATATCCTCCAGTGTATTTTATTCTTGATTGAGGTTGATTTATTATAATACAATATTCTATATTTTATTTAATGAGTTATGTTTTATTGTGGATAGGCTATTTTTATGTTATTCAAGGTTTTTGGTGACAATATTGACATTTCGTATACTAGTTTTAATACGAATGTTTAGATTATGTTTCACCCTATCATTTGAGGAATGCATTGGACTTATTAAGTGATGTTTGGAGACCTCTATAGCTCCTCAATGCATTGATAGGTCCCATGAGACAAACTAGTGTCTTGGAATAAGGCCTTGACAAAATATTATTTGTAGTCTTAGCACAAGGCCTTGAATATGTGGTTATGAAGTTTGGAATTATGAATTCCATCATTATTAAATTGGATATTGATATTACAAGTGATTATTCGACTAGTAGAATATCTATGTGAATATGTAAATGAAATAATTTTATTTTTCTTTTCCATATTATATTGAAGTTAATTTTTAAAAGGCTTGTGTTCTAGTCTTATACATTACCTTGAATGTTCATTCTTATTTATGATAGTTTCTTCTATATTGTTATCCTTACTGAGTATATGAGTTCAACTCTTTTTTATGTTTTATGTTTATCAGTATGCAAAGATGTATATAATGATTTACCTGCAGGAATAGGCTAAGGGATATAAGAGTGATAAAAGAGGACACAATGTTGTTTTTTTATATCATGATGTAATGTAAAACGTATGTATGTATCTAGTACTTCCAAGTCCACTAAATCGATCAGTCATTAGGGACATGATTCATTATATAATGACAATGTTATGTTTTAATACACCGATTCTGGGTAACTAGGGTCAGGGCGTTACATTCAATATCCCTTAAGAGAATCCTGGCACCATATATTCAACATTTTCGTCGGATTTTTAATCTGAGAACCAGTTCAAAAGATATAAATCGTCACCTGCACCATTAATGAATATACCTTAAAATCTTTCAAAATTCTTCTTCAGGCTCTCCGAGGATCGGAATCATGTGCCTTTAATTTTCACAGACTCGTTATAATCCCAAATAAATGAAAAATATATATGTAATTTTCAGGTCTTTACATTCTCTCCATAGTAGAGATTTTTATCCCAGAAAGATACACCAAAATCTAGGGAAACAAATGGGGTGCTGAGAACATATCATAGCTTCCCACTGCCTTGTGCTCTCCTGGAAGATATCATGCTATCACTAAACTCACACCAGAGGAATCAAACACCCACAATGAACCCACTCTTATTGTACCATTTTTTCTTACTGGTAACTCTGCAAACGTCTCCCCATCATCGATATGCAAGTCGCCCCAATTTATAACGTGTAATGGATCATTAACGTACCGCCTCAACTACAACACATGAAATAGAATACGCACCTCATGCATCATTTTGGGAAATTCTATATGATAAATCACCTCGCCTACTCTACTGTGGATCTATAAAGGTCCGATTAACCTTAGAGATAGTTTGTCACCCCAGTCAAATATCTGAAATTTTCATCGGGGTGAGACTCGTTGGAAGGAATTACCTCCCTCCTTAAATAACAAGGGTCTCTTTCTCTTGTCAGTAAATGACTAATTTCAGCTATGTGTAGTCTTCATCCACTCTTGGATGATATGAACCATCTTAGGGGTACTCCATACCAACTCTAGACCCATATGTGCTAACTCCCCGGGGTATGTCCCGAATATAGGTGATCTACATGGTTTCCCATACAAGGCCTAAAATGGAGCCATCCCGATGGTTTAGTGATAACTATTATTTTATGAGTACTCCACCTGTGGAAGGTGGTCCACCCAACTATAGCCAAAATCAACGATGATAGCACGAAGCCATTCTGTGAGTGTACACATGGTCCACTATGTCTGACCATCTGTATAATGGTAAAAAGCGGCGCTCAAGCGTAGATGAGTCCTGAAAACCTCCTTCAATTTCTTCAATAGTCTGTATGTAAAACATGCATCATGATCTGAGATGATCATCGATGGAACCCTTTGAAGCCATACAATATCTTATACATAGAGGTGTCCCAACCCCTATACAGATCATTTCTCTCAGATGGGTAGAAAGTGGGCCGACATGGTGAGTCATTCAATGATCATATAGATGGAATTGTGAGCCCTATATGTACATGGAAGACCTATCATTATGTTCATGGAGATACCATCCCACTTCCATTCTAGTACATTAAGTGGCTGTGCTAAGCCTGCTAGATCATGATGCTCATCATTCACTTGATGACAAATGAAGCATCATGAAATGAACTCCGTCACTACTTTCGTCATCTCTAGCCACTAGTACTAAAGCAAGAGATCTTGGTAAATCATTGCGACAGCCAAATTTACCTCCAAAGGGGATGTGTGGAACTCTCTCAACTCCTCCTCTCGTAGAATTACTGTTACCATGGTTCATCCTTTGAATTGGATAAACTGCTCCCCATCCTATGAAATCCTTCAGAAGACTATCATTCGGATATATGAGCACCTCCGACCTCATATTCCATGTCCCTATGATGTGCCTCCTGAAATCACTAATGGAGTGGGGGAGTGATAATCATAGATTGGAGGTAAGCTACACTATCACTATCCACGAAGGATATCCGCAATGCCTCTAGCTGCTCTGTCACCTCACTCAGCAACTATAGACTAGACCACATACTGAGTGTGTCTTCTACTATATTCCCCTTACCAGTAGTGTATATTATGTAAATGTCATCGTTCTAGAGAAACTATAGCCATCACTGTTGTCTCTGGTTCTGTTCCATATGTGAGATGATATAACTAAGAATCTTATGATTAGTGTAGAAATTAAACTATTCACCCATCAAGTTGTACTGCCACATTTTCAAGTCAAAGACAACTACTACTAACTTTACGACTTGGGTTGCGTAGTTATTCTCATGATGTCTCAACTTCCACGAGTCGTAGACGATCACCACTCACTCATGCATCATGAGACATCCTAGTTCAATCCATGATGATTCATAGTAGACTAAATACCCAACTCCATATTTTGGTAGCCTCAAGATGGGGGCAATCGTCCACATCCACCACAAATCCTAGAAACTCTACTGCGACTTCTACATTCACAATAAAGGTTGTCCCTTATTATTAAAAGATGACAATGGTGCTTCTACCTAGGAAAAGTCCAGTGTGAATCAATAGAAGTGCCCCACCAATCCCAGGAAACTATGCACCTCAGTCACACTTGTTTGTGGCTCCCAAGAAGGAACTACCTCTGTCTTTTCTCAATCCGCAACAACTCCAGCCTCTGAGATAATGTTCCCTAAGAAGAGGAACTCCTGTATCTAGAACTAGAAATTTGGTAGCATTCCATAAAGTTTGTTATCTCAAATTGTTTCCAGAACTATCAGCTGGTTCGTGGTGTGCTCCTCCTCCATCATCGAGTACACCATGATGTCATCAATGAAAACCACCACGAAGTAATTGAGGTCGGGATGGAATATTATGTTCACGAGTCCCATGAACACTACCAGATAATTGGTTTGGGCGGAATTCATCACCAAGAACTCATAGTGTTCATACCAACATCTACAGGATGTCTTCGGTACATCCCCATCCTATACCCTGACTGGATGATTGCCTGATCCGAGGTCTTTTTTTCAAAAACCACAATGTTCCCTTCAACTGATCAAAGAGATCATCAATTCTAGATAGTGGATACCTATTCTTCACGATCACATGATTTAGGTGCTGATCATCCACACAAAGCCTCAATCTCCTGTCTTCCATGTTTTTGAACAAAATTATGGCTTCCCATGGAGAAACACGGGGCCATACGAACACCTTCCACTACAAGTCTTCCAACTATAACCTCAACTCTAAAAGTTCCATGGGAGCTATAAGATATGATGGTGTATAAATTTTTTTCAAAATGGGGTATAGGACAATGTAAAAGTCTACCTATCTATGAGGAGCAACTCCCATATTATCATCATGGAAGACATCAACATACTAGTCTCCCACAATAAGATATCTCAGACTCCTCTCATCCACAACATCGAGGGTGTGGCTAGCCAACTGATGAGTGATTGGATACTCCATCCTTCATGAAATCACATCCTATACTGTAAAGGTTTTCTTCTCTCCAATGAAAGAAAACTTGTTCCCATCCTCATGGACACACCACACTCTGTGCCTGAAACAGTCGATCTGTGCCCGGACTATGGATAGCTAGTCCATACCCAAGATGACATCATAAGGCCTCGACGCCGCTACTAAGAGATCCCAGCCTAAGATCTCGCCTCTTTGAGTGAGCTCACACTTCCTCCACCAATGTTTAATTGTCGTATTATCTCATGGAGGAGTTTCTAATTGTAAAGATCGATCCAACAACTCCCTCGGAATCACTGAGCACTGAACTAGTGCCATGGTAATGAAAGGGTGAATGGAACTTGTGTCTATAAGTACTACAGCTATGGTGGAATAGATGTGGATTGTACCTCTAATAATATCTAGATAGAAATAGTCACAGGCCTCTGCTGCCTGAAGCTGAGCTCTCCCATTTCCACCTACTCCATGTGGTCGTGGTGGACCACTTGGGGAAGGTGGTGGTTGTACCTCAAACCATCACCCACCGTCTCCTGCCCGGCCTACTCCAATGCCACTTCTACCACCCTACAGACCCCCTCACTCGAACCTCGGCCCCGGTAACAGTTTTTCCTCAACCATATGCTGATCATCCATGTGGGGAGTCAGACAGCCGCAAGCCATGTGTCCCTACTTGCTGCAAGAGTAACAAAATTTAGTCCTCGGATGACCTCCACTACCTCACAAGTTGTACACCTCTAATATAGCATCATGGGGTCATCCTCTGGAAGGTCTATACCACTTGGACATCTATGGAACAAGCCTACAGCCCAATGCATATGAATCAACTATATGTCGTCTGGTGGTGCATCTCACTGTCGGTGCATGCTCACTTAGGAATCTCTCCACCAATAATGCTCGGTTGAGATCTCCATCCTGCATCGGGATATCGAGAGATATCATTGATGATATTATCTCCCACCATAGAACCTACTCAAATGTCTGGGCCCTAATGAATGGGTCCCATACTATGTTAGTGGAGTAGCGAGAGAGGTTAGTGAATGTCACCGTGTACTGGGCCACTATCACGATACCCTTTTGTAAGTGCAGTAGCTCATGGATACTCACTGAGCATAAAGTTGTTGGTATAATATCTACCCAAAAGATGGTGTTGATGTACAACCAGAAGAGTGTCACATCTTAATGCATATGGGCATCAGGCGCCAACATCTCCCTGCTATTCCCTGGAAAAGGATAGCTGCTAGGATCACCATATAATCTTCTGGTGTCTCAACTTTGCGAAAAACATGTTCCGAATACCTCATCCTGTCCTCATCTATCTGAGGATCTATCTCAGATCGAAAACTCAGAGGCCTCTATGTTTAGAACTCATACAACGAGATTAATCGGCGTGTATGGTCTGTTGGAGGGGCTAGTGGAAACTGATGCCCTACAAGTGGCGGTTCCCCTAGTCCAACACCCTATGGTTCCATCACCATAAGAGGGCCCTTCACTAATTCTTCATCTCTCATTGGGCCATCATTGTGTACTCTCTTTGGATTCTTGGATGGTTGTCTACGCAGAGGTATCTTGAAAGATACAGATGTTCTACGGTCAATAAGTAATACCCTAAGAGCTGACTCAATGAGATAAAAATGAAAACAACATTTTAAAAATTTGTGAAACTATCATTTTTTGTACTCAGTCTAAAATTACATTTCAGGGTATTTGTGTATGGGTATGTCAGCCGCAACACGATCATTCGACTCCCCGAACTAAATCCCAAACTTAAGACACATAACACTATTTCTACAATGAAAACATAGACTCTTAGTTCATATGGAAGAACCAACCCCTCTAATACCAATTTTTCATGACCCGTCCATTGGGGCCCTTGTTGGGACTACCCCATGCCCCCATACATAGTCCATTGGTTTCCTAATAGAACTGAAAAGGAATTTAAACGAACCAATCTTTTTTAATGAAAATTCCTCTTGATCTAATTAAATGTATTATTATGTGAAATGGTTATATAACAAATTCACTTGTTTGGTTTTATGTATTTAGATATTAATATAACATTTTTAATTGCGACAGTTGCTAATATTGTTGTTGAATAGTGATCACATGATTGGTATAAATATAGGGCTTCAACAAATCTAATTTACTCAGACAAATGAAGTGATGGCCTCATCCAATATAATTTCTCCAAACGACGCCCATTTGTTGGAGCTTAGAATGGAGGTGCCGTCATTGTGCTTCTCTCTTGATGAAGCCCAAGCCGATATTCAACACGTTAAGATTGAGTAGAACCTCCTACGGTTGAAGTGGAAGTTGATAGAGATTACCACCTAAGAGATGTTATATGAGACACCCCAAGAGTCTTTCACCATCACACACCTTACCATTAGGTCTTATGTGGGTGTTATAAGGGGTTATGTAACAAGACTCTAGTTCGTTGATTATATACATTATTTTGGTATAGATAATAAAAATTCATTTTATTATTGTTATTTTGTATATAGTTTTTACAGAAAATATTAAATTTTTAGTTCATTAGGTAATCTATTTTGATGAATTAATGGATTTTTTATTTATATAATTATTTACTTAAATATTATTAATAAATAATTTTTTATATAATAATATTGACTTTATAATTATTTTCAATACGATTGTGATTTTTATTATGGTTTGCAAGATATTTTCATCAAAACCCTTGAATTATCGATAAATGTTGGATTTTATATTAAAAGTAAAAATTTACATATTTAGAAAATTATTTAGATTAAATTATTATTATTTTTGGAATCAAAACAAAGAAAGTTTTAAAAGGGGAATTTTTCATAATTTTTTGATATAGTAGAATTTTTGGGTAAAAATTAAATACCATTTAGATATATAATGTGTTTTAAGACATCATAATGAACAAATAGTGACATAATAAGATAATAGAAATATTATTTTAGGCCAATATATGTTTTAACATTAAAAAAATATATTTTAGTTTTGTTTTATTTATTTTACAAAGTGTTGGTGGACATTCCAAGACTTATAATACATTTTATCTTTTTAAAATGAATTCCATGAGAGTGTGACTGACGTCCACATAGGAAAACCAATTATTTTAATAATTTGATCAATTTTCATTATAAAATAATTTTTTCAACTACCCTTTTTCAAAAAAATGGGTTGGTTTGTGGGTTTTATTAGTTTAATGTGTGGTGTCCCAAACCTAAATAATAAACAATTCCCTCTCATTTCCTATATAAACCCACCCATGATCCCACATCCTCTTCACTCAAAGCACTTAGAGTTCATCAAATTTCTTACCTCCTCTCTCCAGAATCATCCCAAGGTGCATCGAGATCCCAATAATCCTCTCTCATGCCTCTCCCAGTCCTTTGGGTACACACATCCATGTAAGGGGTCGTTCCTTTCTCTTTTTACCCATGTTTTTTAATATAGGTATGCCCTTTTATTTTCAATTATAAATGTAAGAGTATGATTTCTCACATACCATATACTATCCTATTTATGTTTTAATAATGAGATACTCCATTTATCTCTCATCAATTCCTTCCATGTATACCAGCTACCATTCCATAATTCTGTATGGGATTTCATCATTTCTCATTTTTGTCCAAATTTTATTACGTTGTTATGCCCTTTTATTTTCAATTCCCTATTTGGGGGTTTGATTTCAAACCTCCCCCATTATTCTCCATTTATTTTTTAATAATGAGACACCCAATTTCTCTCTCATTAAATCCTGCCATGAACCAAATTATCAAGAAAAAATTCTGTATGGAATTTCTCTCTCCTCATTTACATTCATGCAATTATTTTGTATCATAAATCTAGATTCCATTATAATTTTTGGGACATGTATCTATATTATCCCAATACTTTCCCTTTCAGGTACATATTATGAGACACACATTTCTCTCTTATTAACAATTTTTAGGAATTTTCATGTCACACCCTTATGCTGCTGAAATTACACCACGATTTTCCTAGCCAAAGTCATTGTGAAGTGAATAACATGCCCATTTCTCTATCATGGGTATTCAACATTATTTACCTTTACATATTGTTTAAATGGTTTCATGTATTTATTCGACATTCATTTATCATGTAATAAATTGTGATGTGAATTATTCCATGTTGTATAATCCAAGTGGTACACTTATTCATCAAATGAAATGTTTAAGAAGGGTGCACCCTGATGGCACACCAATGTATTGGGTAAAGATTAGTATCATCATATGTCTAGTAAAATGAGGTTTTACTCATGCTAATTAAATTAAAATGAGGTATTACTCATGTTCTATGAGCAATGATCCTAGGCTAACGCTAGTACTATGTTGAGTGTTGTCACCACATTTTTTGGTTATGATAATCTTGCTATATCCGGACATTATGTCCATGTTTCTTTTATGATCAATTGATATGACAATTTCTTAACATTTATTGTGTTATTCATGTTATTCCTTGTTTACTCCATTAATGGTCTTTTTAGATCACACATTTTTTATTCTTGTCCTCATGTTATCCCATGAAATGCTAAGTACGACTGAATATAGTGGACAATTAATAGAAGTTTTTAATAAATATGTTGTGTTTCATGTTTTAAGTCAATATGTAATGTTCCTAATCCCCAAATAAAACATTACTCTCAATATTCTATGATGATTCAAGTGAATATTTTATGTAATAAATCATGTTTATGTGTGTAATAAAAATCAGGTTTGTTATCATTGGTATTATAGGATATGATTAGTTATTTTTGGGATTTAGATAAGAAAACCCTAGTAAAAGCCTTATGGATAAGACTAGGTATAATAAAAACATCCCGATCTTTTGGTGTGTATTTAGTAAGTGTATTATCATACAGATTCATCCATGTATGTATACGAGGAGGTATAGGCGGCTCTATAAAAAATTTAACTAATAGTGAAACCTTTGACAAGGAGTTTCAGGTCTGACCCGGGATATATTGGTTCACAACAATGGGCCTTGTTGCACTCTTGGTTATGACACTCCCGGGGGATATGCTTTGTTAAATTACTAATATTAGTATGAACCATTATAAATGGAATTAAAATAAATTCCCCTATGAATATATTATGGGAATTAGATCATGGATAACATATAATGAAGCCTAATGAATCATAATTTAAGGAAATAAATGTTATTTTTATGTCATCTATTTCTTTATTTGGATTACTCTTTATATTTTAACCCTAACATTCCTTTTATTCCAACCAAAGGCATGTAATAGGAGGCCTCGGGATAACAACCTATGTCTTGAGCAATGTGATGACTATTCTAATGAGATGCTCAATCTGATGGGAGAAGGAATCACGAACATTGTCATGATACTATCTTAGTTAACTTAATATTTGAATAGAAACATGCATCAAGAGAAACAATCAACTACCCAAAGAAATAAAAAGTCCCAATCAAGAGCTTCACGAGACAAAGGCATCCTACTTTTAATGGATCATATGATCCCTCAATTTCCAAAATAATGGATCAACTCCATTTAAAAGATATTCTCCATACTTTAATGTTACAAAAAATATAAGGTTCATCTGGATTCTTATCGTATGTAGTGTGAAGTGTATCATTGGTGGACATTGATAACAAATATGAAGCTTAAGAAGGATTTCATGGCATTGGAATGGAAGGATTTCCAGAAGTTGTTTTTGGAGAAATATTTTCCCCACACACTCTGAACTAAGATGGAAAGGGACTTCCTTTCCCTCAACAAAAAAGATGAAGAATCAATCATAGCATACAAGGTAAACTTCAAAATGATTCCACAATATTTCTATGACTTTTTTGTTACCCCCTAATGCAAGGTTAACCGCTTCTTTGGTGGGTTGAAACCTAGCCTACAGAAAGCCCTAGCGATCCCTGACATTGATAGCTATGAGGAAATTTTCTGATGTTCCCTCAAAGTCAAGATGGAGATCATAAAATTCAAATTCTATCATGAGGATAATAAGAATATGGTGGAATTCAATTCTATCTGTTTGATTGATAAATCAAATGGTGATATGAAAATACAGCACCCTACATGCCAATGGTGCAGTAAGAAGAACCCTGGAAATTGCCTAAAGTGGATGAGAAAATGCTTTAGGTGAGGAATAAAAGGGAGCCTAGACGTGCCAATAAGAAAAACATGTGGCTACGATAGAGGAGAGAAATTCTTCGCTCAATCATTGATTCGTTTTTCAATGCATCAACTGCAAAGAATCAGGGCAACTGGTAAACTAGTTCCCTAATCCAAGGGTTTTCGGAGGCAACCAAAAACCTCCAACATTTCAAGGTTGAGCTTTTTCCATCACTACCACTGATGTGAACCACAATAATGATGTGGTGATGGGTATGATAGTTATTCATTCATGAATAAGAAATGGAATTTTTGGTTCTAGTTCTATGCATTCTTTTTTATCCTGAATGATTAGTAGAACGATACCAACACTACAAAAAAACATGGAAGTAAAGATGTTGGTGAGAATGGAAAATGGGGAAATCATTGCATCCCATGAATATAACCCATCCCATGTCTTAATTTGGGGATTTAACTTCCCAGAGAACCTCGTTATACACCCTCTATTGGAATTTTATGTAATTCACAACATGGATTGGCATTCCTTATATAGAGCCAACATAAATTTTTTGTGAGGGGGAAATCACTCTACATATAGAGAATCGACCCCCTGATTCTATACAAGTGCAAGGAGGAATATGAATCTTCTTCAGCACCATTATCACAAGCATGGATATTAATGCACTATAAGAATGTGTATCAGGATCAAATGGTTGATTATAAGGAAGCCACCATCCTTGAAGAAATAATGATTATGATGTAATTCACTAAAGTGTCTCCCGAAGAATTTCATAGTCTTCTTCTAAGAATAGATGTTCAATTCTCAATTGACTTTATACCTGGGGAATTTCCAATATACAAGAATCCAAATAGAATGGATGTTAAGGAGCTTGAGGATATAAAGAAACAACTACATGAGAATCTATATAATGGGTTATATTCTCAAGTGCTACCCCATGGGGTGCTCTAGTCCACTTCATCAAGAGGCAGGATGGGTCAATGCACCATTTCATTGATTATCGCGCACTCATTAAAATTATGATAAATAAAAAGTATCCTATTCCATGAATTGATGAATTGTTTGATCAGATATTTGGATAAAAATACTTTTTCAAGTTAGATTTGAGGTCGGTATATTACCATGTAAGGGTGATGAAGGAGGATATCGCCAATAATGCTTTTCGTACAGGGTATGGGCACTGTGAATTCATAGTAATGCCTTTAAAACTCACTAATTCTCCTAAATATCTTCTTGGACAAGTTTAATAGAGTCTTTAGAGATTATGTTGGCAAATTTTTCATAATCTTTATAGATGATATTATAATGTACTCCAAAACCATGGAGGATCATGATAAGCATCTAAGAACTGTACTAGTGACCATGCAAAAGGATAAGCTCTATGAAATGTACATTAAGTGTGAGTTCTGGTTGAAGTAACTCTCACTCGTGGGACATATCATCACAAGAAAGGAGATATATGTGGATTCTTCGAAGACAACTGCAATAGTGGGATGGTCAAGGCCAAAAGAGATAACAGATATCCGTAGATTCTTAGGGTTATCTAGATATTATCGCCAATTTGTGAGAAATTTCTAATGATTTTCAAACCGTTTTACCAAGATAACTCAGAAGGTAGTCAAGATTTTGTAGAGTAATTAATGTGAAGAGAGCATAAAGGAGTTGAAAAGGAGTCTTATCAATGCACAAGTTCTCACATTACCCCCAAGTGGAGACATTTTTGTGATATTTAGTGATGGTTCGAAGAAGGTCATGGGATAGGTGTTGATGCAAAATGACAAAGTCATTTCCTATGCATCATGGAAATTGAATGATCAGGAGTAGAACTATCCTACACATGATTTAGAGTTTGATACAGTGATCTTCACTTTAAAATTTTGGCAGCATTATCTATATGTGGAGAAGTTTGAAATATACATAGATAAAAAAAATCCTAAAGTATATATTCACATAAAAAGAGTTGAACATGCAAAAATGAAGATGGTTAGAGCTGATCAATACCTATGAATGCTCAATCCATTACCACCCTGGGAAAGTGAACATGGTGGTATATTCTCTAAGAAGAATGGATGCAGTAATTCTATCATTGATGAGAATTTAAAAGGATACAATCTTCTTTACATTTGATGAATATGGACATGGGAATCACAATGAAGGGAACATCATCAGTCCATTCACAAATGATTGCTAAACCATTTATTTTGGAAGGGTTAAAGAATTATCAAAAGGATGATGTGGGAATTCAAAAGAAGTGGATACTATCAGAAAAGGTAAATCCTCGAAGTTAAATGTTAATGAAGAAGGAATTATATGATTTGGGACAATACTGTCTGTTCTGTAAAATCCAGAGTTAATGAAAGAACTTTTGGATGAATCACATAGTTTGAATGTCTATATTCACCCAAGAAACACCATGATGTATCGAGATATTCAAGTGAATTATTGGTGGGATATCATGAAGAAGTTGATCACTGAGTGTATATCAACGTGTTTGGTTTGTTAGAAAATAATGGTTGAGAGGAAACATTATAAGGGGATGATGAAAACATTACACATTCACGCATGGTAATCAGAGAACATCACCTTGGAATTTTCCACAAGACATCTAAATACAACCAATTGAAATAATTCTATCAGGGTTGTTGTAGAAAATCTTATAAAGGATGTACACTTCATTTCAATTTCGGGGGATTTCTCATAGGATTAACATGCACAGATATACATCAGAGATGTGGTAAGGCTACATGGAGTACCCCTATCAAATTTATCTGATCAAGATCCATGATTAACCACTTTGTCTTAGAAGAGTCGTCAACATGCTCTAAATACTAAGGTGAACATCAGTATGACTTATCATTCTCAAACTGATGTCTCATCTGAGCAGACTATCCAAAAACATGGGGACATGTTGAGAGATTGATCGATGGACATAAAAGGAGGATGGGATCAATATATTTCTCAGGTTGATTTCAATTACAATAAAAGTTTTAACTGAAGCATCCAAATGGCTCCTTGCGATACCATGTATCAGAAGAAGTGTAGAACACTGGAATTTTGGGATGAATTTGGGGAGAGAAAACTCCTAGGTCCAGAAATGGTCAATGAAATTGTAGATAAGGATATAACGATCCAAAAACACATTAAAGACACTCGGATTTGACAAATGATAAATGATTATAATCATCGATGAGATGTAGAGTTTGATGTCAGAGACATGGTATTCCTCTGCATATCACCGTGTAAGAGAGTTATGAGATTTCAGGAATTACGGAATGTTTAGTCCATGGTTCATTGGCCCTTTTGAGTTCATTGATCGCATGTAGTGGATTATCGACTAGAACTCCCAACAAACCAATATCAAGTACAAAATATATTCCATGTACAACATTGGAGGAAGTACATACCTGAACCATAGCATGTATTAAATCTATAGGTGGTACCATTGGGAAATGACCTCTCCTAAGAAGAGAAGTCAATGATGATCTTAGATCATAGAGAAAATGTTCTGCGAAAAAAATATTATGTACCTCACCCAGGTGTTGTGGTAGAACCACAAGTTTGTAGAAACGATGTGGGAATTAGAGGAAGTGAGGAAGTACAATTACCCGAATCTATTTTAGTGTGGGAACAAGAAACTTTGAGGGCGAAATATCTTAATGGGGGAAGATTTTAGTTACGCAAAATTTTATTAATGAATATTACTATTGATATAATTAAATTTCTTATTATGTGAAATTGTTATATAACATATTCAATTTATTGGATTTATGGTTTTGTATTTTAAAATAATGTTATGAATTGCAGCCATTGTTAATATATCCATTGAACGGTGATAACATGATTAGTATAAATATAAGGCTTTATCAAATCCAATTTACTCAAACAAAGAAAGCGATGAACTTATACAATGGAATTGCTCCAAATGATTCCCATGAGCTTAGAATGGATTTGGTGTCTTTGGGATTCTATCTTGACCAAGCCCAATACAACATTCAACTTGTTAGGCTCGACTGAAATCGCCTACGAGAGAAGTGAAATTTGTTGGATATTACCAACCGAGTTGTGTTATCTAAGTCACCCAAAGAGTCTGTCACGATCGAACACCATACCCTTCAGTTTTATGTGGATGTTATAAGGGTTTATGTAACAATACCCTAGTACTATGAATGTGTACATTTTTTATAGATAATATACATTCATTTTATTATTGTTACTTTGTAAATAGTTTTTAAATGAAAAACAAAATTTTTAGTTAATTAAGAAATGTATTTGGATGAATTAATGGAGTTTTTAATTAAATAATCTTTTAATTAATTATTTTTACTAAATTATGTTTTATAAAATATGAATTATTGTTCAATTATTATGAATACAATTGTTATTTTTATTAAGGTATGAAATCTAATTTTGTCAAAACTCTGGACTTTTCGAAAAATGACAGTTTTTATTTTAAAATTAAAAATTCACATATTTATCAAGAAAATTTGATAAAATGAATATTATTTTTTTAATCGGGAAGTAGAAATTATGCAATGGTGATCTTTTCATAATTTTCTAAGATAGTCGAATTTTCTGGTAAAAATTTAATACCAATTAAATATAGTATGCGTTTAATGACATCATAATGACTCAACAGTGATGTAATAAAATACAATAAACATTATGTTCGGCTGATAAATGTTTTAACATTAAAATAATGTTAATTTATGTTTGTTTTATTTATTATACAAAACAATAGTGGACCCACCAATACTTATAAAACATTTTAACTTTTTAAATTTATATCCTTGAGAGTGTGACTCACCTCCACATAAGCAAACCAATTATTTTAATACATTCGTCCATTGACCTCATAAAATAATGTTTTCCACTCCCCTTTGGACGAAAAACATGGGAAAAACCATGGTTTTGTTAGTGGTATTGATTAATTTAATGTGTGGTGTCCCAAACGAAAACAATAATGATTTCACTCTAATGTCATATATAATCCCACCCAAGATCCCAAATCCTATTCACTCAAATCATTTTGAGTTCATCCACCCTTTTCCATCTACTCTCTACAATCCTCCCAATATTCCCAAAGCTACCATGAAGCCTTACTCAAGCCTATTGGATTATACATCCAAGTGAGGGATTCCTTCCGTTCTCATTTTATTCATGATTCTAAATATTTTAATGGACATTTATTTGTAATTATAAATTTTGAGGTATGATTTTGAACCTCCCCTATAATTCCCTATTTATTTTTGAATTATGAGATACCATTTTCTCTCTCATTGATTCCTTCCATTTATGCCCATTACAATTCTGAAATTCGTAAAGGGATGTATTCCTTTCTCATTTTTGTCCAAATTGCATTACATTGTCATGCCCTTTTATTATCAATTAAAAATGTTGGGGAGTGATTTCTCACCTCCACCATACATCCTTATTTATTTTAGAATAATGAGTGACCCCCTTTCTCTCTCATTAATGCATCCCTTGTACATCTGTTACCATGCTGAAATTCCTTAAGGAATTTCTCTCTCCTAATTTATAATCAATCAATTATATTGTATCATGAATAAAAATTACATTAAAATTGATGTTACATTTATCTATATGATCTCTTTACATTACATTTCATGTACATGTGATGACACACCCCTTTATCTCTCATCAAAAAAATTTATAAATATTTTTTTCGTGTTGTTAGCTGCCGAAATTGCACCACGATTTTCCAAAATAAAGTCAATGTGTAGTGAATACCATTTCCATTTCTCTATAAAGGTTATACACATTTTGGAAAATTTAATTATGGTTTAAATAGTTTTATGTATGTATTTCACCTTCCATTATCATGGAATAAATGATTATGTTTAATGATTATAGGTTGTATGATCCATTGGGCTCACTTTTTCATGAAATGAAATGTTTAAGAATGGTGTGCCCTGATAGCACTCCAATGCATTGGGTAAAAATTAGTATCATGATACATAATGTCAAATGATGTTTTACTCAATCTAATTAATTTTAAATGAGGGTTTACTAATGAACTATGTGAAATGATATTTAGATCATGATAATACCAGGTTATGTGTTGTTTCTACATTTCTACGTTATTATAATCTAGATATATCATTCCTTTGTGCACGTGTTTCTTTTATTATTCATTGATATACCTATTTCATAAAATGTATTGTATTCTATATGTTATTCCTTTTTACTCCCTTTCTGGGGTTTATAACTCACCCTTTTCTTATGTGTTTCATCAGGTTGTCCCATGCAATGCCAAGTATGAGGGAATGTAGCAGTATTGTAATGAAAGTTCTCAATTAAGATGTCGTGTTTCATGGATTAAGTCATTGTGTAATGTTCCGAATCCCAAAAGACACTATACCTCTCGATCTTCTATGTTGTATCACTTAAATATTTTATGTAATATATCATATTTAATTGTGTAATAATAATCCGGTTTCTTTTAGGAATATTGCTAAATTGGGAAGGCATTGGCTGAAAATCCTATACACACACAGATAGGTGACATTACACATAAGTAAAAACAATGGAAGAATAAAGGAACAACCACTAATAAAAACCACCATTGGGTGTAAAAAGGACTAATGCATGTAAATTTCCGATAATACAAGACCAACTGAAATGGATGTATAATAAAAAATAAAAAACTGCACCTGAGGTCATCCACCATGGTTCTTACCTAATGGGTGTAGGTTCCAGGAACAACTAAAGCGCGTTTGTGGGTGTACCCAACCTTAATTTTCATTAATAACGAACAATACAATATTTTTCATGATAATAAAATGTCAGATCTTCAGAATAGAACAAATAAGAAAAGAAAAGAAAGGGTGTCCTGAAACCACAAATAAGATCATCAAAGGTTGGTTATAATTAATTTAATTAAATGACTAGAAAACCATTTATGGAATTCTCTCTCTGTTGATGTTTTGAATCATGATCCGATGTGATCCATCATAGCGTCATTGAATCCATGTATAGGATTCCTCTAACAGTGATCCATATGTGCTCAACATATCTCTTGACATCGCGGAATATATCTCTAGGTGCTAGCGCGGAAGAACCTTCATATGAAGTTTCCACCTTCCATCACCTTGATCCGGTGGAGGTGGATCTCTCTCTCATAGCTTTAGGGAATTCCTGGTGGGAAAAAAATTCTCTCTTGGATTTAGAGATTTTCCAAATCCATTGTGCACAACAATCGAAAAAATGGCTAGGCGAATGAGGATTATATAATTAGTATTATAATTACATAGAATAAAAAAATGTTTATTCCATTTATGTGATCCTTCCCTCTCCATCCTTCTCCTCCTGATTCCCCTTTCGGTGACTTGATCGGCTCAGTGTGTCATTCGTCTCGGTCGGCAAGCGGTCGAGGCTTGTTTCCATTGAAGGTCAACAACAGATCTACAACGGCTCGGGGGGGGGGGGAGGCCATGTTTCATTTCCTTTATTTTGTTTTTTCAGTGGTGAACGATCACTTTTGGGGGTAATCGTTCGTGTTTTAAGGGATTTCTATGATAGGGTTCATCCTGTTGTCGTCCCGACCCAGTGGTGGGCTTTTTCAATGCCTTTGGTGCCTTTGCAGTGGTTGCACGACTCCTCTAATGGCGATGCGCTACGGGCATCTGTGGCGCAGCTGATCGGATCTAGGGTGTAAGACCGTTCCACCAACATACTCTCTCGAGCATTCTGGGTTCTTCTCGGTAGCGCGCCGACGTCCTGCAGTGTGCTTACTGGGGGTCGCCTTCTACGGCAGGTGTGTTCCTGAGGTTTACTTTTGGCCATCTTTGGCAGTAGGCGCGACGACAATGGATGCCTACCGGGTTGATTTCCTATTTTCTGCTGAATGATTTTTGTGTTTTTCTGGATTATTTCCATTTTTATGTTGGATTTCTTTGTTTTGATGGATGATTTTGGCCTGGTTGTTTGCAGACCATGGAATACTTCAATCTTCGGAGTTGACGACGGCGGATGGCTCCGCTGGAATCCACCTATGAAAGGTGGTGTGTGGATGGATGGCTGGTGGGTCGACGGTCACCGGTGATGCTCACCGTCGAGGTTGTGTGATGTTTATTGGTCTACCCGGTCCGGTGAGTCTCACCGGTGGCATGATTGGTGGCGAGGTGGGTTTCGCAGTTTGACATGGCATGCAGATCGAAGCTGGTGACGCGTGTTGATGGGTGTGCGGCTCGAGATGGGACATGTGATGATGGGAGCGACTCCATGGAGCATGTTTGGTTGGAATTTTTCAATCTTGAATTTCGATGAATTCTGTATGAGATGGGATGTTTTGTACGGTTTCTGGTTTTCCTTAAACCGGTTTGGGGTACCGGTTCCGTTAAACCGGCTTCAGAAAATTAAAAAAAAATTGATTTGCGGCGGTTATTTCTCATAAATTCCAAAAACAATCATGGATTTATGTAAAATATATAAGGTATGCACTTTTATTTTTTCATTTTTCATTACTTCTTCCACCACATTTATTAGAAATTGAATAATTTCTATTTATTTTTGTAACACCCCATGATTTTATAGTGTGTTATTTCTTCAAAATAATTCAATAACTTTCACTATACGTAGCACCGAGTTAAAGCGCATCATTACTTACCAAACTAGCCGTTATGAATAGTAATATGACGCACGCCTATCGTGGGGCGTGGAAAAACAATATTTTTTTTACCTAAGTATAGTATAGCAGTTGATCCAAGGTAGTCTCCCGAAGAGGAGTGCACACAAAACAAGGTTGTCACTTTTTGTTGGTTTTCTTAAAAAGATTGGTTTTAATTAATTTGAATGACTATGAGAGAAACAAACAACATAAATTGATTGATTTTAACAAATTATAAAGACGGTGATCGGATTTGGTTCGGCTAGACTTAGTGTTGTGCCATCATGGTTTCCAAATTTAATCTCTTCTTCTTCCTTAAACTGGTAAGAGAGATGTGATTAGAATTTCCCTTTCTAAAACCTTAGATTGGTCTATCCTCCTTCCAATGTGTTTAGGGTTGTAGAAGGTCTCTTGATTAATTAGAGAAATCCCAGACCTGAAATTTTGGTTCCCTAATAAACCAAGATTTCGACATACAATTTTATACACGTGCTTGACAACCGTCGAGCAATCACCACCCAACCCTAATCATGTTCCATCGTATACAGATTAGAATTGGGTGGAGGGAGATGTGATCATCGACCAAAGCAATTTATAATTTCAGAATAAAAACCTTAACACAACCGCATTCGGATTTTAATACTGAATTATGAATTGGAACCAGAAGAAGAAATAAGAACAAATTTTATTCATTTCAAGCACAAAAACTCAAGCACAACACATAGGTCCAGCCTCCCCTCTTTCTGATCACTCAAATGAAATTACCCCTCCATGGATGGGGTAAGAGAGATAATTGAGGAGATGAGAGACATTTTAAAACAAAAGAAATAAAAGAAAAATCTGAGAGGTTCTTCTCCTTGGTGCCCCAGAAGGAATGGGGTGGAGAATGGGATGGATTGAGGGGGAGGGGCTCTCCTCCTTTTATAGGCCGAATTCGACCCTCGCAAGATGGAGCGTTTTAGCCCCCATTAGTGACCTCTTCACGCGTTCCTCCCTTCATGAATGTTGTGCACAATTGTCTTGTACGTGTCCCCTAAAAATCTCAGCGGATTTGGACAGGTATTCCGAGAGTTATGGCCAATTTATTCTGACAAGTTATTCTGTCCAGTCAGAATCATCAAACCGAAAAACACCGTTTTTTACTGAATCAATGTCCCTGAACACGGCCATTTAAGGCGTGTCCTCCTTAATTAAACTTGTTCCAAATCTTCTTATCCGTCTATCCACAAAATAGCAGCTCCATTAAAGTCGTTTTGAGCGAGTTATGGATATTTCACTGAACCTTCTTTTTTCTGGATGAAATTTCTAGGAAGCTTCCTTGGTGTTCCTGAATAATCTTCAACTTCATTGAATTTTTTGGACCTCAAGATGGTCGAATCCGATCCTGGTCCAGAATACAAAGTTGAAGAAAATTAAATTAGGATTCTAAAGAAATTATAATCATAAAATTTGGATTTATATTTTTTTGTAAATGACCAAAATACCCCTGTAGTGAAAATCTGTCCAAAATGCAGAATTTGGTCATTTTTGCATTTAAACTTAAAATACTTCTTAAATCCAAAATTGTAACATATAAGCTCAAAATGTTATCTTGGGATGTTTAAAACAATAGAAATTCATTAAAAAATGTGTAAATTATAAGCCCTGTCAATTCCCCCACACTAAAACCATGCTTGTCCTCAAGCATAAAATCTCAACAAGGAATTCAAAGGGAACTAATGTCACCAATATTTAAATTTCAAATGAAATAAAATCAAATGATTTTCAATGTCCAATCAAATTTTCCAGTTCCACAAAAATAATAATTTAATTTCCCATTTTTCAAAGAAACAATCAATTCATGCATTTTACTTTTCCCCTTTGAAAAATAATGAAGCTTCTCCTTTAATTCATTCAAGCTTCTCAATTTATTATTATTAAACATGCCACATCATGACCTACCTCACTTTTGAATCTTTTCCCTCATCACTCATGATACAATTAATAGTGGAGTTATTCTCATATCATGAGAACATGCTCCTTACCCATAGGCTTGTAAAGTAACTACTTTCTCCACTTTGTAAAGACAAAACACACATAAAATCATGAGGACTTGCAATAAAGGTTCAAATGACTATGTGGATTAGGGTTGGTGGGTAAATTATTGAAATAATTTAAGGCCAGAAGTAGGAGGTTTTACTCTTAAGTACAATGCATGATTAATCAAGTGAAAACACAAGATGAACCTCACTCTAATACCCTTGAAATGTGAATCACAACACCACTCCCCTTTCAATGACCTAGGTCATGAGTCAATAAATGATTACAAAGAATGATATCATCCAAGTTCTCCCTGTTTTTTTTGTGAAGCTCCAGAAAGGCACAGCTTTATTATTATTTTTTTGTAAAGCTCCAGAAAGGCACAACTTTATTTTCTTTTTTTTACGGAGAACCGGATAAAATGAAAGAAGCATAATGAAATGATGACTCATGCCCAATTTTCTAATAATACATTTCCCAAAATGATGACACACACATTACACCACCCAAAAATGATACATATCCCAAGGAACGCACACGAAAGGCCCTTCCCCCACACTCAAACTTGAAATAACCATGCAAAAATACTAAAAGTGAGGGTAGGTAAGGAAAAATTGGATTGTAATGTGGCTTAAACCTATAAGGAAATTCATGGAATCTAAGGGCTTACGAAGGATAAATGTAAAGGAGGGTCTTAGGATAAAATGTGGCTAGCCAAAGATATGCCTCAATCATTTTAAATGTGTTTTTGTACAGTCTTAGCTTTGACAAGTTTCAATACAAGTTCTAGCAGGTGTCACATCCCAAGATCACTCAAGAAATATGCTCAAGATAAAATAGGAAATATTTGGCCTAGAAATCCTCTCAGGAATGAGAATATGATATTGGACAATCACTCATGGCATGATTAATAATAACAAATTAATTCACATGAATTTTAGAAATTCAGAGGATGAAAAATGGAAGGGAAATTCATTTACATGAATCAATTAATTCCCTCAAATCATGAGTCCTTATTTCAATATCCTTGATTCACTTTAATCATCCAATTATCCATTTTAATCATTCAATCTCATTAACATTGAAATCTAAAACATGACATCACAAGATTCCTAAGAAACTCATGTCTCCTAGATAAGTTGAGTAAAACATTAATTCAAGTGTGAGTATGAAATTCTTATCACTAAAGCTTAAAAAAAGTTTTGGACAAAAAAATTTAAGGAGTTTAAAATTTAAAATTTAAAAATGAACTCCCTTTTGAAATAAAGATTCAGTCCCCTTTAACAAATTTTTGGGGCTTCCTTCTGCCATCATGATCCTACAAAAGAAAATTTCAAAATTAAGAACAAGTATCATGTCATTAAAGCTCAAAATTATAAAGAGTAAAGGGATGAATGCTAAACTACTTCTAAAAAATGAAATTGAAATCTAAATTCCTAGAAAGCAAGGGATAAGTCTTGGTACGATCCCCCAAGTGGGCCCTGAATTTTTACTGCCTCCAGTGGGCAGTACCAGCTGTTATCCAATGTCTGATGGTGGATGTAGCTTCTTTGATTTGAACCACCACATGTGGCTTTTCCCAGCTTGTGCTTCATTTTCCTTATTGAGGAGGACTCCATGTATAGAGTACACCAGATCCACCCCCTTCGTACTGTGGTATAGCTTGCATAGAGGGGGTAGGATGAAGAATGGACCCTCCTCCTCTTCATTTTCTACTTGTGCAACGTTTTCTTCAAAATCCAGTGGTTGCTCCAGATGTGCTGCGTTAAAACAATAATCAAAGAGAGATTCAACATTTAAAATTGAAATATTAATTTCAAAATCTTCCCTTTTAAGGTAGGCAGCTTTTAGATTTGGATCTTCATGCATATCTACTTGTATCTCTTCATGGACTTCCTCAAGTAGATGATCAATATCTTCAGGGAGCTCCAGGTGTTCCTCAACAGGTGCATATTCTTTTTCATCTTCTTCTAAGGAAATGTAAGGATTGACCAAATATGAAAATTCAAAATTATAAGGAGTGATGCTCAAATCAGATTGAATGAAATCAGAAAAGGTAGAGTTCATGGAAGGATCATCTCCCTGAGTTGGGTCTGGTTCAATCACTTCTTCAGTTGAATGTTCCTATTGGATTTGATTATCACTGGATGGAGGGAGGTAGTCGGGTTCCTCTATCTTGACTTCAAATTCCATCAATTGGGTGGTGTCTTCCTTCCGTGGTGTTGGCTCTTCTTGTTTGCAAGGCTTGGGAAGATCAATAAGATCCTCACATTCATTCCAAAATTCATCAAGTTCTTGTTGATCTCCCACATGTAGCTCAGTAGGGAATTCATCTTCTTTTTCATCACTATCGGGTAAAATTGGTTGAGTTATGATGAATGAGTCTTCAGGTACCTCAGCATTTACCCCCTCTAGTTCTTCAATGATGACTGGTGAAATTTCTTCCACCATTATCTCAGGTTCTTGCTCCGGCTCAGGGTCGGGTTTCTCCATCATTGCATGAACATAGTCCAATTCCCATTCCATTTTGCGACCCAAATCATCCAAATTATTACTAATCCTTTCAACCCGATCATTGAGGTCACGATAATCAATTTCTGGTTCTTGATATTGCACCTGTGAGTAATCTTCCCATGCATAAAAATTTGAATTGGAATACATCATGGAAAAAAAAAATTTAAAAAAATATATTTTTAAATTTGAAAATGTCAACTATTTAAAAATAGGTTGTGGCACTTCCTCCCCGGCAACGGCGCCAAGTTTGATGCACGCCTGTCGTGGGGCGTGGCAAAACAATATTTTATTTACCTATGTATAGTATAGAAGTTGATCCTAGGTTGTCTCCCGAAGAGGAGTGCACACAAAACAAGGTTGTCACTTTATGTTGGTTTTCTTAAAAAGATTGGTTTTAATTAATTTGAATGACTATGAGAGAAAAAAACAACAGAAATTGATTGATTTTAAAAAATTATAAAGATGGTGATCAGATTTGGTTCGGCTAGACTTAGTGTTGTGCCATCATGGTTTCCAAATTTTATCTCTTCTTCTTCCTTAAACTGGTAAGAGAGATGTGATTAGAATTTCCCTTTCTAAAACCTTAGATTGGTCTATCCTCCTTCCAATGTGTTTAGGGTTGTAGAAGGTCTCTTGATTAATTAGAGCAATCCCAGATCTGGAATTGTTGTTCCCTAATAAACCAAGATTTCGACATACAATCCTATACATGTGCTTGACAACCGTCGAGCAATCCCCACCCAACCCTAATCATGTTCCACCGTATACAGATTAAAATTGGGTGGACGGAGATGTGATCAGCGACCAAAGCAATTTATAATTTCAGTATAAAAACCTTAACACAACCGCATTCGGATTATAATACTGAATTATGAATTGGAACCAGAAGAAGAAATAAGAACAAATTTTATTCATTTCAAGCACAAAAACTCAAGCACAACACATAGGTCCAGCCTCCTCTCTTTCCGATCACTCAAATGAAATTACCCCTCCATGGATGGGGTAAGCGAGATAATTTAGGAGAGGAGAGACATTTTAAAACAAAATAAATAAAAGAAAAATCTGAGAAGTTCTTCTCCTTGGTGCCCCAGAAGGAATGGGGTGGAGAATGGGATGGACTGAGGGGGAGGGGCTCTCCTCCTTTTATAGGAAGAATTCGACCCTCGAAAGATGGAGCGTTTTAGCCCCCATTAATGACCTCTTCACGCGTTCCTGCCTTCATGAATGTTGTGCAAAATTCTCTTGTACGTGTCCCCTCAAAATCTCAGAGGATTTGGACAGGTATTCCGAGAGTTATGGCCAATTTCCTCTGACAATGTATTCTGTCCAGTCAGAATCATCAAACCGAAAAACACCGTTTTGTACTGAATCAATGTCCCTGAACACGGCCATTTAAGGCGTGTCCTCCTTAATTAAACTTGTTTGAAATCTTCATATCCGTCTATCCACAAAATAGCAGCTCCATTAAATTCGTTTTGAGAGAGTGATGGATATTTCACTGAGCCTTCTTTTTTCTGGATGAAATTTCTAGGAAGCTTCCTTGGTGTTCCTGAATAATCTTTAACTTCATTGAATTGTTTGGACCTCAAGATGGTCGAATCCGATCCTGGTCCAGAAGACAAAGTTGAAGAAAATTAAATTAGGATTCTAAAGAAATTATAATCATAAAATTTGGATTTATATTTTTTTGTAAATGACCAAAATACCCCTGTAGTGAAAATCTGTCCAAAATGCAGAATTTGGTCATTTTTGCATTTAAACATAAAATACTTCTTAAATCCAAAATTGTAACATATAAGCTCAAAATGTTATCTTGGGATGTTTAAAACAATAGAAATGCATTAAAAAATGTGTAAATTATAAGCCCTGTCATAATACATACTTTTTGAAATTTTATAAATTCTATCTCTCAAAATGAACTTCATTTTTGGATTTGAACTATCAAAATTATCCTAGGGTGAAATTTTGGTACTTTTCGGATAACTTTAATATTTTGATGAATAGTGAAAATTACTAAATTTTAATTAAAAACAACTTTTTTAATCAAAATAATTAATAGTGATAAAATATGAATTTGAGTGTTTTTAAAGCATAATTAAAATATATTTTTACCATTTTATCCAATTGTGTTCATTATAATTAATTTCACTTTGAAATTGAACCTAAACAAATGTCTATCTTTTGATATATATTGTTTCTTAAAAACATGCTATTTGTTGTGACAACGGGAATTAATTATAAAATTAATTAATGCAACTTATATGTTTGGAATTTTTTAAAATAGACATCATTTTTTGAATTCAGAATATCAATTATAGATTATGGTGAAATTTTGGCATTGTTCTGAAAAACATCAAATTTTGATGAATAGTGAAACTACTAAGTGGTAGTTAAAAAAACTAAATTTTTCATAAAACTTAATTTTACCGCTTCTGTGAATGGAATTTTGAAAATCCTAGAGACATTGTTAATATCAAAAAGTAAAATGTGGTTCAATGAGATGAAAATAATTTTTTGTGGATAGTAACTTTTTACTTTTATTTACCACGGTTAAAAGTAAACAGGGTAATTAAGGGTAGAAATGATATTAATATTACCCTAACACATGTCCTAATTCTATTGGACAAGTGTATCTCGACATAAAACAACCTTAGGAATAAAATATTATCATTTAGGTCCACTTGGATTAGATTAGGACATTTATTATTATTTAATTCAAAGAAGAGTTAAAAGAGTTAAAATCAAAGTTTATTTACTAAAACATTTTTAATATAGGGTTATACATAAGATAAATTCTATTGTAAATATTCATTAGAAATATAATAATATTTAATACATAATTATTTTTTATTTATAAATTTTAGACATTAAATAAGTTAATTTATTTATGACACAATGATGATGCAGTAATTACCATAATAGTGAAAAATTAAAATAATAGATATTATAAATACCCAAATAAATATAATTTGAGACTTTTAATGAATTAAACTAATTTTCTAAGATAATATGACATATTATTATTGATGTAATTTACTTTTTTATAAGTAATCATTCTTTTATGAGTTTCACAAAAATCAACTATTGAATACTGTCAAAATTGACATAAAAGAGTTTTTAAAAAAAATATTATACTATTAATTGATATTAAATTCCTAAAAATTTAAGGATAGGCCAAGAGACTAATATAATGATAGTGGTATCATTAATGGAACACTTGGGGGTCTCTTAGATGTATATAGTATGTTTATTAACTATATAATATAAAAATACAAAGTGACATGGTAATGTCAAACTAATTAACTAAGAGTTAAAACTAAAAGATAAGGTTAATATAGTAACCCAAACCTGTCTAACTTATATTGGTTGAATTTTTTTCGACCTATCCCAACCTTAACCATTGAATAATAAACTTTGGATCCATTATAAACCGAATATGAATTTATTATAAATTAATATTTCTAGCTTTTCCAAAGGTGCCACTCACCCCTCTTATAAAAGGGCACTCCTGCTTCTCATTACTTCAAACCTTCAAAACCTTTTGGTTCGGCCAAACTCTACCCAAATACTCTCCCAACTTCCCTCACTACAACCTAGAGGTCTTAGTTTGATCAGAAATCCAACCTATCGAGCCCTTTTGATCAAATCAAACGGATAAACCTGAAGAAGAGGTAATGATTTCACCACCTTTTTTCAAGTTCTTTTCTTCTTCCACATCTTCATTATTTGTTGTTACCATTCTAAAATAATAAATCCAGTATCTTATATATACATTGATGTTATTATAATTATGGTACAACAATATTCAGTATTCTATCCACCCTTTGAATAACATGTCACTATACGTGTGTACGTACGACTTACCGTCTCCACGTCGTGGTTGAATTGTTATTCAATATATTATTATTTGAATGGGTATAATATTGATTTGTAATTCATGTAAATAATAAATATAACATGTTAATTATTCTTTATATATGATATACCATCCAATTATATATTATTTTAATATCAAAAGAATGATATTTTTGCTCGTGCGTACGTACGGACTATCATCTCCACAAACGCGATGAGATTCATTCTCCATCATATCCATTCAAGTATAATTATCATTTGATGATTTAAAAATATTTTTTAAGGAATTGATATAATTATGGATATGAAAAAGATACAACCTAACCATTAAAAACATGTCTTACGTAACAAAATATATAAAATAAAACGAGTAAATTAACACACGAAACGACGATAATACTAAGATATTATTAACAAAGAAATGTTAAAAGATCATATATGATATCATATTATTATATATTATTCTTGTATAATTTAATAACAATTATTTCTCCATTATACAGGAGGTTAATCTACCCTCAACCAAGGAAAATTACAAGGTAAGGGTTTATTTCACAATCTCTTCATTATCTGAGGTTGTTTATACGCAATTATCTACTGGGATCTCTTTATCATCCACATCCATGTTTTTTCGAAATGTATTTGAAAACATTTTTACAATTGAGAAAGAATATGGGTAAAAGACATTTATACCCTTATGTGTTTTTAAAGGAATCTTTCTGTTGTTTTCCAAACAAGGCACTTTTTACCTTTCGACAAATTTAAGGTAAGAATGTTTTTTTAACTTATTCGGCGGGTGCAGCTATTTACTGCCGTTATAAAGTCGTCAAAGCTTACCTTACAAGATTATAAGAATATTTTCAAAGTAAATCATTTATTTTATAATTATGTGACTTTTATATTATTTCAAAATGAATATTTTAAGAATTTTTGAAAGGTACTCTTTTTCAAGATCATAATTTTAAATGTTTTAAAGATTTATCTTTCTAAATTTTTTTAATTAATGTCCATGTTTTCAAAATGATTTTAGGGATTTATTTATATAGACATGAAGGTTTTGAAATGACATATCTTTTCAAAAGTTTCAAAGTGGTATGGGACACTTTTATTCTAAAATCTCTTTTAAATTACTTCCTTTATAAATGTGTGACTTTTCAATGATTTCGAGAAAAGAGATATTTCTCTAAAATAGTTTGGATTTCATCTATGTCAACATCCTTTGATGGATTTTATGCTTATTTGAAGTTGATTTATTATGATACAAAACTTCTATATTATATTGAAGGTTTTGTGATATGTTTGACTGTGGATGTGCTATTTTTATACCATTCATTGTTTATGGTGAAAATATTGACATTTGGTATGCTAGTATTAATACGAATGTTTATGTTATGTTTAAACCTTTTCATATAGTAATGCATTGGACTTAATATGTGATGGTTGGAGCCCGCTATATCTCCTCGATGCATCGGTAGGTCTAATGAGACAAACTATTGTCTTGTCACAAGGCCTTGGAAAAATATTATTTGTAGTCTTGGCACGATTCCTTGGCTATGTGGTTATGATAGTCTGGCATTATGAATTCCATCATTATGAATGTGGTTGTTGATATTGCATGTGATTATTCGATTAGTATAACATCCATGTGAATAAGTAAATGGAATTATTTCATTTTATTTTTTCCATACTATGTTGAAGTTAAAGTTTAAAAGGATTTTGTTTTTGTTATACATTTCCTTAAATGTTTATTCTTATTTATGAGAGTTTCTGCTATATTGTTATCCTTACTGGGCATTTGAGCTCACCCCTTTTTATATGTTTTATTTTTCCCAGGATGTGAAGAAGTAAATTATAAATGACCTGTAGGGATATTATGAGGGGATAATAGTATGGACTATGGAGAAAATATGTTGTTGTAGTAGTTTTTCACCTTATGACGTAATGTAAAACATTATGAATATATTTAGTGTTCCCAAGGCTACTAAACCAATCGGTCTTTCGAGATTTGATCTTTCTTGTGATCGTGCCAATGTTACGAAGTAATGCACCGACTCTGGGTCATTGGTGTCGGGGCATTACAGTTAGTATCAGAGGAAGTTTAGTACAAACCATGGAAGCTAGATTTAGATAAACTCTGATTAGAGCACATAGATTTAAGATGGACTTTGAGGATTAGTATAGAAGAACATCCTAGAATTTTGGTATTTTATAGATTTTGTGAGTTTTCCAAGAAATACATCCCTGTTTGGATACGAGCTGGTAGAGGCGGCTCTGGCACAGATGTACCTAGGGGTAAAACCAAAAAACACCGCTATGAGCTGGACTCGAACGGGAACTTCTGCACGACAACGGGCCATGCTGCACTCTTGGTTACGACACTCCCGAGGGATATGTTTAGGATAATTCTCATTTTATTTACAAACCATTATGAAGGGTTTATGAGTATATACTCCCTCAAAGGAGACATTTTTATGATTATGTATTATATACATAAACTATTTAATTTATGTTATGTGTTTTACATGTTTGGGATTAGGTATTGTTATTCATAAACTAATCTAGTGTATTCCATTGTTTAGAAATGGCGCCCAGTAGAAGGAATGAGAACTCCAGCAATGCACATGATCCAAAGAGAATGAAGGATCATATCATTCATGTTCTTAAGCCATAATTTATTCGATAAATAGTCTCCCATGTATTATCATCATATGAAGAAATGATATCATCTGTTGATAAGATAAGTAAGAGTTTACTGAGTCCTATGGCTTTGAAGGGAAGTAAGAGAAGAAAAGGATGGATGAGAGAAATATGGATAAAGGAAAGAGGGAAAAGAAGAATTTTTCCATATGTGATAACTGTTAGAAGGAACACCCTAGAACTTGCCTGAAAGGAATGGTAGTTTGTTATAATTGTGGAGGAAAAGGGCACAAAGTACGTGACTGCAAGGGTAAGAAAATGGTTTCAAATGTACAATGCTTCATTTGCAAGGACTTTGGACACTACGCGAACCTATGTCTCAGTCATCAGACTATGCCGCAAATGATTCTATTGGATAATAATCATGTTATGATACTACCACAGCCGAAGAGGAATGATTAGAGTTCTTATGTTGATTATGTCAATTGAGTGTTGTATCAACAATGTACTTGTTATAATAATTATGGAGTATATAAGGATTGTACTGCAATACTATTTCATTAAGGAATTGAGATTGTGTGGAACAAAGAAATGTGACTCAATAGCAGGATAAATTTTTGGAAAATATATGGTTGAGAGAATGATAAACCATAATATAGTTCTCATACAGAGGTATTGATTTTGGAATAATACATGATTGATTTGGATAAATTATATTGGATATTATGGACTACCTTGAAACTGATTAATAATTTATATATTCCATCATTTTTGGGGTTTAAAACATTTTTTGATTGAAGGAGTATATCTATTATTCTTTAAGGAATAAGGGATCATGAATGTAATCAATAAGGTTTTATGGTAATTCAGGATGTTCCAATGTTTTAAAAGAATACATGATGAAGGTGTTCACATGTTATTACGTGGAAAAAGGGATCTTTATTGTGTTTACCTTCCTTATAAATTTTGGTCTGATGTATTTTGGATAGTTCTAGTTTTGATTATTTTTGATTGCCATAAAAGGACAACCTGGAGGTCGGGCGGCAACCCGTCACGTCCGGAAAGGCCGCGAGACTTGAACCCACAATCGAAGGTGACAAGGGTGTATCACCTACCACTGACCCACGTGATGTCCTGGATTGAATAAAGTCATTTTTTTAATGGTTCTGCTGGATGAATTATAAATTCATTTTTTAACCCTACACTAATAGGATAAATAGAATATTATTTTTAAGTTCTATTATTTTTTAGATTGAAAGATGAGTCTATGGTAGAAATTAGATAAATGATGGAACTCTACTTCTCAAGAATATATTTTTTCTTCCTTCTTTTTATATGAATAAATTAATTATTATAATTTAATTAAGGAATCCTAAAACCAAAAATGTGTTATCCTAATACCCAATGTTTTGTTTAACCGATGGTATTTCAAATCATCATAGATTGATGAATTTAAGGACCTCAATTTTAAACGTGTTTGTGATTGATGACCTCAATCACTACCTAGAAATATTTATGTTTTTCCCTCCAATTATATGTCTCTAATTTCCACCAATGTTCTCTTAATCGAGATCATAATTTGGTGGTGACCCTTTCATTTCTCTATTCCTCATATTAAGATTAAATTTTAGTAACCCAATTTCCGATGTGGGTTTTCCCACAAAGATATTTTTTACCATTTATTTTCTAAGAACAATTTCAAATTGCGAGGATGCAATTTATTGAAGGAGGGGATAATGTAACACCCCATGATTTTATAGTGTGTTATTTCTTCAAAATAATTCAATAACTTGCACTACACGCAACACCGAGTTAAAGCACACCATGACTTACCAAACTAGCCATTATGAATAGTAATACCTACTTTTAGAAATTTTATAAATTCTATCTCTAAAAATGGACTTCATTTATGGATTCAGAATATCAAAATTAGCCCAGGGTGAAATTTTGGTAATTTTCAGATAACTTTAATATTTTAATGAATAGTGAAAATTACTAAATTTTCATTAAAAACAACTTTTTTAATCAAAATAATTAATAGTGATAAATTATGAATTTTAGTGGTTTTAAATAATAATTAGAATAAATTTTTACCATTTTATCCAATGGTGTTCATTAGGATTAATTTCACTTTGAAATTGGGCCTAAACAATTGTCAATCATTTGATATATATTGTTTCTTAAAAACACTCTATTTGTTGTGACAGCGGGAATTTATTAGAAAATTAATTAATGAAACATATATGTTTGGAATTTCTTAAAATAGACATCATTTTTGAATTCGGAATATCAATTATAGATTATGGTGAAATTTTTGCATTGTTCTGAAAAACTTCAATTTTTGATAAAAAGTGAAACTACTAAGTGGTAGTTAAAAAAACTGAATTTTTCATAAAACATAATTTTACCGCTTCTGTGAATAGAATTTCGAAAATCCGAGAAACACGGTTAATATCAAGAAGTAAAATGTGGTTCAATGAGATGAAAATAATTTTTGGTGAATAGTAACTTTTTACTTTTATTACCACTGTTAAAAGTAAATAGGGTAATTAAGGGTAGAAATGATATTAATATTACCTTAACACATGTCCTAATTATATTGGACAAGTGTATCTCGACCAAAAACAACCTTAGGAATAATATATTATCATTTAGGTCCACTTGGATTAGATTAGGACATTTATTATTATTTAATTCAAAGAAGAGTTAAAAGTGTTAAAATCATAGTTTATTTACTAAAGAATTTTTAATATAGGGTTATATATAAGATAAATTCTATTGTAAATATTAATTAGAAATAAAATAATATTTAATAAATAATTATATTTTATTTATAATTTTTAGACATTAAATATGTTAATTTCTATAGGACACAATGATGATGCAGTAATTACCATAATAGTGAAAAATTAAAATAATTGATATTATAAATACCCAAATAAATATAATTCTACACTTTTAATGAATTAAAATAATTTTCTAGGATTATATGACATATTAGGATTTATTTAATTTACTTTTTTCTAAATAATCATTCTGTTATGAGTTTCAGAAAAATCAACTATTGAATAGTGTCAAAATTGACATAAAAGAGTTTTTAAAACTAATATTAAATTATTAATTGATATTAAATTCCTAAAAATCTATGGTTAGTCCAAGAGACTAATATCATGATAGGTGTATTATTAATGGGCCACTTGGGGGTCTCTTGGATGTATATATTTTTTTTATTAACTATATAATATAAAAATAAAAAGTGACATGGTAAATGTCAATTTAATTAACTAAGAGTTAAAATTAAAAGATAAGGTTAATATAGTAACCCAAACCTTTCTAAATTCTATTTGTTGAATGTTTTTAGACCTATCTTCCCCTTAACCTTTGAATAATCAACTTTTTAGCCATTAGAAACCGAATATGAATTTATTATAAATTAATATTTATAGCTTTTCCAAAGGTGCCCCTCACCCCTCTTGTAAAAGGGCACTCCTCCTTCTCATTACTTCAAACCTTCAAAGCATTTTGGTTCGGAAAAACTCTTCCCAAATACTCTCCCAACTTCCATCACTACATGATAGAGGTCTTAGTTTGATCAGAAAGACAAACTAACAAGCCCTTTTGATCAAATCAAAAGGAAGAACCTGAAGAAGAGGTAATGATTTCACCACCCTTTTTCAAGTTTTTTTCTTCTTCCACTTCTTCATTCTTTGTTGTTACCATTCAAAATAATAAATCCAGTATATTATATATACTTTGATGTTATTATAATTATGGTACAACCATATTCAGTATTCTATCCACCCATTGAATATCATGTCACCATATGTGCGTAGGTATGGCTTACCGTCTCCACGTCGTGGTGTAATTGTTATTCAATACATTATTATTTGAATGGGTATAATAATGATTTGTAATTAATGTAAATAATAAATATAACATGATAATTATTCTTTATATATGATATACCATCTAATTATATATTATTTTAATATCAAAAGAATGATATTTTCACTCGTGCGTACGTACGGACTACAGTCTCCACGAACGCGATGAGATTCATTATCCATAATATACATTCAAGTATAATTATCATTTTATGATTTAAAAATACTTTTTAAGGACTTGATGTCATTCTGGATATGAAAAAGATACAACCTAACCATTACAAATATGGCTTACGTAACAAAACATATAAAATAAAATGAGTAAGTTAACACCCGAAACAACGATAATACTAAGATATTATTAACAAAGAAATGTTAAAAGATCATAAATGATATCATATTAATATATATGATTCTTTTATAATTTAATAACAATTATTTCACCATTATACAGGAGTTTAACCTACCCTCAACCAAGGAAAAGTACATGGTAAAGTTTTATTTCACAATCTCTTCATTATCCGAGGTTGTTTATACGCAATTATCTACTGGGATCCCTTTATCATCCCCATCCATGTTTTTTCGAAATGTATTTCAAAACATTTTTACCAATTACAATTAATATGGGTTAAACTCATTTATACCCTTATGTGTTTTTAAAGGAATCTTTCTGTCGTTTTCCAAACAAGGCACTTGTTACCTTTCGACAAATTTAAGGTAAGAATGTTTTTTTTAACTTATACGGCTGGTGCGGCTATTTAGTGCCGTTATAAAATCTTCAAAGCTTCCCTTACAAGCTGATAAGAATATTTTCAATGTAAATGTTTTATTTTATAATTATGTTCTTTTTAAATTATTTCGAAATGAATATTTTAAGAATTTTTTAAAGGTACTCTTTATCAAGATCATAATTTTAAATGTTTTAAAGATTTATCTTTCTAAATATTTTTAATTAATGTCCATGTTTTCAAAATGATTTTAAGGATTTATTTATATGGACATAAAGGTTTTGAAATCACATTTCTTTTCAAAAGTTTCAAAGTGGTATGGGACACTTTGATTCAAAAATCTCTTTTAAATTACTTCCTTTATAAATGTGTGACTTTTCAATGATTTCGAGAAAAGATATATTTCTCTCAAATAGTTTTGATTTCATCTATGTAAACATCCTTTGATGGATTTTATACTTATTTGAAGTCGATTTATTATGATACAAAACTTCTATATTATATTGAAGGTTTTGTGATATGTTTGACTATGGATGTGCTATTTTTATACCATTCATGGTTTATGGTGAAAATATTGACATTTCATATGCAAGTTTTAATATAAATGTTTCTGTTATGTTCAAACCTTTTCATATGGGAATGCATTGGACTTAATATGTGACAGGTGGAGCCTACTATAGCTCCTCGATGCATCGGTAGGTCTCATGAGACAAACTATTGTCTTGGCACAAGGCCTTGAAAAAATCTTATTTGTAGTCTTGGCACGAGGCCTTGGCTATGTGGTTATGATAGTCTGGAATTATGCATTCCATCATTATGAATGTGGTTTTTGATATTTCATGTGATTATTCAATTAGTAGAATATCCATGTGAATAAGTAAATGGCATTATTTCATTTTATTTTTTTCATACTATGTTGAATTTCATGTTTAAAAGGCTTTCTTTTTAGTTATACATTGCCTTAAATGTTTATTCTTATTTATGAATGTTTTTGATATATTGTTATCCTTACTGGGCATTTGAGCTCACCCCTATTTATATGTTTTATTTTTCCCGGGATGTGAGGAAGTAAATTATAAATGACCTGCAGGGATATTATGAGGGGATAATAGTGTGGACTATGGAGACAATATGTTGTTGTAGTAGTTTTTCACCTTATGATGTAATGTAAAACTTTATGAATATATCTAGTGTTTCCAAGGCTACTAAACCAATCAGTCTTTCGAGATTATATCTTTCTTGTGATCATTCCAATGTTACGATGTAATGCACCGACTCTGGGTCATTGGGGTCGGGGCGTTACAATTTCTCAAATAAATATCACTGCATTACTTTCTAATAATTATATTATCATGTCCACAATATATTCTCTAGAATAACTAGTGTCGAAATAAATGTGATATGGCATCCTTGAATAATTGTTAAACCATAATCGAGAATAATCATTATTCAACTTCTTAAATTAATATTTAAGAGATATACATGGACACACATAGTGTGAGACCCACTAGTTCTCTTTCTCAATGGCATTAGACGGAGCCTACCTAAAGTTAAAGGATATCATCTTCCATCATGCCACGACACCCATAGATAAAGAAGTTAATGACAAAATGATGTATCACCTCTTATAAATGCTTACCATGATATATAATCCAGTTGTCTCATTATCTTGAATCAAGCGGGTTGTATGCTGGTGCCACCAACCCAGGTTTTCAATTATTCTATCTTTGAATTATTGGAATTGGGCTCGCCCATTCCTAACCATGGCCATTTATTTATTAAGGATATATAAATTCCATCAAAGGGACTGAGACATCTACTTCCGATATGGAACATAATAGACAAATCCTTTCTCACATTTTCTATTATTACAATAATGATTGTGATGTACCCAACATATCCTACCTCAGTACAAATAGTGTGTCAGGACAGTTTTAATCAATACATCTATGTGCATGAGTTGAAATACCCATTAATAATTATCTTAAAGTCTAATGACCAATACACACGTCCATAGATAGGAACATCCAATGACACTATGAAATTTGGATTCCCTACTAGTGAGTCAAGTTCTCAAAATATCCTCCTGGATATTACCAAGGGAGTACACCATGAGAATGTTCCTCAACGTTTTATGAGTCATCACCCCTAATGGTCTATTTTATTTGTGTCCCTCAAATAACATCATTCGGCCATGGAACATATATTCTTTCATAGTGCTATGTATCACCCAGGTCCCCATTCTTAAAGGGATCCTCTATGACCCTATAATGCAACAGCTATACTTAGGACATTATGAAATGCATTTCCACAAAATAACAATCAAGATGTGATAAGGTATTTATTAATGAATAAAGTACAAATTAGTTGGTTCTTGGCCACCAACCCCAACAGACTCCCACATGGACTAGAGAAAACTGCTAAAAACCATTAACACGCTAGCTCTCACATGATGTTCATGATTATGCTGAGATAGTCCTTTAGTCATGGGGTTTACGACGTTCTCTTTTGTGGACACTCTGCTCAATACAACTTCACCCCTTTGATATAAATCCCTCAAGAGGTGATACTTTCTAAGTATGTTCTTTGTCCATTGATGTGACCTTGGTTATTTTTCAAGAGCCACTTCAATTGTATTATCACAATACAATGTGATGGGATATTTAGATATAGGCACCACATCAAACTCCTGGACAATGGTCCAAATCCAGATGGCTTCCTTGGATGAATCAAAAGCAGCTATATACTCAGACTCCACTATAGAATCGATAATAACTATTTTCTTTGAACTATTCCTACTCCCATATCCTCCATTGAGACAAAAAACATATACAAATTGTGACTTCATATTGTTCTAATCATTTTAAAAACTTTCATCAGCATACCCTTTGATGACAAGATCCTCTTCTCCTCCATACATCAGAAACATATCCTTAGTTCTTATCATATACTGAAGGATAGTCATAATAATAGTCCAATGTTGTTCTCCTGGATCTTCTTGATATCTTCATACCAAGATCAATGCATAGGCAACATAATGCCTGGTACATAACATGGCATACATGATGGTTCCTATTGCCTAAGTGTATGAGATCTTACTCCTTCTATATTTCTCCTATTGTGTTTGAGGACACACTTTTATTGAAATATACATGCCATGTAAAAACAGAACCAATCCCCTGTTGGATTGTTCCATACAAAATCTCTTTTTTATATAGTCAATGTATGTACCATGACATTGTCCATGAATCCACTTTGATCTATCACAAATGATCTTGATAACTAGAATATAGGCTGCTTCACCGATTTCCTACATGGAGAAACACTTGTTCAACCAGTCCTTAAAAGATTGTATAATTGGCACATCAATTCTAACAAGGAATATGTTATCAAAATAAACTATTAGGATAACGACCAAAATCCAATTAAACTTCTTATAAACACATGGCTCCTATTCATTCTTATTGAATTGAAAATCCTTTATGGCTTCATCAAATCAAATTTTCCATGACCTGGATTCTTTCTTTAATTTATAAATGAATTTATGCAATTTGAAAACCCGTTTGGCTTCACCTTCGTTCACCATCCCTTCTGTACGTATCATATAGATATCTTCCTAAAGGTTCTTGTTATGGAATGCTTTTTTGATATCCATTTTCTTAGTCCCGTTGTCATGGTAAGATGTAATATGAAGTATTATTCCTCTGGATTTAAACATGGAAACCGGAGAGAATGATTCATCATAGTCAATTCCATGACATTTTCTGAATCCATTAGCCACTATCCTTCATTTTTAGGTGCTAACATGACCATCCTTGTCTAGGTTGCCCTTTAATTCCCATTTTCATCAAATAGACTTTACATCAACTGGAAAATTGACCTGAACCCAGACTTGGTTCTGATACCTAGAATCCATCTCATCATTCATAGATTCTAGCTATCTTGAAGCATATCAGCTTTTTAATGATTCCTTGTAGGAGATAGGATCATCATTTTCAATCAATATTGATTCAACATCCTCAGTGGATTGGAAACCAAATCTCTCCGGTTCCCTTATATCTCTTGAGATCCCACACAGTACTTGTGTTTCTACAACCACTTCTATGGGGTTATGCAGAACTTCTTCATGTACGAACTACATGGTATCTAGAGTATCCGCTTCATTGATTTCAATCTAGATCCCATTATCCTTTTTGAGGATGTGATCCCTCTCATGAAAGACTTCTTTTCTGGCGACAATCACTTTCTTATCAGAAGGTTTATATATGTAATAGTCATTCGTTTCCATGGGATATCCTATAAAGATACACCTCATGCCATGGGTTCCAGTTTGTTGCCTAATATGGCCTTAACAAATGCCTCACATCCCCATAAACATGTGTGTGACATAAGATGTTTCTTTAAATTCCACAACATGGAGGGAATTCCATTTTCCACCTTTGTTGGTACTTGGTTCAATGTCTATACTAGAGTTTGTAATGCATATCCCAAAAAGGATAATGGAAGATCTGCATAGCTCATCATTGACCGTACCATGTCCAACAAGGTGTGGTTACTTCATTCACTAACACCATTACACTATGGCGTTTAAGGAGGAGTGAGCTGAGATAGATTCCCAAACACCCTTAGATGATCAATGAACACTTGGCTCTAATATTCTCCACCTTGATCCAATCAAAACTTATTTATCTTCATACCAAGATTATTCTCTACATCATTCCTTAATTCCTTAAATTTCACTAAGTACTCTATCATATAACTCATTAAATATACATAGCCATATCTACTCAAATCATCACTGAAAGTAATGAACTAAAAATTTCCCCCTCTAGAATCTACTAGAAATGTTCCACATACATCCATGTGGACCAATCCTAGAAGATTTGTGGCCCATTCACCATGTACACTGAAAGGTGGCTTGGTTATTTTACTTTGTCAAGAAGTGTGGCATCTATCGAGTGGTTTTAGATCTATAGAGTCTAAATTTCCATCTTGGAAGAACTTTGTCAAGCACTTCTCTTTTGCATCACCGAGATGGTGATGCCATAACTGGTTGATGTGAGAGTCATGTGAGTTTGTTTCATTATTGGTGTCCAACACTAATTTTTAATAATTCAATACATACAAACCATTATTTAGATGTTCCATACCATAAAATATGTCTTTCTTCTAAAATAAGTATCCCTTATTTACAATCATGAAAATAAATCCATCCATATCTAAACATGTCACATAAATTCTGTTTTTGCTAACGCTATGCACATAATAACAGTTATGTAAAACCAAAATTATCCCACTTAGAAATGAGAGGTGGTAATTTCCAATGGCTAACGCAGATAGCCTCATGCCATTGACATCTTGAAGATCCACCTCTCCTCTGGAAATCATTCAAAATCAACTTTCTTCCGGCATTTGAATACAGATGTGAGCCCCACAAGATGTATCAAATACCTAATTTCTAAAAATGAAATGATTAAACTCGATAATGAATGAACCTTTAGCGTCCCCACACTTCAGGGTGAATTTCTTCTTCTAGTTCCCTTTCATACCACATTTAAAACATACCGCCTCTCGATCCTTTCCCTGCCTCCGGATCGTCCCCTTCATGGTGGGATAGTGCCCGGGGGCTTTGGACCGTTTATATGTCTTTGAACCTTTTTCTTTGTCCTTCCTTTTCATATTAACCATAATGACTACGGTTTTTTCATGCCCCATGTCCTTATATACATGGAGAATTAAGGTCAGATGTTTCGATAGACTCTTCTCATTGTTTCTCATGTTGTAGTTGACAGTAAAGCTATGGGAGGTCTTGAGAAGTGATGATAGGATGGGATCTGCACTCAAATCATATGGGAACATAATCCCTATGTTGTAAAGGCATACAATATATCCAATAATCTTGACGACATAAGGCCGAGATGGTGCAGACTCTCCGAGTTTAGTTGTAAACAAAGCATTGGATATCTCATATCTCACTTGTCTCGCCTTCTCTTGATAGATATCCTTAAGGTGAGACATCATGCTATACATGTCCATGTTTTCATGTTGCTTCAATAGCTCATTTTATATGGTTGAGAGCATGAAACACTATAAATCTCTTTCATCATCCATATGTTTCATATAGAGAGATAGTTCCTCGTCACTGACCGCTTTTCCATGCACAAGTGTAATAGGCCCTTCCGACACATACAATTTCTTCTCGTGGAAAAGGATGACACGTAAATGCCTTTTTTCCATTCCGAAAAATTGGTGCCAGTCAGAAGGTTTCCCTTCTCTATTATGGTTCTAAATGATATGTTTAAAGTAATTTTTCTTTCCATTTCTACAAATTCAGATGAGAAAAATTTTAGTACTTTATCATGATAAAACTGAGACAAATAAATAAATTAATTCTTCTTAGTCATCCACTATTTTATCGAAATCCAATAGCCCTTGCCATTTATTTCAGAATATTATATTGTCTAAATATTCTAGTTGCAAGAATACATATTCACCGTCACATTACCCCAACTAGGGTTGGTCAAGGATCATGAAGTGTTTTAGGATGGAATTCCAAATTCTAACTGCATTAGCACACAACTCCTTGATCCACAGATAGGATAACAAAAGACTGAAATCCTTTTATTTGGGATTTCCTCAACCATTGACTCCTGGTAACACTAAGTCTTCTTGTGGAAGTCAACCCTAGATGTGAACCAAGTTATGTCAACACAATACCATGAATTAGAATTCCCCGATAATTGAAAGCACCCCAACTAGAGTTGGTCAAGCAATTTGAACTATGGTTTGATTTTATCCAAAAATATGGAATGTTATACCGACTTGATCTTTTATTTGAGTGATTTTATCCTTATATATTAATTCCCATTTTATAATCATTAATAAAATTCTTGTTAATATTATGTGGTATATACTTAATTGATTAACCATGTCTATGTAAATATTTACGAATAATCTAGTCTTATTTTAATCCATCACGCATGCTTTGTTTAATTCATTAATTGTGTGATCGTGACAACTCACCCACAATAAATAAACCATAAAACTGACAGAAATAAAATAAAAGGAATGACCATGACCTTGTTCTACTGGTTAGTTTATCTAGAAGTTGATAAACTAACCCAAGACCTAGGAGATAAACAACTTAAACCTTTTGGGTTCGTGTTTACAGCTTTCCAACGGACCACCATTGTACTTCCTTTGATTGGTTTCTACTTGGCTCCTAACCTAAGCCGCCTCCACTATGATCAGTTCTACATCCATTACATATGATTTTATCTCATTCACTGGTATGGGGTAAAACAAGGTTTTTCATAAAATAAACATTGGTTGTGCATGCCTTACATATTAATGAGGAGAAGGATCAAAGGCCAACAAATTTAATTTAAATATATAAATTAAAAGAAACAATTCACATATAAAGGTTGTTGTCTTGATCATTATCATCTACACATGAATCGATATTTACATATAAATAAAAGTATAATTAAATTCATTAATCGTTATTGTTTAAGATAAATCACCACTGAAATAATTAATTGTTTTTGATTAATCAACCAATTTATCTTAAACCATTTCTTAAATTTCCTTGATATTTCCATCCAACATAACATTAACCAAATAAATTCATTTAAAGTTTTCTTTGTACATAACGAGTAACTTGGAGGCCACTCGGTGAATTCTCGTTCATAACTACACAATGATTACAAATGAAAATTTAGTGGAATTTAAATTAAAATATATATATATAACACCAATATAATGTTGTGCATCTTCTTTACACTTGAACTATGTTAAACATCTCAAGAGAATGAATAATATAATAATAAATTTGAAAAATTCTTTGTAATTTGGATTAGTACACGTTGTGTAGTTCCAAATACACGATGTGTACTTTGTTTCACCATCCATCTAAAGTACATTCTAGACGAAATAGTGTGTAGACGTACTTTAGAAATCAAAGGAGTACACGACGTGTTCAGTGGGATACTTGTCGTGTAGTATCTATGTTACTTGGTTTCAAGACGGGAAAACCGTGTACGAGGAACACAGTCTAACCCTATCCAAAAGGGACTACACACCGTGTTCAGTGGACCACACAATTAGTAATCCGGATTCCATGTGGCACCTGTTTTTGGTCAACACACAGTTTCATTTAAGACTTAGAAATACTCCAACAGAAGACCTTTTTTGGTAGACATGTCCAATGCAATGATCCTAGACTACACGACGTATAATGCTGAATAGATGTCGTTTATTCAGGTGTTGTATTACCAAGATTTTTTTGAAACTCGTGAAGAGATCCTCTATTTTATTTTAATCAAAATTAAAAGAAAAAATCATTTCTTTAAGGAATACAAGAAATAATAGAGGACGAACAGATCTCAAGATTCAAATTTATAGAATGATTAACTTGAATTGAAACAATTAAATTAATTGATGTGTAAATTTCCAATGGGAAACTAAATAATTATAATTGTTTCCGACACTTTCGTCAGGGCGCGCGCGCATCCGTCTGTGGAGGAGGGTGCGCGGCGCTTTGTTTCCCCACATTCCCGCTTTCCAAAGGCGGGCAGCATTCGCTCCTTATTCAAGGACGTCTTCTCCTTCATCGAAACGGATGATGGGATGTCGCTTCTTCCTCCTATGGATTCCTCCTCAGAACTCGTCACCTAGTCCGGGTCTCCCTCATAGATTTAATACGTAGTTTGTGAAACTCTTCCCAGTTCCATGTTTCCATGGACGCCGGTTAATTACATTGCTTCTGTGGGGACATTCCAAAGGGTCCGGTCAGGGTAGCAACCTTCAGTCGGGGGAGTAGTCATGTTGAGGCATCAGTAGCGTGTCTAGATGCTGGGGAACCTGGCTTGTCTGTCTGTTATCCCTGGTCACAGGGCTTCTCGAGGGCGTGGAAGCCCGAGGCATCCCACATCGAACGCGGGGAATTATATGCCATAGACACATATATGAGGTTTTCCTCAGCTTCCTGTGTTTATCACAGGGTATGCCGCGAGTTTAACATCTAGCAGAGACGGATCAACCCGATCAGAGAATTAGCTAGGATAGATCAGATTGAGGGATTTCCCTTGAAGGGATGCCGATGTCGGGGCCAGGCCATGGGCGGCTGTGAAGAGGAGCGTACCGACATGGTCTCACCGAGATATGACGGTCTGAGCGGGAATCAGGATGGGCGGTAGATGGATGAATGTAGTGGAGTGGGAGTGAAATGGGACCATCGCAGGGGAGACGGTGAGGTTGGTCTTGAGCCTTGATGAGGCTTCCTACGTATCCCTGTGGCGGGGAATTAAAGTCCACGTAGTTCGGGATGGTGCCGGTAAACCTACGTGAAGGTGGACCTTGGCCCGATGAATGTCGTCAGATACCCAACATAAAAGTAGACCCGTGGGTCCACAGGTGGTGGGCTTGAACCTTGGGAAGGTTTCCTACGTACCATGCCTTGACATGGATCAAATTCCTCATAGTTCAAAGGGTTTCATCGGTGAACCGACGTGAAAGTAGACCTGTGGGTCCACTAGTGGTGGGCTTGAACCTTTGGAAGGTTTCCTACATACCATTCCTTGACATGGATCAAAGTCCTCGTAGTTTAATGGATTGATGGAATACAGTTTAACGTCATGCGGGACGACAGTGAACCCTGACGTGAATAAACGTCGGGCATTGGGTGTCAGTGAACCGATGTGAACGAGGGACCTTGGTCCAATGGGAAATGGTCCTGAAAATGGGGGCCTGACACAACGACTAAGAGACGGTTTGGGCCAATGATTGTTGGGCTTGAGCCTCAGGGACGCGTCCTACGTACCATGCCTTGACACGGATCAAAGTCCTTGTAGTTCAGATTGGGTAATACAGTTTAACGTCATGCAGGACGGGGGTGAACCGATGTGAATGAGGTCGGAACGATCAGATGGTGGGTTTGAACTTCGTAGAAGCTTCCTACGTACCATGCCTTGACATGGATCAAAGACCTCGTAGTTCGGGTTAGTCACAGCGGCTTGCCGTCGGACTAGGATGCAGTTTAAAGTCATGCTGGACGAAGGTAGAACTCGACGTGAATGATTGATGGGTGGGATTGAACCTCGTGGAGCCTTCCTACGTACCACGCCTTGACATGGATCAAAGACCTCGTAGTTCAAAGGGGCTTTGTCGGCGAACCGATGTGAAAGTGGACCTTGGTCCAATGAGTGGTGGGCTTGAACCTTTGGAAGGCTTCCTACGTACCATTCCTTGACATGGATCAATGACCTCTTAGTTTAGGTTGGAATGGGTGTGCAGTTTAATGTCATGCAGGACAAAGGGAGGGGCATACAGTTTAACGTCATGATGGACGAGGGAGAATCTCGACGTGAATGAACGACCGAGCAATGTGGCTTGAACCTCATGGAGGCTTCCTACGTTCCATGCCTTGACATGGATCAAAGTCCTCGTAGTTCGGATTGGAATGGGTGTGCAGTTTAATGTCATGCGGGACAAAGGGAGGGGCATACAGTTTAATGTCATGCTGGACGAGGGCGAAACTCGACGTGAATGAATGACCGAGCAATATGGCTTGAACCTCATGGAGGCTTCCTACGTACCATGCCTTGACATGGATCAAAGTCCTCGTATATCAGATTGAAAACAGGGGTCAGGGTCGGTGCTCACTCTAAGACCACGTGAGTCATGCTCGGTGTGAGAAACAAGAGGTTGCAAGGACTTGATGATCATGTCGTGAAGGATGCGTCCGTGAGAAGCGAAGAGGGGCTTATGCGTTAGGCGGCCCATGGTGCTGGGAATTACTCCAGGATGGAGGCCCGTGGTGCGACAAAGCACAGGAAAAATGGACCTTGGTCCAAAGATGGGAGGTGCCTTCTTCCCTATCACGCCCTCCACTGACCTTGGTAGTGGGGAAGTACGGAGATGCAGAGGTGCAGCCATCCGTTGGGGAACTAGGGTCTCCCTTCTCCTATGAACATACGCCACTCCAAAAAAGAGAATATCATCCCTTGTGGATGGGTGATTCTATTCCTGTGGAGACGAGTGGTGTAAATAATGTTCGAGCTGGGGGGAACCTTCGTGAGAGGCATGAGGTCGGGTCACAGTTTTACGTCATGGGTCGAGGACGTGGTGCTTGGCAATTTAACGTCCTGCAGCTCGGGCGAGGTGGGTTCACTCCACACCCCTAGGAATTACATAACCGGTACCCTCTGGTCCTTGGGGAAGGGAAGGTGCCAGTAAGGCCATGGTTAAGTGGGGTTGTGGAACGAACCATCAAGGGGTCCACGTTAGCGTGGCTATGCGAAGAAGCAATAACCGTTAGCGTGCCTATGCGAAAAATCATTAGGTGAAGCAACGCTACGGGTGGTATTGTCCATGGGAATTTGAAATCACATCGTGTAAACCTGGAGGGTCGCATGAGAAGAGGAGTCGCTAATCAAAGGAGTGTGCTTCGCGAAGTGGAGTGCCTTGGCCTTGGCATGGGGAATAGGTGCGAGTGGAAGGTGCTTCGCGAAGTGGAACAGTGTTCGCGGAGCACTGCCTCGCGAAGAAGAGGTGCCTCGCGAAGCAGGCTCCTGCGACGCAGTGTGCTTTGCGAGGTGAAGCGATCCTGCCTTAGCATAATAATCACTAGTACATGTTGGGTGTTTCGTGAAGCATAAGAGCTCCGCGGCTGCCCGGGTTCCCTTGGGAATCCCCTTCCTTCGTGAATGCCCTTGAGCTTCGCGCAGGGCGTCCCTCTCGGAAGAGGGGCTCAAAATGAGAAAAAGCAGAGACATCTCGCGAAGTAGAAGTACCTTGCGGAGCTCATGATTCCTGGGGAAAAGAGTGATTCACGATTCGGGAGAGGAGAAGACGAATGGTCAGATCGTCCATCCCCGGGACTCGGGGGGAGTCCAGTATTTATAGGCCAGGGGCTCCACGAAGCAGAACTCGCGTGCCGCCTCGGGTGCTTTGCGGCGCGCTCGCGAACGTCAACAGCGTCCGCGGAGCGTTACCGCCTCTGGGGGTTCGCGGAGGGCTCGCGGACGTCAAATGCGTTCGTGGAGAGTTACCGCTTCAAGAGCATCGCAGAGGGCTCGTGAACATCAAATGCGTTCGTGGAGAGTTATCGCTTCTGGAGCTTCGCGGCAGTCTCGCGAACGTTAAATGCGTTCGCGGAGAGTTACCGCCTCTGGAGCTTCGCGAGGCCACGAGGATCGGGGCGCTTCGCGTCAGGGCTTTGCGTTGGGGCTTCGCATCGGGGCTTCGCGAGGCAGCGCGCCATCCTTTTTCGTGCCTTCCTTCCGTGCCATATTATTTTGGCGCCAACAAATACCCCCCCTCAGACTTGGAGCCGCAGAGTGTGAAGGGTCGATGTCTGAGGGAAAATTGCCTAAATTGTCGGTGGTTCGCGATGCCGCTACGCGAAGGGGGCCCGCAGTTCTGACCGGGGCCTCGGATCCGGACGCGCCGCGATACTCCGCGCGGGTGAGGCGCGCCGCGATGCTCCGGAGTCACCGCCGATAAATAGGGGGTCGACCTCTTTTGTCTTCACGTGTCTTCCTTTTCCTTTTGCGCTCTCGACTTCAGGAAGCTCTGTGTACTCCGTGACATCCCTCCACGAATCGAGCTTCACGATGAACTGCGGGTCTCCGACTCCGCGTCCGCGCCAAGTGAACCTCTGCTTGTCGGCCTTGGCCAGACTTCGCGGCTTCGTCTCGCGACCAATCTTCGCGATCAAGCTTCGCGATTGAGCTTCACGGTAGAGCTTCACGATCCAGCTGAAAAAATTCTTTACTAAGGGACAGAGTTAAAATGGCCCATCAAGAGGCTGTATTGGGGGTGCTTGCAGATGCTGCTCGTCGGGATGAGATGGTCAACTGTCCAGGCCTGGGGGAGATGGTCTGAAGCCACTCGGACCATACTTCTTTGACAGATCTGCTAATGGAGGGTCAGAAGGATTATCTGCAGTGCAAGAAACTGCCATTGTACGGCTTCGGGCTGAGGGATGACGTCTTTATCCCTAAGGCGAGTAGGGACGAACCAACTTGTTGGTTCAGGAACATACCATGCCAGCACCAATGGTTCAGGGCGGCCAATGGTCATGCACAAGAGGACTTCACACCTGTCACCGCTGACTGCCTCTACAACCATTTGAACACCATTGACGGGAAGCCATTGCAGCCGGAGACATAGCCTCCTCTCTACCGTACCATGCCGAAGGCGGCTTTGCAGGATTCGAAGAAGGGATGGTCCGATGAGTGGGACCTGTGCCAGGGCGGAAACTTTACTGATGATTGGGCCTGTGCCTACTGGGTAGGTGCCTCATGCGAGGAGTTTGGGTCCGAGATGAGGAGAGTGGGGTTGTATGAGGCGGCATGGGCCTCCCAATTCCACATTTACCAACCCAAGCAACTAATGTCGGAATTGCTGAGAAGATGGTCATCTAGGACCAATACCTTTCACCTGCATCACGGGGAGGTGGGCATCAGCCTGTGGGATGTCCACCAGATTTCTGGGGTCCCGATCTTGGGGTCCATGTATGACGAGTTCCTCCCCGTCATCAGCGTGTGGGAGGATACTGAGCAAATTCCGCGGATAGCGTCGGTGCTGATGGCACTTGTCCCTGGGGAGGACAAGGAGGCAGTGAGGGATGTCCACTTTAGGAGATAGTTCAAATGCTTCCTGAATTTCCCAGAGAATCGAGAGTTCCCTCCGAGGCCTCGAACTTGTCCGAGGGCGGCCCAACGGGGCAAGGGGCACTCTTATTGGCGGGTCTTGGAGGATAGCCAATGGAAGGCTTGGGGTTTCAGTGTCAGCACTGAACAACAGCCGATAGTCATGCTCGCGGCGTTCATCGCGACTCTCATCTGTGGTTGGATCCTACCAGTGAGGGATACAAGCATGGGGGTGTGGCCCAGCTCGTTTATCATGGTGTCGATGTTGGCCATGGGGCAGCGGATCAATCTAGGGATTCCGATGCTCACCAAACTGTACAAAATGTTGCGGCATATTAGCGAGGGCAAGAAGCCGCCAAGGATATGTGGGCCCTTCCACCTCCTGTTTGGGTAGATCGCCGCGCATATCAGGGGGATTTACGAGTATCCAAACCCCATTTCGTCGTCGGGATCGAACTTCCGCCCCTCCATCCTAAACGCGGTCGGGAGCTTCCGGTTCAAACTCGCCATTCCGATGGTGATGAATCGGGTGTGGCGGGCGGATGAGTTCAACTTCCACCCCTTCTCATTGCCGATGGGGATACTTACTGATGACGGGCAGGGAACGGAAGAACATCGGGCTTACCTCCTGGCCTTCCGAGGTGGAGTTTTGGTGGCATGGATAGATCGTGAGCCACTCTACGAACCATACACCCCACATCGGTTTGCGAGGCAGTTCTGGTTCCTCCAGTGGCTGACCCCGCAGATCTACTGGAAGGTGCGTTACGAGGAGCTCCCGTGTGTGATGAGGCAGTTGTGGCTCATGTTCACACGGGAAGATGGGAAAATGCGGATTGCATTGCCTCCGTCCAACGCCGCTTTCAGATTGGTGAAGGAGTACGCCATCAGTTGGGAGGCTTCTTACCCAGGGGAGATGCTGAAGCAACCAACTATCCGGGTCGGTGGCGGTGGGCCTCCTCTATCCTGAGGTCGGGGTCGGAGGGAAGCTAGGGCTGCTTGCGGTAGCGGGGCTGTCATGGCGGCGAGACCCGCACCGGCCGAGGGTATGGCAGTAGCGGTGGATCCGGTGATTCCAGATGAGCAGGGCCATCCGGAGGGGCGGCCACTGAGGGGATTTCGTAGGATATCCACTCAGGCTCCGAGGAAGCGGATGCGTCATATCGACATGGTAGAGGATGATGTCTTCCCGGAAGCATGGGACATTTGGGATGTCAACCGGAAATTCCTCAGCCCACCCGAGATATGGGCCCACCTGAATCGCCTCGGGATGGAATTACCGGTCATAGGCCCAGTCCGGGCTGGATTCATGGCATCTCCGGCGGAGGCAGAGAAGTACCTGGACAAGTGGGATGATTGCGTCCACTCCAGTGGTGTCCCTCCCCCAATGACAGATCGGGTGAGGGTACTGTTGAATCAGATGGTCCCCCCCACAGTTATCGGCTGCTGATCTGAGGGAGCGCTTCCCCTTGCCGGATGAATCAGAGGACTCCTCTCGAGAGGATGAGGCTAGAGGAGGGAGCCCGTTGGTGGAGGGAGAGGTCGGAGACCGAGGCTCAGAATCCGATGATTTCACGGAGGCTCTTGAGGTAGCATTCCGAACATCTTTCCCTACGATCTGTTCTTGGGTCACTATGGACTTCTCACCGATGTTGGAGCCATGCAGGAGGAACTTGTTCGCAGGCCTCGTTCTCACTCCTTAGCAGGTGATGATGCGGGACCTTCAGAATCCGCACCTATGGCTGTGTCCAGTTCCACGTCTGGTGGGACCAGGGTGCCCGAGGTGGCTCCTCCGGAATCTCCAGACCTTCCAACAGTATACGAAGGGCCTCGTCTCGGGGTCCCATCAGTACTAGCTCAAGAGCAGCTTCAGGAGGTCGATCTTCGTAAGTCTCCTCTACCGGTTTCCTCGTCGTCACATGTAGACCATGCCCGCCAACTAACGTTTATGTCCCTCTCCGTCATACAGTTCTCTGACTGGCGTGGGCTGTTGCGGCAAGACTGGTCGGGATGTCTGGTGGCGCCCCTCCTAGGGGCATGCCGGTGATGGTGGCGATAGTCCCCCTATCACCTCATGTTGTGACACACATCATCGCTAGCGGGACCACCAGTAGGGCCGTTCCCGAAGTCATTGAGGTGGGATTCGAGGAAGAGGATCAACTGGTCGGTCCCATCCTGTCGCGCCTACATCAGCACCAGGTGTCATACTGGATTCAACACCAGATGTTGATCCTGCCGAGGATTTCCTACGGATGTATCCCACGTACGAGCCTGCCAATCGCGCAGACTGGGACGAAATGACCTCCGACGCGGAAGACAACAGCATAGTCCGCCACCGGTCGTGGAAGCTGATCACACGCTTTATCAAGGACACCCCCAAGCGCAATGTCTGGCCAAAATGGATAGGCTCCGCTCGCGGTTGCGTGAACTGTGTGCCGGGCGAGTGGATGCCCAACGTCCTCATGCACTCACCCGAGAACTTATGGCTGAGAAGATCTGGGAGCATGATTGTGGGCTCAGCGTGGACTGGCAGCGGAGGAAGGCGACCAACGTCAAGAAGCTCCAGGAGGCTGAAGGAGAGGTCCAACAGATGCAGACCCGGGCATACGAGCTTTCAGCCTCTCTTGATGTACAATCTGAGCTGGTCTCATGGTTGAAGTCCCAGCTGGCAGAGGCAGAAGAGAATATGAGGAAGGCCTCTGGAAGGATGGCTGCCATTCAAGCTGGCGTAGAGAGGGCCAAAGCTAGGACTGACGAACTGTGCCCCGCCTCTGCTGAGGAGGAGCGGGAGCTAAGTCAGCAGCAGCAAGCCTTGGATTCCACGAGCCAACGGGTGGTGGAGCTACAATGCTCTTTTGACGGGGTCAACCCGTCCATGGGGGGAGTCAACCCCCGGGTATTGTAACTGACCCAAAAACCATTTATTGGTACTTTCGTGCTTCAAAAGTTTTTCTTCTTTTCTTTGAATGTCGTAGCACACACGATTTCCACTGTTGAATTACCTCGTTATATCCCTACAATGTTTGCGGGATGTTCGGCAACAATTACCCAAGCCCACGTGGGTCGAGCCCTATGTGAGAAATAGGAGATAGTCGCCCTCTCATCCCATCTAACATGGGAGTGGGGATCATGCTCCGGGCATTCGGGATTCTGATTACCAGTACGGATTTATGAAAGGCGTGAAAGGCTTGACCGGAAAAGGAACTTCCAGGACAGCGAAATTACCGTTTCTTCGGCGTGCTCTTATGCACGAACAGGTCAACGCCAGGGGCGCTGAAATCGGTCCAAACAGATGAAAATGGGAAGCGTGAATCATGATACACAAGATTCGGAACACTGTGGGGACGGCGTGACAATAAGGGACAACCGTTAACCATGGCGGAGAAACGGTATCCTTACTGTGTTAGCCTGAAATGGGGACAACAAATGAGGGTCGACCGCTGACCGTGTTCGAAACCCGGGACCATGTCACAAATGTTGTCAGCAAATATTTCGGAACGTTGACCCAGGACAGTTGGCGGACCATAGGTCGAAAATCCATACTGTTAGGGGGTCCTTCCAGACATGACCCGTCTTTTGGAACATTGGCCTAGGACGGTAGGTGAGCCGATGCGGCATGAGACCAGGCCGTTAGGGGGTCCCATGAGACATGAAAGGGGGCGATGGTCCGAATAAGGGGCACACAAAGCGTGGAATATGCAGTGATGATTTTTCCGAAGAGAATCCAACACATAGGTAGTTACACCACCGTGGTGGGAGTACGCCAGATGGGCGCATCAGTTTGATCATGGATCATTCCTTCTTTCAAACAGGGCCTCTCTGGCGAGGGGATCTGTCACTTCACAACGGGATCTTGGGGCATCCTGAATTTGTTCAGGGTAGAACCGCAGCTTAGTGTCATGCGTTGAGGACACATGGGCTCCTGTAGTTTAATGTCATACGATAGGACGTGGAATAAAAGGGAAGATTCTGGGGAGCATGTGGCGCAGTTGATATGAAACTGACGTGAATGAGGACTTGGAGTCCAAATCAAACCACATACCCCTGGAGGAAACTCTTCAAGTCGATGGACCAAGAGTGAGGATTGGGCTGGGCCCGAAGCAGAGTGGTCGGACGTTCCTACGTACCCCGTGACGATGGGAATCGAGCCATACGTAGTTCTGGAAGCACAGTTTAATGTCATGCGGGATGAGGAGCAGCCTGGACGTGTTGGTACACAGCCCTCCAAAACTACTAAGCCCACGTGAGTTGTGCTCGGTGTGGGAAACAAGCAGTAGTGGTGGGAATTTCTTGACACAAAAAGAGGTAGATTAGGGAAAAGGGACACTCGGTGAATAACGGCCCAATGACAATAACACGATCATTTAGCGCACCTAGATGGGCGAAAAGAAAGAGCCGAGTATGATGGAATTCCACTTGAACATGGGGAGGTGGAAAGGTGTGAATCATGTTGCTCGAGATTCAGATCACGATGATGGAGGCGTGACAATGGAGGATAACTGTTGACCGTATTCGCAGCACAGCATCCTGTCGCATTAGCTTAGAATGGGGACAGACAAATGAGGGTCGACCATTGACCATGTTCGAAACAAGAAAGCATGTCACAAATGTTGTCAAATATACGTAGGGACGTTGGCCCGAAACGATTGGAGGGACCTTAGGTCCAGCATTCATGGAGAGCCCTTAAGCCAAGTATCCTTGTCGTCTGAGGGTCCTTTTGGATGTGGAAGAGGATGAGGATCCAAATAGCGAGCTCATGAAGCCTGGTTGTGGGATGAGGGGAATGTCCCTGTGAAATTCCCACACTTCGGGCTCTTTGTCAAAACACATCTGAATATGACAACGAGACGTATTAGATAGAGGGATCAGAGTCCTTTCCCATAGGGAGATCTTAGTTTAGGGTCGTAGAATTCGGGCCATGGATGGGAAGAGACATTAGAGGCACACGGTGGAGTAACTCAAACACCTGGCGTGAATAGGAATAGGGGGTGTGTGCGTTGTGATGAACAACTTGACGTGAATGAGGATGTAATCCCATACCACATCACACAACCTCCTTAGGAGAGGTTTTTGGTCAAAGGACCGAAAGCGAAAGTTAGGCTGGGCCCGCGGGGAAGTTCCAAGGCGCTCCTACGTATCTCATAAGGATGAGAATCAAGCCTCGCGTAGTTCTTGACGGGCCTTAGACCATAAATGGGTAAAGGGAGTAGGGGACACATGGCAACAAAACCCGACGTGAAGGAGGACCTAAGCCCTACTTACCATGTGTTCTCTAAGGAAATGCTCGAGTCGAGGGACCGAACACACATGTTAGGCTGGACCCGAGGGAAGTGCCCGGGCGCTCCTACGTATCTCATGAGGATGAGAATCAAGCCATACGTAGTTCTTGAAGGTGACATGGTAAGATACCAGGGCCAGAGGAAAAGGGGAGTGCGGGCGTGGCCCTTGCTCTAAAAGAAGTGGAATTTGATGAATCGTGTTTGTTCTTTTAAGGTGAATGTTTTTTTGTGAAGCGACATGCCTAGAATAGTAGGTCGTGATGTCGCCAAAAGGATCAATCCGTGATGGGCGTTGACAAATGGCATGGCACGTTACCAATACCCAACGTGATTTCCTCTACAACGAGGTCACCACAATGCAGTGCCATTTTTCGTCGTGGGGCCAGGAAGATAATGTCACAGTTTAGGGTCGTATGATAGGACCAAGCATGAATTTTATCGTCATGCAGCGCAGACGTAGCAGAGACGATGCTAGGCGGGAAATGTGCGCAGTGTTATAAAACACAATTGACTGAGACATGATCCCACATCAAATTGTACTCCAATTGGATAGGGATACCTCCGGCCAAGGGGTCGTAAGAGGTGAAACACGGGGAGAGACTAGTTCCCTAAATGGGTTGTACCCGAAGACAGGGCGTCCAGGCGGTCCTACGCATCCCATGAGGATGGGAATCAAGTAGAATGTAGTCTCGGATGGATCTTTGTTTATGGTCTAAGAGCATGGACCATGGGAGCCCCGAAGGACGCCATATTGCGGCTTTGTCCTCCTGACATGCAAAGGTGCACTAAGGGATAGCGCCAAAAGTGTCGAGATTCCGCGTGGACATGATGGTGTGGAAAATGATGTGAATCATGCAACAATCATTCGAGAACTGAAGGGGCTGGCGTGACGACAAAGGATTCCTGCTGACCATGTTCGCAACACAGCATCATGTCGCGTTAGCCTGGAATGGGGACAAACAAATGAGAATCGACCGCTGACTGTATTCGCAACGCGGGATTTTATCGATTTGTTGTCCAAAACCCTTGGGGGCATTGGCCTGTAACGGTAGGAGAGCCCTTGGGCGTTGTATCCAGGCCGTTCTTGGGGGTCCCTCCAGGTGTGAAAGGTGATGGAAGCCCGAATGGAGGGGAACACGATGCTTGACAAGTGGAAGGGACTTGATCAAGTTGAATCTAACACCCTTGGTCCTAGACCAGAGTACTCTTAACACATGGGTGAACCACTACAAGGGGTCAAGAGACTCAACTTGAGGGTAACCAAGATATGGCGGGTTCCCGGGGGAAGGGGGCACGGTGCCCAAATCCTTGTATCATACCTACATATCCCCCTCCTGGAGAGGGATAGACCAAGTGTCCCAGGTGACCGGGAGATCAGGAGATCTCCAAGAGGTGGGACTGGATCCGAATCCTAGATATTCAGGTGGTCCTACATATCCCATGAGGATGGGAATCAAGCCACATGTAGTTCTAAAGGGTTCCTTTTAATTTCATGCGATAGAAGGAATATGAGGGCTAACTCTCAGAACGGGGTGCGCGTGGTGCAGCTATTGCAAACCCGACGTGAATGAGGACGTAGTCCTACACTACGCCACGCAGTCCCGTAGTCGGGGTCCCAATGGAAGGACCCGAGAGGCGAATTAGGTGAACTCAAGATGGACCCAAAGACAGGAGGTCTGGGCATTCCTACGTTTCCCATTAGGACGGGAATCAAGCTGAACATAGTTCCAGATTAGAATCTTAGTTTATGGTCTTAGAGCTCGGACCGTGGATGGTGAAAACTCCCCGAGTAAGCACAGATGTCAACCCAATCCCTACGCCCATGTGAGTTAAACTCGGTGTGGGAAACAAGGGGGTATCCTCATCGCAATACTTGGGGCGTCCATCAAAGGGGAGTTGGCAGAGAGCCCCAAAGGACACCTTTGACGCAGCTTGTTCCCCCAACGCGCGGACGTGCACGGAGGAAAAGTACCAAGAGTTCTGAGACTCTACTTGGACATGATGAAGTGATGAAGGGTGTGAAGCGTGTACCCAACATTTTGGGCTTAATGGGTTGGCGTGGCGATAGAGGAAAATTTTTAACCATGGTTGAAACACAACGTCCATATCGCGTTAGCCGGAGGTGGCAACAACAAACGAGCATCGACCACTGACCATATTCGCAACGCGGGATTTTATCGATTCGTTGTCCGAAACCCTCAGGGGATTTGTCCCGTAATGGTAGGAGAGCCCTTGGAAATTGTATACAGGCCATTCTTGGGGGTCCCTCTGGGTGTGAAAAATGACGAAATCCCTGATGCAGGGATACAGAAAGCCTGGAAAGCGAGTGCGGACGTCTCCGAGTAAAGCTTGGCATTCCAGGTAATAAACCAGAGTACTCTTAAGCACATTGGTGAACCGCCGAAAAGGGATCGACGAAACAACTCAGTAGGGGGAGGTACATGGTGTGGTCATTACGAGACCAACGTGAATGATGACATAATCACACACCACACCATATAATCCCCTCATGGAGGAAGGATAGGCCAAGGGGCCAAGATGGGATGAACATTCCCGAGAGATGGGGTTGGACCCGAATCTTGGGCATTCAGGTGTTCTTACGTATCCCATGTGGATGGGAATCAAGCCATACGTAGTTCTACAAATGTAGTTTAACGTCATATGGGACGAAAAGGGGAGTAATATACCCCTAAACAAGGGAGGTGTGCGGTACGGCGAAGAAGTCGACGTGAATAAGGACATAGTCTCACACCACACCGTACACTCCTATAAGAAAGGACCTGGGTCATGGCTCGGAAAGGCCAAGGGGCCTGATGGTTAGGCCTTGGTCAGGAAAGCCTGACTTGCTTGTAGTTTAATGTCTTGAAATGAGGACGAGGGTCAGGGACCCGAGGAGGCCAACGGGCCTGAGGCTGGGCCTCGTAAAGGGAGGCGTACGACATGGTACATGATCCCGACGTGAATGAGGACGTAGTCCTACACCGCGCCGTACACCCCTGGTAAGAGGTTGGGCGAAGGGGCCCGAGAAGGCCAGGGGGGCCTGAGGTCAGGTATCAGTCAGGAAAGCCTGACGGGTCTTCAGTTTAACGTCTTACATGAGGATGGGGGTCGGGGACCCGAGGAGGCCAAGGGGCCTGAGGTTGGGCCTCTTAAGGGAAGGTGTACAGTATGGCGAAGAAGCCGACGTGAATGAGGAAATAGTCTCACAACACACCGAACACCCCTATGGGGAATCTGGGCCGTGGGCCCGATCGCTAGCACCACCCGAGGGGGACGTTTGTCACCTCGGGATGGGGAAGAACTAATCACTGCACTCGATGTCTGGGACATCGCGGGGTGGACCTGAGGATCCAGGACACTGTTGAACATGTTCGAAACACAGTGTTCCTATGGTAACCTGATATGGGAGCAACAAATGGGCATCGACCTCTGACCAAATTCGCAACGCGGGACTTGTATCGGCTTGTTGCTTGAAAACCCTCGGGGGCGTTGGCCCGTAACGGTAGGAGAGCCCTTGGGTATTGTATCCAGGCCGTTCTTGGTGGTCCCTCTGGGTGTGAAAACTGATGGAATCCTAGTCAAGGAGTGGGTGAAGCATAGCTGTATCCATCCACGAAAGAGGCAAACATCTCTAGGGGGGATGTGCCGCCAGGTTGAGGCTTGCTCGATATGAGTTGGGGCAAAAGTGTGCACCCTGCCATGTCTTGACCCGGGGGGAATATTTTGGCTTTTGGGCTGGGCCAACGGACGAAATGTCCGGGCGTTCCAACATATCTCATGAGGATGAGAATCAATCCATACGTAGTTCTTGAAATACAGTTTAACGTCATGCAGGACAAAAAGCATCTCATTTGGGGATATGTATGGTACGATGAGTAATCTGATGTGAGTGAGGACATAATCCCACACCATACCATACAATCCTGCAATAGGGTAATTCGGGGAAAACCAGGGGGCCTGGGGCCGGACCGCGGTCAGGGAGACCTGACGAGCTTGCGGTTTAACGTCTCGCGGTGAAGGCGGGGGGCCAGGGGCCCGAGGAGGCCAAGGGGCCTGTGGCTGAGCCTTGGTCAGGAAGGCCTGACTGGATTTCAGTTTAACATGTTGCAGTAAGGATGGGGATACAGTTTAAGGTCATGCGGGACCATCTTGCAGTTTAGGGTCGTGCAGGACCCCTTTTTCCCTAGGCAAAGTATCGCTTAAGTAACCTGGCATTGGTGGGAGGGGTTATACGTTCTCCATCCGTGGTCACCAAGGAGTATGCTCTGTTGGGGTAAACCTAATGGGTGATATAAGCCCCTTCCAATTTGGGTTCTAATTTGGGCAGTTTCCTATCGGGAATCATTGGCGCTCGAAGGGCCAGTACCAGGTCACCCTGTAGAAAAGCGCGGAGACGAACATTCTTGTTGAAGGCCCTCACTATCTTACCCTGATGCCTTTCTAGATAGAGCAGGGCACGAAGCCGGTTCTCGTCCAGTGATTCTAATTTGGCTAGACGGATCTCGGCTACCTCATCTGATGTCTGTTGATCATAAACTGTAGTGCGTAACGATGGCAGCTGGATCTCAATGGGTAGGACGACCTCAGCTCCATACACCAGGGAATATGGGTTCACCTGGGTAGAGTTGTGAGTCGTCGTCCGGTAAGCCTAGAGGGCGTTGGGGAGCTTGTCAGACCAACTTTTCTTGTTCTGACCAACCATCTTCTGCAAAATTTTAGAGATGGTTTTGTTGAACTCCTCGATCTGTCGGTTCTCCTGTGCATGGTAGCGGGAGGTATGGTTCGACCGGATGTCGTACTTGGCGTACAATTTATTTAGTTCAGCCGCTCAGAAGTTGGTGCTGTTATCGGTGAGGATGTCATGATGGACCCCAAACCGGTGGATAATGTTGGAGCTCACAAAGTCAACGATGGAAAGGGCCTTGACGTCTTTGAGCGGAACTACCTCTGCCCACTTGGAGAAGAAATCCGTAGCAGTCAGGATGAACCTACACTGGCGGGCTGTTGCCGGTGGATACGGTCCCACTACATCAAGTCCCCATACCACAAATTACCAAGAGTACTTGGTGGGGTGGAGGGGCTCTGGCAGTCGATGCGAGAAGTTGGCATGTACTTGGCACGCGTGGCATCTCTTGGCATATCCAATACAATCGTGGATCATAGAGGGCCAAAAGTACCCCAACCTCCAGATTTTATGGGACAGCTTCGGCCCAGCTTGATGGGCGCCACAGGAACCGGCATGAACCTCTTGCATAACCTGAGGTATCTCTACTCCTTGGATGCAACGGAGGAGGACACCATCGAAAATCTGCTTATAAAGGATCTGTTCAAGACTGGGGCCGCTCAGGAGGGTAAATTGCAGCGCGCGGCATCGGATTCACTCGCACTCGGTCCGGTTGTCCGAGAGGCCACCATTTTGGAGATACTCGACAAAAGGTGCACCCCAGTCGGGAGTGGATTCAACCACTACGTCTAACGAACCTGGGACCCCTGACATGGAGGGTCCAGCGGGGAGATGACCTTCCTACAGGCCATCATTGTCCTCTTGGGTGATGGGGGCAATGGCTCTACGGTGTGCCACATGTATGATCAAATCATCTTGCTCAGGTTCTGCGAGCAACACGGCTAAGCCAGCCAAGGCGTCTGCTTGGTCGTTCTACGACCGTGGGACATGGGTAACCCTTGGTCGAGAAGAGTTCTGGGCCATTAGGCGGAGGGTGTACTCCAGCAACGGTGCAAGCTCCGGCTTCTGGACGACGTAGTCACCATTAACCTGTTTGATTACCAGCTCGGAATCTCCCTTCACATGTAGATGGGGCACAAGGATCTCAAGGGCCAACTCGAGGCCGGTGATGAGAGCCTAGTATTATGCCTCGTTGTTCATACAGCCTTCTGACAACAGGAACGAGTATGGCAGGATAGCTTGCGCCGGGGTAATGAAGACAATACCCAGGCCCACTCTGTTGAGCTTGGGATCGTTGAGCCTCCTACCGGTGGGGCTCAGGGAGGCGCCGTCGAAATTCATCTGCCAACACGGGACATCATGATCGACTGAGAGAATCATATAATCAGGGAAATCCAGGTCCAGGGATTGATCCGCGGAGGTTGGATGGGCAACTAAAAAGTCTGCCAACACCTGTCCCTTAATGGACTTCTGAGGTATGAACTTGATATCAAACTGCTGGAGAATCACTGCCCACCGTGCTAGTCGGCCAATCAGCATGGGGCGGTTCAGGATGTACTTCAGGGGGTCTACCAGGGAGACCAATTGCACCTCATGGTTTTTCAGGTAATGTCACAACTTCTGCATGGCGAAGACGAGCGCAAGGCAGCTCTTTTCGATAGGGGAGTATCTGACCTCCGTATCGAGAAGCATGCGACAGAGATAGTAGACACTGTTCTCAGCACCCTCGTTATTCTTCAAGACGAGCAGCACACCGAGGGATCTCTCCAGGGTGGTCACATAAAGGACCAGCGGCTTTCTGGAGACAGATGGCATCAACACCGGAGGTTGGAGCAGATACTGCTTGATTTTCTTGAAGGAGGTCTGACACTCTTCATCCCATTCGTAGGTGGCGCCCTTCTTCATGAGCCAGGAAAAGGGCTTACACTTGCCGGCCAGATTGGCGAAGAATCGGCGTATATAGGCTATGTGGCCTTGAAGGCCTCAAATATCCCAAATGTTGCTCGGGGGAGGCATTTGGCTGATGGCCTTGATCTTCTCCGGGTCGATCTCGATACCTCGGTATCTGACAACAAAGCCCAGAAACTTCCCATAGGTGACCCCGAAGGCACACTTCAATGGGATCATCTTTAGGTGACGGGAATGGAGGAAACCAAACACTTTCTCAAGGTCTTTGAGATGGTCCTGGTGATGACATGATTTGACTACGAGGTCATCCACGTATCATTCCACCAATGTCCCGAGAATCGGTTTGAATATGCGATGCATGGCCCTCTGATAAGTGGCACCTGCATTATTCAAACCTAATGGCATAACCTGGTAGAAAAAGGTACCTTGGGGAGCCCTGAAGGAAGTTGACTCCTTGTCTTCAGGGGCCATCCAGATCTGGTTGTACCCGGAATACCCATCCATAAAAGAGAGGTCTTGGAACCCAGTCGTGGTGTCAATCAATAACTCCATCACCGGGAGTGGGAAGTCATCCTTTGGGCAGTGGCGATTAAGATCGCGGAAGTCGATGCAAACCCTCATCTTCCCGTTCTTCTTCCTGACTGGCACAATGTTGGAAAGCCACTTGGAGTACTGGACTTCTTTAATGATGTTGGATTTGATAAGCTTGTCAAATTCGGCCTCAACCATAGAACCATGAGAAGGGTGCATCTTCCTGGGAGGCTTCTTAAACCCACGATGTTTCGCTGGGAGGCCCAGATGGTGAACGACTACCAGGGGATCCAGTCCTGGCATCTCATTGTAACTCAAGGAAAACACATCACAGTGTTGTTTGAGGAAGTCTACATACTGTGGCCGCTCCTCGGGGGACATGGCTGCACTGATCAATGTGGGTTTCAGATCTGCCTCGCTACCAAGGTTCTCCTATACCAGTTCATCAACCGTGGTAGAGACGCATTCTTCAAAGGCGGGGGGAGCAACCTCCATGTCTTCCTCCCCACCAGTGGGGGGAATTCCCGCGATGGGAGATACTTCTGGGCTATCAAAACCCGAGGGGCAGCTGGTGCGGGCTTGGGCAGCAGCGGTCATCACATCATGAGACTCACTCGCCATTGAGACCATAGTAATGAAGGCGGTCGACCCTATCCCATCTGGCCTTTGGCCTACGGGGCCGCGTTTGATAATATCAAAGCAGTGGTGACGTGTCGGCCTGAGTCGGTGGATTCCAGCCCGGCGGAAGAGACACGTATGGCATACCACCATCGTCAAAATCTTGACATCCCGGTACCGTACAGGGGTAAGAGATTCCGGGATAACCTGAGCCTGGTTGATGTAAGAGTACGAGGTGATTTTCCTCCGTCGCTTGGACATGGGAACATGCCTTCCTTGCATACCCGAGACAACAAAACATTTCCCCATGTCGGGGGTCGTGGCCTCCAACCGGTGGATCGGGAGGATGTAGGCGTCATCCATGCTTGCCAAGGGATCACTTGTGACCGAGGCGGGTTCATCCTCACTTACTAGGATTTGCTTATCCTTACTTTTTTAATAACCTGCATCCAAATAGCGGGCCTCACAAGAAGCGAAAGGGGACGCGTCTCCTTGGAGCACGCCTACTCGACTGTTGAGCGAGTACTTGAGGCACTGGTGATACGACGAAGGGACTGCTGCATGCAGATGGAGCCATGGCCTACCCATCAATGCGTTGTAGGTGGTGTCCTGAGAGACGAACATGAACTCGGTGCTGGCAATTAAGCCACCGAACTGAGTATTCAGGAGGATCTTGCCGACTGGGGTTTTCTCGGTCCTGTCGTACCCCTAGATTCCAAGGTCAGAGGGAATTAAATCACCTTCAGACATACCCAGCTTTCGCAACGTCCGGGTTGGAATTAGATTGATTCTGGAACCCGTGTCAATGCGGCAGCGGCGGACTTCCACACCATTGAAGTGGCCAGTGATGTACAGCGGGCGAATGTTCCCCTGTATAGCATGGTCCTCATCTTCACCGGAGAACGAGATAACCGCCTGACATTCGGCGTTTTCAATCGTCTCAGTATGGAAGGCTTCTGCAGCTGATACGTCCATCTCAAACTAGATGGGGATCCTTAGGGCCTCGGCAAGTGCCTCGCGCATTTCGGAGGACAGGCGAAGGGCCTCGAGGATAGAAAGCCTCCCCAGAATGTCGGCCAGGTGCCTCATGACATCATAATTTCGCGCCAAACGCGACCCTCTGCTTAAAGGATGTCGGTCGGCGTTTGGAGGCATAGCAGGTCCTGCTGGTTGAACCAGCGATCTTCTAGTACTGGGCACATCTTGCTGCGTACTTGTAGAAGTCTGGAGAGTAGTCGTTGGACTAGAATTGGGCAGCGGAGGTTGGCCTATAGCCGGGCAAGACTGACTGTGATACGAACGAGGCATCTCCCCCCGATCTAATAGCACGAACAGCGGTGGAGGTAGAGCTGAGGGAGTTAGCTGGGGTTGCGCGTGCTGAGCTCTGCGCTGAGCCTGTTGTCTGGTCTTAGTAGCATGCATGGCTTGGCTGAAAGTGCCTACTGACGTACCTCGATGACCGGCGCGGTTGCGATTCCGCTGACGTTGATGTTGGCTGGGAACGTTGGGGAGGTTCTCCTGGCACTCCCCCTCGTCGGGAGTCATATAGGGCTTTACCATCTCCACGGTGTTAACCAAAGCGTACCCTTGGCTGTCGTTCGAGGAGTCATCCATCGCTGGGCGGATTCTGGGAGGAATCCCCATTTCAGGGGGCATAAAGTCGCCGAGAGTGGGAGATGACGACGGCACCGGCGATGTGCGTTTCTTCTTCTTGCGTCGCCGCTGCTTGCCCTTTTGGGAAGAGGTCGACTGTGAAGACACTACGGAGGCACCGGATACTTCTTCTGAAGGTTCCGGTTGCTTCAGGCACACCTGGATGATACCATGGGCACGGAAGGCGGTCTTTCGAGCCATCCAGTCATAGTATTTCCAGGATCCGCGGCTGGGGACCTGCTGCCACTCGCCTTCGCTGTCGTTGCCGATCTCTGACCCAGCAAAGACACCCGCCACTTATGCTGGTGTTGGGCCCAACTTGACTATGTTTTTGTTGACCTGGTCTTGAAGCCAGTCTTTAAACACATAGAACTACTTGAGGGTGTGCCCCAGAATCCGATGATAAGGGCAGTAGTTGGGGTGATCGGTGAGATTCGCCTCTTCCAGCCTTCTGCACTCGGGCAGGCGCACAATCCCTTTCTCTAGAGCACTTCAGAAGTAGCCAGGGACCTGATTTTCACTGAACGAATAAGTATGGTACCTTATTTCCGGATAGGGGGCCCTGGGGGCCTGGCCCTGACGACGGGCCGGAGGGGCCTGCCGAGGGGGCGGTGCCTGATTGTCTCGCCTAGGTAGCGGTGGAGCATTACGCGGGGGAACCTACTGGTTCTGAGGCGGTCGCTGCTGGGCAAGAGCCTGTACTTGAGGGGGAGGTCCTCTGCGTGGTTGCGGGGGTGGTGACGCCGGATGTAACTCAAGATGCCTAGGGGCTTCTATTTGGGCCACTGCGGCGGGTTCAGCCTTGGCGGTCCTCCTGGATGGGATCATAGGGGGCAACAAACGTGCCTGACTAGCCTGTTGTAGGGCTTTCTCAAGGCCCTGTGCCTTATCCGAGAAATCTCTGAACCCTCCAGGGTAGTTCTGGGTAATCAAGGAGGGTACTAGATCTGTCTTGACGTTCCCCACACACATCATCAATAATTGCTCCTGAGTCAGTGGCATATCGAGGGAATACGTATGTCCCTTCCACCGGGCGATGAAATCTGTGACTCGCTCATTAGTCCATTGCTTGCACTTGAAGAGGTCCGCGATGCTGGTCTTTCACGTGGTGGAGCTGAACTGGTACAAGAACTGTCGGCGAAGATCCTCCCAACCGGTCACCGATCCGACAGGGAGATGGCTATACCAGACGAATTCCAGACCATCCAATGTTTGTACGAAACATCGGAACTTGGCGGCTTCTTGTTGAGCCGAGGTCCCCAGCATGGGGCCACACCTAGAAGAAAAATGTGCCAAGTGCTGCGGTGGGTCCCCTGTCCCATTGAAAGGCGAGAAAGTGGGGTTCCCAAAACCCGAAGGTGCGGGCATATCATCCACCCACAAGGGATAAGGCTTGCCATCCGTTGGGACCACCACCCGCCGCGTTTCCAACGCTTCGAGGCGGGCTGTGAGCGCCGTAATAAAATCATCTGGGTGGGGGTCCTTGTATATTGATGGGGATCCCTAACCACAAGTGTGTTTCCAGGTTCCTCAACACGGTAGATGGCTTCGGCAACTCGTGGATCAACTGGCGGAACGACCTGCGGGGCGACTGGGGGAACCCGGACATGATTCTTCATATTGCCCCGTCGTTCGGGGGGGTTTGGCGAGACGTATTGCGCCCTCTTTCCATACGTTCCATCTTATTCCCTATCTGCGGCAGTAGCATGATCAGGGTTTCCCGGAGGCATATCACCGGGGGAAATTGTTCCTGCCCCTGCTGCCCCGGCCTGAGATTACCATAGTCGGGTTGCCGCTCTGCGACACGCTCAGCCAAAAATTCGTCAACCAGTCTCTTCTGCTCAGCATGTTTTTGGCGTAACGTGGCCTTCTCGGGATCTTCGTACGTCTTTTGCACAGAGGCGGACGGGTCGGAGTGCTTAACAGTTCTGACGTGCTCCTTACCCTTGCCGGTGTTTCGACCGAGTACCAGCACCTTGGTGGGTACGGAGAGGCCTAGCAGGTTCCTCTACTGACAGGTAACTCTCCCTGATGGGTCCAGCAGTGGAGGTACGCCCTCGGGGGGTAAGTCTCCATCAAGGAATTCAAGCTCGTCTTCCTTGTCCACAACGTCGGCCATGTGGACTACGACCCCTCTTGAGGGCATGTCCTCGATGCCGCATAACGAATCGGGCTGCCGTCGGATAGGGTCGAAGAGGAGAGCGGCATAGTGTACCGAACCACGGACTTGCACATGAGGGGTGGCTTCCCTGATGATTCTGCGGAGTGCTTTAAAACTCTGAACACATTTCCGTTGAAGGGCGCCCTGGAGGCCTGGCGACTCAGGGTGCTGGGCCACAAGGAGTGCAGCCGCATCGATCAGGCGGCACTGCTCGCCGATTTCTTTGAAGTGCTCTCGACTTTTGGGGTATGCCACCCGTTCGTAATGAAGGCGGAAGTGTGTCTCCCATAGGGTTCGACAAAATCACCCCACTTCTTCAGGGGTAAGAGACTCTGGTACGCGAAAATTCAGCGCAGCCGTCGGCCAGAACTTCTCCGGGAAGTAATCTGCTACGAGAATACTCTAGAAGCTCCTGGGCTCCGACTTAGGGTCTGACCCTGTGTTACCCCACTCTTCATCCAGGGGCGGCTGAGGGACTGGTAGCGATACCGAGGCGGACCTCTGGGATAGTAAACTCGGCGGCGGAGAGTACGGCGAGCGAGCTGACTGGCCACCAAATTCCAGGCCATCCTCCGAAGAGTAAGGTGACCTGGCCACAATGTCGCGATACGATGGGTTGATAGCCAAAACTTCTGGAACAGGAGTCGCAGCTACCGGAGATAGGTCGTGTCGTCGCACTACTGCTGTTGGCCACCAAAATAGCTCTCCATGATCTCTCGTAGAGGTAGAGGGTGCTTCTGGTGACAATGGTGGTGATTACGCCGTCGAGACCTGCGGAATTCCCAATATTTCTTCTTCCTAGTTGTATCTACGGAGAGAGATGGGAATCTGGTGGACCTCATATTCTGGGAGAATGAGGCTAACACGTCTGGTTCCTGCCCCAGTCCTTGATATGGAGGAGCGGGGAGAAGGTTCCATTGCTGAGTCCCATTCCGCCTCCAAGTCGGAGAAGCGGGCATGTTTGATCTCCACCTGGGCCATCCCAGGATTCTTCTTGTGGCGGCGACGACCCGCTTTCCTGCCCCGGGGTGGCTCTTCGGGATAGGGTTAATCCCTACCAAGCAGTCTCGGGGTGGCGGTGGCGCCATGGCGGAGAGGACCCCCACCCGAGATAGCCGGGGTTCGAGGGGCACCGGGGAAAATGTCGAAGGGAACATGGGGAGGAACTCCATGAACAACACCCATGTGGGTGGAGCCTCTGTTGGAATCGGCAGACGCATGGGGAGGACCTCCATGGTCGATGCAGGCGGAGCGAGGTTGACCTTCACTCCCCGAGTTGCTGGGGCGAGGAGGACCTTCGTCGGTCGCAGATAGGACGTAGGGAGGGCCCCCATGTTGAAGAAGGACCGGATGGATGGTGCCTTCAGATCAGCGGTCAGGGGCAGGAGGATGGACTCCATACCCTGTAAGTGGGCACGGGAAAGGTTTCCGCGCTGAGCATCACTGCCGCGGGGCAGGTCTTCCTTCGGGATGTGGGTAGCGCGAGTCATACCTTCATGACGATATTCGGAGCGGGGAAGGCCCATACTCTGTGAAGTAGTGGTACGGGGTGGGCCTCCGTACGGGGTGACATCACCGCGAGTTAGTTCACGGTGATCACCACTCAGGCCTGCCACCCGGAGAGTCAACCCAGCCTGCCCGTGGGGCGGTTGGGGTCTCGATCTTGGTCGGGTGAAGGAGTTCCCCTGCTCAGTGTATGCAGGGGCTTCATGATGCACGTCGGCGGTGGCTTGGGCCACTGTAGCTGTCGACGTCGACGCGCCTGGGTGAGCATCCTCAGCCCGGGCCCGGCACTGACGTCGGGTCAGGCGAGCTGGTGCAGGTGGTGTAGGGACCTAGCCTACCTGCTCTTCCTGCGGAGTCGGATGGCGGCGCTGACGCAGCCGGGCAGGAGCTCTCGCCTGGAGCCCTTGAGTCGGGACCCTGAGCGGGCTGATCCGGACAGCGCCCACCTCTTCAGCGTAAGGCGAGGAGTCATCAAGGCATCCTGGGGACAAGCTCCCGAAACGGTTGAATGTTGGGGTGGGGAGAAGTGGCTCCATGCACGGCCTGTTAGGGCGGCATTGACGGTGGGGCCTGGAGGCCTCCAGGTCCAGGCAGGCCATATCCCGAGTTGGGATGACCCCTTCTTCCTCGTACATGTGCACGAGGTTGTTGATCACCATTAGCTGGATGACCTCTGATGGGGAAAGGGGACGTGGGCGCCCCGTATTCCGCGATGTGGTAGCCGTCGTGGCAGTAACGATGCCATGTGGGGTGGCTGGGGCGGTGTTTCCCCTGCCCCGCGTAGGCGAGGAGCGGGCGGTGATCGCGTCTCCATAACAACAACTTGGTTCCTGAGAAACGAAGGGATCAACTCGTCAGTACTGAGAGGAAAAGGATTGACAACCAGTGCCCCAGCGCCCTTCCATTCTCCACGTCTATAAGAAGGATCCATGCCAACATGATGCAGAACAGAGTGCCCCACGTTTTACTACCCCGACTTCCGGTGAGTTTCACGACAGGCCCGCTATTTTCTTAGCGGGACCAGGCGCCAGATATCTGGATCCAGTGACACGTCAATCTAATGGTCTCTCGAACGCTAATAATCTCCATAATGAGGAGAAGAATTTCACGTCGGGTTCACCATTTCTGTTTCCGATGCTTTCGCCAGGGCGCGTGCGCATCCGTCCATGGAGGAGGGCGCGCAGTGCTTTGTTGCCCCGTATTCCCGCTTTCCAAAGGCGGGCGGTATACGCTCCTTATTCAAGGACGTCTAATCCTTGATCGAAACGGGGTGATGGGATGTCGGTTCTTCCTCCCGTGGATTCCTCCTCAGAACTCGTCACCTAGTCCGGGTCTCCCTCATAGATTTAATACGTAGTTCGTGAAACTCTTCCCAGTGCCATGTTTCCATGGACGCCCGTTAATTGCACTGCTTCTGTCGGGACATTCCAAAGGGTCCGGTCAGGGAAGCAACCTTCAGTCGGGGGAGTAGTCACGTTGAGGCATCAGTAGCGTGTCTGGAACTGGGGAACCTGGTATGTCTGTCTGTTATCCCTGGTCATAGGGCTTCTCGAGGGCATGGAAGCCCGAGTCATCCCACATCGAACGTGGGGAATTATATGAAGTAGACACATATGTGAGGTTTTCCACAGATTCCCATGTTTAACACAGGGTATGCCGCGAGTTTAACTTCTAGTGGAGATGGATCAACCCGATCAGAGAATTAGCTAGGATAGATCGGATTGAGGGATTTCCCTTGAAGGGATGCTGATGTCGGGGCCAGCCCATGGGCGGTTGTGAAGAGGAGCGTACCGACATGGTCTCACCGAGATATGATGGTCCGTGCAGGAATCAGGATGGGCGGTAGATGGATGAATGGAGTGGAGGGGGAGTGAAATGGCACCATCGCAGGGGTGACGATGAGGTTGGGCTTGATCCTTGAGGAGGCTTCCTACGTATCCCCGTGGAGGGGAATCAAAGTCCGCGTAGTTCGGGATGGTGCCGGTAAACCGACGTGAAGGTGGACCTTGGCCCGATGAATGTTGTCAGCGAACCAATGTAAAAGTAGACCCGTGGGTCCACTGGTGGTGGGCTTGAACCTTGGGAAGGTTTCTTACGTACCATTCCATGACATGCATCAAATTCCTCATAGTTAAAAGGGTTTCATTAGTGAAACGACGTGAAAATAGACCCGTGGGTCCACTAGTGGTGGGCTTGAACCTTGGAAAGGTTTCCTACGTACCATTCCTTGACATGGATCAAAGTCCTCGTAGTTCAAAGGATTGATGGAATACAGTTTAACATCATGCGGGACGATAGTGAACCCTGACGTAAATAAACGACGGGCATTGGGTGTCGGTGAACCGACGTGAACGAGGGACCTTGGTCCAATGGGAAATGGGCCTAAAAATGGGGGCCTGGCGCACCGACTAGGAGACGGTTTGGGCCAATGATTGTTGGGATTGAGCCTCAGGGAGGAGTCCTACATACCATGCCTTGACACGGATCAAAGTCCTCGTAGTTCGGATTGGGGAATACAGTTTAACGTTATGAGGGACGGGGGTGAACCGACATGAATGAGGTCGGAACGACCAGATGGTGGGTTTGAACCTCGTAGAGGCTTCCTACGTACCATGCCTTGACATCGATCAAAGACCTCGTAGTTCGGGATAGTCACAACGGCTAGCCGTCGGACTAGGATGCAGTTTAATGTCATGCTGGATGAAGGTAGAACTCGACGTGAATGGTTGATGGGTGGGCTTGAACCTCGTGGAGGCTTCCTACGTACCACGCCATGACATGGATCAAAGACCTCGTAGTTCAAAGGGGCTTTGTCGGAGAACCGACGTGAAAGTGGACCTTGGTCCAATGAGTGGTGGGATTGAACCTTTGGAAGGCTTCCTACGTACCATGCCTTGACATGGATCAAAGACCTCATAGTTCAGGTTGGAATGGGTGTGCAGTTTAATGTCATGCAGGACAAAGGGAGGGGCATACAGTTTAACGTCATGTTGGACGAGGGCGAAACTCGACGTGAATGAACGACCGAACAATGTGGCTTGAAACTCATGGAGGCTTCCTACGTACCATGCCTTGACATGGATCAAAGTCCTCGTAGTTCGGATTGTAATGGGTGTGAAGTTTAATGTCATGCAGGACAAAGGGAGGGGCATACAGTTTAACGTCATGCTGGTTGAGGGCAAAAATCGACGTGAATGAACGACCGAGCAATGTGGCTTGAACCTCATGGAGGCTTTCTACGTACCATGCCTTGACATGGATCAAAGTTCTCGTAGTTCGGATTGAAAACGGTGGTCAGGGTCGGTGCTCACTCTAAGCCCACGTGAGTCATGCTCGGTGTGAGAAACAAGAGGTTGCAAGGACCAGATGATCACGTCGCGAAGGATGCGTCCGTGATAAGCGAAGAGGGGCTTACGCATTAGGCGCCCATGGTGCTTGGACTTACTCTAGGATAGAGGCCCGTGGTGCGAAAAAGTACAGGAAAAATGGACCTTGGTCCAAAGATGGGAGGTTCCTCGTTCCCTATCACACCCTCCACCGACCTTGGTAGTGGGGAAGTATGGAGATGCAGAGGTGCAGCCATCCGTTGGGGAACTAGGGTCTCCCTTCTCCTATGAACATATGCCACTCCAAAAAGGAGGATATCATCCCTTGTGGATGTGTGATTCCATTCCTATGGAGAAGAGTGGTGTAAAGAATGTTCGAGCTGGGGGGACCCTTCATGAGAGGCATGAGGTTGGGTCACATTTTAACGTCAGGTGTCGAGGACGTGGTGCTTGGTAGTTTAACGTCCTGCAGCTCGGACGAGGTGGGTTCACTCCACACCCCTAGGACATACATAATCGGTACCCTCTGGTCCTTGGGGAAGGGAAGGTGCCAGTATGGCCATGGTTAAGGGGGGTTGTGGAAGGAACCATCAAGGGGTCCACGTTAGCGTGGCTATGCGAAAAAGAAATAGTCGTTTGTGTGCCTATCCGAAGAAGCATTAGGAGAAGCAACGATACTGGTGGAATTGTCCATGGGACTTTGAAATCACATCGTGCAAACCTGGAGGGTCGCACGGGAAGAGGAGTCGCTAAGCAAAGGAGTGTGCTTCGCGAAGTGGAGTGCCTTGGCCTTGTCATGGGGAATAGGTGCGAGTGGAAGGTGCTTCGCGAAGTGGAACAGTGTTCGTGGAGAACTGACTCGTGAATAAGAGGGGCCTCGCGAAGCAGGGTCCTACGAAGCAGTGTGCTTAATGAGGTGAAGTGATCCTGCCTTAGCATAGGAATCACTAGTACAGGTTGGGTGTTTCGCGAAGCATAAGCACTCCGCGGCTGCCCGGGTTCCCTTGGGAATCCCCTTCCTTCGCGAATGCCCTTGAGCTTCACGAAGGGCGTCCCTCTCGGAAGAGGGGCTCAAAACGAGACAAAGCAGAAGCGTCTCGCGAAGTAGAAGTACCTCGCAGATCTCATGATTCTCAGGGCAAAGAGTGCTTCACGATTCGAGAGAGGAGAAGCCAAAAGGTCGGATCGTCCGTCCCCGGGACTCGGGGGGAGTCTAGTATTTATAGGCCAGGGGTGCCGCGAAGAAGAACTCGCGCGCCGCCTCGGTTGCTTCGCGGCGTGCTCGCGAACGTCAATGACGTCCGTGGAGCGTTACCGCCTCTGGAGGTTCACGGAGGGCTCACGAACGTCAAATGCGTTCGTGGAGAGTTACCGCTTCTGGAGCTTCACGGCGGGCTCGCGAACGTCAAATGCGTTCGCAGAGAGTTACCGCTTATGGAGCATCGCGGCGGTCTCATGAATGTCAAATGCGTTCACAGAGAGTTACCGCCTCTGGAGCTTCGTGAGGCCGCGAGGATCGGGGTGCTTCGCATCGAGGCTTTGCGTTGGGGCTTCGCGTCGGGGCTTCGCGAGGCAGCGCGCCAGCCTTTTTCGTGCATTCCTTCTATGCCATATTATTTTGGCGCCAACAATAATCAACGTAATGACCCCTCTAATACTACATGTATGTTCTAGGAAAATGGAATCATGTTAGTCATTGTACCACACATTAATTTTCCATTAACAATGATAAATACGAGATCTGTTACGATAATAAAATGCCAGATCTCCAGAATAGAATAACGACTGAATGAAATGAAAAGGTGTCCTGAAACCATTGAAGATGATCATTATATGTTGGATATAGTTAATTTAATTAATAGAAAAGAATTGTCGTGATTTAATTCTCTCTCCGTTGATGTTTCTGGTCACGATCTGATGTGATCTGTCGTTGCGTCATACAATCCAGGCGTAGGATTCCTCTAGTAGTGATCCACACATGCTCCATGTATCTCTATATGTTTTCGAATATATATTCGGGTTCTAGTGCGGAAGAACCTTCGCTTGCGATGTCTTCCTTCGATCGACTTGATCTGGTGGTGGTGGAACACTCTCTCGTAGCTTGAGATTGTTCTTAGGGGAATGGAATTTTCTCTTGTCTTGAGAGATTTTCCAAATCTGATGTCAACAACACCCAAAAAATTGGGTAGGATAATTAGAATTATATAATTGTTATTTTAGTTATATAGAATACTAATATTAATTAATTACTAGATATCTTTTATTTATTTCATTTAATTCTTAGTAATACCCCTTGTCTAATTATAACAGTTGACTATTATTATTACTTCACATGCACCCAAAAAATTACATATAATATTATTTGTTTAAATATATAATATTATTTCTCATAAAATACAAAAAATACATGGCGTGCATATATAATATATTTGGTGTGTACTTTTATTTTCCCATTTTTCATTATTTACTCCACCACATTTATTAGACCTTGAATAATGTCTATTTATTTTTCAAATATATATCATGGCATTATATGATAATAAATATATTATTTTGGCACAATATATTCTCTCAAATAACTTGTGTCGAAATAAATGTGATCAGGAATCCTTGAAATATTATTAAACCAGAACTGAGAATAATCTTTATTCAACTTGTTAAATTAATATTTAACTGAGATACTTGGACACACATAGTGTGTGACACTCTAGGCCTCTTTCTCAGTGTAATTAGGTTGAGCTTGCCTAAATTCCAAGGATAGAATCTAGAAACACGCTAGGGCACCCATTGAGAATGATGTTAACACCTCAATGACGTCTCACCTCCTATGAACGCTTACCTTGTAATATAATCCCTTTCTCTCGATATCTCGAATCAAGTGGGTTTCTTGCTTGTGCCACCAACCCATGTACTCGATTATTCTTTCGTTGACTTCTTGGAATTGATCTCACCCATTCCTTACCATGGACATTTATTTATTTAGTCTATATCAATTCAATCAAAAGGGCCTAAGATATCTACTTCTTTTATGGAACAGAAGTCACACATCATTTCTTGTATTATTTATTAATGCAGTATTACTCGTGATGCACCCAACATATCCCACCTCCCTGCAAAAAGTGTGTCGTCACAGTTTTCATCAAAAAAATTAAGCATGCATGTGGTAATACTCATTAATACTAATCATCATGTATAAGGAAAAATACATATGTCCACATATAAGAACATCCAATGACACTATGAAATGTGTATTTCCTACTAGCGGGCCTCATTCTCATAATATCCTCCAGGATATTACCATGGGAGCACACCATGAGATGGTGCCTTTGATTTTTATAATTCGTTACCCCTAATTGAATATATTATTGGTGTCTCTCAAATAACATCATCCGGCCAAAAAAATATATGCAAGAATAATTTTATGGCACTTCTGGGTCCTCATCATAACAGGGATCCACTATGACCCTTTAATGAAATTGTTATCTGTATTAAATTATCACATGAATTTTCACGCGGAAGAACAATAAAGATTTGATAAAGTACTAATTAATGAATAAATTAAAAAGTAGTAGGTTCTAGGCCCCAACATTCAATAAAGGGTAGGTACATATCATCCCCGCGTCTCTCCATGTCTACCAATCACATCTGTACACTATCATTCAATCACCTCTGAGCACCATCAATCCATGACTCCCCACGACTTATTCTAGTTATACATCGTCAGAATAAGACACAACAAGGTGAGAGAGAGGCCCGTGTAGGGGTGAGTATTAAAATACCCAGTAGTGACCCTGAGACCCCCAATGGTATCCCATAATTCCAGAAAAGAAAATCCACAAAGAATGATCTCAATCAGAAAGAACAAATAAAAAGACAGACCATAGAAGGTATAACTTATGTATATAAGAAAAGATGGTTATTTTTAAATATATATCATTTCATTCAGTCAAGTGGCTATGCTGATGACCCACAGAAGGTCACCTGGTGTTGACCCACAAAATATCACTCGGTAATGACACACACAAGAACACTATGTATTGTCCCACAGATGATCGCTTAGTGTTGACTAACACAGGATCACTAAGTGCTGACCCACACATGAGCTCTTAGTGCTGACCCACACAGGATCACTCTATGTGGACCCACACATGATACACTAGTGATGACCTATAATGGATCACTTGGTGATTACCCACATACGATCACCAGGTGCCGAACCAGGTAAGATCGCTCACTACGGACCCACACAAGATCTCTAGTTGCTTACCCGTAGAGGATCGCTCGGTACTGACCCACAAAGGATCGCTCTGTGATGACCCACATAGTATCTCTCTTCATTCATCATGTCATAGAAAGCCACTAGATTCCCGCACAAAGAACGCCTTATTTTGGGGGGATCCTCCTCTCATGCCATTGGTCATAATTCAACTGGAACAATGTCCTATAAAGAATTAACCCAATTAAATACCACGTCATAAGGGTTCCAATGCAATGGATGGAACAACAACCAGATTCCATTTCTATATGTCATAGGCATTTTATTGTAATGGGCCCAGATGGATTCTTGTATGATCCAACCTGGCCATACTCTATCTTTCTACAAAACTCATGTGGAGTATCTCAAAAGAAACACCTCTTCCTAAGGCTTCCAATACGGCAGAGGGTTTATCAAATAGACGTTTGACTTAGGAGATATTCATATTTATTCATAACGAGTCCAAAAGGGGTCTATGTAGTGTCTGACCCAGTTTGGGTGACCCGGTCCACCGGGCCCGGCCTCATGGGGCTGGACGTGGCCCAGTTCAGCTAGACCTTGTCCAGTCCGATGGGCCATGAGCTCGGCCCACTAGGTCATGGGCTAGGCCCACTAGGTCACAGGTGAGGCTCACTAGGCTAGGGGTTTGACCCATCTCATCAGGCCTGGTGAAGGCTCCTAAGAAATTAAACCACCTGGACCGGTAGTTGGGCAAGAGTTTCTACTCCCCTCTTGAACTATTGAGCCGTTCAGGTATTCATATCAATAGTGTTGGATGTCTCTGAACCACCTAGATGCCCTCATTGATCGGCTTTCTACAGAAACCGTGGACCGCGGTTCTGCCCTCCACTATAGCTCGAAGCTGTGGCCCTCCTCCATAGCACGAAACTCAGCTCTAATGTGTCTAGCATAAGATTATTTCCCCTTGAATATCATAGGGCCTTAGGGTTCTATCGTCCTTTCATGGATGGTGGGTATTGGCTACCGGCTCCCTCGGTTTTCCACTTCACCCCCCTCAGTTGTTAGTGTCACCGGGCCAGCCGAGTTTTAAGGGTCAACCAATGAAGCTCCAGTGGTCCGATTTTATTCTAGTTTGTCCTTACGGGAATCCCTAGATGGTGCTTACACTGTGTGGCCCTTGGTTACACCATTCCACAAAATCTTCGGGTTTCCCACGAAGAACACAACCAATACTGAGACCCACGGGTGGTAGAGACATTGTTCTTTTGGCCCGCACCCACTGTGTCTGCATAATAACATGGAAAGCATTTGAAAAATGAACAACTCTTAGTTAAAAAATGTAACCTCATACCTCAAGTTCATTCTATGTTGTTGCGGATGATATAGGATTGTACACATTCGAGGGTGAAGCTGATGAAGGAGGAGGTTCACGTCCTTTGACAGTCGTCGTTAAATCCTCCAACAGTCCTCAAAGCTCCATTCTACATTGGTGGAAGACTTTGTCAGCACTTTTTCATAGGTTCCTCTCTTCAGTTCCAAAAACCCCTACCCGAGATTTTTTTAAATATAAAAATAAAGGAGATCAACTCACCGCATAATTAATGATATTAATTAATAGATTAAATTAATTTACCTATTTATTCTCCCAACAGTGTAGTTACACAACCAAGTATAGCCAACCATTAAATATTATGACAACCATGATGTCCCTCCATCGCCACTCAATAGTTGCTAAGAAATAAATAAAATTACTCATTGAGATATTTTAATATTATTTTTGGTAAATTCAAAAAATTTACTTCTTCATCCGATAATTACTTTTTGAATTTATACTTCCCTTAAGTTAATCTCGGTGTACTAGATTCAACAGTGACCTCATATTATTAATCAGAGCACAAGTTCAAAAGATATAAATCAACAACCACACATTACTGAATGTATCATAAAAAAATTTCAAAATTTCTTTTCGGGCTCTCCAGGCCTCAGAATCAGGTACAGTCAATTTTCACAGACTCATAATAAACCTAAATAAATTAAAAAAAAAATTATATGGAATTTCCAAGTCTTTACAAGGATCCTTCCATGGAGGCTCCCAAGAAGTAGTTGCATCCAAGGTGACTCAAAAATCCCCTAGATCACCAATGTTGGGGAGCGAGCCATATTATCATTTCAGGGAAATTCTCTTGAAACAATACATTGTTGGAATGGAGTTAATTTTCTCCCGATTTGGACCTTGTGGTGGTTGTTTTAATGATGAAATGAATCCACCATGTCTTGGTGGGCCATCTCCCTTTGGCGAATGACCCCTCCTTCTCATATCACCATATGAGTGTGTCATTAATTGTCCTCTAAATGATCTTTGAGGGTTCGGAGGAGCGTAGGGACCCTGTAGCTATTGTCTTAGAACATGTTGTGGAATAGGTTGAGTTTTGCAGGATTTCCACATTAGCATTTCTCATGCACCTGCATCTATGAGATTATGTGGTTGGTTTCCTATTTACAGGGTCTTAAAAATCATGAATATTTATCCATCAAAATAGATAAAAGGAATTAAATTCCCATATCCACCACACCATTATATATTATGTGGTTGGGGAGAGAGATTCGTTCTAACGATGTCATAGGCCCAAATGACCAACAGTTTACAACCCCGATTCATAGGGTGTTTATCATAAGGACCATGTTTTGATCATAGGGTCCTGGAACAAGATTGATTTATTTGGGGAATTTCTAATCCACAGATTATTTGTACATTAACACTTCCAATATAGGGGAGAATAGTTTCACATTATACACCAATTCTTGATCCAATGAGCTATATGACTACTCCCCATGGTTATAGGATAAAATAATTCACATCAATTTCACCATTTCTATTTCTAATTCTTTTCCCATGGCATGTGTACTGCTACATGTCGAGTTATGATGGAATCACATTTTTTTACCCTGCATTCCCACTTTCAAGAAGGTGTGAAGTATTCATCACTGTCTTCAGTGATGTATTCTCCTTGATTGAAACGAGATGAGGGGATGTCAGTTCCTCCTTCATAGGATTCCTCTTTGGAACATGTTTCGTAATCTAGGACTCCCTCATATATTTGATACATGTTCCTGGAACTCGTTTTTGAAGCGATATCTTTGTGGACCCCACATAATTACATTTCATATGTTAAGAAATTACAAAGGGTCCTGATGGGGCCGCATCCTTTGGTTATGAGAGTAGTCACATTAACCCCCACTAGACTAGCTGGACTATGGTAACATTTGTCACATTTATATTCCCCATGGGAGGAATACTTATAAATGTATCATGGGCACGAAACCTGAGGCATCCTATGTGGATCATAAGGTATATGATTCAAAATGCGTATTTTCTGTGTGTTTCACCTTATGAATCTCTTATTTGGCAAGAGGAAGCTGAATTCATAGTGTAATGACATCTAAATCTTTCACCTCATGAACAACATATTTTTAATTAGAATGAATTATGATATTAGTCATGATTTTAACGCATTGAAATGATTGAGTGAGATAGATCATAATTCCCCATGGAGGAGGATTTGTGGGGGTGATACCATCTGAGTAAACACTTAGAAGGTTTTCCATTTCTCTTGATCATAATTATTGTGATGGAAATCCCATTTTGGTGTGTCCCATAGTGGTATTATGTCACATCATGAAGGAATATCGAAACACTCATAGAGATGGATTTTGGTGGTTTTCCTCTTCGAGGGGACTCCTTAGTATACCATCAGTTGTGATTGAGCCACATGGTGGAATCCTATGCATCCATATAGAAGGAAATGATGAAAACTGTCATAGATTGATGTCATAGTTTAATTTTTTTTGATATGAAATGTCCACATAGTTTAAAATCATATGGTAAGAACACTCGAATCAAAAATGATACATTAGTGAGGGATTGAATGGGGATTACACATAGATGATTCCATTTATATGTGGATTTCTATTGATTTGATTGTGTGGGGCTTACACATTGATCTTTCCATGTGCTACATGGATATTCAATAGTGTGGTTTGGGCTTACGCATTATAGCATCTCTGGTGTGTGGCATGATATTTCAAGGATGTTGCGGCCTATTTAAAATCAAGGAGTATGTGGATAGAGAGGAGGGAGTGGATGTAGTGGATTGGGTTATTGGAGTGTCGGGTTTAGACCTCAAAGGGTCTTCATATATATCATTGTTTTTTTGGGAATAAAATCTCATGACATTCAGGATGGGTATTTGGAGATTGCAATATAAAATGAGGCTCGTCTACTTAGGGTGTATGCATGAATATTCCCATCTGGAGGGACATAGTTGAGGAATACTCTATAAGGGAGGATATTTGAATTGGAGGTTGGATTTCATGGTCACTTCTATCCTCTAAGAACACATGATTCATGCTTGTTGTGAGAAACAAGTGGATATAGTAGCCCTGATAGTATTATTGTGAAAAATTCTCCCTTGATTGACGATGTGGGGATTAGTCATGGGGGAATCCCACTAGGGTGGTCTTGTTCCCTTTTATAGGAGGAGGTGTCATACTTTGATGATTGTACATGGGGCATTATTTATATATTTCATGAGGTAGTACTATAGGTTAACATCAAGTTATGAGGAATTTAGAGAAAGGATGTTTTATGCCATGCTGCGTGGATATGGGGGGACACAATTATTACCCCTTAGGCCTACATAACTGTAGCTCATTCACCCCTGAGAGGGGATGGATTCGATAATTCAAGGGTGTCACGGTGTAGATGAGTGGTCTATCAAGTGGTCCACATTAGCATACCTATAATAAGAAACCAAAATAATTTATGTACCTATAATTATAATGAAATGGTATGTGGGGATGTTAGGCCACACATGGAATTGATTGGGCCATATGAATGAGAAGAACAGGTCACATGTGGACTTGAAGTACATATGAACCAATCGTGGATGTGTATGGAGGCATAGAGCAATCAACCATCACAAAGAGGTGTCAGAAGAAGGGTAGAAACATTGAGAGGCCTAGGAGACCTGAATCATGAAGCTATGAGACTCATAGAGAGGAGGTTAATGATGATTTAGTTCTTCATAGAGGTCAAGGGATTTGATAACGTGTGGTATTCATGAAACATTAAAATAGTACCACGAGATGATGTCTTTTCTTGGGAATGGAGTTCTTTGTGAAGGGTTTATGCTTCGTGAACCCCCATGTACATAGAAGGGCATTCTTCATCTATGAAGGTTGTGGGCCTTCACAAAAGGCATATCCCCATTAAGATGCCGAATTTAAGATTATATTTTTGTCAGTATATTTAAACTCATGATATATTTGAAGACCCATTTAATCCTAGCTTGCAATGCTCGAGTGCTTCACGAATCGGGAGGAATCCAGAAGACTAAAAGTTGGGTAACCATTTCTTATAATTGGAATGTGCTAGATACATTTAGAAAAGAGGTTTCATGATATATTATGTGGTTCACGAATGAAATTTTAGCTTCATGAATGGTTGTGGTTGTGTCAAACTCGTGGAGCCTAGCATGAACGAATCATGCAGTCATGAAGGTCTTCAATATCATGGTGAATACCATCAGACCCTCATACATTTGTAGAGGGAATGGAGTCATTTCCTATGGGCTTCACAAACTATACACTTTAGAGTATTTTTGGTGATTTTTTTCTTGTATTCACTTAATAATGGTAGTGGCCTCATGATCTAGTCCCATGGCAGGTGTTTGGACATCAAAAGAATGTTAGAGATGAGTAAAAAAATAGAAGATTTTTATGAGATATTTTTATCAACCTTCACCAAATTAGAAAATTTTGTGCCTGGTGTCAAAATAAAATGAACTATTTTAGTAATCATTCACAAGTTCACGTAGTATATAGAATAATTATTAAAAAATTATAGAATCACTATATGAAACCCCTGGGTAATTATAATAGATATCATAGGAATAATCTGGTTAATAATTTTAAACTATGATGAAAAATAATTAGTGAGAGACATTGGGATATTTATAAAGATATTTTTTGGGATGTAAATAAGGATATGTCCATGGAAGATTAAAATTACATATAAATGTCCTAGAATTCTATTAAAGGGTAGTTAAGGTGGTGTAAAAGGAGTTAAATCATGTAATTGATACTATAGGTGGAAGTTGATATAGAATATAGGTAACTAGGGAAAATAACAATGAAAATGTTACATTGATAGGGATTTGGGTGTAACTTGTTTTCTAGATATAGGTTGTGATGGACACCATCTTCGAAATTCCTTGGAGACATAACATGTAATTTCACAAACTCTTTATGAACCATCATGATGTATTTTAATAAATAGTAACTATGAATGGTCTATAATAAACCTATGGTGTCATATATTTAAAATTGGTCTTCATTTAGTCTTCTTATAATTGAATTTTCATTATTATGACTTTTTCCAAAAACGATTTTGGTCTCACAAGCATTTGGATTTTGGTTTTAGTCAATGTTATGAACAATATGGAACATGGTTAATATTTAATGTGATGGAAAATTTAATTATGATAAAAAAATGGGATGATGACTAAAGTGAAAGATATTATAATTAAGTCTACTCAGTTATCATGGGACATGATTAAAAATGTTCACCATATTCAAAAATCGAACTCACTAACGAATGAAGGATAGAGTATTATGAGAGTTCCTAAATTTGAGGTCATGGATAAAAGATGATTCAATTTCCTAAATGTTGAAAATTTGTAAAGAAACACCCAAGGAAAACTCTCAATGGGAAAACAAGATGTTTTTGGTTTGGAAATGAATGTTAGAAAGCATGTGACTACAAAGGGAATAAATGATATTTTCATTTGACAAAATGGATGAGAATAATTGTTTCCCTATGGTATTATGGACATTTGAATGGTTTAACTGTAGATGTTATTGGATATATTTTAATTAATGTCTTAAGGAGAATTATCATTAGTTGAATAAAAAAGGATGTTCGATTAATGAATATATTGATGATGATGATGAGACTACAATGGAAGATGAATGAAATGTATTGTTTAGGAATAAGTATACTTAGCATATTTAATTGTTCAGTAAGTATATAGGATGATTGATGTGATAATATTTTGTAATTCAATAATTAAGTTATAGAAATCCTGAAATATATAAGAATTTATCATTATTATTTTTTGTTAAGGATATACATGAATATTTTGAATTGTACTAATAAACTAGAATTGTGATTTAAAAGGAATATAATATTTTAGGAAAAAAATGTGACTGTTTGATGATAACCCATAATATGTTCCTTTATTTGAGAAAATAAAGTCTATTTTGGATATTGAGATAATTTATATGGATAATATAAATTAGAAATCATTGATGACCCTATAACTGATAAAGGATTTGTTGAAAAAGTGAATTATTTTATCTTTTTTTTATATTTATGGAATTAATGGTCATATGGTATTTTTTTAATAATAGTGGGAATTATTTATGTGACAAACAAGCATGTATGTTTTCACTGATACTGTACGATAAATTTGGCTATTTCCCAGATTTGGGAGAATAGATTACCAAGGTATTCATATAATTGGTATGTGACCATTATGTGATGATTAATGATATTTGGATTGTTAATGATATATTAAATTTGAGATATTTTGTTACCTTATAAATAATTTTTTGATTTTGTAAGGGCTATAATGTTAACCATTTATGGAATTCTTTTATTTGAATACTAGATGTGGTTTTTGATATTAATGAATTACTTCACAATATAATGATTTATAAATATTTTATAACTGATCTTAATCAATTTTTAACTATAGATTGAATGAATGAATTATCATTCATTTGGGGACTTAGTAAGTTTTTTAAAAAAGAACTAAATTAATCTTTGAGATGATGAGATGATGAGTAAATTCTTCAAGGAAGAACCATAGGATGATATTTTTTCTTTGAAAAAAAGATATCAATTATGCACATTTTCAATTTTTTTATAGCTCTATATGTTATTGGAATTACAAAAATATAATAAAAGGGTCTTGTAATAATCTTTTTTCATTTATGAAGATTTTTAGGATATTAATAACCATATTTAAACCAATTTGTTTATGGATTTCGAGTCTAGAATCTTCTCTATATCACCCACATTCTTTTGGTCTATGTTCTATATCACTCTCCATCGGTATTAGGGTGTTAATTTTCTCTAATTTATCTTTTTTTTAAACTCCCACTTATTTTATCCTATTTTAAAGCCTAGATTGTGTTATTACAGATTAAATTCAGACATCCATTGAATTTTTTTATATGAATTTTTATTAATATTTTTCATGATATGGGTTATAGTGATGCAATTTCCTAACGTTAAACCTTTGATGGGCATGTTTAATTTTGAGGGAGTAATTTATTTTATGGTTGTAGAATGTAACAACTACAAATTTAATGAAATATGTTTCCCAAACTAACATAATATTTATGATATTGTTTGTAATAAGATACACCAATTTTAGATTTTGTTATACGTAATGATGATTTTAAACAAAATGTGACGTACAAAAAATACTATTATTTAAAATGATAGTTGTCTCAAAGAAATTTTAATGGTGGGTATGAATATGATTTTATATACTTGGAAAATATATGGATTACCCATGTATATAAAATGATTTTTTGATGACCAATTAATTATAAATAAAAATAATAACTATTACAAAAATGGAAATATTTTTCAAAATAATATTTATTTATTTAAAAACAATAGTTTCACATAAAAAACAAGAAAGTTTTAGAAAAATGTATTCAAAGAATTTAAATTTAATATTTCTAATCACCTTTTAAACATTCATTTTATGTGTTTTCTAGGCAAGATAGAATAATGTATCAACTTTTACACTTAAAACAATATTTTTCTAAAAATAATTATTTTCTCTTTTTGAACACTTATTCTAAAAATAATTTATAAAATTTCCATGAAATATATTTTAAAAATTAATATACATTTCTAAAATAAATATTTCAATATTTTATTAGGTTTACTTTTTGATTATTTTTTGAAAATATTAATTATTTTATTAGAAGTGAAAAATTATGAATATTAATTAAAATTTTCCTTTTCATTTAAATTATATATAAAGATAAATTATTTATTAAACAATTTTATAAATTCAAATTAGAAAAATTATATGATTAATAATCCCATTTAATTTATTTGAATTGTTTTCATATTTAATTATGTTATAAAAACATTGTATACATTTGAACATTTTATCGTTGAAAACCATGTATTATTGTTATGTCTATTAGATTAATTGTAAATTATTTCTTAAGAATTTTTAAAATGAAATTTTAAAAAATGAATTAAATATTTGAAATAAAAAAATATTATCTTATAAGGTGAACTTAATTTTTTACAAAATGAAATGTAATATTATTTACTCAAACTAAAGTGGAAATGGGTTTACTCTGGATATAATGTAAAATGATAAGGATAAAAACGCCATACATTCTTGTATAAAATAACTTTTCTGTTAACTGTATGATCATATAATGTCTATGTTAATATCATACTCTTTTTTCAGACTTCTTTCATGATAAAAACGCCCATACACCATTCTCTTTTCATAAAATTTGAAGTGTTCCAAGGCCCACTAATTTAAAAGGACACCCCAATTATGTCCTCTCCAAAACATCAAATGATTTTATATCAGCCATATCCAAAAAACATACATACCAATATCCCTCCTCCCCGTATATATACAAATAATTTTTTTCCAAAAAAATAAACTAGTAATTATTTTGTTGCAAACCTAAGGAGATTACGTGAAGACAATATAACATATATCAATGATCGTTTTTATTTTATTTCTTAACACACCTAATTAAATTATAATTAAACCAGAAAGATATAATAAACTCATATTATTACATATAAATAGATATTTTGATATAAATTTGATCATTTATATTGATCCTATATTCAATCAAATGGGTTACAATATAATCATTGGTGTATAAGGTGGACTACCACATCACAAACTGATGTCATTCATTTATCAATTTTCACATAAAATGGTTGGGAATGATGATGTATATAAATTATATAAATTATATTTATAAAAAAAATTTAATTATGGAGTCATTATATCATTTAATTATTTTTATACTTTCCATTTTATAGAAATATGATAATGTAGCATGTATATACGGTGGACTACCACCTCTCAAAGCGATGTGATCATTTTATCACTTTCGCATTACACAGAACACAATAAAGATAATTTTAATAAATATATATTATATAAATGACTTAGTTATGATATTAATAAAATATATTTCATTATTAATAGATAATATATTATTTTCATTCATACATTATCAGTCACTGTCTCAAGATGACGTTGTTCATGTATGTGTGGAGTACCACTTTCTGGAAGCGGGGTGACGCTCACTTGTCATCCCCACACCAAATGGATGATATATATATATATATATGCATATTTAAATTAATAATATGTATTTATTATATTATTATCATTAAGTAATGATACAATAATAAATATCTCATTTTCATAATGACCATTGAAAAATGGAAAATCTACTCATGCATACATAAGGCCTATCATCTTAATGATCGTAATATATTTAATTTCTCAACGTTGTTTTTTATGTTCAGTCCAAAAACATTTTGATGTATAAATATGATAATTATTTGATTATTATTATTCCTTAGATAAATTAACCATTATCGACATATGTGGAATGAAAATAAAAAATCAAAACATGTATAAAACACAAATCACTTATTTCCTAAAACCTAATTTGACGAAGAATTAGTAATAAATGGTTAATAAATTTTCAAAAGTAAATGATATATTTTATAATATATAAACTTATGGTTTTATAATACATTTATAATTATCCTATATTTATTATACATGTTGTTTTAATGTGTTTGAAGGAATTCAATTAATAAGGTATGGGATTTATAGTTTCTCTTTTATTTTTATTAGACATATGAAAATTCACCAGTCGTTTATTTTATGTTGTGTAGTACTACCCATTTGATGTTTTATATAATTAATATAATTTTATCAACTTTATTAATGTTTCATTTACTATTATTATTTATTATTTCTCATAATAAAAATAATACTATAGTTGAAAGGAATTTATGTCTCACTTTTATTTTCTATAAGAAACATTACATATTCGCTAATTACGTATTTTATTTGTTGTATATAATTACCAATAAATTGTTTTAATTAATATCCATACAATTACGTGTATTCCATTAAATTGTAGGATTTATCTTTTTTTGGGATTATTTTTCAAATTTTACTGAAATGTAGAAGAATTTATGTTACATTATTATCATTTATCGAGACTATTTATGGCTAAGTATCTAAAGGTGAATAATAATAATCTACCACAGATGATCTATCCTGATTTTCATACTCATATATTTATGCAATATATTTTCATGTAATTTACACAGATTTACATTCCATGCCACAATATATAATTTAGAAAATGATTTTAAGAAAAAATATTCAATATTTATCTCTTTGGGAAAAGAACCATTTTCTTCCACAACTATGTTTTTGGAAAATATTTTAAAAAAATGATATAAATATTCAAAAAATGATTTATTAAATAAAATTATACTTATGTTCGATTTATTTAAATATATTTTAATTAAACATTATTTCATTTCCCATACAATGACCGTTTCCTTTTTATTGAAAATTTGAATGGAGTATTTCTCTTAACAGGTACCATATAAATGGGATTTTCCACTATGATTAAAATTATTTTATTTGAATCTTTCATAATATGTTTTCTATATATTCTAAAAGAATATTATTTTCAAATTATTTTATGAATTTTTTATTTTCATAATTGATTTTCAATGAATATTTATTTTCCTCAAGAAATGATCCAAGTGATATATTATAATAATTATCCACATGATATGACATCCATTAAGGTAGATTATGAGTAAATGGGGATACGAACCCTGTATAACATTATTATTATTTATATCAATGGTTTTACCCGAAAATATTTTATAAAAGCAATTTTCCTTCCATATTTTATTATAGGATAAAATTTTTATGAAACTAGGTAATTTTACAATGTGTTATGCTATGTTGAAATGATGAAATGATTATAAAGCATGTCTATTTTATATAGGTTAATATATGATTAAATATTCAAAAAAACCATTCAATTTCAAGTTTTATATTTGAATATTGATTTATGATCATGTGTAAAATATACCTATGATTTTCATTATGTGATGGGTGGGACCTTTTTCTCCCTCCAATTAATTTGTTAAGTATTCATAATAAATGAGATAAATTAGTATATACATGGTTATCTCATTGTCATAAGGGAGTACAAGGGAGCTTACCCTAGACATGAAATAGTGTACGCTGGAGGTTATCCCAATACCAATGTAGGTACGTGATTAGTTATCAAAATCTTATCATGCTATTGGTTTCTTGATTGATAGAATTAACATCATATTTTCCATGATAATGTATATAGAATAATTCCAATTATTATAGAAATGTTATTCTCTCATGGATAATGTACTTGGATTTCTATACGATTCATGTCTTATGAACAACCAAAAATTACCCTATGAATCATGATTATGATCTTTGATATACATGGTATGGCTTTCATATGTTATGGTAATGTTCTCATACAATTTTTTTTATTCTTGCATATCTACCTTATTTACCCTTATTGAAAATAAGAGTTAATGCATTCCTATACAGACTCACCTCATATTATAAAGAAAATTTTTATGTAGTTTAACATTTTGAGTAGTAATAAAGGTGATGATCTCTTTGGGAGATGATAATGATATTTCCCCAAATTAGAACTGTCACAACCCATCCTCAGGGCCTGTTCCATGACTACCCTATTCCTGCCTTCCATAGGCCGTGGGCTGGTGACTAGAACCGAAGGCGTAAATCCCGATAAAAGGGAAGGCATTGCCTTTATATAAGAAAACAAACACCACAGTGTACGCAAGCTGAAGTAATCATTAAGAAAACTGAGTACAAAATTAAGTGCTGGAATGTAAATTGGCCTGTATACAAACCCAACTGAAAGTATAGTAAAAATAAAAAAAAGTACAACAGATGAAAAGTAAACTAGCAACCACCAAGTCATCCTCTAGAAACCCCACCTCAAGGGTGGATACAAATGGTCCCCTCTTCTCCTCGAATCTGTCCGTCCGCACAGTTCACATCCCGCCTGATAGTCCACCTCCGGATATTGTCCCGATTCACAAGCCTCAACCACGATCTGCGTTGTCCGTCGTCTGCATCCAACACAACGTAGTGTGGGCATAGCCCGTGTAGGGGTGAGTATATGATATTCAGTAGGGACCCGGGACCCTAAAAGGCCTCACATAATCCCCAAAGGATAAACCACAATGGAATGATACAAACACGAAGTATCAACCAACTCTACTTTGGTATATGCCCATACATATACCTAAGTCATCAATTACTATTCGGCTCCAACTCACGAGCCCTAGTACAACCCAGTCCATACAGGAATGTACAACCCAGTCCACACAGGAAATCACAACCCAATCCACACAGAGAAGCAAGTCAATCACATCGATGATAATGATTGAAGTCAATACTTAGCTCATAGAGGTATACATATCATGAAGAGGGGTGGAGATGATTAGATGTAGCCTCTGAATCATCTCCTCTACCGAAACCATGTAGGATCCATGTACAGAAGACGTCGCTGCCGAACCCACGTAGGATCCAAGTACATAAGACGTCGCTGCCGAACCCACATAGAATCCAAGTATAGTAACCATCTCTGCCAAACCCACGTAGGATCCAAGTACAGACGTCATCGCTTCCAAACCCACGGAGGATCCAAGTATAGTCTTCCTCGTTATCGAACCCACGTAGGATCAGAGTACATTCGCCATCGTCGTCGCAGTCGCAGCCAGCTCTAGGGATCCCATACACAGCATGCTAGACTCTGAGAGGGTCTGCTCCATGATCCAAGAGGGTTTATACTTCAACTGTCAAGATGTCTAGATTTGATGTAGCACAAAGTTTTGTATCATCATTATAAACACAACACGACAGACGATGATTCAAACAGACGCTCGGTCTGAGAGATATTGGATTTTCTGTCCTAGGGGCCCGGTTAGTTTTTAAGCTAAAACCAACCCAACCCTACTCCAGCTGCATCAAAACCTCTAGTGGAGTAATCCAAAAGAACTATCTCACTAAGTTGAATTCAACTCAATTGACGACACCTCATTCAAACGTTCGGTCGTTAAGATATAAGCGTTTCTGCTCGAAGGTCCCGATTGGTTTCGGGTTCGAACCAACCCGACCATAACCATACTTCATCATAACCTCAGGTGTAATATACCAAAATGACCATCTCGATCCAAGGATCCCTATGCAACTAACGGTGCATCGATCGGAGGTCCCTAGCCCATGATACGGGCATTTGAACGAACATGGTTCGAAAATAGGGGGGCTGCGCCTGGTTTGACCCGACCCAATACCACCTGGGTCGACCCGAACCGGTGAGACATGAACCGGGTCCGGGTCTGGCCCGATTGGGCGTGGTCTGGCCCGGCTAGTGCGGCCTGGCTTGGCGGGGCGCGGCCTGCGGCTCGGCTCGCGACCGAGTGGGGTGTGACAGGGGGGGATTTGTCTCTGAAACGGAGGACCCAGTGGGGTCATCCTATTTGCTGGTAGGGGGGGTTACACCCACCGATTTTTCTGAGAAACGGCTGGCCTTAATCGCCAGCCAGTTTTGTTGAACCGACGCGGGACCCTGAAGGGTCTCGCCTCCTGGAGCTCTGGCGGCCGGCCGAGCCCTTCCGCCTCTGCTGGTGATCGCCACTGCCTTAGGGCGCGGCCCTTCTTCGACTGGCGCTGCGAGATGGCTCCACGCCCGTCCGCCGTGGCCCGCTCCAAGCGCGGCCTCCCTCGGGTTCTCAGGCATGGCGTGATGGCGCCGCGCACCACCGTCGCAGCCCGCTTCGGCTTTGGTCCCTTCGACCTCCCCGGTAAGGCGTGACGGCGTCGCGCACCACCCCACCGCACAATGCAACGACACCGCGCTTCCTTCACCACAATGATCAATGAAAATCAACAAAAAAGGGAAGGAGATTAGGCCGTGTTTGTTCGATCCGATCTCCTCCTGTTATAATGATAACAAGTGGCCAGAATTTAATCAATGAACGTCGATAAATAAAACTTGAATTAAGTTAAACCCTACCTCGATAAATGATGTCGTTTGCCGGCGATGCAGAAGATGGCGTCGCGGGGTGAGGTTTAGAAGACAGTGTTGGCGTGTGTCTATGGAGGGGATGACATCTCACACTAGTTGTGGAGAAGAAGGAATGGCATGTCTTCTCTCCTTATGGTGACGACGTTCTTCGTTGAAGGGTGACGTTCTTCACAGGAGGATGATGTTCTTCCAATAAAGCTAGATCTCTCTCCCCAATTCCCAACACAACAAGCTAACTCCAAAATAAAATAAGCTTTCCCTTATTTTATTTTACCATGCCATGCATTTCAAAAACACAAAATTCAAAACAGAATCAAATGAATTGAAGATATTCAATTAATTAAATTAATGTGTGTTGGCATTATTAAAGTGGAAGAGGAGAAGCCACTTAATTAAATACAAGGGTTACCAACATTAAACACAAGAAGATTAATGAGGGGTTTAAGGGGGTTTTAGGGAATGTGAAGGGTTGGGGCTCGTGCGGACCCCACCTCACATTTATCCTCACATGGGTAATTAGGATGTTAGTGGGTTCCACCCTAACTACCCCATATAGGATAAAACCCCCTTAGTTAGGTATAAAATTTGCACCACCAATTTTATTCGCACCTTTTATTTAATCCACAATTTTTGACAACTCATCCAAAGAAAACGCTTCTTTAATAAAGGTCCTCTTAAGAAATTATTGATGTTTCGGTTTCATCGGTGCCATAGGATTTCAATTCCGAGCACCGGTTCAAAAGAGAGAAGAACCCTCTTGTTCTTTCACTGAACGTACCCGAGATAAACTTCATAAATTGATTCCGGACACACCCGGCCTCAGAATCATGTGCCGTTAGAAGCTGAGTACTTGTAAAATCCAAAATAATTAAATAAAAAATTTTCCTTGAAATTTAAGGGTCTTTACATGACTCCCACATTAGGGCTTTACGTCCCCATAAAGATACACCATAAACTAGGGAATAAAATGAGGGTAGTATGCACGCATCTGAGCCCCCCGCTCCCATGTGTCCTCCTGGAGGTTTCCGTGTTTCCACCTGATGCACACTAGAGGAATCGACCATCCATGTAGGACCTGCTCCAGTCGAACCTTGATCTCCACCGGATCCTCCGACAAGTTGTCCCGTCATCGATGTCTAGCTCCCCGTGGTCAATGATATGTGTCGGGTCGTGCAAGTATCTTCTCAGCTGAGATATGTGGAAGACGACATGTACCCGGTGCAACTGAGGTGGAAGAGTGAGTCAATAAGCCACCTTGACTATCCTACTGAGATCATAGAATGGTCTGATGAATCACGAAGATACCTTTCCGCTCGGACCAAATCTCCATAATCCATGTCGAGGTGTGTCCCGTAAGAAAACGTGGTCGCCATCCTCGAACTCTAGTGGTCTTCGCCTCCTATCAACATAGGAATTATGTCATCTCTGAGTAGTCCTCATCCACTCCTGGAGGATCTGTACCTTCTCCATCGTGGCCTGGACCATCTCTGGTCCTACAAGTGTTGACTCCCAAGGGTCTGTCTAGCATAGAGGTGATCTGAAAGGTCGGCCGTACAATTCCTCGTATGGTGACATTCCAATGGTGGAGTGGTAGCTGATGTTGTATGAAAACTACAACAAGGGTAGGTGAACCTCCTAGCTAGGAAAAAAAGTCATGGAAACATGCATAGAGCATGTCCTTTAGAGTCTGAATAGTCCTCTCTATTTGGCCATCCATCTGAGGGTGAAAGGAGGTGCTCAGGCGTAGTTGCGTCCCAAATTCATCCTGCAACCCCTTCCAAATCCAGGAAGTAAAGTGATCAATTTGATCGGATATGATAGAATATGGAACACCATAAAGCCGTATGATCTCCTAAATGTAGAGGCTTTCCATGCTCTCCACTAAGCCCTACTCTCGGATTGATAAGAAGTGGGCCGACTTGGTGATTCAGTCGGTAATCACCTAAATGGAGTCGTGTCCTTTGGATGTACGTGGAAGTCTGATCACTAAATCCTTGGATATCCCATCCCACTTCCCCTTCGGAACTTCTAATGGATATATCAAGCATGCTCGTACTTGGTGCTCTGCTTTCACCTGCGGGCAGGTGAAGCATCATGAAAATAACTCTGAAACAGCCTTCTTCACACCCGGCCACCAGTGATATCATCTAAGATCCTGGTACATCTTCGCTACTCATGTTTGTACCTCCAATGGGGACGTGTGGAACTCTCTCAGCACATCCTCCTGTAATGCAACTGGTACCATGGTACATACCCTGAAAAGGATGATGAGATCTCCTCCTACAGAAATTCCATCAGGTGTCTGTCCCGTGGATATCTGGTCACATCGCGTCTCACATTCAACGTCCCCATGCTATGCCTCTCTGATCCGTTGATGTAGTGGAGGAGTTACTGTGAGCGACTGTAGAAAGGATGCCCCATCTCTATCCATGAAGGATATATTTAACGTGGCTAGCTCCTCCGTCACCTCTCCATGTTATTGGATGCCCGACTTCCTACTGAGAGCATCAGCTACTAAATTCCCCTTCCCAGGAGTATAGACTATCTCAAAGTCATAATCCTGGAGGAACTCGATCCATCATTGGTATCTCATGTTCATGTCCTTCTGCAAGAAGATGTACCCGTGTCTCTGGCATTCTGAGTAGACTGTAAAGCGCTCTCCTATTAGATAGTGCCACCACATCTTCAAGGTGAAGACCACTGCTGCTAACTCCATGTCATGGGTAGTGTTGTTCTGCTCGTGTTGTTTCAACTGTCTTGAACCATAAGCGATCACTCCTCACTCCTGCATCAGGACACACCCAAGTCTGGTCCCTGATGCATCGCAGTAAACTACATACCCTACTCCCTCCTCTGGCATCCTCAAGATGGGTGCACTGGTCAATCTCTATCTCATATCTTAGAAGCTCTGCTGACATCTATAAGACCACACGAAGGGTTTCCCATTCTATGTCAAAGATGAAAGAAGTGATGAAAATCTGGAGATGTCTGGCACAAATCTCTGATAGTACCCAGCCAGACCTAGGAAACTCCGCACCTCAGTCACGCTCCTAGGTGGCTCCGATGCTCACACTGTTTCGATCTTCACAGGATCCACCACAACTCCCACCTCAGAGATAATGTGCCACAAGAAGCGAACATCTCGAATCCAGAACTAGAACTTCAAGAGATTACCATAAATCTGGTGCTCTTGGAATGTATCCATTATAACCCGCATGTGCTAGGCATTCCCCTCCTCAGTATTCTAGTAAATCAATATTTCGTCGATGAAGACTATGAAAAATCGATCGAGGTAAGGATGGAAGATCCTGTTCCTGAGACTCATGAACACTGCTGGAGCGTTGGTTACACCGAAAGGCATAACCAAAAATTCATAGTGGCCATACTGAAACCTGAAGGCCATCTTCTGCACATCCTCATCTCGAACTCTGAGCTGATGACAGCCTGACTCGAGGTCTATCTTCGAGAACCATCGTGCTCCCTTGAGAGGATCGAAGAGGTCGTCAATCATCGGAAGTGGATACTTGTTCTTCATGGTCACCTAGTTCAGGCGATGGTAGTCAACACACAGTCGCAACCTCCCATCCACCTTCTTGGTGAATAAAATCAGAGAAGCCCAGGGTGAAACACTAGGTTGAATGAATCCTTTTCCTTGCAAGTCCTCCAGCTGTACTCGTAGTTCTCGAAGCTCAGTGGGAGCCATCTGATATGCTAGAGTAGATATCATGGATGTCCTTAGGAATATGTCAATATATAATTCTACCTCTAAATGAGGAGGTTGTCAGGGAACATAGTCAGGAAAAACATTCGTATACTGATCCACCACAACAGGAAAACTTAGACTCTGCACATCAACTGCTCCTAGGATGAGACTAGCCAACTAATGGGTGATCGGCTATCCTCTCCTCTCTGTGAGTCCATACTGTGCTGGAAAGGCTCCCTTCTCGCTGGTGATGGTGAAACTGCTCCCATCGGTGTGGACACACCACACATTGCACCTAATAAAGTCGATCTGAGCATGGAACATAGATAACCAATCCATGCCCAAGATGACATCATAAGGGCTTGACGCCGCTACAAAAAGATCCCAGCCGAAGCTCTCAACTCCTAGAGTAATCTCACATTGCCGTCACCAGTGTGTAATCGTCGAGTCTGCTCTCGTAGGAGTCTCTAGCCGTAAGTATCGAGCCAACGGCTCTATTGTAATCTTCAAGCTCTGAACGAGGGCAGTGAAAATGAAATAATGACTCACTCTTGTGTCTATAAGAACTGCAGCAATGGTGGAGTAGACAAAGATATTAACTCGAATCATATTAGGTGCGCCATGGTAGTAAACCTCCACTGCCTACAGTTGAGGCTGCCTCTGTCTGCCAGCTCCCTTTGGTCAGGGTGGAGATCCTAGTTGTGGTAGCGGTAGAGCCCCGAAGCATCGTCCACCACATGCTGCTCGGACAACTCCTCTACCTCGTCTTCCTTCTCCCTGTGGACCGCCACGGTCGAACCTCTACCTCTGCTTGGGTGGTCCCTTAACCGTCTCATACTCCTCTGCAAGGCGGGTCGAGCAGTCACGAGCCATGAGGCCATGCCCTTAGAATGCATAGAACTATATGACTCTCGTATTACTAACTCTACTATGTGTGCCCCGCACCTCCAGAAAATTATCCTGAGGTCACCAACCTGATGGTCTGGTCTGCTTAGACCTCTATGATATCTATCTACTGCCGGCTGCAGAAGACTCCGCTACGTGTCGACCTGCGGTAGGCCTTACTACTGGTGTAGGCTCAGCAAGAATTCTCTCCACAAGAAGAGCTTTCTCAAGTAATCCAGCCTGTGTTGGAATGCTGAGGGAGATCATATAATCCCTGATCTCAGGACTCAGTCCCTGCTCGAAGGTCTGGGCTTGGAAGAATGAGTCTCGTACCATGTCCATGGAGTAGCGCGAGAGGTCGGTAAATCTCTCCGAGTACTGGGCTACTATCATGCTACCCTGCCGCAGCTGTAGTAACTACTGGATGCGCACCGCATGGAGGGTGTCTGGAACGAACTCCGAGTGAAAGAGGCTATCGAAGTCCGTCCAAAGTAGTGATGCCTCTTCGTTCACCTGGAGCATTAGGCTCCACCATCTACCTGCTGCTGTGTGCCGAGACTTACTGTAAGGATCACCATAAGATCTACTGGTGTCCCTACCAATATGAAGACTCAGTCAACAGCCTCCTGCCAATCCTCGGCTGCCTGATGGTCCACCTCTCCCTGGTACATGGGCGATATCTTACGCTGAAACCCGTGCAGTTCACTAAGGCGACATGCACTCTCAGCTGTTGGGGCTGGTGGCATCAGTGGCTCGGTGGGTAGAGGTACCGCCGGTGCCTCCACTGTAATGGGGCCCTGCACTAAGGCATCGTCGCTCTGTGGGATTCTATCTCGCATAAAGCTCAAAACCCTAGCTAGCTGTCGTCATGGGGCCATCGGGAAAATAAACGGGTGTGCCACGGTTAATACAATATACCTAGTGAGCTGACCCAAAGTAATCACAATAAAAACTTTTGAAACACACATGCAATCAATGTATTCATGCATTGAGTCGGAAATCATAATTCAGGGTCCTGGTGTATGGATACGTCGGTCGCCGCACCAACACTGGACTGATAACCACACTCAATACCCTTAACACTATTTCTTCACATAGAAGTAATTATCAGAGTCCTGAGTTCTGTAGTAAAACCGACTTTCACTTATAACAATTTGTCACGACCCATCCTCGGGGCCCGTTCCGGGACAACCTTAAGACTGCCTTCCGTAGGCCAGGGGATGAAGACAAGCACCAAAGGCATAAATCCCGATAAAAGGGAATGCATTGTCTTTATATAAGAAAACAAACAACACTGAGTATGCAAGATGAAGTAAACACTAAGTAAACTGACCACAAATGTATGTGCTGGAATGTAAGTGGGCTAGTATTCAAACCCAACTGAATGTATAGTACAACTGAGAAAATAACGTACATGAACTAAAAAGTAAAGCAGAAACCACCAAGTTGTCCTCTGAAAACCCCACCTGAAGGGTGGGTACAGATGGTCCCCTCTGCTCCTCGAATCCGTCTGTCCGCACCATGTACGTCCTGCCTGATAGTCCACCTACGGATATTGTCCCGCTTCACAAGACTCAACCTCGATCAGCGATGTCCATCATCTGCATCCAACACAATGTAGTGCAGACATAGCCTATGCAGGGGTGAGTATACGATACTTAGTAGGGACTCTGAGACCCTCTAAGGACACACAGAATACACAAAGGATACACCACCAAGGAAAGATACAAACACGATGTATCAACTGACTGTACTTAGGTATATTCCCATACATATACCTAAGTCATCAATTACTGTTCGACTCCAACTCACGAGCCAATATACAATCCAGTCCACACAGGAAAGTACAACCCATCCCACACAGGAAAGAACAACCCAATCCACACAGGATTGAAATTAAATCACATCGATGATAATGATTGAATTCAAGACTCAGCTCACAGAGTTATACTACTCACGAAGAGGGTGGAGATGATTAGATGTAGCCTCTGAATCATCCCCTCTGTCAAACCCACGTAGGATCCAAGTACAGAAGTTGACGCTGCCGAACCCATGTAGGATCCAGGTATAGTAACCATCGCTGCCGAACCCACGTAGGATCCAAGTATAGTCGTCATCACTTCGGAACCCATGGAGGATCCATGTATAGTCGTCCTCGCTGTCGAACCCACGTAGGATCCAAGTACATTCTCCATCGTCATCGCAGTCGTAGCCAGCTCTAGGGTTCCCGCACACAGCATGCTTGATTCCAGAAGGGTCCGCTCCACGAGCCAAGAGGGTCGATACATCAACTATCACAAAGTCCAGAGTTTATGTATCACAATGTTCCATCTCGTCATTAGGAACTCAATGCGTCAAATGGCGCGTCAAACATACGCCCGGTCGGAGAGATATTGGTTTTTCCATCCTAGGGGCCCGGTTGGGTTTTAAGCTAAAACTAACTCGACCATACTACAGTTGCATCCAAACCTCAGGTGTAGTAATTCAAAAGATCTGTCTCACTAAGAATAATTTAACTCAATTGGAGGCACGTCATTCGGACATCCGGTCATTATGTTATAATCGTATCCGCTCCAAGGGCCCGGTTGGTTTAAGGTTTGAACCATCCCGGCCATACACCAACATCGCCGAAACCTCGAGTGAAGTATACCGAAACGACCGTCTAGATCCAAGGATACCAACGCAACTGAAAGTGCATCGATTGGAGGTCCGTAGCCCATGATACATGCATTTGAATGAACCTGGTCCGAAAATAGGGGGTCTGGGCCAGGTCCGACCCAGCCCAAATCCCCTAGGTCGGCCCAAACCGGGAGACCCGACCCGGGTCCAGGTCCGACCCACGGCTGGCGCGGCCCCACCCAGTGGGGCACGACCCAGCCCGCAGTAGGGCGTGGCCTACAGCCCGGCTCGGAAGCCCACCGCGGCTCAGCTCGTGGCCGAGCGGGGTGCGAAGGGGGGGGGGGGGGGGGGCGCCCCCTTGTCTTCGAAACGGTGGACCCAGTGGGGTCTGCCCTATTTGCTGGCCGTGGGGAGTTACAACCCCCCCGGGTTTTCCAGGAAACGGCCGACCATTATGGACGACCGATTTTCTTGAACCACCGTGTGACCCTGAAGGGTCCTGCCGCCTGGAGTGCCTGCGGCCGGCCGAGCCCAGCCGCCCCCACTGGGGACCACCGCGGCCCTTCTACGACTGACATGGCGTGAAGGCACTGCGCCCCTCCACCGTGGCCCGCTCTAGCCGTCGCCTCATTCGGGTCCTCCGGCGAGGTGCGACGGTGCTGCGCACCACTGTCGCGGCCCGCTTCAGCCGCGGTCCCTTCAACATCACCGGGGCAGCGCAACGGTGCGGCGCCCCACCGCCGCGGTGCACTTCAGCCAAAGTCCCCTTCGTTACCACACAGTGCAACGACACCGTGCCGCCTTCGCAACTATGATCAATGAAAATCAACAAAAAAGTGGAAGAGGATCGGTTGTGTTTGTGCAGTTTGATCTCCTCCCATTATAACAATAACAATCGGCCAGAATTTAATCAACGAAGGTCGATAAATAAAACTTGAACAAAGTTAACCCCTACCCCGATAAACAATGACGTTTTCTGGCGACACGGAAGATGGCGTCACAGGGGAGGTTTTGAATATGGCGTTGGCGTGCGTCCAAGGAGGTGTTAGCATCTCACACTAGCTACGGAGAGAATAAGGAATGGAACGTCGTCTCTCCTTGTGGTGACAGCATTCTTCATCGATGGGTGACGTTCTTTTCGGGAGGATGAATTTCTTCAAATAAAGCTAGAGCTCTCTCCCCAATTCCCAACACAACAATCTAACCCCAAAATAAAATAAACCTTCCCTTATTTTATTTTACCATGCCATGCATTTCAAAAACTTAAAATTCAAAACATAATCCAGTTAATTGATGAAGTTCAATTAACTAAATTAATGTGTGTTGGAATTTTTAAAGTGGAAGAGGAGAAGCCACTTAATTAAATACAATGGATTCCAACATTAAACACAAGAAGATTAATGGGGGTTTAAGGGGGGTTTTAAGGAATGTGATGGTTTGGGGATCGTGCGGGCCCCACCTCACATTTATCCTCACATGGTTAGTTAGGATGTTAGTGGGTCCCACCCTAACTAGCCCATGTAGGATAAAACCACCTTAGTTAGAAATAAAATTTGTACCACAAATTTTGGCCACCATTATTATTTTAATCCACATTTTTCGACAACTCCTCAAAAGCACATGCATATTCGATAAAGGTCCTCTTAATCAATTACTAATGCTGCGGTTTCATTAGTGCCCTACGATTTCAATTCAGAGCACCAGTTAAAAAGATAGAAAAACTCGCTCGTTCGTTCACTGAACGTACCTGAGCTAAATTTCTGAAATTGATTCCGGGCACACCGGGAGTCGGAATCAGGTGCTGTCAGAAACTACGTACTCGGAAAATCTCAAGGAATTTAAGAAAAAAACATTCTTCAAATTTACTGGTCTTTACAAGAATATTGTGCTCCTAGTCTCAAAAGTTTCTAAACTATTATAGTCCTTTAGTGTATTTTCATGTAATGTATGGAATATTCATTTAAAAATATGTAATATCCATATATGAAAAGATTGAGCCATTATAATTTCATAAAATCATTTTGATAATGATATATTACATATAGTTAAATAGTTAATAACATTAGGTGAACATAACTCAGAGGATTTAATCATAAGGGATAATGATGAATGATTAATTAAGGGTTATATTTTATGAACTACATATTTATATATACTTAATTTTATTGATGTTGTTTAAGTGTATTCATTCATTTTTTCCATTTCCCATTTCTGTTCCTTTCTTCATAAATGATATTTGAGGATTCTAAATTCAGTTACCCCCTCAATATTAGACATACAGGTCTTTTTAAGGATCATGTTCAAACCCAGTGTTTCACTAAATAGAAATCCCAAAAATAATTTGAGCACATGTTATAATACTCATCATACTAGAGTCGCTTATTAAGAGAAAAATGGTTTACATAAATATCTATTAGGATATGATTCAATAATTATTTTTATTTAAAAGAGACTAAAAAATGGACTACATTATTGATGATCTTTCCTTGAAGGAAATAGTTTCAATTCAATCAAAAAATGAAAGTTATTTTTACATATATACATATTGTTAGGATGTGTAAAATGATTTTATTTTAAATATAAAAAATATCATGAGTATAAATATCTTGAATTTATATCCAATAAACTCACAGAATTGTGAAAATATATTCTATAATTTCAACAAAAATGGAAAAAAAGTAAACAAAATCTCTATATATTTGATAAATAAATAATGGATGTGGTTGAAGCATTGAAAAATAAATGAGTTAAACAAATCTTATAGTTTCTAAAAATGGCCCTCCATGAATAACATATATACAATGTTTATAAACAATATAGAGTGTACATAAATTTTGATCCAGTATTTTTTAATTTTATATTTTAATTTTTTTTCATTTAATTCTAATATTTTTCCATTACAAAATCTACAACTATGTATTAAATTATATTATTTGATGAAGAAAAGTAACTAACCACTATCAAGGAGAATATTATGTTTATTAATTAGTGAAAAAGATATAGGGGATTTGTAATATGAAATTAATTATAATAAGTAGTTGTGGATTATAAATATTTGAATTCTAGATATTTTAATCTTGTTATAATAAAATTATTAATTAATTTTTCTGATTCCTGCTTTGAAAAATGATCACATTGATAACTAAAAATGTATTTTGGTAGGAATACAACAAAAAATGTTTTGGTTGGAGAATAATTTGACTTTAATAATCCCTTGGTGATTTTATTTCTCGCACTATACCCACATTCAAATCTACTAGAGGGGGATGCCGAAAAACATGATAGGGAGTCTCCCTTCCATATTTACTGTATGACCAATAATTAGTCATTTATTTTCTAATTACATTTTTGCAAACTATTTTTCATTTAATTAGGATTTATACTCTTGGTATCCCCTTATATATAATAGTTCAAATAATATGTTGTGGTTTTTACCATCAAAAAACACCTTCGTTTCGAGTTGGGTTGACAAGTGAAACTCTATAAATGTATTTAGTATAAAAATAAGACCTATATGAGAACAACCCATTAATATCATTACTTATTTCATTTTTTCCTTAAATTTATTTTTCTATTTAATTATATTGCATCTTCAATTGTGTTTTAAATATTATCTTAAATAAAAATCAATGAATATAGAATAAACGAGGTTCTATCTCTCCTACAAATTTGATTCATTCCCTACAAATTTTTCTATTTAATTAATTCTATTTATTAGTTTCATTTATATATGGATAACCCATTTGAGGAATATTATTTTAGAACATTATTTTTTTTTATTACTTCACATTTTCTTTGTTTTTCAAAAAATATCATGTCACAGGTTTATTACATACGCAGAATATATTGTGTATTAATTTTTTATTTTTTCAATATGAAAAGAAAAAGAATTTAAATGGTAATGTTTTCATTATTTTTGGTTGATTTTAGTTAAAATCGATGCTAGATAATGAAATTATTTATTTTTTCTAGATGAATCTTTTTATATTTTGACATAATTAAATTTTATGATTATATTAAAAAAATTGTCATGTAATATCTCTATCAATCATCCCACATTATCTTAACATGGAGGGTTTTCATTCACAATTGAAGGTATATTAATGTAATGTAAATTTTTATCTTAAAATATGTTCGTTTCAATTGTATGTTTTTATTTAAATAAATTTCACTACATAGAAATATTTAACTATATGAGTGTACCTAAAATCTAATAGTTTTAATCCATAAAACAATTCATTAAAGAATAATTTGATGAAATTTATAACATTTTATGCCATCTAGTTTGAGATCTTTTTTTCTAAAATTCATGATTTCTTGTGTGATTAAATTTTTAAATTTTATTTAAAACTATGTTAAACATGTTTAATGGAATTAAATCATATAAGAATATATAATTTTATCGATAAGAATATATTGAATACGGTTTTGTGAGGTATAAAGAAAATGGTTTTTTCTCACTCACATGGGGAAATCGTAGCATAGTGTAATCATGTATTTTCTCAACCTGATTAGTGTTGTGGATTGTACTATATCAATTGTTTATATAATTTATGTTACAATGAAATTCAGACATTTTTGTATTTCCTTCTATTTGTGATTTGATATTTTATCATATATCTATAATGAATTGAAAATTGTCATTAGGATTTATTTTGTATATTAGATGACCTATACATGATTCTAATAGTGAAAAATTATATGATTAGGGAAGTAGATAAATATTTTTTGGAATATTTTATTAAAAAATCTTGATAGAGTATTCCAAAATTGAGAACATTTAAAATAGTTAACTCAAATATGTGTTCTTAACAAGGATTTTAAAATGACATATAAATTTTGTTTTTTCTTTCTAATTTTAATATATTAATTATATTCAAACATTTTTGGTTATTTATATTGAATTAAATATTTTTATATATTCCCATATCGTTTTTATAATTTTTAAATGTGAATATTTAAGCTCGTTATCATATTTGAATGGTGTAATATAAATATTGTTGTAGAGATAGGATGAATTAAATAGATTATTCATTGCCTAATCATTTGGGATATAACTGTTTGAAATAAACATGGATTTAGCTAAACTTTTGGATGTTTTAAGTTAAATTTTATTTTACTATCTATATCAACCCAAGGTATAAATAGATCACATGGTAAGTCATTATAAAATGTGTCTCAAATTAGTGTAAAATGCTTCTACATAATAAATAAAGTTACCTTAATTCAATTTGAAATAAAATCCCTCTGAAACTACACACAATATAATTTTAAACTCATTTAGTGGGGTTTTATGACATTAGGATGGTTTGGAATAACGTAGTGGGATCCGAAAAATAATATTACCATTTCGAAGAAGTGTTACATTTAGAAAAGATTTCTTATAATAAATCATCCTCCACCTCTGCATATTTTTGTACTAATAGATATAATATCAAATTACCTTCATGTAAAATAATTTTTTCTTTCTATATTACTAATGTTAGTTTTTTTGAATATAATATTGGAGACAAGATTGGGTTATACCATTACAGACTGTTGATAATGAAAATAATCTTAAAAAGGAAAACTCCACCCATGATAGAGTAGTTCATTTTTTGGTAAATTTTAATATTAATCCATTTATAATTTTAATTTAATTAAATTAAAAACATTAATAAATATATTGTAATAAATTAATTTTCGTTTCATTTATAAAGAACATATATTGATTGTGTAAATGAATAGTGAAGAACAAAAATAAATGAATGTGATCCATTTGGGATCAATATAGAGGGTTTAAATATAATCCAAAAATGATCTATAGTACATATGATTCCCTAATTTGACAATAAATATAAGTTTACTTTTTGAAAACTATCAAATCTGATTCTGATGATAGAAAGTCTCAATGTTATGATAGGAATAATTTCCTCTCATCTTTTTTGTCACTGTAATTTCCATGGGTTTTGGGGGATAAAAATCTTTATGAATCATTTAAAAATTGATTTAAACATAATTTATAATAATTAATTGAAATTAATGGCATAGATTTAATAAACTATATCATTTCATATAGGTGATTTAATAGAATATGTTTTCCCTTTTTTCTTCCTAATATTCCCTTAATCTATTTCCTTATTTTTTTTACTAAAATATATATAGGGGTATTTATTTCACATAATCCTCATGAGAACTCCATATGTAACCATATATTCTATACATAGTAAAAACAATAAATAACTGATGTTTTTGAATGTGAATTGATATCAAGGATGTATAAAAAAATTGCTTTTCATATATTAGATTTAAATTAACGTGGTTGAAAGATGTCAATTTTGATAAAGTCATAAGAAGAATTTGTAAAATATTTTAATTTATATTTACATATAGGGATCATAAAATAATTAATATAATTGGAATGTGTATAGAAAATATGATATGACCAAATTTATAATTCGTTTTTTATAAAAGATATGGAATTTCTTCTAGATAAAGTACTCATTAAGACCTCAATCATAAATTATTAGTGTGTCTTAAAAAATCAATTTTCCCATGGAATACACTATGTAATTAATGAAAGATAAAATAAATAATCCTTGATAAAAAAATGAAATGTGGGAACAATGTATAAGAAAATTCCTAAATCTGTTCTTTGAGTAATACATAGCTAGATAACCCTAATAGATTAGTAACCAAATGAATGGATTTTGGGAAAATCATTAGTTGCCTATTTAAATTTTATTCCTACTCACCAATCAAAGATGAATATAATAATTAATTTACATTATTATCTAACTAAATAGAACAATGATGTGACAATAACAAAATATGACTTAAATATTAGGAAATAATAGATTGTTTCCTACAATTTGATATGATATTAGTGTTCATAAATTATTTTAGTAGTGAATCTATTCTAATCCATTATCAATAATATATAAAACATGAAATTCACTTATCAATTTGTTTTTTATTTTCTCTATTTTTAAAAAATATACATTACATGACAATGAGATACATCTTCCATAATAAATTTGATTGAAATAATTTCCAAAATAGGAATCATAAATTGAATAATGTTATCAATGAAATAAATATAAGAATAATGTAATTTTATGTTATTGAAATGATCTTTTCATATTTGACTCATTGTTAAGGAATTAAATTTTTTTCGAAATAAAATGTTTTCATTTTATATTTTTTTGGGGATAAAAATCTGTTAATCAATCTAATTATATATGTGTGTGATAATAATTAAGAACTAATTCAAAAATTTGATTGTTGGAATTATTTTTATGAAGATATAAATAGATTTTGGATTTGTTTTCTTACCTAAAAAGACGTTTGTTCCTTAATGATTTTGAAAAATTGTTTTTGAAAATTCCCGATTGAAATTTATGACATACAATTAACATTATAAACCTATATAGTTAATTATATAACATATTAAATGATGAGATCATTTTTATTGAATCTACGGACATATAAGTGTCGATATAGTTTTAAGAAAATGAGATGAAAAATATTTAATAAGGTGTATTGAATGTGTCATTTAAATTTAAGTCATTCTATATTTAAATGTATTATTTATAAATAATTTTATAATAATAACAATTAAAAAGTTATTTTAAAGTGGTAACACAAAAAAAAGATATATAAATACCCAAAGAAAAACTATTTAATTGGGTTAGGAACATTACCACAATAAAGGAATGTCCCACACAACGATTGGTCCCATCAATTATATATTCACATAAAAGAGTAATATAGTTTTCTCATCCCCCAAATAACAATTTAAATCATCATAAATAGAGATTAAGACACTTTATTTTACCAAACCCATTGTATTTTATTCCATTTTTTAAAAATCTTGTCAAATAATTTACATAAAATACACCCAACATGCAAGACATGTATTCCTAATGATTCATTCATATATCCAATCATAAACATGTTATGATTTACATAAAATGTTCATCAACATAATTTTTTCATTCCCAAATTATGTACCCCATGTCTTTTTCTATCCAGCATATCACATATTATTTTTTTCACCACATACCATTTCATCTAATCACATCCTCAAGTAGTTATATGTAAATGTATTAATATAAATAAAATGAATACTTGATAAATTTGTAATGATTATACATAGGCTAGGATTTTTGTCCTAGAATATTCTAGATGATAATCCTAGCCATGACCTTACAGTTGAGAGTATATAGTAATTTTAAGGTAATTCTTAATTTTTTAAAATAAAATTATTTTTATTTAATTAAAAGATCTGTATATTAAAAAGAAAATTACATAATGATTTTTTAAAAATATCAAGAATCATTTATAAGATAATAGAGGTAAAAACATATTTTTTGTGTAAATGAATCATAAAAAATTATGAAATCATATCATATATAGCTTAGTCAGATCTTCTTATTTTCTAATTTATAATATATTTTATACTAAACAATATTTCATATAATGAAATTTAAATTACAAAATACTAGATATAGTATGAGATTATATTATTTTGTATTTATAAATAATTGATATTTAGAAGTTTACAAATTCTTTTTTACCACTCAAATGATTTTAATAATTTCATATATATTTTTTCCTAATAAATATATAGTTTAACATTTGAATAATAAATTAAAAAAATATATTTGTAATTTGATTTTGAGTATTTTAGGACAAATAATATTATATACTAAAAATAAACAACTTGATAAATTTGATTTCTATAAAATTAATAATAATAAAATATATAATATTTATTTGATTTATATTGTATCAATTTCACAATGTTTTATGAATACATAAATTTATACATGTTATTTAAATTATTATGTATGTAAATGGGTTTTTGAGAGTGATATTGTTTAACTATTATTGTATGTGTACTTTTAATAATAATTGGAAAGATGTAATTAATTAATGATAAAAAAGAATATGATTCATAAATATAAATGAAGAAAATGTGATTCCGTATGAGTCTTAGGATATCTCATGTGATCTATAATAAACATGATTTAAATTTTTATAGATATTGATTAAAATTACAATTATGTTTTTAGGAATGTCATTGGATTTTTTCCATAGTACCCTAATGAAATTAAGAAGATTATATCATATATTATTGAATGTTTTTATAGAAATAATAATATAATTGTAAGAGTGACATCGATGATAGTTACCAAAATGAATAATATATTTTAATATTTTATTAGATGAAATTATTGAATGGAAATAATCCAAATTCCAATTATGAAGAAATGTGATTTGAAAAAAAAAATTAATGATATTATTATTTAAAATAATATAATAAAAGTATTTTGTAAAAAATAATGTGAAAATGAATATTTTTTGGATTGATAGATTATACTTTGAACATAAGGTTTATGAATTTCTTGGGAACACAATTCATAACATCATTATTATATATACAAAATATTTGAATGATATAGTCCCAATAAATTTATTAATTATAGACATCATGTAATGAAACATCAGGTTGAAAATGGTGATTTAGAAATGGGTAAATGCCAATATATCCTAGAATTTTACAAAACCAATATGTAGATAAAATTAATTTGTTATTTTTAATCATCGTGTATTAATATATGATAAGAATATCTATTATTTATTTTGTTTTTCTCGTACAAATTTCTTGTTCCTATTAATAAAAAAATATTTGGGGATATAGAAAGGTATTATCACATTCAAACCATTATAGTAAGTGAAATCCATAGTCTTGAATTTTTAAGATAGGGTATGGTGACCAATGTTGAGTTTCTCATCAAATATATTGGAAGGTTTTTCCCGAAAAACAATCCACTAACTAGTAACCAAGTAATATCATCCACCAAGAATCTAATAAACACACATTTATATAAAATAAAAATATGTATATATTAAATGAATCACTAAAATAAAATACAATACTTAAATCCTATAATACCCCAAATTTAATATCTCATCCTGAATAAGTAATATAAAATAAATATCCAAATGATTGATACTATGTTTGTACACTAAAAAATAGATTACATCAATAAAAATTCATTTTAATGAATACCTAATGGACCTAGTAGTTATAAAGACATGAAATGACCATTTAATACCCCAAATAGGATAACGTTAATCCTCTATTACCACTACAAACCCTATAGTTGATAAGAAATGGCTTGCTGACTATCACCATAAAAGAATAAGAAGACTTTAGATGATTAATAATATAGAAAACATAAAAATGAATTCATCACCAATATTTAATTAAATCCAACAATAGACCTATATAAATATAGAATTACTATACTATATAAAATGTATGAAGAAGATGCCAATGCAATGTAAAAGACTATATATGAAAAATATAAAGAGGGAAATTCATATAAAAATAAAATATTCAAAATTTTTAATTGACTCTATGTATAATATACCAACCCTCCCAAATAATTTCTAAAATAAGGGACTCGATATGTAACATCTTATAACATCAACAACATCATCTACTATGTAATAGATTTTATAAATCCATAGTCTTCTCATTACCTAATATAATATATGATTTGGGAAAAATCAGCACTCCCAAAATAGATATGGACACAAATCCTATGGATGGGTGAGTATAAATGTACTTTCTATAATGGATTAAAAAATAGGTAAATATAAATATAAAAATTACGTCAATCCTAATAAAACATAGTGACAAAAGGTATCCTAATGGAATTAGTTATTCATTATTTCCTTGAAAACATTGGGAATTTCCAGAAACAAAATCATTATATCTCATATTCATGAAGGATCATAACACCTGTGAAATTAGTTATACATTTTGAAGAATAATTCAAGAAATATCTAAAATTGGCTATCCAATTGCAAGATATATATATAAGGAATCCAAAAAATAAAATAGAATATTAATATAACAATGGAATTTATATGATGATTCGTCTTATTCTTAGTGACTCATGATCTACTAAACCTCTATAAAATCAATTCCAAAACATTGGAACTATAACAGTGGAGCACACCTAATCAGGGTGCTTGTATTCTTATTGATATAGTACATGGGCCTTTCTGAGGTCCACACCCACAAATATTAAGGATTACTGAGTCCATGAACAACCCATCTATAGAAAGATTCTAATCTATACAGGTGTAGGACTCATATCTTATCTCATGTTCATGTATTGACCCAAAATCTAGTTTAAGAGATTCTCACAGAATTATTATTTTTGGAGGACCAAACACATGCAGTAATATGGATGACACATGCCCCAATATAATTGAGGTAGTACTAAATTTATATTTTATATAAGGAATATTGTTCCATATCATGGGTATGCCAAAAGGGGAGTATAAAAAACCCACGCTTGGAGGACCTCACCCCACTATATAGTGGAGTTCCTAAATCATTTATTCCTATAAACATCAAGCCCTCGACAATTACCTCTCTCTATGTTAGTATGATCTACAAAACCTTACAACCCTCAATATGTATATCCAACACTATCTGAGTGGATTGTATAAATGTTCATTGTGTGGAATGGTATTGAGATGGTATTTTTCACATATCCAATAATAGACCCCCAATGTGAAAATATTACTAATTAAAAAAATATAATTTTACATGTTATGTCTATTTTGTTATAATATATGGAGGGAACTATGTAAAACCCCAATAAATTACATCAATTTCCCAACTCATGTTTAATCTATATACTTGTCATGTCTTATAATAACACCAACACTAGTAGCATAGTTCTATTTTCTAAAAAATATTAAACTAAAATAATATACAATTAATATCATCTTAAAGATAAAAATAGTTAATTATTTTTGGTAAATTTGATACATACTTTAGACATTCATCACATTTGAATAAAAAATTGGAACATAATTCATTTTTCTTTCTAGAATATCATTATTCCAACTTGAAAATTGTTCTATATCTTCGATAGTACACTTCATGGATTCTTGGGAATGGAATAAAACAAGCAAGAGCTAAAATTCTGTATAAGGGCTTTATAAGGAGGAATCTATCATTAATAAATATTGTATAATAAATATTAAATGATAAATAACATAATAGAAATTATATTTAAATATCTTAATTGCATGACTTGATAATTCATAATATATAAGTCATTGTAAATAACTAAACACACATTATATTTAATAAATAGTATTATAATGAAATTATACTAGATATAATATAATTGTGAAAACATCATGGATAATAATTATAACAATAAAAAAGGAAAAACATAATTATTCTACATCATGTCTCAGGAACATGATACATCTACCAGCAAGACCATTAACAACAATGAATAAAAATATAGGTGAAATATATTTTGAGATACCATAATGATTTTTATCAATACACCTATAGATGAATCAGGGGGATATACAGCACATTAATATACACATCATTAAATTTCAAATTAATTCTTTATATATCCAATAAACTATTTAATTCATGAATCAATTTTCCTTAACATAAAATATCCATATCGAGTAAAGGATATATATTTACCAATATTTCCCAAATAAAATAAATAATATTCTACATAAAAAAACAAATGTATGAATTATATAACTTCTATACGATAATTATATCCATTATAGATAATATTTATATTTATGAATGAATCAATGTCTAATGATCACATGAAAGTGACTATTTTAGGGTTATTGTAATAAATAAAAAAATGAATTGTGTAAGTGAGTGAAAATTCTATCCCATGTGAAAATAATCATAAACCATTTAGAGAAATAAAAAGGATGGGTTCAATAAAACATATCCCATGTAGAGTATATGTAAAATAATATTTTTTCGGTCATTGGTGAATATGAACACCATAAAAAATCTTTAAAAACTTTATTAATGATAACATATTTTTAATTTGGAAGTACAATTTTAAAAATAAAAGATAAACAAATTATAAGAAATTTATTTGAAAATAATTTTTAAAAATTATCGATAAATCATTAAAACATTTTATTTGTCACAGTGGATGGAAATATAGCTCATGTTGTACATGATATAACAAATATACCTTTCACTTTTTTAGTAATATACATATGAGCGATTTATTGAAAAATAAAAGAATATTACATTAAATAAATTTTATAATATGTAAAAAACCAATAAAATATTCATTAATAAAAAATTTATAATGGTTAAAAACAATTCCGAAATCATTTTTTGAAAACATCATTCTGGAAGGAAATAATATCTTAGAATGGAGAGATAACTGAAGTCGTGTTTTATATAAAAAAAAATTATCAAATAATCTATGTACCAATGATTTTAAAAATGATACTTTTATCTGAGAAATAGAACCAATAATATTATTATAAAAAAACAAAATTTTTTTCTAAGAAAATATTCAAATAAATTCCTTTAACATGAATTCAAAAATAAAAAATCTATATTATGATGAGATTTCTAAATAAACTATTAAAATGATCATATTGTTGAATTAAAAATTAATAAATCATTAAATTATGTGTATAATATTTAATAAAAATATAAAAACAGTCGAAAAAAACAATTTTATATAAAAATTAAATTTTTCACAATTTTTTACATTGACATAGGGAACATAGTAGAAGTTTTACCCAATGAGTAAAAATTCAGTTAGAAAATCCATTACCTGAAAATTCGTTTTGGTTGAAAATGATTTAAATGTTATTAAATTTATATATAACCTAATAAATATCTATAATATCATATATTATTTAATTATTAATTCTTATCACTCATCTATTAAAAATATTTCATTTTTTTCATTGTTTCGGGTGTTAATTGCCATGTTTTCTCATTAATGTATTTTCATAAATGAATATGTTTGTGTACATTTTTTATAGCGTCTTCATATCAATAATAATAATAATGATAAAATTTTCATATTTAAACATCAATTTTACATTAATTCAAATCAAAAAAAAATTTATGAAAAATTATGAACATTACTATATTAGAGACAATACATCGCACACACACATGAGTAATGTTTCCATTTTTAAATAATCATTATTGAAAGAATGTAAGTAATATTTATCATTATATAATTATGATAAATTCATAAATTCCATAATATATATATATATATCATCTATTTGGTGTGGGAATGAAAAGAGATTCACACCTCTAAGTGAAGGTGGTAGTCCACACGTCCAAAAACGTTGATATCACCTTTGAGTAAAATGAAATAAAATAAAATGAAATATTTAGTTATAATATTTACAAAAATTTATTTAATATATTAATTATTTAATTTATATAACATATATAATTATTAACGTTTTCCTTATTCTAGTAAATGTGAATTGTTATTGTAAGACGAATCACATCACTTCCTGAGGCGGTAGTCTTCAACAAACAAGAGTGATATTATCGTACCCTATATATATGGAAGGTAATATATATATAACATATAAAAAATAAATTGTTATAAATATATGATAAATTTAATATATATACTTAATATCCATCATAATTCTAAACTATGGGAGCTGGTACAAGAAATATTAATAGAAACGGTTCGTGAGGAGGTAATTTTCTTGTACACATGAATGATGGTTCTCTAACCCACTTGATTGAACTGGGGATGTTTTTTTGGTTATTACCATATACATAAAACATTTAAAAATATTTAATAAACAATATTTATTATATAATCAGGTTTTAATAATAATTATAGAATATAGAGGAAGAAACCAATGCACGTTGAAGTACATTACATCTTCATTAGGTATACCCATTAGGATTATAGTAATGCCTTCCTAGTACAGATTTATACATAAAATAAGAATTCACATATGGGAGTAAGAGGGTTTTTAGGAGGTTTTTAAGGTTTTGTTTTATACAAATTTATTGAGAGGTGTGAATATGTGAGGGGAGTGAGTGACCATTTATTGTTGAGTATGACATATATTTTTGTAATTACCCAAATATATTAACTTTTAGGGGGAGGGGTCTATCATACCCCAAATACATTAAATGATTACAATTACATTAATAATGGATTATATGTCTTATACAAGACTCCAACACACAATTAAAAACATTTTGTAATCTTTTTTTCCATAACATTATTGTTTCCTTACTTTTACCGGTTTTCTTTTTCACTATTGTAACTAGAAATTATTACCTTGGTAATTAATTCCTTAATACAAAAATAATATTAGCCTTATTAGATAATATTATTGAGTGATTATAAATTTGATCTATTATTCATAATATATTAATAAAATGTGTGTGTAAAATAAATTTTAATACAATAGCATGTTACATGAAAAAACACGGATTTATCGTTAACTGTGCAAAGAATGTTTTTACTATTTAGGGGGAAATATATTTATTTTAAAATAATAATTGATCCCTTAATGTAACATAATTTAAATTTATTAATATAAAAATATAACTTGGAAGAATATAGGTTTCTTATTTATTTGAAATCAGTTAATAAAATGTGATTCCATAAAATAACATTAATGTCATTTTGACATTCATCATTTAATTAGAATTTAGAAAATATCACGAAAATAGTTGAATTAAAATATATTATGATCAAACATTAATTCCCTCATATATTCATCTAAAATTTATTTAACACAATAATCCATTCAATTAACTTCACTTTTAATATTTTTTGTATCATTAATTATATGTCATTTTTAACTAAATAATTATTCAGTTGGTATTTTATAAGAATTTAATGTAATTATAATATCAACATAAAATTAAATAAAATATCATGATAAAAATTTAAATTTATGTTTCAAAATAAAATTTATGACCAAAAATATGTTATTTTCGTCCTTATCCCAATGTATTATAGATAATAAAATCAAGAGGGGTTCTATTTTTTATTTTTCATTACTTAACTTTTTATACAAATTTACTTATTTTAAAATTGTCCCTAAATACTATAAAAATATGTTATTAGGTAATAATGGTTGAAATATTGATATAAAATGGGGGTTGTACATATTAATAAGGCATTTTATGCCTTATCCCCTAAGTGTTACCCTTTATAAAACAAATATTACCTTAACCGTAGTACTTAAGTTTTACAATTTTCACTAATAATTTTGGTCTAAAATTATGATTAAAATTTTAGAAAATATAGATTATTATTTATACAATTATGGAATCAATATTTAAAAATTCCATTCACATATTTATAAATGGTTCTTTTTAAAATATTCAGATATATGGGATAGGAATGTGGTAGTTTAAAGATAAAATGTTTAAATGTTTTCAATGTTTTTAATTAAAAATTTGAAACGAAAATAATTCAAAATAAATAAATTTGATAAAATAAAATATAAATAAACGATTTTTTCATTAGAAATAATTCTAAATATAATTTATCAATTTAAATTATTTAATTGTAAAGGTAGTTTCTAGAGAGAATTCATTTTTATAAGTCATAAAAAATTAAACATTTCAAAAAACATCCAAAATTTCAACCATACATAACATATATTTAATGATATAAAAAATAAAGATTATTTAGTAAAATAAATTTTATAAAAGGGATAAAAAACTACATAGAATGATGTTCACAAAGGTTGATGAAACTTGGTTCTCTTTAAACAAGATGTTGTGTGCATTAAGAGGGAAATAGAAGTAAAATGTTCATATGAAATGCTAGTATTGAAAAACCCACATCATAAGAGGGATAAAATATATCCTCTTAATGAGAGATAATGGGAAGTAAAAAAATTAATGTGAAATAATCACATATGTCGGTTTTTATGTTCAAAAAAATAGGTTGGGAATAAATGCATGAACATTGAAGAAAATAGTAATTACAAAAGATTAATGGAGAGTAGTAGTGGACATTAGCCAAAAGAATTATGGAGATATAGAGAGGGTTAATGACCACAAAACCATAAACAAAAATCCATGAAAAGGGTTATTAGTATCATCAGAAATGATATTAAGAAGGTAATATTTACTTTTAAGATTCATTTTCGAAATCTGATGACTTTTTATTAGATGATATACTTAATTTGTTTCGTTCTATTTTAAATACCCATTATCATAAATTGGTTATTCCTTGAATTATTTCCCATTCATACCTTACACTATGAAATGAATTTCAAGACATAAATTTTTTTATTCAGGAGGAACTTCAATTCATTGTTAATAGAATTTATGATCCATGAATGAGTGATAACTCATTCTATACATCTCAAACTATTTTCGATAACCAATATGGTTTGGATTAGTTAACCAATATGCATAAATCCTTATATGTTGAAGTAATAAATAAATATTAAATACCTTGATTAAAGGTCAATGTAAACCATTCCATTAATGGTTTACCTTATGAACCATCTGATGGTTTAAAATTCAAATACATTGAATTTAGTTAAGTAATTTTCCAAAGTAGATATAACAATAATTTCCCAAATGGTTTGATGTAAATCTTAAATATAACATACTGAAATTCAATTACCTTCATCATGTATCCCTTTGATGAAAGTTAAAAGATGGAATTACCATAAATACTTTTTGAAAACATGTATGTTTCATTAATCCTTCAATAAAATATAGATTATTAAAAATATGCTATTAATACAAAAAATATATTTAAATCTATCATCAATTGAATAAAAATCATTTTCAACTAATCATTAATCAATTTCAAGGTGGTTAGTACTATTTTATTTACTTTATCCATATCAATCAAATCATTATTCCAATATCACTTTCTCAAAATCAGTAACATATTAAGGATTATGTTTCCCAAAATAATGTGTTTTTAAAAATTTACTAATTCTAAAGAATCATTTTTCATGTTCATCATTAAAGAGATACATATGTTCTCAAATCTATAGTGAAAACGTAATACAATAATATAATTATTTATTTTATAATTTGTAAAACTTGAAATCATTGATAAAATAACCTAATTATATAATTATATTATATAAACACAAGTTCATTATTCATTATTCTTTTTCAATTTAATCATTACAATCTTGACCATGATCCTTTAACTAATTTTGAGGTATATTCATTTTACGGTTGGGGAATTCATTTTTTTAGTGCCGGATCTCCTTATAGTTGATTAATTGAACAAAGGGAAGAAATTTATTATACTTAGAATCATGATCATGGTTCATGTTTTTTCCAAAACTGATGCTAAATCCTTTTCCTCATAAGCATGTTTAATGTTGCTTCCATTCAAAATTATAAAATGTTGGAAAATCCTTCATTCCAATCTTTCCCTTATCTAACATTTTCTATGAAATCCACTTATTCAGTTTTTTATGGTCAAATACATTATACATATTTAATTCATTATATATATTGTTAATACATGATATTATAATCTCATGTGAAGAAATGTTTTGTGGGAAAAGTTTCATTAAAAATATTTTCATAATATTATCATTGAAAAGGCCATTCTTACTCTTCAGATTACCTGAAATGATATGGTTACCATTTCTTCTAGTAGAAAACATTTGTAAATAATTATAGATAATAGATTAAATCATATCATTATGAAACAAAATTAATATTCCCAAAACAATTTCAATGCATAAAATATATTGGAATATTTATTCAAAGAGAATATCGTAACAAAAATAATTATTTATCAGGGTATATATTTATTATCAAAAACCTTCATAATGGGTTGTAATGATAATATGAATTATTATAAGAATATCCCCCAGGAGTGTCAAATTAGGATAACAATAAGGACCTTTTTTTGTTCATTGAGATGATCAGGTCAAACCTAATGCACTCTATTATGAGTTAATCCCCATAGGTACATCTATTTCAGAACCATGTCTACATGTATAATCCAAACGTGAATTTATTTTTAGGAACATTACAAAATATATACCATTAAAAAAATTAGTATTTTATTTTAAAATTATTCTCAAATCATATAATTGTGCTTTGATAATAAATATAGGTTTTCCAAAAACTATTTCCCCTGGTTAATACAAATATTACTATAATAAGAATGTAATAAACATGACCATAGTAGCTGAAATATGGTGTCTTAATTTCTCACATTAGAATAATATTCTAGTAATGACATCCCAAATGATGAAATATTTTTTTTTTCATTTGGTAATATCATTATTACCTGTAATATATTCTCTCATATCATTTGTAGTACAATTAACAAATTCATAGGAAGGTAAACAGAATATGGCTGATCGAAAATGATTAGTTTGGGTTATGTTCAATAGATGATGTAATTGATCAACAAATTATAGTAAATATGGATCGGTAAATTAAACAGTAATTAAATTTAAATAGCATAACTATATGAATATATAAACACAATCAATGTGGAAAGACAAATAACTAAACCAACATTCCATTTATTCAATACTTTGAAAATGAAATTCATCGAGAGATAATATAATTTGGGAAATATCATGGATAATAATAATTAATAATATGATTTTGTGTGTAATTATTGGATGCCATGCCTTAGGAATATAAAGCCAATACTATCAAGACAATTCACAAGACGATTTAAAACTAATCGTAAAACCTATTTAATGCTAGCTTACTGATTTTATCACGATACATACTGATTCATTAAGGGGATATAAAATATTGGCCTCCATCCTTCACTATGGGTCCAAATCATTCTTTATATGTCAAATAATATATTTAATAAATCCATAAAAATGTTTAACCATCAAATATAATTAATTGGTGTTGGGTAATGATTTTCAAGATGTCCACAGTCAATCAAATATCATTAAATATATAAATGTTTATATAGAAATGTAATCTGGTTTAATAAATGAATATATCTAATTTAAATAATATTGAAACTTAGTGTAAATTTAATGTCCAATGATCAGATGAAATTGAATATTTCAATGGAATGATAATGAATACAAATATGAATCTAGTAACTGAATGAAAATACTACCCTTTCTCAGAATAATCATAAAATATCAATAAGAAGAAATAAAATTGTAAAAATCAAAAAATTTCTAGTGTATTATATATAAAATAAATGTGTTTTCATTAATTAATGGAAATAACATTAAAATATTTTTTAAAAATTAATCATTGAAGCGTCCATTAAATTTTTACCATAACATTTATAACTAATTGTTTAGAAAACATAGATAAATCACTTATATTTTAAAAATATTTATAAAACATATATAGGAATATTAAAAAATTTAAAAACATTTTATTAATTGAATGTCTGACTGAAACTTATTTTTTTGATCTTCATATAAGTCACTTATTGGGTTAGTGAGAACCTATAGAAATCAAACCAATGACCCACAATCCATACTCCAAAATCCAAAATTCAAAATCCAAAATAAGCAGATCAAACAACAAAAATCATCTCAAATAGTCATCACAGCCGCCTGAATTCCTCCCATACTGAATCCTTTGGATGAATGTGACTTTACCTCTTATATATTGGTTTAAAAATGTTATTAAGTTTTTAAAGAACAAAATTAATATTCTTAATATTATTTATTTTTCTTTTATAACAAAATATCATATGTTCGTTAATAATATCTCAATATTGTCATCGTTTCGTGTGACAAATGGCTTGTTTTCTAAAGAATGTTTCATCATTAATGATCTGGTGCCAACACGTATTATATATCTTAATAATATATTGACTAATATGATGAAATAACTATTATATTTTTAAATTAATTATATTTTTAAAACTAAAAAATATTTATGTTTATGTAAAATGTTGTATGTTACAATCCTAGAGACGGTAGGGAATACACAAACATGCATAATGTTTTCATTTTTTAATGATCATTATGGAAAGGTGGTAAGTAATATTTTACCTCCCTATATTTATAATAACATTATAAATATCATATAATAAACCTATATATATCATCCATTTTTTTGGTGATGAATAGAATGTTACATCACTTCATGAAGGTGGTAGTCCACACGTTCACGAATGATGTTTTTATCTTTTATATAAGTGTATAAGTAAGAAGGAAAATGATATATTATATTTAATTAATGATAAATAGTTCAATAATGTTATAATAATATCATTAACATGACTTATATCTATTATATGTAACCCAATTACATTCCATGAAAATAGTTAGTGAAAGATGAATCACATGTCATCACGACATGGTATCCCGCTATACACATGGGTGACATTATCATATCATCTTAGAAATGTAAGGTAATATATATATATATATATATATATATGATATAATGACTCCATCGATATAAATATATTATAAATATCATATATATAGTTTAGAACCATCATTATACCTAACTGTTAGAGGATATAATGGAAAAACAAATGGCATAGGTTTGCGAGGTGGTAGACCGACGTACACACAAAAATTGATTTAGTAACCCATTTTATGAAAGTGGAGATGATTATAGGTTATACCCATATTATAACAACATATTAGTATATGGAAGATATTAGTATTGTCATCTCATCATGGATTAATAATTTATGAAGGAGGTGGAAGAAGAAATGATTTAAAAATCCTCATGGAAGAACATTTCTACTTCTTTGGTTGTCCTAAAAAGGTTTTCTCCAATTCCCTCTTTATTTGGATTTCGTCCCCAACTGACAAATATATTATGGGAGTATAAAATTCTGGATTTTTTAGGTTTTTATATCATATGGCATGATATGTGTGAAAAGGGTAGGGTAATGATTTCCCTTTTATAATTGATGGGGTGTGGGATTTTTTAAAATAACCAAAAATACTCATAATTGGGCGTTCTCTCTTACCAAAAGTGGTTAAAGATTTTTAAAATTAAATGTTTAGAGGGTAAATTTTCTCGATACAAAACTCTAAGAGAAAAAAAAACCTATTTTAAAAATTTTGTTCCTCCAATTCAATGATTCTTTACATTTATCATTTCATATTTTCATTATGGTTAATAGTATTCGTAACAAAGAAAATTTATACATTAAGACTAAAATAAAATAGTACATCTTGTCTAATTTGGAATCATTGATTCCAATTACAATATATAATTTATAAACTAAAAGTATAACGTCTGTTATAAAATAATTTTAACATAAATTTGTGTAATGTGGAAAAACATATCTTTATACTTAACCAGAAAAAAGTGTTGTAACTATTTAGGGGTGAATATATTCATTTTAAAAGGAAAATTTTCCCATTAATGGACTATAGATTTTATTTATTAGTATTTAAAAATATCATGATAGATGATGATATTATATTATATTATATTTCTTATAATAAAATATAATTTTATATTAAAATAAAATCAATGTCAAATTTTTTATTATTCTTTTAATTTCGAATTAAAAAATTTAAAATAATTTTGGAATTAAAAATTATGATTTTAAAATCTATTTAACAAGATATATTCTTCTAAAAATTAATATAACATATTAATGTATTCAATTTACACCGCTTTTAATATTATTAGTATCACATATTTTAATTTTTTAATAAATTTATAATTAAAATGTTTGATTTTCTTAATCATTTAATGTAATTATATCATGTTTAATAAAATAAAATAAAAAATAATGATAAAAGCTCATTTATCATTAAAAATAATATTTATAACATAGAATAAGTTTTTTTGTCCCTATAAGAAAGCAATATGTTTCTTAAATCATGAAAGGTTCTTTTTTTCATTATTCATATGTGACAAAATATATATGAAACATCTCTTGAAAAGGTGTAAAATAAACTCATAAAAACACATTACACTGTAAAAAGGGTTGATTTATAGAAAAAAAAATGGGGTTTGGAAAAATAATTATGCCTGTTAAAACCTTATCCCCTTAGTTTAACTCTCTGATAAACCAATTTTTATCTTAAACATGTTAATTAATGATTATCCCATTCACTATTAATTTTTGAGAAAAAATTAAGTTAATTTTTTTATAATATATAAATTATTCTTATAATAAATATGAAATCCATTTCCTAAAATTGAATTTATCTAAGGTGAATAATTTTATTTAATAATAGTCATGAAGATTGTATGAAAAAGATTATTTTTTAAGACAAAATGTTCAAAAGATGACATTATTTTTATAAATAATTTAATAAAAAAATATTTATAAAGATTATACTTTGATGAAGTGACATAAAAATTAAATAATTTTACTCTAAATCCAATTCAAGATATATTTAATCATTATAAAGGATTTAAATGATATGTCGGTTTAAAGTTAAAATTTGGTATCATTTGTATTAATAAAAAACATTTTATAAATAACAAAAAAATCACCCTAAATTTATTTTTATATGTTAATTTAAAAAAAAATCAATTAAATTTTACAAGGTTATAAAAAATAATTCTAAATTAAGTGCACAAATCATTTCCAAAACATGTTTTGTCTAAACCTAGTGTTGCGTGAATTATAAGATTTTATTGAAATCAAATTTATTTTAAAATAAATATGTTGTAATGTATTTGTGTGTTACATCTAATTTTTGGTAAATGCACTATTTGGATTATTTTTACATGATTTTATATAAATTTATCCCAAAAAATTATATATATCATTACACAAAATATACAATGTATGAAATTGGAATTACACGACAAGTATTCATCTATAGGATATTTATCCACATATAACATGATCTATAAAACCACATTTATCATGCCGTTTATGAAATATAAATTATCATCTGCCCAATAAATATTTATAGTCAATATAATGGTTTTATACAACATATGTGGCCCATCTCTCTATCTCCTCATAAACATGAATAAATTATAAATTTTATGGTCCATGATTACAAAACATGTCACCTAAGGCCCCTTGGTGGGCCACATCAAAAATTTTGTGTACATAAAATCCATGTTCGGTGAAAAATATTATAATAACATTTTTCGATATACATATTATGTGGAATAAAATTTAATGTATAAATTATGGGAGGTGAATTACATAGACTGGTACATGAGTCTTCAATTCATGAAGTCATAAAATATAAAAAAACCAAGAAACATTTTATTCACATTATAAATACCACATTAACCTCTATTAATAGATTAATATGCACATATAATAGAATCTGTCACTCTAGAATCCTATATATCATCTTGCATGATTAATTTTAAGAAATATATAACCACCCATCTTATCATTTTACCATCATTCTTTGAACAATGCCCAAAATAGTCATTTTTAGCATCCATGATTTTAAACCAATATTTTCTCCAAATTCAATGTATTTCCCCCCAAAAAACCATAAATAGGAATTACACACAAAAATTGAGAAAAAAATCAATACGGTATTTTTGGGAGGAATAGATTACCACCAAATAATGGACTCACTTTTGGGTTCATTGTTGAATTCATGTATGTGAGAACAAAAATATAGTAATTAATGGATGAAAAAAATCCAAAATGGAAAATAGATTTTTCTATTAAGGATTTAGTTTATTAATACATTTATTTATCATATATTTATTTGAATAAATGATAAATATTATCATTTAATTCCTCACCATGAAATAAAATCGTTATTGAAATGAATATATTTCCTACATAATAATTCAGGAATAATGTAGAGGCTTCGATACCATATTAATAATATGCAACAAATTTAAGTAATTTTATAATATATCTCACATGACAAGAGAAAAATTAATATAATCAAAGTATAATATTATTTTCATTATGACTTATGAAAATAATTTAATTCAAATATTTATTCTAATATCTATTGTTCTTCATCGTTTTTTTGATATTCAAATTTTCAAAATTATTGAATCAAGGAGTTAATAATGTTTAGGACATGGTAATTTTTTTTATTCAAATTCCATGATATAATAAATTATTTAATGTTATTATAATTCATTTCCTTTGATTTTTAAAATACGTTTTTATCTCAAAAAATATTTTCATGCTCATTTAACTAATTTTAGAATATGTGAATCCTATATAGTTAGAATTGAGGAAAACGTGATACAATGACATGTCATTACTCAGTGGTTACATGATAATTCCTGATGGTCATATCACATTCTTTCATCGTCAGTGACACCACCCTATCAAAATAATTTAAAAATAACAAATATCATGTTCTTTTTTTGGTGATGGTTAATCCCTTTCTAAATTTGACACAAATTAATTGAAATGAGTGGGAAATGATTTTTTTTCTCAAATATATCAAATGATCAATGGAATTATAGAGGTGAGGGGTTATAATTATTCATTTCTTTATTTCCATTAATAATTAATCTATTAAAATATCATTATTGAAATAATAATTTGTTCATTCATTATTAACAAATCATATCCAATATTTATTTCCCCCCACCAAAACTTCTATCATTCAACAACATCTTCTCATGGTAAACCACCCCCATTCCACCGTGACATGTCTCTTCCATGCCTGTATTTACTTTATATTTAAAATATTATTTATTTTTAATTGAATATATGTTCTCCAATTATTAGTCTATGTTATTGAATACATTCAATAAAGATTATAATTTTTTTGAAAAAATATACACATTTTAAACAAAACCACGCTGATGGAATTTCAATTGATGAAATCATTTTGGATGCATAAACTAAAAAACTCTCAATATAATAATAGATTTATTTAATGAATCCATAATATCCCCAAAAAATTCATATATTTAAATTTCACGAAAATTTAGGGTAGGGGTAAATAAAACACTCCCAATTCAATAGAACATTCATAAATAAAATTATGGTCAAATAAATGTGTATACTCACCATATTACACTCATTAAAGGTCTCGGCCTGTAAGTCAAAAATATAAATTATGGCTTACTTTTGAAAAATATAGCTATCCAAATTATTCTATACAATATACCTATTCATCAATGATAATAAAAATAATATATATCTTAATAAAAACTAATTATTAATTCTCACAGAGCATAAAATCCATGATATTCAACCCAAATTTAGAGGTATCGAATAAGACATAACCTTAGACATAAGTAATTAAGGAAACATCTATCATCTCCACACATGAATCGTCCTACCCAAGAATTTATTTGATATTCAAATGAGAAATATTTAAAATATTTTCATGTAATATCATACAAGATTCTTCCTTGATTCCCATTCAAACAATATGTTTTCTATTGACATCGCTTGAAGATAAATCCAAAATCAATAACAAAAATAATTAAAAAGGATCACCATTAAGGGATATATCTAATGATATTCTCCCTCTAAACCTTTAATGAGTAATGAAAATATTGCAATTATTAACAAAAAATTGTACCTCCACTTCCATATAATCATGTATACACATCTCTAGTTCTATTTGCAAGGTTATGGATTCTTTTTTTGGACGTGACTAGTAATCACAACAAGATATGATATCATCATCAAAAAACATATATGGAACAAATATGATGATTTTATGTTACTAATTCAAGCATTATTTGAAGTATATAGTCTATTATATATAGATAAACCAACACTATCACCTATAGACCTTAAACAAATACCTTAATAATTCAAGCGTCTATATCCAAAACTAATATTTTAACACCATTCACTTCGTAGAAAAATTCACTTTGAAATGAAAAAAAATTCTCTTCATGTCATATATTATAAAGGTTTTGTACTCAATGTGGGAAATTTTTAACAAATAATCATCCAAACAACCATCATGAGACTTTTAACATATCCTCATTCAATTTTATGTAGTTATTTAATATTACACCCCATTATGCAATAGAAACTAGATAACTGTTTCTCTACATCATATTATGGATTATCAAAAATGAAATGAATCCATACAAAGCCTTGCATATTTGTAGATATGAAGAGACCATTAAAAATAGTAAAGAATATATCAATTTCTCTAAAAAGGATATCCTAATTTAGGGTAGCTACTGAAATCTATCAAATATTCTATGGGAAAAATCATTATCAAGTGTAATCATCAATATCCACTCTACATAAACACATTTTTTACATAATATGCCGCGACGTTGAGAAAAAAGTAGATTAATCACTATACGATCTTCATAAATATCATAACCTGATGTATGTGTTTCAAAAAACCAAGAAACAATAACTATGTGGGATTTCAAAAAGGTTAGTGTTTTACATATTTTTAGAAAACTATAATCAAATTCTCAAGACTCCCATGATTTATTTTAATACTATCGTGGGATGCATCATTTAATTCTACTAAAAAACATGTGGTTTTTCTTACTTGTAATAATGAATTTGAAAATCCCAAAACATTACATGTATTTTTTTATTAGTGATAATCCATATGATGGTTGCTGTGAATAATTCCCATAGAGGTGGGGTGGTTTTCAACATTACCCAAGATCAATTACAGAGAACTACTAGTTGGAAGGAATCATAGAGTCCTGAGAAACCATACTATTATATGTCCAAAAATTACATAGTAATTCCCAAAGAAATTAAATGTTATATAAAAAAATCAAGAAACATATTGATATCGTTTAAGGAAAATTAATAAAGGAAATGAATAACTGATAATAGTAATCGGGGTATATCATCCATGCCTACATTCTCAAGATCCAAGAAAACAAGGTTTATCCCCTTAACCTTGGATTACAAGGACCAGCATTATAATATCACCAAATGATTGACGGTTAACTATAATACTATAAATATTATACAATACCAGAGGGGAAATTACACCCATCCCATACCCATGATAAAATGGAAACCATAATTATTTACAATTTTAAACCATAATGGTCTATTTATGAACAATACCAAATTTATTTACACATGAATAGAAACACATTAAGGAAAACAGATTAAACATGTTTTAATTTGAATGATAATATGTAAATAAATAATTAATCATACCTCCAACTTATAGGTTACTTCATACTAAATTTAATCAAATATACCCATTCATCTTAAATAGTAGTATCATCACTCCAAAAATAATGTCAACTATATAATTCTGTAAGATAGATATAGTCTAAATCAGTATCCATAGGTAGTAGTTTCTACATAGTCAAATATCATGTAGTAATACATAATAAAAATATTTATATCATTATATTGGGAAGTTCCTAATATTATTGTTTCACTCACTATAAGGATTCCATCCACCGCACTGCTTTGAATTTCCATTTGAAAAAACTGTCCCGTTCAAAATACTAAGTGGAATTAAAATGATAAAATATAAACAGTCAATAGATCACCTTAATTCCCTAATATAAATAAGGATGATATAGATATAAAACCTCAATTTATAATCTCACACTAGAATTCATGGCCCGACTATCAATATCATTGGAATCAACATTGAATCATGCATAGTATATTCTCTATCTATATACCAGAGTATAAAATTTAATCCCGATAATAATAAGATATAACCATTATGGGTAAGGATAATCGACAAACAATGATTCCCTACACCATATATAGTAAATAATATTCATCAATATTTATACAACCTATAGATTTCTAGAACTAATTGGTTTATTAAATATAAGCATATAAATAATCCTCTAATGACCCAGGGTTAGGCTTTCATCTAATCTCATGAGACATCTATCTGTAGAGTTAACATTATTTATCTAACCTATAATTATTCTAATTCATATTATAAGGAACTACCAGCCAACATATAATAGATATTTTTTCTATGAGTAATCAACAAAATATCTCACATCTACATTGTTTGGAAACATAAATTATTATCAATCATTGAATTATGGCCATATAACTGAACAATTAGATGGTCAAGAATAATTAAATGAACATGGTTTCCCAATATCTGAATAATATTTATCTTTTTATAGGCCACATATTATACTAGAAAAGAGGTACCAATGGTTTAAAAAGTGGGAATATTTGACATACAAAATTAAAATAAATGGATAAATCATGTCTAACTACTTAATGATTCTTGTATCCATTTAATTTTTTCCCATAAATTGTGAATTTGTTTTCTAGGTGAACATCTGTACAATAAAAGTATTTAAGAATGGATATATCAGTTGAAGAAACTATTTTTGCCTCTATAGGATGATAAATGATATCAAAATCCACCATAGAATTGTTCCCATAATTTTAAAATAAATCATCACATCATAACTAACTCCAATCTCCATCCCAAGGGTTGAACTAAATTCATGATATTGGGACATCACTAGACCCCCTATGACCCCATTAGTTATAATAGTTGGTAAACTGATTCTCCCCTTGACCACCATTAAATGGATAAATACTTCATATAATAACTAAGAAGTCTTAAATATACTTGGGAATCATTATCATATAATAAAACACAGTCTGAATTAAACTCTGAGGTAAAATAAAATCCAACAACACCAATATATATATATATATAAATATATTGATAGAAGAATACACAGTGGGATAAATAGCCAAAAATTCTATATATAATTCCATAGAGGAAAAATAAATAAAGGGATATATATATATATAGAAATTAAAATTAGAACAATATAAAATAGGATACGAATATGATATAATACATATGATTAATGGGGTATTTTGGAATAGAATCTATTTACATATATCTTCATTAAGAACCAGCACATGTCACTCAATAATAGATCCTCTAACATGACTTGTTATATTCTAACTTTTATAATTTTAAAACATTGAATCATTCAAACAACCACAACATGTGTGGGAATGATGCCTATATAGGGGTGAGTATAAGAATACCTTGAAGGGTTCCCCAAAAATATAATGAAAATATAGACTAAAAAGTCAACTCAAACCCATGACCTATGTATAATAGAATGTATTATAAGGGAATATTTAAGGCTCTAATGTGAAGATAGACATTTTAAAGTGGTGAAATAATATACATTTTTCAACCCTAAAAATTATTATGTTACATAATAAAAAATTCATACTTAGGATACAAAAGTCCTAAAATACACATAGTAATTAGTCCGACGATAAGACAAAACTATAGGGTGGCCATAATGGCTCACGATTTTTCTGATATCCCAATGGAATATAAATGTAGTAACCTGGTAATACCCCCAAACCCTAATCTACATGAATATAATAACCTCCATGAAACATCTGAGGAACTATAGTTGGAGACCACACCTTACTAATGAATTTGTGAATTAATTGAGGGAGCACCTAAACCATGTCTAGGAACACACCCCGACCTGTGTGGAAGTACTAACTCCATACCAAACTCATTTGAAGGAGGAAACCAACCTATACAGGTATAGGACTCAAAAACCATCACAAGGGGGAGTTCCTTCATCACCTGTAGAATGAGGTAACCACTCCTTATCGATATTGAGGGAGTACCTACCCAATTCCTAAATATGACGGTCACGCTCCTTAGATTTGTAGTGGTGTACGAGATCCCCATGTTCTATATATAGGATTATAGGATGTCATGGGAATGTCTGAAGGGGATTACCTGAACCCCAGTAAAGTATAATCATACCATGATATATGGGGTGTGCCTAAGTCTATGTATTATTCAAACATCTCTCCTATAAATTTTCATATTCTAATTGAGATACGAACCTACATATAAAAAAACGCAACATGAAAAATGTACAATGACAAAGAGAATCATAAAGATGTGATATACCTGAATTGATATTTAGAATGCACTGTTGGGATGTCCGAATCTCGATGTTATGTGAGAAATAATAAATAATACAAAAAATAACCCAATAATTTTTTATGGCTTTTGGGAATGGTTAGTCATCTACTACCTTCACCATAATATTACGAAGCCCGTATACACTATTTTTCCAGTACATTATGTGACATCATTGGATAAAATGAACATGATTTAATTTAAAATCCATCGATGGAATTTCAGGATATCCTTATATTTAATATGTGATATGTGATTTTGGAATTACACATAATCTGTCAATCCATACACTATGTCTCCATGGAATTCTCTGTATGTAAGTCCACATGACTCAAAGCATATACAAAATGTACGTACAAAAATACATGGATGGATATAAATGTTGTGTATAATTTTAATACTCTTTATATAATTTCCATCTCATTGAATGGTCATGAATATCAATAAACATCCATGTGCGGGGTCTTTAGATACATTGTGTGTGACATAGGGACACATAATAGGTAATGTTTAAAAATACCCATATGTCAAATTTGATATATATAGAAATTTTATTGTTATATGTTGTAGTGATAATAAACATGTGGTATTAAAAGCTACATGATTACCATGGGTTGCAATGTATAGGATGTCTGCATGAGACTAGCCACCATGTAGTCGTAAAATATCTAAAAACATTAAACATCAGTTTTCACTATATACATTTTTTGAAAATGTGTTACTAGTTTCACCACTCCATTCTATGAAAACAATCACCATAGATCCTCCATCCAACCTCAAATGGTTTACAACTCAAAGGAAAATTCATTTTTTATTAGGTATTTATTTCATAATAAATGTGTTTTATAAAATAATTACATTAATCAGTTAAAAATTTAATAATTTCATTTAATTGCAATAAACAATAATAATAAGTGTAACAACCAAAACAAATTCCAAATATAATACTCATAATAATTCTTGAGGCATTATGAACATGTTCAAATCATGAGTGTAATTTAAGTCATTTAATAAACGAGAAAATATGATTAGGTAAATAAAAAATAAAATAAAATAATAAAATTATTTAATTCACATGTTTATAAGATAATTTAACTGATATCATTAATATGTTATAAAAATTTATCCATTTTATGAATGTATAAATTCATTCAATATAATCAAATATAGTAAAGGAACATTTTAGGGGAAACATAATAATTTTTTATATGTTTCATGAGATAAAATAATAATATATTTAAATATTAGCCTTTTTCAAAAAATTTCAGACTATTAATTTTATTTAATATAAACATATTCATCATTGGTGTAATTTTTTTCAAATGGAGGAATCCTAGAATTTTAGAAATGATGTGAAATAAAATTCATTCCCAACATGATGGTAAGATTCCAACCATTGACAATCCTAGAAATTCAACGATCATTTTGATTTCCACCACAACAATGAACATTATGTATGATAAATAAGAAGATCATAATTTTATAAATTTAGAAACTTTTTTCGGTAGAACATTTTTTAGTAAAAAATATGAGGAGTGGAATATTTATCATATATTATTCTATTAATAATTTTTTTTGAGATTTGTGGGGAAGGAACAATTCCTCCATTTAATTCCCATCATAACTCAACTATTATTTTCCACTAACTAAATACATAATTATTTCACAATTATTGAAAATTTAACTAATTAAAATATTTTTTTCTAAAAATATGAAAATATTTCCACATCATCTATATGTGTTATATCATTTTCATATCAATGTGGCATTTTACCACAAATTAAAAGGACTCATCATAATAAAAATGTAAACTAATTTTTATTTGAATATATGCCTACACATTCTTGATCATAGAGATTGATGAATTCCTATGTAGATTATATATATCATCAGAAAATACCCCCATTCCAAATTCAAACAAAATGTCAATTTTTAATTTAAATCTCTTATAAAGAGTTCTTAAATATTCATACTCATCTGATAAATATTACTTTTTTATGAAATATTTAATATCCCCAAATAATTCATCTATATAATAATGTCACCAAAATGAATCTCATTGATAAATCCTTCAAATATAGTTTAGAAGAACCACAAAAATTGTTCACCCAATCAATTGATAAAATGAATTTATATTTTTACCAAATTTAGGGTTGTTTGAAAATGACATGGTAAAATTAATTGAGCCTCACTAATGGAAAATTGATGTTTCTACAGAAACATTTTGATCCATGTGGCCAAAAGAGTGAAACCATAAATTCTTGCATTTGGTGGTGAAAAATAATACATTTTAAAATTAACCTAGGAAATAATTATAATTTAAAAAAACCTAGTAACTATTATCATGATCAATACAATATTATTAAACCATCCCAACTATCCATGTAGACATCCGCAACCCCAAATTGTTTCATATTTATGTAGTTAATTATTCTCCAAAATTGCATTTACTAATTAATAATAATGTATGAATGTGTGTATATATAAATGTATGAAAATATATATATACTTATATGTATGTTTATATGTTAGTATGTAGATATATTAGTATGTATAAAAAAATATGATCATGTAATTAAAACCTAAGAATTTCATAATAAAAGGGCCTCTTTTTAATATGACAAGTTTGAGGAAAATGGAAACAATAACAACCCAATATTTTTGTTAGATGGATTAATTTATATTAATTTATTTATTAATTTAGTTTTTTAATTCATTAAGGCCTTGTGTGTATCAAACACCACGAAAACATTGTGCTGCATGAAATACTAGATTATCTTGCTGAATGTGCAGCATTATGCTTGTCTTGTGTTACACACAATTTTATATTTTTGGATAGAATTCTTTTCACACAATACTGACTTTAAGCAAACAACTAAATGATTTTATGTTAACTTATAACCTAGAAATTATAATGGATGGTTTTAAAAATATTAAATAATCTATGAAATTATTCTTTACACATATATATAATTAATTCTTTGGTAAGTAATTAATTATATATTAAAATAAAAACCTATTTAAATAAAAGCAATTTCTTTAAAAAACAACTTAGATGAAAATAAGTCAGTTAATTTAATAATAAAATAACCATTTATTTATTTTAATAATATATATGTTATATATTAAATATAATTGTTAAAATTCTTCATATATGTTTTCTAAACAAGATTTAAGAAAAAATTCAATTTTTTTGATAAAAGAAGTATTTTACAAAAAAAATAGTTATGCAGCCTTTTGATGGAACATCCATTTTAAATAAATATTTTCACAAATTTTCATATTATATTTGACAATATAAACATTTTATTTGCAATTGGGAAATAATAATTTACATTGGATGATTTATTGATATTTGTTTGATAGATTCCACATTTTGATGAATAGTAAAAATATAAAAACAATTAATTAAAAACAAATTCGTCAAAAATTATTATTATGGTTAAATTATACTATTGTATGGTTTAAAATTATAAATAGATTATATTTTTATCATTTAATGTAGTTTTTCTCATTACCATTAAATTTACATTGTATTTTTATATAAAAATATTTCAATCAGTTGCGATGTTTTAACTTGTAAAACATATTTTCTCATTCTGAGTAGGGGATTAATATTAAAATTTGTACTAAAAAATATTTTCATATAATTATTAAAACAAAGTCCATATTTGTAATCAGTGGGTCCAAATTATTTGAATTCTATTCTTTGTTTTGTCATTATGAATACTAACTTTGGTAATTTTTAATAAAACGTAATAGGGTAAAGTGTGTAATTAATGGTAAATATAATATTTTTAATTTACTATAACCCTTCTCCCAAAATAATTTTATGAGTGTGTTTGGACCTAAATAATCCTTGGGTTGAAAATGGTATCCTTTTTATGTCACATGGATGATATTGCGAAATTTAATTTAATTTAATTAATAAAAACCAAAATATGTCTTTATCAAATTTTAATAACCATATTACTTAAATATTAGGTTATAGAAGAAGATAAATTAAACTATAAAAACTCATTTGAAAGATAAAATGTTTTTATTTGTCATTTTAATTTATTTGTAATTTTTATGGATATAAATAATTAAATTAAATGAGATACATTGACTATGTAGAAATTATTTAATTGTTGAAACGTCAATAAAATAATTTTTATTAAATTGATAAAAACCAATAAAAGTCAAAAAAAGATCAAATAACATTAATATATACAATCTCTACCATAATAATCCAAGGGTCCAATTATTGACAATATGGAGCAAGAGAGAAAATATTATGACACTTATAAAAAACTTATTATGATTATGTTAACATATTCATGTTTTAATACATATATCACTTTTTAATGTAGGATTTTCCAGAAGTTATATTCAAATATAAGTATTTCAATGATATATACAAAATTTACCTTATTCATAATATTTTTTGTATTTTTTATTCAATAACCATGTATATACATTAATTAAACAAAACTGATGTTGTCAATATTTTATCCCTAGAAATGTTAAAATATTGTTATTAGTAATGTTAAATGAAATATAATATTGGGTAATAAATATATCCAAAAAATGTCTAGATTAACTTGACTTTATAAGGATATAATAAAATATTGGTCTAAGGATAACATATTATCTTGATATTTTTAAATATCAATAAATTTAATAGTTTCAAAATTGAAAATATTGATTATTTATCAAAATATTATATTTTTAGAATAATTAAAAATAATAATTTTTTTTAAAAATATATAATTATTATTATATGGTGTAATATGTTGTAATTTGTCCATATGTGGTCTAATTAACATCAAATAAGTTAATATTTCAACCTTTTAATATTTAAATATTTGTTACCTCAGTTGAAAATTAAATATAATAACTATGTGTAAATTAAATATATATGGTTCAAATTGATAGAAAAAACATTCTAAATTTTTTTGGATTATTACAAAGTTATATTGTCTAATCATATAAACAAGGAAATTGCTGCAGTTTTTAATGGTTTTGATTTTATTATAACTTAATATTTTTGAAGATTCCAATTGTTCCCCTCCACTCAATTATAAAATTGAACAACCTCCCTCGCAACTTCAATTCAAATTTACCCTTCAAGATTAAAAATCCCCATCCCATTTACCTTTTAAATATAATTAGTTACACTCTAGAGGTTTTGTTCTTCCCAAAAACCCACCCATAGTTCCATTAAGTGGAGATCTATAGGGATCTCGTCGAAGAAATGGTAATCTACTATACTGATTCATTCAAATATACATATTCTTATAACTCCTATTCTTGAGTTTTATCTATTATGAAGTGATAAATTTAGTATAATATATATTTTGAGATGTTATTATGATTATAGAACAACCATATTCAACTTTGTATCTATAATATGAAAAAAATCACCACGTGTGCAAACGTACGACGTACCGTATCCATACTATGGTGTAAGTTTTTTTTTCACCACCAAATTACATGGATGGGTATAATGAAGGAAGTGATGACTAAAAATAATTATTTTAAAAATATTTTTATACTGGTAAAATATATATATAATCCAATTCAATTTCATTTCAAAGTTAAAGGAATTAGATTGTTGCTCTTGCGTACGTACATCCTACCATTTCCACGATGCGGTGTAATTAATTGCACATTATATTTAACATAGTACGATTATATTAAATTTTAGATTGAATAAATATGATATATATAATATTAATATCATTCTATAAGTAATATTACTAAATCCTTAGTGGAGGAATGGGAAAATATCTGACAAAACATGCATAATAAAATATTGTACTTAATTTCAGAAGGACGAGTAATAATCTAATTTTAAAATGTGTAACAACTTTATCACATATGATATAATAAAAATGAAAATGATTTTGGAATATGTTAATGACATTATTTGATCCCTTTTACAGGATGTTCAGACATGTATGAAGGAACCCATACCTAATGTAAGGGCTAATTTTGACATCTCATTATTATCTGAGATTGTTTATACATAAGTTGGTATTGGGATATATTTATTATCCAGGTCCTTGTTTCCTAAATATATATTACAAAATATTAATTATGTGACACCCCAATAATTCATAGTATGTTATTTTTTCAAAATAATTCAATAACTTGCACTACACGCAACACCAAGTTCAAGCGCACCACGACTTACCAAACTAGTCGTTCAAAAGCAGTTATGAATAATATTAACTATATTTTGAACTATATATAATACTTATAATATTATAATCCGTATTATGAGTTTCTTATACATAATTTAATAACTAATTCATTTTATTTCAGATAAAATAAGTATTTAAAAAAAATACACTTTTACCGCCATTTAATGGTGAACCCTTTTTTAAATCCAATATTTGAATCTTCTATATACTCAATTTGACAAAATATACTTCTTCTTTATAATCTTGAAATATTAATTTAGTTTCAATTAAATTTTGGTGTTATTCTGATGACATTCATATTTGAGTGAATAGTGAAAATACTATATTTTAATAGAAAAGAACTTTTTTAATCAAAATAATTTATGGTGTTAAATTATACAATTTAATGGTTTTTAAGTACATATATATTATATTTTTACAATTTAATCAAATGATGGTAATTTAAATTAATTTTACTTTGAAATTGGACATAAACTAGTGTCAATCTTTTGATAGTTATTATTTCTTAAAAATACGCCTTTTGGTTTTGACAATGAAAATTATTTTTAAATTAATAAATGAAACTTATATGATTTCAATTTTGTAAAATATACTTCATTATTGAATTTGGAATATCAAAATTTTATTAGGGAGAATTTTTTGGTATTTTTTTGAAAACATTCAATTTTTGATGAATAGTGAAAAAACACTGAGTTATTGTTTAAACCCAGATTTTTATTTAAATAATTATTTATTTTATTTAAATTTATTTTAGATCGAAGTAGATAAATAATACCAATATAAGTTCAATTTTATTATTTGGAGTCATTTTATAATATTATTAGATATATAAGAATTTTATCGATATTTTTACAGTATTTTACCCACCTCCTAGGAGCATTTTCAAATTTACATGAAACGTAATTTTACCACTTCTATTAGTTTAATTTAAAAAATATGAGAGCCACACATAATATCAAGGAGTAAAATGTGGTTCAATAAGATGAAAATAATATTTGGTGAATCATAACTTTTTAATTTAATTTACCAAGATTAAAAGTAAATAGGGTAATTAAGTGTAAAAATGATATTATTATTACCCTAACACATGTCCTATTTCTATTGGATAAGTTTAATTCGACCAATAAAAACCGTAATAATAAATTATGACCTTTCAAATCTACTTGGATGAGATTAAGACATTTAATATTATTTTATTTAAAGAAGAGTTAGAAGAGTTAAAATCAAAGTTTAATTACTAAACCATTTTTAATATAGGGTTATACATAAGATAAATTTGACTATAAATATTTATTAGAAATATAAAATTATTTCCTACATAATAATATTTTATTTGAAATTTTTAAGTATTAAATAAATAAATGTATTAATGTCACATTGATGATGTTGTAATTACATTATTAATGAAAGAATCAAATAAATGGTATAATAAATATCAAAATAAATATAATTTAAACGTTTTTATGACATCCAAGAATTTTATAGTTGAATATTACATGTTTGGATTGATTCAATGTATTGGTTTGAAGTAATCATGCTGTTATTATTTCAACAAAAAACAAATACCAAATAGTTACAAAATTGAAATAAAATAGTTTTAAAAAATATATTATATTATTAATTTATATAATGGTCCTAAAAATCTAAGGATCTGCAAAAAGACTAATATAATAATATATATGAAAATAATGAACCAATTAGGTAACTAATAGCAGTATATAGTAAGATTATTAACCATATAGTGTAAGAATACAAGAAGACACGGTAAAAGATAAATTATTTAACTTAGAATTAAATATAAATGATAAGGATAAAATGGTAACCTAAACTTTCCTAAAACCTATTGGTTTAGAGGCGTTTGACCCATATCCACCCTAGCCTAAACATAAGTCACTTTGGATATAGTATAAACCGAATATGAATTTATTATAAAATTATATTTTAGGTTTTTCCAAAGGTGCCGATCACCCCTCTTATAAAAAGGAAATTTCTTTTCTCTCAAAATCACACCTCCAAAACCATTTTTCTCAGCCAATAAATTTCCAAATATCCTAAAAAATATCCTAACTTCATCCTAGAGGCCTTCCTTCGGTCATAAATCCATCCTAAAGAGCTCTTTTGATCAAATCCAAAGGTAAAACCCGAAGAAGTGGTAATGATTTTCACCACCCTCTTTCAAGTTCTCTAATTCTTCCACTTACTCTTTCTTTTTTGTTTCTATTTTAAAATAATAACTCCAGTATCTTATATATACTATGATTTTATTATAAATATGGAACAACTATAATCAATATTCTATCCATCTTATTAATGATAATGTCACCATGCATGCCTACGTATAACTTACAGTCTCCACGTCGTGGTGTAATTTGGTATTCAACACGATGTTATTTGGATGGATATAATGACGAGTACTATGTATATAAATAATTAAAATAATATTCTAATGTCTCTGTAAAATTAATATACCATTAAATTCCACAACATTAGGGAAATGATATTGTCCCTCGTGCATACGTACAGATTACCGTCTCCACGACGCGATGGGATTCTTTTCCACGTTCACTATTCAACAACGATTATAAAAATATATATTACTAATAAGTATGTAATATATGAAATTATAATGCTACTGGATATATATATATATATATGTACATACATATATCTTATTCACATAATTTTATTCAATACGAAAGGAAAACACAAATAGATTTTATACGTACGTACAGACTACCATCTCCATAAATGGTGTTTTTCATTTCATATATAGGTCAATTATACATATTTATATTCGTAATATATATGATATATAAATCATGTTTTATATTCTGGATGTATTTCAATCTTGATCTATGTGATACAATCAAGAGTAACAAGTTAAAACATGTACGATAAAGAAACCGATTATTACCCCAAATGTTAATTTAACATAGATATTATTATTAATTGGGTAGTATAAATTCATAAATGAATCATGTATGATATCATAAATATTAATTTGGTTCTGGTATAATTTAATAACATACTAAAATATTCATATAGGACCTTAAACATACCCTATACTAAAGGACTGTTCAAGGTAAGGGTTAATTCCTCAATCTAATTATTATTCGAGATTGTTTTTGTGAAAGTATTTACTGGGAAATTTTTATCATCCATGTCCATTTTTCATCAAAATTATTTCAAAATGAATATTTTAAGGATTTGTGAAAGGTACTCTTTATCAAGATCTGAATTTTAAATGTTTTAAATATTTATCATTCTAAATATTTTTAATTAATTTCCATGTTTTCAAATTGATTTTAAGGATTTATTTAAATGGACATGAATGTTTTGAAATAATAATTCTTATCAAATGATTCAAAGTGGTATGGGACACATTGATACAAAAATATCATTTAATGTACTTCCTTTACAAATGTGTTATTTTTAAATGATTTAAAAAAAGGATTTTTCTCTCAAAAAGTTTTACTCGTCATTTTCAACTTTGTCAGTATCCTTTACTGGAGATTATTATTGATTGAGGTTGATTAATTATGATACAAATCCGACATATTTTATTGATGGATTTGTGATATGATTGACTATGGATGTGTTATTTTTATACCATTCATGGTTTATGGGTAAAGTATTGACTTTTCATATGTCGGTTTTAATACAAATGTTTATGTTATGTTTAAACCTTTTCACATGAGTAATGCATTGGACTTAGTAAGTGACGAGTGGAGCCCGCTATAGCTCCTCGATGCATCGATTGGTCTCATGGAACAATCTAGTGTCTTGGCACAAGGATTTGACTATGTGGCTATAATTTTGTGTCATTATTCATTCCATCATTATGAAAGTTGCTATTGATATTGCATATGATTATTCGACTAGTAGAATATCCATGTGAATATGTAAATGGAATTGTCTTATTGAATCATTGAAATATTATGGTGAAGTTTATGCTTAAAAAGTCTTTTTTTAGTCTTATACATTTCCTTAAATGTTTATGATTATTTATGAATGTTTCTGCTATATTATATTCCATACTGAGCATCTAAGCTCACCCATTTCTATGTTTTAATTTTCTCAAGATTCTAAGAAGTGTATTATAATTTATATGAAGTGTTATGCTAGGGGATTAATGGAATTCTCAATGGATCATTTATGTTGTGTTTTATTTTCTAAAATGTAATGTAATTTCCACGTATGTAATCTATTTTCCAAGACTACTAATCTGATCTGTCTTTCGGGACTTGAATCTTTGTATTCATTCTAATGTATTAAAATAATGCACTGACTCTTGGTAACTGGGATCAGGGTGTTATAGTTGGTATCATAGGATGTTTAGCAATAACCTTGGAAACTATATTTAGATAAACTCCAATTATATCACATTACCGTAAGTTAGAATTTGAAGATTAGTATAGAAGAACTTCCTATAATTTCGGTAATGTAAAGATTTTGTGAGTTTTCCACGAAAACACATCCCTGTCTAGATATGAGCAGGTAGAGGCGGCTCTGGAACTGATGTACCTAGGGGTAAAAACCGAAAACACTTCTTTGAGCTAGGCTCCAACGAGAACTGGTACACGACAATGAGCCTTGATACACTCTTGGTTATGACACTCCCAGGGGATATGCTTAGGATAATTATCATATTCTTTACAAACAACAATGAAGGGATTATGAGTATATACCTCCTCAAAGAAATCATTTTTGTGATGATGGATTATATCCATAAACTATTCAATTTATGTAAGGTATTTCACAATTTTGGAATTATGAATTGCGATTTATTAACTAACCTACTATATGGAATTGTATAGAAATGGAACCCAATGGATGGAATGTGAACTCCTGCAATACATATGATCCAAAGAGTAAGAATGATCATATCTTTCACGGTATTATGCCAACCTTTAGAAGGGATATAGTCTCCCATGTATTCTCAACATATGAAGAAATAGTATCATGTGTTAATAAGATAATTAGAGAATTCTCTAAGTCCTATGGATTTGATGGGAAGCAATAGAAGAAAAGGATGGAAGAGATTATCATGGATAAAGGGAAGAGGAAAAAGAAGGATTTTCCCATATGTGATAACTTTTGAATGAATCACCATTGTAAATGCTTGAAGGGAATGGGAGTTTGTTATAAGTATGGAGAAAAAAGGACACCATGTACATGATTGTGAGGGTAAAAAAATTCAAATGTACAATGCTTCATCTGCAAGGCCTTGGGACACTACATGAATCAATGTTCCATTCAAAATATTATACTAAAAATGATGTTATTCGATAATAATCACGTTATGATTCTACATCAGATGAAGAGGAATGATTAGTGTACTTATCTTGTTATTATAGAATTATTTCATTTGAGTTTTGTATCAATAGTATACTGGTTACATGAATCATGGAGATAAATAAGGACTGTATTGCAGTACTATTTTATTGAGGATTTTAGAATATATTGTTCTAGGAAAAGTGACTTCATAGTAAGATACACTTTTTGGAAAATACATTGTTGAAGGAAATATAGTCCTTAATATGATCCTGATAATGAAGTAGTGATTTTGGAATAAGAGATGTTTGATTTCGGTAATTCAAGATGTTGTGGTGTTGTAAAAGGATATATGATGTAGGCATTCACATGTTATTATATGGTAAAAAGGATCCTCATCATTTTTAACTTTAATTATTAATTTTGGACTGAGAGTTTGGATATAAGTATTTTGGATAATTCTAATGGCTGTAATGGATTAATTTTCAAAATGGATACTATTTTAAAGGTTATTTTTGGATTTCCATAAAAAGTACAACCCAGAGTTAAGGCGGCAACTTGTCTCGTCCGACAGGGCCGCGAGACATGAACCTGCAACCGAAGGGACACAAGGGTGTATCACCTATCACTGACCCACGTTATGTCCTAGATTGAATAATGTAGTTTTTAAAGGGTATGGTAGAATAATTAATAATTCATTTTTTTGGAACCCTAAACTAATAGGATAAATTGAAATTATTTTTAAGTTCTATTATCTTTTGGAGTGAAAGATGAGTTTCTGGTAGATATTTGTTAAACGATGGTACTCTACATGTCAGGTATATATATATATATATATATATTTATTATCTTATTCTATGATGAAATAAATTCTAAAACTTTAGTTAAGGCGTCTTAAACCAAAAAATGTCTTACCCTAATACCTTATGTTTTGTTGAACCAATGATATTTTAAATCATCATAGATTGATGGCTTTGAGGCCCTCAATTCTACAATTGTTTGTGACTGATGACCTCAATCACTCCCTATAAATATTTACATTTCCCTCCAATTTTGTGTCTCTAATTGACACCAATGTTCTCCATATCGACATCATAATTTGGTGGTGACTTTTTCATTCTCTTTTTTCCAATTATTAAGACTAAATTTTATTAACCCAATTTACGATGTGGGTTTTCCCACAAAGGTATTTTCTATTTCCACCTGTTATTTTCGAAGAAAAATTTCAAATTGCGAGGAAAAAATTTATTGTTTGAGGAAATAATGTAACACCCCAAGATTTCAAAGTATGTTAGTTTTCAAAGTAATTCTATAACTTGCACTACATGCAATACTGAGTTCAAGAGCACCTCGACTTACCAAACTAGCCGTTCAAAAGAGGTTATGAATAATATTAACAAAATTTTGAACTATATACATTCCTTATAATTTTAGAATCCTTATTTTGTGTTTCTTAGACATAATTTAGGAACTAATTCATTTTTTTAGATAAAAGAAGTATTTTTCAAAAAATACACTTTTAACACCTTTTATTGGTGAAGCCTTTTTAAATACAATATTTGAAACATTTATATACTCAATTTGAAAAAATAAACTTCTTCTTTATAATCGGGACATAAGAATTTAGTTTCAATAAACTTTTGGTGTTATTCTGATAACTTTCTTTTCTTGGTGAGTAGTGGAAAATAATATATTTTTAATGAAAATTTTTTTTTTTAATCAAAATAATTTATCGTGTTAAATTATAAAATTTAATGGATTTGAAGTAAAAATAGATTATATTTTTACCATTTAATCCAATGATGGTCATTGTACATAATTTAACTTTGAAATTGGACATAAACAATTGTCAATCTATTGATAGTTATTATTTCTTAAAAATACACCATTTGGTTTTGACAACAAAAATTAATTTTAAATTAAAAAATGAAACTTCTATGTTTTTAATTTGGTAAAATAGTCTTCATTATTGAATTCGGAATATCAAAATTAGCTCAGGGTGAATTTTTGGTATTTTTCTGAACACATTCAATTTTGATGAATTGTGAAAAAACACTGAGTTTTTGTTTAAAACCGAATTTTTATTTAAATAATTATTTATTATAATTAAATTTATTTTTTTGTTAAAATAGATACATAATATGTATACATGTTCAATGTAATTTATTGGAGTCATTTTATAATAAGAGTGGATATATAAAAAAAATTCGATCTTTCTACCTTCTTTTACCCACCTTCTTAAGAGTATTTGCAAAATTACATTAAAACATAATTTAACTGATTCTGTGAGTTTAATTTCGAAAATCCGAGAGAAACGGTTAATATCAAGGAGTAAAATTTGGTTCAAGAAGAAAATATAATTTTTGGTGAATAGTTACTTTTTACTTTTATTTATGACGGTTAAAAGTAAATAGGGTAATTAAGGGTAAATATTATATTATTATTACACTAAAACATGTATTAATTCTAATGGATAAGTTTAATTAGACCATAAACATCCTTAATAATAAAATATGACCCTTTTAGATCCACTGGGATTAGATTAAGACATTTATTATTAATTTATTTAAAGAAGAGTTAAAAGAGTTAAAATCAATGTTTAATAACTAAACCATTTTTAATATAGGGTTATACATAAGATAAATTCATATATAAATATTCATTGGAAAGCTAAAATTATTTCCTACATAATAGTATTTTATTTATTATTTTTAAATATTAAATAATTAAATTTATTAATGACACAATGATGATGCTGTAATTACCTTATTAATGAAAGAATCAAATAAATGCTATTATAAATATTAAAATAAATTTAATTTCAATGTTTTCAGGAAATAAAATAATTTTATAGGTGAATATGGAATGTTATTTTTGACTCAATGTATATTTTCTGAAGTAATCATGCTGTTATTATTTTATCAAAAAATAAATACCAAATGGTGTCAAAATTGACAAAAAATAGGTTTTAAAAAAAATATTATATTATTTAATGATATAATTGTCCTAAAAATCTAAGGTTCGGCCAGAAAACATATATAATAATATATAGGATATTAAAGAACCAATTGGGGTAATTTTGGCCAAATATAGTATGTTTATTAACCATATAGTGTAAGATTACAAGAAGACACGGTAAACGTTAAATTATTTAACTTAGAGTTAAATCCAAATGATAAGGTTAAAATGGTAACATAAACCTATCTAAAACCTATTGGTTGAGAACTTTTAGACCCATCCCCACCCTATCCTCAAAATAAATCACTCTGGAGCCATTATGTTCCGAATATTAATTTATTATAAAATAATTGTTTATGTTTTTTCAAAGGTACCCTTCACCCCTCTTATAAAAGGGCACTGCCTCTTCTCTCAGATTCCCACATCCAAAGCCCTTTTCCTCGGCCAAAACCTACCCAAATATCCTCCCAAATATCCTAACATCATCCTAGAGTTATTACTTTGGTCATGAATCCATCCTATGGAGCCATTTTGATCAAATCAAAATGAAGAACCCAAAGAAGAGGTAATGATTTCTCCACCCTATTTCAAGTTCTCTTATTCATCCACTTACTATTTCCTTGTTGTTTACATTTTAAAATAATAAATCTAGTATATTATATATACTTTGATGGTTATATAGATATGGAACAACTATATTCATTATTATATCCATCTTATGATTGATAATGTCACCATGCGTGTGTACGTACTGCTTACCGTCTCCACGTCGTGGTGTAATTTGTTATACGACATTATGTTATTTGGGTGGATATAAGGACGAGTAATATGTATATAAATAATGAAAATAACATGATAATGTCTCTGTAAAATTAATATACCATCCAATTTCACACCTTTAAGAAAATGATATTGTCGCTCGTGCGTACGTACAGATTACCATATCCACGACGCGATAAGATTCATTTCCACATTCACTATTCATCGACGATTATAAAAATATATATTACTAATAAGTATGTAATATATGAAATAATAATGCTACTGAGATATATATATATATATATATATATATATATATATATATATATACTTACATATATCTTATTTACATAATTCCGTTCAATACGAAAGGAAAACGGAAACAACGTTTATGCGTACGTACGAACTACCATCCCCATAAACGGTGTTTTTCATTTCATATATATGTCTATTATACATATTTATTTTATAAATATATATGATATATAAATCATGTTTTATATTCTGGAAGTATTTAAATATTTATCTAAGTAATACAATCAAGAGTAACAAGTTAAAGCATGTACGATAAATAAAATGATTATTATCCAAAATGATAATTTAACATAGAAATTATTATTAAATGGGTAGTATAAGGTCATAAATGAATCATGTATGATATAAAAAATATTAATAAGGTTCTAGTATAATTTAGTATGATACTATTATCTTCATACAGAAGGTTAAACGTACCCTCGACTAAAGGAATGTTCATGGTAAGGGTTAATTCCCCAATCTCATTGTTATCCGAGATTGTTTATGTGTAAGTATTTACTGGGAAATTTTTATCATCCATGTCAATTTTTCATCAAAATGATTTCAAATAAATATTTTAAGGATTTGTGAAAGGTACTCTTTATCAAGATCGGAATTTTAATTGTTTTAATGATTTATCTTTCTAAATATTTTTAATTAATGTCCACGTTTTTAAAATGAATGTAAGGATTTATTTATATGGACATGAATGTTTTGAAATGATAATTCTTTTCAAAAGTGTCAAAGTGGTATGGGACACCTTGATTCAAAAATATCATTTTAATTACTTTATAAATTTGGGACTTTTAAATCATTTTAAAAAAACTGATATTTCTCTTAAAAAGTTTTACTCGTCATTTTCAAATATGTCAACATACTTTATTGGATATTTGTTTTGATTGAGGTTGATTTATTATGATACAATGATTCTGTATTGTATTAAAGGTTTTTTGATATTTTGACTATGGATGTGTTATTTTTTTACCATTCATGGTTTATGGGTAAATTATTGAAATTTCATAGGCCACTTTTAATACGACTGTTTATGTTATGTTTAAAACTTTTCATATGAGGAATGCACTGGAATTAGTATGTAACGGGTGGAGCCTGCTATATCTCCTCGATGCATCGGTAGGTCTCATGAGACAAAATATTGTTTTGGAACAAGGACTGGACAAAATATTATTTGTAGTATTGGCACAATGCCTTGACAATGTGGTTATGATAGAATGTCATTATTCATTCCATCATTATGAAAGTGGTTATTGATATTGTATTTGATTATTCGACTAGTAGAATATCCATGTGAATAATTAAATGGAATTATTTTATTGTATCTTTGCCATATTATTCTAAAGTTTATGTTTAAAAAGGATTTGTTTAGTCTTATACATTTCCTTAAATTTTTATGCTTATTTATGAATGTTTCTGCTATATTTTTATCCTTAATGAGCATCTGAGCCCACCCCTTTCTATGTTTTAATTTTCTCAGGATTCCAAGAAGTTTATTATAATTGATAAGAAGGGTTAATCTATGAGATTAATGTCATTCTAAAATAATCATTTATGATTTATTTTATTTTCTAAAGTGTAATGTAACGTCCATGTATGTAATATATTTTCCAAGACTGTTAAACTGATCGGTCATTAGAGACTTGATTTCATGTAATCATGCCAATGTATTAAAATAATGCACTGTCTATTGGTAACTGGGGTCGGGGCATTACACATTATATTCTTATAAAATTTTTTAAACACAATTTTACCCATTGGTGAATATTTATTAATTGGTATGAAAGATATATTTTTTCATTTTTGATACGAGCTAATTTTTTATTTTCTGAAAAAAGTATGAGAATAAATTTTGTTTTATATTATACAACTTCAATGAATTTTTATTTTTTTTCATTGAACCTTATTTCTATAAATCTTCATTTACATGATTTCAAGGTTCTTTTGCATGAACTTACATTCTTTTAAAATTGCAAATAATTTTGTGAAAATAAATTTTTTTCGAAGAAGATATGATTTTTTCTTCCATAATCAATCTCAATTGTTCTAACAAAATAATTTTCCAGATACGATGGAATTATTTAATAGGGTTATGTTTCATTTTTATTATCACTAATATTCCTATTTTTTATTATATTTATAATAATATATTTCTAAAATCTATTTTTTACATTTATTTTGTTTTGATGGGAATATATTTAAGAAACCAATTTTATTTATTGGGTTATTCTATGTTGAATGACTTATGGTTTTGTGGAACACATAATAATGATTTCATTATGGGATTGGTGGGACATATGTTTCCCTCCAATTCATTGGGTAAATATTTATATCTCATGAGATAGATAGAAATGGAATGGGATTTAAAACAAATTTAGTAATATAGGGCACAATCATGGAGTGAACTTAGTTCATTAATAGATATTATTTACTATGATGGTATTAGAAATGATCATTGACTAATGTGATGTGATTATATATGGTTTTTTATATTCGATAAATTCCTTGTCATATTTTATGTCTTTTTGGAATATGTTCATTAATTTGTTATGAATATTTATGATATATCATATGAAAGGATATCACGATCTTTCATACAATTTATAAGATATTCAAATGTAATGTTCTGATGTATTATGATTATGATATGATTGATATATACCTTTATTAACCTTATTGAGAATATAACATCACTCTTTCTTATGATTCTTTTCCCCAATTTATGAAAAAGGTTATTAAGGAAGATATGTAAAAAAGGGGTTTACTTATGAGTGAATAAGAGGGAGATAACAAAGATTTATAATTGACCACTTGGTTTGGATTAATATAGTCAAAATACACTATACATATATGATCCTATCATAGTTTTTTAATATTTTTTAATGAATATTTATCATATTTTATTTAATATATATTTAGGAAAATTATGGGTTGCTTGATTTCATATAAGGGGGAAGATTTAGTAAGACTTTAGAAACTATATATCAATGTTTTATTTATCTACCAATATATATTTATAATGATATTTTTAGGGAGGTCTCTAGAGATAAGTCTTACTATTGGTTAGCCTGAATGCCCCGAAGGCCTTCATTTTAAATGATTTTTGATAACCCCCTTTTCAAGGGATGAGGGGGAACTCGTACAAGGCCTGTAGGCTTAGAGATTATCTGGACCATAGGCTTATGAGATTACATGAACCGAAGGTCTAAGGGAATTCAACCGGACTATCTACATTGAACTACCCCTCCCCAACATATTCATCATGACAGTAAATCTCCACCTTCACATGGCCTTCTGACTAGGCTTCTCGTGCAATCACAGGCTGGTCCCAATGGAATAGTCATACACTCTCATTCTGAAAAATCCATTTGGCTCTGCTATGGTGAGTGCATCTTCTCTGAATCCTCTTCTTGGGCAGCTCCTTTTTTTGTAGCGTTTCTGGGGAAACTGCCTGTGGCCTGAAGGCCTTGAGGTGGACTGAAGGCCTTAAAGGTGGACCAAAATCCCTACTAACCTGAAGGAATAGGTGGCATGGAAGCCTTAAGGACTCCAAGCCCAAATCGGTATCCCAAGGTGAATAGTTCCAACTGCTACATTACCAAACACTACCTGCTACAATAGCTTCTACAGTGCCTACTATAGTCCCCGCACAATGTACAGTTCTGCTACAGTACCTGTACAGTGTATAGTCCTACTATTGTACCTGCACAGTGAATAATACTCTTATAGTACTGCTACAGCCTAGAAATATGCCACTATCGGGTTTTGAGCCTGGGTCTTGTGGATGCACTTAAGGATACCTCACCAACTGGGATGAGGCTCATGAGCGTCTTACTATAGGATACAATAATAGAATTTTTGAAACAATCATGAGTAACTAATTATTAAACCTAATGGGTCATGGGTTGAAATATTATATGTAATTTTCCTTGGTTAGTTGACTATAATATATGATATTTTTTTCTCACACTTTTCATTTTAGTATTATACAAAAGATATAACTAGATAAAACATAATAATCATTGATTTATTTAGATGTGGAAAGTATGGGAATTATGATGATCAATTTCCAATGTGAAAATATCATGAAGAGAATCATGAAGGTAGTATGAGTATTGGTTATAATACTAATGATAAAGACATTGTAAATGGACTGTGAAAGGTACTGGGTGTTCTATCATTATTTTTTATATTAAACCTACGAATATTGTTGTGATTATGTTGATTAACTATATAAAAGGATCCATATTTTAGGAATGACTAAGATGATTGATCAAATATAATTGTTTATGTATAATGTAAGATGATTGAGGTGTATGTTTTTTGGAATTAAAGGATTAAATCATATGAATCATAACATATATAAGTGTTTGTAGTATAATTTTTTCATCAATGATTGGAAGAAATATGTTAAACAGTTCTAATGATCTAGAAAAGTTAATTCAGTGTAAGGTGTTATATTTGTAAAAAGACATGGTTAATGGAATTATAACCCTACATATGTCCCTTATGTTATGATAATTATGTTTGGATAACGTTATGATGGATATGAATAAGTAAATTGGAAGATAATGGTTACGTGGGAACAAATTATGGATTTGTTTTCAAAGGGTTTTTTCTATAATAAAGTATGTATACATCTTTTTTGGATATAATATATATATCCAATGAGATTTGGAATAAGAAAACAAATTATTTTTTTCAATAAGGATATATGGCAATTCATGTTATTACCATGCATCAAGAGAATACATGATGAAGGTGTATAAATTTTTGGAATGTGGCCAACAAGAGATCCCTTGTGATATATGGGGGAAAAAGTTAAGTTTAGTTAATGAACCTATTTATAATTTTCCTTATATTTATATTTAATAAGGATTATAAGGTTATAAATTTATGTAAATTTTATAGTAAGTATTTGAAGATGTATATTAGAATAAATAAATATCCTTCCATTTAAGGATTTATGCGTATATGATAATTTGTTGTAAACTTTTGTTCTGATTAGTACATATGCAATAGCCTATAATTCTATACATGATCTACAAGTATTTCAATAATGACAATGTCATATTTATTTCTTGTAATATGAGATGAAAAAGGATTTGATCAAGGAATGAAAATGTGTGATATTATCATGAAATAAAGTAAGTATAAATCTTATTGAAAAAGTGACCATGACGTAAAATGTTGTTCTATTAACACCATTGTTGATGATATCTATGACCTATTTCATGATTCTAATGTTTATTTCATTGTGATATTTACCTTTTTTTAGATCACATTATTTCTAGTGATGAGTGATCTTTATCAATCTCTATGTTTGTTCACACATTTCATGTATTTCCAAATCAACACCCATGTTATCCTATATAGAGAAATAGTTATGAGTTACATTGGGTAACTATTATTTTTCTAACATTACTTATTAAAATGATGTTTTATTATTTATTTTTTCCGATGTATGTTTTTTATAATAGAAACATTTATGTATTAATACTTTTATAACACATATGAATTTTGTTGGAGATATTAATTATATGGGTGGTAGAATGTAACACCATGAAATTTTTATGATATAAATTAATTTTGTTTATTTATTCATTTATGTATTTTTAAATTCATTGATTTTGTGGGTTTTATGCTACAACAAGAAAAACTTGTTCTCCACAATTCACCATCTTATCTTGTGGTATATATAACACTATGATTGTCTTATGTTATATCAAATTTCATGTTCTTTTTGAAATATATCATTTCACCCAAGGCCGAGATTAAGGAAAAAACTAAATATTACTATGTTAAGTTATAAACTATACATTTTAATGGAGAGTATAAAAAATATTAACTAACATTTAAAAATATTCTATAAAAATGAATATATATCGGTAATTATTTGGTGAGAAATTGATTACAAAAAAAAATAAAACCCTTTTTAAATGAAAGGAAACGATTTCCTGAAAAACAATGTAAAAGAAAAAATTTCACTTTATAAAATAATAAAATCACATTTTATGGATTTTATTTGTATATATGTAATATATGTAATATTATGGTTAAATAAATAATGATATATAATATAAAGGGGACATCGTTGTAATCAATTAATGGCACATATTTTTGAGTTTTCGAAATAACCCTAAATGATCTATTATAGATATTATAATTTAATAGTGTGTTAATTTTTTATAGAAATATAATATTAGTGTTCTTTATCTAAATATATCTATATATTTGTATTTATAATATATTAATTTACTTCAATTGATATTAAATTTATTATTTAATATGAATAGAACCAAATTTATACACAAATAAAAAATATTTTTCCAAGGATGAATAAAAAATCTATTTTTGTTAGGATGCTCTTTTAATGATAGTTTTATATTACTAGATTTTGAAGCTCAAAGAACCAAAAATTATTATAATTAAATATATTAGTTTATACAAAATTTATAAGATTGGTTTGAATTACTTGTAGAAACTAGGCATGATTTTTCTACACACAACATATTGAGTGTCTTGAGGTTCACACAACACTATGTCTGGCCTGTGTTACATATAATACCGAGTCCCTTTGATAGTTTCTACTACAAACGAGATATGGATTTAACAAAATAAAATATACTAATAATATTATTATTAAAATTATATTATAGTTATCAACTAGCCATTGGAATGGATGTTATTAATAAGATTATATAAATTGTGAAAATATAATTTATACATGTATATGAAGTAAATAATTTTACTATCAATTAATTAAAAATGAATTTATGAACTATTTGAAAATAATTAAATTTTATTTCATAGAAAAATATTTTTCTACATAGAAATAAAATTTAATATTAATAAATTAAACACACCACTATCGAAGAATGTATTCAATAAAATTTATATATAATATATTCAATTAATATTTTTTCACTCATATAAGATATTTTTTAGTTATAAGATAAGAATAAATCCAATTATAAGAATAAAATGATGTATTTTCAAAAAGGTAATTTTACCACCTTTAAAAGTAAAACCTATTTTAAATGTAATTTTTCAATCATTTATAATTTTTTAGAAATATTTATTTTAAACAAGAATATAAAAATTTACATTGGTTGAATTTTTGGAATTGTTTTGACAATTTTTATTTTTTTAAAAATAGTAAAAATGTACAGAATTATTATTGAAAAAAAAATTTATTCTACTATATTTGTATAGTTAAATTGTATTTTAATTTGTTTTTAATGAATAATCAGATCAAACATAAATCAATTAATCAAATTTATTTCATTTGAACCAATTTTAATTTTAAATTTCATATAAAATAATTTCATTTTTTTGGACTATATCACTTCAAAAGCGTGTCGTCTCATCCCATCCACGTGAATAATTTGAAATTAATTTCGACCAATTCATTATTTAGAATTTGTATAAATGGGTTCCATGTTTTTAAAAAGAATAATTTCTAATTTATAATACGATCAAATTTATTATTACTGAAATATACAAGTTATAGTAATTAAAATTCATTATATTTATTTAGGAAAAAACAAGATTTCTTAGTGGTTCAACATTAAATTGGGGGTCCAAATACCCTTGAAACATAATCAAAAATACATTTTTTTTAGAAATATTTTGGCCATATACTCCGTTTCATAAAAAAATAGTAATTTGTGAGGCACATGAATTCATGGAGACCTCTCAATAGTGTTTACTTTTTATATTAATGTGAATATTGCTTCTCCCCTACTATAAAAGGGCACTAATACCCTCACTTCCACACAGATTTCTCACCCCATTTCCCCATCCAAACTAGTTAAAATATCCTCCCAACATCCCTAACATCATAATAGACTCCTTACCTTGAGAATAAATCCATCTAATGTTGCCTTTGGTGAAAACATAATTGAGTTACGCAGAAAGAGGTAACATCATTCCATAAGATCATTTATTTTATTTTCATTTTCCAAGACATAAAATATAATTATTTTTAATTATATAATAACCGAATTATCCTATATATATATATGTTTGTGTGAGTGTTGTTATATTAAGGGTTATATGTACACTAACACACACTTCTATCATATGGGATATACAATCATCATTTATGTGCACAATAGACTACAGCCTCACGAACTGATATAGCCGTTTCATACACTCCTACATTTCACGGATGGAAATAATGATGGAATTTCTATTTTCATATTATATATATGAAATTATGTATGTATTTATGTTTCATTAATTTTTATATAAAACTTACCTTTAAATATTCAATTTTGCGTTAATATGACAACTTCGTTTGAGGAAATGTGGACTATCGTCTACTCAAAGTGATGTGATTGGTTCACACGTCGCATGAAATGTATTAAGAATGAGTTATGTAAATATATGTGATATATATGAAATAATAATTATACTAGAATGATAAATAAATAAATAAATATATATATATGTCTCATTTAATTTCTTACATTCATTATGATAAGAAAACAAACCAACTTTTCATGAAAAAGTAAAGCACACCATCTCCATGAACAATGTATTCTATTTCATATTTATATATTTTATAGATTATTAAAAATACATATAAACTAAATATATATTCTATTTATATCTCATTTTTAATTCTGAAAATATGTAAATCATGATCTATATAATATTATGATGAATAAAAATTCAAAATATATACAGAAATCAACATTGATATTACCCAAAATGTAACATAAAAATTATTTATTACTAAATGTGTAATATAAACTTATAATAAAATTATACATGGTATTAGATATAAGAATACCGTTTTTTGGTATAGGTATAATAAACTTTTAATTATTATACAATATGTTTTAATGTGTATGAAAAACATAAATACATAAGGTAAGGGTTTTCTTGTCTTAATTTGATTTCTATGAGAATTATTCCTCATTCAACACTCATTTAATTTCAGTGGTTTATATTCCCCAAAATTCCAAGATTTGGTTGAATCCATCAATAAAAAATATTTTAAAAATGAACATGAAGATTCAATCATTCAAATTTATTATTAAAAAATGGCTATGTATTACACAACACATATCTGTATCAACCATTTAGAACAAAATAGTATTTAGTCCGAATGGATAACATTATGTTCATCTCAATAACCACATTATTTGACATAATATCCACCACTTTATTTTCCTCCATATATTAATATGAGATATCCAAATTGAGTCAAGTGGAATTATAATGGGAATTAATCCAATATGTATCATTTCCCATGGATCATTTATTGTTTTTGATCAGAAAGATTTGATAGAAATTTCATAGTCAAAATAATTCCCTAATTATTTTCATTTATAGTAGAAAAAAATATGGATTGAATGAACAAGAAGCCACAATTCCTATTCATAGGGAAATCAAATTATAGTCTAGTGATAAAACCCCCTTTAAAAACCCCATGATGTGTTAGGAATGAGCCCCCTCAGTAGGAGGGCCAAAGAAATCTAAAGATAGTACCATCAAATTTTTCTTTAAGAAATAGGTTTATTGGGGTTCCATCACATTTACTTTAATACCATGGGTATCCTCAAATGATTTTCACCCCTATATCCTTATAGTAATCAGATAATTTATGATAATATACATACCTCATGTATTCACCATAGATGTTGTCTAAACATCCCTGTGTAGTGGAAGAATTCCCATATATGTGGATGTATGTTTCTCATCCAATAGCCTATCATTTCATGATGTATAAATATTTTTTAATATAGATTTAATTTCTACCAATATGATTATCTAGATGTGGACAGTATATACAGCATTAATGATCCTATCTATGAGTTCATCCACCTACATATTAGTATCAATATCCATATCAAATATAAAATATTCATAGGCCCATATTCTATAGGGAAAATTGAATTCAACAAAGTTGTGTTTTATATCCTCCTCTTCCATGGAACATTGTTGACAGGGTGGCATAAGATGATATCCATATCTTTTAAGTTGATAATGTTGGGGAAGAATATTTTTCCATATTATCCAAAGGATTTATAATATGGAATGTTCGATGAGTGATTTGATTAAATTAATTATACATGATAATGGTATATTTGATCTCATACATTATTATTTTTAATACTAGTTTATATAGAATTATCCATTCCAGCTGGGATTCCAAATAATAATGTAACAATCCATAAAGGTGTAATTCTAAATATGCAGTCATATTTTATTATGAAACATTTTATTAGAGATTTGATATTGTTATACTAAATCTGCAACGGACATGTGTAATTAAATAGGGGGTGGATTCCTTGTGTTCTATAGTTGACTTCTCAATCGTATAGTGGTCCAAATATTGATAGTATAGTTCTTATTTCTATCAACTCTTTTCCATGAATGATTTAATTAAACTGTTTCTTGATATATTCCTATGGGAAAAATTCAATATAGAATTTTTAAACATTCAGAAATATCGCATTGGATCAATTATATAAAAAAAATACATGAAACATCATTATAAATCAACATATATGTAAATTTCCCAACAAGGCCATCACTAAAACGCTCGGGTCCATTAATTGAAATTTCTATTATTTAAATATGATAAATTAACACTTTCCATCTAATAGTTATCAGGTTTATTCATAGACCGACTTAGTCTACATGAAATTCCTTCTCTGCCTTGATGTTCTTTATGGTGACCTCTTGGCCACCTATAAAGAGTTAATGAGTATAAAAACTTTTGATCCAATCACAAATTTTACAATTAAAACCCATTCATCCATGGAAATAGACTTTCCATTAAACCAGTAGATTTGATTAACAATTCCAAAGCATTTTCTTCTAGATATTGTCTCTTTCCCTTGACCCAAAAATAAAAGGATACAATGATAGTTGAATGGAATAGATATCCTCTTTACTATAGGACTTTTAGTTATATTTTATTAATTTACAATCGGTATTCCATTACAAAAAAATAACAATGGAATATTTTTCCAATCTTATGGAATATCTAGCCACCTCTTTATAATGATCAAAGAGAGCTTTAATGGAGAATATTTTTCACTTAATATTTACCATGAAACAGATTTTCATCAGTTTACAGAAGATGTGTAGGAGGATTATGCGGTGTATATAATTCCTAAGAGTTTATTGTATGATTATTTTTCCAAAATATTTTTGTATTTATATATCAATTTAATTATATTTATTTCTTGGGTTCTATTTTTCAAATGTTAACAAATCGAAAATTTAATTTTTTTTTCTGAAATTTCCTTCTTTGAGAAACATTACATTTTATGTACCTATATTTTTTATGAGATTTATTTTCTACCCTTTGATATGTTATATCATGAATGTAATTATATTCATGATGTTTTATGTTCAAATATTTTTTATTCTCTAATGGGGATTATTATTTAATTGCACTATAATGGTAAGAGTTTATTGCCAAAATAACATCATTTTTTATTATTTTTTATGATTAAGCTTCCATTCATGAAATATTAATTTCTATATCATAAGAAATCAAATGGATTTTATTCCCCTCTGGTTACTCATCCTACATATATGTAATGGTACCATTTTACCACACATTGGTACTGAACATAATTAAGATAAATCTTATATATAGATTTTACTTTATATCACCTTTTGGTCAAAACTTGACCATGTTTTACGTTTTTTAAAAATATTTTTAGAAGGAATATTCTGGTAAAATTCATTTAAAGTCACATTTTAATCATTTTCTATGAAAAAGTAATGATCAACATGTACGGACATACACACCATCATGACCGTCATTTCCATGATGATTTGTTTTCATGTATCAAAGTTTGTATTTGAATAAAATGATCGTAAATATTATGAAAATTTGTTGATTTTAAAATATTTATCAAATAAAAAGGTTTTAAAAAAATATTTTATGTTTAAAAATTGTTTTAAATGATTTGAAATGCTTCCTTTATATGGTTGTGAAATGTTATTTTCCTAAAAAGGATTTCAATTATTTCAATCATCTTTTTAACTTTTTAATGTAAATTACTCGAAAATGGTTTTTTAAATTATTTCGATCCTTATTTTAACATTTTCAATGTATTTTCAAATAAATGAGTTTTCAAAATGATTTCAATCCTTCTTTATATGTGTTCAATTTATTTTAATGAAAAGTGTTTTACAAAATGATTTCATGGATTATTTTTAAATATTCAATGTATTTTCAATGAAAATGGTTTTAAAATGGTTTTAATTATCTCTTTAAAATTTCTATAGTTTTTTTACAATAAAGTTGGTCTTAAAAATAGTTTAAATCATTAAATAAAAATTTTGATTTTTTAAAAAATAAATAGGTTTCCAAAATGATTTATATTTTAAAAATATTTTTCCAAAAATGAAAAGTTAATTTGTATAAGATATTTTATAAATATAATTGAATGTATTTATTTATATGAAATTAATTTTTTAAAATTATTTACATATAAATGATATTTTCGTTAGAAAATTATTCATTCAATCTTTTAAAATGGATTTCCATCTTTGAGGACATACTTTTTTATAGTTTATGCCTTTTGGGGATATTGTCCATGAATTCCATTAATATTTCTCATTGACTAGTTTATGTTTTTATAGAATAATTTTTAGGACACTAATTTCACTTACATGGGATGTATTCATTTGAAATCCACTTATTTTTAATTGTAATGCTTTTATGAAAGGATTTTGAGACCTAGTTATTTCCCAGAGGTAATGATATGATGAAATTTTTATGATACTCATTTCCTTTCATGGGTTGTTGTATACTTTTAATGAAGACCATTTCATTTTTATGGGTCATGAAATGATGAATATTTTATGATATTATTATGTAATGTGAGGGATGTATATATCACTAAAATTTATTTGTAAATGATTTATATCTATTGAGAAAATTATAGGAAACTATTCGGAATTCAACATCTCTAATGGGAAAAAGGAGTGTACAAATCCAAAATGGGAAATAGGTGTGTCCGAATCTAATACTGGAAGATAGGGAAACCCAATCCAATTGAGGAATATGTGGAAACTCAATCCATTATAAGAAAAATGTGAAAATAAAAAACATAATTGTAAAGGATTCTAACTGGGGATATTGGTGCTTCCCACCACATAGATGTAGTCCCTATGAGGTGCTATAATAATTTTTGGTAGTAAGAATTGACTTCTAAGGAATCTTTTTCTAGAGTAATCCTGATTACATGTTTATAATGTTAAGTGTGGACCTTTTCTTATGTCCATATGTTTACCCTAGGGACGAATTCCATGAGTGACCCTATTTCAATATGCGCTTGTTCATAATGTTATAAACTGATGTGTATTCCATGACTCTATTTCACTATTTTGTTATCATCTCATGGATTTTGATTTTTATTAATTTATGATTAATGTTTTTAGAATTTCATATATATATTTCCAGTCTCATGTATATGATAATTTATATGTAGGGTATGATCATCATATGTTATCCACATGATCTCATACCCTTATGTTCATTTTATACTTATGTGTCTATTTGTTTTAAACATACATAGCATCTAAACTCACCCCTTCTAATGTTTCAATTCCCCATGTTACTAATTAAGGGGTTAAGTAGTATTATCAAAGAGGTAATACCTTTACGAAAGATGTTGAATATCATTTACCAAGTAAGAAGATTAAATTTCTTTGTTTCCAAAGACAAATACCTATCATGATCCCAGGGAATGTATTTTTGTAATGTACTGAATATTCATCTAAAATGAGGTAATATCCCTATATTTTATACGTTTATAATTATAGTTTCTATCAAATGGATGTTTAAGTCATTATTTGGAATCAATGATGAAAATCATTAGTGACATCCCTATGGATATTTCTACATATATGTATAGGTATGTCTTAACCAATTAGGATATGATGAATTAGATTTAAAATAATGTGTCATAATTTAGAAATCAAATTGGTTCCTTTTAATGATTATGTGATATCCACTATGATAAGTGTTTCTCAGAGAATGATTTATTGTTTTAGACATTGGTGGGAACAATAATGAATTGGGTTTACATTAATTTTGATGGATAATATGTAAATTAATAGTCAAAAGGGATGGTTACTAGAGTGAAGGTAATTGTGATCATGACTAGTCAGTTGTCCTAGAATATGATTAGGATAATATACCTTATCCAAATATCATAATCAACATATGAGATAATGAAGGAGTTATCCGTGTATTTTGGTAATATATACCATAGTGGAAAGATGATTTTGCTTCCTTTGTGTCACGAATTTGGAAAGAATCACCCAAGAGAATGTTTTAGTGGAATAGGAAGTCGTTTTAACTGTGGAAACGAAGGACACAAATAATGTAAATGAATAAAAAAAATGATGATTTTGATTAAGTAAATAGATGGTTATATTGGCCTCCCTAAGAAATTGTTTAAGAATAAATTTGTTAACTATGAAATGAATGGTCATTATTAAAATCAATTTCCCATGTACATAGGTCATAAAGAGAATCAACATTGTTATATTTGTAATGGTAGTATTTTTTAGGATTAGGCTACTATAGTTGAAATGTGAAAGGAAATATTTATTATGTAATAGAAGGTGGATCCTTATCCTTGAATCAAGGATTAATTCTAATAATATAATTATTTATGTTTTTAGATTTATGAATTATGGATTAAGAATTTTATAAGGATTTTATAGATTTTGTTTTTTATTAATGATTAAAAATAATATGATGATTGGTTTTGATGGAGTAGAAAAGTAATTTATTAAAAAAGTTGTATTAATGTAAAATATATTATTAAGGGAATTATAACCGTTAATATGTTCATATTGATGAGAAAATGATATTTGGATAGAGATGTATTAGAAATGAATAAATAATTTGGATGGTATTGATTTCCATGGAAACAATTAATGATTTTTTTCAAAAGTGGTTTAATATATCACTAATGATGTTTACAATATTTTTGGATTTACGGAATATATCAAAAAAACATTAGACTAAGGAAACATATATGTTTTCAATTAGGATTTATGGTAATTTATTTTATTACCATGTTTCAAGAGAATACATGATGAAGGTATTCACATGTTCGGTGCATGGTAACTAGGAGAAACATTATGAAATTTCGGTGGATCAATGATATCTTATTTTTGGGAATTATATTGATATTCTTTATGATGGTTTGGAGTATAATATTTCAGAAGGGTTATAAGGTTTTCCATTAATTTAATGGTTTATGTTAAACATATAATGAGGTTTTGGATATTAAATTACTATCTCACTATATGAATATTTATACATATTGGATAACGTGTTCTATAATTTTTGTTTTGATGAAGGTATATATAATTACCTACCATTTTATCCACGGATCTCAAGATTCATTAATGATTTAGAGACCAAGAATTAACCTGCATTTATTTGAGTATGAGATAAAGTGTAAATAGACCACATAAAATAAACATGTCATATTATGCATATAATAAAGGAATTAAATAAAGTAAATATATTTCATTATTTATATTGACAGTAAAATAACTTCCCAAATCTATTAATATGTTATTTAAAAAATTTATCCAAATAACATTATTTCTTTTGAATATAGGGTTCTATAAATAATAATTGATTTATGGTTTTTAGGACCTTAACATTCCAATTATCATTCACTTGTAGATGATCAAATATATTTATTTCCCTATATGGTTATTTATGTTATTCTTGAATATCTAATATTCACTCCATTCCTATATTCTCATACATTGATACCTAGTTCTGATTAATTTATAGTAATCATAATGCTTAAACCATTTAAATTAAATGATTTTTTGAAATTCATTTTATACAATTTGTGTTTCTATGAATGGAATATTCAAGAATTTATTCATTGATATCCCAGATGACATTTGAGGGAGAAATTCATTTTAACGGTTTAATAATGTAACACCAAAATATTTTGTGATTTTTTGAGTTAATTTAATCTCTTTGATATTTCATAGTTCAAAAAACAACAAATATGTCTTTTTTAATAGGAAAACACTATGTTTGTTTCATTATACTCATCAACTAGTTGATCAATAACTAAATGAAACACAATTAGTATCTTCTGGAACATAAAACACTTATATAGACTTGTGTTAGACACAATACTCAGCCTCTTCCAAATAATCAATTACATGAAATACCTTGTTTTACCAGACAATCATATATTATTATTATTAGTATTATTAAAATATTATTATTATTTTCATCTATCTATTGGAAGTGATGTTAGAAATAAGTATACAAAAACCGTGAAAATATAGTTTACACATGTATAAAAAATAAATAATTTTTATATGAATTAGTCAGAAATGAATGTAAGAACTATTTCAAGATAATGAAATTACATTGCTAATAAAATAATTTATCAATCTAGAAAAATAATTTCATCTCAATAAATTAAACAAACCAATTTTGATGAATTTTAACAATAAAAAATATATAAAATATATTCATAAAATATATTTTATAATCATCCAATATATTTGATACAAATATAATATGATTAAACTTTTTATTATTCTAAATATTGAGGGTTGTGTATGAATCAATAACATACATAAAATATATCATAATTTTTGGACACTCTGTGTGATTAACTATGGAGTTTCTTAATGTTATATCCTAAAATTAAGGAATTTTGAAGATATAGTATACATCATGATGAAATTGATATGTAAAAATGCATATTAAGTCATTTTAAATTAATTATGGATATTGGGGCAGTCGAACAATTAACATAGTTGGTTAGTTGCTTCGTACTATAAAATGGAGGATGTTGCAATGGAATTTCAAAATCCTTATAAAAAATGAGGTGGCCTGTGACTGTAATTTTGGAAGTTGGTTTGGACTTTAATTTAGATGAACTAGTTTTTACATATGTATAAGTTACATGGTTAATGTAGTATGTAATGATAGTCAAAATCATAAACTACAAGAGAACCACATTGTTGATAAATTCAATTTAGTTCTAGGTTTATAATGATTAATAGGAAATGGATAACGGAGTACAGGGGAATCTAATTCAAAGGGAATGTTCTTGGTAATATTTTTATTTAATGGGGGTTTTTGTGCCACACCTTGGTTAATAATGATTTGGTAAAATTTATCCTATAAATGGACAAAAGACATAATATATGGTTCTTATTATATCATATAGTATTTGGATAATTTTTTTAGTCATAGCCCAAAATGAGTGATTTATATGTCACCATACAATGGTGGACTATAACCTAGAAAATATTTAAGATTATATAAAATTCAAATCATGAAATTATTGGGAAATATTTTTTTTAATTAAAATTTGATAAATTTTATTGTCCACACTAAAATAATGTGGGACACATGGCATGATAGAGGAGAATTCTGGAGAATGAAATTCATTTTAATCCTTGTATAAATGTTGGAGGTTTTTAAATTTTCTATCAAAATTTATTTATTTTTAGAAATAGATATTATTAAATAATATTTTTAAATATTATAGAAAATCCTATATTTATTATGAAATACAACAACTATTTCATTCTAGGTAGAAGGAAACCCAGTACTGAACCCGTTGGACCATGAATATGTATCCCATTAATATGGATTGAAGACTTGAGGCTTTAATTCTCTTATTTTTGGCAAAGAAGACTATTTTTTGGCATAATGGCCCTTCTAATGAATATTACTATTGTAGTACCCATGCTTATATAGTATAGATGCTGCTATAAAACTTGCTACAATACTTGTTTTTATTATGTAATGTCTTATGTTTTTTATGGGGAGTAGTCAAATTGAATGGTGGGTTTTTGAAGCATAATAAATATTCGTTGTTGACCCAATTCACAAAGTGAATTTTTTTCGTAGAGCCAATAAATTTAATTAATTCATTGAATTAATTAACATCATTGAAAATTTACATCACTTGTAAAAAATTTTCACCACATGTCGGTATGTCATGAATATAGTTTTAACCACATGTCGACATGTCATGAAATTAGTTTACAGAAATTGTAAACAATGACATCAAAATACATTAAAAAATGTGTTACTTATTTGTAATGTTTCTTAATGGAGTGAAGAAGAGATTTTTGGTAAATTAAGATATAAAAAAAGGTCTCTTCGCCCTCACTCCGACAAATCATCTTCTGTGGACCTAAACTCCACCACACACACCCTCCTTAAATCGATGCTCCTCTATGCACATCCACATTGGACCTAAACCCCTCTGATAACCTCAATATTGCACCAAATCCACCCTATGCACCACCTTATTCAACCGAAGACCATCCACATACCTCCTGTGTATGTGTGTTGTTCTCATCTTAATCTATATATCCCTTACTCTCCACTTACCAGATAAAAAGGGGATATTTATTTGATGTTGGATCTAGATTTAGATCATGGTTTATTAGATCTTGAATCATTTTAATAATAGATCAATGAACTGAATCTGGATATAATTATTCATCGTTATTCCACAAAAAATAGGGATATCCATTGTTGATCGTTAATCACCGTTCATGAGGTAAGTGGTCTAAAAATAAAATCATAATATCTTGATTACAATTATGTGTATGTAAGTGTAGAATTCCTGTTATATGGTTAGGAATTGAGTTCTTGATTAAATTAATTAATTTGGTGAATTAATTAATTAAAGGAAATATGATATTTGGATTTTGGGATTCTAAATCATGAGTAATTATTTTTTAAATTAATTATAGAGTAATTTATATTTTCTGAATGTGAATAACTAATTAGATAAATGATTAATGGCGTTATTGGGTTTATAAAATCATTGAGTTAGAAAAATTAATCGTATGATTAATTATTGGTTATTGTTGTGAATAATAAAATCATGAATGATTATTTAATTGTTTGAATTAAATAATTTGATTAAGTGTGATTAATTACTTGTGGAATTATTTAATGGAACAGAAGGAAACAATTAATAGATGACGTATTCAGAAGTGGATTAATATGATAATATAATTTTGAATTAATTAATGAGAGTTGATATTCACACATAATTGGAGAATTAATTGGTATGGGATGAGTATGGTTAATTAAATATCAATTAATTAATGAAACATGACCTGGAATATTAATTGGTGAATTAGTTGAAGTGGTGAATTTGTTTAATTAGATATGAATTAATTAATGAGACTTAACATGAATCATTAATTAGGGAATTAATTGAACGTAATGAATGTGATTAATTATTGAGGTAATTAATTAATTTAGTGGAAGTGAAAAAATTAATTGGTAAATTTATTGTATAGAATGAATATGTTTAATTAATTGGGGAATTAATTAATGAAATGGATATGAAAAATTATTTGGTGACTTAATTTAAGTTTATGAGTATGATTAAATAATTAGGAAAATGATTACAGAAATTGATCTAAACCATTAAATAAAAAATTATGTAATGTGATTAAATGTTATTAATAAAATATGTAAATAATTAATGGATATTAATATGAACACTTAATTTATCAATTAATTGAAAGGATTGAGATAGATTAATTAATTAGTGATTAAATAATGAGGAGGATATGTAATAAAGTTTTGTTGAATTTATTATATGATGCTATATTTTGATTAACATGGTAGATTTTATAATTTACAAATTAATTAATGTGGATCGTTTTGTTGAAGAAATTGAACAAGATAGATTAATTAATTGGTGAGTTAATCAATATGGATTGTTGTGATAATGAAATATAATTAATTAAATTAATTAGATGGTAAATTAATTAATTCAGGTTTTGGTATATTGAAATTCATTGTATGAGATAGTTAATTGTTGAATTAATTAAGGGACAATGATATTTATATGATGGATAATTAATTGTTGAATTAATTATGGTATATTAATATAGATGATTCGATATAAATAATTGTAGCAATAATTATGAGTTATTTAGATTGTGAATGAGATAATTAATTTAAAAGTAATTATAGGATTTCAATTTGTGAATATTGATTAATTAATTGATGAGATAATTAATGGTATTGATTAACGTAATTAATTGCAGAATTAGATAAGGGGATTTGTGTGGAATTTTAATTGTTGAATTAGTAATGACATTATTATGATTGGATGATTTTTAAACCGGCTAGTGGAATTGACATGGGTAATTTATTGTCCAATAATTTAATCTTATTGATGTGATTAGTTAATTTTTGAATTAACTAAAAGATATAAAATGGTTAACTAATTGTTGAATTTATTAAATGGAAGATACGTGATTAATTACTTATTGAATTAATTAATTTAATTAGTTAAAATAATTCATGAATTATTTGATGGATGTAGTGGTTTTTAATCCAGATAATTGGATTATTGTTTTTTAATCAATGTTGATAAATGGATTATCATACACGATGATCTAAACACATTAAAATATTATCAATGCCTAGTTGAATAGAGCAATTAATTGGGGAATTTATTATGGTATATAGATTATATAATTTCATATAATGAATTGGAGAATTATTTATTGGATATTAAATACCTGCATTTAATAATTAATTTAGGAATTACATAAGGGATTTTGAATTACTGTGTTTGAATAAATAATTAGTGAATTATTTATTAGATGATTATTTTTGGAAATGATTAATTTATAGTATTATTAATAAATATAGTTGGATTAGTTAATTTATGAATTTATTAATGGTTGGTCAAAAAATTTCTAGACACGAAAATCTACATCGATGATGATATAATTGAATAGTTGATAAATAGGGGCTAGATAGGATGATCTACACCAAAGATAGATCTATCAATATGATAGATAAATGGGGTGCTAGATATGTTGATATACACCAATGATATGTATGCACAATTGAGAATTGGGAGGCTATAAATGATTATATATACTAGTGGAAAATATTAATGTTGATAATTGGGAGTCTTGACATGATGTTCTATTCCCATTATATATATACTTCTGTTCAGGAAATGGAGTACTAGACATGATATTCTACACCAAAAACATTTGTTAGGGAATATGGTTCCAATTGTCTGTAATTATGAAATTTAGATGTAATGGATAATAAAATATCATATTTAAAAATAATTTTGAATTGATAATGTGAAATGGTATAGAATTCGGCATGGGTAAAGATGTTATTGAAGTTCGAATGTCCTCGGGAACCCACGGGTTTAACCAAATCAATATTGGATAATTGATTAAATGTAATCTTTTTAACTAATTTCCATCATTTTATTCTTTATAAAAATTCATACATTATTAGTGAATACATATTTTTATGACACTTTTGGGTTTTTCATACTATGTTTTACTCACAACCTACTTAGGCTGCCTAATCGGTACTCGAATTGATATTGTGTTTTCTAGACAATTTATGGGAAAATGTCTTACGTTAGATGACTATGTGGGGAAGGAGCATATATGAGAGAACAAGATTTGGTAGATGACTCATATGGAATATTTTTCATTGTCTATATAATTTTATGTTTTGAATACTTAAACATGGAACTTAATTTACATAAAATACCTAAAGTTTCATTTTGACCTTATATATTATTGTTTTGGTCGTTTTGTTATCGTGGTATTATTTATGGTCATATATTTCAATATCGTTTATTAATTTCATTTGTTGTATTATTATGGTTCAAAAATGGGTATAGTCAGCCATTTAATGATAATATACCCTCACCTTCTTGTCAGTGCATCTGGATTATGGGGAGAATTAACTAAGGTCGTGTACAAAATCCGTTTGGGGTATCAGTGTGTCACACCCAGGTCGGGACATTTCAAAGTTGAATATGAGATGTTTTCATTTCTTATTATTTTCCCTTAATGATAAGGAAAGGTATTTATGAGAACTATAAGAGTTGAGGATTGGTTATGATCTCATGCGTGGGAGTATCTACCTCTTGTATAGTGGATAACCCATGTGCCCAGTGTTAGATGGTTGGTATTTATGTTTTCGGTTACATTTGAAAGTTATTCCACCATGGGTGCACAATTTTTGTGTGGTTTGATTATTATTAAAGATATATTTTCATATTTTACTCATGGTATTATAAGGCATGATAGTTATTTCTACATTCATTATTCTAGGAACATAGGATTATATTTTGACATGCATCATGTTAAGAACGCGTGGGAATATAGATTATATGGAAGTTTTTGAACATGGCATATTTTTTACTTTCTTGAAAAAATTAATTGATTTTTTCAATTATTAAATTTAGAATTATTTTAAAATTATTCAATATGGGAATAAAGATGTTTTGAAATGAGAAATTTGAAAAATGATAAACTGTTTTCCCTTATTAACCAGGATGTAGTTGTATAACGGTTAAGGGTATAGATAATGAAAAATGTTTGACCATGTGGTGAGAAATGTGATAAATAGTCTATATGGTTTTATGAAAATCCCAATTATTGATTTTTTTAATATTATGAATTGAAAATAAATTGTGTTTTTTTCTTTTATCAGGGTATGGGTGGTTTCAGTAGTGAGAAATCTTATAAATGAGAACTATGTTGTGGTTTTTGTGAGCAACCATATGGTTTTGGATCAGTGTGGTGAGATGTTGGAAAGAAGGGAAGCATGAGACTTCCAACATATTTAGGTGTTTCCATAGTAGAATGTAACATCAGTGATGAAGGATTTGTGTTTCTCTTCAATGATTTTTAGTATACATTTAATTAGCAATGATCATTTCCCCTACAGTGACATTGTCCTAGGAAATGTGAGAAAACTCTGGATTTTTTAAAATCTACCTAAATGTGTTCATTTTGTATATGGGCCCATTGGAAGTTGTTCATAGGAAGCATGATATATGTGATGATGTATGGTGTGAGGTATTCCATCAAAAATTTACATTTAAGGTTCTCAAGAGGGATCTATGGTTGATAAATACCATGTAACATGGGCTGTGGGGGTTGAGTTTCAATACTAGTGATGCTAAAAATTCACTTTGATGGTAGATATGTGTCATTAGTAGATTTTTGTAGACATGTGTAGAGTTATTAGTGGTGTAATTATAATTTCAATGGGTAACTTGTAAGTTTCATATTAAAATTCTTCAAGAAAGAGATGTGGGCCTTATAGGTTATTGATGTATTCCCTTTCCAATAGATTTTTTATGGAATTTCGATGTGGAAATTCTATATTGGGCTCCTAAAATAATGACCCTTCCCAATGATTCTAGTTCTTCGACTCCACATTCCCTCCACCATTAGTTTAGGCGGTGATGACTAGCACGAAATTGGAATATCACTAACTTGGGAAGCATTACCTAAGTACATGTACACAAGCACACATATCCAAGCCTGAAAATGTTGAAAAGTAAAAGCCACTGAGGAAAAAAATGTATGCATACATCTAAGACAAACCAAAAATGTATAATGGAATATAAATTGTGCCAGAATACAAGCCCACCCAATGAAAGCTTCTGAAAACTATAATGTCCATCCTATATGAAAAAGAGGTACCTGGACTACTGCTCGTAGCTATAGGAACACATCATCCTACAAGGATCTCAGAAAGCTCAGTCTGGTCATCGTCCTCCCTGGACTCCATCAAAAGGATACTCATTTTCACAAGACACAACACATGCATGAAATTTTATTATAGAGGTTAGTATTATAAAACTCTGTAGGGGACCCAAAAAACCACAAAGCAATAAAAAATTAAAGGTATAGTCAACTCTACACAGTATATGTCTACTGAACATATCACAAAATAAACACCTCAATATATACTCCAAACCTAGACTTGATGTCTACAAGGGGTGTATACTCTTTCTAGGGATTCAATTTGAAGATTCCACAAAGCACTCATCCAGGTGAACTTACTCCACGAGTCTGTTAGCTCCGAAGATATCCATCTGAGAAGTATTATTAATATGGAAATGCCTTGAGAGAGATAGATGCACTGATGGATCTAAAAAGAGAATAGATACACTTCTTATAGGAGAACACACTCTTGAATGGGAGATTATCATGATACATGGATGGGGATCAATCCCACATCCTTGGCAGATACCACCACTCATCCTAATTCCCCCAGCTATGTAGAGGATCAATGCCCTGTAGGATTGGTCACGTCGATACCTGACTCTATATATGGTCATCAATGGATATAGGATCTCGATCTGGGACACTCGAAGAGATACCCGAATCTATCTTAGAAGGTCCTGCTGAAGGGATCATACTCATGTGGATGGAAAAGAGACTTGACCTTAAGGGGAAATACTAAAGGGGGAACTATCCCGAATGAAACCTATGAAATGAACGGTTGAGAAGATGATAAATCCATGTAGAAAGGAGTAAATGACATGTAAAATGGTGTCACATGCCGTGTCCCTGGACTCCGGGTACTTCCCATGTACAAAAACCTGATTCTTGAAAACATGCTGTGTAAAAACATTTATACACATCGTTTAGGAAGGATCAAACGTCATGTAAAGGTATTACTGGTCTGATTCATATATTCTAGCCTTGTGCTTGTACACATCCTCAACCTATGTATTCCTACCCATGTAATTGGTACACTAGGTGACCCGTGTAAGTCGCCTCATCTGGTCAGGTGGTGGAGTATAGGTTGTGTACTATGCCCTATTTCTATGTATCATCCAAGATACATGTCGAGTCATCTGTCAGGACCCAAATTCCTTGTGAAAATTTTTAGACATCATGTCTACATTTTGTGTCGCCCAAATCATCAGCCACCGCTTGGTTGGGCCTATATGCCATGTCCTTCTAGGATCATGATGTGTTGTTGGATGTGTGAAGTGTGGAAACCCGAGCGACTTCTATGCAAATTACACACGGTGTGATCTGCAGGATACAATCCATGTTAATCTGGAGTTTTTCAGAATGCGATCCTCCTCTGTGATGCCTCGAGTGCTCCTCTATTCATCTATTTGGCCATACCACTATTTCAAAACTCTATATTCTAAGATTCCCTAACGCTAAAAGGTCTTTTACATTGGTTTCAGGCCTCTGAACAGCCCCAAAAAGGAGTCTCGATCCACCCGCACGAAGAATTCTCGAAGAATGATCATCCTCTATCTGAGCCAACTCATCCTCTACCATCACTTCCACACCTGTGCTGAGTCGTCACGATGTGAGATCTCTAAATTGGTGTCTTTTCATAATGAAAAAGGTTTTCAAAAATCTGATGTTTATCTCCCCATGAAGAACATTACGAATGTGGGGTGGGGAATGAAGAAATCAACAAACAAAGGAGGAATTCACCTCCATCAACATTTGTAATGATGTCGATCTTCTCCCGTTAAAATTTTTAAAGTGAAAGAAAAATTAAAATTAAACAATTTTCAAACATCAATTATGAAGTCAAAACCATAGAAAAAATGGTAAGCCACACCCTCCTATAAAAAACACACGATTTTCAGATCAACCAGTGTGTGGGTTGATCAATGTTCATCATTTAATACCAGAACAAGGATGAACAAAGTCCAAAATAACAGACCCATGCCTCTATTTGATTAATGAATGTTCACAATTTCACATTCATTGGTGAGGTTGTTTCAAATTTGTGGTGTGTAGATGGATCGATCCATCATCATTTATTGTCGTGAGGTTTCTACAATAGGTATTCTTTATATGCCTTTATAGAATATCAGGGTTATGTAGCTATCTGTGTAGATTATCTTAATCACATATTTAAAATATAACATCTCCTGGTTATGGAAACGTTTGAAATAATTTTTTATTATTTTAGTTCCTATAAAATGTCCAAATAATAACATGTGATGTCGACCCACACAGAATGATGTTTTTCCCAGTATAAGGTAAAGCTGCTTCACTGAATGCATTAGTTACCTAAGATTTCTAATCTGCACAACCTTTTAAATGTTATTTCACTTTTTTTTGGAAAACCACATGCACACACTATATAGATTTTAAATTATTTTTAACATTTATTCTTAGTACCTCACGCCTCGGAATACCACGATGTCAAAAATCCAAGTCTGGTAATAATTCCATATAATAGTTAAAAATATTAATAAATGGAAAATATGAAACATTACACTTATAGTTATTGGGAACAATGAATTTTGAATGGTGTTAGGTATGTTTTGGAAGTCGATCTTTAGAATAATGCATCCTTCAAGGAGAATCAGAAACATTTGTTGGGTTATAGTGGGAATGTGTTAGGGAAAAGACACTACTGATAGTTCATATGATGTGGAATATTGGGCTTCTATGTGAGGAAACATGGGAGAGTGAATCATATAATATGGAATTGTAGATTGATATTTTGGAAATGAAATCTTTGAGGTGTTTGGTAGTAGAGCTTGAGGATGTTATGTTATAATGTGGGGAGATTGAATTATCCTGCCTTTATTCAGGGGTGTATCAGTATTTAGTAGTGAGTTATCTCTATGGAACAAATACAAACCAGGGACCCAATTCATGATTTGAATTATTTTAGGTAGACCCTGTGAATTTAATTCATGGATTGAATAAATTCCCATCTTACAATATATACCCCCCATATAAATGATTTTGACCAAATGTTGGCATTTCATAATTTTTGTTTTCACCACATGTCAAAAAAGTCATGAATGTAGTTTTCACTAATTGTAAACATGTCATGAAATAAATTATAAAAAATAACTTATTTTTAATGTATTTTAAGGTGTGGTGATAAATAATAAAGGGGATCGTAGACCACTATATCACATAGCCTGCATGTTGGACCAAAACTCCTCCACACACCGCTACCTTAGAAGAAACTTCATCCATGCACCTCTACATTAGAATGAAGATCCTCTATGAACCTATTCCTAGGAGTGAAACTCTTATACACACCACAATCATGGATTGAATCTCCATTGTTCACCACAATATTTGACCGAAGAACCTCCACGCACCTCCTGACTACGGGCGTTTTCCCCATATAGATCTATTTCATCTTATACTCCCATTCACAGAAAAAACATTGATATTTATATGATTTTGGATATATATTTAGATATAGGTTTTTTTATCGTGATTCATATTATTCATGGATATAAGAATTCAATCAAGATCTAATTCTATATCATTATTCAACAAAAATTGTGGATAACAATTTGAAACCATTCATCGCATTTCTCAAGGTAGGTGGTCTAAATTTCAAATCCCATTGTCTGGATTACAATTATGAGTATTTAATTTTATAATTGATATTACATGTTTGGTAATTTCATTCTTGATTAAATTAATTATTTTGGTGAATGAATTATTTAAAGGAAATGTGAAAATGGGATATTTGGATTTTTAATCATAACTAATTAATTATAAAATTAATTATGGATTAATTATGATTTTTAACCTGAGTTACTTATAATGGAATTAATTAATGTGGATGGTGGGGTTTATGAAATTATTGAGTTGAAATAATTATTTGTATGATAAATTGTTGGATATTATATTGATTGAGAAATTATTGACTAATAATATAATTATTAAATTAAATAATAGGATTGAATGTGATTAATTAACTAGGGAATTAAATATTAGATTGTTAAAAAAAATTAATTGGTGATATAATTAAAAGGGGTTGATTATGATTAATTAATTTCAAATTAATTATTGAGAGTTGACGTGGGAAATTAAGTAAGGAATTAATATAATGGAATTTAAGATGATTAAATATCAAGGAATTAATTAATAACAGTTGACATGGGAAATTAATTTTGAATTTATTAAAGGGTGTGAATGTGGTTAATTAATATTGAATTAATTAATCAAACATAAAGTGGACAATTATTTGGTGATGTAATTGAAGTGATTTAATGTTATTAATTAATTGTGGATTTAATTAATGCAATGTACATGAGGATTTAATTGGTGAATTAAATTTACGGAATGAATATGATTAATTAATTTGAGAATTAATTAATTCAAGGTATGTTATCAATAAACTGATGAATTAATTGAATCGAATTAGTATGATTAATTAATTAGAAAATTAAGTATTCCAATTGACACAAAAAATAAATTAAAGAATTAATTTAATGGATTGAATGTTATTAACTAATAGTGAAATTAATTAATAAAAATGAATGTGAATAATTTTGAGTTTAATGAATTTAAGGGATTGAGTAATATTAATTAATCATGGGTTAATTAATTGAAATTATTTGGATTAATTAATTGATTAATTAATTAAGGGATGCAACTTCAGAACTTTTTTGTTGGATTAAAATTTTTTGAATTAATTATTGGGGATTGTTGGGATGAAGAAATTGAATGATTTAGATTAATTAATTGTTGAATTAATTAATGGGGATTTCTATGATGGTTCAATTGAATGAATTTGGTTAATTAGTTATTTATTTTATTAATATGAATTTTTGGGATAATGAATGGAAATAATTGGATAATTAATTGATGAATTAATTATTGGGAAATGAAATTGTAATCTGGATAATTAATTGTGGGATTAATTATATAGTATTGAGATAGACGACTCGAGATAATTAATTGTAGAATTAATGATATGTTATTTAGATTATGAAGAAGATAATTTATTGAAATACTAATTATCATATATCATGTTGTTTATATTGATTAGTTAACCGATGAGTTCATTAACATGATTGATATACATACATAATTGGGGAATTAGTTAAGGGGTGTTTTGTGGTATGATAATTATTGAATTATTAATGACATTGATTTGATTAGCTGATTGTGAAATATACTAGCGGAACTGACAGGATTAATTAATTGTCAATTTAGTTAATGTTATTGATGTGAATAGTGAATTTTTGAATTAACTAATGGATATGAAATGGTTAATTAATTATTGAAATGATTAAATAGAATATATTTTATTAAATAATTATTAAATTATTTAGTGGGAAATGTATAGATAATTAATTTTAGAATTAATTAATGAGAGTGGATATTAATAATTATTTTTTGAATTAACTATTGGAAATGTATAAATTTATTCAATAATTAATTATTGGAAGAACTGGGGTTAATTTTGATTTGAGGATAAATATTTTTTAATCATGGTTTATAAATGTTGTGTTAGTCATGATGATATATTCCAATGATCATGATATAAATTATTCGTTGAATAGAGTAATTAATTGTTAAATTAATTAGGGGATATAGATGGGACAATTTGAGGTAATGAATTGGGAAATTAATTTTCAGATATTGATTCCATGAAATGAATAATAAATTGGTGAATATATTTGACAAATTTAATTGGTGTGTTTGAATAATTATTTTGGGAATTAATTATTCAATTATGATATTTTGATAAGATTAATTGATTATAGAATTAATTAATTGCCTTGGATAAATTAATTTATGAATTAATTAAAGGATAATAATTGTTGTTATTGAAATGATGATCAAGGATGATTCCTATATGAATGAATATTTGATAAATGGGGTCTAAGAAGGACGATTTATGCCAAATATAAATCTATTAGTATGATTGATAAATCGGGTTCTAGACATGAAGATCTACACCAATGATTGGGGAACATGGTTTAGAATTGAGAGTCTAGGATTTATGATATACACCAATGGTATAAATCCATTTAAAGAATTTTGAGGCTATACATTAAGTTATATTCCCATTAAAGATAGATATACATATATTCATGTATGGATAATAGGGTACCCGACGTTATGTTCTATATAAAAATCATTGGCAACAGAATATGGGTTCAATTAGCCATAATAATGAAATTGAGATGTAATAGATAATGAAATACCGTATGTTAAATTCATTTCGAATTCGAAAGGTGAAATGGTTTAGTCTTCGGCAAGGTCTGATGTTGGTAATAAGGTTTAGCTATCCTTGGGGAACTAGGTTTTTATATAGTTAAATACATGATAATTTGATAAAAGTACTTTTTTACATTATTAGTGGTATTTTTTCATTATAAAAATATATACACTATTATTGAATAAATATTGTTTTAGTAACCTTTGGTGGTGGCCTACAATGTTGTACTCACACCCTACTAGGACATCTTGATTGGTACCCAAAAAGATATTGTGTTTTCTGGACAGGATATTGGAAAAGGCCCTATGTTATACGATTGTGAGGGGATTGAGGATGGATGAAGGAAATAGATTTGGTTCTAGACAAGAAATTATGAGTGGTCATTACATTTATTTATTTTGGGGCTTTCATGTTAACACATGTCATTTACCTGGAATGGAAGATCCACTATTTAATTTTTGACATATTATATTCTACTATTGTTTATCTTCTAATCATTGTATTGTATATGGCCATATGTTTCCACTATTGTTGAATAATTTCTAATGGTGTATTTCTCTAATTAAAAATATAGGTAATAGTCTCCCCCTGATTGATAATTGACCCTGTATTCTAGTCTGCTGCCTCTGGCATATAGGGAGGCATGACTGAGATCATGTGGAGATTCGGGTCGCGGCACCAGATTGTGGAACTTGGGTTGAAAAAATACACATTAATTTTTTTGTTAATTGTATAATTCAGCCACTAATATAGTTCCCTGATACAAACAATCTATAGTAACTAAGTAATTCAACTTTAATTTGTTTTTTACAAGAGACTTTTTGGATGCAATCATATGGTTTTACAACAAAATGACCACCCAAACTATAGTTCTAAATAAATATTGAATACATGAAAGGAAATGAAAATAAGGAAAAATATATATATTTGGAAAATGGGAAAATTAGTATAGAAACTAGAATAAAAATGGAATTAAAATAATACACCTTGTATATTACATGATGAAAAAGAAGAACTATAGTAGGAAAAAATTTTATTTCAATATATACAAGATTAATGATATAATGATAGTGTATAAAATAGAAAATTATTTTTTTAGAATTATTATTAACATGTTTAGTTTTTTAGTATTGTTTTTATATGGAATATAATGAGATAATCTTCACACTAAGAGAAAACTATCATCGATAAATGAATACAGAAGATACAGATAAACAAAGGATATTATAGTGTTTATGAGAAACTATTTTATGTTGTGGAATTATATAAATGTACACCTTAATATCATATACATTTCGGAGTTATCATGCATTATGATTCATGCATAACATAGAGAGTCCCTCATATCAATAGACAGTTGAATACCTTATAAGAACCAGTTCATGTAGGATCTAGAGAGGGAGTTCCATTTACATTAGGATCTCATTCATTAAACATTTTAAAATTTTTGAGATTTAAAAAATATTCAATGTGGATCAGGATTTGAAAACTATGAATTATTAAGAAATAGAACTGGAAAATAAAATTACACAAATATGATTGGATATTAGGCATATGTAGTCATATTGGTTGTTCAAATCCCGTGAAAATAACTTTTTCATTATCTATATTAATTTTTCTCAATATATTTTAAGAATTATATTTCTTAATTATATTAGATACTCCACATATACAATTTTAGATGAATAATAATATCAATAATCTATATTGAGATAACATTATTTTCTATTTGATATATTATAAATGTTTTTAGATTCCCCTTAATATGAAGGTAAAATCAAGAGTAACTATACTCAAACTATCAAATTAGTAAATGACATTGAAATATAAAATCAATTTTAGTTGCGTTATATGGAGTAAAAGAGGCACACATAACAATTGAAAATTAACTTAGTTTAAATAATATCAATGGTCCTAGGTCACCACCTAGTATCATCAATGAATGTAACTTCATTATTATAGTTGAGAATGATAAATGAATTCAGGGATGATAAACCTCCAAAGAATAATTCTAGTTTGAATAATCCATTTTTAAAATATGATAAAGAACCCCATAGTACAATGGATCAACATTATCAAGGGGATTAATCTGTAACATAATTATTCTTATATATAACACTAACATCTGACAATGAAAACTTTAGGTATTGTTTTACCATACATAAATACATGAATAATTATAATTTTATTGACAAATAAATATATAGATTGTATTATCATATAGTCTATATGAACATAGAAATATAATTAATATATAATAGTATAACCATATAAAAATATTATCATAAAAATACATATATAAACCTATTCTAAACCATAAACAATTTATGTTAATAAAATGGAAATTTAATATATGTTTATATATTTATTTAGAGGGTTATTAGTTTAATAAAATTAATTTGTAAACTATAGGGACAGTATGGTATGACATTTTTAGAAAATATGTCACGATAAGATTAAATAATTTAGTAAAACATGCATATAAACTCATATTTTCAGGAAAAAATATAAAAAGGGATACCTAAATATTCAATAACTAAACAGAAATATATTGTTAAATATATCACTTTTTATGATTTTATAATATATAAGTAGATTATAGGTTAAATATATTATTAAATTCCATTAGGTACACTAATGATATTGATTTCTTACTAGAATCAATTATTCAATATCATGAAAAATAAAAAACACTCTTTAAGGAAATAAAAAAAAAAATTAAATTGAATGAATAGACATACTATAGAAAAATGTGGCTGGAGGAAGATAACAATTATAACTCTTATATATAGAACTAAATTTATTTTCCAATGAATGGAATTACTGCATCATTAATCATATATTTTAAGTCATATATATAAATATACACAATACAATTTGATGAATGTTTTATATGAATTAACACTAATAATTAAAAAACCATTTAAATACATATTAAATTATGTAATAATATGACATAATCCCCATATCAAAATTTTAAAAAAATAGAATAATAGATCACTAATTAAAGGGTTCAGATAAAAAATATATTCAAGCAATAACAATACACTGTGTATGAAATTTCCCTCAAAAAATAAGCACACTGATGGAAAATAAAATTATTGTATTATTGAAATCCATAAATATGATAACTAACTTGAATGAATACTTAATATCAGATATTATTTGGTCACAGTTAATGTCTCATCAAATGAGGAACAAAAAATCACCATGTAACATGGATTGAAATATTGTTGTAAAATTAACAAGTGTCAAGTAAAATATATATATATTGATAAAAATTCTAATCGATTAGTAAACAATGATATTAACATCATCACGTGAATATAAATGTTGAATAATATAGATCAACTAGTATTTGGTAATTAGGATAATAAAATTATAAAATTACTTATAACTCACAGACTATAGTTTCTAAACACAACATATATCACTATAAATGTCAGTATTAGTTTTTTACTAGAAAACAATATATTATAAAAATAAAATCCAAATAAAATAACAATATAATCATTGAACACATTAATATAAAAAATTCTTAATATTAACAAAAAAAATATGAATTTGGTTATGATCACGAACTAATCATTTCATTTATAAAAATATAACAATACAATACATCAAATTAGAGAAATTTGAACAAAATTAACAAATATTGAAAAAATGTATTTGAATTTCATTAAAATACATTGTATACCCTCTATAAATAATATTGGATTCAACAATAACATAAAATCAATATTTTTCCTTTATAATATAAGAAATCTATTCTAAATGATGTTTCATATCATACGAAAAATATAAGGAAGTAATGAAACATTTTTTGGTGTTTTTTATAATTATAATTTATTAAAATAATTTATAGGAGTGGTCGTGATTATTTTTCATATAATTTTAGAAATAATTTAATTTTAAAATTAAGGATTATTAAAAATAATAACATGATTTGTTACATCTATATAGATTTTATGAGCGGCGATTTACAAAATATTTTAATAGAACTAATTATAAGAAAACATCAAATGGATGAAAACGTACTATTGTGGATGTAATGAAACATTTTTAATTAATAATGAAACAGTTCTACTGGATGAATACTATTTTGAATATCCAGATCAATTAATGGAGTTCTTTAAAAATAGAATAGTTAAACATGTTTTTATAAGACTTTTAGGAATATAAATATTCTAATAGATGGGGTAGTACAAACAAGTGGTCAGAAAAAATCACTCAATTATATGAAAATATTTAAATTTTGTTGACACTATCTGAGAAATGACATTCATGTATAAGAAGTTACCATAATATAATGTTTATTAGTGCATAATGTACACATATTTAACTACGAGTAAAATATACTATGAGGAGTAGGAGGAGTGTGGTTCATATAAAAGGTATGGGTAATCCCATATGGGTCCTACTTGTGGAAGGTATTTTTTGTAATACTTCTTCACGTCCCATAATTAGACGGAATCATTTTTAAAAAACACATCAAATTGTGGAAGAGTCATCTTAAACACTCATGTGAATTCCCCTCAAGGAATGTATAGGGTTTATCCTATACACCAAATAGAGGAAGAATACTTGAGGTTGTGTATGGAGGTGGGGAGGAATGCACGATGAAGTGGATGGGAGGAATTGTGCAAGTGATGGAGGCATTGAATGTGGAAGTCTATTTGGATATAGTATCTATTAAGAAATGAATATAATGTGATAATGAATTAAGTAAGGGGATGTGAATGTGGGTGAATATTATATGAATACCACGTGGGGGATGAAAAAGTATGAGTAATAATAGCCACGAGCATCTTTTCTTATTGCTTTAGACAATATATCGCCATGTTTTTATATAACCATGGTTATAATTATACCAATAAAAATTGACCTATTAAACAATGGTTATTGGTTTGTGCCTATGTGTCATTTTTCTAGTAGTGAGTACAAGGTAAAGGTTTTTTGTCTCAAATTCCCCTCTTTGATACATGTGATATATTATGCACCTAATTTCATTTATGTGGTTTATATTCTAGAAAATCTAGCATTTATATCTTGAATTTCAATTTTTTCATGGTAATGGAAGTTAAATATACTTATATCTCTCTTTTATAATTCTCCTCAAATTTTGAATTGTTTTCATGATATAAATATTTTTTATGGGTTAAAATCACACATATTTAACTACAATCTTTCATGGTGGATCTATTCTATCATATTATGATGTTATTTCATCATTACAGCTTATTTTTTGGGGAAGTACATTTTCACATCAAAGTCACATTACATGATTATTATATTTTTTCAAGAAAATACATTTTTTGGAATTAGTACTATTTATTTTAATGGGGTTTTATTTCATATACATATTTTTACATCACACCAATGTTATCCTTTTCATTGTGAAAAAATATCGTGTCTTTATCTCTAATGTTCCTTATATTACAAATTATCTTTATGAAAAAGATTCCATATCCTTTCAATGGGATTTCAAGGATGGGTTATCAAAAATTTCAAAGGATTTTTCATTCATTATATATATATTCTTCCCTTTTAGTATGCATTATGACATATGAATAAATTTTTTCAAGGTCACATTATATTATTTTTGGAATTAATTATTTAATATGATTGCATTTAATTTTTTAAAAAATTTTTTTTTTGGTATTTGACATGATAATCATATTGGTAATAAAATATATTAACAAATTATTTTTAATGAAAATAATTTTTGTTATTTATATCCTATTTTCAATGTATTCTTTAGTAAATGTGTAGTGGCCCATAAATCACCATATTTATACACTATTTAAATACGTTTTTTTCTCAAAATCATTTATTCATATCAGATGAAAATTTATTTACGATACCATTGGGAAATTATATGATACACAATTTCATTCCATGGGTTATGCATGATATTATGAACGACTACATTTTTAAATATCACTCCTAATTAGAGATGATGATAGATGGGGTCCTATACCACAGTAAAATGATTTATTTGATGTTTTATTTATTATTATGAAAATATTGTGACCACAATGTTTGTTATAATGTATATTTCAAAATAATATTATTTCTTTAATATCACTAATTTCCCGCTACCCCGTGTTATGCTTACATTACATGAATCACCAGTTTAGCATTCATTTTACACGATAATGAGTTTTGTTGAGAATTTTTTTTATTTTAATAATATAATAACCTAGTTATTAAATTTGAGTGATTGAATAGTATTAACTAATTTATTAAAATATATTTCTTATAAGATAAATTCTCTTGATATTTAATTAATTATAAATGATAATATGAATCAATTTAATATAAAGGAAATATTATTATTCTTATGTTCTAAAAGTAATTTTGTAATAAGAAATTAAATATATTTATAATTATTATATTATATTAATGAAATATATGTGTCATAAATTAAATCAAATTCTTTTTATATTCATACAATTGATTTTATATGCATATGATTTGAACAAACCCAATTTTATGCATAAAATCACATATTTTTCAAAAGGGTGATATTACCTCCTTTTGAGTATGTACGAAATCGATATAATTTTTTTGAAACATTTATAGATTTTATATCACAAAATTTAACTATTATTCGATATTGGGATGTCATAATTTAATTTAGCATATTTGTTTCTATTTTTCTCCAAAATTTAATGTATTGATGAATTGTAAAAGAATACTTAATTTTAATTGAAAACAACATTTTTCATCGAAATAATTTAACATGATAATTTTTTTATTTTTATATAAAGTATAATAAGATAAATATTTTATTATTTAATCAAATATATGTTATTTTAATTAATTTTACATTTTATTTATATATAATAATGTTTCAATATTTTGTGTGTTTAAATATTAATAAAACATTTACTCACACCATCACTTTTATTAGTTATAAATTAACAAATGATTTTTTTTTGTTTTGATATTTTTAAAATTGATTTAATATATGGAATCAGAGGGTCCAAGTTATAAAAATATGTTTCTTTTAATTTTTATCATTATGAATAGTAACATTACATTTTTTATTCACACATTAAGTGCTCATTCTCGTAATACAAGGTAAAAAATAATATTATAAATATTATTAAATTACCCAAGCACCTGTCATCATTTTATTGGATGAGTTTTTTTAGACCAAAAACATCCTTTATGCGAAATTATATCCATTTTATTTCATGTGTATGAGGATATTACATTTTTTATTTTTTATTTAATAAAATGATAAATATGTCAGACACATATTTTCAATAACTATATCTTTTTTAATACATGTTTATATATAATATAAATTAGACTATAAATATTAATTTGAAAGATTAATTATTTTTATTTATCATGGTAATTAATTTTTAATTTTTAGTAACTAAATAAATACCTTAAAGGCTTATTCAATGATGATGCACAAATCGTTTAATTAAGGGAAATACCAAATAAATGATATTAAAAATATTAAAATAAATACATTTTGAAATAATTAATTCCATAAAATTATTTTATGTATTAATTTAAAATTTTATGGATTTGTTAATCTATATATGTCACATTTACAATAACATTACTTTAAAAACATTATTAGCATAATGAATATTAAAATATGTTTATTACGTTTTAATAAAATGATAAGGTTTAAAATTACATAAAAACCTATATAAAATTTATTCTATGATGAAATTACAACCACATATCATATTATTTTCTAATTCACTTCATTTTTAGGTATTTGAATTGATATTTAATTTATTATGAATTAATTTTTTTGAAGGTTCTGAATGTGCTCCTCATATTCCTTGTTAAAGGAAAACTCTTCCCTCATCCCATTTCACTAGGTTGATCCTTCTATCATCTCCAAAATCTGAAAAATTTGATTATTATCTCCCCTATACACAATATTAAGGTTTTGTTTTTTCTAAAGGTACATCTACAGTGTTCCTTAATTGAGATCTAAATAAGCTATTTTGAATAAGAGGTAATCTCTCTAACCTATCACTCTCTTCTTCTACTAGTGTATACCTACTATTAATATATGATATATATCATGAAATAAATAGTTAATAATCCTAAATATTTTGAAATTTTATTAGGATTATTAACACACTATAATAATTAAAATTTCCCATCAAACAAGAAATTAATATATCGCTCGTGCGTACGTATATTTTACCATCTCTTGGGAGAAACCCAATTATATTTTCCATCACGATAATTTATGAGTGGGAATCACTATTGGTTAAATGTGTATATATTAAATTTATTAAATTGGGGTACTTATTTAATTGTAATTTCATATAAACCATATTACCATCAAATCTTTTGGAAAATGATGGTATCACTCATTCATACATATGGCTTACCATCTCCACGATGTGATGTGATTATTTTTTATCTATATTCCCCATGGATGGAAATTTTGACGAATTATAGGGATATATGTTATAAATATAATATAGAAATTATTCTAGAAAGATTATATATCAACTTATAGTATTTATTTTAATATAAAAATAAAATAAAAACATTATTAAATCCTATGTACGTCTAACCAACTCAATGAACAGTGCATTTTATTTTATACCTAAAACATTTATGAATAAAAAAGAATAAATTTATAGAATATATATATATATATATATTTTAATTCATGGTTATCATTCTCAATTAATGAAATCGTGATCTTTGTAAGAGTACTAATGATAACAAGTCAAAACATGTACAAAAAACAAAGAATTTATTACCTGAAATAAAAAAATGTACATAAAATTCTTAATAAGAAAGTACTATAAATTCATAAGTAAACCATACATAGTATTATATATATTGATATGGTTTTATGTTATATTTTCAAGAATATTATATTTATTATACAGTAGTATTGAACATATTCACATGAATTTTGGATTTATGGTAGAGGAATTTCAGCACACATTTAATTTCTGTGAGATACATACCACATAAACAAGTTGATTCTTTTTTTTTGTGGAATATATACTGACCTATTACATTTATATCATTTATATCATTTATATCATTTACTTATAGATATGACATGTTTTAATTAATGTTATTATTTCATGTGTTGCATGATTATAATTTTTTTCAAGTAATAAGGGGATTTATAGTCTAATATTTTTATTCGAGACTCACGCCATATTCACCTAAATTTTTTATATATGGTGTATATAATTAAAAAGATTTTTTTATTTAATATTATCCATAATATTTCAATATTTTAAATTATTTTAAATTTTTCGTATTTTATGTGGCATATTATCTACTGATTATAATGTGGTGAGTATTTATATCACAATCTCTTCAATATATGGGAATTTTTTTGTTTTAAGCATACATTGTGGTATATTTGTCATCTATGTCCATTTTTTTTAAAAATGTATTCAATTTTTTTCTATACTCATATCTATTTATAAATTCATATTTACCCATTTTAACTTAAAGAAAATTGTTTTAGAGGAATAATTTTCATTTCCAAACCATGTATTTGTTGACATTTTCAGCATAAGCACAAGAATAATGTTCACATTTAACTTATATGGAATGAATTGATTTTTTCAAAATCTTGATTCCATATTTCATTGAATATTCCTAAATAATATTAAAATTAATTTAAAAAATTATTTCTTTTAAAATTTCATGGAAATTTTAAAAATTTTCTTTGATGAAAAAAGTATATTTTTCTTCAAGAACTGTTTTCAAGTTATGTCTCAATTTTATTTTCCAAATAATATAACCTTATTGGATGTTACTTTTGTTTTATTGTGGATAATAATCAATTATACCATTCTTATTCTTTCTAATAATTTTTTACATTTATGAAGGAATGATTTTTAAGAAACCCATTTTGTTTCTATGGGTTATGTTCTGGTTAAATAATTTTTATGAAATGTGTTTCATTGTGTTGGTTATGATATTATTAATGAACCATTTTCTTATTTCACACATATGTATGAATTTCATTAATAAATATGTAACACCCCAAGAATTTACAAATAGATTAATTTTTGAATGCATGGAACACTAAGTCTCTAAAAAACACAACTTTGTTATAACCTATCAAATAAACAAGAGTTTTCCACGTCTGCGATTTGAATTTTGAAAAATGGACACAGATGATTGCTTTTAGAAAGATATTTAGAGTCTAACAAGACAAACATAATTTTCCATGAATAGTAGCATACCTTAATGAATAGTAATGAATAATAAATTTGGACGAAATAGAAATATGTCCCATGAATATATAAATACAATTTAGAAATCATAAAAGAAGAAAAATGATCGTAGTATAAGTTTTGGTATTTTTGAATGTCATAAATATTTAAATTAAAAATTTCTAATTAATTTAATAATTTAAAATGGAAATATATTTTCATTATATTTAATTATAAATTGATTAAATATTTTTATATGGTCATTAAAAAATTTTATGGGACCTTGATTAATTTCTTGATGTGTTATAAAACGAGTTATAGTTTTAATATTGTTTTTTAGAATAAATTATGTTGCTATTTAAAAAATAAATTAAAAATATTTTTTTTTCATGAAATTGATTTCATTTTCTAATTCTACAAGTCAAAAAATGGTTATTGTAAATTCTTTGGATTTTTCTAAAATACTTGAAATTTCGGTGAATAGTAAAAATATAGTTGTGAGTTTCTTATTTGTTAAATGACATCATAATGATGTAATTATTAAAATAAAAGTATGGTTGACATGTGTAAAGTAAAATAAGTTATTATGTTTCCTATTTTTCTAATACCATGGTAAAATACCCTGGGAAAGCACATGGTTTTACAAAAACCACTAATGAGGTGTCTTTTTAAATTAATAAATACTCTGTCACATTCACTTAAAATATACACTCATCTATTCGTTTTCCATAATAATAAATACCTCATCCTCTATTCTATGGTAGTTGTTTCTCCCTACGAGTCATCCAATGGTAACCATAATCCCCCAAGGTCCCATCATTCATATTATAAGAGTTACTCTACAATGTAAGGGATCCTTTCACCCTCCTCTTTTAGTCAACACTTATTCTTGGTTATCTCCTTGAATTTCTAGTCTCATATGTTGGGGTTTGATATTATGTATTTTATTACAGTAATTTTTATTTTCATATGATTATATACCAATTTTTTCTCATCATTTCAATTATTAAATTTTATGCGATGTCGTTAGGCTGCCGAATTTTAATAAGGGATCTGTCAACATTTCTTTTATTTTCAAGTTCGTAAATTTTTGATTTCTCTCCTCACCTCATCAATAAAAATAAACATGAAAAATATAGTATCACTTATATAATGGATTTATTTCATGACAATTTTATATCCATTATCATTATTTTTACTCCCATCCTTCTATTTTTATAAACAAAATCAATACCCATGAGGTTCCAATATATATCCTTCGTGGATGACGATGTATCATTTTTCAATTTCCGCTTCATTACTGGTCATGAAATCATTTGGATGGATGAACTAGACTATATTATATAAATTTTATCCTAATTAATATTCAGTAACCATTATATGAACATATTATTAATTTAAATGACAAAACTAATTCATAATAATCCAATTACCCACAAATAATTGAAGTGGTTTTCATCTAATGATTCATCCTATTTCCATATAAAAAAAATTATAGAAATTGAAATTATTAGTTCTGGATGTTTATAAATAATAATTATTTTCATTTTAGAATATTTAAATCCATTCGACATAAACTCTATTACTTAATAATTAGTGAACCGATTATGAAAATCAAGAAAAAAAACACTCCAGGATGACAGAATTCAATATAATAACATATCAATAAATCCATAAATTTACTAAATAGAATTATGCTATACTAAGTAAATTTCTAGTTGCATCTTAAATAAGTTATTAATATGTAATATTTCATATTCCTTGACCTTAAGTTCAAGAGTTGAACACATTCAGACTTAAGTTAAGGATTTCTTCATCTCACTCCCATTTCTGTGAGATTTTCCATACTCACTACTAATACATGGGTATTATTTATTTATAGTTCCATTTGAGGTAACATATCATTAATATCTTTATTTTATGGGTATTCAATGTATAATTTTAATATTATCAATTTTGGGTCATACGGATCGTTTGATTGCAATTCTGTAAGGGTTTTCCACCTGAACTTCTGTATTCATTCGAGTTACATTCATTGTCTAATTGAATCTATAATATTCTTATTTATTATTATTTACACCACATGTATTTTATGTGAGTGTTTTATATATGTTTACCATTTATAATAGATCATTATTTTATGGGGAGTTACACATTTTAAAAAGAAACTTTCAAAATTATTTCTGAAATACCAACCCGATTCAAGTGATCATTTTGAATTAATACCCATTTTCTTATGTACACCAAAATCTGTATTAAGCTACCAATATATTTATAAAAATATTCATTTTTTCACGAATAATGATCTTGAATAATTTATGGATTTAATATAACAAACATTTATTTCCACATTAAAATTCTCTTTAATACTTCCCTTCAAAATCATTAAAATGATTTAGTTCTAAAGAATCTTAAGAATTATTTTTACATGATTTCACGTTAGTGGGATATCATTTAAGAGTAATATATAATTTCAATGTCCTAGTATTTTATATTTTTTGATATTAATGTTCAGAAACTCATTTCATTGAAAAGGCAATGTATATTCCAAAAGAACTCTTCTTTCGAATGTAAAAATGATTTTTCTAATCAGACTATTTATTTTATAAAATATATACATTTTTCTCCACATACATATGAATTGTGGTGTATGTAATTCCCAATGTAATATAATATTATGAGTCTACCTATTCTCATGTTATTCTGAGGGATTATAATTTGAATGTTTCAAGGTGGTTTAGGAAACTTTGGAATGATTAAGGATTATTTCCTTAAGGAATTTTTATTGGTCTCATTTAAGCATATCATCATCTATGTCAACTTATTTTTTTGAATGTTTTACTTCAATTAGGTTTATTTAATTAGATATCTTATACCATATTTAATTGAATGGTTTATGATTATCTTGACTAGGGATCTTCTATCATAAAACCATTCACCAATTTACTCTTTATGATTACTGTATATGATTAAGGATTTTGGAAATTATGTTACATTTCATACATTAGTTTCAATATGAATGTGTATGTTTTTTATGTTCATACCATTAAGATTAGAAATTCATTAGACTTAGTATGTTTCAGGTTGGCCTGTTATAACCCCTTAGTGAAATGGTAGGTATCATGAAAAAAACTACAGTCTTGGAACAAGGGCATAGAAAAATGATTATTTATGGTCTTGGCATAAGGCCAGGACGATATGGTTGTGTTTTCCTGTATTATACATTCCCTCATTATGGAAATATTATTTATGGTTCATGTGGATATTCTACCAGTATAATACCCAATTTTATGTTTTATAATGGAATTACTTACTCATCTCTTACTCCTACCATAATGAGTACATGTTTTTGTTAATGGCATATGTTTTTACTTATTCAACATGCCTAATGATTATGTCATTATATCATTTGGTATATTTCTTACACTTACTAAGAATTTTAGCTCACCAATTTCTTATGATTCATTTTCTCAAGACATGTATAACTTTTTTATGAATCACATATAAGGATAAACTTAGAGTTGTGGATGTTCTCAATAAAAATTTTATATTGTATTTATATTCAAGTTGGGATGTTAAACCACTAATTGAATATGGTTTTCCAAAAATACTAAACTAATCAGCCCTTTTGGATTTGATTCCTTGTAATCGTGCCAATGTAAAAAAAATAAGGAACCGACTTCAGGAAACAAGGGTTGGGTACTTATAGTTGGTATCAATGTAATTTTAGTAGAAAAAATGCAAACTAGATTTAGAAAATATATATTAGAGAAAAAAATTATAAGATATTCTTTGAGGATAAACATACAAGAACATCCTACAATCATGGGGAGGAATAGATTATGCAGATCTTTCTATAAAATAAATCCATGTCTGGATAAAGATTCGCATAGGTGGCTCTTGCACATATGTACCTAGGAGTGAGAACTCGAACAAGGATTTTTGTGCTTGACCAGGGTATCCTAGTACAAGATAATGGGCCTTGGTGAATTCTTGGTATTAAGACTATTGGGGGATATTATTATGATAAATCACATTTTATTTACGATCTATTGTGAAAGATTTATTCCCCCAAATCATCCAAATTATATTGTTCTATTATTTACAATGTAGAAAATAATGATATGTGTTATACCATGTTTTGAGTCCTAGAAAGTTCACAATTTCACCAGGTAATATATAATATGGAATTGAATCGAAATGGAACCTAGTAGAAGAAATTAGAACTTCACTAATGCACGATATGTGAAGTGTAAGAATGATCATATATCTGATGGTCATAAGCCATCATTTCAATGGAATATTGTCTCCCAAGTATCCTCATCATATGTGGAAATAGTTTCATGTGTTGAAAATGGTATGTAAAGACTTCTGTGAGAACTATATACTTGAAGTGATGAAAAATAAGAAGAGGATGGAATGGAAAAACATGGATAAAGGGATGAATAGAGAGATATATTTTCCCACATGTGATAATTGTGGATGGAAACACCTTGGTATATGCTTGAGAGGAAAATGTGTCTGCTTCCAGTGTGGAGAAAAAAGAACCCATTCTAATAATTGCAATATAGGGAATGAATTTACCTATATTAAATGAATCAACTATAAGGAGATGGGACAATATTAGAATCAATGTCCCAAGTATCAAAGGAATACACCCAAAATGATAATTTTGGATAATGATCAGGTTATGATGCTACCACAGATGATGTAGTATGATTTATATTTGTAGTCCAGAATCATATCAATTGAATATTTTTTTTCAGTAATTTACTAGTTGTAATAATTATGAGATATATATTGATTGTAATGTAGTACTATTTCATTAAGGATTTTAGTTCATATGGTTAATGGTACAAAGGAAAAGTGATGTAGTATAAAGATAAACATTTTAGTAAACAGACGATTCAGAGAAATACAACCCTTAATAAATATATCATTTTTTAGATAATGGTGACTTCAATTCAATCGTGGACATATAAAAAAAGAAGGGAGGTACAATGACATATAATCATGGTATGCTGGAATTCGATAACTTCATTGTCAATAAGGGTCTTTTGGATTTGTGATTCCAATGATCCAAATTTACTTGGTGTAATAACTGATGAGGTGGTAGTCTTATATGGTGCAAATTGGATAGGTGTTTGACAAACCTACAGGGCCTCGAATCGTTATCAAGTACTGTGGTCACCCATATGTCTCGGGTTATTTCGGATCGCTCGCCTTTGCTCATGGATATGATGGTTTGAAGTGGAGATAGTAAGAATTTTTTGTATTCAATAAATTGGAATTGTAATGTGGGGTTCTTTCAGTTGTTGGAAGATTCCTGGAAGTATGAAATTGATGGTAGAGCCTGGGTGGCTTTGTCTAGACGTTTGAAGACACTCATGAATGATATTATCAAATGGTTTAGATCTGCTTCTACTACGTATAGTTTAATGGAGTATCTGCCGGAGGAGATCGACTATTTAGAAGGTTTTATGCATTAAAACATGGATGCTGCAATATTTCTCAGACATTGTGATAAGAGAGCCTTTCTGGTTGAATGACTCCTTGAGGTGGAGAGCGGCCTTAGGCGGAGAGCCAGAGTAAAATGGCTCATAGAAGGAGATAGGATTAACCAATTATTCCATTCTTGTTTGAAGGAACGTATTTACTCAAAGGTTAATATAATATTGTAGGATGGCTCGTTCTCTTTTGATTTGGATTTTTCTGGGAATATTTCTATAGATAACTTCAATTCTATTTTATCAAGTGGTCATGAAGTGCTTTCCGGAGAGGGATATTCCAATGTTAATCTGGAGGAGTTATTTCAGAATATTACCAATAGGGTTCTCTGAGGGAATAATGAGTTTTTGAATGTTGTCTCGTCTGGGGGGGAGGTTTGGGAGGTGGTTCGTATCATGTCCTCGGAGTGTTCTCCTAGTATAGATGGGTTTCCTGGGGCATTCTATGTGGTGTCTTGGGGCTTTGTGGGGCATGATTTTTCTGAGGTGATTCAGCATTTTTTAGGGGGTTCCCTCTATAGGGGTATGTGTGCTTCCAAAATGCCGCTAGTTACTAAAGTGAAAGAACCTTATTATATTTCCCATTATATAACTATTTGTCTATGAAACACCTCATATAAGATTATTGTGAGTCTACTGGTGAAGAGGCATAATAAGATAATTCCCAGTATCATTTCCCCAGAACTACATGGGTTTGTTCAATGTAGTGGTATCCAGGGATCGGTGGGTGTGGCCCATGAGATTCTAGTGAACATGAATAAGAATTTAGTGGGTTCCAATTTTATTTTTCAGGTTGATATGGAGAAGGCATACAATAAGATTGAATGGAGTTTTATAATTTGAGTCATGAGGGCACTCAGGTTCCATGAATGGGTCTCGAATTTATGCTTTCGTTGCTTTTTCCACTCCATAGATTTCCATTTCGCTCCAAGGGAAAGGATTTGGTTTTTTCAAGAATGTGAGATGTGTGAGGAAAGGGGACCACCTCTCTCATCCCATGTTCCTTATTGTCTAGGATTATTTATCTGAAAACCTTCAAGAAGGGCTACTGGAACGGAGGATCCTTCCTTATATCTCACAGGCCTCGGACGGATCCCTTTCTCATCTGATGTTTGCGGACGATATTATTATTTTAGTTAATGGGAAGAGATCATCTTTGAATAATCTTATTTGGATCATGGGAGCCTACAATACTCTGAGTAGCCCAAAGATTAACAGTAGGAAAAGCAATGGTTTTATCTCTACTAAATTCCCAAGAGGAGGATCTGGAGTATATAAGATATTCTGGGGGTAAAACATATGAAACTACCAATATTGTACCTGGGGGATCCTATATCTACTGGAAGGGTGAAAAAGTACCTATTTTAGGATCTAATCAATAGGATGATTAGAAGGATCATCAATATGAAAAACATGTTTCTAACCTTTGGGAGCCGGGTGAAATTGATAAATAGTGTGATCTCTTCGATTCCAATGCATGTGTTATCTATTATTACCCCCCTAGGGGGATCATTTATACCATGGAAATGATTATGAACAGATTTATGTTGCACACCAATAACAGTGGTAAGGCTCATTGGTCCTCGTGCGTTCGGTTGGAGAATCTAGTTGAGGAAGGAGGTTAAGTGTTGGGAGAGTTAAATGTATCCATGAAATCGATGTGGGCATGGGTGGCCTGGGATTTTCTAGTGGGGAAGTTTTTGTGGGACAAAACGTTGAGAACTAAATATGGAAAGCAATGGGTGGACTAGAACAAGAGGAAATTTTCCAGGTTGGGGAGAACAGTTGTTTTTCATTTGGATATTTTACAGTACTCATCTCGTTGTGTGATTGGTCATGGAGAGGTGAACCTTTGGAGGGATAATTGGATTGGAGAGAAGCATTTTTTCCCAGGTTTTCCTGGCCAGGATTTGTACGTGAGAGATGCTTGGCAGCATCCCAGGTTCATTTAGTCCATTACTAGCCTTGATCAGAAGAAGGTAGTTAACGATATGTTTCATTCGGAGGATGAAGACCAATTATGATTTACCGAGGTGAGCTATGAGTTATTTAACAATTCTGATTTTAGAGGTTTGATTAGACAAAAGGGAAGCCGAGATGAATGGGGTGAGAGTGTGTGGTGTAAAGAGATTCTATCGAAGATGAATTTTCTGGTATGGAAAGCTCGGAACCTGACCATGCCCAGGTAGGAAAACATCCAGAAAAAAAGGTATCTTCTTGGAGTCCTGGTGTGTATGATGCAGTTTCCCCAAGATGGAATCTGTTTTTCATCTTTTTTTTTCAGAAGTGAATGTGCATATTTTCACTGGAATAGTTCGGAAAGAAGGATTTAATACATGACCTACTACAATTCTATACACGAGTTTCTTGATGTGTGGTTCTTGGGAGTAGAGAAGAATGAAATGGAGTCCAAGATCCGCTGCTTCATTTTCATCTCAATTTGCTAGACAATTTGGGAGGCGCAGAATAAATATATATGGGAGGTTAGGTCTTCGAATTCTCTTTTTATAATGCGTCTTATGCGGTAACTTTTTGAGTTAGTGGCTATAATGAATAGGGGCCCAAACAATTCAGTGGTTTCTAATTTCCATTTATGGTCAGTTGTGTCGTCTGAAGCTTAAGGGTGGTTGGATAAGATTGCAGCATCCAACCAAGGACCATAAACTTAATGTGGATGGGTCATTCATGAATGGATTTATGTGAGGGTGAGGTCGGGTTCGGGTAGTGTTGGATCTATTATAATGGCATTTAGCATCTTTCATGGTCCGAGGAAGTCGATGGGGGTGGAGGTACGTGCATTACACACTAGTATTATACTCTCCAAAACGTTATTGTTGATGATCATGGAAGTGGAGTCAGACTCTGAGGTGCTGATATGTGCTCTCCAAGGGAAAGGTGATGTCACTTGGTGTTGTACATACTTGGTTCATTCATGTGGAGTAGATCTTACTAAGGATTTTGTTGTCTGACATATCCCTAGAGAGGCCAACTTTGCTCCATGCGCTCTTTATCATGCTAGTAGTCTTGACTCCCCTTTGTTGATCTTCTCTATAATGGGCTCTCTACCCCACGATTGTATAAGTATTGTGTTAGGGGATTCTTTGGGGCTTCATCATTTCAGACCTCTGTGATACTTGTAATGTAATGTTCCTCTCTTCGAAATAAAAAAAATGAAAGATCAGTCAGTACTTAAGGAATATAGAGGAATTCATGTTTTTAATATGGTTTATATGGTAATTAAATTTATTACCATATTTCAAGAGGATACATAATGATTTTATTCACATGTTTGGAATGTGAATTTTAGATCTGCTTCTTGATGTTTAAGGGTTACTGGTAAGCTCATCTTGGAAAATTAGAGGCCTTCATTATAATGTGTTAAATAATTATATTTTTTAATTTTTAACCATTTATGAAAAGGTTATGTTGATTATTGTATGGTTTTTAGAGTTTAATGTCACTATATGATGGTTTTATTATTCTTCCATGACTATGATTTCCTATTTGAATGTCTTTTTTCGTAGTAACTAATGATTTTTCCCTTTCCTCTTATTATTAAAATATTTTAACTATATTCTTGTTGTTTTTTCCCTCATGTGAATTTTAATGTATCAACCATTTACTTTCGATTTTAAATTTCAATTTCGAGGATGAAATTTTTGTAAAGTGGAAATCATGTAACACCCCAGGAATTTTCAAATAGTTTTATCATAAAATTCTTGAAAAACTATGTCACTACCAAAAACAACTTTTTGAACCTATCCTATAATCATAATATTTTCACCTTTGTGATTTCAAATTTGAAAAACTGGTATACACGATTGTGTTCATTATGATATTTAGAGAATAAAATACTAACTTAATTTTTTTTGAATAGTAACATACCCTTATGAATAGTTTCATACCCTTATAAATAATATTGAATAGTAATGAATATTAAATTGGACAAAAAAATAGAATCTTTACCCCTGAATAAATCAATACAATTTAGATATCTTAAAAATGAAAAAATGGTTGTAGTATAAGTGTTGGTATTTTTTAATGAAATAAATATTTTCATTACAATTTTATGATTAATTTAATAATTTAAAATTGAAATATATTTTCATAAAATTTAATCAAAAATTGTTACTTTATTATCTTATGGACATATGATAATTTTATGGGACCCTGAATAATTTCTCATAGTGTTATAAAAAGAGCTATGGTTTTAAAGTTGTTTTTTTGGAAAAAATTATGTTTTTTATTTCAAAATTAAATTAAATATATTTAAAAAATTATTTTCCAAAAAATGTATTACATTTTTTAATTCAAAAAGTTGAAAAATGGTAATGGTAATTTTTTTTGGGATTTTTGTAAAATATCTGCATTTTTGGTGAATAATAAAAATACAGTTTTGAGTTTTCGATATGTTTAATGACACCATAATGATGTAATGTTTAAAATAAAATTATGGTGAACTTTTTTATACTAAAATAAGATATTTGGTGTCCCATGTGGATAATAACATTTGAAAATACCATGAGAAAGACCATGGGTTTATAATAACAACAAATGAGGTGCCTTTTTAAATTAATAAAACATTCATTATCTTTTACTATAAATACCAACTAATAGATTCGTTTTATTTCATTAAAAATCCATCATCCTCAATGATTTTAGGGTTTTCCCTCTCTATTATCCCTACCAAGGTGTCCTTAATCCCCCTAATGTCCAAACCACTATATTATAGGAGTTACTCTACATTGTAAAGGAAGCTTTCACCCTCCTATTTTATTCAACACTTCTTTTATGTTATCTATTTTAATTTCCATTCTCATATGTTGGGGGTTTGATATTATGTATTTATATTACTTTAATTTTGAGGTAAATATGATGAGATACACTTTTTATATCATCATTTCATTTTATGAAATTTCATACTACGCCATTAGGCTCCTGAATTTTTATAAGGGATCTCTCAACTTTTCTTTTATTTTCATGTTCATCTCTTTTCTTTTTCTCTATTCACCTCCTCAATTAAAATTACCATGATAAAACTATTATAATATATATAGTATAATTAAATCACGTGAAAGGAATAACCATAAACATTATTACTACACCCTCCCTTTTATTTTTATAAATGAAATCAACGTCTATGAGGTTCCAATTTATATCCTTCATGGATGACGAAGTTTCGTTCATCAATTTCACCCTCATTTCAGGGAATGAAACCATTTTTTGGTTAAAATAGACTATATTATATTTATTTTAACCTAATTAATATTTAGTAAGCAGTATATTTACATTTTATAAATTTTAATGACAATAATAGTTCATAAAAATCCAAATACTGCCAAATAATTGATGTGGTCTTCATCTATTGATTTTTCATCATTACATGAAACCAAATTATATAAATGACCATTAAAAATTATTGAATTTCATAAATAATATATAATTTTAATTCTATATATTTAAATCATTTCCACATAAACTCCATTACTTAAGAAAAAGTGAACCAATTAAGAAAATAAAAAAATGAACACTCCAGAACGACGAAATTCAATATAATAACATATAAATAAAGGAATAAATGAACTAAAAAGAATTATGATTATATAAAAACAATTTATAATAGGTTCATAAATATTTTATTATTATGTATTATTTTATATTCTAGGGCCTTATGTTTGAGTGTGGAACACATTCAGACTTAATTTTTTGGTTTCTTCATCTCACTCCCATTTTTGTGAGATTTTCCATATTCACTACTAATACTTACATATTATATATATATAAATTCATTTATATAACACATCATGAATATGTATATTTTAATGGTATTAAATGTATCATTTTAATATTATAAATTTTGGGTCTTACAAATCATTTAATTACAATGTGTTAAGGGTTTTCCACCTGAACATCCATTTTCATTCGGGAAACATTATTTTTCTACTAACATCTATGAAATTATTATTTATTATTATTTACTACTCAAATATTATGTGTCAGTTTTTTATATATGTTTACCAACCAGATTTATTCATTATTTTAGGGGGATTTACACATTTTAAAAAGAACATTCAAAATTATTTCTCAAATACAAACCCGATTAAAAGGATCATTTGAATTCATACCAATTTCAAGTATACACAAAAATATATTTTAAGCCCCAATTATTTTTATAAAAAACACATTTTATCATGAAAAATGATGTTGTATAATTTATGGATTTAATTAAACAAATTTTTCTTTCTAATTTAATATTATCTTTAATACATTCCTTAAAAATCTATAAAAAGATTTTTTTCTAAAAATCATAAGAACACTTTTTACCTGATTTCACTTCAGTGGGACATCATTTATTACTACAATATAATTAATATGTCATAGTATTTTATTTTCGGGGATATTCCTGTTTACATACTTATTTCATGGAAAATGAAAAGTATTTTCCAAAATAACTATTTTTTCTAATGTAAAATAGATTTTTCACATCTCACATTAACTTTTATGAGTTATATTCATTATTAACCACTTATATCATACTTGTGGTTTATTTAATGCCCTTTGGTATATTAAATTAATATTTTCCCTATTCTCATGGTGTTCTAATGGATTATTATTTTAATTTTTCAAGGTGGTATTGGAAACATTGAAATTTTAAGGATTATTTCTTCAATGTTTTCTCAATGGTATCATTTAAATGTACATTAATCTATGTCAACGCACATTGTTAAATTTTGTACATCATTGAGTATTATCCCCTATGATATCATATATCATATTTAATCTAATGGTGTACGATTATTTTGACTATTGATGGGCTATCTTATAACCATTGGAAAATTTACTTTGAATAGTTAGTGTTTATGCTTAACGATTGGGGAAATTAAGTATAATTTCATAAGATAGTTTCAATATTAATGTGTTTGTTGGATATGTACACCCCATTAATATGGGGAATTCATTGGAGTTTGTAAGTGTCGAGTGGGGCCCTCTATAGCCCATTGGTACATGGGTAGGTCTCATGAGACGAACTACAGCCTTACCATAAGGTCTTGACAAAATGATTATTTATGGTCTTAGCACGAGGACATGACTGTATGGTTATGTTGTCTAGCATTATGAATTCCCACATTATAAAAATAGTGTTGATGATTCATGTGGTTATTTGACTAGTAGAATACCCATGATTTTTTTTATTATGGAATTACTTACTGAACTCTTATTCCTTCCACAATGAGATCATGTTTTTGTTAACAGAATATGTTTTAATTTATTAAACATGCCTCTGGTTTATGTTGTGATATATTATATTCTATTTATTTACCATACTGAGCATTTGAACTCACCCCTTTATTATGTTTCATTTTCTTAGGACATGAAAAAATTTGTTATGAATTAGCTGCATAGATAAACGTAGATTTGTAGATGTTATCAATAAAACATTTATGTTGTATTTAATTTCGTGTTGTGATGTTGAACCTATGTATATATCTGGTTTTCCAAAACTACTAAACTACTCGGTACTTTGAGATTTGATTCCTTGGAATCATGCAAATGAAATAAAATAAGGCTCTATATCTAGGAAATGGGGTCAGGTCTTTACAAAATAGGTGGAACCTATATCTACCTCCAATTCATTAGGTATGGATCAATATCTCATTGGATATAAATGGTTGTATTGGGGAGTAATCTCGATTCAATAGTATACCTTTTCTGCAAAAAATGGTCTTGGGGATGAATCATGACTACTAATATGGTCATGGGAGTTAACTATGACTATTAAGATTGAGTGGGGTGTAATCTCACATGAAAAATATAGCCATAGAAATGATTCTGTTACTATTTTGGAAATAATTTTATACGATTATTTGAATAAAACAATTCTGTGTCTTATGTTTTTCTCTCAAAGAATATGTTCATATATTTTTAATGAAAATCTATTATTTATTTCATTACAAGATATCTGGATATTAAATTTATATTTTTTTTATTTTCAGATGTCTTGTTTATGTACATATTCCTTATTATTATGTTATTATTGTTCTCTACATTGTTTACTATTACTTATAATCTATGATCACCATTTCTTATTTTTCCTTTGGCCATGATACAAATAAAGTGAGAAAGTATGATATGTCAAAAAGGGTTCAAGTTATGATGAAATAGGTGTTAAAATAACTTGATGTTTTATGAACATGTTTTTTATGATTCCTTAGTTGTAAGGTCACTAGACTATTACGGTATTTGGGTGTGTGTTTGGGTAATGTGTTAAGTATTTCACAAAAACATAATGAAATATTATTGTTTGAAATGTGTGGGTCGTTATAGGTCATATTAGAAAAAAAGTTATCCTTAAAAAACATGGATGATAAAACATAGTGATATCCCTAGAGATATTTCAAATGACATTTCATGAATTTTTTTAAGGATAATATAAATTTTTTATAGGACGGATTCATAATTTATATATCCTATAAGTGATGTTTCCTGATTATGTGGTTTTACACTATAATAACTGTCTCTCACACTATTGATTCAGGTATTAGGCATTAGAGATAACTATAAGAAGCTACACTAATGTTGAATCTGGTGGACCATATTGTGACTATGAGAAATGTAATTGGGAAATTACTTGTCATTATACCGAATCATCTATAATGATTTATGATTAATAACGTGATTGTTTGTGGAATTCCTAGGACATCAAATTAGAGGAATATGGACTTCTATAAATGTAATCATGGTGAGGAATATAAAGGTTTGAGGATTCTTCTTCAATCATGTGAAGAATATATTATAAAAAACCATGAGGAATACCTTAATTGGAGTATAATATATTATCTCTGTGGTAAAGCGGTTCATTGAGTGAAAAGAAATCATAGAGATTAATGCCTTTTTGTGGATAACATAGACATAACCAAACTGAATTCCCTGACATAAGAATTCACATATAACCCAAGGAATATCCTTTACCATGAAAATTATTGATGTTGATAGATCGATTTTTTTAGGTATTTGAATTCTAGAATTATGAAATATATTAGCATTATTCATTTTATTTTTTTATTAGTATTTGAAGGAATATATTTAACGGTTCCAATGAACCAAAAATTGTATTTAATGGGATGATGAAATATTGAATAAGGTATGATAACCCATAATATATTCTTGATTCTTAGTAAATGTTGTTTGGATAATGATATATTGTATATGAATAAGTAAATTGGATGATACTGATTTCCATGCAACTGATTAATGATTATTTTGATATGCGGTTTGTGATATGATTAATCAAGGTTAAAACCTTTTAGACTAATTTAATATATTCAATAAATTTTGTAATGTAAACATGGATGTTCTCAACAATGATGAATAGAAACTAAGGTTATCACCATGTTTCAAGAGAGAATAATATATTCACATGATGGGAATCTGAAATCGAAGATCATCCTTATGATATATAGCCAAATAATGATAAGGCAAAATAGTAAGCATCTTTATAATCTTTTGGATTTTCATCTTTTAGAATGATTTTAGGTTTATACATTTTTGGAATGTTTATATTGAAATTTTATTCATGTTTTAGAGATTAAATTAATATCTCACCGTAGTTATATTTACACATATTTGATATATTTTTCAAAACTTTTTTTTATTAAAGTCCTATGGAATGAACTATAATTCTTTTAATGGATATGGTGATATAAAAACGCTTTAGGAATGATTAATTCACAATTATTTCATCAAATAAGAGATAAAGTGTAGATTTATCAAGGCATAAAAATGGGTGATGCTATCCCAATATCAAGTAGGTATATCCCATGTTGAAAATTTTTTATCTTTAAGAAAATAATATGCAAAAATTATTCCCTATTATAATCATTATCGATGATATCAATGATATATATCATGCTTCTTTAGTGTATAGTTTTGTTATTATTAACATTCTATAGATCACCATCTTTCTTATGATTAGTGGTATTTATTAATCTATTTGATTATATAATCATTTACACCATTCCCAAATCACCACCTAAGCTTCACTATGAATAATCCTATGTTTTATTTACTTTGGGAAACCATTTTGTTGCTAACATTCACTTTTTAACAGTATTTTTTGAAAATAATTTTTACAATGTGGGATTCTTTGAAAAGAACATCCATGAATTAAACCTTTAATAACAGAGAGATATTCAAAGGGGCATTACTTTAAGGGGGGGGGGGGGGTTGAATGTTATAGCTCGAGTTTAGTTATGAAATATTTTATAAATAATCGTCATTATTTATGATATTTTATTGTATGAAAACCATACTATACATGCATTCCTTGAAACACCATTTTAGCTTGAGTTACATGAAAAACTAAGTTTCTAGAAAAGATCATTTTATTATTATTTAAATTAGATAATAATATATTTCATAAATGATTATGTGTGAGTAGTATTATCTCATATATGAAAATGTACAGTTTATAAAATGAATTAATTAGGTACCGATTAATTATAAATGAAAATATATTCCAATTGAATATTAAAGAAACTGCTATCATGAACTAAAACTCATTTTGTGTTAATAAATTAAATTATTTATAATTACTGAATGATACTCTTGAAATTTATAGAATATATAATCTAGAAAATACTTTTGATTTTCATCAAATAAATTTTATAGGAAAAAGATAAGAAGAAAACTAGTTGTATGCATGAAACCATATATTTTTTAAATGGGTATTTTTATCGCATATTAATATAGAAGACGTTTTATATAAGAAATTCAACATTTTTAAAGTTTTAGACGAAAAAATTAACATCTTATTGGAAATATAGATATTAAAACTTAATTAGTGTGATTTTTTGTTATATTTGGACAAATTTCAATTTTTTGATAAATTTTACAACAAATACAATATTCCAATTGAAAACAAAAAGTTTCATCAAAATAATTTATTGTGGTAAATTAAATTATTTATTGGATTTAATGTTAAATTGACAATTTTTTTATAATTTAATCTATTATAGGTAATTATCATTATTCTTACAATGTATTTAGCTATAAATAATATTCATCCATTTGCACGTTTTATCTTTAATAAAAAAATTTATCACCAAGTCAATGAGATTAATTTTAAATTAATAATAAAAATTTATGTCATTTAAATTTTGAAAAAGGTAATTCATATTTGGATATATATGGTCAATTTAAATAAAAAGAACTTTTTGCGTCGTTATGAATAATAACTTAAATTTTTTTACAAACACTTTAATAGATAAATAGGGTAGTTAAGGGTAATAAATAAAAGTATAAATAATATAAAATTAGCCAAAAAGTTCAAATTTAAAAGGATGATTGGTCTTCAACAAAAAGCATCCTTGGTCAAAAAATAAAAAATCTTTACCCACAAGAATGATAATAAGATATTTATTATATATTATTTATAAAAATGTTAAATAAGTCAGACTAATATTTTCAATAGCTATATCATTTTTAATATACGGTTATAAAGATTATAAATTAAAATAAAAATCTTAATTTGAAATATTATTTTTTTTATTTAACATGGTAATTTATTTTTACATTTTATTAAATTAATAAATAATGTTAAGCCTTATTCAATGATGATGCAGTTATCAATTAATTATTGTAAATGCCAAATAAATGTTATTCAAAGTATTAAAATAAATAGATTTTAAATAATTAATGACATACTCATATTTTATAAATGACAGTCACCTTTTTGGGATTATTTAATAGTTTTTGTTTGAAGATATCATATATTTATGTTTTTTATAAAAAGGTAAATAATGAATACTGTAGAATTTAAAACTAATGGTATTTTATGAATATAATATTTAATTAAATTATTTAAAAATAAATTATAGTAAAATATGATGATATATGGTCTCCAATAACATAAAATGACCATTTATGGTCCAATTAATAGTTTATTGGTAAAAAATTACATTATCTAAACTTTAATAAGCTCGATAGCATAGTTTAAATTAAAATATGTTAATTAAGGGTTAATAAAAAATAAAACATTTAAAATTACATAGAAACCTGTCTAATATTTATAATATAGTGATATTAAAAGCTTATATAATCATATAATTGAATAAAATTTCATTTTTTAGGTATTTGGATTGATATTAAATATATTATAATTTAATCATTTTGGAGGTTCTAAAATTTCCCATCAACATCATTATAAAAGGACAGTTTCTCCCACATCCCATTTCACTGCATTGAGCCAACTAGATAATCCAAAATCTAAAAAATTTTATTATTCACTTCCCTATACAAATTATTGAGGCGTTTTTCATCCCATTGGACTAACTATATTGTCTTTTAGTGGAGATCTAAAAGATTTTTTTCAAAGAAGAGTTAAATACTCTAGCTGATCACACTCTTTTTATAATGTTCTATAAATCATATTAAAAAAATGAAATATATCATCAAATAAAAATTGTGAATTATAAATAATCTAAAATTATATTATGGTTGTGAACATACCATTATGCATCCCTTTTCCCACTCAACAAGAAGTGAATCTATCCCTCATGCATACATGTGACTATATTTTTCTATAAAGAGATACAATTAATTTCCATCACTAAATTTTATGAGTGGTAATTATAATGGTTTTATTGACTATATATGATATTTATGACATAATTATTCTTATATAATGATCATAGCATATCTACCTTTTTAACATATAATCATTAGGGAAGTGATAACATCACTCGTGTTTACGTATGGATTACCATCACCATAATGTGATGAGATTCATGTTTCATAAATATTTTATATGGACGGTAATAAGGATGTATTTTATAAATATGCATTACATTTATGTTAAAAAAATTATTTTATAATTATAATATATCATATTATTTTCTTTATGTTAAAATTAATAGAAAACGAAAACTGCATTCTTGGATACATACAACCAATCATATCCATTAATAGTGTATATTATTTTCTACCAGTAAATTTTTGAGTAAAAATTAATAAATATATAATTAATATACATATACATATATATATAATTTTTATAATTTTGGATTTGGTGGAATCATGTTCTATTTGTGTGGATTAAGGATAATAAATCAAGACATCTAAAAAACAAATAATTTGATACACGAAACATAACATTAACATGAAATTATTAACAAGAGAGATATATAAATTCATAAAAAATATTATATTGTATTATATATATGGATATGGTTCTATTGTAAGTGTATAATAAACATATTTTTATTATACAGGTAGTTTGAATGTATATGAATAAATTCATTACAAAAGAATGATAATTTCATCTCACTTTTTATTTCCATGAGATACATTCCATATTAAACACTCTAAGATTTTGTGTAGTGTATATGAATAACTATGGAATTTTATGTCAGAAATTTAATTTATTTAATGATAATAAAATATTTAATATATTTTATTCTATCGTGGGGTTCAAATTTCAAATTTTACTCAATTAGTAAGGGTATTTCAAGCCTCACATTGTTTTAAGATGCAAACACTATATTAACCATTTTTTCCTTCTATATGGTGTATATACTTCACATAGATGTATTTTATGATTAATATATAGAATATTATTACATATTTGTATCAACATAATACCATTCATTCAGGAGGAAAATAATAATACTAATTATAAAGTGACTATGAATTATTTCATAATCTCATCAATATTTGGAATTATTTTGTTTTAAGCCACGGTTGGGGAATATTTATCATTATTGTATATGTTTTATAATAATGTTTTCAAAAAATGTTTTAGTACTCTCATATTGATTTTAACATCCATTTTTACCCATTATTGAATTTTTTACTACACAACTTAAAAATAATCTTTTACCATTTTCCAAACGAGTTACTTTGTGAAATTTCTAGTAAAATTATGTGAAGAATGTTTTCTTTTAACTTATATAGAAACAATGGATTCATCCAATTTCATGATACTTTTTTCCATTAATCAACCCTTAAAAATTACAATTTTATTTTCAATGTAATGTTTTCACTTTCAAAATTTCATGGAATTATACGAATTGAATTTTTTTTTAAAGAATAATTTATATTTACCTCTATTTTTCCAAGTGATCAATAAATTTTTTTCATCATAAATAACATTAATTTATGTTCACTGTGTTTTCATATAGATACATTCCAATCCTACCATTTTATTCTTTGTATGAATTTTTTATATTATTAATGGTATTATTTTTATGTAGAACATTTTTTCCATGGGTTATGTTATGATTGAATTATCTTTATGAAAGCCATTTCATATCATGTTTACTGATATGATGAATGATTTATGTTTTTGTGGAACCCATATGTATTTTTGTGATTATTTGACTGGTTTGACCAATTCAATCCTCCAATGAATTGCATAATTATTTATATCTCATTAGATAGAAATGGATGGAATGGGGAGTGAACTCGGTTCAGTAAAAGACATTCCCTTCTAATATTCTCTTGTTAGTGAAGGTGGCCTACAAAAATGGTTATGGGATTAAACCATAACTACCAAGATGGTATGTGTAGTGAAATCATACTTATAATATAGCTTTGTTAGTGATTCATTGAATAATTCTGAAACCATTTTAAATGCTTATGTGTATACCATAATTACATTTCATATGTTATGCTCTCATAAAAAATTTTCGTAGATTATTTTTGAACATTTGGATTTATTCCATGAATATATATCATGATATTGGATATACAAGATATGATTTTCAATTTTTTACATGTTACTAATTATTATGTTATGATTGTTCTCTCCCTTGGTTACCCTTACTGAGTATTTAATCATTCTTATTTCTATGTTTCATTCCCACAAGATACGAGAAAGGAATTATGTTTGATATTTCAAAAAGGTCCCTAGATATGAATAAATATGCATGATAATAACTAGATGTGGTATTAATTAGTTTATTAGTTTTCCATGAATACAAAAGCCCTAAACATATATGGTTCTTCCTCTTGTGGTTGTGTAAAATGTTAAGTATTCAACACAAATGATGGAATGTAAATAGAAGAAATGTGTTGGTTATTATACTGAATCTATGTGTAGACATTTTCTTCAAATCAAAAGGAAAAAAAAATTTAATTATTCATAAAAACAAGAGTAAAAATAATTATTTTCAAAAAAAAGCATTTCTTTTTTTCCAAAATATAATGTATGGGAATAATTTTTATCTCCACCGTAATAATGGGACAATTTTTTATAAAACATTTGATGGCCATTTTATTTAATTAAAACATGAATTATGGTATTTTATTTCCTAAAAAGTGAAATGTTCATTTTTCTATTCACAATATGAATTATGTAATTTTTTTGTCCACAATATAAAGACTAGGCATATTTTTAAAAATAAGAAGCATGGGAAATTATTTAGTTCAGTATGTAAACTATGTTAATTTCTTATTTTCCATGTTAACCATTGATATTTTTTTGTTTATGAAATGAATCATCATATTTTTTTGGGTCAAAACATCATACATGGGAATTTTTATCATCATAACTATAATTATGAGATATTATTTTTATAAAAATATTTGTGTGATTTTTTTGTTCAAAAAATAAAAAATAGAACATTTTTATTCCTCATTTTACAATTACCAATTGCTTATTTCAAATCTAAAGTACTTTATTATTCAATTTTTTGAGGGAATTTGTATATCCCTTTTATATACATATGATTATTCTCTATGGATATTGTTCATTATCTCCTGATACCAAAATCATTTCATATATAATATGTTGTTCATTTTGGGCTGATTTTAAATATATCATGACCAGTAGAAAAATAATATTATTGGTATTCTTTTTAAGAGATATTACTGTATTTATCATGTTTTCACATATGATTATAATCTTACTATTGATATAATTTTTACCAGTCCACCCTTACTATGAAATTAAGCTCACAAAACCCGTATGTTTTCATTCCAAATTATATAAATAAAAATATAAAATTTTATATGTCCATAAGTTGAACGATTATAGTTCATTTATTATGAAATGTTCACATGTATTATAAAATAAGATAATTTATTTTTCGACCTTCAGAAATAACAATCCATTAATTAATGGGATTGTTAGGGGATTTATGAGTAATAATTTATATATTATTGTAATGTTGTAAAATAAATATATGTTCGTCACAATTTATATCCAAAATAAAATACAATAAATTTTTTTAACACCATATCTTGTAGTTGGGTTTAGGGAACATTTGTAGGGATTAAAGAAATAATTACATATTTAGGATGAACATTTCAGTTTTTATTGAAATTATGATTATATAACATTAGTTAAAACCCTATGGATAATTCCCAGGATATTTCATGGTATGTGGTAGCATTCCATAATTTCGGTAATGTTAATATTATGTACTTTTACCAGAAATAACAGCCCAATAATGATAATACATGTGGAAATATAATTTAGAATAGTTGTTTCATGGTAAAATCAACCTGAAGATGGTGTGTATGGTATTAACTCAGTTATTACACAGTGAATGAAAAAGAGGTAAAACTGCACACTTGGTTTGACACTCTCGGGAGATATTCATTAGATTAATCAAAATCACATTACTTAGTAGTATAATGGATTTGTTATATTACATAATTGGATTAATGAAAATAATATATCCAAACAAAAAGAATCCTATAATGAACAAACATGGATATTTGTTTAGCTGAATGATAATTTCATGGGTTAAAATAGTAACACATATTAGGGTTGTGTTTTTGATAATTCCATTATGAAGCAAAAATTTATAACACTTGTTTTCTCTCTTGTTCTTAATAGTGGATGGAACTAGAAAGAACAAAGGGTGTGGGGGACAATGTTGATATTACCTAAATGTAAAATACTTTGGAATTGGTCCATGATTTAGAATCCTTGTGATTTTTTCGTAACATGGTATATATACATATAATTAATAATGTGAAAATATTTGATGTCAAAAAAACACCAAACAAGAAAATTATATAGTCTCATGAATAATTAATTGTTGAATTTAATGAATGATAAAGTATCATATTTCATATTTGTAAATATATTGGGAAGAAGGATGAAGCTAATTTCTTCAATGGGACTACAATATTACTTACATGTAAGAGATTGTGTTATCAAGCATCAATATAGCATATTATAATAAAGAGAGATGTTAACCTAATAGAATTTAATAGTGTTGATCCTAAGGTACCATTAGTAATTTAATGTCTTAATGTGGGGAATAGGGGAAAATACATGTCAATTACATAATCGATGTAATAAAAAATACAATGATAATAACCAATATCCAAGACTGAAATAACAATGAAGTTATCATTCAATTACCCATCATTATGTTTACCATAATATATACAGTACATGTAACCTCAAGTCCGAAATTTTAGACCTTTTTTTGGGTTTTTTTCATGGAACTATAATTTATATATAATGATTTATTATATCACTAAATTACCAAAAAATATTTTTTTTATTGAATAAATATTATAATTTTTGGATTATTTCATTTTTGGTTAAATCTTATTGGAAAATGTTTTACGAACAAATTATTATCAAAACTTTACAAAAATTTAATTTGATTTCATAAAGGGATTTATTATCTAAACATAGAGAAACAAATATTTTATTGAAATAAGGAAATCACATTATATATCAACCTATGGAATCCTATAAATTAAATGATGACTATATTCTCTTAGGAAAAACTAATACATAAATAAGAGACATAATACCTAATCATGAATTATGATTATCTCAAACGATTAGGAAGAAGACCATGTATTTAGATATTTCTAAAATGAAATAAATGATGAGTACCCTAGACATACCTCTATTATTGAGGTTTCTATCATTTTTCAAATCTATCTTTAAAACAACACATATAAATTCATTTAATATTTTTTATTGACATGTGAGATTAATAATTTCAATGTTGATATTATTTTATGGTTTGTAGAATTTATTTACCCGAAATTGTAGTCCTTATAAAATTGATTTTATGTTTTATAACATTTATTTCACAATGCACTCATTGTAAATGAACCAAAATATATTATAAGAATACTATTTATAAAGCTATAATTGACACTAAATGGTAAATAATTAAAATTTAATAATTTTTGAAGATAAATAGTTAACATGTGTTGATATTGAATTGGGTCATACGAAATAAAATAAATTTTATTTATATTATATATTTTATATTGAAACAATAGATAAAAATTTAGTGATTTGAATTTCATAAAATAAACAATATTCCTTAAATAAAAATTAATCTAATATTAAATATTTAGTTTCATCTAAAAAAGATAATTTTAGAAAAAATCAGCATATTTAGTGAAAAATAAAATAATAATTATTTTAAATTAATGTAAGATAATATTTGGAGATTAAAAAACTACTTATGTATAAAAAAGTATTTACGGAATATAAAAAATAGTTTTAAAATATTCTTTTATCTTATTAATCCAATATTTGACATTTTTAAAACTAAATTATAAGGACACTTAATGAAATGTTATTTTTAGTATTTTTATAATCAATTGTTTTTAGGTTAAAATTATATTTTGAATTTCAATTAATTCTTATTCATTTTTATTTTTTATAATAGAAAATATATATCTATAATATTTTTATCAGGTATATAAATTATTAAATTTATAATCATAATTGCTCTAAACACATTTTTTACATTTCAGGTACCCAGTAATTAACATTCCAAACACCTAAGAATTTTATATGTTAATATGATAAAATAATTTGAAATAAAAACTATTAAATTAGGTATAATACAAAAAATTAATATTTGATGATAACATCATTTAATTTGATTAAAAATAACATGATAAAATTAAATTAGGGTGATGTCAACATCACTGGGTTGACCTGGTCAGACTCGCTGGGTCTGACCCGGCCCGTTGGGCGGGTCAACCCTCTTTGTTTTGGCCTTGTCTGCTGGGCCCAGCATGGCTCACCCAAGAGGGCGCGGCTGGGCCGGTTCGGCTAGGGCACCACGAGTGGGCCAGAACACCAGCTCGGCCGCGTGGCTACAAGGGAGCCTTGATGCCGCGGGGCGCCGACAGGGCGTGGGGACACCAGGAATGCTGCGACAGGGGCCGGGCAGACCGCTACAAGGCTCCAGGGGCGCTGGGCAAGGCCCCGCAGTGTGCTGGGGCATTGCAGGGCGCCGGGGCCACTAGGCAGGGCACAACATGGCGTATTAGCGCGCCTGGGGCTCCAGGCAGGGCGTCAGGCAGCGCGTGAAGGTGTGGGCAGTGCGTGGGGCAGTGCACGAGGGCGCCAGGCATGGAGACAGTGGGTCCGGTCAGGTTGGAGGGCAGGTCGTGGGTTCGGCCAGGGTTTGTAGTGGGCAGGGCTTCGTGAGGCCACCGTTATGTAGGTTGGGTGCCGCTCGGCCTGCGCTGTTCCGCCGACATCACTGGTGCGTCGCGGGGGCGGCACGATTCATGGAGACCGCAGGTAGCACATCCTTCATCGTTGCTGCCTTCATTGCCTCTTAATTCATCGCCAAGTCGATGTTCAATCAAAACATGATCGACAAAGTGGTCAGGCCACATTGGTTTGGCCAGCACCCTTAGCATTTAGGGTTGTAAAAATTGGTTCTCCAGAACGAAGCACAATATTCCACTCGTAAGAGATAAACATTATCATTTAATGTTTTTAAAATAATGGTATAATGTGAATCTTAAAAAAACTAAACCCCTACCTTTGATTCGCCACTCGATATTTGTTGACGAAGTTGCTGGAAGAAGAGGAAGTCATCGTTCATCGCATCCGCCGCACACTTCCTCATCCGAGCTGCGTCGGCAGTGGAAGACACTCCACATTGGTAGGATCCGAGGGAAGAAATCTAATAAGGAAATTGTCTTCGACGTTCTTCGCGTTCTTTGTTCGGTGATCTTCTTTTCTCCCTAGCTTTCCGATTCCGAATCTCCACCAAATTCCCAATGAAAGTAATAGTGGAATGGGTTGACTATTATTTCGTTGGAATAACAAAACAAAAAGGAGAAATTAATTAACCTGGATCAACCAAATTAATTTCATGAGAGGTGTCATATTTAAAATGGAGGGTGTCAAGAGGACCCCTATAATTAACTCATAGGTTTTGGCAGAGTTAATTAGGGGATATGGAACAAAAAATTCAAAAATGAGGATTTGGAAATTAATTGGAGTGGTAGTGTCACCATTAATTGTTAGTGGAGTGGGCTTCATTATGGTGAGGGGTGGTCAAGGAGTTTCTCCACCTGAAATGGGGATTTCCAAGGGGTTACAATCTAGGGTGGTCCACACCAAAATTATCCTCCCAGGGCAGGTTATGTTCCAGTGGGCCCCACCACCATAACCTCTAATATGAGGTTTAGGTGTAGTGGCCCCCACCTCCAACCTCCACTTGGAGAATTTAACCACCAAACCTCCACATGGTGGATGAAATAAAATAATGTGTTAAATCAATTTATTTTATAATTTTTTTATAAAAAAACAAAAACTAACTTTTATTCTCGACCAATTGTCATCGAGGTGAAAGTATTCTTAAGCGAATACTAGCAATGCAAGTTATATGGTGCCCTCAGATTTCAATTCTGAGCACTTGTTCAAATTTTATAAAACCCACTCGTACGTTTACTGAACGTACTCGAACAAAATTTCTGAAATTTATTCTAGGCACGTCGGGCCTCAGAATCATGCACCGTAAAATTTTGCGGGCTCGTAAAATTCCCATATATTTAAGAAAAAAAATTTATGGAATTTCTGGGTCCTTAAATTCTCCCCATTTCAGGGATTTAGGTCCTCGTAAGCCAGAACATGAACTACGGAGACAAATGGGGGTACTGAGCACACATCTGAGCCTCCCACTCCCATGTGCTCTCCTGGAGGTTTCTGTGCTGCCAGTGAATGTGCACCAGAGGTATTGACCATCCACGTAGGACCTGCTCCTATAAATCTTAAATCTCCAATGGAACCTCTGTGAAGGTCGCCCAATCATTGATCTATAGGTCTCCATGGTCGACGATGTGGGAAGAGTCATGCACGTATCTCTTCAGCTGGGATTTGTGAAAGACGTCTTTCACCCGGTGCAACTGAGGTGTAAGAGATAAGAGGTAATCCACCTCGCCGACTTTTCTTAGGACCTGGAATGGTCTGATCAATCACCGATATAACTTTATACCTCATCCAATTCTTTGTAGACCTCGTCGTGGTGAGAACAGTAGAAATATGGGGTCACCATCCTCGAACTATAGAGGCCTCCGTCTCTTGTCATCATATGACTTCTGCCTGATCTATGCAGTCTTCATCAACTTATGGATGATAAGAACCTTATCGGAGGAAGCTCGTACCATCTCTGGTCCCACTAGTGCTGACTCACCAGGGTTTGTCCAGAACAAGGGTGATCTGCAAGGTCACCCATACAACCCCTCGAAACGTGCCATCCCTATGGTTGAGTGATAGTTGTTTTTGTAAGAAAACTCCACCAAATGCATGTGATCCACCCAGCTACGACCGAAGTCAAGGACACATGCACGTAGCATGTCATCGAGGGTTTGGATGGTCCTCTCAGTTTGACCATCTGTCTGAGGATGGAAGGCGGTGCCCAAGTGAAGCGGTATCCCTAAAGCCTCCGGAAATCCCTTCCATACCAGGGAAGTAAATTGTGTGTCATGATCTGAGATAATACACGAAGGTAATCCATGTAGTCGCACAATATTTAGCACATAGAGGCGTCCCATGCTCTCTACTGAACCCTACTCTTTGATTGGTAGGAAGTAGGCCATCTAGGTGAGTCGGTCGATGATCACCCAAATCGAGTCTTGACCCCTGGATGTACGTGGAAGACCCATCATGAAGTCCATGGATATCCCTTCCCACATCCATTGTGGGACCTCTTAAGGATGAACCAAGACTTCTGGTACCTGGTGCTATGCAATCACTTGCTGGAAAGCGTGGCACCGTGAGACAAACTCTGCTACCGCCTTATTCATACCTAGCTACTAGTGTTGTCATTGAAGATCCTGGTACATCTTCACCACCCCTGGATTTAATGCTAGAGGGGATGTGTGGAACTCCCTCAACACTTCCTATTTATGTGACACTGGTACCAAGGTACATTCTATGAAGAGGATGACGTGCTCCCCAGCTTCAGAAAATCCATCAGGTGCCTGCCCTGTGAATATCTAAGCACGTCCTGTCTTGCAGTCAAAGTCCCCATGTTGCACATCCATGACTCGCTGAAGAAGTGGGGGAGTGACCATAAGAGACTGTAGATAGGATGGTTCATCTCTATCCACAAAGGATATCAATAAGGCAGCCAACTGCTCTGTCACCTTTCCTAGAAGCTTTATACCAGATCTCTTGCTGAGAGAATATGCTACAATGTTCCACTTCCCAGGAGTATAGACTATATCAAAGTCATAGACCTCGAGGAACTCAAGCCATCATTTTAATCTCTGGTTCAGGTCTTTCTGAGAGAAGATATACATGGGACTCTTGTGATCAGAGTACACGGTAAAATTCTCGCCCATCAGATAGTGTTGCCACATCTTCAAGGTGATGACCGATGCTACTAACTCTAAGTCATGGGTATTATAGTTCTTCTCATGTTGTCTCAGCTGCCGAGAACCATAATAAATCACTACATGATCCTAAATCAGGACACACCCAAGTCTGGTCCTGGATGTGTCGCAGGAAACTCTGTATCCTACACCTTACTCTGGATGCCTCAAGAAGGGGGAACTAGTCAGGGTCTTCCACACCTCCGGAATTCTCTTCTAGAATCTCTCCAACCACACGAAGTGTCGCCCCTTCTTCGTCAAGTCTGATAGTGGTGCTGCAACTATGGAGAAGTCTGGTATGAACCTCTGGAAATTACCAGCCAAACCTTGGAAACTCCGCACCTCCATCACACTCGTTGGTGGCTCCCAAGCAAGTACCACTTCAATCTTCACTTGATGCACTACAACTCCGGCCTCCAAGATAACGTGTCCCAAGAAGTGAACCTCACAAATCCAAAACTGGAACTTCAAGAGCTTACCATAAAGCTGGTGATCTCAGAGTGTGTCTAGTACTACCTGAAAATGGTAGGAATGATCCTCCTTAGTAGTCAAGTAAATCAGTATGTCATCGATTAAGACTACAACAAAGAGTTCGAGGTATGGCTGGAAGATCCTATTCATGAGTCCCATGAACACTACTAGAGCATTGGTTACGCCGAAAGTCATAACCAAGAACTCCTAATGGTTGTAATGACACCTGAAGGCCGTCTTATGCACCTCCTCGTCTCGAAATCTGAGCTAGTGATAGCCTATTCTGAGGTCTATCTTTGAGAACCACTGATCTCCCTTCAACTGATAAAAGAGGCCATCAATCCTCGTGAGTGGGTACTTGTTATTCATGGTCACCATGTTCAGGTAGCGGTCTTCGACACAGAGCCTCAAACTCCCATCCTCCTTATTGGAAAATAGAGTCACGGCTGCCTAGGGAGAAACACTGGTCCAGATGAATCCCTTCCCCTGCAAGTCCTCTAGTTGTACCCTCAGATCGCGATGCTCAGCGATTGCCATCTGATACGCTGGATTAGATATTGATGTCATCCTGGGGTACAAGTCAATATAGAAGTCCACCTCTCTTTGAGGAGGTAATCCTAGAACATCATCAGGGAAAATATCCGCGTACTGGTCCACCAATATAGGGTATGTCGGACTATCCAAATCAACTGCTCCGAGTGTAAGGCAATCCAACTAGTGAGTGATCGGCTACAGACTCCTTCGATAAAGTCTTTTTGGTGCTTCAAAGGATCCCTTATCACTGGTGAAGGTAAACCTGGTCCAATCCGTGTGGACACACCATGCATTTAGCCTAATATAGTCAATCTGAGCATGGACTTTAGATAGCCAGTCCATACCTAGGATGACATCGTAAGGCCTTGACGCTGCTTTGAAAAGATCCTAGACAAATATCTCATCTCATAGAGTAAGATCACACAACTAGAACCATTGTGTAATCATCGAGGCTACTCCGGTTGGAGTCTCTAGCTCTATGGATCGAGCCAACGGCTCTGTCGGAATCTCCGAGTTCCGAACGAGGGAAGTGGCAATAAAAGAGTGACTGGAACCTATGTATATAAGAACTGCAGCTAAGGTTGAGTAGACACAGATCGTACCTTGAATCATCTCCAGAGCTCCATGATCGTAAGCCTTAACTACCTGAAGCTGGGCTCTCCCCTGTCCACCTCCTCCCTACGGTCGGGGTGGACCTCCTGGTGGTGGTGGTGGAAAAACCTCGAAACTTCATCCACCAACAGCTAGACGTCCATATCCTCTACCATGTCCACCTCCTCCATGTTTAATGCCTCGATCGAAGATCTGCCTTTTCTTGGGAGGTCCCTCAACTATATCATGGTCATCAGAACGGCTGGTCGGACAGTCACAAGCCATGTGACCAAGCTCGTAGTATGAGTAACATTGTCTGCTCCTGGTATGACTGGCTCTGTCTCCACTCAGGGTTCCCCGCACAACTGATCTGGAGTCATGATGTCGACCACCTATTGGTATGGTCCACTTGGACCTCTGTGAAATTTTTCTACTGCCAGCTATAGAAGACTCCACTGCATGTCGGCTAGTGGTGGGTCTTGCTACTGGAGAATTATCATCAAGGAACTCTCCACTATGAGGGATCTCTCTAGCACCCAGCCTGCATCGTGATATTGAGTGAGAGCATCAGATCTCTGATCTCTCACCAGAGCCCCTACATGAAGGTTCGGGAATGGGTCTCATACCATATCAGTGGAGTAGCGCGAGAGGTCGGTGAACCTCACTGAGTACTGTGCTAATATCATGCAACCTTTCTATAGATGCATTAGCTCATGTATCTGCACCGCTTGAAGGGTGGATGGGACAAAATCCACCCGAAACAGGCTCTCAAAGTCTATCCATAGTAGCGTGGCCTCCTAATGCACTTGAAGCATCAGGCTCTACCATCTGTCTGTTTCTACCAGAAGGTGGATCACAACAAGGATCACCATGAAGTCTGCTGGTGTCCCTAATAGCCTGAAGACTCTCAGAATAGCCTATAGCCAATCCTCAGCCGCATATGGGTCTGTCTATCCCCTGATCCTGGGTGGCCTCTAGCGCAGGAACTCATGCAACGCAATCAAGCGGCATGCATCATCTGCTTCCGGGAATGGTTGCATCGGTGGCCCAACATGAAGTAGTACCGATGGTGCCTCTGCTGGAAAAGGGCCATGCACTGAGGCCTTTTCTCTTGGTGGGTTGTCAGTGCGTACAACTCTCGGGGATCTAAATGGCCATCCAAATGGAGGCATCATGAATGAAAAAGATGTGACATGGTCAAAAGACTTATACATGGTGAGATGGCCTGCTTGAGCTGACTTAAAGAAAAACATTTGAAAACACACACACAATCAGTGTTTTCATGCACTATGTCGGAAATCACAAGTTAGGGTCCTAGTGTATGGATACGTTGGATGCCTGTACCAACACTAGACTCCATGAATTGAAAACCGCACTTAGTACCCTTAACAAAATTACTTCATAGAAATGAACGATCAGAGTTCTATGTTCTGTGGTAGAACCAACCCCTTTGATACCACTTTTTCACGACCCATCCCGAGGGGCTCATATCATGACAACCCCAAGCCCGCCTTCCATAGTCCATGGGATGGAGACAAGAACCAAAGGCGTAAATACCTAAACTAGGAAGGCATTTCCTTTATAACTATATGCACACACGACATAGTAAACAACTGGAAGCAAAACAATAAGTAAAACTGAATACAAGAGAAGTGTTTGAAAGTAAAAAGGGGTCAGAAGTACAATCCCAATAGGAATGTACAAGTACAACTGAAAAGCAAGTAGAACTGAAGAAAAGTAAAGCATCTATTGGGTCATCCTTTGGGGTTCCAACCTAAGGGTAGGTACAGATGACCTCCTCGGCACTCCACGTCTGATAATCCCCTCAGTGAACTATCCCGCCAAGTGGTCCACCTCTGGGTACCGTCCAGTCTTGCTACTCTCTGCCTCAATCAGTGATTTCCATCATCTGCAACCAACACAATGAGGTCCGGGAATAGCCCGTGTAGGGGTGAGTATAACGATTCACATTAGGGACCCCGAGACCCTAAACGTCTCAAAAAATCCAACAAGGATAAACCACAATGTATGAAATCAATGTTTAACCATTACTTAGGAATATTCCCACACATATACCTAAGTTATCTAGAAACCCATCTCAATCATGAGGAAAACACAAATGTCATTGACTCAGCTACACATAGATTTTTATAATCGAAACCACAGCTACGGGAGAACTCCTCCTCTGTCAAGTACAGTGGGTCTGTCGTGACACCAAGGCACTTATCACTATCCTTGGTCTCTTGGGTTACTACTCATGTCACGTACCGCGGGTCTACTGCCAACAAATAGCCGCTCCTGCGCTGTGCTTCTTCCACAAACTACCTGGCGCTCCCCTAATAGCCTGATGTGGTAATCCACTAGTCTAGTACCGTGGGTCTGCCACCAACTATCAGGTTCTCCTCTGTTGTGGGTATGCCGCCAACTACAAGACACTCCACACTAGGCTAGTCAAATCACTCCGAGTCAAATTAGTCAAGCAGTCGTCAGGTCTGTCAGCTATTATGTCTCTACACTCTACCTGCTCATCAATGGAAGGATCTGCTCCACGAGTGACTAGAAAATACTCCAACTATCGCTAAGTTCCACGAAAAAGTATCTCAAAGGTTTGCCATGTCACATGGGTTGCAACGTAAAAGAAGACACATTAATCGGACGCCTGGTCTGTCAGTTATTAGCCCTTTAGTCCTAGGGGTCTGGTTGGATTCGTGTACGATCCAACCTGACCGTAACTCAAATATACCATGAACTCTAGTGGGGTATTCTCAAATGGATGGAATCATTCCAAAAATTCTAGTGCCATTGATGGTTCATCAATCAGACGTCTGGTGGCAGAGATATGGCCCAAGAAGGTAATGGGTCAGTAACGGGCCTCGGTCCGGTCTGACCTGGTCGGACCGACTCGGCCCAACCCCATCTGGGTCGACCCAAGCAGACTCGCTGGGTCTGACCCACCCCATTGGGCGGGTCATTCCCCTATGTTTTGTCCCAGTCTGTCGGGCCCGGCCCACCGGACCGTGAGGTTGGCTCGGACCGGTCTCGGGGCCAGTTCGACTCATAGCGTTGCGAGGGCGCGAATCGACATGGCTCGACCTAGAGGACGCAACTAGGCTAGTTCGTCTTGGGCATCTTGAGGGGGCAGGATCATCGGCTCAGTCGGGTGGCCGTGAGGGATCTGGGCTGCCGCGGGGCCGAGGGGTAGGGCGTGGGGGTGCTGGGCATGCCACAGTGGGGGCCAGATAAGTCAAGGAATGGTGCTGGGCACGGTGCCGGGGGCGCCGAGCAAGGTTCAGCTGGGTGTCGGGGGATCCAGGTAGCACGTGGGGAAGCCGGGCAGCGCGCGGGGGCGCGTGCAGTGTGCGGGGGCGTGGGATGCACGCAAGTGTGTCGGGCAGTGCGTGGGGCATCGTGCAGGGGCATCGGGCATGCTGTTGGCGGGGCTAGTCAGGTCGCGGGGCAGGCCACGAGTTCAGCCAGGGTGCACACCGGGTAGGGTTTCTAGAGGCCACATGTTGGTGGGTCGGGCGCCGCTCGACCCGCATTGTTCGGCCGGGTGCACTGGTGCGATGCGTTGGTGGCGTGATTTGCAGAGACCACAGGTAGCGCGACCATCATCGATTCCACCTTCGTTGCCTCTTTCTTCATCACGAAACCAAAGTTCAATCAAAACAAGATCCGTGGAGGGGTTGGGCTATGTTGGTTTGGCCTGCATCCTCTGCGTTTAGGGTGGTAACAGTTGCTTCTCAAGAACGATGGAAAAATATTCCACCCGTAAAAGATAAACATCATCATTATTCGTTTTCAAAAAGAAAGGAATAAAATGATGCTTAAAAGAAACTAAAACCCTACCATTGATTTTCCACTCGACATTCCTTGATGGAGTTGAGGGATGAAGAAGAAGTCTTCATTTGTCGCGTCTGCCAAACACTTCCACTTTCGAGCTGTGTTGGTTGTGGAAGACACTCCACGTTTGTAGTATTAGAGGGAGGAAGTCGAAGGAGGAAATATTCATAGTCATTCTTCGCGTTCTTCATTGGGAGAACTTATTTTCTCCCTATATTTTCTCCTTCAAAGCTCCACCAAATTCCCAATGAAAATAAAAGAGGAATGGTTTGTCTATTATTTCATTAGCTGAACAAAACAAAAGGGTGAAATTAATTAACTCGACTCCACCAAATTAATTGCATGATAGGTGTGACATTTAATTTGGAGAATTTCAAGACTCTCCCTATAATTAATTCACACGTGTTGGCGTAGTTAATTAGGGGAGATGGACCAAAGAAATCAAAAACGATGATTTGGAAATTAATTAGGGTGGTGGTGGCACCATTAATTACTAGGGGAGTGGGATTCATTAAGGTGAGGGCTGGTCAAAGAGTTTCTCCACCTTAAATGGGGAGTTCTATGGGGTTACAATCTCAGGTGGTCCCCGCAAAAATTATCCTCCCAAGGGAGGTTATGTTCTGGTGGGCCCCACCAACATAACCTCTCATAGGAGGTTAAGGTGTGGTGTCCCCCACCTCCAACCTCCGGTTGAAGAATTTAACCACCCAACCTCCACCTGGTGGATAAAATACAATAATGTGATCACTCACTTTATTTTATTAATTTTTTTTAAAAAAGTCAAAAACTAACTCTTATTCTCAACCAACTATCATCATGGTAAAAGTTTTCTTAAGTGAATATCGGTGCAACGAGTTTAACGGTGCCCTCAATTTTCAAATCCGAGAACCAGGTCAAACGTTATAAAAACCCGCTCATATGTTTACGGAATTTACTTGAACAAAACATCATAAATTGATTCTGAGCACACCGAGTCTCGGAATCATGCGCCGTAATATTTCACAGACTCGTAAAATTCTCATGTATTTAATAAAAACATTTCCACTGAATTTCAAGGTCTTTACAATATATTTTTTATTTTTATTGATTATCATTAATTTAATTATGGAGTGATCAATATAAAATAGATGTTTCTACATATTGATGACCAATTTCATTATCTTAGTGGAGAACTACTATTTTCCAAAATTAGTACAGATCGAGTTATCACCCATTTTGAATTTAGGAATATAATATATCTGTGTTTTATTTTCAATATACATAAAACAAGTGTGATTTCATGGTGATTATTTTATGTATGGAAATTTCTATTATAATATTCATGAGTTTTGTTAATATGGATTATAATAATTCATAGATGGGTTAATCAAGGTATTGATCAATAATATAAATAAATATTTAGGGATTGTGTGGGATCATTCATTTCATTTATTAATTGGGGTGATGACATTAGAAAAATAGGAATTATTTATATCCCTCTCAATGTTCATATCATTGATATGGATGATCCAATTTTGTTAACTTTAATATCTTAGATTATAGACATTTTCTATTATGTAATGGTATATGTGGTATTGTTTGTGGGCCCCCCAAAAATAATCTTTGAGATTATATGCTGAAGGTCACTAAAAGGTTATTACAAGAATTTTCTAGAATATTTCAATAGGATTGCAACAGTGATAATATAATTACTATAGAAAAATAAATATTTATTCTATAATGAATAGTATTAAGTACCCTCTATGTTTTTTGAATGTGAATTTGATCAATAAACTAATATAAGATTATAATAATTGATGGGATAGTATAACATATACCGTGACAGTTATCCTTCATGATATTTTGTGTATTTGAAAACCCACCACATGATTAGTTAAATCATTTATATGTGGTTAAATTAGTGTGTTATGATTCTTGTTTCATTTAACAATTTCTATAATTATTTCCACTGGATAGGAAGATTTGAATTCATTTTTAATGCACACATTCACTCACAAAACATATGAGATGGTATAACTGATTTATAAGCTTTAACTCTCAATATTAGACGGTTATTCATTAGATTGATTCAAAATCACTCATGATCACACTCAAAATAATTATTAAAATTTGGATTAAAATGTGTAGGGTTTAAAAATAATCATTAATTTCTTTAAAATTAACCATGTACATGTATACCATATATATACAATGATATAGGGTTGTTTTTAATAATAATAGTGTAATTAACCAAAAGAAACATAAATCATTTCATAAGTTTTTTTAGGTCCTCTTATCTTGTTATCTTACAAGTATCTCGATGTTTATCATTTTCTTCTTGTTCGTGTTTTAAAATATGTATCTTTCCCTTTTTTATCTATCTTCTTCTTTAACACGTTCTTCCCTTCATTTTTTGGTTTAAAAATAATTTGTTAATAAAACAAACATAATATATAAAATTGAAACTTGAAATCAAAATTGGAATTTAAAACCTCTTTCAATATATCTTTAGATTCTCCTAATTATATTGATCATGTGGATTATCTAATACTTATTTGCTATTTTTCATGATAATTAGGAACTTTTGAGATCAAATAGTGATTCCCCATAAGTCATAACATATCAACACCATCATTTCTAGAAAAATTTACTTACTTTTTTAACAACATCTAGAATAATGAAATGTTGAATCTAGTTTTGGTCCAAATATTATATACAACTAAAAAATAACTCCTAATAAATATTTCATAAAAACATGTTTTTTTCTAGTATTTTTGAATATATATTTTTTATAACAATTGGAAAACCTCAATGGTGTGTAGCTACTTGTTTCAAACTCTAAAAAATTACATATTCATTCTCCTCTTTTGAAATATTACACAATGATACTTCAAATACTTCTAAAAATATCCATATTTTATAGACAATGACATGGTGATCGTTATTTTTATTCCATGACTCCAATACTTTTTTAGATACAATGATGAATTTTATATCATCTTGATGCTCACTATATTTCATTGAAAAAATAAAAAATTAAAATTCCCAATAGATATTTGGAAAAACATAGTCTATTCCATTTTCACTAAAAACTACATTTTAGAGTCTCCATAGTTACCTACTAGGATATGTTCTCACTCTATATTTCCCTGAGTGAAATTTAACAATTGAGATACCCAGTAAAAATTATATTTCTAAAAATAATATCCCTAATTTCCACATCACAAAATTATTAATCCATACATATATTTCGACTAATGCATGTATTTTATAAGGAATTTACATCAGCCAAACATTATTTCCTTTGATATATCCCCATTCCGAGACTATTTCTCTATACTATCTCTATAGATCTCACCATTACCACTACCTTGATAGAAACTATTTATGGGCTCTATTATATTTCTTCATAGGTCTCATAGGAACTATATGAAAGTTATCTACGAATGTTCAATTATTATAAAATAATCATGTAATTAAATTTGAACCAATAGTGTAAAAATTATACAAATTAATAAACATCATTGTCATAGAACTCTTACAATTGACTTCTACAACTCTTATGGCCTTAAGAGTCCCAATTAAGATGATTATAAACTCCCTAAATCCCATGAAGAGGATAAATTATACTATTATGGTGGGAATGAATATACTAATAGAAGAATATGAAGAGGAAAATGACATTTCAATCAATTTTGAAACATATAAACATTAGTTACATTTTTTCTTATACATTGATAACCAAATAATTCTATTTATTGGAACATTAAACTATGTTTAATGAATATAATTACTAGAAATATTGTAACTGAAGGAAATGTAATTAATTTTTTAATATGTTATTAACAAATATATTATTTTTTTCCATTTTTTATTTATGGTGTTAAACCCAGGTTTTGAAATTCATCTATTGTACTGGTTCAGTTTTGGAGCTCGGTATTATTCTAGAAAAGCGGGTGGGACAGGTATAAATTTTGTTGATTTTATTCTCTTATTTGAATGTTCTATACTTCCTCAGTGGGATACCATTGATTTTTTTTTATAGAAATCAGTTTTTTGATGTGGTAAGACTCTGGCATAAAATAGGCACATGGTTTGTGGTAACTGTGCACTTCGGCCCAGGTAACTGTGTTACATGTTAGGTCTCTAACAAAAGTGAACACATAGATACAGAATGTTTAGTCAGACTATATGGGGTTTCCCATGTGTTGGGTCTCATTCTCAGTCGAGCTACTCTCATAGTCATCTCATGGTTTAAAAAATTATGCATCCTAACCTTTCCTCCTATCTAGGTCAATATAAATTTAGGTATTTATTGGTCTCTCCCTGATTTTAAACACCCAACACCCCTATGTCTCCCCCATTCTAGATCCTCATCCCTGGACACCTTCTACAAATCTCTTATCTCCTTTGGACCTCCATTTATGGCCATTTTGGTGACAATTATTCATAGAATATTCATGTAATCCCTCTTTTTCGTTGTTTCCATCCATCATTGTATGTGTTTCTTCCCTATTTTAGGGATCTCTTCTCTCCAATATCTATGTTTATATTTTTAGGGTTGAATTATAAAATTTTGGGTTCAATCTTGATGTGTTAGTTTGGATTTAGATTCCTTTGGGTTCGATTGAGGTACGAACGAGTATTAAAATTGTATTGCAGAACTTTTTCATCATATGATGTAGGACTCATTTATATACCACCATAAAATTTAATATTTCGTTGATTCATTGTGTTTCACACTCTCCTTGATAGTTAATTTGTGATCAATGATTTTTAGAATATTTATTTTATGTTAAATGATTTATTTATCTATCTTTCCTTGGATATATGGTATGGATTTTATGGGTGTTTTCACACCATGTGTTAGCTACCATGCCTGGTTGGGTTTTATGTGGTTTATGATTCTTTAACGCATGGTCTGATTTTTTAAATGGGATTGTGATATCCATAATGGTGATTGGTGTTTTTCCAAATTTGGTATTGACTCCAAGTGATTTATGGAATTCCCATTTTTCCTTTTCAAATATGTTTTATACTGTAATGCTTGTTTGGATTGATTAAATGGGTTTCCAATGATTATTTGGTTTTTAAAATAGCTGAGTATGGTTATTTTGGAGACATATTTTGATGTGAATGATTTTTAATCCTAGTTTGAACCATTGAATTGGTTGATTTGGAATACCCCTATAGGAGATATTCTCATTCCATGTTGGTCGACCATGAGACAAGAGTGTCATTGGCTTGGGACCGCCATTGTGTGATAATTAATTTAAAAAAACGACTACACCTTGAGGTGTTAGGTGGTGCTATCTTGTTTGACATATGTTATGGAATGTATGTATGTAATTTTTCATTATCTTTTTTTGGCACACCCCTTTGTGAACTAAATGTGGGAACCTATCATAGCTATGAAGAATTCTGAGAATGACTGATGCACTGGTTCGTTTGAGCACTCCATAGTACATGGATATATTTTGGTCTATTACATTGATATTGGGCACCTCATTATATCCTGAGATATGTTGGTCATGTGTTTGGGAGTTTTTTATTTCATCAAGTGTGGAATGATATTTGGGATGTGGTATCATGTGTTAGTATGTAATGGTTCTCCTATGCATTCCAGGGTATTCACATATTCCTATGATATTAATAATATTAGTGTAATTTCCCATACTGTGTAGAATCATATTCCATGCACATGGTTTTTGTTTTTCCTTGAAATACATGAATGTTTGTTTTTTTTAATGGGATTCAAAGAATATGGTTCAAAAGATAAAGTGTTTCCCAGTGTTTTTACCATTATGAAAAATTCTCATTTCATACATGGTTCCCTTTCCTGTCCTATATTTGAGCCTTTTATTTTAAACATGACCGAAATGGATTTTGGATTCATTTGTTTAATTTAAAATTTAAATCATAGAAAACTCTATATTTATACATTTTTTTTCATATATGTTAATAAGTATTTCCTTATTTAAAGGATATGCATTTGGAATGGAATTATTCAGTTTGAAATACTGAGTCAAAATTCCCATGCCTATAGTGTTTTATTATTTTTGGTTTTTTTCTACAAGTCTTATCTCGGGTACGATCACCTTGGGAGATAGTTGGTTTGGATTATAGAGTAAACTGTAGGGTCATGTGGAGATGTTGTGGTCGTCAGGTTCAGTCTGGTTTTTTGGTGTAGCCTTGTTTCTCAATGCGTCGATTTTTTTAGTGTAAATGATGTAATTATTGAAAACCATATTTAGTTTGGTTTTCCATATTATTTATTAGGATTATTTAATATTATTTTATTTAGATAAATAGTTCCCATTATCTCTATTGATGTCCTTGGAACATTTTTCTGACCTAGGAGGATCGAGAATGCCTCTCGTTCCTTGGCACATATCGAATCAGGTGACTAGTTCAAGTATTACCAGGGATGGTTTGTGAAAAAAAATGGAATCAAAGATTGTTGGATCCTATGAGGACCTTTATTTTTAGATCACCTATCATTAAATATATATGTAATGGTAAAAGGATTTGGATTTTCAAGACTCAATGGGAGGGTGCTGGAAGAGTGTCAAGAAATCTATCCCACTATGAACCTCATCATACCAGGGGGTGTCCAGGTTTTTTGATGTCCTTGGGTTCTTGTGAATTAATTGGTGTTAGGAAATGAAAATAGATGTGGTGAAGTGAACTTTGTGAGCTCACAGATCCTAGAAATCCACGTGAAGTAGGGGACTATACCCAACAATGCTCTCGGTTATGGTGACGTGATTGGTATATGGAGACCAACCATAGTTTTAAGTCAACCATCGACAATAGTTTCCCCCCATTGAATATATTCTTTTGTTCCTTTGTGTACTAAAAATCTTTTTTTAAACTCTTATTTAGAAATTCAATAAAATTATATTTTTAAAAGAAGAAGGTGTTCGTTATTCAAAAGGTGGAAAATGAAAAATTAAGATTGTCTTGGTTGATGTTTTAGAAAAATGGATTTTCATGAAGGGGTCTATGTCTAAAATGATAATGGGTATTCCTAACCAAATTTTGATGTTTTTCAGAAATAGGTATTTTGGAAAATTGGAATTTACCATCAATATAATTTTGGAAATTTGTTTCAAATAATGATTGATGGGTTATTACATAAAATAGGTAAGGATAAAATGAGGTTTGTTCTGGAATTTTATCTATTTCAAAATGAGTAAAATGTTTTGGAAGGGGAGTGTATGGATAAGAAATTATTTGTTATTTAAATGTTCGGTGTTTTTATAAAAAAGACATGTGATATCCAAATTGGGACTCAGGATTTGTGACTAGAAATTTTTAAAATATAATTTTAGGGATTTGAAAAGGAAGTGTGAATTGAAGGTTTTTTCATGAATGAAATTTTTACCATTACTGTCCCTGTGGGTGACAAAATGAATAGATATGTTTGATAAAGTGGATGGGTGCCTATAATGTCATGAGTATGTTCTTGTTTAAGGCTACATGGCACAAATTGGTTGGTCTGAAATCCTTAATGCTTGTTTCACATTCCAAAATTCAAATAAATTAAAACCTGGAATTTTAACCGGTAGTGCTTGTGTGATGTGTCATTTAATATTCAGGGAGGTGTTCAAAAAGTAATTTCTTTGTCATTTTATCATTGTGTTTGGTGTTCTTTGAAGTATTTTTTGACCAGTGGACTAATTTAGTTAGTTCCTTGGTGTTGTTCTCATTGGATAGATTAACCCCCATAATGAATTGATGAATGTGTGAAATGTGGCCATGGGTTGACCCGTCCCCCTATTGGAAAACCCTATAGTTGATTAATGATAGGATTTTCATATTGGTAATTGGTGTTTTTATCTACCTATTAAATTATTTTTTCGTTTTGTGAATCCTCTCACAGCGGGGGGAATATTGGAGAGGGGATAAAGGAAGATTTAGTTAATTGTGTATCCTTAGATATTGAAGTTGGATTCAATCAATGTTGATTCTAAAATATGAAAATGAAATTAGTATACTAAAAATTATAGTCAAGAATCATAGAAACATGGTCTGAAGTTGTTGATTATAGCCACTTTTCTATAAAGGATATATGGGCCAATAATCGATTTATCTTATTATAGGCCATCCTAGGACACTAGTGTAGAGAATTTGGTCGAAATAGGATGTTATAGCCTTTTGTATGAATCATGGGTTGTTTGGGACCTGAGATTAGATCACTATATCTATAATGTTTTTTTATTGAAGGGATTATACATTGTGGAATCTCCTCATATCATGTGATCTTTTAAATTAAAATGTGGATGTTTTGTATGGTTTTGAGAATATCTATTTTGACTGAGGAATGTCCTCCATCAGGAATTACAAACATCTCAATTTCAGATGAAAATGTTTTCCATTGTGTCGTTTGTTTCATGTTCCTTTTATGAGTTCAAATAGATGATGCATGTACATCTTCTGAGCCCTTGTCACAGTAATGTTCTATGTTGAGGAAGAGTGAATCTTTGGTTGTGTTGGGTTCTGTTTCCTCTATTTTAGAGGTGGTGAGGTTACACATGTCACTAGATGAAGAGTATCTACTGGAGAGTATCTAAATATCAAATGGGTGGTTATATATTATTCCACAACATATCTCTATCCTTAGGTCCTGATATGAAGCTATAACCTAGTTAGGGGAACCCTAGGGGTATGAAAGACTTCATTTTAATTTCTGTCCTTAGTCTTGAAGGATTATTTAATTCAAGACTTAGGTGTAGTAGTTCTATTTTAATTGGCCACATATGGTGGAAAGATGTGTCCGGACCTCACTTACACGTTATGACCCATTTGGATGTATGAGTTTTCCATTGGTTATGAGGAGGTTTAGCTGTCTCTTTTTCATAAAATATATGTGGTTGTGTGTTACCATATATAGGGATCTATTTAATGGCTCATGTGTGGTATATTGGGGTGAATCGATTGTGGTTTTGTATTATGTTATTCTGATGGTGTTAAGAAATCAGTATGTTATTGGTTGGGGTATCAATGGTCTAGTAGATGGGAAACTACTCTACCCTTTAATTATGTGGTGTATTTTTGGTCCATAGGGGAATGTTATTAATTTGATTATTTTTATCAGTTCTTATAGCGGGGAGGCCTGTTGTGGGTCTCATTAAAATTCCAACAGAATGAACGTAGTGTTAACATGTTCCTTATAGCGGGGAGTACATTCAGGCCTCCCAATGAATGTATCTCAGTTGTTTCCCTAGTATCAGTTTAGAGGTGGATGGCCATTTGAGGAACCCGCTAATTCTATGTAATTCCCTTTAATAAATGTTGGTATATAAATGTTACAAGTGGTTTTGTTTATGTAAGGTTATAGAGGTATTATTCGGATGTGGAATGATTATGTTTGTTACTTATGGGTGAAGTTTATCAATTCTTCTTCTTTATTTCTAACATGTTCATGTTTTGTGGCCTTTTTTGTGCTTTGAATGTTTTATGTATTTTGGATCTATCAACAAGAGGTGTTTAAACTTTTGGTGGTGGGTGGCTCTAAGTAAAGAATCCATGTTGGTCTCATAGGGTCCTCTTCTTAGACTTTTATTTTTGGTAGACTTTTTGTAATCCATTAATTTTTTATTCATGAGGAACCACATTGTGTTTTAATATGGTTGTGGTTTTTTCATTTGGATTAAGCCATGTGTTGGCTTTCTGGGGTCAGAAATCATTATGGTGGAAAGCATGCTAACATCCGGGGTTTGAAATTATTCTCTGGCTTCTGTTCACGTTTGGACCTCAATTATATTATCGAGAAACAATGTGATAGGTTTGAGTTTTTGGGATTTCCTTGATTGTTTCTTTGGACTAGCATTCCTTCCAATGTTCCCCTTGAGTTTTTAAAGGTAATGAGTGTCTTTTGTGGTGGGTAAACTCTAGAGCATAGTTGGTGAATGGTTACTGGTAATAGTGCACCTCAGCCTAGGGAACCGTGTTGGTGGTCAAGTCATGGCCAAAATATACTATTTGTCTACCACTCTATTAGTCAGACTATTCAGGTTACCCATGTGGTAGGTCTCCTTCTCGGCAGAGGCAGTTTCATCATCACTGCATAGTTTTACAAACAATGTGGGCTAACCATGCGACTTTTCCAGATCATTCAAATTTGGGGGTTTCATTTCCCTTGAGAATATTTTAAACCCACCCAACCTATATCTCTCCCATTCATGATCCTCTACCCTAGATGCCTCCTCTCTCTTTTGGATCCCTTGGACCTCTATTTGGGGGAATTTTTTGTGAGCATTCATCAATGGATCATCAATTAAGCCATCTATATAATGTTTTCTTCCATATATGTAATGTTATATTCCCGCATTATTGTGATGTCATTTCTCTGATGTCTAGGGTTTAACATTTAGTGTTTAATCCTAAATTTTTGTGATTAATATTTATTCTGTAGGTTGGATCTATATTCTTTTTGGTGCGGTTGATGTGTGAAATATGTTGCGCATCAGATTCTAGAATTTCTTCATCATATGAGGTGAGATCCATTTTCATATCACCATTAAATATAACATTTCATTGATTTCGTCTATTTTTCACAATCCATGATATGTAATTATTGATCTATGATATATTCAATTAATTTTTTATGTTAATTTAAGTGTACTTATTTTTTTTTTGATATATGATGTCGATATGATGAGTTTTTTTTACCAAGTGTTTACTAAATTTCTTTATTGTCTTTTCAAGTAGTTTTGGATTCTTAAAGGCATGGTTTGGTTTTGTAAATGGTATTGTGATATCCAAAGTAGTGAATGGTGTTTTCGAAATGGTTTTTTCACACCACATGATTGATGGAATTACCATTTTCCTTTTAAAATATGTTTTAAAATTAAATGGTAGGTTATATTGATAAAATGGGTCTCCAATGGTTTTTATGGTTTGGAAAATGGTATTTTATAGTTATTTGTGAAATGTATTTTGATGTGAGTGAATTTTGAATCCCATTTGGAACCATTAAAATAGTTTACATGTAAAAACCCTTTGACATGGAGTGTATTTCCCTTTTGGTCAACCATGAGATGAGAGTGTACTCGGTATGGTACCTCCCTAGTGTGATAATAACATTAAGGAAATTTAATAATCCTTAATGTGGTCGGGGTGGTGCCGGGTTGTGATATGTGTTTGATGGAATGTGTGTATAGATTATTTATGGATCTTGTTTTGCACACCCATTTTTGAACATTACATGGGAAACTAGTATAGCTACACAGAATTCATAGAATGATCATTGAACAGGAGAGTTTATGCACTAGATAGTGGCCCCTTTGAGGTTGATATATTTTGGTTTATTACTATGAGATTGGGCCTATTAGTTAATCCTAAGTTAGGTTGGCTGAACATTTGGGAATTTTTGTTTTAATCAATTGTGCAATGATACTGAGGATGGGTTCTCTTGTATTAGTATGTTCTGGTTCTCCTCTTAATTCCTATGTATTCCTATGCACCACAAATAAAAGTTATGTTAGTTCTATTACCCTCATTGAGTAGAAACATATTCTATAATGATTTTTTTTGTGTTTTCTTGGAAAATTGGGAATTTGTGGATTTTCAAAATGGTTTCAATTAAGATGTTTTTAAAGAGAAATAATTTCACATTCTTTTTCACCATTACGAAAAATTAGCATTTCCTACTTTGTTACCCATCCCCTCATCCCCTTGTGAATTGTTTTAAATCACAAGGGTAATGGATTATGGCTTGATTGGTTTACTTAAACATGGAATGATTGGAAAACCCTATATATATACATTTTTTTCAAACCCATTAATAAATGATTCTTTATTTAATGGATTAGAATTGGGAAGAGGATTACACGATCCTACCTACAGAGTTTTAATACTAATTCCTCTAGTGTTTTATTATTTTTAGCTTCTATTATAGGTCCCAACATGGGTTTGATTGCCTCAGACGATAGTTGGTTTAGAAAACATAGTGGCCCTTAGGGTCACGCAGATATTCCATGGTCTTCAGGTTTTGTTTCGGGTTTCGGTGTACATTTTTTCTCAGTTCATTGAATTTTTTTTAGTTTATATGTTTTAATGTTTGAAAAAAATAATTTTTTCCCCTTTTAATAACGTGGATTGCTTTTTTAAATTTATTGTGGAAACCCAATCCCATTATCTCTGATGATTCCCTTGGTGCTTGTCTTAAATAGTGAAGGATGGAGAACTCCTCTCAACCGTTATCATGGATCAGCTTAGGTGTGTGGTTCATGGTTAACCCTGGTTTGTTCATGAAAAAATGGTATCAAAGGAGTTTGTCTCATTTTAGATATATTCCTTTTAGAGTTCCCATAGTTATATAGGGATTTCAAGGTAATAGGAGTAGGATTTTCAAGACTCTAGGGGATTTTATGGGAAGAACATTAAAAAATATTTCTCATTCTAATCCTTTGGTTACCATGTTATGTGTAGTTTCATTGTAGTCCTTTGGATCATGTGCATTGTTTGGTTTTGGGAAATGAAAACGTAGTTGGGAAAGCAACCTCTATAATCTTGGAGGTCTTGGATAGAAATGAATAGCTAAGTACAATACCCTATAATTCTCTCCATGAAGGTGGCATGATTGGGATATGGCCAGAAACCATATATCTATGTAAGCCATCAACACTAGTTTCCCCATCTGAAATTCATCATGTGTTCCTTTTCATTCTAAACACCATTTTGAAAACCCTTATTTGGAAATTTAGTAAAATTACATTTCTTATAATAGTTGTTTGATTTTCAGAAGGTGGAAAATGTGTTTTCCTGATTTTTTCGATTATGTTTTAGAAAAATGTGTTTTAATTAAATGGAATTTGTATGAAATGAGAATTGATTTTCATAATCAAAACATGATGTTTATTAGAAATTGTTATTTCAAAAAAAGAAAGGTTACCCTATAAAAGATTTTGGAAGATTGTTTAAAATGATAAGGGTTAGGTTCTTAATTAATACGATTTTGAAAAAAAATGATGCTTTTTGTGAAATTAGAAGTGTTTATAAAATAGTAAAAAAATTTCGAAGGAATATGTATGGTTTGAAAATTATTTATTATTTGAATGGTTAGTGTTTTTATAAAATGGTCTTGTTAGATCTGAATAAGTATCCTAGTTTTGTGACTAGTGATTTAGAAAAGAGGATTTGTGGGATTTTAAAAGGATGTGTTAATTTTAAGATTTTACATGAAATGAGAATTTACCTTTGGTGTTATCAAGGGTGACCACATGCATTTATATGTGTAAGGAAGTGAATAATTTCCTGGTATAGAATGATGATGTTCATGTGTAATGTTCCATGGGACACCATTGCTAGGTGTGTCGTCCTTATAGTGTGATTCCTTTTCAAAAATGTTTTTAAATGAAAATTTGTCATTTAAACTACTATTTTTTGAGTGATGTTCACTTTTATATTGTGGTATGTGTTTTAGGAAGCATTTTGGTGGTTTCCTCTATGTGTTTGGTGTTCGTCTCAGTATGTTCTGGCTACTGGACCAATTCGTTTGGGTCCTTGGTTTCTCCTTGTTGGCCAGAGTGCGCCCCCTGAATGAATTTATGTTTTATCAAAATACGCCCATGGATGACCCCTCCCCCTATTTCCAAACCCTCCAGTTGGTCAATAAAAGAATTTTTATCTTGGGATTTGGAGATCATATCTACCTCTTTTATAGAAGAAGCGAATCCTATAACCTTACGAGGGATGATATGATAGGGGTTTATGTATGTTTTTGTTTCATGAGTTTCACGAGTTGTTGATGGTGGAGTCTAAAGCCATAATGTATGGAAGTTCAGTCCATAAGTGGTGATGAGAAAATCAATGTTTAGAAGCGTGGGCACATAGTTTGAAGCTATTTCTACTATCCACCATCCTAGAAGGGATATTTGGACCTTTCATTGGTTTCTCATAGAATAGGTCATCCAAGGCCACTAGTGTGGAATGTCTAATCATAAGAGGTTGTTATAGCTATTTGCAGGAGTCGTGGGCTAACTAGGACCTGTGTTTAGACATGTCTCCTTGTAATATTTTGTTCCCGTGGAGGGTTCATCCTCAGTGGTGTATCATAGCATTATCCTCTATTTTATATAAAAATGTTAATGGTTTGGTTCATTTTTAGAAATTCTATTTTGACATAAGCATATCCTTCCTTCGGGAATTCTAAACATTTTAGTTTTGGATGAAAATGTATTCCCTTGTGTATTTTCCTTCATATACCTCATTCAAGATGAAGCGGATGATTCATGTGAATCTTAATACTCTTTGTGAAGGAGAATTTCAATGTTCAGGTAGAGGGAATTCGGGGGTGGGGTGTTTGGATTTGTTGGCTCTATTTTTGAGGTGTGTCGTAGACTGTGGCACATGAAGGAGAAGTCCTATTTGGGGCTTCAAAAGCCTGACAGCAAGGAGGGAGATGCTTCAATCATCAAATCTCCATCCATAAGTCCTAGAGTGAAGATGGTTCGTAGTCATGAGAACCCCTGGTGTACAGAATGCTTTAGTTTATCATCATTCTTTAGTGTGGATAGTAGAGGCAATTTGATCATCTAGTGTAGTTGTTTGGTTTTAATTGGTTAAATTTGGTGGAAAGGGGCACATCGACCCCATTTCCATGTTATGACCCTTTTGGGAGTTAGATAATTCCCTTGGCTATGATCAGGTGTAATCATCCAGTTTTCTTAAAATTCTGTTGGTTGTGTCTTAATGATTTTTTACATCTATTTAATGTTCCATCTGTGTCTTGTTCGTGTGGATCGAGTATAGTTTTGGTTTATGTACAAATTATGGTGTTATGTTGTGATTATGTTGTTTGTTGTGATTTCGATTGTCAATTAGATGTTCCCTTCCCTACCCCCATGTGGTGGATATTTTTGGTATGCGTTTGACAATTATTGAGTTAATTTAATCTTGGTTGTTCTTATGGTTTGGAGAACCACATGAACAATTAATATTATTTCAATAATGAGGGAATGTATAATGCCATATATTTTGTAACATTTTGTCAAGGCCTCGGCCAAGACGTCTAAAAATGATTATGGCCTCGTCCAAAACCATAAATCAAATTGGGAAAGGGCCTCGACCAATTCCACGTATAGTTGTCTCAGGAGACCTACTGATGCATTTAGGATCTATAGCGGGTTCCACCCGTCACTTACTAAATCCAATACATTCCTCATATGAAAAGGTTGAAATATAACATAAACATTCGATTTAAAACTAGCATATGAAATGTCCATAAATTAACCATAAACCATTAATGGTATAAAAATATAACATCCACATTCAAACATATAATAACTCATTCAATAAAATTTGGAATATTTTATTATAATAAATCAACCTCAATGAAAAATAATATCCAGAAACGGATGCTGACATTGTTGAAAAAGATGAGTAAAACATTTTGAGAGAAATATCCTTTTTGTAAATTCATTTAAATGTAAAACATTTATAAGTGAAGTAATTTAAAAGATATTTTTGAATAAAAGTGTCTCATAACACATTGAAACTTTTGAAAATAATTATCATTTCAAAACATTCATGTCCATATATTTAAATCCTTAAAATCATTTTAAAAACATGGAAATTAATTAAAAATATTTAGAAAGATAAACCATTAAAACATTTAAAACTATGATCTTGGTAAAGGATACCTTTCAAAAATCCTTAAAATATTCATTTTTCAATTATTTATATGAAAAATGGACATGGATGATAAAAATTCCCTAGTAAATACTAACACATAAACAATCTCGAATAATAATGTGATTGAAGAATTAACCCTTACCAATTTGATAACTTACGAAGTATAAACCCCATGAAAGAGGTGTCATACAATGAATATGTAAATAAACATAAATTAATGTGTATTACACAATTAATACAATTATGGTAAGTATATACACTACACAAAAGGTAATGGTGGAAATATGGCATAAATCTCACAGGAATAAAGATTGAGATGAGAACCCCTTACCTTGCACTTTTCTTTAGTCGAGGGTACATTTAAACTCTTGTATGATGCCAATAGTATGTTATTAAATTATAAATGAACCATATTAATATTTATGTTATCATACATTAATCATTTATGACTTTATACTACCCATTTAATAATAATTTCCATGTTATATTAATATTTCAGGAAATAATCACATTCTTTATCTTATGTGTTTTGACTTGTTACTCTTGATTGTATCACTTAGATACTGATTTAAATACATCCAGAATATAAAACATGATTTATATATCATATATATTTAGAATATAAAAATGTATAATAGTCATATATATGAAATGGAAAACACTGTTTATGGAGATGGTAGTTCGTACGTACAAATAAATGATGTTTCCATTTTCAAATAGTATTGAATGAAAGTAAGTGAATAAGATATATGTCAGTAGATAAATACTTATATATATAAATATAAATATCTCCATATGAATTATTATTTCATATATTAAATACTTATTAGTAATATATAGTTTTACAATCGTCGATGAATGGTGAACTTGGAAATGAATCTCATCGTGTCGTGGAGACGGTAATACGTACGTACGCTCGATCGAAAATATCATTATTTTGATATTAAAATAATATATAATTTGATGTTATATCATATATACAGTATAATTATCATGTTACATTTATTATTTACATCAAATACACATTATTATTATACCCATCAAATAATAATGTATTGAATAACAATTACACCACGACGTGGAAACGGTAAGCCATACGTACGCACGTATAGTGACATGTCATTCAAAGGATTGATATAATACTAAATATGGTTGTAAAATATTTATTATAACATCAATTTATATAGAATATACTGGAGTTATTATTTTAGAATGGAAATAACAAAGAAATAACTATTGGAAGAAGAAAGGAACTTGAAAGAGGGTGGTGAAATCATTACCTCTCCTTCAGGTTCTTCCTTTTGATTTGATCCAAAGGGATCCATAGGTTGAATTTATGATCAAACTATGGCCTTTAAGTTGAAGTTAGTAACGTTGGGTGGATATTTTGGCAGAGTTTGGCTGAGCCAAAATACTTTGGAGGTGTGAATGTGAGAGAAGGGTAAGTGCCCTTTTATAATTGGGGTGAGGGGCACCTTTGGAAAAACTTAAAATATTATTTTATAATAAATTAATATTCGGTTTATAATGGCTCCAATGTGAATAATTTAAAGGATATGGTGGGGATGAGTCTAAATACTCTCAAACAATAGTTTTTAGACAAGTTTAGGTTACCATTTTAACCTTATCATTTAGATTTAACTCTAAGTTAAATAATTTAACTTTTACCATGTCTTCTTGTATTCATACACTATATGGTTAATAAACTAACAATATACTGACAATAAAACCCCAATTTGTTCTTTAATATCATATATATTATTATATAATTAGTTTGGCAGAACCTTATATTTTTAGAACCATTAAATCAATTAATAATATAATATTTGTTTTAAAAACAATTTTATGTCAATTTTGACACTATTTGGTATTTGTTTATTGTTAAACTAATAACGGCGTGATTACTTCAAAAAAATACATTGAATCAATCCTAACATACCATATTCACCTAGAAAATTCTTGGATGTCATAAAAACATTTAAATAATATTTATTTTACTATTTATAATACCATTTATTTGATTCTTTCATTAATAATATAATTACTGCATCACCATTGTATCATAAATAAATTAAATTATTTAATGTCTACAAATTATAAATAAAATACTATTATGTATGAAATCTCTTTTTTATTTCTAATGAATGTTTATAATAGAATTTATCTTATGTATAACCCTTTATTAAAAATGTTTTTGTTATTAAACTTTGATTTTAACTCTTTTAACTATTCTTTTAATTAAATAATAATAAATGTCCTAATCTAATCGATGTGGAAATAAATGATAATTTTTTATTCATAAGTTTATTTTGGTTTATCTACACATGTACAATAGAGTTAGGACATGTGTTAGGATAATATTAATATCATTTTTACCCTTAATTACCCTATTTACTTTTAACCGTGGTAAATAAAAGTAAAAAGTTACTAATCACAAAAATTATTTGTATCTTATTGAACAAAATTTTACTCCTTGATATCCACTGTGTCTCTCATATTTTTGAAATTCTACTAATAGAAGCGGCAAAATAATGTTTTATGTGAATTTGTAAATTCTCCAAGGAGGTGGGTAAAAGACGGTGAAAAGTTCAATAAAATTTTTATATATCTAAAATTATTCAAAACTAACTCCACTGAATTAAATTGAAATTATATAGGTATTATGTATATATTTTTACCTTAATTACATTTAACTAAATTATATAATAATTTAAATAAAAATTCGGTTTTAAACGATAACTTAATGTTTTTTCACTATTCATAAAAAATTGAATGTTTTCATAAAAATACCAAAAATTAACCCTAAGATAATTTCGATATTCCAATTCCAAAAATGAATTCATTTTTAACAAATTCAAAATATATAATTTTCATTTATTAATTAAAAATTAATTCTTGTCATCAAAACCAAACGGCGTATTTTTGAGAAACAGTATCTATCAAAAGATTGACACAAGTTTATGTCGAATCTCAAAGTGAAACTACTTAAAATGACCAGAATTGGATTAAATGGTAAAAATATAACCTATTTATACTTTCAAACCACTAAATTGTATAATTTTACAGTATAAAATATTTTGATTTAAAAAGTTGTTTTAAGTTAAAATATAGTATTTTTCATTATTCTCCCAAATATGAATGTTATCCGAAAAACACCAAAAAAATATTGAAACTAAATTATTATGTCCCTATTCTAAAGAAGATGTTTATTATGTCAAATTGAATATATAAAAGTTTCAAATAATGGATTTTAAAAATGAGTCACCTTTAAAAGGCGGTAAAAGTGTATTTTTTTAAAAATACTTCTTTTATCTGAACAAAAATCAATTAGTTCATAAATTATCTCTAAGAAACTAATAATATGGATTCCAAAATTATAAATATTATATATAGTTCAGAATTGTGTTAATACTATTCATAATCGCTTTTGAACGGCGAGTTTGGTAAGTTATGGTGCGCTTGAACTCGGTGTTGCCTGTAGTTCAAGTTATTGAATTACTTTGAAGAAATAATGTACTATGAAATCATGGGGTGTTACATTCTTCCATCCTTCAACAAATTATGTCCTCGCAATTTGAAATTGTTCTACAAAAATAAAAGGCTGAAAATAGAAATACCATTGTGGGAAAACCCACATCGGAAATTGGGTTAATAAAATTTAGTCTTAATAAGAGGAAAAGAGAAATGAAAAACACTCCGCCAAATTATGTTCTCGATTAGGTAAAAATTGGTGGATATTAGAGACACATAATTGGAGGAAAAACGTAAATATTTTGAGGTAGTGATTGAGGTCATCAATCACAAATAATTGTAGAATTGTGGGGCTCAAATCCACCAATTTTTGATGATTTCAATTACCATCAGTTCAACAAAACATAAGGTATTAGGATAACACATTTTTAGTTTTAAGATGCCTTGCCTAAAGTTTATTAATTTATTTCCTCATAGAATAAGAGAAAAAAAATTTAAACATGTCAAGTAGATTTCAATCCTTTAATGAATTTCTGTCCCAAACTCATCTTTCACTCGAAAAGATAATAGAACTTAAAAAAATATTCTATTTCTGCTATTCGTATAGGGTTAAAAAATCGAATTTATAATTTATCTACCAGACCAATTAAAAAAACTACATTATTCAATCCTGGACATCACATGGGTTAGTGATAGGTGATACACAGTTGTTTCCATTCAGTTGTGGGTTCATGTCTCGCGACCTTTCAGACGTGATGGGTTGACGCCCGACCTCCGGGTTGTCCTTTTTATGGGAATCCAAATATAACCATAACAACAGTATCCATTTTCAAACATAATCCCTTATAGCCTTTAGAATTATCTGAAATACATATATCCAAACTCTCAGTCCAAAATTTATAAGGATGTTAAACATAATGAGGATCCTTTTTTCCAAGTAAAAACATGTGAATGCATTTATCATGTATTCTTTTACAACACTACAACATCCTGAAATACTAAAATCAACCGTCTCTTATTCCAAAAACACTACCTCATTATCAGGACCATATAAAGGATTACCTTTCCTTAAACCATCAAATTTTTAAAAAGTGTATCTTACTATTAATTCATTTTTCTTAGAACCATATAATCTCAAATCCTAAATAAAATAGTACTATAGTATAATCCTTATTTATCTTCACATTTCATCTAACCAGTATACTGTTGATACAACAGTCAAATGAAATAACAACATAAGAAGACTAGTCATTCCTCTTCATTTGAGGTAGTATCAAAACGTGATTATAATCCAATAACATCATTTGCGGTATACTCTTATGATTTGGACATTGGATCACATGATCTCCCAACTCCTTGCTGATGAAACATTGTACATTTGAATCCTTTTTCTTACCCTTGCAGTCACGTACTTGGTGTCCTTTTTCTTCATACTTATAACAAATTCACATTACCTTCCGTAATGTTCTAGATTGTTTCTTCTCATAGTTATCACATATAGGAAAATTATTCTTTTCCCTCTTCCCTTTATCCATCTTCTTATCTTCCATTATATTCTTCTCTTTCTTCCCTTCAATGACATAGGACTCAGATAATTCATTACTTATCTTATTAACACGTGATATTATTTCTTCATATGTTGAGAATACATGGAAGACTATTTCCTTTCCTAATGTTTTCCTAATACCGTGAATGATATGATCCTTCTTACTCTTTGGATCATACATGTTACTGGAGTTCACATTCCTTCTACTAGGTGCATTTATATACAATGGAATACACTAGGTCAGTTTATGAATTGCAATAAATAATTCCAAACTTGTAAAATACTTAACATAAATTGAACAGTTTATGGATATAATTTATCAAAATATTTACTTTGAGGAGGTATATACTCGTAGATCCTTCATAAATATTTGTAAAGAAAATGATAATTATCCTAATCATATCCCTCGAGAGTGTCGTAACCAAGAGTGTTGTAAGGACCATTGACGTGCACCAGTTCCCATTCGAGTCTAGCTCAAAGCGGTGTTTTCGGGTTTTACCCCTAGGTACATCTGTGCCAGAGCTGCCTCTACCTGCTCGTATCCAGACAGGGATGTATTTTCTTGAATAACTCACAAAATATCTACATTACCAAAATTCTAGGAAGTTCTAATATACTAATCCTCAATGTCTATCTTAGGTTAATGTGCTCTAATCAGAGTTTATCTAAATCTAATTTCCAAGGTTATTGCTAAACTTACTCGAATATCAACTATAAGGCCCCAACCCCAGTTACCCAGAGTCTGTGCATTATTTTAATAAATTTGCATGATTAGAAGGAATCAAGTCCTGAAAGACCGATCAGTTTTGCAGTCTTGGAAAATAGATTACATGCATGGATGCAACATTACACATTAGAAAATGAAACACAACATAAATGATCATTTGAGTACTCCATTAATCATCTAGCTTTAACACTGCTTATCAATCATAATACACTTCTTGGAATACTGAGAAAATTAAAACATAAAAATTGGTGAGCTCAAACGCTTAGTAAGGGTATGTTATACAGCGGAAAATTACATAAATATTATACATGGTGAATAATTAAAACCACACGCCTTTAACAATAGTAAACATGAATACTTTAATTTAAATAATATGAGCTGAGTAAATAATGTCATAATAAAACATAATCATGGGTATTCTACTAGTTTAATGACCACATGAACCATCAATATTATTTCCATAATGAGGGAATGTATAATTTCAGACATTCTGAAACATTTTGTCAAGGCCTTGACCAAGACATCTAAAAATTAATAAGGCCTCGGCCAAAACCATATATCAAATTGGGAAAGGGCCTCGGCCAATTCCTCATCTAGTTGTCTCATGAGACCTACCGATGCATCGAGGAGCTATAGCAGGCTCCACTCAACACTTACTAAGCCCAATACATTCCTCATATGAAAAGGTTGAAATGTAATATAAATTTTTTTATTAAAACTTGCATACGAAATGTCAATACATTAACAATAAACCATGAATGATATAAAAATAGTACATCCATAGTCAAACATATCATAACTCATTAAATACAATATAGAATATTGTATTATAATAAATCAACCTCAATCAAAAATAATATCCAGTAATGGATGTTGACATAGTTGAAAATGATGAGTAAAACTTTTTGAGAGAAATATCCTTTTTGTAAAATAATATAATGGTCCAAAATACATAATGGAAGTAAAGTAAAATATATTTTCGAATCAAAGTTTCCCATAAAACTTTGAAACATTTTAAAATAATTATAATTTTAAAACATTCATGTCTATGTAAATAAATCCGTAAAATCCTTTTAAAAACATAGACATTAATTAAAAATATTTTGAAAGATAAATCTTTAAAAAATTTAAAATTATGATCTTGTAAAATAGTACCTTTTACAAATCCTTAAAATATTCATTTTGAAATAATTTATATAAAAAATGGACATGGATGATAAAAACTTCCCCGTAAATACTTACACATAAACAATCTCAGATAATACTGTGACTGAGGAATTAACACTTACAAATTTGGTAACTTACGAAACATACACCCCATTAAAGAGGAATCATACAATGAATATGTAAATACACATAAATTAAATTTTATTATGCAATTAATACAATTAATGGAAGTACATACACCACAAAAAAGGTAATGGTGGCAATATGGAATAAATCTCACGGAAATAAAGATTGAGATGAAAACCCCTTACCTTGCACTTTCATTTAGTCAAGGGTACATTTGACCTCATATATGATGACTATAGTATGTTATTAAATTATACCAGATACATATTAATATTTATGATATCATAAATTATACCTTTAGGACATTATACTACCCATTTAATAATAATTTCCATGTTATATTAATATTTCGGGTAATAATCGCTTTCATTATCGTACATGTTTTGACATGTTACTGTTGATTGTATCACTTAGATAATGATTTATATAAATCCAGAATATAATAAATGATTTATATATCATATATATTTATAATATAAATATGTATAATTGACATATATATGAAATTCAAAACACAGTTTATGGAGATGGTAGTTCGTACGTACAAATAAACGATGTTTCAATTTTCATATAGTATTGAATGGAAATAAGTGAATAAGATATATGTATGTACATAAATACCTATATATATAAATATTAATATCTCCAGTAGTATTATTATTTCATATATTAAATACTTATTAGTAATATAAATTTTTATAATCATCGATGACTGGTGATCTTGGAATTGAATCTTATCGCGTCGTGGAGACGGTAATCCGTACGTACGCACGAGTGAAAGTATCTTTTTTTGAAATTAAAATAATATATAATTTGATGTAATATGATATATACAGAATACTTATCATGTTATATTTATTATTTACATGAAATACATGTCATTATTATACCCATCGAAAGAATGATTTATTGAATAACAATTACACCACAACGTGGAGACGGTAAGCCATACATACGCACGTATGGTGACATGTCATTCAAAGGATGGATTGAATTATGAATATGGTTGTACCATATTTATAATTACATCACTGTATATATAAGAGACTGGATTTATTATTTTATAATGGACATAACAATGAAATAAGAAGTGGAAGAAGAAAGGAACTTGAATGAGGGTGGTGAAATCATTACCTCTTCTTCGTGTTCTTACTTTTGATTTGATCAAAAGGGCTTTGTAGGATGGCTTTCTGATCAAATTAAGGCCTCTAGGATGACGTGGGGAAAGTTGGAAGGATATTTTGGCAGAGTTTGGCCGAACCTAAAGGCTTTGGAGGCGTGAATTTGAGAGAAGGGAAGTGCCTTTTTATAAGCGGGCTGAGGGGTACTTTTGGGAAAACTTAAAATATTATTTTATAATATATTCGTATTCGGTTTATAATGGCACAAAAGTTACTTATTTCAAATATAGAGTAGGGATGGGTCGAAATAATCTCAACCAATAGGTTCTATACAAGATTAGGATACCATTTTAACTTTATAATTTAGATTTAACTCTAAGTTAAATAATTTAACTTTTTCCATGTCTTCTTCTATTCTTACAGTATATGGTTAATAAAATTACTATATACTACCAATTGAACCCCAATTGGTGCACTAATGTCATATATATAAATATATAAGTTTTTTTGGAAAAAGCATAGATTTTTAGTACCATTATATCAATGAATAATATAATATTTTAAAAAAAACTATTTTATGTCAATTTTGACACTATTTGGTATTTGTTTTTTTTGTTAAAATAATAACAGCTTGATTAAATCAAAAAATAATACATTGAATCATTCTTAACATGTCATATTCACCTAGAAAATTTGTGGATATCATAAAAACGTTGAAATTATATATATTTTAATATTTATAATACCATTTATTTGATTCTTTCATTAATATTGTAATTACTGCATAACCATTGTGTCATAAATATATTAAATTACCTAATGTCTAAAAATTATAAATAAACAACTATTATGTAAGAAATATTTTTTGATTTGTAATTAATATTTATAATTGAATTTATCTTTTGTATAACCCTTTATTAAAAATGTTTTATTTATTAAACATTGATTTTAACTCTATTTAGACTTCTTTGAATTAAATAATAATAAATGTCCTAATCTAATCCATGTGGACCTAAATGATAATATTTTATTCCTAATGTTGTTTTCGGTCGAGATAAACTTGTTCAATAGAGTTAAAACATTTGTTAGGATATTATTAATATCATATTTATCCTTAATTAGCCTATTTACTTTTAACTGTGGTAAATAAAAGTAAAAACCTACTATCCACCAAAAATTATTATTATCTAATTGAACCACATTCTACTTCATGATATCAACTGTGTCTCTAATATTTCTGAAATTCTACTCACAGAAGCGGTAAAATTATGTTTTATGTGAAATTGTAAATTCTCCGGGGATGTGGGTAAAAGATGGTGAAAAGTTCAATAAAATTTTTACATATCTAAAATTATTCTAAACTATCTCCAATTAAATAAATTGAACTTATATAGGTATTATGTATCTATTTTGAACATTATTAAATTTAAATAAAATAAATAATTATTAAAATAAAAATTCGGTTTTAAACTATAACTCATTGTTTTTTCACTATTCAAAAAAAGTTGAATGTTTTCAGAAAAATACCAAAAATTCACCCTAAGTTAATTCAAATATTATGAATCCAAAAATTAAGTCCATTTTACCAAATTCAAAATAGAGAAGTTTCATTTATTAATATAAAAATAATTCTCGCTGTCAAAACCAAAAAGCGTATTTTTAAGAAACATTATCTATCAAAAGATTGACACTTGTTTATGTCCAATCTCAAAGTGAAATTACATAAAATGGACGTCATTGGATTAAATGGTGAAAATATAATCAATTTATACTTTCAAACCATTAAAATATATAGTTTAACACTATAATATATTTTGATTAAAAAAGTTGTTTTCAGTTAAAATATAGTATTTTTCACTATTCACCCAAATATGAAGGTTATCCGAAAAACACCAAAAATTTATTGAAAGAAAATTCCTATGTCCCAATTCTAAATAAGAAGTTTATTATTTCAAATAGAATATATAAAAGTTTCAAATATTGGATTTTAAAAAGGGTTCACCATTAAAAGCCAGTATAATTTCATTTTTTGTAAAATAGTTCTTTTATCTGAAAAACATCAATTAGTTCTTATATTATGTATATGAAACTCATAATATGGATTCTAAAATTATAAATATTATATATAGTTTAAAATTCAATTTATACTATTCATAAACTCTTTCGAACAACGAGTTTGGTAAGTTATGGTGTGCTTGAACTTGGTGTTTTTTATAGTGCAAGTTATTGAATTACTTTTATGAAATAATGTATTATGAAAACATGAAGTGTTACAGGAGGCTTGTTTCTTCAACGTGAATGTTCTATGTCTTTTTTCATGATCTACAATAGGTGTTTAAATTAATGGGGTTGTGTGTCACTTAGTGAGCATTCCATGTTGGTCTACCATGTTTGTTTTGTTATCCTTTTCTTGTTGGAAGTGATTTTTAATCACTTTGTTTGTGATTCGTAGGGAAATCATTGAGTTATAAAGGAGTGGTGGTTTTTTAATTCATATTAAGTCTTTTTTTGGATTTTTAGGGGAAGAAAGCATTACAGTGGGGAAAATTGTCACTCTAAGTTATTGATATTCACCATTTCTTTCAGTTTTTGTTTTTACCACAATTATGTTCTCGAGAACTGGTTGTGAAGGGTTTGAATTTTAGGGACATTCTTCCCATCATTCATTGTATAAGCCTTTCTCCCAAGGTTTCCCATCTATTTTTGGATAATATCAGTGTTTTGGGGTGGGAAGACTCTAGAACACGATTGAAGGATGGTTAGTGGTACCTGTGCACCTCATCCCGAGTAACTATGTGGAAGCTCTTGTCTCAGCTAGAAGAAACATCATGGATACCACATGGTTAGTTAGACTGAGTGGGTTTCCCTTATAGTAGTCATCCATATTAGTAGGGGAGGTTTCATCATCTCTGTAATGACCCAACTTTATTACATTATATATACATGAATATTATTCAAGAACATAATTCCTTTCACATTGATGGTCTTTTAAGGTTTATAATTTTAGATAAATGGAATATAACAAATACATACAAATCTACATTTATATAGATTTTATACAACAAAAAATAGTATCCATTTCCTTAAAAATATAGACAGTTTCAAATAAAGGAATTTTTCATGGGAAATTCATCATTACATTTATCTTGTCTTTTATCATTTCCTTACCCATCTCTATAAATTGTGAAAATAATTCAAAAACATTAGTTGATAATTGAATGATCAGTAAGGGATATAAAAAAGAATGAAATAAACAATAGTCCATGAATAATTGTAAACGTCTGAAATCATTTTATAAAAGACATACTTGTCACCCATATTTGATTTCTTTTTGAAAATATAGATTTCCATGGTATTTTCAAAAAACATTTAGAACATAAATAGAGCCAGAAAAGTATCATGGAGAATTACTTTCATAATAATGTAACCTTCTTATCTACGATGTGATTTTTAACCCTCATGGGTACCATACAATGTAACCCTCACGACAAACTTCTTGTGAAACCATCATAGTTACACTTGGAGTAACGATACAATAGATATCCAACAAAAACATACCCAATGAATTGGATGGAGATATAGGTCCCAACATTCATCATAAACAATTCCCATGAACCATAAAACAATCCAACAACATGAATAATTTTATTAATACATTTCTTTTTAATTTTGCAAAAAAGAATATTAAAAGAGGATTTTAAATGAAAACCCCCTTACAAATATCATATAATTGATATGAGACTTAATAGTGTGGATGGAATAATTATATACAGTATAAATAAAAAAAAATTAAACATAATATGAAAATATTTAATAACAAAAACAATTAAGAACACTTAAATAATTGAGGAGAAGATTAACCCAAAGAATAGAAATTATGTTATGAATTCCCTTTCCATGGGTTTTTTCTTACTTCAAACCTGCTTAAACCACCTGTATAATGGTTAATAGAGTTTTATTAATATATTAATGAATCATAATCAAGTTTATAACACCTAATATGATCATTTCATCGCATCATTTCACCATTTAATTATTAGTATTTCGTTCCTACCATTTTTTCGGTTGCCCACATTACAAGATTTCCATGGTCGGTTTGTATTTTCTTTTCCTACTTTATGAAAATTAAATTCTAGAATTATAATTAAAGGGAATTAATTTCTTTCCATAATAATAAATGGTTCCATAAATAATTATGGTTATATGTTATGAGGATGAATCATTATAGAAATCATTATTGATATTTGTTTAGATCATTTTAGCAATTCAGTGATAATCACAAACTAGTTTCATTATATAAAAAAACAATATGTATATATCTTAACTAAGTAAAATTAAATAAGATATATCATACACTTTAAAATATTTTTAAACTAGTAAAAAACTTTTATAACAAGTTTTGATGGAATTATAGGAAATTTAAGAGACGTTGTTCATATTGTCAGTAATTCGGCACATTATAGACAGTGTTTCTATTTTTTGAATAAAAGAAGTCGGAGAGGAAAAAATATGATTAATTTTTATATAGACATGATAAAAATATAGAATAATTATAATAATGGAGCATTCATTACTCTTTGATAAAGGAAAGATAATAGTGTATAAGAAATGTAAAGAATCGAAATGAAATCACAAGAAAATGAAAGAGGATCTTTGACTCTTGATCTCTTCTCCTTGGGATCCTCATTAAGGCACATGGTGTTGGACTATTGGGGAAACCAATAGGTTTTGGACATGTTTTAGGGTCTTGGGATGAGTATTTGGAAAACAATTATGCAAGAATCATGGCTTTAGTGGTGTGTGAGGAAGAGGGGGTGATAGTGGTATTTACAGTGGAGGGGAGAAGGGGGTGAGGATGGTATTCATGTTACTCAAAATTGAAATATAAAAATTTGAGTTCAGACCAAGGGTAATTACATCAAACATGAATCCATTAAGAGAGTATTTAATAGATAATATATATATACAGTGTATTACAGTATTTTAATATTCATTCAAAATTAAATAATTTTTTAAAATTCACAAAAATTCACCCTGACTATTTTTTTAAAAGGTTGGGGCCGAAGCCTCAATTTATTATTTTTAAAGCAAATACATATTTATACTGGGTAGAGGGTGACCCATAACATAGCCCGAAGGCCGAAGGCCATGTGGCATGAATACAAGGCTTGAAAGCCAATTTTTTGGCCCAAAGGACCCCTCAGTGAACAGTACTGCTACAGTACCCGCGCTGCTACCGTCCCTGCTAGAGTAATCACCACCGCTATAGTACCCGCTAAAGTCCCTATTGCACTACAGTGTCGCCGCTGCTATAGTTCCAAGGCTGCTACTGTAACCTGGAAATTCACCCTGACCATTTTTCTAAGTGAATAATTCAAAAATGGGGACCATTTTTTCAAAATAACAGTTCAAAAAATGCTAAATGTAATTTTTAAATAATATAAAAATATATTTAGAATCATTTTTTTAATCTATAACTCATTTTATATAATTATAAAAAATTAATCAATATTTTATTATATTATAAAAACATTAAAATAAACTAATAATATTATTTACTAACCATATAGATCATATTATCATTCAGAAGGGTATGTTACTATTCTAAAACAGAACATGTTTTCTCTACTAGATTATAAATAAAATTTTGATCACAATGGTAGATGATCATTTTTTGACATTCCAATCATAAAAATGGAAAAATAATGTTTTATGGATAGTTTATAAATATCCACATAAAAAAGATTCTGGCATTTAAATTCATTTTTAAATCATTGGTGTTACTTTCTCCCTAATTTATAGAAATTTCCTCCTCTTAATTTCTAAATTACATATTAAATAAGTGAGGGTACCTTTCCCTCGTCGAATTTTCATATTCCTAGGTTGCTACGTCAACCATTTGGTTTATCATTAAATCATTACATGATGTATTACCTAACGTCAAAAAACATGCTACATATGATCAAGAATATGAATAGTTTTTTCCTCACAAGAAAGGTTCTCTTCCAACTGAAAAAAATCTGGGTTCAAGGCATGAGATGAATATGCACATACATTCTCAATATAAAAACATGAAAAACAAAGTGTATTTGAGATAAACATAGAGGAAAATTTAATCGGTAGGTGACTGGTCCAAAATTCTTCATGATTTCATAAGGTCCAATGAACAGTGGACATAGCTTTCCTCTCTTACTAAAATGAAAAACACTTTTCCATGGTGGGATTTAAAAAAACATAATCACCTAACTCAAAATAATATTCTATCCTCATGTTGTTTTCATTACTTCTCTACCTACTATAAGCTATCCCCATGTTTTTTTGGATCTTATTCCCTTTCTCAGCCACTTCCCCAAATAATTGTACTCCCATCAATTTCGTTTCCCCAGAATTAATCGCAAAATGTTGGGGTTCGACACTGATTCAAATACAATGCCTCAAAATGTGACATCTATATACTGGAATGAAATTTTTATATATGAATACTAATCTAATGGACGATATTGATCCCAACATCCCTGGTAGTTTATTAAACGAGCTCAATCCGTATCCTCCAATGTCTAAATCTTTCATTGTGACTATCCGTTTTATTGATAATAAAAAGCTATAATGAAATTTATTTTTGGTCCAAATGAATTATGAATTCCCTTCCCCAAATTTGATTTGATCGTGGGATCCATGTCAGATACAATAGAAAAAGTCACTCCATGTATTCTAACAATATATCTAAGGTATAGTTCTAAATGATGATCCAAAAAACCTTATATATTGAATAGGAAGAAAATGTGCAGATTTAATCAGTTTGTCAAAAGTCACCCAAATCACATTGTTACCTCTATAAATCTTCGGTAGTCCCACCACGATATCCATGGATACATTTTCCCATTCAACTCAAGATATAATAAGGACTGAAGCATCCCCATGGGTAACATCTGTTCTACTATAACCTGTTGAAATGTCTAAAATTTCACAGTAAATGTGGCAATATCTCTTTTCATTCCATATCACCTATAATACCTATGAAGGACTCTGTTTATCCTAATTCATTCAGGTTGAACTAAAATTTGAGAACTACGAGCTTCACACAACAAATATTTCTTCAACTAGTTATCACAAGGAACACACAATGTTTTCCAAAAATCAAAACACAATCATTATATAGCTTAAATTTTGAAAACATACCCATTTTTACAAATTATACATTTTTCATTAGCTTATAGTCTTCATTCCACACAAGATATTTTCTTATATAATAACAACGGCTGCACGAAAAACTGAAAAACTATAGATGTATTTCCATCACTAATAAATTTTAAATACAAATTCATCAAATAACTAATCAATGGATCATGCTATAAATATAGCATCATAAATGATGCATCATATATTTGACTCAAGGCATCCATCACATTTTGTGCTTTTCCAGGATGTTAATTGGTTGTGTAATCATAATCCTATAATAGTTTAAGGAATCCTTTCAACCTCATGATTAATTCATTCTGAGTGAATATATACTTATGACTTTTAAAGTTAGTATATATTTGACATTTGGCTCTGTATAAATGATACTTTCAAATTTTAAAAGAAAAAACCACAACTTCAAATTCCAAATCATTTTTGGGATAATTTAACTCATGAGGTTTTAGTTTTCTTGATGTATGACAAATTACGTGATCATTTTTCATCATAACAAAACCAATCCCTTTCCATGATGCACAACTATAGATGAAAAAATTACAATTTCTAGAAGGCATATCCAAAATTGAAGCATTCGCTAATCTCTTATATAGTTCCTGAAACCAGACATCAAATTCTTTTTTCCAAATAAATGTAACCCCTTTTTTATTAACTTATATAGTGGGCTAGATAATCATAAAAAGATAATAAAAATTAAATAGTAATAACCCATTATTCCATTAATTCTACAAATTTTTGTAACATTTTTAGGTCTTGGACATTCATCAACCTATTATCTTTTGGCCGGATCAACTGTTTTTCCATCCATATTTACAATGCTCCCCAGAAAATAAATATTTTGCAAACAAAAAAAATTAATGAATCTTCCATACAGTTTCTTTTCAATTATGGTTTGTAAAACAACCATTAGATGTTTTTTCATACTCCTCTTTACTTTTATGAAATAGAAAATTGTCATCAATAAACACTACTAAAAACATATCTAAGAACTCAAAAAATATTATTTTCATAAGATCCATGAGTATAATAGGTGAATTATTAACCGAAATAACATAAAACCATATTCATAATGCCCTAATCTAATATATAACACAGTCTTTGCTATGTCTTCTTCCATTAGTTTCAAATAATGTTACCCCGACCTCATGTCATCATTAAAAAAATATTTTTCTCCCTAGAGGAAATCAAACTAGTCATCAATATGAGGAAAATAATGCTTGTTTTGAGAAATGATGTTATTAAAGGATCTATAATCAATACAATGTCTCATGGAACTATCATTCTTTTTAGCAATCAAAATAATACCACCCATGATGATGTGTTAATATTAATGAATCCTTTATCAAGAAACTCCAGAAAATGATTTATCAATTAAATAAGTTTCATTTGAGACATTCGATATGGGGGGTTTAAAGTTTTCATAACATCAAGAACTATGTCAATTGTGATTTCCTCATCCCAATCATATATAACATTGGACAACACATCATAAAAAACATCATGATATTCATTTACCACTAGAACATCATTAATCTAAAAATTTCCATTGTTATTATAAATATGATAAAGATAACTTTCCTTTCCATCATTCAATAATTTCTCAGCTACCAAATATTTTATCAATTGTATGGTTTCATTTAATCTAAAAAATTAATCTCCCTCTGAAAAACAACTTCTTTATTTCTGCAATATATATTTGAATGATTAACAAAATGTATTTCCATACTCATAATGACATTAAACTCTACAAAGGGAAAATCAACAATGTTTGACGGAAATGACTTTCCATAGTATACAATAGAAAGATTCTTATAATTACACTTTTCTATAATATCCTCCCATGGATTTTTTACAATATCTACAGGTCTAGTTTTTTGAGGTGGTATATTGAAATTACTAGAAAATTTTTCCAGAATGATGGAATGTGTAAGCCCCGTGTCAAACAAAACATTAGAAATATATGAGTAATCACACAATGTACAAAATAAAACATAATTGGATAGCCTATGATCTTCTATTGTAGTCTCAAAGGATCTCAATACACCTTTCTAGTTATAATCTGGATTCATTGGATCAGTCAGATGTCTCATTGGGTAGAAATTTTCATAATGACATATATCACCACATTTAAAACCTATTATAGTTTTCTTTTATATATTACTCATAGGATAATTTTTATTCCAATATGAGGTTAAATTTCCAACCAAACTACATCAAAAACAATTCCAGGTTTTGGTAAGGCATTATCTATGGTGCTATGTTCCACACTTTTATCAAACTAAAGAATGGACATTCTTTTTATTAAAATTATTTGGTTTATTCTAATCCATCTATTTTAATATGGATATCTTCCCCTATTTGTTTTAAAAGTGAACATCATCATCATAAAACACCATTTATACCCCCTATACACATCAGACAATTTTCTTATAACCAATTAACTCACTGGAAGCCAATCCCCTTTCATATATTGGTTTCAATCCTTATTAAAAATTGTTTATTTTTTAATCAAGATAAGATTTGGATAATACCTCATCATCCAGGTGATGTTTTCTTTATACAAACCCAATGATTCAATCTCTTTTTGATTCAATTTATGTAATTTCTTCTCTATACTATGTCGAATCACCATAGGAATATTTTTTTTCAAGGAAATGACTTTTATATTCATCATAATATAAGGCATCAATCTCCTCAATAATGTTCTTAACCATTGACCACCACTTATCTTCTTCAAATTCACACTGATAAATGGAAATACATTCCCTTTGATTATTTGAACATACAATAACAAAAAACTATCTTTTCAAGGGTTATAATCCATCCTTCAGATGCTACAGGGTTAGAAGATCCATGGAGAGAAGGAAGGTGTTTCCTTATAAAATATGGCACTGTCATCATGGTCCATTGTGGTAGCTTTGGATGTTATCTTGCCTGGATGAAACCTCAATTTATGTTATGTGTCAGCTAAGGCATTGCTTTCACAAACTCTTTGGTTCTAATCCCTACCATTATCGACTGCAGATTCAATAGGGTATCATTCTATCAGTTCCTTTCTACATCATCTTCAATGTTTTTTGTATAGAAAACCATTCTAAATAATCATATATTTGGTTAAATAAATATTTTAATATTTAAAATTAAATATAGATTAAAAATCATTTATGGTATTCTTTTAATATCATCAAAACCCCTAATGTAATCTTCACCATCCTCTAATACCAACTATAATGACGCAACTTTATTACCTTACAGAATCTAGAATTTTAGTCGAGAACATACATTCTTTCACATTGAGTATTGAATAGAAACGTAATGACGCTAATATTAATTATTAATATATATAATATTCAGGTTTTTTTTTTCTAAATACCATTTTAGTGCATTTTAATCTTTGAACATTAATTCACACTATTATTGTAATTCCCTCTTAAAATGCACTATTACGTGGTACGTTTTTGAACAACTCGAAAAATACAAAATTGTCTTGATTTTATTTTCATATTTTATGTTCAGGTATCCCATTCTATAAGGAACAATTAATTAATTTGGATCACTTGAATTTTCACATTGAAAGACCACCAAAATGGGATTTCATTCCAACACATTCTGGGCAATGTAAAATGGACATCATCCCAATAAAGAGATTGTGTCAGCCAATATACAAGCCAAATGGTTATCAGAATTTATCTGAATATAGAGAACAAAATGGGGAACATTTCATTAAATAGTGAAAATAGTTAATTTAGTTAATTTAATGGTGTTTTCAGCGGCCCAATTGGATGATTAAATTTTGGTCCAGATTCTATGTCCCAGAAAAACAAAAAACTAGTATAATCATATCTCAGAAACAACATATTATTTTGGGAATAAATTTTACAAAAGGTAAAAGGCATCCAGGGATTCATGATTCTCTTCTTTGGCCCACTCCTATTTGGCCATCTCGAAGGGAATCTAGGTGCCTCTGTTCGGTTGATGCAAGCTAGCAGCAGCTTCAGGTCGATGGTGGAAAAGTCTCTTCTCCTAAACATTCAACCACAATAGGCCAACAAACATTAATATAAGAGATTTGTAATGATGGTGGATCGTCCCAAGGCTCCCAAAATTATAAATTAATGCAGTGGTTTTGGAAGATTTAATCATCATTGAGCTTCGTTTTCATTGTAATGTTATTATGCCGATTTATCATTGTAACATTATTCTCTCTCATGTAAGTTGATCGAATCACCTTAGTTATTAATAAATTCTGCACTTCTCCTCTTATGTTTTTAGTCTTCATAACACATCGATAGCGTTGGTTCAGGGAGTGAATTTATTCACACAAAACCTTGTGAAATTATCACACAATGGTGGAGTGATCTTTATTTCATTGTCTTTTTTTAATTCTATAGTTTTCACTCACGAGTCTACATTCTGCTTCCATTGAAACCATAGAATCAATGGAGGGATATACCAATTATGGGTTGATCAAAGGGAGTATCAAGGGTCTCTATTGGATTTTATTTCTCACTCTATTTATGTCTAATTACTCATTTTTAATTGATAAATGTGTTTGATTATTAATAAAATATTTTGTCCTTGTTGAATTTAAGGCCTCACACTTCAAGTGGTAATACAAACCTTTACATTGGAGTCCTCAAAACATTGATCCTTAAAGTTTAAAGGTGATTAGTATTACGGTGTCTTGGTTTTAAACTAGTGATTTATGATTTTTATTTATCTAATTAAATGAACCCATCTCAAATATAAGAAATTGAAATAATTGAAAAAGGAATGCATCTAATTTACCGCATGTGAAAACCTAGGGTAAATTCATTCTTTTAAATTGAATTCACTTAAGTCTCTTAGTGTTCACTTCATCCTATAAAAAATCAACCCATCTATAGCTTCATAATAGCCATGAACTATCCATAGAATGCACGTGTCTATAGGTTTCTTCTTCGGCCTCTGAGGATTTGATAACCATAGAAACTACAAGAGACCGCTTAAACCTGAAATCATGGGTAAATTTGTGCAAGACCAAATTTTGGTGCTACTGTCAGGGACCTAAGTAAGGCATATAAAGACCCATTATATTCTCCCATATATCATCTATTCTCATCCAAATTCTATTGTCTTTTCCCTTTATATTTTTTTTCTCTCTATTGGCTCAATTTGACCTACATTCATGACCAATCAAACCGTCTAGTTAGGATTGATAGTGTAACACACCGAGATTTAATGAGAAAAAATAATTTTTTAATTTATTTGGTGTCTTGTGTTGTATGCTACACCAAGATTATCATGTACTATATGAAACACTGTATTATCTTGAGGTATACATAACACTATTCTTGGCTTGCATTACACACAATCGCGACCTTCCTCGATAACGTGTATAGTACGCAATAATGGGTTTTACTAAACAACGATATATGGTTACAATATTATTATTAACTAATTTTTATGAATATTATTAACTACATTTTCAATTTGGTAACATTATTAGTCATCTTACACATTTTCTAGAACATGGTATGAGAACAAAATATTTTTTTTTTGGTAAAATAAGTATTTTAAAAAAAATACAGTTTTTCCACCTTTTGATGGAGCACCCACATTTAATATAGGTTTTCACATGTTGATATGTTAAATTTGAAAAAATAAAATTCTTATTTGAATCAGGATATAAAAATTTATTTTGGATAAAATTTTCATATTATTCTGATAACTTTCATATTTTAATGAATTGTAAAAACACGCTATATTTTAATTAAAAACAACATTTTGCATCTTAATAATTAATATGGTTAAATTATTATATTTAATGGATTTAAATTATAAATAGAATATATTTTTACCATTTAATATAATTTATGTCATTACCCGTAATTTTACATTAAATTCGTTTGGTAAAAATATTTCTATTTTTGGCAATGTTTTAACTTTTAAAACCCGTTTTCTTATAAACATGTTTAATATTAAATTAATTACTGCAACTTCTGTGTTTGGAATTTTGAAAAATGGATTCCATATTTGAATTTAGTGGGTCCAAATTATGTTAATAGGTTACATTTATTTTTTGTATATTATGAATAGTAACTACGGTAATTTTTATTTACTATAGTTAGAGGTAAATCAGATACTTAAGTGTAAAAAAAAGATTATTAAATTACCTTAATACCTGAAAAAATTACATTGGATAACTGAAAGTCTACCCATCTCACCTAAGGGTTGGAAAAGATTCATTTTATGAACATTTTACCACGATAATAATTTAATTATTATTACAACCAATGAAAGTGACAACATGTCAGTCTCTTAAATCTTATAAGTATAATAATTTTAAGTTAGTGATAAACTTCATGAAACCTCAAACATGAATAGTCTCCAAAAATATATTAAAATTATATACATAATGTAAATTTATTTATAATTTTTAGGGATTAAATAATTACCATTAAATGTGACACAATAGTGATGTTGAAATTATTTTATTGATTGAAATATCAAATGAATGGTTTTAAATATATTAAAATAATATTATATGAAATATTTATTGTCCTCCAAAAATTTTCTAGATAAATATTACATGTTATAAATCTATTAAAACTTTTAGTTTGAATATATATTATGTGTGTATTTTATTTAAATTCAAATAAATGAATAGTGTCAAAATTGACACAATTGTTTTTTATAAAAATAACATAATATAAAATTGTTTACAAATCCCAAAGATATTTAAAAATTATAAATTAAAATTTATATGGTAGAAATAGTCATAACTTATCCAATTATGGACCATTCACAAAACATAAGTAATTATTTATAAAAATTTAAAAATTAGAATCTTATTACCACAAATAAAATTAAATATATTAAATAAGGATAAATCATGTTGATAATGTTTAAAATAAATTCCCAACATATATAAATTTTATTGGTTGATACGAATAAAACCCTATATCATCTAATATTCGGATTTGAGTCATTTTTGGAGGTTTTTAAGTGAGGTTTATTTTATTATAAATTAATATTTCTTATGTTACCAAAGGTTCCCCTCTCCATCCTTATAAAAAGGGAACCCCTTCCCTCTTCTCTTCACACACATTTGAGCCTTCATACTCGGTCAAACCATACCAATTACACTTATAAACCACTATAGTTATATCATAGAGGTTATGGTCTTCTCAAAAGACTAAATCTAGTGCCCTACAAAGAAGCTTAAAAGAGGTGTGTCGAATAATAGGTAATCTCTTCTACCGATTCTTTCAAGTTTATTTCTTCTTATAATTATTCTTCTTTAGTTGTTTAATTATAAAGTAATAATATAAGTATCAATAATATACTGATATGTTATCATAAATATTAAACAACCCCATTTCACCTTCTATCCATGCTATGGAAAACGAAATCATCCTGCATGCATACGTATAGAATACCGTCTCCACGCTGTGGTGTAATTAGTTTTTCCACCACCACCTTACTTGGATGGGAATAATGGTGTAAATAATAACTATATATGGTTATTATAACATCATACTGATTCTGAGATATTATATAATTCACTCCAATTCTATTAAATAATAACGGGAACTGTATCATCGCTCATGCGTACGTACAGACTACCGTCTCCACGAACACGATGAGATTTATTTTCAATGATTTAACATTCATGTATGATTATAAAGTATATATAATAAATAATAATGAAATATATTACATAATAATGATATTATATTTTTGTACATATATATTTTGTTTACTTAATTCCATTTAATTCAATAAAGAAACAAAAACAGCGTTCATGCGTACGTACGACCTACCGTCTCCATGAACGGTGTATTTCATTCCATTTATCGATATATCATATATATTTATATGTTGAATATATATTATATATAAATCATGTTTTACATTCTTGAATTATGTAAATAAGGATATAAGTAATAATATCAAGAACAACAAGTCGAAACACGTATGATAAATGAAAAGATTTTACCCAAAACAATGCTTTAACATGGAATTTACAAAAGAATTGGAAATATAAAGTCATAAGTGAAACATATATGATATTATAACAATGAATATGATTCTGTAATAAGTCAATGACACTATTAAAATAATTATATAGGAGGTTCAGACACATACAAAGAACATCAGACATAAGGTAAGGGACAACTTTTCAAATATCATTTTTATCCGAGTTTTTTTATTCGAAAGTATTTACTGGGGTTCTATTTATCATCCATGTCCATGTTTTCTAAAAATGGTTTCATGTATATTTAGAGTTCTTTTTACCTATTTTTTCCTTTTACAACATGGTATGTAAGGAATATTTCTTTTTGTTACGTTACGAGGTAATTTTTTGACTTTTCCAGTAAAAGTACGAGAAGAATGCTTTTTTAACTTATATGGCATGAATGGATTTTTACGGTTTCATAATACCTTATTTTCATGAATCTTACTCTAAAAGACTTCATGAATATTTTCAACAAAACCTTTGCTTTTAAAATTGCATGACATTTTGTGAAATGAAAATAATTTTGAATTAGAAATTATATTTTCATCAAGAATTTATCTCAAGTGTTTTATAAAACCATTTACCATCTAAGAAGAAATTATTTCATATGTGTATGTTTCATTTATAATGTCTCTGTGATTTACATGGTTTCACTTCTCTTATGATGAAATGATATCCATTTGTTTTATATGGATTATGTTATGATGTGATGATGTTTATGAAACCCATTTTATTCTTTGGCATATGATGAATGTTTTATGTTTATGTTGTGGCACACGTAAGAATGATTTCATTATGAGATGGGTGAGACCTATATCTCCCTCATATTCATTGGGTAAAGATTTATATCTCATGAGATATACATGAATGGAACGGCAAGTTATTCTGGTTTAGTGATACATGACTAGAACGAGGAGTGAACTCGGTTCAGTTTGGGACTTTGTCCACTATGATGGTCTTGGTAGCACTACCTAGGCTACTATGGAAATCATATCAAGTGATTAATGTTTTTCCACAATTACATGTTTTATTCCCATGCTATTTTATCATGATTTATGATCCATTATGATCTATGCCTTACGTGCTTCCATGTTTTATTTCATTTCTCATGAATTTTAAGTATAAACTTTATGTTCATGTTTTTAGGTTCAAATGTATATGGTTGGTATTATTTTCTCCATGATTACCCTTACTGAGAATTTGAGAACACTATTTATATGTTTTCTTTTACACAAGATAATATGAAAGGTTTTAGGTAAGAAAACAAAATGGGAAGATCTTTATGGGAGATGTTGAAGATCATTCACCATGATTAGAATATTATGTTCTGAGTTTCCAAAGACACTAAACTATTACGGTCCTTGAGTGTTGGTTTTTGTTATGTATGAAGTATTCCGCAAAATTAATGAAATGTGCATGTATGTCAAGATATGGGTCTCTACAGTTGGTATCAGAGGAATTGTTTAGTCATCCTTTGGAAACTAGGATGAAAAAACTTTAGTGAGATCCCTGGAGATATTTCTAAGGTATGTTTAGAGATGTACCTAAGGTTAAGTATAACTATAGGTTATAGTCCCAGGATTACAGTAATGATCCTATAATTAGACTTAATATGTAAGATATTGAAGGTACTTCCCCTTTATTAAGTGGTTTTCCTAATATTATTTCTTCCTCTCACAGTTTTCTTTTTGGGTTTTAGACAATGGCTAGAACCCGAAGGAACCGTGTTTATCAATTTAAGGGACAATGCAATGATTTTACTCTTGAAAAAACCAATGTTGTGGGAGATGGAGTAGAAAATATTATTTCTATACTAACACAAGATATGAATCATTCTGGACTTCCGAATGAGCAGAGAGGGGAACAATATTCTATTGAATCCTTTATGAGGCAACGTCCACCTTCTTTCAGTGGCTCTTCTGATCCACTTGTTGATGATGAATGGATCAATACCAATGAAAAGATGTTTTCCATAATTCGTTGTTTAGATCATGAAAAATTCATTTTGGTTGTTTACCATTTAGAAGGTTAAGAAGACCAGTGGTGGACTCTAATTAAGTATACAAGGCCCCAAGATGAAATTGAATCCATGGAATGGGACGAGTTCAATAACTTGTTATTCAATATGTTCTTCCCTTGTATTATTTGAACAATGTTAGTAAAGGAGTTCCTCGAGCTTATGAAAAAGGATGATGAATCTGTGGTCATATATGAGGTGAATTTTACATGGCTTTCAAGGTATGCAGCTGGATTTATCATCCATCCTGAAAACAAAGTTGATCGATTCTTCAGTGGCTTAAAACCAAGACATCGAATGGCATTAACGATAAGAGGCTTTCGTAGCTATGAATAAATTTTTCATTGTGCTATTAAGGTAGAAATGGAAGTCGGTGTTACATATCCATCTCATGGTTTTGACAAGAAATGAAAGATGGAGTTCAAGGAGAAATATCAGAATAATGGTGAAAAGATGATTAATGTTTCTTTATGCTCAATGTGTGGAAACAATTCATGGTGGAGATTGTCTTAAAGGGACTAGAAAATGTTTTTAGTGTGGAAAAGAATGTCATCATGTAGCTGAGTGTCAAATTAATGGAAAAAGGTTTGCTAATGATGTGAATAAATAAAATACTACAGAGAATGAACCGTCAACACTTCAATGCTTCAAGTGAAAGGAAATGGGGCATTATGCTAATAAATGCCATAAACCAAGGGTTAATGATGATCGACGTGAGAAACCTCTTAAGGAAAAGGATAAAGGGAAGTCACATGAGATCACTATTTGTGATGTTGAGTATGAAAACGATGTGGTGGAATGAATAAGTGTTTATGTAACGGTATTCTGAGATAATGTTGTGGAATCTCATTTAATGTATCGTGGAATATTGGAATATCAATGTATTGGATCATTGTGGTTTTTAATAATTTTATGGTACCGGTAACCATGAAAAGTGATTGAAATATTTTTTGAATGTAGTTTAAATACACATAATGAAGGTATAAGTAGAAAATAATATGTGTGAAAGTATTCTTGAGCTCATGACTGATATAAGGACAATGTTTTATCATGGTTTGAGTATATAGAAATTTTGAAATTTTGGTATGTGGAAAGAGTTACCTTTTGACAACATTCCTGTTTTCACTAAGGATCTACAGTAGTTTATGTTTGAAGATAATACGTGATTAAGGTATTGACATGTTTGGAATGCGATCCAAAAAATATATATGGGATAAATGATGGTATTCACATGCTCGGTAAATGAAATTTATAGTAATTGTTTTAATTATACTATGAGCTTGGACATGAGTATTTTTTATAAGTCTAAATATTTGAATGGATTATGTTGGACATAAGTTAGTATTGTATAAGGCTAGAACATTTTTCGATATTATTGATGGAATGTTATAATAATTTATTTTTAGAAAAAAGGACAACCTGCAGGACGAGAGACAACTCGTCGTGTTGGACAAGGTTGCGGGAATCGACGCTAAAAACGAAGTGCGACAAGCCTTTATCGCCTACCAATAGACTGCAAGAAGTCCCTGGTTAGTAGAAACTAGTTTTATTTAATTCTACAGTATGATAGGTGAAGTATAAGTCCATTTTTGGAATCATATACGATTAACATCACCATAGATGGACTTATGTATATTTGATAACTTTTTCTACCATTTTATTTGAGACAGATGGAATGACCCATAATTCTATCACGGGATCCACTAACACTTCATGATTGAAAAATTCAACTTCATTTATTTAAGAGATGTAGTGGAAATTGTTCAAGGCATGAACAACAGTGAGATTGTACCGAATTAAAGTAAGTATTTCTTCTAAATCAAATTGTTTAACTTTTGGAAAATGATCCTGAAAACGAAAAAAGTTGTCCTAGTGTCCTAATATAGGATGAATCAGACAGTACCTTAGATCATCCCAAATTTATGTCTTTCTGATTATTGGATTTTTCATTTCCATGTTCTCTACCACTCTCCATTAGACCATGATGGATAGATTTGTCTTCCATATCCATATTTTAACCTCTGTTCTCCTATGTGGAAACCCAGTGATGAGTTAAATTGGGTAACCGTTATGTTTCATACTCAACTTTTTAATATTAAGTTTTAGTATTCCTTTTTACAATGTGGGTTTCTATGAAATACACTTTCATGTAGTAAACCATTTATAACCCCGACGAAGTTCGAGGGCAAAATTCATTTTAAGGGGGGTAGAATGTAACACCCTGAGCTTTTATGAGAAAATGTATTTTTTTTAATTTCATTGATTTCTTGTGTTGAATGCTACACCAAGATTATCTTGTACTATATGAATCACTGTATTAGCTTGAAGTATACAGAACACTATTCTTGGCTTTCATTACATGCAATCACGACCTTCCTCGATAACATGTGTAATACTTAATACCAGGTTTCACTAAACAACGATATATGGTAATAATATTAATATGAACTAGTATTTATGAATATTATTAACTAAATTTTTAATTTTACAACATTATTATTCTTCTTGCACATTTTCTACAACATGGTATGAGAAAAAAATAATCTTTTTTGGGTAAAATATGTATTTTTCAGAAAATGCAGTTTTTCTTTCTTTTCATGGAGCACCCAAATTAAATATAGTTTTTGACATGTTGATAAGTTCAATTTTAGAAAATATAAATTTTATTTAGAATTTGAGATAAAAATTTACTTTGGATAAAATTTTCATATTATTTTGATAACTTTCATATTTTAATGAATAATAAAAACACGCTATATTTTAATTAAAAACAACTTTTTTCATCAAAATAATTTATATGGATAAATTATAATATTGAATTGTTTTAAATTATAAATAGAATATATTTTTACCATTTAATATAAGTTATGTCATTACCATTAATTTTACATCGAATTCATTGGTAAAACCATTTCAATCTTTGGCAATGTTTTAACTTTTAAAACCCGTTTTTTTAACAACGATATTAATTTAAAATTAATTACTGTAACTTCTATGTTTTGAATTTTGAATAATTAATTCCATATTTGAATTCAGTGGGTCCAAATTATGTTAATAGGTTACTTTTAATTTTTTTTATGAATAGTAACTACGGTAATTTTTATTTTCTGTAGTTAGAGGTAAATTTGATACTTAAGGGTAAAAATAAGATTATAAAATTTCCTTAACACCTGCCAAAATTCTATTGTTTGACTAAAATTAGACCCATATCACCTAAGGGTTGTAATAGATTCATTTTATAGACTTTTTACTATGAAAATAATTTAATTATTAAAAACAAACAAAGTGACAACATGTCACTCTCTTAGATCTTATAAGTATAATAATTTTAATTTAGTGACAAAATTCATGAAACATCAAAAATGAATAGTCTCTAGAAAGATAATAAAATTATCTATATAATGTAAATTTATTTATAATTTTTAGGTATTAAATAATTATCATTAAAAGTGACACAATAGTGATGTTGAAATTATTTTATTGATTGAAATATCAAATAAATGGTTTTAAAGATATTAAAATTAATATTATATGAACTATTTAATGTTCTCCACTAATTTTATATATATATATATATATGACATTTTATGAATCTATTAAATCTTTTAGTTCGAACGTATCTTATGTGTGGATTTTATTTAACTTAAAATAAAGGAATACTGTCAAAATTGACAAAATTTTTATTTTATAAAAAAAAAATAATATAAAGTTGTTTAAAATTCACAAAAATATTTTAAAATTATAAATTAAAATTTGTATGGTCGAAAATGTCATAAATTATCCAATTATGGACAATTCATAACACATAAGTAAATATTTATAACAATTTAAAAATAAGAATATTTTTACCACAAGTAAAATTAAATATATTAAATAAGGATAAATCAAGTTGATAATGTTTAAAATATATTCCAAACATGTCTAAATTTTATTGGTTGATAAGAATACAACCCTATAACATCTAATATTCAGATTTGAGTCATTTTTGGTGGTTTAAAAGTGAGTTTGTATTTATTATAAATTAAAATTTCTTATATTACCAAAGGTGCGGAGCTCCTCCCTTATAAAAAGGGAACCCCTTCCCTCTTATCTTCACACCCTTTTGAGCCTTGAAGTTCAGAAAACCCCTGACAATTCCTCTTCTCAACCTCTCTGGTTATATCATAGAGGTTTTGGTCTTCTCAAAAGACCAAATCTAGTGCCATAAGAAGAATCTTAAAAGAGGTGTGTTGATGAATAGGTAATCTCTTCTACCTATTCTTTCAAGTTTCTTTCATCTTCAAATTTTTCTTATTTAATTGTTTCATTATAATGAAATAACAGCAGTATCAATAATATTTTGATATGTTCTCATAAATATTAAACAATCCCATTTCACTTTATTTCCATCCTATGGAAAATGAAATCACCGCGCGTGCGTACATATGGTATACCGTCTCCACAACGTGGTGTAATTAGTTTTCCACAACCACCTTACCTGGATGGGTATAATGGTGTAAAGAATAACTATATATGGTTATTATAAAATTATACTGATTCTGTGATATTATATCATCCATTCCAATTTTATTAAATAATTATGGGAACGATATCATCACTCGTGCGTACATACGGACTAACGTCTCCACGAACAAGATGAGATTCATTTTCATTGATTTACCATTCAAGTAGGATTATAAAGTATATATAATAAACAATCGGGAAATATATTACATAATAATGATACTGGATTTGTGTAAATATTTGTTTCATTTACTTAATTCAATTTAATTAAATAAGGAAACGAAAACAGCGTTCATTCGTACGTACGGCCTACCGTCTCCATGAACGGTGTATTTCATTCCATTAATCGATCTATAATATATATTTATATTCGGAATATATATTATATATAAATAATGTTTTACATTATTTAATTAAGTAAATCAGGATATAAGTAATAATATCAAGAATAACAAGTCAAAACAAGTACGATAAATGAAACAATTTTACCCAAAATGCTGCTTTAACATGGAATTTACAAAAGAATCGATAATATAACGTCATTAGGGAACCATATATGATATCATAACAATGAATATGAATATTTAATAAGTCAATGACACTATTTAAATCATTATACAGGAGGTTCAGATACATACGAAGCATATCAGAAATAAGATATGAGATAACTTTTCCAATCTCATTTTTATCCGAGATTGTTTATTCGTACGTATTTACTGGGGTTATATTTATCATCCTTTTCCCTTATTTCTAAAAAGGTATTCATGTTTTTTTAAAGTCATTTTTACCCAATTTTTTCTTTTACTACATGGTATGTAAGGAATCTTTCTTTTGTGTACGTTATGAGGTACTTTTTTGACTTTTTCGGTAAAATTATGAGAATAATTTTTTTAACTTATACGGCATGAACAGATTTTTACGGTTTCATAATACCTTATTTTCATGAAGCTGACTCTACAATATATCATAACTATTTTCAAAAAAATCCTTTTGTTTTCAAATTTCATGGAATTTTGTGAAAATAAAATGATTTTGAATAAGAAAAGATATTTTCCTCAAGAATTTATTTCAAGTGTTTTATCAAAAGAATTTTCCATATAAGGTGAAATTAATTCATAAGTGTATGTTTCAAGTATAATGTCTCTATGATTTACAGGGTTTCACTTCTCTTACTAATGAAATGATATCCATTTGTTTTATATGAATTATGTTATGATGGTATAATGTCTATGAAATCTATTTAATACTTTGGGTTAGGATGAATGATTTATATTTATATTTTGGAACGGGTAAGAATGATTTCATTATGAGATGGGTGAGACCTATATCTCCCTCCAAATAATTGGGTAATGATTTATATCTCACGAGATGGACATGGATGGAATGGAAAGTTAATCTAGTTTAGTGATACAGGACTGGAACGAGGAGTGAACTTGGTTCAGTAAGGGACATTGTCCACTAAGATGGTCCTGGAAGCAATGCCTTGGCTACTATGGACATCATATCAAGTGATTAATGTTTTTCCACAATTAAATGCTTTTATTCCAATGCTATTTTATCATGATTTTTGTTCCATTATGATCTATTCCTTACATACTGCCATGTTTTATTTATTTTCTCAAGATTTTGAAGTTAAAACATGATGTTCATGATTTTATGATCAAATGTATATGGTTGGTTTTATTTTCTCCATTCTTTCCCTTACTGAGCATTTAAGATCACCCTTTATATGTTTTCTTTTCCCCATGATATAAAGAAAGGTTTTAGGAATGAAAAAAAGGGGAACATCTTTATGGGAGATGTTGAAGATAATTCACCATGATTAGATGATTATGTTCTGAGTTTACAAAGACACTAAACTATTACTTTCCTTGACTGTTGGTTTTTGTTATGCATTAATTATTACGAAAAATTAATGTAATTTCCATGTACGTCAAGATATGGGTATCTACAGATAGTCCAAGGGCTGGGGTGTCTAGTACACCAGGAAAACTATTTACATTATATCCTAGTATTTCTAATACTCCATAGTTAAATGATGAGGCCATTTCAATAGAATGTATTCAAAGAAACCAACTCATAAAACTGTGTGGGAACCAAAATGAAAATCCAAATGAGTCATCCCAAAACATGGAAATGTAGTAGATCAAACCATGAATGACTACCTAACACCTTCATGGACCAATTCCCCCCATGCATTAGACACAATTAACTAAAATATTCCTACTACATATTTAAACCTCATGTCCTAAACCAACTTCCCAAATTCTATGGAATAGAGTCCGAGATGCACTACCTTATTGTCAAGGAGTTTGATAACATTTTAGAAACAATGTTTCCCCCAAATCAACTAGAATCAGCAAAGATGAGGCTATTTGCTTTTTTCATTTAATTATCGAGTTAAAAATTGGCTAATAAATTTGAGACCATCATACATCAACTCTTGGGACCAATTGCATAGAGAATTCTACTAAAAATACTTTCCCACCATAAAATAATTTCACATAAAAAGAGCATCCAAAACTTTTTTGAAAAAGAGGAAGAGTCGTTTTATGAAACATGGGAATGGTTTAAAGACACTCTAAACATGGTACCTCACCATGGATTTTCAATCTCAGAATATTTTTGAATTTTCTATGAAGGGTTTGGTCAAGGGAAAAAATAGTTCATTAACATGATGTGTAGTGGATCTTTTAAAATCAAAGCCCCAAATGATAATTAGGAGTATCTGGAAAGCCTTTCTAAACAAAACCAAACATGTGGAACATCACTAATTCTAAAAATCCACAAAGAACTACTAGAATTAATACACATAGACAAGAGGAATGCATTAGAGCTAGGATCACATAACTCTCTAGGATGGTTGAAGAGATAGAACTTAGGAAAATCCATGAAACCCAAACTATAGACCATCTTTTCACAATTTGTGACAAATATAACCATAAGACAGCGAATTTCCCAACCATTCCATCCATCATAAGTAATATTTTTGGACGACCCCTAGTGAGAGTATATTCTTTGAACATTCAAAATCATCAATATGAAAACACATTCAACAAAAGGTATAATGACCACCCTGTATTCCAATGGAAAATAACGAACAACCTAGCCAAGGATATGGAAAAAATCCTAACCCCCATTAGAACTTCCAAACTCATAACCAGTTCTAAAACTATTCTTTCCAATACCAATAGCCACCAGTACATTTTCAACAAACCATCCCACCTCCAAAATACCCCATGGTATGAACCAATCTTCTCTAGAATAAACCCAAATTGTTCCACAAAGACTACTTGAAAAAATGAGCAAATAAATGGAATGGATGAACTCAGAAGTCTCTTCCCTAAAACAAGAACTTCAGACCATCAAAACTAGAAAGGCACCCATGCATACTCAGGTGGTACCATCCTCAAATATAAGGGGAGAGTCATGTTTTACTCAAACAAATCATGAACAAATGGTGGATGTGATAGTTTTATGAAGATGGAAATAAATTGAGAAACCTGAAAAACTAATTAAAAACACTTCTAAAGATTCAAAATCGGATGAAAATTCAAATGAACCCAATGATCAAACTAAAAAACATGATAACATAGTAAAAGAAACAAATCTTCAAACAAAAACCTCATATCATACTGAAAAGCATGACCGATTGTCACCTATCGACCGGTCAAAATTCCGGTGCTCTGCTAATGTGTATAGCAGTACTCGGGTCGAATCCTCGGCGATGATACTTTGTAATAGTCGTTTGTTTTTAGTTGATTGTATTTTGATTAGGGGGGTTTGTTTGCAAAGCTTAATTGAAATGATTTATGGATGATGTTTGATTTACCAAATTGATAATGATTGGGGTGAGTTCATCATTGGGGAGTTAAGCATGTGATATCCTTGAGCCTTACTTTGTATTGCATTAAATTAACACCCATGTCATAAGTTGACGTTGATTGGAATTCCTAATTGTGAAGGATTTAATCCAAGCCTTAACTTAACTTAGGGTTCTAATCTCAATCAAAACTTATTTATGGTAGTGTATTTATGGTTCCAATAATCCATAGAAACCACTCGTTAAACAAAACATATCATTCATCCTTGACATATTATGTTTAACATAAACAATAATAATGTAAAGAATACTCATCGAGCAAAACTCTCAATCACTTAACATCCCCAAATTATAACTCACCCCAATGAGAGATTTACTCAGCCATTTTGTTTTTTAATATTCTTGTTAAAATAATTATGATGATAAATTAAGAATAGAAGAAAAAGAAAGGGATTAGAAAAGAGTGGTACGTTGACACACACACACGAACGATGATGATAATTAAAAACGGATTTTCGATTGAATGAGGAAGCAAAAGAAGGGAAGGGGATTCAACTGAATTTAAACTATTTTAGGAACATAAATATTAAACTACAGAAGGAGGATGAGAATAAGAGATATTGAAGAAGTAACATGCATTAAAACAGAATTACAAAGAAAGAGAATTACAAGATTACAAAAATGAAGAACACAAAAGTAAGTGAAAACAAAGAGAGGAGGAAAGGTCTCTCAAGTGAAAACATGAGTATGGTAGGTCCTCCCAAGACTTTTGAAAGGATTTGGCCGTTCCAATATGATATCCTATCTTCTGAAATTCGAACCCCTCTCAAGTAGAGAAGGGGAGAGTATTTATAGCCCAAGGAGTGGACAGTTTGCATTCCCAATCTGTCCCTCCACTTGTATCGCCAATTTGGCTATTCAGACAGCCTAATCATCAAATATAGCCTTCTTCAAAGTTGTATAAAATAATGTTGGACGAATACTCTCAAAACTTGGAGTCATTTGGACTTAAGGATCAAAAGGTATGGCCGGTTTATTAATGAAAATTAAACTGTCCAATTCAATCCAGTCTTTTTGATGTCCATAATCTGAAAGGGTTTTTTAGTATGAAGATTCCTTCAAATACGAATGGTTTATTCAACAAAGTCGGCCACCTATATCTCCTCTTTCACACTGAAAATGTTCAGCTCTATGTGATTTTTAAATCATGAGATATTTCATGCATACTGTACTGATTTTAATTCTCGGACAGAATGTTGGGCTGGACTTCAATGCTTTATTTGGGCCCCTTGTACTTGGATTTGGGCCTTGAAAGTTTTATCCAAGATGAAATGTAGTGTCACCAGAATTATTTTGGAGATGTAATGTTTTTGGGTCTCTTTAGTGAGCCCAATAAATCAATCTTCAAGGCTGGTTCAGTTTGTTCACAGATTCTTTGGTCTTGTTTGTGAGGACCATATGACCCTTCAAATGGAAGAATTGGATCATGGTTCCTTCTAATGAAATGTTTTATATTAAAAGTAGAATCCTCAAAAACATGAACCACACAATTTGGATCAGTATAGTGACATTTATTAGTAAAACATTAAACTGACTCAATTGGACTACTTCTAAAAATGCTCAAAAATTATATTTAATATTAAAACATTAATATTTCACACAAATTATGCACATTTCATATAAAATAAGTAAAGGGGGAATATAATAAGTCATTAAAATATTAATAACATCATCTCCCCTACACTTAGTTTTGTTCATGTCCTCATGTGCAACAAATATAAAAACATGGCAAAATCATTTTCACTCACCATCAAATATTAAAAAAAAATTTCTCCAATCAGGGAAGGTTTAGACTATTTCACTTATCCATATTTAATTACATCACAAATTTGGTTCACAATAATGCATTAGAAACAATTCATTTTTTCATTTTCAAGGTTTTAATTTGAAAATGTAGGCACTCAAAACTTACTCCTCTCAAGATGATAAAAATGTATTTTAGGAGGTTCACTCATTCACCAACAAAAAGTGAAAATCAAGAGTTTGTAAGAGCTCTCAGATTCTATTCCCAAATATAATGTGTACAAGAATGAAGAGGTCTTTTAAGGGGTTTTTCAGTGGCTATGGGACGGTAGGTATATAATGTCCAAAGTAAAAGAGGGGTTAAAAACACCAACATGGAAAAATCAGTGCACATTTTTTTTTTGAAATTTTATTTGAAAGGAAATAGAAACAAATATTTACAAGGGAATGAATGTGTGATGAATGAAAAGTGATGGAGATAGAAAATGGAATATGGTGAGATGATGGAATATGTACAACATGGAAGACTTCCAATAATTACACAATACAAGATGATTCAAGTGTTCTTTTTTTTCTCTATTTTTGCTTTTTTTTTGAAAGTTGTGATTGAAACAAGTCTCACAGTCATCTCCCAACCCATGCTTGATCTCCTCATGGAACTAATTTTAGTAGTTATAACAAGATCAAAGGTTGATGATGAATGATTTTTGACCCACCCAATACACAAACCATTCCATTTTTTTATATTTTTTTTAATTTTTTTTAATATAATTTTTTTTCATTTTTTTTGAACACTTTTCAATGACTTTTGTACAAATGAAAATTACACATATACACCCCAAAGCTCACAGAATTACAACCTCTCCCCCACACTTTAATGTATGATTTCCCTCAAGCATATGATGACACATTGTAAATCAATGAAAGTATGCCCAAAAATGAAGTCCATTCCCCCACACATAAATTTCAATAAATTGTACAATGAAAATCCATGAAGATGTTGGGTGGGAAAAGGTATTAGGCTTGTAATGTGGCTATCAAAAGAAAGGTTTTCATAGGCTTAAAGGGGCTTTCAAGAGTAGGATCAATGTAATGGTAACAGGAGGCTATTTTGGCTATTCTGATTCTCATGTGGCTTAGAAAATGCCTATATCATATTAATGCACACAAAAGATGGAAATTCAGCTCGAAGGTCCACAAACTCAAGACTCAGAATCAGTGGTGAAGACACACAATGAAAAATATGGCCATATATGACCTTGGCATGAAGGCTAATGTTATTCCTCGCGGTAGGGGAGAATCATTTTCCACCAAAAATTGTTCATTCAAAATGTTTGTTATTGACACAAAATTGTTTACCCAAGTTTGAGATAAAAATTCAATATATTTGAGTTTAAAACAAGCCTTTTTACTCCCTAAAATGGTTGGAAAGAATTTCAATATTGGATGATAAGTAATTATGACACCCCTTTTTTTTAATTTTCAATTTTTTTAATTAATTTTTTTTAAATTTATTTTTATTTTTAATGACACATCCACACAAAAAAGAAAATAGAAAAAATGTTGTGGAAGAATGTTGTAAAAAATTGAGAGGGAGAGAGGAAGAAGAGGAAATAGAGATAATAAGAGAGGGAAGAGAGATTGAGGAGAGAGAGAGTTAAAGGGAAAGAGGTTCCCCCTGGTTTGGATTTGGTGGGTCGCCGTTTCCATCTAGTGGTGGGTCAATGGAAGTCGATGTGGAACCTGAAGTGAGTTGCATCTCATGGTGATGCTTTAACCGGTGTCCATTTACCATGAATGTTCTTTTGGAAGAAGGGTCGTGGACGTGCACTACACCACATGGGTAAACATTAGCAATAATAAAATGTCCATCCCAACGAGAATTGAGCTTACCTGGGTGAAGTCGAAATCGAGAATTGAAGAGCATTACCTTTTCACCTTCATGAAATAACTTTCGAAGAATGTGCTTGTCATGGAGTGACTTTTACTTTTCTTTGTAGAGAATGGAGTTCTCATACGAATCGAGTCGAAGCTCCTCCAATTCAGTCAACTGCAACAATCTTTCTTCACCAGATTTTTCACAATCAAAATTACAAGTTTTGACAGCCCAAAATGACTTATGTTGGATTTCAACTCGTAAATGACAGCCTTTACCAAAAACTAGCCTAAATGGAGACATCCCAATGGATGTCTTATAGGCTGTTCGATTGGCCAAAGTGCTTCACCAAGTCTATCAGGCCAGTCTTTTCTTGTGGGATTAACAATTATTTCAAGAAATCTTTTCACTTCTATGTTAGAAAGTTCAGCCATTCCATTTGTTTGAGGGTGATATGAAGTGGATGTTTTATGTAAAACCCCATTCTTTTTTAAAGGTGAATCCATGGTTCTATTACAGAAATGAGTTCCTAAGTCACTTATCAAAGCACGTGGTGTTCCGAATCGATGGAAGATATGGGTTTTGAGGAACTCACTCACAGTTTGAGCATCATCTTTCCTAGTGGGTTTGGCCTCGACCCACCTAGAAACATAGTCAACGGCAAGGAGAATGTAGGATAATCCATTGAAAGGGGGAAAAGTTCCCATGAAATCGATGCCCCAAACATCGAAAAGCTCACAGAAGATTAATGGATTTTGAGGCATTTCGTTTCATTTGGAAATTGTGCCAATCTTTTGGCAAGTGGGACGTGATTGACAGAACTCGTGTGAGTCGTTGAAGAGTGAAGGCCAAAAGAATCCAGAATCTAAGACCTTTCGAGAAGTCCTTTGTGGTCCAAAGTGGACACCTCTAGGCATTGAGTGGAAGAATTCCAAGATGGAGGATTGTTCAGTTTCATCAACACATCTCCTAATTACCATGTCAGCCCCAGTTTTCCAATGTTTATTATCCTCCCAAAAACAATGCTTTGAATCACTTTTCATCTTTTCTTTTTGTTATTTTGAAAAATATTCAGGGAAAACACCAGAAACCAAGTAATTGACAATTGGGGCATACCATGGTAACTTTGGAGTGAGAGATGAGAGGTGTTCAGTTGGAAATTCAGGATCAATTATTTCAGAATGAGAAGAATTAGAAATTCTACTCAGGTGGTCAACCATAGGGTTTTCTTTTCCAGTTTTATCTTTTATCACAAGGTCAAACTCTTGGAGCATTAAAATACATCTTATTAGCCTTGGTTTGGAATCACTTTTCTTAAGTAAGAACTTTAATGCTGAGTGGTCTGTGAAGATGATGATTTTGGAACCTAAGAGATAGGGCCGAAATTTATCCAAGGAAAAAACCATAGCTAAAAGTTCTTTTTCAGTCACAGTGTAGTGTGATTGAGTTTCATCCAATGTTTTTGAGGAATAAAAGATGACATGAGGAATGTTTTCTCTTCTTTGACCAAGAACAGCCCCAATGGCCCTATCAGAAGCATCACACATCAATTCAACTGGTAAGGACCTATCTAGGGGTTGGATTATTGGAGCAGATGTGAGATCAGATTTGAGTTCAATGAAGGCTCTCTTGAAAGCATCATCAAAATTGAATGTGACATCATTTTGAAGTAAATGAGTAAGTGGGAGGGAAATCATGCTGAAGTTCTGAATGAATCGCCGATAGAAACCGTCATGACCAAGGAAGGACCGAATGTCTCGAACTGATTTGGGTTCATGAAGTTATTGGATCACCTCAATTTTGGCTGGATCAACATGGATACCCTCTTGAGAAATTATGAGCCCTAGAACAATCCCATTTTAAACCATGAAGTGGCATTTTTCAAAATTCAGCACAAGGTTTCACTTGAAACACTTTTGAAGGACCAAAGAGAGTGAATGTAAGTAAGATTCAAATGAGTCTCCATAAATGGTAAAGTCATCCATGAATACCTCCATGAAATTCTCAATGAATTCAGAAAAGATACTCATCATACACTGCTGGAATGTTGCAGGAGCATTACAAAGGCCAAAAGGCATTCTCCTATAGGCATAGGTTCCAAAGGGGCAAGTGAATGTGGTCTTTTCTTGGTCGTGAGGTGCGATTGGAATTTGAAAGTAGCCGGTGTAACCATCAAGAAAGCAATAGTGTGACTTTCCGGCCAATCTCTCAGGCATTTGGTCAAGGAAAGGAAGGGGTTAGTGATCTTTTCATGTTTCAGCATTCAATTTCTGATAATCGATGCACACAAGCCATTTTTTTCACTCGAGTTGTGACCACTTCTCCATGTTCATTTGTTACAACTGTTATCCCTCCCTTCATAGGAACGACTTGAATTGGACTAATCCATTCACTATCAGAAATTGGGTAGATAATACCAGCTTGAAGAAGCTTGGTAATCTCTTCCCTAACTACCTCAAGTATGAGTGTATTGATTCTTCTTTGAGGTTTCCTAATTGGTTTGGATGATTCCTCTAGATGGATGTGATGCATGCAAAGGGAAGGGTTGATTCCTGGAATATCCTCTAGGTTCCAACCTAGGGCATTTTTGTTTTCCTCTAACACTTTAACAAGTTGGGACTCCTCAGTTTCAGAAGGTGAAGCAGAGATAATGACAGGGTAGGAGGGATCATGGAAAAGGAATGCATACTTGAGGTGTGAAGGAAGTGGTTTTAGATCAGTTTCAGCCTTGATTTGAGATCTAGACAAGTTAGGAGCAAGAGAAGGGATTCCCGATGGGTTTGGATCATTTTCCTCAACACTGTCCAAGTGGAGTAGTAGAGATCAGAGTTGATGTGGGATTCAAGAGAGTTTTCAAGTTCACATTGATTGATGGAGTCTAAGAAAGAAAGGTCAACATCAACTACTCCATTTATAACTTGGTTAATCATTGAGCAGATTTCACAGTCTCCACTATCATTAGAACATGATGAGCATGAAGAAATGGAGGTTAGTTGACTCTTAGAAGTGTCATCAGATGCATTAATAGAGAATGCAGAGTGATTCTCTGATGTGTAATACATGGCTTGAAAAATGTTGAACTTGACCACTTGGTCACCAAATTCCATGGATAAGATGCCCGAATGGACATCGATCTTGGTTCTAGAAGTCATGAGGAATGGTCTTCCTAGAATTAGGGGAGATCGAGAAGTGGTCGTCTCACCTTCCATGTCAAGGACATAGAAATCAACTGGGAATATAAGATCATTGAACCGAACAAAAACATCCTCAATTATCCCCTCAGGACTGGCAGTGCTTCAATTGGCGAATTGAATGACAACACCCGTTGGGTGCAAGGGAACTAGACCAAGCTTGGAGAAAATGGATTTGGGCATGACATTTATTTAGGCTCCAAGGTCAATGAGTGCATCATCAAAGTTGGAACTCCCTATTTGACATGGAACCGTGAAGGTCCCTGGATCTTTTCACTTCATGGGAATGGACGGTTGGGTTGAAACATTTTCAATGTTCCTAATTTCCCTCTTATGGGTGCGCAATTCCTTAAGAAACATGGCATACTTAGGGATTTGTTTGATGGCATCTAAGAGAGGTATGTTCACTTCAACACGTCTAAACATGTCAAGCATTTCAGGATCAGGTTCAAAGGAATTATTAGTCTTGGAGATGGCTTGAGGAAAAAGAATTAGGTTCCTTAGAGGAATGGAAGGAGGTAAAGGATTGGATTCAAGTTCCTTTCCCTACTTTTTGTTCTTTTCATTTTCTAGATCAACATCGAAAGGGGAGTTAGAGGAATCAGCATGGGGCATAGCAATTTTCTTTCCCGATCTAAGTGTTATTTCACTTACATTACCCTTAGGGTTTGGTAATGGTTGAGCTGGGAGTTGGGATGAATTGGATGGTTGTTGCTGGATAAGGTGGGATGCAAGTTGACCTATTTGGGTTTCATTGTTCTTCAGGATAGAACGAGTGAAGGAAGCAAGATCCTCCACAGCACATTCCCATGGTTGTTTAGAAGAAGAGGCTTGTCCCAAATTGGGTTGGCCTTGATTTTGGTTCTTGGGAAAGAGAATGTATTGGGTGGGGAATTGGGAAGGATCGTTAGGATAGTGGAATCCAGGAGGAGGATTGTTCCTTTGGGGTTGAGGAACAAAAGGATAAGGTTGATGGATGTTACCACCACTTTGACCATATTGTAACTGGTTTGGATTTTGATGAGGGAACTGAGGAGGATGAGAAATGGGATTACCATACCTTAGAGGTGGGTTAATGGTAGAAGAGAAGGGCTCAGAGTGGGGTTGGTTGATGTTTCTAACAAACTGACCTGATTGTTGAGGGTTGAAGTTTCACTGAGCATATGCCGCCTTGAGCTCCATTGGACTAGATGAATCAGATGGATCATCTTGAAGTTGTGGACATGTGTCAGTCGGATGAGTTGGTGAGTTGCTGATTCCACAGTTCTTGATAGGCCCAGTGAAAAGAGATTGTTTAGGAGAGGAGTTTGGGGCTTTGGAATCCACATCTAGTTCACGCACAAGACCTGTAAGTTCACTCATCCACTCAGTCATTTTGTTGGGCTCTATGGATTGATTCTGTTGGGCTTGTTTTACTTGAGCATGTTCTCGAGTATGGAATTGCTGCGTGTTTGCAGCCATGTAGCTTATGAGTTCTCGTGCAGCTGTAGGAGTTTTGTCAACAAGAGCACCGCCACTTGCGACATCAATGAGAGTTCGCTCCATAGCCAATAACCCCTCACAGAAGTATTGGATCAGGAGTTGGTCAGGGATTTGATGGTGTGGACAAGTTTCCACAAGCTTTTTGAACCTCTCCCAATACTCATGGAGTGATTCATTAGGGAATTGACGGATGCTGCTTATTTCTTTTCGGATAGAAGCTGTTCGGGAAGCGGGAAAGAACTTCTCAAGGAAAAGTCTCTTCATGTCAACCCATGAGTTTATGGAACCAGGTGGGAGGTACTAGAGCCATGACTTGGTATAATCTGCTAGGGAAAAGGGGAAAGCTCTAAGCTTGATTTGTTCTTCAGAAACCCCTTGAGGTTTTATGGTTGAGCAGACCACTTGGAACTCTTTGAGGTGAAGATGAGGATCCTCACCAGCTAGACCATGGAAATGAGGAAGAAGATGAATCAAACCCGACTTGAGTTCGAAGTCAGCCCCTATGTTTGGATATTGAATACCAATAGGTTGGTAATTCATATCAGGGGCAGTGAGTTATTTTAGGGTTTGTTCCCTAGGATTGGTCATTTCAATTTCAATTTGTTGTATGAGGACTGGTTCTTGAATTATTTGAGTATCTCTTATGTTCCTCCTAAGTTGGTGAAGTGTTCGCTCAATTTCAGGGGCAAACAAATCTGGGGGATTGTTTGGAAGGCTACGGGGCATTTAGAGAGATTTTGGAAGAAAGAGGAAGACGGTTTTTTTTTCATTTTATTTTTTTCAGTTTATGATTTTTAAGAGGAATACGGGTTTTTCTTTGTGTTTTTTTTCAATTTTTTTTTAAATATTGGTTTTTTTGGTTTTTTATGACAATAACCAGAAACGAAAGACTAATTAAAGAACCATCCCCGGAAACGGCTCCATTTGAAACGCACGGCCGATTGTCGCGTATCAACCGTTCAAATTTCCAGTGCTCTGCTAATGTGTATAGTAGCACTCGGGTCGAATCCTCGGCGATGATACTTTGTAATAGTAGTTTGTTTTTAGTTGATTGTATTTTTATTAGGTGGGTTTGTTTGCAGAGATTAATTTAAATGATTTGTGGATGATGTTTGATTTACCAAATTGATAAAGATTGGGGTGAGTTCATCATTGGGGAGTTAAGCATGTGATATCCTTGAGCCTTACTTTGTATTGCATTAAATTAACACCCATGTCATAAGTTGACGTTGATTGGAATTCCTAAGTGTGAAGGCTTTAATCCAAGCCTTAACATAACTTAGGGTTCTAATCTCAATCAAAACATATTTATGGTAGTGTATTTATGGTTCCAATAATCCATGGAAACCACTCGTCAAACAAAACATATCATTAATCCATGACATATTAAGTTTAACATACACAATATTAATTTAAAGAATACTCATCGAGCAAAACTCTCAATCACTTAACATCCCCTAATTATAACTCACCCCAATGAGAGATTTACTCATCCATTTGGATGTTTAATATTCTGGTTAAAATAATTATGATGATAAATTAAGAATATATGAAAAAGAAAGGGATTAGAAAAGAGTGGTACGTTGACACACACACACAAACGATGATGATAATTAAAAACAGATTTTCGATTGAATGAGGAAGAATAAGAAGGGAAGTGGATTCAACTGAATTTAAACTACTTTAGGAACATAAATATTAAACTACAGAAGGTGTATGAGAATAAGAGATATTGAAGAAGTAACTTGCATTAAAACAGAATTACAAAGAAAGAGAATTACAAGATTAAAAAAATGAAGAACACAAAAGTAAGTGAATACAAAGAGAGGAGGAAAGGTCTCTCAAGTGAAAACTTGAGTATGGAAGGTCCTATAAAGCCTTTGTCAAGGCTTTGGTCGTGCCAATATGATATCCTCTCTTCTGAAATGCCAACCCCTCTCAAGGAGAGAAGGGGAGAGTATTTATAGCCCAAGGACTGGACTGTTTGCATTCCCAATCTGTCCCTCCACTGGTATCGCCAATTTGGATATTCATACAGACTAATCTATAATATCTTCTTCTTCAAAGTTGTAGAAAATAATGTTGGCCGACAACTCTAAATATTTGGAGTCATTTGGACTAAAGGATCAAAAGTTATGGCCGATTTATTATACATAATTAAACTGTCCATTTCAATCCAGTCTTTTTGAAGTCCATAATGTGAAAGGGTTTGTGAATATGAAGATGCCTTCAAATACGAATGGTTTCTTCAAAAAAGTCGGCCATCTATATCTCCTATTTCACACTGAGAAATCTCAGCTCTATTTGATTCTTAAATCATGAGAGATGTCATGCATACTATACTGATTTTAATTCTCGGATAGAATGATGGGCTGGACTTCAAAGCTTTATTTGGGCCCGTTTTACTTGGATTTGGTCCTTGAAATGTTTATCCAAGATTACATGCAGTGTCCCCCGAATTAGGGTGGAGAGTTAATGTTTTTGGACTTCTGTATTGAGCCCAGTAAATCAATCTTCAAGGCTGGTCCAGTTTGTTCACAGATTCATTGGTCTTGTTTGTGAGGACCATATGACCCTTCAAATTGCAGAATTGGATCATGGTTCCTTCTAATGAAATGTTTTATATTGAATGGAGAATACTACAAAACAAGAACCACACAATTTCGACCAGTATAGTGACAGTTATTATTAAATCATTAAACTGACTCAATTAGACTACTTCTAAAAATGCTCAAAAATTATATTTAATAATAAAACATTAATATTTCACAAAAATTATGCACATTTCATATAAAATCAGTAATGGGGGAATATAATAAGTCATGAAAATATTAATAACATCACCTACACCATTTCCACAATGCATGATGGGAAAAACCAGTCCTAAATTGAGTAAACAATTTAGGGAAATATTCTCAAAAGACAATTTGAACATTCCACTTCTTGATGCAATCGAAACCATGCCTTTTTACTCAAAGTACCTTAAGGAATTGAGAACTTTTAAAAAAATCTCATAAAACCATGTCCTTTTGTCTGCTAATGTGTGTACCACCATTTGAGGGTACATTCCTCCTAAGTTGGAAGATTCGGGTTTCCCTTAAATCATTGTTGAACTAGGAGAGAGAAAAGTTCTCAAGGCCTTGTGTGACCTAGGTGAAAGTGTCAATCACATCGTATATGTTGTGTACTGCCAGTTTGGCCTAGAAGAGATCAGATTCATATCTGTCACACTTTAACATACTGATCATAGAATTAGAGTTCCAAAGGGGATTTTAAATACATTCTTTTAATGGTTGAAAACTTCATCAACCATACTGACTTCATTGTCCTATACTATAATACAAACGAAGGAAATAATAAAAACAACCCAATCATCTTTGTTCGTCCATTGCTTGCAAAAATAAACTCTATTATCTGAGTTCGAAATGGGAACATGACCATAACCTTTGGAAACACGTGTCTGGACAAGAACATCTATAATGAATTCTCCCAAATAGGGGATGAATACGACATTCATGAAGTAAAAATGATATCAAGAATTGATAATGAATCCATATAACATCAAAGAATATTTTATGGATCTTTAAGTCGCGATGAGATTTATTTTCATTGATCATATAATGGAAGTTTGTATCTTTGGATTGAATCATTTAAAAATTTATCTTATGATAAAATCTTTGGTCCAACAATTAGTGAAACCTTTCAAGAAAGCACTTTTTGGGAGACCAATCAAACCTTTGTCCCTAAATTAGATCAAACCAATATTGTAGCTGAAACTTCTACACATGGGGATTCGATTCTATCTAAAACTGTTGGAATAAAAATTGATCATGATCTAATGTCTCAATATTCTGCTAAATTTATAAACCAACCAGATATTGAATTGAAGGAATGTCCTGCTGCACTCAGGTACGCCTTCCTAGGGGACAATCAAACACATCCTATGGTAATTTATTCTTATATTGAATCCAATATTGGTATAATGATTCTAGATGTCGTTAGGAAACATTAGAAAGCCATTGGTTGGACCCAGTCTTAGAATCATGGGATTAGCCCACTAATCCTAACTCATAGGATAATTCTAGAATCTAATTCGAAGGTATGTCTTCAACCTTAATTGAGACTCAATCATAATATCATGGAGGTAGTAAGGAAGAAAATTCTAAATTTTTTAAAAGTTTGTATCATCAATCACATAGCTGAGAGTGAGTGGGTGAGCCCAGCCCAAGTGGTTCCCAAAAAGGTAGTAATAACAATGATAACCAATAAGATGGAGAGATTCTTCCAACTACGGTGATTAGTGGATGGAGGGTATGAATTGACAATAGGAAGATAAATAGATTCACCATAAAGGACCAGTTCCCCTTACCATTCATTGACCATGTCCTTGAGAGAGTGCAAGGTCATGAGTTCTATTGTTTCATAGATGGTAACTTGGGGTATAATCCGATTGAGGTCTCCCTACAGGATCAAGGGAAGAGTAAATTCAAATGTACATTCATAACCTTTGATTTTAAACACATGAAATTCAGGTAATGCATTTCCCCTAGATCATTCAACTGGTGCATGATGGGAATATTCTCAGGCATGGTAGTGGGTTTCTTAGAGGTCTTCAGGGATGACTTCTCTATGTTTGGGAAACATTTGAGTGATGTCTGAGAAATTTGGAGAGAGTGTTTTCAATATGTGAATAAAATAATCTATTATTAAAGAGGGAAAAATTACATTTCATCATTAAATATGGTCTAGTACTTGGAAATCCAGTTTCATGTCGGGGGATTGAATTGGATAATGCAAAGGATGAGATCATTCGTCACCTTCCATCTCCCAAAACTGTCAAGTATGTGAGGTCTTTCTTAGGACATGTTGGTTTTTATAGATGATTAATTAAGAATTTTAACTATATTTCTCAACCACATTGTTCTCTATTGGTGAAAGATGATCCATTTTAATGGATAGAAAGGTGTGAGGAATAATTTTCTACCCCCAAATCCTCTCTCACCTCTCATCCAATTATGAAATCTACATGATTGAATAATGCTTTCAAACATATGTGTGATGCCAATGACTTTTCTATAGAAGTTGTGTTAGGACAATGTTGTGATAAAACTCTTTATTTCATTGCTTATGATAGAAAATCCTTAAATTATGCCCAAATCAACTACAACACCATTGAAAAGGAGTTACATTATATTATTGTTTCCTTAGAGAAGTTTAGGTCCTACCTCTTATTATTTTTCATCATTTTATTCACTGACCATTCAACACTAAAATACCTCTTCCAAAAACAAGATTCCAAAGCTAGAATAATTAGATGGGTCATTCGATTACAGGAATTTTGCATCACAATCAAGGATAAAAAGGTTTTTGAAAATGTTGTAGTTGATAATCTCTCTAGGATGGAATTCAAAGACAACTGAAATCAACATTTTTTGTCTTGTTCATTTCCCTACGAGCACCTCTACTCAGTGAGTGATTTCCCATGGTATGTCGACATTTACATCATCTTAGTTCCATGATTTATTCTAAAATTCACAGGGACTCATGCTCAATGGAAATTGCATTCTAATTTCAAGAACTCTATGTTTGAAGATCCATACCTCTATAAGTTCTGTCCTGACCAAGTCATTAAGAGATGTGCCCCAGAATCTGAACAATAGTCCATCATTAAATTCTATCCTAGAGAGGCATGTGAGGGATGGTTTTCCACTAAGAAAAAATATTCTATGATTCTTCAGTGTGGTCTCTTATGTACCACCCTTTCAAGGGACTCCTAAATTTTTTTTCAATGTTGTCCTAAGTTTCCTAAAGTAGGGTCAATCAGAAAAAGGAATCTAATACAACTCACTCCAATCTTAGGGGTTGAAATCTTTGACTGCTGGTGAATAAATTTCATGGGACCCTTTCCAAACTATAGGGGATATCTATACATCATTTTAGCTCTCGATTATGTCTCAAAATGGGTAGAGTACATTCATAAAAAATTCAATGACCCTCAAACTATTAATATATTTCTCCAAGAAAACATTTTCTCTAGATTGGGAATTCCTAGGGCTATCATTAGTGATCATGGAACTTATTTTTCAAATCGTTTATTATTAGCACTCATGGAAGAGTATGTAATTTCTCACATAGTTTCCATTACATACCACCCATTGACCAATGGTCATGCTGGGTTAGCCAATCGAGAAATTAGACAAATTATTTTGAAAACTGTTAATACATCTAAGAAATATTTGTCAAGAAAACTATTAGATGCTCATTGGGCCTATCGAACATCATATAAAACCCTTTTAGGAATTTCCCCATATAGTTTGGTTTATGGTAAAGCATGACATTTTCTAGTGGAGATTTAACATAAGGCCTTTTGGGAAATTAAAAAAATTAATTATTTTCTCTCATTGTCCAAAAAAAAGAAAATTAGATCTCAATGATCTTGAGGAAAATATGATGGATGCTTATTAAAATTCATGGATAAATAAATCGAGAGTTCAATCATACCATTATAGAAATCATAAAACCAAACATATTGTACCGGGTAAACCAATTATTTTTTATAGCTCTAAAATTCATTTACACCCATGAAAGATGAGGTCTATATGGTCAGGTCTATATGTAGTGCATAAGGTGTACCCCCATGAGGCTGTAGAAATTCCAAAACCCACCAATGGTCAAACCATTAATATTAATGGTGATAGAGTCAAACCACTCATTGAACCATTAAAAAAAATGAATTTGAGGAAAACATGTTTTAACCAACCTTATATGTGAAAAATAATTTAATAATTAAGGGTAGAAGTCGAGCTAGTGACATTAAACCAAAGCATTGCATGGGAGACAACTCGTGGATTTCAACTTTGTGAATCATATTTTTTTAAATAGGATTAATAAATCATGTTTACATTAAAAATATACTGACCTATGTAAATGATAGTACCATAGATAGTTGACATGTTCTTCTATTATGAGTATGGATGGGTATAAATTGGGAGTGAAATATTCATCCATGTTATTTTGTTTAATCCTTGTGAAACACCTTACCTAGAAATTTAAAAATAAGACAATCTATCACGAGTTTATTTTTATTGGTTTGTAGGTAAAAATAATATATATATATATATAATAATTAATATATATATTTATATTTAAAGATACTCTATATGTTGTGGGGAAATCCATGTCACAAAAGGAGAAGTCATGGGGACACGAACCTGGAACCAAAGGGAGACATGGGAGTGCGCCTACCATTGACCTATGAATTATAGTGCTTCCTTATTTTATAATTTTTTTATATATAATTTTATTTCAATAATAATAATATTATTAGTACTATATTGTCTGGATTTGATAGTTTTTTGTTTGTCCTTTTTCCACTAAGAACCTCTGTGAGTGACATGGGTATCAAAGGACTAAATTGGAGTATCACGAACTTCAACATCACCCACCAGGAGACATGATTCCATGATCCTCATTTTCAATATACTTTTTATACTCCCCTCCTTTACCTCTACCCCCTTATATATTTTTTTCATCAAACATTTGGGACAATGTTATTTTATATTGGGGGGAGATGATTTTTTTTTGATTTTGTGTAAAAATAATTCTTTTGTGAGAACAAAATTATTTGAAAAAAAAATGTGTGTAAATGGAAGGAAAGATTCCATTTTTTTTTGCACATGATAATTCACATTTCACACTTCGAAACTGAATATCAAATAATTTAGCATGCCCTGATTATAATTTTAATCCATGTATAATTTCATGAGCATAGATTAGGGAATGTGTGGTTGTCTAATGTCAAATTTCCTCATTTATATTTTCATCCAAATAAAAAAAAGAGAACACAATGCACGACCATGGGATAGTTGGGTATTATTTTGAGTAAATGGGGTCCCCCAAATAAATATCTTAGGTTTGGTGATAATTTTAATTTTAATTTGAGTATTCAATAATAAAAAAATTAAAAAATTAAATTTTCGTATAGAGAAATGAAATGACCTAATGTGTGGCATTCGACACTTGGGGATCATGACTTCATAGTTTTATAGGCCAGAGTTGGTAATTTTATACGTAATTATGATTATTTGACTTTAATTTTGACTGAGTTAACTCGAGATTATGCCTGAGTATGTGGGATTCTCTTGGTGCCCTATAGTCTTTGAGCCTGGGAGTCATCAGCAAAGTCTGGCAACATGTGTTGACTACATTTAGTGAAATTTCAATTAACAATAAAAAATTTGAAAATAAAAAACAATAAAAAAATTTAACAAAAAATTGAATTATCATTTTATTATTGAAATGTGATACAACCTAGAGTTGAAATCATTTTCTACTTGATTAAAAATGAACCCCCATGTCTTTTGTGACACAACTCAACATCATACATTATTGAAATTGGATGAAATGTGGCGATGAATTTGAAAAAAGGAATGGGATTGCGATTGATAATTTCTTATGAAACAATATTATATTGAAATATTTTTATGGTTTTCGTGTTTTTTTGGTATAAGGGTTCTTGGTGATCATTGTGTACTTAAAAGATTTTGGAAAAGGTAATTCAAATTTCATATTGTTGAGATACATTTTTCTTTGGACAAGAAAAAATAATGTTTGGGGGTGTGGTTAGCCACTGAATGAGTAAAATATTGATTGTTAATATATATAATATTCATTTTCTTTATTTTTCATAAACACCATTTTAGTTCATTTTACACTTTGAACATTAATTCACAATATGATGGCAATTCCCTCTTAAAATGCAATATCGCATTGTATATTTTTGAACACCGCCTATAATACAAAATGGGGTTCAATTTATTTTAATATTTTATTTTCCATTATCCCATTATATAAGGAATAATAAATTTTATTTTAGCACTTGATGATCCACATTTGGGAGACTTCCAAAATGGGATTTCATGCAAACACATTATGGGAAAAGTAAACTGGATATCATCCAAATAATAAGACTGTAGAGGCCAAGATAAAATCCCAATAATTCTAAAAATTTATTTTAATATAGTATAAATCATGGATAAAACGTAATCAAATAGTTACAAGAGTTAATTCAAATGTTTCGTTGGAGTTTTAGGCAGCCCAAGTGGAAGATGATGTTTTGGGCCAGATTCTGTGGCCCAAAAAAACAACCCACCGATATAATCATATCATATAAACAAAAAATTATTTATGGATGAAATTTTACAGAGATTTTGAAGACATACATAGATTCATTTTCATATTCAATAGACTACATCAATTCTGGAATCTAAAAAGTCATATAGGTTCCTCTGTTGGGTGGAAGCAAGTTGGCTGTAACTTCGGGTCAAGGGTGGAAAAGTCTCTTGTCCCTTACATTCCACCACCCAAGACTAACCACCATTAATTTATGAGACATGGATAGATGGTTGATCGACCCAAGGCTCGAAAAATTCATATTTAATATTGTGGGGTTGGAGGATTTAATCATCTTTGAGAAATGTTTTCATTGTAATGTTATTATGTCGATTCGTCTTCATTACATTATTCTTTATCATGTAAGTTGTTAGAATCACCTTAGTTCTTAATAAAATTTCTTTTTCTCCACCTATATTGTCTTTCCTCATATCACATTGATACCATTGGTTCAATGTGTGAATTTATTGACACCAAACCTTCTGAAATTATCACACAATAGTGGAGTGATCGTTATTTAATTATCATTTTTTACTTCTGTAATTCTTCCTTCATGAGTATACTTTTCGCTACCATTGAAGCCATAGAATAATTGGAGGCCGAGAAAACATGTGGTTTGATCCTAGGGAGTATCTATGGGATATTTTGATGTTATTTCTCAACCTATTAATGTCTAATCAATTCTTTTAATTGAGAATTTTGTTTGAATGTCTATAAACTCTTTAGTCCTTGTTGAATATAATATCGCACAAGTCAAGTGCTAATACAAACCATTACCTTGGATTGCTCAGAAAATTGATCCATAAAGTGTATAGGTGATTAGTATTTTGGTTTGGATGTATTAAACCAGTATGTTATGAATTTTCTTGATCTTATTAAATGATCCCATTTTGAATATAAGAAATTGAAATAGTTGAAAGTGGAATGCATCCAATCATACCAATGTGAAAACCTAGGATCAACTCATTATTTTATATTGAATTCATATAATACTGTAAGTGTTCACATAAAACTATCTAAAATAACCCCAACGTTTTCCACTTCATGACCATGAACTTTCTATAGAATTTATGAGTCAATAGGTTTTTTCTTAGGTCCTTGAGGATTTGACCACCCAAGCTAAAGTACATGTGATCTCTTAAACATAAAATCGAGGGTAAATTTGGGTGAGACCAAGGATCATTTCTGGTTAAGAGTATTTGAGAAATTATATATAATAAATACAAAAAATTCCACATTTATACAGAGCATATTCAAAAAACAACACTATCCATTTCTTCTGAAATATAAAATTTTTCAAATAAAACATGTTTTCTTTGAAAAATATCCATAAAATTTAACATGGCATCTTTTATTGTATTACACATCCTTATAACCATTGAAAATAATTTAAAAACATTGTCTGATAACAAAAATATCTATAAGAGTTTTAAAAATAAGTAAATAAAACATTAATCCATGGATACTCGAAAACATATGGAATAATTTTCAAAAAGGCATACATGTCAAACATCTATACTTACTTTGTGTAACCTGAAATTTCCCTGATATTTAAACAAATCATAAATAACATCAATATGATAATAAATCTATCTTGGTGAAATATATATATAATAACAAAACCCTATGGATACATTATGATTTGTCACCCTCACAGATACCTTATAATGTAACCCTGATGGCTACCTCATTGTGTAGCCGTAATAGTTATACTTGGAGTAACCATACGACTGACCTACAACATACACATAACCAATGCATTGGTGGGATATTTAGGTCCAAACATTTATCATAAACAATTACAATGAACTAGAACATAATTATTGAACATGAATAACTATATTAAATCATTTATTTTGATGATTGTAAAATATAATTTTAAAAGATGATTTTTAAAAGAAAATCCCAATACAAATATCATATAATTAAAGTGAGAATTAATATAGTTGATAGAATATGTATATAAACAATAAATATACCTAATTAAATATGATATTTTTCAAAATAATCACACTAACAATTTTAATAACACATAAATAATGATGTAGAATCTTAACCTAAAGAATGGAAATTGGGTTATGAATTCTCATACCTCGATTTTTCCTTTCATAAAATGTGTTTATACCTACTGTATAATAACTATTATGTTGTTATTAATATATCAAAAAAATTCTTATTTATAAAACATTAGATAATCATATTATAACACCATTCCAAGCATTAATTATTAGTATTTTGTTTATTTTGTTGTTTTGGGTGAGTAATGTACTTGATTTCAATGGTCAGTTTCTATTTAATTTTCCTATCATATAGAAATAAAATTATTTAAGTAGAATGAAATGGTTGTCATATGTATGAATTATATTAAATTATTCCATAAATAATTTTGGTTAAATTCTATGTGGATGAATCATTAGATAAATATTTAGTGATATTAGTTTAGATCATTTTTTAGGTTTATCGATAATCACAAACTAGTTTCATTATATAACATAATATTATATATATATGTTAACTCCCGAATAAGAAAAGGGATATATCATACATAATAAAATCTGTTCAATCTCCTAAAATTGTTTTATAACTAGTTTTTAAGGATGTAAAGGATATTGAAGGCACATCATCCACAATGTTGATTAATTGGCACATCACAAACACTGTTTTTATTTTTAGAATAAGTGGAAGATGAGAGGAATATTGACGATGAATTTTTCATAAGTAAGAAAAAAATATAGCACATATATATTAATGGATATTTCATGCATATTAGATATGTTATGGAGAATAGTGTTTATGAAAAAAATGAATTGAAAAGAAAACACAACAAAATGAAAGAGGGTCTTTACCTATTGATCTCTTGTCCATGATATCATCCTTAAGGACCTTGGTTTTAGCCATTTGGTGAGACTAGTAGGTAGTAGACATGGGATAAGGTCATGGGAATAGTATACGGATGCACTTAGACAATACTCAAGGCTTGAGTGGTGTATGATGAAGAGGGGGTGGGAGTGGTGTTCATAGTGGAGGGGAGGAGGGGTTTTACATTTTTTTAATTATTAGTTAAATATTTTTTTACTATAGAATATGCATAATTCTGATTCATGTGACCCAAAACAGTAATACATGCAAGTGATTTTGGAATAAGGGTTCATAAATAATTCATAATGATATGAATAGTGTACATAACTGATAATATATATATACACTATATTATCATATTTTAGTATTCATCCAAAAATTAAGAATTTCATATAAATCCAAAAAAAATCACCATAACATTTATTCCTGTGTAGAATTGAAAAATGAAGTCCATTTTTTTAAAAAATCTAAATATTTTTAATTTATTTTTTAAATAAAATCATAATTAATTAAAAAAGACAATTTTAAAACATTAACTCATTTTATATCACCTTGAATAATTAATCATGATATCAATATCTTATAACATCTAGAAAATAAAATAATAATCTAATTTACTATTCCTAAGGGTCAAATTAATATTCATTAGGGTATGTTATGATTCCTCAAAAAACCTAGTTGGTTTAATCAAATTCCAAATAACTTACTGATAACAATCATATATAACAGTTTTTTGAAAATTAAATCATAGAAGATGAAATAACATCTATGAAAGTTAGTTTATAACAATCCTCTTAATAAGGATTCATGAATTATAATTTATTAATAAAAACATAGGTTATTTCAGTAGCCTCATGAATTAAATTTTTTTTTGGCATTACTATGTGGCCTGTCCAGGACAATAAAATTTTTGGTTTAGTTTCTCTATCCCTAATTTTAAATCCCAAACACCATTATTTCTCCAACATTAAGGATCCTTTAACCTTTAGGCCTTCTCCCCATATCATTTCTCCCTTATAAATCCATTTTATTGATTTTTTGGTTTATATTATTAAAGGGATCTTAATGTAAGTCCTCTCTCTATTGTTTTTTCCATCATTATATTGTTTTCTCCCCCTTTTATTGGGATCTCTATTATCCAGTGGTTATTGTTCGATTTTTCGAGTTGAATACTAAAATTAATGGTTTATTTTTGATGACTTAGGTTTGATGTAGCTTCCTTTGTGTGCAGTTGAGGTTCAAATGAGGGTTTTCACCAGATTCCTGACATTTTCCTTCAAATGAGGTAAGATACCTTTGAATATCACCAGTGAATTTAATATTTCATTGATTTCATGTGTTTTCACACGTCAATACAGTTAAATAGAGATATATGATATCTATAAAAATTATTTTATTACTAATGAAGTGGTTTTTGTAATTTTCATAGATATTTGGTTTGGATTTTATGGGTTTTACACACCAAGTGTTTGAAAAATTTCCATGTTGGATTTTCTTTGTGGTTTGTTAATCTTAAAAGGCAAGGTTTTGTTGTTTAAATGAGATTATTATTTCCAAAATGGTGATTTTTGTTTTCCAAATGGTATTTTCACACTATTTGATTTATGGAAGGCCCATTTGGCCGTTTTTAGATGTGTTTTATACTTAAATGGTGGTTTGGATTGATTAAATGGGTTTCCAAATGTGTATTTGGTTCTAAAAAATGTTTTATGGTGGTATTTTTGAAAACGATGTTGTTTTGAAAGCATTGTAAATCTAATTTGGAACCTTTGAAAAGTTTAATTTGAAAAAAACTTTATTTGGGAGTTTTTTACCTTGTTGGTTGACCATGAGATGAGAGTGTCCTTAGTATGTGACCTCCGTTGTGTGATAATTATTTTAAGGAAATGGACAACAATATGAGGCGGTCGATGTGGTGAAAGTTTTTGTGATATATGTGATGGAATGAGTGTATGTATTGTTTCTTGATCTTTTTTTGGCACACGCCTTTGTGAACATAACATGTAATTTTAGCATAGCGACATGGAATTCTGAAAATGATTGTTGCACTTTCAAGTTTATGTTGTAGCTGGTGGCCCATGGTAAGGGATATATATGGATTTGTTACTATGGGATTTGGGCCCATCGGTCTTTAAGGAGTTAGGGTGGAGGGTAGTTTGTGTGTTTTGATTTCATTCTGTGTGGAATGCTATCCTGGTGGGGACTCATTTATTAGTATGTTCTATTTATCCTATGAGTTCAAATGTATTCCCATGTTCCTCCGATAATAGTACTATTAGTTCCCTTTCCCTCATTGTGTAGAATAATATTCCATTAACATGGTTTTAGTTTTTATCATAGAAATTTTTTTTTTTGGTTTTGTTTAATGTTTTCAAAGAATTTTTTTTGTAAGAGAAATCATTTCCCTTCCTTTATCACCATTTTGAAAAATGATCATTTTCTGCTTGGTTCCCTTTCCCCTCCTCCCCTTTAGCCTTATTTTAAAACATGAGGAATTATATTCTGTCTTGATTTGTTTAGTAAATGATGGAAATAGTGGAAAACCTGTATGTATATATTTTATTTCAAAATATGATAATCAATGTTTCTTTATTTAAAGAATTTTCACTGGGAATAGAATTATTCGGGCCTACCATTTAAGATTTAATAATAAAGCCTATAGAATTTTCTTATTTCTACATTCTTTTATAGGTCCCATCTCAGGTTCGATATACATTGGTGATAGTTAGTATGGATTGGAGACTGAACCTCAAGGTCATATGGAGATGTTGTGATCATTAGGTTCATCCATGGTTTTTGGTGTATCATTGTTTTTGAGTTCATTGAAATTTTCAGTTTTTGTGTAAATGTTGTAAAGTATGAAAATAATTTTTAGTTAATTTTTTTTCTTTTATTTATTTTATTTATTATTTTATTTTATTAGGAGACACTATTCACATTATCTCTAATGATGACCTTGTTGCTTTTTTCTATCATAGGATTATCAGGAATGCCTCTCGAGCCTTGCCACAGATTAACTCGGGTGACTAGTTTTTTGTTGAACAAGGTTGGTTCATGGTAAGTGGGGTATGTGGTGAACAACATGTTCACTCCCATTCGCGTGGTATATAAATCCCAAATCATCCATCAATAATAGATATGTATGTAGGATACACAAAATAATCACCACCTATAAAATCGAACAATGTCCATGAGTAACAATTAACATGTATTTATCAGTGGTCTAGTACTACATTATTTTCAATATATGTTTTATGATTAATATAGTACATAGAATTTGATTATTTTTCATATTTTTACTAATTTTCTTTTATTCTAACAAAAAATAAAAAATTAATGCACCCTCAATTGAAAAATATTCAATTAACCTCAATTCCATTAATATATTCTAAAAATATCATCATCTAGAGTATAATTTATATTATTTTAAAATAAAATTCATAGGAAAATAAGGAATAAAATGAAAATGAATTGAAATATAGTCGCATAAATTTTAGAATTGAATTGTTTTGTATACCTATCATAAATGATGGTAAAATCTACTTTGGTACAACCTTTTTCAATGAATTTATGTGAGAATCTATATATGAGGTTTGAAATGACATTATTATCAATCAAGAGACATCGAACAATTCGTTAAATGGAAGAGAGATCCATATTATGGATTAAGAATATATTTATTCCACTAATATTGAGAAATTATTATTTTTTAAGAGATTCAACCCTCCCCATGTATATTTTATCATAGAGTGGAAATGGAATTTGAAGGAATTATGAGGTACTTTTATTATCATGGTATAATGATGGAAGTTGTGGAATTCCTTATAAGATGAATCACTTGATAGTATGTAAATGTGAGACATTAATTTTTTAAAGGATTAATACACATATTTGTCATTATATAATGTAAATGGAATGACATGTAAATATATTTTAATATTATTATAATCCATAAAAATATATATCATGATATTATTCAGGAAATCACTGATAAAGTAATGACTTTTTCTTATATTTTATAATATAGTGGATTTGAGTGGATAGTTAAATCATAATATATTTCAATGGTGTTTTGATGATAATCATATTATATCAATATTCATGTTTACATTTAATGTTATGATTGGGTATTTTAGTAATTCATCAATCAGTTGTAAACTGGTATGTAATTTCATCAATATAAAAATAGGATGCTAGAGATAAAATATTTCGAACATAGTTTACATGTTGTGGGAATCTGATTGGGTTTTCACAGTAGCATGATAATAAAAATAATACTATCTAGAGTTTACATAAAAAATATGTTATCACCTAATGGAATGAATGAATTATTTCAAGGAATTATATTATAGACTCTATAGTAATTTTTTGTAATTTGTTGATGTTTGTAATTCATCCTCATGAGACCAAATGTAGTTCAGTGTATGAAAAAGAAAGTGCATTAGATTTCAGAATTATTTATAATACTACAGGATTGAAAAATCTATTTTTCCATCATCAAAGTAGTCCTCATGGGATTTATTTTGGAAATATTTTTTATCTATAGATTTTACCATATTTTGTATAAAATGGGTTGATAATAAAATTATATTGTCAACTAGTATTATTGTTTCTTTCAACATACAAATGTGGATTTCAATGAAGGTTTATCATTTAGTGATTTTACCATTGATATAGATGGTGATTGTTGTCTTCTATATATAATAATTATAAATATAATTGAACTATTCTTCATTTTTGTTAGATTTAAGAGACATTTATTTTAAATATTAATGGAAATTACTAGAAAAAAAGATATACGATTTTCGAGAGAATGCCTTGTAGAAGTGTAAATTATATTGAGTGTCGGTGTTGTGGAGGTGTAAAGGAATATTTGAGAGAAATGTTTTGGGATATGAAATTTTTTGGTCTAATTATACTCCTATATGTTTATAAATATTAAAAATTCAATTCCTTTTATTTTATTTAATTATTAGTTATATTGGCGGAGGAATATGTTTTGAAGACGAAGAAAGTGTAGATACACGGTAATAATTTTTTTGTTTTTTTCCTATGATAAAATATTATATTGTTGGGGAGGATTGGTAGGTCATGTTTTTTCATGTAAATAATAATATTAATTTTATCTTGGATAAACCATTAGGTGATGGTGGTTAATATTTAGAAGTGTTTGAGGTATATTGGGGGAACGGTGTCCTGGCCCAACATAATAGGGCCTACGAAAAAACTATTGAAAGCCTAACTCCAATAGGTTAGTGGTTGGATACCAGTGCCTATAAATTATATCACAAACATGGGATGAATTTTACATAAATACATGAATACACACACATTTCCCGAAGCATGTACAATGATAAAATTTAAAATAACTAAATATATGAATGTTTGCATCTATAATAACACAAAATGTGTACAATAAAATGTAATAGAAAGATTAAAAAGTGGGAATATACTAGCCCATAAAAAATCGAAATGAAATATCTAACCGAATCAGAAGAAGATAAATGTTATCAAATGAAACTACCGAATACACCTCATTTTTTCAAGCCCAATCATGATTCACTCGCTCCTAGTTGACAAATGACACTGAAAAAAATGGTTAATCATATGTATAAGACACAAATTTTTTAGGATGTACACATATAGGGGTTAATATAAAAATACCTGGTTGGACACCCATAATGCATAATGTAAAAAATCAAGAGTAATAGTAATCTCTATCTAGGTACATGTCAACAATGCATATGACAAGAATATAGACTTGTAATCAACACATGCATGTAGTCTCAAGGTAATATCGCAATTTTATAATCTATCCTAAGATTCCAAACCGAAGGATACACATAATGATCTTCCAGGAGCACACACTCCACGAGCTATACATCGATTAATAACACTCATCATAGAGGTCACTATCATCAACATAAGACACAAAAGAAATCTGAGAGGCTTTATCAGATATACACAATAGATTTGACTACACCTCATTGGAATTATCAGATCCTGATACACATATAGGGGTCAATGCCTAGGGCTCATTAGGGGATAACCGACCCTACATGAAATATTCTCCTAGATAGGGTATCCTATCCCATTTAAATAATTGTCACACTAATTTTAAAAAATCCATCTAAGGTAATATGATGGAAAATGAGGATCTCATTGTAGATTTTAGAGGGATACATTTACCAATACATTGATTCAATAGTCGAAGCAGTCAATGACATCTCAATTTTGTATTTGAGAACACAACCACACTACGCTGATGACCAAAAGATTTATGGGGATCACATTCTATGTTTGTATCATGAGGCCCCACTGAATCATAATAGGAATAGAAAAGGGGCACACTCATCTAATACTAGTCTTAGGAATCTCACAAATGATTTTAAAGAAACATAACTAAAAATAAGGAAACATATATATTATTAATGTACAATATATTGTGTCTATGTGGGCACACGTCATGTCTCTCTAAAACCTGTGCATCCCATGTCTCTCACTGACATAACATAAAATTTTCCTAAATACACGATGTTTCCCATGGGTAAATGTCATAATGGCGTCGAACCAGAACTCTGTATTCCATATTCACCATTTCGATTTTCATTCCCAAATACAAAGCATGTGGATATCCATATATGGAATGTTGGAACCACAAGATCTCACTGTAGTGTATCATTTGTACATGTCTAGCTGCATACTAGGGTGTACATTGTGTGTGGGATGACCCTCTATGATTACAAATCCACCCATCCTCATAGTTGTTTAGTCTATGTACACACTATGAAACTCAGATAAGGGCCACACATCACCTCACATGGGACACATGGTCTGTCATACATTTCTATGCACTAAAACTATAGGACCAAAATGAAAGGAGTACATTGGGTGTGTTCAGGTGATTACATTCCATGTACTCTGGTTTTTCATTGAACATATAGACATCCTTTGTGCATCTTATATCAAACTCTTCAACCACTAATTCTTCTCGGAATCATGATGAAATTTTAAATCTGGGTTGAACGCACCGACATTCCACTAATTACTAGAATCTGACTATTCTGGTAGTACCCACTGCTAGGGAATCCATCGTTGTCATGCCTTTCTGGTACCATAAGCAAATATAGGTATATTAACCATTTATCTAATCATGGATCTACTTCTATAATCAGATTTTAAAATTTCATCATGAAATTTTCATCACAAACCAGCGGTAAAGATCTATTTCACCAAATATCAAATTTCTATAATTTTCCCACCCTATTTTCATCATATAATAGTCTAATGAAAATTAAAATGATTAAGGAACATGTAATGGGTAGACAAACCAATAAAACATTATTGTGGGGGAATGAACATCATCCATTGTTCATTTAGGCTTCGATTCTTTATCATATGAATTAAAAATGAAGAGTTTTACAAATAAATTAATTGAAAAATAAATATTATCCGCAAATCCCAAAATTAAATTCTTATTCACAAAAAACGATCAACTTGTGAATAGTTGAGTTCATCGATTAAATTGCATTCGACTTGGGATTACAAAATAAGGATAAATTAAAAACTAAAAAACCGACCTTGATTTAGATCAAGCTATGATGAAATACAAATCCACATAATTATCATTTCAAATATCATTGATCTACATTGGCGCTCAATTCTAGATATGATCTTGACCCATTATCATTCTCTAAGAATGATCTCCTCTAATTAAATCCACCATTCGTTTAGGTATCTAGGGTTTAGTGTACAAATTAAAGACAATCCCCAAAACCATGTATGTATAGAGAGTCCAATCACATCGTTTAAAACAAATAAAATAAATCCATTCATTTATTTAATTTAGTTATTATATATATTTTCTCCCAAGATTACTTTTTCACAAAAGCCATATTTTGAAATATGATACATCATTTCTAGGGTAAAACCCACATTCTGAACTAATTGGTACCATTATATTTTTTAATACTGACATTTTTTAATGATTTATTATACTTTTATGAAATCAACAATTATGTGATATTTAAATATTTAATATATTTATAAAATTAATTTCAGACACTCAGGGACATGGAATCAAAAAATTTATTAGTTCTATGATACATAAATATGCATCAATGTATTCTAATGTATTTTCATGAAAACAAATAAAACACCACATTATTCTCTCCTATTATTTTTATCCTAAAAAAGATCATCAATGAAAATTTATTGGTACCGAGATTCCAAATGGGTATTGTACTCAAATGATCTCTCCCAACAATTTTTCATGATATCGACAAACACAGACAAGTAAAAAAATACTATCATGTGTTGTTTCTTTCTCAAGCTGATTATCAATGTTGAAAATTCCATGAAATGAAAACACCGCTCCAAAAACCCATCTCACCCAGGTCGATATCACACAACGAGTCATGGACATACCTCCTCAGTTTTGTAATGTAGGGAATATAAAGTGAACCAAAATAAAATATAAAATTAGGGTTAAGAGGAACAACAACTAGATAACATGAAAATATGGTAAGAAAATAAATGGATTAGGATTTCTAGAGATATCCTACCACTCGAGCTAAAACATCGAAACAATCCAACTACAATGACCTCTATTATTTGTCCACTAAGGACACCTAATGTTTATAAGGTAGTCATCATCCATCCCTAAAATAATTTCACCATTTAAAATCATTAATAGAACTAGAAATAGGACCAAAAACTGTTAACCACTAGTACAAACCAGTATTAATGTGTCCTATAAGGCCCTCATAAAAATCAATGAAAATGTGCTACTCTGGTGGATTATTGTTATTAATCATGAAATAGAAACCCCATTGATGGTAGATGACCCTTCCATCTGGGGCTCAAAACCTACATGAATACAAGAATATTGTTCAAAATAACCCGAACTATCAAATATCCCTGGCCAGCTAGCTAGTGTAAAACACAATACCCAACTATAATTGGGTCCCCAAATTATTCCAGATTCATTTCTTGAATTTCTATATAAATTAATCATTAGATTAAATGAGGGTTTTAATGGGAATTACACAATTCCAAACATCCACATTCATGAATTAGTGTCCTTAACTCTCCACAAAACCCTACCTCTACTAGAACTACTATGAAGGGAAAACATCCTCCATATCACATATTCTCACATCATGACCAAAATCATCACACATCCCTTGAAAATGATGGGATGATTACATAAATCATGGAATTATATCATGAAATTATCCAGTTAATTTATGGTCACACAACATCTCACAATTGATATCCCTAAGTCATAACACCCCAGATCATGATGATGTGAAGAGGTATCCACCATCGAATTTATGTATGTTTTACATCCTCCAATAACTGGCGTCCTCAAAATATGATGTTGAAGACACATGGATTTAAAAAATAGAGACTTCACTAAACAGATATAAGAAGTTTTAAGGATATTTTCTACATGTATATCAAATTCACTATGTCATAAAACTCTCCAAAGGGTATTAAGAAAAAAACAAAACTACCAGAGTAGATTTAAGAAGAAACATATAGAATATCCTACTCCTTGACTAGAGTTGGTGATAACCCTTCTCAAGGAAAATTCTAACATCCACCTTTCATCCATCCACATGGTAATGGGGTAGATACATTCCCTCATGTATCTGGGTCACGGTGACTATAATCCCCATCCATCATCAAGAACTCATCCACCTCTCAACCAATCATAAGAGGGATTCCCAACAAAAGATATATAGCCTTATGAATCCCCTTTCTCCACACGCTCCAGACAAAACCATGATATCTTATAGATTCTTTGGGACATCTGATATACATTCATAAATATTTGGTCACCTATTGTGAAATTACATTTATGAAAAATAACTCTTTATGGTGAGGTAAACCCATCACATCCAAAAGAAGGATTCACTTATACTGGTCCAGATTAATTGAAAATGAAGGATAATATCATCATATACTCCATGGGTATTAATAAATAACCATTAGGGAAATAGTTGTATCATACTAAGAACACACTCATCTTACCCTCACTAGGAACACTATTTATCTGAGGTGGAAAATCCATCACATCAGACTATAAGAACATCTACACACCCTTGTAGAAAAAACTGAGCATGGATGGATGGGAACCAATCCATACTAAGGAAAACATTATTGGGTTCAACCGAAACAATGGAATGACATCCATGTGAGGATCTATATCCTCCAAGAGTCTGGTCACACTTTATTTAGAAGCGTGTAATCCCTTATCCTATCATTATGAGTCTCTAACACAAGGGTATAGAAAAAATTTATCTATAGGTATCCATAGGTATTAAAAATGGGATACACTAATGTACAAGTGAATAACAACATCACATGAAAACTAAAACATGAAAATTGATGAAAAACATTATACCTCAAACTGAACTTAGGCCTATGTGAGCCCCCACCACTTGGAATTCATTAATTTCTGAATCCCTACTCATTACACCCCACTTTGGCTTACTCTAAAACATTATCCTAAATAAAAACCTCAAACTCACAAGATAAATAAACTCATCCACCATAACTCAACGCTATCATATTTTTGTGGAACTTGATCTAACACACGATATTGTATCCTGTCTAGAGAGCATTTATTTGTGGGGGGACCAACACACTTCCTTTCATGTACAAAGAAAAGTAAAAAATTATTGTAATGGGGATTTTTGAACTGTATGACTCACCTTGTAGAAGTCTATATACTATTAACACCATCATAGAGTCGTCCCATCCATGGGGGACATCCTCACCAAAAGCCCACGGTAGTCCTCCACCGTTAAAGAAGTGGGATTGGTCAACCATGAAACCAAGGAGATATCAAACTTTGAAACACAAGTTGAACATTTAGAAATGGTGTGTTATCTTTTTATATAACCAGATTAAACTTATACTTCAAGGAGAACATGTGTTGCAAGGAAAAAAATCAATAGTTTGGGATCCACGCATATGGGAAACCGAAAGCACTACCCGAATTCAAACATATATGGACTATGCCTCTATATCATCATGGAACCATGAGGATCTTCAACTCTAGAACTCTTGTAACATTGTATGATGGTATGTACTACCGTCCTATCCAAGCGGTGATATCAACTATTCAATGTGATTATTATCATCTTCCTGATCTAAAAAAGGATCTACGTGTTACTCAATAGTTTTTACTGTTTCTCGGTGCCCTAGGAGAAAACCACCTCAATAGTGGGTCCATGAACCAAAACCTCATCACTCATCTGAAATTTGACACAACACAGTATCCAAATCATTGTAGGTTGTTAACATATAGGCATCATGATGATTATGATGATGTAATGTAGACAATAAGTATATCTCAAAATATGGGACATGAAGGAAATGGAAACCACATCCCCTTTTTATATGATACATGTACCGTTTTTATTCCACACAACCGTTGTATAAACATAATGAGTAAGCAATAAAGTTATCATTGTCTCGATCAATGGATATGTTGGCCACCACACCAACACATGACACAATGTCTAGAGATCCATACACGAAACTCTTTAAAAATGTTTCCCTTGCCACCAAAGCAACCTTCGTAGCTCGAAAAAAGAAACTAAAATATATAATCATACACCAATGTAGTTTCATAACAAAATAGGAATGGTACATCATTGATTAGATTCTATCATGACCGGACTCAACATGGCCAGAGGAAAAACAACCCTATGCCCACCTCTAAGAGTTTAGTGGTTGGTGTCCAACTTCAAGAAGGCATATCACACACATGGGAGGCATTAGCCTTCATTACAAATAAATATGAACAAATCTAATTGCATATAAAATAATGAAATGTAGAACAACTAAAACAGTGCCTGCATGCAGATGTAAACCCATAACCAGAGCATGAATAGAAAATTCTATAATGGGTAATAAAAGAAAAATACAAGCCCAACCAAATTGTTAATGTAAAGTATGAACTGTTAATGAGGGGAATGTTTTCCAATGCGACACCCATATAATCATGGGTATTTCTATAGAAATCTATCACAACATTCTCCTAGTCCACCAAGGACATCAAAAAAATGTTTTTTTATGCATAAACAACAACACATGTATATAGAGACCATACAAGACTGAGTATAACAATACCCAGTAGGACATAATGAAATCACAAAATTTAAAGAAAAAAGATTAATACTCTACTCTACACTGGTATATGAAAAAAAAAATACCAAAATATCAAAATATAGTCGACACAAATGAAAAATTATCATTGTAAGATCACAACTGTAAGTCCATCCTAGAATTCCTGCTAAAAGGTTCCACAAAATTCTCATATGGGACAACACAATCCATATGCTCTAAATCCACTAATGACGCACATCCTAGAGTCTAGACTCATAATGTTTTGACAAAGAGTAAATAAGATAGAGTTCATCCTTATTACACACTTGATCAGACTAAACATCATTAGAGTAATACGATATAGATAAATAGATAAGGGTCAACAACCCTGGCTCACTTGGGGGACACCATACCTTAATGGAAACATCCTCCAATATATTAGATCAATACCCATGTAAACATTGGACATGAAAATTTTAATAACTCTATATAAGGTTACAAGATATGAAATGAGGATTTCTCCAAGCCTCTTAGATTGATACAATTTATATGATACTATGTCAGTAGTTGAAGAGGTATGAGAAAACTCACATCATAGTAAAGAAACACTCACACACTACAATAATCACATGATTTTATAGTGGTATCACCTTATATGTAGGTAATATGATTCCACATTGGACCTTAAATGGTATATACCAAGGGAACACATTAATCTCATTCTATTCCATGGAAGCTCACACAAGATCTCAATGAATCTGGTAATGAAGATGGAGGAATCCATATTTTCATCAATGGAGTACTTTTCTTTTTCATAGTGTTACATCATGAGTCTCACTGAACCTTGTAATTGAAATATCTCAATGCCACACATCATTTACATTCCTCAATACATGACTTTTCCCAATGGTACATGGCTTGTAAAACTTGTAACGACACTCGACATGCTATTATGCTAGTATGCATGTACTTTCCCAAATAAACTGTGTGTGGAACACCATAAAAGAAAAATAAAACCAACATGATCTCATTACCATGTATTAAATCAACACACCACATTGTCTTTATGGGTGTACACGACATGTGGAATGACCCACACGGTGTGCAACACCACCCAGCCTCCTGGGTGCGTACTCCATGTACACACTAAGCTATAGAGATAAGGGTCATATGGTGTGTATCATAGGACATACGATGTGTGATACTTTTCTCCCTGAAAAAACCCTAGAGTCACAAAAAAAACCTATACGACATGAGTTCATGAAACTAAATGTTGTGTAGTTAGGATATTAATAGAAGCCACATAAGAACATGACACATATTTCATCCAGCATAATCTATCAATAATTCATCCGTGAATCTTATATCATGCTACAGATATGGGGTTGACTAAACCCATTTCCTACTAATGACAAAATCCATTCATTATTTTTGTACTTGGTGCACTGGAATCCATGACCATCACGACTCACCAGTCCCACCAGAAAAATGCTTTACTACGAACCTATAATAAATCTTTTAATAATATTCTATATTTGTATACCACAATCATGTTGTTGGATATACATAAAACACATTAGTTAAGGAGTTAATGATCCAAATATTGAATGTTCAATGATTGGCCATGTGTATTCATCGAATAGTTGGTTTTGAAACTACTAATGAAGAATGTACATAGAACTTAGAGAAAAAACCTTTAAACATATGAATGAGAAATGAACCAATGAATTTTATCATTTCAACATAATTCCATTTTTTATTAATGATGAATGAATAAGGATTCAAATCAATGTACAAACAAGGAAATATTATACTCAAATCCCAAAATTAAATCTATACCTACAAACATGGTCACCCTGTAAATTAATCGACTCTTATATTGATTCGTATTATTTAGGGAATAATATTAAAGGGATAAATCCTAATATAAAACATCCTACCTTGATTTGGAATGACTATTTATGAAGATTTAATTCTTGTTTTTATTTTTGGTGAGATCCTCAAGCTGCATTGTCACATGATTGTTGATTTGATATTGTCGTGTCATCCTTCACCATGAATGCTCCCATTTAATGATCTCAAATGTAAATAAGTTTCTATAGAGTTTTATTCAAAACATAAGACAAAACCTATATCCTTTTATTTAAAGAGTGTCAAATTGCTTCATTTGTATATAATAAAATAAATTAACTCATTTATATCTTTCATTTAGTTCTTTCATTTATTTCTTTTATTTATTTGTGCCCCCAAAACAATTTTACCCAACATCTCACATAGATAAAACTTATGTCACACCTAGGTTAAAACCCACATTATAACATAAAATTTTCCATTTTAATTCTTAGATGGGTCTTTATTTAATATTTATTCCAGTTTTAGGCTAAATCATCACACACATAATATTTAATATATTTAATATATTATTTCTGGGAACTATGGGACTCCAAATATCATAACATCTCAGTGCCAATATCTCGAAATATTCATTGAAATATTCAAAAGTGTTACCTGGGACAAACTATTATAATAAAGATGGTGTGAAGGGGGTCAGTTTGTGTTTACGAATGTTTAATTATGACATATCTTGATACTAGCATTATTTTTTTCTTTATCATTTGATTAAACTACCAAAAAATGAATTTTTTATGGTTTTTGTAAAACACCACTAATATTAAAATCATTAATTATTCATGTTGTTATCACACAAGTATGTTTTTTTTGGGAATTGGAAAAATAAAATTTTCTTCTCAGTTTTTCTATTTTTGGCGTTTTTTACACCATAAAAAATGTCGAATATTTTTCTACGGTTAAAACAAAAAATATAAATATTTATATACATTGTATGTTTAAACCAATGTTATATATATATAAACTTAATATTATGTTCTAAATAATCTTGTAATGTATTTGTCCATATATATAAAATGCTTAAATTAATGAAATCCATCCATGTTATACAAATTACAGATGTTGATGCCCGAAAAAAACAAAAAAACAAAAAAATATAAATTGATGAAGAAAAGTAGATAGAAATTGAAAAATAAATATATATCATGATCAAATAATTATTGAAAAAAAAACTCTCATGTTAAGAATATATGAAAATAATAAAATTCATTATGTTATTAATGATGTATTTAGTAACATCGCAACTCCAATTAATCCATTGTCAAACGCTACCCCATCCGATTGATCTAAATTTTCTCTATCAACATCACTGTTTCCAAAAACTTCCCCCAACACCAATTTTTTTTTTTGGAAAATTAATGAGTGATTTATTCCTTAATTTCAATATAAAACCAATAACTTTTTCTATACAGGATGATAATGAAAATTTCTGATTTTAATCATGAAATAAACCATAAATTGATACAATGTCACTAGGGAAACATCTAGTCATCATAATATATAATTCAAATAATTATTTTTATAGAACAATGAACTTTATAAACTCAACATGTATATGCGTACCCAATTTCTAGATTTTGGTCTATGGTATCTGAGTTTTATTTCATTGCACAAAACCACCTCTTAATATCTAGAGGTATAGAGTAACTAAAATAATGATTAGATCATGATTTCATTTTCAATGAACTTCCAAAGTCCTATGATGGTAATTGTTACAAAACCATCCCACACATGTGACTATTATTCTCCATCCAATAAAATTAACTAACAATAGTATCCTGTGAGACTGACAGGGATTTCATTTTATTAGTACCACATAGTTTTTTATATATAACTATAAATTATATATTGGTATAATTTATTATAATAGATATTAAAAAGCGTCAACTAAAAATTAAATTTGACCATAATCCGTTGGGAATATGTTTATAGAAACCCTAGTTATTAAACTATTGTTACCTTGAAAATTGATATCTAAATTTAAAATAACTCGTTTTTTTTATAAATTAAAACCCATATTTTTTATTAACATTAGTTTTTTGATTATAAATGAAAACATCAATTGATATATTTAGTTTCATATGTTATTAATTTCTTGAGGAAATTTTTGTGATCCATTACAAAAAAATATTCTCAAACCCCAACTTCTTTGGTATAATCATTCACACAACACCTGTCCGATTTTAAACAAACATCTTACCGATGTTTTTTCTACGAAGCATTAAGCCATAAATTATTTTTATATATAATATTTTAAAATATGAGTCATACAATTTTATAATATAAATATTTACAATGAGGAAAATATTAACACAATGGATCTTTTTCATAACAATATCTTCAAACCAACAATTTGGGGAATGATTTATTTTACTCATCTTAATAAATGGTATTCTAAAACGTCATAAAATAATTAATAAGTAATTAATTAGTGATATATGAAATATCACATCCTTATTGTATGAATTTATATATATATATATATAAACGATATTAATATATTAATATATTCTTCAAAACCATATTATCCTCATTGAAATTTCCATAAAAAACAACTTCCATAACTCCCTAGGTTTCGCTTTAGGTATGTTGTCATACATATGATGTGTGGTAAATTGTATATGGTTTAATTAATTTATAAATATAAAATTACAATCTATACATTACATACCCACATTTTTCATTACCCACTTTGTGTAATTATTTCAATGATGATTATGTATAATAATATTTTTAATTAGAGATTATTTTTTAAAATATTTTAATTTAGTAATATAAATACATTTAATTAGGGAATAATTTATTAAATTTATTTTTATCTACGAATTGAAAACAAAATTATTCAATGATTAAGGAAATTTCCTGCAATCAGTTTATGTAATCAAAAGGGATGGAGGGTCTACTACCAACAATCCTAGAATATGAATATATATTCGTGTATCATCATATGTGGAGATCTTATATCAATTTATTGAGACAAATATATGTAATCCATTTAGATTACAAACAATTTTCATATTAATTTTTTCATTATTTCTTCTATATTTTTTGAAAACAATAATTTATTAGTTTAAATGAGTGAAATAAATTTATTCACACTAAAATATTTACCTATAACCACAAACCTCCAATATCGCCATGAATACTAAGTGAAAAAAGCTCCCTCCCTACAATTTCATCACATGTTGAACCTCTATAATGAGGGGAATCTTGAAATATTATGACAGTATGGAGATTGAGTGTGTGGTAGACTTAGAATGAATAGAGATTTGAGGAATCCATGATTTTATTGGGGGATCTAGGGAGATCATCAAGAAACACATATTTCATTGTTATTTCTTGAGGAATGTAAACTGTCATCAGTGAATCACCTCTTCACTTTAATTAATATCATTTAATCATGCAAAAACACAATTCGAATATATAAATTGGAATATTTATGAAAAAAATAGAAATTATAACACTAGAATACTACTAAAAAACAAAATATACATAATTATGTTAAATAGTGTATACATTTACAAATAAATATAACATTTTATTTTTAAAAATTTAAAATCTAATGCAATATAATAATAATAAATATTATAAAATATCAAAAAAAATCTAAATGAATAACATATAACATAGGTATTTAATATGATAATTGATAATGGCATGTACAATTTGTTTTCCCACTATCGTGTCATTATACTTCACTATCATTACATATTCTACAGTACCCACCATTACTAGAATAACATGTTTAATGTCATGAGGGAATAAAAAGTCAATTTAATACTATTGATGGTATTAAATTTCAATTAAGAAATCTTCCACTTCATTTACAATAACATACAAGCATCTTTGTTTTATATAAAAAACTACACTCTAAACATAATCCCCTGAAACTTCCACATAATATATGAATTTTCAATGTAATGTTATGATATAAGGGTAATATACTTCATTATCACTAACATCCATGAATAAAGATAATATCGTTGATGTAAATTGTAATGAATCTCTTTTTATACCATGGGTAATTTCATCGATGTTACATTTGAATAAAAAAACTAAAAATAAATATGGTAGTTTATTCTGATAATATCATTAAAAATTCCATATTATCCTTCCATTTAAACTATATATATATATACCAAAACTCTCTATTTATATTCCACGTTTCCAATCAAATTCATAGAATTTGATTAAATTCACATTGAATAATTTGAACATTCAAGAAACATTTAGAGGACCATGATTTAAAAACATCAAATCATTAGAATAACAATCCCAAATACTTGTACACATAAACTAAAAATTATACTAAAAATTATTATAGTAGATATATTTTTTTGAAAACATTATATTGGTACTGCTTATATTATTTTTAAAAATTACATGACATAAAAACATTTCTACAAACTCATTATTAACAATTATTTGTTATATAATTAAAATCTATTGTTCGATTTATCATGTGTCACACTATTTTAATCCCTATATATTTAATAAATAAATATTTAATTCTAGTAATAATTAATATATATTTATATATGTACCTAGAAATTTTAACAGTTTGGGATTTCTAAGTGATGTAGGGGGAATGGTGGGAGAATGGTCAATATAATATATACTAGATGAGGGTCTCATAGAGAGAATTTGGGAAGGTGGAACACTAATATGTGGATATAGGGGTGAATACCATGATGATATGGGAAATTAGAATAATAATGTACCACAATGGTAGGGGAAAAGGATAGTGGAGGGGAAAGGGCACATTGGAAATGATGAGGATGATGGTTAAGGTGAGAATGATAGTAGTGTGGGTAAGAGTGGTAAGGTGGAGTTAAAAGGGATCTTGGGTGGGCGAAATGGGGTATAGGGATCATGGGAGGGTAAATAGTGAATTTAGAATAATTTTATTAAATATTAAATAGTATTTTCTAAAAATTCACAAAAAAAAATATTTTAATTTTAGTAATATGTTGTTTGATAATTATCTGACAAACTACTATAGTAAAACCCATATTTTTTAATAGCGTTTAGAGGATATTTTTTGTTGAAAGGATGGATAAAATTTAATATTTGGATGAATTTTTTTGATTCATTATTATAATTTGGTTGGGGATACAAATATATTAATAAGGATAATTATTTTTTTAGAAATGTAGTATTATTTGGGGAAGTTCTTAGATGAAATGGTGTGAAATGAGAAGTAGTGGAAATTTATGTGGGTGTAACAAAGATTCGATGATTTTGAATTTGGAAATAAATTTTGGTTTTGAGGTAGTTCAAAATATATGGGAACCTCAAAATCATTGAGAACATGTATTACGACTTTGACTTTTTACAACGCTGAAAAAATAAAATTTTAGACATAAAAAATCCTCCATCCAATCACAATTTGACTGTATCATGGGGATTTAGTTCTTATGTTATTTTTGAGAATTATGTCCCTATATATGTTTATTTCTTCTAAAATGTAGGATTTATAACTCAAATATAGGTTATTATTTATTCTCTATCACTATAAATATCATATTATTACTTTACAAAAGATACTTATCTGTGGCCCTAGAATTCAAGGATATACTATTGAGATATTTATAATATTTTATTAATCATGGAAAATGGGTAGGGGAACTAATAATCCTCAAAAAATGGATGAATTCACTATAACACTCTAATTATGGTTTGTATCATCTCATTCATAGTATTATAAAGAAAAAATATTAAAGATTTCATGTTTTATTTCACTAATTTTTTGAAATGTGGTATATTGATTTATTAAACTGTTATAGTGATTATTTTGAGTGATAATGAATTTAAATTTTATTAATGGTTTATTTTGGGAGTGTGAAAACTTTTTCCAAAATTATAAAAATTATTTATATTATATGAATTTTCATTTTGAATTATTCATTGGTTGGAGTATTCTGTAGTGTTGTGATGATTTATTATTGAAGGAATATTTTCAATGTTTGATATGTGTTGGTAGAGTATTTCAGATGTTTTTAGGGAACCTCCTTGAGTGTAAGGGACACATCATGTTAAATGTGGATATATTTTGAGTACTAACTTAATGTGAGTGGTTTTGTATTAATAATGTATAGAAATTTACTAGTAGTTACTCCAAAAGAAAATGGGATTGGAATGTTGTTACATATCTTTATAAGAAGGAATGGTTGTTTGAGTTTATTTCATTAATATAAAAATGTTTTACAATGTTTCATTGGAAAATCTTTTAAAATATAATTATTGAGTTTGTAATAAAGATAAATACATTGATTATATCTATTTTAATGGGATTGAAATAGTTCAATAAAATGTTTTTATAACTGCCTCACTCAAGTAATCCAATGTTATTGGTTATTTTATTCTATTGGTATACAATATATGAGATCACATTACATAAGATATAAATTTTAGTAGATTTTAGGGCACCAGAAACATATATGTTTGTAAAAGTAAACGAAAAAACAAAGACATAATAATTAAAATAATGAATCATTTTTTCTCTAATAATATTCAAATATAATTCATTGTACTCTTCTTAGTTCCCTAGATACAAAAGGAAACAAAATAATGGGGTGATATCAGATGCTCTATAATGGGTTTTTTATGGTGGAAAATGAAATTTTATAATCAAGGAGTATATAATATAGTGGGAATAAACAATCATTTGGATAGTTAATGATCAAAAATTATCCATGTGCCATGTAGTGATGAAAATAATAACTACATAGGTATAAATAAATTAAGTCATTGTAGTGTACTACATAATATTATACATCTTAATTATATAATCAATGAAATCCCATTAAATTTTCATATTATGAAGGCCTCAATCAAAGATATCACACATAATAATGAATCCATACGAAAAAACTATACTAGATTTTTCCATGTGAACTACCATTCAATCTGGGGCATATTTATTTTTTCCCCACCTATTACAAAATAAATCCAATTCATTTATCATATGAATGTTTTGGGATAACTATAATATTTTATCAGAAAACACTTATATAAAAATATACATTACCAAGGTAAAAATATAATTTTTTTACATCATCTCCATAATATAATTCATATGACTCAAAAAAATTATTTAAAATCAAATAAATTTAAGGTTTAAGGTATTTGGGGACAAGATACATAGGAAAACTATTTTATAAAACATGTAATAATTTTTTGTAATATTAATAAAATAGACATCAATCAGAACTAAAATATACATATATTCATTACCCATGGATGGGAAACAGAAGAAATGTCTGATCATAAATGATCAGTGAGGAAAACAAATATCAAAATGTCACTATGGGTTAGATAATAGTTTCTTTTATAAGATGGTAAGAAGTGTAATATATCCTTGAAATAACATGAGAAATTAATTTTTTCTACTAGTCATGATAGATAGTCATTAACACTAAAATGATCAATAAAAAACATGGAAAAATATTTTCAAATAATGAAATAATATACATGATATATAGAGCGTAATCAATGGAATATTTAATAGAAATTTAGAATGACCTTGAAACATACAATGAAAATTAATATTGTATCTAATATTCACATTGGGAAAATATAAAATTGTTGAAAAATCAATTTTCTATTATGTATGATGTGAATTAAAAAAATTCTAAAAATTCTTGTTGAGAATGAAAAAATTCCCAAACAATATACTATTAACAGAATCATAACTATGATTTATGTTTTATGTAAAACAAATAACAATGCATCATGTTATGAGGAAAAAATGGACATTCAAAATATTTTTAAAAAATTAAAATTTCCCACCAATAAAATCCCACACCTCCTTTGTTGATTGATTAGAGGAAAAATGGTTCTAAATATCAGTGAAATCCTCCTGAAAATAGTGGCTAGAAATAAATTCCATGGGATTATAAGTGATTGGGTAAAAGTTTCCCTTAAAATATAATATAACATGACAAAAATTAATAATTAAAATCCTTTCATATAAATAATTAAAGAATAAAAAATCACATAACTCAATGAAATACCAGTAAAAAAATATCATAGTAACATCATTAAATAAATAATGTTTCCCTGTTAAGAATCCATATAGATTTTTGTTGACAAAAAAGTTACACTATCTAACTGCAGTATATAGAAGCTCCCTAGCTCTAACATTAGAAACCAAACCATGATGTCATAGATCACCACTTGAGAAGTAAAAAATGAAACCCTTCCCCTTATTTTGGTAGATGAAAATAAAAAATTCACCAATGATCCCATGTAGGGGGTGACTAAATAACATATTAGTATTTCTCCAAATTCTTACTAAATTATACCTCTTTAAAAATAGCATGTTGGCATATTTTATATATAATAAAGGCTGATAATACAAAAATAGATTATGGAAGAAAAGTATTTTATGAATGATATTTAACTAAAATGATTATTCAACTTTTTATTTCACATTATCATTTTCATACCCATTCAACATTCTATAACCACACAAACAGATGCATTACAATTACAATCCCAATACTCAAATGTAGAAAATTTTCCTTTCTTAGTACTTCACTAGGTTATATCCTATTGTTCCATTCTAGTATGCTATCAGATTCATGTCAATTGCAACATTTCCTCAAAAAAATATAATATAAAAACACACTAGCATGTATTCTAAGACCATCTTCTATATCATATATTTTTCTAAAAAATTATTTATATTCCAAAAAAAATCCCTTAAATGAGTTTTATTACAATTTCTAAATGGAATCCTTTATAACCACCATATTTGGATCACAAAATGTTTGGGTATTCTACATTAACTAATGAAGATGTTTCCAATCAATGCAAAACATTATTTTATTGAAATTAAATCCTATATATTCTTGAAATTTATATTGGTAGGGATACTACATTACTAAATTATGCTTAGAAATGTAATAATAAATTATATATTGGATCATCCTATACAAATCATTACTCTAGAAAAACCTAAAAATATATTTTCCCTTTAAATAAAAACTCATAGATCCAGTCTGTCAACCGATCTAGTGTTCCAATTTCAAAAAAAATCAAGGTTATCGATGATGAGGAATAAGGAGGTGACGTTAAAATTTTATTCCATAAATTTATTCTGAAATATTCCTTGAAATTTTTTTATTATTATTATCATTTCTGAGAAATAAACTATGGTAATAATGGAATTCGATTGGAATGAATATCATCCATATGAGAATTATTACACCTATTGGCTAGGTAAATGTAATTGGAAATGAGATATTAATGAAATTAATAAATAATTCCCATCATAAATTCATAAGTAGTCCACTAAGGGTGATATTTTTAAAACAACTATTTTATTTTATAGAGAAATTTATTTTATGAAATAAATGGGTTTGAAGACCTTAATGGACCTGATGAATCCATTCACACATTTAAATATTCCCTGATGATTTCATGAGATAAAACACATTCATGACATGAATGTCTCATATATAATTATCCTTAAGGAACCCTCCAAGATATATTCCACTTAAACCTCTTAACACTTCATTGTATTTATTCAACAAACATGGAACATAAATGAAAAAGAATGATGAAATGAAGTACCTCAAACTGAGGGTTGTATCATCTCCCTACTATTGGGATTTTGCATCATTAAAAAGATATACATATATGTTTCCTATGATAATTTGGGGACATTACTCTAGTATTACCATTTACCATTCATATGATTCCTCTAGAACATGACCATGCTATAATAGTACTTTCACTGAAGAAATATATCTCCCTCATATTTTCTTTTTCGTTCTATCAAAATTTTGTATAGGTTTTTCCATGAAATTTTCATCAGAATTAAGCGTATAATTATCACATATAATCATGATATTTTGAATAGGATGATACATCTTTAGTTGATAATCATATAAATCATTTTGAATAGTATTGAATCATTGTAGTATTAACTAGTAAGCAATAGTTCCAATGCATTATATTCTATTTAATTGTCCCACATATCATTTCACAAACATCCCTTCACTTCCATACTATTGATGAATATATTTTTGTGACAGTTTCGAAAAAATGAGTTGTATACCTTGGTGATATACTAGGTTTGATATATCTATTACTTTCAAAGTCTTCTCATTGAACCTTTAACACTTGAAACACTGTTAGATCTATTATGTAAAATCGAAATAATATATGGATTTTTCCTTGGAGTATTTCCATAGTAAATTTGATTTCACCTTTGGGTCGTCACAAATAGAAATAATTTAAAAATATATTCATGTATCGACACAATATTTCAGGAATAGTCACATTCTATATTTAATATGTTTGTGGTTAAGGTCATTACATCCAACATGCTAGAGATACTTCCATACTCATTCACTAAAGGGCCTTTTCTACCTAAATTTATATCCCAATACACCTGAATCTTTTTATGTACTCTATCCAAGGATGTAAGAATTAAATGTATATTATTAAAATATATATCATATTTATATCCCTTTATCATGTCAATAATAAAAATTAAATAAAAAATCAACCTCTATGTATTTAAAATCATATATTAGGGGAACTACATCCTTGATAAAAAAAATTATAGGAAATCTATAGATCTACACTCCCGCTGTCTGGGGGGTTTCTTGATACTCATGAAATTAGTAATAATTTCATCAATTAGAAATACTTTTATCAACAAACGAATAAGAAAAATAATCTTCCTCACACATATCAAAAAAGATATGAAGAGTGGAGTTAAAAATAATGGCACCTCACACCATCCAGGGTCCCAGTTTTTAACATGTCCTAAAATTTTATGCTCCATAAAAATATTTCATAGGTATCAAAAGATATCTATTTATTACCTTTTGAGGTGTAGATGGGATAATAAATGTGTTCCTAGATGGATTTGATTTTAATTTTATTCACTGATATAGACAAATTTAATGGGATTAATTCATTAGAGCATACGAAAGATGAGACTGAGTAAAGAATTATCCACCTATTGATATCTAATTATTGTGAAATAACATAATGATATTTTCTAACTTATTGTAGTGGTAAAAATAAATTTGTGGTGTTGCACATCACCTCTTAATGTGAGTTAAAAAACAGACTGAAAAGTACTTGTTTTCATATCATATGTTATTTGAATATTAATTGATTATTCTTTCAATGTATGAGGTGTGCTAATTCAATTAGAAGACATCCGAATTTCTCATATTTTCTTAAATAGATTTGATTCTGTTCCCCATGGGAATAAATAGAATACCACCGAAATGATTCCCCATAATATCCATGTCTTAAACTATTTTCTTGTTGACCATCCGTATATAATATATAGTACAAAAAATAGATATAAAAGTTCAAATATCTTAATATAATCTAAAATCAATGATAGCATACATTAATGATGAACTAAAATAGAATTAATAGGAGAAATGATCTGGGATGGTAAAAATATCTTTATATTTTGTCATATGGGGGTTTAATTGCTTCAAGAAGATGAACTAAATTACTATTTTTATAATGAATGTGTTGAGATAGAATCTTTTTTTTACTTTCCTCAATTAACTCCCAATAATTTCCTTAGTAATACTTATCATGGGTAGATTAATACCACAATATATGGGTAATATATTTTAATATATCGGTACCTAATATAATATTTTTCATTTATAGTTTACTATGAAAATTAAATAGTTTATTTTTCTATTTCAGCCATAATTTTATATCATTTAGGTTCAATATATGCTCAAAACACATGTGGATTAACATTATAAAACTACTCTAAATGATAAAAATTACTCAATTTATCATTTTTATTTTCTCTATAAACATCTTGAGACACATTAATAATAATTTGTACAAGTTATTGGTTACAATGGGGATCTGGTTAAACCACACATTCAGTTGCGTATTCATTCTAATTTTAAACCATCAAAGTTTTCTCATTTAATACATGCAGAAAACTACAACACTTATACAAATTTTTTAAAATTAATATTACACATTAATAAATTCCATAACATTATAAAAAAAATTCATTAACATGATAAAAAAAGTGCATACATCCTTTCAATAATAAATCATTTTATCCAATTTAAAAAAAATGATCTTAAGATTATCAATATAGTCCTTGTTGGTTTTCACTATACTAATCCTTGATTTGATGGAATCTTCTTCTAAATCCATGAGGATGAGAAAAAAAATTACTCTAGTTGGTTCTTAGAAAAACGTTGTAACAAAACACACTAGTAACATTATTTTCTATATAAAAAATTATAGTTAATACATTTTATGATATAGATTTCAAGTTCTGATAGCCTTAGCCACATTCCACCAGCCTAACTAAATGAATGAACTATACCATTCAATTTTAACACCTATTCCCTCGTTATCATATTGATAAGATGAAAAATGCTAAAGACATTAATTGATAACATAATGACAGCAATGGATGGAAATAAAATACAAGTTATTAGGAAATGTTGAAAATAATTTAACCCTTAAAAATGTAATTGAAAACATAGAAATTGAACATCAAATCCAATAAATTAATCATGAATAAACAATCAAATAACATAATAAAATTCCAATATAGGGAATACTAGAGAATCAATGGAAATTATGTAAAGTAACATGGATAATCATTCAAATAAAAATACATCATTACCATTGGTTCAAAATACCAAACCAAGATACAGACACTCCCGAACTCAAACTTCAACTACCAAACCATGATATAAAATAAAAAATAAATATAATTAAAAAATATTAACCTTCACTATATATCAATATTTGGCATCCAAAAATTCACATATGTTTTTATGAAGGGGGTGAGTATATCAATCGTCATCATTTCCTGAATGGATTCCCAAAAAACCTCTAGAATAAGAACATTTGATCATATTTTATATAGAAAAGTGTTTGATAATATAAAAAATGTAAATTAGTTGAAATATTTTTTAGAAATAGATTTATCTAAATCAAAATATTTCATTTTCTTAGTCAACATTTACTTATCACACTAATACCATATTCTATATCCCCACACATACATGGCTTCCAATGTCAATCCGAAAAATTATAACTAGAAATATATCCATTGATATGTCATTACATGGTGATATATTCTAGTTCCATTCTAGTATTCAATGAGAACCACATGTTTTTAAACAACACCTCCGACAAAATAACATGAATTCACACCACTATGTTTTCATGAAAAATCATCCATATCAAATAGATTTCGATATAAATATTTTATTGTGAAAAATATATATTAAAAAATAATGTTAACATCTCTTGAGAATCCAATATAATACCCTTCTCAAATAACATTACAATAAGGGGTTTCCACATAATTTACATAATATAATTTCAATAAACTTTTAGGAAACATTATCTAAATTAAAACAAAAAAATAAAGAATAGTACAATAAGCCATTGATGTCAAATATATTTTCACATAGATCTCAAACGATTCAAAAAATAAACATCATTATCTTGTACCTATAACAAAATCCATGAAGACTTCATCACAAAATAACAAAAAACCTAGAATTGGTCATGCACACTGATGTGTGGTTTAAATTATAAACATAGTAGGATATTTATGATGAGGAAGATCAAGAATATCCTAACCATTTCATCCACAAATGAGTATTAAATGATTTCTTTCAAATGTAATTTTTAGGTCGAAGATCGCTATAAATCACAATGGATAATTCTTGATGTTAGGGGGATAAAATGAAATCCATATAATAATTATTACACCGAAATGTTTGGTCGATCTATTCGGGCCTCAGTTCATTATTATTTGAATTATGAAATCATGTTGTGAATTCATTTAGAGACTACTTATAGTGACATTCACATAGAATAATTTTTTATCTTCTAGAGAAACTGATTTCACTAGGTTAATGGTTCTTATATCATAGATTGACTATATGAAACCATTCACAATTTTAAATTTTTCATGAAATCTAAGACAAAAAAATCATGACATGAAAGCCTTGGGTGATTTTATTTTCCTATATAAATATCCAATATATATAATATATGATCTACTCCTATTACACCACAAAGCACATCCTATTAAATTATTCCATTGACATGAAACATAAATGAACAAGTATAAAGACATGGTTTACCTCAAAGTGGTGGATCTATAACACATCATATTCGGAATAAAAAATATACATTCCTAGAATTCATGTATCATGAGATATCAATCCCTAACTAGTAAAATATATGGTCAAATGTTACCCCATCCATCTTAATATATAAAAATGAGTTCCACAAAAAAATAAAATCATTAATCTTATCAAAAATAACATTTAAGTAGATAATGATAATTATAACATTTAAAAATGGTACCAAATAAATAATGTCCACTTGATAAAAGAACATAATCTCCCAAAAAGTGTATTTATGAATAGTAGATATAGGGTGATTTATTTAACATTATCCTATTTAATAATTCTCTATTTAAAATGGTATAGATATTAAAAAATGGTGTTTCCCTTGAAACAGTTTTTTAATATCATCATAAAATGAAGTGATTATTTTTTGATTTCCCAAAACAATTTTTTTTAATTAAAAATATAAACATAATTAATTATTTCATGAAAGAATTATATAATGAAACCATTATAAGAATAAAACCATATGTCCAAATGTGATGTAGAATTGAAGAACAAAATATCATGGTATTAAAATTCCATTGAAATAAATTAAAACATATCTTTTGGAAACCAACAACGTAAAATTGATAACAAAACAATTATATTAAATTTAATAACTAGGTATAAGTGGATCATTGGAGAATAAAAACTTTGATTTATTTTTATGTAATAATTAACACTATTATGATATAAATACTTGGATATGAATGTAAACCCATTAAAAAGGATTAGAACCACTCTTATCAAAAATAAGTATTCACGAGAGAATTGAGACATGAAGGATAAATAATTTATTTTCAAATAGGATTTCTATATAAAACTATGAATAAATTAAACACAAAATAATGAAATGGTGGGATAGATCAATGTTTAAATGTAATAATAAAATATGTGTGACCATTACCCATTGAAAATATCTGACTCGCAGAATCCACTGACATATTTTCTAATATTTTAGTCAAAAAATAAAAAATAAATAAAAAATAATAAAAGATTTAACACCATGATATATAATATAATCAAGATACAAAATAAAAATGTTTCTCTATTTTCACCCTTAAAAATAAAACATGTTGTATAAGAAAAACGCATCTCAATGAATTCAAATTTGACCCAGGTTACCCCATAGACATATTAGAGAATTTAACTCAAAAACTTTTAAATGAGATAATTTTTTAAAAATAAATTAAATTACCATAAGGAAAGTCATATTAAATATATAAATATAATTTATGTATAATCTATATCACTTAAATGAAATTTGTCCAATAATACAAAACATGTCATTAAGAGGATAATTTGAGATGAGAAACAATTACATTATTTTCCAACATAGATGATTATTCTCCAACCTCTAATATAATGATAATAAAAATTTCAATCACTTATCTAAGGAAAATTATATAAACATAGTAAACATTTTATACTTATTATATAACCATATAATTCAATAGTATTAGTAGATTATAATTTTTATTATTATTGTCTGTTAGAACTTTTAATTGATTATTTGGTAAAATATTTATAAAATACGATTGATTATCAAAAAGTGTATTCTTGGTCATCAATAAAATTTCCTTCAATATTACATAATAATTATTTTACAAAGACTACATAATTATAATTTTAATTAGGTGATGTACATGAATATGGATTAGGAGAATTGAAAACATGGTGATCTATTTATCGATATCTTTAACGATTGAAAGATGATAAAATAAAAAATATTTTAAATATTAAGAAAACATTATATAAAAAATTAAATCATATTAGATATATTTATTTTTCAATATTTTAATATTATATTACATCCCATAATAATTTAGCACAAAATCATTATAACATCATTTACATAGGCGGTTAAATCGACTTACATAGTAAAACATTATAATGAACTAATCACATAGGGTACATATTTATATAATGATAGTGTGAATATTTTGAATACTAAAAATTTCATAAAAATAATTTATCATGAATCCATAAGTTTTAGAAACCCAAAATGAATGTTAGTAATGAAAAGTGTGAATTGTCATTCATGGAAGTATTAGAAATCCATACCTACATTTAATTATCCTATTCTCAATGAATAGATGGAATTAATTTATCAAAATAATATCATATAAGAGTTTTATTTATTACATGATTAATATATTTATTACTCAAATCCATCCAGGAAACCACGATTGAGAGGTGGTGATGAAAAATGAAATATGTCACTTCAGGATGGTGTTACTGAATATTTTAGTATTTTCTATGTTATTTTGATTTCATTGTCGATGGAATAGATGAAAAAAATTTATTTCAATTGATATAACAAATTTTTTTTATAAAAAATGAAACAAATTTAAATTGATTAATATGTTTGTAAAATAATTCTAATTGAGTAAAAAAGATAATTATGTGAAGGTAATACACTTTTTGGAAGCGTCAGTTTTTCCATGAATATCACCATGGAAATGAAGGAAATAAGTCATATAACGGTAAATAAAAGAATAAGTATGGGGGAGAGGGGTATATTTAGAGAAAATTTGATGACATTCATTAATAAATTCTATTTATACGTATGTATTAAAGTGGTGGAAGTGTTAAAATTTAATAAGTGATAAGATGGGTTTTTTTGGAAGTAAAAAAAATACATTTTCAATAATGTAAAGGTACTATTAGAGTTTCAATTTCAATAATGTGATAAAAGTTGAGGGTTAAGTGATCGTTGGTCTACAGTTAGTAAAAAAAATTAGAGACATAATTGTTCATTTTATGGATTTTATTTCAAAATGTTACAATTTACCCTAATTTTATTATACCTTATTATTAAATTTTAAATCATTGTAGTTAAATTAAAGTGATAAAATTAATATTTTACCCTCTACCTAATTTTATACATTGGAAATAAATTTTAATAATAATTTATCAAAAAAAAAAATTTATTAACCGTTAAATATGTATTTATTGAAAAAAAAAATTATTTAAAATATTTTTGACGTTATGATTAAAAATTTATATATAATAAAATATTATCATATATAAAATTCATAAAATAGTAAATTTAATTATTATAAAATAAATTACACATAAGTGGAGTTCAATGAAATCCAAAATAATTTCACCATTGTAAATATTTATTGTATGAAAAGAAACCAAATAGTAATTATTAATGTAACTTTCTAACATAGTTATAAACATGTTGGACATAGTACATACAAAAATAATTACATTTTAACTTAAATAATGTTACTCCATAAATGAAAAATTTCTTACTTATGATTTTTCTTCATACAGGAAATGAGTTCATGATGTTATAATAATAAAATTAGAATTTTCTCAAAATAAAATTTTCTTCTACATAAAACAAATATTTTATAATGAAATTAAAAAAACCATACAGAGTAATATTTTAAGTGAGGAATTAATAAATAAATTATCTTTTCTAAAATATAGAAATCATCAATTTGAAAATTTATCTCTTTTAAAATATAATACAAAATATAAACAAATTAATATATATTGACAATAATGTTTTCAGTATAAACTCATATTAATTATTTTGTTCCAAAAGTTATAATTTATAACTATTTACCACCATATTTTATACTATAAATTTATTAATAAATTTATTCTAATATGTAACATATCAGTTACGTTGGTTGTAGTGTGTAATTCATGTTATCAAATATAACAACTATTTTAGAATGTATAAAATATTGGGACATTATATTCTACCACTCCGAAAAACAAATTAATTAGTAACATTTTTCATATCAATTTTAAAATTAAAACAAGTAACTTATTTTCATAAGTATTTTTTAATAATGTTTTAAAAAGATGGAAACCTTATTAACATCAGAATGTCTTATAAACTCATTATGTTATTCATAGGATACATATCTTTATATGTGATTTCATCCTAACCATTGGAGGAATACATCTCAAACCAAGACAATATTTTGCACATTTTTAATGGATATTTAAATTATTTAAAACCTAAAACTTTATATATTTGATCTTATTTAATACAATATGTTATTAATTGTGTGTATTGAGATAAAATTTACAAATTGGTTATTTCTATATTTTGATATATTTTTATCATAAGGGTATTATGGAAATAAAATTTCCCATATTAATCCAATTTGAGTTATTATTATTTTTATTATTCTTTTATTTCAATTATTCAATGTTGTATTCAGGACAAAGTGTTGATTAGAAAAACAATGAGGTATGACAAAATCAATAAATTTGGACAATTGTTCTGGTGGACAACACGGTCCCCACATACATAATAGAAGCCTAATTAATCATAAAAACCTTGTATTGGGACTATTAAAAATAAATTTGTAAGTGAAAAAATATAACAATACGTAAGATGAATAGTATGGAGTTATGAACTCATTAAGGGGGTCATTGGACGTTTAAATTGAAAGATGAAATCTAGAAATCTAATTCAAAATAAGTGAAAGTTAGTGAAAATTCCATAACATCCTCTAAAAACATCTAATAAATCTAAAATTTTTAGGGTAGACAATAAATTTTTTAAGAACATTATAAAAGAAGGTAACCTGGGTTTATTCAAATATATTACATGAAAAATTGGATCCAACATTTCATAGACATATTCTGGAGGAGATACTGTTACACCCTCTTATTTTCATCTATTCTTTTTATTATTATTTATGACTTTAGTTTATTTTTTATAAAATATAATTCATGCATGGATTTTATTTTTTTCCTTCTTCCACACAACCCCTTATTTTCACATGTGTGTATCATCTGTTTATTTATCATTCCACATAGTTCTTCTCTCTTATGATCTCTATTACTAATGGCCATGAGTAATTGACCATGGGGGTACCGAGAGAGTGTAATCCAGTGCGTAAACCAAAAGAAATGTTTTTTTATAATTTGAGTTAATTATAAGGATAATTTATTGTGTGAATAATCCTCATTGTGGTTTTATAATATTTAATTTGTAGTTCTCCAACCATTTCTATCAATTGAGGAGGTGGGCTGAGGGTGTGCTTGGAAATCAATATGTACATGTTGCATTCATAACCAGGGTAGATTTTTGGGGTCACACATTTGATGGACTGTGTTCACTAAGTATATTTGAATTTAGAAAATCAAGGTTCTCATAGAAAACTTTTCTAAGGATAACATCAATTATTATCTAAATCCATTATATTTAACATTGCATGGTTATTTATAATTGAATGTTAGTTTCATATTAATTATGTATTTATTTTATTTTCAGAAATATTATTGGTTATATAACACATAAAACAAAAAAATAATTTTCTCATAGGTGAATTAGATTATGTAGGTTAACTCGGTGAGAAAAATCATCAAATGAAATGACCCTAGTTAGCCACTTTGTTGTAATAGGAAAATATAGAAATTTTCTTTTGCCACACCCAATGATAAGAGTGCATCAAAATTGGTGGTATTGTAAGAGAGATAAATATTAGTTTAATTAATTTTAATATTTTCAAATTGTATAAATATATTAATTACTTTTATTAATAATTAATTATAAATAAATTCTTATACTATGTGGTTTTCAAGCAATCTTTTGTGTAGTACATGGAACAATTACTCACAGTTACAGGAGGAAGAACTATCATAAACTAAGGAGGCCCTCCAATAATGGGTCGATTATATAATTATAATGATCGAATAGTTTGGAAGTGCCCACAAGACATGGATCCAAACTATGGATTTGATGAGAATGATTGATCAACTCTGAATTTAATTTCAAGGATTCATGTCCATGAAATATGTTTTACTAGTATTTCCTTATTTCACAAAAGACAACCATAATGCTTAGGCCCATCATGATGTGGAGGAGTTTAACAACCTACCTCCATCTAGTGATAATCAACTCCATGATTCCCTTTCCATCGAAGAATATATTCAGGATGAACAACCACAAGTATATGATATATTATTAAACTCAAACTCATTTAATTTTAGTAAAAATAATTTGAGTATTGTACCCAACAGTTCTCAATTTTCACAATTAGTTAAATCTTATTATGCCTTAGAGGATAATGAATAAAAATAAATTGCACCTATTGAGGAACACCAAGATCTACCTAAAGACATTAAATATTTACTAAAGAGAGAATAATAAGATAACCAAATGGATCTATAAGATGAAAAAGTGATGCACAATTCCAATAATAAAAGGGATTATTTTTAAATTAATTATATAAATTAAAATTTTGAATTTCACTTTAATTATTCGTTTCTAGAAGCACATATTGTAAGAACACATGATTATGAATAAGACGCTTAACAAGTTACAATGAATGAGGATGAGGTTCCATTCATCATCATACCCCTTCCATATATGCTGTACCACATTGTGAATGGGCTTGATCTAGTGTACTCTATAAATGGAATTCTCTTCTATAATAAAAAATAACTATAATCCAGGAATAATAAAATACGGTGGTTAATGTCAATGAAGACTAACCAATAATCATATTTTGGATAACAGCTGGTACATCCCACTTGATGTAATAAAATTCTTGAGTCCACTAGAGGGATCATACAAAGAATTAGCCTTTAAAATATTTCTAGTACTATAATTTTTCAATATTTGGAATTTTGATTTCAATTTCACTTTTAGGAATTAGTCTCTCATGCATCCCACTACATCATGTCATTTTGATATTAAATGAAACGATCCTTGTTATTAATTGTATAACATTATTATTTGTTTGTTGGTGTTGGGATATGGAAGTCCCAAATATATGATGAGAAATGTGGACAAATTTTTAATTCCAAAGGTAGATAACAGTTCTTTTTTATCATTTAAACTCCTAACATTTTTTACAAATAATTATTTGAGTTTTAATGGGAAAAATTCCATGTCATTGCTGGAATTTATTCCTTACTTGTCTTATCTAGGATATATGTGTTCATTAGGAAACCAGTGATGACAAGTTTTTTATTTTAATTTCAATGAAATTGAATGATTAAAATATAGAATTTGAATATTACTGTGAAGCATGAATATTTAAATTAAGACTAATGATTTGTGATATTTAATTGTTTAATGTAAACCAAATTTCCCTATCGTGTTTCATGATTATAATTTATGATATTTCTGTAAATTTATTTTTCATTTATAATCATTCTTAGAGTGATTGTGCATATCATATTTTTTATTCATGAGACAACTACTAGACAAAGAAATTATTATTATTTTTTAAAAACAATCATGGGTTATCTTGGGACATGTCACAATCTAGAAATGGCATTTAAACTTATCACAGATATGACTATGTAAAAAGACATTTAAAATGATAGATTTATATTCTGATATATACATTATACTTAAAAGGACATTATTACCCAAAAACAACTTTTTCCTATGGAGAAAATGAATAATATTTATATGGGTGAGCCATGATTCATTCCATTTTTATCCATTCCTACCGTACACTTGTTATTTGGATGTTAGTTAAAAGTTAATGTGTGGGGGTAAAGGGAGTCACAATAAATTGGATGATATAATTTTTAAGGAACTAATTTTGTGGTTCTTATTTTGGGAATTATAAAAGGTTTTAGAACCATTCATTGTACTTTGTTTTCCCCTCTTGAATTAAAAATTTTAAAAAGAAAATGTACCAAAAATGATAAAAATGGTTTGTGATTTTGGATAACCAGAAATCACCATTACTAGACCTATGATTTTTATCTTTTGAGGACATGTGTTATATGATAGGTTAATTATAAAAAATATGTTTCTAAAAAATTGAATGTTTTATCAAATCATAAAACATTATAAAAGTAAAAAAGTAATGATGGTGAAAAAATCATTCATGATTCTTAAACTAATCATGATCTTTTGGTTGATATTTAGGGACGTGGGAGTTTAGACTTTGAAGGGGAAAATATAATTACACTTTATGATATAATTTATTTTACTTATGATAGAATCCTCCACTTTGAGCCATAAATTTTGAATAATTAAATCCTACCAACCCTAAGCCTGATATTCATTTGAACCAATATTGAAAAGTACTTAATATTTTAACAACCATTCAACATTACAATGAGGATGAAGTAGTTATTTAACAAGATTATGTTTATAGAGAATATTCTCACGATATGAGAATAAATCTAATTTATTTTTTTCATTATATGTGAGATAAAAGATTGAAGAGTGAGGTAAATAAATATTTGACATGTTTAATAATAATTAATTGATGAAAAAAAATGAATGAAATGAGAAGTTTTATCATTTATCAAATTCTAAATGTAAAATGAATCAATATATTATTTAATTGAAAAAAGGTAAATTATATTTATATTTTAATTTTATTTTTATAGTTTGATTTAACAATTAATTATTTATTTATTTTTTTACTTTGGAATTTATATATTGGTAACATTTGGGTCCTAATAATTCTATGTCGATATTTTATGCTTGAGAACATGCATGAATTATGTTTATTTGAATTGATAGTGATAATATTTTTTAATTTATATATATATTTATATAAATTATTTACACCATCCAAATTTATCAATTTTAGATTATTTAAATCAATTATAGATTAATGGTGTGTTTTGGAAAAAATGTAAAATTGGGAAAATTCATGAATTTTTATATGTTTGTATCCAAATGTTATTTTGGGAATAAATTTTATCATTTTAATTTAATTAGTGTGATTAATTATTTTTTATGATTCATATATTTATTTTGTTCCAATTTTTCATTAGGATAAAGAGCTGATTCTAAAAAAATGATTCTCGAAAAAATCAATCATGTTGGAAAATTGTTTTGGTGGATCGCATGGGAACCACCTCGATAATGGAAGCATAATTTGGACTAAATAGATCCCATTGAGGTTATTATAAATTAATTGTAAATATTAAAAATAATAATCATTTATCCATTTGGGTTAATGTAGTTTTGACCTCATTAAGTGGGTCACGAGACATTTTAAATTGAATGAAGAATTATGAAATTCACTTCAAAAAATAGTCATAGTCAAATAAAATTCCATAAAATCTTATATAAGTGTCTAATTAATTTTAAATTTATAGGTGAGATGTAAAATTCAATTTTTAACAATATGTAATAATGGAACTTGTGGCAATGTGAAGATATGTTGTTAAAAAAGGAGCCATCTTTTGGGAGATAGATTCATGAGGGGAAGTTGGAGCACCATTTTATTTTCTACTATTCCTTTTATTTTACTCTTTTACATTTTTTTTCAATTTATTTTAATATTATTTTATTTTATATCAAAAATAATTTTTACATTGTTTTTATTTTTTTGTTCCACACACCCGCTTTTTTATTATTTTCTCTTCATCTCTTTATTTATCATTCCACTCTGTTATTATCTACTATGATCTCTATTACTCATGATCATGAGTTGACCACCCATTGGATTATATTAGAGGAGTAATCTGGTTCTTGAACTCAAGGCCAAGTTTTGGTTCTATATTGAGTTAATTCTTTAGATAATTTATAGTTGGTGTAATCCTCAGTATGGTTCTCTAATGTTTAATTTCACGATCTGAAACTATTTTACCTCGATTGAGTTGGTGGATGGAGGGTGTGCGATGAGAACTCTATGTACACATTTCATTCATAGTAAGGGTATATTGATTTGTTCACACATATGATTTGGTGTGTTCACTTAATATATATGAATCTGGTCAATGATGGTTCCCCCTGAAAAAAATTATTAATATAAATTATTTTCATCACTATTTCCATTCTATTTAGAATTGGATGGTAAATGAGAGTTAAATGTTAGTTTTGTATCAATTTATAATTTAATTTATTTCAATAAATTCTATTTATTAAATAAATAATAAAACGACAGAAATATTTACATTTAAGGTGAAATATATTTCATAGGTGAAAGAACTGAGAAAGCTATATATATGAGACGAACCTAGTTATCCACTGTGTTTTACTAAGAAAATATATATTTTTTCATGCCTTGTGATAGGTGTGTGTCAATAACCCATGATTAGTTATCATGAAACCTATTCACGAATTGATTTTCAATATGGTCAAATAGTTATATTTACAATAATGGGATTTCATTGGTTATTATGAAGTGTAAATTATTTATTTCAATATATATATTTTCTCCCTAATTATATATAACAAATAAATTTTTCAAATTACATTTATGTTTCTTAATGAAAGGTTAATAAGTAAATTTTTAATAAGATTCAACATAGAAATAAATAATAATACCAGTATAATATTTCCTTAATAATAATTCTTGTGTTCCTTATTTAAATATCCTAGAAAACATTATAGATATATTAGAGTTCCTGGAATAAAAATCCAATACATCATTTATAAATCTAGTTTTCAGTGTATTACTACCTTTAATATAGAAGATCCTCATTCAGTGTAGTACATGCATATGAATTCAATTTTCCTATTAGTCATCGTGGTTAATTTTTATAATCTTCTTGGTTAGTCATTATAATAGAAAATTGACACGGTTCACTCCTATGTTCCCCACATACAAGAAACAAAATTATTAATGATTTCTTATAAAAAAATACATCCCATTCAATGTTTTCAATAAAATATTAATTTTCATCTAGTAGTGTAATAAATCAATACAACCTCTTCTAATAGTAATTCATCTTCAAGTCCCCATTTTGAAATTACCATACTGGTTCTTCCTAAATTTATGACATTTATGAATTTGAATATTTTCTCCTTTATCATATTCATTGATTGATCATTAATTGGACCACCGAATTATTATTTTTATTGTTCTAGAGACTTCTACATATTCATATTGTTAATCATATTTTATGATATTTGTTTTTGTAATCACATGGTTTCTTAGTCCAACTCCCATTCTGATGGGATGTTCATTGATGTAATCTCCACATTACCACTTCCACCCATGGTCACTTATTGGTAATACCAACACTAAAACCAATAGGGTTGTCATGAGTGAAGAATAAATAATAATATTGGGGAATAGAAAAATTGGTATTCTACATGAAAACATTTTATATTTTTTATTAAATCATTGTCTTGTAGATTCATTAGTCCGACATATATCTATCATAGTTTAACGAAGGTAATTTTTTTGGGATATGATATATATTCCAACCAAATAAGCCACTGTAAGAAGGATATAAATCAATTATAGTGGTCCATTAAAAGATTAATATCAACAAAAACGTATCACCAAGGATCGTCTAACTATGGGTACAGTCTTAAGTGATGATAGGGATAAATCACAACCAACCCATTTTACATTGACTACCCTTTAATGATTTTTTCTACAACCAAATCCAAATTCTACGATGAAGGAAAAGGATTTAATTAATGAAAAAAATCTTAAATAAGAGATTACCAATATTTAAGGATATCATTATATATTCATATATCCAATGAATATATACCTATGGTTTTTACTAATTTTATCTAATCATTATACCATAAAATGAATAAACAATTCCAAAAGAAAACTACACCCATATCTAATACAAAAAATATTCATACAAGATAATTATATATCTTGAAATCATTTAAATAAGATAAATATGTTATCTCACAATATTATCTCATTATCCTACTAATAGATTCCATACTACCATAATGGAGTAGTTTCATATTGAACTTATTTTACTAAACTTATGAACATTTTCCCATTATTAAAACATATTATAATCCCTTCAGGACTTACCACCAGATGTAATAATCTATTTGATCTGGGGAATGGAATAATAATAATGAGGTGAGTTCAAAAAATAAATCATTGAAATATTATCATTATTTCATAGAGGGTTTGATCATAAATATGTATGAAAACAATTGTGGGGCATGAATATATCATTAAGAGGACTTGAAAAAAATCGTTTTCGGTAATCCATAATTTAAATATTTTAATGTATTTGGGTTTCTTCTTTAGTGGTAAACCCTATAATTCTGCATTCAAAAGACCTGTGGTTGAATCCTATAAAGCCTATTTGCAGATTTACAATGAAGGAGGAGACACAAACTTAACACATGCAAGCGGTGGTAGAGGATTGACACATACATGGTGATGTAGGAAGGATGATACAACTAGGGAATTTCAGATGGTCTTTGGTCCATGTTGTTGGGTATCTTTCCCATGGTCCTCTGAGATATGTATTGGACCCAACAATTCCAAGTTATAAAGTAATCCTTAAAATTAAAAGTTGGATTCAGTCCCAAATGTTTTTTTCAAAGCTTATAAAATGGAAAACATGAATAAAATAAATTGAAAAAAAATTATCCATAGAGAATAATCATATGCATATTTCTCAGAATTTTTATCTTCCCTTGAAAGCTATCATAACAAAGAAACATTAAATAATAATAATTATGGGGAATTTATATAATTGTGAAAAAAATTACATATTTTATGTTGTAAAAAAAATAAGATCATTCTTCATCTGGTGAACATAAACAATTCACTTTATTTATTTTGTAAAAATGAAAATTTCTATTCATTTTGTTGTAAAGAAATATTTTTTAATGTTCCATATAGTAAAGAATCAAAATTTTCAAACCTCAAGTTTAGAAAAAAAAACTATTAGTGACATCCTTGCATCTTGATATATAAATATTTAACAAAATCATTTGGAGGGTGATATAAGACCCCAACTAACATCATCCTAATGTATGATTTCATCTCAAAATAAATGAATTCATATTATTTTATATAACCAATTATTTGATAATAGATATCATAATGTTTTCCAAATGGTACCCATAAAAAATGATCTATTTTTAAAAAACATTTTATCTCACAAAAGAAGCATATTGGAATAGTACATGCTGTGTATATTTTAAAGCACTACTCTATTATGTAAGAATCCATTTAATATTTATGGGAAACCAAAAAAAATATTTTTATGAAAATTATTTTCCAAATATCACTATAAGAAGATTTTATTTTCACGGAAAAATATAAAAAATTATTTTTTTGAAGATGAAGATAAAACTTCATAAAAAATTAATTTAGTAAGAAATTATAATAAACATATTTTTATTATATATAAATGATATGATAAAATGTGATATGAAAGGGAATAACCTTAGGTCACTGAAAGTAAAAGATGCTAAAATATTTTATAATTTTTACGCCTCGACCCAAGTTCACTATAGTCGGTGCATTATTACATAACAATGGCATGATCACAAGAGATATAGTTTGGAAAGACTGATTAGTTTAGTAGCTTTACAAGTACTAGATACATACATATGTTTTACATTATGTCATCAAATAAATAAAACAATATTGGCTTCCCTTTTAACACACTCATATCCTTTATACTTTCCTTTCTAGTCAACCACAAAATACTTCTTCACATACTTTGAAAAATAAAATATAAATATCAGTGAGATCAGATGCTCAATATGATAAATATAAAGAAGAATTTTTCATAAATAAGATTAACCATTTAACTCAATTTATAAGGCTAAAACAATTTCCTTTTATACCTAAATATCTGCATAGTATCGAAAATATAAATCAAAATAATTCCATTTACTTATTCACATGGATATTCAACAAGTCGAATAATAAAATGTAATATCAATAGCTAAATTCATAATGATGAAATGCTTCATGGAAGACATCATAACCACATAGTCTAGGCCTCATGCCAAGACTTCAAAAAATATTTTGTCAATTCCTTGATCCATGACACTAGTTTGTCTCATTAGACCTACCGATGCATCGAGGAGCTATAGCGAGATCCACCTATCACTTAATAAGTCTAATGTATTCTTTATGTGAAATGTTTTGTAACATAACATACACATTTGTATTAATACATGCATACGAAATTCCAATACATTAACTATAAATCATGAATGGTCTATGAAAAACACATCCATGGTCAAAAATATCATAAAACCATCAATACAATATAGAATATTGTATCATAATAAATCATCTTCAAACAAGTGATAAATCCATCCAACGATGTTGACATAGATCAAATAAAAACTATTTGAGAGAAATAACCCCTTCTACTTTGAAATCAATTAAAAGTCACATAATTAAAAAAATCATTTATTTGGAAAATATTTTTATAAGCTTGTAAGGGATGCTTCTAAGGTGTTATAATGGTGAAAAATAGCTACACCTGACGTATATGTTAAATAAAACATTCTTACATTAATTTTTCAAAAAGGTCATAAAGAACCATGTTTGGAAATAAGCAGAAATATTTCTTTCAAACCATTTTATAAAATGTAAACCTAGGGTGTAAATTAAATTAACTAATAGTCAAGTAAATATTAAAAACGGTTTGTAATACATTTTAATGAATCTTGTATGTATATGATAAAGAGTTCCTAGTTAATACTTACATATTAACAACCTCGGATAAGTAAATAGATTGTAAAATTAACCCTTTACATATAATTTTACATGGTTCATTGTATGTTAACCTACTATATATTAGTTAAATCATTGTTATTAAATTATAAAAGAACCACAAACATAAATATTATATCATATACATTATATTAATATAGATTTGTTAATAATATTTTTATAGAATCATTGTTTTGGGTCTTAACTGATTCATTATCCCTTATATGTTTTGTAATGTCAGTAAAGTTTGTTATAGATATAATGTAATAGATTCATATCCAAAATTATAATAAGTTCTAAAAAATTATTTTTAATCATTAAATGAAAATTATTATTTAATGGTTACAATGGGGAAATGAATCTTATAGCATTTGTGGAGACGTTAATCCGTATGTACGTAGAAACGATTATATCATTCATTTGATTGTATAATATTATATAACATGACAATATATCCTATATAAAGAATAATTAAAATGTTTTATTTATTATTTAAATCAATTATACTCATTATTATACCCATCCAAATAATGAAGTGTTGAATAAAAAAATACCCCACAAAGTTGATAGGTAAGTCATACGTACTCACTTATGATTACATTTTCATTAATAGGATAGATAAAATAATTAATATGGTTGTTCCATATTTATAATAACAACACATTATGTATAAATAACTAGAGTTATTATTTTTTGTATGGAAACAACAATGAAAGAGGATGCAGAAGAAGAAAAAAATCCATGAAAGAGGTGATGAAATTATTACCTCTTCTTCAGGTTATTCCTTTTGATTTGATCAAAAGGGCTCCATTGGTTGGCATTATGGTCAATGTAAGCATAAAAGGTTGAGGAAATGGTAGTTTGGAGGATATTTGAGCAGAGTTTGGCCGAGCCCAATGGCATTGGAGTTGTGATTATGAGAGAAGGGGATGTACCCTTTTATAAGAGAGGTGAGGGTCAGTTTAAGAAAAGCTTGAAATATTAATTTATTATAAAATCATATTTTTTTTATAATGGCTCCAAAAGGATTTATTTCAATGAAAATCTGGGGAAGTGTCGATATACTCTCAACCAGTTGGTTTTAGACAGGTTTAGATTTCTGTATTATTCATATCGTTTAGATTTAACTCTTAGTTAAATATATTGAAATTTACCACATCTCCTTTTATTTTATATTATATGGTTAATAATCTTACTAGAAAAAATCCTAGGGAACCCAAAGTGGTTAATTAATGACATATATTTTATAATATAAGTCATTTGGCCAAACAATATATTTCTAAAAATATTATATCATTTAATAATATAGTATTTGTTTTAAAACACATTTTAGTCAATTTTGACACTATTTAGTATTTGGTTTATTTGAAAGTCATCAAAACATGATTACGTAAAAAAATTATTTAATTAACTCTAACATGTCATATTATCCATGAAAATTATTGGATGTCATTATAACATTCAAATTATATTTTTTTTAATTTTTATTATTAAATTTATTTGATTAATAATGAAAATATTGCATAATTATTGTGTCATAAATAAATATATTAAATTTATGTATAAAATTAAGAAATAAACTATCACGGTGTTTTAAATTTCATTAGTTTATAATGAATATTTATAGTTCAAGAGATAAATTATATAATCTCATAAATTTTTTTTACTAAAATATATATGTTTATTTTACATTTTCCTTATCTTTAAAATAATTTTTATAAAGTGTCATTCTCTCATACATGTGGATCCATGGGGCCCTAAAGTCAATCCAAGGATGACCATGGTCGGATATGTATTCTCTAATAGTGTTAAGACACCTATTAGGGTAATTTAAAATTTTTATAATATTAATTTTATCCTTATTTACCAGATTTACCCTTTAACCAAGGTAAATAAACTATTTACTGAAGTAACTACTCATAATGTCTAAAACAGATTTCTATTTACCCAATTTGGGCCTCCTGATGCTAAATATGGAATCTATTTTTCCTGAATTCAAAAAAAAAGTTGTTGCAAAAATTTATTTCGAATTAATTCTGTTTGTCAAAACCAAAAATCATGTTTTCAAGAAGTAAAAACTATCAAATGATTGACACGTGTTTATGTAAAATTTAAATGTGAAAATACAACCAATGACCTAAATTATATTAAATGATTAAAATATATTCTCACGATACTTTTAAACCACTGAAATGTATAATTTGACACTATAAATTATTTTGATAACAAAAGTCATTTTTAATTAATATTTAGTATTTTTCATTATTCATAAAATATTGACAGTTTTCAGAAAAATACCAAAAATTAACACTAAGATAATATATTATATTCTGAATCAAAAAAATGAAGTAAATATTGATCAATTATTTTTATAAAATTTCAAAAGTGAAAAATTAATATTCCTAACGGCTAGTTTGTTTGGTCTTGGTGTGTTATAACTTGAAGTTGCGTACAACCAAGCGATTGAATTATTCAAAAGAAACATACCATGGAAACATTTGGTGTTACATTATTCCCTATTAAAAATAATTTCATCCTAAAAATTTCTAGAATATTATTGAGTCAAAAGATTCAGGTGGTTCTACATCATATGTTCCTTGGGATCCCATGTTGCCTCTTCAAACTTATGGTTTCTCTAATAAACCTTTACTAAAATAGTATTACAGTTTATCAACACTTGTTCTCTGGTATCAAAAAATTTGAAAGGTTCTTCATAATAATACATATTGGGTTCCATTTCTAATTTATCAAAGGTGAGAACATGCATTGGGTCAGATATGTATTTTCTCAAAAGTGATATATACAACACATCATGAACTTTAGAGAGACATAGAAGCATTGACAAAATGCAAGCAACAACCCCAATTTATTCTAGAATTTCCCTAGGTCCAACGTACCTTGGACATAATTTACCCTTCTTACCAAACCGTATGACACCCTTCAATAGTGATACCATCAAGAAAATGTATTCACAGACATGAAATTCCAAAATATTTCCTTCAGTTATCACCATATATATTTTTCCTACTTTGAGATTCTTTGATGTGGGTTTGGATAATCATCACTATTTCCATTTTTTCATAAACAAGTTCTGGTCCTATGTTTTTTCATTCAAAATCATCATCCAAATAAGTTGGTGTGTGAAATATATTTCTATATAATGCTTCATATGGTGTCCTATGAATATTTGAATAGAAGATATTGTTATAGTAATATTCCATTGGAGGTAAATATTCTTCCCACACACTATTAATGTAAAGTGAGATAGACCTCATCAAGTCTTCTACGGTTTGAATAGTTTGTTCTAATTGTCCATAAGTTTGAGGGTGGTAGGTAGTTCATAAACGAAGATCAGTATCTAGGGCCATATAAATAATTTTGAAGAATATGGAAATAAAATGGGGATCACGATCAGAAACAATCGATAGGGGTATTCCATTAATTCATTAAACTCCATTAATATACAGTCTTTATTAAATTTCAAGTGGAAAATCTTCTCTAATAGAATGAAAATATGCTGACTTCATATAAAAATTTACATTGACCCATATTTCATAATTCCTTCTTGGAGTCTTTGGTAGCCCCATGACAATGTCCATCATAATATCATCCCATTTCCACTTAGGTATGTGATGAAGTTGCATGAATCCCATCAGATATTGTCTTCCCATGTTCACATGTTGACAAACCATACATATTGACAAATATTCATAAATATACCTCTTCATGTTGTCCCACCAATAATTTTCATTCAAATATCATTATATTTGTGTCCTACCAGGGTGTATAGAGAAATTGGATATATGAGCATCATCCAAAAATTCCATTTTCAGATCTGGTTTATTGAGAAAAAAATTTCTCATCCCAAATTTAAAAATTCCATCTTCATATATGTTGTCAATCAATCTCCCATCATTTATAGCTTTAATATTAAATTTAAACTCCTCAACTTTAGTCTGAGATCTTTTTAACCTTTCTAGTAAAGATGGATTGACATCTATTTGGAAAAGTATTGATGTTTCACCTTCCACACGATTATTCCCATATCAATCATTACCAGATCCAAGAACACAGGATCCCTTTCAACTCTCATCTTGATCATAAATCCATGATCATTTCATCTTAAAGCATATTCCACATTATTTTCTTACCTCATGTGGTAGTGTATAGTGCAATCATAATGCACGAGTAACATCAGCCATCGTCTTTGACTCATGTTGAGTTATTTTTGTGTGAAAATATACTTCAAACTCTTTTGATCATTATAAATATCACATTTTTTACAATATATATAGTTTCTCCATATCATAAATGAAAATATTACAACTTCTAACTCATGATCAAGTGTGAGATAGTTTTTTTCATGAATTTTTAGCATATGTGATGCATAGGAAATGACTATATCATTATATATAAAGACACAACCATGTCCATTTTTTGAAGCATCAATATAGATAAAAAACCCATAATTCTCTGATTGTAGAGTCAATATAGGAGCATTGACTAATCTACTCTTCAATTAATTAAAAAATTATTTAGAATATTTTGTACAAAAAAAAATTAACCCCATTACGTGTGAGCTTTGTGAATGGGTTACCCTAACAAGAAAACATTCAGGAAAAAGTACTGAAAATAACCTGTTAAACAAATAAAATTGCATACCTCAGTTTTACTTTTCGGTGATGACCATTCTTTTATTGGTTCAGTATTATAGGGATCGGAAAATATTCCATCCTTCGAGATAATATTGACAAGAAACGAAATATCATGAAGCAATAATTCACAGTTCCTAAACTTCCCATCTAATTCATTTCTTGTAAGAGTCTTTAGAATAATGAACATGTTATTTTGATGGACTTAGTAGCGTTTGAAGTATACCAAGATATCATTAATAAATACCACTAAAATTTATCAAGATAATCCTTGAAAACGTTATTCATTAGATCAATGAGAACAGAGGGTGCAAAAGTCTGTCCAAAAGGAATTACGATAAACTCGTAATGCCCATACCAAGATTAAAATGGTGTTTTAGAATGTCTTATTTTTTAACTCAAAACAGATGATATACAAATCAAAGATCACTCTTTGAAAAATATTGATCTCTATGATTTGATCAAATAAATCATCAATGTGAGGTGGGGGATACTTATTCTTTACTTTTATAGCATTGATCTCCCTATAGTCAATGCATATCCTCGTAGGGGAATCTTTATACTTAACAAAAAGAACATGGTATCTCCATGAAGAAACACTAGGGAGAATAAATCCTTTATTACTCAACTCTTATTTTTTATTTCTTTTGTTCCAAAAATTCAATAGTGGCCATTCTATAATGGGTCATTGATATGGTCCTTGAACTCGGAATTAAATAAATGGAAAAATCAATTTCTTATTTTAGAGGATGTCCAATTAAATCCTCTAAGATGATATCAACTTATTCTTGCACAATAGGTATATCCTCTATCTGAAAATTTCTTTCCTAACCTAGTGTTCTTCACTCTATTCCACCCAAATAATTGAATATACTAGAGCTACATGGCTGGGTCTAGATAAGAATCATATGGTGATGTTTCTCTCATAAAGATATGTTACAACTTATCATCATCAAAAATTGAAACATCTTTCTTCTTGCAATATATTTTCGTATCATGGCCTGAATGCCAATCCATATAGAGGATTATATCAAATTCAATCATGGGTATGTCAAATAGATCAGGAGATAAATTAAATTTATAGGCCCCAATGGGAACTAATTAAAACGATTTCCATGATTCTTCCCGTATAAGTTTTGACTGATGACTCCCTTGTTAAATAAAGAGGGAAATATCTAATTTTATTTGAAAACTAGAAAGATATGAATCAATGCGATGATCCAGAATCAAATAAATCATTGGCTAAATATGAGGAAACCATTAAATTACAAGCCACCACATCATTCAGTGCTTCAACCTCACCAGTATTGATCACATAATTTAGCATGTATCCGTTGGCCTTTTTAGGTATGTTTCCTTGGATGTTAGGGTATTCATTTTCATAATGCCCTATTTCTCTATAATTTTAGAATTCAACATTTACAACCTCTTTAATTCCCTTATAATCTCGAGCATGGTGTCCTTTTTCTCCACACTTGTAATAGACTTTTATTCCCATCAGACAAGTACCCGAGTGTTTCTTTCCTCATTTATTGCAGGATGGAAATATCATTTTACCATCTTCCCCTTATATCCACTACCAGAGTTTTCAGTAGATATATTTTTCTCATGAATTTCTATAAAGATGTATGACACGGACAATTATTTTTCTGTTGTAATATCACATGAGACTATATCTTCGTATGATGAGAAGGATTCTGAGGCTAATTATTGATGGTGAAATGGGTTTCAACCTACAAAGAATCAATCAATATTACTCCTTGGGTTATGTATATAATCAGCAGCATGCCTTGATATCCTTGTAAAGTTAGCATCATACTTTGTGACATTCTTATCCTTCTTTTACTTAGACACTATAATTTCCATTCCATATCCGCTCAATTGTCATGAGGAAATTTTTTTTCTATGAAATGATCATTAAACTACATCCATTCCATATTTTATACCTCTTTATCATTCTGTTTTTTTAATTAATGACCAATAGGGATATGTATCTTCTATGAGGTGATAAACCACCATGAAATTTTTTTCTCTTCTTCTACTCCCCAAAGAATGAAATATTTTTTCTATGGATCATATCAATCGCTCTACTACAAATGGATTTGTGGTCCCATTAAATGTTGATGGTTTTATCCTCATGAAGCGGTCTATCATTGATCCTCCATGTTGTGGATCAGGGTTCTCCATATAGGTATGGTTATTATTCATAACCTTAGTGATTTTTCTCAGTATGGTGATAAGGTGATCAACAACAGTTATATCACTAGCTTCACTATAATTATCTTTAGTATGAGGGTAGTCCCTGCCTGGATAACATGTATTGATACAGTTTCCATTCATTCCACTAGGCACCATATATAAACAGTGGCATACAATTGATTAGTTTTTGAATCACAATACATAATTCTAAATTTGTAAAACAATTACCATAAATTTTACAGTTTATGGATATACTCCATGATCATAAAAATGTTTTAATTGAGGAATTATATACTCATATATCATTAACAATTGATTGTAAACAAAATGTGAATTATCCTAAGCATACCCCCCAGGTGTTTAGTAACCAAGAGTGTAGTACGACCCATTTCATGTACCAGGATACCCTGGGTCAAGCCCGAAACACCATGTCAGTGTTTTCACTCCTAGTTACATATATGCCAGATTTTATGCTTCCAGCTTGTATCCAGATAGGGATATATTGCCTGGAAAACTAAAAATATCACTACATTACCAAAATCCTAGGAAGTTATTATATATTAATTATAATATTCTATCTCTGGGTAATGTTCTCTAATAAGAGTTTTTCTAAATATAGTTTCCATGTTTCATACTAAATTCCTCTGATATCAACAATAACTCCCTGACCCTCGTTACCTAGAGTCGGTTCACTATTACATATAATTGGCATGATCACAAGAGATAATTTTTTGAAAGGACGATTAGTTTAGTATCCTTGTAAGTACTTGATAGATACATAAGTTTTACATTTCATCATTAAATAAAAAATGGTTTTCCCTTTTAAGACACTCATATCCTTTAGCTTATACCTACATGTCAACCATAAAATAAATTTCACATCCTAGGAAAAATAATACTTAGAAATAGGTGATATCAGATGCTCAGTAAGGAAAACAATATAGAGGAATATTTCACAAATAAGAATAAGCATTTAAGGAAATGTATATAACTAAATAAAAATCTATATAAACATAAAATTAAAAACAATATGAATAATATAAATCAAAATAATGAAATTTTTTTATTCATAGGGATATTCTACTAGTCTAATAATCACTTAGAATATCAATAGCTAATTTAATAATGATGGAATGCATAATGTCGTACATCATAACCACATAGTCAAGGCCTTGTGATAATACTCAAAATAAGATTCTGTTAATTCCTTGTTCTAAGACACTAGTTTCCCCCAAGAGACCTACCGATGCATCGATGAGTTTTAGCAGGTTCCTCCCATCACTTACTAAGTTCAATTCATTCATCATATTAAAATAATTGAAACATTACAAAAACATCCATATTTAAACTAGCATACAAAATGTGAATAATTAAATCATAAACCATGAATGTTATAAAAATAACACATCCTCAATCAAAAATATCATAAAAACTTCAATACAATATGAAAGATTGAATAATAATAATTCAACTTCAAGCAAGTGTCAAATCTATCAAAGGACGTTGTCATAGATGAAATAAAAACTATTTGAGAGAAATATCTCTTTCTATTTTGAAATCATTTATTTGTCACATAATTATAAAAGAAAACATTAATTTTGGAAATATTCTTATAATCTAGTAAGAGATTCTTTGATGGTGTTATAATTAAGGAAAATAATTTCACCTTCCATAAATGTTAAAAAAACATTATTACCTTAATTTGTCAAAAAGGTCATAAAGTACCTTCTTTGGAAAATGATGGAAATAATGCATTCAAATTTTTTTATAAAAATTAAACCATGATAATAATGGAATTTAACACAAAGTCTTGTAAATAGTAAAAATGTTTTGAAATACTTTTTTATAAAACATAGATGTAGATTATAAAGAAGTCTCAGTTGATACGTATGTATTAACAACATCAGGTAAGTAAAGAGATTGTAAAATTAACCATTACCTATTACATTTCCTTGGTATAGGGTACATTAACCTCTTGAATATTAGTTAAATAATTGTTATTAAATTATATAATAACCAAATACATAAATATTATATAATATATAACCTCCTAATTTTCATTTGTTATTAAATTTTTATTAGTATAAGTAATTTGGGTGTTAATGGATTCATTTTATTTTATATGTTTTGTTACGTAAGTCATGTTTTTTATGGATAGGATGTGTTTGATTCATATCCAGAATGATATAAACTTCTTAAACATTATTTTTAATCCTGAAATACATATTTTTCTTCAATGGAAATGATGGGGAAATGAATCTTATATCATTAGTGGAGATGGTAATCCGTACGTACGGAAGGCCAAAAATATCATTAACTTGACGGTAAAATCATATATAAATAGATGGTATATCATATATATAGAAACATTAACATTTTATATTAATTATTTACATCAATTATAGTCAATATTATACACATCCAAATAATTAAGTGTTGAATTAAAAAATAGATCATGATGTGGAGACGGTAAGCCATACGTACGCACATATGGTGACATTATCATTCATGGGATGGATAGAATAATAAATACGGTTGTTCCATCTTTATAATAACATCAAAATATGTAGAAGGTACTATAGTTATTATTTCTGTTATGGAAACAACAAATAATGATGATGTGGAAGAAGAAATGAACATTGAATGTGGTGATGAAATTATTACATCTTCTTCTGGTGATTTCATTTGATTTGTTCCAAATGTATCCTAAGGATGACATTCAGATCAATGTATGGACTATAGGATGAGTTGAATTAGTTGGGATGATATGTTATTAGGGGTTGGTTGAGAAAATTGGCTTTGGAGGTGTGATTTTGAGAGAAAGGGAAATACACTTTTGTAAGAGAGGTGAGGGTCACTTTATGAAAAGCTTGAAATATTAATTTCTAATACAATAATATTCAAGTTATAATGTTTCTATAAGGATAAATGTAGAGGCTAAGGTGTTGATGGGTCTAAAACCACTCATCCAATAGGATTTAGAGTGGTTTAGGACACTATATTAACCTTATCTTTTAGATTTAACTCTTAGTTAAATAATTATACATTTACCACGTGTCACAGTATTTTATATTATATGTTTAATAAACATGCAATAAAAAGCCAAGAGAACCCCAGTGGATAATTAATGAAAATTTTATCATAATGTAAGTTCTTTTTTGAAAATCATATATTTTAAGATATAAAATTTCATTTAATAATTTAGTATTTGTTTATAAAACACATTTAGGACAATTTTGACACTATTTTGTATTTGTTTTTTGTAATCATCATAAAATCATGATTACTTCTAAAAAAATATTTTTAATCATCTCTAACTTGTCATATTAACCAATAAAATTTGTGCATGTAATCAAAACTATAAAAATATATTTATTTTAATATTTATAAAATAATTTTTTTATTGTTTCATTAATAAGTAAAATACTTCATCATTATTATCTCATAAATAAATATTTTTATATTATGTATAAAATTAATAAATAATATAAAATGATTTAGAAAATATTAATATATTTATAATGACTATTTATATTCTAAGTGATCAATTATAAATCCTCATAGGAAAAATGTTGTACTATAATATATATGTTTATGTTACATTTTCGTTATCATTAAAATAATTTTTATAATGTGTCATATTCACATACAATTGGCTCCATGGTGTCCCAAAATAGACCCATGGATGCCCATGGTTGGACATGTATAGGAAATTATGGTTAGGTCATGTGTTAGGGTAAATTAATATTATTATAATATTATTTTTTCACTTATTTACCAGATTTACCCATTAACCAAGGAAAATAAAATATTTACTGAAGAAAATATTCCTAATTTCTAAAAATAAAAGTTACTTATTTACAAAATTTGGAAATCATGATTCAAAATATTGAATTTATTTTTTCAAATTCAAAATATAGATGTAGTTGAAATTACTTTAAATTTAATTCCCGTTGTCGAAATAAAAAATTATTTTTTTAGAAGATAAAACTATCAAAAGATTGACTTGTGTTAATATACAATTTAATTATGAAATTACATAAAATGAAATGTTTTACATTTATTGATAAAAATAAAATCTAATAATACATTCAAACCACTAAAATGTATAATTTTACATTTTAATTAATTTTGATTAAAATTATTTTTTAATAAATATTTAGTATTTTTCACTATTCCTCAAAATTAGAATGTTTTCAGAAAATTACCAAAAATCATCCTAAGCTAATTTTTGATATTCTATATCCAAAAATTAACTACAATTTGGAAAATAATATTTCAAAAATTTCAAAAAATGGGTATTACTATTCATACAGCTAGTTTGATTGGTCGTACTGTGCAAGAACTCGAAATTCTGTACAATGCAAGCTATTGCATTATTCAAATGTAAATGTACAGTTGAAGATTGTTTTGTTATAAAAATTCAATTATTAAAAATCTAAAATTGCTAAAATGATAATAAACCGTTCTTTGAAAATGAGTAATGGAGAATAAAATGATCATTACGGATAAAAATATTTTGAGTTCCCAATATAGAAAGGACAACATTATCGGGAAGTAAAAAAATGTTTATGTATGAAAAATATATAAAAAATGTGATTATTTCTTTATTAAAATTACATGTCCATGAGGAAATAGAATCCTTAGGAAAGTGGATCAATTGTAAACCATGATTTCTAAAGAAATATTTTGAAATAAAAACCAACAACATCATAGTGTTTGATAGATAAATCATGAAAAATAGCTTTCATAGATTAATTATTATGATGGATGGAAAATATTTAACTAAACTAAATCCCATATAACTTTTGTAATTATTGAGTTTAACCCCAATATGGGAATGGAAATAGTATAAAACATTGAACATAATATAATATAATTTTTTAATGATCCAAAATAAAAATGAAGTTGTATTTTAATAATGAAATATAAAATATTGTATATAAAAATAATATGCCTCATGGAATTATATTTCAGAAAAACTCCATTGAAATTTAATGAAAATTTAACTCAAAACCTTTTAAAATGGAATTATATTTAAATAAATCACAAATTAAATAGAATAAATATTATTCTATGATATAACTCTCATTTATATAATATATAAACCACTCAAATGAAATTATTTGCTAACACAAAAAATGTCTCAAAGAGTTTCATTTGAGTAAAAAAAATTACCTTATTTTCTCAGTGAAATGATCCTGAACTAACCTCATGTATAAAAAACATAACTTCTTTAATCACTTTTATAATAACCTAAATATTTGACAATATCATTTTTGGAATTATTTTATCACTATGTTTTATAAATATATTAACCAATTATAATTTGTTTTCATTATCGGGTGTTAAAACATTTAATTGTTTTCTTCATAAAAAATTATAAACACAAGATTGATTCTAACTTAATTAAATACTATTAAAAATTTCTTTGTCATTAAATTATAAATAATTTTGTTTCTAATATTATTTAATCCCAAACTTTATTATGTGTAATTCAAGAATTCGAATGGTCAAAATAGAAAACACAAAGATTTTTTTTTGAAATGTTTAACAATTGAAAGTGATATATTAGTAAATATGATTTATATCTGAAAAAAAAGTATATTACCATTTATAATACATAAATATAAGATTATTAAATTCTATTAACAATATATGACATCTGATAATCATTTAAGATATAGTTTTTGTCAGATCATTTACATAGGTCGTTAAATTGACCTAAATAAAAACATGTTATAATGATTTACTGATTAATATAAGATATTTAGATAATGATAATGTGATATATAATGAGAAATACAATTTTTAAAAAATCATATCTACTAATTTAATTTAATTGATGAGCCATCCATGGTTGGTGGGGATGAAAAATAAATTTCATTATTTCATGAAGTAGACGATTGTCATAAACACGATTAACAATACCATTTCTGAACTAATGACAGAATCTATTCTATATTAAAATGAAAATTAATGAATATTATTTGTTAAATTTAAAACATATATATGTATAAAATACTTCAATTATACTATCCTTGAGATTTTATGATAAATAATTAAAAGCATCACCTTTTTGGTCGTTCACATATACGTGAAATCGATGTTATTTTTTGTTCCTAGTGGATAGAAAGGATTGAATACTTATTTTACAGTAAATATAATTAAATTTCAGTATAAAAATTATACTCATTTCATTAAATGAATAATTTAATAGTTTACTTCTTAATTGGTATAGAAAAATAAATGAGAAATTAATAGTTATACTAATATTCAAGGCATGAGTTTTTGTTGGAAAAATCCATGGAAATGAAAGCCTTAAAAAAAATCTTCCAAACAACATTGAAGTGAAATAGGTTTCTATGAGTGGAAATTCAAAAGTGTTTAGAATCTAAATTCACAAGATTGGTGGGACATGATTTTGTGAAATTGATACATTTTATAAGAAAATATAATTATTATTTTAGAAATAACCATTAAATTTTTAATTATATAATATTATAATTCAATGATAAAAGATCACAATGTTGAATTAATTGGATGGGAATGTGGGTGTCGGTATAAAAGAATCAAAAGTAAACTATTTTGAGACATATTTAGTGTTTTAATTATTATTGTTTTAACTTTTTATCATTTTATTTAATTTAAATTTAACATGCTTAATAATATTTACCCTTAGTATTTAAATTTAATAAAAACACTAATGTAGAAACCTTTACCTAATTATAACCATTTGATTTAAAATCTAGAAAATACTTTTTTAATGTAAAATTATAATGGTTTCAAAGTAGAATGTTCTGATTAGGGAACACAAAGAATAATAATTGTTTCATGAAAATTTAATTTTCTATTGATAAAAGGTTTTATAGAAAATTATATATATATATATATATTACAAAAATTCATTTATTAAAATAAAATTAAGGGGATTGGATATCAATGAAATAAAAAACTAAATTCCACCAATATGACATATAATTATAAAACTATGATAGAAATAAATTTTATTAAATTAACTTATTTATTTAGTTCTAAAAATGTTTCATATAGGATTTCTATGATCAATGAATATTTTAAAATTAATAAATTTATTATTTAAATAAATACTTTTTTACTTAAATGTATTTAAATATATTATAAAAAAGTTATATAATGATTAAATTATGTAAAATAATATTTTCAAAAAAAATTATAATTTTCAAATAAACATCATCATTTTAATTAATAATAAACAATTGGTGCTATAAAATTATTTTTGTGCGGAATTAATTTCATATATTTAATAAACATTTAATGAAATATTTTGAAATTTTAATTTCATCAAAATAAAATACATAATATATGGAAAAAATATTTTAATGAAAATAAAAATTTTCAATATTAAACAATATAAAATATTTTTCTACAAAAGGTAATATATTATAATGATTTACCTTAATAAATTTTATTATATAATGTTAATTAATTTTATACTAAAATTATGTGGTTCATTTAAATTTTGTGTAGTGTGTACTATATTTTATCAAATATACCAAACTTTTGGAAAGTTTTAGAATTTGATATCATTTCAAAAGATGTATTAGTAGTTAATGGATTTCTATGTTGAAATAATGGCTAAATGGACAATAAATGTTCTTATATTCAATTAAATTATAAATATATACTTATAGTGAATATCCAATAATCTTGTAGGCATTATATGATATTTATAAGACAATATAATTTATACCTTATAATTGTGTAGTATGATTGGATCACATCATCATATAGAGGTATTAATTTGAATCAGTGAATTCAATCATTGGAGGAAAAAATGATAGAAACGTGTCATGTTTAATAAATTATGATTACAATGATGTAATGTATTACTATAGTCTTAAAAGTAGATATTTTATTTTCTTATTTATTATAAATTTACGGATTTTTCAAGATGAAATTTAATTTAATAATATATGGAAATACAATGGAATAATTTATATTTTTAAAATAAAAATGAAATAGAATTGAAATAAATACCATATTATATCCCTTCCATGATCAAGATATTTATTTACTTATATCCTTAGGTGTTTTGGATAATCAAATTGTAAATATAGATAAGGGTTTTGGTATGCATACCCCGCCATGTATCGTTAGAAAAATACTTACTATCATATTCAAGAGAGAAATTGAGATAGATTTTTGAACTTTAACCTTTGTAAGATCTATTATAAATATTATGACAAGATTAAATGAAAAAATGGATCATTGGATTAGGAGTGTAGATAAATGAGAGTATGGTATTGTATTTAATGAATATATGTGGGAATTTTTAATTAATTTCTAATCATTGTCTTTAGACATTAGGTTGTGGAAAAATAAAAACCAAAAAACATACATGTTTTGGTAATTTATATCATGGTCTTGGTGTATTTTATGAATTATATCACAACCATTTAATACAATATTATTTTTAACATTGAAATTTCTTTTTTATAAATGTAGTTTTTATATTTAATAAAATTTATATTGTGTATTTCAAATCATCATTGTATGTTTTGAAAATAAATTTTAATAATATAACTTACATAAATTTTCTTAATAACATATTCTTTATCATAAAGTATATTATATTATATATTAAATAATTTTTACATAATATAGTAGTCATATTTTTAACTTATATGAATCTCATATTTTTCTAGTACCAAAAAATTGATTATCAAAAGAAATTAAAAAAATATAAATAATCGATAATTTTAACATGCTGATTTCAAATATGTATTAATCTATATGATAATATTATTATTTTAATGAAAACATTATTATTTAAAAAATATCATTATTTTGAAAGCATATTTTTGGGGATTGTTTTTTTAAATTTCATTTTTCAGATAATTTATATTTTAATTCCAACACATATTCATATAATTATATTACAAATAGTTGAATAATAAACATTTAATAATTATTTTTTATATTAAAATAGAAAATTTCAATATATAACATTCCACAGTTTCTTATAATTATTAATCTTCTCTTTCATGAGCCTAATATCAAATGGTTGGATTTCAATTATCATCATATTCTTCCAATGGTATTATAACATCTTTTATATACACTTACATATAATTTATAAAGTCATACATTTCTTTCTATTTGTGTTTTCACCACATCAATTATGTTGAATACTTTTTATTCATAAGAACTATGTGTTATAAATATATATTTCATTATTTTTCATGTGTGATCCTTTTGTGTTAATTAAAACATTATTTCATGATATTTTTATGTGTTATATATAACATTTTTTTTCACATTTATCATGAATGTAATTTTCTAGTTTTCTATTAGAATACCTTCTATTGTACTATGATGGTAAAATAATATAATGTACATTATGAAATATTAATCACGGTTACGTTTTTAGTTAATATAATATAAGTGGGGTTCTAAAATTCTCCCCCATTAAATACATTTACTCGAGAAACATTTTATGCAGGGAAATCCATTTAGATTTGTGTTTGATATTTTATCAATACATTATTGAAATCACATGTTTCTTCCAATAACATGGGATTCCCCAAAGTACACCCCTATAAGATTTATCAATTTTAAAAAAAATCTATATAATTATATTTTTTTGATAGCCTTATCCATAATGTATAAGGAATGCTATGTATCTATTTATTTCAGCGTGAGTACATGTGTATAGTCTTGAATATAATTCCTCAATAGTGAGACATAGGGGACATAAATAATATATATATTTTTGGTGTAATAACCAAATTATAACCAGTAAATATAATTCTATCTAAAAATGATGAATTAATTATATACCGTGTAATAGTATTCTTATTCTTCAAAAAAATAATAGCTACCTTTTATTGGGATTCCTTCCGGATAAGAAGATCCCTAACAAGAATTTAAAACTCTTAATTTATATTATTAGTAATGATTTTATATGTTATTTGGTTCACCATGTTTTATTTCTTGATGGATTGAAATTTCTAATCTAATTCGCCAATGAGTCATGGTATGACTAGTTTACGTTACTAGTTTGTTGGAGTGTTACATATTTTCTCATAAAATGCCTCATATCCTTCTAATTTAAAATTGATCGGAAGATATATTTTTATAAAAATACCATTATAAGAATATATTGGCACATTTTACATTGGAACCAGGGGAGTATGATCTTAATATATCCTCTAATTTTTGGATAATCCTTTATCTCTTCTGATTTATTTATGGATGATATGTTTTTCTCTAATGTACATCAATTTTCCAAGACTTATAAAGAAACATCTAAAATATTAGTGTGATTCAAGATACATTATTTAATATAATTGATATATATGTCTAACACTATAAACCCTAAGAATGGAGGGATGAATTTAATATTAAATTTTTATTTTAAAGTGATCAATCCTGTTCTGATGATGCTATGATTTATTAAAAACATTTCTGATGGAATGTTTTAGTTATGCGATACTCATATATAGGGAGACAACAAATCAGTTTTATATGGTTCAACAATAAGGGCTATTCCAAGTATCATATGCCGATAGTGTTTTGGCCATTCCTAAATCTAATAATCATTACTTGTTATTATAGAGTAAAATTGATCAAAAACAATCACTCTATTACAATAAAATTTTATTTTAAATAAATAGGGATATAACAATACCTCCCTCGAAACACTTCCATATACACCCCCTTAATCCCTTCCTTGGTTGAAGTATTTATCAGTAAAATGAATTGAATGTAGGCATATTACAAAGGGAATTTAAGCCTTTTTCCTTCATTAGAAGAAGACACTTCTGGAAGCATTGTCCCGAGTTTTTTCACTTGAATGCATAGTTCACATAAACCAAATTTTCAATACTAATGTTCATAAATCTCCCAGCTTTCATTAAACCACCATTATGATTCAAATAACTTCCCACATTCACAAACCCACACACCATCACAAAGATGCAAACCATTTTCATGATCATATCCATCAAAGAACCATAAGTCTTCTCGAAACACTGTGTATTCATGAAACTCAATTTTCTAAAAAAATTCTTTTTCTCAATCACATATTTACTAGTAATTTCACAATTCACAAGATCACATAGAAATATTGTTTTTTGAAACTCCTAGCCCTCAGGAATTTATAATGATTCATCCTTTTATCAAATTGTCTTAAAGTAAAATGATGTGTGTGTGGTAGAATTTTTTTTATTTAGCCTATAGGGAAGTGTGTTTTTTCTTGTAAGACTTTGGAATATTTCTACAAAATATTTCAAAGTATGTGGCATCGAATACATGCGATTTTGAGGCCCGGTGTGCAAAAAATTAATTTTATAAAAATATTAAATATATTTCATATTGTGCTAAAGGAGTTTCTCACAGAATATGGGATAACATTGAAATGGAAGATCAGATCATAAATATGATACCATGATTATTTCCAAATCATGTTTTTTACTCAATGCACGACCTAAAATATTTCATCATAGGGTGTTCTAATATCTTGAATATCGGTGGTATGTAAAATTGGTTAATCAACTAATTAAATTATGGAATTGATTATTTTAACCTAATGAAAATGAATATAATAATACATCCATCATGATTTGACCTGGGTTAGCCTCATCATTCAAGGATCGTTGAGAGAGTCCCTTTCCTCCTTCTATTGGATCATCACCTGGGACGATGATGAAACCCTGGATCAGAGTAGATTATGACACAGTGAATGAAAAAAATTTCTTTGATCTTTGGAAAGTACATTATTTGAGGAATACCAACAAAATATCCTTGTAGGGTAATTCAATTTGTGGTTGAAGCCCTTTTTTATTATACTAATTGATCATATCGATCGCTTACTTTTTCATCTGTATAAATTCTATCTATTCCATGCACCCATGTAATGAAATTTTAATTTTTTATTTTAATTTTATTACATAGATATGCCCACTCATGATATGTGTCTAATAAATATTGAACAGTGAATGTTAGAGAATTGTTTTCCTTCATCCTTTAGTTTCTTTGCATTCATCACTTATTGGACGCTAAGGACCTGGTTCGACATTGTCGTGTGGTACGAAGCCCAACCAGAACCTTGAAACAATAATGAAACAACATTCTGGTGATGGATCAATGAATCAAAGTAATATCTAAGATGATTTCAAGATGTGGGTGATTTTTTTGGAAAACAGACTTTAAATCATTAATGATGGAAGGAAAATAGGTTTACATAATCTAACAATGAATTATTATCGCAACGATGTCTAATTTTCATCAACCAGATGGCCGAAAACAACATATAATTTTTAGATAAAATAATATTAGTTTGAAAAGATGATCGAAGTATGGATAATTAATTAATTCATAATGTGATGTGTTTATCTTAGATAGTAGTTAAATCTAAACTACACACTATGTTGTTAAAAGAACACATGGCGTGTTGGGCCTAGAGGCGGTGACTTGGGTATTGGAAATATATAAGGATTGAATGATGTGTAGACCTATAAAATGGCTTATACATAATCCCTAGATGGATGATAAATGTGTAGGTGCACAATTTAAGGACCCTTTTTGGATGTTCATGGAAAACACTCGATCTTTTACCAGAGTAATCATACATAGGGTAATATACACGGACACGGGGATGATACCCAGACACATCCAAGCACATTGGTGAGACCCTGAGTTGCATGGGTACCATGTTTATATCCCAAACATGGAATTTATACCTATATGGTAGGTGATCCTTGTAATCCCATAGACATTAATTGGTGAAGGTGAATGACTATACGTTGTGTTGGTCCCCTAAATTTCTATGTAACACTTTTTTCCTTTTAGGAAACTTCAATCTTTTGTATCTCCATCATTTTGATTCATTTTCGACCTCATGTATCTTATCTAGTGTGTCGTATCATGTAGAATGAGTTGGGTCTCTGAAGTATGGATTTTGATATATGATGAGAAATATTTTGGGAAAAATTCTTACTAAGGCGATTCCCAATAGTGACAATGATCGGGGAGGAGCACTAGTGGATTCCTATAAAGTGGAACCCCCATCATCAATGTTGTGTTCACTCTACATATACTTACCTAGTGGAACCATCTATTATATATGGAATGATTCCTTGTGACATCATAGTGTAACTTAATAACTTCTTGGTTATGGGTCTTCTACGTATATAGTGGATCCCCCTATCAGATGGGGTGTAGGTCCTCGATGAAAATATTGAATCCCTATAAAGGATAGGGAATGCTCCTCAAAGAACATAGTAGAATACACCATTAGTTTGGGTGTGGATCCTCTATCTGTCGAGTGGAACCCCCCAATCAGATATATTTTTGTTCCTATAAGAACAGAGTAGATCCCCCAAAATACTGTTTATAGGTCTTATACATATTGTGTAGAACCCCCATAACGAATATGGTGTGGGTTCTCGATGAAAACAGTAGAAACCCCATATTCTTGGTCATGGTTCCACTATGGATACCAACACACTCGACCCCCCCACCCCACCAACACAACATGATGGGAGTCCTATATAATGATTTTCCCCTAAACTATGCAGAAAAGTAATCATGCATGGTCCTTCACTTGATTAAATCTGGGAATTCATGTGTTTTGTTATGCATTGTTGTTGGACTTCTAGAACTGTTGGAAACAGTTATTCATGAGATGGCCTATCAGACGATGTTCCACGAAATCTATCATTTGTACTTATTTTATTGACAATATATTTATATTTATCTATCCAAAACAATGGATTTTGTTACACTCCTATAATATGTTACAACGATGTGTGTGTTATTCCACAAGCTTTTTGTGTTTAGTTTCTTGAGGTCGGAAGAGTCTACTCTCCCCTATAGGTTGTAGAGTCTCACTATGTGGATCATCAACACTCCGTGTTGAGCATCTTGTGTGTGTATGTAGTAACTAATTCTATTTCATTGGGTTGAGCTACATCATGTTTACCATCAACTTCCATTATATTCCTATTATGTCTCTGACTTCCCCCCTGCACTTCTCGGGGTTTCCTACTAGTTATGTATATACTCACCCCAGTTTGGGATTTTCCCACACATGTTATGTCTTTAACAGATGAAACAAAAGTTCTACAGTTTCTACAAAGGTTCACATGGATACCAAGATCTTTGAGACCACAAATAGTCGTTACAACATGGAGATCATGATATGGGCCCTCTCATCATTTTACTTTACAGTACTGCCGGGTTGGGTATAAGGACATTACCATATTACATTACATAATCTGTAATTTTTTCAAGAACTAGATTCCTTTCTCATTGAGTATCTTTTAATGTTTAGAGTTGTAGATAATTGAGATTTAATTTATACATAACATTCCACGTTAATACATATTAGATACCACAAAAATAGTTTCCATTTCATCTAATATATAAATCTTTTCAAACATAACATGTATTATTAGAAAAATATTCAATGCATTTTACATGTCTTACTTATATTCTTTAAAAATCCTTATAACCTATAAAAATCATTTAAATGCATTGGATGATCAAAAAATCACAGTAAGTGATATAAAAACAAGGAAATAAAAAATTAGTCCATGGATACATATAAACATAAGAAATCATTTTCAAAAAGTCATATTTGTCACACAGATATAATTACTTTGTGAAACATGAGATTTCAATGTGATTTCCACAAAACGTAAACATCATAAATAGAACCACAAAGTTATAATGTGGAATTAATTACATAGTATTTTAACCCTATCAGTTACCACATGATTTGTAACCCTCATAGTTACCTTACTATGAGACCCTCACGACTACCTTATTATGTATCCTTCTCAATCACACTTGGAGTAACCATACAACTGACCTCCAACATACACATACCCAATGTAGTAGTGGGAGATATAGGTCTCATGATTCATCATAAAAAATTCCCAATAACTAGAACATAATCATGCAACATGAATAAATTCATAATAATATTGTTTATGAATTTTGTGAAATATAATTTTAAAAAGAGGATTTTAAAATGAAAATACCCATAAAAATATAATAAAGTTGAAGTGATGCTTAATATAGTGGATGGAAGATGTATATAAACTGTAAATACACATAATTAAACATAATATATACCAAAATAATCACACACAAAATTTTAATACCACATAATTAATGAAGTATAATGCTAACCCAAAGAACAGAAGTTCGGTTAAGAATTCCATTACCATAGTTTGTATTAGTTCAAACGTGTTTAAATCTCATGAATAATGGTTAAAATACTGTTATTAATATCTCAATAAAACACATTAAACTTTATAACACCTTATATAATCATTTTACAGTAATATTTTACCATTTAATTTCTTCTATTTTGTTCCTTCCATTATTTAAGTTTCATTCCTTATTTGATTTCCATGGCCGGTGTGTATTTGATTTTACAATTTTATGGAATGAAATTACAGAAGTGGAAGGAAATGGTATTCATATGTTTCTATTATATTAAATGATTCTATAAATCAATTTTTGTTTATGACTTGTGTATGAATAATTATATTAATATTTAGTTATATCCATGTATACCATTTTGGTTGTTCTTGGATAATCGGGAAGTAGCTTCATTATATAACATAATATTATGTATATATGTTAACTCAAAAACATGAAATAGGATATATTATTGACAATAGATTTTTTTTAAGAAATTTAATTATTTTTATAACCAGATAGGAAGGAATTAAAGAAAATTGAAGGTACATCGTCCACGGAGTTGGTAAATTGACACATCACGGACTGTGTTATTATTTTTAGAATAAGAGTAAGAGAAGAGGAAGAATGAAAACTAATATTTCCATATACAAGGAAATATATATATATATATATATATACTATATAATTCATTAATCTTGGATAATGGGAGGAAAATAGTGGGTAAGAAAAGAAATGAATTGAGAAGAAAACACAAGAAAATGAAAGAGGATATGTACCTCTTGATCTCTTCTCCTTGAGATCGTCCATAAGTACATTGGTTTTGGATCTTTGGTGAGACCATAAGGTATTGTAATTGGGTTAAAGTATTGGGAAGATTATTTGGAATAACATATACATGGCTCACAGCTTGAGTTTTGTGAGATGAAGAGTGGGGTGAGGGTTGTATTTATACAGGAGGAGAGGAAATGATTTACATTTTATTAATTATATGATTAATTTTTTTTCTCAAGAATATCAATATAATTGATTTTTTTGAGAAACAATAGTAATAAGTGAAATTGAGTTCGATCCTATGGCCATTTACATTATCCATGAATCATGCATGATGCAAAGATTCATTTATTTAGCATTTTCCTTAAATTATCGAATATAAAAATTCACCAAAAAATCATTTATTTCAAAAAAAATCATAAAATTAACCCTATCCATTTTTCAAAATGTAAAATTAAAAAAACTAACTCCATTATTTTAAATTATTTTTTTATAGATGAATAAATTAATTTTTAAATAAAATCATAATTTATTCGAAAAATAATAATTTCCAAACTACGACTCCTTTTATATCACCTGGAAAAATTAATCAAGATCTCATTACCTTATAACCGTAAGAAATTAAAATAATAATATGATATACTATTCATATGGGTCAAATTACTATTCAAAAATCTATTTTATTATAGATCAAAAAACGGGTTAGTTCTTCTAGACTCCAAATAACATACTAATCACAACAATAGATGATTGTTTTTTTTAAAAATTCATAGAAGTAGGAAAATTATATTTTACATATATTTTATAACCATATCCTTAAAAAAGATCCATTATGAATAGACTCAGTGTTTTATGCATTTCCTTAAATATATTTTTAAAATAACAGGGTGTTACATAATGCACACCTTCTAGAAATTCTGTCCTCACAGTTTTTTATTCTCTTATTAAAGAAGTGAGGGTATCATTCCCTCATAGCATTCTAAGATTCCCATGTCTCTTATTTAACAATGTTATTTCTCTACAAAATTGTTATATACTAGATTAGATTATCATAAAATTCATTATCAGTACGAATAAGAACCTAACCATGATTCTCATAATATGAAATGTTCTCTTCCAGCTGAACTACTTCTCAGCTCATGACATGAGATTAATCTGGAACATTCATTGTCAACATCAAAAAATGAAAAACATTTTGTTTCTATAATAAACTCAGAGTAAAAGCAACTCAGTTGGTGAGTGGTCCAAAATTCACTAGGATTTCCTAAGGTCTAATGAACCATGGAAATATCTTTCCTTTCCTACCAAAATGCATAACACTATTCTATGGTGAGATTCTATAAAAAACAATATCACATACCTCAAAATAATAGTCTTTACTTCTATTGTATGTATAACATTTCTACTTACTCTGAGCAATACTAATATGTTTCGGGACCATCTTCACTTTCTTAGAAAATTCCTCTACTTATTATAGTCACATCAACTTTTCCCCCAACTTCATCTAAATAATTTGGTGTTTGACACCACATCCGAAACAATGCATCAAAAGGAGCCATATATATAATTGAATGAAAATTATTATTATATGAAAAATCAACTATAGAATGATGATGGTCCCCATATCCCTAGTATTCACTTAGACAACCCAAGTACATCTTCTAATGTTTGAATCGTTCGTTCTGACTACCCATCTAATTGAGGATGAAAAGTTGTACGGAAATTTTATTCCATTCCTAATGAATTTTTGGGGCCCTTCAAAAAATAAGAACTAATGCTAGGATCCTGGTCAGATGACATGGAAAGAGGATCTCAATGTAACATGACAATCTCTTTTAGGTATATTTTAGAAGTAGGATCCAAAGACATGGTATCATGAAGGGGATGAAAATGTGAAGATTCCGTCAACTGGTCAACAATTACCCAAATCACATGGTTTCCTCTAGAAGTATTTAGTATTCCCACCATGATTTCCACGTATATGTCTTCCCATTTATACTCTAGAACTGGAATGGGCTGAATAATCACCTTGGGTAACTACTACTCATCTATAACCATATGACATGTCAAACATTTAATGGTAAAATCTACAATATCTCATTTCATTCCATCCAACCAGTTATATTCTTGAAGGTCTTTGTACGTTTTACTACTTCATGGATAAACTAAAAATGGGGATATATGAGATTCAAACAATAAATATTTTTTCAAATTGGAATCACAAGAAACACAAAATCATTTTCCATATCATAAAAAACAATCTTTATCAACATTAAATTCTGGAAACATAACCATTTTAACCAGTTCTATCTGTTTATTTATCTCAAAGACTTCCTTATATGCATTCATAATTATATTTGATAATGATGAATCCACTAAAACATTAAACAAAAAAATTTTATTTAATGCACCAAGCACTTCTAAAAAATCTCTTAAAATCAATAATCAAGGGATCATTTTCCATACGTATCATGGTGAATGATGCCTAATGTTTTCGAATCAAGGCATCTACCACTTTTTTTAATTTTCTAGGATGTTAGTTGATCATGAAATTGTAATCCTTTATCAGTTCAGCCCATATTCTCTACCTGATGTTTAATTCATTATGTGTGAATATAAACTTTAGACTTTTATGGTCAGTATATATTTGACGTTTGGATCCGTATAAATGATTCCCCCAAATATTAAAAGAAAAACCCACAACTTCTAATTCGAAATAAGGTGTGGGATAAATTAACTCGTGAGGTTTTAGTTGTCTTGATGTATAAGAAATTACCTCTCCATTATGCATAATAACGCAACCATTCCCTTCAATTAAGCATCACTATAGATGAAAAACACATCATTTCTTATGGGCAGGGCCAAAACTGGTGCATAAACCAATCACTTCCTAAGTTATTGAAAACAGACATTACATTCTTCTATAAAGACAAATTTAACCTATTTTCATCTTAACTAATTTCGCGGGATAGTTAAACATGAAATATTTTAAACAAAACGTTGGTAATAACCTACTAATATAAGAAAAAAATGAATTTATATAACATTTTTATTTCTCGGACATTCATCAACTTGTTTTTTATAAGGATAAACTATTATTCCATCCATATTAACAATGTTCCCAAGAAATAAATTCTATTGCAATAGAGAATGACATTATCTGAAGTTTTTATATAGATTCTATTCATTTATGGTTTGAAAAACAACCCTTTGATTTTTCATAATAATCTTTACTTTTATAAAATAGAACAATGTCATTAATAAAAGAAACTAATAAATTACCCAATATATCATCAAATATTATATTTAAAAGATCCATGAATACAACATGAGCATTAGTTAATAAAAATGTCATAACAGAAAAATCATAGTCCCTTTATCTGGTATAGAATATAGTATTCGGTATGTATGCTTCATTTACGTTCAAATGATGGTACCCTAAACTTAGGTCAACCATCGAAAAATATTGTGCTCCCTAGAGCTGATAAAAATATTTATTGATATGAGGAAAATGACACTTGTTTTTCGAAGTGATGATATTCAAGGCTCTATAATATTTGAAAACTCTCATGGAACCATATATATTTTTATTGAAAAAAATAGGAGAACCCCCTGGTGATGTTCTCAAACAAATGAAGCCATTATCAAGTAACCATGGAATAATTTTTTCAATTCATGAAGTTCCATTTGAGTAACTAGAGAAGGGTTTTTTGGAATTGACATAACATCAAGAACTGTGTCAATGGTGAACTTAACTTCCTGATTAGGTATAAAACCAGTTAACCCATTATAAAAAATATCAAGATATTCATTTTCGACTAGAACATCATTAATATGAACAGATCCCTTGTTTCCAAAAATATAAGCAATATAACTTTCATTTCCATCATTCAAACAATTCTCTGCTTCTAGATATGTTACAAATTGTATGGGTTCATTCTTGAACACAAATAGAAACTATTTCAAACCAAAAACATCAATATCATTATATCAATATTATTATGATAAACAAAAATCCAATCTGCACACAGAAATGCATCAAAAAATACTAATTATAAAACAATAATGTTTTCTGGTAAATTCATTCCATAGAAAACAATATAAGGATTATTATAATTCATAATTATTTTTAATATTTCCCCTGGTGTTTTAATAATACAATCTTCTCTCTTTTTTTAGGTGATATTTCCAATTTAATATTAATTTCTAAAAAATATATGAATTTTTTACCCTTGTATCAAACAAAACATTAGAAAAATCTGAGTAAACAAACAAGGTAGTAGATACAACTTCATTGGATGTCCTTATGTCTACTAATGTAGTCAAAAAGAATCTCACTACACCTTTTTGATTAGATCTTGGATTCTTTTCATAATTTGGATCTCAAATTTGGTAGGCATTTTCATAATGACCCATCCCACCACATTTAAAAAAAATTAATGTTTTATAATAAAAATTAGACTTAGGATCATTTTCATTACAATCTCAGGTGATATGTTTGAACATTCCATATCAAAACAATTCCTAGTTTTTGTTATTAATTCCCTAGTGTTATTTTTGCTACACATTTTACAAAATTGAAATTGGAATTTCATACCTTAATATTTATTTTATTAATTATTACCCATTGACTTCCATTTCTACAACTTATTCTCCTTCTTTTCAATGTTGATGTGATCATCAGCAAACTACATTTCTACCCCTTCAACACATCGACCATGTTTTTTAATAACTTTTTAACTCACAGGAAGCCAATGCCCTTCGATATTTTGGCTTCAATACTGAGCGAAAAAAGTTTATTTTACTAGGAATATCCAGAATATAATTTTGAGCATGCCTCACCAGTTACATGCTTTTTGATTTATAAAAAACCAATGAATAATCATCATTTTTCATCAATTCAAGAATGTGATTCTCCATCCAATGTCGAACCACCTTTGGAAAATAATTTTCAAGGAATATATTTTAAAAATTACCCCACTCCATGGATTTAATCTCCTATCTATCCCAGATATTCGTGACCATTGACCACCACTGATCAGTTTATCCTTAGAAATAATAAATGGAAAGGATTTAATTTTGATTACTTGAACATTACATAACATAGAATATCATTTCAGGTTCATCAATCTATCCTTCAACCACTATTGGGTTAGTTAATCCACAGAATGATGAAGTGTGTTTCCTCGAAAAATGTTCCACTATTTTCATGTTCTACAATTGTAGCTGTTGTTGTTACCTTTCATGGATTCCACCGCCATTTATTTCCTATGTTAAATTATACATTATGGTCACAAACTTCTTATATCCAATCATTACCATTGTCGGCTGTAGATTAAGATGCATATCACTCTGTCAGTGTCATTCCACTTCAGTTTCCCTGTTCCATCTACGGAAAACCATTCTCATCAAACATATCATAGTCAAAGAAACAAGGTAATCATTAAATGCTATCTCATTTCTAAGTAACCATACTGAAAGAATAATTTATTTTATTTTTTTAACACCATCAAAAACCATAAATTTATCTAAACCATCATCTGATACAAACTATAAGTAACAAAACATCTCACATTAAAAAATCCTGAAATATAGTCATGAAATAGCTTACTAAAACAATGAGCATATGTTCATGTTTATAGTTTTAGAAAATTGGGATATAATACATACATAACATTCCAACATTATATAAATAAGATACTTTAAAAAAAGTATAAATTTCATCAATAATATAATATATTTCAAATACAATATGTTATCATTGAAAAATATCCATCACCTTTAACATGGATTCCTTCTTTTTGATACACAATTTTTTAACTTTTGAAAATCATTTAAAAAAATGGGTTGATCACAAAAAGAGCAGTAAGGGATATAAAATGAAGGAATGAATGCATTATTCTATGAATAACTGTAAATGTATGAAATCATATTCAGAAATACATGCTTTTCACCCTAACATACATACATTGTGAGACAAGAGATTTGCATGAGAATTCCAAAAAATAATAATAATAACACAAACATAAAATTATCTTTGGGAATTAAAAACATAATCATGTAACCCTCTCATATACCTTTTGATTTGTACCCATTACACACCTTAAAATGTTACCCACACGACTAACTTATTGTGTAACCATCGTAGTTACACTAGGAATAATCATACCGATGACATACAACATACACAAACCCAATGAATGGTATGGAGATCTAGTTCCAGCCCTTAATAATAAATAATTTACATGAAGCAGAACATAATCATACAACCGAAACAATTTCATAAAAACATTTCTTTTCAATTTTTTAAAACTGAAATTTAATAGAGGATTTTAAAAGAAAAGCCCCTTACTAAAGTAATATAATTGATGTCAAACTTTTTAGAGTGGATGGAATATGTATATACACTATAAAAAAATAATTTGACTTAATATAACCAAAATTAATCACACAAACAATTTTTATGCCACATAATTAATGATGTAGCAGGTTAACTCAATGAATAGAAATTAGGCTACATATTCCCTTACCATAGGTTCCACGTACATAAGACATGATTAATCCTCATGTAAAATGGTTAATAGAGTGTTTATAATATCATAAATAATCTTATTCATTTTTTAATACCTTGTATTATCATTTCATAACATCGTTTCACCCTTAAAATGTAAGTATTTTGTTCCTTCCATTGTTTCTGGTGCGTTCTTTACATGATTTCCATGGCTAGTTTGTATTTGATATTCTTGTTGTATGAAAATGAAATCCATAAGTTGAACTAAATGGTATTCAAAAGTCTCTATAATATTAAATGATTCCATAATTCATTTTCGTTTCGTTATATGGTATGAGGATAAATCATTAGATAAATCTTCAGTGATATTTTATTATCATTTGTGTGGTTTATTGATAATCACAAACTAGCGTCATTGTATAACATAATATTATGTATATATGATAAATCCAGAACATGAAATTTGATATATCATATGATTTATAATCTTTTACAACCATTAAATTGGTTTTATTACTAGTTTTTAAGTGTGTAATGGAAATTTAAGACACATCATCCATGATATCGGTAAATCGACACATCACAGATGGCGTTTTTATTTTTAGAATACGAAGAAGTGTATAAGAAGAATGTTGTAGATTTTTTCCGTAAAAATTTTCAAAATAAATGATATATATAATAATTGAGATTTCATGCCTCTTTGATAAGGGGATGAGTGGAGAGTATTAGAAAAGTAAATAATTTGGATGAAACCCCAAGAAAATGAAAGTGGATATTTACTTCTTGATGTCTTCTCCATGAAATCTTCCTTAAGGGCTTTGGTTTTGGATTTTTGGTGATACCAAAAGATCTTGGACATGGGGGAGATTCTTGGGAAGATTATTTGGTAGAAAATAGAAATAGATCAAGGATTTAGTTGTGTGAGAGGAATAGGGGGTGAGCGTGGTATTTATATTGGAGGAGAGAATGGGTTTTACATTATTTTAGCTATTAGTTTATTTTTTTCTCAATATTATGAATTTTTACAATACATGTGACCACATAATAGTAATAAGTTCTTGAGTGTTCAATCCAAGTTTCATTTAATTCATCCAAGACTCAAGCATGATGAAGAAATTAATTTATTTAGTATTTTTCATAAATTATCAAATTTAACTATTAATAATAAATTCGAGAATTTCAGTGATATCCCAAAAGATCACAGTATCCATTTTTTGAATTGTATAATTAAAAAACAGACCCCATTTTTTAATTTTTTTATATATGATTATTTTTATTTTTAAATATAATAATAATTTAATTTGAAAATATCATTTTTAGAACTATAATTCATTTTATGTCTTCTTGTAAAATTAATCAAGGTCTTGTTATCTTATAACCTTAAGAACATAAAATAATAATATTATTTACTATTTATAAGATTTAAATTACTATAAAAATTACTATTCATAATGGTATGTTACTATTCACCATAGAACAAGATGGTTCTATTAGACTCCAAATAAGTTACTGATCACAACTGTATATGACCATTTCTTTCTTAATTTAATCCATAAAAGTTGAACAATTATGTTTTTAACAGATAGTTTATAACTATCTCATCTTTTAATTTTTATTATGAATATACTCATTGTTTTATGAATTTCTTTAAATTTATTTCTTAGACCATGGGGTGTTACATTGGGACATCTTTCAATTAGGTATGTATTTCACCCATTACTTTTCACTTTTTACTATAGTAAACTTGTTATCTCTAGATATTTTTCCTATATGGTTTTTCAAATTGTATTATTTTACATTTAATATTATTTCATTACACATATGCATCAATATGGACGGGTGTGTGTATTCTGGTTCATAGTCAAAGGACTCATTGAGTTAGTAATTCATTTTTTATTGGTCTCCAGCCCCTGGCATGTGGAGGCAGGATTGGGGTAGTTGTGGATTGAGCCCCGGATAGGGTCAAGTCATGACGAATTTGTATCGGATACAGTTTGATCATTGGGATGGTGTTTAGAGTAGTCCCATTATGTGGATTTGGATGGGATTAGGTAAATAATGTTAGAGTGTCTATAGTGCGAATCTTAGGCAATGGAATATAGAGATGGTATAGGTGGATAACATATCCACTCATTCAGTCCATGACTACTAGCTTGTCGAATCGACATACCATGAAATTGGTTTTATGGATCAATTATACATTGATCATATTAGATTGAGTCATTGATTTTCCTTATTGAGTCATCTCGACATTATTTTTATATATATTTATTCTTATATTCCCGTGGTAGCTCTCAATAATTTTATAGAACCTCTAGGAAAATAGCTAGCCACATTACTGATTTCTGGAGCATGACATCAATCAGATGAGTCATGAGGCCTCATTTCAGGGTCCATCTTGTGATATCTTTTACTGAAGGTGGGTAGTTAGTAGAACCCCCCCACCTATCGAGGAGAAATTGTTACTATAATATCATATAGAGGATTTTTGTTGGCTTATACCTCCCCCCAATTTTTAGTGTTAGAGGATGCTAAGGATCCACGATGAGCCAGTTACCCAGGAATCGATGGTTTGTCTTGAGTCAATGATCCATGTTTTCAAACATTCAAACATCTCAACTAATTAGATTGTTTCACTTGAAATAAGTGAAATTCATAGATCATTAGTAGGTTCCTTTTGTTCTATTAGATGATTTACATATGAAAAGTTCATACTGTTGGTTCTGGAAACCAAGATCTCCTATATATCGTGTTGCACCAGATTCCCTTCTCTAGTGGCTAATGTCACACCTGATTCTATACTTGATATACCACATTGATAGGACCCCATTAAAATGTGGTACATGTCGTGTGACTTCTATGGGACAACACTATGTTTCAATAGATTAATATAATGTAGATTTTTAGAAAGTATCATGATATTCAATGAAGAGGGATACATTCCCCACTGAGACATGTTCTTGTTCTGCGATATAAAATAGTGAGGGTGAGTCAATGCCTCATAATGCAGAGAGTTTCAAAATGGGGTATATGATTCACATTGACATTCATTTTTTGGGATGGGAAGATGTGGTGGGGTGTCAGATCAATTCCATTTTGATGAGAGGAGGTGGTAAAGGGAATAGATAATTTATTAAAAGATGGGTCTTTTGGCTGAGAATCTCATGTGTAGTTTGAGGTGTATCATATGTCACTAATTATCCTTATGTAGTTATGAAAATTTTTCAAGCCTCATTTTCAGATGTGTATCCCTTATTTAAGACCTATCAATACTAGAGGAGGATTTTTTCCTTGACCCTTTTGTTGGAGGCCCGATATAGAGGATTGGTGGTCACATGTTTTTACTGATATGATGACTTTAATCTATGTGGAGAGAGAGCATTACTCAAAATAATACCATAGTGAATGTAAAACCCTGTGATGTTTTTATCGATATGGACTAGTCTTCGACCATTTATACTCATATAATTTCTACTAGTGAGATTGGTATTTCTTCAAGGTAGTGGGATGGAGTTTTCCTTCAGGAGGGGGGTGATCCCTAGATATAATAGGATGAGCTAATTCATTTGATGATACAACTGATTTATTTGTATTATAGAATTATCCGAGGAAAAATGGATTTAAATAGATCTATACCACCTTAAATTTTGTTTTGGTATGATTACATATTGGGTTACATCGCCACCATTACATGGAACTCTCATTATACATTCACTATGAAAGACCCAATGTTTAAATTAGAATATCTGATAGGCTAGTTGGTAATTGAATGACCATGGTGTTGTTTTAGGGATTGCATTGATATGGATTTATATTACCCCTTATGATCACATGTGCATCCTTATGTTATTCATTAAAATGGAGAATCGAAGATTACATATTTTTATATCTTATCATTCCATTAACCCATCCATGATAGAAAAATAAGTACCCTTTTCAATGGAATAATGAAATCTTTTACCAGTTGTGAGTTATGAGATGATTTTTAAAGATAAATATTTGATCCAACTACCACCAACTCAGGGTACAAGAGACTAATATTTTGAAGATGGCATTCTGATGTAGCATAGGAAATATTGAGTTCCTAGTGATTCCCTTTGGTGTAAAAAATTCCCCTTCTGTGTTTATGAATTTGACGAACCAGATCATCCATCCCTACATGGATTGGTTTTTTGGTTGGTTTCATCAATGATATAATTATCTCTGTTGCGTAAAATGAAGAACATGCAGTGAACTTTTGGATGGTTCTAGAATTTTTTTGAGAGCACTGACATTATGTGAAACTACAAAAGTGTCAGTTCTAGATTCATGAGATTAAATTTCTATGGAATGACATTTCTGGGAATTGTTTAGTTGTGGACCAAGAAAATACTATTTCATTTATTCATTTGGAGTCTCCCAAGAGTGTATAAGAGGTGAAGATAATTATTGGCATTGTAGTGTAGTATAGTAGGTTTGTGGTAGACTTATCTTGCATTCTATTCACATTGAACACCCTAATGTAGAGAGGGAATCATTTTATTAGGAATAAGAAGTCCCATAGGCCCTTTGAGGAGATGAGGTTCAGGCTGGAAACATAACCTATATTGAAAATTCTAGAGGAGGGTGTAAAGAACACAATGTATTTTGATTCCGTAGAAGCTGGGACCAGTCGCGTGTTGATATAGAAACAAGTATTAATGGGATATGGGTTGATTCAGTTGATACCCAAATAGAAGAATGACGTTACTCACAACCTAGAAATGGAAGTGGTAGTCTTTGACCAGAGTGTGCGGAGGCACTACCTTCCAGTAGAGTACATTGTGGTTTAAATAGACCATTAGAGTCTAATGTACGTATTCTTGCAAAGAAACATGAACATGAGATTGGGGAATTGGTTGTATTTCCAAAAGGGATATGAGTTTATGATATTATATTTTCCATGGATGGGAAATGTAGTAGCATATTTCCTTAGTAGGAAGTCTCATTCTCACATGGTGGAGGAGGCTTCAGAGCATTTAGCTTCTATGAAGATGACACTAGTGCAGCAGGAGGGTACACATTTTATACAACAATTGGAGTTGACTCTTTTACATCTCTAGTGAGTGAGAGAGTTCCCGCTAGAAGCCATCGACTATGATGTATTACGTTACCATATATCCATGGGGATTCACCAAATATATATTTTGATGGGAGGAATCACATAATCCTTTCCTAGGGAAGTACAATGGTTCTCGTCATGATGTAGAAGAAGGATATGTGAGAGATCCCCACATCTACCATAGTTTTACAGACTGGGATGGGGCAGATTTATAGAAACCTATAATGTTAGTTTTGGTGGTCTGATGTGAGATAGATTACAGATGGGTTCATCTCTTAGTTCCTCATATTTTAGCAGTTGAAGCTCAACACTAGGTTCTTTCTGGTATGTACCAGCCCATTGATATCTCGTAGTGGAAGTGGGACAACATACCCATGGAAATTGTGATAGGGATTATACATTTAGGGAAAGGCCATGATTCCATATGGTTGATATTTGGAATTAATAATGAAGTTAAAACACTTCATTTCTATAAGGGAATAGAGTTTCATGGATATTCTGTGGTAGTTGTATATATGGGATATAATTCATCATTATTGTCTTCCTTAAATTATTTTCTCTGATCCGGATATGTGGTTTACTTCATGATTGTAGAGAGGCATGATGAAGGCATTCATGACCCATATGAATATTAGTCCAACCTTTCACCCCCACACCGATGGGTAGACCAATCACATTATCTATATATTGAATGATATGTTTTGTTCTTATGTTTTAGATATCATCCAAATCTAGGATGATCACTTTCCCATTGGTAGATTTTATATACCACAATACCTACAACTCTACCATTTGCGTGGAACATTTTGATGCCCTCTATGGGAGACCTTGAATTTCAACATTCTATTGGACATAAATTGACAAGTCTGATCTTGTGGGTCAAGAGTTATTGGAGGAAATAATGGAAAAGGTCCCGGTCCTCCATGAGTTGAAGAAGACGACCCATATCAGGCATAAATCATAATAATATCTCCATCATATTCACATGGAGTTGAGTAGGGATATTATGTTTTCTTGAGATTCACTAATAATGGGGATTCCATAGGTACTATGAGAGAGGATAGTTATCCCTAAGGATATTTAGGATGTTCGATATCAAGTAGCTGGTTAGTGATGCTCCTCATGACATCCGCCAACCCCAGATCCAGAGTAGGTTTGTAGTGTATTCCACTTATCACAGCTATGGAGATACATGCATTAACCTACGAAATTTATAAGTTCATAAAAGATGTACATTGAGGATGGAGCCAACATTTCATATAACCCAGTGGTGTCCAAGGATCTACAGGAAAGGACACTACATGTATGAACCATCCCCTTGGTTCGAATGTTGCACCAACATGAGAATGTGTCAAAGATCTTATGTGACCGGCAGTGTCATCTGAGGGATCGGTATCCAAAGTGTTTTTTTGTAGTTTTCTATTCATATAAAAAAATTATGAAGAAGGTAATGATATAGTTTCCCGGTTTCTTACAAATAGGAATTTGTATGATTTATACTTAATTTTCTATAGTGACGCATAGAGGGAAAGTGTGATTCCAATGACCAATGCTCCCAGAATTGATTTTTTAAAATGATAAATATATTTTATATTTCATAGTAACAATTTATTAATGAAAATTTTATAACTCCTAAAATGATGCTCATATCAGAAATCTAAGACCTAGGTTGGGTCTTGAACACGTTGTTTACTCTAGTCCTGACCTAAAATAAGTTAGAATGTGATGTTCCTATATCTTACACATTGGAGGTATGTTATGTTGGTTAACTAATAAAATTAACAAATAAATTTGATTATTATAACCTGAAAATGTCTATATGAATAATTAAATAGAAAATATCCCAAGGTCGGATTCATAATTCATGAACTGTTGAGAGATTAGGATTCCTCCTTTTATTGGCATGTCACCTAAGATAATGACGAATCACTGTATCAGAGGATATCAGTATATACAAAAATAATTGAATTAATTAAATCTTTAGTGATAATGTTATTCAAAAAAGAAAAATAATATATCCATGTATTAATCCTAAATTTGTGGTGTACTAGATTTGTTTTAAATTACATGAGTCGGTTGATCCCTTCCATTGATCTAAATCAATTGTGGCCTTTGTGCCTGCCCATTCGTTGGATTTATAATTGGTTATTCTCTTTTTATAACCATGATACCCCAGTTCATGATCATTAGATATGATATATTTTATAATTATGGTTAAATAATAGATATTATTATTTCCTCCCTCAATTACATTTTGTTCTTCACCAGTATTACCCCACAGTCTAGGTTCGACGTAGTCGTGTTGGAATAAGCCTAATTGGACACATGGAATCATTTAGAAATAACATGAGATTGAATGATTTATGAACGATGGAAATTTAATGGGGTTTTAAGGGACATGAGTTATTTTTTTCCAAAATCTGGATCAAATAATCAATTATGGATGGATTGAAGGCGTGTAGAATTGAGCGATGAACCACCTTCATGAAGGAGATAGATTATCAGCCACTCAATGGAATGAAAAAATATATGATACCTAGATCTAGTAATATAATGAATAAATTAGGTGTTATTTATAGTGGAACAATTGGATTTAATGAGTCGATCATGGAGACATGATTTTTGAAAAATATCAACTACACATCGCGTAGTTAGAATAACACATGTCCTGTCGGGCTCTGTATTCAATTTCTAACATCTTTAATGTATATATGGATATCATTATATTTATTCGTCACACAAAATTTATACCTCATATCATGGTTTATGAGCTGTGTGGTTGTGTAAATGGGAAGGACCCAATGAGGTAGTACACTACCAAACACCAGACCATGTGCCAAACTACAAAGATATGGGGAATGTAGATGGACATGGGGTGTATACATTGAAACAACCAGGAACATAGGAATGACCATGAGTGGAATGGGAACACCATGTATATCCAGTAAATGGAGTTTATACCAACATGTTAGGCGAGATTTGCACCCTAGGGAAACAACCAGGTGATGAAGACGGACCACACGTTGTGTGGGTCACCTCACACCACGTATCCCTTGGTTCCTTTTTTAGGATACATCATCTTATCGTATAATTTTTGTTTGAACACATATTTTTTCAAACAATACCACTATCATATGTTTTTTTCATGAATAATTTTCTGTGCACTTATTTTTGGATTTTAGATATGATTTCAATTGTTTTGAGAATTTATCTTATATAGGAGATGACCGATGATGGTAGTGATCATTGAGGATCACCAGAGGCTTGCTAGAGAGTGGAACCACAGATAAGATCGGGCGTGGTTCCTCTATAAATACTTAACTTATGGATCCCCTATCACATATGGAATTGGTCCTAGTGACATCAGTGTTCCCCTCCATCACCATGGGTGTTTTCCCTCTACATACTTAGTGTACCCACTTATGAGATAAGGTTCCCATCATCGATGATAAGCGTAAAACACCCAATTATCATGGGTGTGTTTCTTCAATATTCCATGTGGAACCCCTAATAAGGTACGGAATGTGTAATTGATGAATACAGTGGACCCCCCCCCCACCATAATAATGGGAAAGAGTCCTCTACCAACTGAGTGGAACCCCCTCACTATATAGTTCGTGTTTCATTGATGAACAGTGTGAGACCGCACAATAGCATGGGAGTGGGTCCCTAACCTACTTAGTAGAATATTCTTATTGGATAGGGAATGGGTCGTTGATGACCAGAGCAGAACCACCCCAATTATCTTAGATGTGATTCCTCTATATATATATAAAAAGTGGAACCCCCCTCATGCTCTATTTTCTGGGTCCTCTGCATTGAGTTTATAACCAATAGGTTGTGCAACACTGTGATGAGTCATGGACTATCACATGATTACTTTTGGTTTTATGCCTGAGATGCTAGAAATCAGTGATAGAATTTTGTAACATTTGGAGACTATTTTTTGTGGGATGATTTGGGTGATGGAGATCCCCGTACACTCTCATTTGGGATTCATTTACCGAGCCTATATATATATATATATTTCTATATCCACACCTTTACATTTGGTTACTCTCCTCTGGGTTATAAATACATCCAGGGAATGCCATGTGGCTTCTGTATTTAGATTCTCATTGTTTCGTGAGTCTACTATCCTATTTTAGGTGGAAAATATTCAATATGTATTTTCTTCTAAAAACCATGTTGAGCCCCTTGTACTTCGATAATGATACTCTTTATATTTCTTTAAGATGATCAAGACAATGTTTTCCATCTATAGCCTTCATACTTGTATTGTATCTCTTACTCTACCATTATTTTTTGGGTATTCCTACTCGGTATGTATATAGTCACCCCGACAAGGGATTTTCCCACATGTGTTGTGTCTAATATAGATGATAGATAGGTCAGAGGTCACTATAGAGAATCATAGGGATACCTAGTACATTGGGATATGTATGGTTGTAGAAACATGTAGATCAAGATAAGGTATCTCAGAGTTTTATTTTCCTATTTTTGAATGTTCGGACATCATTCTAGTAGGGGTTTCATTTTTAACATTACATATCAGTTTTTCCTTCCTTACTCTAGTAATGTTTAATAATTTAACATGAATGGGTGTTCCCCTAGTATTTTCAATATTTGGATATACTTTATCAGAAATTCATCATCGAGATGGTTGTGTGCATGGATATAGGTACATAACAAAAGAGTTCAACGTTTTCATTATTCTGTTGGTGTGGTTTACTAAACCCTAGCATATGGAGGCATGCTTGTGGTAGTTGTGTATCATGCACTGGTTGGGGTCAGGATGTAACATAACCCCTCATGAATATAAAAATATCCAAGATGCCTTTTCATGCACCACCAAACCCGTGCAAAAAAGATCCATTATTTATGATTCATTATTGGAATTTTCTAGTTTGTGATGTTCCGTGTAGTTTTTTGGATACCTCCCTCCCAACATGCATTCACAATTTTTATCATAGTCAGTAACACACCTTTATTCCATCTTGCATTTCTGATGCACCAATTATTTTCAAAACAATATTTCTTCAAGAATATAATAATCATTATTAAACTATATTATTTGATAAATCCAATCCCTTACCATATTTATGATGATTTAGTTCTAGAAAAACTCCATTAATTAATAATTCTCTCTCCTCTTGATTTTAAGCTACAAAAAATTTGGAGTAATTTGGAAACTTTTCAAACTTCAACACTAAAGCCATATCAACAGTATGATCCATTTCTTTTAAAACTCCCTGATCAACACTAGTATGGATTTATAATAATCACTATAAATACTTCGTTTCCATCCCTGAAAATATAAGGTGCCAACAATCTCACCTTGTGGGTCTGTTGGAAATTTGTAAATTAATTAAATAAATCACCAACTTCTACCACGAATCTAATTGATGTAAAATAACACATCCATAACATGAATTTTATATGATAAAAAGTCATTTTATAATATAGGATGAGTAAAATATAATTTCATACCTCTATAAACAACACAAATCCTGCAAACATACAATTAATGAATTTGACTATTCTCCTGGTTTGGAAATAAACCTTATAAACCTGTATTTCTACATGAAGTGTTCAAAAAACTCCCAGTGATTGTATCTAGTAAATAAAATAGAATCACTACCTAAATTTTTTTTAAAATATAACACAAATTGGGAGGGGGTAATAACTAAAACCTCCTCAGGAATTGGTAGGTGGCTAATCATAGAGTGTTGATTGTTGTTTCTAGATCATTTGAGATTCTAACAACTAATTAAAAATGTGAGCCCCATGATCATTAATTAAAACATATTTCATTTGAATCACACATATTTTAATATTTTCATTGATGATGTGAAATATGATATCAATTTGTATTGTATGAGAGTTTTGAACAATAAATATCATACGATTGATTACACACTTGTTGTAACCGTATATCACAATAGGCTATTTTATATCATATCCTTCATTAAAAAGTTCAGTCTTAGTCCATAGAAGTTGAGATTTTTTCATTTTTGAGGGGATATACTCTACTTCATCACTACTAATAAAAGTAACTTCTTATTTATTTTTTTACCCTCCCGCACATTTTATTCCAAAAAATAATGGTCCCCCACTAGTTGAGTTTATATCCCTCATATATATTTCCCAATTAGCATAATAAAATACTGATAATTTCTTATTTCATTAAGCTATAGTGTATTATCAAACATTGACTACACAACGAATATGTCTCATTGTTATTTTAATTTCTGTCAAATTATCATCCATCATATTATATTAAATGTTAGTATTTAGGCCTATTACAATGATGAAAATTGTATGTGTGGTATTCAAGTATTATAATATTAAAAATAATCTCTTTTATAGTTTCATATCCATATATGTACCATCCTTAGTCCTCCCATGTTTATAGCCAACTGTAATTAGATTCGACATTGGTTTGGAGTCATGAAAACTAAGTTTATTCTGTTTATCTTTCTCATTTTAACTGATAAATGAACGTATAATCCTTTTTTGAACCCCATTAATCCCCAAAAAGTATGTTAGTTCATCAATCATTGAAATTTCATAATCATATTTCATATTATTAGAAAATTATTCTACTAATCTGTTTCTTCTTCTGTTAGATGTTAGATCGTTTATTTATAGAACCACCATAAATTGATATTTATAAGAAATATTTACATATAGAGCATGGTTGAAATCTTCTCTTTTAAATTGAATATTCTTCATATAATAATCTAATTGATAATACCACACATGTGGTTTATTAGTTAGACCAAAGAGAACCTTCATTAATCTACAAACCTTGGTATCATCATTCCCAATCCAAAAATACATTGGTTGTTCATTGTATACTTCTTATTCTATAACTCAACTTAAGAATATTTTTATGAAATACATATTCTAAACCTTTTACCCTATTTAAATTTCAATGGAAAATAATATCCTTATTAAATCATTTTTTTCTTCTAGAGTAAAAATTTCTTCAACCAAAATCCCTCCAATATATGCATAGACTATACATATAATACATTCCATTTTCTAATGGAATTTCAATGCTCATTGAATATATTTTTGATGAACAAGTTTGTTGTAAGAAAATTGTTATTTAACCATATCATAACAATATCACATCTTTGGTTATTTTCAATCTAATTCAGTTCATCACTCATGGTCGTAAGCCATGGTTTATAAATATTTTTTATTTAAATGATATTGGTTCCAAAATTTATATAAAGGAATAATGTGCTTCATTAGATATTCTCCTTATCTGTTTAGGTTCACATTGATCCATAATGATGTTTTACTGATCAATTTCTAATCTTTTTTATCTCATATCTAGTTCTGATGATGTTTTTTAGTAATGGTTTACTCTTCTAATTATTCTTCTGAATCATCATAATTTTGAGACCCCAAAATATCTTACATTCCTTCTAGTATTTTGGAATCTAAATGAATCCATTTTCCACATTATTTTTCATATTAGATAATATAAATATATGAGTTCCTTGACATATTTATGGTTTAATATTCAATGATCATATAATAATTTCATTCCCCAATATTTTGAAAAAGATTATTTTTACACTTGTATGCTTTACTGTTCATAGAATATCATGTGAATATTCCCTCATATACAACATCACTATGCTTCACTTGAATGAATTATTTATTTTGGATGAAACATTTTCTTCCAAAAACAAACAAAAAATAGTTCAAATAGGTTCTCTATCGTTATCATATATCATATGGTGTCCGTGCTTTTTCCCACAAAAATAAATATTCTATTTTGACTATATATAGATACTTGAACTACTATTTCCATAAATAATGAGAAACATAACTCTCAATAATCATATTTATTATTGTTTTTATCACCAATATTTTTTTTCAACAACCACATTTTGTTGAACGGTTCTCAATGTAGACACCACATTCTTTATCAAATATTTTTCAAGGTAATTTTCCAATTTAATTGATCTGTATTATCCTCTGTTGTTACATAATAGAATCTTGATTTTGTATTCAACTTCATTATCAACTCTTTGATGATAACTTTCCATGTAATCCAGCACTTATCAATTATTTTTTAGATACATCACAAAATAAGTAAATATTTACTCATCTATAAAAAGAATGATGTAAAACTATTTCAAATCATATACAAAAATTATGAAGAAGGTAATGATATACTTTCCCGGTTTCTTACATATAAGAATTTGGATGATTTATAAATAAATTTCTATAGTGACGCATAAAGAGAAACTGTGATTCCAATGACCAATGCTCCCACAATTGATTTTTTTAAAATGATAAATATATTTTATGTTCCATAGTAACAATTTATTAATGAAAATTTTATAACTCCTAAAATGATGCTCATATCAGAAATCTAAGACCTAGGATGGGTCTAGAACACGTTGTTTACTCTAGGACTGACCTAAAATAAGTCATAATGTGATGTTCCTATATCTTACACATTTGTGGTATGTTATATAGGTTAACTAATAAAATTAACAAATAAATTTGATTATTCTAACCTTAAAATCTCTATATGATTAATTAAATAGAAAATATCCCAAGGTCGGACTCATAATTCATGAATTGTTTAGAGATTAGCATTCCTCCTTCTATTGGCATGTCACCTAAGATAATGACGAAACACTGTATCAGAGGAGATCAGTATATAAAAAAAGAATTGAATTTATCAAATATATAGTGAGAATGTTATTCAAAACATAAAAATAATTTGTCCATGTATTAATCCTCAATCTGTGGTGTACTAGGTTTTTTTAAAAAATTACATGAGTTGGTTGATCCCTTCCATTGATCTGCATCAATTTTGGCCTTTGTGCCTACCCATTCGTTGGATTTATAATTGGTTATTCTCTTTTTATAACCATGATACCCTAGTTCATGATCATTAGAAATGATATATTTTATAATTATGGTTAAATAATAGATATTATTATTTCCTCCCTCAATTACATTTTGTTCTTCACCTGTATTACCCCACAGTCCAGGTTCGACCTAGTCGAGATGGACTAAGCCTAATTGGACACATGGAATCATGTTAAAATTACATGAGATTTAATTATTTATGAACCATGGATATTTTATGGGTTTTTAAGGGACATGAGTTATTTTTTTCCAAAATCGGGATCAAATAATCAATTATGGATGGATTGAAGGCGTGTAGAATTGAGTGATGAACCACCTTCATGAAAGAGATAGATTTTCAGCCACTAGATGGAATGAAACAATATATGATAGCTAGATCCAGTAATATAAAGTATAAATTAGGTGTGATGTATAGTGGAACAATTGGATTTAACGAGTCGATCATCGAGACATGATTTTTGAAAAATATCAACTACACACTGCGTAGTTAGAATAACACATGTCATGTCGGGCTGAGGATTCAATTTCTAAAATCATTAATATATATAAGGATATCAGTATATTTATTCATCACAAAAAATTTATACCTCATATCTTGGTCTATGAGCTTTGTGGTTGTGTGAATGGGAAGGACCCAATGTGGTAGTACACTAATAAACACCAGAACATGTACCGAACAACACAGATATGGGGAATGTAGATGGACATGGGGTGTATACATGGAAACAACCAAGAACAGAGGAAGGACCATGAGTGGAATAGGAACACCATGTACATCCCGTACATGGAGTTTATACCTACATGGTAGGCGAGATGTGCACCCTAGGGAATCAACCTGGTGATGAAGCTGGACCACATGTTGTGTGGGTCACCTCACACACCGTGTATCCCTTGGTTCCTTTTTTAAAATACATCATCTTATCGTATCATTTTTGTTTGAACGCATATTTTTTCAAACAATACCACTATCCTATGTTTTTTTTCTTGAATAGTTTTTTGTGCACTTATTTTTGAACTTTAGATATGATTTCAATTGTTTTGAGAATGGATCTTATTTAGGAGATGCCCGATGATGGTAGTGATCATTCAGGATCACCAGAGGCTTGCTATAGAGTGGAACCACAAATAAGGTCGTGCGTGGGTCCTATATAAATACTTAACTTGTGGATCCCCTATCACATAGGGAATTGGTCCTGGTGACATTAGTGTACCCCTCTATCACCATAGGTGTTTTTCCTCTATATACTAAGTGGAACCCCTTATGAGATAAGGTTCCCATCATCGATGACAAGAGTAAAAACCCCCATTACCATGGGTGTGTGTCCTCAAATTTCCAAGAAGAACCCATAATAAGGTCGGGAATGTGTAATTGATGAATACAGTGTACCCCCCCAATCCATAATAATGGGAAAGATTCCTCTACCAACTGAGTGGAACCCCCTCACTATATAGTTCTTGTGTCCTTGATGAACAGTGTGGGGCCGCACACATGAATGGGAGTGGGTCCCTTACCTACTTAGTAGAATATTCTTATCGGATATGGAATGGGTCCTTGATGAACAGAGCTGAACCACCCCAATTATCTTATATGTGATTCATCTACATATATATAAAAAGTGGAACCCACCTCATGCACTATGGTGTGGGTCCTCTACATTGAGTTTATAACCCATAGGTTGTGCAACACTGTGATGAGTCATGGACTATCACATGATTACTTTTGGTTTGATGCCTGAGATGGTAGATATCAGTGATATAATTTTGTAACATTTAGAGACTATTCTTATTGGGATGATTTGGGTGATGGAGATCCCCCTACACTCTCATTTGGGATTCATTTACGGAGCCATTATATATATATATACTTATATATCCACACCTTTAGATTTGGCTACTCTCCTCTGGGTTATATATACATCCAGGGTATGCCATGCGCTTTCTGTATTTAGATTCTCATTGTTTCGTGAGTCTACTATCCTATTTTATGTGGAAAATATTCAATATGTATTTTCTTCTAAAATCCATGTTGATCCCCTTGTTCTTCGATAATGATACACTTTCTATTACTTTAGGAGGAGCAAGACTATGCTTACCATCTACGGTCTTCATATTTGTATTGTATCTCTTACTCCCCCTTTATTTTTTGGGTATTCTAGCTAGGTATGAATATAGTCACCCCGATAAGGGATTTTCCCACATGTGTTGTGTCTCATATAGATGATATATAGGTCAGAGGTCACTATAGAGAATCATAGGGATACCTAGTACATTGGGACATGTATGGTGGTAGAAACATGTAGACCAAGATAAGGTATCTCTTAGAGTTTTATTTTCCTTATTTTTAATGTTGGGACATCTTTCTGGTAGGGGGTTCATATTTAACATTACATATCAGTTTTTCCATCCTTACTCTAGTAATGTTTAATAATTTTACATGAATGGGTGTTCCCCTATTATTTTCAATATTTGGATATGCTTTATCAGAAATTCATCATTGAGATAGATGTGTGCGTGGATATAGGTACATAACAAAAGAGTTCCATGTTTTCATTATTCTGTTGGTGTGGTTCACTAACCCCTAGCATATGGAGGCATGTTTGTGGTAGTTGAGTATCATGCACTGGTTGGGGTCAGGATGTAACACATCCCCTCATGACTATAAAAATATCCATGATGCCTTTTCTTGCACCACCAAAATCATGAAAAAAAGATCCATTATTTATGATTCATTAATGGAATTTTCAAGTTTATGATGTTCCATGTAGTTTTTTGGATACCTCCCTCCCAACATGCATTCACAATTTTTATCATAGTCAGTAAAACACCTTTATTCTATCTTGAATTTCTGATGCACCAATTATTTTCAAAACATGATTTCATCACGAATTTAATTATCATTAATAACTCTATTATTTGAGAAATCCAATCCTTTACCATATTTATGGTGATTTAGTTCTAGAAAATCTAAATAAATTAATAATTCTATCTCCTCTTGATTTTAAGCTGCAAAAAATTTGGAATAATTTGGAAACGTTTCAAACTTCAACACTAAAGCCATATGCATAGTATGGTCACTTACCTTTACAACTCCATGATCAACCCTAGTAAGGATTTATAATAATCATAATAAATACTTTTCTTCTATCCTTGAAAATATAAGGTGCCAACAATATCACCTTGTGGGTCTATTGGAAATTTTTAAATTAATTAAATGAATCACCACCTTCGACCCCGAATCTAATTGATGTGAAATAACACATCCATAACCTGAATTTTATTTGATAAAAAAGTCATTTTTGAATATAGGAGGAGTAAAACATAATTTCATACCTCTACAAACAACAAAAATCCTGCAAACATACAATTAATGTATTTGACTATTCTCCTGGTTTAGAAATAAACCCAATAAACCTATATTTCTACTTGAAGTACTCAAAATTACTCCCACGGATTGTATCTAGTCAATAAAAATGAATCACTACCTAAAACAAATTATAAAATATAACACAAATTGGGAGATGGTAATAACTAAAACCTCATCAGGAATTGGTAGGTGGCTAATCATTGAGTGTTAAATGTTGTTTCTAGATCATTTGAGATTCTAACAACTAATTAAAAATGTGATCCCCTTAATCATTAATGAAAACATATTTCTTTTGAATCACACATATTTTAAAATTTTCATTGATGATGTTATCTTAATATCAATTTGTTTTGTATGAGAGTTTTGAACTATATTTTTCATACGATTGATTACATGCTTGTTGTAACTGTATATCCCAATAGGGTATTTTATATCATATCCTTCATTAATAAGTTGAGTATTAGTCCATAGAAGTTGATATTTTTTAATTTTTGATGGGATATAATCTACTTCATCACTACTAATAAAAGTAACTTATTATTTATTTTTTAACCCTAACACACATTTCATTCCAAAAAATAATGTTCCCCCACTAGTTGAGTTTATATCCCTCATATATATTTCCCAATTAGCATCATAAAATAATGAAAATTTCTTATTTCATTAATCTATAGTGTATTATCAAAAATTGACTACACAACCAATATGTCTCATTGTTATTTTAATTTCTGTCAAATTATCATCCTTCATATTATATTAAATGTTAGTATTTAGGCCTATTACAATGTTGAAAATTGTATGTGTGGTATTCAAGTACTATAATATTAAAAATAATCTCTTGTATAGTTTCATATCCATATATGTACCATCCTTAGTCCTCCCATGTTTATAGCCAACTGTAATTAGATTCGACATTGGTTTGGAGTCATGAAGACTAAGTTTATTCACTTTATCTTTTTCATTTTACCTGATAAATGAACGTATAATCCTTTTTTTGATCCCCATTAACACCAAAAAGTATGTTAGTTCATCAATAATAGAAATTTCATAATCATATTTCATATTATTATAAAATTATTCTACTAATCCGTTTCTTCTTCTGTTAGATGTTAGATCATTCATTTATAGAACCACCATACATTGATATTTATCAGAAATTTTACATATAGTGTATGGTCGATATATTCTCTTTTAAAATAAATTATCTTCATATAATAATCTAATTAAGAATACCACACATGTGGTTTATTTGTTAGACCAAAGAGATCCTTCATTAATCTACAAACCTTGGTATCATCATTCCCAATCCAAAATTACATTGGTTGTTCATTGTATACATCTTATTCTATAACTCAACTTAAGAATATTGTTATGAAATCCATATTCAAAACTTTTTACCCTATTTAAATTTCCATGAAAGAGAATATCCATATTGAAAATTTTTTTTCTTCTGGAAAAAAAATTTCTTCAATAGAAATCCCTCCAATCTATGCATAGACTATACACATAATACATTACATTTTCTAATGTAATTTAAATGCTCATTGAATATATTTTTGATGAACATGTTCGTTGTAATAAAATTGTGATTTAAGCATATCTTAACAAGATCACATCTTTGGTTATTTTCAATATAATTTAGTTCATCACTCATGGTCGTAACCCATGATTCATAAATATTTTTTTATTTAAATGCCATTTGTTCCAAAATTTATATGAAGGTAGAATGTGCTTCATTCGATATTCTCCTTATCTATTTATGTTCACTTTGATCCCTAATTATGTTGTATTGATCAATTACTTAACTTTTTTATCTCCTATAAGGTTCTAATGATGTTTTTTAGTAATGGTTTACTCTTCTGATTCTTCTTATGAATCATCATCATTTTGAGATCCCGAAATATCTTACATGCCTTCTACTATTTCAGCATCTAAATCAATCCATTTTCCACATTATTTTTCATATTAGATATTTCAAATATATGAGTTCCTTGACATATTTATGGTTTAATATTCAACGATCATATCATAATTTTATTCCCCAATATTTTGAAAATGATTATTGTTACACTTGTATGCTTTACTATTCATTGAATATCAACTGAATATTCCATCACATATAACATCACTATGCTTTACTTGATTGAATTATTTATTTTGGATGAAACATTTTCTTTCAAAAATAAACAAACAATAGTTCAAATAGGTCCTCTATCCTTATCATATATCATATGGTGTCCTTGCTTTTTCCAATAAAAATAAATTTTATATTTTGACTATATATAGATACATGAACTACTATTTCCATAAATAATGAGAAAAATAACTCTAAATAATCATAATTATTCTTGTTTTGATCAACAATCGTTTTTTTTTCAACAACCACATTTTGTTGAACGGTTCTAAATGTAGACACCACATTCATTATCAAATATTTTTCAAGGTAATTTTCCAATTTAATTGATGTGTATTATCCTTTGTTGTTACATAATATAATCTTGATATTGTAGTCAACTTCATTATCAACTCTTTGATGATAAATTTCCATGTAATCCATCACTTATCAATTATTTTTTAGAGACATCACAAAATAAATAAATATTTAATCATCTATAAAAAGAATGATGTAAATCTCTTTCTATTCATATAAAAAAAATTATGAAGAAGGTAATGATATAGTTTCCCAGTTCCTTACATATAAGAATTTGGATGATTTATACATAAATTTCTATAGTGGCGCATAGAGAGAAATTGTGATTCCAATGACCAATGCTCCCAGAATTGTTTTTTTTAAATAAAAAATATATTTTATATTTCATAGTAACAATTTATTAATGAAAATTTTATAACTCCTAAAATGATGCTCATATCAGAAATCTAAGACCTAGGTAGGGTCTAGAACACGTTGTTTACTCTAGGCCCGACATAAAATAAGTCAGAATGTGATGTTTCTATATCTTACACATTGGATGTATGTTATGAAGATTAACTAATAAAATTAACAAATAAATTTTATTATTCTAACATGAAAATTACTATATGAATAATTAAATAGAAAATATCCCAAGGTCGGACTCATAATTCATGAACTGTTTAGAGATTAGCATTCCTCCTTCTATTGGCATGTCACCTAAGATAATGACGAAACACTGTATCAGAGGAGATCAGTATATAAAAAAAAATTAATTCATTAAATATTTAGTAAGACTTTTATTCAAAAAAGAAAAATAATATATCCATGTATTAATCCTCAATTTGTGGTGTACTAGATTTTTTTATTAAATTACATGAGTCGGTTGATCCCTTCCATTGATCTGCATCAATTTCGGCCTTTGTGCCTGCCCATTCGTTGGATTTCTAATTGGTTATTCTCTTTTTATAACCATGATACCCTAGTTCATGATCATTAGACATGATATATTTTATAATTATGGTTAAATAATAGATATTATTATTTCCTCCCTCAATTACATTTTTTTCTTCACTAGTATTACCCCACAGTCCAGGTTCGACGTAGTCGTGCTAAACTAAGCTTAATTAAACACATGGAATCATGTTTAAATAACATGAGATTGATTGATTGATGAACCATTGAAATGTTATGGGGTTTTAAGTGACATGAGTTATTTTTTTGCAAAATTGGGATGAAATAATCAATTTTGTATGGATTGAAGGCGTGTAGAATTGAGCGATGAACCACCTTCATGAAGGAGATAGGTTTTCAGCCACTAGATGGAATGAAACAAAATGTGCTACCGATATCCAGTAATATAATGAATGAATTAGGTGTTATTTATAGTGGAACAATTGGATTTAACGATTCGATCATGGAGACATGATTTTTGAAAAATATCAACTACACATCGCGTAGTTAGAATAACACACGTCGTGTCGGGCTCTGGATTCAATTGCTGACATCTTTAATATATATAATGATATCATTATATTTATTCATCGCACAAAATTTATACCTCATATCTTGGTCTATGAGTTGTGTGGTTGTGTAAATGGGAAGGACCCAATGTGGTAGAACACTACCAAACACTACACCATGTACCGAACAACACAGATATGGGGAATGTAGATGGACATGGGGTGTATACATGGAAACAAACAGGAACATAGGAAGGACCATGAGTGTAATGGGAACACCATGTATATCCTGTACATAGAGTTTATACCTACATGGTTGGCGAGATGTGAAACCTAGGGAACCAACCAGGTTATGAAGTCGGACCACACGTTGTGTGGGTCACCTCACACATTGTGTATCCCTTGGTTCCTTTTTTAGGAAACATCATCTTATCGTATCATTTTTGTTTCAACACATATTTTTTCAAACAATACCACTATCCTATGTTTTTTTCATGAATAATTTTCTGTGCACTTATTTTTTGATTTTAGATATGATTTCAATTGTTTTGAGAATAAATCTTATTTAGGAGATGACCTATGATGGTAGTGATCATTCCGGATCACCAGAGGCTTGCAATAGAGTGTAACCACACATAAGCTCGGGTGTGGGTCATCTATAAATACATAACTTTTGGATCCCCTATCACATAGGGAATTGGTCCTGGTGACATCAATGTACCCCTCCATCACCATGGGTGTTTTTCCTCTACATACTAAGTGAAACCCCCTTTGAGATATGGTTCCCATAATTGATGACAAGATTAAAACCCCCCATTATCATGGGTGCGTGTCCTAAAAGTTCCAAGTGGAACCCCTAATAAGGTAGGGAATGTGTAATTGATGAATACAGTGGACCCCCCACCATAATAATGGGCAAGATTCCTCTTCCAACTGAATTGAACCCCCTCACTATATAGTGTGTGTGTCCTTGATGAACACTGTGGGACATCACACTAGCATGGGAGTGGGTCCCTTACCTACTTAGTAGAATATTCATATCGGATAGAGAATGGGTCATTGATGACCAGAGAGGAACCACCCCAATTATCTTAGATGTGATTCATCTACATATATATAAAAATTTGAACCCCCCTCATGCACTATGGTGTGGGTCCTCTACATTGAGTTTATAACCCATAGGTTTTGAAACATTGTGATGAGTCATGGACTATCACATGATTACTTTTGGTTTGATGCCTGAGATTCTAGAAATCAGTGATATAATTTTGTAACATTTAGAGACTATTCTTCTTGGGATGATTTGGGTGATGGAGATCCCCATACACTCTCATTTAGGATTCATTTACGGAGCCTATATATATATCTCTATACTTCTATATCCACGCCATTAGATTTGGTTACTCTCCACTGGGTTATAAATACATCCACGGTATGCCATGTGCTTTCGGTATTTCGATTCTCATTGTTTCGTGAGTCCACTATCCTATTTTAGGTGGAAAATATTCAATATGTATTTTCTTCTACAAACCATGTTGAGCCCCATGTTCTTCGATAATGATACACTTTCTATTGCTTTAGGATGAGCAAGACCATGCTTACCATCTACGGTCTTCATATTTGTATTGTATCTCTTACTCCCCCTTTATTTTTTGGGTATTCCTGCTGGGTATGTATATAGTCACCCTGATAAGGGATTTTCCCACATGTGTTGTTGCTCATATAGATGATAGATAGGTCAGATGTCACTATAGTGAATCATAGGGATACCTATTACATTGGGACATGTACGGTTGTAGAAACATGTAGACCAAGATAAGGTCTCTCTTAGAGTTTTATTTTCCTTTTTTTTAATTTTGGGACATATTTCTGGTAGGTGGTTCATTTTGAACATTACATATCAGTTTTTCCTTCCTTACTCAAGTAATGTTTAATAATTTTACATGAATGGGTGTTCCACTGTTATTTTAAATCATTGGATATACATTATCAGAAATTCATCATCAATATGGTTGTGTGCGTGGATATAGGTACATAACAAAAGAGTTATACGTTTTCATTGTTCTGTTGGTGTGGTTCACTAACCCCTATCATGTGGAGGCATGTTTGTGGTAGTTGAGTATCATGCACTTGTTGGGGTCAGGATGTAACACAACCCCTCATGAATATAAAAGTATCCAAGAAGCATTTTCTTACACCACCAAACTCGTGAAAAAGAAGATACATTATTTATTATTCATTATTGGAATTTTCTAGTTTGTGATGTTCCATGTAGTTTTTTGGATACCTCCCTACCAATAAATTTGTATTTCTACTGGAAGTGCTCAAAAAAACTCCAACGGATTGTATCTAGTCAATAAAAATGAATCACTACCTAATACAAATTATAAAATATAACACAAATTGGGAGAGGGTAATAACTAAAACCTCCTCATGAATTGGTAGGTGGCTAATCATAGAGTGTTAACTATTGTTTCTAGATCATTTGAGATTCTAACAACTAATTAAAAATGTGATCCCCTTGATCATTAATTAAAACATATTTTTTTTGAATCACACATATTTTAAAATTTTCATTGATTATGTTATATATGATATCTATTTGATTTGTATGAGAGTTTTGAACTATATTTTTCATACGATTGATTACATACTTGTTGTAACCGTATATCCCAATAGGCTATTTTATATCATATCCTTCATTAATTATTTCAGTCTTAGTCCATAGATGTTGATATTTTTTCACTTTTGAGGGGATATAATCTACTTCATCACTACTAATAAAAGTAACTTCTTATTTATTTTTTAACCCTTTCGCACATTTCATTCCAAAATATAATGGTCCCCCACTAGTTGAGTTTATATCCCTTATATATATTTCCCAATTAGCATCATAAAATACTTATAATTTCTTATTTCATTAAGCTATAGTGTATTATAAAAAATTGACTACACAAAGAATATGTATCATTGTTATTTTAATTTCTTTCAAATTATCATCCTTCATATTATATTAAATTTTAGTATTTAGGCCTATTACAATGATGAAAATTGTATGTGTGGTATTCAAGTAATATAATATTAAAAATAATCTCTTGTATAGTTTCATTTCCATATATGTACCATCCTTAGTCCTCCCATGTTTATATCCAACTGTAATTGGATTCTACATTGGTTTGGAGTCATAAAAACTAAGTTTATAGTGTTTAGCATTTTCATTTTACCTGATAAATGAACGTATAATCATTTTTTTGAACCCCATTAATCCCCAAAAAGTATGTAAGTTCATCAATCATTGAAATTTCATAATAATATTTCATATTATTAGAAAATTATTCTACTAATCCATTTATTCTTCTGTTAGATGTTAGATCGTTCATTTATAGAACCACCATAAATTGATATTTATGAGAAATTTTACATATAGTGTATGGTTGACATGTTCTCTTTTAAAATAAATATTCTTCATATAATAATATAATTGATAATACCACACATGTGGTATATTTGTTAGACCAAAGAGATCCTTCATTAATCTACAAACCTTGGTATCATCATTCCCAAACCAAAATTACATTGGTTGTTCATTGTATACATCTTATTCAATAACTCAACTTAAGAATATTGTTATGAAATCCATATTCTAAACCATTTACCCTATTTAAATTTCCATGGTAGAGAATATCCATATTGAATCATTTTTTTCTTCTGGAGAAAAAATTTCTTCAACAGAAATCCATCCAATATATGCATAGACTATACACATAATACATTAAATTTTCTAATGTAATTTCAATGCTCATTGAATACATTTTTGTTGAACACGTTTGTTGTAATAAAATTGTGATTAAAACATATCCTAACAAGATCACATCTTTGGTTATTTTCAATCTAATTCAGTTCATCACTCGTGGCTGTATCCCATGATTCATAAATATTTTTTTATTTAAATGATATTGGTTCCAAAATTTATAAGAAGGTATAATATGCTTCATTCAATATTCTCCTTATCTATTAAGGTTCACTTTGATCCATAATTATGTTATATTTATCAATTACTTATATTTTTTTATCTCATATCTGGTTCTGATGATGTTTTTTAGTAATGGTTTACTCTTCTGATTCTTCTTATAAATCATCATCATTTTGATATCCCAAAATATCTTACATGCCTTCTAGCATTTCGGAATCTAAATCAATCCATTGTCCACATTATTTTTCATATTAGATAATTTAAATATATGAGTTCCTTGACATATTTATGGTTTAATATTCAACGATCATATCATAATTTCATTCCCCAATATTTCAAAACTGATTATTGTTACTCTTTTATGTTTTACTCTACATTGAATATCAAGGGAATATTCTCTCATACACAACATCAATATGCTTTACTTGATTGAATTATTTATTTTGGATGAAACATTTTCTTCCATAAACAAACTATAAATAGTTCAAATAGGCCCTCGATCCTTATCATATATAATATGGTGTCCTTTCTTTTTTCCCATAAAAATAAATATTCTATTTTGACTGTACATAGATACTTGAACTACTATTTCCATAAATAATGAGAAACATAACTCTCAATAATCATAATTATTCTTTTTTTGATCACCAATCGTTTTTTTTTCAACAACCACATTTTGTTGAACGGTTCTCAATGTAAACACCAAATTCTTTATAAAATATTTTCCAAGGTAATTTCCCAATATAATTGATGTGTATTATCCTCTGTTGTTACATAATAGAATCTTGATATTTCAGTCAACTTCATTATCAACTCTTTGATGATAAATTTCCATGTAATCCAGCACTTATCAATTATTTTTTAGGGACTTCACAAAATAAATAAATAAATAATCATCTATAAAATAATGATTTAAAACTCTTTCTATTCATATAAAAAAATTACGAAGAAGGTAATGATATAGTTTCTTGGTTTCTTACATATAAAAATTTGGATGATTTATACATAAATTTCTATAGTGACGCATTGAGAGAAAGTTTGATTCCAATGACCAAGGCTCCCAGAATTGTTTTTTTAAATGATAAATATATTATATATTTAATAGTTATAATTTATTAATGAAAATTTTATAACTCCTAAAATGATGCTCATATCAGAAATCTAAGACCTAGGTTGGGTCTAGAACATGTTGGTTACTCTAGTCCCGACCTCAAATAAGTCAGAATGTGATGTTCATATATCTTACACATTGGAGGTATGTTATTTAGGTTAACTAATAAAATTAACAAATAAATTTGATTATTCTAACCTGAAAATGTCTATATGAATAATTAAATAGAAAATATCCCACGGTCGGACTAATAATTCATGAACTGTTGAGAGATTAGCATTCCTCCTTCTATTGGCATGTCACCTAAGATAATGACGAAACACTATATCATAGAAGATCAGTATATACAAAATGAATTTAATTCATTAAATCTTTAGTGGGAATGTTATTCAACAAATAAAAATAATATATCCATGTATTAATCCTCAATTTGTGGTTTACTAGATTTTTTTTAAAATTACATGAGTCGGTTGATCCCTTCCATTGATCTGCATCAATTGTGGCCTTTGTGCCTGCCCATTCGTTGGATTTATAATTGGTTATTCTATTTTTATAACCATGATACCCTAGTTCATGATCATTAGACATGATATATTTTATAATTATGGTTAAATAATAGATATTATTATTTCCTCCCTCAATTACATTTTGTTCTTCACCAGTATTAACCCACAGTCTAGGTTCTACGTAGTCGTGTTGTACTAAGCCTAATTGGACACATGGAATCATGTTGAAATAACATGAGATTGAATTATTGATGAACCATGGAAATTTTATGGGTTTTTAAGGGACATGATTTATTTTTTCCAAAATTGGGATCAAATAATCAATTATGGATGGATTGAAGGTGTGTAGAATTGGGCGATGAACCACCTTCATGAAGGAGATAGATTTTCAGCCACTAGATGGAATGAAACAATATATTCCACCTAGATCCAGTAATATAATGAATAAATTAGGTGTTATTTACAGTGGAACAATTAGATTTAACGAGTCGATCATGGAGACATGATTTTTGAAAAATATCAACTACACACCGCGTAGTTAGAATAACACATGTCATGTCGGGATCTAGATTCAATTGGTAACATCATTAATATATATAAGGATATCATTATATTTATTCATCACACAAAATTTATACCTCATATCTTGGTCTATGAGCTGTGTGGTTGTATAAATGGGAAGCACCCAATGTGGTAGTACACTACTAAACACCAGACCATGAACCGACCAGCACAAATATGGGGAATGTAGATGGACATGGGGTGTATACATGAAAACAACCAGGAACATAGGATGAACCATGAGTGGAAGGTGAACACCATGTACATCCCGTACATGGAGTTTATACCTACATGGTAGGCAAGATGTGCACCCTAGGGAATCAACCAGGTGATGATGTCGGACCACACATTGTTTGGGTCACCTCACACACCACGTATCCCTTGGTTTATTTTTAAGGAAACATCATCTTATCGTATCATTTTTGTTTGAACACATATTGTTTCATACAATACCAATATCCTATGTTTTTTTTCAGGAATAATTTTCTGTGCACTTATTTTTGGATTTTAGATATGATTTCAATTGTTTTTGAGAATGGATCTTATTTAGGAGATGATCGATGATGGTAGTGATAATTCAGGATCACCAGAAGCTTTCTATAGTGTGGAACCACACATAAGCTCGGGCGTGGGTCCTCTATAAATACATAAATTTTGGATCCCCTATCACATAGGGAATTGGTCCTGGTGACATCAGTGTACCCCTCCATCACCATGGGTGATTTTCCTCTACATACTAAGTGGAACCCCCTATGAGATAAGGTTCCCATCATAGATGACAAGGGTAAAACCCGCAATTATCATGGGTGTGTGTCCTCAAATTTCCATGTGCAACCCCTAATATGGTAGGGAATGTGTAATTGATGAATACCGTGGACCCCCCCACCATAATAATGGGAAAGAGTCCTCTACCAACTAAGTGGAACCCCCTCACTATATAGTGCATGTGCCCTTGATGAACACTTTAGGACAACACACTAGCATGGGATTGGGTCCCTTATCTACTTAGTAGAATATTCTTATCGGATAGGGAATGGGTCGTTGATGTCCATAGTGGAACCACCCCAATTAGCTTAGATGTGATTCATCTACATATATATAAAAAGTGGAACCCCCCCCCCCCATGCACTATGGTGTGGGTCCTCTATATTGAGATTATAACCCATAGGTTGTGCAACACTGTGATGAGTCACGGACTATCACGTGATTACTTTTGGTTTGATGCATAAGATTCTAGAAATCAGTGATAGAATTTTTTAACATTTGGAGACAATTCTTCTTGGGATGCTTTGGGTGATGGGGATCCCCCTACACTCTCAATAGGGATTCATTTACAGAGCCTATATATATATATATATATCTATACTTCTATATCTACACCTTTATATTTGGTTACTCTCCTCTGGGTTATAATTACATGAAGGGTATGCCACATGCTTTCTGTATTTAGCTTCTCATTGTTTCATGAGTCTAATATCATATTTAAGGTGGAAAATATTCAATATGTATTTTCTTCTACAAACCATATTGAGCCCCTTTTTCATCGATAATGATACACTTTCTACTGCTTTAGGATGAACAAGACCATGTTTACCATATACGATCTTCATATTTGTATTGTATCTCTTAGTCCCCCTTTATTTTTTGGGTATTCCTGCTGGGTATGTATATAGTCACCCGACAAGGGATTTTCCCACATGTCTTGTGTCTCATATAGATGATAGATAGGTCAGATGTCACTATAGAGAATCATAGGGATACCTAGTACATTGGGACATGTATGGTTGTAGAAAAATGTAGATCAAGATAAGGTCTCTCTTAGATTTTTATTTTTTTTATTTTTGAATGTTGGGACATATTTATGGTAGGGGGTTCATTTTTAACATTACATATCAGTTTTTCCTTCCTTACTCTAGTAATGTTTAATAATTTTACATGAACGGGTGTTCCCCTATTATTTTCAATCTTTGGATATACTTTATCAGAAACTCATCATCAAGATGGTTGTGTGAGTGGATATAGGTACATAACAAAAGAGTTCCATGTTTTCATTATTCTGTTGGTGTGGTTCACTAACCCCTAGCATATGGAGGAATTCTTGTGGTAGTTGAGTATCATGCACTGGATGGGGTCAGGATATAACACAGCTCCTCATGAATATAAAAATATCCAAGATGCCTTTTCTTGCACCACCAAACTCGTGCAAAAAATGATCCATTATTTATGATTCATTATTGGAAGTTTCAAGTTTGTGATGTTCCATGTAGTTTTTTGGATACCTCCCTCCCAAAATGCCTTCACAATTTTTATCATAGTTAGTAAAACACCTATATTCTATCTTGCATTTCTGATGCACCAATTATTTTCAAAACATGATTTCTTCAAGAATATAATAATCATTATTAAACTCTATTACTTGAGAAATCTAATCCTTTACCATATTTATGAATATTTAGTTCTAGAAAAGCTCCATTAATTAATAATTCTCTCTCCACTTGATTTTAAGCTGCCAAAAATTTGAAATAATTTGGAAACGTTTCAAACTTCAACACTAAATCCATATGTATAGTATGATCCCTTACCTTTAAAACTCCATGATCATCCCTAGTATGGATTTATAAAAATCACAATAAATACTTCGTTTCCATCCCAGAAAATATAAGGTGCCATCAATCTCTCCTTGTGGGTCTGTTTCAAATTTGTAAATAAATTAAATAAATCACCAACTTCTACCATGAATCTAATTGATGCGAAATAACACATCCATAACCTGAATTTTATATGATAAAAAGTCATTTTAGAATATAGGAGGAGTAACACATAATTTCAGACCTCAATAAACAACACATATCCTACAAACATACAGTTAATGAATTTGACTATTCTCTTGGTTTGGAAATAAACCCAATAAACCTGTATTTCTACTTGAAGTTCTCAAAAAAAACTCACACAGATTGTATCTAGTCAATAAAAATGAATCCCTATATAAATCAAATATTAAAATATAACACAAATTGGGAGAGGTTAATAACTAAAACCTCCTCATGAATTGGTAGGTGGCTAATCAAAGAGTGTTAACTGTTGTTTCTAGATCATTTGAGATTCTAACAACTAATAAAAAATTTGATCCCCTTGATCATTAATTGAAACATATTTCTTTTGAATCACACATATTTTTAAATTTTCATTGATGATGATATATATGATGTCAATTTTTTTATGAGAGTTTTGAACTATATTTTTCATATGATTGATTACACACTTGTTGTAACCGTATATCCTAATATACAATTTTATATCATATCCTTCATTAATAAGTTGAGTCCTAGTCCATAGAAGTTGAGATTTTCTCATTTTTTATGGGATATAATATACTTCATCACTAGTAAAAAAAGTAACTTCTTATTTATTTTTTAACCCTCCCGCACATTTCATTCCAAAAAAATAATGGTCCCCCACTAGTTGAGTTTATATCCCTCATATATATTTCCCAATTAGTATCATAAAATACTGATAATTTATTATTTCATTATGCTATAGTGTATTATCAAAAATTGACTACACAACAAATATGTCTCATTGTTATTTTCATTTCTGTCAAATTATCATCCTTCATATTATATTGAATGTCAGTATTTAGGCCTATTACAATGATGAAAATTGTATATGTGGTATTCAAGTATTATAATATTAAAAAGAATCTATTTTATAGTTTCATATCCATATATTTACCATCCTTAGTCCTTCCATGTTTCTAGACAGCTGTAATTGGATTCGACATTGGTTTGGAGTCATGAAAACTAAGTTTATTCTGTTTATCTTTTTCATTTTACCTGATAAATGAATGTATAATCCTTTTTTTGAACACCATTAATCCCCAAAAAGTATGTTAGTTCATCAATAATTTAAATTTCATAATCATATTTCATATTATTAGAAAATTATTCTACTAATCCATTTCTTCTTCTGTTATATGTTAGATCGTTCATTTATTGAACCAGCATAAATTGATTTTTATGAGAAATCTTTACATAGAGAGTATGGTTGACATCTTCTCTTTTAAATTCAATATTCTTTATATAATAATACAATTTAGAATACCACACATGTTGTTTATTTCTTAGACCAACAAGATCCTTCATTAATCTACAAACCTCGGTATCATCATTCCCAATCCAAAATTACATTGATTGTTCGTTGTATACTTCTTATTCTATAACTCAACTTAATAATATTGTTATGAAATCCATATTCTAAACCTTTTACCCTATTTAAATTTCCATGGAAAATAATATCCTTATTGAATCATTTTTTTCTTCTGGAGAAACAATTTCTTCAACAGGAATCCCTCCAATCTATGCATAGACTGTACACATAATACATTCCATTTTATAATGGAATTTAAATGCTCATTGAATATATTTTTGATCAACAAGTTTGTTGTAATAAAATTGTGATTTAACCATATCTTAACAAGATCACATCTTTGGTTATTTTGAATCTAATTCAGTTCATTACTCATGGCCGTAACCCATGATTCATAAATAATTTTTTATTGAAATGACAATGGTTCCAAAATTTATATGAAGGTAGAATGTGCTTCATTTGATATTCTCCTTATCTGTTTAGGTTCACTTTGATCCCTAATTATGTTTTATTGATCAATTTCATATATTTTTTATCTCCTATCAGGTTCTGATGATCTTTTTTAGTAATTGATTACTCTTCTAATTCTTCTTCTGAATCATCATAATTTTGAGATCCCAAAATATCATACATGACTTCTAGTATTTCGGAATCTAAATCAATCCATTGTCCACATTATTTTTCAAATTAGATAATTTAAATATACGAGTTCCTTGATATATTTATGGTTTAATATTCAACGATCGTATCATAATTTCATTCACCAATATTTCGAAAATGATTATTGTTACACTTGTATGCATTACTATTCATTGAATATCATGTGAGTATTCCTTCATACACAACATCACTATTCTTTACTTAATTGAATTATTTAGTTTTGATGAAACATTTTCTTCCAAAAACAAACAAAAAATAGTTTTAATAGGTCCTCTATCCTTATCATATATCATATGGTTTCCTTGCTTTTTCCCATAAAAGTAAATATTCTATTTTCACTGTATATAGATACTTGAACTACTATTTCCATAAATAATGAGAAACAGAACTCTCAATAATCATAATTATTCTTGTTTTTATCACCAATTGTTTTTTTTCAACCACCCCATTTTGTTTAACGGTTCTCAATGTAGATACCACATTCATTATAAAATATTTTTTAGGGTAATTTTCTAATTTAATTGATGTGTATTATCCTCCGTTGTTACATAATAGAATCTTGATATTTCCTTCAACTTCATTATCAACTCTTTGATGATAACTTTCAATGTAATCCATCACTTATCAATTATTTTTTAGAGACATCACAAAATAAATAATTATTTAATCATCTATAAAAAGAATGATGTAAAAGTCTTTATATATATCCTATGCATTATTTCGACAACATATGTATATGTGGATGATATCAAGAAGAGTCGATTCGATTTTGTTCTTCAGTTGATATAGACTCCTGATTTTTTTTTATCATATTGATGTATCACATGTGTTTTCTCAATCATGATTTTGAATGGTAATGTCAAAAAGATTCATAATATTAGATATGTCTCACATGCTCCATTGATTAATGTTACCCACCATTCGGTGAAACATGTTATTTTCTTAATCAATTGATATATAACATGTGTTCAATTTACTATGAACTCGATATAAATTATAATTTGTTCATAAGGAAATTACATGAATTTCAATTGATTGTTTACCCATTTCAATAAAAGTTCAATACCATTCCTGAGTCACAGAGTTGCATCACACTCAAAAGATTGTGATGTATACCATCAAGATAGAGAACATCAGTTTCAATTAGCACTTCAGTTTTTAGTTCTCTATTTCCACTGACATTGATCATTAAATGACCATCATTTCAAAACCATACTCTTCCATCAACCATTTTCATTAATATATTAAAAAATATATATCTTATATCATGTTGGATGAGAATGTACATTAAAATTATTAGGTTATAATATTTTTTCATTATTTGAGTGCTACTTAAAAAGGATTTTATTTTTTGATTTTCTTCTTTTACATGATTGATATAACTATTATAGTTGAGGAAAATCATGATATTTACAATATCATATATATATTCATGGGTCCAAAATACACATATTTTTCTTCTATAGTATACTAACTATTTTCAGGGGAATTTCAACTTTTATTTATGTGTATTGAAATTCCTCAGAGTTATATTGTTGTTGTTACCTCCATTCTACTTAATGCGATGAATAGATTTAAGAACATGGTTAGAATAGTTTAAAATACATCAATACAAACTATATATTTTATATGATTAAGGTTGTGGTATCATTATCATATTTATAATTCTATTTATTTTCCCATTTAGATAGATCCTTGCACCTTTTTGGTAAGGTATACTATGGCCCAAAATTCCATAATTTTGACACATCATAAGTGAAATATTATCCTCACTTATATTACTACACATGTCCATATCCTTTGTAGTGGTATTTTACTGTTGATACATTGTGTATAGTTAAGTATTATAATTATCTCTATATTGAGTTTTACTTGGAAGATTCTTCATTAGATCATTTAGAACCTTTTTGATAAGTCTAACTATCTACATCCATTTACTGTGGCTATTCTGATTTAGAGCCATTCATGTTTCTACATCACATATAATTAATATTATTGAATACATGTGGTATTTTGATATTTGAAGGCTATATATACTCCATTATAACGAATGTTATCTCCTTACAACATCTATGAATATCAGAATCTTTCAAACTATAATTTCTTCTTTTATCTCCTGAATTTAATTCCATTTATAGAATACAATTTAGATTAGAATCTTGATCTTCTAGTCTACCAAAAATCTCATCCCTCCCTTCAAGTAATGGAGTAATTTAATTGATGACTTATGACTTCTAATCAATATCAATCATAAACTTCATAAATTCATCCATTCATTCGTGAGTTGTTAAATGTTTATCTGCCTCCCCATTCAGTTGGTCAATTTCTACATCAATTTGATCCACATGATATGATAAATCATTAATCATAGATCTTAATTATTTATTTCATTGAATTAAAAAATCATCAATATCACACTCATGTTCCACATTGAGATCAACAACACCAATAAACTGATTTTTTATATTTTATTGGTTATACATTTTACATTGTACCCATCATAGAAGCTTCTTCTTATGATTTAATCTCCAGTTCTACATCCTAAAAAAAAACATTATCATGTAATTATTCTTATATATGAATCAATTTATTTATAATTTCATTATATATATGAATTCTACCTTTTAGTGGAACTATTATTGCAGCTTCTTCAGGATTCCCACACTAGTATATTCGTCATTGAGTTTCTATAACAACTGAGTGGAAATGTTCCCAACTATATAACATTGAATACATGAAAAAGGATAATTTCCTTTAAATAACACTTTTATATATTGAGTTTCTTTTAAAAAATGGAAACAAGATCATCTTCATAATCTTCTTCATAATCAATATATTTATAAATCTCATGTTTTTCTCATATTTAATGTCCAAGTCCTTTCTTACTCGTGTTGTTGAGTCTTATGGTTGTACTTTGATTTAATAATCCTGAAAAATTCATACCACGTTATCATGAAAACAATTAGATGAACATATTTCCCTAAGGGGTGACACATACAGATTATTTAGAGGTTAATTCCATCTTATGAATTTATTTATAATGAAAATATCTATATTTTTGTTCCCCATGTCCTCACATGGCTCTGAAAACATTAGTTATGTTATTAAATAACCAATAATTATTTTCATCTAAATTCATTTTCATATAATTTATCAGATTGTGAGATAAAAGATGTTTTACTTATTTTACATTCTCATCACCTTTATATAAATCTTTTACATTCTCCCACATGGTTCTATAAATAGTGAAACTCAACAATGTCAAATATATTTTATTATTAATAGGTTCAACAATAGGATTTTGTGATTTGGAATCCAAATCAATGATTTTCATGTCTGGTTATGTCATATAAATACCCTTCACTTTAGTGACTTGAAGACAATATGAAATGGAAAAATCAACTTCCTTACCAATAGATCTCATCCTATTCATCAAAATCATCAATTTCTGTTAATCAATAAAAAAACTCCACTAATAGTCATTGAATTATCCATGAAAAATTGTTGATACATTTACCTCCAATAACTTGTATCATTCTAATACCTCTTGTATATCCGTAGAACACCCTAAGAAGGGAGGGATTAATAAGGGTGTAAATATTTTATTATAAATGGATAGTTATTTTCCCTACATTAGATAAAACATGTGAAACCCTATGTCTTCATGAAACTACAAGTTTTCACAAAACTCCCTTTTCAAAAAATCTTAATAATTAGTAAAGACATTACCAGTCTTCTAGTGAAGCTCCAGTTCACATAGAAATCTAAATCACATAGCTCATAGCCTTCATAGATACATAGAGATTCAAATATTTCTCAAATTATCTTCATATTAAATGAAGTGTTTGAGGATACCTATATATATACTCTTCCATTCATGAACATTATATGATCCCAACATATTCTTCATGAACCATCTTATAAATGTTCATATAGATAATTTATTCATGAAGATTCTTTGAGATTTTCCAAATCATGAATCTTCTCAAAGATAGTTAGATGCTTCCTTAATAATGTGCATTCATGATTATTCTCATAGTGTGAAAACACTATATTTTCATCATCCATTCATGATGCTGCAACCAGTCATGAAATTAGTTTCCTTTATGAATCTCTACAACATCATGAAAGTACAAACACCATGTAATGTATGACGTTAAAATATAATTGATGATGTAGTCCTATAAATCCACCTTTCATGATGTTTTATACATCCCCCTTATTTTGAGCCCCAATTTATTTTTCAAACACTATGAAAAGAAGCCGCCTTCGACAATGAAGTTATCTACTTCCTAAGATCACTTTCCATGAAAACTCTACGATCAACCCTAGTGTTGATTAAAAAACAAGAAAAAATAACATTTTTATCTATGAATGTCCATGGTTGCAACCATATATTCCCCATGTAATCATGAAAATCCATTGATATTGATTTATTTACACTTCATAGGACGTAGTTCCTCCATTTTTTATAGAAAATCTAAATACATTGTAAGGTTATACATAAAAACTCTATTTCATCATACCTCTTAGATGAATTGGATTTTCATTATTAAATTTAATTATAATCTTTTACTTCATCCACATTTATATAAGTAGAGGTTCTGTAACAACCTTTGGGTGTTTTCTATCAACATTTACTTGATAACATTAAATATAGTCTTGATACATGGTTAGAAATTTTTCACATCATATTAAAAATAATTAAAAATCACTATAAATATTGGTGCTACCCTAGTTTATAACAAAATTTTAAATATTGTATTTATATTGTAAGTCCTTCTAAAATTTTGATATTAATGGTACATTCTATCTTCTTTAGAATTTCAAAAACCAATCTTAATAGATAAATTACTTAATATTAACATCATTCATGTATTGAACCTTTATATATCCATTCCCAAAGCATGTGAGTGATCTCATTAGATTCTTATGGATTTGGGATTATAAAAATAGAGATGTTGATTTGTGTTTTGGAACCCTTTCCTCGATATGTTTCTTGAAAAAAAATATAGACAGACATGGAGAGGGAAATATAAATAATCTTAATAACCGATAATTACCAAAGTCACAGAGAGAATATTCATAAGAATGAAAATATGATAAAACCCAAGCATAATGGTTTTTAGTGAATAAAAATGGGTGTATGGTTTATTATTTAAAACCAATGAGGATGAATGTATTACCAATTTATAAACAATGACCACAAATGTTACATTATTGAATGATAGAATCCTTGTAGTTGAATTAAACTATAGTAATGGTCATTTAAGACCTTTTTTTAATTTAATAACATTACTAACTAAAAATCATTAATTTTTTGCAATTTGGACCTATATTTAATTTACATTCATGAAATTTATTTTAGAAATATTTGAATAAATATTGGTCATTAATTTTTTTTAAAATAATCCAAGAATAATTTTATTTTAATTTATTAATTTATTTACTTCGTGATGGTCTATATATTATTAGTTACATAATTCATACTTAAGGATTAAAGACTAAAACATTCCGTATAAACTTACTATATTTTAATATTTACCCAAAAATTTGAATATCTTAGAGAAATATGAAAATATCACATTTTTCTAATTTTTACATTCTAATTAAAAATTTAATTTCCTTTTTGTAAAAATAATTTACTATATATGATTCATTTTTTATTATATAAAATATTAAATATGTTCAAAAAATATTCCTTTAGTTCCAAATACATAAAAATTAGTTTTTAATATATCAAAATGATAGTATAAATGATATACATGTAGTTATATTACTATTAAATAATCAACAGATATCTAATAGTTAGTAACTATATTATTACAACATGATTTTATTTATTTTCATGTAAATTTTATAAAATATGGATACATTAGTATAATAATGTACTGGTTCCAAACTATCTCCTTACCCTGCCAGTGGTCATATTTCCTCATATACATTCACATATTTAGATCTCAAAGAATCATTCATAACTATCTTTTAGTTTTATATGATTTATATTCCAGTACTTGTAGTTTTATTCATAATTGACCAATATTTTATGTATTTATCCTTATTTTTAACTTAAGATCCTTTCGTGTTCAAGGATATGTCTGTTACCAATACAGTAATGTGTTCTGTAACACTGGTGATGTTAAACGGTATATCCATGAAACATTGTGAACATGAGGGGTGAATTGGTGGTATAGTTTATATAAATTATCATTAAAAAACCTATGTGAATATTTAATGTTTATATGATATCATCATATAATATCACCCTAACGTGAATAAAGAATTAATGTAATCAAATATATGAAAAATAATTTTTTTCCAGGATAAATTATTAATAGGGTACTTACCCATTTTGTTTCGGTTGAGTTTGAGACATTATTTTATCACCAGTGTAATATGGTGAAAAATGGGTGAGAATGTGAAAATATTGAATCAAATTCAACACTAAAGGGTTTCATTATATGGTGATTCTTTTGGAAGGGTGGGCATCCAATACATTGTGAAAAAACACAATCTCTTAATGTTTAGACTTGAATTTGATTATAATGGATCCTTCTTGTTTTCTAAATTTTGTTGTACTAGTATCCTATACTTTGTGATTATTCTTCATATCTTATAATTAATTAAGATAATTAAAATTATACTAATAATATCATAAAAAAATATTAAATCCACCTCATTTATAATAGGTCATAGACTGCGAGATAATTTATAACTTCTTTTCATGACATCTACCCAGATCATGTTCTCAAAATGATCAACCCATTCAAAAGAGAATTCACAGAAATATTGGTATTCTTCTGAAATTAGAATAAATTCTATATATCATCAATAATAGAATATAATACTTGAAAAAATTCATCAATAATTAATTGAATTTTGTCATATCCTACTATTTATGTTCCACTGATATAATTGTCTTTTAGTTGCATAAAATATAGGCAAACGTAATATCATCATTATCTCTTAAAAAAAAAATTTTTTAAAAAAAATATAAAATATAGAACATCTATATTTGAATATAGAAACATCCCTATTTTTAGATGTTTGATCTCCCCCATATTCATTATAATTTTATTGGTCCATAGTTTAACAATAAAACACAATATTTTATTGAAATAAAGGATTTAAAACATCCAATTTGGAAATTATATTAAATTAAAATACATGATTCCTCAATTCAATTTCCACAATTATTGGTTCGAATCAGTAATTGATAAAATACATGTGATTTTAGAAATTTAAAAAAAATAATTTCATCATTACATATATCATCAAGAATTATATTATTGAAAAATATAAATCCATACATATATCAATATATTATAATTAATTATACATCATTTTAAAAACAATATTATTCATAGTGTAGAGTTTCATAGGATTCATGCTTTGAATGTTCATCGATTTTAGTCTATTGAACCTTGTATATAAAATTTTTTTCGTACATATATTAGTGATATTCTAAATTATTAAGATTTCATTTATGTGATGACTCATTCATTCGATTGTGATAATATTATATATCATATATGTAATTGGAATTAATTACAATTCTAGTGAACTCATAAAAATATAGTACGCATGCCTTAATGTTTTCTAGGTATCATATAAAATATTTTCCATATCCACTATCACATCCATTAAATTATCCAAATATCTTATTATGAGTAAATGTTATGCATATAATTCTATTGTGGTATTTAAATACAAGGTCTTATAAAATATCTAATATGTCATAAAATATGTTCTTCAAACAAGGTGACTCAAAACTACCAAGTTCTTACAATCAAAAAGTATTTTATCTATAATGAAGAGAGGACCTGGAGAAATTTATTATCACTAAGTCAAGTACAAAAATTTGTATCCTTTTATGTTTATATAATCAAATAAATATAAAAAATCCAATAAATAATCCAATGTTCTTAATTCATCTACAACCTATTCAAATCACCTTTATAATAAGTCATCATTCTTAAAAATACAAAAACATTCATGTTTCTTTTTAATTATATCCATGAATAGATAAAGAAAAAATAAAATAGATCATTATTTCGATTAGCTTCATCAGTTTCACCTTTTCGATTTTTTTTATTCTAAACTACTCACACCAATAATGATGGAATAACAATCCTCCAAATTAATATTTATCTAGATTCCAATGTATGGTATAATGTATTTATCATATAATTACATCACTTGTCAAGAATAAAATATTTTCTAAGTTATTTAAAAGCCTTAAGTGAGGATTATTTTTTTTGAAATTCTCAATCAATAAATTGTTCCCCAAAAACAATGCAATATAGCAGTCCCTGGATTGTCTCTTGAGGAGGTTGCAATTTGAGTTTCAAAACTGTAACTTTTTTTGTAATGTTTTCACACGAAATGGAAAATTGGGGATTTGATTAAAGACCTGAGAACCGAAAATAAATATAATCTAAAGAGAATGAAAATTTTCAAATGATCTAGAAAATTGATAGGAAATAAAATAATAATGAAACCTGAATCAAAACAATGGTTACGGACAAGCTTTGAACTCCCAGATACTCCCATCTTCCTGGTTTAAAATTATCTCCCTAATGAATCTCTCAATGCCTACCATAATAACTCTGGATGAACACTTTATTTTTCAAGGATATTATATTAAAACATCAATATGATTTTTTCCCATCCTATAGAAGTGGTCCAATTTCTTAAAGACATTCAAATAATCAAACCCAATCGAAATCACTATGCTCAACAGCAAGACCTCATTGAAAAAATTTAAAAAGTGAAATCAACTATTTTACATCATAGATTGGGAAACCATCCAGAAAAAACAAGTTGAAAATATATTCATGAAATAAAAAAACTATTTTCATCCATGAAATATAAGTTCAAGAGAGATGGAATAGAGATTACACATGAAGATCAAAACACAGAAAGGAGTTTTCGTCAGTTGTCACCGTCTACAACCACTTGGTGCATAGCCTCTCATCACATGAGAAGCCCACGTCATCTAAATTCCAGCAAGAGTGCACACCATCTTAATAAAGGCTTCTAAAATGACATCCCCCCTTGAAATGAACGATGAAATGGGAAACTACGGGGAGGAGGGCTGTAATTTCTTGTATCCAGATTCTGTCTGCTCGATGTAGCCATCTCTTTGGAACCATCCTTGGTCGAATCAGCCTCTAAACCATTCTTACTAGTTGTTCCATATTTTATCCTCTTGTCATTGTTCTAAATTTCAGCCTCATTGGAGACATTATGGAAACATTATTAATTAATTACTCAATGTATCTTGCTCTGCACGAGGAGACCCATCATCTCCCACTTAAGTGTTTCACTCATAACGTTCCATAATGAGCGCCTTTGACCTTGGAAATCATCATGCACGTGAGTCTTGTAGTCCATTTGCATGACCAGTTGGAATTAATGACTTTGGAAACATGTAGCCGATTTATGCTCTATTGATTGAGGTGGGCTCCACACATCCGAACATACAAACTTTTCCCAAAAAAGGATTTATTTGGGCCCTTATATGGACGACATGGAATTTGGTCTAGTTGAAAAATGTGAAAACCATAGTCCAGGGGTCCCTAAAAAAAGAATCATTTGAATTGGATCAATATATAAAAATATATACCTGAAACATCAAATTAGTGAAAAAATGTTAAAAATCCAGAATTTGGGAATTTTCTCAATTTTGCTCAAGATACAACAAAATTCCAAAAATTATACAATTTAACATGTAATGAAACATTGGTGAGGATTAAATAATTGAAATTTATATAAAATATATTGAAAATATCCTCTCATTCAATTCCCCAACACATAGAACATGGTCTCCTGGACAATTGATCATCAAAACCAAATCAATGCATATTCAAAACACAATCCAATGAGGTTCACCATTCAACCACCAAGAATCAAATGATATCATGCCTTATAAAAAATGATTCACGTTTTAAATTCAGTTCATTCAATCCATTTCCACTCTTAATATTTACTCATTCACACAACACAGTTACCTCTCAAAAATTTTCTCTCAACACAAATATTGATTTTCAATAAAGCTTCTCTCATCAAAACATGCAAGAATCATCATAGGCTTGAAAAATATCTAAATCTCCACCTGATGTGATCCAAGAAAAATTTGATCTTTATGAGGGATTTTCAAGGATACTCTACGGCTAAAGGTCGGTGGGTTTCAAATGTCCAAAACTTCTGGGGCTGAATAAGGAGGGTTTGGATCATTTTGGAAGAAAAAAATGCACGAATCTAATCTTCACTCATGTGGGGAATCCTCTTTACTCCCCTCCAATGGAAGTAAAATTTTTGAATCTTTGAGAATATCTCTCCACCTCATTCTATCAATATTTTAGCATCAAAAGTGACATTTCTCTTCTTTTTTTTTTCAAAAGCTCCATATTGGGAACAACGTTTTCCCATTGAGAGCTCCAGACAAGCACAACTCTCTTCCATTGAGAGCTCCAGATAGGGACAACTCTCTTCAATTGAGAGCTCTAGAAAGGAACAACTCCCAGAAAATCATTTTTTAGCAGCAAAAACATCTCTTCAAAGTTTATATAACCACCCAAATCAACACTTAATGAATTAGCACACCAAAAATAATCTCCCCCACAATTAAGTTCAACAAGATCATTCATTTTTACTTCAAGAGAAGGTTGGAAATGGAAAAATGTCTTGTAATGTGGCTATATAGAAGGAATTAGATGGCTAATGAGGGATCAAGAAAGATAAAATGTACCTGGTTGGCCATAATAAAAAGGATAATCATGAAAAAGGGCTTTCAATCACAAATAAATTTCCTCAATCATTTCAATAACACTTACCTTAGCCCTCATGTTTTGATAGAAAAAGAAAAAGTTACAGTTCAATAAAATATGCATTCATTGGTTCACTCATGAAGTAGGATGAATGTGATGAAGATGAAAAATGGGTTTAGAAAACTCACGGGAAACTGATTTTTAAAATTAGACAACAATCATGGCATGGAATTCAAAATTCAATGGTTATTTCAAAAATTTTTTGAACATGAAACATTGTCTTTTTCAGCATTCATTTATAACTAGATTCAAGGGATCAATTGGTTCACTCATTGATAGGGTTTTCAAAAATTAAAAAGATCATCATGTAAGCTCAGAAGATGTTTTTTCAAAATTATAAATAAAACACACAAATTTTGAAAAATAAAAGAAGACACCAAAAATTGGAAGAGAGAGAAAGGGAAAGACAACATGTTCGTCCCCCCACACTTATTTTATCCAATTACCTCATTATAATATATATATATATGTGTGTGTGTGTGTGAATATGAAATTCATGAAATTAAAGGAATTAAAAAACGTGGGAAGGATAAACACAACCTGGCATCAATTGTATTCGGCTTCATGAAGATGGATTTACTCCCCTGGAGGATCTTCAACATCTCTCTAAATGGCTTCAACCTATGCCCATTGATTGTGAATGGTGTCCCATTTCTTGGTTCTTTAATCTGGATTGCACCAAAAGGAAAAACATGAGTAACAATGAATAGACCAGACCATTTGGAACAAAATTTACCTGGGAACATCTTCAATCTGGAATCAAACAGCAACACATTGCCTCCTTCTTTAATGTTTTTGTTGAGAATAATCTCATCATTAAATGATTTGGATAGTTCTTTATACGAACTAGAACATTCATACGCATTCTTTCTGATCTCCACCAGCTCCTGTAAAAAAAATTCTTTTTTCTCCAGCAAAAAACAGATTCATGTTACACGATTTAACATCCAAAAACGATTTGTGTTCTTACTCAACCAGAAGGTGAAAATCCTTTCCATTGACTATTCTGAATGGTGACATGACAATTGGGGTTTTGAATGAAGTCCTATAATCCCATAGTGCATCATCATGTCTCAGACACCAATCCTTTCTATTCAAGTTCATTGTTTTTACTTGAATTTTTTTGATTTCTCTGTTGGGAAACTCATCCATTCCATTTGTTTGAGGGTGATATGGTGTAGAGACCCTATGATGAACTCCTTACTTATTCAATAGTGATTCCAAAGTCTTTTAACAAAAATGAGTACCTTGATTGGTAATCAAGAATATTGGAAATCCAAACCTTGAAAATATATTTCCTTTCCCAAACATGGACATAGTTATTGCATCATCAGCTCTTGTGGGAATATCTTATATCCACTTGGATACATAATCAACATCAAGAAAAATATAATGATATCCAAAAAAATTGGGAAATGGCCCCATCAAATCCATACCCCAAACATCAAATACATCACAAAACAACAGAGGTTGTTGTGGCATCTCATTCCTTTTGGAAATGCTCCATTGAAATTGACAATTTCTACATGTCCTGCAGAAATGAAAAGAATCTCTAAAAATGGTAGGCTAATATACACCAGAATCAAGCACCATTCTTGCAGTCCTTTGAGGCCCAAATTGTCCTCCACATCTCAATATGTGACAAAATTTTAGGATAGATTGAAATTATGAATTTGTAATGCATCGCATATTCATTTGATCACTACTGACATACCATACGTTAGGATCATCCCAAATTTAATGCATTGAATCACTCAAAAGTTTAAAAATTTGATTCTTGGAAAACCATTAGGGAACATCATCAAAAGATAAATCATTCACCAGATCATCAAACCATGGCCTTTTAGTATGACAAGTATACAACCCCTCATCTGGAAATGTTTCCTTAATTGGCAGATAGATCTGAGGATCCCCATTCAAAATAGATGGTATCCTACTCAAATGATCAGGAACAAAGATTTCACTTCCTTTCATGTCTTTTATTTCGACCTCAAACTCCTGTAACAAAAAAATTAAACTCAAAAGTCTTGGTTTTGCATCATGTTTCTTCATCAAAAATTTTATTGCAGAATGATCAGTGAAAACAATAACTTTAGAGCTCATAAGATAACTTCTAAATTTGTCTAAAAGACAAAAGCAAACAGTTCCTTCTCATTTGTTGTGTAGTTTGATTGGTCCTGATCTAATGTTCTAGAGTCATAGGCAATCACATGATATTTCTTTTCCATCCATTGACATAAAACTTCCCCAAGAGAAAAGACAGATGCATCAGTCATGATTTCATGTGCCAAGTCCCATTTGGGAGGTTGAATAATGGGAGGAGTTATCAATTTTTTTTTCAACTCTACAATGTACTATTTACAATTTTTATCAAAGACAAATGGGGTGTCATTCTGCAACAATCTAGACAGTTGAAGTGCAACCTTACTAAAATCATTAATTAATCTCCTATAACAACCAGCATGACCAATAAAATATCTCACATCTCTGACTATGTTGGGGTATTTCAATGAATAAATGGCCTCAATTTTGGACTTATCAACTTCAACTCCATCCAGAGACATAACATGTCCATGAACAATTCCCTTATCGACCATGAAATGAAATTTTTCATAATTAAGAACATGGTTCTTATCAATTCATGTTTCAAGAACATAAGCCAAACCTTCCAAACAACTTTCAAATTATGATCCATAAACAGTGAAGTCATCCATAAAAACATTCATGCATGTTTCAAGAAAATCTGAGAAAATGCTCATCATACACCTTTGAAAAGTTCCAGGATAATTTCACAATCCAAAGGGAGACCTACTATAAGAAAATGTTCCAAATGGGCATGTGAATGTGGATTTTTCTTGATCCTCCGGTGCAATATGAATTTAGAAATAACCAAAGAATCCATCTAGGAAAAAATAATGGGTTTTTCCACCTAGTCTTTTAAGGACCTGATCAAGAAATGGAAGTGGGAAGAGGTATTTCCTTGTAGCCAAATTGATATTCTTGTAATCAATGCACATTCTCCATTTATTTGGAATCCTAACAGGAACAAGCTCAATAAATTCATTCTTTGAGATTGTGATGCCACATTTTTTGGGAACTACATGGATTTCACTCACCCATTGATATCAAAGATGGGAAAAATAATTCCAGCAGCTAAAAGGGTAGTAACTTCCTTCTTAAAAACCTCTAAAAGAGTTGGATTCAACCTCCTTTGAAATTGTCTCACCGGTTTAACATTTTCTTCCATGAAAATTCTATGCATGCACACAGTGGGGCTGACTCTAGTTAAATCAGATAGAGTCTATCCAATAGATCTCTTGTGGGTTTTGAGGACTCTTAACAATTTATTCTCTTGGTCCTTAGATAAGTATTTTGAAATTATAAAAGGGAATGTTTCATTTTCACCAAAGAAAGAATATTTGAGATTTTCAGGAAGTGGTTTCAACTCATACTCACATGGATAATTTTCATTGATCAAGGAACATTTCTCACAAGTGTGGTTGTTTAGTGTAGATCCATATTTTAAAGGAAAATCACCATGATGGTCAATTTCAATGTTCTTAGAATTTGTTTCTAGTAGAAAATATTCAATTTATCATGGGAAACCACTAGCAACACTATGAATTTTCAAGGATACATCTTCCTCAATATTGAGATCAATAGAATATTTCAAAGCCATATCAATATTACAAGACCCATTATAACCATAATTTTCCCCCTCTTGTTGATCAGATTCAGAAACAAAAAAATTTCCATCATTGAAAATAGCAACTGGTTTCTCATCACATGCAAAATCAGGGAACATATCAGTGGAAAACCAATCAATCATGTTCACTTGGGGGGATGAATTATCCTTGACTTTTTTTTCATGGAATGAAAAATATTTAAATGAACAACCTATCCTCCAAAATCCAGTGAAAGTGTTCCCTTGTGAACATTGATGATTACTTTTGCAGTTTTCTAGAATAGTCTCCCTAGAATGAGAGGTGCATGAGTAAAAAACCAATCATCTTCCATATCTGAGACATAGAAATCCATAGGGAAAATCATGTACCTCACATTAATGATAACATCCCCAATAATGCTAACAGACTTGGTAGTACTTTAGTTAGCAAGTTGAATGATGATCCCAGAGGGTTTCAATTCTCCAACTTGAAGAGATGAGTAAACAGAATGAGGCATAACATTGATGGAGGTCCCTAAATTAATCATAATATCCTTGAATTAACATTTCCCAATGGTTAAAGGAATGGTAATGGATCCTGGGTGTTTACATTTGACAGGAAAGGCTTGATGGATCAGGGATGAAACATTCCTTCCTAAGTTAACATTTTTACCTCCTTTGAATTTCATCTTGTGGCCACACATTTCATTCAAAACAATTACATACATTGTAATTTTTTCACAACATCACGTAAAGGATTATTGACATGATCATTCTTAAAAGTCTCGAAAACCTCTTTATCCAACTCTTTCTCAGCACTCGAGTTCACTGGTGGTTCACTCCTAGGGTAAGGCAATTGTGGTTTGGTTGTTTCAAGGATATTTTGAGAACTTCTTTGAGAAAAAATAGGACTAAACATCCTCTTAGAATACCTCTTTGTTCTTTAAAGAAACATTTCTTCTCTTGAGATTTTGTTTCCCTTTAATGAACATTCATAATTTCCAGCATTTCCATCAGTGGTGGGATTCTCAAAAACATTTTCAACAACATGTTTTGATTTCTTCATTTGAGGGGTATTCAATTATTTTCCACTCCTATGTTCAATTCCACTCACATTTTACTTCACATTATCTATTAGATTCACTTGAGGATGTGAGGGAAAACCTCCAATCATTTTATTTTTTATGCAACTAAGATCAGAGGAAAGTTGACCCATTTGGGTCATTAGGGTATTCATCATATTTTGTTGTTGGTATTGTGTTTGTTTCATTTCCTCATGTTCCTTCCTCATTTCTTCTTAAATATTACTCTATGAATTTTGAGTGGGAGGTGCAGGATGAATGTTTCTTCCAGAATGAGCATTGGCATAATCATTGAAATATCTTGGTTGTGAATTGCTTGATTTTACTTAGAAGAATATTATAGGTTGTTCAGGATGTCAAAATCTTTCATTAATGTGGTTGTTCCATCCTTGATTGGAATTTTTATTTTATTACATTGGATGTTTTTGGTTTGATTTAAAGGTGTTTCCAGGAAAATCAACATTGTATTGTTCAGAAGGTTCCTGTATTTGAGGGCATTGGTCACTAAAATGGTCATTAGAAGAACAAATTCCACAATAGACTTTCATTTGAAATATTGCTTCAATTTTGGGTGGTGTTGGTGGGTTAATGGGAAGCATCATTGACCTGAACATGGTTGTAAGATCAGAAAGTTGACTCACAATCATATTGTTCACAAGACTAGAAATTGGTAACTCTTGGGAAGATTTCACATGAAGAAGCCATCTTTTTCCAAACTGTTGAGCATTTTGGGCTATGTTTGAAATTAATGTCCTATCAGCAGTTGGTGTTTTGTCAAATAGTTCCCCTCCTGCTGTAGCATCAATCATTATTCTATCATTAAGACACAATACCTAATAAAAACATTGAATCAAAATTTGGTCACTAATTTAATGGTGGGGACATCGGAAACAAAGTCTTTTGAAGCGTTCCTAGTACTCATGAAATATTTCACCTTGAGTTTTCTTAATTCCACAAATATCCTTTCTAATGGAAGAAGTTCTAGAAGCAGGGAAAAATATTTCAAGGGAAATATTCTTCAATCTATTCCAATCCCTAATTAAAGTAGAATGTGAATAGGAAAACTATTCTTTGGAAACTCTATCCAACGAAAATGGAAATGACCTCAATTTCATTTTATTTTCATCACCTCCCAGGGGTTTCATGTTGACACAATGATAACTAAATTAATGAATGTGTTTAGGTGGATCTTCCCCTGGCTAACCATTAAATCATGGAGGTTGGTGAATGAAACTATATTTAATTTGAATCCCAACAGGTTCATCCAGATATTCCACATGATTTTCTTGATTTGCATCATAAGATGAAGCCAATTATTTAAAGGTTCTATTTTTAGCCATTGGAATTTTAGTTTAAACCAGGATTCTTCTATGTGTTTTATTATAATATTCACAACTTGGGACAAGGGGATTTCTGGTAGCTCTATCCCTAGAGTGAAAATTTCTATCAATTTTATAAACCAATGGGAACAGATTTGGGTTACAATTTAGGGTCATAAAAAACAATTTTCCCACAAATCAACTCAATAAACCTCCCCAAAAATGGCGCAAGTAGAAGTAAGGATTATTTTTCCTGAAATCATCAATCAATAAATGTTCCCCAAAAACAATACAATATAGCAATCGCTGGATTGTCTCTCGGGGAGGTTTCAATTTGAGTTGCAAAACAGTCACTTTTTTGTAATGATTTTACACGAAATGGAAATTTGGGGATTTGATTAAAGACTCGAGAACAGAAAATAAATAAAAACTAAAGGGAAATAACATTTTCAAATGAGCTAATAATTGATAAGAAAAAAATAAGTTTGAAACCATAATCAAAATAGTGGTTACAGACAAGCTTTAACCTCCCAGACACTCCCCTCTTCCTTGTCTAAAATTATCTCTCTAATGAATCACTCAATTCATACCCAAATATCTCTGGATAAAAACATTAATTTTTAAGGAAATCATATTAAAACCTCAATATTATTTTTTCCCCTCCTATAGATGTGATTTAATTACTTAAATACCTTCAAATAATCAAACCTAATCGAAATCACTATGCTCAACAGCAAGACCTCACCAAAAATATTTAAATAGTGAAATCGACTATTTTACTTCATAGATTGGGAAACCATCTAGAACAATCAAGTTGAAAATATTTTCGTGAATTAAAAAAACCATTTTCATCCAAGAAATATAAGTTCAAGAGAGGTGCAATAGAGATTACACATAAAGATCAAAACTCGGAAGGGAGTGTCTATCGGTTGTTGTCATCCGCAACCACTTGGTGCTTAGCCTCGCATCACATGAGTATCCCACATCATCTCAATTCCTTCATGAGTTCACACTATCTTCATCAAGGTTTCTACAATTCCATCCCCCATAGAAATGAAAGAAGAAATTGGAAACTAAAGGGGGTAGGGCTGGAATTTCTTCTGTCCAGATTCTGTCAGCTATATGTATCCTTCTTTTCAGAACCCTCCTCGGACGAATCAACCTCTGAACCCTTCTTAAGAGTTGTTCGAAATTTCATCCTATGTCTCTCCCCCAAATTTCATCCGCTATGGAGATGTGATGTAAAATTTACTAATTAATTACTCAACGGATCTTGCTCTTCCTGAGGAGACCCTTCATATCCCTCTTAAGGTGTTTCGCTCAAAAAGTTCCTTAGTGGGCGCCTTTGACCTTTCAAATCATCATGAACGCACGTCTGGGAGTCTTCTTGCTCACCCAATTGGAATTAATGACTTTGGAATCATGTAGCTGATGTTATGATCCATTGATTGAGGTGGGCTCCACACATCCGAACATAAAACTTTTCCCAAAAAATGATTTATTTGGGCCTATTTATGTATGATTTGGAACTTTCACCAGTTGAAAAATGTGAAGACAATAATCCAGGGCTTCCTACAAAAAAATGGATCATTCTAATTAGATAAATATATAAAATTTTATTCCTGAAACATCAAACTTGTGAAAAAATGTTACAAATCCATAATTAGGGCATTTTCACAATTTATCTCAAAATACAACAAAATTCCAAAAATTATGCAATTTATCATGTAATGAAACATTGGTGAGGATTAAATTACTGAAATGTAGGTAAAATAGATTGAAAAAATCAGCTCTATAAATTCCCTCCAACTCAATAATTACATTAATTACCCTCTATTTTCTAGTATAATTACAATTCAATTCGTGATAGAAATATAAAATATAGTTTTCAGTATGAATCGTAGTACTGAGCCAATTCTGTATGGGTTTTCTAGTTTTTTTCTAAAATATTGGGGTGTAATACAACATTATATTTAAAAACTAGTCAGATCTATTTTCTCATGTGGCAATATTCCTTTTGGTCTTAACGCTCAATTCCACACTCCTCAACCTAAAATTGAGAATTCTTCTGAGCTTTAATTTTTTATTCCCATTAATTTTTTAACATGGTCTATAATGTAATATGTAAAATTCTTTCTAATGGAATTCAATATTTTTTAACAAGATCATTTCATGTAATCATTTTTTTATTTTTATTAGATGGTTTATGAAAGTTCTCATTGACATATCATGAGAGAGAATTAATCTTCTTAGAAAGCCTAACACAGGTAGAAGTATTTCTATCAAGCATGTCATTAAAAATTCATTAGAAACCATGGATTAGAAATTAATTTATAAAGTCCTAAATAGATTTGAAATCATTACCATTTTTCCTAGATGGTTGAAATATGTTTTTTTGATCTTCAAACATTTCAGTGTTAAATAATGGATCTCTTAAATTGATCATCTCTTTCTCCAAAGGGGTTATACAAGGGACTGTCTCACACATTTATTATTTTGAATTTTTTAATATTACCTCAGTCATCTCCTCACAATTATTCTGGTTAATCATAATGTCAAAGAAATTCAATCCTGTATGGGTAATATTTCTTCAGCTCATTTACTCTATACTAATGACTTTATTCGTTTTTTGAAAGTTTGTGAGAGGAACATTTAGAGCATTAGGATCATGATTCAACATTTTGAATTTATTTTTGAAAATTATATAGTTAGAGAAAATAGTTTATTTACATTGTTAAGGGGTCATATTCTACTAGGATTTCTAGTACCCTGTCAAAAAAGGGAATTGATAGAGGTCCAAATGATTCTCTTACCTAATGGTTTCATTATTTTTGGGAAAATGAAATGTTATTTTTTCTTATCATAGATGATCAGATTATGGAAAAACTCTTATCATTGAAGGGAAAGGCTCTATTAGCGGTTGGAATCATTTCTCAAGTCAAGGAAATGATTGAATCTATGTTTGTGCTCCCATTTATGGTTTATTAGTGTCCATTGGTTTTGATTTAGATTTTAAATACCTATATTAAAATTTTCATTTGGAGTTGTAGTATTCTGTAAAGGAATATGGACGTCGTTCCATGGAAGAAGTGTTTTAATTCTATCTTCAGTAGAGGAAAATTTGTCAAAGGCATTAAAATCATTAATGACACTATTCATGATAAATTTAAATGGAATCTCATCACTAGTAACTCAAGGGATCTATTTTTCATCTCTTATAGAGTCCTATAAATATATAAATAAGGCATCATAGAGTATATATAATTACATCTCATTGAACATAACTTAATAATTCATATGCTAACATCATGGATTTCTCATGATGTATTAGTAGTAGGAACTCATCTCTCCAGATCTAGGTGCACAAATAGACCAGAACACATAAAGTCACTATTTTTCATCCTCTATATTTCGCTTCTAATTATTAGAGTACCATAATATATTTCATTGATACTCATCCATAGAAATTATTGAATTAAGTTGAATTAATCTTCAATGAGTATAAATTTTTTCCAACTTTGGTTTTGTTTCTCTTGGCGCCATCGAAAAATGGAATCTGGAATGGTCAGTTATAGCATCAGTGCAGGTCTTCATCTTCCATCATGGATTTCGACCAGATCAAACATTTTAAAATGGATTCAATTTAGACATCATGTTTCACCCTGATTTAGAGACTTGTCCAAAATAAAACACCCAGGTATATATGCTTCAACATTTTGATGTTTCTATCTATTACATGTTTTTTCTATGCAACCACCATATGGAGGATTCTATTCACCTTTCTCATAGCATCCCACTGCTTATGAAATATGAAAGGTTATTTTGGACCTATCTGACTGCATGAAGTTGAATAGTGTTTCTATTCCTCATTACATTACACTATTATGATTTCTATCCTTTCATAGACCCCTCACATTCTCCATGATTTTTGAGTTAATATGACTCATTTCATTTGTCATGGATGAAATACAGTGATCCACTATATGTAATTATTATTTTTCAATCAATAATTGTAAGACTAATTGTTTCAATCAATGATTCATGTTTTATACAAGGTGGTTCTTTTGATAATAGGTCACATAAATTCCATATTTTCCATAGACTTGGTGTTGAAAATATTTTAAAACTACCATCGCATACTTGTGAGGTCCTCTGGAAGTCTCTTATTCAAAAAATAGACTTTCCTCGAAGCACCTTCTCTTGAGAATCAACTAATCACACTGGCTGCTCACACACTAATAAATTGGGATCTATCTCTAACTCTTCCCAATTCAGTACATGAGATGGATCCATAATGTGCTTAATCAACTAGGATTCATGGAATACTTCATGAATAGATGTTAATTTAGAGGGAAAATATAACATGTATACCTCAATTCAAATGTGCTCGGTGATCTCCAAAGGTCTGACATATATGGAGTTATCTTTCCCTTATTTCCCAAATGATGGTGACCCCTATAAGGGGACACATTCAAGAATACATCATCTCCCATAGAAAAATCACGATCTAGATAAATGTTGTTAGAAAATTATTTTTGGTGACTTTGTGTTGTCAATAATCATTGCATGATCAACTCGACCATCTAAGATGTGTCTTTCACAAGTCTCAGCCCCAACAGTGAGGTCTCACCTACCTCATCCAAACATAGGGGGATCGACAAGGCTCACCATATAACACCACAAAATAAGCCATTAGAATTGAGGATTGATAAATATTAATATACTAATAAAACAAAAATTCCAAATGGCTAGCCCATGAACCATTGTAGTCCATGACACATGCACATAGCATGTCTTCTAGAATCTGATACCTCTACTCTGTCTGAACATAATTATGTGGATGGTGTTGTATTCTCATCATAATTTTCAATGATAATGCCTTATAATGTCCATACAGTGAACATGACGTAAAATGGGGGTCACTATTTGAGTCAACTACTGATGGAACACCATGAAGCACCCCCACCTCCGGAATATACAATCGTCTAAACTTAACCACATTGTTTGTATCTCTATTCATAATGAAGAGGGATGATTTGGTCACACAATCATGTACAACGTAGATGCAATTATTACCTTGAGTTGTACAAGTTATGTCAACGTTGAATTCCATGGAGGCCTCGTCCCACTTCCTAGTAGGAGTGCATAACCGATGAACCAAATATGAGGGCCTTTGATGATTTTCTTTTACATATTGACGTGTATATAATATCAAAACAAAATCAGCAATATACCACCTCATACATGGCCAGAATGACCACTGATGAACATAATAATACATTTTGGTATCACCAGTATGAATGGACCACTAAGAATTGTTGCTATCCTACATCACCACCTTCTTTATAGAAAGAGGTACCATTAAACGACCCTTGAAGCACACGATTCCTTTATGATACGAAGTCAAATCAGAATCCATATCTCCACCTTGATGAAACTACATTGAACACTAACATATCTCATCATTAGCTACACCTACCGAATCAACACTAAAATAGCTTGATTTAACTAAACACTTGGAACGAACGATCCCCCACTATGCTCATTTGTATCCACATGAATCTACAGAAAGATCCCCATTATAGTCTACTAATCACTAGACAACCTCAAACCATGCAGTAGTACACATATTCTTGATTTATCAGCCCCCACGTTACCCTTTCTTTGGGTACATATGATATATAAGTTGAACCGCTATAGATATTTAATCCAATGGTGTTCCCTCATATTAAGATCATTCAAATATAAATTTTCAGATTAATTATTTTGATCTGAGTAGACCATATACATCTGCCCAATAAGGTAGTGACACCATGTTGTCAATGAATGCATCACCACTACTATCTCCAATTTATGGGTCAGGTACTTCATTTCTTGTGGTTAGATTTAGCGTGAGACGTAAACAACCATGTAATCACCCTGCATATGTACACACCCCAGACCAATAACAGAAGTGTTTCAATACACCACATATCCATTTATAGAGTCTATAAAGATCAACATGCGGGGAGGTAGGAAACCATAGCTTTATCTCATATATGGATGCTTAATATTTATGGCCCCATTTTAACTTCACCCCTTTCTGGGTGAGTGTGGCCAAGGGGGAATCAAGCCAAGAGAAATTCGGAACAATCCTATTTTAAGAAAATGCTAAGATGAAGAAACTAATGACCCCAAACACATTCCATAGCTACTCACAAGACATAACACGACTGATATTTTTAGGGTCCACCAAAATCCCATACTCTAAAATTACATTCCCCAAAATCATTACTTCTTTAATACAGAAAGTACCTTTGGCCAAATTTTCATGAAGGTGATTATCCTGTAGAATTCCCAAAATGATCCTGAAATGATGCTCATGCTCTTCTTATAATAAAGGGTAATACAATATTTCATTCCTGAACACAATGAAGAATTACTTTGGATATTTGTGGAACACTATATTCATTACTTCCATCATAACTAGTGGAGCATCTGTCAAACCGAAGAGATTGACCAAGTACTCAAAGAGGTCATACATTCTTCGGATGGCTATATATGGGATATTAGCCTCTCTCACCCTTACGTGGTTGTTACCCAAGAACATGTATATTTCAGAAAATTTATTTCCCCACTTCAGCAAATCAATCAAGTCATATATTTGGTTAAAATGATACTTTTTATTATTGGTCACATTATTCATCTTCCGGTACTCAATGAACAACTAGAGTGACCCATAGAACTTCTTTAAAAAAGAATAAGAGATTCATAAGGAGATACTCTTGAGTGAATGATTACATTGGATTCCAAATCACCCAGCTATATCTTTAATTCCATCAACTCGGAGGGGTCCATACCATATGAGGGGAGAGATATCAGATGTGTTCCTAGTGCCAAATCAATCGAGAACTCTGCATCCCACTCTGAGGAAAATCCTGGAAATTCATATATAAATACCTCTTGGAATTCAACCACTACACGAGGTAATCCTCTCTAAAGATCACGACCACCATCTTCTAGTATAATCAATGATAAATGGAAGATAATATTCCATGTCATTAAGAGTGGATGTCCTGCATGACTCGACCAAGGATCTCATTCACCATGAAAAACCTGAGGACCCCAATAAGATGCCCTGATACTCAAACATTTCATATAGTAGTATATGTGAAAAAATATGTGCACCAACAAATACATGACAAGGATTATGTCAAATGTGTCCATATCAATGGCTAATAGGTCCCACTCCATCTCAAACCCTGATACATAAATCCCACAAGACTGGTACCTGAGACCATTCTCCATCTTCTTACCTAACAGATTTAGAAAATCCATCACACAAGGAAAAATAGGCTGGAAAATTTAGACGGCTCACAAAATGGGTAGATATAAAAGAAAAGGAATCAACAGTTTAAAAAATAACAAAATATATTTTAGATGCAATCAAAATAGTGTTTCAATCTATCGAAGCCCTACATCTGACACAGCTAGTGACTAATCCACTGCATGATGATGCCTAACCTCTACCTATGAATGGCCAATGACAAGTCACTCTGTCCTAAATTGGATCTACTCAAAAGACTATCCAGCCTAGCCTAAATAGCCACCAAACCAAGTCCCTCCATCCTCCATGGCTCAGGCTAAACTGACACTCCACTAGAAGCCACAGATCAGGCCACACTCTAGAATAGATGGCCCCCCTTGAAAAAGAACTACGAGTGACCCATAGCTCCACACTGATATAGAGGCATTTGAAGATATGTACATGATGGTTGGGTGTTCCCTAGAGACAAACAATAGTGGAACACAATGGACCATACATCAGAATCCATTGATGAAAAATGTCTTCGATGATACCTTGAAATACCACCTCCATTCTTACCCCCCTCCTATCACATTATTTTATTCATAGATAAGATACCACTTCCTGTAGTATAAACCTATTGAGAAAACCCCAACTTTAATTTTTGATCAATCTTGACCATACAAGCATGATAGCGAACCCTCGATAATGTTTATCATCTTGAAAAAGAAGAACATAGAGTATATATTCTATTCTCACCCCCTTCTCAAACTTTCAGGATTTCATGGACTCATTAAAAATAATATTTGGTGTGTACCACACTAGATTAGTGAAATGGTTGGCATATTCTATCACTAACTGATCTTCCAAATAATGATACATGACTTCCCAATATCAGGAATATGTGAAGGCCTCGGGGAAATAATTCTCATTAAATATTTTCTTGAAATAATTCTTGATCAGCTTATCATTCTTCACAGTTTGAAGCTTAGATAGACACCACATGTGACTGAAACCCTCTAGATAAGATGAGGCGCATGTCTCCCTGACCTCCTCATGTGTTTCTAGTAACTCCAACATTATCTCCATATTCTTGAGACATTCCTCTACCTCTTGAGGTTCTGAACTACTTCAGAATGAATGGGGCTTATTCTACAAGAACTCATTGGGTTTACCCTTCTTAGGACCAGACTCATCTTCATTGTATGAAGTATGAGTATGAACCAATCCCTAACCATGAGCTAGAACCGCTCAAATAATAGCTTCTACCAGCCTCTAATCTAACGGTGAGGGAGAACACTCTCCTGCTTATTTCTATGGGTGAATGGTATGTATTAAAGGATGAATTTTTATATAAAAAGAAACAATCATAGTAGAAAATCATTAGTAAAATATTACTAAAAATATTTTTCATCAAAATAAAATATAAATAAGTCAATTTTATCACAAAAATAAAATAAACCAATAATTCACTCCCACCCAATGTCCACATGCAATCTATAGCCTGTGCATCCTATGTAGAAGAGAAGTCAAACAATTAATCATAACATCCCATGGCGAGTTGTGGTCTATCATGAGAATTGAAAGCCTTCCCCTACTAACATCAGGAACTACGAACCCTGATAGTCTTATCTCTTATCATACATGACCAATCCCGAATAATAACATAACCGAAGAGCATAACCTAGCTCTCATTCGAATTTTCCAAAAACCAGATCTGGTTCCCATCAAAAATGTTACTTGAAATATTCCATGGAAAGGACCTAATGGTGTTCCATATACCCATGGGCTAGCACAAGTTCTCGTGTATCACAATTATTTAGTTGGGAATGATGTATCTGAGTTTAGATTCATTAAATAACCTAAAACAATAAATAAACTCAATGTGAAATTTTATCTCAAACAATACTATAATAAAATTCAGATCTAAAATACATGGATTTAGAAAAATCCCAAGAAGGACCAAGCTTTAAAGTAGCTGGAAGTAAAAATCAAGAACCACCAGATGGAAAGTGTCCATCATCCCCATGTCTTCCCCACAAAAGAGCATCAAATATGGAAGTTAACAACTGAAACCGCCGTCACAATGGACCTTACCCTTACCTGTGTCAAACATAACATCATCTACATAGACCCAATGTTGTAGGTAAGGTTTGAACCTAAGCGTGGTAGGATTCCATCCAATAATATTCCATTTGAAAAACAATTAAAGACAATGAAATCATGCATTCCTTATAATAAAAAATGATTTTAATAATTTTAAAAAGATGAAACTTCAAATGAAAACATGTTTTAAGGTAGAAATGTCAACAAATGAAAAAATTTAAATAAAATATCAATTATAATTAATTTTATAGAAAATCACACCATATGATGATTTTATGTAAAATATATTTGATGAATGCTAATCACGAGAACTCCCCTAGTCAGTAACTAGTTGTGGGCCCTATGTACGTCATATCTCAGTGTAAAAGAAACCATAATCAATATCATTATCTTGAACGAGCTAGTTGACGGAGAATCCACAATATACTTGTGGTCCCCAACATCATGAATGTTTAGTATGTGTTTTCATCCTCAAACAATGTTTGTTAAATAGGGATGATACCACTTCGAATCACTATAATAATATTCTTAGTCCGCCCTCTTAGATACCTTGATTTCAATATTTGTGCTAAAAGAAGTTCAACATTTAAAAGAATTACATTTTCACATATAGACAGTATTTCTATAACATACACCCACCAAACTATACAAAACATACCCTTTCACCCATGGTATATCTAAATAAACAATTCAAATACTTTATAAAAGTACTTCAAGTAGTAAAACAAGGTTTCCCACAACAATCTAGTTAAATCCTCTTTATTAAGGGAACATGTGCACCAATACCATACCCAATTATTTTTTTATCCCGAAAAAACCATTAAAAAAACAATTTTATGGGTCACCAAATGACTCCAAATGTTTCTACATTGAATATACCTGAAAAACACCCATTTTCATGTCAAAATGAAACATTAAAATAAATTCTCAATCAATGATACCAAAAATGACATTTGTAAAACATAAAAAGAAAATAAAAAATTATAAATAGGCTAATAAACAAAGATAGATTCATCCAAGAATTTCTACACATGGATTAACCAACCATAGATTTCGAAAACCACAAATCCTTTTAGGAAACATCAACTGCACCACCGTCTCACCACAATGGACTATAAAAAAAATAAAAACACAAATGATTATACCATCAAACCCCAAATAATACCCTAGATATGAAGAAATATATTCTGGGCATGTAGACTCTCATGAAAGATGAATGAAACCCAAAGTAGAAATATTAAATACAAGGGAGACTCTCTTACATGAATGAATCTAGATGATCCACCACTAAAACTACTTCAAAATTGGGTTCCAATAGAGCCTGAGGGGGTTTGAGAGGTTCGAATGGATTCTACTGTTGAATGGGGTAATAAAGAGGTGAGTTAGGTTTAATACTAGAAGGTAAAACATGGATTACCAAAAATATTTTTATGACCTTGACACCGGTGCTCGGTTTGGCAACAGAGATTTGTAAACTGTGTGGCTTGTTCTGGCCACCAAAAAACTCTCCAATTTCATCCAAATTCTGGGGTGGCTTGTGGAAACATAGGGGTATGTTTGGATAATAATATAATATAAAAATGTACCTTAAGATAAGGATATGGATTTGACAGTTACCTTTTTGTGAAAAACATAGTGAGTAGACTATTTATATTTTCTTAACATGAAATGTTTGGTTTTCCAATTCATTCCTATTTATAGGAAGATTGATTAAATAAAGGAATATGGTTTTATTTTATAAGGGATATACCACCCATTTTTCATGTTTACACACTTGAATTAAATGGTACAAATGATCTATAAATGGATTCATGGGTAGGTAAACCCATGTGAAATGAATAAGAGGGAGTGGAAACAAATGGGTATGTATGACCATGAGTGATGAATGAATTCAATCTATAACAATGAGTGGGTATAATCATTGCTATATTTTTTTAATGGTTATTAAATAACGTGTATATTCATTATATGAGTTAATTCATTTCGATGTAATTGTTGGATAATGATCGGGTATACTCATTATAGGCCTGGAATATTAATGGGCTAAACGAGTGGGTAAACTCGTGGGATGTATTTAAATATGAAATTTCACCATGACTGTGTATACTAATATGGAATTGATTGGTTTATATTAATGTATATATTCAGATGGATTATTTTGTAAAATGGGTTTGATGAAATGGTACAACATGAAAGAAAAAAGATTATGATGGTATTCTTACACCATGGGTTATTGTAATAGGCATGACTTATGACATTTAAAATTAAGATATTGAGCATGAAACATCATGGATTGTTTATAAGATACCTCGTATTTGTGATCATAAATCACTGAATATAAATTTAAATGATTAAATGAAATTGGAAATGGCATGTGATATGCATGAGTTGCCTTACCTCATGCTTTGAAAGGAATATTTGACCATGACAAAGTTATGTGAATTGGGAATCCATAATATATTGCTTTATGTTGAAAAAATTATATTTTTGATATATATATATATATGTTTGTGTGTGTGTGTGTTCATGTTTATGAATGAAAAACATGTAGTGAGATAAGGACTTATGTTCTAGATACTCAAAGGTGCTAAAATTGAAGTTCTACTCCCATGATATATATTCACACACATATATATATATATCTCTGTGTGTGTGTGTTTGATTGATAAATAGGTTGTTAGACAGGGACTAATATTCTAAATACTCATGGAGTGATAGAAATACATTTTACACACATTATATATATATATATTATTGATAAATGGGTTGTGATACTGGAAGTAATGATCCAAATACTCATGGTTTTCGAGACATGATATTCTACACCTATGATATATATGTATGATTGATAAATGGGTTATGAGATAGGTATTGATTCTCAAAATTCCCATAGGTTAATATACACGACGTTCTGCACACATTAATTATCATTAGTCTATGGATCCAACTAGTCATAAATGAATTCTATTAAAAGGATAATGAATTTCTATGTGATATAATGATTGTGAATTGAATTTGACTAATGTTTCATATATTATCACAGGTTGAGGAATGTATTGAGATACTGGTATCCATGGGAAACGAGGGGTATATGATGTTAAATAATGGCTAATTGAATAAATTTAAAACTATTTACATTATTACATGTGTTCATTTTTTATACAACTATATACAATTTTAGTATAATTTTACATAATTAAAATAATTGGAATCTTATTATGGAAATGTGCTTATGCTTATATCATTGTCAGGTGTCTATTAGGATCTTGGATGGGTTGTAGTTTATTTATTCAGTTATGTTATTACTTTGTTATGAATTCACCCAATTTAATTGTTATTCAATTCATAGTTTGGGCAATACACCGGTGGGTTCCAGCCTACTAGGATTTTATCACACACCCTTCTTGGGTATCCTTGGAAACCAAGTAGAACTTATATTTGCAGAACAAAGGTTGGTTGTTGTGTTTCTAGTATCTCGAGTTAGGCGATAAGGATAGAACTGCAGCTCTGAATGCTTGAGGAGATCACTAATTGGGATTTTCTGTCATTTTCCTATTTTCCAATTGTATTGTGAATAATTTTTACATATTTATTGCTTTCAATTATATATCATCACTATTACATGAATTAATTTATTTTATAAACTTGCATTGGCCCATTTTATTAAATTGAACATACTATTCTTCTAATGCTCAATTATTTGTTTATTACTTCCACTGTTGGAATATATTTGTATACTGTTATACTGCGGTAAAAAATATGATTGGACGATATAGTCTTTCCACTATCACCTCTTCAGAACCTCACTACATGTTGGAAGCCTTTGGCATACGTGGAGACATGCTTGAGGCTATGCAGCGACCAATACTACAACTTGTTCGATGGTTAGCCTGTTCGGGATGTTACAAAGTTGTATTAGAGGTAAATTTTTCCTTTCACATACTTTTTTTTGATTCTTGAGATAATACTAGGAATTTTTTAGTTAATGGTTAATAGTCATGCTTTGTACTGATCACCTCACATATTGGAAATGAGCAAGAGGATAAGGGTTATGCATTGATGTTCATGATTTTTTATAATACAATTCATATGATTCCACCTCAAGTGATTGTTGTAATTTATGATGTGTATGGATTTATGTATTTTATGGTATCTTACCCTTGGCATGTTAAGGCAAGGACGAATCGTTTCATGCATCATAATAGGCATTGAGATTCACATGTCAGGAATATGTCATGCAATGTTGCATAATTCATAGTTTTATTACTGATATGATTGTGTACCTTGAATTAAATGCATCTTTTGTACCTGTTGAGGTAATCATCTAGCATCCATGTTTATTTACCATGCCCTTCCTGTGGTGTAACATGCCTAGATAAAATATTACATGAGTTTGTTCTTGTTGTATCATGTTTTTTCAATATGTAAAATGGTTGTCTGTGCTAAAATCGTTGGGTTCAATTTAAGTGGTATCCAATTATTAATTGTAAGGTGTTTTGGAGCCTTATGAATTGGAAAAGTGTAACACATATACACAAAACATCACATGACCATTATGTAAATTTTATTGTGCATTGTTGAAAAGAAAATTGGATACTAAATGTAAATTTCAAATTGGAATATTTATGATTAATGGTAGCAAAATTCCAACTTTTAGGTGTACGAGCGCCTTGCGCATTGGTAGATGGTCACCCATGTGACAGAGCCTTTGGGTAAACATGGTACGTTTGATAATGGTTATAAATGTTAAATCTATTATATTTTTAACTTTAATGGTTTGTTAAATATCAAAAATATCAACTGGACCCTAGTAAGTTGGTTGGGGAATGTTTTTATGAAATGAACTATTATGGTGTTTCTTTTTGAAGAACCTGGTTTAAATAAGTGGGACCCTTAGAGTTTGAAATTTAGTTGAAATTTAATTATATTCTAAATATCCTATTATGAGAAAATTTCACTGAATTTTAAATTTTTCGAGATTTTGATTGTTATACCTTTCTTATTTTTCACATGGTGCGTTGATTAAAAACCAATTGCCTTGTAGTCAAATATTACTTGTGGGTTGAGAAAATTATTTCAAAATTTTAATGGTTGAAATGAATTAAATAGATGGATTAAAATTATAACTTGTAGTTTTGACCTTTGTGGGAACCCTAATATAAGGGTAGTTTTAAACGTATCTTGTGGAATGACACGGAATATAGACGTGCCCAATAATTCATTGAATGTTTCTTTTTTAGCAATGACTAAAATGAAAAGTGGTGCTTCAGCCTAGTGAAATTATTATTGAGAGACAAAGATACACTTTGACACATACTCATTGTAAGGGGATAACCTATTGTAGTTAAACCCATTAGAGATGTAGATGCCTTACTTCCATTGTGATCTTTTTGAAATTGGTTTCATTTGGGTGTGGTTTTCCGTAGTAGTTATTTAGGATTTTATATTACACCCTTGTCTAAAGGGTTGGTAATTTTACATTAACTATTGATATGGGAATGTGAACCAATAAATTCTTGGTTTATTAGGTTAGACCTTCCTTGAGAATGGTCATATATTTAGGAGGTCATGTGATCCTCTATTATCATTAGTTATAGATGAATCTTTATGTATTTATCCTATTTATGGTTGTATGAGATGATGTATCATTTGATTTTGTAAACTTGGGGTTATATGTGTTTCCATAAGAAGCACATGTCGTGTGTAAAAGGATGTAATAAACCTATTGGGTTCTTTGTGATCATGGAACATAGAATGTTGTGGTTGTTCCATGGTTATATCCAACGTATAGTGATTGGGGATTTATGGAATCTAGGTAATACCACTGGTTGGATGGAAATTTCGGGGAGTCAATTGTTTTGACGTACAGTTCAGTTTAATTTTTATCTTTCATTCTAGATGTTGATGTGGTCATCATGGTTCCTGAAATGAACATGTGCGTTTAAGGTGTTTCTAAAATAACACTCTTGTAAGTGCCTAGTCTTTTCTTTTGATGACATGAACACTCCTATGGTGGCTAGTTTCATATAGGTTGTAGTGGACATATCTGTGTGTTCCTAGAATCATAATTTTGGTGAGGTCGTAAGAATGTGAAACCAATTAGAAACTCCTTTAGATTTGTAAGGTTATTAGTAGTAATATTTGAATGAATGTGGATACCTTGGGTGGTAAACACATCGGGGTTTTGTTGATGATGTGTCGGCAGGTGAAGTCGAGCTATTTTAATGAGTCGACTATTAGAGGTTTAACTAATATTCATGGTGAATTGGTTTTACACATAATTTTCTCTTCTGAAAAAGATGAGAGTGTCCCATATATTGACCAAGTCCATCAGGCACTATGATAGAATCGGTCTTATGCTATGCTAAAGTCTTGAAATCCATTTGGATTGATAAGTGATTTTTATCTAGGTTGTAAAAAATATGTGTGTTTCTTTGGGTTACATCATTATTTGTGCTAAGGCATGATTGATTTAATATATCATAGAGATGACATGTACTGGGAATGTCACCAGAAGTCGGGTAAGGACTTTGGTGTCCATTCTTGTGTTAGCTGATGAATTCCATGTGGAAGATGGCTTTGTAATTCTATTCAATATGAGTCGACCTTCTAAGTCAGGAATATTCATTGATGGTTATCTAGACATTGTATAGTTTATTCCATTTTTTCATGAGGTATACGGTTTGTGATTGAATTGTTTTAAGACACGTTGATGGTTTAATGGTTAGTTTGTTTTATGTATAGATGATGTCTTTTTTGTAAACCATGTGTAGCTAGTTTTTGTTAGCCGATTGAGATTCGACCTTTCGCTTGATGTGGTACCTATTATGGCTTCAGATGTAATCGGGTTTTCCAGTCAAATAAGTTGTGTCATAAGAATCACTATGATGATTATAACAATCCCAAATTTTAAATTCCAATGGTGAATGAACTGTGGTTTGGAATTGTCCGTTAAAAGATAATACCCTTAATGGAAATAACAAATCGGTGGATTGTTAAAGAAACAATGAAAGGATCATCTCTCTAGAGTTATGGGCTCTGTTATACACCGCATTGATGTTTGGGTTGGATTTAAATCTTTGGATTTGGTTTTAATAGATAATCCATTGGGCTTGAGGAATGTTCAAGGGTGTGTTTGGTGCTTGGAAATGCAACACGATCATTAAAATCAAAATTCACTATCTTGATTGGTTGGTTTATGTTTTCATAAATACGTAAGGCTTCTTGGGGATGATATGTTTTATGGTGGGTAAATTGTAGAATGTTGTGTTTTGGACTAGATTTTTTTTTCAATCGTTATTGATTTTTCTTGTATATTAATATGCATGATTTTATTAAATATCATTTTGGGATATCTATTTCTAGAGATATAATACTAAGAAGTGTCCTTTTAAAGAAATTGTACTTAATTAAATTTAATTTTAAAATGAAAATTTGATAAATGAGATTAAGGGCAGGATAATAAATAATAAATAAATTGTTTTATTTATATAATAATAATAATTATTATTATTATTATGATTGTGAGTATGATTATCACTTTATTATATTAGTTTTTTTAGAAAACATAAGGGAGGCCCTCTCCCCACCCACATATATGGTTAGACGAAGCATAGTGCCCCATCACTCTATAACGCATGCGACGCTCCACCCCAGCTCCCTCTAATCTTCATTTTTTGGCCAACTATTTATGATATCTCATCTAAATCCTCCAGCTATGAGTTTCTCAACATGTTTATTCTCGGTTTTCAAGAAATTAGTCACTTGGAGGTGTTTAACCAAATACCCTTGGGTTATGCAAAGCCCAATTTCCATTTTTCAATTTATTTAGGATGGTGTCTTAGGACCCATTAGTCCGTGTTCTATAAATCATTACCAATATCTAGGCGGTTTGTGTCATTTTTATCCAACATCATCGATTTTAGTTAAGGTTTTATACTGATAAATTCCTTCAAATCAATTATTTATGGTTTATAGGTGTTTATGAGACTCGTGGAATTGTTGTAGGATGTTACAATCGATTCTATTGGTGTGCACACATATTCCTTTGTATTAAAATAAATAGATATATCTAACTTCTTTGTGAGGGTTCCCTCATGGCGTGGAGAACACTTGCCTCAGTTTAAGGATATATATATATATATATATATATATATATATGGATGTGCATGTGTACAAGTAGGCTACTACTTGAGTTATAAATCACGGAATAAAAATCATTGTCATGGTATTCTTGAGGTGGAGTCCTCAACCTTTTCTATAATTTGAATATTTAATATTTGTTTATTTACTACCTATGATAAATTGGACTTCAATTTTTGACGAAGCTACCTATTGGGTCTAAATTATTTTTTTCATTTAAAAATCATGATTTTCTAATAAAAACACTCCATCATAGGTGCACTAGCTTCACGCTAAAAACATAGTTATTATACTTTGGATGTTTTCATTGAATCATGTCGTGTGGTTTTAATATGATATACTAGTAATTAGATACTTGATTTATTAAAAGTATGTGGATTAATTTTCTAATATATATACCGCCTATTTTTCATTTTGACACACCTGAATTAAAAGGATTTAATGAATTGAAATTGGATTCCAAGGTGGTTAAAAAAATGTGAAATGAATAAGATTTAGTGGGAACAAATGCGCTGGTATGATAATGTAATAACAATGAATGTGAATTTTAACAATGAGTTGGTATTATTTTTGGTATCATGGGTAGTAAATGGGGATTAATGAATGGGTAGATTCATTGTAAGTGATTAATTCATTTTTATTTAAGTGATGTATAATAAATGGGTATTTTCATTATATACCATGAATAGAAAATGGTAGAACTAGTGGGTAAACTCATGGGATGTATTTTAATATGAAATGTAAACATGAGAGGGTATACTCATATGGAATGTAATTTTTTATATGAGTGGGTATATTCATATTGTTTATTTATTTATTTATATGATATGGTTAAACATGAAAGGGAACAAATTATGATGATGTGACTATGTATTGGGTTAATAAAAAAAGAACAGCTTATGGTAGTCAAAATGGATTTAGTGGAAATGAAACATCTATGATGGTTTAGTCCATACCTTGGAATTATGATCATTAATCACCTTATGTTAATTGAAATGTTTAATGTAAATTGAAAATGGAATGTGATATGAATGAGAGGATTTCCCTCTTGTGCTGAACTGAATATGTTACGATGATGATGTAATGTGAATTGGGAATCTATAATGTTTTACCATAGGGTAAACTTGTGATATTTGTGATGTATATATGATTTATAAATACGTTGTGATACAGAGACTGATTCTCCAAATATCCACGGGGTGCTAGACATGATATTTTACACCCATGATATATATATATATATATATATGATTGATAAATGGGTTGTGAGATTGGGAATTATGCTCCAAATACTCCCGGGGTGGTAGACATGACATTATAAAACAAATATATATATATATATATATATATATATATATATCTATATATGATTCATAAATGTTTTTTGATAGATGTATTGAAGCTCCAAATACTCATGGGGTGCTAAACATGATGTTCTACAACCATGATATTTATATATGACTGATAAATGGGTTGTGAGATAGGAACTGATGCTTTAATTAATCATGTGGTTTTGAAATGATGTTTTACACCAATTAATTGACAATGTCCTATCGGTCTAATTGGCCTTATATGAATTGAATTAAAAGGATAATGAAATAGAACAAGAGGACACATCATGTCATTAGTCACATTGGTAAGGTGGATGCTTCCCTCCTAAAATAATCCTTTATTAGCGAGACAATCCCCATTTTAGTTCACTTCTTGAAATGTTTGTGTGATAAAGAATTTCAAAAAGGAAATCCCTTCAAGGATGTTGATCCATTTACCAAAAAGTTTCCATGCTAGCTAATTCTTGACCACCCTTATTCAGTGAACAATTGTAGCTAAGTCTCACTCAAACCTGATAATATTCTAATGCCTTTGGCATAAAATTTTCACTACTATGATAATCATTATCCTTTTAGCTTCCATGGAAGTATCATGTCCACATGGACCATGATAGTACTCCACCACATCTCCCATGTGATCCTCGAAAATCACTACAAACCCTATTAGTCACGATTTTTCCTATGTGGCCCCATCTATGTTACATTTCAACCTTCCAGTGAAATGGTATGAGTAAAAAACCAACATCATTCCCATCGGATTGGGAAAGAAACAGTTTACCTTAAGTTGACGAAGAATCATAAACTACCTAATGAAGGTTCTCTAGTGCTTGATGATCTTGGAGTTTTTATTTTGGATGGTTATAATAATGTTGGGGAATATAGTGTTTTCATGAAAATGATCATGGAGATAAACTATGTTGTTGCAGGTTCTCCCAATAGAATGTATAACTTTATTGCAAGAAAATAGAAGCAAAGCATTGATTTGTTTAGAATGTAGTATTCTGAACTAGGAATCCAGAAAATTCAGAACAAAATCGGTATTAGGCGGATTCAACTCGATTATATTGAGAATGGGTTTCCACAGGGAGGAGGAAATGTTTAAAGGCCTAGAAAAATCATCAGAATCTTTTTGAAGTTGATGAAATAAAACACAACTCAAGCACAGAGTAATCAAATCCCTATAAAATTTTTCACCAATTGGTATTTTGTTATGAAGAAGTCTCCAATGGGGTGTTAATATTGATGGGGGTAACTAGTTTTAGTTCATAGAACAAATCCAATTGTTATCTCCTTACATCAAGTTCTTGTAGGCGCTGACCCTCTGTATGATTTCATCCTATGTGCTCACTTTTCTCTAAAACAATAAATAAATAGTGAATGATGATGTGATATATTGATTGTGTATTGGATTTGGGAAGTAGATCAGACTTCGGCACTATCCGAGGAAGGTCTTGAGATATATAATTCCATGGGATACTAGTGGAATATATGGTTAAAATATAGATAATTGAATAAATTTAAAACTTTTTACTTTATTACATGTGTTTATTCATTATACAAATATATACACTGTTACTATAAATACATAATGGATATAATCAGACTATTATTATATAAAATAGATGATTCTGTTATCGTCGTGAGGTGAACCTTTGGAACCTGATTGAGTTTCACTATTTTTTTAATTCAGTTATTTCTTCTATAAACCTACACCCTACTCAATTATTATTCACATCCTAGTTTGGGTTTGAAACTTGTGGGTTATGACCTACTCAGATTTTATCCTCACACCTTTTTTGATTACCCATGTCACCCAAGTAAACCATATATTTGAAGGATGTACGATGTTTTTTATTTTTCTAGAACCTGTGGTTAATAAAAATGGAATGAGCAGGAGCTTGCGATTCGTGAGGAGATTGTAAGTGGGTCCTTGTTGCCATTTTTCAATTTTATTATTGTATTGTGAAGAATGTTGAATTATTTACTATGTTAAATTTTGTATCATCATAGTTTCATGTATTCATATGTTGTATAATATATCATGGTCCATTTTAATTAAATTGAATGTACTATTCTTCAGGTGTTATGTTATCTGTTTACAACTTCCATTGCTACATTCTATTTATATATTGTTATACAATTGTGAAAATTTTAATACGAGGGTATAGCCTCCCACTATGAACTCCTGTGACCATATCTATTAGGTGACAACATCTGACATATAGGGAGACGAGATTGGGGCATGTGGAAACTGGTCCAGCTACCAGTTTGTTGGATAGTGGGGTTGAGATGTTATATTATTAAGGTTATATTTTATTATGAAATTATATTTTAAAAAATGAATTAAATATATAGGAAACTATAAATATGTTTTAATATAAGGTTACATATCCCAAAAAAGTCGATATTTTTATTTTTTCCATCTCGAACTAATGGAGTACACTTTATCTCATGTATCAAGGAACATTGATGTACCTTTTCTATCTATGAATCCAATACTACAGGGTTCTATTTATACTCATGTTTCTAGGAAGAAGATTCTTTTTAATGTTATGTAACATGAATTGAGTATATAATCAGAAGTTTAGCATCAAATGGATTGGAATCGATTATATGTCTTTTGAGTCATGAATATTGGACTATTAGTTAAGGGGTGACAAATAATCTTCACTATGGTTATTATAGGATAGATTTCCTATCTAGTTCATCTAGATTGATGATGACTATGTAAGGAAAAATCATATTAGGCAATACACCTTATTTAGAAAACCATGACATATATTGATCATTTCTAGGGAATAACAAAGATATCATTAATGGGGTATTTTTGGGAAATACACATAATTGAAGGACAAATATGATTATGGTTTATTAAAGGGGAATCAAGATGATATCATCAATTAAGACATTATATGGGATAAAACTGAGTTGGATGTCCATTATATTTTGGGATAATTAATTATAAAAAATTATGATTCTTATATTCCTAAAATCTGATATGATTTTTGAAAACTATGGAAACCAATTTAGTGTTGCTAAAATGAGCAACAAGATAAATATGAAGATACAAAAACCACATTATGATTTGGAAAATTATCATCGATGGAATATTATATTGTTAACATCCTTAGGGTCTAAATAATTTTGGGAGACAACCCTTGGGATAAGCTCTCATGGGATGAACAAGGTATATTGATTTTTATTTTAATAATCATAAAAATTTTAATTAAATATGGGTTCTTGAACCATTACTATCCAATCTTAGTGAAGTCAATATTTTTTCAGAATAACAATATTTTTTAGATCAACCTCTTCGACCGTCCCGATAAATAAAATGAAATTAATATTAATGTATTGAAGTGAAACACATCCAAACATTATTTATCTTTCTTAAGATGAATGTTTTATTAAATAAATATTGTTTTAAACACTATAGTGATTGATTACTATTTTCCCTTCCCGATCTCAATGTGAAATTATCTAATTTAAGGGGATTATAGCTCATTCCACTATGGGGAGTTTTAGATTAACATACACGGGAGAAAATTTCATATATAAATATTTTTATTCATCTTTTTAACATCTTTTCATGATATACTATCTTTTTTTTCTCATAAATGAGAAATTTTTCTTAAAAGATGAGGGGATTTATTTTTAAAATTACTAATTGATTTTTAACATTTATTAACATTTTATTTTTAGTACTTTTCGAAAATATGGGTTTATTTTATTTTTATATAATTTAATTTAAATAATTTAAATTAATTTAATTCCATTTTATTGAAATTATGGGAATTTTTTTTTCTTCCATCTTATTTTTTATATGGGGGTTGTTTTAATTATCTTTTTTTCATTCCAGCTTTATCTAAATATGTTCTTATAGTTTTATATTTTTATTTCCTTATTATATATTGATAATCATTTGTTAGAATATTATTTTAATTATATTTCACTGGGTTGAATACTATTATTTATTATGAAATAGTACAATCTTTTCCCTTTCTTGATTATTTTTTTCTTGTAATATGGAGAGAAGATAGTTGTGTTTTTTACATCAATTTATGACAATGTATTTTTAATTTTTTAAGGAATAATTAATTTTTATTTCATATACACATATGTTCCAATGGTCTTTAGGAATGTATATGTTATCTATTGAACCTATTATATATTGTAATAGATAAAATATTTATTTACATTGTACAAGTCATTTACAATTTATTTTCAATTAATTTATATTTTCATGTTATGTCTATAGGGAGTAATGATGGATTTTCCAATTATTGAGAATGAAACAAATACACTTCCATTGATTCAAATCATTTTTCATATTATTCCAAAGTTTACTTAATGGATTCCTCAATAGTGTTATTCTCAGTGGAATACAACTCTCTTTATCCTGTTTTCATCCTCCTCGCAGATCCTTTCCCATGAGATCTTATGACTACACCTCAACTACCGCTCTTAGGGTATTCAGTCATCCCCTCCTATACAGTGGTTCTTATCCAATAGCCCCCTTCTATATCTATTTAAAATCCCCTAATATATTAGATACCTATTGGGGACATCCATTCTTTTTTGAAAAATGAGGCTTTATCGATGATTTTTTATTTTCTTCCTATGAAGTGGTTGTTGAGTTCCCTATCAGGACACATGAGGTCGGGTTTGGAGGAGATGATCCCTTTCTTCCCCCTGACAACATTTTCATACCTCATAGTGTGTTGAGCCTCCATAATAGGACTATTTTCCCAAATCTAAATCCATTTATATTGGTATTTTTTGTGTGAATATGTCATAAGGGCATGGTCTCAATTCCCCTAATTAGTTATAAAATGAAATTATAATCTATTTGTTTGTTTCCTGGATGATTATTTTGGTCATGATTACCCTAATAATGAAGTTTATATGAACATTCCTCGGCATCCCATTATACTTCAAAACCCTAGATTAATCCATGACCTATAAAATTATATTGATTCTGTTATCTATCCAGATCTGTTAACATTATAGTTGTAAGATGCGGGGTTGACTTCGGATTTCACATATAAGGATCATTCACACCCCCTCTCAGTTCATGTCCTAATTAGTATTGATGTGGTTGTTTCCTTGTGAGAGTCATTGATCTATTCTTTATTAACACCATTTCTTTTGGGATTCCACCCTTATGTTCATTCACTCTAGGTCGTTCATGTGCTTCATTCAAAAATGGATGTCTCCCACAATGTTCATGTTTTCGGTTTCAATAAATCCTTGGAGGTGAAGTGGGGGAATCTCAGGTTTTTAAAGAACCTTTCCTTTTTTTGGATGTGATTTCTAATGTCACTCCTTCAGTATCTTACGTTTAACCTCAATAGATAAACCCTATATATTAGGAGGGAATTTTTGTGGACATTGGGTTGTTCTACCCTCCCCCATTTCTCTCCCCCATCCCATAACAGTAGATACTTGTTAGGAAATTCATTCATTTTATCCCACTATGGTGTTTGTTCCATCTAGATCAATGCCTCAACAACACATAAATTTCCATTTGTAATTGGATGTTCCCCCAATTCCCCAAATAGAATGAAACCATAGACACTTTGTGACCACATCCCTTGTCCATTAAAATTGATACAATGAATTATCACCAGTCAATATAGTGTTTGTGTTTTTTCTCCTAATCGTCATACCATTTTTTCACACTTCAGAGCTCATTCTGACAGGGAATATGAATCCTCTTATTTCAGTCAAAGTTATTATTGAAATTAGGGGCCCAATCCAGGCATCTCAAGCTTCAATTATCACTATCCGCCTCATGAATTATCAGTGTCTGGGAGGTTGGGTGAAATCAGATTTCATCTCTTTTGATATTCATCTTAATAAGGAATCACTAGTTACGGTCCATTAACACAAAAATCAGTCCCCTATGACAAAATATTTTTATCTCCATCATTGTATAGATAAATATATGATTGGTGAACCAGATAATCTAGACATTGGGATACTTTGGAACAACATCTTTTCAGGTTATAATATTTAATCCTCCAACCAGTATATCTCCACAAAGGTCAACTATATCAATATTAATTTATACATTTACATTTAATATTTTCTTTTTGAGGCCATATATTGGGGAATTTTCAAGCATGACATGAACATAATAAACCATGGTTATGAGGCTTATATGGTCATGGGATATTTGAATTCCATATTGGATACATCATAGAATAAAAGAGCATGAAATTTCGAATGAAGGGATGGGAAAGAGTTTTCTTCATTTGATTGCTACAATGGTCTTATAGACATGGGATTCTCATTGGAAAAATATACATTGTGTATTAAATAGAATAAGAACTGGGAATCATGGTTTTTTTTGGACTATTTAAAGGAGAACATCTAATACATTTTATCCTTTCCCAATTCCATTGTTGAAATCATGGATTGGGATATTTCAAACCACTCCACTCTCTTCATTCCCCATGGTGGTTCTATGGAAGGGAATGTATAATTTATTTACTCGAGTCAGTGGGTAGCTGGCCCAACCATAATCTAGAGGTGTTCTCATCAAGGAATAAATTCATAAAGTATGGATCATGGGTTGGATTCTAGAATAAATTAAGGTTCATCAAATAGAACATTAGGCATGGGATAATATCATTCATTCTGTCTTAATAGATTTGGTTGTTATAAAATTCGACATTGAGTAGTTCAATATATATCTTGAAATAAAATCGGATGATGATATTATTATTGTGGTTATTATAAATATGTTCTTGGATGAGAATATTATACAGATGGGAAGACCATTAATAGAGAAGTCAAGTGAGACCTGGTTGAAAATGCGGACTAAAATACTGATTTCCTCCATGAATGTGATAAGGAATAGATCATATAGAATTATCGAAATATTCAACTTGATTATAGTTCCATTTACCATTTATTCTAATGTGGTAGGATGGAAAAATACCTCATAAATTTACTCAATACTTGCAGGTAGTCACCAAATATGGATGGATAGATAATCAAGAGACCAAGAGTACATCATTGATTCCACTATGTGGTAAATCTCTCATGATAACAATCATTTTTTAGAACATACTGGTAAAGGATGAGATTTGTTAATAAGATTATGGCCTTAATACTATTTTGTCTCATAAACCTAATGGTTTTTTGGATCCTTATATATTATACCATGGGGAACAATCAAAATTGATCATGGGGAATTCATAAAAAACAATTTTCAAGGGTTGACGGTGAGATTTCCTTGAGTGGATTGTTCCACCACTTATATTCTCATTCCTATGTTCATGGATCATTATCCTCCAAAATAATATAGACTAATAATTTTATGAAACATAATATATGAAATACATATTAATATTATTAGCATGATTCTTGTATCTTACCTCCATAAGTGGATTAAGGGGGATAAAAATAGTTTTTGCTTTTGTAGGTATACCCAAAATAGTCATTCACTTAACCAATTAAATGGTAGGGGATTTAAAAATGAATTTCATAGGGAATAAAATTAATATTTACCATGATATAGTAATCTAATAACAGATAAATTAATAGATTTTCATATTCAATTACAATATATTTGAGGGATTCTCTTATAATGTGACTGATATCTTCCTTAGGTGAATATTCTCTTCCATATTTTCAATCAAATTATTCTAGAAAATAATAGGTTTTTTATATATATCTATGGGAAATTGAAAGGTGATCCCATTTCTCTTAGCATATTCATTATGGATCCAAACACTTCCGTATTTTATATGATCAAAAAAATGAATTAGGGGCTTATTCATCCTATTCGGTGCTGAAAAAACTTCATCGTGGTCACACATATCTTCATTAATAATGATTTTATTATATTAAATAAAAAAAATTTGTCCATCCATGAGATCAAACATATCAATGACATATAAAACAATTTGGGTGGTAATATTATTGAAAATCGATTGAAATGTTTTTTCATTTCCTGATACTACTCCAAAAGAAGGATGAAGAGTATTGCAGAGAATATGGGGGTTCATAGAATAATTTCTGATGGATTATCAATGGGATCCATTCTATTTGGGTTTAATTCATATATATCTCCTTTAACGCATGGTTAGATAATTATTCAATCATATTTTTAACTTATCAAATTGGTTCTTCTCTATTATGGGTCTTCTCATGCTTGTCAATTTCCTACATACATTGATACCCATGAGTGTTTTATTAACAATAAATTCCCAAAAATCTATTATGTAAATCATTGAGAATAACATTTTAGGATTTATATGGGGCGTTCAAGAAAATGGTTTGTATGATTTGGATTTTTGGGATACAATGGCTAAAGAGGTGGATGATGGGGGCATCAATATATGAAGTGTTATCGAAAACATGAATTTTTTTCCATGAAATAGGAACAGTATCTCATAGAGGGTAGATCCTGATTGGAATGTTTTATAGGGATACTGTATGGTTCCCATTCAAAAAAAATTAGGAAGGAGGATATCTGGTGTATGAGACTCAGTCTTTCAACCCATAACCTGCATGCATGATAATTCATAATGGATAGTGAAAAGTGGTATATAATAAATATTGAGGGATTCATGGATGGGAAATGTATTTGGTTTCCCAATACATTTAGTTCATGAATACTCATTTTCTCGTGCCAGTATGTTTCCCACCCCAATCATTGAATTTTATAATATATAATAAATGGTGGTATTTAATGGTATTTTAATCAATATTAATCCTTAAAATATCTTCTTTTGAGGATGTTCTTCAAGAATTTTACTTACAACTGGGTACTATTAGATCCTATATGAATAATATAATCATTATATATGGGTATAAATTCTATATTTGTAGATAAAATCCCACAAAACTCTACTTTCTTTTGTAGAATATGAGAAAACACAGTCTTCTTATCAATGAGGGTGTGTGATGTAAGTGGTTTACATCATTTCTAGGTGTCGATATTGAAGTATCCTTATGGAATAAATATACTCTAACATATTATTTGATGCAGATTGGGCCTCATCAGTCCAGTAGAGCATCATCCCATTCAATGGGATTCATGTCTAGGGGATCGTGGGAAATAGATTCCTCTACATATGGTTTGATTATATGAACAATTATATAAATGAATGAATGGTGAGAAAAAATTTTATGATTCTTGGCAGTGGGAGAATCCATAATGAACATGACAGGGAACAACATTATTTTCAACAAGGTCGATCATGGAAATAAGGATTAGAGTGTGATTCATGGAAACTATGTTAGTGACTTATATAAGATAGTGGGAGCTATTCCCATCTATATGGATTCTCATAGAAGGAAGTATCTGTCTTCTGATGTACCATAGACAATCAATTTATTTGAGTATGTTTCTATAGATTCATATAGATAGTGTAATATTTACAAATGTTTATTACTGATGAAAAATTAAAAAAATGTATGGTAGATGGGGTTTTCATGATAAAACGGGGTTGATTTTTATGGATTTCACTATTTATTATGGATAGGGGGACTCCCTCAATTCCAAAGCTTCATCCATACTCATGGGGTAGGAGTTTCTTCACAATCAGGGTGCATTAATGTATCTGGTGGAATTTTCCTCCACTATTATTCCTAAGGGCATCTGAGATGAAATCAACACACAATGGGAAATCACCTACCATGTCCACAAATGTAATTATAATATTTATTGGAACCAAAATTTCACTCACACATGGATAGAGGGAATCAAGGTAGAAAAATTCATTCCAATAAATGAGAGTACATGTATCACCTTTACTACCCCTAGATTCCATTCCATATATATGTTATCCTGATTACAGAGGAAACATTGGGTATTCATTATTTTAGTCTTCCTAAACCTAGTTGGGAACCACTAATTAATTAATAAATTTATTAACAATTAACGGTTTTTATGTGATTGTGGCCATAAAAAGGGATAAATTGTTGTAACATTATCTCTCTCATGGTGTTTTAATGATAAGAAATGGTATCCTGTATTTTTAGGTATTTTATTTAAGTGTGATTTAGTGTTTATAATTAATATATTGGTGTTGAATCATGTTAAACTAGAATAATCATGATGAACTCTTTGATTATTTTTTAGGATCAAACTGAATACCATTTTCTTATATTCATTAAATTGATGGAGGTTATAATAGAAATATAAGAAAATATTTATATATTTTTTAGTATACTCATCAATATTGTTGTAGCGAGAAGCATTAGAAAGTTGATGCAGTGTGGTAGAATATATGTTAACTTACAGAAAATAAAATTTATACCCTAAAAGTCACACAGACAATTTTTGTATATGATCTAAAAAACTAGTGACTGTTTTCCCAATGAAGTCAGATCTATGAAATCTATCAGGTACTCGGTGGAGGTAACCTAGTATCTTATGGTGATGGGATGAGTATTCTATTTTATCATTTATAAAAATAGAAAAAATGACCTTCTCGTCACATTAATGCCTGAGATCATCCCTCATAATTGATTAATGTTCATTTTTGTTAGATAATGATATAAATAGAAGAAATAATGAGTTTTTTATATTCATCTAGATAGTCAATCATATTGTGAAACATCTATATACTTGAATCATGATGTAAAATCATTAAAATTATTCAAGCTCTCTTATCTAAGATCCAACCCTCATTAATCAATCATAAATGCTATCTCCATTTTCATTATCTATCTATCTATCTATATATATCTCTCTCCCTATACACATAAATCACATGGGATAAATGATAGAAATTATAATGGATATTTTCTTTAAAATTTATATATTCTCACATAGACATCTACCATTATTTCTTGTGTTCCTATTAAAGCTATGAAATGTATGAATTTTCAAGATCCATTAAAAACAATGTATTTTTGATTAATCGATCTACATTAAAAACAATTAATGTTTTCTACTTGAGTCACTATAAAAACCTTGAAAATTTATTATTAATCCATTTATCATTAATTTAGGGGTTTATATTTAAATTAACATTGTGTTCCATTTCTATATTCATCATATATTTTATTTTCACTCTCCATACATTATCGCATTATATCACCCAATACCAATTTTCATAATTTCCTATAAATTCATTAATATTCATAATCTGTTTCGATATAAAATTTTTAATAAGTATAAAATTCTTCAACTAAAATTCCATAAATTCCTCACTTTATCTTTTCAAAATTATTTTTCTGAATGTTCATTTAATATATAAGTCATTAATATTTAAAAAATAAATCCATCCCCACAATATTCATAATTATCTAAAAAACTATGCATAGGTTTTGTCATTATTTTTTCAACTATTTTCAATGTGAAAGTAATTAATTCTAAATAAAATATGTTACCACCTTCATCGATAGTCATGGAAGACATTATCAAATTAAAAAATATTTTACTCTCTATTTTCAGTAATATCTTTCGCAGGGTCCTATAAGTCACATGTCCACTTTTATTTCAGGGTTTGGCCTTTCTATCAAAGAATAATAGTATTGTTCAATAAATAGTTTAGATTTTTATGGTCACATGAATCATATTTGTGTGAGTTTGGAATAGATTAATGGTATTATATTTGGGTTGGATTATCTTACGAATGGTCACTTTAGTGTTGTGATCTATGTGTCACGATCTTAGTGCGACGAAATTTCCTAACATTTATACATAATGAAATTTCATTTAATATAAAATCCTTATATAATTTTTCATATCCTCCCATTCACTTATATTCTTGACATTTCATAGTGTATATAAGATTCCTACATTATCATGATAAAAATGCATAGATCATCAAATATAATAGCCACTTAAATGGTTGTAGATTACATTAATGAATTGGTAGAACATTGAGTTAGAACTAATTATAAAGGAATAACAATACAAGTCCGATAATTCATAACATGTGATTAAATATCATCATTAATTCCCACAACTAAATTTCCTACCCGTGTACTATTATGGGAAACTGAGTGATGCATTCATCCCTTGAATAGACTATAACCTACAATTACATTGTTATACCTTCTATCCATGTCTATAGTGGGTAAATTCTCTGATGAATGGAATATTAAATATAGTTTATTTATAAACCTATAATACATAATTTTTATATAAATATTCTAATCAAAATTACATCCATTTCCAAATCATAAGACACATTTATACACATCTTTTTATTATTTGTTATGGAAAACCCAAATATAATGATAGAATGAGGGTTTATACATTTTCCATCAAATTATATTAAATAATGATTTCATGTGGTCCTAAAATATTTTGAAAACAAGTATAGAGTTTATGAAAAAACACATAGTTGAAACAACATAAGAGGTTATCTAGGTACCACATAACTATCTACAATAATAAAGGCTTCATTCCCGATCATCTCATCATGTGGATCAATTAAAATAATACATTCCATTTAGAACATAAAGATATATGTTTTATTCTATTGGATGAGAATAATATTTATGAAGAAAAAATAAATGTATAAATGTACTATTAATTCAACTCCTCCATGACCTCCTAGTATGATGCTAAGAAAAATCCAATATTTGATTATGATTTAGTGAATGAATCTGATAAATTATTTAGGAATTAGCCTTTACCACATACTAAATAAATGAAGTGGACATTTTTTTGTTAATAATTGTGAAGAAGGATATCACAATAGATATTATGTGTCCAAAAATATAGAACTACGGAACTCTAGGTACATATTTATGGGAATTAATGCATGGACAATATGAACAATGGGGTTATATGGTTATTTTGGATAGAAAATATAAAATTTAACTTCTATATTCATCATGAAGTGTTTCAATGGGTATATTCTTCTATACCATTATTCTCATATGGGTGATATAGAATGACATTTGTTATTATGGTGTGGTTAGAGAATCATGAAACATGGTCTATCATTTTGGATATGAAAATGTTGACTATGAAATATTGATTTTGGAAATATGTTTATTTTAGGGAAGTACCCATTTCAAATATTTATACGATATCAATTATTTTATAGCTTGATATAAGAACATTTCAAGAGGTATAAATTTCATTACATTATTGATATTCCATTGAGTATATTATCCCTTCATTTGGGTCGTTATGGATATCTAGGAAATACTGAAGGATATGAGGACAGTTGTTAAGACTCTGGTAAGCTATCAATGTTCAATTTCATCGATTTTTATGATAAACTATTTTGAATGGTTATATATGATATTCATAGTTGATATAAATATCGATCAAATAATAATTATTTTCTTGGCAATATCATTTCATCCTTGAATGACTATGGCTTTAACTGTAATGTTTACAGACTCGACCAACAGGATCATCAATTTGGGTGTTTTTAGGGAAGGGTCCTCAGACACTTTTTCAACATCCTATAAATATAGTCATTGACGAGTTAGATGGAGTCATTTTCCAATGATTTTAATGGTCAACACCAATATCATGACATAAATTCCATCCTTGTATAGTGGCATTGGGATGAAATTTATTATACTAATGTTGGGATATTATCTTATCTTTGAAACATTTTTTCATATTACGTATTCATGTTCATTGTATTGAATACCCTTTATTATGGATGTTTTTATAATTGAATCATTGAAATGGGTAGTCTATAATGAATGATTTTGATCAAAAGACATGGTAACACATGTGATCTTCCCAATAACTATTAATTGATGAGTTGATGAATGTTAATATTACAGTGAGCTGACCAAGAAATATGTTTTGAAAATGTTATCAATTTAATGTTTATATTTTATGGATCCAGTTGGATATGAAGTGGTATAGAACCCTATGTCAATATAAATAATAAACTTGTACTGGTTCCCAATTTTTTCACATTATGGAATTATATTTATTTTTCAGCAATCACATTAATGGGAAGGATGTATATTTTTGGGTTTGACTCCATGGTGGAATTAAAATAAAAAATATAAGGAATAAAATAGATCCTATCAGCATAACACTTGAAAATAATCTTGTGAAATTCCATTAGTATATTTTAGAGTTTGGTGTTTTGGGGATCACCACCAATGAAATGTTGAACATTATAATCCATAAATAATAGAGTTGACATAATAAGAATTTAAAAGGGTTCTTCAACTATAAAATTGATGAATTTCTTGGTGACACCTGTGAACCCAATGTGGTATAAAAATGTTCCTTTAAAAACGTTATATTTAGTTTTCATTATTCAACCTATTTTCATTTATATTCTTGAAGAGGATGAAAGAGTCGTAGTAAATGTTAGAGTATCGCGTACATTTTTATAGAGGTAATATGAAAGATGGTTTTGTATATTTGGAAACCATGGAGGAAGTGCTACATTAAATGGGTCATATAATGAGTCTTGTGGGTGAGGGGTGGGAACATTTCAATACCTTATTAGTTCCTAGAATATCCATACCTGTTTTGGAATAATATAACCCCTTGTCACTCATCAAATATAAACATAATGTTGAAATATTGTAAACAAACATCCATATCTACCAGATGATGGTTTTGAAAACTATATACTTTCTTTCCCTCCATATTAAGATGTTATTTTTTATCTCTTACAAACCCAAAAATATTAGTTATCTATGTGGGATGATTTGGAGGATTTCATGGATGATGATGTTAAGGGATATGTCTTTTCCAGTAATGAACCATTCTATAGTAAACTGGGACACAAACCCCAATCATATAATTTTCTAAAATGAAACTACTTTTTTCTATTTTCAGTTCTTTAAATATCATGTGATGATGAAGATGAGTTTATGATACACCAAGAAATAATAATTTTTTTTTGTAGCATCAAGGGCATGAGGATATCTCAGTGTCTTAATCAAAATCCTTCACTACTAGTGATGAAACCACAATTTCTATTACTATTGAATGAATCGTATGAGTTGAGGCATATTTAGTGGATGTTCAAAGCAAACACATGAAGACTCTATCTTTATTGGACAATATATTTAGGTTTGATTCATTAAAAATATCTATCATTCCATAATAATCACAATAAAATATATTTTTTAGGGATATTAGTGAATTATTGTGATGAAACTAACCATCATCCATCAATAGATCCAAAAACAAGTTATGAAGAATTTTGAAATGAAATAAGGTGTGTTAAAGGACATGTGAATGGATTTTATAGATTAATAAATATATATACGTGTTAATATAGCTATGGTTGAGGATTTATTTCCCTGGGTGAACCATTAAGGTTATTTAGGGTAATTTAGTTTAGTGTACCAAATGGGATCCATCAAAAGAAGGCACCACAAAAAAATATCTAATGAATTAGTAGAAACTATGAAGTTTGTTTTCCACTAAATAATAAATGAGTTATTAGTGATGGGTGATATTTATTTTGGTCATTATTATGGGGTATCAACAATATAATTCCTTAATAATAATGAGAGTAAGGGTAAAAATAAAATATTAATATATTAAATTTTCATATTCTGGAGAGAAACATATGATACATTGGACAAACAATAGTAATATCACTATATGTGTTTGAAAACCAAGATGTAATGGATATTATTGCGGAATTAGAATACCAAGATATATACAGGTGATTAAATATATCATTCATAAGTTCTAATCACATGAATTTATATTATCTGACACTCAAATCTCATTAGTATATTGTAGCTCAAACCAATAGTCCATTGTCCTTTAGAAATCTATGAGATTTCCATTACAAATATATTTATAGTTATTGATCTATGGGAATCAAATTTAAGAACTAATCCACTAAATACCCATTCTTGATTGAATTTTCACCACCCTGGGGATTTATGCATTTGGATATAGGCTTACCTATGTTCCCATGTAGAAAATTATTAATGATTAGTACAAGACTGAGAAAACTAGGTTGGATCTTTCAATGATTAAGGATACATTTTTCATATTGATCATTGGTACATGGATGTTCATGGGTTACCAAAATATATTGTGATGGTGTGTGATCATGGAAAAATTACTACTTTAATTATATCCCTCAAAATAAAGTTTTTAGACAGCTATCCAATGTTGAGGACAAAATAAGTGATCATGAGAGACTCCATCATGAATCTATGATTGCAGTAGAGTAGTATTCAACTATAGGAAATAAGCTAGTGGAAGTAGAGAAAATATATGACATAATTCATCCCTTGAATTATAGTGCTATTAATAACTAGGAGTGATAATTCATCCGACTCTAACTATAGATGGAACACTAGTTGTAGCAACCAATAAATATGGGGTCCTACGCATATTTTCTAATCCATTTGAAAGATAATTTAACTCTATGGGTTTCCCAACCTATTTTTAATTAATGATAAAATTTTAAGTATTTTAATTTTTTTACATTGTGGATTCAAATGATTCCCCATATATAATTCCTTATAACATATTAATCAGAAAATTGAAAATATTTTAAAATTTTAATCGAGTATATCATTGTACGAGAATAAATTAGGTGAATCATAATATCTAAAACCATTAATCAACAATACAATTTATAAATCCTTCTATTATGTTTTGAAAATATTCTCTCGTATAGGTATAATAATGTTTTATGTGTTACAGATGTACCATCACATTAAGTCGGAGAAATTATACATTCTAATTTATTGAAAATTTTCATTTTTTCAATAAAATTTATATTAACATGGATATATGTTATCTGAACACCAATCCCATATAGAATCACTATAATATAATTTTATCTTATTTGATTTAATTCATACTAATATTTTACGCATAAAAATATATAGGGAAGATAGATATGTGACACATATACTATCATCATAATCTAATGGTTTTTTTTGAATTCGGGGTTGTTCAATAACTCACCATAGAAAAACCATGAAATAGGGATAAATGAGGATTTCAAAGCATATAAGGGTTCATTTAACCTAATGTTTCAACTTTCTATATTTCCCAAAAATATTATAAAATAATATATGAATTTATTTGAATTGTGGTATAAATTATTCCCAGGACAATGGAACTATAAATCATAGAGACCCTACTTTTAGGGTTTAATGATAGCCTTCACATGTTTCGTTCTTTTTATATTTTATTTTAAACATCTTATTATATATATGATATGGATAATCCTACTATATACTAGCCCATATATTTATCACAATTATTTTTTACTTTTTACCTGACTTTTCGGGTGAATTTTTTATTAAAAATCATAGAATGATGCAAAGGCTATGAAAAGTGACTTCCTAGGGAGTGGAGACTAAACTATTTCTGTATAATACCCTTAAATTTTTCCATCTATGATTTTACCGTGTATCATTATTTTTGAATTTTGGGTTCATGTATGGTAAAAATATTAAGATTATATTTAATGTGGAACCTCATTGAAAAAAATGACATCAATATTTTAGGTCATAAACCATTGACTAAAATATAATAAGGTATATATAATAACATTGGTGTGTTAAACCCAACATGAATGGAGATATCAAAAATTTTATATTAATAATTGAAGAAATGTGAATATATTTTATGATTGTAATGGTTAGACCAGAAATGTTGATGATATATATTTGATGATAATAGTACCATATTAACCCACCATAAATTAATTAGGGATATTTGTTTTTATAGAAGGGGTCCTGGATTCATGAACATATGTAAAAGACATAATGGTATTAATAGTGATGAAGTATGTGATTTCATATCCCAAATGGGTCACAATACATAGTGCATCCCTTTGAACAATAATCATGGAATGATAACAATAAAAATCATAACACGAGTATTCTTAATCCAATGTGATGAAATGGAATCAACACGTTCTAGATGACAAAAGAACAAATTCTATTTATGGGTTCCATATCATAATTTTAAGGGCATAATTTGATAGTGGAATATATATTAAATATCAAAACATACCTCAAGTTAGAAGAACAATCATCTGGCATAGATATTACTATGTAAAAATCTTGTCTACTTTTTAATAAGATGCACTCTAAACTAGTAGTCATGAATAACTTTTCATAATATAATCACAAAATATATGAAGTATGAGATATTAAAGGATTATAATTATATTTTTATTGGAAAAAACCTATCATCCATTGTAATAGTTTTGGTTTTTATGGATTATTTAAACTGAGTGGATGTATATGGTGATTTTTGGTCGGGTTTGAAATATATTATTCAAATGTAATTATATACCCAACAGAAATGGGTATCTAGAAACCTATATCTCTAAACAATGGTATGTATGGTTCTCATCCTAAAATGATATTAATAAGGAAAGATGATGAGAATGATGAATCCCTTATTCTATGATGGTGGAGTAATAAAATAGTTTATAAATAGATTGTGGGGCAACATATTAGGTAGAATATATTGAAGTCACTATGTATCACGTTTTTATAATAATTAATCTAAAAAATGTTAATATATGATATCTACAATGATATATGGATGCTGTGAAAAGGGTAATATGTTGTAGAATCTTCCTAGGGTCAAGCTATATATTCTAAATGTGGATGTGAATAAACGGAGCCAAAAAACATGAACATGACCCTTGGAATTAAGTAGTACTTTATCCAAGAGAACACTTATGGATAACGAACCACACACTACTAGATATCAGATACATTTCACTCTCATGAAAATAATTTATGATATATTCAAATTAACTTGCCTAATAATATCAACTTCATGAAAGGTAGACCACATGTCATGATTTTTAACATAATATGAAAAAGAATGACATGTCAGGAAATCGATGGACTTTTGATGAGGGCTATAATATAGAGATATTCTTATATATATACATATCTCATTAGGAAAAATTATATGGAATTATTTTAGTATCTAAGCAATTTGGAAAACTCAATTTAAACAAATGAATTATTAGAAACTAAATAAGATCATGAATTTTATTAACATGAAGTGGGGGTATGTCAAAATTTAGTAATTTGAAAGCCTCTAAATATCATTTAGTAATTTTTAAATATCCACATATAGCTCTTAATGGACCGTCAAAAACATTACCTATTATTTTGGTGAAAATGAAATGGAATGAATGAATAACCTTCTGAGAGAGGGATGATTGAAACCTGATATGAATGAATAAGAATATCAACCCCAACGAATGGATGAAAAGGATGTAGTACTATTGTGCCTTGGATAGGCTTTCCAGATGTACCTTTTATCATGTAATAATTAGAACCAAGATATATGTAGTCATAAAATTTATCTCTACGCATATATTAATCGATTGGATAGAAAATGAATCTGTTTTTCCTTTTCAATGGTTTTTAATAATAACCTAACACTAACTGGTAAATCCATACAATTTGAATATTTACGTAGATCATGTACGTATCTAAATGAATCAAGTCATTGGGATTTGACCACTATAACTAGTTTATTGTTAATCATGAGTAAACATATTTCATATAGATTAGGATAATGTGGAAAGAACATTATATTTTGTAGTTTAAGGTAATTAATCAATGATGATGTTTCTAATATGACTTTTCCATGTGGATCATATCAATTCATATATTAGTCATTTTCAATAAAATAATGTTAACTCTAGGAATCTGGTTCTTCTTCAAACAATGTGTAGCCATATAGAGAATTGTATAATAATTATATTCAATAATCATATTTTGATAATTGTTGAGATGCAAGAATGTGTGACATTGAGGGTATTTGAATCATCTCAAATTGATATGGAATTTATGCATCATAACATTATAATGTATAAACCAATGGAATTTATATGTGAGTTGGAATAAAGGAACCGTGTGTAACAGATAGATTACAACCACACAATTAGTAAATAGTGGGTGGGGTTAAAGGATATACTCCTTTGGATAAGAACAATCCCATTAATGGTAGAAAATATATAAAGTGAAAATATCAATTCGAATTAAACATTTTCTTCAGTAGTTGGATACAATATCAACAAATATATTTAAAATGAGGAGGATAACATATTTTATAAATGTCTAATATCGTTAATAAAATATGCAGTCAAGGAATTTAAGACCCTTTTTATTCAAACTTCTATGTTATAAAGGTGGATTATTGGAAAAATTGTATTAAGAATTGTCTTATGAACCCAAATATAAATTGTTATGTGTTGAACACATTCTCAGAGTAAGGGGATATAAAATAAAATTTCATGAGTACACAATCAATTTATATAGAGGGAAAAATCATTATATATATGTTTCACCATCACAAATAATAATATTCCAATTGAAAAATTTATGATTTTATATAAGCTGAATGAAGTTTTAAAATAATTCATTCTTACACTAATGGTCAATTCATTATGCATACATTTTTAGGGTAGTTGTTATACATAACATATTTTAGAATTATAAATTTTTACATTAAATTTTTTTAATTGTATATAATTCTATTTTTAGTGAGAAAAAACATCAACATTAAAGATGAAACCATTTATGAGTTATCAACTTGAAATAACTTTGTATGTCTTTAATTTTTCATTTTTAGGTTCTTATTGTTGGAATGAAATCTGGTGACATATGTTCTTGGTTATTAAACATTGATCACATGCGATGAAGGTTTTTTTATTGTAACATCAATTGAAATTTGAGATAGTACAAGGAAATAAAAGAAATGAAAACATGATTTAAATTTCGTGATTAATTCTAATTAATATTGACTCATGTGCTAGTTTACACAATTTATGATCATATTGATTCATAAAATTATTTTTTGTAGAGGGGATGAGAGCCCATATCCATTGTGATATAGTAGGATAAAATCATTGAGTTGGAAAAAAATAGGGAATTGGATAAAACATTATGAAAAATTCTATAATTAGATATCCAAGAGTCACAATGAATAATGATATGATAAATATCAAAACAAATATTGTTCTATGAATAATATGTAATCCTAGTGTAGATTATAATGAATAAAACCGAATTTTGATGAAGGGGTAAAATTCAGTGAGATGGTATATTTATAATATTGTGGTTGAGATTAAAATGATAAATATGGTAATAAATGTGTATAACATAGTAAATAAATGAATGATTTATGTAGTTCTTTATATAAAATGGTTTTATCCATGTATAGGTATATTAGAGGGATTCCAAATGTGAATTGGAAAACCCATACACTCTGATAGATTGAAGAATTAGGTATGCACAATGATTTTCAAGAGGTGTTTGAGATAAGAGATTTGGAATTCACTACATATCTCATGAGAACATGAATCAATCCACACATAGTTCTTGGAAATCTCAATGTTGAAATAACCAATATGAAGGATACAATTGGGTCACATAATTATATTTTCAGGTTTTGGTAGTAATCCCAATGTGTATAATTAATACTGTGGTCACTAGTATTAAACTCGGAGTGATTTATAGATGGGACAATAATATGATGTTTGTGTGATGACACACCACTTATAATAACATATGTCAAGACACATGTTGTTTGTAAAAGGGATATTCTATGTATATTTGGATGATTTGTTGGAGATATGGTAATTAAATATAATATTTTCCCATTTTAGGGAGAGAGGAGACCTAATTTGAATATGGTTTATATGTAAGAATAAACTAAAATGGTTCCATCAAAACTCATAAACAAGGGTTGAATTTATGTTAGCAGTTAATGGCCACATCACCAGTGTAATCCAAATCAATTAAATAGAATATATGTCTAGTCTAGGGATGAGATATCCATGAATCACTACATTTCCAATGGTGATGAAAATCAGGGCACAAAATTTATATTAAAGGATAATTTTGCCTTATATCTGAGGAAAACTGAAATTAGGATACAAAAATTTTTCTACAACCCTCACAATCTAATAATACTGATAAACCTCATATAGATCAATATCTTACATAATGTTTTTTCATTTTTATTTCACATTGAATTGTTCACCCTATGATGTTTAATGAAATATTGGATTGACCACTCTAAAAAGTTTAATGTCATATGGGATGGATTATATACAATATAGTTTATGTTGATTCAAAATAGACGACGTGTCATGTAGATCAACATTTTATGATAAGGGCCATCATGTCTTATCGATTAGGATTATACATATAATACTATCTCAATAGAGTTTAGTGTTATTAAAAAAGGATGTTTTGTATTTATGTTTAAATTCTCATATATAGGACATGGTTTTCCACTTGTTAAACTAAATATGATGATAAAAATTATTTATCAAATATGATCCTACAAAAATTATTTATTCAGAATCCTTCAATTAGTGGAAACTTGATACTTTATAATTCCATTGTAATTCAGGATTACTCCACACCTCAGGGGACCTTAAATATGACATTATGTCTTTTCCAGTTTGGATAATGATTATTATGTTTCGTCCAATGTATCAAGGGAGTCATTATCTCTATAAATAATTCCTTAATAACGAAGGGGTAGAGGAAAACCATCTTATCTGTTGAACACTTTTAATTATATTAATAGTTCCCAATTTCATAAATAATTCATAATTGGGTAACATATTGATTATTGAATTCATCAATTTTTATTTAAGGCAACTCATTCCAAGATAGTTCATCACTAATGGTGATTATATATTAGTAAAAGTAATATATAGTAAAAAATATTTTTTATATATCATACACAATGTATTATCACATCTATAATGTGTAAATATAGGTTGTGACTCAATAATCCTGCAAATAATTAATAATATTATCTACTGAATATTTATTTCATTTATCCACTACAATCTGAAGAATATTAGAGAGAGATTTTTTAAATTAACTCAATATATCATTTTTACTACATGATAGTGGATTAGAGGTCAAACTATTTTTTTACCCATGATTCAATATCATCTCATCAGAAGCAATGGAATTCATGTTGTTGTCTATCCAAATTATGTGAGGCATGGAAAAACTTGTATTTAAGTTGGAATTAACGCAATTGATGATAAATCCAAATCTAAATTCACATTGAGATATATCCTTTACTAAATTGGAGAATAAATTATCGACATCATGAATTAATGTGAACTAGTTGGTAGTGGTAGGGATGTGTGAACAAAGGAAATCTAAAACAATATATAAAGTGTAAAAGAGTTTATGGTAGCATGTGACATTATTTTGTGGTTATGAATGGAAATAATGTATACATATATACGGAGTTTCATTTCGGCATGTATTGTATGAAGTCTTTTTTATTAATGTGTAAAAGTATCTAAGTCTATTGATTTGATGTTACATTGTGGTCCCTAACTAATTACAACAAAATGATTTAGTATGAACATACTTTATGATGTTACCTTGAGTGGAAGATGCGTGTTTTTTGAATTATCTTTCTTTTAATTTCAAATTTCGTGATGACAATTTGTTAGGAGGTTGATGGAGTATACACCTAATGAATATTGCGGTGAATATAGTTGCAACCATAGTGTTTAGATATAGGATAGAATATTATTTTCCATGTTTTAACTAGATATATAGATTCCAATGAACAAAAAAATTTAACATTATTAAACAAGGCCTCATGTCAAATATATTTATAAATTTTGACTATGCATTGTCTAAAATGGTCGCCAGTGAAATGGGGAATTTTCGATAAGCTATTTGTTGAATTTTCATAGGATATGTTATATAGTTGGATTACTAATAAATAAAAAATGATCAAAAATTAATTGAAAATATAATTGTATGTCATTGAATCCAAAAATTGCGATTATAATATGTCAATAGTTGTGTTTTCTATCCAAAAAGTCATAATTGATGGTTTATGAATGCCAAAGTAGATAAAAATATTTTAGGGAAGAATAGTTCAAGGAAATAATATATTTTGAGAATTTAGTATACTTCATGAAATTTATAAAAATACTACATATTATTCTATTTAATCTAATTAATCATGGAATCATTTCAGGATGTTCTAATGGGATTTCAATTGATTGAGATGGATGAGATAATATTTAAATTTCATAGAATATAATTTTGATATAATTCAGAATATCTTCTCTTAGTATAGAAATTTGTGAAATTATAAATGGATTTCGCATATTTTCTAGATATTTATTTAACTTATAGGATAATTAATATATGTTAATTTGACTTGTGCACTACATAAGACATTTGAACTATGTAGAATACAATTTATCTATGAAAGATGCGGGAAATATATTTCGGAAGCCCTAAGATAATTATGTTTTGAGAAAATTTGTTAATGAAATAATTCATTAAATGTATGATATTTCATTACAATATAATAGGTTTATCAATCACATAATTGATTGGACAAGGCCATTATATATTTTTTCTGTTTTATCAATTTTTGTTGCTGGTATAAGATTTATGAAATATGTATTATATTTGAAATGTATGACAAATATTTGAAAACTGGAAAACGGAATTTACCTATGGATTAAAGAATTTATTTACTGTGATGAAAAATTTTAGTAAGAATTATTTTTGTCATGTAATAAATATATAATAATTGTATGAAATTCAAATCAATGTATGATAACGATATTTGAAAAATTGTGAGATTATTATTGGTGAAAAATAGAGTGTCTAAAATTATGAAATTCTGTTAAATGATATTTGGGATAATTATTGTGTATATTTATAAATATAAAACATCATAAAAATAATTTTATATAATATGTGAGTTATTAAAGAACTGATCTTCAATCTAATAGATATGTACATAAAATGATGCAGCAATACATTCAACATTGATATGTTCTGAATCAAAATGAATTTTTTTTGTTATAATGTATATAAACAACCTTCAATGATCTCATGTTCCATTAAGGTGTAAATCATTATTTTTTATGCCAACGAAATGAATATTATCATAACACATTAATTATGTAACATATAGTTCTTCTAAAATTTATTAATTCTTGATGTCACTAAATCTATAAACTCCTCATGCAGAAAAGGAAATTATTGACATCATGAAATGTTTTGATAAAAATCATTTTATCCTTTAAGAGGATTTAAATTATAATATAATGGATTGTGAATTCATAATGTAGAAGTAAATCTTGTTTTCTAATAAAATTAATACATATTATTCTATGTTAGGGGCATATATAAAAGTTATTATAAGAATATACATCATATTGAATAGAAATTCATTAAAATAATGGGAAACCAAATCTAGGTATTTAATATTCCAATGTTCGGTCCAGAATTCTTTTCCATCTACATGAAATCTATAAATGGAAATTATGAATCACAGGAGGTATTTAATATATCCAAGAATTTAAATTATTATAAGGGAATAGATATGAATATGAAAACAAAGAATAATATAATAATAAGGAAGAATAATAATCCAATATTTTTGTGTGGATTTTATGATATATTTGGGAGCCTACCATATAGAAGAAGAAAAAGAGCACCTCAAGGATGAAGAATTATATGAATCCAATTTATCCTATATAATGTAAAAATATTGATAATGTTTTAGATTAAAAGATATTATCTCTAATATGTATTTATGATATCTTATGACATGAATTGAGTGAGTTGATGAATAGATAGAGTCAAAAAAAGAATAAAATATGTAAATAAATATTTAAAATGATGAATAAAAAGTGTTTATTCTAAAAATTCATTCATGGATTATTTAACTATTTATCAATATGAGAGTATTTAGAATATAAATTCTTATGATAATTTGGATGATTTGAATTGAATATGGTATAAATTCATGAACCACTCTTGGAAGCATATCGGTTGCCGAAGTATTTATGTTTAATTAAAGGAAATTATCTATAGATGATAAAAAAGCAGTCTATAAAGACTAAGTGATTATCATATAATAATGTGTTGAATGGAAACACATACAGATAAATTATTTGAATCCATATTACTTATCATCCTTAGGCTATGCATGGAGATCATAGTGTGAATCTATGAAAAAAGAAAAAGGTGATTAAATAACTCTCATATAAAGAGAGAAATGTATGTTCTGTGAGACGATGGAAAGTTTATACAAACGAAGACTCCATGTAGGATATAAAATAATGTAACCATGGTTTCTAATGTTTTATTATATTAATGATACTATGATTGGTGAACATAAAAAAATATTGAAAAGGAGGTATCCTATGAGGAGAAAAAATTAATAATTTAATGTCCACTATTTACCCTATTTACATGTATTAGAACATGTATATATTCTTAGTAAAAAAATAAACATAGTTTTCATAAATGTCAACAATAATTCATAACTAACAAGAGTTCATTCTATAAATAATAATTTTATTTTTTAAAAAATTACTCGGAACCTGATTTGACCTCATGTTTTTGAAGGATCTTAAGGGAAATTTCAATTATTTTTAAATAAATGTTTCCTCAAGATTGATATTATTCTATATTCTAGGGAATTTTTGCTATTTTTTATGCAGAAAATTTTGATAAGTTGTTTCAAGAATTTCATTATATGGAAGAGTATATTCATATTCATGATAATAATAATTTCTATGTATAATCTATGACATTACCAATAAAAAGGAATTCAAAGGAAAAGATGTATTCAATGACATCAATGAATGAATATTAATCACTATATGATGATATGTATACTCTCAATATGAATTTCCTTGGCCTATAAGATAAATCAAAAAAACATTAATCTATACAATATGGAACATCCAAATATGTTTATATGATGAGTGATTCCACACAGTTAATAGAGATTAGTATTCACATTAATTGGTTTAAATAAGGTGTTATAGAAAGATTAAATTTATATAGAGATGACATTAGCACAAGAACATTGAATATTGTATCCCATAAAACAATTCATTCATATAATATTGTATCTGTTTTTTCAAGAATTTTTAAATATATTATAATTTCATTATAAATGAGTACAGATTAAAATACAAAATAAATTCACCACATCATCAAGGGTGATTAAAATTTTGTCCAATAAAAAACTATCCCATAAATGGTGCCATAAATTTTTTTATTCAATCAAAAAAATAGAATAAAACAAAATCTTAATAGTAATTGACTACATCTTACATTACAAGGCTAATTGGTCACTAATTGTACCTCTAGAGGGTTTGTTATAGTTATATAAATTTTTTGGATAAAATTTCTCATCTGTTGAAATCAGAGAATCTATAAAGTAATGGGTTGTATGTTTATAAGGTATGAAAACAACTATAATGAATGAGATATCCCAATGATGAAAAAATATACACAAGAATAATTAATTTGAATTATTGGAAATGCTTTTGAGATTTTATCAACATAACTTGTCTCTATTACGTTGAATATGATTTTCTTAATTCAAGGCATCTTTCATATAATTATGATAATAATGAACCGCCATAGACTACAAATCAATTAATTATGGAAAAAAATCTACATTGGGTATAGAATTAATGAATAAGAGTATATCCAAAAGGAACTAATGAAAAGTAATGATGGATTAAAAAATATAGGAACAAGATGCTTCTATTATGGAAAATAACATCTAAGAGACCAATAATAATTTTACATGATGAAGGTAAATGGAACAGAGGAAGCAAGTGATGGGTTGTTCCAAACCTTCATTTTTTTATCAATGATTATTCCAATATTTACATGGTGATAAATTTCCGGATAATTGGAATTAAAACAAGGATTATAGAAAATGGATATTAATCGAAACAGATGCATGGGATCTCATATAATATTTATAATTCATCTAATAAAATAAAGAATTACCGAAAGAGATATTATTTCTATGCTTATGGATCCAATAAGGAATCTATATCTTACCAACATTGAATTTAAGAATCTATAATAAATTCCCTCTAGCATAGATCCACATGTGTTCCACAAATCTCTGAATGTTGGTGTAGGAATATCAAGGTGCTACCACTGTTGATCTTATCTCTTACATCATCCACAATTGATTTCCTTGATAATTTAATCCAAAATATTCTACATGATCTATCTATACATGAGAGTGGAATTTGGTGGATTGTCTCTATCCATTCTTGGAAGCATTCATGGAGAGAGATCTCTCTATTTCATAATAAGATTCCTTTTAGTTGTCATTGTTCACAACACAAAATGAAAATGGACCTCTTGAAAGATAATTTATTTTCAAATATATAGCTATTGGATTAGAAACAAATAAATGAAAATGTGGCAATTTATAATTATTTAATATATGTAGTACCCCAATTCAATTTTAATAATATTATTATTATTTATCAACTTCCACAATAGTTGTGAATTAAAATTAATATTTATTATTTTGAATAACATTCAATATAAATTATTTCTCGCACTACATATAAATATGGTACACCAAGACTAGACATTATTTATTAGGAGATGAATTATGAATATTTATTTAATAAATACATATCAACATATTATTCTCTAATAAATAATAAATATCATATTATCAAATAATAAAATATATTTATTATATATTTTACTCACATCATATTCTCTCTAATTTCTATTGATAGAATATATGTAACCAATAAGACAAGAATAATTATGAATCCATGTGTGGGAATAATTTTTATTACTCTTTTTTTAAAATAATTAAATATTATTTTAATTGAGATTTTGGATACAGTTACTGTGTGACCCTCTAGGCCTCTTTCTCAGTTGCATTAGTTGAAGAAACCCAATGTCTAAGGATTTATTCATGTAACAATCCATGGAATCCAGTGTGAAATGAGTTAATTACCAAATGACATAATACCTCATATTCATTATAACTATTTAATATAATCCCTTCATCATGATATCTTTAATCTAATAGGTTTTATGTCAGTGCTATCAACCTACGTTCTCAATGTCTCTTTCGTTGACGTTTTAGAAATCAAACATTACTATTGAAGACTATGGGAATTTAATTATTCAAGATATATCATTAAAATCAATGTGACTAAGATATAAACTCCCATTAAATAACATTTTTGTTAACTCTGTTCTCGTATTATTCATTAATGAAATATTACCCATTACATAACCATTGTATCCTAAATCACTTTTAACATATTTGTTAATGGTGTTTGTATATAAATAAATGTACCCAAATTATAATATTCAATAATAATAATACTAACATCCAAATATTAAATCACACATCCCCATATAGAACATCCAATGACTCATAAAAATGTATATTTCATATTCGCATGACTCATTCTAATAATATACTACACTTTATATTAACAAGGTAGTAAACCCTGAAAATATGAGTCACTGTCCTATGAGTCTCTACCCCTCTTATCCAAAATCATTTGTTTCCCAAAAATAATTTCATATGTCTATAGAGAATATATTTTTGATTAGTGTTGTTTCACTATAGGGTTCTCATTATAGGTGTGATCTACTATGACCTATTACTCGGACTACTACTCTTAGAGAATTATCAATTTCTATGTTATGAAGATGAACATTCATGATGTGAAATGGAGATTATTAATATCCCAAAATAAAAATAAATACAATCTTAATGTACAAATAATTTAGTTCTAGGTCAATTACTCAAATAGAATCCCACATGCACTAGAACCAAATATTAACAACATTTAGTTTGTTATCTCTCATGAGATAATCATAATTTTTATGTGATAAGAATCTAGTCAAAGGGTTACAACACATTTGATTCTTTAGGACATTTCTTTCATCAAACTTACCACATTGATAAAAATATTTCTCCAGAGACACATCTAAGGCATGTTATTTGTCTGTTTTCATTGCCTAAATAGTTTTTAGGAGGCACCATGGTATTATTATGAAACTTAAAGTTGTTAAGATATTTATCTCTTACTACCACATCAATATACTAGTGATATCTTCATATCTAAATAACATCTATGGATATATAATTTCCCACTATATACATAGTATCTTTTGTAGAATTAGTAATAAATAGATTTGTTGAAATCTTACATCTCATTACTATTATGTTGAACAAAAAAAATAATATCATGATAAAAACTATAGATTATTCTAGTTTATTTGAAAACATGGATTAGTAAAACCCCTTATGAATAGAACATCGCCTCATTCATACACCATTAACTTATCTTTTGTTCTTCTCATGTATATAAGGATAGCCTTAACAGGAGGCCAATGTTCTTCTCTTGAATATTCATGATATCTATCAACCATGTTGAATGCATATGCAATGTCATGTATAGTACATAACATGGATGACGTGATTGATCCTATCACAGAAGTGTAAGTGATCATAATCATTATCTCATTCCTCAAAAATTTTAGGACACATTTTTTAGAAAAAAGTATACCATGGGATGATGGAACCAATCCATTCCTAGTATGCTCCATACTATATATCATTATCATTTGGTCAATGTATATACTTTGACATAGTCCATCCAAACTATTGTATGTATCATTAATTATCTTGATAAAAAATAGATTGGATTCTTCATCTATGTATTTCAGGAATAAACATTTATTTAACTTATACCTAATAGACTATAAGGCCGGTTTTCATTTGTAATAAGTAATATTTCATTAGCTTATACTACCATGTTAAGGAACATGGTTTCACTAAATCTATTTTAAACACATGGCTCACATTTTATATTAATGCAACCAAATTATTTTATATCTTCATAAAATATAATTTTCCATTAACTAGATTCTTTCCTAAATCTATAAATGGATACTTACACTTGAAAATACTTTTGGTATCTCATGATGATGCAAAACCTTTTGGTTTCTCTATAGAGACATCATTGTGATGGTTCCCATTATGGAATGGAGTTGTGATGTGCATATTCCAAGTTTCACAATCATGGTAAACTGATATAGAAATTACAATTATGGTTAATATAATCATTGAAACTGGTGAAAAGGATTCATCATATTAAATTCCATTTAATTATTTAATCCATTTCTCAACTACTAATTCTTCATAAGTGTTTTACTTTACCTCTATTGTCAAATTTTCTCATGAATACCAATTATCATCATATGGGATTTACATATTCCATAACATCTGATAGAACAAAAACATCTTTTTGATAGATGGAATCTATTATAAAATTCAATGGATGTGTCCATATTTTTTATATTATAAACTATACTGCCTATTTGTAGGAAAGTGTTTCATTAGTATCAACCAATAATGAGTTACAATCATTGTTGACTATACAATCATATCTCCCATGTTATGTTACATCTTTAGTTCTACTTTGTTATAATTTTATTTTAGGAACTAATTATCCCATAAGGACATATGTAATTTGTTCTTCTACCAAATATTCTGTATCTGGAGCATCAATTTAATCGATGTCAACCGTGATTCCACTACACTTTTTAAGGATTGTCTCCCTCTCGTGAATGAAATATTGTCTAGAGACAATCACTTTCTTGTTTGAGGGTTTGTATTGGTAGTATCACTTTGACTACTTAGGATACCCTATAAAGATACAATTTTCCCCATAGTGATAGTCTATTACCTAATATTTTCATAATAATTAACTCAATACCCCATACACGTGTATGTGAAAAAATGTTTTCACTACTCTGTATAACTCAAAGGGAGTTATATTTTATTCTATAATTGGAACTTGGTTTGATGTATATGTTACATTTTGTAATGAATATCCCCGAAAAGATAATAGAAGATCTACATAACTCATTACCCACCTTATCATGTATAAAGAAGTATGATTCCTCCTTTAAATAACACCATTCCAATGTGGTGTGTATAGTGGGGTGATTTGACATAGAATCCAATAATCTAGTTAATGTTCCATAAATGATTTATTAATATATTCACCACCATGATGTAATCAAAGATTAATATTTTAATGTTCTATATCAACTTAATTATTTAATGATTTAAATCTCTAAAAGTAATCAAACATATACATTAATAATTATATAAATATTTATATATTCAAGTAATCATGAAATGTTAATAAGTATGAATACCCACCTCTAGGTTCTACTAGAATAGGTCCTCACACATCTGTGTGCACCATTCCTAAAATAAATTTGGTTGTTACACCATATCAACTAAATAGTTGGTTTTTCATTTTTCCCGGTAAACAAGCTTGTAATCTTTCATGTGGTTTAAGGTTATATGATTGTAAATAATAATCTTGATAAATCTTTTTCAAATGCTTCTTATTTACCTTAACAAGATGGTTATTCTAATATATGGTGATATATGAGTGGTGTGAGAGTGATTTTTTATCTTTTATCGATACATGGTTCTCATACTTTAAAAGATAAAGACTGTTATTTAATTTTTTTCATACCATATCATATGTTGTCTTTATAAAGAAAACTAAATTTATTTCAAAACATTAAAATAAATCCATATTCATAAAACAATGATACATAAATATTGTTAGTGGTAATAATAGGTACATAATAACAATCTCATGAGAAAAATATCAGTAATATTGGAAATAATAGTTTTTATTTTTCAATAGATTGAGTATCATATCTCACACCATTGGATGTTCATAAATCAACATCTCCTGACGCTATCTTTCATAATCTACCTTATTTTTACATTTGAATACAGATGTGATATCCATAAGATGTCTCTAATACCCAAGGTGTATATATTGAAAGATTACACTATATAATTAATGTATCATTATCTTTCACTTGATTATGGGATCATTTATTCTTCTAGTGGTATTTATTTCCCCTTCAGAAACATTCAACCTTTTTTTCATTACCCTATATCGGGATTTTTATTAATTTATAAAGATGGTGATTGGGAACCTTAAACATGTTTTGAGTATTGTTTCCCATAACATTGTTCTTCAATTTCTTATTCTCCATAAGGTAGACCAGTTTTTAATTCCCCATGTCCTAATCCTTATTGAAAATCAATGTATGATTTTCTGAAATTCTCATAATTACTCATATTATAGTTAATAATAAAATTATATAAGGTCTTTGCTAGTGAGGAAATAATGCGATCTATATGAAACTCATCTATGAATTTAATCAAAATTATGTATATGTGTTCATTGTAGACAATGATAATGACTACACGAGGCCCATTAGGTGTAGGCTCTCAATTCATAGTTCAATAATGTTCATTGGAGAATTCATATCAATATTTCATTTCTTTCCCTTTATAGATATATTGATGGCGAGACATCATTCTATATGCATCTATGTCTGTATATTTCTTCAGAATTTTATTTTTCATGATTGATATCACAAAATATTGAATAGAAATGGAATATTTCAAATGTTTTTCATAGATAGTTAACTCTTTATCACTAGAATCATTACCATGTGCACCATGAATAAGTTCGCTGAACAAAAAAAATACATTCACAGAGGAGGATAACATGTAATAGATATTTTAATTCATGAAAGTTTGTTTTAGTGAGAATGTTATCCTTCTCAAGTATGGATCACAGTGATATGTTTGAAATCATTTTAATTTAGTTATCATAAAATAAGATGAGGAGAGTTTTAGTACTTTATATGATAAAATTTATAAATATAAATAAATATTAAATTTAAAAATCTACAACATTTTTATCCAAACCTAATATCCCTCAACATTCGCTTTAGAATATTCTCTTTCTTGAAAGCAATTGTGGAAATGATCTGTATTTACCCTTCTCAGAACTATGACATTTTCTACTAATGTAATTTTAATTGTTTTAGGTAGGAACATAAAATTGTAACTACATGAAGTCAAAGTTACATAATCTGTTGATTGGGCTCCCCAATCCAAAAATATATAAAATAGTTTTCCCCAAACATGTCCCCTCTGTTATAGTAGTTCCTTTTTTTGTTGTCAACCCTTGATGCGTAATATTTTATTTCATCCCAAAAAATTAATCAAGAATTACCTGATAATTATTAGAACCCCAAAATTTGCATTTCAATAACATTAAACTATATTTTGACTATAACTGAATTAGTTGAAGGCTATACTGTGATAATATATAAATATATTAGTGGTTTTTTCTTTTATTCATAAATTTGAATTATTATTTCTATTACATGCTTGTTAAAATTAAGTTGATTTAAATATATGATTAAAAATGTCATAAATAATATTTACACAGATGCCAATACATTTATGTCCAACAGTTCATGATTGTTAATTCATTAAATCTTGTGACCAATAAACAACATCCAAGATAAAATAATCATGAATCTTGAATGAAATAAAACAATAAACTGGTATTATCATAATCTTTTAATAATGGTTAGTTTATGAAGCAGATGATAAAATATCCTCCAACATTTATGAAAATTGCCTCAAACAATTTTTGGTTTGTGTTGTAGTTTTCCACCAATAAACAGTAGTTCTTTATTTGGATTGATTTCCCCTTGGATCCAAAATTGAAACCTCCCCACATTATTGGGAGAAAAATCTATTACCGATGCATTTAATCATGTACAAATGAGGGAAACAAGGGGATTACAAAAAATAATCCATCTGTATACAGGTCATTACATATTGAGATCAGAGATGAACCAAGGATGAAAATTCAGTTTAATTATAAATTAAATGAATCCAATCACATACTAGGGTCCCGTAAATTCTTAGGATCATCCACATACATGAAACAAATTTTGCATTCAATAAAATTATCATTCAAATTATAATTGTTCTTATCTATGATAAATTATTCTTGAATCAAACAATTATCCTCTGTAATTAGAAAATTATGTTATTTTAATTCCGATCTCAATTTCCTAGAGATTCTCATCCACTATACTGTAAAAAAATTTAATTTTTTTTAAATTAACAATTTACAACAAATGTACCTTGGAGGAATCCCAGTGAGTACCCATCAAAACTACACAACATGTATTATAATATTATAATGATAAATATTTATAAATAAGGAATACTCCAATTATCATGTACTTTCATGACATGTATTTTTAACATTATTATTAAATGGATTACATGATTTTTTTTGTTTCAAGTTTTATTCTTAAATGTATATATATAAATCACAGTAATATGTATCAAACATTATATGCAGATCCAAACATTACATTAAAATTTATTAAACATTTATATACATATTTATATATTAAAACACATCCCTTGGTGTTCCCTATCAAATTACTGACCACATTTAAGTACATGTTGATATGGTTTTCATTTTATAATAACATAATTATTAACTACACTTAATTCTGTATAAGTACATGACATATACATCCCAATGACATTGTGTGTATTATTCTCATCGTCTATCCATGGAACATTCCATTAACTAGTAATGTGAACTATGACATAGAAAATATTGGAGTACACATCCCATACATGGGATAAATTGTGTTTCTTCTCCAAGTTACATGGTCCCATGTGAGGTTGGTTGTGTAATAAGATACATGGACAATCTATGAATGAAGGACTACATATCGTGCATGACTGTTACCTGTCATATAATCTAGATGACCAAGTGCCTAGATGGTCGAGTATAAATGGGGTGTATAATTAAATTCTCCATTTGTATAAAAATCACACACCATATATTACATATTTAGTAATTCATGGTGTATTAAATACTTATTCATGGTGTGTACATCCCAGAGGAATAGTGTGTACTCTCGTGTTGTCTGTACAGATTCATCGACACCTCTAGATGGGTTCTTCAAATTTATTTCATTATAAAAAACTAAAATTTGTTATATTTAATATAAATTAAGAATAATAATCAAAACATATTATTTTAGATTAAATTATAATTAAATTAGAATTTAAAAATAACTATAAATGCATTAATCAATCAATAATAAATAAATAATTATAAATAATTATATGACCTCAATGATACCATTTTAAGGATATTAGTGTTGAGGAAGTGTGTGATGAGATTTGTCCAAGTCTTATTTTAGCCATGATCATTGATTAATCCCTAATTTATTTGATGATAAATGTCTGGATCAATGTAATTTAATCTAATATTATAGACAATGGATAATCTCTGGAACTAAAGGGCATGATCTTACATATTATTAATAACTAAATTTATCAATTAGAGATTTCACTTGTAGGATATTATTTCCTAAATGATGGATCTCAATAATTATTCTACGTTGTATCAACATTTAATTGATGGAATCATTAATATATTTCCTCTAGAGGGGATCCCCACATTTTCTACAAATCAATGAACATTTCTATAGAAATCATTCTGTACTTACAAAATATATCTTATCAATTGTGTCATCCATCATTGATCACCATGAGAATACCTTCCTATGTAATCTATTGTATCTCTCTAGATTTAATATGTGATGGTTGAGGAATATCACTCTCTATTATTGGGAGAGATCTTGGGGAGGGAACTCTTTAGAGATTAATAGGGTTCTCTCTGATTTTCATTAGGCACAACATAAAAATAGATTATCTCACATTAAAAATAATATATTTTGGTTTATATACCCCTTGGGTTATATGTAACGTATTTCACAAGTGACCATTTATATTTATTTACTCCCTACAAAAACCCTTGATTATAATAATGATATTATTATTATTTCTCAACATGTACTAAACTAATGAATTTAAATTAAATATTATTGGTTCAAATAATATTCATTATAAATTATTTATCATTAGACAAATAAAATAGGTCCACATTTACTCTAAAATTATTATCATGATTTGCATAAAGAAATTAATTATGTAATAAATATCACTGCATTAGTCACAAATAAATCAATAAATATTATATTCATTAAATAGAAAATAAATATTTGGTAAATCATATTCTCAAATAGTATTCTGTTGAATAACTGGTGATAGAATATATGCAATCATGAAAACATGAATATTTATAAATCTATATATAGTAATTATATTTATTCGGCTTATTAGATAAAAAATAAAAATATAAAATTTAGATGAGATTCTATACACACATAGTGTGTAACCCCCTAGGCCCCTATGACAATTACTTTAGGTGAAGTGTCCTAAAGTAAAATAGTGTCATCTAAAAAAATTTCGAGCCACCCAAAGACAAAGACATTATAGTCCTAATGGAATAATACCTTATAGGGACACTCACTATTTAATGTAATCCCTTCGTCACAGTATCTCCGATCAATTAGGTTATATTCTGGTTCCACCAAACTGTGTATTCAACATCACATTCATTGAATTTTCATAAATTGAACATTCTTATAGAACACGATGATCATGGATTTATTTACGATATATAATTTCTATACAAGGGTATGAGATGTAAGCATTCAATAAATATCCGAATGGGAAACCCCTTTATTTCCTTATTCATTAATGAAATATTAATCCACACACACCCAATGTATCATAGATATCCACCGAAAAATGTCATCAATGTTTTCATAAATATATCAAATCATGAAACTTATATAGTCATTAATAACAATATTAATATATATGTATCAAAAAACTTGTCCATATACAGGAACATCCAATTTCACATAAAAGTTTGGATTTCCCACTATCAAGTGTTATTTTCATAAAATCAAACACATGAAATTTCCAAGGGAACACAACATTAATAGATGATTCAATGATCTATGAGTATCTACCCCTATTAGACAGAATAATTTTTGTCGTTCAAAATATTTCATCTTTAGAAAATCATATATTTATGAATATTGAAGAAACACTTCTCTGTTCTCATAATAGCTTTGATATTCTATGGAATTTTGGTGTGGCAACTAATCTTATTGTATAATAAGACACTATTTTCTATAAAAGAACAATTTTGATGTGATAATGATTTATTGATCATTAAAACTATGAAAAAAATATCATCATCATATACATATATGATGTTTCTAGGGTACCAACTCTAACACTTGAATCATACTAATGAATAGAGAAATATGTAAATAAAAGTAAAATCAATTCCATAAATAGATTTTCGAAATTCAATAGTTGGTGACAATCCTACTAAATAGGATGAAGGGATACACAAAAGGGTAGTCCAAATATAAAAAAGTGGTGGGTAGAAGGTGTATGAAAAATATATATATAGTTTTCCAAAGAATTAATTTTACTCTTAAAAAAATGAGAATAAAAGGGATAACAATTATGATTTAAAATATAATATTTATTGTCCAATAAAAGTACTCCATAATTCAAATAGTTTAAGATCATTTTCTGGAATTTATATTGATCACAAAACTACAACATTTTAAAGACGTTACAATATTTGTGAAATATGAAATGGGAGATTGTTTATTTTTATCTAAATCCAAGAATAAATTTCCATTTAAAAAATTTTAAAACATTTATTAATCCATTCTAAATAAAAATACTTAGACATAAGAAGTTAAAGAGATCAAATTCATGAATAGTTATAGTTATCATATTCACTCAAAGAAATGATTCATTAGGTAGAAAAATTATTTTAATCCAGTGTGATACATATAAAAACATTATAGAGATCCACATAATCTCATCATCAGATTAATGTACATAAAATGTAGGAATTAAATGTGGGGAGGAGTAGAGAGAATTCCATGAGGGAGATATTTCAAATGAGGTGAATACACCATATATATATTCATATTTACAAATATGAATATATATATATATATTATATAATTTAAATATGGTTTATAATTTTGACTCTAATAATTTTTATTTAATTTCTATATGTTATATTCGTGAAGGCCAAGTGATTATTTTATAGAATACATAAGTTCATACCATGGACATGAATATTTTTTATCAATGTGTTTAATTTATTATAAGTTTATGTTAGTCTAGAATAATATATGTTCCCCCTAACAATGGATTCATAGATGTTGTATAAAAATATTGAATATAATTTAAAAAATTATTTTCCAAATTTCTCACATTTTAAAATCGAGTATTTTCCCACATAGTAAAATCGATAAAAGCTGATGCAATATTTCAAGGATGATTTTTCTGAAACCATTATCCCATAGATTTTTATAATTATAGAAAATTTTAATTAAATATTTCTAAAAGCTGTTCTGTATATTTTGATAATCAGTTGAGATGAGGATATCCTTCCTTGTTTGTTTTAAAGCGAAATTAAAATATTTTACGTCTTCCCTTTATTAGTTTAAATGGAAATGTAAATTTACCTCTCTATCCATTTTAATTTATAGTTGAACAATTATATTAACAATTATTTGAGTCTATTTTGTGTAGAGAACAAATCCAAATGAGTAGATTATAGTCATATTGAATTTAGGTTATGTTTTTCATCACATTTTTTTCTTTGTAAATTTCATCTTGAAAAGGTGTTAAGAGATAAAAAATGTATCCATATATATAATATAATGATAAAATTGGGTCTTTGGAATTGGAATTATTTTTCAAATTGATAAGATAATTTTCCATTAAATAGTTTGATGGAAATACTCCAATGTCTCCAAAATAATATGATTGTTTAAGTGTAACTCATGTTAAATTAATGTGTAAATATAAGATATGTACTCTTAAAAATAGTTACAAAATAAATAGGGAAGCTAGAATGATACTGTTACAATTATGTGTTAGGTAACCTATATTTATAGTTTTCAAATGAATAAAACATGTTAAATATTTGAAGGAAAATATAGATAAAAGTTACAAAACCATAGGTGTAGATTTTATTATATTGGTTGTAATGTTATATGTTTATTAACTTTTGTATGATAGTTTATTACAGAAAAACTATTGATGAACATGAGAGAGAAGAGGATATTTTGGAAATACTCTAATATGAGTATTTAATAGAAATTATCAAAATTTTATACAGATTTATTGGTTTTATGAATATTATGAAAATTATTATAATCACTCAAAGGTGTTCAAAAGAGATATGTGTTTATTTAGAAGACCCGTAAAATTATTTTAGGTATTCGAAGGTCATTTTAATATAAAATAGAATAACTATTCTAAATTTATAGATTCGAGAACTTCATAGGGGATTTCTTTAAAAATAAAAGATTTGTTACCCATGTATGTGAATTGACAAAGGCATGAGAAAATGTTTCACTATATAATAAAATTGATCTATGTTTTACATAGTTGGGCTATTTCAACCACCCATAAGATATTTGATGATTATATTATCATATATATGCGTATAAAAATATTTAAAATGAATAACTAGAGAAAATATAAGACATTTAAACAAGGTTTATGATATTGATGATCAATTAAGAAGACTTAATAGGGGTGTAAATCATTTTATTTGGTCAGATGTTATTTGTGACACTTTTTGAATATTTCATTCTTGTGTATTAGATGATTAATACATAAAGTAAATTTTGAAAAAATGATAATGGAATTTTTATAAGTCTATGATATTATATAGAAATTGATATAGTGTCTCCACAATATTTGTGAAATAATAGTCATGGAAATAAATGGTAATATTAAAACATGATTGAATGTCTAAAATATTTAATTTTACATGAATGAATTGATTTTATTTTTATGAATATTGTAGATTAAGTAAATTTGAAGAGAAAGTTGTACATAAAATTATATATCATTCATGTTCAAGTATCTAATAATAATAATTATAAAAAGATTTTCATTAGTGAATTTATAATTATTTGTAAAATTAAACATTAATGCTTTAATTAATCACGGAAGGGCTCATGAATGAAAATTGAACTCTCAATAGAACATGAATAATTTTTAAATTAATTTTTATTTAGAATGATATATAGAAGTTAAAATTTTATAGAATTTGATTTAAAAATAATGACAAAGATAATTTTGATGAATAAGAAATAAACATATTCGACCATGTGAGGTGAATTAAAAAAATATTTTCCTAGAAAATCACTTGAATTAAAAATAAATGAGCATAAAATATTGGTAACCCAAATCTAGTGATTTTATTGCTATTCTTGTTGGATATAGATTATATATATCCAGATGAATTAAATTAAAGGATTTTTGAAATGATGTTTCTTTTTAATATAGACTCACATGAATGTTAAAAGATAAAAATATCAAGGATGATGAAATTAAAGAAGAATGGGACTAATTTTCTATTTTTGTGAGAATTTTATAATATAACAAAGATCTTATGTTGAAGAGAATTAAAATGAGTCCCTATTAAAATAAAAACAATGTGAATTCATTTTCTAATATAATTATGAGAAAAAAAAATTATGAACTAGTGTTAAATTGATTATATCATACATATTTTGAAGAAAGTGAACAAGGATATCTAACTGTAAACATGACCAAATACAATTTAGGAGTAAGAAAGATGGAAGTATATACATGTGTGAAAAGTCCACGAGTTTATTTTTATTCCAAAGATCATGTTTTAGACAAATTATTATTCAATTGTATTGAGGGCGTCACACACACTGATTGTGAATAGTATTTGGTAGCTGTGAATAGAACATGATAATGATTAATAAACTACCATTAAAGTAATTCTAGCTATAAAAGGCCATGTATTTAGTTTAAGGATATCATCTTTCGGTTATGTAGGTCAATAATTTATGAACATGGTCATCATATTCTATGAAAAATATGAATATAAACAAATTCATATAAATGGTTTGATGCTACAAATCCATTTAGAATTAGGGTATAGAAAGAGATAATGGGGTGACTCCATGATTATAGGGAGATGTTTTTTGAAGAATTCAAATCTGATGTTGTTTGGAGAAGGCGTGTAAGAATGAGTAATGTGTATAAATATTGTACATTATGTAGGTGTGGGAAATATGCAACCATTGTAGCCAATATTTTACTATAATAGAGAAACAAAAAATAGTTAAAATAATCATTCATGGAAAAGAGTGGGAATTTGAGGCAAAGATTTTAAAATTTTATGTGCTCTATTTAATTGATTAAAATTCATTTCATGGAGTGTGGTTTTGAGGGAAAACATATAAATATCCATGTATAATTACAATAATTATAGGATCAAAACCAAAGGGGTTTTGAACATTAATTTTTTGTGGGAAAAAAGTAAAAACCTAGTTCAACTAGTCCCCCCACCCACGATCTAGTATATGGATCATTCCTAAGAGTAATTTAACATAATAATAGCTAAAATTACTCCTACTCTAATTCACCATAGGTATAACTTATAAAATAATTTTTCTCTAGATAATATTACAGAAATTCATGGTTCTATGTATGCTATATTTACTACATTCCACTAGAGTTGTTCCTTCCTGACCCAATTCAGTGGAAAATTCTCATTCATTTGGTCGACTAATGAAGAATAAAAAAAAATAATTATGTCCTTGATTGGAAAAAACATAGGGATTAATTTATTAACAGTGGATATAATTTTAATTATATACACCATAACATTAAGGATTAATATATAGAACATGTTGATATATGATAGGTGGATAACCATTTTATACAACTATAAAACTGATATTATTGTTTTTTTATTGGGCAGTTTTTTCAGTTAGGCATTTTACTAGTGTGTATTGTAAGAAGGTGTAACTTTCTATAGTAATTAAAGCATTAAGCATAATACATAATCAATAATGGTAATCAAATACTATTTCATTATGATATAGTATCTATTGAGTTCATTTTTCACATATTCATAATCATCCTTGATATTATGTTGTGTCACATGTATTTTCAAGGCTAGTATCAATCATTCAATGAGTTATTGTTATCCTAAAAAAGGAGTTTTCTATTAATTTTTAAATATAAATTTCTATGGTGAAACCATTATTATAGAGTGAAAAAAAATCATCACTAATTTATCCCTGTTTAGCCTTAGATTTTCTTGTATTTTACCATGCTAAACATATATATGTATCATCGATTTTCATTTTCATTATTTGGAAGTTCACGCAGATGGAGAATACAACATCATTAGGGATATATATTTATATATCCAATATTTAATTACCTTAAAAAGGATTCACCATGTAAGAATCATCAAATTCATTAACCTTGATTGCATTTTGAGACCCAAACTGAATGTAATATTACATCATGAAGATTGATCATCATATGATGAACCCAATGTATTTGGACTATTAAAAATATATTTTTCTATAATAATATTTTAGGGGAGGTGGACCTTGTGGTACTACAAATAGTGTCTCCACATTTTCACTGTGAATGACAAAAAAAATAAGTAACTTATTAATATCAAAATATAATTTCATAGTTTTTTCCACTATCAAACTATGCTGATGAATATTGACATCCATTTTGTGTAACTATTTTGAGTGATGAGGTCTCTATGTTACTTTTTCCAGATTTCCATATAGAGGATGGTGGATTTCCATCATTGGAAATGATGAATACTTCCTATAATTGATGAAATCATGATGATTATCATCCTAATGGAATGTGACACATTTAATCCTAAAATATGTAAATGGAATGAACATTCCAAAGATAAAGTATATGAATAATATAATACATGTTATACATATCAATAATTCCCTCAATCTAATGTGGATTATAGGAGGAGTTATATCATTTATTGCCTTGACTATTTATTGGTTAACCTCGACATCATGATGGTGCACAATGAAGATGGGTAATTTTCAAGATATCATAATGAATTCCCTTGTAAAAATATTTATATTGATGATGTGTTTCTTTGGTGTATTTTATATAAACGTAATATAATCATGATGTACACACCAATAATTATATTTTACCCCCATATCTTTAGTATAGAATTCAATGTTTTCCCTAGAAATGTCTTCAAAATTTGGGCCATGAAATATTTATATGTAACACTAGAATTCTACAAGGAAAGGTCAAAGCATGATAATAGTGTACCATTTGGGATTCCCAAAAGGTATTTTTTTCCACTTCATACTTGTAAATTTCATTATTGTTATAAAAAGGATGAACATTCATGATTGGGAGGTCCAGGAAACCCACCATTGCATCAATCAATTAATATATTCATGGGATTTGGAAATCATTAGTTGGACAGTAATGTTTGAGATCCAATAATTATATTTAAACATGGGTTTCCCATTAATTTTCTATGTGGGGAAAATATTTTTGTACCATATATGGTAATAATATTTTTTAATGATGTTTTTTTGACCAACATATCATCTTTGACCTTTACGGTAGTTTCATGGGTTGGAATCATTTTTTACAATGACTTTATTGAAATGGTTGTCATTTTATTGATCCAAATAATTATTATCTACCTTGGGAACCATCATGGGAACCTATACGATACTACATGAAAACAAATCACTTTGTTACTTGTAAACATAAATCCAGATATCCTATTCTCTATTCATAATGGTGTATTTGACCACTATCATACATAGATCTTTTTCTTCACACAGATTCACATATTATAGTTTATTAAGGATTGTCAATACATGCTCCTCAAATTTTAATAAATTATACATGATATATTATTATTCACATTCCCTATTTTATTTTATAGAATATAATCTAGAATGTTGAGATCTAGGAAATGGAAAATGGATAAAATTACTTACCTCTAGATGAAATACTCTTCTACAATTGTTATGTTTCTCAATTATATCTAACACCCTATGACTAAATGAAAATTTACCTAATATTCATGATGATATTCTATAATTTGTTAATATATATTTAAGAGTCATGGATTGGTTTATAAAATATCCAATAATACCACATTTATTTAGATATACTAAAGTGCAAGGTTTATCCACATAGAATACGTTGTGGTATTATCCCCTCTCTTTGGTAGCTACGCAGTGAAATCATTCCCTTATCCATAATATAAGAGGAAAATAATTATAAGGATATTTTTAGAGGCTAATACCACTAAATGAATATTGTGATCTAGTTTTTCTATGATGAACTCTGTGTATTAATAGGCCAAGAATTTCATGATGTTATTGAATAATCAATTAATGGATGAGTCATTTGATGAACCACAATTTAGAGTAGACTTATGAGTTTTGGAATCCAATAGAATGTTGTTTTTTTACAGGTAAAAATTGATATATTTTGATCAAAATTAGTGTAAAATCATCAGTGGAGAGATGATTTTCTCCGGCCATAGCCAATAAGAACTAGCTAGCTACTTGATGGCCACCAGCTCCTTGGTGTTTTGGATTGTGGATATGCAAGGTCTGTGGGGTCCACATGACATATGGTGTTATATTTATGGGGAATATGATAATGTTTCTAATGTATTTTTATATGGGTATCTCAATGATTCCCCCTCGCATTTTCTCATATCGAATAGGGGTGGCTCTCCTAACATCTAATTATCCCCCTTCTTCTAGGGGTTGTTATATTTATTGAGAGATATTTGTATGTATCATGCTTTTGTGAACTCTATATTTATCCTCATTATTGTCTCTCCATAATTTTGATATCTCTCGTTTGGGATTATGATGAATACTCCACTAAATCATCGTGCAATTTTCTAGAGTTGATATTGATTTATCTCTTTATATATAGAGGATATCCTAAGAAAATTCATAAATTAGTTTTATGTTTTTTATGGTTTTTATGTATCGGTGTGAGTTTTTCTTTGGGATTGAATTTGTGGTTTTAATTAAATTTCACAAATATTTAAACTTGGATTTTGATAGAAGGATGTTTCATATCTCTAATAGATGGTTGGGATCTGTATAGGTGTGATAGGAGCACATTGTGGGTAATTAATTGGATATTCCTTTGTGAGTAAATTTTTTAATTAGTTTTATGATTTTAATTAAATATAATTTATTTATAATTAAAAAATTTTGATGTTTAGATGTTATTTAGGATGTTTGGACGTACGAGTGTTGGTTGATGGTATTATATGAGCTTAGGTAGTGGGTTACTGGGATGATAATTAAAATGAAGAGGCATAAAATGATGTATGTGCTCATTTTAGTCTAACCCGATGTATCAAAAAAAAATTTAGTGGTATTTTGAGTAGTCCTGGTGGAAATTATATTCCCTTTTCTGACATTTTTATAATTAAAATGTTTAACATTTGAAGTGTATAAATTTGTGTTTATCAGAATATTAATGAATTGATATTTAAAATTAAGTAATTCTATTTTAAAATAAATAAAACAGAATTATGACATTACTCGATGAATAAGAAATATGATTTCACAATCACCAATAATAGTGAGTATTGTTGATCATTAATTGGAACTAATGTATAAGTATATGTGGAATCGAAAAATGTAGATTTCTAGGATGATCTTTTTTTCAATGCGAGTCATGTATATGATGAAAATTGAAATCGGTGCACTTTTTGGGGATTATAAATTGTGATGAATTTGTAATGGTTTATAATATATATAATGTAAATTGTTTTTATGAAATTATTACATTACTACAATGGTCATGGAATCTACCTTAGGGGTCGTCTTAAAATTGAATGAAATATTAACTTAAGGTTTTTCTATTATTATAAGTATAATTTACCATGAGAAGGCCATTTTACATATGCACCGCTTCCCACATCGATCAATTTCATATAGATAAGAACTAATATATATATATATATTCAATGTGGGGATACATATGTATATTTTATTCATATTCATGGTCCTCAAAACTTTCACATTCAAATAATTCCACTTGCGGATGTGGGTATTATAGATCAGGTTCATGAAATAAATGATTTAATTTAGTATGACTGACCTCATGTGTCTTCAAAAATCCTTATCATCAGTTATTATTTTACTATATTTGTATAAAATGTTCAAAATATTAAAATGTTTATTCATATTTCCTAGAATGAACTTTTTTATCACAGTGGTTATATTTTACAATGATACTGGTGGTGGACAACATAATAGTGTACACAAATTAATATTTACTCTATAAAACTTGGGTATATGTGTACTATCTACTGAATTGTATTTCTAGTCATTAGAATGGCTGAAGATTTATTTTTGGAATACTATTATGGGGAATGGGATATAATGCATTTAAATGACTCAAAATCATGTTTTTTTGTGTTTTTTTCCCTTCGGTAATGATGTACTTATGAAATATAGTTTTTTTGACTACCTAAAACATAGAAAATAAAATAGTTTTTTTACTTTATCGATTGTTTTCTATATCCCATTACAATTTTCTTGAGGTAATTTTACTTCTTTATTTAACTATATGTATATTATTTTCATTATTTTCATTATTTTCTTAACAATTTTACTCTAATATGTTTGTATAGTCTTATCAACATCCCATCATATACATGAACTTTTATAATATAACATATAATATTTGGGGAGATGTACGTAATGTTCAATAGCACCTATGGGTCATGACACCAATTAGTGTTTTGTGGCGGTGGGTCATTAAAAAGTGGAATCATATGATAATTTCCATTATTTTTTTATTTTGAATTGTATACATGATATATAATGTTTTTATGGTATGATAGAAAACATTTGTCTATAAATATCCACCCTATTTATGAGGGATTTTTTGGTTTTTTATATGTTTTTTTCGTATGTTCTTTATTTCTATAGTTGAGTTAATTTAACCTCATTTTATGGACATGATTATGATGTTATAGATTTTAGAGATTTTATCTCCCTAAATGGATGGAAAATATTGGATATTTTTATGCATTATATGATTCATGTGTGATAATTATGTAATTTTCATGATGGTATAGCCTTTTATACATATGATGTGATATGGATCATATATTTAGAGTGTCTTCAACCATTAATAGATTGTTTCTGTATGTGATTATATTTTTATCGTACATATCTAATTCTCAAAATTGTTATAATCATGTTATGAGATACTCATCCTAATAATTATGAATTAGCTTTTAAATACAAATAAATTTTCAACTTACATGGTATCTAAATCTATAAATATCAATTGGTGTTAAATTTAATGAAGACATTTATATGGAATTGATACTTTTCAAACTAAACTTTTAAATTTTAATTATGTGATTAGATGTATTTTTTATTATACCAAATTATCTAAATAAAATTTCATCTGTAACTTATAAAGTGTATCCTTCTATAACTTGTACTTGAAATTTATATTATATGAGCCTAACATATAGAAAGTTATTTTAAATTTAAGAAATAATGGTTTTATAGTGAATGACTAACATGTAATTTTTGTATTAACTTTTGAATGGTTGGTTTGGTCTATTAATTTTACACGAGTTGTGATATTAATTTGATTCATTGTGTTGGCACTAATGTGGATTGTGACTATCTTCATTTTCCCTATTATAAATTTTTGGATATTTTAAATTGAATCATTATTTGGATATAGGCTCTTTTCTTTTTGGTCTGACCTAGATAATGGATAGATTGGATAATGCGATAACCTATTTGGGGATACCCTTGTTGATGTGTTGAGATACCTAGGACCCAATTGGATTTCCCTGAAGAGGAAATGAGTAGGGTAAAATGGACTCATAATTAAATATAAGTCCATTTTTTGGTTGTTCTAAATCTTATATGTTTCTTGAATTTCAAATAAGGGTGACTATAATTCATTTTGTTTTAAATATTTTGAGATAGGATGTGTGGTATAGGTGAGAGATCATGGTGTAATTCACCATTAAATACTCCAGGATAGGGATTCGGTGCATTATGAGCCTCATGGCTGACTCTTGAGAGTGGATAACTGAGTTAGTGAGTTCCATTATGTGTGTGACTCTAGGTTAGAAGATTTGGATATAAAATTAGTGTATGAGAAGTTTTTGAAATTTTTTAGTTCATAAGTGTTAAATTATAAAGTAATTATGAATGAAGATCATTAATGTCAGTACCTGTAGACTTACAACTGGTTTTAGAATGACAAAAAACAATTAAAAAATATCCTAATTAACATCATAATATGATTCGTAGTTCGATGATTGATGGGAATCAAAGTCTATTTGAGAATGGGAATGTGTCATCCTTTAGGTGTCATAGTGTTGAAGGAATTTTTGGAGGTAGGTTCATTTGAATGACGAGCCATTTAATATTCATACATGGTTATAATAATTGTCCATGTTGGTCCTATATAGATGAATATGGGGTGAGTAAGTCAATGATAGAAACATCATGTTTAGGAGTGAAACACATGTGATGAGTATTCTTGAAATGATCTTGGTGTGGTGTGGTCCTCATCTATTAAATGATTTGAAAATTATAATTTTTTGTTGATACTAAAATGTGGGATATGGATCGCATGTGGCTTTTTCCAGTAGTCATATACTTAATAAAACTATTCTCAATGGTGTTTTAATCTATTATTTTTGTTCGGTTAGTGAGATATTAGATAACTATTAGGATTAGATGAATATAGGATGCAAGCTCATGTTTGTAATGCATTGTGTCACTTAGATTATGGATCACGTGGTACAAAAACATATTCTTAGGATTCCTAAATATGATTACATCCCAGTGTGGTCTGGAGATTGATGTGGTTTTAGTGAAGTGAACATGGTCCAGATAGGTAGGGGTCATTAGGTAAAAATTGCACCACATCAATGGTGGGAACATGAATGATAATGGGAAAAGGTGTGGTGTGTCGTCTATAATGGATTGATAATTTCTTTTAGATGATTTTGTATATAGTAAAGGGTTGAAAGTAGCACTATATTTCCCATAATAATGGAATCAATGGGGGTCATGAAAGGGTAGTTATTTAATTGAGGCTATGAGATGGGGAGAGAATTACTGTCTATTTGATTATGTGTATGAACATTATAAATGAGAGTCACCATTTGATAATCCTGATAATCTGGGGGTGAGTGTTTTTTGGTGTTTTTTTATATCACATGGGTACTATTGGGTATTTCACATTTATCCATTGTGTGTGGTGACAGATGGAGGCTGGAATTTGGATCATGGAGTTATTTTTTAATGGAGTAAATGTGGGGATAATCCTATTCAAGGGAGTATCAAATTGGTTGAGGCAGAGAGGTTATTCAATGGTATGAATATATATATAGTGGGGTCAATTTTTAGATGGATGAAATAAATATGTCATACTTATGTGTGGATGAAACTCTGTAATTCTTTATCAAAAATACTATTCAAATTGTATTTTGGATGTTCCGTTACCAAGAGCTCAAATATTGTCATCACGATTGAGGTAAACATGACTATTCTATTGAGATTCATACTGATGGTATATTAGTACAAAAATTAAATCATTGTAGTTTTTTGGTTGGTTTAATATTTAATAAGGCAATGGCATTGAGGGTCTAGTTCAGACACCATCTACAATATTGTATAGTGTTAGGATTCCATTAAAATTAGGAATCATTATTTGGAAGATCAGTTTCATGTAATGGGAGGATGACATGATATTGAGAACGATTGGATAGAGGAGGTCTACTATCACTATTTTGTATAGATTGATGGGGATAGATGAATTCCTTGTTGGGAATGTTGTTTGAGGAATGTATGCAGTGCTTGAGAATCAGATGAATTATTTCAAGGAATTTCATGTGTGTATGGGATTAATAAATGCACGGTGAGAACACTCATTATATTTCAAAATCATAAATAAAGTGTTGTAGGATCCTCTGGACCCTATTTTGTGGTGGATTTTTCTCATTATGGGAAAAATAACATTACAAAAAAATTTATAATTTTTGAACCTATTTTTGACAGGAAATCATAATGGTGGGGAGTGCCAAAAATATGATATAGTAATGTGACCAAGGGATATAGTGAGTTGTGTAATGAACAATGTTATGAGTTGAATAATATGTTTTCCACCACTTGGATTAGAAATTTTTTATGATGTAATGGAAAATAATATTAGTTTTGGTTGTGATATTTGGCTCAAGTTGGGTTGATATAGTGTATTTTGTTTTGGATTTATTCTATATAAGTGGGTCGCTCTTTCAGTGAAGTTGTTCAAGGAGGGAAGCGGCCTCAGGATTCTGTAGAAGGGTCTATTTTGGCTACACCAAGAAGACATCCAATGATATATTATTCTTGTCTCCCACGACCGATGTGGACTAGGTCCGCCTCTATGGGGAATAGTCAGGTGACTGTGGATGTTAGGAAGGTAGCTTGATCAATGGGACTTCTCCAGATCAGTCAGCACTGCAACATCTCAGGTGTCATGTCCAAAGTGCAAGCTAATGGAAGTCGGCAGAATGGGAATCGACTATGGCTACTGGTGAAGATGAATCTGGCAGGGGATGTAGAGATGATTATGGTTTTTATGATGTGTAATTCTATGTTGGCTGGGTGGTCGTGTTTTTTTCCTTGTTTGGGATTGTGGTTCTATGTTTTGGCACTGGTTCCCATAAACCGGCTTTTGATAATAAAAAAAATGATTTGCAGCACCAGTATTACAATTCAGGGATGGAATGTGGGAATTGTGTGGGAATTACTTATAATTTTATGTAGGGAGATCTTTTTCAATGGACACAAGGAATTATTTGGGTTTCATTAGTCTATGTATGGATGGTTGTAATAAATCATCTGTATTTATGTATATAAAATTCTCATAGTATTTATCCTTTTTAATTAGTTTATGTCATTTTTTGAACTAATTTTTATAATAGAATTTTGAACATTTAATCATAGTGGACTTCTATTTTTTGAAATTTGGATAGTTTCAAATAGTGTCTATTAGGAGTGGAAAATCAGCAGAGGATGGATGTGTTGATGGGTATGGAGCCCAAAACTAGTCAATGAATCATCCATTAGCCATTTTAGGCTTGCAAGATTCATCGACTATCGAGTGGGCCTATATCATCTCAGTAGTGAATATTTTAGTAGAAATTAAATAATTCTCCCCCGTGGGTTTTCAGAGGATATCCCACAAAATTCACCCTCTCTTTCACTCACATTGACCATGGGTGGATCCCACTCTTTTCTATTGGTTCCACCATTACATTTGGGTTTGATTTAGAAACATTTCATGGTGAATCCAGTATGAATTTCCCTTTGGTGACCCACAACCCACTCCTCCTAAACACTCTCAAAATTTTGAATCACATAGTTAGGTATTATATTGAAAATTCCATCGATGTGAGATTGAAAAATCCGTATCTGGTTGGGATTCCCGGAGTCTAAGTGAGATGATGTCTTCATAAAGTTCATACTTTAAATCAATCATCTATTTAATATATATATATATATATATATATATAATTATGGTACATTCTCACAAGGTTTTAGATAACTCATATTTCCATTAATATGGATATGTTTATGGTTTATTGTGGTAATTTCGAGATGGTATCCGGAGCATGTTTTATACCATTTAAATATAGATAATCAAGATTTAGGTGATAGATTATCACTCATATGATAATTAAAAATTTAGTCCTTAGTGCTAAAATTGGTTAGTTGATTATAAATTTTGAATTAATAATAATATGGTTATAATTAATCATGTTGGTTGTTTGGACCTGAGTTAGGACAATATGTTTTTTATAATTTTTTGTCAGTATTAGATGAGCATGGGAAGCATGATTCAGAGTTTATAATTAAAGAGAATATACATCAATTGAGGTACGAGAACCCATTTAATTAACCCTTAATAGCACCAATTTTTTTTATTTTTATGTTGTTTGGTTATTACATAATTTATAGGAATTGACATAAGGATGGTGTAATAAAATGGATTTCCATTTCATGTGTGTAAATTATGGCTAATGTGAATGAAAATTGATTCTTCATCAAATTTTTTATATTATTATTTAAATTTCATAAAGGTAAAATATGATATGATTCGATGATTGTAAAATTGGATTTAACAATCATCAACAATTTTAAATATATTTTGTATTGTATTTTGATATAATGGAATGGTAATATTTAAATAGTAAAATAATGTTTTTTGTTTGATATTTTTTTCTAATGAATATTATTTTATAATATGGATTTTTTTAAAGGGGACATTTTTATCCGTAAATCATATTTATTTTATAATTTTTTAAATAAAAAATATTGATGGAGTTTTATGAATTTATATCCATTTTTCATTTTTCATGGAAATACCATTTGGGGTGGCCTTGATACATTTATAGAAAATGTCCACTGTGGTGATTTTGTTATTGTAAATAAAATAAATAATGAATAAAATTTTTTTACATCAAATATGATGACCTGACTAAGAAAACCCCATAGAGGATGTCAATTATTATATATATATATATATATATATATATATTGGGGAGACCATGGTCTTTTGTACATCAAGTAATGAACTTCGTTATCTACTCAGAGAAACACTGACCTTATTTAATGTATGTATGGATGATTAGGGTTAGATGGTTAGGGATTTAAAAGGGCATCACTAACCATAGGGGTGTTCATAAACCCAAGGAATCAATTATCACATTATATCATTTGTTTATTTTGTTTATAATATTAACATATTTATTAACAGTGTCAAACATGAATTTTTAGATTAGACTAGTTATATTTAGGGACTTCATTGTTGTTTTCATACTTGCTAGTACTTACACATATCTCAGGATTTCAGGGCATATGGTAACCCTATAAGATAAAACATTGTTTTATATTTTTTTTTGGGAAATGACACTTATTGTTTGTGTGGATTACTCTGATAGTGTATAGTAGTTGGGTCTAAGAAAAGACTCATGAACATATTCATAGTCATTTACTTATTTTTCACTTTGGTTTTTGGGTTTTTATGTACATATAACAATATATTAATATTTAAATATGTGAAATATATGGTACATTTTTTACTACACCTTTTATTTTAGGTGTTTACTCACATGTTCTTTGACATTATATAACTCCATTAATAATCTGGATTCATAAGATTTTTTTATTTAAAATATTTTTTATCTAATCGTTTCTTATTATTTCCCCACTCTCCCAAAATATATTATCACTATTAGTTGATAGTCTATATTATATAGGGAGGTGTGAATAAGATCAACATGAATGGATGAATTACTATATGGGGGTGAATAAGTGTCTAAAAATTTAAATCTATAATCTCGGTGAAATTCAATGATATAAAATATAGAGAGTTTTTATTATGGTTCAGTCCAAATTGGATCTAGTCCACTCTTACACCTTAATACATGAAGTTAGTTGTCTTTTCCTTGAATTATTTTTTATTTGAATGATAACAAAAAATAGAGAAAACTATCTACAAAAGAGGTACAATAAGAAATAAATAGTGTATTTTTTATAGGGAATCCAAATACCAAATGGCATGACTTTAGAATCAATAAGTTAGTACCTAAATAATGAGAATTCATTTTATGAAAAAAAAACCAATTGAGAAAAATATTGATAAAATAATGAGGCATTGAAAAATATTCATGATTATTATATTAGATAATCATTATACGAAGTAATACCCAATATAGTTGTCTTTCAATAATTGAGAGATCACCAAAATGTTGAAAAAAATATTTTATATAACATTAAAGATTATAAATTACATCAAATGTTCACAAATTTATTCTTCATGCAATGATATACTGTAGTAGATGATATAGATACACTCCCATACATTCTCAATTTCCATTATAGAAATTTTGGCAAGATAAAACGTCTAGATAAAACATTAAAATGTCTAAAATCATTAAATATAATAAAAATAGAGTCTTACAGTTTTATTGGATATAAAATAGTTTCTAGAAATATGATAAGAAATCAAATTGAGTTGAAAACATAATTTGAAAAAAAAATATATATGTAAAAACATTAAAGACTATTAAAACCTATAATATAATAATAATGAAAATAATTTCATAACATTCGAATGCATGGTGAATATGTTAATATACATAAACAATTCATCTGATAAAAATGGAATAATTTTTTATATTTAATAAAGATTATAAAAACACTTTTAATATGTTCATAGAAAAATATTATTAATTGATAGTATTTTTAATATAAAAATAATGTAACAAAATATTTTATTCAAATGTTTGGGAGACATATTGTGCCTTTTTCTATAAAAATAAAAACTTGTATTAAAGAATCACAATATATTATTTGAAATACTCTATAAGAAATTCACATGAGGTCAAAATAATACATTCACAAAAGGACAATTAAAATATTATAAATATGAAAAAAAATCTATAAATAATATTTCTGACATAATGTTAGAATATTTTTTGGATCTAACAGAATGATATTTTTTTAACTAACTATAAATTATATGTTAAACTAATGGTATCATATTTTCTAACTGATGGTACATTATTTTTTAACTAATATTATAATATTTTATAACTCATTGTACCATGTTTTTTTAAAACATGTGTAGTAGAAGTGTTTAACCAATTGTGTTAACAATAATGAAATAAAAGAAGAAATTTTTTTGATCTAATAGTAATATAATTTTTGAAATAATAGTGTCATAGTATTCAAACTGAAGGTAGAAAATTTTTGAAATGAAAATATCATATTTATGAAATTATGGTAGTAGATGTTTAAAATTAAAGGTATATATTTTTTTGAACTAATTGTAGAATAGATTTGAAACAAATGGAACCAAAGATTGTGAACTAATAGAATGAATTTAGATCTAAGGGTACAAAAATAGTATAACTATTATTATAAAAACGTAATGACTAACAATAGAAATGAAATGTAACATATTATTTTTTTTATAAATAACACAAGATAAATATATGTTAAATAACACACTATCATGATATAAATTTTAATATATGTGGATTTAAATGACTTAGAAAATGTTAGGAGTTATAATTAAAATGAAAACAATTAATATTTAGGGAACTCACACATTGAAATCCCTACACATGAACAAAAAAACAAAAATATAAAAAAATGTCACACTTTTAATTAGATTAAATACTGAATAAGTATAACTAGGAAAAACATTTTCCTTGTCCATTCAAAATGTAAAATAATTGAGGAATCCAAAATACCCCTATACACAGCCATTGATAAAATAATTAAGATTGCATAATGGCATAAGGATGTATATGTTACATCCAATTGATAAAATTATAATGGCTTATAAAAGATGTTTAGGTTTTGATTCGTAGTAGTATTAAATGTTAAAAAAATATAACATATATTAAAATGATCATTATCAAAATAAAAGGTGCTAATAGAAATGATTTTTTCTAGAATAAAATAAATGGTTTTTGAAATAAACATTATAGATGCATTATCCAAAAAAATAAATTTACATACATAATTACCACAACCATATATTGTTTAATTAATCCATAAACAATGATAAAAACCACTAGCCATTGAAACAGACTCAGATTCATTATTATATAACGAAATAGGTACATGATTATTAAAAGAGTAATAAATTAAAAAATTTCAATGAAAATGGCACATACGAAATGTTATTTTTGTATCAATTATATAGACTCAAAATTAAGTGTTATAATGTTATATTAAATCAAATATATTATTCCTAAAATAAAAATATTATATTATGAACTTTTAATATATTAATTATTCTTTTCATAATGTTAAAATGACTCTCATTATCATTCTATAGAATCCATTCACATAATGAAACAGTAAAAATGATATCTTATATAGATGCAATTAAAAAAAATATCAATCATAAACTTATAAAAATAAATATCATCCAATTTACATTATGTTTCAATGAATAATTTTTGACTATTATACATAAGTGTTTTCAATGAGTAATTATAATTAAGTAAATTTTTTTTGATCAATTCTTTATAAAAATTGGATTCATTATGAATGATCCCCATCTCCCATTATGAAATTTGAATTTTCTAAAACAATGTTAGTTAAATAATTAATCTCATAACAAACTAAAATAAAATCAATTTAGATAAAAAATTACAATTATTTTATATAGAAGAACAATAAACTTTGTCATTAATGTAAATTTTCACAATTAAAATAACATTAGAAACTATGTTATTAAAAGGTGTTTAATCAACTATACCTTTATTGAAAACACTATAATATATGGAAACAAATACCTCTCATAACAAGAATGCAACTCATGTTGGAGACCAAAAAAATCATTAGATATCTTAATAAGATTATTAGGAAAAATATCATCTTCAAATCCAGTAGGTAGAAAAATATAAAATTATTTTTATATAAAATCATATAAAAAAGAGGAATTAACATCATTTTTCACAACCTAAAACATCATATAAATGAAAAATATAAAAATATTCTAATACTTATAACATGGAAATGATTCTAAATGAATAATAACTATTCTTTATAATATCATTGTGAAATAATTATAACATTATTTTGGAAAATATTTCTATATTCATCATTTTTTTCTAAATATCCATTTACTATTGATTTCATAACTCTCCTTGAGTAAATCAGTTAAATTAAAACAATAACTTATATTTGATGAATTATGTTCAAATTATATAGAAAAAATTCCATTAGTGTCATTAAATGATACATACAAATTATTTGGAACATGAAAAAAATAAATATACGATCAATAAATAAGTTTAAATATGGGATTTGTATTTCCATACCCGAACCAACCTTACAAATAAATATATTAATAGAGTTATCCTATGGAATCCTATAATATCTTTTAAGATTTTCAGAATAATTATTCCCCAAATCAATATATACATTCTCTAGATATATAAATTTTCCTAAATTAATATCCATGGAAACGACATAAATAGTTTCCAAAAATGATTTCAGGACATCACATTATTTGAATAACATTACATGCATAGATTGATTAAATGTCATGAAATTATAATTTTAAATTTAATATCATTAATATTATAATAATGAAAATGAAACATACATTCAACTCTTTTATCAATAAATTATATAAATAATGTTTTCTATTTAAAATAAAATTTTTACAGAAACTAATATTAAAATAATGAACCATTGTTTTACTACAATTAACAATTCATAAGAGGTATTTTTCAAAAAATTTATTACAAAATATCATCAGAACATATGAAAATTTATTAATATATTTTACCTAAAATACACACGAAAACAACATACATTAAGCATTGTTGGACCCATTTTTTGAATAGTTATATTTTTTCTTTGAACAACAACATTTCTTTATAGGGATCCAGGAGTGTAAAATTTATAATCATAACCAAAAACTACATAAAACATATCAATAGAAAAAATATAAAAACCATAAATATTTTCAATTTTTTGGGAATAAGAAAAAAAAAATTCTTAATTGAAGAAGTTGTATAATAATAAATAAATACAGATATGGTATAAGGATTATGATATTATAAATAAACACATATAAATAATGAAATCATAAATAATTAATATTAAGTTTTCATACCATACAAAAAAATAGTTTACTTGGACAAAATAAATCGGGAATAAATAATTTAATAAGTCTAAAATATTAAAAATTATTAACAGAATTAAAAAAATACCTTTCTTAAATACACTTCAAGTAATAATTAAAAAAATAATCATTTGTTACCACTAATGTGGTTAAATCTAGAAAATGTACATTCATGTCTGATATATATATATAATATTGATATGATCAAGTCCAATCCTTTTATGGAAAATATAATAATATATTTCATTTGAATTGAGACCCAAACATTATTGATTTGATATAATAAATAAATAAATAGAGTAAATATTATTGTTTATTTATCTATAAAAAAATAGAATCATCCATAATCACTAAAAATTAGTCATGTTAAAACACAACATGCATACTATCATCAAAATGTGAAATATTATAAGTATATTATGATTAATCCCTTTATTACATAAAAATTAAGAAATTAAAACCATATTAAAAATACAAACATCATCGAAGCACTTAAGATTTCATTTGCAGTAATATATAAATGTTAAATAACATCTTCACATTTAGAATAAGATAAACATTTTTATAGCTCACCAGTCTTCTATCAGGAATATAGATTATCCAGATATAATGTTTTCTTGAGACTCTTAAGTTTGTTATCATGAGAATATATATTATGAAAATAATAAATTTTTCTAATAAAAATTTAGGTCCAACAAGGATAGTATTAAAATTCATATTTACCCAAATTGATTAATAATTCGTCTTGTAGGGTTTTCTAAACAATATATTCCTCAAAATTAAATTATTAGTATTTCCAAGAGAATGTGAAAATATATTATTATATTCATTAGTATATTTTATGTGTCACCTAATGATAAATCATGTACTGAGAGAAACTTTTTCTATACAACTTTTAATAAAATCAACCATTTATAACATAGCAATAAGAATATTTGACCAAAAAAAAGTTTTTTATTTATTTTATTTCATCATAGCCAATAACATTTCATATTTTTCCTACATTAAAATAATAGTAGATAAAATTTCTATTAAGAAAACAAAATCCTTTTTAGGATTATAATTTTCCTTCCTAAAAGACTCAATATAATTATTGATCATAACCATAGAACATTTATAAAAGTTTTTATTTATTCCATTAAAAAATTATTTATAATATTTAAATTACTACTTTCGATGAAATGAATATTATTTTCTTCCATGATTTCATTATAAAACATTGTATATCATAAATCATACTTTTAAGGATGTTAATATTTTCTATATTACTAAACAATTCTAGAGCCATCACTGTCAGAATAAAAACAGTAATTACAATCATTTCATTCATCAATTTCCTTTTCATCCATAAATCGTATATTGGATTAATATTCATCACTGACATATTCTTCACTTGATTAAAATTATTTTGTTTAACTACATACATTTGATAATCATTTTACATTTCCTTATTTTATTTCTTATTTCTCTCTTCTTACATCATCTTTCGATAGTTTTCTCTGGTGTATCCCATATTTCTCCATTCATAATTGTTTAGTTATAATCTATATAAATAACATTTCAATTATTTTATATAATTATTTTAATGAATACATATTCACTTCATTTAATTTTTCATTCAGCTCATAATTTTATAAAACCCTCAATTTTTATTTAATATTTATCCATTATCACAACCATGTGTTTTAGATTCAGAAGACTAAGGAGATGTATTCATATGATATTTTAAAAAAATATCCTCCATTATTATATGTATCCCCTCAATAAAATATTCATCATCTTAGTATCATATTGTTAAAATGATCCAATGAGTTCATCTAATGTGTACTTTTTGATGTTCTCACTTTATAAATAAATAACATCTTAGAGAGGCACTTATTTGGTATTGATCAAATTACAATTTCAAAGAGTAGTCGATTATCTATATATTATCATAAGTAATTTATTGAATTCATTCTTCTAGTTAATAGGATGAACATATAGTTTACTATCTCATTGTCACATATTTTCAAATAATGGTTCTTGTTTGGAATCTTTCAGTTTTTTATTCAAATCATCTTGTCAAATCAATGATCGGTTACATAAAAAATAATCCACATCATGTCAGTTTTTAAAGTATATTGATGAATAAACAACCTTTTTAATTACATAACATAAAATATTCATGTTCTTATAAATAAAAAAAATTATGCAAAAAATTTCATATATGTGTATCAATAATTAAAAAATTACATTTTCATGTTTTCTCTATTATAATCCAATTAGAAATGATCAATTTCATTGTATAATCATTAATTATGTTTTTGGAGAGTTATAATCATTTCCATTTAATAGAGGATGTTTTGAGGAGTCTACACATTGTTTACATTTATCCCCTCCATCTTTATTCTCGGACTATGTGGTCTGGGAATATAATAAATATATTGAGAAAAAATACAAAAAGAAACAACATAAAATGATCAATCATTGATACTAATTGTATTACAACATGAAAAATAACAATATATCTAAAAAATACTTAAGAAATTCCGACCACTGATATAATTTTTTTCGGCCAGAATGAATGATAGGAGGTCTAGTGGGGAGTTGAATATAACATTAAAATTTTAATTTAATAATTTCTTTGAATGTAAAAGGATAGAAATAACATATAATTTTTAATATGTTTTTGTCTAATTTGAACCCAGTACAATCTTACACCTCTCTACTTGTTGAGATATTCAATTTTAAATCCAATTTTTCAAGAAAATCATAATCAAATATAACATTTCTATTTTATAGTGTGGGTATAACTAGAATGAAAAAATATATTGTTTAAAAATATTCATAGACCATAAAAATTTATTAGGAATCTCTAACCTATATTTAATTTTAGAAATTTGGAGTCACAACTCAAATGATATGACATTATATTACAACTTATAGAATTTCAAACAAGAAAATATTTTTTATGGGAAAAGCCTAAACATTAAGATAACACATGTGTAAGATATAAGAAGTAATGTTATAGAAACATGTGAATAATATGAAGTATGTCAATAAAATAATTATCCAATTTCAATGTTTCTTGTGTATGAGTTCATCTAATTTCTTAAATGTAATATATGTCAATTAGGATTTTGTTCTTTACATGAGTGATTTTCCTAATGATAAATCAAAAACCACATATTAAAATAAATATTTTAAATCTAATTGAAATATTATTTCTTTATCCTCCATAAAAATACATTTTATTGATGATATTATTGAGAATATTCCATACATACTCTATTTTTGTTATAAAATAGGTGATATGAATTGGTCACCCATTCATTCCCCCAATGAAATGTTATAAAATAACAATTAAAAATACAAGGAAGATGTGTAAAGAGATAAAACTAGTAGTAATTGAGTGGGATACAATCTGAGATGTAAGAAAAATAATCAGATATCAAAGATAAAAAAAATACAAGGTAGGGACTAGTCATGAAAAGTCAGATAAAAATTCATCGGATGAAATTTTGTGTTCCATGAAAGTAGGTACCTAACTCCAACCAAGTGACCTTTCCATGCATCAAATCTTTAACCACATATTTTTTATATATTCAATGAGGAGAAGCCAAAGAATAGTCAAGATACATCTCTAAAAGGGCCGAAAAGGCATACAAATTCAAAGAAAATTATGAGATCATTATGTGGATTGATAAGTAGTCTAAAGGCACTATGAAACACTAAATACCAAAACTGAAAGGAATCACGTAAATCAAGTAGTATGAAACCGAATAGGATGAATAGAAGTGTTGAGATAATAGGGATATCAAAATAATTAAAAAAAATGAAATAATTAAATTAAGTGAAAAACTAGTTCATACAAAAAGCAGTGGAATGCTATCTTCAGCAATAAAACTCACTGACTGTTAGACTAATCTCAAATCATATATCAGAGCTGCATTATCTATGTAATTAAAATAGTCATAAAATAAAGAGTTTATCATAATCTAGCCCATGATCTCTATAAGATGTTTCATGGATATCATTGTTCCAGAACCTATAAGGGAACCAAAAAGAGCACATGGCCTCCATTATCAAAACGAAACAAAGAAAACTGGTGAAGTGGAAATATCTATACTCACAAAATGATGAAAAAACTATACATATGAACATATCCTAAAAAATGATACACAAAATATTATGGTGGTTTGAAACCTCGTGATCCCACCACAATACATTGTAGGTAACTCATATCCCGCTAGAAATAAATAGCACTCAGTGCCATAAAAATGAAAGAAACACCAAGAAGAAAAAAACAAAATGAACAACTACAAGAAAAAATTAAATCTGTAAATCATAAATTATTCCTCAAAACATGAAATCATGATCCTTTTTTACTCTTCAACCATCATAATAAACATGATCTTCTTGATATTAAGACACATCTGACCTGAAATTTCACAATTTCTGTATTTCTATATTGTTATTTCATATTATCTATTTATCAATTTATCAGTTGTATCACATACATCATCCTCAATCTTATTGGTATCTCTATAAACAGTATTATTATTTGGATCATATTCCTCCTATTCAATTTCAGGGGTTGAAACTTCAACAATAATTGGTTGTTTTGGAGGCTCAATGGTTTATTTCAAAAAGGATTCAAGTGGCCTTGTAACTAATAATCTTTAAATATTATAGAGGTCAATACATTTCATTATTTTTTGTGATATTGGGTAATGTAATCGTTATATTCCACCATTAGTTATTTTCATTTCCTATCACATGATTTGAAGTATTCTTCCTCAATTTGACATATTTGATCCTCTTCCTCCTATAAATTACTAGAGTCAGAGAGATTCTCATGTCCCTCAATGCATGTTTCATGTGATTCAAAACGCACCTCATGTTCCTCCACCAGATAAAAATGGGAAATGATGGTATGCTTGACAGTATCGTCAATTCCTACCATTACCTTATTTTTTAGGGTTGTTAATTCTTAACCAATAGATCCTTTCTCATGTTAGTATTCTTCCCTTCTATTTTTTCCGATTGGGACAAACCATAACCATTTGACTAATATTTGACCTCAGTCCTAAATGCTACATTCCTTTTTCAACCCAAGTGGCTTTTTATGCTTCAAGGCACACCATCTTATGTCTACAATATTTCAAAGGATTCCCAAGCTAGAGGGAAACATGGAAGTATTCTAGAATCCCTTCTTAAATAACCATTGAAAGAAACAAAAATCACTATTCTAGATCCAGATATGAGAAATTATATCTATATTGTCGTCAATTTCCTTGAATATTATAGTGATGGATGGTCTGGAATGAATATTTTTCTCCAAAAACAACTTCAATGGATTACCAATGTGTAAAGAGATTGGTAATAGAGAAGATTGTATAATAAAATATAGTAAAACTCTTGGGAAGAAAATCCAGATTTGGACCATGGGAGGCATAGAGTAGGGATCATAATCTGGAGACCATTTAATAACCTTCAAGGAACAAACCCCAAAAACAATGTTTGTTTTTCCCAGAGAAGATAGTAGGCATCCATAGAAATGAGTTGAAAACAACATTTATTGAGTTGAATAGGTTTATATGGATTCCTGAAAAGATGACTTGTTCAAGTGGGGTTCTTAATGATCTCAATTACAGTGATGGATATATAACAACCCAATAATAACAAATCAAAGATCAGGTGCAAGAAGGCATACCTCAGTTGTTGGGAATGTGATTTCTTGTTATCCATAGTGATGAAAGTGTGTTGGGTTATTGGAAAGGTCAGTAGATGCACCAATATTTGAGGAAGGCCTGATGTTCTCATTCAATCATCCATAAACCACATCTGTAAATGATCTTGGACTTGAGGGAGGCTTCCACTTGAGGTGTGGGTTTTTTTGGGTAATTTCTTATCCATCATCAACTACATAGAATGATTTTTATCTTCCATACTGTTTTTCAATCCCCAATATAAGTTTATAAAGTCTCAAATGTATATATTATTTATGGAAATGATTAAAATAATTTAAAAAAATTAAAATGTTGAACTATTTTATCATAGTTAGAAATGATTCCAATATTTTTGAAAGAATTATACTATATTTTAATATATATTTTGAAAATTATAAATTAGTACAATTAATGAAATTGGACATTTAAAAACTGTTCCATAATACTCATTTGAATAATCCCATTAGTTTTTAAGGCTTGTTTACAATAGAAAAAAACTTTCTAATTTGATGAAAAAATTGTAAACATTTTTAATGTTTATTTAAGATTAAAAAAATTAAATAAATATGAATATATATGTAAAAAGATAACGGATTGAAATTTAGAATACAAATAGTATAAAAAATATTATGTTAAAATATTCAAGAGACATACTGTGTGTTTTTTATAATCAAATAAAAATTGGCTTCAAATAATCACTACAAATAATTTCGAACACTATACAATTAATTCCTAAAAGATACAAATAATTTATTAATAATTTAAAAGGAAATTAAATATTAATAGCAGGAAAAAAATTACATATATATTTGAACTGAAGGGAACCTATCTTTTGAATAGATGGAGACATACACCTTTAACTAATGATTGAAAATTTATTGAAATGAATGTAACATAATGTTGAACTAATGGTAGATTATTTTTTAACTAATAATATCATATTTTTTAAATTAATAGTATCATATTATTATTCTAATGTTTGAAAAAAATAATTGAACATATTGTATAACTTTTTTTGAATTCATGATAAAATAAATTTCGAACAAATAGTGTAATAGTTTATAAACTAATGTTACAATATTTTTTAAACTAATGGCAGCATATTTTTAAAACGATATACACATATTTTTGAACTAATGTAATGAGAAATATTTTATTAATGGGGGAATTCATTTTATCTAATAATAAAATATATTTATAACTAACTAAACCATAGATTGTGAATTAATGGACATAGAAATAATTATATAAATATAAAAAAACAATTCATAGGAATGAATTCCTAAAATATAAGTACCTATAGAAATAAAATTTTAAAAATACAAAAGATAAGACATTATAAACATATTTCAAATAATACACTAACATACAATGTTTTCAAAAAAATTATGATCTAAATAAACTAAAGCATATAATGGATTATAATGAATAAAATGAAACAATGAATATTTAAAGAACAAATGCACAAAAAACACCCCATGAAATAAAACTGATAAAAAAATGCATACTTACAGTACTGTAGTTATTGTCGGTCTGCGTATAGATTATTGGTCTAGAGTGGCGGTATGTTACTTTTGTTACAACAATTAATTTCATAGGTAATATGAAATATTCGTTGAATTTACTCAAATGATTTTCAATGATAATTTCTCTTCCATTTAGGGGAGAAATTTGTAGGATGTTATTTTCCATTGGATGTTTCCCATCGATTCAATAACCCAATATGTGTATATATTTAGATTCATAAGACTCATAAGGGGAGTCATCATTATTATGTTCTTCGACTTTTCTATCACTAGAGAATTAATGGAATTAGTGATATAATGTCAGAATTGCGGTTTATATATCGATCCATTGTGATTGCAACTAGATAATGAATTTCATGTCTTATAAAACCAATATTTACTCAATTGCATAAGTGAGACATCCAAATTGGCTTCCAAAATTAATTCCTTGTGTGATATATTCTCACTCTTATAATATCCTTTAATAGATATGTCAGAGGAATTTAGGTTTGATTTACTATAGAACATACATTGATGTATAACAAACTATAATTAAGTGTTAATCTTATTTCCAGAAATATAATTTTTCTATTCATTATAATGAATCAAATATAAGTAATAAATAGTAATATAATAATTAAATCAAAATCATAATAATTTATTCACTCGTAATTGAACATTTTAAAAACTAAAAAATGCCATGTATAAATTAATTTTGATTATTACGTACTATGGATGATTGAATTAATTAAAAGTGAATAAATTAAAATCGAAAAATATGCAGAAATAAGTAAATTTTAACAACTAGGTAATCAACTAGTTCAGTTTCAACCATTAGAGTAACATTTAGCATTATTAAACCAAAAATGGGAAATAAAACAAAAATTAAGAAATCATTCTGTAAAATCCAGACTGAAATCAATTGGAATTAGTTGCGTCCATTGTGGATATGTAACAAAATGAATTTATAGGATGAAATTGGATAATATACACATTATATTACTATTATTAAAGCGTATATAGTCATTATATATTAATACTAGTGAACACAATACTAGTTAGGAATTTTTAACATGAAGATAGTATATATTATGTATCCTTAGTCATTAAAATGTACATTTAGATGAAAAATTAATTTTTTGAAAGGGTATAATTTATTTTTTATAGTTATAACTTATAATAATTCCATTGTAGAAATACCATTGAATAAATATAAATATTTTTAATTTTTTCCTTAATTTAATGAATGATATAAATAAAATTTATTCGTAAAACTAAAGGATAGATTAGTGAAATAAATTAATTACAACTAACAAATTATTATGCAACTATATGAATTAATAATTTTATTAACCACGTATTAACAAAAATTAAATTATTTTAAATTATCGTTTTTATTATATATTATATTTTTTTAAGATTAGTAAATCAAATATAAAGTATTATTTTTTAATAGTGTGTTTATTTAAATAAAATAATAATAAAAATTCATTCGGTGAGTTTTAATTAGTTATAAGTAATGATAAAATCATTTAATGATAAAAAGAATTTTTTTAATGATCTATTTCAACTACCTATTGTGCATTGATATTATTATTATAAGTTATATTAATCTCTATTAAATAATGATTTTATTGGAATTATTTATATAATTTTTTTGAAAATTTTACTAACTATCTAATGGTTTTTATATATTAAAGAATAAGAATTAATAAATTTTTATGCATGGAAATACATTTTCCTAAAAATTATTTTTATTCATTATACATACTGTTAATATTTAACACCATTAGAAATTGAATCCAATAAAATACGTTTGTTATATTAAATCAACAGGTAAAAATTATGTAATATTGTTAATTTCATTGAAGGTGTTAAATTTAATTATTGAGGTAAAAATACAGTTATCACAATAATGTAAAAATAAGACTAACATGAACCATCTTATGGGGAATGAAAAAACAATTATTTCATTAGTATAATATTAACGTTCACCTATACAGTCATCAGATGTATAGATATCACAATACTATTTTTACCTTTTTTTCCTATAAATTGATATTTATTTAGTTTGAAAAGATATATAATTTTTAAATTAGTTTAAATTTGGATATTTAATGAAAATATAAAAATTTTCAATGTTCATTGATTAGCTATAACTATTAAAATGAATTCATGGTTTCAAATTTTAAAAAATATTTTTTCTATTAAGCTGGTAATTGAGTGATTCCATTATCGATTCCCTTCTCTCCCTTGGGCGTGCAATGATGGTTAAAAAATCCCTAAATAAAATAAGTTATTGGTATACCAAACATACTATGTGAAAGATAATTTTAGGGGATCCTCTTGATTAATCTATGTACTCCCACATCAGGAATTGTAATACCATAAAAACCAATAGTTCCAGCCATAACTCTGCACATGTATTGATGATCATCGGGAACATCACCACTTAACCCTATATTTTTCCATGGTATATAGAAAAGAATTTGGTGGTTTGATATATAGATCATATTCCAATGAAATAAGTATTAATAGAATCTAATCCAAATACAATATCATTTGGTAATAAAAATATAGAATACAAAAATAAAGGTAAAAGAAAGGCATTTTTTTATTTAATTACGAAAAAAACTCAATTATAGAAATTTTTTCCATCCTCCCATTCCCTGATGTATAAAAATATATTAATGTTTTGTAGTATCATCCATTTTAAACATATTATAGTCTTCCCCAATAGTGGAATTTTATATTTTTATGACATTCAGGTTTTCCTTTTTTTCATTTTCAAAAAAATTATTTATCATACTATAAAATTTGTAAATAATCAATTATAATCTGGATTAATTAATAAACATACACATACCATTCATTTTATATAAAAAGGAATCATCCTAAAATGTTACATTCATTTCCCAGACACATAGAACAAAATTTTCCTTAATAATGTAACAAAAAACAAAATAATTTTACTCTATTCTTATAATATATAAATTTCAATAGAATAAAACAACACTTCATTAATATTTTATATATCACACTAAATAATCCCTCCCACTCCCCGCTCTTCGAAGGATCAAATCGATTCTATAATTTTACTATTTTTATTTTGAAATAACAATACACTTTCTTATTTAATATCAAATATATTAACTCTTCATTAATGTGTATGATAATTTGAATCTACCTCACAGTGAACATAGATTAAAAATATCTTAATGAAAAAACTAATGGATGTTTTTTCATACCTCATGTATGTGTTACTTAAAAAGGATTGCATGTATTCTTGCATCTCCACTACATAAAGACATGGAACAATTTTAATCATGATCACTTTATATCTATCTTCATATGCCTCTGATTCGTAAGGTACATAGATAATAAATAAAATAATGCTAAAAAATGATTGATGTTTTTATAATATTGTGTGATTTAAAAATATAATTTCAATGAAATACTCATTCAATAAGGATTTTATCTTATTCTGACACCCCAAACCACAATGTAGGCTCTTGATATGAAATAGGACTAATAAATGAATCACCCTCTTTTAATTTTATCTTCTTCCATTTTTTTATATTTTTCTTTCAATATTTCATTTATTCCACCTAAAACAATTTTATTAAAATATAATTTGTTAAAAATTATAATTTTTTTTCATCCAAAAACATAACTTGTTCTAATTTTCACATTAATTTTCTTCTTCTCTATGTGTATATATATATATAATATAATGTGAGTTCAGAAATAATGTATAATGAGTGATGATAATGAATCTTACATGTCACAATAATACACCCAAAAAATATCATAAATGAATAACATCCTCATATAACATGGACCCCCTCCCACAACACACTGTCATGTGAATAAAATGAAACACAATGAGTGTATGAATGGAAGGGATATAATAGGCTTGAAATTTGGATACATTATTATCTAGATCATTTATGGATTCTATGGTAAATAGTAGTATTCAATGTCATGATACGATCAAGGATAAAGGAATTAATAATAAAATGAATCAATTGTCGTAAAATTTATTATATTCAACCAATGGTTCGATAAGATGTCAAGAATGATCTTGGAGAAAACACATTATAGTTTCTAAAAAAATACTATAAAATGTATAATAATACTGGTTTAAAAATACATTTGGGAATGTGGATGTTTTATTTGGATAATAGATCATATAAATGAAGAAAACCATTCTATATAAATTTTTTAAATTTATATCATTCCAAATCTAAATAAATATCATTTATAAAAATCAACCAATTTTAAAAAATAAATTTTCATGAAATTTTCTTACTCAATCCTAATTATACTCATTCAATTAACATTATACACATCTAATCATTCCAACGATGAAATTTATAATGAAAAAATGGGTATTCAATGAGGGTTATATATCCAAAATCAATACTCGAGGACATGATTCCAATGTGGGGTTTGGATTTCTTTTTAAACCACTAAAACCTGTTTAAAATAGTTGGGAAAAATAAAATAAGTATTTAAAAACCAAATTTTCTTCCAATTATGATTCCATTTTATTTTCCCATTTTTTAATAAATTTTGTTCTATATCATTTCTCAATTTGAATTTGAATTTTAGGGTGTGAAATCTATATTCACATTTTGAACTCCATTTTAATATTGTGAATAGTTTACATGTTCTTAAATTTCATTATTTTTCCATTTTCAATGTCAGTGGACCATGAAAAAAAATAACAATGAATTAGAGTTTAAGACTATTCTATTATTATTGAATAAGAATCATGGAAATATTAAAAATGTATTTATATTGAAAAATTATCATTTCATAACGAATTGATTTTATTTAACATCATTCTATAGACTAAAAATATAAAATTTAAATTAAATACAAGACCAAAGATCTAACAAAGGGATTACCTCACCCAAACATATTGGTTGTCGAGTCTTCAATGTGTCCAGGCTTATCATCCGTGTATGTCTATTTAAATTGGTTTGACCACATGAAAATAATCCTCCCTTAAACTCTCCATTTAACTTCCCTAGTGTAGAAATTTGTGACGTGGGGCCCACATGAGCCCCAAATTTTCATCTCCCTTAAACCACCATTAAAATCTCCATTTATCTCCGCTAGTGTAGAAATTTGTGAGGTGGGGCCCACATGAGCCCCAAATTTTCATCTCCCTTAAACCTCCCTTAAACTCTCCATTTAACTCCCCCTGTTTAATTCTTGACAACCCCCCCCCCCCTTTAATTGGGTGGATCTTTTCCACATTCCACCTCCCTCACACCATTTAATTCTTGGCCAACCCATCTCAATTAATTAAACAACTATACAATTAATTAATAAAAGAGTTTGATTTAATTTTAAAATACATTGATTTTTATATTATGGGAGGGCCATTTAATTATTTTGGTTGGAAATATTGGTGGGAGATCTCTTGAGATGATTTAGAAGGAAGTGTTCTTCTCCGAAGAAGAATGCGAAAGACTTCTCCATCGACGCTCTGCTTCGGATGCACCCCGACGTCAATAGAAATTACGTTCATATACCGCGACGCCCGACCTCCATGAATCTTGTCTTCCGCGACCCGTTGACGCGCTGCATCCTTGAAATCGAGGTAGGGGGTTGTGTTAAATTGAAATGGATTAAAATTGTTCTTGCTCTATGTTGTAAAAATTGGATTGTCTTTGGCCAACTACTACTGCCTAAAGCGGAGGGTGTGGGCTGAATGCACATGACCCGATGACCATATAAAGATTCTTGTTCTTTTAATTCGCGAATGGAAGAGGAGGCGATGGGAGAAGAGGCGGTCGGGCGTCGGCCGCATGCGGACGAACCGCAGCCCGAAACCACGAGCCGCTCGACGGGGAAAGAACCGGCCGGCTATAGCTGGCCGGGATGATGGGAGGAATTGCGGCGCCCCACAGTTTCGTGCTATGAAGTACCACGGCACGCACAGGGTGGGCCACTTTGGCAAAATAACAAGCTGGCACATCGGCCAGCCGGGCGGAGGAAGGTCGCGACACAAGGGTGTCGAGCTAGACGAACCGATGCCCGCCCGAGTAGGCCGCTTGTGCCAAGAAGGTCGGTCGGCTTTGTCTAGCCGGTTTGGGAGGGCGACAATGCTTGGTGTTTCCGGTTTGGGCAGCTATGGGGGATGAGCCCCCCACCCCCTCCCCACACCCTCGGACTTCTGCGCCCCTTCGGGCTGAGCAGCTCAGCCTGCCAGCCGAGTCGCGGTCGGCCACGCCGCACCCTGTCGGGTCGGGCCGCGCCCCGCCGGGTCGGAACACGCCCTTTGGGCTAGGCCGCTCCCTTTGGGTTGGTCCGCGGTCTTCAGGCCAGGCTTTGCGTTTCATCAGGCCGGTCCATCTGCCTATCGGGTCAGACTCACAAACTCTGGGTTGATCCGACCCTCCATCCCACTAGGCTTAACGGGTCGGGCCCGTTTTCACATAATCATGAATAAGTTGAAGACCACGCGTTCGATCGGCGAACCGTATGTGGAACTGGGACCTTCGCGATGAGGTAGTACTTGTGTGATACTGTAAATGAGTTTTGGATGACTTTGTAAAATGGACGAGTTTGGAACGAACGTAATTCCAACCGGGCCCTCGGAGCAGAAACACTTATAACATAAGGACCGAACGTCTGATTGTCATGTGGTCGACTATGTTGGATTCCACATGATGAGACAGTTATTTTGGAATACTTTAAACAGGTTTCAGATGTGTTTGAGCATGGTCAGTTTGGATTGTACCCGTAATCCAACCGGGCCCATGGAACAAAAATGCTAATAACTGACAGACCAGGCGTCTGATTGACGCTCCGTCTATTTCATTGAGACCCCTATGACAAGGCGGACCTTTGAGATACTTCCACGTTCGATTATGTGACACATAGAAGTATCTAACAGTAGCTCGTGGAGCGGATCCTCCCAGAGACGAGCACATAGAGTGCGGAGACCTATTAGCTGTAGACCTAAGGACTGCTTGACTGATTCGACTTGAAGTGATTCGATTAGCCCAGTGGACGGAGCGCTCGGTTTGGCGGTAGACCCACGGCGGATGAAGCGCCTGGTTTGGAAGCATACATGTGGTACTTGATAGGGGAAGTACCTCTGTATGATATTATGTGTAGTGCTACTTTGTTGGGGTGGTAGAACCACATCGGAGGAGCACCCGGTTTGGAAGCAGACCAACGGTACTCTATAGGAGGAGTACCTCAGCAGTCAAAAGTTAGTGAGTAGTGCCTCGGAGTCGCGACAGGGCCACTATACTCTACATAGGAGGAGTTCTCCAGCATTTTTCGTTTCGTTAATGAAAATCCTGGTTTGAGCTGAGTTAATGACCTTTGTGTTTTCCTCATGATTGAGAGGTGTTACTTGATAACTTAGGTATATGTATGAGAATTTTCCTAAGTAAATATTATATGTGGAGATCTTTTTTTTGGATTATCCTAGTAGGATTTAGTGAGACCTTGAGGGTCCTGGGCTCCGTACTGAGTATCGTTATACTCACCCCTACACAGGCTATGCCTACACCTCATTATGTTGGATACAGACAACGAATAGCACTGACCGAGGAAAAGTATATGAGGAATAGACGGCACCCAAAGGTGATCACTCAGAATGATGGCACACAGAGCGGACTGATAGTTGTGGAGTGCTGAGAAGGACATTTGTACCTACCTTTCAGGTAGGAACCCAGAGGATGATCCGGGAGCTGCTTGACCTTTCAGCTATTTGTATTTTCAGTTGCACTTTCTTTTAGTTGTAGCGGTACCTTCCCGTTGGGCTTGTATTTTCGGCCCCTTTGTACTTTCAGCACACTTGATACTGCTTTAAATAGTGTTTTCATCCACTAATACTCTGGTTGTGTGTGTGTTTATGTTTTATAATGGAAATGTCTTCTCGGTTTTTAGGGAGTTACGCCTTTGGTGCCAGTCGCCAGCCCCTGTCCTATGAATGGCTGGCTTGGTGTAGTCACGATACGGGCCCCAGGGGGATGGATCATGACATCTTCATTCTTAATCATTTTTTCTGGTGTGATGATATTTACTAGTGAAAAATTCCTATTATTGAGAATACTAGATTGAGGCTTGACCGTATTAAAATTTCCTAATTTCATAGCATTAGGTAAAAAATCCGATTGGTGCATCACTGCATCTTCAACCACTGCTAAACTAGAAGAATAATCATCTTCCAAATTTGGTCACTCAATCTCTGATTTCCGTACAAGAATATGAATCAATTTTTCATTAACTATAGAAGCACGCTCTGTATTCATCGACACATGAAATCCTTCCACAATGATCATCACTGGTGAAGAACACGTTCCACCCACACCAATCACTACCACTACAGTAGTCACACCCACTGCCTTTGAGAAATTGGCCACATCTATTCTGGTAAGCATCCCATCCTCCACGGTAGAACTGGTCGCACCACCCACATCGCCCACATAAATCATAACCACTTCAGATCTGCTCGCTCTTCTCACCGCCCACACCCGAATCCACTAGTATGACTTTTCCGGCATGACTCGCTCCAGACACATCAGTCAACTCCGTCATGCTCGACCCATCAAAAAATGACGTCGTAACTCATCCAGCATCTGTCACAGATTCCACAATCGCATTGGACACCACTGATTCAGATCATCCATCCACAACAGTCTCCTCCATGTGGGTCTATGATCTGCATTTCAACCGGCAACACTGTTTCAGTCACCCTATAAGAATCAAAATCCATTTTTATGCAATATCTATACCCATTGAATAGTCCAAAATGGATCACAAGAGATTCATGAACATTAATTCATGATAAATCATGATAATAATAATATTGAAATGATGTAACAACACATAAAATGGAATTTTCATGACCCAATGATCATTGCACATAGAGCATGAGTAAACCCTAATTGCGCATGAAGAATGAGGAAACCATAGTTGCACATTAATTATAATGATTCAACACCCATTGCACATGATGTTTCCTGATATTATTCTTTACCCAATACACTGGAGCACTATTAGGGTGCACCCTTCTTAAATAATTCATTTCAAGCATAAGTATTCCACATGGATCATAAAACATTGATTCATTAAACACAATCATTAATCCCTAGATAAAGGAATGTGGAATTCATACATGAAAATCTATAATCAATTAGTAAAGGATCATAAATGTGAATACCCTTGATAGATAAATTCGCAAGGTATTCACAACAAAATGAATTTGGTACGAAAAAATGTGGTGCAATTTCAGCGGCATAACGACGTGACATAAAAATTCATAAAATGGTTGATGAGAGAGAAATTGGTGTCTCATCATATCTACATGAAATGGAAAGTATGTGGTTCAAATAGATACATGTCCGATCAACTGTAATGAAATTTAGAATCATGATAGAAAAAAAATTTCTTGAATGTAAATGAAGAGAGATAAATTTCGTTCGGAATTTTGGCATAGTAACAGCTATACAGGGAAGGCATTAATGAGAAAGAAAGTGGATCTATAATTATTCAAAAATGAAGAGGGATGTATGAGGGAGGTTCTAAGTCATACTTCAACATTTATAATTGAATATAAAGGGGGATAACAATATGACGAAACATGGACATAAATGAGGAAAATGAGAATCCATTACATGGAAGTGTGATACCAAAAGATTTGGAGAGAGTTGAGAGAAGCATATGGGGAGGTTGGGGAACCATTGGAGAATTATAGAGAGAGGAGGGAAGGGGTTGGTAGACATACAAATGATTTTAGAGAATATGATGTGGCAGTAGGGGTGGGTTTATATAGGAAAGGAGAGAGACTTCTTTACTATTTATGTTTCAGACACCTCACTTTAAACTAATAAAAACCACAAACCAACCCATGGTATTGGCCCATGGTTTTTTCAAAAGGGGATTGGAATAAAATATTTTATAAGTAAAATTTCCTAACTTCTTAAAATAATAGGGATGCTTATGTTGAGGTGAGTCACACTGTCAAGGAAAAAAAATTTAAATGAAAAAATGATTTATAAGCCATGCTTGGTCTACTAATGCATTGTAAAATAAATCAAACAAACCCAAAATCACATTATTTTTATGGAAAAAAATATATTGGCCGAAAATAATGTTTATATTATTTTATTAAATCGCTATTGGGTCATTATGATGTCATAAAACACATTATATATTTAAATATTATTTAATTTGTACTAAAAATTTTGACTGTCTCAAAAAAAATGAGAAACTCACCCTTGTATTATTTTGACGTCCTAATTCCAAAAATAATATTCATTTTATCTAAATAATTTTCTATATATGTGAATGTAAAGACCCGTAAAATTCAATGGAAATTTTTTTCTTAATTTTCTTTAAAATTTTACAAGAGCACGGTTTCAGACGGCACCTGATTCCGAGGCCCGGAGTGCCCGGAATCTTTTTCTGAAGTTTGGCTCGGGTACGTTCAGTGAACGAACGAGCGGGAATTTCTAACTTTTGATCCGGTGCTCGGAATTGAAATCTGAGGGCACCGATGAACTCGCAGCGCCGATATTCGCTAAAAGAGACCTTTTTGGAAGTTGCGTTTGTTGCGGGATGAGAGTTAGTTTTTGGGAGATTAGAATAAGTTAAATAAAAATTGTGTATTACATATTTTTATTTAAACTTATTAGTTAACTTCTCTCAAAGGAAGTTAGGGGTGGGACCCACCCCCACTTAACCTCCCTTGAGAGGATTAAGTGTGGTGGGGCCCACACGAACCCTAAACCTTTCATCTTCTCCCAACTTCCTTAACCCCTCATTAAATGACATGAGTTATTTAATTTTGGAGTTAATCTTTTTTTAACTTCAAACCTTTGAAATTCTTATGTTACGTTTTTGATTAAATTAAGCTCTTCTCTCTTTTTGTTGGGTTAGAACTCTTAGCCAACTTGAGAGCTTTTGAGAGCTTTTGAGAGCTTCTTCTTCTTCTTCAAGCTCTGACGAAGAACACGAAGAAAGCTCAAGCTCCGACGAAGAACGCTCAAGCTCCGACGAAGAACGCCGCCTCTCTTCTTCGTTTTCCGTGTCCACGAGAGGGAACGCCGCTTCCTCCTCGGACCTTCTTCGTCGGCATACGAAGATTCGCCAACGACGTATCTCTTCGGGCGTATCTCTTCGTCAACGGATTTGACGAACGACGACCGCGACGCCCGACCTCCACGACGTTGTCTTCCGCGGACGTTGTCAAATCTTCGAACCTATACCCGAGGTAGGGGTTGTTGATTTATTGTTTAATTATTTTATTCTTGATCGTGGATCTAGAATGTCAAACGTGTGGCTTTTGAATATTTTAAGTTGTGTTATTATTTAACGTGAGGGGGGTCGGACCGCATGAACACGGCCGAACCCCCTCCAACGTTCTTGTTGATTTATCTTGCAGGCGGAAGAAAGGTGGCGTGGTGCCGTCGCACCACGCGGATAATTGTATGTTTATCTTGCGCGGCGCCGTCGCGCGCGCGCCATGAAAGAATCTTCAAGAACGTGACACCGTCGCGCCGCGTTGAAGGAAATCAAGGTGCGGAGGAGGGGCGTGGTGCCGTCGCACCGCGCCGGACGACGAACATCGCGGCCGGTTCCGGGCCGCGGCGAATTGAGAAAACCGGCGGCCGGGCCGCCGGTGTCGGATGTCGAAGAGGGGACCGGATTTTCCGGTCCCGTTGGAGAAAACCGGCCGGCCAGCTGGCCGGCCGGATAGTAATAAACAGGGGGAATTTAATCCCCCGGCCAGCACACAAAACCCCCCTCATTTATGAGGGGGGGCAGTTCCATGAAGGGGGGGGGGGGGGGGGGGGCAGGCGGCCCCCCGGTTCCGCACAAACAGGCCCCCCACGTGGGGGGGGGGGTTTAAAACAGGGGCGCGACATATAGCCGCGCCGCCCCTTCCAATCAGTGGGGGAATTGATTCCCCCCGCGCTGCCTCCGTGCGGCGCCAGGCCACCGCGGCCGCCGCGCCGCCGGCCGGCCGGCCGGGCCGGGTCGGACCCGATTCGGGTCGACCCGGTTCGGGCCGACCCAGGGGGGGGGTCGGGCCGGGTCGGCCCGGACCCGGACCCCCCCGTTTCGAATCTATTTCGGCCTTTTGGCCATAACATGAGCCACGGACCTCCGATTGACGAACCGTCTACGAAAACACGATCCTTGGATCAAGAAGGTCGTTTCGGTATATCGCACTCAAGCTTTCGGATTACTTTGAGTACGGCCGGGTTGGTTCGTTCACGAAACCAACCGGGCCTTCGGAGCAGAAACGCTCATATCTTGAGCTACGGACGTCCGATTGACGTGCCGTCAACCGCGTTGTGTTCCTCATAGTGAGACGGATCTTTTGGCATACTCCGCCCGAGGTTTTGACTCAGGTGGAGTACGGTCGGGTTGGTTTTGCCTTAAAAACCAACCGGGCCCGGGGGACGAAAATGCCAATAACTCTCAGACCGGGCGTCCGATCGACGCGCCGTCTGTTGCGTTGAGTTCCTGTTGTCGATACGGAACTTTTGTATACATCAACTCTGGACTTTGTGACAGTTGGTGTATCAGCCTCTTGGCTCGTGGAGCGGACCCTCCTGTACGAGTTTGCTGTGTGCGGGAACCCTAGTGCTGGCTGCGACTGTTCTACTGCTACTACTGCTACTACTGCTACTGTGACTGCGACGACGACAGTACAGAGATTCTGTGTGGATTCGACGACGACGACTACAGCACACAACGATCCTACGTGGATCAGTGCTACATGTCCTGTGTGGGCCCGATCCTGTGTGGGTCCGATCCTGTGTGGGTCCTTGCGATCAGCGGTCCTGTGTGAACCAGCGCCTACAGGTCCTGTGTGGGCCCGATCCTGTGTGGGTCTTTTGCGGGGGTTAGTTACCTAGCGATCCTTCGTGGGTCCGATGACTTAGATGGATCAGAGATCATCTTTATCGTCCTTTGAAGAAGTATACCTGTGTGAGCGGAATCTGTTGCTTTCCTGTGTGGATTGTGATGTGCAATCCTGTGTGGATTACGTTTTGCTTTCCTGTGTGGAATACGTTTACTTTCCTGTGTGGACTGAGTTGTACTTGGGCTCGGAGGTTGGAGCGTATTTGAAATTGATGAATTATGTATATGTATGGGCATATACCTAAGCAGTGTCGGTTATTACTTCGTGATTGCTACTTCCTTCGTGGTTTATCCTTTGTGGATTTGTGAGACCTTCAGGGGTCTCGGTGTCCCTACTGAGTAGCTTATACTCACCCCTGCAAGGGCTTTGCCCGCACTACGTTGTGTTGGTTGCAGACGACGGACAGCGTTGACCTTAGCTGAGGCTTGCAGATCGGGACGGTACCCGGAGGTGGACCACTGGGCGGGACGTGCTCGGAGCGGACGGCGGGACCCGTGGAGCAGAGGAGCTATCTGTACTCACCCTTCAGGTGGGATTTCCAGTGGACAGCTCGGTGTAGCGGCTTTTACCTTTCAGTTTCTGTTTTCCCTTTCGAGTTGTACTTTACTTTCAGTTTGGGTTTGTATACTGGCCCATTTACTTTTCCACACTTTCAGTTGTACTCTGTTTTTTCTTAGTGTTTACTTTCCGCTTTCTTACTCTGTGGTGTTTGTTTACTTTACAAAGGAAATGCCTTCCCTTTTTACCGGGATTTACGCCTTGGTGCTAGTCGCCAGCCCCTGGCCAATGGAAGGCGGGCTTGGGGTAGTCACGGCACGGACCCCGAGGGCGGGTCGTGACAAATTGGTATCAAAGGAGTTCGGTTCTACCACGAACTCTGATATTTTCTATGTGAAGCAATAATGTTTAGCGTATTGAGTGGGTTTATCATTCCAGGGAGTCCAGTGTTGGTGCGGCGGCCGACGTATCCGTACACCAGAACCCTGACTTCTGATTTCCGACTTAATGCACGAAAACATTGATTGCGTGTGTGTTTCAATGTTTTCTTTGTGATTACTTATATTAGCTCACCAGGTATATTGTTCTGACCGTGGGACACCTGTTTCCTTTTCAGGATGGCCCCACGACGGCAGCCAGCTAGGGTTCCGAGAGTCGTGTGTGACGACAGCCCACCGAGCGACGAGGCCTCGGTGCAGGGCCCTTTGTCAGCAGTGGCACCGGCGGTAGCTCTACCCGCCGTGCCCCCGATGCTTCCAGCAGCAGCTGCTGACGATGCACGTCGCCTCAGCGCACTTCATGCGTTTCAGCACCAGCGACCGCCCAGGTTTCGGGGGGAGACGGATCCCCAGGCAGCAGAGGACTGGCTGGAGGCAGTGGTACGAGTGTTTAGGCTAGTGAGGACACCAGCAGACCTCATGGTGATCCTCGCTGCGAGCCTACTACACGCAGAAGCAGGACGATGGTGGAGCTTGAAGCTCCAGGTGCACGATGAGGCATCTCTACTTTGGACGGACTTTGAGAGCCTCTTCCGCTCGGAGTTCGTCCCAGCCACCCTTCGTGCGGTGCATATCCAGGATCTTCTACAGCTGCGGCAGGGCAGCATGGCGGTCGCTCAGTACTCGGCGAGATTTACCGATCTATCGCGCTACTCGACCGACATGGTACGTGACCCATTCTTCTGGGCCCGGACCTTCAAGAAGGGTTTGAGACACGGGATCAGTGCATCGCTGATCTCCCTTAGCATACCGACTCAGACAGGAGTACTGGAGCGGGCCCTTCTGATCGAGAGCTTCCTTGCTGAGTCTACACCAGCGCAGCGACCCACCGCAGGGTGGCACGTGGAAGAGTCATCTGCAGCAGGCAGTCGACGGATGACTCAGGGGTCCAGACAGACCAGACCTTCGGGCAGACGATCTCAGGGCACTGGCTCAGCAGTGCGGGGCACACAGCGAGGAGCCAGTCTTTCGAGAGGAAGACAGTGCTACTCGTGCGGCGGGCAGGGCCACATGGCTCGTGACTGCCCGACCCGTCGTGCCGAGGAGCAACAGTCAGTTGATGGACCACCGAGGCAGAGGTAGAGGGTCGACCGTGGCGGTCCGCAGGGAGGAGGCGGACGAGGCAGAGGAGCTGGACGAGCAGCCGGTGGTGGGCGACGCTTTGAGGCTCTGCCACCACAACCACCAGGAGGTCCACCCCGACCACATGGAGCTGGCGGGCAGCGACAGGCACAGCTCCAGGCAGCAGAGGCCTACGACCACGGCGCACCCGAGATGATTCGAGGTACTATCTCTGTCTATTCCACCCTTGCTGCAGTTCTTATAGACACAGGAGCGAGTCACTCTTTCATAGCCGCTGCCCTTGTTCGGAGATCGGAGATTCCGACAGAGTCGTTGGCTCGATCCTTACGGCTAGAGACTCCTACGGGAGCAGACTCGACGATTACGCACTAGTGCCGGCAGTGTCAGATTACTCTAGGAGGGGAGAGCTTCGGCTGGGATCTTATTGTAGCAGCGTCGAGGCCTTACGACGTCATCATGGGCATGGATTGGCTATCTACGGTCCATGCACAGATTGACTGTTTTAGGCACAAGGTGCGATGTGTACGCACCGATGGGAGCAGGTTCACCTTCACCGGCGAGAAGGGAGCCTTAGCAGCACAGGATAGACTTCCGCGGAGGAGAGGAAAGCCCATCACTCATCAGTTGGCTAGCCTTATCCTTGGAGCAGTTGACGTGCGGAGTCCTGGTTTTCCTGCAGTGGTGGATCAGTTTGCGGACGTTGTTTCCCGACGACGTTCCAGGGATACCTCCTCGCAGAGAGGCAGACTTTTATTTTGACCTGTACCCCGGGACAGCTCCGATATCCACTCCAGCATATCGGATGGCCCCCGCCGAGCTTCGAGAGCTACGGGTACAGTTGGAGGACTTGCAGGGCAAGGGGTTCATCCGACCCAGTGTTTCACCCTGGGCTTCCCCGATTTTGTTCGCCAAGAAGGCGGACTGGAGCTTGCGACTTTGTGTTGACTATCGTCGCCTGAACCAGGTGACAGTGAGGAACAAGTATCCGCTACCGAGGATTGATGACCTCTTTGATCAGCTCAAGGGAGCACGGTGGTTCTCGAAGATAGACCTCAGGTCAGGCTATCATCAGCTCAGAGTCAGAGACGAGGATGTGCAGAAGACGGCCTTCAGATGTCGGTATGGCCACTATGAGTTCTTGGTTTTGCCTTTCGGTGTAACCAATGCTCCAGCAGTGTTCATGGCTCTCATGAACAGGATCTTTCAGCCATACCTCGATCGGTTTGTCGTGGTCTTCATCGACGACATTCTGATTTACTCTACGACAGAGGAGGAGCACGCCTATCACTTGCGAGTTGTACTAGACACACTCCGAGAGCACCAGCTTTATGGTAAGCTCTCGAAGTGCTAGTTCTGGATACGTGAGGTCCACTTCTTGGGACACGTTATCTCTGAGGCGGGAGTTGCAGTGGATCCCGCGAAGATTGAGGCTGTGTTAGCTTGGGAGCCACCCAGGAGCGTGACTGAGGTTCGAAGTTTCTTGGGACTAGCTGGATACTATCGAAGATTCGTGCCAGATTTCTATAGAGTTGCGGCATCACTCACAGCTTTGACGAAGAAGGGGAAACCCTTCGTGTGGTCAGACAGATGTCAGCAGAGCTTCCAGGAGCTGAGACAGAGATTGACTAGCGCACCTATCTTGAGGTTGCCTGAGGAGGGAGTATGGTACGTAGTATACTACGATGCATCAGGGACCAGACTCGAATGTGTTCTGATGCAGGAGTGGGCAGTGATCACCTATGGATCACGTCAGTTGAGGCCGCATGAGCAGAACTACGCTACCCATGACCTGGAGTTAGCAGCAGTGGTCTTCACTCTGAAGACATGGCGAGACTATCTGATGGGCGAGCGCTTTACAGTCTTTTCTGATCATCAGAGTCTCAGGTATATCTTTTCGCAGAAGGACCTGAACCTGAGACAGCGGCGATGGCTCAAGTTCCTCCAGGACTATGACTTTGAGATAGTTTATACTCCTGGGAAGGGGAACGTAGTAGCCGATGCCCTCAGCAGGAGGACGAGCATTCAACTACTTGAGGAGGAGACGGAGCAGCTAGCCTCTTGGCAGATATCCTTCGTGGATAGAGATGGAGCAGCCTTCCTTCAGTCTCTCACAGTCACTCCTCCACTACTGCAGCAGGTCAGGGAGGCACAGCGTGAGGATGCTGACTGTGAGACACAGCGTACACAGATATCCTCAGGACAGGCATCTGATGGTTTCTCCCTTGGAGCAGAGCACGACATCCTTTTCAGAGGACGTACCATGGTACTAGTCGCTTTGCGAGAGGAAGTGCTGAGAGAGTTTCACACTTCTACTTTGGCAGTACATCCTGGAGTGGCGAAAATGTACCAGGACCTCAGACGACAGCACTGGTGGCCGGGCATGAAGAAGGCTGTAGAAGAGTTTTTTTCTCGATGCCTCACCTGCCAGCAGGTGAAGGATGAGCATCAGGTACCAGCAGGCTTGGTACAGCCCTTGGAGGTTCCGGAGTGGAAGTGGGACGGCATATATATGGACTTCATGACTGGACTTCAACGTACTTTCAGAGGTCACGACTCCATCTGGGTGATTGTTGACCGACTCACCAAGTCGGCACACTTCTTACCCATCAGAGAGCAGGGCTCAGTAGAGAGCTTGGGACGTCTCTACGTTCAGGAGATTGTGCAGCTCCACGGCGTGCCATCATCTATCGTATCTGATCGAGATGCTCTCTTTACTTCCCGGCTTTGGAAGGGGTTACATGAGGCGTTCGGGACGCAGCTACGTCTGAGCACAGCCTTTCACCCTCAGACGGATGGTCAGACGGAGAGGACCATTCAGACTCTCGAGGACATGCTCTGCGCATGTGTCCTCGACTTTGGTCGTAGCTGGGAGGACCACCTACCCTTGGTGGAGTTTGCGTACAACAACAGCTACCACTCCACTATCGGGATGGCACCGTACGAGGCGTTGTACGACCGACCTTGTAGATCTCCTTTGTGCTGGAAAGACCCTGGGGAGTCAGCACTTGTGGGACCGGAGATGGTCCAGGCCACGACAGAGAAGGTCCAGGTCATCCAGGAGCGGATGAGGACAGCTCAGAGCCGGCAGAAGTCATATGCTGACAGGAGGCGGAGGCCACTAGAGTTCGAGGATGGCGACCACATCTTCTTGCGGGTCTCACCTCGACGTGGTATTCGGAGATTTGGCCGAGGCGGCAAGTTATCTCCACGCTTCATCGGACCCTTCCAGATTCTCAGCAGGATTGGTGAGGTGGCTTATCGCCTGGCTCTACCACCTCAGTTGCACCGGGTGCACGACGTCTTCCACCTGTCTCAGCTGAGGAGATACGTGCACGACCCGACGCACATCATTGACCATGGGGAGCTTAACGTTGACGATGGGGCGACTTTTACGGAGGTCCCAGTGGAGATAGAGGATCGACAGGAGCGGGTCCTGCGTGGGCGATCGATTCCTCTTGTGTGCATCAGATGGCAGCACGGGAATCTCCAGGAGAGCACATGGGAGCGGGAGGCTCAGATTCGTGCTCAGTATCCTCATTTTTTTCCCTAGTTTTTGATGTATCTTTACGGGGACGTAAATCTCTGAGGTGGGAGTAATGTAAAGACCCGTAAAATTCAAGGGAAATTTTTTTCTTAATTTTCTTTAGAATTTTACAAGAGCGCGGTTTCAGACGGCACCTGATTCCGAGGCCCGGAGTGCCCGGAATCTTTTTCCGAAGTTTGGCTTAGGTACGTTCAGTGAACGAACAAGCGGGAATTTCTAACTTTTGATCCGGTGCTCGGAATTGAAATCTGAGGGCACCGATGAACTCGCAGCGCCAATATTCGCTTAAAGAGACCTTTTCGGAAGTTGTGTTTGTTGCGGGATGAGAGTTAGTTTTTGGGAGATTAGAATAAGTTAAATAAAAATTGTGTATTACATATTTTTATTTAAACATATTAGTTATCTTCTCTCGAAGGAAGTTAAGGTGGGACCCACCCCCACTTAACCTCCCTTGAGAGGATTAAGTGTGGTGGGGCCCACATGAACCCTAAACCTTTCATCTTCTCCCAACTTCCTTAACCCCTCATTAAATGACATGAGTTATTTAATTTTGGAGTTAATCTTTTTTGAATTTCAAACCTTTGAAATTCTTGTGTTAAGTTTTTGATTAAATTAAGCTCTTCTCTCTTTTTGTTGGGTTAGAACTCTTAGCCAACTTGAGAGCTTTTGAGAGCTTTTGAGAGATTCTTCTTCTTCTTCAAGCTCTGACGAAGAACACGAAGAACGCTCAAGCTCCGACGAAGAACGCTCAAGCTCCGACGATGAACGCCGCCTCTCTTATTCGTTTTCCGTGTCAACGAGAGGGAACGCCGCTTCCTCCTCGGACCTTCTTCGTCGGCATACGAAGATTCGCCAACGACGTATCTCTTCGTGCGTATCTCTTCGTCAACGGATTTGACGAACGACGACCGCGGCGCACGACCTCCGCGACGTTGTCTTCCGCGGACGTTGTCAAATCTTCGAACCTATACCCGAGGTAGGGGTTGTTGATTTATTGTTTAATTATTTTATTCTTGATCGTGGATCTAGCATGTCTAACGTGTTGCTTTTGAATATTTTAAGTTGTGTTATTATTTAACGTGAGGGGGGTCGGACCGCATGAACACGGCCGAACCCCCTCCAACGTTCTTGTTGATTTATCTTGCGGGCGAAAGCAAGGTGGCGTGGTGCCGTCGCACCACGCGGATAATTGTATGTTTATCTTGCGCGGCGCCATCGCGCGCGCGCCATGAAAGAATCTTCAAGAACGCGACGCCGTCGCGCCGCGTTGAAGGAAATCAAGGTGCGGCGGAGGGGTGCGGTGCCGTCGCACCACGCCGGACGACGAACACCGCGGCCGGTTCCGGGCCGCGGCGAATTGAGAAGACCGGCGGCCGGGCCGCCTGCGTCGGAAGTCGAAGAGGGGACCGGATTTTCCGGTCCCGTTGGAGAAAACCGGCCGGCCAGCTGGCCGGCCGGATAGTAATAAACTGGGGGAATTTAATCCCCCGGCCAGCACACAAAACCCCCCTCATTTATGAGGGGGGCGGTTCCTTGAAGGGGGAGGGGGGGCAGGCGGCCCCCCGGTTCCGCACAAACAGGCCCCCCACGTGGGGGGGGGGGGGGGGTTTAAAACAGCGGCGTGGCATATAGCCGCGCCGCCCCTTCCAATCAGCGGGGGAATTGATTCCCCCCGCGCTGCCTCCGTGCGGCGCCAGGCCGGGTCGGGTCGACCCGGTTCGGGCCGACCCAGGGGGGGTCGGGCCGGGTCGGCCCGGACCCGGACCCCTCCGTTTCGAATCTATTTAGGTATTTTGGCCATAACATGAGCCACGGACCTCCGATTGACGAACCGTCTACGGAAACACGATCCTTGGATCGAGACGGTCGTTTCAGTATATCGCTTTCAAGGTTTCGGATTACTTTGAGTACGGCCGGGTTGGTTCGTTCACGAAACCAACCGGGCCTTCGGAGCGGAAACACTCATATCTTGAGCTACGGATGTCCGATTGACGTGCCGTCAACCGCGTTGTGTTCCTCTTAGTGAGACAGATCTTTTGGCATACTCCGCCCGAGGTTTGGATGCAGGTGGAGTACGTTAGGGTTGGTTTTGCCTTAAAAACCAACCGGGCCCCGGGGACGAAAATGCCAATAACTCTCAGACCGGGCGTCCGATCGACGCGCCGTCTGTTTCATTGAGTTCCTGTTGTCGATACGGAACTTTTGGATACATCAACTCTGGACTTTGTGACAGTTGATGTATCAGCCTCTCGGCTCGTGGAGCGGACCCTCCTGTACGAGTTTGCTGTGTGCGGGAACCCTAGTGCTGGCTGCGACTGTTCTACTGCTACTACTGCTACTACTGCTACTGTGACTGCGACGATGACAGTACAGAGATCCTGTGTGGATTCGACGACGACAACTACAGCACCCAGCGATCCTACGTGGATCAGTGCTACAGGTCCTGTGTGGGCCCGATCCTGTGTGGGTCCGATCCTGTGTGGGTCCTTGCGATCAGCGGTCCTGTGTGAACCAGTGCCTACAGGTCCTGTGTGGGCCCGATCCTGTGTGGGTCTTTTGCGGGGGTTAGTTACCTATCGATCCGTCGTGGGTCCGATGACTTAGATGGATCAGAGATCATCTTTATCGTCCTTTGAAGAAGTATACCTGTGTGAGCTGAATTTGTTGCTTTTCTGTGTGGATTGTGTTGTGCAATCCTGTGTGGATTACGTTTTGCATTCCTGTGTGGAATACGTTTACTTTCCTGTGTGGACTGAGTTGTACTTGGGCTCGGAGGTTGGAGCGTATTTGAAATTGATGACTTAGGTATATGTATGGTCATATACCTAAGCAGTTTCGGTTATTACTTCGTGATTGTTCCTTCCTTCGTGGTTTATCCTTTGTGAATTTGTGAGACCTTCAGGGGTCTCGGGGTACCTACTAAGTAGCTTATACTCACCCCTGCACGGGCTTTGCCCGCACTACGTTGTGTTGGTTGCAGACGACGGACAACGTTGACCTTAGCTGAGGCTTGCAGAGCGGGACGGTACCCGGAGGTGGACCACTGGGCGGGACGTGCTCGGAGCGGACAGCGGGACCCGCGGAGCAGAGGAGCTATCTGTACTCACCCTTCAGGTGGGATTTCCAGTGGACAGCTCGGTGTAGCGGCTTTTACCTTTCAGTTGCTGTTTTCCCTTTCGAGTTGTACTTAACTTTCAGTTTGGGTTTGTATACTGGCCCATTTATTTTTCCACACTTTCAGTTGTACTCTGTTTTTGCTTAGTGTTTACTTTCTGCTTGCTTACTCTGTGGTGTTTGTTTACTTTACAAAGGCAATGCCTTCCCTTTTTACTGGGATTTACGCCTTGGTGCTAGTCGCCAGCCCCTGGCCTATGGAAGGCGGGCTTGGGGTAGTCACAGCACGGACCTCGAGGGCGGGTCGTGATAGTGAATTTCTACTTTTCAAATAAAAACTGACATTTATCAAAAATTCACAGGTTTTGACAAAAATAGCATTCAAACCTTAATAAAAATTACAATTTCATTTGTAAAATTGTATGATAATTTATATTTAATAAAAAATAACATAATAATAATAAAATATTATTAAAATATTATTTATTTCAAAAATCCATTAATTTATTGAAATAGATTTCTTAGTTTGATATTAAATAAAAATACTATTTGGGCTTAATAAATTATTTACAAAGTGACAATAATAAAAAGAATATATATTATCTATTAAATAATATTGTACATAATCATAGTACTAGGGTCATGTAACATAATCCTTTTAAAGACCCATATACGTCCTTAGGGTATGGTGTGCAATGTTTACATGCTCTTTGGGTGGCTCAGATAACATTGCTGGAGTTTTAATCTCTATCAACTTCCGCTTATCCCATAGGTGGATTCATTCAATATTAACGTATTCAAGATCATATTGGGAATGACTAATAGTGAAGCCCCATGATGCCACCTCCTTTCTGTGCTCTGAAAAATGGGCTTGGTATGGGGAAAGCCTACTGGATTATGTCATCACTTCTTTTTTCTGAGTAAATTGGACTTGTTAAAGCCCTATATTTATACTAAACAAGTGATCATTGTTCAAAGTCTATATTTTCAACGGTAATTATTAATAACGGGATTTCAAAATATTTATTCATCATACTAATGAAGTTCACATTTTATAGAACCATAATAAGACATTTAATTAGATCAAGATAAAGATTCATTAATGAATGTTTGGTTCGTTACACTTACCTACATTATTTACATCTATATTATCTTTACATAACATCATTATCTCAACATCATGAATATATTAAGTATTATCTCCAATTAACCATGTATTTTTATATAAAATGTCACCATTTTTTATTTGCACTTTTTTAGGTTATATGTATCATTTAACATATTTTTGAAAATCCTTAATTAATAACAAATATCGATCAACCCTAATATATTTCATTATTCATGAAACATTATTCTTGAATTACAACAAATAAACACTCCAATCAATCCAATTCATTCATTAACAATTAACCATGAGTTTCTATTTTATCCTTCAGACTCATTTCCTTTCATATTTCATTTTTAGTCTTTTCATCATCAGGAATATAATCCTTACTCCTGCAACATTTTTTATTCTCTTCATTATATTTCCATTTAAGTTATTATTTTCCATAATGGCACTATATTTCAATTTTAATACTTTTAAATTTTGATGATATCATAGGGAAACCATTATATTTATCTATTTTTTTAATTGGTCTTTTAATTTTTACCACCATAATTACATTATATATACCCTTCTTACCAACACCTAAAACATATTATTCTTCATCTAACACATTAACATGGGTATTTATTCCTAAATTCTTGATATATTGGTAATAGAATACTCTTTCTTTCATCATATCCACCACCTCAAAAATCAATGAAATATTTACTTCTCCTCCTTGGAAAGTCCAGGAGTTGGTTAAGGTGAATGTAATTAATTATAAATCATGACTAATGATTATGCATAATGGTAATATCCTTTACTTTATCTATTATCCAATTTTTATTCTCATAAAAAAAATTCTATAACATTTAATATTTTTCAAGTTATTTCTGGTAACCTCAATTTATAAATGCCAAAAATCATATTATGATTTAAGATATTCCAATCATGAAACCATGTAATCAATAAAAATATCTTATCAAATATCTAAATATTGACATCAGCTTTTTATAATATGAAACCATATGTTTATTTGTTGTCATTCAAGGCCATTATTTAAAAAATTCATGATGGCTCATAATTATTTTTTGAATTTATAAAGAATATCCCCCCCTGAGAATCAAATATAGTGTGTACCGAGCCACATTTTAATTAACAAGGTGATGATCGAGTCCAGATCAAAGTACCATTTTCATATTTATTAACCCGATGTTATTCTATGAACGAGACACATCCAATTATAGTGTCCAAACAAGGATGCAATTTCATAGAAACTAGTTCTTATAACATTTAAAAATTCCAAAAATTTATATGACAAATTGAATCATCCTTATACATATCCTAATGCACATCCCTAGAAATATCATTAGAAATATCACAAGGGATTTCACTAATGTTTTATCAAAATAAATTCAAAAGTTCCACTAAAGCCTTACTCTAAAACCATTTATAGTGAAACCAACATCCCATAAATATATATAATATATTTTTAGATGATGTTTCATTACATTACACAAACATATTTCTGAGGATAAAACAGAATGGTGTTTTGGATACTAGAAATAAAATAATTTTATTTCATGAATGATTATGACCATATCCCATAATGATATTCCCACATAGTTCTATTCAAATAAATAACCTGTGTAATATATTCATAGAAAACCTGAGAATTGATAGAAAAGAAATGGGGAGCTCAAATGATCTCTTAGGGTAATAATGTGAGATATGTAATCATAACATGAGAATAAGGATATGATAACATGATAATAAAATTCAAAATCCGAACTCCCATATTTGAAATCGTATTCTTGAGTCATGGAATTAATATTTAAATTTTATAAGGCTTGAATAAAATTTAAATCAACATCCATGAAACATTGGATCCTATTTGTTAAATTGTACATGGAATTGTATCATTCACATAAATATTAAAATCAATTCCATAGTAGTAATGTTTCATTTAAAAGGATGTCGTAATTGAATGAGGTCACTACCTAAACAATCATAGTAATCAAGGATCACTCTTAAGGTCATAACATCAGATAAATTCCCTTACATAATCATGTTAACTCCTCATTCTAGTACTATCTTTCCCATGAGATATAAATCATTTCTCAAGTCCATTTATAAAGATATAGGTCCAAACAGAAAATGAATGAAAATGATACATATGTGTTCCATAATTTCATAAACAATTTATCATATAATAACATCTAAAATAAAATATGTTTCACAAAAACTTCATTATATCCCACCCTATAGAAATGACAGGGACCTAACATCCATTTCATTAGTTTATCAAATAATAAAATATGAAATGAAGTAGGTTTCATAATAATATTATCAGTGTACATAGTATATAAGAGAATTATGTTTCGTAAAAGTATTATCATCATAAACATAATCCAACCAACTATATAGTTAGAATGGAATTCGTTGATCATATCTCCATATATAATATGTAACACAAAAGGATGATATATTAGATGGAAAATGATTTTCCTTGATCATTTAAAACATTTCTTTAGGAAAATAACATTTCTATTGATATCACATTTTAATGAAAATTCATAAAAAGTTTAGGAAATTCATTTCATTGAAAATAACATTGAATATATATAGAAGAAAATTTAAAAATTATTTAAAAATTTCATTAATAAATCTTCATTTCCTGTTAAAAAAACATTTTAAAACATTAAAATGGTTGAAAATAAATTTATTTTATTGAAAAAAATAATGATTATAAATGAAGATTCAATGAAGATAATGTTCATGATGGATGGAAATAAAATTATCTACTTAATGTTAAATTAATGATTCCTTTCACATTTTTAGTAAAATCGAAAAAAGAATTGGTTAGAGAATGAAATGATTATTTAATTAAATTTCATAAAAAATTAAAAAAAAATCGGATAAAATGTATTTATTAAATCATTTATAATTCCTAAAAAAACTTTTTTTTAAAAAAATAGAATCATGGGTTTGGAAGAAAATGGGTATTTGACTGAAGAGTGAAATATAGAATATTTTTATTCAAAATAGTCTATTGAACTCTTGAGAGAATAATTATAGAATAATGATAGGAATAAATGTATTCTAAGGAAATAAAAATTTGGGAATAAATTTGTTTATTTTCTTATAGGATGTATAATATTATTTTATCCTCAAAAACATAATTACAAACATTCTCAATAATTAACAGGATTCTGATATAAAATATTATCCCATTTTTTAACATTGAATTGTAATCCCCATGAAAGGATAACATTAAATGAAAAACATAATAACTTGAAAATACTTATATCCATGATATAAAATTTAAAATGTTTCATATATATATATCATAAAAGAACATTGTTTTATCACATAACTTCTAACTCAAAAAAAGAAAATTTTAAAAAAAATCCATTACTACATTTGAAACATTTGAATAAAAAACTCAATAAAGAGAAACCCTAAAATGGATATGTAAATACATATATTCTTATTTTCAACATTCCTAAAATAAATTTATACGCATTATGTACACCATGTAAAATAATTTTATGGTGAATATGGCATGTGACCCATTGAAAATAAAAGTTATATAAAAATACCTTACATCTTTTGTAATATTTTGGATCATAAGAACCATTAAAAAAATAAAATTCAACATTAAATATCATGAATATAAGGATAATAGTTTTAAAATGCTTCAGTGGGTTCGTATATGCACCAAATTAAGGAAACACGTTTTGAATTTTTAATGTCTCTATGAAATGAATGAGAGACTAGAAATCATTATCTATATATGTCAACTTCAATCATACAAATTTAAACCACGTGCAAAGTAAATTTTATATTATTATAAATCTATTACTTAATGAATCATATATATGTCCTACCATATATTGTTTTCTTATGGCAACTTATTACCTGTTTATTAACAATTTCATGTAAAAAACATGTTTTCATTAATAATCAATTTGCCTAATGTTTATGTTTTTATTTTTTATAGTGATATTACATTGATCATGGTCTTATAATATACATAGTGATAATTATGAAAATAACACTATATATATTCTATATATATGTAATTATGTTAATAAAAATTAATTATAAAAAGAAAATGAAATAAACCATTCAAAATATGGTAGGCCACACATAAAAATGATCATTGCTACCATTGTCATGATTTTTATCATTAACCAGATCCTTATTACATTCCATGTAACGAGTATGTGAAGAATTAATCACAACACATTGTGAGGTTGTAGTATTTCTTACAAACAAATGAGGTTACCATGTTCCCACTAGATGAAAATTAATAAGGAAAATACAAAATAATGATCCCTTATGCATAATAATGTTGTAAAAATCAATTATAAATAATAAATATAACATTATATTCATCCATTATAGATGGTGATGGAAACAAATAACATTGATTAGTTATGCGGTAGTAAACCATATATAAGAATGTCATTTTTTAAATAATTTTATTGAATAAGAGAAGGCTATTGGTTATTATATTAAAATAATCACTTTATATTATATGTAATATAACATGGTTTTGAAATTATTTGTTTTTAATAATAATTGATGGTGGTGGAGGATGAAATAAAATAAATATTTAGAATATGTATATTACTACATATTAAGCAAATACAATTTTTTTAACCAAAATTTTTCACATAATTGATTTATGATGAAACTATGGCTTCTAGAAAGAAAGAATAAAATTTAGTAAGTGTGTTTCTTATAAATAATCAAAACCAAAGGGTTTGTATGTGTGAAGAAGAGAGGTGATGGGTTGGCCTTTTATAAGGGAGGTGAGTTGAATACTAGTAATTTGTTAATATAAAAGGTGTACCAAAGTTTTCACATTAAAAAAACACTAAATTATTACCACCTAATGTTTGAGGTACATGTTTTTGTTCATTTTAACTCTATAAGATGTAGTAGTCTCTTTAAAAATGAACGATGTTACTATAATCGCAAAAAATGTAAATTTCAAAGGAATATGAGATATAATGATTAAATAAGTATAATAATATATTTGATATCATTTATAAACCATAATTAGGTCAATATATCTAATCATGATAGGTGGTGTTAGAAAACATACAATATAGTTATGCGAGGCGGTAGTCCAATGTACACATGAATGATGATTTCTTAAACCATTTGATAAAATCGGTGATGGATTAAGTTAATTACTTTTATATAACAACATCACTTTATATGAAAGATATTCGGTATTGTATATCATAATTTTTTAATTAAAATTGAAGGAGTTTGAATATTGAATAAAATAAATATTTTGATAATCGATGTTACCTCTTCTTTAGACAACTTCTTTTTTGCGAAAATTGATTCATTTGTTGTCATTATGAACAAAAAAATGAATCTAGGATGATATGAGGGATTTCATGACTTGATTTGGTCAGGTATTGGTTGAACCAAATTTTTTTTTAAATAGTATAAAAGAATGCATATGGGGTGGCCATTTATAAGGGAGGTGAGTGGAACACTCGAAAATATAGAAAAGAAAAAGATGTACCAATGTTTTACAGATACAAAAACCCTCCCAAAAGGTCCATTATTGATCCTATAATATCAATGGTTAATTAATGATCCCTAAATATGTGTCTTTACAGTTTTTAATCAATTTAACCCTTATGATTTTAGTTTAACCACTAGGTAAACCCAGTTTTATCTTAACCGTGGTAAATAATGTTAAATGTATTTACTTATCATTATTGTAAAAAATCATTTTGAAATTAATAGATAATATAAATTATAATTACTCTAAATAATATATAATTTTTTTGAAATTCATTTCACCAATCTACAAAATTTTAATTTAATGGTTATCCTGAAAATATGACTAGAAAGTGGATTTTGAAAGAGAAATTTATCTAATGTATTAAATTTTTTTATTTAACTATTCAATATTAATATGATTCCAATGGAAAAATTGTATTTATAGATAAAAAATTCAATATTTTTTTTAAAACTTATTTTAATAATTATTTTAAATCATTAAAATGAATGATAATTCATAATAAAAATAACTATTTTAAATATTTATTAATAATATCATCTTTTCCAAAAAAATCAATATTTTACTGTAATAATATTTTCATATTATAATTTAATAAATTATTATTATTATTTAAAATTAATTTAGTTAAATAATAAATATCTATCTTCAAATTATTTTTTAAAATGAGACAACTTTTTTATAATAACATAGTTTTTATGCATAAATTTTGATTTATTTTTACCACATTTATATAAAACAAAAAAGTTGAATTTAAATTTTTGATTTAATATATAATAAATATATTTCATTAATATAATTATACACCAATTATCTATAATAAATATTGAGGACAACATGTTTGTTTTATAAAAAATTACATCCATAAAAATATTTCATTATTGTCAGATAGTTCTTATATTCATTTTGAATTAATTTTTCACCAAAATATTGATTTTATATAAATATACAAAGAAACATATTTCATAATTTACTTAATATTATTCATACCATCCATTAAAATTTTTTAGAGTTAAATATCATATTAAATTAATTAATTTTTATAGTATGTGATGTTTCGTTTAAACTTGGTGATTCAAATAACACAAAATACCGGAAAGAATAAATTTATTGCAAAAAATATGTCACAACATATATGGTTGTTATAGAAACATTGTGATATATTTATTTTTCAAAAAAACTCAATATCATCAATATCTTGAAATGCACATTATACGGGGATTAGATGAAACATGATAATCTATTAAAATATTTTAATTTAAAAAAGACCATTATATCATAATCATTAACACAAAAGGTATGAATAAAAATAAATATATTATGAAAATTATATGGTTTAAAAATGTATAATGAAATTAAACTATCATATATGTATAGTAAATAGAGTTATAACTAGTTAAATGAAATATATATGTTTTATACAAAACTGTATTTTTTTGAAATGTTAAAAAATCGTGTTTGGTACACGTAATTTAAAATTAATTTTCTAAATGACTGAAAATTTTATTTAACAAAAATGTAATTAATTTTTTGAAATCATAATATCAAAATTATTTAAGGTTTAATTTTGGGGAATTTGCTAAAAATATTCATTATTTTAATGAAAAGTGAAAATGAATAATTTTAATTGAAAACATATAATTTTTTTTATTTATTTATGTTGTAAAAATTATATTTAATTATTTTTAAATAAAAATTATAAAAATTATATAACCATTATTATAGTTTAGTATGTTGGATGCATTTTAATATTTATTTTTGATAAAAAAAACTTTTTAAACATTTGAATGTTTGTTTCATTAAAAACTAGCTTTCAGGTCACATTTGTTTTATTAATTTTAAATTAATATTTTACAATTTTATGAATGGAATTTTAAATAATTAATACTTATATAGAATCAGATTAATTCATATTACACCATAAGGAAAATTTCATTTTTTACCACAATGAATATTGAAAATGATAATTATTTATTTATTTTAGTTATGGTAAAAATGGGTTTACCATGGGATAAACAAAGTAAATATTTGATAAAATGACCTAAAAAATGTAAAATATAATTTCCATTATATATTTCAACTCTATCCCTCCAATATTTGAATATAGGGTCATTTGGAAATTTTTTGGATTTTGAATGACTATCAATTTGGAATCATTTGGGAAATGTCTATATAATTTCTCAGAGGGTTCCCTTTCCGAACTATTAAAAGAGATCTCCATACCCACACAGATTCACACACATAAATACATTTCCAAAGAAAAATACATGGATAAATAAGTCTAAAATTTTTTATACATATTATAGATTTACAAGTTCCCCAAAAGACTATCCTTAATTTCCTGAAATATAAATTTAATGGTAGTTTCTCTTATTGAAAGAAATTATCTTATCAAAGTAATTTAATCTTATTTTTTATCTTTTAAAACATAAATAATGTCTTAAAATATACACTATAATAATATAAATATCTTAGTTACATTAATATTTTTTATAGACATGGGATAATATTTATCCATATTCACTTCCATCAAATGTGAAATTAAATCATTGAGTGTGTGAACAACATAATTCCATGTCAAGAACCGATGTAATATATATTCCTCCACCACCATTAATTGATTGTTATAATAATGGATATACCTCATATATTTGATATTTATGTTTTTATTAAACATATGTAACTTTAATATCATGTATTCCTTTTTACATTTCATTTCGTTTCAAATATGATAATTTTGATAGGGCATACAGAGGTTTACCAGCTCATGGAGCTATGTGATTCATTTACGTCATGTTGTTCACATGTAATATAATAAGGATAAAATTAATGAATTTATGTGATATATATCAGATTTTATTTTTTAAAAAATTACTATATCACCCACTTTTTTTCCATCCGGGCGTTAAGAGAATTATATTGTCAATCACGTGTGTTTATGTCCCACCATCTTCATAAAGTAAGACGACTTGTGTTCGATGAACAAAATTTAATAAATGATTAAATAATGTATCTAATGAGTAAGAATTATATATATATATATATATCATTATTAGCAGTTTGGATATGATTTATTTATGTCCTATATAAAAAAGATCCATAAACATTCATTACGAAACACGAATGAGGAAACAATGAAATAAACAACTTAAACCATTAAAATAATGAAATATTATTGCAAAAACCGGTGGAACATGTTATATGGTGATCATATATGATATTACAAATATTATAACGGATCAATTATAAATTAATAATAATTTTTTAATCATTGTATATGGATTTTGAACCTTTTCAAGAAATGGAAATCATAAGGTAAGCGACGTTGTCTTAATTTCCCATTAATGAGGCATATTGTAATTTAATGAAACTAATATATTTTAAATGGTGTATATTACATAAAATTACATTTAATATCATTATTCAATAATAATTCATAATTATTTTATTTTTTAATTATATTTTCCCAAAGGGGATTTGAATTGAAAATTACCATGTGGTAACGGTAATTATACAATCTCAATTTTTTGATTGTTTACATTCTCTTGAAATAATAAATTTATTTTGTTTATTTATCATATGAAAATACATTTAAATTAAATATACAAATTAATTTAGGATGTATATCAATAATTCCAACGTATTATACAATTTTAACATTTTTTTAACTTTCAGTGTTTTTTGACTAACTATGAAATATTAACAAATAAATATTTTTTTCTCAATAGGGATATTTTATGATATGACATAATAGATACACAATTAAATCCATCACTCAACATGAGAGGAATGATTTTGAACTTTACGGATGGGTGGGACTTAAATTATATATCTCATCTATGCATCTATAGTTATCATGTGAAAAACTAGTTGACCAATATAAACTAGTTTCCACCAATATTTTTAAAAACATAATGTAAAATATATTTATGGATGAGGTATCATGTTATTGATAAATTTATGTCTAATATTTAATACTTTTATTCATTAAAAATTAAATTATTAGCATCCAAGATCTTTTCTAGATGATATTATCATTTGATTCGTTTCATTATTAGTTTATTGATTATAAGTAATGTGTTTTCGGTTCTTTACATAGAAAAATATGATAATGCCTTATATATATGATATTAATGTTTTTGACTAAATAGAATTTGGGTTAAATTATTTACCTTTATATATTGTAAATTCATTATTGATTTATGATTGCTTTCAATGTTTGTAACCATTACTTAGCATTTGATCTCACCCTTATTTTTTTCACGGTGTAGGATGAAGAATTCATGGAATGAGTTCCAAGATGCCTAAATTTTTCCTATAATGTGAGTTTTATTCAATTTCTACATATAAAATGGATATCATATATGTATTTGGTTCTCCAAAACTACAAAACTATTAGTATTTCAAGGATTGAACCATTGTATATATGACAATGTAATAAAGTATGTAACATCTATGAGATGTTGTGTTTGGGGTCACAATAATTTGTATCGACGGTTTTTAGAAGAAACCATAGAAACTAGATTATTGAAAACATATATTATGAAACATAACTTTATGATATACATTTAAGGGGACAATAATATAAAATCCTAATGTTTTTGTATAAAATAGAATATATGGTTTTTCCTAGAAATATATCCTTATATGAATTTTAATAGCACATGCGGTTCTGGAACAGTTGTCCTTCAGGGTAATTACTAAAAAAAGGGTGTATTGGGCTTGACCTGATCTTCCCCTCATAGAAAATAATGGGTCCTACTACACATATGGTTTTATAGTTCATGGAGATACACTCATGATATTTCATATTTAATATAAGAACAATTATGAAGTATTTGAAAATGTTTTTATAGTTTGATAATATTCCCAAGTAAAGCATGTTTATAATTAATAGATTAGTCATGCATAAATTTTTTAATTAATTTTTGTGATTCTAAAAATTTGGAATAATAAATTATGACAGATAATTTTATAAACAAATTTAATTTATAAAATTGTTTTGAAATTGAGCCTAGATAAATAATAGTGAAATATATCAATCCATGTAATCGAATGATAAATAATGATCATTTACATGATGATGTTAGGCCAATCATTCAAAGGAAACTAGTCTCTCAAACATTCATACAATATGAAGTCATTGTATCATCTTATAAGTAGCTAATAAATTTATTATATAATTATTATTTATCAGAAGTGAAGAGATATAATAATAGGACCTATGTTAAAAAAAGGACAAGGTGAAGTATGGAAAGGGGGATTTTCTAAAATGTGATACTTGTTAAATGAGTCACCATGGTAAATTATTAAAAGGAAAAATAATTTGCTTCTGGTTTAGAGTAAAAGGACACAATGATCGGAATTGAAATGGAATGAAATATTATACAAATGGAAAATGATTCTACTATAATGAAATATTGAACTACACAAGTTAATTCCCCATCCACCAATGGAATATATCTTAGTTGAAGATAAGGAATCAATTTATTTCATATGATATTGATAATGGTAGAGTGGAATGATTAATATTATTGTGTATGTGTTATATAATTATTTCATATCAATTTTTTAATTAATGATATTCAGGTTATATGAATTATGAAACATATGAGAATTGTACATATTAATTATTTCTTAATGGAGTTATTATAATATTTTTAATGGTATTAATAACCAAGAAAAGTGATTTAATGACATGTTTAATCTTTTGGAAAACAAATGTTTCGGTGAGGATAACCATAATATTTCATGAAGTTGAAATAATAATTATTTTTATATAGGATACGATTAGTGACCATGAAATTGTATTGGGGATTAATGGTTCAGGTCATCATTGGATTTTTATACTAAAAGTATTAATGTATAGAATATAGTCAAAACATTGAGATTTATATTCTTTACAATAGATGTATTTATTATGTTTTATAGAGATAAATGTATTCCAGTAGTTTGAATGTGACATTAAGAGACACATATAATTTTATTGTGAATATAATGTTGATTTAGTGACATTCTTTCCATTTTTTTCATAACTATTATGGGGAGATTATAATGTTATCTATATATGGAAAGGATCTTATTGAAATTTGGGGGTTATTGCATAACAAGTGCAGAAAATTTTGTTGTTGAAAATATCTAGATAAAGGAGGATTGATTTTTAATATTATTGATCTCTTAAATTTTATTTTGGGATAAAATTTGATATACATTTATTTGAGTAAGACATGATATGGCAATTTATTGATGAAAAAACCAAATGATGAATTTTTTGTTATTAAATATATTGATACCTTGTATTTATGATTCCTTATATTCATTGAAATAAAAATAATTAATAAAATTTATGAACTGTATCCTAAAAAAATTTACATATTACATTTATATAAGATGTATCGAATGCTTCCTTGACCCGTCATAGATTTATTGTTTTGAAGTTGTTAACCTTCTATAAATCACCCACTTTTTTATGATTAGTTATCTATTTCACTCTCTATTAATCCTTTGGTGTTAGTTTTCTCTTCGATGAACATGTTTTCATATCCAAAAAATGTGCTATACAGAAACCTATTAATGTTTTATTGTAGATTAAATTATTACATCTATCTCAATAAAATTAAGTGGATGGATTTTTAAACCTATTAACAATGTCAGTTTTTAATAATGTAATTTTCAAATATCGAACCCGTGATTATTAATATTACGATTAAATTTTGATGATGCAATTTATTTAAGTGGGAATAATATAACACCTAATTATTTTTAATGGGAACATCATATTTGATAGTATTTATGACATGAAAAATTGTTCTTAAATTAATATCTTAATACTTTATGATATTTTTCCTTTTAATTATATTAATTCTATTCAACATCTTTTTATGCACGCAACACTAACTTTAAATAAAACATAATACTCTCTAAAAATAGAATTATTTAACCATAATCATTTTAACCTCACCATTGAGATGGACAATATGAACATTAATAACTAATTCTTTAAATTTTAATTTTTTATCATGTATAAAATAAATTCAATGGTTATCTATTGATTATAATTAAAATAAAAACCATTAAAAAAACATTTTCAATGAAATTATATTTTGATGAATGATAGAACAATTTCACTATCCACAAACAAACAGAAATTAATATTTCAAATTTTTAAAAAGTATTTTAAAAATGATATAAATTTTTTTACTCCAAATAAATTATCATAGGGTAATTTTTTTCAAATTTATGGATTGCTTAATTTTTTGACTAATAAAGAAAAATACTTACTTTTAATTTAGAAAAACAATTTCATTTAATTTAATTATAAAATTATTTTATATTTTAAGTTGGTATAAAATAGAAATTAATTAAATTATATATATATTAATACAAATTATTCCATTTGAAAAAATTTTATATTACATTTAGATATGAAAACATTATAACCATTTAAAAAATCCTTCAAACCCAACATTTTCATCTTTTACAGTAGATTTATTTGATATTAATTTTTTAAAATCCAATGAAATTAATTATGGAATATGAAGTGCATATTAGGATTAATATTATTTTATGTTATATAATAAGGTTAAATTAATTGTTAACTATAATAAATACTGAAAATAGTAAAATTATAATTACTGTGGTTAAGGGATAAATAAGTTTATCTTATGGTTAAACAAAGTGGTTAAGAGTTTAATTTACATACTAACTAGTAAAAAACAAATTTTATTGCTATATTTCAACCATATACTTCCTAAAATAGAATCATGTGTTTCTTGGATTCTTTTTTATTGTTAATGACTCTATCATATCAGATTATATTGGGTAATTTCAATGTAATATACAAGAGGGTTCCCTTTACACACTTATTAAAGGGAAGTCCCTCCCTTCACTTTTTAAAAACCCTCAAACCCTTTGGCTTTACCTAACCCTACAAAACTCACTCCACATTATCCATAGACGTATTCTAGTTCTATACTTCCTCTCAAAAGTCCATCAATAGGATCATTTAGAAGATCTCTAAAGGAGGGTTCTCTTTGAGAAGGTAATCATCATAATAATGATATTTCATATTTTATCTTGTTTTCCCCCATTAATTATGTACAAACACATAAAATATAATTAAAATTTCTTCATGTATATATTTATATTTTATTGAACATATGGAATAATATTTATACATCTACACCACCATCAAATGGGAAACTAAATAATCGATCATGTGTGTAGCGGGCTACCGCCTCACAAACTGAGGTAGTTCATTTCCCACCACCACCATTCAAGAATATAAATTACGAAATATTTACCACATGTATTTGATATTTCTGATATTATTATACTAATTTAATTATAATATCACCTATACAATGTTATGTTCCATTCCATTTTAAATATGATAAACCACTCATGTATATGTCAGATTGTAGCTTCATGAAGACATATAATTAAATTTTAAAATAAAATTCCCATAGAATGTAATAAAGATGGTATTAATGAATATATATTATTTATATTATATTATATTGATTCATAAAAATTAATAATTCCGACACATCCTTACCCTTCCACACATTAGGGTTATGATATCATTTCTCATGTGTAAGACCAACCAAAACTGTGAAGAGATGTGACTGTATTTCCATTCACAAGACATTGGAATATGTATAATAATTTTTCTAATGAGTAAAAATTATATTTATATCATTTTAATAAAATTTAAAATGATGTTTTAATATCTTATGTATATTAAGATGACCATTAACATCAAAACACGCATGAGATAAAAATGTAATTAACACAAAAAATAATACAATTTAAGAAATATTATTAATAGGTTGGTGTTAGAATTCTATAAAAGTATAATATATTATATTAAATATATTTTTATGGTTTTTTATAAATTATTATCTTTCCTAAAACCATTATATAGTAGGATGTATGGTGTTTTACTAATGGAAATTGTGAGGTTTATGACTTCATCTAAATTTCAGTTCATTGGGGAATATTGTATTGTTATGCAGATAATTTATTTTATATGGGGTATATAATAACCCTTTAAATGTAATATAATTATTCGATAATAATTTATAAAATTTTAGATTTAAATTTTAATTATTTTTTCTTAGGGATATGACCTCAAAATTACCATGTGGTAAAAGTTATTGTACAATATCACATTAATTTTTTATTGATAACTTTCTATTGAAATAATCACAATCATTTGAATATTTTTCTATGAAATAAATATTTATCTTCATTATAAATATTATAGAATTATGTATATGAGTACATCCTATAATATATTACATTTTTACATTTATTTTTTTCTTTGAATGTTATTTCATTAACTAGGGAAATTTTGATAAATATTTATCTTTTTCCCAATACATATTTTTGATGATATGTAATAATAAATCATAGTTTAAATCATTCATTCATTATGTAAGGAATAATTTTGAACTATAGTGTTGAGTAGGGCCCAGAATTATATATCCATATTATATGAAAGTATGTATCAGAAGACAAAACAGTTTTTCAAATTTAATGGTTTTAAACCTGTATTTTTAAACCATCATAGGAAAGGTCATAATAGTAGAGGTGTAAAGGGAATCTGTACATGATATCAAATAATTAATAACTTCATTAATAAATAATTCAGTTGTTATTACCCATGATATTTTTATAATTGTATTATCTATTTATTCATTTCATTGGATGATTATTGATTAAATTGAACATGTTTTATGTTATTTATATTTCCATATTGATTATTGAATATCTAATTATGACGTACACGTTACTGATTAAATGTATTTTTTATTTTTTACAATCACATGTTGATATAAATTTATTGATTCATGATTTATTCTAACTTATTTTCCCCTTATTTATCATTCGAGTTCACCCGTATTTTCTTCTTTTACCCAAGACATGAAGAAGAATTCTTGGAATTTGAAACACCGTGAGTTTTTATAGACCTTTTTTCTAGAGTAATTTAAAAGTTAATTTATTTCGTGTGATAAACTAAGTCAAACATTACATTCATATATCCTCGAATCTGTTTATGGAAAACCTATTTGGCATATATTTTACAAAACATGAACTTGGTGTATATTATATGCAACACTGACATGGGGTACATTAGAGGCAACACCGATTTCTTTACTAAACATAATTTTATTATTATAATTATTTAAATGAGAGAACTATAACATGTCCATTAAACATAATTATATGAATCGTAATAACTAATTTTAAAAAAAATTATATTCATTTCATATAAATAAAAAATATTGATAATGTACGATATAATTATTGGTAAATTCTTCATATGCTTGCATATAATATTTTCTCAAATATAATGCATTTAATGTCCTTTGCTAAAAAATATTATAATTAATTTTAGACACATTATAAAATTTAATTTGACAAAATAAACATTATTGTATAACTTATAATGTCGAAATTATACCATAGATATTTTTTGTTATTTTTCCTGAGAAACCTCATTTTAGGAAGAATAGTGAAACAAACTATTTTAATTCAAAACTACTCTTTCATCTATAATATTTATAAGGTTAAATAATTAATTAAATTTGTTTCAATGCCGAATTAGATAATATTTTTATCAATGAATCCAATTATTGTATTTTGATCCAACATCACATTGAAATATGTTATAAAAAACATAGCAAACATTTGACAATTTCCTCATTAAAGACATAAAGTGTCATCCCGTCAGCGGGACTAATGTGAAATTATTATCTTCCACTTCTTGGATTAGAATTTGAAGATTGTTTTTCCAATTTACAATTAGAATAAATTATACTCTCTTATAGGGTCAGATTAGATTTTTACCAAAAAATTAATGAAATTATTTATAATTAATTACATTTTTTACGTAAAATTATGATTAACTTCTGAGTAAAACATATATTTAATATCCTAAACAACATAAAACATATTCCAAGAGAAATTGTATAGAAATTTATTAACCCTATACAACCTTGGAAATAATTGTTTCCATTATTTAATCCACTAGACTTGTAAAAAATGAGTAGGTAATTCCATTATCAATATATTACAAAAGTTCCACTCCTCCTCTACTATAAAAATGCATCTTCTCCTACCACTTACTCATGCCACTCAATCCCCACGACTCACATAAAGTTTTTTTAAATAATCTCCCCAAAACATTTAATTACTTTTAGAATAATCATATTAGGAATAAATAAATCCTAGGATGCCTTTTGAGGCAAACTAAAATGAGTTATCTGATTAATAGGCAATGTCTTCCCTCAAGCTCCATTATTTTATATTTTTTTTCTACCCCATTAACTATATTTACACCATTATTTTATAAAAACTATAGTATCATAAATATACTAGTATTTTATATACTAATTTTTATACCGACACAGACACCTCTATATAATGGGTAACATATTTACTATTTATGTGTACTGTGAACTTCGACATTAGAAAATGATGATTTCCCAATTTTCCATACAGCTTCTCATGGTGGGAATTTTGATGGAAAACATATTTATATATGTTATATATTAAATTTATTATGACATTAACCTTTTCTAATCCTTTTAAAATACATATCCTTATATATTCCATTGTGTGTAAATATGATATTTTCATTTAGATAAGTTTTCACTATGACCCCCTTAAAGAGATGGGATTTGTTCCCAAACTATATTGAATGTTTTAAGAATAGATTTATTGAATATATATGATATATATGATATAATAATTATACTTTAATAATGTTATATATACAAACATATACACATATTTCATTTATATTCTTTCTTTCAATCCAATAATAAACTTAAACATTGTTCATGTGTACGTACGACTTTCCACCTCTATGAATGGTGTATTCAATTACCTACTTTTATATTATGTAGTTTATTATAATACACAGATAATGAATATAAATTATATTCATATCATGATTTATATTCATTGAATAATGATATAAGTATAGGGACCAATGATATAAAAAATTATAACACCTGATGAACAAATTGAATATTACCTAAAGTGAAGCCTTAGCATATGATGGATAAAAAGTGGGTAAAATAATTTCATAGAAAAAACATATATGTTATTAAAAATATAAATATGGTTCTTTAAATTATTTATAATATATTTATATTTATCATAGAGTATTATTAAATGAGTATGATTATAGTAAAGACACAAGGTAAGGGAATTTCATCTCACTTTTTATATTTGTGATTTACATTCCATGTTCACCACTCATATATTTTTGTTGTGCAAGTAATTCACTACAATGCATTATAATATTATTATTCTTAAATTTATATTTATTTACATATCCACTCAATGATCTTTCTGTAATGGGGTTTATGTTTCATCAGTTACCAAATCTGTATGACAGTTTTGTCTCAACATTCTTTCTTCGAGACACGTGTTTTGTTAAACACCTAAATTATTTCCTAAGGTTTATTTAACATGTTATATCATGAATCACTATATACAATTATATTTTATTATTCATTTAATTATATTATTTTACATGGAGATTATGATCTCAATTTACTTTGGGGTTATTGTAAATTAAAGCAATCCCATCATTAATTGGTATTGATTGTGAATATGCATCCATTGATTAAATATTATGATCCATATCTCAAAAAAAATAATGAGATTTTTTTCTCCACTATATACTAAAGATATATCTATGTATTGGTATCATTTTCCACACATTGTTAGTTAATGTAATTAAGAAAAAGTATTTGAGAAAAATCCATCCAAATTTCATTTTTTGGTCAAAAATATATTTTATTTCAAAACAACGTATTTAGAAAATGTTTTCAGAAGGTTTTCAAGATGGTTATATATTTTCTAATATAAAAATGTATTGAAATTTAATTTATGACTTCCTTATATGGTTTTAAATATTTTTTAATTGAAAATTTTTTCAATTGTTTTTAAGTTTTAAAAAGCATTTTTTAAGAAAAAAAAATATCTTCCTCAAGAAATGTCTCTAAAAGGGTCTTTAAAATTGTTTCCCATCTAAGGTAGTGCATTTTGGTTTTACAGAATAATTTCTAGTAAAATTAATCAATTTATCATTTTATTTTATTTCACTTAATGGTTTATGTTTTTCTGGCCGGATGTTTATGAAACATGTTTATCTTCCATGGGATATATGCTTATAAAACTCACTTCCTATAACAAGTTATTTTATTATGAATCCCAGTTCATTTCATATGTGATGATTTGATAAAATGATTATGTATCATGTTTTTTTCCACATTTTATGTTTTGATTATGTTTTTATGACACCGAAGTCATTTCATGGGTTTAGATATGAATTATTATGAATTTTTGGCACATGTATTTATGATTTAATTATGATATGGATGGGACCTATATATCACTCCCATGAATTGGGTAAATATTTATATCTGATTATATAAACTAATATGGTCTTGTGAGTAAACCTAGACTACTAATATGTCTGTGGGAGTGACCCATGACTACCATGATGGTTTGATGAGTGAACCCGTGCTACTAAGATGTTCATGGGAGTGAACCATGACATCCATGATGGTATGGGGAAGGAACATATAATACAAAAAAGGTCTTAGCCTAGATTCTGTGGTCATGATGGAAATCATAATATATTATTACGTGTTTTCCATAATTCGTTGTTTTATGCCAGTTTTATTTATTCATGGATTATGTTATTTATTTTTTTGTGATTCATGTTTTATGTACTATAAATATTTAGTCCATGAGTCATTTTTATGATATTTTATAAGAAAGGTATGATCTTATATTTTCATGATCAATTTAGCATACCCCTTGATCATGTTTATGAATTTCGTTATCCTATTCATTCACTTAACGATCATCTGATATCACCCATTTTTATTTTTCCTTTCGTAGGTTAAGAGAATATGAATTATTTTTTATGTTTCTAAGAGGTTTTCTAGTCAAGAAAAACATAGTGGTAGTTATTGTACAAAATTTATGTACCAGTGATTATATTTCCATGTTTCCAAAGGCATTAGACTAATACTCAATTTGGGCATATATTTGTAAATTTCATTATGTATTATGCAAATGTAATTTAATGTTAGTGTATAAAAAGTTAGGTTAAATATTGTTCGTTGTAGAGAAAATGTTTAGATAACCATTGAAATCATGGATGAGAAAACTATAATGATTACAATAATGAATTGTCTACGAATAATTTTATAGATATGGAAAAGTATAGGAAAATGTTTGGGAATTTTATGAAATGATAGATTGAGTGGTTTCATAAAACTGAATCAAGGTCTAGATGATACAAGTTGATGTGGATTAAGAAATTATGTATGTAGGGGTAACAACTCAGGGAAAAAAATTCGGACCTAACTAGGGGTCTTCTAGTAAATGAAAAGGTGAATTTTTACACACCTAGTTTGAAACTATTGGGGTGTATGATTTTTTCAATTCTCAAGATATTCAATAACCATAATGAAGTATTTAAATAGACTTTATCTTTTAGAAACATATGATAAATGCATGGTATCATACATAAAATAAGGTATCATAATTTAGATAGCATATTAATGGATTTTCATGATTATTTGGTTCCTCGATATGATAATTATTTTTTACTCTTTGATTTGTTATTTGGTCAATGGATGGAACCTAATGGAAAAGATTTAATGCTGATTGTGATATAAAATGTAATGATTTTCATCTATAGCAACCAAATGATATGGGAGCAAGATTGATAAATCATGTTTCTATGTACACCTAAATTTCTCAAGTTATGAATCATAGTGGACTCTAAAATGAGAAAAGGAAGGGACAAAATTATGTTGGATTTTTCAAGAGGCATCATCCACCGTCTTTCAGGGGTCTTCTGATCCACATATTGATGGAAAATGGATTAGAACTAATGAAAATATATGCTAAATTCTCTAATGTTCAAAGCATGAGAAATTAATTATATCTTTTTATCATTTAGAATTTGAAGATGACTAGTAGAGGACTTTAATAAATAATTAAAGGATGCAATATGATAAAGATTACAAAGATTTATATGTCTTCATGAAACTATTTTTTAATAAGTACATTCCTCATATTATTCATACCATAAATGGGGAATGAGTTCCTTGAGTTGATGTTAAGGGATGATGAATCTATTGGTACCTAAGAGGCTACATTCAGAATAAATGTGAGGTATAATCCAAAACATATTATCCAACATGATTATAAAGATGATAAGTTCTAAATTATCTTAAATCCATGTACAAGAATGGTGTTTTCCATATATTACTTTTTTAGCGATAAAGATATGGGTGTTTTGCAATTAAGACTGAAATAGAGGTTGCAGTCACATATTAAACCCATTTTTTTAGAAGAAAAGGAAGTTGGGGTCTATAGTAAAATCTAAAAACTATGAATCAAATAATATGACCATTCAATTATCATTAATAAATTGGAATAAGTAAGGAATAAATTGAATTAATGGGTCTAATAAGTGTATTCAGTGTTTAAGAGAAGGTCATCAAGAATTTTATTTTTTATGTAATGGGAATAGGTTTTCTAGTGGAGAGAATGGAGAAAATTCCTCATAGAATGAACCACCCAAGAAATAGTGCTACAAGTGTCTGTAAAATGTGAATTATGGTAGCTATTTTCCATACCTATGTCACAATGATGATAAAAAGCATCAGAAACCTCTTAATCTGATTTATAAGGAGAACTATCAAGCAATATTTATTTCTAATGAGTGGTGTGATAACAATGTGGTGAAAGGTACACATACCATCCAATCTAGAACTACTAAGGTCTTATTTTTTCTAGATCTACCCACTCCTCCATTTCAAAGAAAAATTTTAAGGGTAATTTAATTCCACAAAACAAAATATTTGGAATTTCCACTGAAAACCATTAAGGGTACGATGATTTCATCCCACATATATGATTCCTCTATTTTTTATGTTTGTGGGAATGTGATTCAAGAAAATATTTTAAATATTACTTCGGTTGAATTTTATGTTATCTCAGGCATTGATTGGATTTCTGTAAATAAATCCCACATAAATTATCAACAAAAGGATGTTATGTTCGATGATTCAAAACCTCATATGATCATTCATCAATGTGATGAAAAGAAATAAATTTATATGGATTTTACATCTAGTATACGGGTATTAATTCCCATTAATAAGGGCTATTAATCTCAAATGGTTGGGGAGAAAATTGACGTCAATGGTATGGCCACTTTTTGGGAATTTGTGGATGTATTTTAGAATATTTTTTGATCCTTAAACCAAAAAAGAGAAGTTGAGATCCCAATGGAACTGATACTTGTTTCAGCAACAATTTAAATGACTCCTTATAGAATTTCCATGATTGAGTTCTAGGAATTAATGAAGAAACTCCAAGAAACCTTTGATAAAATATTCATTAATCCGTGTTTGTATCCTTGGGGTGTAGAAGTTCATTTTGTTTTTAAATAAATATTGATCAATGTGACTATTAATTGATTATCGAGTGTTGAACAAGATCACAATCAAGAAAAATTATCATATTCCTCATATTGATGACTTGTTTGATCAACAATGCAGAGCTCAATACATTTCTATGATTGACCATCATTCTATATATCTTCTATTTATGGTAAAAAATGGGGATATAACAAATAAGAAATTATATACATGGTATAGACACTATGAATATATAATGATGTCTTTTAGTATTACTAATTCATCTAATATCATCATTTATTTAATGAATATAGTCTTTATAGATTACCTAAATCTTTTAGTGGTAGTCTTAATAGATGACATTTTAATCTATTCAAATACTAAGGAAGATCTTGGATATCATATGATAATGGAACTGAAGACCCTAAGGATGGAGAAAATATATAAAAAACATACAATGATTGAATTTTTGATGAAAAAATTTACATTTTTAGGTCACATAATATCATGATATGGTATAACAGTATATCCATCAAAGACTGAGGATATTAAAAACTCACCTAAACCATCCACAATGATGGAGATTCATAAAATTTCTATTTTAGTTTGAAATTATCAATGGTCGATGGATAATTTCTCTCGAATATATAATCCTTCGACCAACATAACTCGAATGTTTTTCATGTTCCTATAAAAAGATGAATAAGAGGAAATTTTCATGGAGCTGAAGAGAATGTTAGTTAGTGCACCCGCACATATATTACCTTGTGCTATAGAACGATTTGTAATACATAATGATGCATCTAATATGGTTCGTGAAGTGTTCTTCTTCAAAATAACTTGGTTTTATCTTATTCCTCATGGTGGATTATGATACATGCGAAAAATGATCCAACTTGTGATTTAGAGTCAATAGTTGTAATTTTTTCATTAATGATATGCAGGAATTATCTCTATGGAGAAAAGTGTGGTATATTGACTGATCATATAAGTATAAAATATATATTCACAAATAATTAGTTGAACTTTCTACTAAAAGGATGGTAAGAGTTGATAAAGGCTTATTATTTCTCAAAAAATTACCACCCCATGATAGAAAACAAGGATGCTGATGCGACCAGTCAGAAGGATCATTCTAGATTATCAATGATTATGATAAAAAATCCAATATTTACAGATTTGTGAAGGGTGGATAGAGAAATCCTAATGGAAGGTGGAAAATATTATCTTTCTCAAATTAAATTTCAATCCTCTATCCATGTGGAGATTAAGGAGGTACAGATAGAAGATTTAGGGCTTCAGAAGAATGTTATAAATTTTTTGTAGATTAGCCATGATTATGATGGAATTATAAGTATTAGAAACCTTGTATGTGTTCCTTCCATACCGTATTTGAAGAATGTGCTACTAGAGGAATATCATAGTTCTTAATTCTCAATTAATCATATATGTACAAAGATGTATTGGTTTGTGAATGAATATTTCTAGTGGGATGACATAAAGTGAGATATCATAGATTTTATATACTGATGTTTAGTATGAAATCAAGTTAAGGATGAATAAAAAATGTCAAAGGGGATGTTTCATACATTACCAATACTAGAATGGAAATGGGAGAACATCACTATTTTTTTTTTTATACTAACCAAAACCACTAATGGGTTTAATTCTATATGGGTGGTTATCAGTTACTTTAATAAGTTGGAAAACATCATCACTATTAGATAATATTTCTCTGTAGATCATTTTTCCACGATATAAATTAAAGAAGTTTTAAGGATACATGGTGTACCAAATTCCATTGAATCAAAATGGGATCTGAGTTTTTCTTCATAATTCAAGAAAATTATTCAATAATAACTTGATAGGAAATTGTGTTTCCCAAATTATTATCATCCTCGGATTGATAGAAAATTTTAAAGATAAAAATAAAATCCTATTGGATATGCTGATATCATGTTATCTCAATTTCAAGGGTGGTTGGGATCAACACCATCATGTAGTAGAGTTTTCTTATAAAAATATCAGTCACTCAATAGTACTTATAGAACATTATGAATCACTCTAGGGGAAGAACATTAGAGTTATAAATATCTAGGATGAGGTTGGATAGAGAATGTTGTTGGGACAAGATATCTCTAAAAAATAATATAGTAAGTTAGAACCGTAAAGCAATATATCAAGGAAGGAAAAAGTCGACAGAAATGTTTTGTTGATAACAGACAGTGTGATCTAGAATATTATTTAGGTGTAAAGGTGTTTCTTTTAATCTCACATAGGAATAATGTTATGATGTTTTAAATGAATGGGAAGTTAATCCCTTCATATATTGGTCGATTTGGGATTCTTGACCATATTGGGGCGGTGTCCTATCACATAGAACATTCTATAAATCTCTATCAAGTAAATTCTGAATTCCATGTATCAATCCTGAAAAGGTACATAACAGAACCTTCACATGTACTAATATTAGAGGTCGTATAGCTGAATAAATATATTTCGTATGAGGATCAACGATGGGAAATTCTGGACCAATTTGATAAAGTTCTACAGAACTAGACCACCCACCTAGTTAATGTTTTTTAGAGAAATCCCCATATAGGGGTGAAATGTGGGATCATGATGACATGATTAATATTAATAATCCTTATATTTGTTAAAACAAGAATTTAATTTTGAGGTTTAAATTCATTTTATGGGGGTATATGTAACACCACGAGTTTTTTATGGACCTTATTTTTTCTAGAATAAATTATCAGTTCATTTACTTCTTCAAATTGACTAATTAAAAATGTAACACCCCAAGCTTCCACGGTATGCTTCTCTTTGAATAATTCAGTAGTGTGTGTTGTACGCAACATCGAGTTCTAACACACCACAACCAATCAAACTAGCCTTTATGAATAGAAAAAAAAAATTATTTTAATTTTATCATTCAAAATGGACTGCATTTTTTGATTCATAATATCGAAAGTAGCTTATGGTGAATTTTTGGTATTTTTATGAAAATTTTCGATTTGTGATGAATAGTGAAAAACACTGAGTTATAAATTAAAAGTGAATTTATATTTAAAAAATAATTTATTTTATGTTAATTTGTTTTTGGTAAAAATAGATACATAATACCTATTTATGTTCAATGTAATTCATTGGAGTAATTTTATAATAATTTTAGATATATAAACAATTTATTGATGTTTTCACCGTCTTTTACCCACCTCCTAGGAGAATTTGCAAATTCAAATAAAAATTAATTTTACCATTTCTATTAGTGGAATTTCAAAAATCCGAGAGACACAGTTGATATCATCATGTAAAATGTGGTTCAATATGATGAAAATAATTATGTCTGTATAGTAACATTTTACTTTTATTTACCACGGCTAAAAGTTAAAAGGGTAATTTAGGGTAAAAATGAGTTTATTATTACCCTAAAACATGTCCCAATTATATTGGATAAGTATAATTCTACCTAAAACAACCTTAGGAATAAAATATAAACCTCTTTGGTCCACTCGTATTAGATTAGGACACTTATAATTATTTTATTTAAAGAAGAGTTAAAAGAGTTAAAATCAAAGTTTATTAACTAATACATTTTTTATTATAGGGTTAAACATAAGATAAACTCTACTATAAATATTTAATATAAATAATAAAATATTTAATCTATAATGGTATTTTATTTATTGTTTCTAGATATTAAATAATTGAATTTATTTATGACGCAATGATGGTGCAGTAATTACCTAATTAATGAAATATTAAAATAATTGATATTATAATTATCCAAATAAATGTAATTTGAAATTTTTAGGAATTACACAACTTCTATAGGTTAATATGACATATTAGGGATGGTTAGTTGAATTTTAATATAGGTAATAATGCTTTTATGAATTTAGAAAAAACAAAATACCAAATTGTGACAAATTTGACATAAAAGGGTTTTTAAAACAAATATTATATTATTAATTGATATTCTATTATTAATTTATATTCTATTCTTATAAAACTATTTTTCAGCCACAAGACTTATATAATGATATTTTTATCATTAATGAACCATTTGGGGTTCCCTTGGAAGTATATAGTATGTTTATTAACAATATAATATAAAAATACATAGAGATATATTAAATGTCAAACTATTTTCCTAGGATTTGAATCTAAAAGATAAAGTTGATATAGTGACCGAAACCTTTCTAAAACCTATTTTTTGAGTGGTTTTTAACCCATCCCCACATTGTACTTTAAATAATTCATTTAGGAGCCATTAGAAACCAAAAATGATTTTATTATAAAATAATATTTCTAGCTTTTCCTAAGGTGCCCCTCACCCCTCTTATAAAAGGGCACTCCCCCTTCTCTCTAATTCACACAATCAAAGCCATTTTTCTCAGAAAACCTATTTCCAAATACCCTCTCAACTGTCCTCCCTTCATCATAGTGTCTTTCCATTAATTATAAAGCCATCCTATGGATCCCTTTTGATCAAATCAAAAGGACGAACCTGAAAATGAGGTAAATATTTCCTCAACTCTTTCAAGTTCCATTCTTCATCCACTTACTTTTTCTTTGTTTTTTCCATTCTATAATAATAAAACTAGTATATTCTATATAATATTATTTTATTATAAATATGGTAAAACAATATTCATTATTCTATCAATCCTTTTAATGACATGTCACCAAACGTGTGTACGTATGGATTACCATCTCCACGTCATGGTGTAATTGTTATTCAATACATTATTATTTGAATGGGTATAATAATGATGTCTGATTGATGTAAATAATTAATATAACATGATAATGATTATTTATATATGATATACCAAACAATTATATATTATTTTAATATCAAAAGAATGATATTGTCGCTCGTACGTACGTACAGATTACCGTCTCCATGAACGCGATGAGATTCATTCCCCATCGTATCCATTCTAGACTAATTTTCATTAGATGATTAAAATAATTTTTAAAAACTTAATATAATTATGAATTTGAATAAGATAAATCCTATCCATAAAAATCATTACTTATGTAACAAAGCATATGAAGGAAAACAAATCTGTTAACACCCGAAATGATGATAATACTAAGATATTATTAACAAAGAAATGTTAAAATATCATATATGATATCATATTAATGGATTTTATTATTATATAATTTAATAAAAATTATTTCACCATTATATAAGAGGTTAACCTACCCTCAACATAGGAAAAGTGCAAGGTAAGGGTTAATTTCACAATCTCTTTATTATCCGAGGTTGTTTTTACCTAAGTATCTACTAGGACCTCTTTATTATCATCATACATGTTTCTTAAAAATGTATTCCAATGAAGTTTTAATATTTACTAGACTATGGGTTAATTTAATTTATAACTTTTTTATAAAATGGTTTAAATGAAATCTTTCCATCTTTTTCCAAAGAAGCCACCTTATGACCTTTTCGACAAAATTATGGTAAGAATGTTTTTTTAACTTATACGGCGACTGCATCTATATTACGCCATTATAACAAAGTCTAAGAATCTCTCACAATACTCTAACAATATTTTGAAATATAAATGTTTTATTTTATAATTACATGAATTTTAAATGATTTCAAAATATAAAGATATATTTCTCTAAAAAGGTTTTGATTTCATCTCTATCAACATCCTTTGATGGATTTTATGTTTTTTTGAATTTGATTTATTATGATATTAAGATTCCATATTGTATTGAAGGTTTTGTGATATGATTTACTGTTGATTTGTTATTTCATACCATTCATGGTTTATGGATAAATTACTGACATTTCGTATGCTAGTTTAAATACGATTGTTTATGTAATGTTTAAACCTATTCATACGAGGAATACATTGTATATAGTGAGTGATGGGTGGAGCCCGCTATATATCCTCCATTCATGGGTATGTCTCATGAGACAGACTAGTTTATTGGATCAAGGCCTTGAGAAAATCTTATTTATAGTCATGACACAAGGTCTTGACTATGTGGTTATGATAGTTTTGCGTTAAACATTCCATCTTTATGAAAGTGGCTATTGATATTGCATGTGATTATTCGACTAGTAGAATTTCCATGTGAGTATGTAAATGGAATTATTTTATTTTATCATTTCCATATTATAATGAAGTTAACGTTTATAATGATTTTGTTTTAGTCTTATATATTTCCTTAAATGTTTATTCTTATTTATGAAAGTTTCTGCTAAATTGTTATCCTTACTGAGCATCTGAGCTCACCCCTTTTTATGTTTTATTTTTCAAAGGATGCGAAGAAGTATTTTATGACGAACTTGAAGGGATAGTCTGAGGGGATATGAGTGTGGTCTATGGAAACATGTTTTTGTAGTTTTTCATTTTATGATGTAATGTAGACCTTATGAATGTATCTAGTACTTCTAAGGATACTAAACTAATCGCTCTTTCGAGACTTGATCTTTTGTGATCATTCCAGTGTTATGTAATAATTCACTGACTCTAGACTTCTGGGTTTTGGGAATTACATTTGGTATCATAGGATGTTTAGTAAAAACCTTGGAATCTAGATTTAGATATACTCTTATTAGATAAAATTACCCTAAGATAGACTTTGAGGTTTTTATAGAAGAACTTCCTAGAATTTTTGGTATTGTAGAGATTTAGTGAGTTTTCCCAGCAATATATCCCAATCTGTATATGAACAGGTAGAGGTGTCTCTGGCACAAATGTACCTAGGGGTAAAACCTGGAATCACCACTTTGAGCTAGACTCAAACGGGAACTACTGCACGAAAATGACCCTTGCTTCACTCTTGGTTACGACACTCCCGGGGGATATGATTAGGATAATTATAATTTTCTTTTCAACCCATTATGAAGAGTTTATGAGTATATACTTCATCAAAGAAAACATTTTTTATGATTATGGATTATATCCATTAAATATTCAATTTAGGATAAATGTTTTACAAGTTTGGAATTATGTATTTCGATTCATAAACTAATCTACTTTATGCCACTGATTAGAAATGGAACCTAGTGGAAGGAATGGAAACCAAATCAATGCATGCACTCCATGTAGGTATTTCTCTCCTTCTCAAGATAATTATAGTGGAGCTGGTGATATAACTGGTTCTAATCATCTTATCACTATACTATGATAATTCACACAGGTTTTGAATAATAACCTTACCAATATGTGTCACCCTGATCCACAACGTAGAGGATAAATGTTAGATATCTTCATGATGAATCAACCACCAACATTAAATGGGAGTAAAAATCCATTAGTATCTGAGAAATGGATAAATTCCATAGAGAAAATATTCCATGCCATAGAGAGCAACGATAGGGAAAAAGTTGTAATGGCAGTTCACCACCTCAGTAGAGATGTCGATTAATGGTGGTCATAGAATCAAAACACAAAGGAAGTCGGTGAAGTATCAAATATGGAATGGAAGTAGTTTAAATAGCTTTTCATAGAAAAATACATTCCTCGTGACCATCAAAGAGATTTGAAAAAGGAAATTTCAGAATTTGAGGCAAAAGGAGGATGAGAATGTTCCAAAGTATGAAGATTACCTTACAAGGTTAGCGAGGCATGGAACATATTATATACGTAACCAAAGAAGTAAGATTGATTGTTTTATTGACGGGTTAAAACCATTTATCCATAGATAATTAGTCCCAATCCTTCTCATCAAATGAACATGTTGTCTCATGTGCAATAAAGACAAAAAAGTAATTCTCTAAGTCTGAAAACTTTAAAGAAAATAAAGTGAAGAAGATATCTGTTGAACACTCTAGATATGTAAATAAGGGAAAGAAGGGAAATATTGAATATCCATCATGTAGTAAATGTGGGATGAAACACCTTGATACATTCCTGAAGGGAATGGGAGTCAGTTACAAGTGTGGTGAAAAAGGCCACCAAGATCATGATTGCAAGGGGAAGAAAGAGGCTATCGATGTTGACTCCAACATTTGTAGAGAATGGGGGAATTATGTGAATGAATATCCTAAGAATCAGGGGATCCTACCTCATAAAAGTCAAAGGGATCATGACCAAGCCTATGCTATCAGTACTGTTGAAGTTGATGCTTCGAAATATGTGGTGGCTGGTAATTTAATAGTTTTCACGTGTTTAGAAAATGCTTTATTTGATTCTGGATCATTGCATTATTTCATATCATCCATGTTTTCTAATAAAATTAGATATTTCCAATTTTATATAACAAGGGTGTTTTCAGTCAATACTCATAAGGGGAGTATCATTGCAACCTTGTTTGGTGAATCAGTACCCATTAGGACATATAAATGTTCTTTATCTGCTGATCTCATCGTCATACAAATGATTGAATTTGATGAAATCCTCATTATGGAGTGGCTTTCAGACCATGATGTGATGATTTATTGTAGGAATAAGTAGGTTACAAATTTTTATGTTGAAGATAAGGAACACCATATCTTTATAGAATAATCATCACCACCTAATTCTTATATAGATCCACCCCCAGTAGCTCAACTAAATTCAATTATTGGGGAGGAAGAGAATGAAATAAGTGTGGGTGAGGAAAGGAATGTTCAAGTAGAGGATCTACCTATTTTGAACGAATAGGTTGATGTGTTTCTAGAAGATTTACATAGACATCCTCTAAAACGATAAATAGAGTATTCCATTGATTTAATTCTTGGTTCAAGGCCCATATCGAAGACCCCTTAAAGAATGGACATTATAGAATTAGTGTAACTAAAGAAACTATAAGTGGAATTGAGTAATAAGGGATTTATTCCCCCTACCATTTCTCCATGGGGATCCCTTTCCATTTTAGTTAAGAAGAAAGACGGATCTATGAGGTCGTGCATTGACTAAAGGGAGACCAATGCAATAACAATAATGAACAAGTATCCCCTACCTCACATTGATGATTTATTGGTCTAACTTCCTGGAGATCAATTCTATTCAATGATTGACCATCGATCTATATACCATACATTGTGCGTGAAGAAGGAAGACATTCTGAAGACAGCATTTCTATCTAGGTACATGCATTACGAGTTTACAATAATGCATTTTGGATTGACTAATTCACCTTATCGCTTTATAGATCTAATGAATCGTGTTTTCATGGAATATCATGATGACTATTTAATGGTATTTATTGATGATATTTTGGTATACTCTAAAACTATGAAGATAATGAAAAACAATTGCACATAATCCGGATGACTTTTAGAAGACATTAATTATATGGGAAGTTTAAGAAATGTGAATTCTAGAATTAAGATATTTCTTTTATTGGCCATATTGTCTCTATAAATGGAATCTATGTTGATCCTTCTATGACTAAGGCAATCCAACAATGTCCAGCACCAATGAGTATAACTGAGGTACACCGTTTTATTGATTTAACTGGTTATTATCGACATTTCGTCCATAATTTTTCCCGGTTTGCTAACCCATTAACAAAACTCACATGAAAAGGGGTTAAATTTTTTTGGACAAAAGATTATGAATAATGTTTTAAATAACTGAAGTGAATATTATTCAATTATCCTATCTTGACTCTACCATCGGGGAGTGATTGGTTTTTTATTTATAATGATGCATCGAATAAAGAACATGGATGTGTCCTGATGTAGAATGATAGAGTTATTTCCTATGCACCACGAAAGCTAAAAATTCATGAGGAAAACAATCGTACTCATGATCTTGAGTTAGTAGCTGTAATATTTTCTTTGATGATTTGGAGACACTATCCCTATGTTGAAAAATGTGATATTTATACTGTTCATAAGATTTTGATGTATATTTTCTAATAGAAAGAACTCAACATGAGTCAAAGAATATGGCTTGAACTACTCAAGGATTATGATTTCATGATACACTACCACCCGGGGAAGTAAAATAAGGTGGAAGATGCTTTGAGTAGAAAATATCATGGAGTTTTGAACTATATGAGCGTTTTAAACGATCCTATATACATGGATCTAGTAAAGATGGATATGAGAATATCCATGGAAGGTGAAAAATCATTGCTTTTTTAAATGGTTTCCTAACAATCTTTACTAGAAAGGATAAAGAGTTCTCATACCGGTGATAAAGAGTTTCACAAAAAGATTAAAGCTGTGAATGATGGGAGATTTAATGACTTTGTGTATGAAGAAGGAATTTTAAAATTTGAGAAGAAACATTGTGTTCCCTATATACCTGATCTAAAAATAGAATTATTGGATGATGATCATAGTTCCAATTTCTCTATACACCCTAGTAGCACTAAGATGTATAGAGATTTGAAGGAACGTTTTTTTTCAGACAACATGAATAGAGAGATTGCTAATTTTGGGTTATGATGTATGGCTTGTCAAAAAGTGAAAGCTGGAAGGAAACGTCCTGGAGGATTCATACAACCTCTTCCCATACCAGAGTTGAAATGGGATAATATTATGATGGAATTCTTCATGGGACTACCAAATACTTCTAGAAGGAACGATGAAATATGGGTCATTGTTAATCTTCTAACCAAGTCAGCATATTTTCATGATATAAGGGAAGATTTAACACTTGAACGTCTTGAAAGACTATATATTAATGAATATTTGAGACTTCATGGAGTAACCCTATCTATTTTTTCTGATCTTGATCCACGTTTTACATCATGATTCGGGAAAATTCTTCAGAAAGCCCTGGATACTAAGTTTCGTTTGAGCACTACTTACCACCCCCAAACTGATGGACTACCAGAACAGACTATTCAAACCTTAGAAGATATGTTGAGATCATGCACACATGACTTTCTATGTATGTGGGATAAATATTTATCTCTGGTAGAATTTTCCTATAACAATAGCTTCCATTCAAGTATTCAGATGGCACAATATGAAGCATTCTAAGGAAAGAGATGTTGCACACCAACCTCTTGGGATGATTTGGTGAATGATAACTCATAGGACCAGAACTTGTCGAGGAAATTATGGAAAAGTTGATGGTAATCCACACAAACATCAAAGCAACTCAATGTAGGGAGAAGAGCTATGCCGATAACCGAAAGAAGGATTTGAAATTTCAGGTAGGAGATCATGTTTACATGAAGTTATCTCCATGGAAGGGTGTTATACGTTTCGGTAATAAGGTAAATTGATTCCTAGGTACATCGAACCTTTCAAAATTCTAGAACTAATTGGGGTTGTAGCTTAACGTATATTAATACCACCATGTCTCTCGAAAGTCCGCGATGTGTTCCTCATATCACTGTTGAGAAAATTCATGCCTGAACCAATGCATGTACTCAAATAAGAAGAATTTGAACTGGAACCCAATTTTTCTTATTTTGAATATCCAATCAAGGTTCATTATACAAGAGAATAAGTAATGAGAAATCTGACGACTCATTTGGTAAAAGTTCTACAGAGGAAACATAAGATGGAAGATCCAACGTGAGAACCGAAGGAACTAATGATGAAGAACCACCCGAGTATTTTTTTTCTGTAATATTCTTGAAATATAGAGGATGGAAAAATTTAAAGGATGGGAGAATGTAACACCCCAAGCATCCATGGTACGCTTTTCATTGAATAATACATTAGCATGTGTTGTACGCAACATCGAGTTCTAACACACCATAAGCAATCAAACTACCCATTATGAATAGTAATACCCACTTTCTGAAATTCTATCTTTCAAAATAGACTTCATTTTTGGATTCGGATTATCGAAATTACCTTAGGGTGAATTTTTGGTATTTTTATGAAAATTTTCAATTTTTCATAAATAGTGAAAAACCCCGAGTTATAGTTTAAAACCAAATTTTTATTTAAATAATTATTTATTTTATTTAAATTAATTATAGGTAAAAAAAGATACTTAATTCCTATATAAGTTCAATTGAATTCATTGCAGTATGTTTATAATAATTTTATATTTACAAAAAGTTTATTGAACATTTCACCGTCTTTCACCCACCTCCTTGGAAAATTTGAAAATTCACATAAAATTTTTTTTTACCACTTCTGTGAGTGGAATTTAAAAAATTCGAGAGACACAGTTAATATCAGTAAGTAAAATGTGGTTTGATATGATGAAAATATTTTTTGGTGAATAATTAGTTTTTACTTTTATTTACCACGGTTAAATGTAAATAGGATAGTTGAGGGTAAAAATGATATTATTATTACCCCAACACATGTCCTAATTCTATTGGATAAGTATAATTCTACCAAAAATAACCTTATGAATAAAATATGCACCTCTTTGGTCCACTTGTATTAGATTTGGACACATATTATTATTTTATTTAAAGAAGAGTTAAAAGAGTTAAAATCAATGTTTAATAACTAAATCATTTTTAATATATGGTTAACCATAAGATAAATTCGACTATACAGATTTTTTAGAAACATAAAACTATTTCCTAAATAATGGTATTTTATTTATATTTTTCATACTTTACATAATTTAATTTATTTATGACACAATGATGATGCTGTAATTACCTAATTAATGAAATATTAAAATAATTGATATCATAAATAAAAAAATAAATGATATTTGATACATTTTATGAATTCCACTTATTATCTAGGTTAATATAAAAAATTAGGGTTTGTTAGGGGAATTTTGATATAATTAATAATGATGTTATGAAATTAGAAAAAACAAAATAACAAATAGTGTAAAAATTGACAAAAAACTGTTTTTAAAACAAATATTATATTATTAATTTATATACTATTTCTATAAATATAATGGTCTACCAAAAGGCTTATATAATGATAGTTATATCATTAATTAACCATTTTGGGTTCTCCATGAAGTATATAGGATGTTTATTAACCATATAATATAAATATACAAAGAGACATGGTAAATGTCAAACTATTTAATTAAGAGTTAAATAAAAAATATAACGTTAATATAGTGACCCAAACCAATCTAAAACCTATTGGTTGAGTGCTTCTAGACCCATACCTACCTTATTCATTAAATAATCCATTTTTAGCAATTATAAACCAAAAATTACTTTATTATAAAAAAATATTTCTACCTTTTCCTAGGATTCCCCTCACCCTCTTATAAAAGGGCACTCCCCCTTCTCTCTAATTCACCCAATAAAAGCCATTTGGCTCGGCCAACCTCTACCCAAATACCCTCTAAACTGTCCTCCATTCATCTTAGAGGTATTCCTTTACTCAGAAATCCATCCTAAGGATCTTTTTTGATCAAATAAAAAGGAAGAAGACGAAGAAGAGGTAAATATTTCATCACCTCTTTCAGGTTCATTTCTTCTTCCAGATCCTTTTTCATTATTGTTTCCATTCTAAAATAATAACCACAGTATCTTTTATATAATGTGATTTTATTATAAATATGGTACAACCATATTTATTATTCTTTCCATCCATTGAATGACATGTCACCATATGTGCGTACGTACGGCTTACCGTCTCCACGTTGTGGTGTAATTGTTATTCAATACATTATTATTTTGATGGGTTTTATAATGATGTGTAGTTTTTATAAATAAAAAATAAAACATGATAATGATTCTGTATATATGATATACCATCCAATTATATATTATCAATATATAAAAATAATGATATTTGCGCTCTTGCGTACGTACAGATTACCGTCTCCATGAACGCAGTGAGATTCATTTCCCATCGTATCCATTCAAAAATAATTTTCATTAGATGATTAAAAATAATTATTAAAGACTTTTTATAATTATAAATATGAAAAATATATATAATATCCATAACAAACTTTACTTATGTAATAAAGTATATAAAGGAAAATGAATCCATTAACACCCGAAATGATGATAATACTAAGATATTATTAACCAAGAAATGATAAAATATTATATATGATGTCATATTAATGAATATGATTCTTGTATAACTTAATAATAATTATTTCACCACTATACATGAGGTTAACCTACCCACTACCAAGGAAAATTGCAAGTTAAGGGTTAATTTCATAATCTCTTTATTATCCGCGGTTGTTTTTACGTTTGTATCAACTGGGACCTCTTTATCATCCAAATCCATGTTTCTTAAAAATGAATTCCAAATTTTTTTTACTATTTACTATACTATGGGTTAAATTAATTTATACCCTTGTTTGAATTTTTATAAAATGGTTTGAAGGGAATCATTCTATCATTTTCAAAACAAAGTACCTTATGACCTTTTTGAAAAAATTATGGAAAGAATGTTTTTTAACTTATTCAGTGGGTGCAGCTATATTATTCCATTTTAAAAACATTGAATATTCCCTCAAAAGATTCTAAGAATATTTAATAATTTATATGTTTTCTTTTATAATTATGTTTCTTTTAAATGATTTCAAAATACGAAGAAATATTTCTATAAAAAGGTTTTAATTTCAACTATGTCAACATCCTTTGATGGATTTTAAGTTTGTTTCATGTTGATTTATAAAGATAAAAAACTTCAATATTGTATTGAAGGTATTTTGATATGATTGACTGTGGATGTGTTATTTCACAACATTCTTGTTTTATGGATAAATTATTGAAATTTCATACGCCATTATTAATACGAATGTTTATATTATGTTTAAACCTTTTCATATGAGGAATGAATTGGACATTGTAAGTGACAGGTGGAGCCTGCTACAGCTCGTCGATGCATCGGTAGGTCTCATGAGACAATATAGTGTCTTGGACTATGGTCTTGACAAAATCTTATTTTTTGTCAGGGAAAAATGCCTTAACTATGTGGTTATGATATTCTGGCGTTATTCATTCCATCGTTGTGAAAGTGACTATTGATATTGAATGTGATTATTCGACTAGTAGAATATCCATATGAAGAAGTAAATGGAATTATTTGATTTTATCATTTCAATATTATTCGTAATTTCAAGTTTAAAAGAATTTTTTTAGTCTTATACATTGCCTTAAATGTTTATGCATATTTATGAAACTTTACTCTATATTTTTATCCTTACTGAGCATCTGAACTCACCCATTTCTATGTTTTATTTTTTTCAAGATGCGAAGAAGTATTTTATGACTGACTTGCTGGGATAGCCTGAGGGGATATGAGTGTGGTCTATGGAAACATGTTGTTGTAATTTTTTATTTTATCATTTATTGTAAACCTTATGAATGTATCTACTACTTCCAAGGCTACTAAACTAATCGATCTTTTGAGACATGATCTTTTGTGATCATGCCAATGATATGTAATAAGGCACCGACTATGGACTTCTTGGGTCAGGTCGTTACAAAAAAAATACATTAAAACAGTACCTCAAAATCATATGAAAAAAAAATTCATAAGGTACATGGGACATAAACTTGGGATAGGTTACAAGAGACACCGAATTCACGTATGTTACATGCAACACTGAGGTTTTCTACAAAACATCATTTTATTGATATAATATTTTCAATGTCATAAAAATAATGTATCCATTAATCATAGTAACATGACTAGTATTAAAAAAATTCATATATTTTTTATAATTTTTTTTATAAATAAAATATATTGATAATGAAAGATATGATTTTTGGAAATGTCTCCATATATTTAAAGATACAATTTACTAATATGAACAACTTTTAATGACTTTCTTAGAAAAATAATAAAACTAAAATTATAAATATTTATAAATTTAATTTCATAATATAAACTTCAATTTTTTATTTATAATGTTAAAATTATGTTAAGAATAATTTTTTGGATTTTTCTGATAAACAACATTTTTGAATGAATAGTGAAAAATACAGAATTATAATTCATAAATCTTTTTTCATATAACTTATTTACATGGATAAATTATATATTAAATTGTTTTATAATATTCATTTGATAATATTTTTATTAATTTATCCAATGTAGTAATTGGATCTAAATTCACATTGAAATTTGATATAAAAAACATTGCAAATTTTTGATCATTTTTACTTTATAGACCCATAATGTTGTCACATCACGAATATTAATTTTAAATTAAGTTCATCCACTTATGATATTTGAATTTAGAAAAATTTATTCCATAATTGGAATCACTAGAATTTAAATGTTCCAATATGTTCATCTTATTTTTGTACTATAATGATTAGTGGATGTAATTAAAAGTCATTACATATATTAGGGTAAAATAAATCTTAACTTTGAACTAAACAATAAATTAAAGACCCAAAAACCTAATAACCATTCCAATAGTGATTTTATTTAAATATTTATACCATATAATTTGTGGACTAAAATTATGTACATTATTAGTTCCACTTGACATGTCAAAAATGTTTATAAAAATTCCTTTGTCAATATATTATATGATGGTTACTCCTCCTCCTCGATTAAAAGGAATTCTCTCCTCCCACTACATCAAACCTCTAAAGTAAAATAGCTCACCCAACCTCCTCTCAAATAATCACATATCATCCCTCCATTAATCCTATAGTCCTCCCCATGGATAGAAATCAATCAAAGGAATCCTTTTGGAATAAACCAAAATGAGTTACCCGATTAATTGGTAATGTCCTCTCTCAAGCTCCATTCATTTATATACATTATCCTCCCCATCCAATCAATTTTTCAATGATTATATAAAAACCCTAATATATCTATTATAGTATTATGTTGTTATTCTTTGGTTTTTATCTATATTTATACACACCTTCATCTAATTGGTATCAAATATACTGTTTATGTGTACAATGGACTATCGCCTCACAAGATGATTATTGCTACTTTATCATTAATGCCTCTCGTGGTGGAAATTATAATGGAAAATAAATTTTTATATATTATATATTATATTTATCATGTATTTATTCTTATTTATTCCATTTAAAACAAATATATTTATACATTCCAATTGGTGTAAATATGATATTTTCATTTGAGGAAATGTTCACTATCGCCACCACAAAATGATGTGATTCATTCACACACTACATGGAAAATGATAAGGATGGGTTTAGTTTATATATATGAAATATATGATATAATATATCTACTGTAAAAATGATATTTATAAATACATATATTAACACATATTTCATTTACCTTTTTTCTTTCAATACGATAATAAAAACGGAAACATCGATTATGCGTACATACAACTTACAGTCTCCATGAATGGTGTAATAAATTTCCTACTTCTATATTATTTATATTATTATAATAAAAATAAAATAAATATAAAATAAATATATTTCATTATGTAAATTCTTGAAATTATTTTTTAATAATAAGGACATAATATATAAAAATCTTTTGACACATGTGAAGAACAAAGAAAATATTACCTGAAGTGAAAAATTTACATAGGATGGTTAAAAAGAAGGTAATGTAAGGACATAATCAATAAATATATGGTAATATATATCAATATGGTTATCTAACAGAGTTATAATAAATTTATATTTAATATATATGTGGTCCAAACTTGTACGATGAGAGAAATAACATAAGGTTAGGAACCTTCAACTCACTTTTTACATTTGTGAGATACATGCCATATTCAGCACACATTTATTTAATGTAGTTTATAATCTAACCATGATTTTTTTCTTATTACAATTCATATATTTAGGGATATATACATATCCATTGTATGATCGTTATTTCATGTGGTTTATGTTTCAAGAGTTTCCAAATCGGTAAGTTAGTTTTGGAACAACATACATTCTTTGTGACATAGGTTTTTTTATACACCTAAATTCATTCATGATGTTTATTGGAATTGTTATATAATAAATATTATTAATTTCATGGTATATTATAATTAATTTAATTCTATTTTCATACGTGGATATTATGATCCCTATATTCCATGTGGTTAAAGTTAATTTAAACAATCCCATTATTTATCAGGATTATTTATGATTATGATTCCATTGATGAAATAAAATTATTCATATCTCATGAAAAATCATGATTTTTATTATCATATTTATACAAAAGATATATAAATTTATTAGTTACATTTTCCCACTCATTGGTATATAATTAATTAAGAAAATGTTTTTAATTAAAATCTGGTCATATTTATATTTTCAGTCAGAAATATGTTTTATTTCAAAAACCTTGTTTTGTAAAAAAAAAATCAAATTTTTTTAAAGATTTTCTTATATGGATTCAAATAATAATGCATTCAAAATAATTTTATGTCCTGTTTATATGTTTTCAAAACAATTTTTAATGAAAATGTTTCTCAAAACCATTTTTTGTTTTAAAAACAATTTTCATGGAATAAAGGATATTTTTATTATGAAATGTATCTGAAAGGGACAATAGAAATCATTTCCCATATAAGATGAAATCGGTTGGTGTTAGTCATGACTTTTTGGGAAAACCATTAATGTGTCTATTTAGATTCTTTAGAAATTTTTTACTATTGTGATGACATGATTTTTATGAAACTTTCTTCTCTATTATTGGTTATATGTTTATAAAACCTTCCTATTTTCACAGATTATATTGTTATGAAACATGCTTCCATTCATCGTTTATTATTTAATTAATTATTATAAAATATAAAATTTTCACCAGAATAATATATGATTACATTTTTATGATGCCCCATTCATTTCAAGGGTTTTGATATAATAATTTATGATTTTGTGGCACGTGTATGTTTGACTTCATTATGAGACAGGTGGATCCTATATCTCCCCCAAAATAATTGGATAAATATTTATATCACACGAGATAGGCTAATTTGGTTCTATGAGTAAACATTGACTTGTGTGATGACCATGTTTTTGAATAATGACAACCAATATTGTATGAAGAGTTAATATATGCTACTAAGATTTCCATAGGAGTAAACCATGACCACCAAGTTAGTATGGGGAGTGAATACATACAAATAAGATGGATTTTGAAGGAATTCATTAAATATTACAGAAATCATAGTATATGTTCATGGGTAATCCATAAATCCATGTTTTATTTTTTATGTTAGGATTTCATGGATTTTTTTATTATTTCCTTATGATTTATATCTAATGAGGTTCCAATTATTATGTCATGATTCTTGTTTATGATCTTTGAGTTGTAAGATATTATTTAGTATATTCATGATTACATCATCATTCCCCTGTACAGATGTTTATGATTATACATATCACTTTTTTACCATTAATGATAATTTGATATCACCCCTTTTTTTGTTTCCTTCCACATGTTTTGAAGATATTGTTTCCGACTATTTTCCATCGGGGTGAACCTTGTCATGCAATGTGTGAGGGATGCTTCAGTCAGATGGTTCACATTGGTTTCTCACATTCACTCTTTCAAAATGTGGTCGGAATCTATTTCCTCTTAAGGGATGTTTATCCCTCGATCAAAATTGGTTTATGGGATGTGAGTTCCTCAATCTGTGGTTTCCCCCTCGAAATTCATCCCATATCCTGGGTCTCTATTTAAGATTATGATTTTGTTCTTAAAACCCTACCCAGTGCCATATCATTTGGGATGATGGTTAATTTTTCTTCTTCTATAATGATATTCTAAAGGGGTCAATTCAGGGAAGTGGCCTTTAGTTAGAAGAGTAGTCACATTGGGCATCACCAGAGTGATTCGACCCTGATACAATATTATATCTATATTTTCTTCTACAATAGGGCTTCTCTAGGGCGTGGAAGGCCAATGCATTCCACATTAACTATGGGGAAATTAATTCCATAAGAATTTCTCAGATGTACTCTTTGGATTCCCACGTTTAACATGTGTTATGTAATGAGTTTAACATTTATTAGAGATGGATCCAACTGATTAGAAAAATTATGAATGTGTATTAGATGGATTCATCCCTTTGAGGTTCAATAGGAATGTTTACTTGATGGTTTGATCAGAACACATGATCAGGATGGACCATGGATGGTGTGTACCATAAAGTATAATGTTCCACAACGTCATCCCTGATCGGGACACCACAAAGGGTGGATCAGAAGATTGCGGGTCCATAAAAAGTGGACATAATGCATTATCATTGGCTATGATTGAACATAAAATATATTTCCCATGTAACCTGTGTAGAATATAGGGATTAAAACACCCCTTATTTTATAGGGTGAGTCACGGAATTAGGGATTACATAATGGACAACTACCTGGAAGTAGGTTTGGGCTTACGTGTTGTTAGAAACATGGGTTCTAGAAAGTGAAATGAAATGAATGATGTATACATATGCTTAACTGATCATATGAATAGAAAAATTTAACCAGGATATGGTAGCCTAGGTAAAATTTGTGTGGATATAAAGGGAGTGTTAATGGATGCAGTGGATGGAGATTGATCCATTGGGTAGATGACCGTTTTTGTCTTGAACCTCAGTGAGGCTTCAAACGTACCATTCTTGGAAAGTGCAAGGATCAATGTCCATGTAGTTCTAGGATGGGTCGTGAGTCACATATGGAGGTGGATCATGAGAATTGGATGCATGGATGGGGACCAAAAAAATGTATCCTCTGATTTCGGGCATGATCTTCCCAAAAAAAAGGCTTGAGAGAGAGACCATGATGGGACATTCATGATGGTCTTGAACCTAAATAAGGCTTCTTATGTATCCTAATGGAAGGGAATCAAAGTCCATGTAGTTTAGGATGGGGCATAAAATTGGGGTGTTTTCCAAGATCAAAAACCCAAGGACTTGCTAGGGATTACATATGGATAGATAGGCATGGGTTGATCCAACACCACTAAGGGCAGAAAATTGTAATTGGTCCAACAAAGGGGATGCCGAAGTTTCCTAGTTCCTTGAGTGGTGTTCCATGATGTCATGCCCTAACTATTTTTGTTTCACATATGTATGTTGATAACTATTTGTTCACCGCATAGAAACACTGTCATGGACCCATCAATAGATCGATCCACAACCTCCATCACCTTGTTGTTTCTTTGGCCTTCCCTTACATAAGTGCAGGTCTGTACATTTTATATAATTCCTATGGGAAAGGAGTGTGTCCTCTTTGTCTGGGTTAAGGGGTGTTAAACTACCAACAAAACCTACTTCCTTAGCACATGATGTTAAACTCTGATCACTGCATGAGTGAAAACCTCAATGGTAAATGGTCAGTATAGATGGGTGATGGGATTTAACCTCAGTGAGGATTCTTACGTATCCCAGAAAAGGGAATCAAATTCCAAAATATTTAAGTGAGGAGGGGAGTGGAGTATTCACACTATAGAATACAAAATAATATATAATGGTGGATGCTTTCTCTTAACCCATGTAATTCATGCTCAGTGTGAGGAACACGAGTCTACAATAGACCTGACGATCACATAAAACAATGTGTATCTATGAGTGGTAGATTAAGGGATACATGTGGTTATCAGCATAGGGATATAAAGAATAAGAAACTCTTGGTGGGTATCAAGATGTATGAGGAGGATATGGGCACTATATTGGGGGCACCCTACTGAGGTGTTTTAGGGCTTATGTAAATGCTTCTAGGGGAGAACATGGAAGAAAAGTGCAATGGGAGAGAAGAATCAAGAGGGAAATGTTTCACATTCCTTTCATGGTCTACTCGAGTTTTCACTCAAGCGATTATTAGATTTTAACATCATTTGTTAAGGATGTCGAGTTTATTGTCAGTTTAACATCATATAACTGAGATGAAGAGGAATCATTCCCAACCCATATGACTTATATAACATGTACCCACCCTCACTTTTGGAATGTAAGGAATGAATAAATGAATAGGTGATGGGGGGTTTTGTATTTATCCATTGAGGGATTCATGTTAGTGTAGCTATGCGAAGAAGAAATAACTATTAGCATTCTTATGAGAAACAGAATTAGTTAGGTAATCACAACATGGATCACCACTCATGAGACTATAAAATCATTGAATTCGGGAATGGAAGGTTGTGTGGATGAAACCCTTGAAATGTTGGGTTGTTGTGTGTAAGAGGGGCACATACATGGTTCTTAGGGTATGTAAAACCCAAAGAGTATATAAGAATGGGTGTGTGTAAGACTGAAGGCTTTCACGTAAGATGAGGGTTTTGCGGAAAATGATGGATTGTGCACATGATGGAAGCATGAACACAATATTGGCACTACACAAGGGAAAAAAATGCTCGCAATAAGGATCTTTTTCATGAAATTTCATTTCATTAAACCTAAATTGGAATGGGTCATACTATAGTGGGACCACTCGAAGGAGGATCCATTGGAGACATCATAGGAAAGATTCGGTACATTGAACTCATATCATTCACATCGTCCTGGAAGGGTTTTATTACACAGAGAAGAGTGGAATTTAGTCTTCCAAAATGATAGCCTGATGTGAGGGGGGTCACTTCTATTTATAGGAAAAAACTTCAGTGATGGCACACATGGAGGCCATCACAGAAGTGATCTTTAGTGATGCATTGGGTGCAAAAGATCTTGTGTGTGGTCAATTATCCTGTGTACAAGATTGATTTCTTTTCCACCTCATAAATTTCTATTTTTCAAAGTTTCTACATGGAAGAATCCATTTGATGTCAAATTGGGCATGAACGATCATTCATGTAGATTTCTATCTTGCATGAAACCCTAAAATCTTATGTGAACCTCTCTTAGGCATATTAGGATCATCTTCTGATACAAAATATTCCATCAATTTTCTTAAATATGTTACACCCTAACCTCAACTGTAATTCAGCAACAAAAAATTCCCCTATAATAATCTATGTGAAAGGGATCGTGACAGAAGGGTTTCAGGGGTAACACTGAAGAGTTTATCACATGACAGTCAATGTGTTCATGATGACACATTTAACACGCAAAACCTGTTTGTGTGAACAAAAAATAAGTTCAGTGTAAATAAATATATGGGGGAGTTCCATAACCTTTATTCCACATGTGATAGGTGAAATTTATCTCATTCATGATAGATCCTCTAATCTTCATGAAATCCCTAAAATTCTTTCGTGTTTTTTTGAGTTTCTGTTGAAAAATTTGTGCCATCACTGAATATTTTGCATAATAGTTTGATCTTGTGTTCTTGTTAAATTAAATAAATTTCATATACTACTATTTTCCATCCTATGAACAACTTCATTACTTATGCGTTCAACCACCATTTTATCATGCAAGACAGTTTTTTTATTTTTAAGACCGGACTGAGATGCTCACAGAACAGACCGATACTGAGAGGGAAGCTGTTGCTGCTTCACGGACGGTTCAGATGATCATGAACCCTCATACACTTCATGCAGGAATACTTGTATCCAATAAAAAAATGCTCATCGGTTTGTTGAAAGAGTCTCAAAATGACTATGTTACTGAGTAATAGTCAACAGATATGGATCATTGATATTTTGGAAGAAGTAATGATGCCATGTTTCGAAAAAAATACTTCACGGTTTTGGGTGACACGTGTAGATGACCATTCATGGTATAACATCATGAATAATGATCACCCAACCAGGGAGACTCCATACATAGTTTTTAATTTAATTAACATGTAGACATAGACTATTGTGGGGATTGATCTGATTCCTATGAAATATCCATCCCACTATGTGAGCATTTTCAAGAGTAGATCCATTGATGAGGATAAGGTCTATGAGGAATGTGACATTATGTCAATAATAAACATTATGAGTGAATGGAAATGGGAATATTTGGAACACCAAACATGTGTGGTGTTTGGATCAGAGCTGCGACACATCAAGTTGTTTGAGGAAGTGTGGACATTAAAATTCCATTTCTACCGTCAACAGGACCAGGTGCATGAGATATTCAGATGATGGTCTCCTAATACCAATACATTCCATCATTACCATGGAAATTCAATATCATACTCTAGTATGTCCACTATGAAAAAAAAATCTCCCCTACAAGGGCATCCTTATAATGAGTTTCTTCTCATAGCGAATGTCTGGGAGATTGGACAAGGACTCACATTTTAACATGGCACTTATTGGATCAATAAAAGGAGAAGTTGGGAATGAATTACATTCTAAAAGAAATATTTTATACTGAGTGGTTTAGCCTGTTTTTTAAGTAAGATAATAATATGATGATTCTGGGGTGAGGGAAGTAGTGCCCAAATGCATACTGGATGAGGAAGGGAGGGTCATACTGGATGGTCCATTAAACAGGTGAATTAAAATTGTGGTCCTAAATTTTAATGAATGTTAAGATCTAATAATTCGATATCCAACATTCATTACTACATTACTAAGTTGTTGGATACTTCCAATAAGGGAAAAAGGATGGGAGTCCATCCAGTTATACCAGTGATGGTCGGGATCATGGAAAACAATCATATATTCAACATGGGAGTGCATCTGTTGAATAGGTTGTATGAAATGCAAAGGAACATTTCAAGGGGATGTATGCCAAGGAGAATATTCAAATCATTCCAGATTCTTCATCACCGGGGTGGAGCTCACTACAGAAGATATGACTGCTCAAATTTCATTATCCCTCTAGGTGACAGTCTATGACGATCTCTATTGAACATCACTCAGATTTAGCCACTGACTCCCACAGATGAAGGAATAAATAATTGGATAAACATCCAAGAAATGTTCATCTTGAACCCATTTTGAATCCAGATAGGCCTAATGGTAGATTATGGGAGAGGATCACTATAATAAAATTAATATATTCATATAATTAGGGGTGGAGTAATGGTGGATTAGATCAATGGGAATATATTTTTCAAACTCTATGTTCTATCAAGGTTTTCTAGGATGTTTGGTTGCATGCTGTAGATGAAAAATAATGATTATATAGGGGTTTGGGATGAGCAAATTCCCTAAACCCATTTCCAATTATGGATCATTTTCAAATATACTAAATTTTATGAATTAATTATCTCACCCCCCCACTAATACTAATATTTACCTATCATAAAATTCGGTCAACCATTGTAAAAAATAGTTTCCATAAGTGACTCAGTGGAAACATGTTTATAAAATGAAGGAGGATAGTGTGGAAATTGGGAATCAAGGAAGAATCTGAGGTTCTTCTATATATTTTTGACTGGGGAAAAACTATGTAACGAGAATAGTGTGGTCTGGAACCATGGTTACAGGAGAATCGCATGATGAGAATGAGCCTCTGCCTTCTGAAGAGATGTGGTCCCATAGTCATCCTCGAGGGCCATATTGGGAACTCCCTGGGATGTAACTAATACATATTTTAAATATGACTATCGACGCTATTTTTTCATCTCTATGGATTTCTTAGAAGACGTTACGATAATATATTTCCACTGAAGAAGTATGGAGGAGACCGATGCACAGTAGGCATGATTTAATAGACATGTGGCATATTCAGTTTGTAGAAAAGGTGGACATTCATCGACGTCATGATTACCAAAAAACGATTTACTTTTTTTCATGCCAACATGGTATGTTAGAAGAACCATGTATTATTGTGAGTGTGACTCTTGTCTATGAGCATGACAAAAACTAAACTGACATATTATAACGATGATAATGAAGAAGAAAAAGAATAGGATGAAGTGGAGGGAGAGGAATTGGAAGAAGAGGGATCAACGAGAACGAATAGGAGGTTTTACGTGACTGGCCTAGTGGTGAGGGACCTAGATTTTAGAGATCTCATGGGATAGTGGCCCTCTAGGTAATCCCATGTGACTGAGAGGAAATTGAAGTCTCTGATGCGGAACTAACCAAACAATTGTAGTTGAGTCTCAGTTCTTATCTATACTAGTCATTCCCTTTTAATAATATTAATCCAGTAACTAATTATATTCTATTCATGAACATATTGGTCATGATTATTAGGATCCCCACCAGTTCTAGATGAAAATTTATTAAAGGATGTGTAAGGAAATCCCCATTAACATTTATTTTGAACTGAGCAAGGTGGAGGACCGATCATGTCTACAGTAGGCGGAGGGCTAACCAGAGATGAAGTGGTCAGTGGAAAGCCAACATGATGGGCTAAAATGGAATCCTATGATCATCAGTATATTCTCCTTGTCTAGAGGGAGACGGTGGTGATAACCATAGAAACACAAGTTTTTCTCAATGTCTATAAAGAGTTGATGTGAATCATTGAGTTAAAATGCACTATGGGATCCCCCATGGAGATAGCTCCTCAAGCGAATCAAGCACTCGAAGCCATTGGAATTAGCTGTGGTTTTAAAAAAAATTTATAGACCTGTATCTTTTATTAGCGAACATAGTTGATCAAGGTACCCATTACCTATGTGGTGATCACAATATTGGAGGCTCACCCAATAGTGGAGTATGGTATATCTACGGGATACCAACCAATAATTACTCTAATCTAGGAAAAACTATCTATTAAAACTGGTCTTGACCTTGCACCCGGTGAGAAAGAAGATGCAATCACAGGTGATGTTACTACCATTTTAGACTAAGGGTTGGCAGAGGAACAATTTCTAAAGAAGAGAAAAGCGAAGAGGGTCACCTGCACATCACTGAGTTCATCCCTTCTGAGAGAATATCATAGGAGGATGATACCACTAAACTTCTTGCCATTTTCCCTGAGTATCATCCTGTGGATCCTAATCAGAAGGATTATTCTGACCCTGACACCATTTAAGAGATACACATTAAATGGTGAAAGGCATGGATGTGCATCAAACTCTTCCTCAGTTAACCAGAGGCAGAATGGATGAGTTGGATGGGATCACTTCCCACGTGCCTACGCTTTCTATATTCCGGACAGGTAGATTCTCACTATCTCCCAAAAATAATTTGTGATTATTTGGATGAGATGATGTGGGAGCGTAGACAATTCTATTATTTTTTCCAGTTTCTGGTGAGATATTAGAATATCTAGATTTTTCATGAGGCTATGTAGAATGTTTGATGCCCTGAAGAGCATAAAAATGAATGGTAAACATTTATCGCATGCCAATCTAAGCTTGTTGAATGGTTGAAATCCCTGCTGGTGGATACCTAGGAGGAAGCAGTGTAGGAAAGTCGTCAAATGGATTAATTATAAGCTGAGCGAGAGACAATTTATGTCATGTCCAATGAGATCTGCTCTAGTGTTTCTGATGGAGAAATGGGGTTCAGGATCGGGAGGATATCCTTGAGGACACATGTCATAAAGTGGAAGTACTAATGCATTCCATTGATATGAACAATGAATATGGTCCATGTTTTGACAGAATTTATTAAACATATTACCCTCTTTTATTATGTATCCTGAACTACAATAATGACAATTCTATTTTCCATCTAGATTTAATTAGTTCATCTCAATCATAATTATGGAGTAACTAGTGATTATTAACTAAGATTACATGGGTCACACTCAATTTGAGAAACATGGTAAGAATGCATAATAATCTATTTTTGGTATAATATTTCCATATAAACAGTCAATTCATATGGTATACGATTATCAAAGGACCACTCATAGTATTTAGGTGGAGAGAGTTTGTGACTAAAGGGTATGGTTCCAGAACATCCTATTTGTCTTTCTCGACGCGCTTAGGTGCCCGAGCGGGGTAACACCAGATTCATTACAATCCATCAAAACCAAGATTTCTTGGATGTGTGAGTCACGATTCAAAATATATGGAACATAGTGATGATGGAAATCAAAAATAATATAACTTCTAACCATATTCTAAATGCAACATGTTATATCGCTATCCTGGAATGGGGACAAACAAATGAGGGCCAACCACTAACTGTATTCAAAAATAGGTTGCCGAACATGAAATGTCATCTAATTCCATATGGAACATTTTCCTAGGATGGTAGGTGAGAAAATGTGTCTAGGGACGAGACCATTAGTGGGTTACCTAATATGTGAAATAGGATGAGGATCAAAATAAAGGATATTCCAATGATGGAGATAGAGTGATAAACAGTTTGAATGGAGTCCAAAACTCTTGCAATTGCACATCCATGAGATAATAACGTTGGGTCTACGTATTTGTCTTAATCAGGATCAGACCTATTTACCAAAATGACCACTCTAGTATGGGCTTGGAATGGATAACAGTTTCACATCCAGCAAATGAGGATGATAAATATACAGTTTAACATCATAAAGAAAGGAAGAGGTAGGAAATAGATTATTGGTCAATATTCCAAAAATTGAATATACGTTAAGATCACACTTCCTGGATCTTGGATAATTGTTTAATATCATTTCACAGGGTCTATAGATTCCTAATTTAGGTCCATATAATTTGAACTGCAATTAGGGTGAATAGAAGGAATGGTTAATGAACTTGTGGCTAGGCCCGATATGATATTCCAGAGTGTCCCTACATATCCTGCTGGGTGATGAATCAATTCATACATAGTTCAATAATTCCATGTAGTTTAACATCATCTGTATAGGAAATGGGAACCTCAAGGGAGAAATACACTATTTTTTACATAATATGTTCTGAATGAGAATAAAACAAGTCCACACCACACCACATATTCTTTTATGGGGGATAGGGCCATGTGACTTGAATGATAAAATTTTTTGCATCCATACCATATATGAAAATTCTATGCATCACTACATATCCCAAAATAATGGGAGTCCATCCTAATGTAGTTCTTGGATATGATATAGAAGATATCCAAAACCAAATGGTGTGATACCCTATTAGCTGAGGAAACTCATAGTTATTACGTAGTTTAATGTTATTGAAACTATAACACTATTTGTGTTTGTTTAAAGGTCATAGATTTCAGACCATTTGTTGTGGAGAGGTGAAATATAGTTTCATGAGTCAACTTAACTTGTGTGAGTAAAATAGAAGTCCAAAAACCGCACTTTTCCAAAGAAGAAAACCTACATCTATAAGGGGTGAAAAGGTTTATGACTATATGGTTAGACATAGAGGCAAAGTACCCCAACATAACTACATATCTCATTGGGATGATAATCAAGCCAAAAAAGATTTCTCAAATGTGGCATAGCAGAGCTCCAATAGAAATGTGGCAATTAATTCTTAATTGTATACATCATATAGTAGGGTAGTTTAGCATTACACATCCTGGATGTAAATGGAATTGCTTACCATCGTACAATAAGGACACATAATATCCTAGTATATGGTCATATAGATTGAACCATAGGAATTCGTGGTTCTTACATCAGGGAACATACCATAACCAAATCCCTACTCCCATGTGATCCAAAATTTATAAGGGAATAAAGGGTGTAGAATATCCTTACAATATAGGGATGTACACGATAGATAATGATGGTGCCTAGTGAAGGATGAACCCCACAATTCTGGTTCATCATATCAATGTAAAAATGTGCATGGGAGATTATCATAGAGAGTTTGAAGGTTAAGTCTAAACAAGAAGAATTGGAATGGGATGTAAATCCAAAAACTAAAATTTATGGTATAATTTTTTTGGCGTAATGATAGTGTACAATTTCTGACTAAATTAAAAGTACATCATTAGTATCACGTAACCTAGGATGGGAATGAACAAGTGAGGGTCAGTTACTATCCATATTCATGATGCATGACTTTTCTCAAATTTCATTCTAGATATTTCATGATGTTGGCCCAAAACAGAATGTGATCCATATGGTCGGGCATCTATACAGCTTGTGGGGCCTTTCTGATGTGAGAGATGATAGAGACCCAAACAAAGTGATGTGTGAAGCACAAAAAATGTAATAATAGAATGTCCATATAAGGCCCCAACCTTAATCCTTACTTAATGTTGAGTTATTAGAAGACTACACATTGAGGATCTTTTCAGGTTTAGTGTTTTAGAGAATTAGATCATAAAACATGCATTACATTCCGCATTTAAACAGAGTGGTAACATAAAAAATTGTATTCATTTTTTTCCCATCAACGAAAACATATTTAAAAATAAAGAATGGATTATTTCTTGAAACTTCCTTGACACTATCATCATTTCATTTACCCTTCCCTTGACCTATGAAAAACATTTCAAAAAAACATGGGATAGCATAAAAAGCTCAGTAAGGGTTATAAAAATATGGCAAGGAAACATGAGTTCATATATACATAAGAATGAAATATTACTTTACCCATAAAACATAGGCACTTTAACATACCTCATAAAATCATGAATAAATCATAGAAATCATAAGAAATAAAAGGTAACTTGAGGCATTCATCACATTCTTACGCAGGGAGTAACCCTCTTGGTTACGTTTGGAATACCAACCACAATATATTCCCTAAATATCTTCAGAGAAACCTTAACGTTTCACTCCTTCGCGTTACCCAATGCACTGGAGAGATATATCGGGCTCACCCTCCCTTAGTTTATCACGGAACCACCCGTCTTCATAATAATGCCCAATAACCATAACATAATTATATCACATAAAACAAGCATAAAGGAAACATAAAATTTCCACTTTTCAATCACAAGATATCAATACAACACATTGATATAAAAACATTATGAAAACCATTTTCAATACCAAAATAAAATAAAATTAAAACATGGTATTTATTTTTTTAACTTAAAAAAATATTATGGCTTGTAGAGGAAGCTGAAACTCAAATAATGGACACGGCGGCAGAGAAGTCGTTGTCGCCGCATACGTACGACAAAAACATTCCCTTTTGTCGTTTAGTAAAACTCTTCATATAAAAAGATTCCTTTTTGATACATGTAATAGTAAATGGGGTTTATACACCGTATAAAAGTAGGTTGTGTATAAAACAAAACATTCCTCAATAAAAGGAGATTGAGACGAAGTCCCATACAAAGACGGTATTCTTGGATTAAGGACTAATCAATTACATAATTATGTGTGACAAACGAATACACCCAATATAAGTGGATATTAAGTGAAAAAAAACCAGAGGAAATTCACACATATTCATATAACGACATATTCAAGGAGTACAAGTTTATCCCAAAGAATCAAAATTGGGTTAAGAAGTTCCCTTGCAAAAATTTGACAGCCTAACGACGTCACTTAAAAATTCATAAAAAGAGTTGATGAGAGATAAAAAGGGTATCTCATCACTTGGACATAAAATTTAAATCAATAAGGATATAGAAGAACATATCCCAACATAATAGTATGAGAATTAAAAGACATAACAAAAGAAGTCTTTTAAAATAGGAGGGTGAAAGGTTCCCTTACCGACTTGGGTAACATTCGAAACATACACCCCATTGAAGAAGGGTCATACAATGAATATGTAAATACCCACAAATGAAATTATATTACACAAATAGTATAATAATGGGAAGTACATGCACCACTCAACGGAAATGGTGGCAAATGTAGCATAAATCTCACAGGACTAAAAGTGAGATGAAAAATCCCTTACGAAAACTCGGCAGCCTAACGACGCCACTTAAAACATCCAAAAATGGATTGATGAGATAAAATAGGGCCTCTCATCATTTTAAAATAAAATTTACAGAAAGAGGAATATAAAAGAACATCCCCCATCATAACAAATAGGAGCTTAAAAGAAGTGACATAAAGTAGAGTACTTAAAAAGAAAGAGGGAGGTTAGATCTCTTACGAAAATTCGGCAGCCTAACGGCGCCACTCAAAACGTCCAAAATGGATTGATGAGAGAAAATAGGGTATCTCACCATAAGAACATAAAACGTACAGTAAGAGTAATATAAAATAACATACCAATCATAAGAAATATGAGCTTAAAAGGAATTACATAAAAGAGTGTACTAAAAAAGAAAGGGAGGAGTAGGATCCCTTACCTCGGGTCCGACTTGACTCGATCGTTCTTTAACGTCCTGAATAATAAACTTGAGTTAATTTATACTTTCTTAATAACCTTCTTCAAGTTAATTATTCATTTCATATATCTTATTTCCATGTTATAAACATTATGTAATCATTTAAGTTAATAATGTTTGTTTTGTCGATATTTGGTTCTTAAGACGAAAGTGGACTTCATACAATTACATGTTGTTCGTGTGGTCAAAGGATCATTATATCCAGAATGATATTCATGATTTGGATATCATATATATCTTATATATCCAGAATATACATGTATTTATAATATAACTTAATCGTTTTGAGGTAAGAAATGAAATGCACCGTTCATGGAGGCGGTAAGCCGTACATACACATGAATGCTACTTTAATTTCTATGTCATATTAATGGAATTAAAACTAAATGAGTGGTATGTATATTCTAATTACAAAATCATATTCATATTTTATATGTAACATAAATCATATATAATAACTTTAAATCCATCCTTTATACATCCCACACATGGCATTAAAGAATCAAATCACTTTGAGGGGGCGGTAGTCCGCACTTCCTAAAATGAAATTATCGTGTTTACTCACAATGGAAACCATAAAGGTATGCCAAAAAAGAAAAATACAGAAGCTTAAGTAAAACATAAACATATTATATATCATATATAAATATAGTTACATCTTAATGGCCACCATGAAAGGTGTTAAGTGGAGATTGAACAATCATCGTCTCGTGAGGTAGTAATTCTCCATCCACAGAAATAGTATGTTCTTTAACTATTAGATGAATTTGTGTGTATGTGTAGATAGAATCCTTAACATAAAAAAATCCTATTTTATTAAAGATACTTGTGTTGTTACAAAAGAAAGGAATAAAAATATTTTAGGTGGGTGGAGAAACAAAATAAAACAAAAGGACTCAAGTGAAGACATTACCTTAAAATTGGGTAACTCCCTTTGGTTTAAGCTCAAAGGCTTCCCTTGGAAGACTTCTGACCAAAGTGAGGCATCTAATAGTTATATAGGGATGTGTAGAGACAAAATGGACAGGGTATGTCTGAGCCAAAGGCTTTGGAAGTGTGGGTAAGGAGGTAGAGGTGGGGGCCTTTTATAAGAGGAGAGGAGGGGCACTCTTGGAAAGTAAAGAAATGTTACTTTATTTTAGAATGAGTTTCAGATTTTAATGGTACCACATTGATGTGTTTCGAGGATAAGGTGATAAGGGTTAGAAATCCACCCATACAATAGGTTTTGGACATGTTTAGGTCTTGTATTTTACATTATCTTCCAATTTTATTTAAATCGTTAAATAATGAGGTCATCGCTGCATCATCATGATGTCATATATAATTTAATTTATTTAATGTATAAAAATTATAAAAAAAATACTATGATGTAGGAAATATTTTTATCTTTCCAATTACTATTTATAGTCAAAAACCTGACTTGTATAACCCGATTTTAAAATTGTTTTATAAAAACAACTCATGTTTGTGTCATTTTAATTTTAACATTAAATAAAAAGGTATTTTTGTCATTTTCCAAAAAAGTGGCTCCATGGGGTCCCCAAGATGACCCATGGATTGTCTTGGTCGGCCATGACTCATCCAATGAGGTTATAACATGTGTCTAGGTAATTTCATATTATTAAAACATTATTTTTACCTTAAACTACACTAATTACCTCTAATCGCGATTAAAACTTAATAAGTTACTATTCACCTAAAAAAATATTTTAATCCCATTGAACCACATTTTACTTATTAATGACAACCATTTATGTTGGTTTTTATTAATTCAAAACAAAAATATGGAAAAATTTCATTTAAACAGAAAATCAGTTTTTATAAGTACCACTTAGTGGTTTCACTATTCATCAAAAATTAATGTTTTTCAGAAAATTACCAAATATTCACCCTAAGCTATATTTGATATTATGAATTCAAAAATGAAGTATATTTTACAAAATTAATAACTTATAAGTTGCATTAATTAATTTAATAATTAATTCCTGCTGTCAGAACAAATAGCATGTTTTTATGAAACAATATATATCAAAAGATTGACACTAGTTTAAGTCATATTTCAAAATGAAATTAATTCCAATGACCACTATTTGATTAAATGGTAAAAATATATTATAATATAACTTTAAAAACAATTCAAAATATAATCTAATCATATAAATAAATTATATTAAAAGGAGGTTTTGCATTAAAATACAACATTTGTCAGTATTCATTAAAAATTGAACTTTTTCGGAAAAATACCAAAAATTTACAAAAAGTAAATTATGATGTCCCGATTCTAATGAAGAATTGTATTTTGTCAAATATAAGACATATAAATTTCAAAAAGTGGATTTAAAAAAGGTTCTCCATCAAAAGGCGGTTAATCGACCTTTTAATGAATATTAGAATGTTTACGCTTAAAATTGGATTCATTCGCATTTTTAATCATCTAACATTTATTGTAAAAAGTAAAAATATTTGAAAAACATATATAATCATTTTTTAGTTTGTTCTATTCATTCCCGTCATCACAACAGCTAGGTGTTAACTACCATTTAAAATAATATTATTTTATTATTACAGTGCAATGTAAGATTCCCAAGAAACACATTGTTGCGTGTTGGGTATGCCATCGAGCATAGGGTCCCCTTTAAAGTTATATTAATATTTTATTCACAAATATGGATTAATGTGAAAATTCCATACTCTTTATTTACCTGGGGTGTTACAGTCCATGTAGAATCCATCAATCTAATTTTTAAACCTATGTGAATATAAGCACATTGATGAGGCATAACATATGTTGGGGTCCACATAAGAATGGATGACCCAAGAAGATTAGTGGATTAATGGGAAAAAAGTAGGTTGGTGAAACTAGGGCTGGACCCAAGGACATCCTTTCATGGAATTATTATATATCACTTAAATATGGGAATCAAGTAATATGTAAATCTAAAATTCCATGAAATTTTACATCATATGGATATAAAGAAAGGGGTAGAGGATTCTCAAGAGTTGAATGTGTATGGAATGTAAAACTAAATCGATGTGAATTAGGATAATATACGTCAACATGCCACACCATAAACCATCATATTATGGAACCCAAGATAAGGGAGAGGGAGAAGGTATAGAAGAACCTTGGGTAGGACCTAGGGAAAACATGTCTGGGAAATCATATACATCTTATAAGGGTTATAATCAAGACAAACATAGTTCTCTGAATGCTGTGCAGTTTAGAATCATGCGATAAGGACACCAGATTATAAGGTCCTGAAGGGGGTTCTCATGGTATGGCAAGTTAAACCCTATGTGAATGAAGTCATGGAATCCCACATTTAATTCCACATAATACCATAAGAATTTGGGAAATAGTTTCGAATAAAAAATAAATTTTGTGTCTGGGATAGACCTAAGGAAAAAATGTCTGTGAGTTCCTACATATCCTATGAGTAAAAGAATCAAGCTACATGTATATCAGGAGATTACATTCAGTTTAACGTCATATGAAAGGGAAATGGAGAGATAAGTGGTATTCATAATGGAGGAACATGGTGGAGTTGTTTCAAACATGACATGAATAGAGATCAAAGAAAACCACACCACACACTTCCAAAAGGAATTTCAGGTAGGAAGACTGAAAATGGGGAACATGGGGATGGACATGAGAGGAAAATGTCTGGGGGGTCTTATGTATCCCAAATAGATGGGGGTTAAGACAAACATTGTTCTAGAGGGATGGTCACACGGTGCGACTATTGTAAACCTAGTGTGAATAGATAACAAGGATTCCCACGCAACACCACATGTATCCCCTAGATATAACTAATCCTAGATGAAAAAAAATAAATAGAATGATTTTCCAAATTAGGCCTGAAGATAAAATGTTTTGGCGTTCCTACGTATCTTGTGAGAATAGGAATCATTCTACACATAGTTTTTCAAATGTCATGCAGCTTGAAGTCATGTGGTAAAGATTTAGAGAAATATGGGAGATCCCGAAATGGGACATGTGATGTCGTAGTTGTAAGACATACATGAATGGGGAAAAAATTACACAACCCACCATGTGATCCTAGGAGACATAGGCTGAGGGGCTAGAGGAAGGGAGAATCTATAGTACCTAGGGATAGACCTAAAGTGGAAATGTATTTTCATTACTATGTCTTCCATAAGGATATGAATCAATCCATTTTTTCTGGTGATACTATGTTGTTTAACCGCATGTGTTAAGGAAATAGTGATCTTAGTTTAAGGTTGTAGATATCAGACCCTAACGTATATTAACCGCTTGTAGTTTATCATCAAATATGATGAAAGGGATCTTTGTTTAAGGTCATAGAACTCAGACCATTTTCATCTTATCATTATATAAGATGGAAGGGATCACTCATGAGATGTACATCTTGAGGAATTTTTCATCTGGGGGGATGAGTAATATGTTCACCATCCATGGTGTCTAGGGAGTATGCACCATTAGGGTAAACCATGGGGGTGATATAGAGCCCCTCCCATTTTGGTTCCATCTTTGATTGTTTCCTATTGGGTATCAATGGCAATGTCAAGTTCAATACCATTCATAGTAAAAAAAAAAAGAATACATATGATATTTCTTATTGAAATATTTGTATATCTTGTTATGATGCCACTCTACATAGTGTCGGGCATGTAGCATGTTATCATCCAAAGATTCCAGTTTTTCCCAACAGACTATTTCAACATTATATGATGTCTCCTGATTACAGATGACAATTTAGACTGATAGAAACTAAATCTGGATTTGGAGGACAACCTTTTTGAAATACACCATGAAATATGGTGTGCCCCGGGAGGAATTACGAGTCATCATCTGGAATGCCCATGGAGCATTGGGAAGCTTGTCTGACCAATGCTTCTTGTTCTGACTAACCAACTTCTTCATGATGCTAGAGAGGGTTTTTCTCAATTCCATGATCTTTCCTTTTTGTTCTGCATGATATAGAGTGGTGTGATTACAAAAGAAAGTGAAATTGGTGTAAAATTTCATTATATCACCTTCACAGAAGATGGTGTTGTCATTGGTGAGGAAGTCATGAGAAGCTCAGAATCGGTGGATGAAACTGGAACTCATGAAATCATTGATAGAAAAGGCCCTAGCTTCCATGAGATGAATTTCATCTTCCCAAATATAGAATAATTCCATTTTGGTCAGGATGAACCTACAATGTTGAGCTATTTCTAGTTGATATTGTACCACAACAATGATCCCCATACTATAAAGGTCTGAGAGTAAATAGTGGAATGGACAGGCTCTGGCAGCTAATGAAAACAAAATTCATGGATCGAGGATGCATAATAACCATTATAAATCTAAATTATGTCATGGAACATGGTGGGATAGAATTATCCCAAACATCACATCTGATTAGGTAGATTCAAATCTATTTGATGAGATCTATAAGGATCGACATGGAATTCATGCATAACCTGGGGAATCTCATCTCCTTGAATGCAACATTGGATAATACTATTAAACCCACAACTGTATAGGATATTCTCAAGATCGGGACCATTCATGATGTTAAACTAAACCATGGGCTGATAGATATAGTCACCTTTTTCATGGTTTTTTGGATATTACCATGTTGTAGATATTCAATAAAGGGATTTTTCAAACTAGGGGTCCATTCTTTTGTAATAGGGGGCATAGAGGTCCTGATGTGGATTCAATTGTGTTGAGAAGAATGAAATGATTATTATCAATATCGTTCAATGTGATGGGAGAAATTATTCTTTGGCTCACCCCATGGATAATATCACCATCCTATTGAGTCTCTGTAAGAGATGTGGCACGACAGGTCAAGGAATCCCCTCGAATTTCTATGACCATGGGACATTAATAACCATAGACCGAGAAGGGAACCATGGAATTAGATGGGGAGTACACCTAACAAGGTTATAAGATATAGATTTGTAATTTTGTATTTTCCATTGATTTGATTGCTGACCATCCTAGAGTCCCCTTTCACTTTTAGGTGGGGAATATCAATCTCACAGGATAGTTCAAGACCAGTGATGAGGGTATGATACTCTACCTTGTAGTTCATGAATACCTCTTAATATATTAATGAATAGGGTATGATAGCATGCGTAGGCTTGTTGAAGATGATACCTAGGCCCACTTTGTGATGCTTGGTATCAATGAATCTCTAATCGGTAGAGCTTCATGAAGCACTTTCGAAGTGCATCTACCTACATGGCATAAACTGATCCACTAAGACGATTGGCCCATATAGAAAATTATGATCTACAAACTTCTCTACATGGGATAGAAGGGTTGAAATCATGTATGTATATGCCTAACCATTGACAGATTTCTATGAAATGAACATTATGTTAAACAGATAAATGATCAATACCCACTGAGCTAGACAAACTTTCAACAATGAGATTTTCATAATATAACATATTGGGTCTATGACATTCATCAGCTATATCACATGTTGTTTTAAAAATGTTTCAATTTCAGGTCCGTTAATAAAAATGTGAGAAATCACTTCTTCATAGAGGATTGTATGGTTCTGTTATTGTGGAGAATTTAGAAGAGAAAGTATAATGTATTCTATATCAACTACTTATTTTTATGGGAATTTAGGGCACTAAGGGACCAAACTAGGGTGGTCACATGATGGACTAGAGACCTTCTGATGATGGGTGGAATTAGAACTAAAGATGTAGCTGGTCCATTTTGGTCTCCTCTTATGTGGTCTGACACTCTTTATCCGTATAATATTTTCCACATCTTTTCATGAGCTAGGAAAAGGTATTACACATTCCATCTAGATGAAAAATTAATTGACGTATTAAGGAATTGTGTCCATGAAAGACTCAGAGGACCAAAATGTTACATTGAAGAGGAATCAGACAAATGTCTTTGATCTCCTCTGGATAAATCATGCTGACTCAATATCTGATGGAAAAGTTGAGAAAGTTTCTAGAGGTAACAGTGAAAGAATGCTTCATGGTTTTCATCCCCAAATGTCATTAGATGAAGAAGCTAAACTCCTTGTAAATATCACTAAGATGGTCATAACATTGGTGGGATTTGACAACCAAATCATCTACATAGAATACCACTAATGTACCACAGACCAGGTTGCATATGTAGTGCATGGAACTCTATGTGATGGAACCTACATTTTTTCTACTGAAAGTCATTATATGTTAATAGAAGTTACCTTGTGGTGCACTGAATGTGGTAGAATATTCATCCATTGAGGCCATCTAGATTTCAGTTTATATGGAATACCCATCCATGAAGGAGAGATATTGGAATCCAATGGTAGAGTCCATCAACATATCTGTTGGAGGAGGGGGAAAATTATCCTTCAAACATTAATGGATTAGATCCCAATAGTCGATGAAGACTCTAATTTGCATCTTCTTATTTCAAAGAAGAAATATGTCGGGTCGAAATTTTGGGTATTGGGTATGCTTAACAAATTTTGACATAATGATCTTATCAACTTCTACCTTGCCCCTGACCCCATGAGAAGTGTGCATCTTTATGGGAGGCTTTTTTAACATGTGATGGTTCATCAAGATACCAAGGTAATTGAAGACGATCTGAGGATCCTATCATATAATATAAATGTATCTCTCGTTGAATTCACATTGACACTGCTTTAAAAATACCACATGCTATGACTTCGATTCTACAGACATAACCATGAAAAATAGTGATGGTTTTAGATTTTACTTGGTACTGAGGTTCACATGTACCAAACCATCTACTATAGAGGAGACACCTTCATCAATTTTAAGAGGACCATTCTCTAAATACTCTTCATTTTCCATAATGAGATGATTGTTTGAAGGGTAAATTATTTTGAGTTGGCTAGTTCTAATGGAATGATGGTGCTGGATTGAGCAGTAGTTTAATCTTCATTGAGGGACTCCCATGCTTTTGAAATCATGATGACGAAATATTTCAATCAGATTCCGTCATGCCTTTTACCCACTTGTACATTCCTGATAATATCAATGCATTAGTGGAACATTGGCTTGAACCAGTTCAACCCAGCTTAGAGAAACAAGAAGATGTGGAATATTGTTGTTTCCCATGGGGTGAACATCCATGAACAATATAGGGGTAATGGGTTCTGGGATCACTTGATCCTGATTCATGTATGAGTAAAAAGTGATATCATTGCATCCCTTACACCGGGGAGAAAACATTCCCCTTTTCCAAGAGAGAAAAAAGAAGTGTCCCATGTTTGGGGTTGAGGTCTTCAATCAGTGAATTGGTAGGATGTATGCATCATCCATGTCTTCCCTTGGATAAACCACAATGGTTGTGTTCTTAAACTCATTGTCCTAACATTTATTTTCCATTCTCATATAACATTCATCATCCAAGTAGTGGGCTTCACAATAGGCAAAGGGAGACACATCACCTTGGAGCATGCCCTACAGACCATTAAGGGAGTACCTAAGGAATTTGTGATACGTTTAGGGATTTCTGCATGAAGATGGTTCTAGGTTATATCCAACAGTGCAATTTTGTTGGTGTCCTGTGAGACAACGATGAACTCCATTCTAGAAATTAGACCACAGAATTGGGTCTTCGGGAGGATTTTTCAAATATGAAAATTCTTTATCCTATCATAACCTTGAATAATCATTTCATAAGGATTCAGGTCTATTTCAGACAACCCCATCTTAGGGAGAATCTGGGTTCAAATGAGATTGATATTGGAACCCATTTCGATGAGACAATGGTGTATATTAATGCCATTGGATTTACCAGTGATGTACGGTTGGAAGATGTACCCCTGTATAAGAGAACTATCATCATCTCCTGAGAATGACCTGATGTCCTTCCATTCATCATGTTAAGACTCCTCAGCATGAAATGCCTCTATGACCGCTACCTCTTTTTCAAATTGGAGGGGGCTCCTCAAAACCTCTACTGGGGAATCATACATATCTTTAGATATGTGGAGATCCTCGAGAATCATGTGTTTTGCAAGAATTATATATAGTTTCTATGTGGAAGGATGTATGGAGGATACAGTAGGTCAGACCAAAATATATTTTCTTGTGATGTGGGAGTCCCACTACTCACTAGATAAATCTCATTGGGTAAATATCATATGACTATCGAATGACTATAGTCTGGCCTTAGCTATACATGGTTCATCATAACATGGTCACGGTGGCGTTACCCTGTTGACCATCACAAACGGTGGGTGAGAGTAATGTGCATGCTAAGTCATACACTGAACTTCTAGTCTGGTCTTAGTGGCATGCACAGATTGGTCAGAAGCATTGGATGATTCTCATTGATGGTTCACATATCCATAGTTTCGTCGATGCTGGCATAGACTAGGGGCATTAAGAGGGTATTCCTGGAATTCCACTTTCTTGGGGACCATGTATGGGTCCATTAACTCGATGGTGTTCACTGAGCCATACTCCTGATCCTCACATGAAGAATCCCCAATTTCCAGATAGATTATGGGGGAATACCCATCACTAAAGGCATGAAATTTCCAATTGTACGAGATTACTTTGGTACTAGCAGAGTAATTTTCTACTTCATATGTCATTGGAATCTACCCTATTGAGGTGGAAAATGCTGATATGTCGATGCATATGTTGTAGATATGGGTAACACATCAACTTGGGGAGGATCAGGTTGATGCTAATGGGAATGAATAATACCATGGGAATGATCTACATCCATGCACGATTTCCGGTTGTAATACATCTGAGACGTGTGGCTAAAGACCTATTTCCTTTCACCCTCACAGTTGCTATCTGGATTTGAAAATAGACATGCCACCTTGGCCATGGCCAGATCCAATCTAACTATGTTGTTATCGACGTGGTGATGGAGCCAGTCTTCATATACATAACACCACTTGATTGAGTTTCCAATGAACCAGGGATTGAGGAGTAATATGAATGATTAGTGAGATATGCATATTAAGGCCTACTATATTCTAGAAACCACATGATCCCCTAAACCAATGCACTCTGAAAATAGGTGGGTACCTAAGCTTTCATCAATTGTTTTTGTTTTGCTTCTATGATCATGGAAAGGGACATTGGGTGACTGGCCCGGACGAGGGGATAGATCATAGTTAGGAGGTGAAACCTAGTTGTATCGCCTAGGTGGTGGTGATGCATTACGCAGTGACGTCTTCTGATTCTGAGGTGGGAGATTCTGAGTCCGAGGCTGAGCCTGAGTCGGTGGCCCTCAGTGAGGATATGATGGTGTCTCTACCTGTAATAACCCCGTATATCTAGGGACCTCTATATATGCAATGAAAATAGTCTCCTCCTAGGAAGCTCTCCACACATGAGATGTGGGAGGCAACCAGTGTTCCTACTTAGCTTGTTCCCTACACACGTCGTTAGCAGCTCCTCCTGGGTCCGAAGCATGTCGAGTGAAAATTTGATTCACATCCACCTAGAAAAAATGTTTGTGACTCGCACATCCAATCTTTTCTTGTACTTGAAGAGGATTGAAATAATAGTCTTGAAGTGTGGGAACTGAACTGATATAGAAACCACCTACAAAGGTCCTCCAAACCAGCAACACACCTAATCGGTAAGTAGTGGTACAAGATGGATATGGTCCCTTCCAGTGTTTCTATGAAACACATGTGCTTAAAAGCTTCATGTGTCAATAGACTTACCAACACGGGTCCACACCTTGATTGAAATTGGTCTAGATCTTGTAGGTATCACCCATCTCATTAAAATTGGATAAGATAGGATTCCTGAAACCGGGGGTGCTAGAATATCATACACCCATTCCATATGTGGCTTTCTATCAGGAAGAATCGCCACCAGTTGTGTCTCTAAATCCTCATGGTTGGAAATGAAAGCATCCATCATATTTTCCTCATGATGATTCCTATCATGAAGAGGGTTCCTATGTACCAGTGAAATAGAAGGTTCTTTAACATGGTTATCATGAGTATCCCGTAGACAGGCTGGTGTATTGACCCTAAGGGATAGATGGAGGAACCTACAGAGTGGCTGGTAGTGCTTGCAAAGCTGCTGGAGGAACCTAATCCTGGTCTTGAGGGAGGTATTCTTGCATCTCGGGGTGGATTTGGTGATGAATTCCATAGTTTTTTAAATAAACACCAGCCTATACCATGTTGGGATATGTAGGGTTGTCATGATCAACATGAGGGAACTCACAATGGAGAATATGTGCTTCCCCCTACTACCCTGGTGGATGATGAATATTTTTTCTTAAAAAGTGTCATTTTAATACTTTAACTGTAATAAAAACGTTCAATAGAAATCATTATTTGCCACTATTCATCAAAAAAGTTAATATTTTCATATAATAACCAACAATTATCTCAATGATAATTCTAATATGATTATTTCAACAAATAAATTTAAATTTTTCAGTTATGTTTTATAGAAAATTAAAATAAATATAACAATGAAAAACATTATAGAATTTTTTTCATAAAAATTCATTTTTATGCATAAAATGGACTTATTCATTCCAAATGATTAGTAGATATATTAAAATAGTGAAAAAAAATTATTTACTACATATTATAGTAATTTCAATGAAATCATTTTTCAATTTTAAATATTTAATTTATAAAGATAAAAACACAGTTCTTGCATAAAATAGCATTATTACGAAAACAAATTTCTCTTTCTTCCAAATTATTTTTATATTTATTTCTAATATATTGATAACTAATTAATTTATTTTAAAAAAGGGTAAAAAAATTATTTTTATAATGTTTTTTATTCATATTTATAACTTCCAATTTAACTACTATGTGATAATTATCACATTAAATAATAATATTTTAATAGTATATTGTAGTTGGTTTAAAACCAGTGTTGTGTGTAACAAAAGCTATTAAAAAATATTACAACTTATTTAACCAATAATATATTATAAAATATATGGGTGATAAAAATATTTCACTCGTTATTTATTCATTATATTTTTATGGTTGTGCATTTGAAAAATCTCACATCCAATGACTAACCATGTATTATCAAAAGACTATTAGTCAGACCAAGGTGATTTATTATCATATCTATACAAAACCCATTTATTCCTTTTTCAATTATTTTCTCATCATATATATATATTTATTATTAATAGTGGGTAATAATATAGTATATATAATTATAATATTTTTTATATTCAAATCACAAGAATAATGCCAAAAAATTAACATCAATGTTGTACATCATCATACAATAAGGATAACCTATCCCAGTCGCTCTGTAATTTCAATATCAGGAAACAAACTGAGTTGGTTTTTAATAGATATTATGGGTTTCAAATGTGTATCATTCACTTTCAAGACTATTCATGGATTTTATGGGGAACTTAGGATTCAATGTCATGATGAATCCATGGATAATGTGAAAAATAATAAAACCCCAAATTCATATTAGAAGTTATTTTATTTTATCATATCTTCAATATGATGCCATGAAAGTTCTAAAAGAAAAAATATATGATCCCACAATATAGAAATAATTAATATAATAGAAAGTATTGGAATAGAAATCATCATAGAATTCAAGATATATCGTTAAGATAATTACTCTTGGTAATTCCCCAAAAAAAATTAATCAATAAATATCAATTTTAGAAATTCAAAACATGCCTATTAGAAAAACTAATTTCATGGAAAATATTCAACTCATTTTCAAAAACTAATTATTTATAAAAATATTACGATAAGTATTTTCTCTATTCATTCAGTTTTTATTTTACACATCTAATAATATAAACAATGAAATTTATAAAAATTCATAATTATTATCCTAAGAATGTTATGTACCGTAGATAAATTATTAGATTGCAAGACTTCAAATTGGAGCATACACAGCCACAAAACATTTTATTTTATTTTTCAATGAAAACACATTTTATGTTTATGTGATAATAATGAATGTAACCATCCAAAAATCAACTATACAAAACAAATCATAAGTGGGTCGGCTGAAGAGCCATTTCGAAGATCGAACTGCATAAAATAGAGATCGTTCCGAGCCCTAAGAACTCTTCCCTTCGCTGCCATGCATGCACCCTGAAACCCCATACCATCATTGCTCAGACATCGTCACCATGTTAACCTCCAATTCCATTGATGAATGATAGTAGATCACTGAAGAAAAACACCATGACACAAAACAACTCTAAATAAAAATCTGCTGAAACTACCCACGAACAAAAAGAAACACCAAAAAATATCGAGGAAAGAATAAAATAACGCAAAAATGAGGAACATCGATAGATGGAACCAAACCTAGGAAAGAAAAACATCACCAAAAAGGGCCATACAATGCCTAAGTAGGGGTGCAAGAAAACTTGAATATAGAAACCCACCAAGAAGAACCATAATAAGAGATGAACGGAAAAAGGGGGCCTTATCCAAATAGCTCTCAAGAATGAATGTGTTGAGGCTTCATGGCTGTTGGAGGAAGAAGAAACAAAGGAATGATGAAGTTGATTCATAGAGAGGGGCCTGAATCTATAGAGGGAAGGAGCAGAGGAAACCCTAGAGGGGAGAAGCAGAGAGATACACTCCTTATGATCCCATCCAAAGTGGCGCATACAATTTTTTGTTTGAGTCACTAAACTGGTTAAAAATAACTGGGTTAAAATAAAATTAGGAACTAAAACTCATATTCCCCTTACAATGATTCTTTATTTTTTTCTAGTCATTTTTAGTTTATATAAGTTCTCTATTGTAACATTTCATGATGTGAATTCATCTTCCACTGAGTAAATTCTATTTAAAAAGCGTGATTTCCATTTTCACAACATGTAGTCTATTTAAATATCATGAATATTTCATAGTTTCATTAATTTCACATTCGTCCTTGTTCCATGTTGATGAATTTTGAAATAACAGTAAAAATGGGTGATTGTGGTGGATTTTTGAATTTTCATTAAATGAGAATTATAGGAATGGTTAACTGAGGTAACATTTTAAAAAAATGTTAGACTCTTTAATGAACATTTTTTATCATTATTTTCATGAGAAAAAATAATAAAATTAAATGAAATTATACACTAATGGATTTATCAAAAGGATCAGATTTCTAATGCATTATTAATTCTTTTTTCATAATGAATTTATATTGACTATAATGTTAATAAGATTTAAAATTTATTTACCACATAGGGAGTTATAACCTAGTGGGTCTTTACTGGTATAATGGTGGATAATTATAATCTCCACCACTAGTTTATATGGTAGGATCCCATTGTAGTCCACAATCCGTACCCATTTATAGTAAATGATGTATGTTAACCATACATTTCAATCTAGAATGTACCAAAAGGGTGTATGTCATCAATAAAAAGGCCCTTCCTATTTAGAATGAAGATTACATGGAGTAAGTTTATTTACAAAGTTGTATAAGAGAACATTATCTCAAGGATGAAATGTTCTTTGAAGATTTATATGTTAATGGGATGTTATTGTTTTATCATTAATGATTTTTGAAATTTAAAACACTTCCCTTATGAATATATTTACCTCTAACGACTCAAATCTTCTATCCATCCCTCCATTTTGAAGGTCCAGATTCATCAAATGTATTACCCATTAGGATTTGTTTTCAAATACCATAGATAAGTACCAATTTACCTCATAAATTAATTGATAATGGATTATCACTATTTTTTTAATATAAGAAATCATATAATCCAATAAGTTATTTTCCAAAAATTTACTCCAATCATTCATATTGGATTTAATAAAAATGAAGAAATTTCATTAATTTATCTATTGGAAACATCTGATTGGAAACTATTTTATGGGTGGTTTGGTGTTGATGTTTCATGATACACCCGAAAATTAATTATTAATTAGTCCATTTCTATATTGTATAAATGATTCCATTGGTCACTATTATTATCTCATGGAACTCCAAACATACATAACATGTTTTCCATGAAAACATCATATTTTTTTTATTTTCATCGTTGGTGGATTTTTATAAACCATTTTTGAATCATAATAAAAACCTATTAAAATTTAATAATAATAATTTGATATAGGAAATTTCCCCAAGCTATCTATTCCCCATACTTAAAAAATACCATATAATCTAATATGTTTCAATGATATTAGTTTCCATTTTGATATATTTAAAAAAATATATTTTTCACACACAATAATGTTTTTTTGAATCAATAGAAAATGTGGGATATTAAATTCTTCATTATATAATATTTCTTGTTTTTATTTATTGTCCAGTGATTCCTCTAAAAGATAATTTTTGATAGAATTGAAAAACAAATTCCCCTTCACTTACCAGAAAAAATATTCTTATGATTTGGGTATGGTAAATTCTCTACATGAACAGGTCAACTAATATATAAAATCTAAATTCATATTTTTTTATGATTTTGTTGAGATTTATAAGAAGATGGTACTTCAGATGTTATTAAATAATTAACTTTTTTGACATACCATGATACTTTTCATACCATAAGGTGTAGTTATTTTTTTTATAGGTGCAATTAGTTGGTTTAGATCCATAGATTAAACATTCACAATGTTGGTTACTCTATAATGGTGATAGACAAACAAATTTTTATTTTCCTTCTTATATTTGAACTCCATTTTAACTCTTTCAATAGTATTATCCATAATACCAACCATTTATTTTCATCATCTTTATTTATCACATAACTGAGTTTGTCATGATCAAAAAAGAAGATAGTGATGGGTCCCAGTCAATATGATCCAAATTTATCTAATTAAATAAAAAATACATGGAACACCACTTTGGATATTGTGTAGTTGATCTTTGGATCATTCAATGTCCCTGAGGATAAATCATTTAAATTTAGTTATCAATTAATTATTTTAGAGGGTGCCTCTCCTATAACATGGTTTATTCTCCCAAAAAATTCTCAAAATGATGATCCCAATTATGTGGTTTCATTAATATAGTGGTAATCAACATTTACATTAACTGTTAAAATTATTAAATATAATCATTATTAAAATAAAATTCATCTTCTTCTGAAAATAATCTTGATAGGGGAAAAAATCATAAAATAATCATGGGGAACTATTTTAATTTTTCCTAACAAGGCCTAAAAAATATCTAACAAGTTAAAAATGTAGGATATGAAAAGAAATTTAATAATTCATACTTTGACTTATCAACCACAATTAATTTTTTTGAAATTATGGGTCCCAACACTATTCCTTTCATTACCATGAAATGAAATTTTTCAATGTATAATAAATATTCATTTTAAATCATGTTCACATCACTTTCTCATGATTCCCTATGAAATGATCAAAACAATTTCCAATTACATTAAATTACACAAGAGATACATCTTGGAAATACATAATATTATCATTAAAGATACATACCATTTGTAACACCCCATGATTTCATGGTACGCTTCTCTTTGAATAATACAATAGCATGTGTTGAATGCAACATCGAGTTCTAACACACCACAACCAATCAAAATAGCCATTATAAAAAGTAATACCCACTTTTTAAAATTTTATAAATTTTATCTTTCAAAATGGACTTCATTTTTCAATTTGGAATTTCAAAATTAGCTTAGGGTGAATTTTTGGAATTTTTCTGAAAAATTTCAATTTTTGATGAATATTGAAAAACACTGAGTTATAGTTTAAAACCATATTTTTAATTAAATAATTATTTATTTAATTTAAATTTATATTTGGTCATAATAGATAAATAATACCTATATAAGTTCAATGTAATTAATTTGAGTCAATTTTTAATAATTTTAGATATATAAAAATTTTATTGAACTTTTTACCCTCTCTTACCCACCTCCTAGGAGAATTTTCAAATTCACATTAAACATAATTTTACCATTTGTGTGAGTGGAATTTTAAAAATCTGAGAGATGCTATTAATATCAGTACGAAAAATGTGGTTCAACAAGATGAAATTAATTTTTTTGTGAATAGTAACTTTTTTACTTTTATTTACTACGGTTAAAATTAAATAGGATAATTAAGGGTAAAAATGATATTATTATTACCCTAACTCATGTACTAATTATATTGGATAAGTGTAATTTGACCAAAAACATCTTTAGAAATAAAATATGAATCTCTTTGGTCCACTTGGATAAGATTATGACATTTATTATTATTTTATTCAAAGAAGAGTTAAATGTGTTAAATTCAATGATTAGTAACTGAACCATATTCAATATAAGATTACATATAAGATAAATTCTATTTTAAATATTAATTAGAAAATTAAAAATATTTCCTACATATTGGTATTTTATTTATATTTTTTAGACATTATATAATTTAATTTATTTATGACACAATGATAATGCAGTAATTACATAGTTAACGAAATATTAAAATAATTGATATTGTAAATATCCAAATAAATGTAATTTATGACATTTTATGAATTCCAATAACTTACTATGTTAATATGACATATTATTTTTGGTTAGATAGAATGTTTTTTGAAGTAAAATTGCCATTATGAATTTAGAAAATAAAAAATACCAAATAGTACCAAAATTGACAGAAAACAGTTTTTGAAAAAAACATATTAAATTATTAGTTGATATTATATTCCTAGTAATATATGGTTCATCCAAAAGACATATATAATGATGGTTGTATCATTAATGGAAAACTAGGGGTTCTCTTGGAAATATATAGTAAGTTTATTTACTATATAATATAAAAATACAAGGAGACACGGTAAATGTCAAACTATTTAACTTAGAGTTAAATCTAAAAGATAAAGTTAATATATTGACCCAAACCTATCTAAAACCTATTGGTTTAGTGGTTTTCGACCCATCCCCACATTATCCTTTAAATAATTCATTTTGAAGCCATTATAATCCGAAAAATGATTTTATTATATAATAATATATCTAGCTTTTCCTTAGGTTCCCCTCACCCCTTTTATAAAAGGGAACTCACCCTTCTCTCTAATTCACAATGTAAAATCAATTTGTATCAGCCAAACCCTCCCCAAATACCCTTTAAACTATCCTACCTTCATCCTAGAGGCCTTACTTTAGTCATAAAGCCATCATATGGTGCCCTTTTGATCAAATCAAAAGGAAGAACCTGAAGAAGAGGTAAATATCTCACCACCTCTTTCAAGTTCCATTCTTCTTCCACTTCCTCTTTATTTGTTGTTTACATTATAAAATAATTACTCAAGTATCTTCTATATAATATTATGTTATTATAAATATGGTAGAACCATATTCATTATTCTATCCATCCTATTAATGACATGTCACCATACGTGCGTACGTACGGCTTACCGTCTCCACGTCGGGGTGTATTGTTATTCAATAAATTATTATTTGGATGGATATAATTATGATGTGTAATTTATGTAAAAAATAAATATAACATGATATTCATTCTGTATATATGATATAGTATACAATTATATATTTTTTTAATATCAAAAAAATGATATTGTCAATCATGCATACGTACAGATTACCGTCTCCACGAACGCGATGAGATTCATTCCCCATCGTATCCATTCAAGAATAATTTTCATTAGATGATTAAAAATAGTTTTTAATGCCTTAATATAATTCCTAATATGAATAAGATACATCCCATCCATAACAAACATTACTTATGTAACATATCATAAAAAGGAAAAGGAATCAGATAACACCCGAAACTACGCTAATACTAAGTTATTATTAATAAAGCAATGTTAAAAGATCATATATGATATCATTTTAATGTAAATTATTCTTGTACAATTTAATAACAATTATTTCACCATTATAAATATTGTTAACCTACCCTAGACCAAGGAAAAGTACAAGGTAAGGGTTAATTTCACAATCTCTTTATTATCCGAGGTTGTTTTTACGTAAGTATCTACTAGGACCTATTTATCATCCACGTCCATGTTTCTTAAAAAGTTATTTCAAAATTTTTTTTACTATTTTATAGACTATGGGTTGAAGTCCTTTATACCCATTTTTTAATTTTTATAAGATTGTTATAAAGGAACGTTTCTGTCATGTTCCAAATAAGGTCCTTTATAACATTTTCGACAAAAATAAGTCATGCATGTTTTTTTAACTTATACGGATGGTGCGCCTATGTTCAGCCGTTATAACATCATCAATGCTTCCCTTACAAGCGTATAAGAATATTACAAAAATAAATGTTTTCTATTATAATTAAATTAATTTTAAATAATTTCAAAATAGAAAGAGACATTTCTCTAAAAAAGGTTTTGATTTCATCTATGTCAATAACATTTGATGGATTTTATGTTCATTTGAAGTTGATTTATCATGATATAAATCATCCACATTGTATTGAAGGTTTTGTGATATGTTTAACTATGGAAGTGTTATTGTTATAAAATTAATGGTTTATGGATAAAATATTGACATTTCATATTATAGTTTTAATAAGAATATTTATGTTATGTTTAAACCATTTCATATGAGAATGAATTGAACTTAGTATGTGATGGGTGAAGCCTCCTATAGATCCTCAATGAATCAGTATGTCTCATTAGACAAACTAGTTTCAAGGCACAAGGCCTCGAAAAAATATTATTTATAGTCTTGGCACAAGGCCTTGACTATGTGGTTATGAAATTATAGCAATATGCATTCCATAATTATGAAAGTGGATATTGATATTGCATGTGATTATTCAACTAGTAGTATATCCATGTTAGTAATTAAATGGAATTATTTGATTTTATCTTTTCCATATTATACTGATGCTCAAGTTTAATAGACTTTTATTTAGTCTTATACATTGCCTTAAATGTTTATGCTTATTTATGAAAGTTTACGCATTATTGTTATCCTTGCTGAGAATCCGAGCTCACCCCTTTCTATGTTTTATTTTTTCCAGGATTTGAAGAAGTATATTATGACTGAATTGCTGGGATAGTCTATGGGATCTCAGTGTTGTCTATGGAATCAATTTTGTTTTATTTTTCCATTTTTTTGATATAATGCAATCCTTATGAATGTGTCTAGTACTTCCAGGGCTTCTAAACTAATCGGTCTTTCGAGACATGGTATTTTGTGATCATTATAATGTTATGTAATAATGCACTGACTCTAGGTAACTTTGGTTGGGGCGTTACAGTTGGTATCAGAGGAAGTTTAGTATAAACCATGGAAACTAGATTTAGATAAACTCTGATTAGAGAACATATCCCTAAGATAGACATTGAGGATTAGTATAGAATAACTTCCTAGAATTTTGGTATTGTGGATATTTTGTGAGTTTTACAAGAAATTCATAAATGAATGGATACGAGTAGGTAGAGGCATATATGGCACAAATGTTCCAAGGGGTAAAAACTGAAAACACTACGTTAAGCTAGACTCAAATGGGAACTGGTGCACGACAATGGGCCTTGCTGTGCTCTTGGTTACACCACTCCTGGGGGATATGCTTAGGATAATTCTAATTTTTTTACAAACTATTATGATGGTTTTATGAGTATATAATTTCTCAAAGAAATTTTTTTATGATTATGGATTATATCCATAAACAGTTCAATTTATGTTAAGTGCTTTACAAGTTTGGATTTTTGTATTGTGATTCATAAACTAATCTAGTTTATTCCATTGTTTAGAAATGGAATATAGTGGAAGGAATGGAAACTATATCAATACACACACTCGATGAATAGATTTCCCCCATACTCAAGATAAATATAGTGTAGCTGGTGAAGCAACTGGTGATGATCAGCTAATCACCATACTGAGAGAACTCACTCAGGTTATGAATAATAACCTTACGCGTATGGAGCACCCTAATCTGTAGTGTGGAGGATCAATGTTATATCTCCTCATAAGGAAAAAAACACCAACATTCAATGGGGGTACAAATCCACTAGTAGCCGAACAATGGATAAATTCCATAGAGAAAATATTCCACGATTTGGGGAGTATCCAAAGGGAAAATGTTGTCATGGAATTTTACCGCCTCACTTTAGATGCTAATCAATGGTAGTCATTGATTCAAAACACAAAATAAGATGATGTAGTTTCAAATAATTAGTGGAGGTAGTATAATGAAATTTTCTTATAAATATACTTTCCTAATGACCATCGAGCGGTTATGGAATGACAGTTTATGAGTCTAAGGTAGAAGGAGGATGAAAATGTTGCAAATTATGAAGCTAACATTACCAGAATAGCAATGAATGTTGAAGATTATATACATAACCCATGAATTATGATTGATCATTTCTTTGATAGGTTAAAAATATTTCTCCCTCAAGCATTAGTTTTACAATCCTTCTCGTCGTATGAAGATATTTTCTCATGTGCTATCAAGATAGAAAAATAATTCTCGAAGTCTTACGACTTTAAAGGAAAGCATGAGAAGAAGAGATCTACTGAACAATCTAGAAATGGATATAAGGGTACGAATGGAAAATTTTGATATCCATACTACATTAAATGTGGGTTGAAACACCCTGGTACATGACAGAAGGGATTGAGAGTATGTTAAAAGTTTGGTGAAAAAGGCCACCAAGCTCGTGATTGCTTGGGGAAGAAAGAGGTTGTCGATGTTAAATGGTACAATTGTAGAGAAATGGGGCATTATGAGAATTAATTTCCTAATATTCAAGGTAACATACCTCAGAAAAGGACATGGTATCAAGGCCACGATTATGTTATCACTACTGCTGAGGTTGAAGCTCCGAAAGACATAGTGGTTGGTAATTTAATGGTTTCTTCAAGTTTAGGGAATGCATTATTTGATACTGGATATTCACATTATTTCATATAATCTCAGTTTGCAAAGAAAATTATATATTTCAAATTTGATTTAACTACAAAGTTTTCATTAAAAACTCCTAAGAGAATTATCATCGCAACAATGTTTTGTGAATCTGTTCCCATTAGAGCTTATAAATGTTCTTTATCTGATGATCTCACCATCCTACCCACGATTGAATTTGATATAATCATTGGTATGGATTGGATTTCAAACCATGATGAGAAGATTTATTTTATGAAGAAGGAGGTTACATTTTTTGATGATGATGATAAAGAACACCTTATCTTTAGGACAGAAACATCGCCACCTAATTCTTATCACGATCCACCCCCACTAGCTCAACTAAATTCAATTATTGTGGAGGAAGAGGATGAAATAAATATAGGTGATGAGAAGAATTTTCAAATATAGGATGTGCTTATTGTGAAAGAATATATTGATGGGTTTCCATAAGATTTACCTGGACATCCTCCAGAATGAGAAATTGAGTTTTCCATTGACTTAATTCCTGGTTCAAGGCCCATATCGAAGACCCCTTATAGAATGAAAACTATAAAATTTGTGGAACTAAATAAACAAATAGTGGAATTGTGTAATAATGGATTTATTCACCATAGTGTTACTCCATGGGGGCCCCTGTCCTTTTTGTGAAGAAGAAAGTTGGATCTATGAGGTTGGGCATTGACTACAGGGAGATCAATGCTATAAAAATAATGAACAAGTATCCCCTACCTTGCATTGATGATTTATTTGACCAACTTCATGGATCGAGATACTTTTCAAAGATTTAACATTGATCTGGATATCATCAGTTGTGTGTGAAGAATAAAGACATTCCGAAAACAGCATTTCGAACTAGGTAGGGGCATTACGAGTTTACAGTAATGCCTTTTGGATTGACTAATGCACCCCTTGTCTTCATGGATATAATTAATAGAGATTTCAAGGAATATTTTTATGAATATGTAGCGGTATTTGTTGTTGATATCTTGGTATACTCTAATATCTATTAAGATCATGAAAATCATTTGCGCATTATCCTGAAGACTCTAAGAAGACATGAATTATCTGGATTGTTTAGCAAGTGTGAATTCTGCCTTTAGGATATTTCTTTTCGTGGCCATATTATCTCCAAGGATGGAATCTATATTGATCCTTCTAAGATAAGGGAAATCCAATAATGTCTAGAACCAATGAGTATAACTGATGTATGCAGTTTTATTGGTTTAACAGGTCATTATCGACGTTTTGCCCTGAATTTTGCTCGGTTGGATAACCCTTTAACAATGCTCCCATGAAAAGGGGTTAATTTTTTTTGATAAATGATTTTGAAGAATGTTTTGAAGAACTTAAGAGAAGATTAGTCAATGGACCTATATTGACTCTACCATCGGGGAATGATGGGTTTTCTATTTATAGTGATTCTTCAATGAAAGGACTTGGTTTTGTCCTTATGTAGAATGATAGGGTTATTGCCTATGCATCACGACAACTAAAAATTAATGAGAAAAAAATATCCTACTCATGATCTTGAGTTTTCATTTATACTCTTTGCATTGAATATATGGACACATTATATCTATGGTGAAAAAAGTGAGACATATACTGATCATAAGAGTTTGATGTATATTTTCTCATAGAATTAACTCAACATGAGGCAAAGGAGATTCCTTTAAGTACTCATGGATTATGATTTCACTATACACTAACACATGTGGAAGGTAAATAAGGTGGAATATGCCTTGAGTATAAAGGATCATTGAGTTTTGAACAAGATGAGAGTTGAAAGGGATCTTATATACATAGATCTAGTAATGATAGATATGGAATAACCATGGTAGGTGAAACATCAATACTTTTTCAAATGGTTTCCAAATAATCATTACTAGAAATGATGAAGATTTCTCAGACTGATGATGAAGAGTTTCAACAGAAGATTAATGTTTTGAATTATTGGAGGTTGAGTGACATTGTGTATGAAGATAAAATTTTGAAATTTGGGAAGTGACAATGTATTCCCGATATACTTGATTTGAAAATAGAATTGTTGGATGATTCTCACAGTTACAATTTCTCTATACACCCTGGTAGAGTCAAAATGTATAGATATTTGAAGGAACATTTTTGGTGGGTCAAAATGAAGAGGGAGATTTCTGATTTTGTGTCAAGATGTATGGTTTTTCAACAAGTGAATGTTTGAAGGAAACAACCGGGAGGAGACTTGCAACCTCTTCCCATACCTTAGTGGAAATGTAATAATATTACGATCGACATTATCATGAGACTTCCAAATACTCCTAGAAGGAATGATGCAATATGGGTCATTGTTTATTGTCTTACCAAGTTAGCACATTTTTTTCTATAAGAGATGATTTACCACTTGAATTATTTGAAATACTATATATTAATGAAGTTGTATAACTTCATTGAGTACCGCTATCGACTGTTTTTTATTTTGATCCAAATTTTACATCAAGATTATTAAAATGTATTCAGAAACCCTAGATACTGATCTTCATTTGAGCACTGCCTACAACCCCCAAACTGATGGAAAATTAGAACAGACTATTCAAACCTTAGAAGACATGCTGAGATCATGATCACTTGACTTTCAAGGTATGTGGGATCAATATTTACCTCTGGTATAATTTTCCTATAACAATAGATAACATTCAAGTATTCAGATGGAACCATATGAAGCATTATACGGAATGAGATGTCACATACCAACCTATTGGGATGATGTTAGTGAAAGAATACTCATATGCCCAGAACTGGTGAAGGAAACGATTGAAAGGGTATAGGTAATCCAAAACCACATCAAGGGAGCTCAAAGTAGATAGAAGAGAAATGATGATAACAGAAGGAATTATTTGTAATTTCAGGTAAGAGATCATGATTTCATGAAGTTATCTCAATGGAAGGGTGTTATATGTTACGGTAAGAAAGGAAAATTATGTCCCAGGTAATTGGATCTTATGGAATTCTAGAACGAATTGGGGCTGTAGCTTACCGTTTAGTAATGCCACAAAGTCTCTCCAAAGATCATGATGTGTTCCATGTATCACTATTGAGAAAATACATACCTGGCACAATGCATGTACTCACTTATGAAGAATTATAACTAGAAACTGATCTATCTGATTGCGAAGAGCCTGTCAATAATCTTTATACAAGAGAACAAGTTTCGAAAAATTGAACGAATCCTCTGGTAAAATTTATATGGAGAAACCATAAGATGGAAGAGGCAATGTGGGATCCTGAGGAAATTATGATGAATTATGCCTTGAGTATTTTTATGCAGTAATATTTTAGAAATTTATAGGGAGAAATAATTTTATGGAGGGGAGAATGTAACACCCCAATCTTCCACAACACGCTTCTCTTTGAATAATACAATAGCATGTGTTGTACGAAACTTCGAGTTCTAACACACCACAACCAATCAAACTAGAAGTTATGAATAATAATAATGACTTTTTGAAATTTTATAAATTTTACCTTTCAAAATACACTTCATTTTTGGATTTGGAATATCGTAATTAGCTTTGGGTGAATTTTTTGTATTTTTCTGAAAAGTTTCAATTTTTTATGAATACTGAAAAACACTCAGTTATAGTTTAAAACCGAATTGGTATTTAAATAATTATTTAATATATTTAAATTTATTTATTGTCAAAATATATACATAATACCTATATATGTTCAATGTAATTAATTAGAGTCAGTTTATAATAATTTAAATATATAAAAAGTTTATTGATCTTTTCATCATCTTTTACGCACTTCCTAGGAGATTGTGAAAATTCAAATAAAACATTCTTTTACCGTTTCTCTGAGTAGAATTTCCAAAATTCAAGATACATGGTTGATATCAATAAGAAAAATGTGGTTCAATAAGATGAAAATAATTTTTGGTGAATAGTAACTTCTTACTTTTATTTACCACAGTTAAAACTAAATAGGGTAATTAAGGGTAAAAATGATATTATTATTATCCTTAGACATGTCCAAATTCTATTGTATAAGTGTAATTCAAAAATAAAAAACATTAAAAAATAATATATCATCCTATTTAGTCCACATGGATTATATTAAGACATATACTTTATTTAATTCCAAGATGAGTTAAAAGTGTTAAATTCAATGTTTAATAACTATACCATTTTTAATATAGGGTTACACATAACATAGATTTGTGGATAAATATTAATTAGAAATCTAATGTTATTTCCTCCATAACAGTTTTTTATTTATATTTTTTACACAATATATGTGTTTATTTATTTTTGACACAATGATGAATTAGTAATTACCTAATTAATGAAATATTAAAATAGTTGATATTATAAATATCCAAATAAATGTAATTTAATTATTTTTAAGAATTAAACTAATTTTATAGGTTAATATTACATATTAGGGTTGGTTAGATTAATTGTTTTCGAAGTAATAATGCATTTATGAATTTAGAGAATGCTAAATACCAAATAGTGCTGAAAATGACATAAAAGAGTTTTTAAAACAAATATTATAATATTAATTTATATTCTATTCCTAAAAATTTATGGTTCAGTCAAAATACTTATATAATGATATTTTTATCATTATAGAATCAATTGGGGTTCAATTAGAAGTATATATTATGTTTATTAACCAAATAATATAAAAATACAAAGAGACATGGTAAATGTCAAACTATTTAACTAAGAGTTAAATCTAAAAGAAAAAGTTAATATAGTGACACAAACCTGTCTAAAACCTATTGGTTGAGTGGTTTTAGACCCATCCCCATATTATCCTTTAAATAATTAATTTTTAGCCATTATAAATAGAAAATTATTTTATTATTAAATAATATTTCTAGCTTTTCCTAAGGTGCCTCTCACCCCTCTTATAAGAGGTCACTCCCCGTTCTCGCTAATTCACACATTCAAAGCCATTGGCTTGGCCAGGCACAGACCATATACAATCAAAACAGTCCTCCCTTCATCATAGAGGCCTTCCTTTAGTTAGAAACCCCACCTACTGATCCCTTTTGATCAAATCAAAAGGAAGAAACCGAAGAAGAGGTAAATATCTCAACACCTCTTTCAAGTTCCTTTCTTCTTCAACTTCCACTTTCTTTGTTGTTTCCATTATAAAATAATAACTATAGTATATACTATATACTATGTTATCATTATAAATATGGTACAACCATATTAATTATTCTATCCATTCTCTGAATGACATGTCACCATACGTGCGTACGTACGACTTACAGTCTCTACGGCGTGGTGTAATTGTTATTGAATACATTACTATATGGATGGGTATAATAATGATGAGTAATTGATTTCAATAATAAATATAACATTATAATGATTCTGTATATATGATATAAAATCCAATAATATATCATTTTAATATCAAAGGAATGATATTGTCCCTCGTGCGCACGTACGGATTACTATCTCCACAAACGCGATGAGATTCATTCTCCCATCATATCCATTCAAGACTAAGTTTCATTATATATTTAAAAATAACGTTTAAAAACATAATATAATTCTTAATATGAATAAGATACGTCCCATCGATAACTAACATTAATTATGTAACAAATAATATAAAGGAAAAGGAATCAGTTAACACCCGAAACGACGATAGTACTAAGATATTATTAATAAATCAATGTTAAAAGATTATATATGATATCATATTAATGTAAATTATTCTTGTATTATTTAATAACAATTATTTCACCATTATACAATAGGTTAACCTACACTCAACCGAGGAAAGTACAAGATAAGGGTTAAATTCACAATCTCGTTATTATATGAGGTTGTTTTTACATAAGTATCTACAAGGACCGCTTTATCATCCACATCCTTGTTACTTAAAAATGAATTTCAAAAAATTATTACTATTTTATAGACTATGGGTTAAATTCATTTATACCCTTGTTTTAATTTTTATAAGATGCTTATAAAGGAATCTTTCCGTCATTTTCTCAAAAAGGTCTTTAATAACCATTTCAGCAAAATAAAGTTAAGAATTTTTTTAACTTATATGGCGGGTGCGGATGTTTTCTTCCATTATAACATTATCAAATATTCCCCTACAAGATTATAAGAATATTACCAAAATAAATGTTTTCTTTTATATTTATATTAATAAAAATTAATTCAAAATATAAATAAATATTTCTCTAAAAAAGTACTTGGATTTTATCTATGACAACATCCTTTGATGTATTTTATTATTATTTGATGTTGATTTATTATTATTCAAAACTTCCATATTTTAATGAAGGTTTTTTGAAATGTTTGACTGTGGGTTTGTTATTTTTATACCATTCAAGGTTTGAGGATAAATTATTGAAATTTCATATTCTATATTTAATTGAAATGTTTATGTTTTGTTTAAACCATTTCATATGAGGAATGCATTGTACTTAGTATGTGACTGGTGGAGCCCGTTATAGATCCTCGATGAATCAGTAGGTCTCATGAGTCAAACTAGTCTCTTGGATAAAGGACTTTACAAAATTGTATATGAATTCGTCTCCCAAGGCCTTGACTATGTGGTTATGAAAGTCTGGCATTATGCATTCCATCATTATGAAAGTGGCTATTGATATTGCATGTGATTATTCGACTAGTATAATATCCATGTGAATAAGTAAATTACATTATCTGATTTTATCATTCCAATATTATGCTGAATTTCATGTATAAAATGCTTTTGTTTTAGTCTTATACATTTCCTTAAATGATTATGCTTACTTAAGAAAGTTTCCACTTTATTGTTATCCTTATTGAGCATCTGAAATCAACCCATTCTATGTTTTATTTTTTCCATGATGTGAACAAGTATATTATGAATGACCTGAAGGATTAGTCTATGGGATGTCAGTGTTGTCTATGGATACAATGTTGTTGTATTTTTCAATTTTATGATGTAATGTAAACCTTATGAATGTATCTAGTACTTCCAAGGCTACTAAATAAATCTGTATTTCGAGACATGATCTTCTGTGATCATGGTAATGTTATGTAATAATGCACCGACTCTGGGTAACTAGGGTCGGGGCGTTACTCCATTGAGATTTAAAATGAACCTAGGGTGTTTCACAACCCAAAAGTAATCCTCATTTTGGGAAATGTGACAAAATTAAAAGGTATAGACTTCTTCTCATAGAATCCTATAGAAATGTGCAATTGAAAGTATCCTAAAAATCTATCTTATAATAAATAATGTTCATTTCCTTCTAACCATTCTATAATTTTTTTGTTGAATTTGATGGCAAGGTGGTATGTTCTGGTGACTTCATTTATCATCAACTAATCTGTACATATAAACAAATTTTTTGAACTCTAATGTGATACATTTAACTATAATTTTTCATCAAAATTAGCAAACTATTTTTATTTCAGAGAACATGGATTGGGATAACCCACTCTAAATCAGAGATTGGTTAAAATATATATGTTTTTAGAAATGATTTTTTCTATTTCTTAACTACGTCTTTGATGGTGGGTATAAATCTTCTATATGAACATATAACTAGTTTGGAAGGAATTTATAACAAAATTCCATGTGAATATCCCTTTGGATTGATTATCAGTATATCACATATGCTCTATAATATATCTCATTTGTTTCTTTTTATAAGTCCATTAATAGTTTTTTCAATGGTTTTTGGATAGATTATTGGCAAAGATCACTTGTAATCTCACACATTCAATGATTTAGACATACATTATTTCAAATGAGAGTGTTTTTTTTACTCTAGAATTTGGGTTTTTTCAAGGGATGAGTCTAAAATGTAGTTAAATACTTCTATACCAGGAATCTCTTGTTTCATGTTACCTTATTTTAATAAATCATTGAAAATATCATGTTATACAACTTCTTTAACATGATATCTGGATTTATGGGTTGTTGATTAGTCACATATTCTATGATATCATCATTTAAAAATGTTATCTCCTATATAAAACAAGTTATATAGTATTAAAAATATCATATTATTCTACACCCATTTCATGGGAGAGTGTGAAAAGTGAAATACTAGTTGAAGGATGCATAATTGAGTCATGAACATTGATGTTAAACATTTGGTCAACAATAACTACTTTAAATGTTGATTTAGTGACATTAATGATTGTTTATGACATATGTATGAATATACCTCACAAAATAATGGGTGAATTTCATGGTGACTATTACTCTTATAATGTAACAACATAGACGATGGTTAATATATTTAGACCTTCTACTCATACATGTATATCGTCTACACCACCCATTGGTAACAAGGTGGATATACATTCCAATAGGAAAAAAACTCATGGGGGAATAAATTATATAATATGTAATGATGAAAACATAGAGTGGGGTATAACGTTTTCAAAATATCCAAGAACACATAAATCAATAATGAAATTCAATTAACCAATCGTGCATGGTGTATAGAATGTCCTTGTACCATGAAATTATTTTACTATCAGGGGAATGATCAATGTTGAGATGCCTAATTCTAATATTAAAAATTCATTCCCACAATGTATCCTCATATAGATTCATATTTTTGAAATAAATATTATATATATTTGGATTTTTTAGATGTATTCTAGGATAGGGATATTGATATCAATAATTCTAAATGTTTGGTGTATTTATTTTTGAATATTTTCTTCTTCAAGCATCTTTAATTCAGTAAAACTATAAGGGAATATTTATTCAATATCATTATGTTCACATTTTCCTTTTTAAAGATAATATTGCGTCATTAATTCTTAAACAATGTCTTAATTTATTTTTTCATCTATTTATTTTTTGTATGCTTCTAGGAATGTTCATCAGAATTCCTAAAACAAATTTTGATGTTATTTCATCATTTTAATGTTTAATTTTTATTGGATCAAGAGGATTATTTCTTTTCCACTCATTATTATAGTCAATCTTATGAGATATTAGGGATTTTGGATTATTTTAAATAGTATTTCCTAATAGATTATGATTAGTAGGTCCATATGACTTCAAAATTGGTTTTCTGTCATTACTATATTATATTATAGTCTCAAAACATTGGAATTAAGTTATTTTTATTTATATTTTTGTGGTCTTATTGATTTCTAGTCGTTGGAATTTTGATAGAATGGGAATGTTGGATACTTTTTCTATTGGTACAACTATTTTATGGTTTCAAAATGATATGGATTTCAATACTACTTTTCATAGAATGTTCATGATTGATTATGTAGATTTTCATATCCACGATGGCCATGAGGTTAATCATTCCATGGTTGTGTTTTTGGAATTTCCTTTGTTGAAATGTAGCCTCATAATTTTCTACACCTACAACATGGGGACCTGGTAAGTAAAATGATTAAATTAAGAACCTAAGAAACACACTTTTTGTGGGAAATTGAATTATATTACTTGGTTTAGGGAACAATTTCACACTAAACAGGATAGTTCTACAACATTGGATTCAACGAATGTTGATGGATTAGATGTCGGATCATTATAAATCCACTTGAACCAAAAGGCATTGTTCCAAATTTCTACATTTATATGTGAATATTTAAAAAAACCTATGTCCATTTTGTTTGATTTATCTATCATGTATCCTATTAATTTATGTGTTGAAATGGTTTCAGTCTTTGTAGATTAGGCCATGGTACATGTACATAAGGTAGTGTATTTCCTCCATAACAAAATGTGGGCTTCTAATAGAAAGTTAAAAATTTTAGGTATTCTTAAAAACCAGTTTTAGTCATTCTATTGTTAGGTTTCATTTGGGGATGCTTTAGGTGAAAATATCCATAATTTTGAATGTTTCTAGGTTGTGCACAGATGGCACATGGTTTTTCCAAATGGTGCGCCCTCTCAGTGGAAACCGTGAAAACTATAATAGTGGGGGTTTTCATGGAATGATAAAAGGTTTGAAAAATTATATTCCCACCTATGAAAAAGAGGGTAACCCCTTTATTAGGGAATCATGGTAAGGTGCATGGTCTGTCTATTTGTGTAGCCCTACCCAAAAAAACATTCCTACAGAAAATATTTATTCTGATATCGCTAAAAAAATTAAATCATCTTGTTAGTTTCTCAAAGGGAATGTAAAACCTTTTAGATATTTATTCTTCCTTGGAGTCTCCAATGTTGTTATTTTGGACACTCTATACCTTTATATGTGTGGTTTGATTGTGGTTGAATGATCATTAATCTCTTCTGGGAAGGTTTCCTCTTCATGTTCTCTTTCCCTTCTCTATCCTCCTTTCTCCGTAGGTTTTTTAGATCTCTATGTTATTGTAGGATCGAATAAAAACTATTTCAGATCACTAATCTAGGTTTTATTCTCATATCCTCATTTTGTATGTTCTTCATTGGATATTTTCAATTAATGATTTTCATTTCAAGATCCCTTGATCTTAAGGTAGGTGGTTCTAGTATGATGGCCAATTTTGATTTACCCTAAATTTCCTAATTTAAATTCATTTGTTTTATATAAATAAAATTAATATATAAATTTATTTCAATTCATTGACTTTAAACCCAATTCAATTTTATTGTTAATTTCAAAATATATTTGGCAAGAAATTGGGAAAACCCAATTCCATGGATTTTGGTTGTGTTGTTAACTAGAATCTATTTTTTAAAATTTAATTGTTGAATTTAATTTTGTAATTTTAATTGTGAAATTGATTTGATGAAAATTATTAAAAATTGGTATTTTATAACAATTTATGGAAATGAATTTGATAAAACCCATTAGTTTTATCCAGAAAAGGGAATGATTTTATTAAAACCCTGCTTTTGGTTTTTAGATGGAAAATTGGAGCCTTTGAAATGAGAGAATTGTATGAATTTTATTTTAAACATATATTAAATTAAATATCCCATAATTGAATGTTATTAGATCACCTGAAAGACTTGGTAGTTAGTGAATTATTCACGACAACACTCTATCACTTTACAACAATAAAAATACATAAACACAGTAGATTAAATCCACAATGGTATGGTTATGGATTCTTCCATAATCATTATATGGGAGAAAATATGTACATATAATTCCATGAAATCAATTTTAGTGGGAAGAATTCCCATTGACTCTAACTATCATACCTTATGGAATATGACCATGTTGCCTGTTGTTAATCATTGAAATATACATATGCCAATATTTTTAAAAATTTTACCATGCCTTCTGAATTTATATAATTTTTCCATATAAAATTTTTGTTATTCAATTTGTATGAAATATTTTCATTATTTGAAATGTATGAATGATTTTTTTAATATTATTTTGAAATTCCACAATAGTTCATTTGAATTCTATGTTTTATTTGGTTAATTAAGTGATTCCATTTTATTATGGGATCCTTGGAGAGACCCTACTAGTATTTTACCTCACACCCTCCCTATGCCTTCAGTTGTTTAGATAAATATTTTCCCCAGTTCACGAAATTGTAAAGAGACAAATATAGGGGGTAATATCTATTGATCATTGGGCCTGGAGATTTGTCTCCACTGAGAAATTTGTTTTTACTATTTTTTATTCTACATATAGTTATACTTTGCATGGTTCATACCTATTTGATTTCTAGAAAAATTATCTATGTGGAGTCTTCTTATATTCATAAGGACTTGTTTATCATGATTTTATAGTTTTTTTGGAAATTTTATCCTCCCTTAATAATTTATGATGTTAGTTTCTAGTTTCTAACACATGGGGATCGAGAACACCCTTCAAGAATTGTCAAGTATAGCACAAGTACCATTTTACCAAGGTAAAAGGGATAGTTCATGACAATGTCATATATGAGGTGTAGGTAATCATCTTTCCTTGATTCTAGTATTCAATTATGTAATCAAGTCAGCATATAGGAGGGTGTAGCAATTTAGTGCATGGCCATCTCTTACCAAAATTAACCTTATATCACTATTGGTGTTTTTGGGAATGATTTCTCGAGGATTACTTCCTCTATTTTCCCTTTGTTTTATTTGGATATGATGAAATCCAAATCATGTTGGTCAATCAGTTGGGACTAATTTTATTTGTTTCTCGATTTAAATATTAAAATGATGTCTTCAATGTTTTCTTCTATTTTTGTGTAGAATCATGCCTCCATGAAGTTTTAAGAATCAGACCTAGGAGGATGATACTAATGAACCTCAGTGAAAAAATTACAATCATGGACCAGAGTCTTGTTATGGTAATTGTTTTTATTACACATAATTTTGGGCAGACAACACCACTAGATATCAATCAGGATCATAATATGTAACCTCATAGGGATGTTTCCTTGATTCATTCTTAGGAGTTCCTTCACCAGAATCCACCAGTATTCAATTGAATATAAAGATCCTTAAGAGGCTAAGGAATGATTGTGTGGGATGGATTGTTTTTTGGAAGAACATAATGAAATCCAGGTAAAGTGTTCCACCTTCATGTAGGAGGGACCAAATATGAGATAGTGGTACCCAATGGTGTTTTACAAGACTATTTTTATTCAAACTCTAGAAGGATGACTAGACCATGATCGAGTATGCATATTGTTTTACTACGATAGGGTCATTTTCTCCTAAGATTATATACAATAAGAATATGAATACTTGGCCATTTGAGTTTCAAATTCATTCTGATATTCATTACTTAGTTTTCATGTTGAATTATTATTCTTATACTAACATGATGAGTAGAGAACTAATGGTCAAAATGGAACTATCTGGCCAGTCAGGTTTGATGAGAGTTCTATTTCTCCTAATGGGAGTTTTTAATCCTCTTATGGAAAGAGGAAGCATGTTGATTTTCAAGGTGGTTCTTGATAGAAAGGTTTTTCTAGCCCTCTTTTTATTCCTTGTAGATGCCCGTTGATTTTTACACATTTGAAACCCTATGCATTCTAATCTGGTTTTTACAGAGGATCCAAGTGTATTAGGTTACTGTGGATGCTCAGGTCACTTGAAAAAGTTTTTCCCTATCCATTATACACCACATTGTTTCACATTATGATAATCCCCTTTTAAAGTAATGGGGAAATTAGATTCTTCAAGGACAAAGGGGTTCTACATAGAGGTATCACGAAGGAAGCTTATTCACATAGTTGAAGAGTCTCCCTAGGAAGCGGATATGAGTCCAACAACGAGAGAGGAACAATATCTTTTGCTTCAACATTACTGACCACTATATATGCTGCTATTGTGATTTATTAATTTATTACATCCCATATCATCTTAATCATCACACATATAAGTTAACTATTATGATGTATATTAATACGCCCATAAGAATAAAGTCAAATCATGGTCTTCATAGTCCTTATTATTCATTCTCTTTAACAAATTTTCTTCTTCCTTAGGATATTATGGTTCTCAACATGAATACATTGTACATCATTTTTTATAAGGATTGGATCATATCAAATAAATTCTAAATTTATTTCTTTCAATGACAAGTATCATTTACCACACCCAATCGGGTTTTCTCTATCATTCAAGTAGAAATTGTCTCAAGTTTGAGTTGATCCTGAACTTCTTATGAAGGTATGTGAAATTTAATATATATGTTTTCATTCATTATGATGATAGAATCATTGTGTTTTGATCTCCCTCAAATTTTCATTATGTTTCCCATCATTTTTCATTCAAACATTTCTAGTTTTCCACATTTAAGGGAATAAGAGTTATCTATCGATTTGGTGAATGGTACTCAATTAGTCTCTATACCCTATTACCACATGAAGCTAGTAGATATTAAATATTTAATGACATAGTTAGATGATCGTATATAGAAAATATTCATATTCTTTAGTGTGTCACCATGGGTGGGGGCAGTTTTATTTTAAATGACAGATGATTGTTCACATCTCCTTTTTGTGAATTATTCAAAAATCAACGAAGTTTTACTATACAAAAAGTATCAATTTCACAGGATTGTTGATATTTTTTATCTAATGAAAAAGGGAAATATGTTTTCTTTAATTGAACTTCGATATGGTTACCATCAGTTGAGAATAAAAGTATACAATATTCATAAAACCTCCTTTTGAAATTGGTGTGACCATTATTAGTACTTTGTAATTCCATTTGTTTTAACCAATTATCCTACAGGTTTTTATGTATTTAACAAACAAGATCTTCCATGAGTAGCTTAATACTTTCTTGGAAGTCATTGTGGTTGGAATCCTCATTAACTCTATGTCCATGCAGGAACATGTGCGTTATCTGAGAGTACTTCTGGAATTGTTGAGAGATCATCAAATTTGTGACAAGATTTCAAAATATGATTTATGGACAAGTGAAATGATGTAATATATTAAATTTGTGTTGTAACACGGTATTCTCATTGATCATAAAAAGGTGAAAGGTGTTTTGACTTGGGAAAAATAGAAATTTTTTCCAATACGTGGATCATCTTGGGCATAGCTGGGTATTATCAATGGTTTGTAATGGGCTTCTCAAAATTAGTTTCTCTCATGACTACTCTAATTTTGAAGTGATTAATGTTTTCACGGGATAATAAAATTTCATAACAATTTTTATTGAGCTAAAATATCTTTCGACTGCTGCATAATTGTTGACTTTTCGAGAGGTATTGAAGGGTTATGTGGTCTTCAATGAGGTATCAGGTTCTTGTTTCAACATTGTTCTTTGGAAGGGGTAACATGTTTTCATGTATGGATCCTGATATCTTATGCCACATGAGATAAATTATCCAACCCATGACCTTGACCATATAGTTTTTATTCAATCACATAAGAGATTGTAGAACTAAATGTTTGGAGAAAATTTTACACTATTTTATAACCACCAGTATTTGAGTTATATCTTATATAAAAAATATTTGAATCCCCACCAATGGTGTTGGGTGGAATATTGGAAATCATTTGACATTGACATTTCCCATACCCCAGGGAAGGATAATGTCCTCATGGATGCTCTGATCATGATACTTACCACCAATTATGTGAAAGAATACTTGAAAGTGTGTAACTTGATGGATTTATTTTTATAGTTTCATAATAGAGTATGAGAATCATGTGTCGAGGATTCTATATCTACTGTTAAGTTAGCATCCACTATTCTTGAGTTGATCCTTTAGGAATAGCATCATGATGATGAGTTTTGTAGATTTATAGACACACTTTATGGTAGAGGGACTGTACTTGACTATTCATTCTCCACCGTAGGAATTCTATGCAATAAGAATCTCCTTATTGTATCATTTTTATTATAGAATTACATTATGGGGGTTTTCCATATTTCATAGTGGGTTGTGAACCCATAAACCACATTTATGTTATAGGTCATGCGACAGAGATATTGGTGACCAAGAATAAAGCATGGAATTATTGATTGTGTCTCTCATTGTTATACATTATAACAAGTCAAGGATAATCACTAAAATCATTAAGGATTCCTTCATCCACTTACATTGTCAATGTGCTTGTGGGATGAGATCACTATGGACACTGAATTTGGGTTTCCATGTACCCATCGAATGACTAATGCAATATGGGTCATGATCGTTATGTTGAGAAAATAGGGCCACATTATACCTCTTTTTGACACAACAAAATTCATGGAGTTGGGTAATTTATATGTGAAATAGATTGTTCGTTTTCATGGATTTCCATCTACAATAGAATATGATATGAATCCTTGGTTTACATCTTGATTTAGGGGTGGAAATCAAGAAGAATAGGGTTTTCATGTTCATCTGAGTATGACATACCATCTGTAGTCATATTTCTAGACAGAAAGAGCTATACAGATTCTCAAGGATAATCTATATGCCTACATTCCTAACTTTGGTGGAGATTTTAATGTTAATTTGATACTATTTGAGTTTTTTTATAACTATAGTAACCTATTTGAGATCATAATTGCTTCTTTTGAGTCATTTTATAGACTACCTTGAAAATCTAAATTGCCTTGGACATAGGTGGGTGTGAATTCATTGATTATACCAAGATTTTTTAAAGAGACAAAATCAAATATTTAACTGATTTTTTAGAGAATGATGATATAATAGATCTAACATAAGTCTCATGTTGATCAGTATCACTGGTTATTATAATTTTCAATTATTGAAATGGTGTTCATGAATGTTTCTCGTCATCTCGGTCATTGACATATTCGAAGGTAAGGGAATTTTTATACTTGTTTTGTGGGTTTATTTGAGGTAGTTGAGAAGTAGTGTAATGTTTCTTACCCTTTATAACTTCCACCATAGCTAACATAGATGCATAATTTGCCTCATATATCTCAAATATGAACATTTCAATCAGATTTGTATGATGTTTAGAGTATGTGTGATATTCAGGCAGAACATAATTTATTATTGACTAAATGTACAATTACTGTTGAAGATTATGAAACCATGTTACTTCTTGGGGGGATGATACCTCTAGATTTATTGTTATGGAAACATGATCTCTATTCTCATGAGATATAAGAGAGGGATACCCTGATGAAAGAGTAGTGGCCTCATCTTTATTAAATAGAATATTTTTAATAGGATTTCTTAGGGCAGAAAGATTCTGTGGTGGTGAGTTTATAACATACTTTTACTGTTTGTAGGTATTCTTAATCTACTCCTTTATCCATTCTATTCTTTGGTTTTATTTAATGAAGCTTCAGGTGAAAATTATGAAATTTTTTAAAGTTTCTCTGATATACATGGTTGTTGTATGAATTTAAAAAATCATATACCCACATAGTGGAAGCTTTGAAAACCTAAATAGTGAGGGTTATCATGTCTACCACATATTTTGTCAAATTGTGTTCCCACTGATAAAAAACCATGAAACCCCATTATTAGTGGTGTATATCTTGGGTGAATTGTTTTCTAATCATGTGAACGTTCCCATGAAACCATGCATATATGAAATAATTAATCCGAAAATTATATTTAAGATTGCCAAAAATCCTTTTTAGCTTTCAAATGGGATTGTAAAACCCCATATCATTTTCCTCTTATATGAAGGATCTCTATAGATGATCATGTCCCCTAAACAATCTCTAGAAATTGGATTTAATATTGGTGAACTATGTTCGATCACTAATCTGTAGGATTCCTCTTCTTGTCCTCTTTCTCACACTATGTTGGCTTTCTTAACAATGGGTTTTTTGATATCTGTGTTGTTAAGGGATACAATCTCTACTATTTCAGATCCTGAATTTATGTTTGATTTCAGAATCCTATTTGTTGATGTTCCAAGTTGGATTTTCCCAAAAATGGTATTTAATTTAGAGATCTCATGAACCTGAGGAATGTGGTTCTATTAAGATGGAAAATTTTAATTAACACTAAATTTCATAATATAAATTCATTTGTTTAATTTATGTTCAATATCCCTATAAATTTTGTTCAATTGTTTTATTTATTACCCAATTTCATTTAATTGGTAATACGAAATTTTATTTGACATGTAGTTGGGGAAAACCCCTATTCTAATGAATTGTTGTGTGTTTTGAAATTGGATGGGAATTATATAAAATAAATTTATGAATTTTATTTTAGAATTTTAATTTTGAAATAGATTTCAAATTTTTATCTCAGAAAAATGGCTTGAGATTCATTTGATATAATCCCATTTGTTTTATGTTGAAAAGGAATGATTTTATTGATAACCAGTTATGGGTTATAAATGGTAAATGGAAATATTTTAAATTGTAGAATGGGAGGAATTTAATTATAAAGAGTTTTTAAATTAAATTTCCCATCATTGAATTTTATTAGTTTACATTCAAGCCTAAAAAATTCATGATTTATTTGGGATCACTGTTAATCACATGAAGAAAATAAAAATTCTTATATGCAGTAGGTCACATCCCATATGGGATAGTGATAGTTCCTCTATGGTTAATATTATGGGGGATGTGTTTACACATATTTTCATGAAAAATATATGAGTTTGTGGAGTCCCATAGCTTGGAAATATTGTGAAATTTTGTAGATGATGATGTTTCTCATTGTTTATATTTCAAAAATATATATTCCAATGTTTTTAAAGTGTTTACCATGCCCTATAGATTTATATAAATTGATTTATATAAACCATGGGTGAAGAAATTATATAGAAATATTTCTATCATTTGAAATTTAATCATGATTTCTTTTTAAATAGTCTATTGAAATTAAATAATTTATTATTAAAAATTAAAATCATTATTTTAATAATTCAATGTTTTCATCCTATTATGGTGTCCTTGATGAGACCCTACTGCGATTTTATTTCACATTATACATATTAATTCACGTTTTTGTAGATTATCTTTTTTCCAAGTTTGATCAAAGGTAATTCTCCACATAGATGTGGTAGTAGCCAACAATCGTTGGTTTTTGAGATTTTTTTCCACTAGGAATTATATTTAACTAATTTTTTCTTGTACTTTTAGTTTTGCATTGGTTTGTTCAATCCTATTTGAATTCTGGTACACTTCTCCTTGTGGAGTTTTCATATATTCATACTGAATTGTTTATTTTTCATCTACTATTGTTGTGGAAAATTCATTCTTAAATAATTATTGTTTTATACTATGTGATACTCTATAACCCATGTGGATTGTGATTTCCCATTGTGCTATATCAGTACGTGCTCAATTATCAGGTTAATATGGTAATCGGGATAGATCATGGTAGGGATACTAGGGAAAAGATTTTTTAGCCTCCCCACTACTAATAGATTGTTTCTACATTTGAAAAGAGAATTATGTGTCTCAATTTAATTATTATTTCACTCATAATGTTGGAAATAATATTTCCATAAATCATTTCTTTATGTACTATATGTGACTTAATTATCCTAGTTGTAGCTTATACAACCATTACATTGTAGCTCACTCAAGTAAAAAGGGAAATTCCTACTAATTGAATTTCTCTTTTAGGTCTCCCTATGTCTTGAAACTATAGGCTACATAGGTGAAATGATTAAAATGTTTGTTTGGGTATTCTTATATTAAGAAATGAATTTTTTAATAACATTATCCATGTAAATTTACAATTAAATCACATTTTTCAATAAAGGATCATTTTGTGATTTTATTTATGTAGCAAGTAATAGTCTATACACATATATGAGGATTTTCTTCAAAATTATAGCTATATTTTCTGTTTGGATAGAACAATGAAATGTTATTTTGAATTTATATGGGTTATTTCATAAATTGAAAATTATATGTTAATATTAAATAATTTTCCATCAGTTCATCCAATTTTATGGTAAAAATAAATTATTTTTATTTTTTAGCTTTGGGTTATTCATTGTTAAATAATGAATATGTACTTACACCTGAGCAATGATGCCACGATTGAAACCCATCGAGAAATGGGGAGTGGAAAACCAATAATTTACCAATTATATTATTGAATACTTATTAGGAATTCTCTTGAAGATGAGTACACACAATACCTTTTTCAACATTTAATTTATTTCATAACAATAAAATTTTATTTTGAATGATATATTTGAAAAATTAGAAAGAAATCCAAATTTTGTTGTTAATAATAATTAATCAAAAGGGTAATCAGGTCGGAATTAGCTAGGAATATTTCAATGATATCTTAGTATCTAATTTTTCCCAATATTATTTTCTTCTATAAAAGTAAGAGATAGATTCTAGGATCAAATCCACTCCATCCTTTGGTCAGATGCTGATGTTGATAATATCATTAAATGAAATTTAAAATTGATTTATCATTCTTCAATTTTGGTTTATAATTGTATTAGATCCTCATGATTAATTAATTAAATCACTAATTTAGTAATATTATTCCCTAAAAACAATACTTCCAATCATAATTTTTCACCTATATTGATGAATACCGCAAACTTCACTATAATGTTATTTCATGTTCTACTAAAAAAATACCAAAATTAGGTGGATGATGATATCGATCATCATTAAGGGAAATGATTTTTAATTGAATGTAAAAATAATATAATCATATTGGGTAATAAAAAACTAAAAATATAATGCATACTAGCTGGAATAAAAATTAAATTATTGTTATTAAATTTTTCACAAAACAATTTGCCGATGAATTTTTTCCAGCCTCCCATTCTCCTATAACATATAAATTATAATCCTCTAATTAAAAAGTAACTATGAAGTTGGAGGGAATTTAATAAATCAATGCAAAAAAATAAAACAAATAATTTAGGGGATAAATAATATCTTATTATCCATAACCTTGTATCACTATAAATTAATTATATATACCCCCAATGGATTTGTATGTATATCAATTGGTATCATTCAGGTGAAAAATAAAAGTAAATTATTATAAAAATAAATACATTTTGATTCAATCCGCTATAACATAGGGAATGATAGAAAAAATTAATTCCATTCCATCATTAATCACAATAAATTTGGTAGTTTATGGGTCTTTGCAGAAAGGTTCATTACACGACACATTGTGTCCCAACCTAAAAAATTGATTTGTATCACCCTATGTTTTTTTCATGGAATGTGTTCATGAATTTTTATTTATACATGTTTCTTCTTTTGAATATCCCATTAAGTACAAAAGGAATATTTATCTAGTAGTTTTGACTCTATTTCATCTTGGTTTTATTGTTTTAGAACATGTAACAATACTTTAGTTCACAATTTTCATGGAATATTCATTTTGATTAAAATAAAGATATTCTTTTCTAAATTCAAAAAACAATGTTTTACCCCACAGTAAAATAGTAAAAAATCAATCATTATTAACAATATTTAATTAATATATTTAAATAAATAATTTAAATTCAAAATAAGTAAGCACAAAATTGTTCTTTAAAAGTTTATATGGTTTAATAAAGGGATAAAATCCAAGAATTTCCCAACAAATTCTTCAAAAATTTATTGATAAAGGAATTCTTGAATTTCACCTATCTTTTGTCAATTTTCTTCCCTAATATGAAATTTATTTACTATTAAATTTTAATCCTTACATATTAAGAAATGTGTATTGGAAAAATTCTAGTCAATCTCACCTATAAAATAACCCCACCACTAACAACCTTAATGAATACATTTCATTCAGTATAATATTGAATATCTTATCAAATTCTATAACAAAATAGCCTCACTAATATTTAGTAACCTCTTATCGTAAGAGCAATTTCATAATCTATTTTTGTATTTATGTAACTCTAATAAAATATCCAATACATCAATATGGTGAAATTTTATTTAATAATTTACAATTAAAATTAAAGGAAATTTTATGATATAAACATTGTTACAAAAAAATCTTTCTTTTAAGAATATTTTGATTTGGGTTTTTTAATTTTTCATATTTTTTTAGTTCATAGGATATCATCTATATGTCATTGGTGAAATTACATATTCATGTCATATTCTTTTTGGGTGTCTTTATTTAATTATAGTAATTTTATGTTATCTAGAATAATTCACACCCACACTATTTTTTCATTCACCAACATGTCTATATTTAATATTACTATAACATTTTTCTTTTTTTATTTCAAAGTACATATTTTTCTTAAATTTCTTACTCACCATATTTCTATTTGAAAATTTATAAAGTGATATTTAATAATTACTTCATCCATGTGGGTTCTCTCTCAATGATCCTAAAAATCATAAAAAATAATTTATTCTTCATACTTTAGTGTATTTTGTATATTTCAAACTATATTTCATTACATACATTTATTTGATTTCAATATTCAATTATTTTATAACCCTTTTTAAGTAATGTTTTCAAAATTCAATATTCACATTTTACAAAATTATTTTCAATGTCAAATAATACATCATATTTTTATTATACTCTTAATTTTTTTATGATAACTCCTTATATGATGTCAAATTCAATTCCCAATGTTTAACTAAAATATATATCTTTTATGTTGATAGGTTTCATGAATTACCCTATAATGTTTCTTATTGTTAATTTATTTTTTGTCAATAAATTTTATTATCGATTGATATAAATCATGGTATCATTTAAATAGATATGAGTTAAAAAATTTATTTGAAACATTCCCCTTTTATGGGGTTTTAATGATTATTTTATTTAATAAGTTTTTTTGGAAGAAGATTATTGTTTTTGCAGATATATATTATAGATTAGTTTAATACATCCCATTAATGAATTAGTTAAATATTTATTGAAATAATTGATTATTAGAGAACTATATGTTAAATAAAATAAAAAAACAAAAAATGAGTGGAATGGGATAGACAAGGAGAACCAAGACAAATTCATTGAAATGAATAATTAAATTAAACGATCATTAACTATTATATTTAAAATGGTTACAATAAACATGAACATTATTCTTGTTAATCTTATAACAAAGTAAATTAAAGCGTAAAAACATACAATTTTTCTTATCCAATATAATAAATTATATTGTATATGGTGGGAATAGTTTTAGAATAATATTTATTTGGTCTCATTATATTCTTTGGGATAGATGTGTGTCCCACATTATTCTTATCTCTTAAATTACATGTCGAATCACTAAAAGTATACGCTCCTCTTAGAGCATATTTATCATTCCATGCCACAACACCATTTAGTTGTATCCAAAATTTCCATTAAATATTGATGAACATATTCTATCTATAGAAACATTTTGACAATTGAACTCATTTGACAACTATTCATGTTTCTATATCATTCAATCACCAGATAAAATTTCCATGAATGAATGAGTGGTAAAATTATCATCCAAACCAATGGGATATAAAAAGAATAATTTAGAAGAGCCATTTCCTCCCACTAAATTATGGAACCATAAAATCCCATCAAAGGGAATGATAAAGAAAAACAATCTCTGTATGAGGAAGATATGTCCTTATCAATACATGATGGAAAATTATTAACACAAATTTCATTGCCCTTAACATGAAAACCTACCATGGAAAGAGGAAAATCAACATTCGTACCAGCCTCTAAATGAGCACCAACCATGGAGCACTAACATCAAACACTAGAGAACAGCATATAAATATAAATAACCTACATTCCATAATATTTCATATACTGGATTATATGTTGGAATGTTGGACCAATTTGACACCCATCGTTATTTACTAATTTCCATGTACTCCAGAACAAGATACACACTTAGATGTTGATACTTTCATAGAAAAATTAAATCCTACACCACTAAAGTTCTCATTAGTGCTAAAAATCATAACAATATATAGTATAGTGTCATTAAAACCAAAATCTTAAGAACCATCAGGGATATAATACAAAATACCCTATAACTATGAATATATAAATAAAGAAACTCCTATTTGATGTAAAAAATTTCTATTAGAGGGAACACAAGTCTATCCAACATCACCTGTAGAAGTAGAACTATATACTAAGAAGTATATTCATGAAAATTAATGGAGATAATTATATTTTTAATTGATACCACATCCATAAATAATATTGTATAACATAAAATAATAATGCATATAAAAATCCGTTACTTGGTAATTCAAATGAGCACAAAAATAAATTACAGTTATCATAATAACTAGAGTTTTGTTTATCCTAGATAATGACCATAGATTTCAAATAGAAACCCAAAATTCTTTCATTCAAAATATTTCATTCGTGTTCATCGTTAATAGTTGATAGAAACACTTCCTTAACAAATGAATAAATTAAATATAATTTAACTATAATATAAGAATAATGAAAATACCTATCTATATCGGTTTCTATATCTATTTTATTAGTAATCCCAATCCTTAATGTAATATCAAAAAATATTCAAGGATGTGAATTCACCCAATTAATAACACAACCCTTTACATAAATATAAACTAAGGACCTTTAATCCTCCAAAGGAATATATCTATAATCCTATTACTAAATATGAATAATACATGGATTATGGAAGATGTTTCTAAAAACCTAATCTCACATTTTTTGTAGCTAAAAAGAAAAACACATCCAATAATCCTTGTAAAATAGAGACACACATCCAATTAGTAGAGAATAAAATCAATCATAAAATTTCCACCAAATCCCTTAGATTCGATGACTTCACACAAATTAAAAGAATTAATCTAACAATAAGGGAATTCATACAGAGATAAATCCTCTTAGAGATCTACTATGTATTCGATAGGACATGTAAAATTACCCCTTTCCAATGATTTTTTTTTCAACAAAACCCTTAAATATAATAAAATATTTAATTTCCATTATCTTTGTTTTGAGTGACTATGTCCTTCACAAAATAGGTCAATTCATCCACTCATTGTGTGGACCAAATTGTTACATTTATAGAAATATTTATGGACATAATGGATATCTTTAAAACTTGATTTATGGTCATATCTCATATGTTCACAATTCTATATTTAGTCCCAATTGATATGTTCACAGCTATATGTGTTGAAAATGTTTATATTTTTCGGAGTTTACAATTGAAGGTGGTGGTGAATTAATCTATCAATTAAAATTGTTATTGAAAATATTTTAAAACAAAATCTTCCACTTTAAATATAATATCATAGTAAACTAAAAAATTAGAACTATATAATTTGATCATTCAAATTTATTCTTAGAATTTTGATCAGAATTCTGTTTAATCATGTGTAAAACTTTTTTAACTTTTGATATAGTTATAAAAGTATCAAAAACATTATATAAAATAGAAAATAAATTTTACTATCAATTTTTTTTATATATTTTTATATATTTGAAAACATAAATTTAATTTTTTAAAATCCTGATATAAAAATCAGTAAAAAACATAGGGGAACAAATATGAGAGCAATAGTATCCTTCCATGACCATGTACTCTCCAATTGGAAGTCATCCATTTATATGATTTTTAATGAATAATAAATTAATACATATACTAAATAGAGTTTTATAAAAACAATAACCCTAAATAACTCTAGGAAACATGTAATATCTTCCACAGTTTTACATGTGATAGTAGATGTAAATGTATAATTGAGAATGTTTTTAGAGATCTATAATACAATATTAGAGTCTTTGTTAAAAAATAAATATATTATAATAAACCCCAATTAAAAATTATGATATAAAAGATTGATCAAATAAAATAAATTTAAAATATATGTTTCATTGAGATCTTATATGCTTTGGATAACCAAAATTCGTTGGATCTATCACTGAAAATTGATAGCCACGTTTTCATAGATATTTTTGGAAAATAGAAAAAGAAATTATATTTAGGGAAAGTCCTATTTATATCCGTATATCTCTAATAAACACGTATAAGTTATCTCACCTTTTCAATGATAGGCTCTTCATATTAATTGTTGATTTCATTCTAAACTATACATTAGATAAAATTCATTATTTAATAGTCATGCACATTAACCACCAAAATGAAATTGTTCTTTAATTAATGGTCCAAAATGATGTCCTTAATTGTTTTCAAATACTACATAGTATAAAGAAGTCCTGATTAGTATGACAACACATATTTCATGATTACTTTGGATTAAAGTAACTTTGCTCAATCAGTTTACATGGATAGATGGAATGGTCAGTTTGATTGTTCTTATTGCCCGAAGATTTATTCATGTCGTTTTTTCTTTCATCATGTTTTAGGAATATATATTCTTGTGGTACATTCATTCCATGGGTTTGTAGGATCATTACACTACATATCAGGATCCTTTTTTATGTGGTAGTTTCTCTTGTTCATGTGTCAGGTTCCTCTGTTCAAAGAATCACTAAATTTCTCTCACACAAAGTTATATCAACAGTTTGGAAACATTTTAATCTCCTATTACATGTTAACATGGATAGTCATTTTGTAGTTTGAATGACTTTAGTAGTCACATGATCATGAACATGTTGTAGTTTTAGTACATATTTCATCACTAAAATTTCAATACAATTATTATTAATGACTTGGATAGAATTAGATGATCTAACAAATTTTTAATTGAATATAATTATGATCAGTTATAGTAAAACGGTTGGTAACATTCACATAGTCACAGGATAATTATAATAATTAGGTCATATTAACTTAGTTAGTTCATGAAACATATTGTATGCTATCATGATAACTTCACCAACAAGGCTTCTGTATCAACTTATCCATTAAATAGTCATCTATACTTAATCATAATATTTGTTTGATACATAATAAAGATAATTTTAAATCATTAAAATAAGGAGTTGTATAACTATGACAATAATATCCCACTTTTTATGACCAAAAATATGAATAAAAAAATTAAATAAATTGAATACATAATAATGACATGATTTCAAAAAATCCCATATTTTCAATGAATTTAAAAATCATATAATTATCAATGAAATCAATGATATTATAGTATCTTATAATAATTTCATGATTTCTCTCCCTTTTATGATTATAAAAAAGTAATATATTGGGAAATTAATGTAAAATATATTGTATTGATATCTAAAAATAGTAATCACAAATTATGATAAAAATGAGTATTTTATTAATATTTCATGGATTACAACAAGTATTGTAAAGAGGCTCCCTATCAAAAATTATATTCATAATTGGAAATTAACACATCATAGAATCCATCTTGAATGATAATATTCTATAATATAATGGATGAGGATGATGTAGGTTTGATAGGTTGTGATAGAGAGGTTATCATAGGATATTGGATTACAACACTCCTAGAAACTAGTTTAATGTACTTGACTACTTGTCGGGGAGACAAGACAGAATAGTTAAAGGAGTAGGTTCAACAATAACGGTTACAGTAATATTAAATCCAACTGGACATAGGATGTATATTTTGGAAGTATATAGTTAAGGCACAAGAAAGATGGTAAAATAATGATTTTCGCTTTAAAAAATACATTTTTTTATAATAATCATCTTTCTTTTCTATAAAATCTTATAGAACATTTATTAGACCATTAATCTTTTCAATATGAAACATAAAATATTTTTTCAATCGAGGAATCCTAGGATCACTAGAAAATGATCTAAAAATGGCATTCAATTCATATAGGGTGTATATTCTACTAAGATAGTAATCAGTTTCTTTTTGAATACTCTCGATGTCACTTCCATCATGTTTGTCATGCTTTCAAACAAAATCCAACGTCTTAGATACATGATTTTCAATGACATAAAATATTATCTATTTGGTTTTTTTAAACTCATAAAATTAAAAATGTTACCCAAGATAAATTATTTCCATTTATAACCTAAGTAACATGATAAGAAATAAGTTGAGAAGTAAAATTAAACTCCTAAAAAACTAAATTTACTGATATATGGTCATGAATCAACATAATTTCTAATAGATATTCTTGAAAAATAACCAAATTTTTCTTTTATTCCTTCAATCTCATTCTGTATAACTTCCATTCTAGTATATAATCTTAGATAATGGTATGAAATAACATAATTCATAATTCTGAAGTTATAATTTTGTTCTAACTCTATCCATGAAATTTTGAAAACCAATATACATTATATTCACCATCCAAATTAGATATGATATGAAGTACTCAAAATAATATATTTATATGTTTGGTACAAAAAGACGTTTGAGGGGTAAAAAATGTATATGCAGATATATATCCTGAATAGAAATATTTGAAACATATATTTAACCACCAAACTCCATATATTGTTCCTCTTAAATTGTGCTTTTTTTCCATTATCTACATATTCTTCAACTTTAAGAACATTTGTCTAGAGAGATCAATAAGGTGATGTGACAATTTCATCATTATATTCCTCAAAATTCCATTATGGAGTAGGTCCAAATAGTCCTTAAAATATATGATCATATGAAGTCATTAAAGGATAACCTTCATGTCCATTATGAGATCTTCTCTCTACCTTCAATGAAACTTCAATCAGCCATTGAGAAGTTGGGATAGAAGGACGCCCATCTTGTGGAGGACTTCCCCAATTCTCTTCATTATATATAAGCATAGATTTTTCCACACATAACACTACTGATCATATCAATTTATCCTCCATAGAAGGTTCATATTATATACTCAGTATAAGAGTGATTCAAATAAAAAGTGATTTATTTGAATTGAATTCATCATATTTAGAGACACCCATGACATCCCATTCAGGTTCATCCAAAAATAATTTAATTGAGCTGTTTGTGAAAACAAGTTCCTCATCTTGTAATTTTTCATTATGAAATAGTAATTCTAGTAATGAATAAGGTCATCTAATGTACATAGTATAAAATAGATAGTTCCCTATCATTGTAATCTTTTACACATTCCTATTCATAATGATTAGTTATATCATTTTATTCTTCATCTAATTCATCATTAAAATTGACATTATTAATATAAAAATATTCAAATATTTCATCACCATCAATAAATGGATCATCTAGATTCCTTAGTCAGACTGGAAACTAGATAAGATCAAATATATCATAATACTTTACAGAATCATCAAAGAAATGTTTTATCTATTTGTTCAATTTTACTTTAATCTACATAAATACTTTCTGATATTATAATGAACAATCTAAGAATATAATCTCCCCCACCACTAAGGAAATAATTATTTAAATTCCCAATGTGAAAACATAAATATTAAAAATGGAAGGCAATTTAACGTAGAACCGGTTGTACATAAATTATATATATATATATATATCATGAAATATCTAGAAAATCAATTCTGCACATAATTTTTATTCATTAATAAATGAATATATCTTTGTTCATTGAATTACTAATTTTTCTTTTTCTTGGGGTAAATCATATGTTGGTTGAATTTTTCAAGCATCATATTTTCACCACTTTTCTCCACAATTCTTGGTATTCTTGTTGTCACACTCGATGTATATTCTTCAATAGAATGTTGAAATTAAAATTGGGTAATATTTAAAGATTAAATTCTTTTGATATATTCAAACTCATCTTTATTTATAACCCATAGGCTCTTTTCCTATAGTTTTATGAATACTCCAAAACCACTGCATTCACCATTCTCTGAATGGTGTATCCATTAATTCTATGAATAAATTGAAAATGGGAATGATGATATATATCTAATTCCAAATAGGATATAATACCAATTTTAATTAACCATTCATAAAATACATTTATTTTAATTACATTCCATATTAGGGATCTTCTCGATTTAATCCATTGAGCGTCTGTTTACTTCGAATCACACAATGTCTCATTTTCCAAATGTGGGTTGTATGGATTCAATAAAACAATTTTAATAAATCAATAAATTTTAAATATATATATAATAGGATAATTGATAGGTATTATGAAATTTAGATCTTGTATTATCCACAACATTGTTGCTATTTGGTTCAAACACAGAAGATTCAGGTTGAAGAAGGAGTTTATTGAAAAATATTTTTGGGAGTAGGTAAAGTTTCCAGAAGAATAGAGTTATTTTTAATTGAATTTGATATGAGTAAATTAATATTATAATTTTAATATAATTTAGTAATTTAAGGATATAATATAATGTGAAACTTCCAAAAATCTAATGAAAAATTAATTATGTAAAAATTATATGTATCAATAGACATTGAAGGTATATTAGCCGTGTGTAACAATTTGTATTTTAGGACATAATATATTTAAAATAAAATAAATTTCATTAATATATTTAATTAAATTAAATAATTAATTTAAATTTAATTAAACACAACATAAAGTTATACTTTACTTACTCATAGAACTGGATTCATCTTTCATTACATACGACAATGAGTTTTAATAAAATCTTGATATATTATTAATATTATTCAAAATAAATTGTTATAACATAGCCATTAAGATTAGTGTTGTTAATAGTAATAACTACTTGTTAAATATTAATAATTATGTATTTATATGAAGAAAACATATTGATAAAAAAGTACTTAATTATTCAATAATCTATATATAAGAATAAGAAACATTGTTTTCTCAAAAAAACATTCCTTTTTATTATTTTTTTGAAAAATAATAAAATTATTTTTAACACATTTAGAAAATAATCTTCATAAACTAAAATTAATTTATGAAATATACAAAAAAAATTAACCCGGTGTATAATTTTGAAAATTTTATGAAAAGAGTAACTTGTTGATGAATTGTGAAAACCAGTAAATTTTATTTGAATCAAGAAAATATATTAAAAATATTTATGAAGATAAATTACATGTTATATTTGTTTTAAATTAAAATTAGAGAAATTATATATATATATTAATCTAATTTATATCATTGGAAAAATTATAAAAATTATTTTTTATATAAAACCATTATGAACATTTAACTATTTTCTCTTTGAAAACCCACATTCTTGTCATGCCTGCAGGACTAATTTTAAATTGAATTTCCCAAAATAATTGAATTTACATTCAGAAAATTGATTCCATATTGATAATAATAATCTTCATAATTTTTTTATAATATCAAAATATATTTTCCATAAAATAATTAGTCAAGATCATAAAAATAATAACATCGGTTAAGGCTAAAAGTGTTTTTTTTGAACGATAAATTATCTTGTGTTAAATTTAATTTATAAAACCCATATGATTTATATTTGATAAATATTATTTAATAATTTAAATATTTAGATTAAAAATATATAATATATACAATTTTGGTTTCATTTTGATTATTTAATTACATAGTTTAAAAAACTGATTTCAATGGTGGAATCTATAGTAGTAAAAGGGTGTAAACATAAAGGCTATGAAATAACATGATTAATGAATGTGTTTTTTTATTTTGGTATAGAACATAAAATACCTCATCTGAATTATTTATCAATTTATGAGACACATGGGGTGATAGTGACATCTAATTATTTAATACTTTTGTGTATTTACAAAAATCTCACTCCTCTTCAATTAAAAAGAGAACTCACTCTCCTAACTAATTCATACCTCCACAAAATTTTTTAATGAACAAAATATACCCAAATAAAGCCCAGAAATACATTATACGATCTTATAAGCCTTATATTTTGTATAAATTAATCCTTGTAAGGGTTTTGGTGCAATCCTAAGTAGGTTACCTGATGAAGAGGTAACATTCGTCATTGAGAAATTTTTCTTTCTTAATCCACCTCCATAACATTATTATTAAAATATAATTATATTATAAATATGTAAATTCCATATATGGAAAATTTTTTATGTTAAATAGATTCCCTAAAACTATCTACATATTTTACAAATGGTTTATAAAATCATAATTCTTGTGTAGAGTGGACTACCGCCTCATGAACAAATGACAACCCCTTTTACCTAGGTACTTATCATAGTCAATTATATTGACAGAATAAATTATTATATATGACATATATGATATTAATATTATTTTATAATCATATTATCATAGGTTAGTTGATTACATTCCATTCGGTGAGAATACAATATCTTCAATTGTGTGTATGGAGGACTACCACCTCTTGAAATGATATGATTCATTCACGCATTACATGGAAGGTAATAAGGATGGTTCCAATGGAAATATTTGATATATATGACATAATAATTACTAATTAAATTTATTATATTATTAACTTTAATTTTTATTTGCTTTCAGAAAATGGAAACAATATCCATGTGCTCGTATAACCTACCATCACTATTAATGATGTATTTCATTTTTTATAGCTATCATATGTGGATCACTCTAAATAACAATATACTAAATAAATGTTATATTTATATCATAGTAATATTATTGAGTTTATGATACCATGATATAATTATGATGAGAAAATTAAAAAATAAAAATATAAATGAAAAACAAATTGATTATTACCTGAAACATTACATTAACATGGAATTATAAATAAAAGAGTAATAAAAGGTCATAAGAAAATTATATATGGTTTGATATATATAATTAATTCTCTTTAATATATTTGTAGTAAACATATATTTATTATAGAAGATGTTTTAATGTTTACAATTAAAATATATACTTAAGGTAATATATCTTCGTCTGAATTTTATTTTCTAAGAGACACGAGCCATATTCACCATCTATTCCATTTATGATGTATATAAACATTAAATTAAAGTATTTTATAATTATTACCCAACAAATTATTGGGATTTAAATATCAATTTTAGAATCCCTATTTCTCAGGGGTTATGATTTCAAATTTAATAAAGTGGATATGATTTCCAACAAATATTAAATTTTCTATGAGACACAAGCCATATTCCCCACACATTTCTTTTATGTGGTGTATATAAAAGAACTGAAAGTATTTTATAAGAATTATATTTAATATTTTGGGTTTTTGAATATTCATTTTAGGATACCAATTTCATGGGGAAAATGGATTCAATGATAACAAAGTGGTAAGGAATTTTTGATGCATTTTTCCTTCCGTGAGACAAATATAATGTTAAACACCCATAATTATTTAATAATTTTATTTAAAACTCATTGACCATTTAATATCCATGTTCATTTATCCTTATGATAATTTTCAGTTTCATTTAATTATTTTCCTTTATGTTTATTACATTTCAATATTTCCAATGTGGTAAATATTTCATGGTATAATGTCAACATTTATCTGGATTGATTATGATTATATTTCTGATGACATTATATTATGATCCATTTATCAAGAAACACATCAATTTCATAATCATTTGGTTACTGCTGATATAAAGAGTAATATATTTTCTCCCTTTACTTATTAAAATAATTTATTTTTTTAATAAAATCTAATTATATTTATCTATACAGTCTAAAATACATTTTATTCTAAAAAACCATATAAACTGAAAAAAGTAAAAAAAATTAACATTTTTGAATGATTTTTTAAATAAATTTTTTCCGATTTTATCATTATTTACAAAAAATTCTAATAGAAATATTCATGCTATTTTTATGTTAGTTCCTATTTTTGTTTCATTCAAAATTTGAAAGGATTATTTATTATAATTTGTATGGGATGAATTAAAATACCCATCTCCAAGTAAATTATTTTCATTAAATCTTAAATTATAATTTTTCATGTTTATTTTATAATAAAATGATTTTGAAAATAATTTATGATTAGAGAATTATTTTTTTCCAAAGCATTTAGGATTATTTTATCATGAACTAATTTAAATTATTTTTAAATCTTACATTATATGTTTTCAATGTTATTTATAATTAACATCATTTTAAAAGTATTTTCTGAATTTTTTGTTTTAAGATGATATTTTCATGGAATATTTATTTTCCCCGTAAATAATTCTATGTGATTTATCTTCCAAAATTATTCTCCATATATAATAATATCCTTCAATATATCTTATTAATTTTTGGGGATATTACCTGGGATTATATTGTTATTATTCTTCTAAATTGTTTATGTTTATTCTAACATTATTTTTATGAAACCAATTTCACTTTTATGGGTTATTCCATGATATATTTATTTTAAACCTACATCCTTATACACATTACATACAATGTTGAAATGATAAAATGACTATGAAACCTTTATCATTTCCATAGGTTATGATATAATGAATTTTTTATAAATATTATTTCATTTCATGGGTCATGATATAATGAATGGTTTTTAAAATTATGTTCCATATATGTATGATTATCATTATGTGATGGTTTGGAACAATATCCTTATCAAAAGCGTAATGTAACGATATATATCTCAAGAGATAACAATGGGAAATATGTCGATGGGGATGATCCACTATAGGAAATAGTTTATCCGTGATCCATTCTGTGAAATGAGGTGTGTCCAAATCAAGTATGGGAAACATGTATCTCATGGTCCACAGTGGGACACAAGTTTATCCTAATTCCCTAAGAGAAACAAGTGTGTCCGAATCCACATTAGGAATCACATAATTAATCAGAATACACTAATTTTATGGTCTTAGTAGTTAACCTAGACATATGAAAGGGTTTTTCATATTTATTATTGTTACACACTTTTATGACATGAGGTTATGTTCATGATTTATTAATGATGTTTTTTCATAATTATGGGCCATTTACTTGAAAATTATAATATATTATACGCAGACTAATGTTTATGGTCTATGAAAAGTATGGTATGAATTCATATTTTATATTAATAATCAGATAAACTAATTCTCATCTTATCATTTAATATGATAGCATATTGAGATCTCTTATTCTTATACTTACATATCACCCGAACTCACTCTTTCTTATGATTACTCCCCTAAGATAGGAAGAATGGTTTAAGTCGGATACTCCTCAAAGCTGTACATTGAGAGAATATATTTGTTGGATATTTTTAAGATCTTTCACTTAATTTGAATGTTGTGAACAAGTATACAAAGGGCAATAAATTATTATGGTCTTCAAGAGTATATTGGAATAATGTATTTAATATTCATATAAAAAAAATTATTATCTATATATGAAAACGCCAGATCTCTATTGTTGTTAGCAGAGGTATGATAAGTAATCTGAAACTTGGGAAATCACATGTGTGAGTGTTAGATGATGTGTAACTCTATGACCAAGGGTTTTATTAGGAATGGGATCCCACTAGATATAATGGTATTTATTTTCTTAGAGGTGTAACCACCCATGGAGTTCCTTGATAGGTATCACTTATAATTAAATAAAAATAATTCTAGAACACTATAATTAGTACCAGAGTAATGTTTTAATTATCATTAGGAATCCTTGATGATAAAATGATAGTGTGATCCCTAAGAACATGTGTAAGGACATGCCTAAGGATTAGTCAACATATAGGAAATGTATTGAAATTTTAGTAAAGGATAGAGTTATTGGGTTCCATGAAATTACATCCATGTTTCGATTCTACAAGTGTATATGGCTCTTATATAGTGGTACATAGGGTTAATAACTACGAAAAGGGTACATTGAGCTTCAATTGATCGTAACCTATTGTATGACCATGGTAATTGCTGAACACCTTCTTTCACACTCCCATAGGATCATACATTTTAAATTTCAAAACACATTATGAACAATCATAAATGATTTAAATAAATGATGACTATGAATGGATTAGGATAATCCTAATGTTTATAATATTTAAATTATGTGTCACAATTTTGATATAGTATATGTTATTTCTCATGATTATGTTGTTTCCAATATGACTAGTGTCTCTCATACTATGATTTTGTGCTAGTGTTAATGGATGGTGGAAGAAATAACATGTTAACACTAAATATGATGTAATATTACATGAATATGAGAAACCTAATTTGACTATGATTAGGGAGATATATATTATGATTATATCTAACCAACTATTTTGATTTTTGAATAAAAAGGCAATCATCTGTGGGATTCTTGAAGAATCAAACAAGATGAAAATAATCATTTATAAATGTCATTATTGTAATGATCATAGAGGAAATAATATTGATATTAATACATATCAATAAGGTTTGAAGAGGATCCAAGAATTACATCTAAATTGGGGGGCGGGTAAGACTTTATTTATGTGGAAAATTAGGTCATAGAATAAAAGAATATCAAGGATTTCAATGTATTATGTGTGGGGAATATGATAATTGTCCACCTCAATGATTAAAAATGAATTAAATTATAAAAAAGGAAGGAAAAATTCTATTTCAATCATTGAATATAAAATAATTTAGTGTGTACATATTTAGATTCATAAATTATGCTAGTTAATTTTTTTTATTATTCATATTGTTGTTATAAAAAACTAGAATTATCTATGGATTATGTTAATTTTTGGAATAATACAAGTACTTATGTATGATTAAATTTTGTTTTAAGGATACCATTATGGATTTATTAGTTAATGTTCTATCATATTTTTCAAGGCATTTAAAACCATTTCGAGGTATGATGTGATGAGTGTTTATCACTAATAAGGATATTTAAAATTTTATTTATAGAAATAAATATTTTGGATTTGAATATATTTTATTGAAAATTTTATTTAAGGTGGAATTATTTTATACTTTAAGAACATGTGATTGAATTTAATAGAATCTGTTAGTGTTTATCATATATTGTATGTTTTGGAAATTATGGATTGTAATTGATCACCTAAGAAAGTATGCACACTTTTTTGAAATCATAGAATATTTATCTTTGTTTCTTAAATCTTCAATATACTTTAAGTATGTGGTATGGTTACAATGGGTAAACATTAAATTTTATTAGATCATGATCAAAATTTTACAAAAATTTTTTAGAAATTTCTTCATAAAAATATTTATATGAAGTTTCTTTTCAGCACTCTATAACATCCTAATACAAATGGTCTGTCATAGAAAAAAATTCAAACAATAAAAAATATGAATAGATCTTATTCAATGGATATCAATGGTTGTTGGGAAAAACATTGCAATATTTATTTTTTCAAACAACAATATCTTCCAATCAATAATTCAAATTGTATTGTTATGTATCTTTTTTTAGAGTGAATTTGATGACTCTAACATTATGGAATGGTGTAATATAAATAAACCTATGAGGACCGAAGATAAATGAAGAGTTTTAGAGAATCATAGAGGAATTTAGTAACACATAAAGAAATCCCCAAGTTGATAGAATTATTATATAGATAATCATCAACCTATTAATACATTTGATTGTGTTGAGAAGGTGTTTCTATAAATTTTTCCATGAAATAAGGAAGGTAAAATTAATCCCTATTTATATCGGTCCCTTTAAAATACAGTATTATATATAGAGAGTAGCTTATCATTTGGTGATTCCCCCAAACTAATACTTTTTTCAATACATGTTCTATATAACATGATTGAGGATGAAAATATTGTATGCTTCACATGTAAAAAATTTATAGTTCACACCACTAAAACAAGATCATTCTTAGAAAAAAAAACCAATATATATTCTGGATCATATAGAGAATCTTCAATAAAAACAAGACCACTTTCCAAGGAAATTTTTTTTAAAAAATAATCTGCTTTAGGTATCTATATAGGAACAATATAAAATTATTATGTTTAATTATCCTTAATATTTTTATTCTAGTGATTTTTTTCGGAAAAATTCATTTTTAGGGGGGTATAATATAACACCACAATATTTTTATGAATTATTGTTTATAAATAAATTAAATAAATTTGATATTTTACATTACGCAAAAAAACCTATATAAACTTCTAATATTCACAAAACATAGTTAATCTTATGTTACACCCAGTAATGGATTTAGCATTTCTTATACATGACACTGATCTTTAACAAAATCGTTATCGGATATTCATATTTTTCTAATGAAACTGTAATACCCTAGTCAATAATCTTATTGATATGAATAGTAATAACAAAAATTTTAATATAATGTATAATGGTTTTATATAATTACATCCTATCGATTAAACACTATTTAATTATTCAATAAATTCTTAGTATTCATACAAAATACTATTTTCTCAAAACAATTGCTATATTTTTTCATTTTGTGTTCAATAATAAATGAAAATGTTGAAAATTTTAGAAATTGTTTTTTGAAAAACCTGGATTATTTTTAATTAATCATATTAAAATTATCTTAGGGTTATTTGTTTAAATTATTTTGGAAATATTAATTGTTCAAAATAAAAAGTGACCAATATAGGATTGTAGTTGAAAACAATCCCTTCACTGAAATTAATTATAATGATAAATTATAATTTAAATTTAATTTAAATTAAATTTAGTTATATTATATATCTATATATATAAATTTCTTCATTGGAATCATTTTAATATTGAATTTTTATAAAAAATAATTACAGTAATCGGAATATTTTCTCTTTGAACCCCCGGTCTCTCATCACATTTGTAGTGAAAAATGGAATTATACATTATCAAATCTTGTTAATATATTGGTGAAAAAATAAATACATACCTGTAATCATAATAATATAAGTTTATTAAAAAGGTAAAACCATATTATTTTTCATAATAATCATTAAATAAAATTAAAATAATAATTACAACATTTTATGAAAAAATATTTGTTCTTATGATAAATTTACTTCTGTAAAATTATAAAATCTAAATAAATAGGTTTTTTAAATGATAAATTTTATTTAATTTTTATAATTAGTGGTTCAAAACTATCTATTTTGAATTATTTTTTTAATATTTAATAATTTATTGATCTAGGATAAAAATATATTTAAAGTAACAGAAATTATCGTTGTAAAAGGGTGTAAATTTAAAGTCAAAGGAACATCATGTTTAAAAATGTGTTATAAGTGTGGTCGTTGTTTTATCAAGAATATAATACCTCCCCTATATTATTTTTCAATTTTGGATCTATATGCTATGAGACTGAACATCAATTATGGAATATGTTTTCATTGTTACAAAAATACCACTCATCCTCAGTTATAAAGGGGTATTCTCTATCATTAATAATCCAGACAAATCAAGCCATGATATCAACCAAAAAATACCCAAACAAACTTCTAAAAACACTTCTTTCGTCCTATATTCCTTATATTAGGAATATATCTAACTTTGTAAGGCATTTTGTGCAAACCTATGTAGGTTACCCAAGGAAGAGGAAATGTTCTTCCTCAATCATTTTTATATTATATCTTCTCTGAAATTCTTAAATTTATATTTATATATTCTGATATAATAACCTCAATATATTAAATATAATTATATTTTATTATGGTTGGTTCATATCCAAAAACCATCACCACATCCTTTCTATGTACTGAAGATGACTGCCTCGCGAACCAATGTCATTCGGTTTTCTATTACCACATATCATGGATAGTTAAAATGATGTATTATATGATTATATATGATATATGTGATATTAATATTATCATATAATTATAATATTAATTTTTTTAGTTTCCATTCCAAGGGAATGTGATAACAATGTTCCTGTGTATGGTGGATTACCCCCTTGCAAAGCGATGCGATTTGTTAATGATTGAAACGGAATTTACTAAGGATAGTTTTAAATAAAATATGTAAGATATATAGAATAAAAAATTATTCTTTAATTTTTCAGATTTTATTTACCAATTTTTTCCTTCATTTCATTGGGAAAATGGAAACAAAAGCAGTGATTATGGAAAATGTGACATTAACCTGGAATTATTAATAATTGGGTAATAAATGTTCATAACTAAATAATATATTTTATGATATATATGTATATATATATAGTTATGTAATAGAATTAAAATAATATTATCTTTATTATACATGAGTTTCAAACATTTCTGAAGGAATTCGAGACTAATGGAAAGGATGTTTTGTCTCACCTTTTATTTTATTTGAGACACAATCCATATTCAAATCATGTTTTTGATTTGGTGAGAATAATTCCCATGTTATTATTTTATGAGTATTTTTATTAAATTTTTTGGAATTTATATATCCAATTTATTTTTCCACTTTAATGGGGTTTAAGGTTTCAAAGTTACCAACGTGTTTGGGGATTTCCATCACACATTTTAATTTCTATGAGACACAAGCAATATTAATCACATGTTTCTCTTTTTTCGTATATATATTGGTCATGAAATTATTTTATTATTAATATTAATAAAATAAATGGTATTACAAATCCAATATACTACCCCTCATTCATGTGGTTTACATTTTAAATGTTACGAAAGCGGTGGGGAATTTTTTGTCTATGTTTTCCTTAATTGAAACATATGTTTTGTTTTGTGCCTATATTCCATTATGAGTTGTATATAAATCCCCCTTGAAATGTAATTTCATGAATTTATTCGTTATCATGGTAATTAATATTTAATTTAATGATGTTCATTCATAGTTCTTTTGTTTGAGGGCTTCTAAAGTGGTTAAGATTTCCTGTTACATTCTCATCATTTATCTCTATTATTTATGATATAGTTTCTTATTATACAATATTATGATCATTTTTTCAATAAATACATGAATTGTATCCTTATTTGAATAGTAATTATATTATTAATATCATTTTTCTTTTTATTGGTACATAAAATAATTGATTATTATTTTCGATAATCCAACATCAATTGTCTCATCGGTCAAAAATTCACATTCTTCAAAATACATGTTTTCTATAAATGTTTTATAAAATTATTTTCTATGCACCTAAAAATTTAAAAAGAAATTTTTACCCATATATTTTTTTTAAAACAAAGTCAAAGGAAAATTCTTGACATTTTTCTAATAATACAAATTTTGATTTTACTGAAAATGCGGATGAAATCATTTTATTATAAAGAATAATTGAACAAAATTTATCATCCTCATGATTTTTTTTAATATTACTTTTTATATATTCAAGTTTATTTTAAAAATAAACTAATTTAATCTTGTTTGATGTATAAAAGATTGAATTTTCAAATAATAAAGTATATTTTCCTCATTAGTTTTTTTGAAATTTTTTAATGCATCCATTATAAATTTGCAAGGATTTCTTAAATGACATAAAAAAATTTGATTAAATTTTTTTCTTAAGATTTATTGTTAATGAAATTATATCTTCCACATGAAATATTATAAGTGATCTATATTTCAAAATCATTCTCCATATAATATGACATCCATTGATAAAACTGGTTCTTTTTTGGGGATATGGTCCATATATACCATTATTATTATTATTTATCTTAATGGTTTATTATTATGAGGCCATAAATTTAATGAAACCATTTTCTATTCTATGGGTTATATGATGGTAAAAATATAATAAAAATCACATTTCTCTCCAAGGGTCATGAAATGATTAAATAATTAAATTTTAATAAAACCAAACTATTTACATTGTGTTTGATATAATTAAATGTTTATAAAACTACTTCATTTAATGGGTTATTATATGGTGATTGTTTTATTGTGGTTTAGAAAAAATATTTATAATTTCCATTCAGTGATTATTGGGCCCAATATCTCTCTCCAATGAATTGGCTAAAACATAATATCTAATTTGATTGCAATTGGAAATATTTCAAAAAGACATATCCAATATGGAAAATCGGTCTGTCAAGATCTACTATCAGAAACAGACGTGTTCTAGTCCAATATGGTAAATAAGTGTGTCCTAATTCACTATGGGAAATATGTTTGTCCTCTTCAACTTTGGTAAATATGTGTGTCCTGATTTATAATGGGAAACATGTGATTAGTCTTTATATACCATATTTATGGTCATGGTAGTTATGATTATCATATATTATATTTTGAAATATTTATTTTGTTGCTATAATTTTATGACATGGGATTATGGGTAATGATTGATTTATAAATATGTATCACCCTTATGGTCCATGGTTTTTAACTCTATAAATTATTATTCTTTGACACTTATTTTTGATATATTATTGGTTGGGTGTGATATTCATATGTTTTTTCTTGATTGCATACTGTTATGATTTTCAAATAATTTCAAATGATCATATATTGATATCTTCTATGTTTACCCTTAATAATAATATAAGCTAGCAATTTCATATATTTTCTTCCCCAGTTTATGAATAATGGTCTATGTATGTTATACTAAGAGGATTAATATATGAAAATATCATTGTAGGTAATGTATAATATCATTCACCAAAATTGAATGTTGTGTACCTAGTCCCCAAATATAGTAAACTGTTATGGTCCCAAGGTGTGTGTTTGTGAAATGAATTAAATATTCATCTAAAATGATGTAAAATATATCTATGAAAATACTATGTCTCTATACCATGGATTAATTATAAATATGGTCATTAATAGTATGTATAAAAACTATACAACCAGAGTATGTACACTAATTCTTATCTCATAATAATTATACTAACCAAATGAGCATGAATTCAAAGTAAGTATAGTGACAACGAGAATCAAGTCTCGTGGTTTTTATTCTGACAATGTGAGTAATAGTTCATGAATGGAATACTCACCATATAAATAAAACATACCATCACATAACTGACATTGTGAACTATACTTAATAGTTAGATAATTGGATGAAATAATTTAATATTTTGTAATTATAATTTACACTAATATTAAAATTAGATATCAAATATATAATTTAGAAATATTTAATGATCCCTAATTAAATTTTGGTAAATTTTACTCATTTAATATTCAATGCATTTATAAATATTTCCATATGATAATGTTCATTTAAAACTAATTCAAGAGTAAAATAAAACTCTTTAAAGTCTTCTCTCAAAAATTCATGTCATTTATGAATATTCAATTCTATTATTATGATAAATGATTATTAATAATATTAATAGCACTTGTATTATCTCATTTTGTAGGTACATGAAAAATTGATATTCACATTATATTAATGTGTGTTTTTCAAAAAAAAAATTTCACAAAAATTTTCTATAGTTATGTACTTATCTAAAATATTATAAAATGTAGTATAGTTAAATTTCATACTAAAAAATTAAAATAGTGTTCTTCCAAAATGCGACAAGTTCCCTCAGTTCTTTTCCCATGTAACTTGATTCCAAAAAATCATTATTTGATTATCTAACCATGTGATATAATTTTACACTAGATAAAAAATAAATAAATTGATTATTATTTTGAGGAATTTAAAAAATCTTATCACAAATAAAAAGGGTATCCATTAAGATTTTCATAAAATTGTTCACAAATTCATACAATAAATATAATATCATGTTCTAACACATTAATTATAGTAAACTACTAATCATATGTTTATATGTTTTTTGATAAACCAATTTATTTATTGTTTTCATGGTCCATCATACATATTATACCAATTGGAGTATAACTACTTTTGATGTTACAGATTAAAAAACATGTTTGAAGATATTTTTTTATTTCATTCACTAAAAATGATTCCATTCATATTTTGAAAAAATGAAAGTGAAGGATGGACATTAAATTACCCAGTAAATTCATTTCAGAATAAATTTTAATTATTTTTTTAAATTTAATACAAATTATGTTTTGGATGATCCAAAAATAATATAATCAATAAATTCTTGATCTAATAAAAATAATTATGAAATTATTTTATCAAATAATTTATGATCATATTTTTTAAACATTAGAAATCATATTTCAGATGATCCTAAAAGAAAAAACTCAAGGCACATATTTAATACAGAAAATATATTTTTTAAATTATAAAAATAACAATTTTAAATATATAGTTTTAATATATAGGTGATTGTTATAAAAACACTGATAACTATATAACCTTTAATAAAATAACTTTTGGTATTTTTATGATATAATTTAAAATTAAGATGTGTGGTATAAGACTATAATATTCTAATATATTATAGTCTTGCTTCTTGTGATAACGGTTTTATAAAACTCAATTAGTTCCTCTTGATGGTTTTCTTATAAAAAAAGTATATTTGTACATGTAATAATAGTTATATACATTTCACCTTGTTACTAGAACCCAAATATTGTTAATTGATAAGATTTTTTTTACATCATTGTAGTAGTTAAAAAAATTATTGCATTCAAACTATTTTAAATCTTCATATATATATGAATAACAAAAAATTTATCAACTATTACATCAGTGATGGTTTTAGTTTAGATAGTTATAATAAGGTTTGGTGTTCAACATGATTTCTAAAAGAAGTTATAACATGTGTTTCTCTATCTGGATCTTAAATATCAGCATATAAGGTATGGTTTATAAGTTTTATAATTGTTACAGTGATGGAATTAGTTTGTAAATAATATTATTCACATTTGGGTTGATATAGTGGCTCCAAAATTGGTGTTTTTTGTAACCCCAAGTTGTTTAATGAAATAAAATTCTAGAATAAATTTTATTTCTTCCATATTTCTAATTAAATGGAGCACTGATTACAAACGAATAGTTATATACCATTAAGAAATTTTTATTAAATGAAATAACCATCTCCTAGCTATTAGATTGGTGAGTATGAATAGGACTAACTAAATAATGAAAAAATTTTAGTTTTCATATTTATAAATTGAAATCATTTTTTATCAATTAATTAGTAATGAGAAAAATTGATAATAAATTTTATGTTTTTAAAAACAATATTGTTATAAATAATGTATGGTTACTTTTGAATATAAAATTCATCATTATAGGTAAATGTTTTTAATGCAATTTATATATACCAAATATTTCATAATTCATCTAATATTTGTTTTCTTGTAATATGATAAAATTAAATCATGTTTTACTTTTAAAAAATATATTTTCATAAAATGTTATTTCAACCCATTTAGTGAGCATATTTTAAAATTATTGTTTAATAATTTTTAAAAAAAATTTGGAAAAATTAACCTAGTTTTTAAATTCAACATGTGAAAATCATCTTAGACTAAATTGTTGATAATTTTATTAAAATATAAATTTTTTGATAATATTGAAAAATACTGATTTTTATTTAAAAATGAATTTTTTTTATATAATTTTAGATGATAGATTTTTTAATGGCTTTAATAGTAAAAAATAATCAATTATTTTATTTTTAAACAAATTTTTTTCATTTAAATCATATTTATGTTGAATGTTGAAATAAAAATTTATAATTAAGATAACCTTTATTTGTAAAACAGTCTTTCAAATCATTTAAGGTTTATTTTGAAAATAAAATATTCTCAATTATTGATAATATATTTTAAAAAATATATTCATTCTAAAAAATAAACGTTTTCTCCTCATTTTCATATATTATTTAACTAAATATAGTAGAAGAATGTTTTTATGGAAACTATAATTTTATGCTTCGACAAGTAATAATTTCATTTCTTTTATTATGTTTTTTAAAAAAAATTAGATCATTGTTTTTATGACTCAAAATTATTGTTATATGTTATTTTTATAATTTTTTTATCTTTTTAGAAATTTTATTAAATATAATATACTTTTAATTTTCTAAAATTGGTATTTTTTGTTATCTATAATAAATTTTATGAATCCTTTGAATTAATGGGTATAACATGAATTGAATTTTAGAAATTCAAAACTGGTAAATTATTTTAATATTACTTTTATATATTTCCAGAATTATATTCATTGAAAAAATTTTCCATAATATTTTTGAAATTATTCATTTTCAAAATAATTATTTTATAACAGATTTGGTAATTTCTTCCTGAATTTTCTGATGATATTTTTATGGTATTTATATTCTTCAACAGCAACAACCATTGGGATGGTTATGTTTTAATAGGGATGTGATCCAATGGTACCATATTAATAATTTTAGTAAATGAATTATGATTATGATGATGAGATTTTTATGAACACCATTTATTTTTCTTGGGATACGCTATGATGAATTGATGAAATTCTTATGAAACACATTTTCTGTAAAGAGGTTTTGATGCTATGATATGATGAATATATTATGATATTATGCATCATATATTAATGGTTTTAATTATGTGATAGGTGTTCCCACAAATATACATACCTCTAATGGAGGATGCGATGTGGGGGGAGAAGTGGGAGGTGACGTGAGAGGTGAAGCGTGAAAGCTGTGGTGGCTATTAGGGTTTCTGTTCGACGATTTCTATACCTCACTTCCTTGGCTTCAATCAGCTTGATGTTTGGCGGACTTGTTTGAAGGATGTGGTTCCGAACGAGATTTCCCCCGCGTTAACCGCTTTTTCACGAAGGTTGTCTCATTGAGGTCTGAGGATAGAGGGACGAAGGTGGTGGGATTGAAGGCTGCTACGATGTCTGTGGGTTGCGCAGCAGATAATCCTTCATCATGAAAACCCTCAGATCAGTTTGCTCGGGATTTTTCTGGGTACATGGAATCAATGAGGGAGCCCACTAGTGTTGCATCATGTGGTCAGTGACCTTTTTTTGATGTGATGAAGCATTCAGATCAGAAAAAGAATGAGGACCCCTTTCATTGGAAGATCCTTCAAAAGGGCTCTTTGGCTCATGTTAAGGCCAACCCCTGTGTGATTGTTGAAAGATTGTCATTGGGTGAGAACTCACTTATTGCTCATATTTTACCCCTAAAAGGTGTGCTACCCTGTAGATGTGAAGATTTATTCCATAGAATTTTGATGTTGTTGAGCTTTTCTAGTTGGAAATATATCTCCCTTGGGCGGGGATTCATTCACTGTTTGTTTCCATCGGCTGACTTGAAGCTAAAGTCTTGTAGTTTTGCTTTCATGCATCTAAAGTTGTGGTGGATTAATTTGCATAAATGGTCACTAGACATAAATGTCTAAATTGAGGAAAATGTATTCTCTCATGTATGGGTGCATCTTCATGGGCTGAATTGGGTTGTTTGGCATCCAGAAATCCTGCATGATATGGGAACAGCAATTAGAACACCCATCTATCTTGATAAAGAAACAACAGATGTCAGGTATGGGCACTTTCCTAGAATGCTGGTGGAAGTTGATCTCAGCTCCACTCTCATTGAAACGGTAACACTTTCTATTCCCTCTGATCAAATTTTTATTGATGTTGAATATGAAAAAAAACCTTTCTTCTGCACTAAATGCATGGTTGTGCGGCAATATTTGGAGTTGTGTCGTAAAAACATCACTTCTATGTGGTGTGGGATCCGTGGAAACCCCTCTAATCATTGCCGATGTAATGATAACATGAAGGATTCATCCTCACCAAATCATTTCATCAGAGATAATGACCCTCCTTTGAAGTCAACCCCGTCTGAGGTGCTGACTCCTAGGAATGGTAAAGAGTTGATTATTGATGCAACTCCGACAAGATCCAATAGTGGACCTTCTAGAGTTCAAGAGGTTATTACCTATGAGATTCTGAGTCATATGCACTTTTTGATGGGGAATGACACTACACAACTGAATGTCCAAAATCAACCTATTTCTTCTGCTGAACGGAGGAACATCTCTGATGGAGAAACAGAAAGGGTCGATGCCCACACTCCGAGAAATGGGAGGTCCATCCCCTCCAAGTGGAGGGAAACTCATTATGAGTGTAAGAAAAGTAATAAGGATACAAATAGTGTCTCATATAGTGACATTTTTCTAGTAGAAAAGAAAAAAATATCTAACAGTGAGGGTGTAATGACCGCCACAGTTTTAAGGAAACCAAGGACAGATTACTCTGCAGTTCTGAGGACAGTGACCACTCGATAAATTTCCAAGAATTATAAGGGAAGTTATGCATGGAGAAATTAGAGTGAAAGAAGGAATATATCATGATTCTCAAACAATATGATCCCCAATCAGAATGGGAATCAGGTGATGCTGATGATCTGACCAATGTATGAATGTGGTGACTATGACTATTCTGACATGTAATTTCGCTCTCGCTCTCTCTTTTTTGTATCTGCACTTTTCTTTTATTAATAAATTTGGGGGTCCAAGCATGCTTGGATCTGACTTTTTGGGAATATATACCTCTAATGAGTAAGACAATGTATTATGCATCATGAGATAATTACGTGAAACTTTTTTATCTTCTTTATCCACCATGGGGTAAATGATGTTTCTATTGATCTTCTATGATAATAAAGTCAATGTGATTGATCCACACGGAGATACATTTTGACTTGGTTGATTCGATATGGGAGAGAAGTATTGATTATTGGTCTATAATGAATCAATGGTCTTAGAAGTTAACATCGAAATTTAAAATGGATTATATAATTATGATGGTGCCACACTTTTATGAAATGTTCGTGTGTTTCATAATTGATTTATGTTGTTTTTCTCTCTTTTGATTTCTGAATTTTGAAATATTAATTAATTTTGACAAGACTCATGTTTATGATCTATGATAGATTTGGTGTTATATATTTAAGATATATATAAGACATCACACCAATATGAATATCTTACAAATTTATATAATCATTGATTTATATGTCCCATGTTTACTATTATTGAGAATCTATGATCTCCCTTTAAAATGTTTTCATCACCTATGTTACAGAGAAATAATTTATGTGGGGTATATCTATGAACAGTATGAAATGGGGAGATTTTTTGGGATATTTTGAATATCATTCATGAAATAAGTATTTTTAATTAATTATAAAAAATAACAAAACAATTATAGTCCACACGTATGTATTTTTAGATATTTTGGATATTAATATATAACAACATAATATTTATATATGAAAATCCTTGTTCTATAAAGATTGTATTAGTGGGAGGATTATTCAATCCCAAGAGATTAGGGGTTAAAAAAATTATTAAAAATCATGTAGATATGATTACATAAAATACATCATAAAAATATTTTTTTAATGATGATATTGCATGGTTTTCCAAGAAATAATTCCATCTCTAGGTACCATAGGTGGATTTTGTTTTGGAAACGATTCATCTAGGTGTTCATACCATAAAATATTGTTTTTGATTATATATCTACTATCATTAAGGTTCATGGTGAGTGTGCCTATACTGGACTCCTAGTTTGAATATCAGTGGGGATATTCATAGATTAATCAAAAAATTTATTAAAAAAATATATAGTATTTGAATATATGATTTCCATAGATGAATTTGTTAAACCTAATGTTTTATAGGATGTAATGAAATATTAATTTTTTAGGAATATTATATAAATTTCAATATTATGTTTTTACCCAATATAATTATTATTTATAAAAAATTTCTTTTTTGGTTTTAATAAATTGCTAAATAAAGTAGACATCATTCTAATAATGAATTTACTGGAAAATCCAATGATTTTCCACCTTAGAAACCTAATGTTGTGGGAACTATAATGTAGAATATTGTTACCATTCTAACACAACATTATCATGACATAAATCATTCTATGATTATAAATGATAATAGGAGTAAACAGTGAACATTTGAGTCATTCATTATTACACATCCCCCTTCATTTGGATTGTCTTCTAATCTACTTGTAGCTGAGTAATGGATTGACTCTATTGATATGATCGTTTCTGTTTTATATTATTCCAAACATTTAATTTTTTTCCAAACCAATTATCAATTTGAAGGTGATAAAGGTCAATGGTGGTACCTTAATAATAATATGAGGCATGTTGAAGAAATTGACTCATGGGAAAGTGATGAATTTTAGTGGGTAGTATTTAGTACATACATACCATGTACACTACATCAAAATATAGTAAAGGAATTAATTTAGATTAATAAAAAGGAGGATGGATCTAATTGTGTTGAGGAGGAAAAATTTTATATCATTCAATTTATTGTTATATTGTAATCATAACCCATGAGTATAAAGGTTATTAAATCCATAGTGGATTAAAACTATATATCTAAAATGAATTTACTATAAAATACATTATTATCCATGAAAAAATAATTCCATGTGCACTCAATGTAGAAATGGAAATTGGAAATTCCAACCAATCCTTTGTTTTTAAAATGAATAGGAAAATTAAGTATCATTAAACACAAATAAATAACAATGCGTAAAAAACATATATCCATCTAAATTCCATAAATATTGGAAGATTCATCAAGTGAATTTATTTATTATAATTGGGAGGTTCTATTGATGTGTAATTGTTGTTAATAAATCCTGTGAATGTCAAAAGGCTATGAAATGACCAATTAATGTAATAAAGTTGGACAATATTTCATGTAATGCATCACCAATTCTTCAATACATAAAATTAAAAGGGTATGGGAATTATGTAAATGATTTAAAAAACAATAAGGTTTATGTTTATGATCAATAACAGAAATAACTTTAGATCAAAGAAAATGGGATGTATCATGCGATCTGGACTGCTGAAAGGAGTTACAAGAATGATGATGTGAATGTTACACTTGTAATCTACTATATAGTTGCTATTTTCATATTTTATTATATCTTTATAGATAATTTTATAACAAATTATTTTGAAAATGGTATTTATTTACCAACACAATTAATAGATATCGAGTTAGTGGTGAAAACTCTTAATGGTAATATGCTTGAATTTTAAATATATTGTTCCTCTATAGTTATGGTTATTTTAATAATATTCCTAAAAACATATTGATTTTATCTTTATTGAATGTAATGTGATTCTTAAAAATATATTTATTCCCTCTTTAGTTAATTGATTTATTTATTTATAACCCAAATATTATTTTGAAGAAGGAATTTTATATTTTTTATACTAAATGTATGAAGAATCTTTATTAGTGCAAGGATGAATTCAAATACCCAATACAAATAAAATTAATCTTGTGGGTAATAATTCAGGTATATGAATTCAATCAATTATAGTGGGTTGTGTAGAAACGAAACATTGAAGATACTCCAACTATTTGAGGGTTTGTTGATGTCATTAAAAAAGAGTTTGCTTGTATTAAATGAATCGTGAAGTTCAATTCTCAACAGAACTCATAAATGTTACTATACCTATTTCCAATAGTCTATATTTAATGGACCCAATAGTGTTGCCGCAATTGATGAATACATTATAGGAGAATATAGATCAGGTATTTATTTTTTCCATGTGTACAACCTCAACGTGTACTAGTTCATTAAATTATGAAGAAAGATGGATTGATGAGACTCTACAGTTATAATTAGGAACTGAAAAACATCAAAATAAAGAGAAATTATTCTATACCCAATAATATAAATATGTTATCTAAATTGTGTGGAGATTGATACATTTTTATAATTGGACTTCATTTTGGATAGTAACAATTTAGTGGCAAGAATGAGGATATACCCTTCAAAACATTCCATATATGGAATGGGAAATATAATTATACTATGATTCCATTTATTATTATAAATTACATAACTACATTAATATATTCAATCAATATAGTATTTAAATATTAACTTTATCAATTCATTATAGCCTTTACTAATGATATTCTTATAAATTCATAGATTATGGAAGATAATGGAGATTAGTTGGGGACTATGATAACAACCCTAATGAAGGGTAATATATATAAAAAATTTAACAAGTTTGAAATTTTCCAATAATTTTTTTTGGATCATTTAATTTCAAACAATGGTATGTTACTGGATCCATCAAAATACGGATGTGACTAAATGTTGGGAAAACTAAATATTGTGATTGAGATCAATAATTGTAAATTTCTTACTGTATATTATCATTACATTATAGATATTTTTTCCAAAATATCTAATCCAATAACCATGTATATCAGAAGGGATCCACGTTCTTCAAGATAAATGATTATGAGAATAATTTGTAGTAACTGATGAGATAATTAGTCAGTGAACATATAATTGAATTACCCAATAATTTTGAATTGTTTTAAATCATCAGTGATGCATTATATATGGTATTATGAATCCTTATTTTGAAAATATATATATTTGTTACTCACACCCCACTATAATTTATGGTTTATGTGAAATATTTCCCAACACATGATTTGGAGATAGTTGTAGTAATTGTTTTATTAAAGATATAGAATCATAATATTTATAGGAAAAGGTCTCTTATATACCTTCTAATCATAAATATTTAATGTGTTTACTCACATATATATATATATATTAATAATAACTAATACAGATATTTATCTTTGATTATGGATTATAAAAAATCAATACAGTACCACTTAGGTAATTTGATCACGGTGGAAAATGCTTTGAGTTGAAAGGATTATGAAAAATTGTCTACAACATTGATCTCATAATATTGAACATTGATAGTTTTTTAAAATAATGGATATGAAAATTATTAAAGAAAATGAGAATAATTATAATGGTCAAAAAAATGTTCAATCATCTATCCATATGAAGATTAGAGAGGTACTAAATGAAGAATTATAGTTTGAAATGATGGGGTGAAATGTTTGTGATCACAACATTTATTATGATTGAATTATATGGTTCGGGAAAAATGAATGTGTTTCCTCAATATAATATTTCTATAAGGAACTGTTGGATGAATATCACAGTTCATTATTCTTTATTCATCGTGAAATTATAAATATCTACAGATATTTAAATGAATAATTCAAGGGGAAAACACTAAAAAGAGATATGACATAATATTATCATTGATCCTACTAAATTATTCAGTTAATGGTATCATATAGAAGTGTAATGGAATTTCATGACCATTAACCATATATTAATTGGAATGGAAAAAATAACCATGGTTTTTTTGACTCCCTAAAACATCTAAATCTTATATTTCTCTTTGGGTTGTAATTAGTCACCTTAAAAATATAACACATCTCATTATTATCATTTACGACTTATCTATTGATCTTTGAGCCATAATATACACTACTGATGTGGTAAATTTTTATAGACTATCATATTTTATTATATATAATTTTGATATGAGGATTACCTCAATGTTCTTGAAAAGTCTTCATTTAGATCATGGTATAGAATTTTGCTTCCAAAATTCATTTCAATCTTAGATAGATGGTTAGTTTAAGTGACCCATTACAAAACATCAAAATGTTTGTTCATCTTCTTAAATATAATTAAAATATTGTTTGAATCAACTCCTTCCTCTAGTAATGTTTTGTTACAAAAATATCATCCACTTTTGAATACATATATATATTAATAAATCCCACTATTAAAATATGTATAACTCTAACTTGATAGAATGATATTGTGGAATGGAAGTTGTTGGGACTTGACAAAATTGTGGAAATAGTAGATTAATTCAAATGGATTTAGTAGAACATCAGTGTATCTCCTAATCGATATGAAATTTATGCTGAAAATGGCCATCATGATCCAACATTTGATATTGGAGAGAATGTTTCACAATGAATTTCCCCATGAAATAAGTTTATGAGAATCTAAAATAGTGGAAACACAATATCTAGGTATATATTACCTTTCTAGTTTATTAATAAATAATTTATGGAATATTTTATATTGGAAGTTCCACTAAACCTCTCCTAATATCATATTGTATTCTATGTATCTCTGATGAGAAATTTTATTCCTACAACATTATAGTTATTGATATCAGAGTTCATTACACTAGATCACTATATATTGTATACAAAACATGTGGTAATTATTCTCAATCATAGAGAGGACCATTTATGACATAAGACCTAAAATTTGGTCATGGTTTTTCTATGAATCTCAAATCTGAGGAAGCTACAAGGGTAACAAAGGATATATTGAGATTGAACTATACTTAGTAGATTATGTCATAGTAACTAAATTTTGAGGGAGAAAATATTTTTAAGGGGGTATAATGTGAATCCCTGTGATTTTATTAATTATTATATTTTCAAAAAAAAATTGAATTTCTTCAATAGCTTGAATTACAAGATACACCGAGTTTAAATGATATGTGAAATACTATTAAGATATTATTATTTAAATTTATTGTTATCAAATAGATATTATATTAGTGGGTATTAATATAAATGAAAATGTTATTAAAATATAAAGTTTACATATGTGTAAAATAAATAATTTTGTTATCATATAATAAGAAATGAGAAAAACTAATTGAAAATAAGTGGAATGTTTTTTTGGAAAACATTTTTTTAAAATGAAATTACTATTTACCTAAATAAATTAATTTTATAAATATTAGAGAATTATTTTAAATAATTATATATATATATATATTTATTTTCTTACCATTCCCCATTTTGTTTCTAGAATAAAATAATAATATTTCCATATTTATTCTTAAAACTATTTTTTAAACAGTGGTTTCATCACATTTTGTGATCTTATATTAAAATTAAATTTTTATACATTATGAAAATTTATTTTAAATAATTAAAGTTAAATTTTAATTAAATTATTCATAATTATCATAAATTTAAAATATTATAATTTTTAGGAATTATTTTTTTTATGAATATTGAAAAAGATAAATTTTTATAAAAAATGTTTTTTAATTTAATGAATTTTTAATGTACAGGTTTTTATGAGGATTTTAAAAAATTTATTTCAATAATTAGATTTTTAATAAAATATAGGTCATTAAAATCATTTTAATTGTTAATTTTGATATAATATTTTTTATAATTGAGTATTCGTTTTTTTAAACCAATTTCTATTTTTCTTTCTGGTTTAATTTTAATTTAAATTCCACCACATAAGTTAATGTAATTATAAAATATGTACTATATATTTAGAAAAATGGAAATTAACCTTGGTTAATATGTTCAACTTATAGTAAAAATTGTATACACTAATTACCACACTTAAGGTAAAAATGGGGGTTTTGAACTTTACAAGTGCATGTTTTGAGAAAAAAAATTCACACACATAAGTTTATTATTTGATGAATTAAATTTCATATTTTGAATAATTTTGTAAAAAAATTCATGTAATTTTAATTTAATTTTTTTCATAATGGATAAATTACCTAGGTAAAAAATATGTTATGGTGCTGAAAACTACAATTGTAAAAATGGCCAATCATAGTGGTAAAGGGAATAACATGCTTAAAACATGTTAAATATTATATATTTGAGGTTTTTATTGTAATTATCTATCATCCACTGCACTATTTATCAATTATGTTGTCACATGTACTTAGAGTGACTTCCCCTTACTGAGTAGTATTGGTTATTTAAAAAAATCCACTATTATTAACTTCAAATAGTAAATTATTATCCACTTTTCTACACACTTGAAAAAAAATTTGGTTCATAAAATACTAACCCAAATAAATTCCTGTCTTCACATACCAAATTATAGAGTACCTTTTGATAATAAAAACCTTATATGGTGGAAATTTTTGAAAACCTAAATATGTTGTCCGAAGAATATGTATCGTTCATAACCGAGATTTTTTTTATTTATTCATCATCCTCTTAAAAATATTCTCCAACAAACCTAAAAAAATAAAATAGGTATATTAAAAATACTTATATATTATTACATTTATTTCATAGCCTATATATATCTCATATTGCCTCCAATATGAAGAAAAACATTTACCATGTGTATGGGGGAATATCACCTTATGCACTGATGTGATTCATTTTCCCTCATCTCCTCCGATGGATATATAAAATTGTGGTATTAATATATATATATATATATATATATATATATATATATATATTATTATATTTATATAATTATAATATCACATCTGCATTATTAAATACCAATCGATTGGAAAAAGATAACGTGGCTTGTTTATACCTGTGGACTACCGCATTTACAAAGCGATGTGATTCGTTTTCTATTTTATATTTTCATTTATGGTAGTGAGGATAAATTCATTTAATATATATGATATATAGGATATAATAATTATTATTTATATTTAAATTATTATTTACATTTTTTTAATCAATCAAAAACTGAATACATCGATCATTTTTATGTACGACCTACTAACTCCCTGAATGGGCTAATATATTTTCTATCTATAAAATTAATTGATGAATATACATATGTATATAATTTATATATGTGATATTTATATCATGACAAAAATTATGATATGTTTTAACAAAGATCAATATAAATTAATAAAAAATATAATGAACCTAAACCTACATGAAAAATAATGCAGTTATAACCTGAAATAATAAATTGAATGAAGAAATATCAATTGGAATGTTATAAAATGTTTTATGAAAAAAAAATTATTATAGGATATAAAAGATTATGGTTCTATATTAGATTAATAATAAAACTAAATTTACTATATAGGTGGATTTAATGTGTATGAATAATTTCAAAACATGAAATAATAGAATTTCGTCTTACTTGTATTTCATTAAGACAGATTCCATATTCACCACTTACTTATTTTGGCCATTTATATACATGACATGATTTTTTTCATGATTATTATTATTAATATTATATTTATTTTAATAGTAATCAATCTTTCTTACATTTATGGTGATTATTATACAAAAGTTACCAAAGTGGTTAAGGATAAATGTTACTGTCCCATAGTTTATAAGGGATGATTATGATTATTCTTGAGACAGTGAAATTTATTGAATACACACTCTATAGTTTCGTTATTTATATTTTACTCTTGCTTTTCATAGATAAAAACTATTTTTCTATTATTTTCCTATCATCAATAATAAATCATATGAAATGAATATTTTTTAGAAAAATGGACGTTATTTATTTGATCAAAAATTATTTATCTTTCATGTCATTGTTTGAAATATTAATTGATTATTTTAATAAATCACAATGAATTTTTATTATAATTATTACACATGTTTTATTTAAGAAATGGATTAAATTTAATATGCATGCCATTTTATGAATGAAAATATTTTTACATTTTTCCAATAATGTGTTTGAAATATATAGTATCTTATGTAAGGAATGAGAAAAATTTCTTACCATTAATACTACTCAATGAAACATATTTTCATGTACATTTATCCATATTTCATTTTGAATAGAGTTTTTTCAATAATATTTTATAAGTCGAAGGATTTTAATGATTTTATTTCAAAATAGAATGGGTATTTTCATAAAGAGAGTTTTTAATGATCGTTTTATGGTATTTTTATTCATCAAAAAATAACAACCATTGCTGTTTTTTATGTTTTACTATCTTCCCTATTCATTCAAAATATAGTTTATGATTAATATGATGAGATGATTATGGAAACAATTTATTTTTTGTGGGTCATGAGATGATGTGTTGATGAAATAATTATAAAAACTGATTTCACTTACCTGAGTTATGATATTATGATTTGAATAATTTTTTACAATCTTATGGATCACATTTTTACAGTCTTCATTATTTTATGGTTATACCAAAAATTAAATATCCTCCTAATTCAATAGGTAATGTATTTTATCTCATGATATAATAATGGAAAAACAAGTAAATTCTACGATAATCATTTCCAACCATTCAATAATATAAATTATTATATCTTATTATATAATTATGAAAATCAATTAGAAGTGATTGATCCAATATGGGACGGTAAATTAAATGCTTCATCATCTATGTGAAACAAGTTGATATTATTGATCTACTATGGGAAACAAATCAATATGCTAGATCCAATCGGGGTAATAGGTGTTGATTCATGATATATTACAATTGGGTGATCTATAATGTTAAACATCCCATATTAAATGTTATTTATACCTCTGATGGTGGAACGGTTTTGTGATGATTACATAGGATTCTTGATTTATATAGGGTGATAAACCAGTATTATGGTTCCTGAAGTATTTAATGATAAGTATTTATTCCATGGATGCTTTTTATAATCCAGGGTGTATTGGTTTTCAGGAATTTATATTATGTTCTTGATATAATACTATTATGATAATCTTATGCATGAATATGTTCATTTAATGATATCTCATTTTTACCACTACTTAGCATCTATGAAAAACATTTCTGATTATTAATGTCAAAAATTTATGATGAAATGTTTTATTTGGGGGTTTTTTATAAATATTACCATGTCAGGAGATTATTTTTGGAGATGTTTAAGGTATTTCATGATGTAATAATATTTCTTATCTACACTTCAACGGATACAAACCATTACAGTCCTCATGAAATTATTTTTGATAATTAGTGAATATTTAACAAAAGAGATCTAATATTTATATATAAAATCCTTTGGTTTCTATAATTTGATTAAATAATGTTAGATAAAACCATATTTAGACATGGTTGATGCATTGAAATGAAAATTTTATTTATCATCCTAATGGTTTTGATCAGAAGTATTATTTTTTGTATCTATTTCATAAAATTTAAAAAATATAGATTCTTTTAAAACCTTGGTTCTTTTAATGATAAGATTGTATGATTTACTAGTGGAAGAATAAAGAAGTAATGTTCTTTTAGTAAAAAATTTCAATTATTACCTTTGGAAGAAACCTTTTGTAAACTCTCATTTTTGTTTTGAATGGAGAACATGAATCGAAAATCATTTAAGAAATTATACTTTATTTTTTATCAAAATATATAAATCAATTAAATTATTCTATAAAAGGGGTCTTATAATTACCATGTTGATAATATAGAAAGGTGTATTAATATATTCTACCAATTAATTAATAGGTAGTTCATACTCATTAATAATAGTTTTGTTCATCTGTTGATGTGTTATATTCAATCTTCTACCAAACAATTATTCTATACATTATGTGGATAAGTAATGTTTTGATTACATACATTTTTTTAGAATAAATATTCTATGAATTTATTTTCTTAACCACTGCCCAATCACTAATTATTGTCCAAATATTATTTCAACTGAGTTTTTCTATAAATTTTATATATTTCACATAATTGAATAACTGATTCACATTTTTTAACTAGAAACAATTCACATTGATTATATAGAAAGTAAATCTACAAGAACATAATAATATTATTTCCCATATATGGTTAAAACTCTAGATTGTCTAAAAAGGTCCATGTGAACAAAATATTAGCATTGAGATATTGATACATCATTATTTGTTTTGAAATATGACTTATGTTTTTTCTTTTTTAAATGGTTATAGATTTTTTCTTTATGTAATTCCAATTTAGGGAGATACATTACTTATTAATTCATATTCATATTTCGAGGTGTGTTTGAGTAGTAATTTCGTAGTCTCCAATTCCATATCAAGGAATCTTGGTGAAAGATACCTAAACATGATATATTTTTAAGAAAATAAACATTCTAAATCAACAACATGAATATTTTAATTATGCATTGTAGTAAAAATTAATTCATTCTTTGAATAATAAAATTTTAAATTATTATATCATATTTAATATGATAACTATCATATCATAATTTTGATATATTGTTATAATTAAATTTTAGGCCATCAAAAACTATGGCATTATAAATCAAAACAATACTAGAGTTACCAATTTGACAAAGTGCAATTATTTTCCCATTTTCATTTTCAAAAAAACTGACGTGTCAACTATATACCTTGGTAAGGGTTTTAAATGTTGGTTTACCCCAATTCATGCATCTAGAAAATCAGCTATCCAGATTCCATATGTGTTTACTAAAACTCTTCAATAAGTTTTTTCTAAAATAATGTTAAAATGGAAATGATTTGGGAACCCATATTTTTGTGTGCATAGAAATATTATTAACAAAATATTTACGAGTCCTATATGTTTAATAGATTAAAATAAAAAAACATTATAATTTAATAAATTAATATATTTTTTTGAAGCATATATATTTAAAAAAATATAGATTTTGAATATATTTAGATATGAATAAATTTTTAATTGTTGAAATTATTCTATCTAGGATGGTAACCAGTCATAATTGTAGTAATTGGTGTGTTTTTTATGAAAAGGAATCCTAGTAAAGCATTATTTTCCATTTCTATATCTTTGATTCTTTATTTAGAGTTCCCATTTTATAATTTAAGTTCACTATTTCATTTTAATAATTGAATATCATTGTATTTTTTTATATAATGGAGGATTTAACATGAATATAAAAGTCATGATTTATCTGTGAACTTTTATAATTATCCTTGAGAGAAATGCATATTTTTTCTAACATACAACATTATTCGAATAAATATTTATTGCTCATAACTTGATCATTTCATTCAATTTCAAAAAAATTTGAAATATGACAATTATATGTTCAAAAATTATTTGGTACCTCAGATGAGTTTTTCATAACACACAAGAAATTTTGTAATTATTATCTCGTATACTTGATTTCGAGTCACCTAATCTTTCACCATACATTCTATAGTTAGCTTTAATATCCATAATTAGTCTTTTCCTTTTTCCTCATACCGTTTATTAAATTTCATCCTATGAATGAATGGTTTAATGTAACCATTTATTTTACATTCATATAAGGTAATTTGATATGGAAATCCATCCACTTTCCATTATTTCGAATAATTTCCATGATTATCATAATTTCCAATATTATATTATTTATTATGAATTTAGTGTTTCTATAGTGATTTATAAATCTCCTTGGTTTTTGATTCATATCTTAATCAATATTTGAAGATGATTCATCATTAAATTAATTATAATTATTGATTTCCTATTTTATTATTGAGATAGTTTATTTTAATTCTATCAACATAATTATTAGTAAAATCATTCTTAATATTTAATTTGTGTTATTCTTATCACATCGTGATTTTTCTAAACATCTCCTTCAATGGTAGTTTGATGGTAACCAATGATTCTCAGATAGATAATGTAGTTCAACTCTATCGACCATGGAGTATTCATTGAAATCTCATAAATTATACTTTATAATTCACTATTTTTCCTTAATTAGTCATAGTTGTTATGATTTAATTGAAAATTTGTTAAATACAAGAAATAGATTCACCAGGTTTCATGAGGAATGTTCCATACTTATTAATAATCTTATTTAATCACATTTCATTTAAATTAGAGATGAATTCTTGTGATGCCGATGTGGTATCCCAAATCTGATAAAATATTTCACATAAAGATATTTTATTAAATTCTGCTTCATGTAATGTCACGACCTGTCCCCCAGGGCCCGTGCCAGGACTGCCCCACACCTGGCATACATAAGACAGGGGCTGGCGACTAGTAACGAAAGGTGTATTCCCTAAATCCAAGAAGTAATTGCCTTTATAACCTGTAAACACACGCAACCAAGCACATAGAAAGATACAAACACATGTAAATTGTATAACAAAAAGAGTACTGAAAGTAACAGGGGCTGAAATACAAGACCAACAGTAAAGGTAAATGTAGAACTGAAATACAGTACAACTGATGAAAGAGTAAGACATCTACTGGGTCTTCCTCTGAGGTTCTTACCTAAAGGGTAGGTATAGATCACCTCTTCAGGAATTCATGTCTACCAGTCTCCTATTCGCACCAACACATCGTATAGTCCACCTCGGGCACCATCTAGTCATGGTACCCTCAGCCTCGATCTGTGCTATCTGACATCTGCATCAAACACAAAAAGGTGTGGGCATAGCCCATGCAGGGGTGAATATAACAATACTCAGTAGGGACCTCGAGACGCACATGGTCTCACAAAATCTAAAAAGGATAAACCACAAGCATGAAATCAACTGAAAACCTAACATAGGTATATTCCCCAACATATACCTGAGTTATCAAGTATACCCATCACAATGATGAGGAAATACAGGGTCCAACCCCAAATCCCAATGCTCAATTGTTCCAAAAAAGGAAGAAATACCACAAAGGTAAGTACCACATAGTAATTCCACAAAAAAGAATACCACCATGTTATTACAATGAAATAAAGTACCAAACAGGTAAGAACTCAGCTCACACCAGGTATATCATATATATAGTAGTAGATATGATTAGATGTAACTAGTCAATCATCTTAATCTGTTAAGAGGTAGAACCACGAAAGATCCTAAATTATCATCTGACCCACATAGGATCATAGTACATAGTCAAACCCACACATGATCCTAGTACCTTCTCCGTATATCGTCAGACCCACACATGATCCTATTACATCCTGAGTATATTTCCAAACCCACACAGGATCCTAGTACAGCGTCAGTACGTCGTTCGACCCAAACAAGATCCTAGTACATCGTCTGTACGTCGTCAGACCCACACAAGATCCTAGTACATCATCAATACATCGTCAGTATGTCGTCATACCCACATAGGATCCGAGTACATCGTCAGTACATCATCATACCCACATAGAATCCTAGTAATTCGTCAGTACGTCATCAGACCCGCACAGGATCCTAGTACATCATTAGTACATTGTCAGACCCACATAGGATCCTAGTACATTGTCATTACATCGTCAGACCCACACAGGATCCTATTACATCGTCAGTAGGTCGTCAGACCAACATAGGAACCTAGTATATCGTCGCAGCGAGCTACAAGGTTCCCACACTATGATCGCTTGTCTCAAGGAGGATCTGCACCTCAAGAAAATGGTCGATACTCCAACCACCACAAAGTCCCAAGAAGAACTATCCCAAAGGACCTCCTTGTAATTGGGGTCTCAAAGCAATAGATGGTGCATCAACCGGACGCCCGGTCTATTAGTGTTTAGCCTTTTTGTCTCGATGGCCTAGTTGGATTTTGGCTAGATCAAACCCGACCATACCAAAATTTTACCAAATCGCACATGGGGTATACGAAAAGGATTGTATCTCTCAAAAAGTTCTATCACCACATAAGGTTCATCAAACAGACGTCTCGTACCAAATTTATGGCCAAAGGAGTGGAAATGGGTCGATATTGGTTAGGGTCTGGTCCTACCCAATCAGACCGACCCGGCCTATGCTGGCCTGGTTCGGTTCGTCCTGACCCAACCCGTTGGGTCCCTCCCGGCCCCTCATTGGGTATCCCGTCCCACGTTGGGTGGTCCGGCCTAGCGGCCCGCAATACTACGGGGCGACCGCGATGCGGTGGTCCACGGATGCTGGCATGATGGCCAGCCATTCTCTCTGCAAGGCACAGTCGAGCACCGCACCTTCACCAGTGGCTGGCTCGACCGACCATCCATCCTTCGCTGATGTTGCACAATCTATGGTTCTCTTCCATCAGGAGGTGCGGTTGCATCATCTCCTTCATCAAGAAGAACAAAACAAATAATCATAAGAATTGCATAGAGGTCGGGCCATGTTTGTTTGGCCCGCACTCTCCGTGTTAGAGCGGTAGCAAGGAGTTATTATTCCTTCTTTAATTATGAAGAGTATTCTAGAATGGGAAAGGGGAAAATTTAAAACCACAATCCCTAAATTTTCATTAGTTTTAGGAGGTCACAAGGAAGGATATGAAGTCATTTTGGATGGTGGAATCAGTGTTCATCGCTTCTATAAGATGCCTCTAATCTGGGCTCAAGCGTCATCCTCATTCTTAATTGTAGATGATTCATTATTTGTTGGAGATGAGTTACTCCAAATTCATCCCATTCTCCAATGATTTCATTGAACCAAAAACATGTTATGAGACAAAACCAATTAAATTATGTTTACCAATTTAATTTGTTTCCATATTTAATTTGAATAATTAATTAAAGTGTGTGTCACAATTAATGTGGAGGATGATCAAGATACCTCTCCACATTATAGAGGGAGATTAAGGGTTTCTCCCATTAAAAGGGTTCGGGTGGTCCCCACCATTCGGAATTCAAATTGGGGGGTTTGGGATCCGGTGGTCCCCACCCCCATAAGCCATGTTTAGTGGTTTCAAAAATAAAAATGTTAGATGTTTTTATTTTATTTTATTATTTCATGAAAAACTCAAAAACTAACATTCACCATCGACCCACTGCAGATGAGGTGAAGGTCTCTTTAAGAGAATACCGATGTTGCGAGTTCAATGTGCCCTCAAATTTTAATTCTAAGAATATGATCAAAAGTTACGAAAACCCACTCGCACATTTACTAAACGTACCTAAAAGAAGTTCATAAATTCATTCTGGGGACACCGAGCCTTGGAATCACACACCTTTAATTTTCACAGACTTATAAAATACCCATATAATTTTGAAAAAATTATATGGAAATTCTGGTTTTTTACACGTAAAGAATTCAATAATGTTTTCATATCATAACAATTTGAATATTAATCTTCATTATTATTAGTATCACTATTTTTTAGAGGTTTTGGGACTTTTTTATATGTCTTTAATAGATCCAAAATGTAAAATCTAATACTCAAATGAAATATTTTAATTTGTTTTTCAATTAATCATACTTTTTTACATTAAATAAAAGAGTTATGTTGGTAGAGTAACCCTCAGAAATGAATTACCTATTATTAGATAAAACATAATATATAAATCAAAATAATCATGGAAAATTATCTCAAAAAACAAAATAATAAGAAATTATATTCCTCTTTTAATTATTATTGGTCGAAATGGACATCTCAAAAGGTGGATGAGTTTATTTGTTGTTAAAATGTTATTAAAATTCATTTACAATCATTATAATAAAATTTATAAAATAGAGTATTGTTAACTAGAATAACTGAATTATATAATTCGACCCATAACGAAGCTTCTAATTAGAATACTCACAAGTGATTTAAAAAATGTTTAATTATCAATTGAAATAGACATTCATTTATCATAAACCACATATATAACATCAATTACATTTAAATACCCATGTTATGTTTTTTTATTATAGTTTGAAAAAATTATTTTCTTTATAATAGAGATTGTAAAAACAAAAACAAAACAAATACCATAATAATTACGATTGATTCGGTGTCATGATATGTTCTAGTCCACTCAACATGAAAATAACCCAATACCGATTATTTTATAACAGAATTAAATGATCCATAACCTCTATCATGTTTTATATAAACAAATAAACACAACTGATCAAGGATATAAAAAATATCTTCCATAATTAAATATCAAATAACATATGAGAAATGAATGATAATAGAGTGTTTATCACACTATATTAAAATACAGTAGTCATTGTTTGAGAATAAACAGAGTATAATAAAAACAACATGAAATTTATTCTATAAAATATATAACAGATAATATAATGTTAAAGTATTTTGTGTAACTCATCTTGATCATATTAAGTTAACCAGATGTCTATGAATGTATCTTTGAAAATGATAAACCATATTTTCTAATATTGTTTTAGAAAATAATGTTTTTTGAACGTTCAATGATATTCCATTGTGTATCATTATATCTCTAAAAAATTTGTATTCAATTTATCTACATGTCCATACGAGGCTCTATGTCTAAATGATATATTTTCTCTACACTATCAATTTGATGACATTCATTATTTTTTCCTAATAATCATTTTATTCATAAATGAATTTGATCTATAATTAAGGCTATAAAATATATCCTTCTAAAATTTGAAATTATTCCTCTAATTTTGATAGACACTGTGAGTTGGTCTGAAGGTAATGAGTGGTTAATTTTTCAGATGTTTACCTTATATCATGGTTAATTTTATTTTTCAGTTGACATGGTAACATTTTATTGTCGATTATATTGTTATTAAAATCATATATTTTAGTCGTTTGGTCAGTTTATTTCATCTTGATGTATGCTAATAACTTCATGTGGTAGGCTCATTACTTCATGATGTAAGTTCATTAATTAATGAGGTGGGATTGTCAGAACATCTAGTAGAATTTTTTGTTCATACCGTCACTACAATTCATTGACACACACATAATATTAGTTCAACATGAAGTAAAAATTATACTCCCATGTCACATGATTAATAGGCTGGTCATTTTATAGGGTAAATCCTTCTTTGTAACATCCCACCTAATTATAGAATAAGAACTAACATATCTATTAATATATATGAATTAGATAATAATTTAATTTAAAGTGGATGTTATTTATGAAAACGTATCTCCCAGGAATCAAAGGGTTTCTCTGAAATCATCGATTCCACACAAGACCGAGTTATAATGAAAAATAATATTTTATTAATAATATTATTTTATGTTGTAGTTATCGCCTAATTGGTTTATCAATGGGAATGGTTAAAACTAATTATATTATGTTTACACACACATATTAAATTTTTTTATATTAATCTAACAAATTTAATAGGAATAAAATGAGAATAAATAAAATTTTAAGCATTTAATACACTAATATTTTTAAAAGGTAGCTTTACCAACTTTTGATGGAGAAAACATTTTAAATATAATATTTTTAAACATTAATATTTTATATTTGAAAAAGTAAACTTATTATTTAGAATCAGGTAATCAAAATATTTGGTTAAATTTTTGGTAATTTTCTGATAATATTAATATTTAAATTAATTTTAAAAAATACTATGTTTTGATTCAAAACCAATTTTAATTTAATTTAATTTAATTGATATATTATGATTTTAATTATTTTTATTAAATATTTAGAATTTTTTATCATTTATTTTAATTTTATGTCATTTAAATCATTTTTATATTGAAATGGAATATAGAAACATTATGAACTTTTGAACAGTGTTACTTTTAAAACTTGCTTTCTTGTTTCATCAACGAAAATAATTTTAAAGAATTTTTAGCCACTTTTAAAATTTTAATTTTCAAAAAAAGATTATAAAAGGTTTTAACTAGTGTGAAAAAGTTGATCTAATAGAATCAAATTTATATTTGGTCAATAGTAAATTTAGTAATTGTTTTTGTTAACATGGTTAAGGGTAAATCAAGTAATTAAAGGTAAAAACAGTTATAAATATTTTTAAACTATTATAAAACTTAAAACAATATTATTTGATCTATTATTTTAGAGTAATAAAATCCATGGGCCGAAATTGTGGACTTTGGAAGAGATTTGGCTGACATTATGACATTTATAAACATTTTATTTAATGTAATGACCAAGATGTAATAATCACATCACTCATAACTATACAAATTTTAATATAGGTTTATGTTTGTGATATCTTAAACTATAAATAGTATCCAGAAATACAATATGATTACCTATATCTTGGAATTTTTCTTAATTTTTAGAAAAAAAATATTTAAATTAAATGGATATACAATGATGATGCAATGATTTAATTATTAATAAATGTATATAATAAATGATATTATAAAGAAAAAATGAAAATATTTTGTCATAATAGATTCTATCAAAGAATTTTATGGATTATGATTACATTTTGTTGAATCTTTGATGGAGTTTTTTCAAACATATCTAGCTTGTATGATATTTATAAATTTTCAACTAATGAATAATGTCAAAATTTACACTATTGGAATTTGAAAATATAAAATATTTAATTAATTTTTATAAAATTCATAAAAATGTAATATTTGTACAAAGGTTTAGGATATGTATAAAAGTGTTATTATGGACTCATTCATTGGACTTTTGGCATGTTATGCTAATTAATTATACTCTCAAACTGTAAATTACATGATAAAACAATAAGAATTAATAGTATAGAAATAAAAAGATAACGAAAAAACAATTCATAAATGGTCAAATATTAATTTTATGATAAAATTTATTCCCATAATAATCATATAATAGAAATAAATATGTTTTTAACCCTTTAGAATAAAAATTAATTTATATTAATTGAATACTAATAATAATTCAAGGGGTTCATCTCCCCTCTCCCATAGAAATGAACTCATTACTCTCTGTTATTCAAACCTAAAAAACATTTTGGATCAGTTAATATCTGATCAAATCACATCCTATAATCTCTTACTGACATTATAGAAGCCTTATTTTAGTCATAACACCCTCTTTATAGGTGTTAATATGTTACAAAATGTGCTCATTATAAAGAAATGTTACATTTAAATTTTAGTATTTCTATTCTATTTTTTTCTTCCACTTCGTTAAATTATTTTTTAAAAATCATGGAATAATAAATTTAGTATCCTCAATATACTTAGATCTTATTATGTTAATATAATAAACTAAATACATATACAATTTCAACAAATAGAAAATGATATTTTTGTTTGTGTGTACGACAGACTGCACCCTCGCGAACTCATATAGTTAGATATTCATTTCTGTCACTCAATAAAATTGATAATAATGAAATTCATGTTTTTATAAAATATTAATTACATATTTATCAATATAATATAATAATATATCAGTTATATAGTAACTTTACATGCACATAAAATTGATAACATCATTCGTGTGTATATGTAAACCATCACCTCCACAAAGAGATTAGAATCATTTTTATTCACAACATCACTTGTATGACATATATAATTATTATTATATTAATAATATTAATACAATTCTGGAAATTTAACATAATAATTACCTTATTCCAAAAATTATAAACGAAAAATTGAAACATTACTCATTCGTATGTACGACTTACCGTCTCCATGATTGTAACATTGACAATTTTTCATATCCTTTAATAATTAATTAATTTAAACGTATAATTTATTTATAAAAGGGTGTATTATTTAATTATGATTCTTTGTATATAATGTAATTATGACCACATAGATTATTGACATCATATGAAACCCATTTTCATCTAAAGTACAAAATTTCGAAAAATGATCCAATATGAACATAAATTATTATGTAATTATTATAATATAAAAATAAGTGGTATAAAAAAAATAAACTAGAAATGGATTAAAATAAAGATCATATTAACCTATGATTATTATTTAGGAATATAAATATTTTATTTGATGAGTTTGACTCAAGGTAAGGGATTTCATCTCAATCTCCTTTCATTGAGGCATTTCATGATGATATGAACCTTTATTCTATTATAAGGTGTATATACAACTACTTTGAAATTTCATATCCATAATATATCTGTAATAATTTCAAAGTTTGTTTTATTAAATAAATTATATTGTGGATATTATGATTTACGTGTTAAAGTGGTATGGGACACTTTTATTGTATTAATATTTAATAACCAAATCTTTCTCTCCATATCAATATTCTTGAAATTATTTTATATATTTACATATATAGATATAAAGGGATTATGGAGGAAATTTTATGTCTATTTTAAATTTTTTTCAATGGTTTTCAAAAAGGTATTTTTTTATATTTTCAATGTGGAACATTTCACTTAATTTTAAAAACAACTTTAAAATAACTCGTTCAACTATTTTTATGAAGACCAAAATAATGTTTTTTAACTTATAAGGAATGAATTGATTTGATTGTTTTTTTATCGTATTAATGGTTTGATGCTTCCATTCTGATTTTTATATTTTATTATAAAATAATATGAAATCATTTATGAGTGTCCGACTTTGTAAAAAAATTGATTTCAGTGATGAAAGGTTATTATTATTTTATGCATTATTTATATGGTGTACTTATGTTTTGGTTCCTGAGAAATTTTTAGGTATATGGGTGGTTACATAATAAATTGAGGGCATGTGAGCCCGTGATAGCTCACCAATGAATTGGGTACAATGACTAAGTTAAATAAAAGGGCTTATTCTAATAGATTTAGGGAATATACTACGATGAATATACAAAATGCAACTATGATGGTTACCCCTTTTGTTATTTTTAATGCTACAATGTACGAATGATATGGTTGCCACACATAAGATTTATGATTTATGATTTCAATGATTCATACAAGAATCTTAAGATTTCATGATGTAGGATACAATGTTTATATTTTATGGGTGATGAGTATGATTTTATGAAAATGTTTTCATGAGATTAAAATAATCATGGAATAATGAGATCATTCCTTATTCTATATACCATACATACCTATTTGAGCTCATATAATGTTTTTGAAATGATTCCATAGGGTATAAGGATAGGCAAGAGAATTTATGAATACAAGATGAATGTTATGAATATTATTTTCAGGAAAAAAAATTATGTTTTATTTTAAAATCTATTAGATTATAAAGAAAATTGATAGTTTGTCGGCTTGAATACTTTGTAATAGTTGAGTTGTTATGTATTTATTAATTCCTAATTCTCTAATACAGTAAAACCAAACTGATCCTTAATATTAAATTAATTAATTACATATCTTAACTCAAGATTATGTAATGTTTAAGGATGGTTCCTTACAACTGATCTTAGGAGAAAGGATTAGACAACATTAAGGATTTTGAGTTTTGGTTAAACATATTGTAAGTTTCTATGTCATTTCTATTATTTAAATGATTTTTAATAACATTTTTAGATGGAGGAAAGTCAGTATGAAATGGAAGGCGGAGGATCTCAATAAACATTCCTTTCTCTTTCTGATGGTTTGTTTGGAATAAATATTGCAACATCATTTTTGGATGATTGTGAAACTTTTTCAATAATATAACTCCATTGTGAATAGTTTTATGAGATATCAAACACCTCTTATATACCTCAACATAATTATAGATCATTGACTTCTTTCAATCAAATCCTATTTTCTTAATATTCACATATTTTTTAAAAATGTATATGTGATTATAAATTTTTTTGTTATTTTACCTTATCATAATATGTTGATGCATATTATGATTTTCAAAAAGTTTTTTAGCATGGAGACCCTTGCACAACCTATTTATATTTTCTTTTTTCTTATATTCCTTTTACACATATTTTGGTATTTTAAAAGGAACCTAAATTTAAGTTTTCAAAACAATCGTAGTCTGATTGTTTTATAAAAATAAATACTTTTCAAATATTTTGAAATTATAGGTCATAAAAGTTTATTTTCAAAAATTATTTCTCTTCAAACACCCATATGACCCAAGCTATACTTTGTGTATTAGGAAAAAGGAATCAATTGATTTTGGAAAATTACATTTTTGGAATACGATATTAAGAGTTATCGATGTTATTTGGAGATTAATGTTTAAATGTATATTGGCATAATATGTAATCATATTATTCTGGGGGATTGGGTTTCAATCTTAGTTTATAATTTTTGATATATTTTGAATAAAATTATTTTTTTAATGGTATATGTGGAACTTTTGGTATTACAATTTAAAATTTTGAGATTAAAAGTAGTTTTCATCATCTAATGGTTTATTCTTTTTAGAGAATTATTTTATCTTATCCAAAAAATATTTTTTTGGGTTATCAATTCAATATAGGAGAAATAGAAAGATAATATTTTGTGATATGTGTTTCTTTATACGCCTATTTTAGTGTTTCCGGAATGAATCATTCAACTTGAATACTCGTCATTTAGTGAAAATGATGAGTTTGTAGGGAAATTTCATTAATTGATGAAACTCCACTTTTAATGTAAGTATATTTCCAAATGTTCTTAGTCAATGAATATAATTAATTCTTCTGCTCAATGAAAATGATATCAAAAAATTTTTTTATGTCTAATTATTCTTCTACGAGGTCAATGTCTGTTTAACTGATCATAAAGGTATAGTTTTTTGATTGTTTAATTTCTCCTAGAATAGTATTATATCACTATCCATCAGAACTTTATGGTTAGTTTTTTTCTTCAATATCCTTGTTTTTCAATATGGTACCATATTCTCTATTATCTCAGGTAACCTTTTTAATTCAATTTCTTTCTATCAGAGTAGATATTTTATTGAAACTATTTCCAATGTCTGATTTCAATGAATTAATATTTAAAAGTCAAACCTTAGTTACGGACCCCAAATTTAAAATTGTGAGGATATGTTTTCTAAAATTTGGGAAGGATGTAACATCCAATTAAATTGTAGTATAATAAAATTATATATCTATTAGTGTTTTTGAATTATATTCTAATTATACTTTAAAGGGGAAGTTTTGCCCAATAGGCTATTCAACATGCAACAATGTTTTTCTCAAAAATCTTATGTGGCACACGTGACTCAGTTATATTAAAAAAATAATATATTGTAAATTTTATTAGTTGAAGTTGTAGTAATCACCAAGATTTTGTATCAATAGAAATTAATAGAACTAACTATATTATGTTTATACATTTTTTAAAATGTTTTTACATTTATCTAATAAATTTTATTATTTTTAAATGAGAATAAATCCAATTTTTAGCATATAATACTCTTATATTTTTAAAAGTTTGTTCGACCACATTTTGATGGAGAACCCATTGTTAATATATTTTTTGACAACATAATAATATATATTTTACAAATTAAACTTATTATTTGGAAGTGGGATTTCAAAATTATCATTGGTTATTTTTTTCTTATTTTGCTGATAAAATTCGTATATTAAGGAATAATTAAAAATACTATGTTTTAATTCAAAACATCTTTTCAAATAATTTATTTATATCAATATATTACCATTTTAATTAAATTTAAATCATATTTATATTATGTTTTAAAAATATAATAAAATTGTGTAATTGTAATCAATTTCATATTGAAATTTGAAATAAAACCATTGTGATATTCTGAATGTTGTTACTTTTAAATCTTGCTTTCTCGTTTTGTCATCGAAATTAATTTTAAATTAATTATATCTACTATTGTGTTTTGAATTCTATAAAATGGAAATAAATTTTTGTAATTAGTATGAAAAATTTGATCTAATAGTATCAAATTTTTCTTTTCTAAATATCATCTTTTGTAATAATTTTTTTACCGAAGTTAATGGTATATGAGGTAATTGATGGTTTAAATCATATTATAAATATTGTTAAACTATCCAAAAACTTGTAATAATATCATTGTATGAGTTATTATTTACCAAGAGAATCCTTGGGATGATCCTTCGGCCTTTTGAAGGAACATGGGTGTGATTATGACATTTATAATCATTTTATTTAATGTAAAGACCAAGATGTCATAATCAGGTCTCTCACAACAATAAAATTTTTAATATGGGTCTATATCAGTGATATATTCATCTATAAATAGTATTTAGAAATATAAAATGTTTACCTACATCATGGAAATTTTATTATAATTTCAATAAAATATATAATTAAATTAAATGGATACCTAATAATAATACAATTATTGATTTATTAATGATTTAGTCAAAAAATTACATTATAAATACTAATACAAATATAATTTGAGAGAATTGATTCAATAAAAAAATTTATGGATTAATTTTACTTGTTGCTAATATGATAAATTATTTTTTAGAACTAATTTTTCCAGTATGAACTTTCAAAAAAGTCAACTAATAAACAATTTCAAAATTGAAAGTATTGGTAATTTAAAATGAAAAATATTTTATTAAATGTTATAAAATTCCTAAAAATATAATATTCAGTTAAATGGTTATTATAAGTCAAAAAATTCCATTTCTAACATGTTTATTGGACATTATCTTTTTATGGTAATTATTTTAACTCTCAATGTGTAAATTATATTATAAAAAAGTAAGAGTTTAGAGTGTTAAAATAAATATATAAGAATTATAAATGATTAAAATCATGTATAATTTTATATTTATGATTAAATTTTAACCAATAATCATCCTATTTTCTAACTAGATATGTTTTTACCATTTTTTAATTGATCATGAATTTATATTAATTTAATACTTTTAATAATTCTAAAGTTTCCACACCCATCTACAATAAAAAAACCCACTCCTCTCCATTTACCAAATTTCAGAAACCTTTGGATATACCATTTTCTACCCAATACTGATCCTAGAATCTCTCCCCACATTCTTGAAAATTAATTTCAGGCAAAATAGACTCTTTATAGGTGTTTAGTTGTTAAGAAATGTGATCATCTGAAGGAAAGATAATGTTTTTATTTTATTATTTCTATTTTATTTACCCCCCCCCCCCTTCGTTAAATTCCACTTCAATCTTGATGAAATAATAACAACATTATCCTAAATATATTGATATTTTAATAAGTTAATATCATCAAATAAATCCATCTATAATTTCCTCAAATGGGATAAGAACTTTTCATTCCTGTGCATAGCCGACTTCAGCCACTAGAACTGATATAGTTTGTTTTTCATTAGTGTCTATCATGATTGGTCATAGTGATAGAATTAATGTTTATAAATAAAATTAATGAAATATTTATCATTATAATAGAATAATATATGAATTATTATTTTTACTTTCCTACCACATGAAATTGATAACATCGTTCATGCGTACATGTGAACTGTCACCTCCACGAAGCGATGTGAATAATTTTTATTCACCACATCATATGGATGATATATATAAATATATTTAAATGATTATTATGATTTTAATAATATTATTATTCTTATTTAAAGGTGAAATAATAATTATATTATTTTCTTAATGATCAATGAAAAATGGAAATATTTCTCATGCGTACGTAAAGCAGACTATCTCTTTGAGTATAAGGTTGATCATTTTTCATATATATATTTAATGAATTGATTTAAATATATAATTGATATAGAATAGTTTTTATTATTTAATTATTTTTATAATAGTGATGATGGACTTCTGACCATAGGGTCTATTGACATCAAACCAAGTACATTTTCGACTCATGTACCGAATGTCGACCAAACGTCGGATATAAACTTAAATAATTGATTAATAGTTATGCAATGGAAATAAGTGATATAAAAAGAATAATAAAATTTAAAAAGGTTTTAAATTAGGTATAAATTAACCTATATTTGTTATTCAAAATTATAAATAATTTTCTTGAAAAGCTAGACACAAGGTAATGGTTTTCATCTCAATATTCATTCATTGATGAATTTCTAGATGATATAAACATTTATTAAATTATAAGGTATATATTTATCTAAAATGAAGATTCATATCAATATTATATTATAATCATTTTAATTAATTTTCTAAATGCATTATTCCATGTAGATTATGATTTAAATTTCCAAATTGGAATGGGAAACATTGAATATTTAATTTTTTAATTATAAAATCATTTTCTCCACATAAATAATCATGATATTATTTTAAATATTTATGTATATGGATATAAAGGGATTATGAAAAAAAAATTATGACTACTTTTAATTTCATTTAATGGGTTTTAAAATGGAATATTTTTAGTTTTTTGTTTCAGAATGATTTTATTTCTTTTAAAAACCTTCATAAAGTTACTCTTTAAGTTATTTCAAAAAAATCTAGAAATATTGTTTTTTATCTTATAAGGAATGAATGGATTTTCACAATTTGATTTCTATTTAATTTTTTATTCTTCCTTTACATGTTTACCATTTTATATTCCAATATTATTTTTTCATTTATTAGTGGAATATTTGTATAAATGAATTATGATTTCAAAGTAGAAAAGTTATTATTCGTTCATGCGTGATTTATGTGTGGTTTATAGGTTTTGGTTCTTAGGGATTGCTTATGTATGCAGGTGCTTATATAATAAACCAAGGGTGATTAAACTCGTGATAGCCCTCCAATGCATTGGGTAATGAGAGAGAGTTAAATGCTAGGGTTTCTACTAAGTGCTTTAGGGAATATATTATGATGGGTATTTCAAATGTAACCACCTATGTAGCTATGGAAGATACAGCGAAAGATTGATATGTATGCCACAATGTTCCTTTATGATTCATGATTTATTTGAGTTTTAATAGAATATTGTTATTTAATGTTTTAATATAAATGGATTATGTTTTATGGGTGAAAAGAATGATATTGTGAAAATATTTTCATGAGTTTAGAATATTAAATGACTAACGGTCTCATTCATTATACTCTATCCCTTACTAAGATTTTTATCTTCATCCAATGTTTTTGAAATGTTTTCCATAGGGTATAAGGATGTTTAATATAATGTAAGAATACAAGATGAATGTTATGAGTATTTTCATCATGAAAATTAATTCATGTTTTATTTTAAAATGTTCTAGATTATAAGGAAAACTCATAGTTTGTTGACATGATTACTTTGTAATAGTTGTGTTGTTTTGTAATTTTTATGGAATAATTCTCTAGAAATATAAACCTGAAAAGATCATCAATGTAAATGATTGTAAATTATTTAATTAACTCTAGATTATGTAGAGAATATTGAAGATTCATTGCATTAGGTATTAGATGAAAAGGAATAATAATATATAGGGATTATGAGTTTTAGTTAAACATACGGTATGTTTATATGTCTATTATTTTAGTTAAATCCTTGTTCAGTAACTTTTTCATATCGAGCAATGTTGGTTAAAAATTGATGTTGGAGGATCTCAAACAAAATTCCTACCTCTTCATGATGACTTTGTTGTAATAACTATTACAAAGTCATGTCCGGATCATTCTGAATATTTTTTTAGCATAAAAATTTCTTGAAAATAGTTGTATGAGATATCAAACAACTTTTATATACCTCAATTCCATCTTGGATCATGGGTTATTTTTAATCAAATTATAATTTATCAATATTCCTATATTTTTTAAAAAAGGTAAATATATTTGAAGAATTTTTAAATATTTTACCATATCACAATAGTGTGAACCGAATTATAATTTTGAAAAATATGAAAAAGAAAGAGGCCCTTCTGTAGCCTCTTAATTTTTTTTATTTTAACTTATAGACTTTTATAATATACTTATGGTATTTTAAAAGGCTCGTTTCTCGAAACATTAAAAAACAATCTTGGTCCGAATGTTGTATAAAAATGAAGTATTATATGATGTTTTGAAATTATATGTCATATATGATTGTGTTCCAAAACGATTTCTCTATAAACACCCATACGACCCAAAGTTATACAAGGTGCATGTGTACAATTGAATAATGTTATTTTGGAAGTTACATATTCAGTATGAGATATTAAGAGTGATCGATGCTATTTGCAGGAAAATGTAAAAAAGTTATCTTGGATGGATAGGTCATACAATTAATCAATGATTTTTTTTCAGAATTAGTTTGGAATGTTCAGAGTGATTTTGAAGACAATTATTTATTGAATATTCTATGTTGAACTTTTAGTAACGTCCCTGGTCCAGGTGCCACACAACAGGTGCACCGAAACCGGTTGGTTAAATGACCTCAAGCGCATTTCCCCAAACTCCAGAGGCTGCCGGTTAGCAGTGAGGGCCTAGATCTGATAGTGGGGAAACTATGCCCTCATTTTTCAAAGTGTAGCGCAGTAGAAAAATATAACCATACACAAAAGAGGAAGCAGTAAACAAAAAAGAGAAAAAATGGAAAACAGAACTAGTGGTAAAAGATAATCAACAATCATATATAAGATGATACCACATGACCCTAATTCTATGAATGCTTCCAGAAAGGATACAAGGAAATCTAATAAAATACATGACCAGGTACAAAATACAGAAAAGAAAAACCATAGTAGTGAAATAGGAACTCATCAGCATCGCAAGCCTAAGCTCGGTCCCATGCTCACCCACTCCTCTGCCAAAATCATGTACCTATATAGGGACACTTTCCCTTATCGACACCTGCAACAATATAATCTGTTTGGGCCCAAGATATGACCCAAACAAGGTGTGAAAAATAAATCCCAGTTGAAAACCACCAAAGGATCATGCCCAACTGTCAGTGAAAATGTGCAACAGTAGTATGTAACAAAAAAAGTAGTAAGCTAGGACGAACCAAAAAGCAGCCACTCCTACCGGTTCCATTACCATTTAATTTTTATTTAACCATTCACTATAATAAAGTTATATGTTCTTGAGACCTGCCCTCAACTGAAAATCTCATATACAGTGCCAATAAAAAATCCAAAATAGGTTATCTAACAAGTAGAAGGTAATAACAAAACAAAGAATGTTCTTTATCTTGGAAGGTATTACATAAGAAATCAATACAATGAATATTCTAGTAAACGTTGTCCTGAAACATACAAGTACTTTCTCTTAGGGAACTGAAATGAAACCCTCGGGACTGTCCTCAATCATAACAAATATTCCTCTCAGGCATACGAGCTATCACCCACAGGCACAGAAGCTACTACCCACGGGAATAAGAAATATTTGCCTCAGGCTAAATGAAACACTACCCTCATGATAAGAAAAAAATGCCCTCAGGCTAAACAAGTAACGAGACCGATCCTAACACAGATGCAGGCAATTTAAATATGTTTCCTCTCATGAAAACTCAGACATTCTATAATCACTGCATACCCACGGGTATCCTAGACAAATTTCTAAATAAGGGAAACACACACACGAGGTGTCTTTGGTTCAAAGTAATGATCCCATAAAACAGTGTATACATGTTTATTAGAATATCCATGAAACTATAGATATCTTAATCACTAAGGCCTCAGACCTACGATACCCCAAATATGGGGACATAGCACCATGGTACTCGAAATCAACTCAAAAGTTAGAAATAAACACCAGACCACCTACCTCGATCTTCTCTGATCGATATATGCGAACGATGCCTCCAGAAACAACCGAGAACGACATAGATCTGGAATGAACATTTATCTGTTCAAACTCAAATAACATTCCATCGGGAATGAATTGGAAGGAAATACTCAATGATAGAGAAGACATTACCCGCGTGGTCCAAACGAGATTGTCGGTGGAAGAATCTGATTCTTGGTGAGTATTCGGGAGCTCCTCCAATCCCCAACCACCTCTCACAGTGCTCATATGGAGTATCCTGCCTACTCTATGGAATGAGGTGGCTAATTCTTGTTTTTATCTAAATAAACTACACGGCATGTACTCTTAAGTACACGGCGTGTAATTTATTTTTAACTATTCACAGGTGGCAACTCTCCACCACCTTACTGTTCATCTGCCGAGTAATTACTAGGTGTGTAATATTAAGTACATGGCATGTAGTAAGTTTTTACACCCTGAATTTTTGACAAGCATACACGCCCTATATTCGTATCCCACACAGCCGAAGTACATGGTGTGTAGAAAGATACATGGTGTGTACCAATAAATTTATTATTTTCCCACTTTTTTCTTATTTTCTCAAAAACATTAATGGGAACGGAAAGGAAGAAACCTGTACCCCAGGAATAAGAACCTGTTTCTTACAAACGTCCCCCTTAAAGAAATCTGTCCCCAAATTTATTTTCCAAGGGTGATGAAGATAATGCTGAGAACAACTCTAGCCAATGAGCATGTACGTCGGTCTCCCACTTCCAGGTTTTATCCTTCACTCGACCATGCTACTGTAGCAATCGTATGAGAGGAACTGACCGTCCATAGAGAACCATCATGCTCCTATAAACAATACAAATTGGATGCTCCTCAAAGGATGTATCAACCTAATGTTCAACATCCTTGGGCTGAAAGATGTGAGGCAGGTCTGAGTGATAATGGTGTAGCTGAGATACGTGGAAGACTTCGTGCATGGATTGATACCTCTGTGTTATCTATAATAGATAGGAAACCAGCCCGACTCACCCATGAATATCTAACCACCCACATACCTCAGTGAAAGGTTACACGGTCTATTGATCTTCTAGGGTCCCATCCTTGGTGAAACACTTAAGAAAACCTGATCCATGACCACGAACTCCAATGGTCATCTCTGGTGATCAACATAAGATTTCTGAAGAGACTATGCTGTAGTCATCCGCTTCTAAATCAATTGGACCTACTCCGATGTCTCCTACAAAAGACATTGTCCTAGTAAAGATTCCTCACCTTCCCCCAACCAGCACAAGGCTGATCAGAATGGCTTACCATATAGGGCCTCATAAGGTTCCATCTCAATTGATTCCTAAAAAAAATTATTGTAGGAAAACTCAACCAGGGGAATGTGCTTCTCCCAAGAGCCCCCAAAGTTCAGGACACATGAATGAAGTATGTCCTCTAGCCCCTATATCGTAGGCTCTGACTAGCCATTGGTCTTAGGGTGGTAAGATGTGATCAGAAGAACATTTGTTCCCAGTGACATCTGAAATCTCTTCCAGAAATGAGACATAAAATGGGAATCCCTATTGAGAATGATAGAACGAGTGACCCCATGAAGACATACTACCTCTCAGATATACAACTTCATGAGCTCGTCTACACTGAAGGTCTCATTGATTGGAAAAAAGTAATCTACCTTTGTAAGTCTATCCACAACAACCCACATGACATCATTACCTCTAGGTGACCTCGGTAACTTAGTCACGAAGTCCATCGCGGCATTATCCCATTTCCACTCCGGGATGGGTTACTATTGTAACTGTCCGGCTGGCATCTGATGCCCCGCCTTCACCTGATGACTGGTGGAACATCACGTAACAAAACTAGATACTTCTCTTTTCATACCCGGCCACCAATACTGGCGTCTCATGTCACAGTACATTTGGGTAACTCTGGGATGCACTGCCGATGATGAAGCATGAAATTCCAACATCAAATCCTCATGTATATCCTCTCGATCCTACACTCATCCATGGATATGCAGTTCCTCATCAACGCTTATCGTCCAACTAGGAGGAGGGTCTTCACTTACAACCGACTCCCATAGAAATAGGCCTTATAAATCGCATAGTTGTCTCATCATCACTCTATCCAAGAGGGTAGAAGTCACAAATAAGGATGAAAGATAGGTTTTCCCCTAAATGTTGTGCACCTCCAAATGCATCTCAAAGAACAATTCCATAAGCTTCCACTCACCACTGGCCTCCTGCACTTCCTGTATCTGAGTCCTCCTACTCAGTGCATTAGTCACTATGTTACAGTAACAGGTGTTTAGGAAAGCTCAAAGTCGAAGTACTAATGCTATTCAACCAACCTCCACTGTCTCAAAATTGAAGCAATGTTGAGTAAAGATATAATTAAGACTTCTATGGGTTGTAAACACCAGAAAATTTCATCCCAAGAGATAATGTCTCCAAAAGAGTAACGCATGAACAACTGCAGCCAAATCGTGATCATGCATCAGGTAATTCCTCTCAAGGATCCCCAACTACCGAGACACGTATGCAACTAATCGATTGCCCTGCATCAACACTACTGCTAGCCCAATACATGATGCATCACAGTAAACTATATATCCCTTCCCTTGCTTTGGAAGTATTAGGACTAGTGTTGATGTCATCCGTTCCTTTATCTCTTGAATTGATCTCTCAGAAGCTTCGGACCAAACGAACTTCATACCCTTCTTAGTCAAACCCGTCAATGGCACTGATAAGTGGGAGAAGTCTTTATAAAGAACCTATAGTAACTGAACAACCCCAAGAAACTCTGAATTTCAAACACGTTCTTAGGCTGTTCCCAAGATACTACTACTCTCACTTTCTATGGGTCTACTAAAAGTCCTGCCTCTAAGAAAATATGACCCCAGAAGTGTATGTGGTCTATCTAAAAGTGTCATTTCTAGCGATTATCATATAACTGATACTCCTTCAGTGTACTCAGTACGATCTCAAGATGAGTGTCACGGTCATGTCGAGTGTGATAGTACACCAAGATATCATCCACGAAGACTACCACAAATGAATCCAAACATTGGTGGAAAAGATGATTCATTAGATCCATGAAAACTACTGGCATGTTTGTGATTCCAAACAACATAACCATGTACTCATATAGACCATATCTACTCCGAAAGGCTGTAAGCAGAATGTCTGATGGTCTAACGCGCAAATGATGATATCTGAATCTCAATTCAATCTTCGAGAACACTCGTGCTACTAGAAGATGATAAAAAATATCATCAACCCTTGCCATGAGATATTGGTTCTTAACAGTCAATTGGTTTAGCTTCTGATAATCCATGTAGAGTCTTATGGTATTGTCTTCCTTCATCGCAAACAAGAAAGGCAAACCCCAAGGAGATGTATGGGGTCAGAAGAAACTGTTAGCTTGTAACTCTTATAACTACCTCTTGAGCTCATGTAATTCTAGCATAGCCATCCTATTTGAAGGAATGGACACTGGTTCCGCTTTTGGAACATGCCCTATAAATAAATCCACATCTCGTTCCGGAGGTAGACAAGAAAAGTCATCCTGTAAGACATCCCTGAAATGATTGACTGCTGGAGGGAAATACTTCTGACAAGTTTCCCGGTCATCCAGATATAAAATCGCAATCTGGTCTATCACTCCACCTCAACCATGATTATTGGGTCCACCTCGGGTCACTTGGACATCCCATTCACCCTTGTGTAGAAACTCTTCGCCCTATGGTGACATGAAACTGACCCTAAAATGATAGCAATCTACAAAGGCTCGAAAGGGTACCAACTAGTTGATCCCCAGAATGACATCGTATCCTGTCATCTCTATGACATAGAGATCCCATAAAAAGTGACACCCACCAACCACTAGGGGGAACTCCTTGCACTGAAACACATCTACCGTTATAATTCCCAACGGAGTGTCTAGAATCATAATATAAGAATAATAAAAACACAATGCCCAAAGCTCTCCACAACTGGCACAGATATAAAGCTATGTGTATCACTAGTATCGAAAAGTACTGAAGTCAATACAGAAGCAACTAGAATAGTACCTCGAACCGTGGAAGGTCCGAGATCCTTATTTTGTTGGGTCTATTGCACTACATATGTCTTCCCAGTTTCGCGGCCCTATGACACAGCTTGGTTACCCTGAGCTAACCCGCCATGTTGTCCTTGAGATCCTGGTGTCTGGATACCATGGCCATAACCACCACCTCGGCCTGAAAATCTTGATGTATTCCATTTCCATGACTTCTATGAAGACACTGGCCCTGTTCATGCATTCAAGGTCTACACAGAACCCCTCTCACAGATCGCTGGTGTAAACGCCATGCAAAAATGCTGCAGATGACCCATCCTATCATAATATCGGCACTCTACTAGGTCTTCTAGACATTGTGGTATCTTGTGTCTCTATTTAACACACTCGTAGAACATGATCTATCCACTTGACAAGTTCTTCTGTCTAGTACTACCTCCATGAGAGAAATCCATTAGCCTTTTTATATTACTGGTAGAAATAGTACTAGAAACTGGTGCCAAACCGCCATGGCCTGCACCACTAACTTCCTGTTGGTTCTGCTCAATAGTCAATGCATGGTTCACAATATCATGCATTGTAGGAAACAAAAAAAAATTCCCCAGTTCTTGGATGAAATATCGAAGACCAGCCTCAAATCATCTATCCCTCAACGTCTCGTCACCCACCAGAATATGTGCCAAACATTGTAGCTTGGTGAAGCGGGCAAGAAAATCTATCATTGACATCGCGCCCTGCCGCAGATTTATGAACTCTCGAGCTCGATCTTCCCTTAGCATATCTGGAATGAAAAATTCATATAAGACTGCCTAAAAATCTTCCCATTCCATGGCATGGTGATGCTCAGTCTGGTTGGTAACATCCCACCATCTCTTGGTGGAATCACATAGCATGTAAGTATCAATCTTGACCCTCCTCCGTGGAGGCGTCTCAAGATACTCGAGGATAGTTTTCAATGATTCCATCCATGACTCCACAGCATGTGGTCCACCATCCCATGAAAACGTAGGTGGATGTTGCTGCTGGAATATATGTGTCAGCTCTGTAATAGATGTGGCAGCCAGCGGTTCTCCCTAGAAGGTCTGCATGAACTGCATGCAACCCTCACGAAATTACGCATCAACACTTGTGTCTTGTATAACGGTTGGCACCACATCTAACACTATTTGAGGATACATTGGTAGCCTATGGCCTACTATCTCTGGAGTATAATCGTTTTTGCTCTCTGCGAGAACAACTGGTGGTCATCTTGGTGGAATTACTCTACAAGGTCAAACACATGCCTTAGATTAAGATCATCAGGGACCAAGAACTGGAAACGTAAGAAGGGAGTAGGAGAAATAAATCATTCATGTTTTTCAAAACAGGACTACATGGCGTGTATAATAACTATATGGTGTGTTCCCTTAAGTCTTTAACATTGGAATGTACTTCTACCAGAACTGGTCATGTATCCCCCCAAACACACGACATGTTATCCGAACACATGGCATGTACATGAATTTTCTTCGCTTGCCTAAGTCCTTATACAGGCTAAGACAAGGGGATATATTTTGGATGAGACTAGACGGTGTGTATAATGCACCCGTAAGCCATTACATGTTCTTGTTCTAAAGCTGGTCTGGGTGTGTCTGAACCCTCAGAACAAGACATGTTACACCCGCACTTGGCGTGTACACTACCCCGTCTCCCTAGACACATAGCCAAGTCTACATGGTCTATTAACGATCAATATTATAGGGTGAGTCCCACATGTACTCAATGTGTACTAGACGAGCTTCGCCGACCCATGTTGTTTGTGATACGGCCTGATACGCAGCTCACACTACACAGCGTGTTCAAAACAGACACGGCGTGTACAAGAACATGTAACACTGACCCGTGTTGTTAGTGACATGGCTAGATACCCAGATTAAAATACATGGTGTGTTTAGATTTGACACAACATGTTTAATCAATGATTTCTCCCTCCTTTTTGTTAGTCACACGGCAGACACAGGGTCCACACGACAAGACGTGTACATCTGTTACACGGTGTGTTCCCTCAAGAGCTTCATTATCCCGTGTTTCTGCCTACACAGCCTATAACATGGTTAGACACTACACGACATGTACGTAAGGTACATGGTGTGTACTGAAAAATTTTAATATCTTCCCGAACAGAAGATTACATGGCATGTAGTTAGAAATACACGACGAGTATTCTAGTTATTTCTGAAAATTAAGCCTAAAAAACAACTCTATATACCCCTTTTTATTTAATTTCTAGTGTTTTTATGCCAAATTCCGATTTGTGGGGGGCCATAATCCACGAGAGCTAATGATTATCCCCCCTACATTTCACATTATAATACAAAACGTAACCAATGGATGGATCATGATCTGCTAAATTCCGGTCCAAGAGAGCCCATACTTCTCAGGAACTAATATTTAGCGTCCATCAAACCAACCGTAACATGTACAATTATCCTATCAATAGTTGGTGTATCTATAATGGTACCTATCACAACAACATTCATTTTCTAAAACATCATCTATCACAACAACATTAAATTTCTACTGCACCTCATGACATGGGAACTATGCATGACATGTGATTCAAACATGTGCCTAAATGATGCAAGAGATGGAATACCCTCATCTCATCGGGTTGGGACTAAATATAACCCCATATAAAAATATAAAAAGAACACCACATGTGTGTCACCCAATGGTGAAAATTATATCAACTGTAAAAGTGAAAAATCAGTAAAATTCAACATGAGGTAAATTGGCTTTTCCCTGTACACGGGTTAGCTACTCCTGGGAACAACTTGTTACCAAGTACCAATTCAATCCTATCCTTGACTATACACTCTATAAATAAGTCAATGAAAAGAAATTCATTTGATACAACTCTGTAACGTCCCGGATCCGGGTTCCACACAACGGGTGCCTGAACCCGGTCTGTCATATTTTAATGAATATTGAAAAATACTATGTTTTAATTCAAATTTTTTTCTCATATTTTATTATTATAATTAGAATATCATTTTAATTTGTTTTTATTTATATTCATAATATTTTCTTACAATTTAATCCATTTTTTCACTAAAATCATTTTAATAATGAAATTGGATATAAACCCTTTTTGAACATTTAAAATGTGTTACTTTTAAAACATGCCTTATTATTTCATCGAAAAATTATTTTTAATTTAATTATAGACACTATTTTGTTATTAATTTTGAAAATTAACAAAAAATGTTTTAATAAGTAGGAAAAATGTGATCTAAGGGGCTCAAAATATTTTTTTGGTGAAATGTAACTTTGGTAATTTATTTTATTACCACTGTTAATGGTAAATAGAAATATTAAGGCTAAAATAATATTATAAATATTATAAAAATACCATAACACATTTACTAATCATAATTTACAAATAATTATCAACCAAGAAAACCCTTGGTTCGAAATCATGTCCTTTGAAAGAAACTTGGGCATGATTATGACATTTATAAGCATTATATTTAAAGTAATGTTGAAGATGTCATAATTATGTCTCCCATAACTATATAAATTTTAACATGGGGTTAAATAAGTGATATATTAGACTATAAATAGTATTTAGAAAGGTAAAATGATTAACAATATCATTGTTATTTTTTATTTATTTTTGGAATATAAATAATTAAATTAAATTGTTACACAATGATGATGTATAAATTTCACTATTAATGAAAGAATAAAATATACGATATTAATAATATACTAATTTTAATATAATTTCTGAGAAATTATAAAGTCCAAAAAATTTCATATTTCATTTTAATTGTTTGTGATAATTTAAATTAGTTGTTTCAAATTTATCGTTCGATTATGATATTTTTAAAAAGGGAAATTAAATAGTTTAAAATTTTACTCTATTGGTATTTTAAAATAAAAAATATTTTATTAAATGTTAGAAAATTATAGAAAATAATAGGTTTTATGAAATGGTCATGATAAGTCTAAAAATGTCATTATTAACTCGTTCATTGGTAATTTTTCATGTTATTGTAATTATTTTAACTATTAAAGTTTATATTATTTGATAAAACATTAAGAGTTTCCAAAGTTCCCATAACCGAGTGCTAAGGGATCCTTCTTGGCATCCAAGAGACCTATGTTCAAAACCGGGTGGAGGATAATTTCTTGGTATTATTGCAGTTATTGTTGCAGGATTGTAGAAGTTACTGTTTGATTCTGTAGCAGCATAAAAAATTCACTTGAATTGGGGCTTTGGGCCACCAGTTTGGGACTATGGGTCTCATGGGCCATCGGGTCATCAAATACCTTTGGGACACAGTGGCTTCGGGCCACCTATACCATGCAGTATCCCAGTTCACACAGAACAGGCCCCAGAAGAGGATCATAGTAACAAGAGTTGCAGCCACTAGAAGCAGAGCTAACCCGATTGGAAGAAAGAGATGGTTTGGAATTTACCATAGGGACTAGGCATAATGCTTCTTTGTATAGGGAAATTCAAGATGATCAGAAATGCAAGGTGGGAGATAGGTGATCAATGACGCAGAAGATGGGGAGGGGCAGTTCAAGCTGGTTGGGCCTATAGGTCATGTATTGGTCATGGTATGCCTTTGGGCCTTTGGGTCATGTATTTTGGGTTAGTTGGGCCTTGTCAATTGGGATTACGGGTAATGTATGGGTTCCCCTTCTACCCTCAAAAGGGGGATTATCCATAATAAAATAAAAATTAAGGCCTTAGGGACATTCAGGTAAAATAGTATGTATTAAAAGGGTTAATACAAATATATTAGGATAAAAAATTATTCAAAACATGTCTAATTCTAAGTAGATGATTATATTTTGACCCATAAATATCCCATATTCAAAATACATAATTCACTACCCATTTAGACTCAAAAATTCATTTATATTAATTTAATACTTTCTATAATTCCAAGGGTAACCCTCCCATCTCTTACAAAAGGAACCAATTTCTCTCTCTTACTCACATGTCAAAAACCTTTTGAATCATCCATGATCAACCAAAAACCCATTCCTATAATCCCTACACAAATTATTTAATACTTATTATAATCATAACACCCTCCATATAGGTTTTATTAGGTTATGAAAAGTGACCATCTAAAGGAAAGGTGATGTTATTATTTGATTATTTATATTTTTATTCTTCTACCACTTACATAAATTCTTCCTTAATAACGATGAAATAAAAAATTTAGAATCCTCAGTACAATGATATTTTATTATGTTAATAAAATAACCAACATCTGCCTCCAATTTCATGATATGGGAAATAATATTTCCATTTTTGTGTACGATAGACTACCGCCTCGCAAACCAATATAATACATTTTTTCATTGTCGTCTCTCAAAAATGGTGATAATGAATGAATTAATTTTAATATATGATATGAATGAAATATTTATAATTATAATAGAATAATATATCTGTCAAATTCTTACTATACATGAATATAAAAATGATAATGTTGTACGTACCAACGGGTAAACAATTACCTCCACAATGTGATGTTAACCATTTTTTTCACAATATCACATGTATGGTATATATATAAGTATATATAGATTATTATTATTATATTAATACAATTATTATAATTATTAAAGGATATAATAATAATTAACTTATTTACATAATGGTAAATGAATAATTCAAATGTTACTAATGTGTATGTACGACATACCGTATTAATGATTTTAAAGTTGTTCATTTTTCATTTTCATGTTTAATAAATATATTTAAAGATATAATTAATATATAAAATTTATTACTATTACATGAATGTTATTCTGGAGAATATGAAATTATGATGACATGGATTATTTCCATCATACAAAGTTTATTTTCGACTGAAGTGCCGAATATCGACAAAACTTTTGATATGAACATAGATTATTTTATAATTATTATAACATAGATATAAGTGATATGAAATGAATAATAAACATGGAAAATATTATCAAGAATGTATAAATTATTCAGTGATTTTTAGTTATGAATATTAATATTATACATGATGGGTAAGACCCAAGGCACGGTATTTCTTCTCAATATCCATTCTCTACGGAATTTCAGGATGATATGATCCTTTATTATTTCAAAAATAGTATATAAAACAACCATTAAAATTAATATCAATATTATATATTTAATAATTTTAATTATTGTTTTGTTAAATTTATTATTTCATTAAGATTATGATTAAAATGATCAATGTGGAATGGGTCACTATGACTGTTTAATGAATTATATATCTAATATTTTTCTCCCTATCAATATTCTTAATTTTATTTTACATATTTTTATATATAAATATAAAGAGTTTATGAAGAAAATTTTACTCCTATTTTTATTTTAAATCAATTATTTCCAAAAAATAACCATGTTATGTTTTTTTACATAATGTTTGAATTTATTTTAAAATTTTCATTAAAAGTTACACTACTAACTTCTTTTACAAAATCAAAAGAGAATTATTTTAAATTTTAAGGCATGATTTGATATTCACACTTTTATATCATAGTAATGTTTTAATGATTACATTTCAAATTTTACATTTTATATTCAAATAATATGTTTTTATTAATGAGTGCACAACATTATAAAAATGAAATGTGATTTCAAAGTGGAAAAGTTAATCATATTTTGTGCATGAGTTTTTTTTTCTATATATGTTTTGGTTCATGAGAATCGTTTAGGAATACGGGTGGTTTCATGATAATCCTAAGGTGGGTGAGACCGTGATAGCTCTCCAATGCATTGGTTATTAATATAGAGTTAAATGGTAGGGTTTCTCCACAGAGATATATGGAATATATTGTGATGTGTATTACCAATATAAATATGATGGTTACTCTTGATATAATTGTGAATGATACAATGCATAAATATTATTGATGCCACAAGTTGGATTTATGATTTAATATTTCTATTACTTTTATATAAATCTTATGATTTCATGAGGAAAGATATATGGTTTATATAATATTATTGAAAATTATGATTTTAAAAATATGTTGTCATGAGTTTAAAATATTCATGGACTAATAGTTTCATTCCTTATTTTACATCCATTAATTAGATTTTTTTTTTCATAACATGTTTTATAAATTTTTACCACATGGTGTTAGGATGCGTAAGAAAAATGATTAAAAAAAGATTAATGTTATGAAGAATTTTATCATAAAAAATAAATAATTTTTTAATTTTAAAAGATTTAGATTATATAACAAATGGATAAAATATAGTCCTAACTAATTTGTAATAGTTGAGTTGTTATGTAATTGTATCGATTAAATCTCTAAAAATATACCTGAAAATATCCTCAATGTGAATTTTTGTTAATTCTTTACATTACTCAGGAATATGTTATGTTTATGGTTGGGTACTTATATTATTAGAGTCACTAGAAATCCAATTTTTGGTATGTTCAGTACACATGAGGTTATATGGATAATAATAATGGTCAGGTCCTAAAAAATCAAAATCAACTAATCTGATTCAAGGTCACTTGAATATACATGTATCTAGTTGGAGTAAAACATTAACACAAACACATGACAATCACATTCAGTTAGAATTATTCATGCAGTTGGTTTATTACACATATAGTAGTTTTTTATGGTTAATTGAAGACATATCCATTATTATATGTTCTTCCATAAAAATTATATTTTGAAAATTCATGAAATTCATTATAGAAATAATAAACAAGGTTTGTGATAATTGTAATAATGTAGTACTAATCTAATAAAAAAATTGATATATATAAAACATAATTCCTTTACATAAATTGTATTTTTTCATCTCTATGCATAGATCTAATTGATTTTTTATAATCTATGTGTTGAATAAATTGATATATTTACAAATCTCTTCATTGACATTATTATGGATAGCTTTGTTCAAACAATATGGTTTACATAATCTTGATTTTTTTTGTATTCGTATCTTTTTATCAAGGGATTGGGAGTATTTTCTCATTTTCTTAACATTCTCAGACCATGGTATATGATATACTACTATGAGGAATATTTAGACATAATATTTCGTCTTATCCTAACATCTTGATTCCTCTTATGCTTCTATATTATTTTTAATCATATTTTCATTCCATGTAAATGTTTCGTCACATTATTATACTATAATGATTTATGACACATTAATTTTTTTTGGTTCATCAGCGATTAACAATTCATATATTTCAAAATTCCCTAAGGAATTTAAAGGAAGAATTTATTTTGGAGAATTGATTTGTGTATAATTAAATGTGTGATATTAAATAAATATTATATATTAACATATGTATGTAGATACTATTTCAATACACTAAACCAGTGTTATGTATATTTCATGTTTATTTTGGTGATAAAATGTTAAAATTTGGTTAGGAGGGTAATATATATACATGTTTTTCATAGACCATCTATATTGAAACTATGTATTGTTTTAGAAATTTTTATAAATTAGGATAACAATTATAAGAGGACTCATCTTTTAGCAACCCATGATTTTCCAATATAATCATATAATGAAATTAAGGTGATGTAAAAAAGAAATATTATGTCTCATTTTCATATATATATGATTATTTACTAGGATTTTTAAAAGGTATTATTTTTTTATATTCATGATATCAATTTTTTCATTACATAATTTGAAACCAAATCTGAAAAGTGAGGATAATGATAGGTATTCGCATTAAATATGAAAATATTATTTTATTCTTATTATATTCATTCCATCAAAATATTCATAATAAATAAAACTATTGATTCATATATTAAGTTAAGGGATATTAAATTATTTAAGAAAAACAATGGAGTTTTATGAATTCAACCAATGTATATTATCCTTCTATGATTATGGTTTGATATAGGATTACTCAAAGAGATCTAGTTATTCCACCATTTATATAATTTGATTTTATAACAGGTATAGATTGTATCATCCTAAATAGAGATCATATCGGTTGTTCAGATAGGGAAATATCATTTCCGACCATGAAACAATCCAAGATCATATATCAAAGTTATTATGATGATGAACTCTCTTTGGAAAAAATTAATAATAAGATTATTAATACCCAATTATGTAGGATATATGGGAAAAATTATTATGCTAGAAATAAATATTACTTAAAAAGATTTTTTATGTGAAAATATTAATATATTTCCAAAAGAAATGTTTATTATTACCTAGAATGTGAGGTTGAGTTTTTATTGAAATCATACTCGATTGTATGCCCATATCAAAGAGTCTTTATAGAATATATCCAGTATAATTTTATAAATTGAATAAATGAATTCAAGACAATATCTAGAATCATTTAACATACCTATGTTCGTTATAGTGGGGTTCCCCAGTCCACTTTCCAAGGATAATTATTGATAAATCTATATTTTTATTAAATATCATGAACATAAAAAAACACATGCTAGAACAAGTATCTAATACCCAATATTCGCTCTTTTTTCAAATCAACATAGTGGGGAACAACACATCATGAAGTTAGATTTCTAATTTGGATACCATTAATTATGCATAAATATATATGATATTCCCAAGACATACTTCTAAAATATTTATAGTCATAATGAATTCATAGTGATACCATTCAGATAAACAAATTCCCCATCTATATTCATGGATCTAACATATTTGGTTTTAGAGATGACATCATGCTATTTTTTGTATTATTTATAATTATATTATAATATATTAAATGATCAAGGAAAATACTAAAGATCATTTATGGATTCAACTAAAAATAATGATAATGGAAAAAATACGTGAAAAATGTTGAAACTATGAATTCGGGATAAAAAAATGTTTTATTCTAGGTCATGTAAATAAATATAATGTTTTATATGTCATTAATTCTGAATAGAACTTAATTATATAATGTCTGACACCAACCAATGCAATTAAGATCCATAATTTTCACTAATTAGATGGATACTATATATGATTTGGGAGGATGTTCTCATAAATATTAAATACAAAATCCATGTTTAACTAGATGGATCCTTCTTCATATGTATTGAATAATCTGATGGCAGTTTTGGAGATCTCTTGAGAAGGGTGGATACTACACCCTTATATAAACTACCTTCCCACAAATATGAGTTCATTACATAGAGTAATGAATAATTGAAGTTAAAGGTATGTGCCCTCATGTAAATTTATATGGTGGTTTCTTAAGCCTCATGTTCATTAAAAAACCAAAGGAAAAATTCATGATACATTATTTAGAAAATGATATATAAATATTTTCATTATATAAATTCAAGAATACATGGTAGATATGGTTGAGAAAATGAAAATATAAATGTATGTCTATTACGAGGGGAGATGATTTTCAATGTATTACCCATGATAAAATGTAGTTATCTCATTAGAAGATATATATTCATTCATGAATATTTATATAATATTATCTATTATTTTAAACAAAGATAATAATTCAAATTTAAAGGACACAATTTAATAGTGGGGGATTATAACATCATGCATTTATGTTTTCATTTTATTATGAAAAATTAATTTTTTATTCATTATAATGAATTTAAACATAAATAGAAAGTAAATCCTATTTGAATTTAACATAAAATAAAAATGATTTAATATATGGTAATGCATCATTATAAATAACATACATGAAACAATGTATTATATACCAAGGTTTATTACACCCCTTAAATGTTAATAATCCAAAATCTGATGAAAAAAAGAATGATTTTTTCTCATGTTTTAAATTTTTTAGATAATCTACACCATTGAGAATAACCATTATCACTACTAGTCCTATAATGGGGATAAATTATTTAAAGGATAAAGAATAATAAGATGTCCAAAATGAAAACTATTGTAATAAGAATTACTTTTTGGGATGTTATAATTGATGGAATTTATCTGGAGAAATTTGGGTTTTATAGAAATTATATGAGAATGATTAAATTGTATAGAGTTATTAGGTATACTATGATGAATGTGGTTAGCATTTTTGAATTACTATAATGTAATTAATATATATAACTATATATTAGATATAAAAAATTAAAATTTTTTTTATAAACAAATTATTTGAAGTTAAGAAATTGTTATAATTAATGTATAATAACTCATTTGGGAAACAACTATTTATTCTAGAGAATCTATTTTTAAAAAAGATATATTATGTTTTAATTTAATGACTAGTATAACTGTTGATAAAATTAAATTACTGATTATTAAAATATATTAACAAATACTAAGAAATAATTAAGTAATAATAAAGAATATAAATTTAATTATTCATGGAATAACAAAAATAGTCTTTTTTTAAATAGTGATTGTATTATTTATTTTATATTTTACTCTAATAATTAAATCTATCATATTTTGGGTGATAAATTTGATGAAATTAATTTTATATATAAAATATATACAATGAACAAATAGTTATGTTCATTTAAAAAAGGAGGGTGAACTCCCTATTTAATTAAACCATGGAGACACACTTTCATTCTGTAAACAAAATAACCAATTAAATGTACTGTATCAATGGGGAGTACAAAGGCCCAATAATTCTTACCATTATTTCCCACCCAATGGGGGATCCTTTGCAACCACCCTACCAGTGTGAGCTGACCCATTCCATGCAATAGCCCCTGGCCTGGCCATGCACTACCAACACATATCCCACTGGTATGTGGCCTTAGCACCACCTCTTGACCCATAGGCATAAAAATCCACATGAACCCACTATCATTACTGTCATATTGCAGCCTTATAATCTCAATTGCCTTAAAGCATGCCCGCCTGTCATTATATGATAGGCTCACACCAGCACTTTACCAGTTTTATGAAAACCCAACATTCACCTGCCATCACAATTGTCTCTTAGCATTCATACCCATTTATATATGAAAACCCTCCACCCAATACAAGAACCATCTATATCCACACACATTAGCGTGGGATGAGAACTAGTCTCCGATGAAAATTGCGGGTGATGAAAGAGGCTACTTGTATTAAAACCCCATACAACTTGGATGTCCTTCCTATAGTATAACTACTCCCATCCCATACGTTTAAAAATAATAATTCTATAATTTATTATTAATTAGTTATAAATAAAGAATAATCATTTTATTATGAAAATAACTATTTTTTAATTATATTATCCTTTACTTATACTATAATTTTTTAGTAAATTACATTAATGTCAATTAACGATTGATTTTATAAAAAAAATTTAATATATTTGAAAACCAATAAAATAATTATTATTAGATAGTATCGAATAAAAATAAATTATTTTTCTCTTAAAAATAACTTTTTCATAAAAAATTATTTTTATATGTTATGTTTTCTTATATAAAAAATAGCATTTGGAACTACTATAAATTTATCACAATAATATTAATTTCAAATAATTATCATGTTTTTACAATTATATAATAAAATCTATTTCATTTTATAGAAATTTTTTTTGCTATTGTTACAAAAATTACCTTTCCCCGATAAAGGTGATATAAGGTTAAAGGGTTAAATAAAAGGAAAATGCAATAAAATATCACTAAAATATATGTAAATATATATATTATAACATCCCTTTATTTTAAAATGTATATTATTAGTGTAAATTAAAATTATTTGAAATAACATGTTTTACATGGAACAATAAAAAAAATGAATCGAGAGACATTATATCATTATAAAATATAATTGTAAAAGATAAAAATTAAATCATTGGAAGAATGAAATATGATATATCAATAAGAAAAATATATTATGAATAAATAATCATTAAAATAAAATGGTAATGGACTTGAAATTTTTATCGTAATAATTTTCATGGAATATAATAACCACAATTAAAGCTATATAAATATGTCAATAATATAGAAATATAATGAAAATGATCTAAATAAATATAATGTTTTATTTTAATAATTCTTGTAAAGCTATAAATAGTGATGAAATAAAAGAATTATATATGTGGTTAGTATAAATATAGTTGTTGCATATAAAATTGTTTGAAATATGGTCATTAGATATATTGTCATTACATATATTCAGTGGGTATGTTTTCTAACCGCAAATAATATAATTCACAAATAACAAATAAAGATACAATATTATACTATTAAATAAAAATATTTCTTTATTAAAGTTATTTTTTATTTCATTTTATAATAATTATTATTTTTTTGAAATAGTGATCTGATAAATTTTTAAACACATAAAATTAATTTAGTTCCAATGTATTAATAATATTAAATTGATTATGAATAATTAATTTTAAATGGATTCCATTAAAATAATTTTTAATGTTACAAAATGATAGTCTTAAAAAGTCCCTTTAATTATTTTTTTTATATATTAATAAATTGAATTAATCTTATTTTTAGAATGAATTTAATTTAATAAGTTACAATAGGATTAAATATTATTCAACTAGTAAATGATATGAATAAATATTAAGAAAATGTGATGTTGCAAAAATAAATTCTACAATATATATACATATATATTATGGTTTCAATTAAAAGTATAATTAATATAATTAATAAATTTTATTAGATTAAACACCGACTATATTTATAATTTGGACATCAAAATAATGTAAATGGATTAATTTCATTTTTTGGTTAAAAAAATAAATCACCTATATAAAAATTGAGTTACCAAAATAATGGTAAAATTTGGTAAATGTTTGAAACTAGTTGATAATGACTTAAAAAAATCAACATTTTTTATACCAAATTTAGTTATGATGGGATCCATTACTCATATCAATTATTTTTTTACAATTTATCCACTCTCCATTAAAAATGACAAACTCACACCTTTGGAAATTAATACTTCGTCAAAATACCTATCAAATTTCTCCTATAAAATTACCTCTCAAATACTCCTCCCATAACAATAAAAGTATCATATTCCCTGTTGAAACCATACACATGATTTCAAACCTAAATAATTAACATAAATTGTGTATCCTCTATTTTATGATCCAAATTATTCACACAATAATATTACATCTTAATTTACGTATATTCATCACACAACATTTCAATACACATTGCAATCTTTTATTTCTAGTTCCTTTCGAAACATGGACACATAATCAACTTGTTCATAACTGAGATATATAATCCAACACTAATTTTTTCATATTTAATATTTTTTTAGAAAATAATAAAATATACTAGTCATTATATCATGGGTAAAGGAAACAAAATAAATGGTGAACTCATATGCTCAGTAGGGATAGAATATGGAGATACGTAAGCGTGGAATGAACATAAGGGAAAGGACACATACATTTGAAAACTATACCCAATATATCAATGGTCAAAATCATGTTTCATGGAATATGGGATGGAATTTCATCATAAATGATTCATAATTAATTTAATGAACCTGATCCTTGAGAGCATAAATTTGGAATACAAAAATCATTTATTCCAAACATATACGAAAATAATCATGTATCATGCTTACAGACCAATACATTCATAATAGGATAGGATTTCTCTAACCACCTCTATTCCTAATTTTTGATATATATAACCTTATTTGTACTCTTTTTGGGCATAAAATAAGAACTCTGGAACCCATTGAGCTCATATATCATTCACATTAACCCAATGCATTAGAGGGAGATACAGGTCACACCAATCCCATAATTAAAATCATATGTATTTTTGAAAAATATCCAAAAATTAAACATATCATAACACATGAATGATATGGGATTCGTAAATAGTTTATTTAATCTTTACCTGTGGAATATATATAGGTTTCATAGTCATTTAATCATAATATCACTGATGAAATTGAAGGTGTTTTATAATCATCTAATCATTTTATAACCCATGGAAAAAATATGTTTTGTTAACATCATTCTAAAAAAACATAAATAATATGAATAAATTATATGAATGGTACCCAACGATCATATCCCTAGAAAGGAGTATAAAACATCAAAATATAACATTATATATGGAAAATATTTTTGAAATGCAATTTAAAACATTTCTTGAGGAAAATATAATTTACTCATAATGATTTATATTTAAAATGTTAAAATTTTTGAAGAACTTTTTCATTGAAAAAGACCTCCAAAAAATATAAATTATTCATTGAATAATTTATTTTTTACTATACTATATGATTAGATTCAGGTCTTGCATGTCAAAATGATGATTCCTTACACAATTTCAGTAAAATAAAGACATTAATCTTTTTGGAAAATGAAATGAAAATTCTTTTCCATTAAATTTATATAAAGTTAAACATGGGTTAATTTTTTTTTAAAAATCATAAAATAGTAATAATGTTTTTTTGATATTAAATTAGAAAACCTAATTTTGAAAGAATGCTAATTTTTGAAAGATAAGAAATATAATGTTGATTTTCTTAAAAAAATATCATTTGTTTACATACCAAAGTGTATAAAATGGAACTATTACATGATGAAATATTAAATAAATAGTGAAGAATAAAATTCATTATAATTATTTTGAGGTGTGTCATGATATTTTAACATTTAATATTTAATCATAAATAATATCAATAAATAATGAGTTTATAACATAAAATCTTTTATAGTTTGGTACGATTGAATAATAAGCCCCATGTATAGATAACATAAAATAAATCCTGAAATATCATGAAGACGAATAATTTAATTACATTACATGTCAATGATTCTGAATATACACCCCATGAAACAATATAGGTGTATAACATAACAAAGGCCATGATAACGAAATATTGAGACAAATATATTTTACCACTTTGTAAATTTTAAATAACAGTACCTAATAAAAAATAAAATAAATTTAAATTGTAAATATCACGAATATAATTAGATTAATGATATAACATTTCAATGGGGTGGTGTATACACCACCCAAAATAAATTAAAGGTAATTTTTTTTATTTCTCCATGAAATGAAAGAGAAATTGGAAATCTTGTACCTTAAGTTTTGAAGATCGACATACTCATTCAAACCTCATGTACGATAAATATAATAATACTATAAATATATTACGAACCAATATTCAAATATATCATGAAACATATTATTTTCATATGTCTTTTTATTGCCCCTTTATTAAAAATTCCAAATAAAAATTATTTTTTAGGTAATAATGTCAATGTTTTTTTAGTATGTTTTTATTTTTTATATTTTTATTCCTTTAATTATGATCATGGATACATCAACAATAAAATTCTGAAATTTATATAAATAAAATATCTTTGAACTATATATGCATTTATAGTAATCCATAATATTTTGTGGTTGTAAATTTGATAGACTGTACATGTTGACGGTAGGCCATACCTACATATGAATTATATTTTCCTTTTCATGTTGGTTTAAAATAATAAATATTAAAGGATATATTTTCATAAAATAATAATTTCATATAATATAACTCCAAAAATCATTAAACCTTTCCATAAATCCTTAAATGTAAATCATGAACAATTCACCTCACTTCGTGAGGCACTGGTACACCATTCAAAATAATGATGTCATCGTATACTCATAAAATGTAAAATATAAAAGAATATGTGATATAATAATTCAAGAATCATAATAAAATCATAAAAATGATATATATTACATATATTCAATAAATATATCATTAATTATAACCTTGGTATATTGTAAAAGAAATTCTAACAACATCAGTTTGCAAGGTGGTAGTATATCGTACAGAAGAATGATGACTTACCAAACCATTTGATGTAAGTTGACATTATGATGGGTAATTAACATATAGAAGAAACATACTGGTATATATAAGATAAATTGGATGTTAAATAATAAGGATTTAAAAATAATTTATATGGGTGGAGGATGAAATAATATAAAAAACCATGTTGTTGAACGTTACCTTTTGTTCAGTTATCCTACATATATTTGCACAATAATCCTCTATATGATGGTTTTATACTCAATATAAGGAATCTAGGAAGTGGGTAGGGAAGTTCCGAATTTATTTAGTTAGGGAGTGTTTGATACAATGTGGGTTAAAGGTAATAGAGGATAGTGGGTTTCCATATAGAAGTGGGGAGAGGTCACATGCAATAATTTTTTGAAAAGAAATACATTAGACCACATATTTCCAATTTTAAAAGGGTCCCAAATGGAGAAAATTATACCCTTATACATTATAATGTCTAAATTTGGAAGTCAATTTTTTACACAAGTGTGCATGTAAATTTCATAGTTATATTTTTAGTTTTCCCCTCCGATAAACCAATTTAAATCTTCACCATGGTCTTTATTTTTTAGATCATTATAAATTCATTTTTTCAAAAAAATAAGTTGAACATATTAGAAATAAGAAATTATTCTTATTCTAAATATATAATATTTTTTTTCAAATTACATTCACAACAGTGGAAAACCCAAAAGTATAATTAATCCTATAGACACAATGAGAGGGAATTTTTGAAGAGAGATAGAGTAAATCTTTATATATCATTGAAATCAAATTTCAATGTGATAATGATAAAAATGAAGTAAATTGGAATAATATTTCAGTAATTGAATGAATTATACTTTAAAACTAATTTAAAATATAATTTTAATGTAGAAATAAATTAATCAAAAATGTAGGTTTCAATTAAAATTCAATGTTTTTCAATATCCATTAAGAGATGAAATTTTTTATAAAAATCCAAATAAATCCACCTAGAGTAATTTTTCCATTTATATTTAAAAAAAGATGTCTATTTTATCCAATTAATTTCAAAAAACTTTTACAATTTATGTTTATTTTTGTTCATGAGTTGAAATAGAAAGAACGGTTTTTGAGAAAATAATATTTTTAAACATATAAAGACATTACTAAAATATTAATTGTTGTTTTATATAAATATATATTATATTAATTTATTATAGATAATATTTAAAAAATATGTAGTGCTATTCATATCATTATTTTTAATTGCCAGGTTAAAACAGTTAGGTATACAAAATAAAATTACAAATATATCATTATTTTCATAAAACTCATTGTTGAGTGTAATGTATGATAATCAAGAGTTTTGGTTAGGTAATGCATAACATGGTTTTAAATACAAATAAATCTATCATAGAAGTCTGGTCCATTACAAAAAAAATCATAAATATCTGGTTATTATACTCTAGCACTGTTACAAAGAATTTCTACCTCAGAATTATTCATTTTATTACTACAAAATGTGGATAATTTTGTTTCATAAGATCCTCAAGTTACCACTTAGATTCTACAAAGTGGTCGTTTCCCCACAAAAAATTAACACAGTGAGTGGTCTTATTCAATAGAACTTTATCTTAATGATCTAGAATCTCCACCGGTCATCCCTCTTATGAATGATCACTATTTAATGTTATTATAATGATCATACTTTTTATTATATGAAAATTACATCACTTTAAAAATCAACAATATAATAGTGTTACAAAAAGAGGACAAATATGTTTAGTATCTAGGTAAAATTAGGATCATAAATTACATAAAAATAATAAAACATAATTTTCTTACATTTTTCTTCATTATCTATTTAATCACACATTCTCCTTAGTTCATGTAGTCACCTAGGGATATACAACACAAAGTTGTTGAGCTAAAATACTTATATAAGAATAAATAAGGACATAAAACAATATAACCTGGCTGGGAATAATAATAATTATCATAAAATAATCATATTATCTTCATCATAATCCTGAATGGTAGAATTATTTAAAGGTATGGAATGTAGAAATGAAAAAAAATTGAAACATCATTTCATTGTGGTCAAATACCACAGACAGTTGGAAACAATGATAACATTAAGAACACATATATCATATGTCCATAATCAACCCATCATCATTGTTAATGAATATAGTATCATGTACATGAATATATTACATTTTCTCGTGAGATAAATCACATTTCTAAATTCATTAGAGTACTATATAATTTAATGTGCACCTATAGAATCATAAAACTATCAAAATATGAGATGTCAAAAAAAACATATATAATTCAATGTAATGAATTAAACCATATAAAAGAATGAGTATCATAAGGATTTCATTAATCATTAATAAATTTTGGGTTCCTGAATTAAAATGGGAAACATAATTGATATAGGATTTACAATTCTTGAGAAAAGAAGATACAACTAAACAGAAGTCAAAAATGTGTTTTGGAAATACGATTTATTTAGGAAAATCTATGTATGTACAATAAAATCAGATTGGAAACAATAATATAATAGAAAATCATGTTTTAGGAAAATGAAATTATATTTTAGGGGAATTAAAATAATATCCACACTAAAATCTGGCCATAATGAGGAATAACCCAATGAAAAGGAGATGGGTTCGATGACCCCCTAACCTTATGTACGAATACAATATTAACATTAACATCATCGATATGAAATTATATTAATTAGTTAAAAAATAACAAACCATATATATATATATTTATATTATTATATGTTTATTATGTTAATTTATGTCCATTTTGATAAGTTATAGGGTTCAAATTCATCGTTCCACGATTGTTTGTTTTTATGGCTTCATGATCAGTTTACATTTATATAATAATTGAAGTTCATGTAAAATGATAATAATTTTCCTAAATTAATTTTTTTTTGTTTGACGTTATAAATTTGAGGAGGTTTCATATAAAATTTTGTTATATCGTACATGTATGATTAATTATATAAAACATTGATAAAAATGTATTACATTATTTTGTTGATTTTTATAAAAATCACAAACTTGTATCAATTTTTTTAATATCATGATTATATATTTATTCCATTATATTATAAAAGTTTTAACATGTATATTAAATCATACGTAACTATAATTATGGTTTTATGACTAGCCTTGAAGGTGGAAATGGAAAATGAAAAATCCTTATCCCTGAAGGCGGCAAATCGATATGTCATAGATGATGTTATGATTTTTACAATAAAATAAGTAGATAAGTGATTTGATGACTTATTATTGCACTAAAAAAATAAAATTAAAAAATATATAAGATATTTTTTTGTGGAAGTCCACTTTGGGATAAGTATGTTATTTTGGGATAATAATATAAAAAAATTGAAAGAAATAAATGAGAATGAAATCGAATATTACCTCTTAAATGTCATCTCTTTGAAAACCTCATTAATGGAATTCGGTTAGGTGTTTTATTTAGAAGATAATCATCTAGAGTTTGGGGAGACTCTTGGGAATAGTTTTGGGAAGAATTCATAGATGACTTACTAGTTTGAAGGTGTGAGGAGAAAAGGGGGAAATGAGATGTATTTATATGGAAAGAGAGGGGTGTTTTTTGATTATTTTATTCATTTGTTTATTATTTTTGCACAAGAAAATAAATATTGTTGATTATTGTGACTAAATGAAGTAAAATGTTAAGGAATGGTCTAACCAATGGGTGATCAATTCATCCATATATCATCCTTTCTCAATAATCAATGTTATTTGATTATATCTTAAATTAATGTATTTCAATATTCACCAAAAAAATAAACTATTATATAAAAAATGTTTAAAACTAACCATTTGTTATGTGTAGAAATATAAAATGAAATTTGTTTATAAAAATAATTTTATAAATTTTTAAAATTATATATTTAATTAATATAATTTGTTATTCACAACATACAGATATTAATATTATAACTGATTCAATGACACATTGAAAAGTTTATTACTATATCATAAAAATATCTTATAATTATAATACAAAAAATTATTAATTTATAAATCTATTTTATTAGAAAATTATTTTAAATTGTTATATAAATTATAAAATTTTAAATAAACAATTATGTTTTAATAAAAAATTCAAATAATTAATCAATAATTTAAAAAATATATACTTACACTATGATATAATTAAATCGTATTTTGATTTTTAAGATACATCAATTTTATTATTATATTCATAGGTGATGTTGTTATTCTATTGGATAGATTATTATACCTATTGGTTATTTCCTCTTCCGACAATTAGGTTTGTATTCAATTGATTTAAATTACCTAATTTCTATAAATATTACTTATTTCATTCTTCAATTTTTAGAATGATTTTTTTTAGATATTTATGTGATTTTTTTATCAAGTGAAATTTCAATGATAATAGTTTGGTTCATTATGTTCTTCCCCCTTTGTAAATTCTACCTTCAATTTGTTTTGTAAACTATTGTGGAAAATGCAAGGGTACATCTCCTTTATTGCTTCCTCTAGTTCCCATGTAACCTCTTCATAAAAGTGATTCAACGACATCACCTTGATAAGGTGAGTTGTCGGGTTTTGTAATACTTTTTCACCTCAGTGCAAGATCATTATGAACTTCTCATTTTATGAGAGTTCATTCTCCAATTTTACCACCTCTGGATTAATTACATATTAGGGGTTAGGTATGTACTTCCTTAGGAGAGATATATGGAAATTTCATGATAGAAAGCCTTATTTGGGTGATATTCAAGCTGACAGGATACTTTTTAGATGCGATGTAGGTTCTCAAAGGAAATAATGAAACCATGGATAATCATCTATTTCATTCCAAACCGCATACATCATTTTCATTATGATAATATAAGAAAAACTATATCTCCAACATTGAACAACATTTCCCTTTAATGATTGTCAGAATAGAAATTTTTCTGACTCTGATCATCTTTGTTATACTTGTGGATGGCTTGATCCTTATCATTTATATCGTTCACAACATTAGGTCCAAGTAAATATCGTTTTCCAGCTTCATTCAACCAATTTGGAAATCTATATGTCATCCCATATATAAATATATTAATATGGATCCATCTAAATACTCGATTTAAATCTGTTGTTGTATGAGAACTCAAACACTATTAGATTTTTATCCCAAACACCCTTGAATTCCATTGAGTATGCTCTTAGAATTTCCTATAGTGTCAAAATAGTCCATTTGAATAGGCTATTAGTTTGGGGGTTATAGTCGGAAAATTTAGTAGCAAGGGGGGTTTGTTTTAATTTAATTCGTTTAGGGTGAAAAAATTTAGGGGAATGGGTTTGTTGAGCGCCACATGAAGTTGCGCACAACATTTTGGGTGGCTAGCGCTACTTCAAGTGGCGCTTTTCCACACGTTGTTTTTTGGTTTTTTTTCACCCCATCCCTTTTATGTATTTATTATAATATTAAATTTATAATTATGTATTTAAATGTAAATATTTATATATATATTTATTATAATAATTAAAATAATATATATATAATTATTTATATTTAATAAGGTTTATTATAATAATTATAATATTATATATTTATAAAAAAGTATTTTTTATAAATAAACCTTGTTAAATATAACTACATAATTATAAATTTAATACATAATATAATATTATAATAAATACATAATTACAAATATAATAAAAGCATAATTATAATATATTATAATAAATATAATAAATACAAATAATTTTAATAATGATTATTTATATATATATAAATTTATAAATAAATTTGATATGGTTTAAATATGTATTTGAATAATTATATATAAATTTTTAAATTTATAAATAATTATCAATTTATAAATAATTATATATAAATAAACATTATATTTAAAATTCATAAATTTATATTTAAATACACATTATTAAAATAATTTATCTTTATATAAATAAAATTTATTAAATATTATATATTTATTATAATTACATATTTATTATAATTATGTAATTACTATAATCATATATTTGTTATATTTATAACTATATATTTATTATATTATTAATTATATTTTTATTATATTTATACTTATATATTTATTATAATGATATAATTATTATAATTATATGTTTATATAAAAAAACCTTATTAATTATATATATATATAATAAGTATATATTTACGATGATTAAATATTTACAATAATTCTATAAATATAATAATTATATAATTACAATAATTATATATTTGTTATAATAAATATACATTTATAAATGTAATTATAAATATAAATTTATTTATTATAATAAATTTTATATGTAGTTATTTATTTATTATAATAAATGTAATATGTAATTATACATTTATATTTATTATATTTATTTTACTTTTATATAATTATAAATATACATTTATTATAATTAAAAAATAAATGTATCATATTACATTTACTATATTATATTTCATATTACATTTATTTATAATATAATTATATAATTATAAATATAATAAATATAGATATGATAGTTATATAATAAAAAAAATAATTACACATTAAATTTATTATATTATAATTAAAAAATAAATGTATTATAATATTTATTATACATTTATTGTTCATATTAATTATAATAAACGTATAAAATAAATGTTGATTTATTATAATAAATAAATATATATTTATTATAAATATAAATATAAATATAAATTTATTATAATTAAATATTAAAATATTTATTATAATAAATATACATTTTTAATAAATGTGTTATAAATATTTATTATACATTTACTATACATTTATTATATATTTATTATAATATTTATTATAATAGATATTATAAATGTATATTTATAAATATAATAAAAAAATAAATACAATTAATACATAATTATATTAATATTTGTATATTTATAATTATTTAATTATTATATTTATATTTATTATATTTATAATTATCTAATAATTATATACAAGAATTACATAATTACATTTACATTTGTTATATTTATAAATATATAATTATTATATTTATATTTATAATTATATAATTATTATGATTTTAAATATATAATTATCATTGTAACATATTATTATATTTATTATATTTATATTTATTATTTTTATAATTATATAATAATTATTATATTTATAATTTATTATATAATTATTATTATCTTTGTAGTTTATTATATAATTTTTACTATATTTATAATTATTATAATATTTAAAAAAATAATAATTATATAATTCGTATTATATGTATATTAATAAAATTATATTTATATTTATATTCATATAAGTATTATAATTGTAAATATATAATTATATTTGTTATATAATTATTATATCTATATTTATTATATTGGTAATTATACAATAATTATTATATTTATAATTTATTATATAATTATATTATATTAATAATTTATTATGTATTTATAATTTATAATTTTATTATTTATATTTATTATAGTTATTATAATCAATAAATTTAGTATATTTAATATATTATAATTATAATTATATAATTATATATATATATATTTATAATTATATATATCAATGAATTTATTATATAATTACTAAATTATATATATAATTATATAAATTTATTATATAAATTTATTAAATATACATATTTATTACAAATTAAAAATTTATAATTATATTAGATATATATAAAATTTTTAATTAACATATATATCAATTTATTATATTTATATTTTTGTAATTGTATTTATTTTATTTTATTAATTATATTTATTAAACGAATTATGTTATATATATATATATGGTGGGTGGTGTGGGGCCGGTCAAAGCGCCACTTGAAGTGGTGCTTTGCCCCTCTTTTTGTCCAGCGCCACATCATTTGGTGCTGGACCAACCCATATCCCCAAATAATGTAAACCCTACCCCTTTAGATTAAAAAAACCCTGCTGCTAAATTGTCCCTTATAGTCCTTACTGAAATTCAATTCGGTATTAAACATATGTTGAATACTTCTCGAGGATTTATACATGATCCTTGGATCATTCTAAGAGATGATTGAATGTGTAACCACTTGTAGCCTTACCAATTTTTTTAAAAAAATCACGTGATGTGGATCTAGGAAGAGATATTCACGTATAGTGATAAGGTGGTTAGTTAGGGTGAGTTGATCCACCAATACCCATATAACATTTTTTTCATTTGGATGTCTTTGAGAGATCAATGTCAAAGTCCATAGTTATATTATCCCACATCCACATTGGTATTGGAAATGGTTCCATTGTCCCATTGGACTTCTGTCACCCTATATTAACATGATAACATACTAGGTACATTGATATACAATATGCAATATCATTCTTTATGTTCTCCCACCAGAAGTGTTCGCTAAGATCATTGTACATCTAGTAACTTCCAGGATGGATTGAGAATTGAGAGCTCTGGGAATTATCCTATAGATCTTCCTTTATCTCAAGTCATGATGGACAACACGGCTTGTTACATATTGAATAACACCATGATCATTGATATTGAACTCTTATGGATTCCCTTCCTATTTTTATTACATGTTATATTGATTCTTTAGAGAAATTATTTGTTTCAATTTAATCTTCTCCTAGATGGTTTTTTGGGAAATCATTTGGGAAATGTATAATATTTTCCATATCAGTATGATTTCCAAATCCATATTTTGAATATCCATGAATAACAAATCTTCCTCAATCCACAACATTGATATATTATTATACTCTCTTATGTTAATAGAATCATATACCTTATTATCCTTTACTTGATGGTAATGAATAGGGCAATCATATTCCTTGATTACTTATAACCATATTCATTGATGCATGTAGACTTCCTTTTATGTGAATATATACTTTAGAAACATGGAATTGGTATATGTGTCACACTTCTAACCATATATAGCATTCTTCGAAATAATTTTATCTATGATCTCATCTCCTAACTTTCTTTCACATGTTGGGTAGTTCTACTCATGTATCATCAACTATCAGGAGGTGTAGGCTATCACATTATCATCAAACATGAGTACACAACCCAAGCCTTTCATTGATTAATCATTGTATATCAAAAAAACTTGTCCACTATATGGTAGTCTTAGTCCAAGTGAAGTTATTAATATCTTATTTATAATCTTGAATATTTTCTCGCATTATGAAATCTGGAAATAAATTAACTCTATCCATGTTTTCGTATTTTTAATGCTAGAAAATCAAGAGAAATTTCACTTTAAAACTTTGGTAGAACCCTGAAAATTCATGAAAATTATAGATTTCCAGTGACTTAATGGTTTTGGGACTATACTCAATTTCTTTTTATTTAATGTTACACATAAATTCCCTCACTTATCATTACACATCCCATGAATGTGACTTTCTGTATACAAAATTAACAATTTCGGATCTTGTCATAGAATTTATTCTTCATTAGTCTCTTTAGCACTATCCTTTTATGTTCTTCATGTTCCTCCTTGATCTTGGAGTATAAAAGAGTTTTGTCAATAAACAATACCAAAAGTTTGACAATGTAGTTTTTGAATAATTTATTCATCAAATACATGAATATTTTAGGGAAATTAGTATGTCCAAAGTGAATCACTAGAGAATCATTGTGCATGTACATTGCATGGAAAGAAGAACGGTGAATATCCTTCTTCTTAAAAATTAGTTAAATATATCCATAATGAGATCCACCTATAAAAACTATTTATCTCCTCACATTTGATCAAAAAAGTCATCAATCCTTGTATTTACATATATGTTCTTTATGGCGATCTTATTGAGATCTTGACAATCAATACACAAACTCATTAACCAATCCATTTCTTTACAATGAGCACATGTTTACCCAATGGTGAGGAACTGGGGCATGTGAACCCCTATCTATATTCTATGGTAGCTAATTCCATAACGCCTCCAATTTGATAATGGCATTCCTATTGGTTTATTTGTACATAAAAGTGGCTCTGGGTATGAGTTCTATTGAGAACTCTACCACACAATCTGGGGGAATTCTAGGTCACTCATCATGGAATACATAATTATATTCCCTTACAATAGGAATTTCCAAAAAATTTATAACATCCATTGATTCAACCATTTGATAATGTTATTTTTCTTAATAGGTATTAAAAATCTACTTCATTGATAGATTTTATTAGAATATTCATGGTCTCACTTGAATTTTTAGAGGATCATGGGATAGTTTAGTATATGAAAAGATATTTACTATTCATGATATTTGAATTGTTCTCTATATTACCAAGAGTCAATCCAGGCCCAATATATCATCAGACTCCACCAAGGTAATTATAACGATATTAAATGGAAAATCATACAACATATTCAAATAGAAGATGATTTCCACACTGGGGTTCCAATGATCTCCCTAATTTGTGTTTTTACAGCTATATCTACTTGAAGGTATCAATACATGAATTCAATTGTTTTATAAAACATGAATGATATAAAGGAATGTATAGAATAAGTATAAAATAATACTTTCTCCCATTCTTTATAAAATTTAAAGTGTAACTTATACAACTTTATTTTCTTTCCCAACATTAGTAGTAGTGATGGCATAAATATTCCCATACGATTTTGGTTTTGGTGATTAATGAGGTATATTAACCTCCAGGATTTGGTTTTTAGTGAACTGCATTTTATATTTCCCTTCCTCCTTATAGTTGAAGTATTGAACAATGGTTGGTTCTCTCTGTTTAATCATTGTATTTCTATATTTATCATATCACTTCAGCATTCTTGAGTATAATGGCCTTCTCTACCAACCTTGAATCATTTCTCAATCCCTATGAGGAAAATTCAATGATAATTATTCCCATATTTTTGACATATGAGTGGTTGATTTTCATTACAATTTTTTTTATTCTGCTACTTGAGGGACTATATTTTATTTAAAATCTCATAGTCATGGGACTAGTCTTCAATTACCTTCTCTACTTTGAGATCATATCAAACAACATACACAATATTACCAAATTATTTAAATGATATATCCATTCATAGGTTGGTTTTTAAACCACTAATGAATCTATGTATTGACTATCATTATGGATAAAAAAAACAGGAGGCGTACATTTCATTCCTTGGGAACGTTTCTGTGTATGTCCTGCAATATTCACCATATTTTTTATTTATCTCTATGAATTATCTCTCTATATTTGTATGAAGAGATCAAGGGAAATGCTTATTAATAAATATTTTCTTAAATTCTTCCCAATACATCCCTTATAATTAATTATTTGTCTACGTGTTCTACATCTACACCCTCATTGATTTGCCTCTCTATATAAATGATAAATGGGTAGAGTCAGATTTTGTTTCTCAGAACAGAAAAGAATAAAAAATTTATTCCCCATCAAGTTGACCCACTATTCTGTGATGTGTAGATCTGAAGATAAACTAAATTAACATGGTTGTTTTCACATAAAATATTTGAAATCCAGTTTCTCCCTCATTGAAAAAGATGAGTGGTTCACATTGTTTAGGATATTTATTAATGCCTGATACATCTGGATAAGAATAAAAATGAAATATTGAACTCTACCTCCTCAGAAATTGAGGATTTCATTCAAGAAATCACTTAACTATCCCTCATATGGGATATTGGTTTTGTTTCTCATGGAATCCACCATTTTCTAAAATAGTAATTCTTTGAACATGAAATAAGATAAAAAGTCATTAATAAAAAAAATTTCTGCCTCCGTAGTGGTTCATTTCGTGTGGTGCGAAAATAGTCCAATGAGGATCATCAGCCGTCCATTTTTCGTAGATGGTTTCCTATAAAATTCACCATTTCTTTTGTTTTTACCTTTTTTGTGACATTATTTTTTATAGATGGTTGGATTAACCATAGGGTGACTAGTTAATTCACCCCATTCGCATTGCGAAAGAGATTCCATCATCAGATTAATCCGTATGGGCGATTGCATAGGGTCAAGTACTTGTGAAATATGTCCTCCTAGGAAATAACTTCCTTTCATGATATCTAACGGGTTTATTCATGGAGCCAAAAACAACCAATGTCCTTGTTATCAATGATTCATGGATGGGTTTTCCAAAGGCATGTGCTCATTGATTGTTGATTCATCCATCAAAACTTATTGACTCCATTGGTCGAGAGGATGAGAGTTCAGGTTCACTGCATCCTTTTGTGGGAGGATTGTTTCATGTTCTGAGACTCCATTATAGATTTAAGTCATTTTTATATGTGATCAAATCCTAGTTACATTCCTAAAGAGTGAGACCATGGGAAACCATTAGTTTTCGAGATTGTAATAAAAACACATATATTTGATGATATAGAGGTGATGCATACTTTATTTATAGTATAAGGTGCTCTAGAGTTTATCGTCATCAAGTGGGGACAGAAAGGTGACATAATGTTGTCATCAGACCCATAATATGGGTTTCTTATGTATCCTCCGGAGAGGAATTAGAACCCACATAGTTTTATTGTGTGTTTTATATGCTTTTAAGCTTCCCATTGAAGTTGGCATGATTCGGTTCACCCTTTTGTATGGGCACCATTTTGTGCTCAGGCCTTCAGGTAGGCATCCTACGTATCAGGTTTTGATTAGGAATCAGAGTTCTCATAATTCAAAAGAACATGGATGTTGTAATCCTCACAATCCTATAATCACAGCGATTCATGCTCGGTGTGAGAAACAAGTGGATACAAGTGATCTAACCAACCAAATGCTTCCTAAACTGTTGGTGGGAGAGGGAGAGCCCACGACGAAAGAGGCATGAGCGGCCCTGGGAGAGAGTGTAGAGCGATGAACCTTTCAATGTGAAATGGAATTAAATGTCATGTGGCTTGGCCTCATATGATTAGGGACCTACCTTAGTGAGAGGGCCCTAGAATACATCATGGGAAGACGAGAAGTGTCATCCTTGCCAAAGGGGGGAGTGAACATAACCCCTTTGATTTATCAATATTTCAAATTGAATGGAAAAAAAGTTATCACCCTTTATCCCTAAAATATGGAGGTTCATGTCAGCATTCCGTTTTTGGACTCCGGGTTACCATTGGAATGTAGACCCACATGGATTCCTAAAGCATGAACCATTGTGGGGAGAGCCTTCATGACTCATCTTACAATAGGTATGTAGACTCAAAGGTGTGTTCCAATGGACCAAATGGTTTGATCATACGAGTCTAGTGGCATTGGAGGAGGACTTTTCTTAATGTCGGAGGACTAGTTCTTGGATGGATTATAGAGGAAGAAACGGTAGTTTAGGGGTGATGTGGGAACTACAGAAAATAATCCCTGAAATACCCCATTACACTTACTAGTTTATTACGTGGGATGTGGTAGGTTCTGTATACCGTAGTGGTATATGGGAAAAGGGTGTATCCACGTACCTATGTGGTATGCGAGAATGGGTATAGATCATCACACACAATAGTGAAGTGCGGATCATCACGATGCTTTGGGTTCCAACTATATACTATTGCAGTACGCATATTTGTCTTCAATCAAAATAAAGTCAAACTATATGGATCACCATATTGAAGGAGGGTTCAGTGGATTATCGTTTTCGGGATGTTCATCTGCAAGAATTATATGGTTCTTGGTTTCAATATTTAGTATCATGGTTCTCTTATTATTATTATGTTACCCCATTTTTTGGTTCACGGACAAATGTACCTACGGAGAGAGTGTTTTGAAAATCATGTTTTGCTGATGAATCCATGACTGAAGCTGGAATATTATCTGATCTCTTCCTTCCAACCTCTAAGAACCATTTATGCATTCTTCATCCATTTTTTTCATCCTAATGGGCTCTTTTTATAGTGCATAAAATCCACCATATATATGGGAATGAAACACCATTTTGTGGTGTCCCATGAGGAGATATCCTTACCCATGGAAGACTCATCCATCTGGGGTTTTGCGGAGGCTTTGGTTGACGATAATGGTTTGCAGAACCCTGTTTCTTTGCTTCATCTTCGAACTGATGATATCGCTGAATGCTATGCAGATGTCCTTCGCACGTATGAATCTTTTAGCGATCTAGTTCATGGCTTATCTTATTCATTGGCCATCTATCCATAGGCCCATGGCTCATGAATAATTACACGTACCTGACGGTTTGTGATCTAGGAAGTCCATGAACGAGTCCTGGTGCTGGAACACGGGCCAATTGAAATGATATGAAAACCAGAATCTCTTCATGTTTCTTTTGAAATTTCGAGCGCAATTTAATTATATTCACCTTGCTAGAATTCTAGGAGTACATTATTACTTCATCAATATGACTATGGAGGTATTTTACTCCCTTGGAGGAATTTTTAGGACCCTGCAAATTCCCCTATCATAATGGGGTCTGTTCCGAATGAAATGGGGACTATTCTGATGTAGAGGCGATCCTGAACTGAAATGTTTCATGGTAAAATAGATGGGCTTGGTAAAAGGGTACCACACCTATATATAGTGGCCCATGTCATTTTTCCTTTAAATTTTCTCATATTGAAAAGTGCTATGGACTTCCCCCGCTTCTTCTTCTCTTGCGTACCTTGCTCCTTGCGAAAATATCATTCGCAAACCGCTTCGTACATACCACAAACTAGTCATTCCAGCATTTCTATACCCATGTACAATATTTTTGGATTTCAAGAACAGTGTTGTGAAATATTAAGGATAAAATCCATAATCTTCGTTAGAGTACACTACATGGATTACGTGTCCATATACCAATCATGATACAGAAAACCGATATTTAGGGACGGATAATCTGAACTAAATCTTTTATCCCATGATTTTTTGACATGAAATTAATCATTCCCTAGGTTCATGGTATCCATCATCTGCTAACCATTTTGTCCACCGACCAACAATATGTGGGCCAATGCCTCGCGGATGGTTCAGGTACCATGGTTGTACACTGTGAAATTTAACAACGTACCATAGACGTAGGTGGGGTTAATTCTGCATATCATGTAGAAAGCAGAATTTTCCATCCACGTACTGTTACCAGGAGAAGTATGAAAGAACCTTATGCGTAAATTTTTTTATTCATTTAGCCACTTTTTGTATTCTTTATCCATCAAATATTTGTTGGATTGAATTTTCATCGGCTTCTAGATTTTACTATGTAGGATATAATGGCTACTTCACAGGCTACGATAAAATCAACAAAGACAAGGGTGACTATAGTGGGGAATAGTGAGGATCATCTTTACGACCACATCATTTCTCGTGACAGCTTCTTAATGGATTTATTGATGCCAGATAATTTAGAAAATCCGTTATCTCAACATTTTCCCCTTTATGGCTTTGGTCTCCCGGATGATGTTCCCCTACCGTTGGATGACCCCGATACCCCATTCATCCTCTTAGAGAAACCACAAGGATATGATCATACCAAAATATCCACAGTAAGAAAAGTCATTGCCACTCCAATTCAGTAAAATGTCTTCATACTATGAGGCTCGTCATTGACTTAGGGAAACCACATGTGTTGTGATGGTGTCTGGATACTAGATGCCTAAGAGTACACATCCATTATCAGTATCTCCCAAGAAAATATTAATTGAGGGTAGAACTACCTGTGGGATTTTTGGGTTGGAGGATGTTTCTCCTTTGAATGGGCCAGGGCATTCCAGGTACATCAATCTTATTTGGAGTCCCCCAACCAGTTGGAGGAAGTTGGATTATATCAGGGGGTCGTGGTTACTCAGTTCACAGTCTTATCCCCATGAAAAATTCTTTTTGAGATACTGATTTCCTAGTGTTCAAGCACCAACACCTTCCACTTATTGCATGGGGATGTAGGGAACAATATATAAGATATCCACCAGCATGGAGGACTCCATATCCTTAGAGATATGTATGTTGAGTTTCTCTTGGTAGCTGCTACCTTGAATAAAATTGATAGTGTGTCCAATTTTACATAGTTTATTGTTTATAAAAATCGATTACTTAATAATCATGTTGGTCGGTGTGGATAATCAATAGGAGGGGGTGAATTGAGTTCCAATTACAATTTCTGTTAATATTATTTTCCTTAAAATCCCCCAATTTAAAAACAATGTTAAACTTTATTGAATCTATACAGATTGTAAATGTTCAATCAGTTTCTCAATGATTAATTAGGTCTCAGTAGACTTAATCTGAAGATTAAATTAACTTTTGAAACTAACTTACTGGTTTACAATAAGTATAAACACTTTCTAATTTAACTATCAATGTAGCTTCAAAATAGTATTGTATTTCAAAGTAATAGCAGTGGAATATGAAATAAAAATATAGTATACTTATAGACTTAAATTAAAATGCACAAAAGAGTTAACCAAGAGGTTCAGTATCAAGCCGATACTTAGTCCTATCAACAATTTATATAAATTGATCCACACACTAGATCAAGGGAAAACAATAGTACACTATTTTCCAGGTCCAAAGACCTCTACCACAGTTCTTCATGGGAAAAACAAACAATAGAACACAGGTTGTACAGGTCTTACTCGACCTCTACCACTATCCACAGTGGGAAACAAAGGGTTGTGAAGTTTGAGTGAGGATTTAAGAATCATCCAGTTTAGATTATGAGACAGTGTGTGTAAAAGAAACAGGGTACACAGACTGCTCAAAATGTAGTGATAGAATCACTAATGGAAGTGAGAAAGGGTTTAGAAAAGCTCTAGTAATTGGAAGTGCCGCTCTGGACTCGTTTGGTTGGTCAGAAAAACATCTGAGTCCTTCTCTGGTTTCTGCTCAGAAAACAGAGTGTCGTTTTCTTCTTTGATTCTTGGTCCATCTTAGAAGCCTGAGTGCATGAAGTATTTTTTGTAGTTCACTCAAGATGCAGCTTTTGTTCTCCTTGAACAAGAGTAGCTTCGTGTATGTCTAGTGTTCTTGGAGTATAGATTTTTCTTCTTTCACAAATGCACCACATTTGGATGATATTCAGCTCTTTTCTTTTTCACCAGTGTGCCTTCGTAGTTCCTTGATGCCTGTTGTATGTACACTCAGTGTTCTCTGATTCTCTTCTAAAAAGTGTATTGCACGATCTTTTTCTATCCCTTTATAGATTTCAGCTTCGGTAGAAAAGAATAATTATTTTTTTCATGGGTACTAGGTAAGGTTCCCTAACATGAAAACAGAAATCATTAAATGTCATTGAATGAATTAAATAACTCAAATGTAACCATTACCGTAATAAACAAATAGTATTGAGAGAATAGAGTTTGACTGGTTGGTAAATTAGTAGCTCATGTTGGTAAATGTGTACAGTAGATTTTTTGTTGCAGGTCCTTCCATTGGTAGCTCTTTGAACTTGCATCGGTAGCTTGTTGGTATCGGTAGCTCTATGAATCAGTAACTCCTTATATCAGTAGACTTTCTCTATCGGTGGTTCGGTAGACTTGTTCTATCAGTTTCTCTTGATCCATCAGTAGCTGTTGCTCCATCGGTATCTCCTTGTATCGATAGTTGTTTGCACTCGTATTGGTAGACGTATACTATCCACAGACTTTTATCGGTAGCTATCTCTAAACAGGTTCTATCAGTAGCTATCTGTCTATCAGTATCCCTAGTGTGTCAGTTCATATCAGTCACTTATTTGTATCATTAGTCTGGTCGGTAGCTTGTATTGGTAGCTCTTAGTGTTCTGTATTGGTGGACTGAACTTGTATTGGTAGACTTGCTTACCGGTGGACTTATGAATATCGGTAACCTTAGATTATCAGTGACTCTGTTGATCAGTATACTAAGTCAATTAGTAGACTGAGTATCAGTAGCTCTTTATCAGTAGTTCTGTGCAGATCAGTAGCTTACACTTATCTGTTTTTTTGCAAAACACATCCTATTGGGATAGAGTTATTTCAGAACATATATAAACATGGATAAACAATGATTAACATATCTCTAGGATTATTTTAATATTATTATCATCTTGATCACATATTTAAAGAATTAATATATATAAAAATATTATATTGATATTATGGAAGTATATGAAAGCGTAATTGGGATTATCAAAACACGTGAGGTCAACAATATCCCCCTTTTTTATAATCACAACATAAGATATTATCATTTTAAATATAGTGAGCAGTTGAAACAGAGGATATATTATAAAATGAAATTATCTTATAGAAATTGTATGTTATAGAACATAATGGAGCATAGGTGGAAGAAAATGTGATAGAATCAGAGAGAAAATTAAATGTAATGATATCAAAAGTAAAGTTTAGTGGCATCATAGAGTTAGAAAAAATGATACCAGAGGATGAAATGTAACAGTATCAGAGGAGTAAAGCCTGATAGCTTTTCCTTAGATAAAATTTCCCCCCCTTTCATTAATATCTCTCCCCTAGGATAAATATGTCTTCATCTTTGATACGTAGAGAGTATTTCCCCCCCTTGGTAAAAGCTTGGTAAATAATTTCTCCCCCTTTGTGATAATCAAAAAGTGGGAAACCAAAGATAAGTGGAAGAAAAATTAAAAAAACGCTAAATGAGATGAAAAACCAGTTTAATTTCATGTTCCAGATAAGGTACATAGTAATAAACAAAATAAAATGGACTTCTATCAAACAGTCTAGCCACTTGTCAATCCACATCCTCAATGTGAGATTTTCCTTTGGTAGCCGAAGAGGATTTAGGTGAAGTGGAAGCAAGTGAGGGCTTAGGTATTCTGGAAATGACCAAAGGAGGATGAGCCACATAAACTGTTCCTAGTCTATACTAAGGAGTCCTTTGTGTGATCATAGTTGTGAGGCGTACAGTTGCCTGAGCAGGAGTCATTAGAACTGGAGAAGTAGTAGAGGTAGAGGTACGAAAAGTAGGAGGGACAATGACTGGCCTAGCATCAACATGCAGAAAAGGAAACAACAGATTTTGGAAATACATAATTATTCCTCCTCCTCTCTCCATAGCGGATATGAAGTCATCCTTATTCTCTATAACCTTGTCCAATGTTGGAGAAAATTCCTTTAGCTTGCTTACTTTTTCTCTGAAATCTTGATTGATAGGAGGCATCTTCATATTTTCCAATAGAAGTTTGAAGTTATTGTTGATCTATTTTTGTTATAAATATTAGAGAAATATGAGTCCACTTTGTCTTTCAATTCTTTCTGAGAGGCAGATGCTTCTCTTATATAGTCTTGGGATACCTTCATTATTTATCTAGCTGAATCTCTGGCAGAGAGTAGAACTCTGCTCAGCTCAGATGAGTCCACAAAGCCACTGGTTGAAGCTGAACCATGCTCCTCCTTCATCATATCTCTAAACTGATTCAAATCTACTGATGGTTTAGACGCAAGAGAACCAACATAGAAATATATCGTCTCTTTGAAGATTTTGGTCAACCCACTGATAAGATTTTGAACTATCAAATCCTAGGTTTTAATAGGATCTTTCATAGAAGTTTTGAAACTTTCAAACAGTGAAACCATCCAGATTACAACACCCTTAACAATGGCTAAGTCCTTGTCTGCTTGGGATTCTAAGCTCATGTACGATTCCAATGAGAGAACCAATTTCATTAAAGCATCAAGATCTGCTTCAAGTCTAGAAAATTGATCCTGAAAGTCTTTAACTTCTTCCACTATTTCTTCCATGAAGGTTGACAATCTACAACCTAGACAAGATTCAAATGATCTTTCCAACATCTTCATCTCTTCACCAAAACAAAGCTTCATCTTGGTAACTGAGGCATTAAAAGATTCCTTCAACTCATCCTTCATGGATTCCAGATCAGCCCTTCTGATCATATCAGCAGGTGCAACTGCAGTGGGTACTCTTTCAAATGCTAAACTGACCACTGAGTCAGTCATGATCGGTTGAACTGAAGAGACCAGTGAAACATTCATCTTCACTACCTCTTCCACAAAACTATCCTTATGCTTTTTATTTAATGTATCTAGGTCATGCATTCAGACCACATATTCAGGAAAAAAATCTGAATCGATATCATAAGTAGTCTTAGTTCAATTGAGAGATGCTTCATTATCTGAATCAGTATAGACTAAACCACAGACTATAAAACCTGGGTCTTCTTCCCAATCTTCAATTCCATCAGCCACTGTAACACTTACAACATTAGTTTTATGCTCCCCCTCAACAGGTGCATCCTCAATTAGGATAACAACATTCTCAGTAACATTCTCAATAACATTCTCAGTAGGTCCTTCATCCTTAGGAGAATCTTCCACTATCAGTTCTTCCTCTACAGTAGCAGGAGGGTCTTCTTGATTAGGTAAGGGTATATCAACTTTATTTGCATCTGTAGCAGCCACTAATGAATGTCTAATCACTGGACTCAGGCTCAAATCAGCTGACAAAGATTCTTTACTTTCATGAACATCTTGTTCATTCCCTACAACAGCCTCTTCAACATCCTCTAAAGAAGCTTCTTCCTTCTCTGATTTGTGTTGATCTAGATCTTCATGAGCGGGACTAGGTGGTAATTCAGGTTCTCCTCCTTCATCAGTAGCAGAGGACTCAACCTCTTATGAATCATCACTGTATTCTAGCTCCTCTTCATCAGGTCCCAGACCTAGATCACTCACATCCAATGGACTTCAAGGATGATCTATAGGATTGAATTTTTCACATACCTTCTGGTCATCATTGACCCATTCTCTTCTCCAAGGGTTCCAATTGATTTTCATTTATTTTCACACATTATAGGTGATACAAAAGTTATATTTCACTACTACTGTCTCATCTTGAGACTCAGCTACCCCTTTTACTTTAATCATCACAGAGATCAACTTAGAAAAGAATAGTGAATTTGTCTTTGATTTCAACCACGTCATATCTTCGATTTGGATCATCAGAAATCTGCACAAATTCACTTTTACACAATGTATTAAGGGTTGCATTAGATAGATATCCTGATATCTCAAATTGGCAATGTCTCCTCTCCTTGGTATCAAGACATGTTGAACAAATTTGAACAGTAATCTGTTCTCTCCATCCATTTCTATAGCAACTACTTGTCTTTGACTTCCATCACCAGTCAGCTCTTCCAAAGCAGTCTCATAGTTGAAAATGTCACTGGTAGGTGGCATAGCTGTTGAGACATATACACATACTCCTTCTTGTGGAACTTTCAAGCACTCAGCCCATTCAACAGATGGAAACGACATCTCCTTTCCATTCACAAAAGATGTTACTCGATTTTCATTCTACGATTCCTCAAAGGATACAAAATTGTAAAATTGTTTCACTAATTTTTGAAAGTAGGGACCATAGTTGTTCGAAAAACACTCTACACATTTTTGATCTAAAACTAATTCGAGCACTAAGGATTTTCTTGGCATCATCCATTCTACACACAGCTCCTTCAATCACAATAACTCAATTTTACAGATGAGGATTCACTGGTCGTCTCCCCGACCTAGTTCTAGCAACACTACCACTACCACTTGATTCTTTCTCAGTCCTTTGCTTCTTTGATTTCATCTCAATAGAGTCATCTATGATAGTAGGAAGCTTTTTTTTCCATCGCTGGTTTGAAGGATTTAGGGTCCTCAAAGAATTCGGGAACTAAGGTTCGAGGGATAAGGTTTGAGGCTCGGTTGATTGAGAAGTAGCTCTGACATTAGTTTTACCATTTAGGAATCCTAAAATAAATAAACAAAATGAAATAAAGTGAAAACAATTCATATTATGGTGACAGACATAATTTTTAAAACAGTGCACTCATCGGTAGGGTCTAACAGTGAGAATTTCTATAAGTGAGGTTACATCAGTGAGGATTCACATCGGTGAGAATTTTACATCGGTGATAATTTCACATCGGTGATAATTTTACATCGGTGAGAATTCCACATCGGTGATAAATTCACATTGGTGATAATTTCACATCGGTGAGAATTTTACATCGGTGAAATTTTAAATTGGTGAGAATTCCACATCAGTGAGAATAGCTACTGATCAAGGTTAAACATACCTAACTCATGTCTAATGTAACATTAGCTATCAGAACTCAAAGGTTTAGTGAATATGTCAGCTAATTGATGTTCAGTACTTATAAACTCAAGAATTATATCACCCTTTTGGTAATGATCTCTCAAGAAATGGTTCATTACATAAATGTGTTTGGTCCTAGAGTGAGACACATGGTTCATCGAGATATTTATTTCACTAGTATTGTCACAGTTGATTGAAATGTGCTTAAAGTCATATCCATAGTCCAAAAGAGTGTGTTTCCTCCACAGAATTTGTGCACAGAAACTACCAACAGCTATGTACTCTGCTTCGGTAGGGGATAATGCTACAAAATTCTGCTTTTTACAACACCAAGATACTAAGGATTTTCCCAAAAGGTGACATGTTCTTGAAGTTCATTATCATCCAACTTGTAACCAGAAAAATCAGCATTTGAATAACTCATTAACTCGAAGGGTTGTACTTTTGGGTAAAACAAACCTATGTTTACAGTATGTTTAAGATACATAAAAATTCGTTTAACATCAAGTAAATGAGATTCTTCTAGATTAGCTTGAAATCTTGCACACATACACACACTCAACATAATATCTGGTCTACTAGCAGAAAGGTAAAGTAAGCTTCAAATCATACCTCTGTAATTGGTTTGATCCACTGGTTTCCCAGTTTCATCTGCATCCAATTTAAATATAGTACTCATAGGAGTTTCACATTCTTTAATACTATCCAAACCAAAACATTTTAAGAAATCCTTTGTATATTTACTATGATTCAAAATAATAAATTTTTATTTTGAAACACTTTAAATCCATGAAAGAATTTATGTTCTCCCATTAAACTCATTTCAAACTAATTTTGCATACATTTTGAAAAATCAGTACATAAAGAGTGTTTAGAAGATCAAAATATAATATCATCAACATAGATTTGTACTATTAAAACATATATATAAATTTTTTCAATAAAAATAGTTGGATCAGAAATCCCTTTAGTAAAACCTTTTGAAATAATAAAATTACTAAGTCTGTCATACCAAGCTCTTGGAGCTTGTTTTAGACCATATAAAGCATTAGAATGTTTAAATACTTGATTTGGAAAATGAGGATTAGTAAATCCAGGTGGTTGTTCAACAAAAACATCTTCAATTATAAAACCATTTAGAAAATCACTTTTTACATCCATTTGATATAACTTGAAATTCAGATGAGCAACATAGGCAAGTGAGATCCTAATGGCCTCTAATCTGGCTACAAGTTCAAAGGCTTCCTCATTGTCTATATCTTCCTCTTGACTATATCCTCGTGCAACTAGCCTAGATTTGTTTCTAAATATGTTTCTAGACTCATCAACTTTGTTTCTAAAAACCCATTTAGTGCCTATTGTTAAAGTGTCCTCAGGTCTGTCAACTAATTTCCAGACATTGTTTAATTTAAATTGATTTAACCTTTCTTGAATTTATATTACCCAAAATTCATCATTGATAGCATCATTGACATTTTTAGGTTCTAGCTATGAATGAAAGGCTTGATGTTCAACCTGATTTCTTAGAGAAGCTCTAGTCTGTGTCCCTCTATCAAGATTACATACAACAACATCTAAAGGGTGATTCTTTAGAATCCTTCTTGATCTAGTAAAGGTATGACTAGAAATCTCAGGTTCATCTCCATGTTTGGGTTCTATAGAAGCAGATTCTGGAATATGTCCAGAACTGGATGTTTTTACATCATGTTCTTTAGATTTATCATTATGGTCCAGCACACTCAAATCTTCCTCGGGAATTTCAACATAGGTTCAGGATCATGTGGATCGGTTCCCTCAAGCTTGATGTGAACAAATTCTTCCACACATTTGGTTCTTTTATTAAAGACTCTTTAGGCTTTTCTAGTTAATGAATAACCAAGAAAAATTCCTTCATCACTCTTAGAGGAAAACTTGTCCAGATTATCCTTTGTATTAAGAATAAAAACATTGCAGCCAATGACTCTAAAGTAACTAACTTTAGGTTTTATATTATTCCATAACTCATATGGGTTCTTCTTAAGAACTGGTCAAATTAATACTCTATTAATAATATAACACGATGTATTCACAACATCAGCCCAAAAGTAAATAGGCTGGTCATATTCATTAAGCATGTTTCTAGGTATTTTTTTGAAGGGTTCTATTTTTTCTTTCTACCACACCATTCCGCTGAGGTGTCATAGGAGAAAAAAAGTTGTTACTATATCCACTATGTGAGCAATAAGATTCAAACTCTTGATTTTCAAACTCACGACCATGATCAATTTTCAGTGTTTTAATCTTATGTCAACACGATTTTCTACAGATTTGTAGTATTTAAAAAAGTAAGAACAAGATTCACTTTTTGGATCTAAGAAGTATACCCAAGTATATCTAGGAAAGTCATATACTAGAACATAGACATAGTGCTTCCCATTTAAACAAGAAACTCTTGAAGGCCCAAAGAAGTCCATGTGAACCAACTTGAGTGGCTGAGAAGTTGAAACTTCTTTCTTTGATTTAAATAAAACATTATTTTGCTTTCCCTTTTGACAGTGATTACAAACTTTGTCATTTGGGAATTCAAGTTTACGTAGGTATCTAACTATGTTTTTCTTAGTTAATTTTCTAAGTGAATAGATGTTGCATGGTACTAATCTTCTGCGCCAAAGCCAAGATTCTCTATGAAAATCATTAAAACAAGTAACATTTTTCTTTTCTAAGAATTTAAATCAACTGCATAAACATTTTCATTTCTTAAAGAAGAAAATACTAAAGCATTTTGAGAATTATAAACATTACAAGAATCATTTTCAAATTTCAAAATAAATCCATCATCACATACTTTTGAAATACTTACCAGGTTTTACTTAAATCCATCAACAAATAAAACATTAGATATTAAAACATATTTAGAGTTACCAATCTGGACTAGGCTGATGATTTTACCTTTAGAATGATCAAAAAAGGTGACATGGCCTCCATCAACCTTTATTAAACTTTTTAAACATGAATAATCTCCAGACAGATGTCTTGAACATCCACTGTCCTTGTACCATGCCTTCTTGTGAGGACTCTTTAAGCATGTTTACTAGAAAACATATTTAGATCAGAAATGATTTTGGTACCCAGAACTTTTTAAGTTCAGAAATGTTAGCAATCAAAGCTTTAGGTACCCATATTTGTCTTATGGGTCTCATATAATTTATAGAATCAATAGATTTTTAATGATAAACTTTATTTGATCTATAACCATATGAATAACTAGTTGAAGCATAGGGGTTTTCAGAACATGAACTACCAGTATTCTGTCCAGATTTAGGAATAAATCTATTCTTAATAAGTTGTATCTGTCTAGGTTTTTAGCCTATTCTAGTAGTGTATTTTAGTGCCACTTTCTTTCCTAGAATTTGAGTTAGTGTATCCTTTCCATTTGTAAACATCTCTAAGTCTTTTCTAAGTTTCTCATTTGACTTTTTCTGTTCCGTATTTTCCTTTAACAGTTGAGAATTCTTCCCTTTTTTGATAGTAAGATCGGTATTAACAGTTATAGTGAGAGCATGTTGTTTCATCAATCATTTGTATTTATCGTTAAGTTCATTGAATGTCTCTTCCGTCATATTCAATATTCAAATAATACCTCACTAGTCATGTTTTCAGAATCAGAATTAGATCCTGCATCATCACCAGAATAATAGTAATTTAAAACAGGAGTATCTAAGGTTACCTCAGATGTGTTGGTCATGAATCACATGTTGGCATGATTCTTCTCAGAATCAGAAACATCTTATTCACATGTGCTATCCTCTGAATCACTCCATGTTGCTTTCATAGATTTCTTGTACTTCTTGTCCTTATAATAATATTTCTTTTTGATGTTTAATTTTGGGCAATCAGCCTTGATGTGTCATTTTCTTTTACACTCATAGCTGACTATTTCATCATTCTTGGCAGCTTTCTTCCAATCCCTATTCCACTATCCTTTGTTATCATACTTTCCTTTGTAGTTATATTTCCTGAATAATTTCTTCTTCCTATAAAACTTCTTGAATCTCCTGGGTATTTGAGCCGTCTCAGCATCACTATCAGAGTCTGAATCTTCACATGTTGAACTTTCAGTTTGTATTTTCATTTTCTCTTTTTCTTTACTCTTAGAGGATGTAGACTTGAATGCTACAGATTTTCTCTTAGGTTCGTCATCTTCCTCTTTATTCACCTTGAGTTCTTCCTCATACATCATTAATTTACCAATAATCTCTTTTACTGGAAGTGCTCCAATGCCACATGACTCTCTGATTGAAACATAAGTTCCCCTCCGTCATTCTGGCAGACATCTCATTATCCTCATAATTTGTTCCATAGCTGGAACATCTTGTCCAAGTAAACTCATTGTATTGACTATCAAATTAAACCGGAGATACATATCAGAAATAGGTTCATCAGTTTTCATTTTAAAATTGTCATATTTAATAGTATAAGTATTCAATAGAATTTCTTTAAAATTGGTTGTTCCTTTATGAGAAACACCCAAAGTATCCTATATTTCATAAGTAGTTTTGCAAGAAGAAATTATATTAAACTCTTTATGTCCAAAAGCACAGTACAGGGCATTCATGGATTTACATTTATTATTGTAAGCAGTCTTTGTCGGTTCATCCCAAGTTCTTCTTTGAGTTTCTGGATTTTTTATTGAGATTCTATACCAGTCCAAATATCAAAACCCATGCTTTCTAAATGAATTTTCATTTTCAATTTCCACTGAGAATAGTTTGTACCATTGAATAAAGGTGTCTAGTTAGTAGCAGCACGCTCTAGTATATTATACATAGGTAGATTTTATAAAATAGTTTTAAAGAGGTAAAATTTAGAACTAATAGAAATTTAAGATCATCAAAGATGTAACTAAAATCACAGTTGAAAAAAGTGTATTTCAAATAAAAATTAACCAAAAAAACCTCTGATACCAAATTTTGGTTGGAGTGGATACTCAAGAGGGGGGTGAATTTAGTTCCAATTAAAATTTCTGTTAAAATTATTTCTCTTCAAATCCCCCAATTTAAAAACAAAGTTAAACTATAGTGATTCTATACAGAGTGTAAATGTTCAATCAGTCTCTCAAAGATTGATTAGGTCTCAGTTGACTTAATCTGAAGATTAAATTAACTTTTGAATCTAACTTACTTTTTTACAATAAGTATAAAAACTTTCTAAATTAACTATCAACGTAGCTTTAAAATTGATTTGTATGTGAAAGTAATAGTAGTGGAATATGAAATAAATATATACTATACTTACAGAATTAAATTAAAATACACATAAAAGTAAACCAAGAGGTTCAGTATCAAGCTGAGACTTAGTCCTCTCATCAATTTATATAAATTGATCCACTCCCTGTATCGAGGGAAAACAACAGTACACTACTATCCTGGTTTAAATACCTCCACCATAGTTCTTCATGGGAAAAACAAACCACATCACATAGGTTGTTCAGGTCTTACTTGGCCTCTAACACTATCCACATTGGAAAACAAAGGGTTATGAAGTTTGAGTGAGGATTTAAGAATCCTCCAGTTTAGCTTAGGAGATAGTGTGTGTGTAAAATAAACAGGGTACACACACTACTCAAAATTTAATGATAGAATCACTAAAGTATGTGAGAAAGTGTTTAGAAAATCTCTAGTGATTGGCAGTGCAGCTCTGGACTCGTTTGGTTGGTCAGAAAAACATCTGAGTCCTTCTCTGGTTTCTGCTCAGAAAACAGAGTGTCATTTTATTCTTTGATTCTTGGTCCAGCTTAGCAGCCTGAGTGCATGAAGTGTTTGTTTTAGTTCACTCACGATGTATCTTGTGTTCTCCTTGAAAATGAGTAGCTTAGCGTATGTCCAGTGTTCTTGGATTATAGATTTTTCTTCTTTCACAAATGCACAACATTTGAATGTTATTCTGTTTTTTTATTTTTCAACATTGTGCATTCTTAGTTCCTTGATGCTTTTTGTATGCACAATAAGTGTTCTATGCTTCTCTTCTAAAAAGTGTATTGCAAGATCATTTTATGTCCCTTTATAGATTTCAGCTTCGACATAAAAGAATAATTACTTTTTGAATGAGTACTAGGTACGGTTCCCTGACATGAAAAAAGAATTCATTAAATATCATTGAATGCATTAAAGACATCAAATGTAACTGTATTCTTAATAAACAAATAGTATTGAGGGTTTATAGTTTGACTCGTTGGTCAACTAGTAGCTCGTGTGGGTAAATGTGTACGGTTGACTTTGTGTAGAAGTTCCTTCCATCAGTAGCTCTTTGAACTTTCATCAGTATCTTGTTGGTATCCGTAGATCTATGTATCGGTAACTCCTTGTATCGGTAGACTTGCTCTATCGGTGGCTCGGTAGACTGGTTCTATTAGTAGCTCTTGATCCATCGGTAGCTGTTGCTCCATCGGTAGCTCCTTGTATAGGTAGCTATTTTCACTCTTATCGGTAGACTTATACTGTCAGCAAACTTCTATCGGTAGCTATCTATGAAGTGGTTCTAACGGTAGCTATCTGTCTATCAGTATCTCTGGTTTGTCAGTTCATATCATTCGCTTCTATGTATCATAAGTCCGGTCAGTATCTCGTATCGGTAGCTCTTAGTGGTTTGTATCGGTAGACTGAACTTGTATTGGTAGACCTGCTTACCGGTGGACTTATGCATATCAGTAACCTTCTCATATCGGTGAATCTATCTATCAGTAGACTAAGTCTATCGGTAGACTGAGTATCGGTAGATCTTTCTCAGTAGCTATGTGAAGATCAGTAGCTTACACTTATCTATTTTTATGCAAAACACATCCGATTGGGATAGAATTATTTCAGAACTTATATAAACATGGATAAAAAAAGACTAAAATTTCTCAATGATTATTTTAATATTATTATCATCATGATCACAGATTGAAAGAATTAATATATAGAAAAACATTACATTGAGATTATCAAAGTATATGAAAGCATAATTGGGATTATCAAAACATGTGTGGTCAACAAATCACCTCTAGGATTGCTAGCTTATCCCATTAAATATGTGATAGGGTTATTCTTGCAGATGAAATGACCCAAGATGAGGGCTCTCCATAGCCAAACTCATCCATCCCGCTAGTCCTACCAGACATCTAGGTCATATTGTGCTACCCTTGAAGAGAGACGATATACCAGTTAGGGATATGAGCTTCAACCAGATGTATCACATGCGCTTAGACTACCAAGTTTCATTGCCATGATTTTTTTGGATGGATTTTTCCATCCCATGATGTATATAATAGGGTTTGGGAATGTACATGGATGATGGAGAAAAAATTATAAGAGGTTCGATAAATTAATTTTCCCCTCCCCTCTCTCCCGTGGCTTTTATAATTATTGGAAAAAATAGAGGACGATAGGCCCCCACAAAATCTCAGCAGACCATTTCAATTTCTATTTGGGTGGATGGTAGAAAACATCCCCTATTAGGAATACCGACATCCTGTAGAGGTTCCTTATTTTGACTTTTAACCCTCCCTTGTCAAATTTTTTTTGTTCATCCTAAAACACTAAGAGTTTTTTATGTTGTTGGGTGGTTGAATGACACTTCATGTTTCTTGTTTTCACCTCATACTACACCTCATGGGTCATTTATTGGTGATAGGAATGGTTTTTTAGATTAATGTTCATATATCATTGAGCTTTGGGATGTTATGCTCACTAATCGTATAGTTTGAGTAGTCATTTCTGAGCCATACCACCCCTACCGGTTCGCAAGGAAATTTGGATGCCTTCAACAAGCTTCACTTCTTCCTACTACTCAGTTAAGGGGGTATTATTATCCCATAGTTATTTGTTAATTATGGATCCTTATGATATATGAAAGTTATGATATGGAAGTTATCATCCCCAATATGACAGAATCCATGTTTCTATCGCTGGATTATGCCCGACTATGGGTGGATTTTTACCCCAACAGGATGCTAAATGAACCAGCTCATCGAGTGAGAAAACCATTAACCATTCCTTGCCCCATAATTATCCAGATGATAATGCCACACATTCCATCTACTATTAAGATAGTGATACCTATTCCTTCTATTGTTGTCCCTGTAACATACATGATAGATACACCACCCGCTCCTACCCTTGTGGTAAGAAGACACTCGGTTTGTCGTCAGAAACATCTAGGAAGGGCCACATCTGTACAATCTATTTCAATTGGGAGTGATTCAGACTACTCCCCATCTATGGATACTTCCCAATAATGTAATGAGGCTGGCACCAGTAGAGTATCACCAATCAGCTCAGAAGATGTGGCTAGTCCTCCGAATCTGGCTGTAGTGCTTAAAACATCTAAGGGAAAAGAGAGTCCTCCATATTGGGTGACCTATCTTCAGTCCATTCCTACTTATGTGATGACACTTCCTAATTATAGTCATGTTACAGTGGGGGGGATCAAGGTATTGGTGCTATGGTTAAGCACCATGTAGTGAAAAAAGAGGCATGGCACTAGTTATGTGCTCTTGCTGCGGAGACACATATGGTCAATTTTTTTAATTAGGGTGACATTTTTTTAGAGATTATTCAATGAGCTAGATTCCAATGGCATTGATTATTGGAAATTACCCATCCTTATCTACAAAATCATCATTTCCCGAGAAGCCATTGCCTCCTGTGAGGAAAAGCTATCCATGTTCAAATCTTCACATTACCATGGGGCATCCTTCAGAGATGTTTATAAAGAATTAAGTCATCTAACGGTCGAGGAGATGAAGGAACGTGATTTCGTGGACACCTATGAGGATGATTCTCAAGAGTTATTATCTTACGAATTAGGTTCAAGTGATCAAATATACTCTTCACGTGTCATCTATCAAGTAGTACAGAAGAAAGCGCGAGACCTAAAATTTGTTTTTGAGAGGGTGCGTCTGAAGATCAATGCTGAAACAGAGGAGAGATATTATTTGGGTAAAACTTTTTATAGCCCGCCAAAATCAATTTCAATCCTTCTTGAAAGGGATAATGTATCCTTATTTTAGTTCTGTCCCAAATCATGATATGTACTTTTCTATATTTATTAATTGTTTATAGAGACTTCAAACTAGAGATGCTCCTCTATTTTTTTGAACTAAATGAAAATTATTTGTCTTTAAATACGCTTTCTTTATTATTTTTTATAATGTTAATTGATCATAATCAATCATATAAATATCATTTCAATCCGGTATTAATTTTAATCCATTATCAATAAACAGTAATAATTGAATAGGGCTCTAATTGTTTCCTAACTCATGGGGCTATGTGAGAGTAGTTCAACTATTTCCAAGTTTTTATGGAACAAACTCATGAAATTTTATGTCTTTTTCCTTAATACTCTAATTTATTATTAGTCCTATTTAACATGGGCTTAGCATAGATATCTTGACTTTTTCATAGATCTCCCTTTGCGGGTATTCAACCAAACAAGATTGACGCCTTTTTTGAATGATTAATGATTTCTCAATGAACCATTACTGAAATTTTTCCCTAGGGTGACTTCTGAAGATTTTACCTCTAGAAAACATGGCATATTTTTCATTCTCTAGTAGTTCAGAGTCCTAAAAATCAAACTTATTACTGCTATTTTAGTCATACATCTTTGACCAAATTTAACAGGGCAAGGCCCTAACTCCGGATCGTCAGCTGAGAATGTTTGAATATCCAGTAGACAATGATTATTTATTTTTCTTGACCCTATATTTGTGATTTTGGAAATGCATAAGGCTCGGGAGAAATTTTAGGCATAAAGTGGTTTGAAAAGACTCTCCTGGGGATGAATTTTCCTTTTATTGGAATTAATTTTTGATGTCAACATATGAAGACCCATCGGGGCATGATGTGCACAGTCAAAAAAAGGGGTCTGCTGGAGACTGGCCTTCCATTTCCAATGGCCTTCGTAGGTCTTACATAATTTTGAGTTTATTTTGATTTTTGGCGGCATAGTGGGTGGCTGGCCTGATGAATAGTGTCTGAAAATGTTATGGACATTCCTATTGGCTTTGAGGGGGAAACTGTTCACACACAGTTCTTTCTTGTGTAAGGGAGATCTCGTGAATGTCCAGTTCAGTTGGATGTCTTTTCCATGTTAGGGGAAATTAATAAGAGGATGGTATGTATGCAATTATCTTGAATTTCTCTAAATCTGGGAGTGTGGAAGAACATTTTTGTCATTTGAGAATATAGAAGATGGAAAATACTCTCATGGGGGAGAATTTTCCATTAATTCACAACCATTTTTGTAGGAAACATATGAAAAGCCACTACAAATTTTTGTTCCTAGCCAAACAACGGTGTCCAAATTATAATGAACATCGGTCTCCGATGGCTATGGAAGATTATAGAGATTGGGATCATCCTGAATATGGTAAGTGAATTTTTACAAGGGGTGAACCTGAACACTAAAAGGGGAATTTTAGCTGATCTTCTCCTAGAAGTGATTGTATGCACTCTTCTTTTATATACAGATCAAATTCACGCATATAGATATGGTATAATTATAAATTTCAAATGGTTCTAGAGATGAATCGATCCTGGATGTTCTGATATACAGAGGATGTGTGTAGGGAGGAAAATGTAAACCATTACTTTTAGGTACCTTGAATCAAGAGGGTTGGAATGAGTCTAGGAAGCCATTGTGAATAATTAGATAGTAGAGGACTCTCCTAGAAATGAAAATTTCTTTTATTGATGACCATTTTTGTGGGAAACATATAGAGGTCCACCAGGGAATGATGTGTATAGAAAAAGAAGGTGTTCGTATGACACTGGGCTTCTGTCTCAGATGGCCTTAGAGGGTTACGGGGATTCAAGATCATTCAAATAAATGAGTTTTAGGTATGGCGGGAGTGTGTCCAAACATATTGGGAATATTTGTACTACAATTTACTCCTAAAATTATGTATCTCATATATAGATCTGGCTCATACACAGGGTGAGGTGTTCATCCCATCTTTGGGGTACAAGGTCATTTAACGTCACACGGCCTGGGCGTGGGGTTCCTCTCCGAGAAGGGAACAATTTAATTCCTTTTAGAGTCACATTTCTAGTACCAAATTTCTAAACTACTTTTCCACATTATCACGATGGATCTCACTCTAAGATCCATAAGTTCACACCAACTATGCTTAGTGTGAGAAGTTAGGGATATGAGAATTTTAGGTCATTTAATAGAAATAGAAAAATCAACATCAGAAGGGAATTTTGGCATGAACCATTGCTATGAAGTTTAAAATCATATAGAAAGGATGAATTTGGCATAACAGTATAGTGTCCGGTGGTGAGGATTTTATGTAGTGCAGTTTCGAGTCATGCAGTGAGGACAATTATGTTGTCACGAAGATATTTAATAGTTTCTTGTTACTTGGAATTTGGATGTTCCAGTGTTCCTTATTTGTGAGTTATGACAGAATGTGTAAACCATAGTCCCTAGGGAAACATGAATCATGAGATATTACATGGGTCTTGGAATCCATTGGGCATACTGAGATAATAGAGGACTCTCATATGGCCTAATTTTCCTTTGATGGATTGCTATTTATGTGGGAAACATATGCAGATCCAGCATCGATTGATGTGAAAAGAAAAAAAAAAGGTGTCGGCCGGACATTGTCCTTCCATATCAGATGTCCTTCAAGGATTATGGGAATCCATGTTTTATTGGGGTATAGAGTTAGTCAAATGGGAGATATGTTCCCGAGAACATGAGTAATATCCAGATTGTTATTACCTATGAAATACTACAGCATCCATATAGGTATGACTCATATCTTTGGGGGAATCATGATCATTTGACTTCTCATGAGTGGGGGGAATGTGCAGGATCTCGTAATCTAGAGGACTGGACCACACAAAACCCTTGAAGAATGTATTAATTTATTGTCTTTCGATTACAACCATTCATGGAATCCCAATTCATGATTAACCTATTCACAGGGAGAGGGGAATTTTTTGATGGTGGATGGGGCGAGATACCAAATTTGGGTGCTACTATTATCCTTTGAGGGTAGAAATCAAGACGGACATAGTTATGAACATTACTTCTACTGATCTGGTTTAGTCCATGTGTATGAACATGTGAGGTCATTTTTTCATATATATATGTGACTGGGCTAGGATTCCAAATTTGAGCGTCACTATATATCCTACACGGGCATGATTCAAGCTATACATAGTTGTCAATGTTCAGTATACCTATTTTTCTCAGTCCATGTGTAAGGACACGTGAGGGCATATTTTTTTATGATGGCTGGGCCAGGACTCTAAATAATGGGGTCAGTACATATCATGTAAGAGCAGAAATCAAGCCATATGTAGTTCTGAACGTTCACTGTACCGATCTGGCACAGTCATAAGGGTAGGGGAATCTTTGTTCTATAAATCATGGTTTCCAGGTCTACCATGTTACCCTATTGTTTTCTTTCGTAAGAGAATCACTACCACTGATCTAAAGATCATGTGAGTTATACTTGACGTGAGGAAAAATGAGTGATAAGGGATTCCCTTATAAAAAAGGGTCGATAGAGGGCTTGATGGAGGCATTATTTTGATTGGGGATGGGCCAAAATCGATGATCGAGGCATCTATACATATACTGCAAGGGAAGGAATCATGTCATATATAGTTCTAAGTGAGATAATAAATTTTATTATCATGTGATTGGGATTCATTGTGCCATGTAGTTTAACATCTTACTGTGAAGACATGAGTCACAATTTAATATCATGTTTCTGGGATGAGTTTCTTATAGTTTAATGTCAGGTGGAAATTAAAATGACTCATTATTTAGGGTCTTAGTGTTTGGACCATGACATGGGGGTTTATGGTATTATTACTTATAGCATAAGGTCATAGATTATTGACCATGCATGGGGGTTTCAAGGTATTGTTACTCATAGTTTACGGTCATAGATTTTGGACCATTGATTGGGGGTTTTATGGTATAATTACTAATAGTTTATGGTCTTAATGTTTGGACCATGACATGGGGTTTTTACAGTATTATTACCCATATTTTATGGTCTTATAGTTTGGACAATGACATGGGGGTTTTATAGTATTATTACTCATTGTTTATGGTCAGAGTGTTTGTACAATGGCTTCTAGGTATTATAAATCATAATTTAGGGTCATTGAGATTAGACCATGGTTTCATGGTTCAGTTTCATGTTTCAGGGATTAAAAATGTAATGTTTAATATCATGTGGTCTGGACAATGACTCATAGTCCATGGATTAGAGTTTGGTCCTTGACATCATGGTTCCTATTATACGAAGTATTTCTCAAAGAACATCGCAATTTTTGGAGTTGTGATGAGGTGTTCGTCAATTGATATCAGGGAATACATTCAATTAGAATAGTCCCTATGTATGACATAGGGTCCTTCCCGCATTTGTTCAAAATTTGGGGGATTCTTCCTGAGTATCATCGGGGTTCTGAGGACTAACACCATTTATCCTTCAAGGAAAGATCGAAGGTGATCATTTTTGTTGAAGGTTTGTGCAATCCTGTTTTGGATGATTTACAAATTGTGTAATGTGTGCATCCTTTTATTATCTAGTTTCTCCAACTCATCATACACTCTTTGGGATTGATTTTCCATGGAATGTTTTCCAAAAATGGACAAACAAAGTGATGGAACATGAATTTTTAAAGGTAAAAGAGCGTATTCCCCGTATACTAGTGAGTATGGGGTTTCTCGAGTGGCGGTGAAGGTCATCATTCGACAATACCCCAAATCATGGAGGAGCTTATCTGGCCACAATTTCTTATCCTTATCAACCATAATTTGGAGTATTTTGGTCAATTTCTTATTTAAAGCCTCTCTCTGTCCATTGGCCGCCGCATGGTAGCGGGAAGACTAGTTGGATTTAATTCTATACTCCTGATATAGCTTGTCCAACTCAACAGAGAAAACTTTGGTGCCGTTGTCCATCAATATTGTATGAGGGAAACCAAATCTGTTAATGATGTTAGCCTTCAAAAATCTAAAGTTGTTTTTCACCCCATCTTCTTTAAGTGTTATGGCTTTGAATCATTTGGAAAATATGTCCGTTAATGTGAGTATGAACTCAAATTGTCTGGAAATGGCGTGAGGTTATAGTCCCACAGCATCTACCCCCCAGGAAGAAAATGGCCAAGATTACTTAGTTGTATGATGTAACTCTATGGTCAGTGTATAAAATTGGCATGAACTAGGAAGTAATGGCACTTTTTGGTAAATATAGGACAATCCTACATCATAGTAGTCCAGTAATACCCAAGCCTTCAAATTTGGTGAGAGATCGTGGTTGCTAATTGATGTGATTCACAAGCTCTTGTGTGAACTTCTATCATGAAAGAAACAGTATCATCCACATCATTGCACTTGTGATAGACTCTATCAAGGCCTCGTTTGTAGAGAACATTATTTTGGTTTACCCCATTGTACCATAAAACGTTGACTACCCATATTTAAACCTAATCTCATCTAGGCATATCTGGTGGGAGTTCCCCATTCTAAATATAATTTTCAATGGTCATCATTCAGCATGTTTTGTGAACATAATCCTATGAAACAAGGCTAATTTCATAGATTTTCAATGTACTTCTCTAGATAAATGGAAATACCATTTGATGATGGGGAATGCTAATAACCCTTTCATCCCAGTATAGATCATCCAAGGATGTGGATGCATTTTCCAAAGAGTTAGCTTGAGAATTTTGTAACTGGGGGACATAGGTCAACATTGTATTTTTTGGGAATTTTACTTTATGATATTGAACATGGTTCATCATGGGAACCAATACATCAATCTTAATGGCATAGTCACCTTTGACCTGTTTGATGACTAGCTCTAAATCACCATTTGTTTTTAGGTGTATGGCTCGCACATGAAGTGGCAGTTCCAGGCCAACAACGAGGCCTGGATATTTTTCTTTATTATTCATACAAGCTTCCGAATGTAGGAATGTGTAAGGCATGATGACCTTCTCAGGGGATACAAGTATAATTCCTAGCTCCAAATTGTTTATCTTGGGATTCTCCATCCTTTTCTCTTTCAGTATTTGGAAATCACCATTGAAATACATTTCCCATGTCTAGGGGTCCTCCTAGATGGAAAACACTATTTTCTTCTAGAATTTTGGCATCCAACGATGTTATGTCTTCTAAGGGGTGATCTTCTAGGAAGTCCACTAATTCCTGGCCTTTGACAACTTTTTGGGGAATATACTGTATGTCAAACTGTTGTAGGATGACTACCTATCATGATAGGTTCCCATTTAGCGTGGGATATTTGAAGACATATCTGTGTAGGTTGCAGCGGGAAACTAGCTGGACCTCATGGTGTTGCAGGTAATTCCAGTACTTCTGAACCACAAATATATGGGCTAGGTAGTTCTTCTCAATTTTTGAATACTGAGTTTCATCATCAATCATTGTTTGACTGAGATAATAGAGGTTGTTCCCACTGCTGACATCATTATTATATGTGAGAAAGGTTCCTAATGACTATTCTATGGAATTTACATACAAAATTAGCAGTCTCCCATCAACTGGCTACATCAACACAGGAGGGATTAGGAGATATATTTTGAGATTGTTGAACACTTCTTGGAAATAATTACCCCAGTCATACATAACTCCTTTTTTATGATCCTAGTGAAAGGTAAACAATTACCATCTATGTTGGATATGAAGTGCCAAATATAAGTGTGGTTCCCTAGGATACCTCTCATCTCAGTGAGGTTGTGAGGTGGGGACATGCCAAGGATGGATTTTTTTCTCAGGGTCAACATCGATAATGTGGTCGCCTACGATGATGCCAAATAATTTTTCAGAGGTATCTCAAAAGGAGCACATTAAGGGATATATCTCTAAACTATGTTGCTATAGTTTGTTGAAAAAAATTTCAAGATTGGACAGGTGGTTTGGGTGTTCTCTTGATTTAACCACCAGATCATCGACATAACACATGACACATTTTCCCAAGAAGGGTTTTATGATTCGGTGCATGGGGTATTGATATGTGGTAACGAAATTCATTAGAACAAATGGAATCACATTATAACATAATACTCCCTAAGGGGCCCTAAAAGTGGTAGATTCATCATCTACTCAGGCCATCTGGATCAGGTTTTATCCAGAATAGATGTCCATGAAATAGAGATCCTTATATACTACTGTTCCATCAATCAACAATTCTATGATCGTGACTGGGAAATAGTCTTTTGGGAAATGCATATTAAGATCCCTAAAGTCAATACAAATCCTAATATATCCATTCTTCTTTTTGACTAGGACTGTGTTTTCTATATAGATCCGATATTGGACCTCCCGTATGAAAATGGATGTGACCATCTTATCAACTTCAAAAAATATTATGGAAGCATGAATTGTGTGGGTTCTTTTGGCTACCTTATTATATCCCCTTTGATCTTCTGTAAAACCTTGTTGATGAGTGGCGTGCTCAAGATCGAGGCCAGGAACTTCAGTGTAATTCTAGGAAAACATAACACGATTCTTATTTATGATGGATTTTTATGCATCCTACTCTACAATAGTCATAGTCAAACAGATCAGAGTGGGATGCAGGTCATCTTTAGTTCCTAGGATTATCTACTTATGTCCATCAATTATGTTTGAGACACCTTCAACGAATGTAGGAGGGGAATCTTTCAGATCTTCTTCCTCTTCTTCTTCTTATTCATCATTGTCATCTTAATATTTTTCCTATTTTGATAATGGACTTATTTTTGAAACGAACTCTTCAATGTTGGGATTGGAATCATCTTTTTCCTTAATGAGAAAGGCTATGGTAGTTTTAGGTCTTGTGGATAGGTCGAGATCATCATTGATAGGGATTTTCTTGACATTACAGAAGCTGGCCAATTCTTCCATGTTGGTAGACTTGGAGATCATAACAGATACCACACAGAAAATTGAATCTACATATGGACATTAACTTAGGGATTCAACTTGGTTGATGGATAATACACACACTTACCCAAGCTGCTGGAGGGGGTCTGCGGGAGCCATTTCCTGTCTATTCAGGGTAGTAATCCAATAAATTTCGATGGCTAAATTTTTTTTTTCATCGGACTCATACAACCATATGTTGATATAGTTTGACTCACTGAACTCAAAATGGGATTTATTGGTTTGAAATTTACTGTTTTTTCATTAGTGAAATATTTGACGCACTGATGGTATGATAGAAGAATTGTAGCAAGATAATGATGCCAAGGAATCCATAACAAGGCGCTGATGGTAGGAATTTTACGCACTACCATGAACATGGAATATGACATGAGGTCTCCAAGCTGAGTTTTAGGATTGATTCATCCTTATGATTTCTGTTCAATTTTTTCACATCCCAGCAGAGTTTTAGTGCATAGTGTCAAGCTATCTTCATCATCGCCCAACCGAAAAAGCATTCGTAGAGAGAGGTGGTTAACTATAGATCTGTTGTCGATGAAAATCTTATGGACCTCAATATTGTTTACCTTTGTAGACACATATAAGGCATATATGTGCCCTTATATGATGGTTTCTTCATCCCTATCTATGATGTGATCACTACGTTACATTCTTTGGGAATTGTCTCCATTAGTTAGACTTTGACTACTTCTACTTCACCCTCAAATTATTTGGGACATAGTAATTCTTTGATGAGTGCCTCCCTATGATCTACAGACAAGCCTAACTCATCCTGGGTTGAATGCCCTGCTAGTACTGAAGCTAGATTCGGTAGAATATCATACTTCTACTCTAATGGATGGTACTTCACGGCTCGAGGTTACTAGTTCAAAGACACATTAGGGGTTCGAGCATTGGACTTGGATGGTTAGGCCTTCGTGAATAGAGTCGGTTATGCTGCTGTCCTTTTCAGGTTCAACATAACTGGTCCACCTATATGCCATTGGTGATTTGATATTTTATTCTCCTGATGGATATTCCAAAACAATTGGGATAGGATTACTTTCGACAGTGGTGCATGAGCATTTTTGGTTTTTATAGCATCTCCTAAAGGGTCCATCCTCGAGTTTCTGCAATGTTAACGATTTGACTTATGGTGTGGCTGGGAATTTGACATCTTCCACGATCATGCCTTCCGGGAAACCTTCAGCCTCTTCAGCCTCTTCCCCCATCTATCTATTTTGGAACATGAAATTTGGGTTCATGTCCATAGTCTTCAACTGATAAGGGGTTCATCACATGAATGAAATTAATGGAATTGAAAATTAGTTCTTGATCTGATAATGATTCTGTTTGACTTTCTCTTTATGGTGATGTTATTTGACAGGGCAGTGCCCATTGTATCAATTGGAGGTGTGGCACTCGTTTCACTAAGTATATTGGAATGATGTATGAAAGCATCAACACTAACTTCAGCTTTGGTGTCAGACAATCTTCTTCCTCATACATTCTTCCCTTCTGTCCATTAGAGGGTTGTGGGGCTGAGGAAGATGGTTGTGCAGTATTATGTGATTCTAGGGGCATAATTTGTTGTATCAACTGCACCTGGAGGGTGCCATGGACTCGGATGACCATCTTTTAGGTTATCAAATTGTCAATATTTTTCATCTTATTACATTCGACTATGTGCCATTCCTCTTCCTTTCTTGAGTCTAATGTATACACATACACCACTAGTGATGGTGGTGGTCCCAACATGACTTGCCCATAATCCACCATCATTGTTTGGGGATCCATGAAAATGATGCATTCCAGAATGATATGTCCCAGTATTCGGTTATAGGGACAATAATTTTGATGGTATTCAAGACCCACTTCATCTACACACTATAGATCTGGTAGGAGGAGAAAATATTAATTTATAGAAGCTATTAAATAGACATGTAGTTTGTCATCTGATAAAGATTAAACATTATTTCATCAATCTTCCAAGTGACTTATTTAAGTTCCCCATCTCTCATCTAGCTAGGGGGGGTTGTTGGTGTCCCGTGGGTCCTGTGCAGTTCGGTGGGGGCCTCTCAACTGGAGCTGGTGTCGGGGGTGGCTTATATGTGATCGAATCAACTAATGATTTTCTAGTTCCTTTTTTAGGGGCTAGTGGGGCCACTCAAGACTTACGATTGGTCAATTGAAAGGAGTCTTATATCCATTGGGAAATGGGAGAGAATTATCTGAACATACTTGTGTAATTCACCGGGATGAGCGGTGTTCCTCAATTCATCCTGAAGGTTATTGATGCACATGGTGGGAATTTCACCATTGGGAAGCGGTCGGTTTAGTGAATAGGTCGGGCCTTTCCATCTAGAACTGAAGTCTAAGACTCTTTCATTCTCTCGCTGTTTGCAATTAATGAGATTAACGACATTTGTCTTAGGCATAATTGAACTGAACTGGATGTGAAACTATTTCTGAAGATACTCCAAGAATGTGATTGAATTGGCTGACATGGTATTATACCATACGAAAGCCAAGCCATATAGGGTTCAAAAGAAGAACTGGAGTTTTACTACTTCTTGCTACTCTTTAGTTCCTATCACAGAGTAACAATAAGTGAAATTGTGAATTAAATGTTGGTCTAGGTCCCTTGAGCCATTGAATACTTGGAATAAGAGGTTTTTGAAATTTGGAGGTGGAGGAACATTCCTCACCTACTCGGGATAGGTATTGAACTATGTTTATATCAGATCTCATCACCCCTCCATGGATTTTGGTAGAGCTGTTAATTGTTTGATGGTGTTTATGATCCATTGATGTATATCATTTCGGGTATGAGCTTTGGATGGTCCTGCCCATGTCGCTAGAATTCGGGGATGATACCCAGTCGAAGGTATCATTTGTGGGTTTACCTAAATATATTCTGGCAACCATCCCAATGGGGGGAAGTCCTAACATCTTTCTATGGCCCGGTTGAACAGTCCTTCGATCATGGATTCCTTCACCAGTATAAGTTCCTAGGGTAATGGTACCCCTTATGGGAGCACCTACTTGTGTTCCACATAGTAAACAGATCCGGCGAGGTAGTTCCCTCGACGTAGCTCAAGATTAATTCACCTGATATCTTTCATTTATTCCTCCTACATAGAAATTTTTTCCTTCAGGGTAAGGGGAACATCCTAATGAGGAGGAGGAGGTAGGTCATAGAATCCCTTGGATTTATTCTTCTCCATGTTGGGGTTTTTTGGGGGAGGTAGTGATAGATTAACTAAGGGGACACCCGGATGTAGGACCGCTCACTGGTTTCGGGTATGCACACCAGTAGGCTCGGTGTGAGATCCCTCTAGGATGTAACTATATTCCATTATGTCCTCTCCCTCTATTCCATTTCTTGTGAGATCTGTGGAGTTATCATTTAACACGTTCACTAAGGAATACCACATTTTGGTGGGGTACTCATTTTTCAAATGGAAGGAAGGATTTATGTGTCCTTTGTTAGACTTTCTCTTTCCAATCTGTGGTATTCTATAGGTTTCTCGTTGAAGGACGACTCGAAGTGAGCCCTAGTATGACCTCATAGGATCATTTGTCTCAAAGGGTGAGAACCAATGAAGGGGTGGCATGAGTAACTCCTCTGTCCATCATTATTCCTAGACGGTAGAAGAAATACATCCGGTGTGTGGGGATTTGAGGTAAAAATTCCCCAATCCCTACGGTCTGGGGTTGTTCATGTTGTTCCATTGATGCACTGTGGCATGGATTTTTTGGTCATTGGGGGAACTATTATTAAAAAATCCTCCCATCCCTATGGGATGGGTTTGTTCCTACATTGCATCGGAATCTGCCTCTATCTCCAAGTCTTCCATTTCACATACTTACAGATTAGTCTGAGATAAGTATAGCATGTGGCATGCGTAATGTATATGGACTTCTCGAGACATGATAATTTCATTATGGTTGGATTCCCTTAGGTTTGAAGCATGATGTATGTTCCTTGTTTCCTGACTCAGAAGATTTTAATGGCTTAATCTCTTCGACCCTAATTCTTTTGAGACATACTCTAGGCCAAATTTTGTGGAGTATCCCATCATTCCTTCACATGGGTTTCACTTGATTTCTTCCTTTGGTTGATGAAATTTCCAGATTTCATTTCTAATGGGGCCTACTGGATGGGATGAGGGGAGAAATGTAGGGATCTATGTTCTCCCCATCCCTAAATGTGAACTCCAGTCAAAGAGTCACCAATGAGTTGACGTAACTTTTGCAGTGCATGGAGGCAAGTGAGTTCAATGTTCTTCTTTTGCCTTCCAGATTGTGGCTTCCATCAGAACGTGAGGGCTTCCAATTCCATTAGATAGTGGAGCTCCCTTATCATGTTGAAATGTTCTACATACCCTTCATAGGGTAGGAAGTTTTCTTTCAGCAGATGAAGAGTCATCCATATATTGAGGAAAATTTCATGCATGCATTCCCTAGACAACTCTTCTAGTATAGCGAAGTGAGACGTGGTCGTAAGCTAATACATCACTTGTATATTATCCTTATCTAGTTGTTTTCTCACAAGAAACATATCTAACTTTTGTTCTTCTTGAGGTTCCTCTGCTTGATATTCCAAGTTCGACTACATCTAAATAATTTTTTTCCAAGAAATCGGGCTAGTGGGGGCCTTATTGATTGAAGGATGCCGCGGGGGTGGATCAGAAGAGGAGCGTGGCCCCGGACCATCCAATGGTTGAGAAATGATATCACTCATGATGTATTTAGTTCCCAATATTTCATAATCCACCTTTTCAAGTGAATCAATATATGGGAGATTTCTCGCATTTGTTCTAGAAAGGGGTGACCTTCTCACCAGTATGAATTTTGATTGTGTGGAAGACCTTTTTAATTGGTGGTGCAGTGGCCAGGGCTACTAATGAAACTTGATACCCAACCATGGGAAATGTCCTTACGGTGTATACTCGGTGGAGGACCTTCAGGGTGTGCAACATCAATGGGATGACCTTCTTGATTCATGATGTCACTAAGGGGAGAGCCTTTACAACAACTATCACTATGGGGAGTTCCTTTTTAATGACTGTCATCATGGTGAGGACTACCAACATGACTTTATACCTAAATATACTGAAACTTTATGCAGTAAAACTTTTAGGGAGGGCCTTCTAGATGTATTAAAATGAGGGGAGGACCTTCTCATTGCTTAATGGTATTATGGGGAGGTCTTTGACAAAAACTATCATTGTGGGGAGGGAATTCACAATGATTGTCATCATGATGAGGACTACCATCCTGACACGATGTATGATTGTAGGGTGACGCATATGTACTGCATATACCCTGGGGAGGTCCATCAAGACAGATGAAATCAAGGGGAGGACCTTCTTCCTATCTGATCATCTGGTCGAGTGGAGGGCTACCATGATTTGTATCAAAAGATAGGCTCTCATGATCGATCATTCTTAACTATAGAGTGAGCCCCCGTAGGTTCTTTGGGGAGGACATTTAGACCTACTTGATGCGACATTGAGGGGAGGGCCTTCACAACTACTACTTCCTCTTCCGTAATTTTTTAATGAACTAATAGGGTCTTAAGCATTAATTTATATATGATTGAGGGTGTCAAAAACCCTAGCTTCTAGAAGATCAGGATCATGTATGTGATCTTCATTTTCTAGTTACCTTTGGCGAATTTTATCTCCGACCACTCTCTTGTGGGTAACTGGGGCCATCTGCTATTGTTAATCGCCTTCATATATGGATCCATGCCATGTTGGATCCTATGATGTCATTAAGGTATGCTGAAGAACATCATGAGTTTTTGCAATTACATATGCCTACCCTCGAGCAGCCACCATGTTGGACTGACATCCCCCAGTTGGGACATGTATTTGTTCCCAATCTGGTTGTTTTCATATCATGGAATATTACCATAGAAACTCCTAGACTAGAGCAGGGATGCATAACTGCTCTGGAGTGACAAACTCATTTTTCAAGTGAGTCATTCCATTTGAGGAAATGGGTCATGGTCTTAGTTTATCGAATTTGATGCTGATGCAATGATATCTTGGAATGTTTGGAGTAGATGGTATAGAATCGACATCTGATCATCAATCATTTCCAGGATGTGATGATATACATCTTTGGTTGGAATGAGTATGAATGACTATTCTAATATAGATATAAGAGTTTGTGCCTAATTTGGTCCCCTATGAGTAGCCAGTAGATATTGGCTATTCTCCGATGCCGGGACAGAGGAATGAGTCTTCCACCTGTAGTCTTCTCGGAATACCTCCGTATTTGATAGGTGGTCTTTATATTCACGATTGGGTATTTTTATCTAATATATTGCTACTATATATGTCTCACAATATTTTTATGCATCTGAAATAATTTGACTCTGCTCATATATGATTGCCACCCTATTTGGATGACAGGATTGAAATGCATCAGCGTGTGTTTGTGCATGCGTGTAGCTAGTTTCTGTCCTATTTAGATAGAATCCTTTAAATTCATCAGTATGTATTTTTTCCTTTGTATAGCTAGTTTCTTCCCTATTTATATGGTATCCTATAAATGCATTAGTAGATATTTGTTCCATTGTATAGCTGGGTGCCACCCTATTTAGATGGAAGGCTTTTTGGGCCTCAATAGATATCTGTATCTACCTGTAGTTTTCTCCACTATCAGCATGCCGGGATGGACAATCACTTGAAGGGAAGTTCCTGAGCTCTTATTTTTCCACCCAATTTCTATGTTGTTCTAGAGTGGTGGAGGAAGAGTTGCATGTGTTCCCATATAATTCCATCACGTTAGTACAAAAAATATTCTCCTCAGGAACCATGTTGATAGAGTGTTCCAAATTATACATTCACCGTCCATGGAGGGCATCCTGAGGGGCCCGTGTCTCTTATAATTTAAAAGGTCCCTCAACATAAGGTCCTCTTCAGTGGGAGGAGGCTTTGTATTCTAGTGTTGGTGGAAACTCTCATTGGTGGGGGCCTATGAGTACGACCTATGTGTATTTGGGATGATGTTGTCAGCATCGACTTCATCAGTATTCCTATGATAAGGGAAGTACTCATTCTCACGTTCTGGGGACATGCTCCCAAAATGGTTTGAGATGACCACCATGTCTGCCTTGTGCAGGGTTGTCTTCCATGACTGAAGAGGGGGTTGGCGAGACTTCACATACAGGATGGATTGTCTCACGACATCAAGCATCGGGATAGTTCCATTTCGGTGGTACTCCCTGAACAGTTATTTGGATACCCAACATTGAAGATGCTAGGTATGCGAGGGGGCCTTGTTCTTCGTTAGGGCCCTGGCCGCCTATAGGATCATCGATGAATGTGTCTGCATCTCTCGTCAGGATGACATTTGGATCGAAGGTTGCTCTACAAGAACCTGCGACATACATATATGACATATATACCAAAAACCCCCATCAAAATATATTCTTTTACAGATATTATTATTGGGAGAATCATCATGTCCCCCTTCCCCTATTTATTCTATTGTGGGGAAAAGGGACATGAGTGGGGTAAGACCGCTACCTTGGTTAACGATTCAAATCAGGTTCACCATTTTGGTTTTTCCACTAAGGTGGCATGTTTTAGGTGGTGAAGAAATGGTACGATGAGGATCATCACACGTCCTATTACAAAATATGTCCTCTTCTTAAATTAACCATTTCATTTGTTTCTTCCCATTCTGCATCATTATCCTTTAAAGAAAGTTGGATTAATCATTTGGTGACATGATAATTTACCCATTTCTCATTCGGAAAGAGATGCCACAGTCAGATTAATCCCATTGGGTGATTGATTAGGGTCATGCATTTGTGCAATCGGTCCTCTTCGGATATAACTTCCTCAGATGGCCTCTAATGGGTTTATTCTTGGAGCGAGAAACACCCAATAGACCTGGTATCCATGATTCATGGACCTTCATTCAAAAAGAAGTCACTCATTGATTAATGATTCAACTAATGACACATAAGGAAACCATTGGTCGAGAGGATGGGAGTTCAGGCGGACCAAACCCTTCTGGGGGAGGATTTTGGCATGTTCCGGGACTCTCTTATTGATTTAAGTCATGTTCATATGTTCGTGGACCCTTGGTTCATTTCCAAAGTTTATTTCCATGGATACCATTGGTTTTCAAGAACGTCGTAGGCATGAATATATTTAATGATATAGAGTTGTTACCGACTTGAGCCATACAATAAGGCACTCTATAGTTTATCGCCATCTAGAGCGGACAGAAGGTGATTTTGTGTTTGGATCAGATCCATAAGATGGGTTTCCTACGTATCCTCAAGGGATGTAGCATAATCCATATTGTTCTGGTTTTGTGGGGCTTACTCATAGAAGCTTCCCAGTGAAGAGGAAATGATTGGGTGTACCCTTTTGGATGGGCACCCTTTTGAGCTCGAGCCTTTGGGTAGGTGTCCTATGTATCTTGGTTTGATATGGAATTAGAGATATTTTAGTTAATAATAACATAGATGTTGTAATTAGCACAATCCTCTAATCCCACAAGAGTCATGCTCAGTGTGAGAAATGAGAGGATGTGAGAGATCCAACCAACAACTATCTTCTTCTACTATTATTGGGAGAGGAAGAGACCAATGTGGATGAAGCCGAGGTGACCATGAAAGAGGGTACAAAGCGATTAGGATGTCAATGTGAAATAAAATTAAAGCTCATGTGGATAGAACTTGGAATATTGTGGAATTACAATAGTGGGAGGGCCCCAGAATATATCCTGGGAAGGGGAGGAGTGTCTTCCTTGTGAAAGGAGGGAGCTAACATTACCCCTTTGTCTGATCACTACTACTCATTGAATGTAAATGAATGTGATCACACTTAATCCCTAGAATGAGGATGTTTATGTCGACATCCCAAGGATGAACAATTGGTTACCATGGGAAGGTAGCACCACATGAATTTCTAAATCCTGAACTATTGTGGGGAGAGCCTTCATGACTCTACATACCATCACCATGCAGACTCAAAGGGGCACTCCTATGCACCCAATCATATGATCACATGGGTTGGGTGGCTTTGGAAGCGGATTTGGCCTGAGGATGGATGACTAGTTTATAGATGGATAATGGAGAACTTGAAGGTAGTAGAGGGGAGAGGGTAGAACCAGAGGAAATAATACCCAAAAATAACCCATTCGGTGTACTGGTCTCTTATGCGGGATGGGTGGAGGCTCCGCATACCATAGTTGTGTGTGGGAAGAGGGGACATCCGTGTACCGATGCAGTTTGAAGGAATGGGTATAGATCACTATGTACCATAGTGGTACAAGGCCCATTATTCTGCTTTAGGTTCCATTAGCGTTCTGATGCAGTACATGGCATCAGGTTCAGTCCACGTAGCGGTATACTATGTAGAGAAACTTATGGAAGGAGGGTCTGAGTTATTATCGTTCAGAAAAGGTTCATATTTGAGATTTATATTTTTAGTGGTTCTCTTTTTATTATTATGTTCCCTTGTTTTATTATTCATGGCCAGATGTACCTTTGGAGAGAGTGGTTCGCAATTCGTGCATCACAGATGAATCAGGACTAAAGCCAGAATCTTCTCTAAACACATTCTTCCAACCATTGAGTCTCCATCATGATTTCCACATCAGTTCCCTTTTCATACTACTATTATCTTTTTATAGAGTAGTAGAACCATCTTATTTATGTGTATGTGGAAAAATTTAAGGAGGACCATGAATAGATATCCTGACATGAAGATGACTCAGGCTACTAGGTTTTGGTGGAGGCTGCAGTTCGCTATCATGGATTGCAGAACCCTGCCGGTTTTCATTGTCTACAAACTGATGAGTTCATGGAACTGTACACAGATGGCCTTCACCTACACAATTCCTTTAGTGACATGGTCTGTGGTCCTCCTTGTTTGTTGGCCATCACTTCGTGGGCCAGCGGCACGTGAATCATTCCGCATTCCTAGTGGATTGCGATCAAGGCGTTCCTCGATCCATCCCTAGAGATGGTACACAGGTCACTTGAAATTATTTGTAAACATGACTCTCTTCACATTTATTATGAAATTTGCAACTCAATTTATGTATGTTCACACTAATAGACTTGAAAACGTACTTTCTTCCTTCTGAAAAGTTATTGTGGGGGTATTTTTGTCCCGTGGAAGAATTTTATGACCCTACAATAATATATACCTTTTTGATATTAACACTAATGATATATCTTGTGGGATTCCAATTTTCATAAATTTTATAAATCCATCTTATTTGATGATTAAATATACATAGTCCCATACTGATAGTTTTCACTAATATACTCCAATAATTATTTCCAAATTAACTAAACCATTCTCTTATACCAACTATAGTGACCTCAATTTTTAATAAATGACTATTACGTCATATTAAATCCAAACAAAACATTAGTGTGTACAAAACTAGGATCATGAGGTTTGGTATAATTGAAAAATTAGTATCATACATGACATATGAATAATAAAACATAATAATTTAGTTAAATTATTAATCATTATACATTTAATGCTCACATTCTCTATAGTACATGAATTTACCTAAGGATATAAATTAAAGAAAAGGTTGAGCTAAAAGATTCTTAAAAGGATAAATAAGGACAAAAATCAATATAATAAGGGTGGTGATAAAAATAATCATCATAACATATGTATTGGATCTCCATCATATTCATGATTGTAAAAATTAAATAAAGGCATGGAATATGGAAAATCATTAAAATGAAGCATAAGGTCTTTGTGGTCAAATACCACAATTTTTTGTTAACAAAGATAGCATCATATACACGAATATCATGTGTTCATAATCAATAAATAATCATTGCAAGTAAAGATAGAATCAAGATCACACAAATTTCACATTATATCAGAAAATACATCACATTAACCAATGCATAAGTGTGCTATATAATTCTGGGTGCACCTATCACATCATAAAATTAACATAATAATGCATGACACATAGAACATATATAAATAAATGTAATGAAGTAACCCAATGAAATGAAGCTGGGTTTGAGAACCCCCTTACCATGTGTCTGAATGACTACATCACATTAATATAATGTATAATAAAATAGATTAATTAATTAACAAATATATAAACACTTATACATCTATTTTATTTATTATTATTTTATTAAGTTCATTTAATTCAATTTTGATGAGCTTTAGAGATAAATTTGATCATTCTGATAGTCCTTGTTGTCATGGTTTCATGGTTAGTTTAAATTTATATAATTACATTAGTTCACGTAAAATGATAATAATTCTCCATAATTGAAATTATGTGTTATGATTGAACTTTTATATGTTCAAATGGTCTCATATATAATTTTTTTATATTGTATGAGAATGATTCATTAGTTAAACCATTTATGAAAATGTTTTTTTATTTTGGAGAGATTTATGTCCATCAAGAACATGTATCATTAAATTTAATACTATAGTTATATATTGGATATAAAATAAAGTAAAATATATATTATGTATTTCAAAATAATATCTAACCATAATAATGGGTTTATTTCAGTCATTTAAGGTGTCAATGGAAAATGAAAACACATCATCTATGAAAGCGGTGAATCGAAACATCTCAGATGATGTTATCATTATTAGTATAAATGAAGTTGATTATAGTTTTGATCATTGATTATATCAATAATAGAATTAAATTCCTGAATATATAAAATACATCATTTATCATTTCAAATTGGGATAGAGTGTTGGAATGTGGATAATAAAATGAAATAAATTGAAAATATATTAAATGATAATGAAAGAAAATATTACATCATGAATTTATTCCCCTTGAGAACCACTTTAAAGAACATGGATTTGGAATTTTTAGGACATAATAAGATCATGTACATAGGGAAGATACATGGGAATATGATTGGGAAGAATTTAGGAAAGATTAAAGGATCAAAATGTGCGGGGAGAAGAGGAAGTGAGGGGTGGTATTTATAGATAATGGGTGGGGTGATTTTTGATTATTTTATTCTTTAGATTATTATATTGGATCAAGACTATCAATAGTGTGGATTCATGTGACTAAATACAGTAATTATTTTAGGATAATTTGAACCAATAGGTTCTTACCACACCCATACATCATCTATGACTCTATAATTCATTTATTTATCTTATATCGTGAATTATAGTATTTCAATATATAGAAAAAATACTACTATTATATAAAAAATGAAAAACATAACTACAACCATTTTTGGACCTGAATATTTCATGAAATGGAATAAAATTCTTGAAAATAATTTTCAAAATTTTACAAAATTATTTATTAATTAAAATCATCATTTATTGGAAAAATACTAATTTTAATATTATAACATATTTTATGACACCATGAAACCAGAATTAAAATCTCATAAAATTATCTTATTATTATAATAAATCAATATTTAATTTTTTAAATCTATTTTATGAAAATAAATTTTCATCGAAAACATTTTATTAATTATAAATAATTAAATATACAATTACATTTCAGAAAAATATCAACAATTAATTTATCATTTTTAATCATTCATTTACTGACAATATTATGTAATTATATAGTATTTTCATTTATAAGATATATTAATTTTATTTTTAATTTCACAGGTGAGGTCACTTTTGTATTGGTCGGAATAATAATCATAATGTTCATGTCACTATTACAATGTTAAGGTTACTGTTCCATCAACATATTTTCTATAATTTTAATAAATTTTACTTATTTCATTCTTCAGTTATGAGAATGATATTTTATTAGGATCTATATGTGATGTATGTGTTTTCTAATAAAGAAAATTAAATTAATAAATATTTTTGTCATAATAATTATTACCTATGAGTTAAACAAATGTGAAGGTTCAAGAATGTACCTACATAGGAGAGATAAATGGATCACATAGAGGACTTGAGAGAGGCTTGGTTGATATACCAATGACAATATACGATCCTGATACGATCATGAATTTAAAAGGGAAAGATATTCCTAATGAATTTTTTCCCTTTCCTCATAAATATAATAACATTTTTCCAAGGAGTTATTCACAGAAAGGCCGTACACTAACATAAAATTCTAGGTCATACAGTCAATTATTATAATAAATTTTATTATGATTCTGATCTCCCATTATGTGTTTTTTTATTGATTTAACATTATATAGCATTTATTCATCTCTTTCACTCCCCAATAGATTTATTTCAATAACATTAGTCTAGAACATTGGATCTATAAAATTCATTCCATAGTGGTAATCGAAAGGATACATTTTAATTATGGAGTGAAAGATATCATTTTAAGAAAAATCCACAAAACGACGGTGTTGATCCCAACCCCCGTCGATATCCAAATAACATGATCTCATCATTTCCTTTGATATTTTAATGGTAATATTAGATTAAACATGTATCCAAGGATGATAGATAGTGCTAAAACACAACATTTTATCTAGAGATTACAGAAGTTATCTCTAGAACTTTTAGGAATGAAATGGTTCCCAATCAGATAAAATGTAATATTTCTATAAAACCTTACTACTTCCATAATATTTATCTCAGAGATATTATTTTGAGAAACTTACTCTCTGATATATATAAAGTGTGTATACTTAGTATGTTTATTGACTGGAACCCATATAGAATCAATCCCTTTCTACATTTTTGGGATTCCTGTATCAAAATCCATGGTAATGTTTTCTCATTTCCATTTTTGTATGGGTAGTGGATGCAACATCATCTTAGTGTTTTTCCTTACATCCTTAACTTTTTGGAATACCAAGAACCTAGATACAAACTCAACGATATCTATATCCATCCTATCCAACCAGAAGTATAATTTCATATCTTTATAAATAATCACAAATCATAGATGATTATTGAATGAAAAACTATGAGTTTCTACTCAAAAAATACTTCCCTAAATATGATATAGAATAAATTAATACATGTTTCTTGAACCCTATAATTCCATCATGATCATGTTTAATCTCAATAAAATTTCTAACCATATTTTATAGCACTACATCATTTATATGAACCCCATTAATTGTCATTTGTATTGATGGTTGAATATTAAATTGAGAAATATAATATTTTTCCCAGTTATTCAAGATATCCAAATCCATCCTTTTGAAATCCATAAATATTATATCACTCCATTTACTCATTATGGATAAGCATTCATGATCCTTATGATTCAATGCATTATCCACATTGTTCTCTCACCTAGCATGGTAATGATTCGAGCAATCATAATCATTAATAAGCTCTAACATATTATTTAGTGAATATTCAATTTCTTCTGTGTGAATATGTATATAAAAATTTTATAATTGGTATATATATCACACTTTTAACCATAAAATAAATCATTTATATTATTTAGTGCAATATTTACATCCTCTATCACAAAATCATATGATGGGTAATATTTATCACGATCCTTCAATTTTCAGGAGGCATGAGATAGAAACATGTCATTATACATAATGAAAGATCCCAATCACTTCGTCGATGCTTCACTATAGATTTAAAACCCTTATTTGCTATAGTATAATATAAAAACTACCATATATAATAGTCTTTTCTTAGATTCCTTGAAATTTTTTAACGATTCTATTCTCTAGATGAACTTGTAACTCAACCAAGTTAACATGTTGATAATAATAGATATTGGTGAGAAATGATCAAAAAATCATTGCTAGTATCCAGATAAACCAAGAAAACTGCATATCTCATACTTCTTTTTTGGGTTGGTCTAATAATCAATAGCTTCATCTTTGATGGATCTAAAGATGAACCCTCGATTTATATTATGTGGACCAAGTATGAAAGTTGTTGCATCCAAAATTCAGACTATTAAATTTATTCATAATGTTTCTCCTTGATTAGGGTGTCTAGTGCAATTATAAAGTTGTCTCTGTGCTCTTCTTTCTATTTTAATAGATATGAAATCTTCTATAAAGACCACCATAAATAGATCTTGTTAATCATGAAAGACTCCATTCCCAAATTCCATGATGATAGCAAGGGAATTATTATAAAGACATTAAAATATTTTATTTTTGTTCAAACCATGTATAGAATGACATCATTTTTATATACGCTTTCATTAACCCTAATCGATGATATTCAGAACAATGACAATTCATAGAAATGTATAAATCTTGTTGATGTTAATCAAAACAGTCATCAATATGGGAAAGAGAATACTTGTTTTTAATTTATATCATGTTCATCTCTTGATAATCAATGTAGAGTCACAGAAATCCATATTATATTTTTTATCAAAGAAAAACAATTCACCCCAAGGTGACACCCAAGGATGAATGAATCCATTGTCAATGTTTTCAAAGAGATGCTTCATCAAATATTGTGATGCAATCAGAGAAATTATATAGGGTTTTTTTTTTTAAATTTGTGATGCACCAGGTATGAGTTCTATTTTTAACTAATGTTAAAACTTTTGTGGAAGGATATGAAAAATTTTCATAAAGTCATCAAAAACATTCCTACACAATAGGGATATCATCAATGTCGTGTTTCTATCTAACCATATGAGATAAACACCCTTTTTGAATAAATATTAAGATCAATATAATGGATGTGATTTGTATTAGAGTTTTTCAGTAATCATCAAATTGAAAAAATATATTTGGTTGGATTGGAATATCAAATGTAACTTCAATAACTTAGAAATTGATGTGTAATTTATGTAGGGAAATCCAATACATTCCTTTGATGACATCAAATAAAATAAGGGGAAGAATTAACACATTTATAGGAATAACATTCGAACAAATGTGAATAGGGGAGGTATCATATAATGATTTTCATCCATCATACCCTTAAGGGTTTTCAATTATAATTCTATATCTAGTTGTTTCAATAGAATCTTGATACCCATAGCTAATACCTTAAATATGAAGGAATGGGTAGACACAGATTCCCATAATATGTAAGTGGTTCTAAATTGGATGGTAGGTGTACCTATCACCATATCAATATTACACCCCACATTAGAAATAGTGATATCATGAGATTTCCGAATATCATTTTTCATACAATGTGGCCAGAATTGGTAACTATAACTAAACAACATATTTGGGTTCTTTTTTGTATAAACCCTAATCAATGTGCAATTGAAATACATATTTATGTGATGTACTTTTCAAAGATCATCCTCACTATTCATATCAATGTCTTACTTTTTCCCATAACATTGGTATTCATGTGCTCCATGACCTACCATTCCACACTAAAAAAATTTAGTAGTCACCTTAAGATATTTACCTCTGAGATTCTTCCACACATTGATCATAAAGTAATCCACATTGTCATTTTTGAATGGTTATTTGATTTTCCACTAAGCTCTATATTTATTATCAGGACTAAAGCATGTATTTGATATGAAAATCAATCATCCATTCCAACAAAAATTTAACTTCAAAAATCTACTTCTAGACACCAAAGTCTCTTATGAATAACACCCTTCCGAAAAAATATTTAAATCCACTGAGGAATTAGTCAATTGTACATTATTGTTTGGGTAATAATACCAGAAGAAAAACTCATATGTATTATAAATTTTTAATAATTTGTTCTAAATAATTCATCATCTATTTGATTTAGATCAAGTAACACCTTCTCCAACATTGTCAAAACATTAATATGAATGTAATTATTGAAAATGTATTTCATGAACTTATACCAATCCATTGAGTAAATTCAATCTTAATTCATCGTAATCTTGATTATATTCCACCATTGATCCACTTCCCCTTCCAAAAGATAGATATAAATAGTATAATTTTCATGATCTAGACACATGATAATTGAAAATATATTATTAGTAGTACTGATAAATTATAAAAAAGCTAATGGATTATCCATTATATATATGTAAGGTGGGATTTTACTTCTAAAGGACTCAATAGAATGATTTTCCCACCTTTTATGAATTAGTAAACTTTTATTATTAATAGATTATTAATTTTTTGTGACAATCTCAATATTGTTTTTCATTCGAATACCACGATATTGGTCTACCCATTGAGATAATAATTTAATATTCTATAATACTCATCATTAACATTTTTCTTTCATGTTACATCCATTTCATAAAACCAAAAAACATAGTGTATGAAATAATCCTCATGATAGGGAACAACATAATCATGAAAACTCTTTTATAGAATATCGAAATCATGATACCTTCTTTTAAATATACGACACTATATGTTTATAATAGGTCATTCACAGTCATTTTTTGTATACATCAATAAGGATGGTTCATGAATATTGTAAATTTACATTGAATATCCTCAATGATTTTCAAACTAGTTGGGAGAAAAGTCCTATTGTTTTTCGCTATTTCCTCATTGATTCTAGTTCAATATAATGTTTTTTGGGTCATTACCCCATGGTATATTTTTTCTAGAGACACATAAACTGTCATTATCAATGTAGGGATGTATATATATGAATCCAATTATTCTATATTTTACCAAAATTATAGGTCGCTTTCCTATTCTTGGTATCATTCTTATACTTATCCATAGACATTTCTTTTGGTATCTTACTATAGTTTTCTTATTCCAGTTTCAAAATATTATCTACACCTTGCTCTGGTAGAAAATATGAATTCCCAAACGACTCATACATTAATATTACATCAATTCAAAGAAATATTCATTAAATAAATGCTTGATCAATGCCAAAATTGTTTAGTTATTGTCACCTTGGAATCCTATGTACATATACAAATGGTTTATAGGTGATCTACCTCATCAACCAATTATATCATCATAACTAGAAATAATATAAAAAATGATACATAATACCAATGTCCATATCCTAGGAAAAATAATGATAATATCGGGGGAGATGATACTCTTATTATGTATAAATAAGGAATATACAAGTGATTAATATGAATACAAGGGTACAGAAACTGGATCATACATATGAAAACCCTAACATTCATATAATATATTATATTCTTGTATTATTTCATTATAGATTGTAGATTGTAAGACATGAATCATATGGAAATAAAGTAATGTGATTTTTGAGATCATAACATTTGCATGAGAAACTGATTTCTATTTTACACAGATGCATAGAAAATAATATGCAAATGCTACCCACCAAGACATTCATATCATGATTGGCTTTGTATAACCACATGTATACCAAATTTCGCATTGGTATGGCCTCCAGTGTACCCTCCACTGGTCCTGTTATAATTTCTTATGTACCCTTAGAGAACATATAAAATTTATCATTAGCCAATGAATTGGAGGACGATATGGGCCCCATCAATCCAATTATTTAAATCATATGTATGTGTGACACAATATCATAACATTCATTATATAATACCAATTAAATGATATGTGTTTCATAAATCATTAAACATATCACAAACTATAGAAAATATAATGGTTTCAAAATAATTTTATCCTTGCATAACCTTTAATAAAGAACAGGTTTAATAAGTATCTTATCCTGGTGTACCATTTTGAAAAGAAATGGGATTCAATAAAATCAACCCATCAAAATATAAATCATTTAGAGAGGTAATACTAATGATTTCCTTATATCATATCCATATTAATGAATATATAACATCAATTGATGTCATCTTATATGGATTTTTTTTTGAAATATCATTTAAAACATTTCCTCAAGAAAATAATATTTTTCCATTGAGAAAACATTTCAAATTGTAAAACATTTTTATTAACCTTTTGCTTATAACAAAACAAGAAAACATTTAAAATAGACATCCAATAAATAATTTTTCGGTATGTTAGAATACTCTATTAATTTTATACATGTTAAAATGAATTTCCATTCACATTTTTGATAAAATTAAAATAAGATTTTTCTCGAATGATACATGAGGATTGTAGTAAAAATATTTTCTTAAAGTCAAATATGGGTAAAAATTATTATAATATTCATAGAAGAGTAATAAATATGTTTAAAATAAAATATATTTCCGGACGATGAAGGAAATAAAGTCAAATATACTTAAAAACAGTAACTTAATTATTTATATATAAAAATAGAAAAATGAAACCATTACATAATATGACCTGAATAACCAATGGTGAATAAAAATTGTAGATAAATATTGAGAGTTATATATTTATTTTTATCATTGGAGACTCAATAATAAACAATATAGATAAATTATTGGGTTGTAACATAAACTAATTTATACTTTGGTAACATTGAATCATAATCTCCATGGAGGAATGGGATAAAATTAAACAAAAAATATGCCTATAATTAATAAATTACCTATATTAAATTTCATTGGGGATTTATATAAACTACATGAAATAATATTCATGCATAACATAATGTACGACTCATTGAACGAAAATTGTGACAAAAATACATTACTACTTTATTCATGTTTTTAATAATAATCCCCAATAAAGGATAAAATAAAAAGAATCAAAAATATATTTAAATGAATTGTATTAATTATATAACATTTCAGAAGATATTCATATATTTTACAAAAATTATATGAGTGGTGAGTTTGCCTATGTCTCTTAGAATGTCTAGAGATACTGGAAATCACTATCAATAATTATGGACTTCCATATAACTCATTAAAACATAATTTATAATAATTATAAGTATATTATACATATATAAAAGACATATATTATTATATATATATTTACCATACCATACATTATTTTCAGATGACCTATTATTAACCTTTTATTAACAATTCCATGTTAAGGTTTTATTTTTTCTATAAATCCTTTGGCTTTTCATATCTGTTTTTGATTGGTTATATTATTTTCCCTCATAAAATGATGATGATTATATAAAAACATTTATGCTAATAAAATTTATATGAAGTATATATTTCTTTAGAGGAATCCATAAATTTTTGTGATTGGAAATGACATACACTTTTCACGGTCATGGTCGACTGTACATACTGATGAACAGGGATTTTCATATTCTTATTGGGTTGAAAGAAAGAAAGGTAAATGATGTATATTATATTATCTTATCATGATTTCATATTATATATAATTTTTTCATTAAACCTACCCTTATAAGCATACTTGTAAAATGTGAACGAATCACATCATCTCCTGACGCAGTAGTCCTCCATACACATGAATAATGTTTTTGTAACCCAAAAATTTGAAAATATGTAGGTATGAGTGATGAATTAATTTAATAATCATATTAAAATCATGAAAATAATATATATAACACATAAATAGTAAACACATAAGTAATTCGAACCATGAGTGATTGTAATGAAAAAACGAATGATATCGCTTCACGAGGCAATAGTTTTCCTTACACACAAATGATTATTTTGTAACCCATTTGATTAAAGGGGATATCTTTTTAGTTAATGATTATATCAAAAAAATAAATTTATGTAATATAAATTGGGTTATTTTATATATTTATTTTAAAAATAATTAATGGGTATGGAGGAAAAAATAATAAAATCCTCTTAGGTTTGAATTGAAGGCCATCATAAGTTGTATTTATGAACAAAATAAGTCTTATAGGATGAGTGTAGGGATTTTGGGATGTTATTTGGGAATGTATTAGAAAAAAAATTATTATGACGCTGTGATGATGATATGAGAAGGGTGACATTTTATAATTGTGTGAGAGGACATACTTGGTATGTTTGAAAAAAATAATTGTTCCCAGGGTTTTAACATTTAAAAGGCATCCAAAATTGATCATATGAGAAACTTATAGATGGTATGGTCTACATATTTATATAAAATACATTTTTCACATGATTAGTATTAAATATGACACTTATATTTTTAGGTTAATCCCCTATGTAAACCCATTTTTATCTTTACCATGGTAATTAATTTTTATTGCATTCACTGTTATTTTTAGTAAGATATTTAATATTATATAATTACAAATTGAAACATATTTTAATAAAAATTTAGAATCAATTTTACAAAATTTCATAAACATAAGTGAAAAAATAAATTTAAAATTAATCCCAAAAACATTCCAACAAAGAATATTTTTAACAAAAAAATTTCAAAAATTTACCATGTTTTTGTATAGAGTTTCAATATAAAATTTATTAGGATGACCTAAATTCGATTAATATATTTATAATTTGTAGGACCCTGGGACACCCTTATAGGGTAAGGGTAAATCAAGGTGTAAAACATTTTTTTTAAAACAAGGATCTAGTTCACAAAGTGTTAGGAACTCTGTAAACCTGTAAGATTGACAGGAATAGAAAGAAAACATACACAAGAAAAGAGACCACACAACACCTTCACATTGTTCAACACTAAAAGCTCTATCCAAGGAGCATACAATGAAAGGTTTTGAGTCATACCTAATCACACTAAACTGTACTACCTATGGATTACAAGATTTGGGTACAATCACTCTATCCAAGGAACACTTCCTTTACAAAGGTTTGTAGATAGCTCACAACATCCCTCATATCACTTCCCTCGACTACCCCTATCTCTCTTCCTTGAGAGAAGTCAGACTTAGTTTATCGAATTGAAGGTCACTTCAATAGATTTTCTTTGAAGTCTTTATATCTATTCAGCATGGGATACTTCTTGCATTGAAGTCTTGAATTGATGCACATAAATGCCCTGAACCACTGAACCAGATATTCAGAATAGGTATTCATCCTACACTGACAATTCTGCATAACACCTACCATGTTCCCACAATATCCTACTTTTGTTCATAAGATTAACTTTTCAAATGGAAAATATTTCGCACCGCTACACCCTTTATACTAATATTTTAGATTTTACAAGCAACATAAATATTTATGTGGAACATCAAATTTTACGGGAAACTTCATCTTTTCCGACAACTACCTCTATTCCTCGCAACTACAACTTTTTCACACAAATACATTTTCTGTGAAACAATAAATAATGTTATGTATTAAATATTTTATATTATTCTTCATATTTTATTGGTATTTAGAGTTCTTTCATTGATTTCATGAGTTAATTTAAGGGTTTCTTTCCAATATAAATTTTATCTCAGGATTTTATATGTTTAATTTCATACATAGAGAAATTATATAATACATCAATATGAAACCCTTAAATTTAAATTTACTGCATTAATTAATGGGTTTTCCATTTATTTTTTTCATTCTCTATCTATTTATTTATTATTCAAGTAAAATAATTGCCATAATTTAAGACTGGATATTTATAAATCTTGGGTAAAATGCCTTTCTTTTATTTTTAATTCCATTTAAATTAAAAATATGAGCCTTTCTTTCCTTCATTAATCAATTATAAATGGGGGATTGGACATCAAAAAATTATTTGTGTCACGACCCGTCCTCGGGGCCCGTGCTGTGACTACCCCAAGCCCGCCTTCCATAGGCCAGGGGATGGCGACTAGAACCAAAGGCGTAAAATCCCGATAACTGGGAAGGCATTTCCTTAATAAAAGAAAACAAGCACCATAGAGTACAAGCGGAAGAAAAACACTAAGTACAAAAGAATTAATGAAAAGTAAATGGGCCAGAATACAAACCCAAAAGAAAGTAAAACTACAACTGAACAAGGTACAACAGCAAAAAGACAAACAGCTGGAAGAAGGAAGCAGCTCCTGGGTCATCCTCCTCGGATCCTACCTGATGGGTAGGTACAGATAGGGCAGCTCCTGGTCTTCCACCACGGATCCTACCTGAAGTGTAGGTACAGATAGCCTCCTCCACGCTCTCGTCCGTCAACCTCCTCTGTGTGTCGTCACGTCGTGTAGTCCACCTCCGGGTACTGACTCGTCGTGTAGACCACCTCCGGGTACTGACTCGTCGTGTAGTCCACCTCCGGGTACCGACCAGTCCTCGAACACTCGGCCTCCGTCAGCACTGCCTGTCGTCTGCAACCAACACAACGAGGTGCGGGCATAGCCTGTGCAGGGGTGAGTATAACGATACTCAGTAGGGACCCCGAGACCCTCAAGGTCTCACTAAACCAACAAGGATAACCACAAGAATATCTCAAAAGATAACCTCAACTTAGATATATTCCCATACATATACCTAAGTTATCATGTAACCCATCTCAATCATGAGGTAAACACAAAGGTCAAAAGATTCAGCTCAAACCAAGATTATCATTATCGAAACTGTAACTGCTGAAGTGCTCCGTCTCTGGAGGGTACAATGGTCCTATCATGACTCCGAGGTACTGCTCACTAACCTAAGACTGCGGAGGTACTCCTCCTGTCGAGTACCGCGGTCCTGCCACCTCACACAGTAGTGCTTCCCTCCGGGGTCTGCCACCCAAACACAATAGTGCTCCCCCCTCATAGCCCACAGAGGTACTCCTCATATCGAGTACCGCGGGTCTGCCACCTCACATAGTAGTGCTCCTCCGCTTTGGGTCTTCCACCTCACAAATTATTGCTCCCCACTGGGCTACGTAAGTCACTACGAATCGAATCGGACAAGCAGTCTTCAGGTCTCTGCCAGCTACACGGTCTTCGTACTCCGTAATCACGTCTCTGGGAGGGTCCGCTCGACGAGCTACTGGTCGATAGTCCAAGTATCACAAAGTCCCACGAAGAAGTATCTCAAGGACCGCCTCGTCATAGGGGTCTCAACGCAACAGACGACGCGTCAATCGGACGCCCAGTCTGTGAGTTATTAGCCTTTTCGTCCCAAGGGCCCGGTTGGTTTCATGTGCGAACCAATCCGGCCGTAACTCAACTATACCCCGAACACTCACAGGGTATACTCATAGGGAACGTTTCTCAATGAGATCACCAATGCCGCTGACGGTTCGTCAAACGGACGTTCTGTTAGAAATGTAATAGCTTTTCCGTTCCAGGGGCCCGGTTGGATTTCGTGTGCGATCCAACCCGGCCACTATCGAACTGCATCCAAAACTCGGGCGGAGGATTCCAAAAGATTCGTATCATCAACAGGAACGCAATGAGACAGACGACGCGTCAATCGGACGCCCGGTCTGTGAGTTATTGGATTTTTCGTTCCAGGGGCCCGGTTGGTTTTGTGAGCGAACCAACCCGACCGCACTCCGACGACATCCAAACCTCAAGCAGAGTAAGCCAAAAGATCCGTCTCACTTAGAGGAATCCATAAAAGTCGACGGCACGTCAATCGGACGTCCGGAACTCATGATATAAGTGTTCCCGCTCCGAGGGCCCGGTTGGTTTCGTATCCGAACCAACCCGGCCGAACCCAAAGTAATCTAAAACCTTGAGTGCGATATAACGAAACGACCGTCTTGATCCAAGGATCGCGTTGCCATAGACGACGAGTCATTTGGAGGCCCTTAGCTCAAGTTACGGGCATTTGACCGAAAGTGGTTCAAAAACGGGGGTCTACGGCCGGGCCGACCCGGCCCGCCCCCCCCCCCCCCCCTGGGCGGCCCGAACCGGGCCGACCCGACCCGACCCCCCCTTGGCCCGGCCCGGCCCAGCGCAGTCCGGTTCGGTCTGACCCGACCAGCCGACCGCGGCTCGGCCAGCACGGCCGAGCGGACACCACAGGCGGGGTGCGTGGCTCCCCCACCCTTCGCCGCTGATTGAGGACGGCGGAGAACCGCCGGACGACTCCCTTCCGGCGGCGCGCCGCCGCTGCCGGTCGCCGGTGTCGCCGTTCCGGGGTGGCGTGCCGCTGCCGCCTTCGGCGGACCACCGGACACGCTCCGGTGGTCCGTTTCTCCTGCCGTCTTCGCCTATGGTCCTCCCGGGACCCGACCTTCACTGCGGAGGCCTCAAAATCACCTTGCAGTCTCGTTTGTCATTGCCCGTTGATCCACACATCAAGAAACAATCTGCGGAGGGTTTTCGGGCCGTGTTCATTTGGCCCGCACCCTCCGCGTTAGATAATATCAGTGGGAGAATTTATTCAACACATGAAACAATAATTTTAATAAATTAAAATTGTTCATGTGAAACTAGTTCTTTAATTTTAAAGAAATGTTCACGAGGATATAAAAGTATATCCAAAATAAAATCCCTACCTTGTCAAGTCGTCGCATGCGCGTTCTTCGGGGATTTGATCGCCACGGAAGGAGGCGATCGTCGCGTCGCGGAAGGACGTCGCGTCATCGCGGAAGGGCGTCGCGTCGTCGAACTCCGAGGTTCAAGAACAAAAAGATTTAATTAATAATAATTAAATCCGTCCGTTGATAAAAACAACAAAGGAATTCTAAAAGGAACCCGAAATCTCTTACCTCCAACAGATGATTGAAGATTTTGTTGCGGAGGAAGGAATGTCGCAGAAGAGGAAACGTCGGCGTCGCGGCACATGGCGTCGCGTCATCGATTTCCGCGGTTTCGGTGTTCTTCGTCAGAGGCCGGCGTTCTTCACGTTCTTCGCGTTTTTTTCATTCTTCGCGAAGAAGGGTGATGGAACAAGAATTCTGCCAAAGGTCTCCCAACGTGTAATCCCCAAGATGTGGCATTGGTCTTATTTTATTACTACGCCAATGGATTTCAAACCGGTTAAGAAACAAATAAAAAGATAAGTAACGACCCAATGAATTCAACGAAGAAAAACCGCCCAATTAATTGGTGCGTTAAGAAATTAAAAAAAACGCGTCAATTGACTTTCATAATGACAGGTTTTTGCGGGTGCGTTACTTAGCGGAAAAGAAACGGTGGGGCTCGTGCGGGTCCCACCTCACAAATATCCTACCAAGAGAGTAGGATATTTTTGGATAGCACCCTATCCGCAAAAACTCAGCTTAAGCTGCTTTAAGTGGCTTCAACTGGCTTCCAAGCGGCTTAAGTGAAATAAAATAATGTTTGTCGTACAATTATTTTATTTCTTCAATTTAAGAACGATAATTAAAAACCACACCCGAGAAAACACAACTCCAGAAGAGGCATTTCTAAACAATTACCGCCGATGCGATTCCATCGGTGCCCTCAGAATTCGATTCTGAGCACCGGTTCAAAAGTAAGAAAAAATCGCTCGTCCGTTCACTGAATGTACCCGAGTGAATCTTCAGAAAATGATTCCGGGCACACTGGGCCTCGGAATCAGGTGCCGTCAAAAACTGCGTTCTTGTAAAATTCATTGAATATTTAGAAAAAAAAATTTCCTTGGAATTTACGGGTCATTACAATTGGTTCAGGGGAACCCATGAATATGGTCTGACCATCCTGCATGGGGGATTAATGATATATTCCTCTATCCAAGAACATGAAAAGTGTAACTCGATGTGTTTATATCTGAAAATATATTTTCTGTTCCATATGTGTTTTTCCTCACCCATTCTAAGCTTTCCTACACACTATAATGTCAAAAATCCATTAAATATCAATTTTTTTCAACTACTGATAGCTCATCCAACTGGAAAATTATCCCTCCTATGTATGCATGAAATGAAAAATCAGGAAAAATTTATTGTTCCCATATAACTGAACCAGATGTTTTATCCTCTTATTATTAAAAATATTAATTCATTATCCTCTAGGTTAAAAATCATTATATTGTAATATTATTTTCTATATCTAATCATAAATTATTTCATAATTCCACATTTAGCATTATTTTTTTAAAATTTTAAAATTTAAAATGATTTATCATTTGATTTTACAAATGTTTCTTCATCTAACATCATTGAAATTCTATACAAAAATGTTTAAGAAATATCTGTATTACTTATTTTTGTATGACCTAATTTAACTACCATCTATATTAGTCTTATTTGTGTGGAATCCTCTCTAATTTATTTAATTTTCAATTTTAATTAATATTCTCACTTAGTTATAAATTATAATCTTTTAAAATTATAATTAAAAATAATAATTGATATTTCCTCTTATTTCAAATATATGTTTTTTTATTATATTATAAATTTATTTTTCAAATACATTCACATGATTTACTATTTCATACACTCAATCGAGGATATAATATAATTATATCATCCACCATATTTCTCCAGATATATTATCATAATATCTTATTTTTTATGTAAATCAATTCTTTTTTAATAGTTTATGTGATCATTAATGGAATTCAAATGATTTTATAATCAGGAGTGATATAATTAAATGGTTTACCATTTTATAAGGGTAATATTTTTTATATCCCACAAATTAATTAGGTACCATTATATATATCATGATATCATGTTATAACGCAGTCAGATAATCAATGTATCGAAAGATTATGGGAATGTGGAGGTTATCTCATGTGTTGAAACTAATAGGAAGCTGTTCATTATATTACTTTATGGTATAAATTTATTTGTTGAATATCCACTGACATGGTAGGATAAATTTAGATCATGATGGATGTTGGGACCATATCATTCTAAAAAACAATTAAATAATATTTTAAAAAATGGTATATTAAAACAAAAAAAGTCAACAAACAATTTATATTGATAATTATTGAAAAAATTTATAGTTTGATGTTAGATACAATGTATTCCATTTAACATCCCCAAAAAGTTGTTTTTTTATTAAGATATAGGGGGATATTAAGATTTGGATAAATTGGCCACTTTTATATCCTTGATCATGTGGGAATGAAAGCTAATTATCTTTCATTTATAAGAAACCATTCTCAAGTGCATAGTATATTCCATGTATCATATTTAATTATGTTTATTCATAAACCATATGATATAATAAAATCAAATACTATTTAATTTTAACATGATTTATCCTATGGGGAAAAATAGATGTATAATACTTTGATCTATTCACACATAAATATTACATCTATTTAGATAAATATTTGATACATACAATTACTACCCACACAATAGTAGTTATGGTTTAGGGTATTTGGATACTAGATCTAAAATATACTTATATTAGGAAAAATATTCAAAATCTCCTATATATATCATCTTGAATATTACTCCTCTTAGGCATACCCTAAAAAAATCATTCTCCATAACCTGGCTAAGAAATCATAAGAAATGGTGAGCTCAAATGCTCAGAATGGATAAACCTAGGGGATATTAATCAATAATAATGTGAATAAACAAGATATGAATAATTTTATGTGATTGTGAGCATAACATAAAAAGTTTTCAAAAAACCTATCACAAGTTATAAACATGATTTGTAGCATAAACGTTATCATTTCATAAAAAATAGACTATAATATTGTGAAATCTTCATAAATCAATCATTAACCATAAGAGAATGTCAAAAACTGTGGCACCATCACAAATATATAATTATATTTCAAATATCATGGTTAACTAAAATGACTATCAACATAGTGGATCATGATAGACAAGATTTCCAATGTAAAATGGTATTCACCTTTTTCCAATTTTGTATCAATACCATCAACTTATTTCCCATTGTAATCTATTGTGACAGTATGCTCTTCTCAATGCAATTGAGGGAGATACAGGTCCGACCTATCACATAATAAAAAACACACATATGTATTATATTGATTAATAAATCATTAATAATATCAAAATCCATAAAAATAAATAATTTTCATAAAAATTTCATTCTTTCATAACCCAAAGAAATGAAATAAGATTCAAAGTCATTTCATCAAAGCATAAATCATGAAAAAATAATATGATTTATAAAAATCATGCCATTAAATAAATAACCCTTCTAGGGAAAGAATAATAATTATATCTAAGTATCATATCCATAGTATAGGATTCTTTTCATCAACTAATGTATAAATAGATGGAAAATTATTTCAAAATATCACTTCACTTAAATCTTGAGAATAATATTTCTTCCATTTTGAAATCATTTTTTTAAAAGCCACAAAATTTGAAATTGTTCAATTTTAATTGTAAATAACCTTTTAATATTGTATAGGAATCATGAAATAATTTAGGACTCAAGATTGCAGGAATATCCACTCATTCCTAATATGTTAAAAAACATTCCGTATATATTTTTGTCAACAAAGTCATAAAGAACCTTATTTGGAAAATGATAGAAAAAATCATTTTAAAATTTTTAGTGAAAATAAAAATATGAAAAAAATGAATATAAAAAATTGTATGAGAATACTAAAAAATCATAAATATATTAATAAAAAATGGACATGGAAATTAAATATTCTTCAATTGAGGCTTAAATATAAACAATCCTAAATAATGATGAGATTGTGAAATAAACCGTTACCTAAAGTCTTGAATTTCATATTTCATGTTTAAAACTATTGTGTAATAAATATTTTTTTATTATAAATTTATTCCATGACATTGAAAACATCATGCTGTTTTTTATTTTATTATAACATCTTATCAGTTGTTTATCTGTAGTTTTTTATTAAACCCACTATTCTGAGTCGTAACTGCTTCATTTTCGAAGAATGTTTTAGTTCGGTAGTCTTGATCCCTATACAATGATAGGGGCCTCAAAATTTATAGAATATTAATAAATTTATAAACATCATATATAATAATAATATAAATATTTATAACCATTCATTAAATATAGAAATTGAAAATTGTACTACATAGTTCACTGTGACTTTTAGTAATACGTATGTATGAACATTATTTTCATTTTTTGATTAATCGAATGAAATAATTGTATATAATAATTAATATTTCCAGAATAATTATAATATTTTATATATCATGTATATTTATTATACCAAAATCAATACCCATATACAATATATGGTGATGAATAATTAATTGTATCTTTATGTGGAGACTGTAATCCATATGTATGCACGAGGGAAACATAGACTTCTTGTTTGATTGAAAAGAGGTTGTATAATGGGGTTTTTTCCAAAACATAACAATATATCATAATATTGGCGATACATTAGTCATTATTTTATGATAAACATCATAGATTTAAAGGAGTAATGGAATAGTTGAAAAATAAAGTGATTTGTTAGAGTGATTACCTCTTCTTCAAAACTACTCATTTGGGTCTCCTCAAAAGGGATTTGGGGGTGGGTATTTTGGGAATACCAACATCTCCTTATTTTTCGTGGATATTATTAAAAGAGAAATTTTTAGTGTTTGGGTAATTTGGAAGGCTAACAGTGGTGTAATGATGTTATGGATGAAGTTCCCTTTTATAATTTAGGCGAGGAGTGCTTTTTGAATTTCCCAATAGATTATATTATAATAAATTTATATTACATAAAAATACAAGAAAATTTACCATGAATTATAACTCAATATAATATAAAAATATAATATCATCAAAAATATATTTTAGACATGGTGTTCTACTTTAAACCAAATCAATTTTAATAACCCATATTTAACATAGTTTAATTTTTACTATTGTAACAAATGTGTCAATATTAAAAGGTTTTATTTTTTATATATATGATTTATAATGGAAAATTAATATCCAATTTATGACATTTTAGTCTATACGATAATCACTTAGTATTATTTGAAAAAAATAATTGATTTTTAATAATTTATTATTAAATTAATCAGATAAAGTAACATTATTTTCAATTTTTATACAATTCACAACATGGATATTAAAAATATAAATGATAAATGTAAAATTATAATGAATTATTATATTACATACATATCATGTCATGACCATTTGTTTAAATTTTTGGTCACCTGAAATATCTCAAATTATGTTACTTTTAATATTTTTAAAGTCGTTTATTTTATTTTCCCTTTCAATAAATAATTAATTCATAAGAATTGTACAATCATTTAGGGTCATTGTTTAATGAATAAAAATTAAAAATAAATTGTCATGATGAAGATAAATATTTTATTTTTTGAGGAAATATTTAAAGTTAAACATATACATTGGGTCACCCCATAGTAACAATGCTATAGTTATTAAAAACATGAGTGTTACATATTTGACATTTCTTTATATAAAATATTATAAGCGGAATAATGTCATCCTTGTGTCCCCAAGAGGAGATAAATTTTACAGTTTAATTATTATGGTCTAAATTTACACATGTCATATTATTTATGAATTTCATAGGGTAAATATATATCCATAACATATTATCCTTACAATTAAATTCCTTATTTATACATTACCTTGGTAACAACAATTACTAAGGGTACTAATCATATTGACCAAAAACTAAACGGCTTATATTTACTAAATTTGAGATATAAGATCCAAATATTAAATCCATTTATTAAATTTAACAACACCAAACGTGGAAGACATTAATTTAGTAATAAATTTGAAAAATTCAATGAATTTTTTTTAAAAAATTCCCTTTTAGGTATATAATATTTTATTAATAAACAAATTTATAAAATTTAATCCAAATAAAAAATTATATTATAATGAACTAAGTAATTTTTTAAATAAATTGAAGCCATAATTTTTCCTGGTACAAACTTTATAGAAAATACAGTTTTCTATTAAAATCAATATTTTTTACTATTGCATAATAAATGATATTATTAAAAAACATATTGAAAAATAATTATAGGATATTTTAAAAAGTATGAAATATAAATTAATATTAATTATTAAAAAAAACATTTCAAGAAATTATATAAATAAATATTCACAAATAAAAAGATGAAATATCATTTTTGATGAAATTCATTTTGAAGAATAAAATGACTTTACTAAAAATTATGTTATTATTTTCTAAAAACATAACAATAGATTCATTTTGAGGTGGAACATTATTATTATTTCATAAATTATTTATTTATATAAAATCGCACTAATTTTATGACTTGGTTATAGTGGGAATATGAAATTTTCATCATGTTTTGTGGTTCATTTAAACATTTAGTTTCTTACAATGAAAACTATCAACGAAATCCAATTATTTAAAAATATATTTCATAAAAATAACATTATGTTAAATTCTATCCCAAAAAGTGAATTTATCCAATTATATTAATCAAATCATATATGTATATGAGAATACATCTACCACATGGCATCTTTAGGTTCATGCATAGATTCCACAAATTGGTGATTTCACCCAAAAAAATTATCCTGAGAAGTGGTTTTTCTTCATAAAAATTCACTCTATTATCGATAATATCAAAAAATTATTTTTAATAAAATTGATCTTGATTTCTTGTTATGACCTATGTGTTTGGTACATGTGATGTATCCGGTATTTACTTCCATAGAAGAGACACATGGATCCCATCACTAACATGAGTCGGAGATTCAGTTCCTGTTCCAAATGATTTGCTAATATCCCTTTGCAATCATGTATTTGAAAGGGACCGATATACATTGTGTTTATTGTTTCATTATTTATTATATATAGAAACTAAAAAAAATTACACTTCACAAACATTTAATTCTAGATCGTAAAGATGATTATCATCATCACATTTCATTCAACTTTTTGTTGTCATTATATATTTTTAAGTGATTCTAACATTATATTATATATCAATATTCTTCATCTTTCCATTTTTTATACTTATTTATAGTATGATCTAATTCAAAATTTCTTTTGAAAAGGACCCATCTGAATGATCAAGTTAAATCAAATGTTGTAATAAAATTAAACTAGAAGAAGGTGTTGATTCTAAACTCATTTAAAATACATAGAATATGACAATTGTATATCCTCTGGTGTTTGAACTATTATTTTAGATACACCATATTCCAAAGGATGATATATAGTTCTGAAACTAAACACCATATTAATATTTTTCTATATAATTAATGAAAACATCATGTTCAATATTAGATCCTAAAATGATAGAATTTAATTTTATAATATATGAATCATTTCCACTTAATTTATATTAAGGTAAGCTGAAATAATAGAAATCATATCTGAATGAACTGTGATGACTTCATAATGAAATTAAATAATAACTCTAACTACCTCATTATCATATATATGATAATAACTAATGGTTACCCGTACCTTTAATCATATTTCCAAAAATTGTAAATAATTTCTTAGTTGAATAACATAGCCACACATTCTAAATAAAAAGGGTTTTTTTCAATACATGTCTCATAAATATTCATTAATCTTTATAAGGTCTAATCTAGTACAAACCTAGAAGGGGATCCGACACATAAAAAATGATAGTACCCAGAAATCTAATATTAATCATACATGGATAAATATACACATCCAAAAGTTAATTCACCGATTATTCATTGTAGAAGATCACAAATTAATAAAATAAGTTTGACTGTATGTCAGTTTTATCCTAATACAGATTGGGTTTGTTGTTTTTTCCACTCTTTATATATATAAATATCTAGAATTTCTTTTACTTATGTGATTTATTTTAGATTTCATGAGACTAAATCTTTAATTCCATATCAATCCCATGTTAATAGTGGGAATATAAAATTTTGATTTCCACATTGGGTGAACATTTATCTATTTTTTCATATATATTAAATTATATAATAGTTAATTCCAATCATAATTTTTTAGACCACCAAAAAATTGATTATAAATAATTATATGGATGATAATTAAACCAAATCCTCAAACTAGAAGACTTTTAAAATTGTCCCCATAGGTACCAATGGATTCATCATCTCTTTTCATTAGCTCAAAAAATTTATTTTAAATATTTTTATGTTGAATAAAAGGAATTTAATTACTAAATATTATCCCCTGAAACTCATATTTTTCCAAAGATTCAATCCCTTCTACATTCCTTTTATTCATGATCAGATTCCACCGTTTATTTGCATTCCCTTATAGATGATAGGAATCTTGGGGAATGTTTTCATGTCATAATCATTTAAGAATACTAAATAATTTCTTAATGGTGGTGATCCTTTACTCATCATACAGTGGATTATAAGAGCCACTAAAGGAAAGATGATTTTATCTCCTTAAATATTCAAGAGTATATTGTTCCCTTTGTTTATCATTTGGAAGATCAAAAAGAGTCATAGCACGAGGATGTTGTGTAATAGTTGCTATCTTATTCAATATTATATCTCCCATGACATTTGTTTTCATATGAGGATAATCGTTTCATTATCTATCGCAATCAACATTAACATTTTTCCTTCAAGCTCAGTCACTGAATAAAACTCAAATGAATAACCAGATAAACACTAGTCCTAGTGGATAACAACATGATTCTAAAAAATCATTTATAGAATGAATAAATTTTTGACACTTTATTCTATTACACCTTACATTTAACCTAGTTCATTCATTACCGTTTAAAATCATTAAGATTATATCATATATTTTTTCATATTCCTAGGTATTTCAGAAATGTTTTCATACTCTAATATCCATAACATCCTTAAATAGGCACTCATACCAACTATAATAGAAAATTCTTTTCATATAAAAATATTACATCTAGTTAGATTAGTATTATATATATAACAATACCATCCATTCCAAAACTATAATAGTTTATAATATTTGGAGATTAAATATTAAATCTTAAAATTTAATGAATAATCTTTAAATGATACCACAAATGATCTTCTCACATAGTAATCCTATGTGGAATACCCTAACTGAAACATTTTTCATCATCCAGGGATGGAAATAATAGAAATAATGTGCTCGTATTCTTTGTAAGGGTTAATATAGAACATACCGATCCATGATAATACGATTGTGTATGATAAGAATAATGTTATAAGATAGTGACCATAACATATGATGTTCATACCAAACTAGTTATATAATATAAATATCATTCATTGCCTAATCATTATCATTTATGTAAATATATTCTATATGAGTGATAAATAATCAAATAAAAAATCATGGAACATAATTATTTTCATAAAAGAGTGGAAATATCACTAATATAGGAATCCATTTCGTATTTCAGGGTTAACTACTGATACCATAAACATAGTGTATCGAGAATCACATGTGACAAATAGTATATTAGGATTCAACTATTTCCCGTTCGGGATCAAGACCAAATAATTGTTTCTCATGATTATCACGGGTTATATTAAGCTTTACCCAATGCATTTGATGTTGATATAGGTAAAACACATCACATAATAAAAACCATACATATGTGTACTAATTTATCATAAATCAATCATCGTATCAAACCCTAGGAAAACAAATAGGTTTCATAACCATTTCATCATTACATAACCAAGGGAAAAGAAATGGGTTTTGAAGACATTTTATCATATCCAAAATAATGGAAAAATAATAGGATTCATAAACATCAAACTATCATACTAATAGAACCTCCTAGGAAATAATAAGTGTAACATCCATGTAAAATATACCAATAAAATCATATGTAACCTAAAAAATGTTGACTTCTATGGAAGATGGGTTTTGAATGATCACTTGAATTAATTATTGAGAAAAATATCCATTCAATCTTGAATTTTTTTATTAAAAAAGTAACACAATTGAAAAGTGAATAAATTTATTTTAAAATAAATGTAACACCCCAAGCTTGTATGGTACGCTTCTCTTTGAATAATACAGTAGCGTGTGTTTTACGCAACTTCGAGTTCTAACACACACCCCAACCAATCAAAGTAGCCGTTATGAATAATAATACCATATTTTTGAAATTTTATAAATTTTATTCTTCAAAATGGACTTCATTTTTGGATTAGGAATATCTAATATATCCTAGGGAGAAATTTTGGATCTTTTCGGATAACTTTTATATTTTGATAAATAGTGAAAATTACTAAATTTTATATAAAATTAAATTTTTCAATAAAAATAATTTATAGTGATAAATTATACTATTTAGTGGTTTTAATGTATAATTAGAATATATTTTTACAATTTTATCCAATGGTGGTCATTATAATTAATTTCACTTTGAAATTGGACACAAACAATTGTCAATCTTTTGGTTGATATTGTTTCTTAAAAAACACTATTTGTTTTGACAACGGGAAATAATTATAAAATTTATTAATGAAAATTATATGTTTGGAATTTTGTAAAATTGAAATCATTTTTGAATTCAGAATTTCAATTATATCTTAGGGTGAATTTTTGGTATTTTTCTGAATACTTCAATTTTTGATGAATAGTGAAACCACTAAGTGGTAGTTTAAAAACTAATTTTTTGTGCAAGTGAAACATTACTACTTCTATGTATTTAATTTAAAAAATCCAACATACATGTTTTTCATTAGGAAGAAAAATGTTGTTCAATGAGATGAAAATAATTTTTGATGAATAGTAACTTTTATGTTTTATTAATCGCAATTAAATGTAATTAGTGTAATTTAAGGTAAATATAATGATATAATAATATAAAACTACCTTTACAGTTGTCCTATCCTTATTGTATGAGTCGTGGCCGACCAAGACAATCCATGGGTCAACTTGGGGACCCCATGGATCCACTTGGGTAAGAAAATGACATTAATAACTTTTTATATAAAGTAAAAATAAAATTGTCACAAACATGTGTTGTTTTACTAAAACAATAATTACATGGGTTTATATAAGGTAACATTTCGACTATAAATATTAATTGGAAAGATAAAAAGATTTCCTATATCATGATATTTTTTTATAATTTTTATACATTAAATAAATTAACTTTTTATGACACCATGATGATGCAGCGATTACCTCATTAATTTAACTATTTAAATAAAATGTAAAGATAATGTAAAATCTAAGAAGTAAACTTTTCAAAAACCTATTGGAAGAGTATATTTAGAACCATGATCACCTTATCCTAGAAATATATAATTTTGGGACCTTTAAAATCTGAAACCCATTATATAAAAATGTAACATTTCATGGATTTCCAAGAGTGACCCTCCTCTCTTCTTATAAAAGGCCCCCACCTCTACCACCTTATTCACACCATCAAATCCATTTGGCTCGGCCAACCTCTGCCCAAATACTCTCTCAACTTTCCTCTATTACACCTAGATGAATCACTTTGGGTATAAGTCTTCCAAATAATCCATTGGGTCAAATCAAAAAGAGTTTCCCGATTTTAAGGTAATGTATTCTCTTATGTTCTTTTGTTTTATTTTGCTTCTCAAACCCCTTAAACTCTTTTTATTACTTTATTTTTTAAAAAGGTATCTTAAATATACTAGGATGTTTTTATGTTAATTATTAGATTTACAATTACACATACCTTCGTCTAATGGTTAAATAATATACTTTTTCTGTGGGTGGCGAATTACTACCACGCGAAACGATGATTGTTAAATTTTCTTTTAACACCTCGCATGGTGTCCATTAAGATGTCACTCTATTTATTTATGATATATATTATGTTTATGTTTTCCCTATGCTTTTTTATTTTTCATTTATGGCAAGCCTTTATGATTTCCATTATGGGTAAACGCTATAATTTCATTTTAGGAAGTGTGGACAACCACCCCCTCAATGATTTGAATCGTTAATGTGATATGTGGGATGTATAAAGAATGGATTAAATGATATTATATATCATATTGTACTAGAATTATAATATACCTTTATATCATTATTATTTCATTCCATTAAATACGAAATAGAAATGAAATTAGCGTTCATGCGTACGTACGACTTACCGTCTCCATGAACGGGGAATTTCATTTATTACCTCTAAATGATATGTAATATTATAAATGCATATATATAATGGATATATATGATATATATGATATTTAAATCATGAATATAATTCTAGATATAATGGATATTTTACCACATGAACAACTTGTAATTATAAGAAGTTTATTTTTGACTCAAGTACCAAAGATCGACAAAACGACCGTTGTTAACATAAATAATTACATAATGTTAATAACATGGTAATAAGTGATATAAAAGGAATAATGAACTTGAAAAAGGTTCTTAAGAAAGTATAAATTAACTCTTTTTTATTGTTCAGGAGGTTAATGAATGATCGAGTCATGTCGGAAATGAGGTAAGGGACTTCGTCTCAATCACCTTTCATTGAGGCATATTTTGTTTTATACACAAATTTCTTTAATACGGTGTATAAACCGCTTTTAATTTTAATTTTATTCAAAAGGAATCATTTTTTATGAATATTTTTTACTAAACAACAAAAGGAATGTTTTGTCTTACATATGCGGTGACAGGGACTTCTCCGCTGCCGTGACAATTATTTGAGTTTCGGCTTCCTCTACAAGCCGTAACTTTTTTGATGAAAAATAAATACCATGTTTTAATTTTCATTTATTTTGGTATTGAAAATGGTTTTGATAATGTTGTTATTATATCAATGTGTTGTATTGATATCTTGTGGTTGAAATGTGGAAATTTTATGTTTCCTTTATGCATGTTTTATGTGATTCGATTATGTTATGTTTATTATATGTTTAAACCCGTTCATATGAGGAATGCATTGGACATAATAAGTGACGGGTGGTGCCTACTATAGCTCCTCGATTCATCGGTAGGTCTCATGAGACAAACTAGTGTCTTGGAAAGAGGCCCTGACAAAATCTTATTTTTAGTCTTGGCATGAGGCCTTGGCTACGTGGTTATGGTAGTCTGGCATTATGCATTCCATCATTATGAAAGTTGTTATTGATATTGCTTGTGATTATTCGACTAGTAGAATATCAATGTGTATAAGTAAATGGAATTATTTCATTTTATTTTTCCATATTTTTCTGAAGATCAAGATTAAAAGGATTTTACTTCAGTTATACAATTCCATAAATGTTTATGTTTATTTATAAAGAATCTTCTATATTGTTATCCTTACTGAGCATCTGAGCTCACCCCTTTCAATGTTTTAATTTTTCCAGGATGTGAAGAAGTATTTTATGAATGACCTACAGGGATAGTCTAAAGTGGATATGGGTGTGGAAATGGAGACTTTGTTATTATAGTATTTCACTTTATGATGTAATGTAACATTTATGAATGTATCTAGTGTTTTCAAGGCTACTAAACTAATCGGTCTTTCGAGAATTGATCTTTTGTGATCATGCCAATGTTATGCAAACATGCACCGACTTTGGGTAACTGTGGTCGGGGCGTTATAGTTGGTATCAAAGGTAGTTTACTACTAACTTTGGAAGCTAGATTTAGATAATCTCTCATTAGAGAACATAGCCCTAAGATAGAATTTGAGGAATAGTATAGAAGAACTTCCTAGAATATTGGCATTATAGAGATTTTGTGAGTATTCTAGGAAGTACATCCTTGTATGGATATGAGCAGGTAGAGGCGGCTCTGGCACAGATGTACCTAGGGGTAAAACCCGAAAACACCGCTTTGAGCTAGACTCGAATGGGAACTGTTGTACGACAACGGGCCTTGCAGCACTCTTGGTTACGACACTCTCGAGGTATATTCATAGGATAATTCTCATTTTCATTACAAACCACAATGAAGGGTTTATGAGTATATACTTCCTCAATGAAAACAGTTTTTTGCTTATGGATTATATCCATAAATAGTTCATTTTATGTTAGGTGTTTTGCATGTTTTTAATTATGTATTTTGATTCATAACCTAATCTAGTTTATGCCATTATCTAGAAATGGCTCCTAGTGGGAGGAATGGAAACCGTATCAATGCACACACTTCATTTAGGGATTGCCCTCCTACTCAAGATAATTATAGTGGATATAGTGATAAAACTGGTGCTGATCAACTTATCACCATACTGGGAAAACTCCATCAGGTTATGAATAATAAACATACTCATATGGAGTACCCTGATCCGCAACGTGGAGGTTCAATGTTAGATCCATTCATGAGGAAGCAACCACCAATATTCAATGGGAGTAAAAATCCCTTAGTATCTAAGCAATGGATAAATTCCTTAGAGAAAATATTCCAGGCCTTGGGTAGTAGTGAAAGGGAAACAGTTATCATGGATGTTTACTGCCTCACTGGAGATTCTGATCAATGGTGTTCACTGATTCAAAACTCAAAGAAAGATGAAGAATTATCAAGTATATAATGGAGGGAGTTTAAGGAAATTTTCATAGAAAAATACTTTCCACCTGACCATCGAGCTGATATAAAAAGGCAATTTCTGAGTCTGAGGCAAAGGGAGGATGAGAATGTTCCAAAGTATAAGGCTAACTTTACAAGGTTAGTGAGGCATGTTGTAGATTATATACGTAACCCAAGAAGTAAAATTTATCATTTCATATATTGGTGAAAGCCATTTCTATGTTGAGCATTAGTCTCACAAACCTTCTCATCGTACGAAGATATTATGTCGTGTTCTATCAAGACAGAAAATGAATTCTCTAAGTCTCATGACCATAAAGTAAAGCAAGAGAAGAAGAGAAATGTGGAACAAGAGACAGATAAAGGGAAAAAGGGAAAGAATGATTTTCCATTATGCGATAATTGTGGGAAGAATCACCCTGGTACTTTCCTAAAAGGAATTGGAGTTTGTTATAAATGTAGAGAAAAAGGTCACCAAGCTCGTGATTGTAAGGGAAAGAAAGAAGCTATCAGTGTTGAATGGTACAATTATAGGGAAATGGGGGCATTATGAAAATGAATGTACTAATAAAAGTTAGGGAAACTTACCTTAGAAAAGGCCAAGGGATCAAGGTCAATCATATGTTTTTACTACAGTTGAAGTGGAATAATTAATGTATTGGTGCTTTTGGACTCAAGGATTACATTCTGCTTATAAGAATAATGTGATATATATAAGGATTTTACTACAGTACTTGTTGTTTTCATTAAGGTTTTGATATAATGATGGTAATCATATTTCTAGTATATTACAATAAGAGAAACATTACATTGTTTGGGGAATCTGATGTTACAATTGATCTTGTATTTTAGTGACCTTTTAGAGAAAGTCTGGATAGAGGTATTTTGGATAACTATAAAGGTTTGAATGGATTAAGTTGAACTTTGGATTGTATTTTTTAAGGTTAAAAAATTTCTGAAGATTATTTTTGGAATATTATAATATCATAGTTTTAGGAAAATGACAACCTGCAGGTTGGGGGATTACCCGCCGCGTCAGACAAAGTTGTAGGAATCAAACCCACAACCATAGTGTCACAGGCCATTATTACCTACCACTGGCCTACAGGAAGTCCCTAGTTATTACAAAATATTTTTCAGAATCTAAATGGTATGTGTTAATATTTTTAACCTTGTAGAATTAAAATTAATATAATATTTTTGTGTTCTATTATCTTTTTGAGTGAATGATGAGTTTGTGGTAGAAATTAGTTGAAGGTTGAAACTCTACTTGTCAAGAATATATATATATATACCTATATCTTATTCTATGAATAAACTAATTCTTAAACTTTAGGAAATGGATATTAAAACAAACAAATGTGTTATCCTAATACCTTAAGTTTTGTTGAACTGATGATATTTGAAATCAACATAGATTGAAGGCTTTGAGGCCCTCAATTTTACACTTGTTTGTGATTGATGACCTCAATTACTCCCTACAAATATTTACGTTTTTCCTCCAATTATATGTCTCTAATTTCCACCAATGTTCTCCTAATCAAGATCATAATTTGGTGGTGACTTTTTTCATTTCCTTTTACCTCTTTTTAAGGCTAAACTTTATTAACCTTGTTTCCGATGTGGGTTTTCCACAATGGTATTTTTTATTTTCAACATTTTATTTTCGGAAAACATTTTCAAATTGCGAGGATGCAATTTATTGAAGGAGGGGATAATGTAACACCACTTGTTTCCACGGTACTCTTCTCTTTGAATAATACAGTAGCGTGTGTTGTATGCAACTTCGAGTTCTAACACACACCACAACCAATCAAAGTAGCCGTTATGAATAGTAATACAAACTTTTTGAAATTTTATAAATTTTATATTTCAAAATGGTCTTCATTTTTTGATTCGGAATATCTAATTTATCCTAGGGTGAAATTTTGGAACTTTTCGGATAACTTTTATATTTTGATGAATAGTGAAAATTACTAAATTTTAATTGAAAACAAATTTTTTAATCAAAATAATTTATAATGTTAAATTATAGTATTTTGTGGTTTTAAAGTATAATTATAATATATTTTTACCATTTTATCCAATGGTGGTCATTATAATTAATTTCATATTGAAATTGGACACAAACAATTGTCAATCTTTTGGTTGATATTGTTTCTTAAAAAAATGCAATTTGTTTTGACAATGAGTATTAATTATAAAATTAATTAATGCGAATTGAATGTTTGAAATTTTTTAAAATAGACATCATTTATGAATTCAGAATATCAATTATAACTTAGGGTGAATTTTCGGTATTTTTCTGAGTACTTAAAATTTTGATGAATAATGATAACACTAAGTGGTAGTTTAAAAACTAATTTTTCGTGTAAATGAAACATTACTACTTCTGTGTATTTAATTTCAAAAATCTTACATACATGGTTTTAATTAGGAAGAAAAATGTGGATCAATGATATACAAATAATTTTTTGGTGAATAGTAACTTTTCGGTTTTATTAATCGCGATTAAATGTAATTAGTGTAATTTAAAGTAAATATAATGATATAATAATCTGAAATTACCTTTACACTTGTCCTACCCTTATTGGATGAGTCATGTCCAACCACGAAAATCCATGGGTCAACTTGGGGACCCCGTGGAGCCACTTGGGTAAGAAAATGACATTAATAACTTTTTATTTAAAGTAAAAATAAAATTGTCACAAACATGTGTTGTTTTACTAAAACAGTAATTACATGGGGTTATATAAGGTAACATTTAGACTATAAATATTCATTTTAAATATAAAAAGATTTTCTACATCATGATATTTTTTTAATAATTTTAAGACATTAAATAAATTAAATTTTTATGACACCATGATGGTGAAACGATTACATCATTAATTTACCTATTTAAATAAAATGAAAATGTAAAGTAAAATATAAGACATAAATTTGTCAACAACCTATTGGAAGAGTAGATTTCGAACCCTGATCACTATATCCTAGAAATATATAATTGTGGTAACTTTAAAATACGAAAACCATTATATAATAATGTAACATTTCATGAATTTCAAAAAGTGCCCCTCATCTCCTCTTATAAAAGGCCACCACCTCTACATCCTTATTCACACCATCAAAGCCATTTGACTCAGCCAAACTCTGCCCAAATACTCTCTCAACTTCCCTCTCTTACTCCTAGAAGCCTCACTTTGGGCAGAAGTCTTTCCAAGGAAGCCTTTGGCTCAAATCAAAAAGTGTAACATGATTTTAAGATAATGTCTTCTCTTATGTTCTTTTGTTTTATTTTGCTTCTCCAACCCCTTAAACTCTTATTATTACTTTCTTTTGTAACAAAACCAGTATCTTAAATATACTAGGTTTTTGTTATGAGAAGGATTTGATTTACACTTACACATACCTTGATCTAATGGTTAAATATAATATTGTTTCATGTGGGTGGTGAATTACTGCCACACGAAACGATGATTGTTCAATCTTCTTTTACCACCTCTCATGGTGGCCATTAAAGTGTCACTATATTTATTTATGATATATATTATGTTTATGATTTCCTTATTCTTCTTTATTTTTCATTTATGGCATGCCTTTGTGATTTCCATTGTGGGTAAACTCGATAATTTCATTTTAGGAAGTGCGGACTACCACCCCCTCAAAGTGATTTGAATCGTTAATGCCATATGTGGGATGTATAAAGGTTGGAGTAAATGATATTATATATGATATTATACTGGAATTATAATATACCTTTATATCATTATGATTTCATTCCATTAAATATGAAATAGAAATGAAAGTAGCATTTATGCGTACGTACGACTTACCGTCTCCATGAACGGTGCATTTCATTTATTACCTCAAAATGTTATGTAATATTTTAAATGAATATATATATAATGGATTTATATGATATATATGATATCTACATCATGAATATAATTCTGGATATAATGGATATTTTACCACATGAACAACTTTTAATTATAAGAAGTTTATTTTTGACTCTAGTACCAAAGATCGAAAAATGACCGTTATTAACTTAAATAATTACATAATGTTCATAACATGGTAATAATTGATATAAAAGGAATAATTAACTTGAAAAAGGTTCTTTAGCAAGTATAAATTAACTCTAGTTTATTATTAAGGAGGTTGAAGAATGATCGAGTCATGTCGGACATGAGGTAATGGACTTCGTCTCAATCTCCTTTCATTGAGGCATATTTTGTTTTATACACAACTATCTTTTATACGGTGTATAAACCCCTTTGACTTTTAATTTTATTCAAAAGGAATATTTTTATCTGAATCGTTTTTACTAAACAACAAATGGAATGTTTTGTCTTACGTATGCGGCGACAACTACTTCTCCGCCACCATGACAATTATTTGAGTTTCACCTTCCTCTACAAGGCATAACTTTTTTTGATGAAAAATAAATACCATGTTTTAATTTTATTTTATTTTGGTATTTAAAATGGTTTTTATAATTTTTTTATTATATCAATGTGTTGTATTGATATCTTGTGATTGAAACGTGAAAATTATATATTACCTTTATGCATGTTTTATGTGATATGATTATGTTATGTTTTATGATATGTTTAAACATGTTCATATGAGGAATGCATTGGACATAATAAGTGACAGGTGGAGCCCGCTATAGCTCCTCGACGCATCGGTAGGTCTCATGAGATTTTGTGATTTTTCCGAAAATTACTTCCCTGTCTGGATACGAGAAGGTAGAGGCGGCTCTGGCACAGATGTACCTAGGGGTAAAATCCAAAAACACCGCTTTGAGCTAGACTCGAACGAGAACTGGTGAATGACAACGGGCATTCCTGAACTCTTGGTTACGAAACTCCCAGGGTAAATGCTTAGGATAATTCTCATTTTCATTACAAACCACTATGAGTGGTTTATGAGTATATACCTCCTCAAGGAAAACATTTTTATGAATATGGATTATATCCATAAATAGTTAAATTTATGGTAGGTGTTTTTCAAGTTTGTAATTATGTATTTTGATTCATAAACTAATCTAGTTTATGCCATTGTTTAGAAATGAGGCCTAGTGGGAGGAATGGAAACTGTATCAATGCACGAACTCCATGTAGGGATTTCCCTCCTGCTCAAGATAATTTTAGTGGGGCTACTGATACAACTGGTGATGATCAACTTATCACCATACTGGGACAACTCACTCAGGCTATGAATAATAACCTTACTCATATGGATCACCCTGATCTGCAATGTGGAGGATCAATTTTAGATCGTTTCATGAGGAAACAACCACCAACATTCAATGGGAGTACAAATCCAATAGTATCTGAGCATTGGATAAATTCCATAGAGAAAATATTTCATGTCTTGAGGAGTAGTGAAAGGGAAAAGGTTATCATGGAATTTTACCGCCTCACTGGAGATTCCGATCAATGGTGGTCACTGATTCAAAAAACAAAGGAGGATGAAGAAGTATCAAGTTTAGAATGGAGGGAGTTGAAGGAAATTTTTGTAGAAAAATACTTTCCACGTGACCATCGAGCAGATATGGAAAGGCAATTTCTGAGTCTGAGGCAGATGGAGGAAGAGAATGTTCCAAAGTATGGGGCTAAATTTACAAGGTTAGCGAGGCATGCTGCAGATTATATACGTAACCCAAGAAGTAAGATTGATCATTTCATTGATGGGTAAAACCCATTTCTCCGTCGAGCGTTACTCTCACATACCTTCTCCTCTTATGAAGATATTGTCTCGTGTGCTAGCAAGACAGAAAAAGAATTCTCTATGTCTTATGACCATAAAGTAAACAAGAGAAGAAAAGAACGGTGGAAAAAGAGATAGATAAAGGGAAAAATGGAAGGACAGATATTCCATTATGTGATAATTATGGGAAGAATCACCCCGGTACTTGCCTAAAAGGAATGGGAGTTTGATATAAATGTGGAGAAAAAGGTCAACAAGCTCGTTTTTGTAAGGGAAAGAAATAGGCTACACATGTTGAATGCTACAATTTTAGGGAAATGGGGCATTATGCAAATGAATGTTCTAAGCGTCAGGGAAACATACCTTATAAAAGGACAAGTGATCAAGGCCAATCATATGGTGTTAAAATAGTTGAAGTGGAATAATTAATGTATTGGTGCTTTTGGACACAAGGATTATATTCTGCTTATAAGAATAATGTGATATATATAAGGATTGTACTAGAGTACTTGTTGTTTTCATTAATGATTTAATATAATGAAGGTAATGATATTTTTAGTATATTATAATAAGAGAAACTTTACTTTGTTTGGGGAATATGATGTTACAATTGAACTTGAAATTTACAGACCTTTTAGAGAATGTCTGTACAGAGGTATTTTGGATAACTATAAAGGTTTGAATGGATTAAATTGAATTTCGGATATTATTGTTTATGTTTAAAACATTTATGAAGATTATTTTTGGAATATTATAATTCTATAGTTTTAGGAAAAGGACAACATGCAGGTTGGGGGATAACCCGTCGTGTCGGACAAAGCTATAGGAATCGAACCCACAACTATAGTGCGACATGCCTTTATTACCTACCATTGGCCTACAGGTAGTCCCTGGTTATTAAAAAATAGTTTTCATAATCAAAATGGTATGTGTTAATATTTTTAACCTTGTACGATTAGGATACATATAATATTTTTGATTTAGAATATCTTTTTGAGTGAATGATGAGTTTGTTGTAGAAATTAATTTATGGTTGAAACTCTACTTGTCAAGAATATATATATATACCGATCTCTTATTCTATGAATAAAATAATTCTTAATCATTAGTAAAGGGATATTAAAACAAATTTTTTTATCCTAATACCTTATGTTTTTTTGAACTGATGAAATTTTAAATCAATATAGATTGAAGGCATTGAGGCCCTCAGTTTTACTCTTGTTTCTGATTGATGACCTCAATTACTCCCGACATATATTTATATTTTTCCTCCAATTATATGTCTCTAATTTCCACTAATGTTCTCCTAATCGTGATCATAATTTGGTGGTGAATTTTTTCATTTCCTTTTTCCTCTTATTAAGGCTAAATTTTATTAACCTTATTTCTGATGTGGGTTTTCCACAAAGGTATTTTTTATTTTCAACCATTTATTTTTGAAAATCATTTTCAAATTTTGGGGTCACAATTTATTGAATGTGGGGATAATGTAACACCCCATGTTTCCACGATACACTTCTCTTTTAATAATACAGTAGTGTGTGTTGTACACAACTTCGAGTTCTCACACAAACCTCAACCAATCAATGGAGCCGTTATGAATATTAATAGCTAATTTTTGAAATTTTATAAATTTTATCTTTCAAAATTGGCTTCATTTTTGGATTCGGAATATCTAATTTATCCTAGGGTCAAATTTTAGAACTTTTCGGATAACTTTTATATTTTGATGAATAGTGAAAATTACTAAATTTTAATTAAAAACAACTTTTTTAAATAAAATTATTTATAGTGATAAATTATACTATTTAGTGGTTTTAAAATATAATTAGAATTTATTTTTACCATTTTATCCAATGGTGGTCATTATAATTAATTTCACATTGAAATTGGACACAATCAATTGTCAATATTTTGATTGATATTGTTTCTTAAAAACATGCTATTTGATATGAAAATGGGAATTAATTATAAAATTAATTAATTCGACTTATATGTTTGGAATTTTTTAATATAGACTTCATTTTTGAATTCAGAATATCAATTATTTCTTAGGGTTAATTTTTGGTATTTTTCTGAAATACATCATTTTTTGATGAATAGTGAAAACACTAAGTGGTAGTTTAAAAACTAATTTTTCATGTAAATGAAACATTACTACATATGTGTATTGAATTTAAAAAATCTGATATACATGGATTTTATTAGGAAGCAAAATTTCGTTCAATGAGATGAGAATAATTTTTGGTGAATAATATCTTTTAAGTTTTATTAATCGCGATTAAAGCTAATTAGTGTAATTTAGGGTAAATATAATTATATAATAATATGAAATTACCTTTACACTTGTCCAACCCTTATTGTATGAGTCATGGATGACCAAGAAAATCCATGGGCCGTCTTGGGGATCCAATGGAGCCACTTGGGTAAGAAAATGACATTAATAACTTTTTATTTAAAGAAAAACAAATTGTCACAAACATGTGTTGTTTTACTAAAACAATAATTACATGAGGTTATATAATGTAAATTTCAGATTATAAATATTAATTGGAAAGCTAAAAAGATTTCCTACATCATAATATTTTTCTATAATTGTTATACATTTTATAAATTAAATTTTTTTATGACACCGTGATGATGAAGTGATTACCTCATTAAATTAACTTTTTAAAAAAATGAAAAGATAAAGTAAAATCTAAGAATTACACTTGTCAAAAACATATTAGAAGAGTAGATCTCGAAACCTTATCACTTTATCTTAGAAATATATAATTTGTGTACCTTTAAAATCCGAAACCCATTATATAATAATGTAACATTTCATGACATTCCAAGAGTGCCCCTCCTCTCCTCTTATAAAAGACCCCCCACCTCTACCACCTTATTCACACCATCAAATACATTTAGCTCGGACAACCACTACCCCAATACTCTCACAACTTTCCTCAATTACTTTTATATGCCTCACCTTGGGCAGAAGTCTTCCCAAAAAATCCTTTGGCTCAAATCAAAAAGAGCTACCCGATTTTAATGTAATGTCTTCTCTTATGTTATTTTGTTTTATTTTTCTTCTCCAACCCCTTAAACTCTTATTTCTAATTTATTTTGTAACAACACCAGTATAATAAATATACTATTATGTTGTTATGAGAAGTATTTGAGTTACACTTACACATAACTTCGTCTAATGGTTAAAGAATGTACTGTTTCTGAGGGTGGCGAATTACTGCCTCACGAAACGATGATTGTTCAATATTCTTTTAACACATCTCAAGGTGTCCATTATGATGTAAATATATTTATTTATGATATATATTATGTTTATGTTTTCATTATGTGTCTGTATTTTTCATTTATGGCATGACTTTATGATTTCCATTATGGGTAAACACGATAATTTAATTTTTTGAAGTGCGGACTACCACCCCCGCAAAGTGATTTGAATCGTTAATTCCATATGTGGTATGTATAAAGGATGGAGTAAATGATATTGTATATGATATTAAACTGTAATTATAGTATAACTTTATATCATTATGATTTCATTCCATTAAATATGATATAGAAATGAAAGTAGTGTTCATGCGTACATACGGCTTACCGTCTCCATGAATGGTGCATTTCCTTTATTACTTCTAAATGTTATGTAATATTATAAATGAATATATATAGTGGATATATATTATATATATGATATCTAAATCATGAATACAATTCTGGATATAATGGATATTTTACCACATGAACAACTAGTAATTATATGAACTTTATTTTTGACTCAAGTACCAAATATTGAAAAAACGACCGTTATTAACATAAATAATCACATAATGTTCATAACATGGTAATAAGTGATATAAAAGGAATAATGAACTTGAAAAATGTTCTTAAGCAAGTATAAATAAACTATAGTTAATTATTCAGAAGGTTAAAGAATGATCGAGTCAATTCAGACATGAGGTAAGGGACTTTGTCTCATCTCCTTTCATTGAGGCATATTTTGTTTTACACACAACTTTCTTTTATACGGTGTATAAACCCCTTTGAATTTTTATTTTATTAAAAAGGAATATTTTTATACGAAGAGTATTTACTAAACAACAAAAGGAATGTTTTGTCTTACGTATGCGGCGACAATGACTTCTCCACCACCAGGACAATTATTTGTGTTTTGGCTTCCTCTTCAAGCCATAAATTTTTTTGATGAAAAATAAATACCATGTTTTAATTTTCTTTTATTTTGGTATTGAAAATGGTTTTGATAATGTTTTTATTATATCAATGTGTTGTATTGATATATTGTGATTGAAATGTGGAAATGTTATGTTTCCTTTATGCATGTTTAATGTGATATGATTATGTTATGGTTTATTATATGTTTAAACCTATTCATTTGAGGAATGCATTGGACTTAATAAGTGACAGGTGGAGACCACTATAGCTCCTCGATGAATCGGTAGGTCTCATGAGTGAAACTAGTATCTTGGCATGAGGCCTTGACAAAATCTTATTTTTAGTTTTTGCACGAGGCCTTGGTTTATGATAGTCTTTCATTATGCATTCTATAATTATGAAAGTGGTTATTGATATTGTATGTGATTAATCTACTAGTATAATATCCATGTGAATAAGTAAATGGAATTATTTCATTTTATTTTTCCATATTATGATGATGTTCAAGATTAAAAGGCTTTTGTTTCAGTTATACAATGCCTTAAATGTTTATGTTTATTTATGAAAGCTTATGCTATATTTTTATCCTTACTTAGCATCTGAGCTCACCCCTTTCAATGTTTTAATTTTTCCAGGATGTGAAGAAGTATTTTATGAATGACCTGCATAGATAGTCTGAAGTGGATATGAGTGTGGACAATGGAGACAATGTGATTTTTGTTTTTCACTTTATGATGTAATGTAACATTTATGAATGTATCTAGTGTTTCCAAGGCTACTATTCTAATCGGTCTTTCGTGACTTGATGTTTTGTGATCATGCCAATGTTACGCAATAATGCACCAACTATGGGTAACTAGGGTCTGGGCGTTACAATAAACATGAAAAATTGTATAGAAGTGTCAAATAATTGAGGAATAATCATGGTGGGAATATCCTATCATTTAGATTATGTGAGAAAACCATTCCATCTATATATTTTTCAAGAAATTAATGAACAAACTTGTTTCAAAAATGATAAAAAGATTCATTTAAAACTATTTTTGTTAAAATTCAATCTTAGAAAAAAAATGTCTTTAACCAATTTTATCAAAATAGTAAATACACTTTTTAATTTTGTTTATAAATCATGGACATGAATTTAAAATATTCTCTTGTGGGGACTTAAATGTAAACTACCCCGAAAATTATTGATATTGTGAAAGATACCCTTTCTATATGCGTTGCCTTTCATTATTCACATTAAAACCACATCCATAAAAACATAGATTTAATATACATATACTCCATATCTATAATTCTATAATGAAATGTATTATATATTTATAAAAACTCATAACCCATTTATTAATATTTTTTTATTCCAATCACTCTTATGGTTGGAAACTAATTAGTTTCCAGGAATGTATTAGTTCATAAGTCCCGGTACATATACATTTATCATGGTCTCATAATTTCAATTATTTTAATCTTGGTATGAACCCGATATATAATAATTATATAGAAATTTAAAATCATTCATATAAATTAGAGATATAAAATTGAATTACATCATTTATAAAGATGGTAGGATGCACGTAATCCTAAATCCATTTTTCATTTTTTCATTGATAGAATGACAGAAATCAAATAATAAATAAATTTTTATTAACTATATTATAATATATATATATATAATATATTCATTAAACCCATCATAATACCCATATATACAATATTTTTATTAAAAAATGTACTGTATCTCTATTTGAAGATGGTATGTCATATGTATGCTTGAGCTATACTTTATCTTCATGTTTGATTGGAAATTGGTTATATACTATTGTTTTAGAAATAATAATAATAGTTAATCATAATGGGGATGGTAATATTATTTATTTATGAAATGAATCAGATATTTAGAGGATGTAATGAAGAGTATATAAAGAAGGCGATCAGTTAGAGCGATTAACTCTTCTTGAAATCATCCCATTTGGTGATCCTCTAAATGTCTCTAGGGATGGGGTTTTTCGAATACAAAAAAAACTATAATTTGTATAGGGATGTTGGTAATGGAAATTAGAATATTATTATGGAAATAATATATGTAATATGGTGTAAATATGTGAAGGAATATGATCCCTTTTATAATTGAGTTTATGGTCACTTTGAAAATTTCTCAAATGAATAAATTGTAATGAATTAATTTTTAATAAAAAACCAATAAATATAAATTTATTTTATGATAACATAATAAAAAATTCATATCATAAATCAATATATTGTATATATTTTTTGGTTTTATTTTAAACATTATCATTTTTATTTACCCTTAGTTAACCAATTATATATTTAATTGTTTTAAAAGGTTTATCAATATTACAAGGTCATTATTTTTACATATATATGGTCAATAGAACCAAAATTTTACAATTAAAGATGTTTCATACTATATAATAAATAATTTGTATTTTCTAAATATTTTTATGATTATTAAGTAATTTAATAACATTTTAATACCATAAAATTTCATAATTGGAAATTTTGATACCATTCATTACATTTACATTTAAAATAAATAAGATTACGTGTAAACATAGAATAAAATATTTTATTATATTCCTATCATTTTAAGGTAATTTATATAAATCTTGGATCACATTAAATGTCTAAAATTATGTTACTCTTACTGTTTTTAATATCATTTATTTGATTTTTCAATTAATTGAATTATTACAACATCATTCTTGTACAAGAATTTAGGTTTAATATTTAATTCCTAAAAATTATAAATAAATTAAAATAATGAATATATATCATTTATATTTCTAAATTATATTTATTGTTGAACATATACACTTTATTACCCTATATTATAAATGATATTGTTATTAAAATCAGGAATGTGTCATCTTTCACTATTCATTAAATAAAATATTATAATGGTAATAATCTCATCGAAGTGGACACATAATGCTTTAAATTATAAGAAATGATTATTATGGTAAAAAACAATTCATCTTATAAAATATTTGCAAGGTTTAGTGAAATTGTATTGTTCTTGTCATATTATTTTTACGCTTAATAATCTTATTTATCATGTACTGTGGGAACACAATATTAAAATAATACAATTCATACTAACAAAACACTAAATTGATTTTATTTAATAAAATTATAAAACCTAAATAAATTTTTTTATCAATATTTAAAATTAATAAAAGAGGTGTGGAATAATTATGTTTTATATTAAAATGAAAAAACTCAATGAAAAATAATTTTTCTAACAAATTTCCTTTTATCTGTAAAATATTTGTATACTAAATTCATGAATAACATCCATTTAAAATATAAAAATTTTATTAATATTATATCATTTTTTTTTCGTTTTTTACATATTTACACCTTGTAAAAACATTAACAGAAATAATAAATTTCAATAAAAACCATTATTTTCAATTTTATATGAAAAATATATTTTTTTCTCAAATTCTAAAAAATTAATTCTACGATAAGTTTTATAGGATAAATTAAAAAATTAAATTTATTTTCTAAATTTAAATTTCTGAAACATATATAAATAATATTTTGTCATAAAAAGAATAAAAACTCATTTTAAAGAAAACTTTTTTTAAGAATAAAATGAAATTATTAAAAATTGTGCCATTATTATTTTCAAACTATATACATTCATAATGAGTTGTATATTTAAATTTATTTCATATATTAGTTATTCCTATTTAGTAGCTCAAATATAATGTATTTTTATTATATATATATATATATATTTAATATTTTAATAATATATTAATGTTTTTCTAAACATTTTATTATATGAAAACATAATATCAATGAAGAAAAATTATTTTAAAAGTTATTTTATAAAAATACTAGGAGAAAATATATGGGAATCAAGGATCGTAATGATGATGTACTAAGAAACAATATCACTCATGTTTATGATTTCTTATGGTGGAGTAAAAAATTTAAGAAGGCATCTTTTTAGCCTAAAAATGTAATGAATGTGGAACTACCTCATATGTTTTATTATAAAAATGATATTTTGTGTTTTGAATTATTTTAGGAGAGTTAGAATGTATAATTCCATTATTTTCATTGCACTTTATTTAATTTAAACATAATTTTTTGAATAGATTTTTTCACATGATTCAACAAAAAAAATTAAAACCATGATATTTTTTATTATGATAATGTATTACAATACATTATATACATTACCAAATAATGATAATAGAAGGTGAATTATCATTATGAAAGATAAACAATAATAAATCCATAAATATATAAAATCACCTCAAAGATGAAATATTTATCATCTTGGTGTTCTTTGAAGATTATAATCCAAATTGCATATACTATAATAATGAAAATAATTAGAAATTTGACAGACATGATGATAGATATATAAATGAGTAAAATAAATAATTATGTATATATATAGAAATTAAATATTATCATTATATGTGTATTCATAAAAAAATATATCCATTGGATATATGGACATAAAGTATATCATATAGGTAATTTGTGTTATTATAAATATATAAATCACTAATAATAAATAATTTTACATAATAAATAATATTTTTGTATAAAAATATTTTTTTAAAAAATATTAAATAATAAATGATATTATTATTATAAATCTGTTATTTGAGGTATTTATAAAATTAAAATAACAATTTTAATAAAAATGGATTGATAAAATGAAATGGAGTTTAAATAATTAATTATAATACACTATGGGTAAAAATATTTTTAATGATCCAATACGATATTTTTCATCCATGAGTTTTAAATTATTATATTATTCATTGAGTAAATTTAATTAATCACATTTAAAGAATTATTATTATTCAAATTATTAAAAAAAATTCAATAAAATATATTTAGAAATTTATTTGATATGAGATTGAAACCCATGATATTTAAGGAGTACTTTTTCTACAAAAATTGTTCTTATTATAAATTTTATGATATTAATTAAATTATTAATTTCTCATATTTATATATTTAATTTGAATATGTGGATTATTAATTTATAATCAACACATAAAAATTCGTTATATTATTGAATTAAATTTCTGGGCATAAATAGAATTTACCGATATAAAATTTGAGTTACCATAGTAACGTTAAAATAATGATAAAAGGGACAAACATAGTGATAATGATTTAAAATGTAAATAATACGTATCTATATATTGTGTGGAAAACTATATTTAGGACCCACCAGCATTATTTAGAAAATTTTCATCTAATACCATATTAAAATGAAAACCTAACATCATTGGAAAAGAATTTATTCCAATGTTCCACTCAAGAATCACCTATAAAAGGACCCCTCTATTACCCAAACATGAAAACTCTATGCATTATGGGGTATATTGAATTATTGTTCATATGTCTCTCAAAACATTTTCTTAAACATTATGTTGCTTTTGGTTATAATAAGTAAGGCTAAATCCTTCATTTTGATGAGGTCTATTTTGAGGACTGATTTCATCAAGTATTTATGTTATTCCCATATATATTCAATTATATTCATATATATAATAAAATATAATACCATTATACACTATAATGATTTTATATTAACAATATTATTATTATTTAAAAATTATAATTCTATTATATAATAATGAAAATTAAACATTCATTAGAATAACATGTTCTTATTTAGGTTTGATCAACCACTTACATGAGAGATGTTATACCAACATCACAATTTTAAAAATAAATAATAATCAATGCATTAGTATAAAATATATATGATATTAAAGATAATTTTTTTTTCACCAATATGATTATGGATGATTTGCATAAAAATGAAAGATCATTGTAATGTGACTTGCGGTTACTAGTAAATTATGTGAAACATGTTGGTCATGAATTCAATTCTCTAATACCATACCCTTGCATTAAATAATGTAGAAATGGGACTAAATAAATCATTGAGATGGAATGATTCCATTTAATTTAATAATTTTAGAATTTTAAACGTTTTAACAATTAATAGGACCAACATTTCCATTAAAAATACATTTTGAAATAATCCATATTAAAAACATTTAATTAATAAATTATTAAGCTGATTATATTTATTATAAGTGAGGTTCAATAATTTTTGAGGAATTCATGAATACAATGTAAGGGTTTGATTCCAATTCCATTTTGAAATCAATAATATCTATGTATAAATTTTTATTTTTAAAATAATTTGTTATTTATATCAAAAACCACTCTATTGTTTTCTCCTATAGTTTTAATTGTTTTGTCATATTTTCATAACATTTGAATATATTTCAATCACAATTCTTCTAAAAAAAATTCTCATAACTGAGGATTGATCATAACTCTTCATTCATATTTTCAATCATTCTCCTCCATGTCTATTTTATTTATATCTTCTTATAATTCTCTTTAAATAATGTTTAATTATATTTAAGGCCACATTTTTTTTCCTCGACATAATTTATATATTTTTTGAAGAAATATTCTAAATGTTTTCAATAGGATTCATTTTCTATTAAAATTGAAATTCATTACAAAAAAGATAAAGTAATCTTATTTTTTTATATGTTTCATATGAATTGATTTTCATACAATATTTGGGGGGGAGTATTATATACACTATTTTATTTCAATTATTTAGTAGTTGATTTTCTTTCATTTTTATTTATAAATTATGTTCCTTAAAATAAATGATATTATATTAAAAAGATATTTTATCATATTTTTAAAATTAATAATACAATTCTATTATAAAATAGTTTTTCATATATGTAAAAACAATTTAATTACTATTAACCCTTCCTATTGATATTGTATATTGATAAAATTTACCTTATTACTTTCTATGACATATGATAATTTCTTATAGATATTTTTTATATTAACCATTTTTTCATGGGTGAATTTTTCTATATTTTAATTATGATAGTTATCCTGGTGATTTGTAAAAAATAATTATGATTTATTATTATGTTATGGTTTGGTCATTTATCTCTTTAGATCAATATTTAACCTAATGTGTTAGCCTAATCCAGAAATTTTTATTGGACATAGTGGTTTTCTAATGGCTATTATGTTACAAGTAGTTTGTTATTATAGATCATAATGATATAAATGTACTTGTGTTTTCTCTTTACATATGTGATGATTAAATATGTTTATGAAAATTTATGACTCATATGTTATATTTTAATATCTCATGGTTAATGGTTCATATATTCATACAATTGCTTCTATTGTTTTTGTTATACTACAACATATTCCATGCCACATGTTTTGTTATGCATATTTTATTATTTATTATTCTATTTTGTATTTTCCATGATACATAAATTTATTTTCATTCCAAAAATATTATATTATGTTAGCTTTTATAAATATTTATATATCCTTTAAGAGAATAATCAACACCCTTTAATATATTTCCATTCTGAATATTATGAATAAGAGAGTTATATATTATCTATATAAAATCATATCATGGGAGAATACTATAATACAGAGGTGTAAAAAAGGACTTAAAATAATTTATTTATGTATATAATCTACGAATACAGAAACCCTATAAGATCAATGGTGTTATTTAATGTGATATAAATAATAACCATTCTCATTGATAAGATATGAATTTATAAAATTCTTAATTCTACCCTGAAATAAGTAAATAATAAACCAAACATAATCTTATCTTAAATATTTTTTATCTTTGGATCCACAATCAAAAGGAAATTAAATTACTTCCTCATTATGAAATTGGTATTTTGGAAAAATCCACTCAAACTCATTAATAAATGAAACTATATTACTCATGTCAAATTAAATGTTTCATTTGATGTACTATGGAATCCAAGAAAAAATATTCTCTATAAAATCCAATCCAATTTTTGGTATCCTCTAATAACAAAGAATAAATAATCCTTTATATCTACGAGTATATCTAACCTAATATTTATGAATTATATGTGCTTAGAATGCATATAAAAATTTAGGAATCCAAATAAACAATTTTTCTTCACTCAATATTCATTATTTAATTCCTAATCTCTAATATAAGACTATATTATTCAATGATTGTTATATAATAACATTTTATATTTAATATGGTTCTTCTTTCTCTATTTTGGGAAAATACATTTTAATCTCTTAATGTTGACTTTAGGCATAAATCTTTCTTCATAAAAATATGTTTTTTTTGAAGAAATATTTTCATCCCCTCTATTATCTATTTGTCCTCCATATCTATTTTTTTAACAACATAAGTTTTATGTTACTATATTGAAATCAATATATTTATTATCAAATAGAAAATTTAATGTTCTCATTATATTTTCATGAAAAAAAATTTATAAACCTTTCATTGATATGGACTTTTTTGTAAATGGAATTAAAATCATAAGAATAATTTCTTATCAGATTAATTTGGTTTGTTTCTTCCTATTGACATTGAATTTAATATCATTTAATTATTTTCAATGTTTCATTATTGTATGTCCTTTAAAATTAAATTTTTAAAATTTTTACTTTTCACATACTCAGAAATTATTTTTGATAGGGACTTGTAACCTTAACTTGTTATATCAATAATAAAAATATTTTATGATATGTATTTTTGTTGTCATACATATATTTCTTCATTATCCCTAAAACAACATCCCATATGGAGTCATGTTTCATGGAATAGACAATAAATTATCTAATGATATTTTTTTGGGAGATCAAATATTTTTTATAAATTGATGAATGTTTTGATTTTTTTATGAGATACATTTTGAATATGTTTTATAACCAAATTTCACTAAATGGGAATTTCTTGATTATAATACCATTTATTTATTCTAGAAACAAAAATATGTTTTATCATTATAGGATGGGTTGTTAGGATATATAGCTATAATTAATTGAGAAAACATATTTCTCTCATTTATTAATAACTATATGTGTAGTACTAAATGCTATATTCGTAACATCAATGTGTGGAGCTAATTCATATGTTCATTACTATGATGGGTCATATATGCTACTGTATAAAAAAAATAATATAAAACAAATATTTCATTTCATTATTTTCACCACATTATTTTGGTTTAGGCTTTTATATAATTATTTTAACGACACAATATATCAATAGGTAATTATCCCTTAAATAATAATGTGTTAGATAATGTGTATCACATGAAACAAAAAGATTAAAATAATCATGATATTAACTAAAAATAATATTATTTAAATATGACTATTATTAACTAGTCCTAGATTTTTTGAGATGAATATAAATTATCATATTATAAAATACATGATTATTTTTCTATAAAATTATATAAATTAATTTATTGAAAATAAACACATTTTAAAATAAATTTCCAAAATATTATAGGAGTAATTTTATTTAGAAACCAATTTTACCCTATTTATTTTTATTATAATTAATAAATTTAATCCTTATATGGGATTTAATTAATGAAATCTATAGGTCACGTGTTTAATAAAATTAAATAGAATTGATCTAATTGTGCTTACTATATAAAGAGTATAAAATCATTTTATCCACAATATGATTTTATTACATTTTATACAAGGATATCATGATTATATTTGAAAATTTTTAAAAATTCTATTTAGTAAAATTTGAATAATATTTTCAATAACCATTTGGAAATATTATGGAAAATGTTCTAGAAGAAATATTATAAAAACATTATTTTTTGGATGAATAACGAAAAATACTTACGTTGCTGATACTATAATTTAATTACATTTAATAAAATAAATTACATTTATGCATTTAGATATAGATTTTATAAAACCCGCATATCCATAATTTTATAAGAAATTAATTCAATTAATTTCATGGTAATCAATATTATATTTATTTTTTGTATAAAAACAATTCAATCCATAATATAGGTATTTTTGTGAAAATTATTTTTTATTTTTCTTTATACACTTATAATAAAAAAAATTTAAAAAAATTCAAGAAATTAATCAAATATAGAGAAATAAATATTATTAATCATAATATATAAATTATTTAATAATTCACATTTCATTTTATGTCATAATGAATTCTACCTTCAAAATTTTTTTATCACCATGGTAAAGGGTAAAAATGTTTAATATATTTTGAAATTAAGGGACAATGAATAAAAATCCCTAAAAACCCATCCACAAAATCATTAAATATTATTATTTCAACCACAATAATTATAAATAGGAAAATATTTATCTTTTATGCCACATTCTAATGATTATGAGCTTTATTCTATTTTATGTAAAGAGTTATTACAAAATTCAACTCTCTCGCACATATTTTGATATTATGATTTCGATATAGGAGAAAATTACATATAAAAGAATATATTTTATAAAATTTATAATGAATAAACTTTATTTATTAAAATTAATTTATTTTTAATATTCTGATATGTTAAAATTACTATGAACGCATTGGTAATATGGTCACAATGCTTGTGCATGTTGTAGAAAAGTATGATAAAATATCTAACAACATTACCTGTAATTTGTTTTTGACTAGATATGGGTTGATAATAATTTAATAGATAATTATAATTTATTATACATTGTTTAAGAGTTTATATTTCAACTCCATTGTTTTCCTAATTTCTATAATGGATTATTTTGAGAATATTCCTCAAAATGACATTAAATTGTAGTAATAATATATAATTATTTTTAAATGATTAAAAATCATAAAAATACTACATTAACACAAATGGAAAGGAAATTTTCTATAATACTATTAATTTTTAAAGTTATTGAAACATTTAATTTCTTAAATTAATTTAATTTCTCTTAATTATTAAACAATTTGTTCTATCTATAAATATTAAACTGGGCTAATGAGCGGTATAATCCAATAACATATTATTTAAATTGATAAAATATGTATAAATTTATTTTTTTGAAGTTATTTGGACATCATTCAGCTCATATTAGAATATATGGTACTTCGTAGACATTTTTTCCGATATAGATATAGAACATATATTATTATTTTATATATTTTCCATTAAATATCATCCAAAACACCTTCCATGATTTATTATTCACATCCTAGACCTTATAGTTTTCCTCTAAGACCTTTCTACGAAGGATTGTGGTGTTTCATTAACGTTTGATTTCCAAAGAAGAGGTATTACTCTTAACTGAATGCTTTTATTTAATTTCTCCATTAAACTTCATCTATTTTAACATAAAATTTATTTTATAAAATCATATTTATCTACCATATACATAAATAATAATTTGATGATGTAATAACACTTATTTATTTCATTTTCTATCCTATGGAAAATGAAAACATCATTTCTGTTTACATGTGGACTACCACATACAGAAAGAAATGTGTTTTGTTTTTCATTAAATACTCACAATACTAGTTATTATGATGGATTTAAGGAATATACATTATTTTCATTACATACATTATATTATTTAAATGTAGTATTTTAATTAACTTATTACCCATTAACTTGTTTATAATTAAATATTCTTCACTTGTACATGCATGGAAAACTCCTCCTCAAACAGTTGTGATTATTTTTTCTTGTCCATCATTAATTGATGATACTAAAATTATATTTTTTTGACAGACATGATAATTTTTTATGACTTATATTTAAAAAATAATGGAATAATTAACAATTTTATGCTTATTATCCTATTAATGATGTTTAAGGTTTATGAATCGAACATCCTAAAATTTGGTGATGTAAACATTAACGATTTTGTAACTAAATTAGTGTTGGAAATAAATTTAATTAAATTAAAATGATTATGATAAAAAATTTAAAAAAGTAATATAATTTTTTCTTGATTAAGATTAATTTAAAAACTATTTGATATGTGATGTAATATATCTTCCATTAAAACATTGTTTTAATGTTTTCATTTCAATATATTTCTCCTCTATGTAATTTAGAATAAACATTTCCGGAATGTAATTATTTTTTATTCAATGAATTCTAACAGTCATTTTCATTTAATTTTGAAATTATTTAAAAAAATTTAGGAGGAATTAATTTATTTTTTTTTGTATGACAGACTTTTGACATTTTATGAATGTGTAAAAATATAGTTCTTTAATATTATTTTCTTTATGAATGGATTCTTCTAATTTCATGAAATATTTATCTAAAAATTAATTTTTAAGTTTTAATGGTTATTTTTATAGGAATTAATATTCTCAATATCATGTAAATATTTATTTTATATATTTAATAATAAAATAATATTTGTATCATGTTATCAATAAAAGGTTATAATTTTAATTAAATTGGTTATTCTTCTATGTCAAGATAAATTGATTATTTTTATGCATTTCTATTAATATAATCAGATAAATCAATCCAAAATATCTCTATAGTTAGATTATGGTCATGTTTTTATTGTTCCTCACTGAATAATATGTTTTCATTTCATATTCATTATTTTCAATTGGAATAATATTTTTGATTTTGTTTGGTATTAATATTCATTTATATTTTCAATGGTTTGGACATATTAAGTGACTGGTGGAGTCTCGATATAGATACCCCTATATACATAAGTTAATCTACCATGAAAAAAGATACTAGGTATTTTTTTTGTTTTTCTTCCCATTTATTTATGATTTTTTCGAATGATGACTCAATGGTATTTTTTGTCTTGGAATACAGCCCTACCTATATGATACTGATGTCCATAAAAATTAATTATATCATTATAAAATCAGTTATTTTTATCCATGTGAGTATTTATTTTATTATATGTGGGTATATTTCATCTTCTATTTATTAACGAGTATTGTGGAAATATTTTGATTTCAAAAGTTATGAAAATGAACATTGATTTAAAATAATTTTTATGATCTCATATATGTAAATTGTCTATTTTAGTGGAAATGAATGAATGGTTCTTTTGAGAGCTTAATAAATTATTATTTTTCTTTTATTTAGTCTTATTAATAAAAAATTTATAATGTTTTCCAAAAATTTGATTTTAGGAATTTTTTATTATTTTATTCTCAATGACTATTACAAGAAACTCCTTTCATCCTGTTGTGTTCTATAGAAATTTCAATATTTTTAATTGGATTAAATTATTATTATACCCCATTCATTGCTTTATGTTTTCAATCCCACTTTTTAGATGTATTTATATATATTTAGTAATGATTTGATGAATGAAAGGACGTTTTTCCATTATGGGGATCCATCCTAAAGGTAATGACTATAATTTTTTTTAAAAAGTAGTTTTGATATAATAAATATTTTCTTTGTAAAAGAAAGCAGAAACCGAGTGGAATTGTTTAAATTTTCTTTTTGGTGTTTGATATATAAACTTTTTTCATAATTCCTAGAAACAACAAATAGAAAAGATCCTAATAATGTAAGAAAGCACGTATCTTGTTATAGATTCTGTAATAATGGGTTTTTATGTTATTAGTTGTTATAATTTGTTCAAGAGGAATGCATTTTTATATCTTTGGAAATAAGGATAATTAATATGCCTATATTTTATGAATTTTAGATACTATCATTGGATAATAGGACAATGGATGATCAGAAGTTTAACTATAAATATATATTTTGATTTTTTATATGCTCGGAGTATAAACTGTTTAGGGATATTTTTTCATGCATATATGGGAATTCAACCAATTTGTTTAGTAATTATTTTGGTAAAAATGATATTTGATGATAAATTATTTTACATTTTTATGAAAATATTGTAAATGTGATTCTAAATATTTGCAGTTAATACGATATATGATGTAAATGTTACTATGGTTTACTGGATAAAAGGGTTAATTTTTTTTCAGAACATATGTTTTAACATATCTCTAAAAATGTGATTAAACATATATTTGGTGAGAACGTGATTATTTTTATTTTTGAATAATATCACTATAATATAAAAATTATATTATTAATGTAAACATGTATATTTTTCCCTATGATGGAATTTTATTGAAGAATAAATGTTGAGTAATCTTTTTAAAGCATGCATTACAATATTGGCGTTTTTTTAATGTAAATGTATATATTTTGTGACTTAGTAATGATTTTTGGCGATAAATACAAAATTATACATGAAATAATATGTTGTAAAATCATTCTAATTCTTATTTTTTCAATATCGTTTGGAATATTTTCCAGATATTTATAGTTAGATACTAATTGAACAATTTAGGATGTTATTTTTCTATTAGTATAATGAATATTGAGATTAATGATATATTTATTCATAGTACGATGAATTTATATTAAAGTTTATCATAACATGCGAAAACCAATTTTTTTTATTAATATATTTGAATATTAGATCTAAATTATCATTATTTTTTAGATCTCTCATACTTTAGATGTGGAATTTACTAATTTCGGAATGAAAAATTCTTCATGATTATGATGATCCATATGAAAGGATGAAATAATGATTATAAATAGAGAAGAGATAATGGTAATATTGTCATATTTTATAACCTAACAATAAAATAATTTCTCAATCTTAAGAAAACTAAATTTAAATCTATTGAGTAATATGTTGAAAGTAGAACTCAACTACCAAATTATGTTTTTATAAAATAATTTTCAAGTATAGTCCCTATATATGTACTTGAATAATATGTTTCTTGGTCTTGAATCTGAACTTATTGTTCGTGATATGATTTATATCTGATTTTGTTACTATGTTACAGTAAATACAATTTGAGGTAATTGATATCAAATTTAGAGGGGATTTTTTAGGATGAGAATAATATGAAAACCCAATATTTAAAGATATATTTATCTCCTAAATAATACTATTTTTTCCTAGTCGTGTTAATTTATTAACATTATAATCTGATATATTTTTTTTGATGATGACATCACTACATTTATTTTTATAATTTTTCATCCTATGGGAAACAAAAACATCATATGTGTATACGTGTGGATTGCACCATCCCCCAATCGATGTGCCTTATTTTTCATCACCAATACATGTGGTTGAATATTAATATGAATTTATGTAATAAATATAATATTAATTAAATTGTTATAATTTTTTATTGATATCATGTGCCTTAATTTCTTACCCTTCCACAAGTTAAAAAATGATAACTTTTCTTGTGCGTATGTGTGGATTACCACCTTTAAGAAGAAAATTGATTAATTTTCCATTTATAAGGTTACTGAATGATTGTAAAACTATAATTAATTTATAAATATTATAATTATACCATGATTAATATTCTAGAGTGGAAGGAACAAAAATTCATTTGACCATGGTCAGCCTATCAATATTAATGTGGTATTATGAACCGAATGTCCTCAAAAAAAACTGTAAACAAAGATAAATTATTTATATAATAAAACATGTTAGTAAGAAAACATTATATAGTAATTATAATGGAATAAAAATAATTTTTGTATATAGTATAAAACTATTACAATTTTCTCATTTATGTGTTGGATAATGTAAAAACTTATTCTGGGTAAGAGGTATGTATTTTATTATAAAGTATTTTTAAATGTTTTCATATATAAATTTTTATCTTCAATTTTCTTTTTTATCAAATGATTTGAGAATAGTATGTTTATGTTAATAATATTTTTAAATATAATTTTCATCTTCTTTTTATTTAATTTAATAAAATAATTAAATGGAATATATTAAACTGATTTTCATACAAATCAATTTTGACTTTCGTGATGGTCTAAAATGATATTTCTATTTTTACGTACATAGAATAAAGTAATTTTTCCACTATCATGGACATTATTTTCATAGAAACATAATTAATATGCAATGTTGGTTTTTTCAATGAAAGTTATATTCTCAATATGATGATAATTTTTATATAATATGTTATCAAAAGAAAATGATGTATTGTTCATTTTATCACTAAGGGTTCAAATTGGTATATTTCTATTAAATAAATTTATATCAATATAGTTTAATGGTTATTATGATTTAATAGTTATATAATATAATTATATCATCCTCTTTAATTTAATTGACGTCTTCTCATCTTGTTTTCTTATTTATTTACATGAAATATATTGAAAATTTTATGATATATTTTCAGTTTGAATGTTTAGGTTATTCATTATCTTTTTTTGAAATGAGGAATTCATTAAAATTAGTAAGAATATCATGGGACCCTATTATATATATCCCCTTGATGAATCATTTTGTAACACGAGACAATCTAGTGAAGTGATTCGGTGTATTTCTTCCAAATTATTCAACAAATGTTGAGACAAGGCCTTGAAATAATGTTTTTGTTTTCCTAGAATAAGGCCTTGAAGGTATTATTATAATGTCCAAAAATATGCATTAAATCATTTATAAATCATTTATTTTTATAAATTTGATTTTATATACATTAATCCACTGTTATATTTAATTTTATGTTTATTGATGGTTTTTATGGTAATGTTGTGATTTTAAATTATAAGAAAATAAATGTCACTATAAAAGTATTTTTATGATATCTTATGGATAAAAGGTTTCATGTCAAGGAAATTTTATAATTTTTTTTTGAATCCCTCATGAATTATGATTTTTCATTTATTTATTATTATGAAATATTCTTCTTAAAAACATTTAGAAAATTTTTATTTCATGAGTAGGAAAGTCTTTATCTTAAATCAATGATTATTATAATTTAATTTATATATATTTATGGGGTTTCATTAATTTCAAATGAATTAACTAGTTTAAATCTTATTATACCCCTTCCAAGAATTGGTTTTATCATACAACATTTTTATACATTTTTCATAAGGGTTTAGAATTAATATGTACTATAGGAATGAATGACATTCCATTATGGGTATCTGTCTTCGAAGAAATAATCATGTGTTGAATGAATCTTGTGTTTAAACTAATGTAATAATGTTTTTTTGGAAGAAAATAGATTTTTAGTGGATGTGTAAACTTTTTTATATAAGCGTTGGACTTGTAATAGTTTTTATTCAATTTCTAATACAATAAATTGATAAGATATTCTAAATTTTAAATTTATACTCCAGTTATAAATAATTTTATTATGGGTGGTTTATGTTATGTTTTATTACAATTTAGAGAAAAATATTCACTAAAAATGTATTTTATTTTTCAAAAATAGGATATTATTACCACTATATAGAAATGTTATTATCCCATGACAAGAAATTAATTTTTACCGCAAAATACACACATAAAATATTTTTCATGAGATATAATAAGTTTTAATTATAATTAAAACCTAGAAAAATTGAAAAAAAATGGGTGACCACAACACCACATTATGGGTAAAAGAACTTATTACATCCAATAATCAACTGAAATTATATCATGAGAATATGAATATATTCATGATACATAATAAAATAATTCCATAAAAACATAGATTCGGAATCATTGTGAAAGGCATGTTATAAATTAATACAAGAATAGAAAATGGTGTTGAAATATGAGTCACAACCCATGATCCTTGAGTATATAACATAGTAATTATAATGATCTTATGAATTTGGTAAAATAAGAATAACAATGTGTCATCACAGTGTGAGAATATCCATAAACAACTACACATTATTTTGTGATCATATGCATGAAGGCTCACCCTTTAGTTTTTAAACATATATAAGAAGGATCACCCTTTAGTTTGTGAGAATATCTAAGAATAATCACCCATTAGTTTGTGGTTATATAAATGATGGATCACAATAAATTTTATTATGAGATATAAAACATTAACCTCAGCCTTATTGGCTGATACAAGACCCTACCTATCATCCAGTAAACATATAAGTTCCATTAAAAATCAAATACCTAAACTTTTAAAAAACTAACCCATTGAATAATTATTATTTTCTTATCTACTTCAAAATGGATTTTAATCATGGATAATTCATAGATACTTATTTAATCATAACATGATCAACCCATCAAAATAAGGGTACTCAATAATATCATGTAATTTTATTTGTAGATGCCAATTAATCATAATGAAAAATATAGTCTCTAAAAAACATAGATAAATGTTATATGTGTATGTTATTAATTTACCTAATAAATCAATGTATAAAATCTTTAATAACACCCTTAATAAAATTACTCAATAATGTTTTATTTAGAGTGTAATGGAATTAAAATAAAAATTAGCTTTATAAACCTTCAATGATAATGAATGAAAAATGTTGTGATGGATCATTTCCATGATGTAAATGAATATTTGGTATTACATATAGAGAATGATGGAGGATTGGTAAATTTAATATCTTATTTGATCATGAATATGATGTAAATAAAAAAATGGATAGGATGAGAAACCCATTAATTATTTTTATGAAAACCCATATTAGAAATAATATGTATTATTGATCATATGAATAAATTTAAAGAAAATAATTATTAAAATAAAAATATTTTTTTATAAAATATTAAAATACCGATACAAATATTCAGATAAAATTAAAAAGATAATGGAATTACATTTTCACATAAAAAATATTTTAAAATATTTTTTAAAAAAAATATGAATATTACAGAATGAAAATATAAATTTATTTGAAAGATTTAAAATAAGATCATGTAGTAGAAAATGACCTTATTTAATTATCTAAACATAGATAATGAAACATGAGAATGCCTAATATGAATGATTAAGTTTTAAAATCATGTTTTATAATCAAGAAGAATATACAAGTTTGGTTTTACATAAAATACACAGATTATGTAATATATGAGTCAAAGTGAATTGATATTTTTAGGGGACATGTAAAACAATTTTAATATACACATAAATTGATAAGATATTTTATAGGAATGAAATATTTCCAATATGGATTTTATTTCTAAAACCAAAATGATTTTAAGAAAATTATAGTAATTGAAACACTTATGATTTGAGTAACATTTTAATCAAAAATATAATTCATCATTTTTATCAATTGTATCAGAATACATTTAATGATAGTATATGTTATAAATCATAAAAACTAATTTTATTATATGAATATTATAAAATTAAATTCATTAAGTTGCAATTACACTATAATAATTATATCTTGGTGCAAAAAAACAATGTTTTCTCAAGAAATTTAATTTCTGACCATGCACATCATACCATATACTCTCTCTTAGACAAATTAATACTTACCTTATTTATGGATAATGTAACTCCATTAATAACTATAACACCCCAAGATTTCATAATGTGTTATTTCTTCAAAATAATTAAATAACCTGCAACACACGCAACACCGAGTTCAAGCGCACTGTGACATACCAAACAAGCCGTTCAAAAGAGGTTATGAATAGTATTAACTAAATTTAAAACTTTATATAATCCCTATAATTTTAGAATCCATATTATGAGTTTCTTAGACATAATGTAAGAACAAATTCATTTTCAGTATTTCACTTTTACCATCTTTATTAGTGAACCCTTTTTAAATCCAATATTTTAAACTTTTATATATTCGATTTGACTAAATAAATTTATTTAGAATGGGGACAAAAAAAACAAATCTACAATGTAACACCCCATTCTTCAACGGTACACTTCTCTTTGAATAATACAGTAGTATGTGTTGTACGCAACTTTGAGTTCTAACACACACCACAACCAATCAAACTAGCCATTATGAATTGTAATACCTAATTTTTGAAATTTTATAAACTATATCTCTCAAAATGGACTTCATTTTTGGATTTGGAATATCAAAATTAGCCTAGGGTGAAATTTTGGTACTTTTCGGATAACTTTCATATTTTGATGAATAGTGAAAATAACTAAATTTTAATTAAAAATAACTTTTTTAAATAAAATAATTAATATTGATAAATTATTAATTTTAGTGGTTTTAAAGTATATTTAGAATATATCTTTACCATTTAATTCAATGTTTGTCATTGGACATTATTTCACAATTAAACCAGACATAAACAAGTGTCAATCTTTTGATAGTTATTATCTCTTAAAAACACGTTTTTTGTTTTAACAACAGGAATTAATTTTAAATTAAGTTCTGCCACTTCTATGTTTTTAATTTGGAAAAATGGATTCCATATTTATAATCAGGATATTCATATTGTGTAAATAGGTAACTTTTATTTTTATACATTTTGAATAATTACTGCGGTAGATATTTTATTTACCACGGTTAAGGGTAAATCTGGTAAATAAGGGTTAAAATATAATATTATAATAATACTAAATTACCCTAAAACGTGTCCTAACCTTTTTTTTGGATACATGTCCGACCATGGGAATATTTGGGTCGATTTTGGGACCCCATGGTGCCACTTGTATGTGATAGGAACACTTTATTTTAATTAAGTTAAAATAAGAACAAAAATGACATAAGCATAGATCTTTTAGGAAAACAATTTTTACATAGGGTTATATATGTTGGATTTTTTACAATAAATATTCATTAGAAATTTCAAAATATTTACTACATAATGATATTTTATTTATAATTTTTAGACATTAAATAAGTTAATTTATTTATGACACAATGATGATGCAGTAATTACCATAATAGTGAAAAATTAAAATAATTGATATTATAAATACCCAAATAAATATAATTTAAGACTTTTAATGAGTTAAAATAATTTTATAGGATAATATGACATAATAGGATTGATTTAATTAACCTTGTTTTAAGTAATCATTCTGTTATAATTTTCACGAAAATCAACTATTGAATAGTGTCAAAATTGACATAAAAGAGCTTTTAAAACAAATATTTTATTATTAATTGATATTAAATTATTAAAAATCAATTGTTCGGCCAAGAGACTTATATCATGATATTGTTATCATTAATGGACCATTTGGGGGTCTCTTGTATGTATATAGTAAGTTTATTAACTATATAATATAAAAATACAAAGTGACATGGTAAATGTCAAACTTATTAACTAAGAGTTAAAACTAAAATATAAGGTTAATATAATGACCCAAACCTGTATAAATTCTATTTTTTGAAGGGTTTTCGACCTATCCCAACCTTAAACTTTGAATAATCAACTTTGGAGCCATTAAAAAACGAATATGAATTTATTATAAATTAATATTTCGAGCTTTTCCAAAGGTTCCTCTCACCCCTCTTATAAAAGGGAAATCCTCCTCATTTATTCACACCTTCAAAGCCTTTTGGTTCGGCCAACCTCTGCCCAAATACCCTCTCAACATCCCTAACTACAACCTAGAGGCCTTAGTTTGATCATAAATCCAACCTAAGGAGCCCTTTTTATCAAATCAATAGGAAGAACACGAAGAAGAGGTAATGTTTTCACCACCCCTTTTCAAGTTCCTTTCTTCTTCCACTTCTTCTTTCATTGTTATTACCATTCTAAAATAATAACTCCAGTATCTTATATATACTGTGATGTTATTATAAATATGGTACAACCATATTCAGTATTCTATCCACCCTTTGAATAACATATCACCATACGTGCGTACGTACGGCTTACCGTCTCCACGTCGTGGTGTAATTGTTATTCAATAAATTATTATTTGGATGGGTATAATAACGATGTGTAATTAATGTAAATAATAAATGTAACATGATGATGATTCTTGTATATAGGATATACCATCCATTTATATATTATTTTAATATCAAAAGAATTATATTGTCGCTCGTGCGTACGTACGGGACTACCGTCTCCACGAACGCGATGAGATTCATTCTTGATCGTATCCATTCAAGTATAATTGTCATTTGATGATTTAAAATTAATTTTTAAGGTCTTGATATCATTATAGATATTAATAAGATAAAACTTATCCATGAAATACATTTCTTACGTAACAAAAAATATAAAATAAAACGAGTAAGTTAACACCCGAAACGACGATAATACTAAGATATTGTTAACAAAGAAATGTTAAAAGATCATATATGATATCATATTAATATATATGATTCTTGTATAATTTAATAAAAATTATTTCACCATTATACAGTATGTTAACCTACCCTCAACCAAGGAAAATTACAAGGTAAGGGTTTATTTCGTAATCTCTTCATTATCCGAGGTTGTTTATACGCAATTATCTACTAGGATCTCTTTATCATCCACATCCATGTTTCACCGAAATGTATTTCAAATTTTTTTTACTATTTACAAAGAATATGGGTTAAATTCATTTATACGATTATGTGTTTTTAAAGGAATATTTCCGTCATTTTCCAAACAAGGAACTTTTTACCTTTCGATAAATTTAAGGTAAGAATGTTTTTTTAACTTATACGGAGGGTGTGGCTATTTACCGCCGTTATAAAATCATCAAAGATTCCCTTACAAGATTATAAGAATATTTTCAAGGTAAATGTTTTATTTTATAATTATGTGACTTTTAAATGATTTCAAATTGAATATTTTAAGAATTTTTGGAAGGTACTCTTTATCAAGATCATAATTTTTAATGTTTTAAAGATTTATCTTTCTAAATATTTTTAATTAATGTCCATGTTTTCAGAATGATTTTAAGGATTTATTTATATGGACATGAAGTTTTTGGAATGATATTTATTTTCAAAAGTTTCAAAGTGGTATGGGACACTTTGATTCAAAAATCTCTTTTAAATTACTTCCCTTATAAATGTGTGACTTTTCAATGATTTTGAGAAAAGAGATATTTCTCTCAAATAGTTTTGATTTCATCTATGTCGACATCCTTTGATGGATTTTAAGATTTTTTGATATTGATTTATTATGATACAAAACTTCTATATTATATTTATGGTTTTGTGATATGTTTGACTATGAATGTGCTATTTTTATACCATTCATGGTTTATGGTGAAAATATTGACATTTCGTATGCTAGTTTTAATACGAATGTTTATTTCCTGTTTAAACCTTTTCAAATGAGAATGCATTGGACTTAATATGGGACGAGTGGAGCCTTCTATAGCTCCTCGATGCATCGGTAGGTCTCATGAGACAAACTAGTGTTTTAGAACAAGGCCTTGGAAAAATCTTATTTGTAGTCTTGGCACGAGGCCTTGTCTATGTGGTTATGATAGTCTGTCATTATGAATTTCATCATTATGAAAGTGGTTATTGATATTGCATGTGATTATTTGATTAGTAGAATATCCATGTGAATAAGTACATGACATTATTTCATTTCACTTTTGCCATACTATGTTTAAGTTCAAGTTTAAAAGGCTTTTTTTAGTTATACATTGCTGTAAATTTTTATTCTTATTTATGATATTTTCCGCTTTATTGTTATCCTTACTGGGAATTTGAGCTCACCCCTTTTCTATGTATTATTTTTCCTAGGATGTGAAGAAGTAATTTTTGAATGACCTACAGGGATAGTATCTGGGGATATGAGTGTGGAATATGGAGACAATATATTGTTGTAGCATTTCACTTATTGATGTAATGTAAAAATTTATGAATATATCTAGTGTTTCCAAGGCTACTAAACCAATCGGTATTTCGAAATTTGATCTTTCTCGTGATCATGCCAATGTTATGTAATAATGAACCTACTCTAGGTAACTGGGGTCGGGGCGTTACAGTTGGTATCAGAGGAAGTTTAGTAAAAACCTTGGAAGCTAGATTTAGATAAACTCTGATTAGAGCGTGTAGACCAAAGATGAACTTTGAGGAATAGTATAGAAGAACTTCCTAGAATTTTGGTATTGTAGTATATTTGTGAGTTTTCCAAAAATACATCTTTGTCTGGATACGAGCAGGTAAAGTAGGCTTTGGCACAGATGTACCTAGGGGTAAAACCCAAAACACTGGTTTGATCTAGACTCGAACGGGAACTGGTGCACGAAAATGGGCCTTGCTTCACTCTTGGTTACGACACTCCCGGGGGATATGCTTAGGATAACTCTCATTTTATTTAAAAATCATTATGAAGGGTTTATGAGTATATACATCCTCAAAGAAAACATTTTTATGATTTTGGATTATATCCATACACTATTTAATTTATGTTATGTGTTTTACAAGTTTGGGATTAGGTATTATTATTCATAAACTAATCTAGTGTATTCCATTGTTTAGAAATGGCGCCCAGTAGAAGGAATGAGAACTTCAGCATTTCACATGATCCAAAGAGAAAGAAGGATCATATCTTTCATGGTCTTAAGCTAGAATTTATAAGAGAAATAGTCTCCCATGTATTATCATCATATCAAGAAATAATATCATGTGTTGATAAGATAAGTAAATAGTTTACTGAGTCCTATGGCTTTGATGGGAATCAAGAGAATAAAAGGATGGAAGAGAGAAAGATGGGTAAAGGGAAGAGGGAAAAGAAGAATTTTTCCCATATGTGATAACTATGGGAAAAAAACACCCTGGAACTTGGCTGAACGGAATGGGAGTATGTTATAATTGTGGAGGAAAAGGGCACAAAGTACGTGACTGCAAGGGTAAGAAAATGGTTTCAAATGTACAACGCTTCATTTTCAAGGAGTTTGGACACTTCATGAACCTTTGTCCCAGTCATCGGACTATGCCGCAAATGATGCTATTGGATAATAATCAAGTTATGATACTACCACAGATGAAAAAGAATGATTAGAGTTCTTATATTGATTATGTAATTTGAGTGTTGTATCAACAATTTACTTGTTATAATAATTATGTAGTATATAAGGATTGTATTTCAATAATATTTCATTAAGGACTTGAGATTGTGTGGAACAAAGAAAAGTGACTCAATAGTAGGATAAATTTTTGGAAAATATATGGTTGAGAGAATGATAAACCATAATATAGTTCTGATACTGAGGTAGTGATTTTGGAATAATATATGATTGATTTGGATAAATTATATTGTATATTTTTGACTACCCTGAAACAGATTAATGATTTGTATATTCCATCATTTTTGGGGTTTAAAACATTTTTGTATTGAAGGAGTATATCTATTATTCTTTAAGGAATAAGGAATCATGAATGTAATCAATAAGGTTTTATGGTAATTCAGAATCTTGTAGTGTTTTAAAAGAATACACGATGAAGGTGATCACATGTTATTACATGACAAAAAAAGGATCTTCATTGTGTTTACCTTCTTTATAAATTTTGGACTGAAGTATTTTGGATAGTTCTAGTTTGGATTATTTTGGATTGCCAAAAAAGGGCAACACGGAGGTCGGGCGGCAACCCGTCGTGTCCGGCAAGGCCGCGAGACTTGAACCCACAACCGAAGGGCAATAAGGGTGTATCACCTACCACTGACCCACGTGATGTCCAGGTTTGAATAATGTCATTTTTTAATGGTTTTCTAGATAAATTATAAATTCATTTTTTTAACCATATACGAATAGGATAAATAGAATATTATTTTTATGTTATATTGTCTTTTAGAGTGAGAGATGAGTTTGTGGTAGATATTAGTTAAAGGATGGAACTCTACTTGTCAAGAATATATTTTTTTCTCCTCTTATTCTATGAAGAAATTAATTCATATACTTTATTTAAGGAATCCTAAAACCAAAAATGTGTTATCATAATACCCTATGTTTTGTTGAACTGATGGTATTTCAAATCATCATAGATTGATGAATTTAGGGAACTCAATCTTACACTTGTTTGTGATTGATGACCTCAATCAAAACCTATAAATATTTATGTTTTTCCTCCAATTATATGTCTCTAATTTCCACCAATGTTCTCCTAATCGTGATCATAATTTGGTGGTGACCCTTTCATTTCTCTTTTCCACATATTAAGACTAAATTTTAGTAACCCAATTTCTGATGTGGGTTTTCCCACAAAGATATTTTCTATTTTAAACTTTTTATTTTCGAAGAACAATTTCAAATTGCGAGGACGCAATTTATTGAAGGAGGGGAGAATGTAACACCCAAAGATTGCATAGTGTGTTATTTTTTCAAAATAATTCAGTAACCTGCACTACACGAAACACCGAGTTCAAGCGCACCGTGACTTACCAAACAAGCCGTTCAAAAGAGGTTATGAATAGTATTAACTAAATTTTAAACTTTACATAATCCATATAATTTTAGAAATCCATATTATGAGTTTCTTAGACATAATGTAAGAACCAATTCATTTTTAGTATTTCACTTTTACCAACTTTAATATTGAACCCTTTTTAAATCCAATATTTTAAACTATTATATATTTTATTTGACTAAATAAATTTATTTACAATGGGTACATAAAAAAATCTACAATGTAACACCCCAATCTTCCATGGTACGCTTCTCTTTGAATAATACAGTAGCATGTGTTGTACGCAACTTCGAGTTCTAACACACACCACAACCAATCAAACTAGCCGTTATAAATAGTAATACCTAATTTTTTAAATTTTATAAATTATATCTCTCAAAATGGACTTCATTTTTGGATTCGGAATATCGAAATTAGCCTAGGGTGATATTTTGTAACTTTTCAGATAACATTCATATTTTAATGAATAGTTAAAATTAATGAATTTTAATTAAAAACAACTTTTTTAATCAAAATAATTAATATTGATAAATTATGAATTTGAGTGGTTTTAAAGTATATTTAGAATATATTTTTACCATTTAATTCAATGTTTGTCATTGGACATAATTTCACAATTAAACCAGACATAAACAAGTGTCAATCTTTTGATAGTTATTATCTCTTAAAAACACACTTTTTGTTTTAACAACGTGAATTAATTTTAAATTAATTTCTGCCACATCTGTGTTTTGAATTTGGAAAAATGGATTCCATATTTGGAATCTGGATGTTCATATTGTGTAAATAGGTAACTTTTATTTTTAGATATTTTGAATAATTACTGCAGTAAATATTTTATTTACCATGGTTAATTGTAAATCCGGTAAATAAGGGTTAAAATATAATATTATAATTATACTAAATTACCCTAAAACGTGTCCTAACCTTATTGGTGGATATATGTCCGACCATGGGCATCCTTGAGTCTATTTTGGGACCCCATGGTGCCACTTGTAGGTGATAGGGACCCATTATTTTAATTAAGTTAAAGTAAGTACAAAAATGACATAAGCATAGATCTTTTAGAAAAACAATTTTTACATATGGTTATATATGTTGGATTTTCGAAAATAAATATTAATTAGAAATTTAAAAATATTTACTACATAATGATATTTTATTTATAATTTTTCGACATTATATAAGTTAATTTATTTATGACACAATGAAGATGCCCTAATTACCATAATAGTGAATAATTAAAATAATTGATATTATAAATACACAAATAAATATTATATAAGACTTTTAATTAATTAATCTAATTTTCTAGGATAATATGAAATATTAGGATTGATTTAATTTACCTGGATCGAAGTAATCATTCTGTATATGTTTCATGAAAATCAAATATTTAATAGTGTCAAAATCGACATAAAAGAGTTTTTAAAAAAAATATTATATTATTAATTTGATATTAAATTCCTATAAATCTATGGTTCGTCCAAGATACTTATATCATGATAGTTGTAACATTAATGGACCATTTGGTGGTCTCTTGGATGTATATAGTGAGTTTATTAACTATATAATATAAAAATACAAAGTGACATGGTAAATGTCAAACTAATTAACTAAGAGTTAAAACTAAAAGATAAGGTTAATATAGTGACCAAAACCTGTCTAAATTCTATTGGTTGATTGGTTTTAGACCTATACCCACTTTAACCTCTGAATAACCAACATTTGAGCCATTAGAAACCGAATATGAATTTATTATAAATTAATATTTCTAGATTTTACAAAGGTGCCCCCCACCCCTCTTATAAAAGGGCACTCCTCTTCATTTCTTCACACCGTCAAAGCCTTTTTGTTCGGCCAAACCCTGACCAAATAATCTCTCAACTTCCATCACTACAACCTATAGGCCTTAGATTTATCAGAAAGCCAACCTAAGGATCCCTTTTGATCAAATCAAAAGGAAGAACCCGAAGAAGAGGTAATGTTTTCGCCACCCCATTTCAAGTTATTTTCTTCTTCAAATTATTCTTTATTTGTTATTACCATTATAAAATAATAACTCCAGTATCTTATATATACTGTGATGTTATTATAAATATGGTACAACCATATTCAGTATTCTATCCACCCTTTGAAAAACATGTCACCATATGTGCGTACGTACGGCTTACCGTCTCCACGTCGTGGTGTAATTGTTATTGAATAAATTATTATTTGGATGGGTATAATAATGATGTCTAATTAATGTAAATAATAAATGTAACATTATTATTATTCATTATATATTATATATCATCCATTTATATTTTATTTTAATGTCAAAAGAATGATATTGTCGCTCGTGCGTACGTACGGGACTACGGTCTCCACGAACGCGGTGAGATTCATTCTCCATCGTATCCATTCAAGTATAATTATCATTTGATTATTTAAAAATAATGTTTAAGGACATGATATCATTCTATATATGAATAAGATAAAACCTATCAATGAAAACATGGCTTACGTAACAAAACATATAAAAGAAAAGGAGTAAGTTAACACCTGAAACGAAAATAATACTATGATATTATTAACAATGCAATGTTAAAAAATCATATATGATATCATATTAATATATATTATTCTTGTATAATTTAATAAAAATATTTTTCCATAATAAAGGATGTTAACCTACCCTCAACCAAGGAAAAGTACAAGGGAAGGGTTTATTTCACAATCTCTTCATTAACCTAGGTTGTTTATATGCAATTATTTACTGGTATCTCTTTATCATCCACATCCATGTTTCATAGAAATGTATTTCAAAAAAAATAGTATTTACAAAGAATATGTTTAAAGTCATTTATACCCTTATGTGTTATTAAAGGAATCTTTCCGTCGTTTTCCATACAAGGCACTTTTTACCTTTCGAAAAATTTAAGGTATGAATGTTTTTTTTAACTTATACGGAGGGTGCTGCTATTTTCGGCCATTATAAAATCGGCAAAGCTTCCCTTACAAGATTATAAGAATATTTTCAAAGTAAATGTTTTATTTTATAATTATGTTACTTTTAAATGATTTCTAAATGAATATTTTAAGAATTCTTGAATGGTACTCTTTATCAAGATCATAATTTTAAATGTTTGAAAGATTTATCTTTCTAAATATTTTTAATTAATGTCCTTGTTTTCAAAATGATTTTAAGGATTTATTTATATGGACATGATTATTTTGAAATGATATTTCTTTTCAAAAGTTTCAAATTGGTATGGGACACTTTGATTCAAAAATCTCTTTTAAATTACTTCCATTATAAATGTGTGACTTTTCAATGATTTTGAGAAAAGAGATATTTATCTCAAATAGTTTAGATTTCATCTATGTCATCATCCTTTGATGGATTTTAAGCTTATTTGAATTTGATTTATTATGTTACAAAACATCTAAATTATATTGATGGTTTTGTGATATGTTTGACTGTGAATGTGCTATTTTTATACCATTCATTGTTTATGGTGAAAATATTGACATTTCGTATGCTAGTTTTAATATGAATGTTTTTGTTATGTTTAAACCTTTTCATATGGGAATGCATTGGACAAAATATGTGACAGGTGGATCCCGCTATAGTTCCTCGATGCATCGGTAGGTCTCATGATACAAACTAGTGTCTTGGAACAAGGCCTTGGAAAAATCTTATTTGTAGTCTTGGCACGAGGCCATGGCTATATGGTTATGATAGTCTGGCGTTATGCATTCCATCATTATGAAAGTGGTTATTGATATTTCATGTGATTATTCGATTAGTAGAATATCCATGTGAATAAGTAAATGACATTATTTCATTTTACTTTTTTCCATACTATGTTGACGTTCAAGTTTAAAAGGATTTTGTTTTAGTTATACATTGCTTTAAATTTTTATTTTTATTTATGAAAGTTTCTGATTTATTGTTATCCTTACTGGGAATTTGAGCTCACCCCTTTTCTATGTTTTATTTTTCCTAGGATGTGAAGAAGTAATTTATGAATGACCTGCAGGGATAATATGTAGGGATATGAATGTGGAATATGGTTACAATATATTGTTGTAGCTTCACTTATTGATGTAATGTAAAAATTTATGAATTTAGCTAGTGTTTATAAGGATACTAAACCAATCGGTCTTTCGAGATTTGATCTTTCTCGGGATCATGCCAATGTTATGTAATAATGCACCAACACTAGGTAACTGGGGTTGGGGCGTTACAGTTTGTATCAGAGAAATTTTAGTACAAACCTTGGAAGATAGATTTAAATAAACTCTTATTAGAGCACGTAGACCTAAGATGAACATTGAGTATTAGTATAGAATAACTTCATAGAATTTGGGTATTGTAGATATTTTGTGAGTTTTCCGAGCAGTACATCCCTGCCTGGATACGAGGAGGTAGAGGCGGCTCTGGCACATATGTACCTAGGGGTAAAACCCAAAAACACTGCTTTGAGCTAGACTCGAACGAGAACTAGTGCATGACAACGGGCCTTGCTGCACTCTTGGTTATGACACTCCCGGGGGATAAGCTTAGGATAGCTCTCATTTTCTTTACAAATCATTATGAAGGGTTTATGAGTATATACATCCTCAAAGAAAACATTTTTATGATTATGGATTATATCAATAAACTATTTAATTTATGTTATGTGTTTTACATGTTTGGGATTAGGTATTATTATTCATAAACTAATATAGTGTATGCCATTGTTTAGAAATGGTGCCTAATAGAAGGAATGAGAACATCAGAATTGCACATGATCCAAAGAGAAAAAAGGATCACATCTTTCATGGTCTTAAGCCAGAATTTATAAGAGAAATAGCCTCCCAAGTATTATCATCATATGAAGAAATAATATCATGGGTTGATAAGATAAGTAAAGTGTTTACTGAGTCCTATGGATTTTATGGGAATCAAGAGAAGAAAGTGATGGAAGAGAGAAAGATGGGTAAAGGGATTAGGGAAAAGAATAATTTTTCCCGTATGTGATAACTGTGGGAAGAAACACCTTGGTACTTGGATGAACGGAATGGGAGTTAGTGTGGAGGAATAGGGCACAAAGTATGTGACTGAAAGGGTAAGAAAATGGTTTCAAATGTACAATGCTTCATTTTCCAGGATTTTGGACACTACGTGAACCTATGTCCCAGTCATCGGACTATGCCGCAAATGATGTTATTGGATAATAATCAAGTTATGATACTACCACAGATGAAAAGGAATGATTAGAGTTTTTATGTTGATTATGTCATTTGAGTGTTGTATCAACAATGTACTTGTTATAATAATTATGGAGTATATAAGGATTGTACTGTAGTACTATTTCATTAAGGACTTGAGATTGTGTGGAATAATGAAAAGTGACTCAATAGCAGGATAAATTTTCGGAAAATATATGGTTGAGAGAATGATAAACCATAATATAGTTCTGATATCGAGGTAGTGATTTTGGAATAATATATGATTGATTTGGATAAATTATATTAGATATTCTTGACTACCTTGAAACAGATTAATGATTTGTATATTCCATAATTTTTGGGGTTTAAAACATTTCTGGATTGAAGGAGTATATATACTATTCATTAAGGAATAAGGGATCATGAATGTAATCAATAAGGTTTTATGGTAATTCAGGATGTTGTAGTGTTTTAAAATAATACACGATGAAGGTGATCACATGTTATTACGCGGCAAAAAAATGATCTTCATTGTGTTTACCTTCGATATAAATTTTGGACTGAAATATTTTGGATAGTTCTAGTTTGGATTATTTTGGATTTCCAAAAAAGGACATCACGGAGGTCGGGCGGCAACCCGTCGCGTCCGGCAAGGCCGCAAGACTTGAACCCACAACCGAAGGGCGACAAGGGTGTATCACCTACCACTGACCCATGTGATGTCCTGGTTTGAATAATGTCGTTTTTAATGGTTATTCTAGATGAATTATAAATTCATTTTTTAACCCTATATTAATAGGATAAATAGAATATTATTTTTAAGTTCTATTATCTTTTAGAGTGAATGATGAGTTTGTGGTAGAAATTAGTTAAAGGATGGAACTCTACTTGTTAAGAATATATTTTTATTCTCCTCTTAATCTATGAAGAAATTAATTCTTATAATTTATTTAAGGAATCCTAAAACCAAAAACGTGTTATCCTAATACCCTATGTTTTGTTGAACCGATGGTATTTCAAATCCTCATAGATTGATGAATTTAAGGACATCAATTTTACACTTCTTTGTGATTGATGACCTCGATCACTACCTATAAATATTTATGTTTTTCCTCCAATTATATGTCTCTAATTTCCACCAATGTTCTCCTAATTGAGATCATAATTTGGTGTTGACCCTTTCATTTCTCATTTCCTCATATTAATACTAAATTTTAGTAACCCAATTTCCGATGTGGGTTTTCCAACAAAAATATTGTCTATTTTAAACCATTTATTTTCAAAAAAACAATTTCAAATTGCGAGGATGCAATTTATTGAAGGAGGTGAGAATGTAACACCCCAAGATTGCATAGTGTGTCATTTCTTCAAAATAATTCAATAACCTGCACTACACGCTACACCGAGTTCAAGTGCACTGTGACATACCAAACAAGCCGTTTAAAAGTGGTTATGAATAGTATTAACTAAATTTTAAACTTTATATAATCCCTATAATTTTAGAATCCATATTATGAGTTTCTTAGACATAATGTAGGAACAAATTCATCTTCAGTATTTCACTTTTACCAACTTTAATAGTGAACCCTTTTTAAATCCAATATTTTAAACTTTTATATATTCGATTTGACTAAATAAATTTATTTAGAATGGGGACATAAAAAAATATACAATGTAACACCCCAAAATTCCACGGTGCGCATCTCTTTGAATAATACAGTAGCATGTGTTGTACGCAACTTAGAGTTCTAACACACACCACAACCTATCAAACTAACTGTTATGAATAGTAATACCTAATTTTTGAAATTTTATAAATTATATCTCTCAAAATAGACTTCATTTTTGGATTCGTAATATCGAAATTAGCCTAGGGTGAAATTTTGGTACTTTTCGGATAACTTTCATATTTTGATGAATAGTTAAAATTACTAAATTTTAATTAAAAACAACTTTTTTAATCAAAATAATTAATATTGATAAATTATGAATTTGAGTGGTTTTAAAGTATATTTAGAAAATATTTTAACCATTTAATTCAATTTTTGTCATTTGACATAATTTCACAATTAAACCAGACAAAAACAAGTGTCAATCTTTTGATAGTTATTATCTCTTAAAAATACGATTTTTGTTTTAAAAACGGGAATTAATTTTAAATTAATTTCTGCCACTTATTTGTTTTGAATTTCGAAAAATGGATTCCATATTTGGAATCAGGATTTTCATATTGTGTAAATAGGTAACTTTTATTTTTATACATTTTGAAAAATTACTGCGGTAAATATTTTATTTACCATGGTTAAGGGTAAATCCGGTAAATAAAGGTTAAAATATAATATTATAATAATACTAAATTACCCTAAAACGTGTCCTAACTTTATTTGTGGATACATGTACGACCATGGGCATCTTTGGGTCTATTTTGGGACCCCATGGTGCCACTTGTAGGTGATAGGGACACATTATTTTAATTAAGTTAAAATAAGTACAAAAATGACATAAGCATAGATCTTTTAGAAAAACAATTTTTACATAGGGTTATATATGTTTTATTTTAGAAAATAAATATTCATTACAAAATTAAAAATATTTAGTACATAATGATATTTTATTTATAATTTTTATACATTAAATAATTTAATTTATTTATGACACAATGATGATGCAGTAATTACCATAATAGTGAAAAATTAAAATAATTGATATTATAAATACCCAAATAAATATAATATAAGACTTTTAATGAATTAAACTAATTTTATAGGATAATATGACATATTAGGATTTATTTAATTAACCTTGTTTGATGTAATAATTCTGTTATAAGTTTCACGAAAATAAACTATTGAATAGTGTCAAAATTGACATAAAAGAGTTTTTAAAACAAATATTATATTATTAATTGATATAAAATTACTAAAAATATATGGTTCAGCCAAGAGACTTATATCATGATAGGGGTATCATTAATAGACCATTTGGGGGTCGCTTGGATTTATATAGTATGTTTATTTACTATATAATATAAAAATACAATGTGACATGGTAAATGTCAAACTAATTAACTATGAGTTAAAACTAAAAGATAAGGTTAATATAGTGACCCAAACCTGTCTAAATTCTATTGGTTGAATTTTTTTCGACCTATCCCCACCATAACCTTTGAATAATCAACTTTTGAGCTATTATAAACCGAATATGAATTTATTATAAATTAATATTTCTAGCTTCTCCAAAGGTTCCCCTCACCCCTCTTAAAAAAGGGCACTCCTCCTCATTTCTTCACAACATCAAAACCTTTTGGTTCGGCCAACCCCTGCCCAAATACTCTCTCAACTTCCCTCACTACAACCTAGAGTCCTTAGTTTGATCAGAAAGCCAACCTAAAGAGCCCTTTTGATCAAATCAAAAGGAAGAACCCCAAAGAAGAGGTAATGTTTTCACCACCCCTTTTCAAGTTCCTTTCTTCTTCCACTTCTTCATTATTTGTTATTACCATTCTAAAATAATAAATCCAGTATCTTATATATACTGTGATGTTATTATAAATATGGTTTAACCATATTCAGTATTATATCCACCCTTTGAATATAATGTCACCATATGTGCGTACGTACGGCTTACCGTCTGCACGTCGTGGTGTAATTGTTATTCAATAAATTATTAATTGGATGGGTATAATAATGATGTGCAATTCATGTAAATAATAAATTTAACATGATTATGATTCTGTATATAAGACATACCATCAATTTATATATTATTTTAATATCAAAATAATGATATTGTCGCTCGTCCGTACGTACGGGACTACTGTCTCCACGAACGCGATGTGATTCATTCTCCATCGTATACATTCAAGTTTAATTATCATTTGATGATTTAAAAATAATGTTTATGTACATGATATCATTATATATATGAATAAGATAAAACCTATCCACGACAAACATGGATTACATAACAAAACATATAAAAGAAAACGAGTAAGTTAACACCCGAAACGACGATAATACTAAGATATTATTAACAAAGCAATGTTAAAAGATCATATATGATATCATATTAATATATATGATTCTTTTATAATTTAATAACAACTATTTCACCATTATACAGTATTTTAACCTACCCTCAACTGAGGAAAAGTACAAGGTAAGGGTTTATTTCGCAATCTCTTCAATATCCGAGGTTGTTTATACACAATTATCTACTGGGATCTCTTTATCATCCACATCCATGTTTTTCGAAATGTATTTCAAAACATCAATACTATTTACAAAGAATATGGGTTAAATTAATTTATACCCTTATGTGTTTTTAAAAGAATCATTCTGTCGTTTTCCAAACAAGGCACTTTTTACCTTTCGACAAATTTAAGGTAAGAATGTTTTTTTTAACTTATACGGCGGGTGCGGCTATTTACTGCCGTTATAAAATCGTCAAAGCTTCCCTTACAAGCTTATAAGTCTATTTTCAAAGTAAATGTCTTATTTTATAATTATGTGACTTTTAAATTATTTGAAAATGAATATTTTAAGAATTTTTGAAAGGTACTATTTATCAAGAACATAATTTTAAATGTTTTATATATTTATCATTCTAAATATTTTTAATTAATATCCATGTTTTCAAAATGATGTTAAGGATTTATTTATATGGACATGAAGATTTTGAAAAGATATTTATTTTCAAAAGTTTCAAAGTGTTATGGGACACTTTGATTCAAAAATATCTTTTAAATTACATCCTTTATAAATGTGTGACTTTTCAATGATTTCAAGAAAAGAGATATTTCCCTCAAATAGTTTTGATTTCATCTATGTCAACATCCTTTGATGGATTTTTTGCTTATTTGAAGTTGATTTGTTATGATACAAAACTTCTATATTATATTGATGGTTTTGTGATATGTTTGACTGTGAATGTGCTATTTTTATACCATTCATGGTTTATGGTGAAAATATTGACATTTCGTATGCTAGTTTTAATACGAATGTTTATGTTATGTTTAAACCTTTTCATATGGGAATGCATTGGACTTAATATGTGACGGGTGGAGCCCACTATAGCTCCTCGATGCATCGGTAGGTCTCATGAGACAAACTAGTTTCTTGGCACAAGGCCTTGGAAAAATCTTTTTTGTAGTCTTGGCACGAGCCCTTGGCTATGTGTTTATGATAGTCTGTAATTATGCATTCCATCATTATGAAAGTGGTTATTGATATTTCATGTGATTATTCAATTAGTAGAATATCCATGTGAATAAGTAAATTGAATTATTTCATTTTACTATTTCCATACTATGTTGAATTTCAAGTTTAAAAGGCTTTTGTTTTAGTTATACATTGCTTTAAATTTTTATTCTTATTTATGAAAGTTTCCGCTTTATTGTTATCGTTAATGGGCATTTGAGCTCACCCCTTTTCTATGTTTTATTTTTCCTAGGATGTGAAGAAGTAATTTATGAATGACCTGCAGGGATAGTATGTGGGGATATGAGTGTGGAATATGGAGACAATATATTGTTGTAGCTTTTCACTTATTGATGTAATGTAAAAATATATGAATATATCTATTGTTTCCAAGGCTACTAAATCAATCGGTCTTTTGAGATTTGATCTTTCTCGTGATCATTTCAATGTTAAGTAATAATGCACTGACTCTAGGTAACTGGGGTCGGGGCGTTACAGTTTGTATCAGAGGAAGTTTAGTACAAACCTTGGAAGCTAGATTTAGATGAACTCTGATTAGATCACGTAGACCTAAGATGAACTTTCAGGATTAGTATAGAATAACTTCCTAGAATTTTGGTATTGTAGATATTTTGTGTGTTTTCCGAGCAATACATCTCTGTCTGGATACGAGAAGGTAGAGGTGGCTCTAGCACAGATGTACCTAGGGGTAAAACCCGAAAACACTGCTTTGAGCTAGACTCGAACGGAATCTGTTGCACGACAACGGGCATTGCTGCACTTTTGGTTACGAAACTCCCGGGAGATATGCTTAGGATAACTCTCATTTTCTTTACAAATCATTATGAAGGGCTTATGTGTATATACATCCTCAATGAAAACATTTTTATGATTATGGATTATATCCATACACTATTTAATTTATGTTATGTGTTTTACATGTTTGGGATTAGGTATTATTATTCATAAACTAATCTAGTGTATCCATTGTTTAGAAATGGCACCCAGTAGAAGGAATGAGAACTTCAGCATTTCATATGATCCAAAGAGAAAGAAGGATCATATCATTCATGGTCTTAAGCCAGAATTTATATGATAAATACTCTCCCATGTATTATCATCATATGAAGAAATAATATCATGTGTTGATAAGATAAGTAAATAGTTTACTGAGTCATATGGATTTAATGGGAATCAAGAGAAGAAAAGGATGGAAGAGAGAAATATGGGTAAAGGGAAGAGGGAAAATAAGAATGTTTCCCATATGTGATAACTGTGGGAAGAAACACCCTGGACTTGACTGAATGGAATGGGAGTTTTTTATAAGTGTGGAGGAAAAGGGCATAAAGTACATGACTAAAAGGGTAAGAAAATGGTTTCAAATGTACAATGCTTCATTTTCAAGGAGTTTGGACACTACGCGAACCTATGTCCCAAACATAGGACTGTGCCACAAATGATTCTAATAGATAATAATCATGTTATTATAATACCATAGATGGAAAGGAACGATTAGAGTTATTATGATGATTATGTCATTTGAGTGTTGTATCAACAATGTACATGTTATAATAATTATGGAGTATATAAGGATTGTACTGCAGTACTATTTCATTAAGGACTTGAGATTGTGTGGAACAACGAAAAGTGACTCAATAGTAGGATAAATATTTGGAAAATATATGGTTGAGAGAATGATAAACCGTAATATAGTTCTGATACCGAGGTAGTGATTTTGAAATAATACATGATTGATTTGGATAAATTATATTGGATATTCTTGACTACCATGAAACAAATTAATGATTAGTATATTCGATCATTTTTGGGGTTTAAAACATTTTTGGATTTAAGGAGTATAACTATTATTCTTTAAGGAATAAGGGACCATGAATGTAATCAATAAGGTTTTATGGTAATTCAGGATGTTGCAGTGTTTTAAAAGAATACCATATGAAGGTGATCACATGTTATTACGCGAAAAAAAAGGATCTTCATTGTGTTTACCTTCCTTATAAATTTTGGACTGAAGTATTTTTGATAGTTCTAGTTTTTATTATTTTGGATTGCAAAAAAAGGACAACCCGGAGGTTAGGCGGCAACCCGTCGCGTCCGACAAGGCCAAGAGACTTGACCCCACAACCGAAGGGCGACAAGGGTGTATCACCTACCACTGACCCACGTGATGTCCTGGTTTGAATAATGTCTTTTTTTATGGTTCTTCTAGATGAATTATAAATTAAATTTTTTAACCCTATACGAATAGGATAAATAGAATATTATTTTTAAGTTATATTATCTTTTAAAGTGAAAGATAAGTTTGTGATAGAAATTAGTTAAAGGATGGAACTCTACTTGTCAAGAATATATATTTTTTCTCCTCTTATTCTATGAAGAAATTAATTCTTATACTTTATTTAGGGAATACTAAAACCAAAAATGTGTTATCCTAAAACCATGTGTTTTGTTGAACTGATGGTATTTCAAATCATCATAGATTGATGAATTTAAGGACCTCAATTTTACACTTGTTTGTGATTGATGAAAACAATCACTTCCTATAAATATTTACGTTTTTCCTCCAATTATATGTCTCTAATTTCCACCAATGTTCTCCTAATCGAGATCATAATTTGGTGGTGACCCTTTCATTTTCTTTTCCTCATATTAAGACTAAATTTTAGTAACCCAATTTCCCATGTGGGTTTTCCCACAATGATATTTTATATTTTAAACCTTTTCTTTTCGAAGAATAATTTCAAATTGCGAGGACGCAATTTATTGAAGGAGGGGAGAATGTAACAACCCATGGTTTCGTAGTGTGTTATTTCTTCAAAATAATTCAATAACCTGCACTTCACGCAACACCGAGTTCAAGCGCACCGTGACGTACCAAACAAGTCGTTCAAAAGAGGTTATGAATAGTATTAACTAAAATTTAAACTTTATATAATCCCTATAATTTTATAATCCATATTATGAGTTTATTAGACATAATGTAAGAACAAATTCATTTTCAGTATTCCACTTTTAACAAATTTAATAGTGAACCCTTTTTAAATCCAATATTTTAAACTTTTATATATTTGATTTGACTAAATAAACTTAAGTATAATGGGGACATAAAAAAATCTACAATATAACACCCCAAGCTTCCACAGAATACTTCCCTTTGAATAATACATTAGCATGTGTTGTACGCAACTTCGAGTTCTAACACACACCACAACCAATCAAACTAGCCATTATGAACAGTAATACCTAATTTTTGAAACTTTATAAATTATATATCTCAAAATGGACTACATTTTTGGATTCGTAATATCGAAATTAGCCTAGGGTGAAATTTTGGTACTTTTCGGATAACTTTCATATTTTGATGAATAGTGAAAATTAATAAATTTTAATTAAAAACAACTTTTTTAATCAAAATAATTAATATTGATAAATTATGAATTTGAGTGGTTTTAAAGTATATTTAGAATATATTTTAACCATTTAATTCAATGTTTTTCATTCGACATATTTTCACAATTAAACCAGACATAAACAAGTGTCAATCTTTTAAAGTTATTATCTCTTAAAAACACGCTTTTTTTTACAACGAGAATTAATTTGAAATTAATTTCTGCCACTTTTGTGTTTTAAATTTGGAAAAATGGATTCCATATTTGGAATCAGTATGTTCATATTGTGTAAATAGATAACTTTTATTTTTAGATATTTTGAATAATTATTGCAGTAAATATTTCATTTACCATGGTTAAGGGTAAATCCGGTAAATAATGGTTAAAATATAATATTATAATAATACTAAATTACCATAAAACGTGTCCAAACCTTATTGGTGGATACATGTCCAACCAAGGGCATATTTGGGTCGATTTTGGGACCCCATGGTGCCACTTGTAGGTGATAGGGACACTTTATTTTAATTAAGTGAAAATAAGTACAAAAATGACATAAGCATAGATCTTTTAGAAAAATAATTTTTACATAGGGTTATATATGATGGATTTTCGACAATAAATATTCATTAGAAATTTAAAAATATTTACTACATAATGATACTTTATTTATAATTTTTAGATATTAAATAAGTTAATTTATTTATGACACAGTGATGATGCAGTAATTACCATAATAGTGACAAATTAAAATAATTGATATTATAAATACCCAAATAAATATAATTTAAGTCTTTTAATGAATTAAACTAATTTTATAGGATAATATGACATATTAGGATTGATTTAATTGACCTTGTTCGAAGTAATCATTCTGTTATAAGTTTCACAAAAATCAACTATTGAATAGTGTCAAAATTGACATAAAAGAGTTTTTAAAACAAATATTATATTATTAATTGATATTAAATTCATAAAAATATATGGTTCGGCAGAAAGACTTATATCATGATAGGTGTATCATTAATGGACCATTTGGGGGTCGGTTGGATGTATATAGTATGTTTATTAACTATATAATATAAAAATAAAATGTGAAATGGTAAATGTCAAACTAATTAACTAAGAGTTAAAACTAAAAGATAATGTTAATATAGAGATTCAAACCTCTCTAAATTCTATTGGATTAATTTTTTTCGACTTATCCCCACCTTAACCTTTGAATAATAAAATTTGGATCCATTAGAAACCGACTATGAATTTATTATAAATTAATATTTCTAGCTTTTCCAAAGGTGCCCCTCACCCCTCTTATAAAAGGGAACTTCTCCTCATTTTTTCACACCATCAAAGCCTTTTGGTTCGGCAAAACCCTTCTCAAATACTCTCTCAATGACAACAATATTCAGTTTTCTATCCACCCTTTGAATAACATGTCACCATACGTGCGTACGTACAGCTTACCGTCTCCTCGTCGTGGTGTAATTGTTATTCGATAAATTATTATATGGATGGGTATAATAATGATGTTTAATTCATATAAATAATAAATTTAACATGATGATGATTCTGTATATATGATATACAATCCATTTATATATAATTTTAATATCAAAAGAATGATATTGTCGCTCGTGCGTACGTACATGACTATCGTCTCCACGAACGCGATGAGATTCATTCTCCATCGTATCCATTCAAGTATAATTATCATTTTATGATTTAAAAATAATGTTTAAGGACTTGATATTATTATAGATATGAATAATATAAAACCTATCCATGACAAAAATGGCTTACGTAACAAAACATATAAAAGAAAACATTTAAGTTAACACCCGAAACGACAATAATACTAAGATATTATTAATAAAGAAATGTTAAAAGATCATATATGATATCATATTAATATATATGATTCTTTTATAATTTAATAACAATTATTTCACCATTATACAGTATGTTAACCTACCCTCAACCATGTAAAATTACATGGTATGGGTTTATTTCTCAAACTCTTCATTATCCGAGGTTGTTTATATGCAATTATCTACTGGGATCTCTTTATCATCCACATCCATGTTTCTTTGAAATGTATTTCAAAACATTTTATCTATTTCCAATTAATATGGGTTAAAGTCATTTATACCCTTATGTGTTTTTAAAGGAATCTTTCCGTTGTTTTCCAAACAAGGCACTTTTTACCTTTCGACAAATTTAAGGTAAGAATGTTTTTTTAACTTATACGGCGGGTGCGGCTATTTACCGCCGTTATAAAATGGTCAATGCATCCCTTACAAGATTATAAGAATATTTCCAAAGTAAATGTTTTATTTTATAATTATGTGACTTTTAAATGATTTCAAAATGAATATTTTATGAATTTTTGAAAGGTACTCTTTATCAAGATCAAAATTTTAAATGTTCTAATGATTTATCTTTCTAAATATTTTTAATTAATGTCCATGTTTTCAAAATGATTTTAAGGATTTATTTATATGGACATGAAGGTTTTGAAATGATATTTATTTTCAAAAGTTTCAATGTGGTATGGGACACTTTGATTCAAAAATCTCTTTTAAATTACTTACTTTATAAATGTGTGACTTTTCAATGATTTCATGAAAAGAGATATTTCTATCAAATAGTTTTGATTTCATATATGTCAACATCCATTGATGGATTTAATATTATTTGAAGTTGATTTATTATGATACAAAGCTTCAATATTATATTGATGGTTTTGTGATATGTTTGACTGTGAATGTGCTATTTTTATACCATTCATGGTTTATAGTGAAAATATCGACATTTCTTATGCTAGTTTTAATACGAATGTTTATGTTATGTTTAAACCTTTTCATATGAGAATTAATTGGACTTAATATGTGACGGGTGGAGCCCGAAATAGCTCCTCGATGCATCGGTAGGTCTCATGAGACAAACTAGTGTCTTGGGACAAGGCCTTGGAAAAATCTTATTTGTAGTCTTGGCACGAGGCCTTGGCTATGTGGTTATGATAGTCTAGATTTATGTATTCCATCATTATGAAAGTGGTTATTGATATTTCATGTGATTATTCGATTAGTATAATATCCATGTGAATAAATAAATGGCATTATTTGATTTTAATTTTTACATACTATGTTTAAGTTCATGTTTAAAATGCTTTTGTTTTAGTTATACATTTCTTTAAATTTTTATTCTTATTTATGAAAGTTTCCTCTTTATTATTATCTTACTGGGAATTTGAGCTCACCCCTTTTCTATGTATTATTTTTTCTAGGATGTGAAAAGGTAATTTATGAATGACCTGCATGGATAGTATGTGGGGATATGAGTGTGGAACATGGAGACAATATATTGTTATAGCTTTTCACTTATTGATGTAATGTAAAAATTTATGAATATATCTAGTGTTTATAAGGCTACTAAAAGAATCGGTCTTTCGAGATTTGATCTTTCTCGTGATAATTACAATGTTCTATAATAACGCACCGAATCTAGGTAACTGGGGTCGGGGCGTTACAATAACTAATTTATGAACCAAAACAATATAAAAAAATTATGATAATCTCTATTTTAAATGATTACCTATAAGTATACAAATTAGTTTTAATTTTTTTTCAATGTAGGCTATGAGTAATCTTGGTCATTTTATACTTGTTTTATAAAAGAAATGTTGTTCTTTGTTATTCTCCCAATTCCTGACATTACAATAAAATAAAACTTATTAGATATTATGAATTATAATTATTTAAAAGGTTATAATTTAATTTTAATATAGTTTTGTGCATAATAATTTATGATGAATTCAAATATAATCTTGTATTAATTATTATTAACAAATATATGTTTTGTAAAAAAATAGTGAGATAAATTTTCATATTACCATTCAAGTAAAAATAATAATTTTTAAATATTTATACTATACATTAGTAAAAATAAAATTCTCATTGTCACCTATGAAATAGATTCATAACATTGTTCATGTTTTTGTTTTAACTATCCCAAACCAGAACGAACAATAATTAAAGGATTTAATGATGTGAGTTAGTTGCAATATCATTATAAATGAATTATAGGGATATTACTTGGATTTGTTTTACTTTTTTTAGTAATTTTATATAATTAGAAGAATAATATAAATAATCAAAAGTTATTAAATAGAATGAAAAAATAATTTTCTCCTAGTAAGCAATTTTGGACTGTAAAATTCTCAATAACTACTTATTACACGTATTTTTAAAAGTAAATCAAATTGGACATACTAGAACAATTATAATTCCACTAAAATTATATTTATCCCTTCAAACCACTCTTAGAACTATCTATGAATGAATTTAACGAAATATGGAATACATCATTCTATGGAAGTGATAGTCAAAATTTATGTATGGATAATTTTTTCTTTTTCCACATAATGTGGAATAAGAGTAACATGGTTTATTATTTAAGAGTCTAAAATATGTCGTAAATATTGTACTTATTAATTAAATTCATCATTTTGACATATTTTTTAATTTGGTTAATGAAAACGAAACTCATTGTTTCATGTTAGTGGTATTCCACAAATCAGTAAGATTGAGGTTTTTATTATTAATAAGGGAATTGGAAAATCATAGAGAATGTTGATTAAAAATGTAATCTTTTTACGATGTTAATAATATATGAATTTTTTAATGGAAAATGTTATATAATGAAAACATTTTGAGATTGAGAAATACTGAATTTTTTATTTTACACTTTCCTCTGATGTATATAATAGAAATAGAAGAATTGGGAAAATAAATTGTGACGAGAAGTTTAAGATAATGAAATAGGATTGAATTGGAATTAATAAGGTTATATTTTCAATATGAAACATAAAATATTTTATTTTTTGAAGAGGTGGTGAGGTCCCCTTATATAAATAGTGTGAATTTCATTTTTTAATTATAAATACATTGTATAATTATAACACATTTTTCACATGTTAGGTGTCACTAAACAATAACAAAATAATATATTGGTGATTATATAAGTTTGATAATAATTCATCCACTTAATTATAAATATTTTTCAACATGTTTCATGCTCTTAAAACATGATTCATTACATTCAATATTTTAGAATTTCTAGTCATAACTAGTTTATACCTATGTAATTATATTTTAGTTAAGAAAAATAAAATCTAAAATTTTAAAATAATTGGGAACCACTATTTTAAAATATAAAAATAATTTTATAAGATAAAATTTATTTGTGTATGAATAAATAATTTTAATATTGTAAAATGTATTTTGAAACCACACATCTTTAGAAAAGTGTATTTTTATGATTAGATGTTATATGTATGGTAAAATTATCCATGTATTTTATTTTCATGACAAAAATTAGTTTAATATAAAAAATATATTTTATGTTTCTATCAATTAAATCCAAATCAAAATTTTTCAAAATTATTATTTATTTATTATAAAATATAAAAGGATGTTTTTAGTGAAAATATTTCTTATATTTATAGTGATATGTTTTATAGATTTATAATATTATATCTAAATGAATTTTTTTCATCCACAAATCCCTATTTGTTGAAGAAAATAATTTTTAATAAGTTCTTATGTTACACTTCTTTCATGATATAGTTATAAAATAAATGATTTTAGTAAAAAATGTATTTTGAGTAATTCAATGATTAATAAGTTATTTCATAGAAAACAAAAACATTCAACATAATAATTTATTGACATTATACATTAAAAAAAACTATTAATTTTATAAAATTAATAATATTTAATTTATAAAGTTATATTATCAATGAAATGATAAAATCTAATGAAAGGGTTGTTTTTATAGAAAAAATGATATTTTAAAAAATAAAGTGTTTTTATTAATATAAAATATAGATTTAAAATTTATATAATTTTGATATATTATTTCATATAAAATTTTAATTTTTTTTATTTAATTTATTAATATTAAATATACATCACTATGAAACTATTTTTTTGAAAATAATATTTATTTGATTTTAAAAAACTAAAATACTAATTATAATATAATATTTTAATATTACTGATACATTAATATAAATATAATTTATATTTAGCATAAGTTTTATTTTAATTATAATTTCTCAATTATATTCATCTAATATGATATAATACATTTTATTTTGGATTATCATGAAAAACAAGCCCGTAAAACAATATTTATTTAACGAAAATACAATGTGAAATATTAAGACATAATGGAAACACTTTGTAAATACCAAATTGACTGATACACTATTTATGGAACTAATTAATATTTTCCCAACACTATGCATGAAACTAATTTATTACTTCTTAAATCTGTACATGGAATTATTTTATATATCAATTATAAGATTAAACAATTCGGATATGTTCTATACTCTATGTGTAGACATTATTTACATGCTCACACTTCAATATATATAAATAATTTATAGGTTCAGAACTCTATATATGTACTTGATTGTGTTTATCTATTATTAAAATGTTTTATTTTACCTATTATTTTATTTGTTCCGAATTCCAATGTTATGATCCATGTCTCATGATAATTGTATCTTGTTTCTGTATTCTAATTATTTTTTAATATTTTATACCATTGTAATGATATTTTGGAGAAGACATTTCATTATATCATTCCTTAAGGTTAAGTTGAATGATTCCATTTTGTTTTCTAACAACTATTTATCATATGTTATTATTTTCTTAGATTATTAGGTATTTATCCCTTTGGGATGTGTTAATATATTTTTCCCTTTCTGTGTATTTGAATGAACTCCTTATATTTTCCATTTTCCCAAGAAATTAGATACAAGAGTATGTTATGTAGGAAGTTAGTTAATGAGAAATTTGTGGAAAAGTTTCAGTAAATAATGTGTTTTAATTCAATTATATTTCTATTATTTAATTACAGTAAACCTTTGGGTTCAATTTTTTTTGTGTTTATAAGTATGAATTAATGTTAATGTTTTGTGAAAAAATTAAAATTTATGAATTTTATGTCAGATCAACTCTTTTTTTTCTTGATTGGGATGTAGTTGATTCCCCAAAAAATTAACCATGGATCATGGATGTCGGTATCATTAATACATAATATTACTGACAAATATTTGATGTTCCCGTATATTCTATTTTCCTAATCTAGTTCCATCAACGAAAAGATGTTATTAATGTTAATGGAGTGATTCATAATGAAATATAACATACTAGGTAAATAAATAATATAAAATTTTATATTTATTAATATTTGTTAATTAAATATTAAATTTACCTTAAAGGGGATGCTATTTTTGATGGCATACCAATAAGCAACAACAGGTTTCTTTGAAATCTTACATTGCACACAACATTGAGTTATACTGAAAAATAATATAATAATATACTTATTTTAAATAGTAGTTAACACATAGCCTTTTTATGAGTGGGAATAAATATAACTAACTAAAATATTATAATATATGTTTTTTAATGTTTTTTCATTTATCCAATTAAATTTAGAGGCTTAAAATGTGAATGAATCTAATTTTAAGCATAAATTCTCTTATATTCATTAAAGGGTTGATTTACTGCCTTTTGATGGTGAAACCTCTTTAAATATAGTTTTTGGAAACTTTTATATGTTTTATTTGATACAATAAAATTCTTCATTATAATCAGGAGATCAAGATTTTCTGTTGGTAAATTTTTGGTATTTTTCTGAGAAAATTCATTTTTAATGAATACTGAAAAATACTATATTTTAATTAAAAACTACCTTTTAATATAAAATTTTTGTAAGGTTATATTATCTCATTAACTGGTTTTAATGTGTAATTATATTATTTTTTTAACATTTAATCCAATTTTGCTCATTTGAAGTAATTTTACTTTAAATTGGACCTAAATAAGTGTCAATCGTTCGATAGTAATTATTTTTAAAAACCCACTTTTTGTTTTGACAACAGTAATTAATTTTAAATTAATTTCTTCCACGTCAATGTTTTGAATTTGGAAAAATGGATTCTATATTTGGAATAAGGAGGTCCAAATTTTTTAAATAGGTAACTTTTATTTTATGACATTATTAATATTTACTTCAGTAAATATTTTTGTCACTATGGTTAAAGGTTAAATCTCGAAAATAAGTGTAACAAAATATTATTATAATAATATGAAATTACACTAAAATATTTCCTAATTCAATTTTTAGATACATTTCTGACCATTTGAATCCTTTGGTCAATTTTGGGACCCCATTGAGCCACATGGGAGTGATAATGAAACTTTATATTAATTAATTTAATATAAAGACAAAAAGGACTTAAAGATATATCTTTTTGTAAATCAATTCTTACATGGGATTATATAAGTTATATCATTGACTATAAATATTCATTTGAAAGATAAAAAAATTTCCTACACCATGATACATTTTTTTATAATTTGTAGACATCATATAAATAAAATTATTTACCACACAATAATGATCTAATGTTTACCTCATTAATTAAAGATTTTAATAAATAAGATTAAAAAGATTAAAAAATATCCAAAACATGACCAATTATTATTGGATTTTTTTTTAAAATGATACATATTATATTCTAATTATATTTTTTTGATCTTTAGAAACAGAAAATCATTATATTATAAAATAATATTTTTAAACACTCATAATGAGTCTCGCATCCCCCTTATAAAAACCCCTCACTTCTAACCCATTCCACACACATATAAAGCCCCATGGATCATTCAAACTCTACCCAATTAATCTCCCTACATCCTTATCCTCATACTATATTACAACCCATTGTCTTATGGAAATTCAAGTAATCCTTTTGGTTTTAACCAAAGGGAGATACCTGATTTAAAGGCAACGTCTTCTCTTAAGTTCTTTTGTTTTATTTTACTTCTCAGACCCCATAAACACTATTTATTCCATTATTTTATAACAAAACCAGTATCCTAAATATACTAGGTTGTTGTTATGAGAATAATTAGAACTAAACATACACACACCTCTGTCTAATGGGTAAAGAACATATTGTTTCTGTGGACGACGAACTACTGATCACGAAACGAAGATTGTTCAACCTTCTCCTACCACCTCTCATGGTGGAAATTATGAAGGAACCATATTTATATATGAATATATTATGTTTAGGTCTTCTCTAATATTTTTCAATTTTTATTTACATACATACCTTTATGCTTTCCAATATATGTAAATACAATAATTTCAATTGAGGAATTGCAGACTACCGTCACATAAAGGTGATATGATTCGGTCATGAAATTCATGGAATTTATAAAGGATAGAGTTAATGTAATTATTTAACATATATATCATATTATATTATACATTAATTATAATATAAAAATGTATAATTATTTTTTCATTCCATTAATTATGAAATATAAATGAATATAGCGTTCATGCGTACATACGACTTATCGTCTCCATGAACGGTGCATTTCCTTTCTTACCTCCAAATGTTATGTACTATTATAAAAAAATATAGTGGATATATATGATATATATGACATCTAAAGCAGTAACAGAATTATTGTGATAATAAAATTTCGACCACATGGACAATTTTTAATTATAACAATTTCATTTTTAACTCATGTTCTGAACATCGACCAAATGTCCGATATGAACTCAAATAATAATCAAATTGTAATACCTAGGTATTAATTTATATAAAAGGAACAATAAAAATGGAATATTTTCTTAGTCATGTATAAATAAATATTATTTTATTATTCTGTAGATTATGGAATGAACGGGTGAAGTCATACATGATGTAAGGGATTTCTTATCTCACATTTAATTCCGTGAGATTAAAATTTGTTCGCCACTTATTTCATGCTTGTGGTGTATTTTTTACTTCAATTTGAAATATATTTTATCATTATTATATTTATATTCATTGTAACATGTGATTAATGTTGTGGTTATTAGCTTTTGGTCACACTAATCGATTGATTACAACGTGGTAAGGGCTTTCTTATCTCACATTAAATTCCGTAATATTTCTATTTTTCGCCAATAATTTATTTAATGTGGTGTATTTTGAAATTAAATTTGATATAAAATATCTTGATTACATTATTATTTATGGTATTATGTGATTCATTTGGTGGTTATTAAGTTTTTTCATACAACTCGATTGATTAAAACGTGTTAATGGGTTTTAATCCCACTTTTTATTCTCGTGAGATTCATGCTATATTTTACACTATTTTCATTTTGTGTGGTTTATGTAATGCCCATGATTGTATTCAATGTATAAAATAATTTAATTTAGGGGTATTTACATCTTAATTTTATGATCCTTCTTTCATGGGTCGTATGTTTCTTAAGTAACCAAATCGCTAAGGGAACCTTTCACCCTCATCTTTTTTAAAAGTCTTTTTTGTTATGTATTTGAATTTACATATTATTATGTTTGGATATGATCATCTACAACTTTATTGCTGTAAATTATTTGACTGAGATATGAGATTCTATTTTCTCCCTCATCAACTCATTTTCAGAATTTATTTGTGATGTTGTTGGGCTGTTGAATTTCAGTAAGTGAACTTTTCAACCAAATTTAAATTCTTTGGGTTAATCATCTACTTGTTGATTATGTCGAGCTATGAATATGTTTAATGGCCTATTATTCTTTTATAATTAATATCAAATATTATTGAGATTATTTATATTTTTCACACATAAATATATAATTTTTTTATCCTTTAAAAGATTCAAATTTGTATGGGACACGATGATTCAAAAATCACTTCATTAAAGGTTGTTAATGGGTTTCAAAATGGTTTGATAAAGCATTGATTATGTCAATATCTTGGAATGTTATATTTGATTGAAATTTGGAAATTTTATGTTTTGTTAATTCTTGATTATATTGTTATGAATATGTTATGTTTATTGGGAATTATTTAGGTATTCAGGTGGATCCGTTGTAAACCTAGGGCAGGAGAGCCCGAGATTGTTCTCGAATGCATTGTTAAACGTGACAGATTTAAATGTTAATGTTTCTCCTAAAAAATTTATGGAATATTAATTGATGTGCTTGCTAATGTAAGTCCCTATGTAATTGTGATAACTACAATGTAGGTTTGATATGGATTCCACAAGTTACCTTTATGATTTATGATTTCTATGTTTTATTCATAAATCTTATGATTTAATGACGTATGTTATGATCGAAAAGTAAGTTTTCATTGATTTGTATTTATTGATGTGTTAATTTTTCCATTACTTATTGTATGACCCTTACTGAGAATTTTATGCTAATCCCATGTTTTTGAAATTTTTTCCACTGGACATAAAGATGAATAGGGTCAAGGATGGGATCAAGGAATAATCAGGATTTATAAAACATGGAACTGGACATGCTTCAATTTAAGAGTATTTATTTTATGAAAAAATTGATAAAGTGTAGTAGTGTATACAAGTTATAGTTAACTTCATATGTAATAGTTATGGTTTATTTCTCTAAAACTCTATACAAAAAAGGATCCTCATTATGAATTATTCATTTAATTCAAGATTATATAATGTCTTAAGGTCGGGTAATTTTAGTTGGTATCAGTGGAAGGTTTAGATAACATTAGTGGTTAGGATTTTATTTAAACATTGGTGACATAACCATAATGGTTAGAATATTAGAAAGAGTCATAGTTATTTTAGAGGTGATAAATTTTTATAACATTTTGGGGTGAAAAATTAATGTAATTATATAAAATTTGAGGATAAAATATGCTATGGTTATTTTTGAGGAATTTGACTCATTTTGTGGAATGTTATGAAATTAAATTGTTTTTGAAAAAGAACAACATGAAGACCATATTACAACACATCGCATCGGAAAATGATGTAGGAATCGAACCAACAACCCATGTGCGATTGGGATTTACCACCAACCACTAGACTATGTGATTTCCCTAGTTAGTATGACTAATTATTTAATCTAAATGATTTTATGGTTCTAGAAATATATTATTTTGGATTATATGTTTTATGAAATGGACATCCTAAGCATAATAAAATGATTTGATGATTAAGTAATAAAGGTTATTTTGGAAGAAATTCTCTATTATGGGAACACAATATGATTAAGGAAAATAAAATACTATGGGATTTAGTTAGTGGAGAATGGATGAAATATTATTATTGAAGAATATATGTTTTAGAATTAACATATGGCTATATGGGTTATCTATGGAAATGTATAATCTATCATATAGAATCTATGTTTAGGTAAATTACACTTTAGTATAATACTTTGAGAGCAGTTGATTTTTTTAGATAAATTTTAAGATTTATTGTGGACGACTATGTGATTAAATGTTTCTATGTATTGGGTTTCACTCTTAGTTTGGATTATATTGTATAATTAAAAGGAAAATTGTATATTAAATGGTTTTTCTTGCACGTTGCGATATTTTTGTTGAATTTTGGAGATTAAGAGTATTATTTATTTTTATAAAGGAATATCATTTTGGGGTATTATCTGATCTTATACTGACCAATTTTGGTTTTGGGTTATTTTTAAAGATATGTGAAATATATAGTTCATATTTTATAGATTATCTGATACTCTTGATATTTATTCTAGCACTTCAGGTGTGAGAACGTCTTCTTGAATATTTACCTTTTGGAGGAAAGATGAGTTTGTGGTAGAATTTTATTAAAGGATGGTAGTCTACATGAAAAGTATGTATATTTCATTACAATATTAGTCTAGTTATTAATAAAATTATTTATTTCTATGAAAATGATCTGGAAGAAAAAATGTTATCTGATCTCTATTATCATCATACATTTACCTAACGACAAATTTTTGGTATTATGTTGGTTTACATTCTGTAATCATGTTATCTATCTCTATATATTAATAAATGAGTGTCATGTTCTCTATCTTATCTATGTTTTCAGGAAATACTAGTATCTATTTTATCAGTTATTCTTTATACTTTTCTTCCTTTATTTTAATGTGATATTTTTATTGACCGTTTTTCCAATGTGGTACTTTCAATGATGTTTCCAAGGCCAATTATTAAATTGTGGGGATGCAATTCCCAAAAGTAGGGAAAGGTGTACCTTACCAGTTAAATAATGAATATAACATATTCATATTTATTAATATTTGTGATTTAAATATTACTTTTTCATTAATGTGGATTATATAATAGATGGCGTACCCGATACGTAACACCATATTTCTTTGAAATCTTATGTTTCACACAACGTTGACTTATACTAATCAATAATATAATATTATTATCATTTTCAGTGGTAGTTAACACATAGACATTGTATTGGTGGGAGTGAATAGAACTAACAAAAAAATTATTATATATGATTTTTAAATAATTTTACATATATCCAATAAAAGTTATTGTCTTAAAATGTGAATAAATCTAATTTAAGCTTAAAAACTCTAATATTCATTGAAAGGTCGATTTACCGCCTTTTGATGGTGAAAACTCTTTAAATCTATTATTGGTTCTTTTATTTATTCTCTTTGAAAAAATAATATTCTTATTTATAAATGGTATATCAAAATTTACTTCAGGTAAATTTTTGGTATTTTTCTTATAAAATTCATTTTAACGAATAGTAAAAAATACTATATTTTAATTCAAAACTACATTTTAATCTAATTTATTTATAAGGATAGAATATATTTTAATTTTGTTTTAATGTGTAATTATATTATGAATTTACTATTTAATCCATATTTTGTCATTAGAAATAATTTCACTTGAAATTGGACACAAATATGTGTCAATATTTTGGTAGTTATTATTTTTTTAAAAATATGATTTTTATTTTGACAATGGGAATTAATTTTAAATTAATTTATTCCACTTATGTGATTTGAATTTGGAAAAATGGATTCCATATTTGGAATCATGAGGTCCAAATTGTGTAAATAGGTAACCTCTATTTTTAGACATTATGAATATTTACTTCATTAAAAATTTTATTTACCAAGGTTAAAGGGTAAATATGGTAAATAAGGGTAAAAAATATTATTATAATAATACTAAATTACCCTAACATGTGTCCTAATCCTATTGGGTTATCCATTTCAATCCATGAGTATCTTTGGGTCTATTTTGGGACCTCATGTAGCCACATGGGAGTGATAATGACACTTAAAATTAATTAATTTATAGTAACGAAAAAATGACATAAACATATATCTTTTAGTAAATCATTTATTACACGGGGTTATATAAGTTATCACTTAAAATATAAATATTAATTTGAAATATAAAAATATTTCCAACATCATGACATTTTTTTATAGTTTTTAGACATGAAATAAATAAAATTATTTATTACATAATATTGATGCATTATTTACCTCATTAATAAATGATTCAAATAAATAAGATTATATAGATTATAAAAATATAAAAAACCAGTCCAATTCTGATTGGATGATATTATTTCAAACATGAGTCATCTTATATTTTACTTTAATATTTTTCAGAATTTAGAATATGAAAATCATTATCTAATAAAATATTATTTTTAGACATTCCTAAAGTGCCCCTCCCTAACTTTATAAACAACCCTCACTTAAAACCCATTACCAAAAATTATCATGCCCTTTTGACTAGAAAAATAATACCCAATTAATCTCCCTATTTCCCTCTCCAAATCCTAGAAGCCTTCCCTTAGGTAGAAGGTAATTCAAGTAATCTGTTTGGTCAAACCAAATGGAGATACACGATTTAATGCCAACATGTTCTCATAAGTTCTTTTGGTTTATTTTACATCATCAACACCATAAACTATATTTTTCATTTATTTTATAAAAACACAAGTATCCCTAAAAAATTAGTTTTTTTAGGAGAAATAATCCAACTACACTTTCACACTCCTATATCTAATGGGAAAATAATATACTATTTCTGTGGATAGAAAACTACTGCCACACGAAACGATGATTGTTCAATATTCTACTACCACCTATCATGGTGGAAATTATGATTGAAATTCATTTATATATGATATATATTATATTTATTTTTTGTCTATTATTTTTTAATTTTTAATTAATACATTCTTTTATTCTTTACAATATCTGTAAATACGATAATTTCATTTGAGGAATTGCGGAAAACCACCCCTCCAGGTGGTATGATTCGTTCATGAAATACATGGAACATATAAATTTTGAAGTTAATGAAATTATGTAACATATATATCATATTATATTAAACTAAAATTATAATATACCTATGTATAATTATTTTTCGATTCCATTAAATAAGAAATAGAAATGAAAGTAGTGTTCTTGCATACGTACGACTTATCTTCTCCCTGAACGGTGCTTTTCATTTCTTACCTCCAAATGTAATGTAGTATTATAATTATATATATAGTAGATATATATGATATATATGATATCTAAATAATCAATATAATTATGTATATATTTTAATTTCGACCACATTGTCAATTTATTATTATAACAAATTCATTTTTAACTCAAGTTCCGAACGTCAAAAAAATGATTGAAATTAACTCAAATAATTAAATAATTGTTATAAAAAGGTAATAATTGATATAAAATGAATAATAAACTTGAAAAATATTTTTAATCAAATATAAATTACCTTTATTTAATTATTCAATAGATTAATGAATGAACCGATCAAGTCAGACATGAGGTATGGGGTTTCTTATATTACTTTTAATTCCGTGAGATTTCCATTGTTCACCACTTATTTTTTCATCTGGTATATTTTCTACGGAAATTTGAAAAATATTATGATGATTTTATTTATATTCATGGTATTATGTGATTAGTTTTTTGGTTATTTATTTTTGTTCATATGAGCTGATTGAATACAATGTGGTAAGTGGTTTTTTATCTCACTTTTAATTCCGTAATATTTACATTGTTCGCCACTTATTTGTTTCATGTGGTGTATTCTATACTTCCATTTAATATATATTATCGTGAATATCTTGATATTCATGGTATTATATGATCCATGTTGTGGTTAAGAAACTTTTTCACATGAATTGATTGATTACAACGTGGTAAGGGGTTTTGATCTCTGTTTTTATTACCATGAGATTCATGCTATATTTTTGTACTACCTCAAGTTTCTGTTATATAAAGATTACCTGATTCTTTTCATGGTTTTAACATTAATGATTATGAATGGGAGAGTCAGGAGAACTTTGAATGAAATTTTGAGGTGAAGGGGATGTCTCACACATGGCGCACAATTTGTCTAAACCGGGTGGCAAAACCGTGCATAGTTGGTCCTGGAGGCAGCAGCATCTGCATGGGAGGTGCACGGTTTGGCTAACCATGCTTTCAAACCGTGCGTGGAGGGTCTTCCAAGGTAGTGGCTAATGCACAGTTAGCGCACGGTTTGTCTAACCATGCTAGCAAACCCTGCGGTCAATTAAATGAAATCCTTAAAAAGTGGGTGTCACTTGTTTTGCCTATAAGTGTATCTTTTTTACTCCTAAGTGGTCATAACTCGGGATTTTTCCTCTACTATGATCAAAAAGGATTCTCCCAGCATTCTGGAGGTGATCTGAAGGCTTCAATTGGTGAATTAAAGCCAAATTCTTGAGGTATGTGATCGTTCTTTATCGTTCTTGTTCGGTTTCTTCGATCTACTTAGATATACTTCTCATATTCTCTCAGTTTCTAAGATCCACCCCCATTATGGGTTGATATATGTGTGTGGATTCCAAATTCGATGATATATGGTCTTGTTCTTGCTAGGATAAGAGATCTAATGCGGGTTTATGAAGAATAAACCTTGTTTTCTAGTGCGTTCTTCGTTCGTTGTGGTTTTCGTCAAAACCCTAATGGTAGGAGGCTTCAATCTTGACTCCAATTGTTTGAATTTATTGTATTAGATTAAAATTTGTTTATTGTAATGGAATTGATTGTGAAAAGCATGGAATAAATCTTCTTTAATGATGATTTAGGTTTTTAATGAAATTTTGAAATGTTGAGGATTTGTTGTGCCAAGTGATTTTGGATTATTTAATTTAAAATGATGATTTTAAATTTCCGATTTACATGAAATGTAAATGTTTTGATGAATAATAGGTTTTCAAGAAAAAGGTGTGTTTTATTGAAATGGTTTGGGATTGAAATGACTATGATAGAATTGGTTTTCAATAAAAATGGAGTTTTATTGAAGTGGTTTGGAATGTAAATGGGTTTGAATTTAAATTGTTTTGACGGAAATGGTATTCAATAAAAAGGTATTTTTTGAAAGGGTTGTTTTGGCATGATTTTTGGTAATATGTGTTGTGTGTTAATGTTTCATGTATGAGGATTTTTTAAAATATGACATTGTGCTCGGTGCCAAACGTTTAATGGCACATTGTAACTATATGTATCAGGAATGGTTGAAATATGACCTTGTGCTTAGTGGCAAAGGAGTAATGTCACATGGTAAACAATTACCTTGTGATTACATGGTAGATCGATGAGAAACCGCTCATGAGTATGGAACTATCATAAAGTAGCATGCATGGTTGGTTTCATGGGTTAGTGAAATGGTTGGGTATACCAAAAAGGGGATTTTTTGAAATGGTTATAAAGATTGTTTTGATATTTTTCTGAAAAAATAACATGTTGGGAAATGTGGTAGCAATTTCACTTGTATGCTTTTGATATAAATGGTTTGGATACTTGATTATATTTACTTATTAATTGTTTTTGAGAAATTGTATTATATGAATTGTTTTATATAATTGTGTCTTACTTTTCTATCCTAGTGGCATGAGTAGGGAAGTAATTAGGGGAAAACCTACTGGGTTTTATACTCACCCATGATTTGGTACTTTTGTGATTTTGCAGAAGCAATTTTTCAAGACAGGGGAAAAGGTGATGCTTCCCATGTTTTTATTACTACCTTTTGATGATTGGGGTTGTTCGGTGATTCTAGAGCATGGAGCTTGTGGAGCATAGATTCTTGGTGTATTTTGATAGTCTTGAGTTGTTTTTACACTGTGTAATTTGATATTTGGGTTGGTCTTCCGCTTTTGTTCACTGTGATGTGGTTTGACATAAATGAAATTGTTTAGCCGTCTTTCTTTGTTCATGCATCTTATAGTGAATGTAGGTTGGTTGGTTTATTGGTTTATTTCATAAAAGGGTAAATCATCCCCCAATTTTTTTTGAAACCCTTCGGCATTTATTTCCAGCCTTTGGCATATTGGGGATGCCATTTAAGGCCCTGAAATGACTCATTTTACTCTCAAGACAATGAGAATTGGTGGGTTATTACAAATGATATCATATTGTTCGGTCCCTGCCTAACAAGTAGTAATCAATGTTCCTAGAATTGGAGTTGAAATTACTTCTAGTCTATTTCATTGTTAGAAATCTTAGACAGGATTAGGATTTTCAGAACATGAAATGTATAGCATAAAAGGATGTAGCTTACCCATTTATGATGAACTTATAGTTACCATGTTGTTGAGTACATAACAGTTTTGTATACACTTCTAGAATATTGTAAATCTCATTGTCATAGGTTTATCCAATGATATTAGCATGGCATGCATTGTAGAGGAATGAATTCCCACTAGGATTGTATATCCCCTTGTGAGGAATGACTTATGATTTTCTACAAGGTGAGAACTTTTTAAAAGAAAAAATGCAGAAATTGTTTTAAGTGAATGATTTTTGAAAACATGATATTTGGTGTATTTTGAATATTGGTTGATTTTCAAAAAGAATATTGAATGTTATCAAAATTATTTGAACATGGAAAAAAAATTTGGAAAAAAATTTGTGATCATTGATGTTATATAATTTTAAATGCTAATCCATCAGTTGCTAGAGAGTAAGATTGACAGAGGATGTTGTTGGTTAAGAAAATGACACCTGGTAGGCGTCATCGAAACCAACGAGAAGAAGATACGGAGAATGTGGTTGCACCTGAACCATGGGTGAACCAATAGATGGTTCATAGTATTTTCTAGTCTTTTCATGCCGTTGATATGGGGAACCAGAGGAATGAACCAAGGCATATGGATCATACAATCTAGTTCATGAAGCAGAATCCACAAAACATTCAGGGTGACGCTGATCCCAAAAAGGTGGAGGTGTGGCTACATAGGATGAATCATGTCTTCGATTTCATTTGCACCCCATCAAAGCTCAAGGTCATGTTGGTGACGTATATTCTTGATGATCTTTCAGGAAAATGATAGGATTTAGTGGTGTTGGCCAAATTGGATGAAGGCCTTACATGGGAGGATTTTCAAGAATTGTTCAACAAACAATTCTACAATCACATGTTCAAAATCTATAAAACAACACACATTTTCATCCTGAAATGGGAGAGCCACTCTGCCATAGAGTATGCGGCTATGTTCATGAATTTAGTCTATTTTTCACCAGAGGTTGTGGCAACGGTGTCCTTTAAGGAACTCATCTTCGAATAGGGGTTAAGGAAAGATATTCGATCAAAGATTGTGGTGCTTTATGTTATGAATTATACTGAAATGGTGAATAGAGCAACTATTGCTGAGCATGATTTTTCTGTATCGTTAAGAGGAGTAATGATGATACCATAGGAAATAGAGGGAACTCTACTGCTGGGAACAAGAGGAAAAGGGACACCTATTTCCATAGTTCAAGTCGAAATCAGAACCAGAAAGCGAGATCAGTGAACCTTCCTCTATGACCCCAGAGCAAATCAGGTTGTTTTCAATGTGGTTCACAAGACCACATAAAGTGGGACTATCTAAAAAAACCTCACTCATGTAATAATTTCTAGCAATCTAAGCATCTACAACACTATTTTATGAATTCCCTATGGTCGGGTGTGCATGGAACCTCCAATGCATTTCAAGCATCGTATTATTTGATAGGACGAGGACACCAGAGTCAGTCTCGTCTATATAACAGAGTAAGCCATGGTGATTCTCAAAATACCTTGACTTCTCTACTATTGAAACCTCTGTATGGAAACATGGAGATTAGTATAGTGAAGAAGCATTTGTATGGAGCTGATCTGATGATTGTCGATGATCAGGCTGGACCATCTACAGTAAGAGGTATGATTCGTCTGATTTCAAACATTGTGTGAGTGTTTGTTGATACTGGTGCATCACATTCCTTCATTGCTCCTCATTCTGTTAAATTTGAATGTTTAAAAATGGAATTGATGCCTTCTATTTTGAAACTGCAAAATCTTCTTTGTGAAAGAGAGTGTAAATATTGTGTGTGTATAACATGTGTTATAAATATTGATGGACATGCCATAAATTGGCACTTCTCGATATTGTAGTTAGATGTCTATGATGTAATCCCTGGTATGGATTAGCTGACAACTTTCAAGGATCAAATCGAAGGTTATTGGAGAACAGTGAGTTTCAAGATGGAGGACGGAATCACGCATCTCTTTAGAGGAGAAAAGATTTTAAAGAATGGTGCAAAGAGATTTTTGGCACCAATGATCAGACCTATCTCTTACCAATTGGAATCATTGACTTTGGCATTAATGGAATATATTGAGGAACATATTTTTACAGCTGTTGTGGATCAATTTCCTGATGTCTTTCCCAACAACTTCTCAAGTTTACCACCATTAAAGGAACTGGAGTTTACGATTGATATCCTTATGAGGACCAGTCTTATTTCCCTTATATCTTTTTGGATTCCACCAACAGAGTTGTGGGAATGGAAAGTGTAGTTAGAGGAGCTGTAAAGGAAAGGGTTTATTCGACCATGTATGTCTCTGTGTGCAACACCACTGTTGTTTGTGAAGAAGGCAGATGGAACTCTTCGGCTGTGTGTTGATTACTTTATGATTAACCAGGTAACGATAAAGAATTGATATCCACTTCAACACATTGAGGATCTATTTGATCAGTTAAGGGGAGCTCAATGGTTCTCTTTGATTGACTTGCGATCAGGATATCATCAACACCATGTTCAAAAGGAGGATATTCCAAAGACAACTATCATAATAAGATATGGAAATTACAAATATATAGTCATGCCTTTCAGTCTAACAAATGTGCCTGCAGTCTTCACGACATTGATGAATCAGATATTTCAACAATATCTAGAATTCTATTTTTGTGGTGTTTGGGGACAACATTTTGGTATATTCAAAGACAGGGGTTGTTCATGAGGTTCAATTGGAAACAGTGATACAAATCGTGAGAGATTATCTCTTGTATGAAAAATTATTTAAGTGTGATTTTTGGATAAAGGATGTACGTTTCCATGGCCTTGTCATTTCTGATAAAGGCATTTTTTTATCTTAAAAAGATAGAAGCCATTATCTCTTGGCAACCACTGAAAAATGTGTTCGAGGTACGAAGTTTTGTTGGTCTAGCTTGTTACATCCGACGCATTGTGCATGATTTAAAATGACAAGCTTCAGTAATGGAAGCTCGTACAAAGAAGAATTATCCATTACTATGGAAAGAAGAATGTCATAAGTCTTTCAAGGAACTAAAATTTCAACTTACATGAGCTCCTATCATGATTTTACCAGAATCATGACAGGGGTATGTGGTTTATTGTGATGATTCAAGATCAGTGTTGGGATGTGTTCTCATTAAAGGAGACCAGGTGGTTGATTATGGTTCAAGGATATTGATGGTGCATGAGAATAATTACCCAATATATGATTTAGAGTTTGCTGCAGTCATCCATGATTTGAAAACATGGAGACATTATCACTTTGGTGAGACATTTACTATGTTTACGGATCACAAAAGCATCAAACACATTTTCTCATAGTGAGATTTGAATCTAAGACAAAGGAGATGGATGTAGTATCTCTAAATGTTTGACTTTGACTTGATGTTCACACTGGGGAAAAGAAATTCGGTGGCGGATGCATTGAGTAGAAATTCATATGCACGGTTGGAAAAAAAGAGTCAGAAGAATTGCAGATGATGTCGGTCTTAGAGGACATGAATTTGGAATGTGAAGACCAAGGAGATGTTGAAGTTTTATTTTCATATACTCTTATTCCTGATCTAGTAAAAATGATCAAATAAGAACGAACATCGGATGCATAATGTTTGGTTCTATGTACAAAACTCAATGGTGGGGAGATCATTGAGGGATGGAAACATGGTGGGGGTTCAGTTTTGTGATTTAGAGATCATATTTTTGTACCTATAGTTTGTCCATAACAACTCCTTCATGCTTACAACCATTCAATATGTGTTTTACATCTAGGTACACATAATACGTATAAGGTGTTGAAGGCGCGGTTTTGGTGGAGCAGCATGAAAAGGAAGGTGGCCGAGTTTGTCTCGTGATGCTTAACATATCATAAAGTGAAAGTAAATCATCAAATACCATCTCGTATGTTATAATCATTGTCCATACAAGTGTGGAAATGGGATTATATAATAATGGATTTTGTTATAGGTCATTCATGAACAATCTGGAATCTTGATGCATTTAGGTGATATTGGATTGTCTAACCAAGTCATCCCTTTTCATCCCTATCTGTGAAACTCATGCGATGGAGGATCATTCAAAAATCTATTTATGTGAATTGGTAAAGAGGCATGGTGTACCAGTTTCTATATTATCAGATAGATATCTGAGGTTCACATCTTGTTTCTGGAAATCCTTACAGCAATCCCTCAGAACTTAGTTGACTATGAGTACTGTGTATCATCCTCAGATGGATGGGAAATCCGGGCACACAAAACAAACATTTGAAGGCATGTTGTAGGCCTATGTAATGGATTTTGGTGGCTCATGGGAGGATCATATATCCTTAGTGGAGTTATCATACAATAACATCTATCAAGCCTTGATATGCATGACTCAGTTCTAAGCATTATATGGGCGACCATGTCGTTCTCCACTATGCTCGGTGGAAATAGGTGAAACTTCAATAGTCGGACCTAGCCTGGACCAAAAAACAATAGAGAATATATATTTGATTAGAAAAGGATGGATACAACATAGAGTCATCATAAATCTTATGCAGATAATCATCGAAGACCGTTGTCGTTCATTGTGGGTGATCATGTCATATTGAGGTTCTTACCCAGGCTTGGACATCGTCGTTTTGGTAAGCAGGGCAAGTTATATCTTAGATATATTATCCATTTTGAGATACTTGAATGTGTTGGAGAGGTGGCATATCATTTGGAATTACCACCATGGTTTAGTTCAGTGCATAATATGTTCCATGTATCTCAGTTGAAAAAGTATCAGCATAATCCTGACCATGTGATCAGATGGGATCATGTTGACCTAGAACCGGATGCTTCATTGATACATATTCCGGTATGAATTGAGGATAGTTAGTAGATATTCATGCGTTGACAAATCATCGATGTAGTGCCGGATTTATGGCAGCATGGTCAGATTCTAGAAGAGACTTGGGAACGTGAAAAGGGAATTAGAGGGTAGTGTCCGAAACTCATTCAGTTGGTTGAAATTTTTCTACTTGTTGAGGATGGAAAGAATAATGGTGGGGAAACTTTAGTACCCCAGGTTTCTGGTATTTAGCCCTTACTTGATGCTTTCATGGATTTAATGTAAAGGGTGATGAATTAAAGAGTCAGGAAAACATTGAATGAAGTTTTGAGGAAAAGGGGAAGTCGCACGGATGGCGCACAGTTTTTCAAAACCGTGCAGAAAAACCGAGCGTAGTCGGTCTTGGAGGCAGCAACTTCCACGCAGGTGGTGCACGATGGGTCTAACCATGTTTCCAAACTGTGCGTGGAGGGTCTGCCGAGGTTGTGGCTAACGCACGATTAGAAAACGGTTTGTCTAAACGTGCGAGAAAACCCTGCAGGCACTTAAATGAGATCTTTAAAAAGTGGATCTCACTCATTTTTGCCTCTAAGTGTCTCGTTTTTTCCTCCTAAGCGGCCATAACTCAGTATTTTTCTTCTCCTATGGTCGAAGAGGGTTCACCTATCATTCGGGAGGTGATTTGAAGCCTTTTCTTGGTTAATCGAAGCTAGATTATTGAGGTATGTGATTTTTATTGTTCGGTTTCATAGATCTACTTAGATCTACTTCTCCACTTCCCTCGGTTTCATAGATCCACACCCGTTTTGGGTCGATCTATTTGTGTGGATAACAAGTATGATGAGATATGGTCTTGGTCTTGCAAGGATAAGATATGTAAGGCGGGTTTTTGAAGAAGGAACCTAGTTTTCATTTGTGTTCTTTGTTCGTTGTGGTTTTCATCAAAACCCTAAAGGTGGGATTCCTCACACTCGGCTCCTCTTGTTAGAATTGATTGGATTAGATTCAAATTGGTTTATTTGAATTGAATTGATAGTGAAAATCATGAAATACATCTTCTTTAGTGATGATTTATTGTTTTACTGAAATTGTGAAATCTTGGTGATTTGGTGTGCAATGTGATTTGTCTTATTGAATTCAAAATGATGATTTTAAATTTCTCATTTTCTGGACTTGTAAATGGTTTGGTGAAAATTTGGTTATCAATAAAAGGGGTGTGTTACTTAAATGGTTTGGTATTTAAATTACTGTGATGGAATTGGTTTTCAATAAAATTATAGTTTTATTGAAGTGGTTTGGAATGGAAATGGGTAGAAATTTGAATGGTTTTGACGAAAATGGGTTTTAATAAATAGGTGTTTTGTGGAAAGGATTATTTTGGAAATATTTTTGGAAATATGTGGTGTATGTTCATGATGTATGTATGAGTCTTGGTCAAAATATGACCTTATACTCAGTGCCAAACATTTAATGGAACATGATAACTATTTGTACGAGGCTTGGTTGAAATATGAACATGTGATCAGTGCCAAAGGAGTAATTGCACATGGGAAACAATTACCTTGTGATGACATGGTAGATAGACAATAAACCACACATGAGTATGGAACTATCATATTGTATCATGCATGGTTCATTTCATGGGTCTGTGAAATGGTTTGGTATGACGAAAATGGGATTTTGTGAAATGGTTCTATAGCCTGTTTAGTAATTTTTCTGGAAAAATAACTTGTTGTAAAACATTGTTACAATTGCACTTGTATGCTTTTGGTTTTAATGGTTTGGAAACTTGTTTATATTTAGTTATAAAGTATTTTTGAGAAATTGTTTTATATAAACTATTATATAATATTGTGGATAACTTTTCTATCGTAGTAGTGTGAGTAGGGAACTCATTGGGGGATACCTACTGAGTTTTATAATCACCCCTACTTTGGCACTTTGGTGCTTTTGCAGATGCTATTTTCCGGGACAGGGGAAAAGGTAACACTTCCCATGTTTTTAGTACTACCCCTTGATGATTGGGGTTGTTCAATGACTGTGGATCTTGGAGATTGTGCAGTGTGGATTATTGGTGTATTTTTAGAGTCTTGAGTTGTTTATCCATTTTGTACATTGATATTTGGTTTGGTCTTCCGTTGTTGTGCACTTTGATGTGGTTTGACATAAATGAAATTATTTATCTATCATTATTTTGTTCATGCATCATATTGTGAATATTGGTTGGTTGGATTATTGGATTATTTATTAAATTTTAAATCACCCCCACTTGTATTTGAAAACATACATCATTTATTTCTAGTCTTTGGCGTCTTGGGGATGTCGCTTAAGTCTAAGTAGTGACTCGTTGTACTCTCAAGCCTATGAGAATTGGCGGGTAATAAAAATTTTCCACTATTTCCTTTTGTGTGGTGTATGTAAGGCACAGACTATATTCATTTTGTAATATAGTTTATTTTATGTGTATATAAATCTTCATTTTATGATCCTTATTTTAGGGGTTGTATGTTTCGTAAGATACCAAATCGGTAATGGAACCTTTCACCCTCGTCTTTTTTAAAGACTTATTTTTTGTTATGTCTTTTAATATACATCTTCTTGTGTAACCATATGTTCATTTAAATGCTTATTACTAAAAATTTTATGTCCATGTTACGTGATACCATTTTATCTCTCATCAACTAATTTTCTGAATTTTAAAGTGACGTCATTAGACTGATGAATATTTGTAAGGGAGCATTTAAACCCAATTTCAATTCGTTGGGTTAAACTTCTACTTGTTTATTATGTCATGCTATGAATATGTGTTAATGACCCTTGACTGTTTTACACTGAATATCCAATAATATTGAGTGTATTTAGATTTTTCACACATTATTATATAATTGATTAATCCTTAATCTAAGGATACCGTCTTTATAAGTGATTTCGTCTCAATTTATATTCCATTGAGACTTCATTCTTGTTATGTGCCAATTGAAATTTATAGGATGTAAAATTTTTCCTTTGAAATATTATATCATGAATACCTTTATTCTAATGATATAATAATGTTTTTATTAATTCTTAGTCCACAATTATTATTATTCAAGCATCTCCCATTTTGTTAAGAACTCCTTAACCAAAATATCTATTTAATGATTTAATATTCTAAATATTTCTCATTAATGTTCATGTTTTCAATATGGTTTTAAGGATTTATTTATATGGACATTAATGTTTTAAAATTTTAATTCCTTTAAAAGCTTCAATGAGGTATGGGACACTTTTATTCAATAATCTATTTATTAAATTTTTTTAATTGGTTTGAAAATAGTTTGATAAAACATTGATTATGTCAATATCATTAAATGATATATTGTGATTGAAATATGGAAATGGTATCTTTAATTTATTCTTATTTTATGAGTTTTGAGTATGTTAAGGTAATTTGGCATTGTTTATGTATATGGTGGTTCAGTGATAAACCTAGGGTGGGTGAGCCCGAGATAGCTTTTCAATGCATCGGGAAATGAGATAGAGGAAACATTAATGTTTCTCCTAAGACAATTAGGGAATATACTGTGATGGATATTCCAACATTACTCCCCACAATGATGTGACAAATACAATGTAATTATGATGTAGATGCCACAATTTACCTTAATGGTTTATGAATTCTCTGTGTTATTCATAAATATTATGATTTCATGTGGTATATTATGATCAAAATGTATGGTTTCATTGATTTTTATTTATTGATGGGTCAATGTTTTCTTTTCTCGATTTATAACCCTTACTAACCTTTTTATTCTCATCGCATGTTATTGAAATGTTTTCCCCTAGACATAAAGATAAATAGGTTCATGGATGTGATTATGGAATAGTAATGATGTCTAAAACATGGAACGATACGTGATTCTTTTTAAAATATTTTTTTTTTATGAAAAAAATTGATACATAGTAGAATTGTATACTCGTAATTTTCATGTGGATATGAAATAATTATGGACTAATTCTCTAATTATATAAAACTAAAAAGATCCTTAGTGTGAATTATTCATTTAATTAATGATTAAGTAATGTTTTAAGGATGGGTCCTTATATGAAATATGTCTTTGATATAGTGAAATAGTCATGAAAACTTGAGGACATGAAATGGATCAATAAAGGCTTCCCAATAAAGAAACAAATTCCTCAATCATTAATATTACATCTAATTAGACAAATATTTATTACATTATATCGCAATACATTCCATTATAGTTTTGATCTTGTTTCATAGGAAACATTGACATAAACAATATATATCACAGGTGAGCTACATCATCCCCCACTATGTTCTTCATCTATGTCACCATTATTATAAAAATATTACATAATATATATCCATAGAACATGAGGAAAGGAAACATTATAATTATTTAGCTTCAATGCTCTGTTGGGGTTGACATGGGAGATATGTAAGCATAATATGAAAATAATGTTAAATAATATTAACCATACATATGAAAACCATACCCCATATATCAAAGATCATAATTTTGATTCATAGAATAAAGGGTAAAAATTCATACGACATGAATGCAATTTAAAAATAATAATTTTATCATCAATAAATAACATTTTAATATGAAATAGAGTTGTGTAAAATGCATTAGAATATTAAATCCTAAAGTATGTCTACCCATCAAGACATTCATAACATGATAGTCTTGGGATAATAAAACATATACCTACTTTGGTCTTGGGATGGCCTCTGGTTTAAGATCTTTTAGGCTTGGGATAACCTAACATGTAACCTTTGTTCTCATATAACATTACTCGATACCCAATACATTAGATGGAGATATAGGTCCCACCCATCACATAATAAAAATCATACATATGTATTCCAAATGTTAACAACATTATATATATCATAAATCATGAAATGATTTATGTTTCATAAAAATGTTTGTCTTATAATAACCTATGTAAAAGATATAGGTTTCATAGAAATTCCAGCATTTCATAACTCATGAAAATGAATGGGTTTCATAAGTATCTTATCATGGTATAACCCATTGAAAAGAAACGTGTTTCATAATCATAATTTGTTAAAAACATAAATCATTTAGAGAAATAATATGAATGGTACCCATGGATAATATCTCTAGAAAAGAATACATAAATACAATAAATGTCATCTTAGATGGAATATAATTATTAAATATCATTTAAAAAATTCATTTCGGAAAATATTTCTTCCTCTTAGAAAAACACATTTTTGAACCTAAAAAATTATGAATTATTTTTTCATAGAAAAACCGCAAAACTAATAATGGATGGTTAAGATAAATGATTGTTCATGATGTTATAATATTTAATTCATTCCATAGATGTTAATATGAATAAATCTTTTAAAGTTTTGGTAAGTACAAAACATGTATTGATTATGAAATGACATGAAGATTTCATTCACGCTATTTTGATAAAATTTAAGAAAGGGAAAGAATAACATTAAAAAACATTAGAGAGTAATAAAAAGAATTGAAAACAGTTTTTTAAAAATTTGGTTTGAAATAAAAAAGTTCTATGTCTATTTGTAGAAATAAATTAGTATTTCTTAAAATAATATTAATAATTATTTAAGTACCATTGAGTAGAAAATGGAAGCATTACAAGACGATATCATGATAAAAATGATGTAATAATAAGTAATGAGAATTATTGAGAGGATGATCCTGAAATTTTCTCATTGGATACATATCCATAAACAATCATGAAAAATGATGAGATTGTAACAATTTATTTTCCCCTTTGGTATAATTGAATAATAAGGCCCAAGAAGGGATGGGACAAAATAAAACTTTAAGTATCATGAGGATGAATAAATTCATGATATAAAATATAAAATGTTCTGTATATAAACTTAATGAAAAATATAAGTGAAAATCATATCTACATCTCAAAATTGAAAATTTTGGACCAAATTCCCTTGCCATATATCATGACATTCAGAGAACTGGGTCGAACCACATATTTCTTGGGTATCCTCTATAGAGTTGAACTAAAATCTATCATAGAATATATTTCAACCAATAAATGGCTTCTAGGATGAGGATATAGAAGGTGGGATGTGATTTGGGTTATAATTGATAGGTCCAAAGTGGTTTTAAGGTGTGAATAATAGAGGATAGCGATGTACTTTTAAAAGTGAGGGAGAGGGCAGACTTTGTATTTTTGAATAGAAATAATAGCTCCCCTGTTTTTCACATGAAAAAATGCTCCCAATTAGAAAAAATTAGATCTATATACATTATAAGGTCGATATATGGACATCTAATAATTTTTTCAAACGTATAATGAAATTTTAAAATTATATTTTTTAGAATAACCCCTGATAAACCCATTTTTACCTAAACTACGGTAATTAATTTTTACCACAATCACTATTCATTTTGGTAAAAAATTTAATATGAAATTATAAGAAATATTAATGTATTTTGATAATAAATATGGAAATGATTCTTCCAAATTCAATATATTGAAGTTCAGAAACATAAATAAAAATTACTCTTTTCTTGGAAAATAGAAAACTGGTTTTCAACAAGAAAATGTTTTAATGTTTATAAAGTGTTTATATACAATTTCAATGTGAAATTGACTCCAATGAAATATATTAATATTATAAATAACTCATATTTAAACCCAATTATAATTATTATTTTCCTTTATTAATAAATTATATGAAAATAAAATTTTCAATTAAAATTTAGAATTTTTCACTTTTCATAAAAACATTAAACTTTTTTCTGAAAAATTCCAAAAATTCAACCAAAAAAATTATTTAAATTTTTATTTCAAATAAAATTGTTTTATCAAATTGAATTTCTAATATTGTGAAAAATTAACTTTTTAATGTTAACTAATATAAATAATAAATAACAGTTTTGATATTAAAAAATTTTCAAAACATAAAAATTCTCTGAAAAAAAATAAATAATTTTCATATAAATATGTTTTATATAAAACCAATACACTAAAATTTAAATAAACTATTAATTTTAGGACCAAGATGTTGATAAAGGTAATTGTTTTCATCTATTTTAATATATTTTCATGAAATACCACGAAATATTAAATGATATTGGAGAAAAAATGAAATTAACATCACATTATATTTGGAGAAAATTGTATTGACCATCATATTCCTAGAATAAAACTCAAAATTATTGAAATGGTCAATCATATTGTGGAATAATATTTCTAGAAGTTAAATCACATCATACTCATTCAGAATTATGTTTGAATGGTGTTATCACAATGAAGAGAATACGTGTCTTCATAACTAAGATTTAAATCTTATGATGCTTTACTATTTTTAATTTTTCACAAATAATATGTATGTTTGAATCATGTGATAAAATCCTGATGAAACAATGGGGAGGATGAGTGTTTAAAATTGTAACCAGATTAATCATTTTTGCGTGAAAAAAAAGGGTTTGGAGATCATATTCAGACATATCATAATCATCCCAACCCTGTTTAGGATGAGCAGGATAGAAATATGTTTCTAGAAGAATTTGAAGGAACAATGCATTCTATTATAAGATTGAAGATTCTAAATATATTCTCAAATAAATTCATAATAATAAATAAATCATTATAAAATAAAATTTGTAATTGTAGGAAGGTTCAAATATTTATGATATTTACACAAATCCATTGTATTCAGTGTACCATCGTATTCAAGAAGAATGTTTTTCAATAATACTGATGGTAATGGAATCATGTTGATGACTATACAAAACAAAATTTCACAGACCGGTCAACAATGTAGTCAACCATTTAACATTTTTGATTGTGTTGTCAAAGGCATGGCCTAAATCTCGATGACTCAAATGTTATTTGAAAAATGTGAGAAACCGTAGGTAGTTGTTTTCAGTCATAACAAAATCCAAAATATATAAATCCTCATATATGTCTTTTATGTGTATGGTATTGCGAATATAATATAATAATTGTGATTTGATTTGAAATACCTTTATCAATTGGTTCAAGGACAATCGTATTGGATTTGATACTTATTCATCATGTTGATCATAATGACAAAATCTTTATAATAATTGAAATAAAACTTTTTCCTGTAAAGAATTTTAGAAGAGATATAATGGAAATAACAATATGTATGTACAAAGGGGAAGCATGAAATTCAAATAATATTTTTTCATTATTCAATTTCTATAAGAGAACCAGAATGAAGAATCAGAATAGATTTTGTGAAGAGGTTGAATGATGCATATTTCTTCATGTATATTCTTGGTAGGAAACCTAATAATGATGATATCATATTGATAAAATCATATTATGAAATTAGGATCATATTGGTTGTGGGAATGAATGTCTGTAGAAGAGTTGATGTTGTTGAAGCAGATTAAAAAAGAAATGAGAAGCATAAATGATGTCAAAAATTCATCAGAAATTCAAGGATACATGAAAATTTAGGTAATTTGTATGATAGGGAATGTTTTTATGATTCCCACCCAAAAAAAAATTATGGTGAGTATAAAATGGGTGATGTACATCATATTTCTCTCATAATGAAGAATTGTTCATGAGATGTGATTTATTCTCCAAATTTCTTTCAGGATATTAAGTAGTTTCTAGATTTTTTATTTCTTAAATAATTTTTTTCTTGATGGATGTTGAAGGAGAAGAGAAAATATCAAAAAATGTTCATCTGATCATCGTATCCATATTATTTTTGTATTCAACTTTTCATCATTTTTATCTGGTTATAGTATTGGGTAGAATTTATGTATTTTCATTTTCGTACTAAAGCGGAATGTGTTCATACATGTCCCGTCAATATTATAACATCATCTTATTTTTCAAATTGATCATTTGGACTTGGACAATCATATTGGTTAGTTAGGATGAGAGATTTGTATTGGGATAATTGGACTAAAAATAGAATTCGAGTTTTATATCAAAATTTTTTATGTTCTTACCATCATCTGGGTAATAATTTGATGAACTATTTTCAGAAAAATACAATTTTTTCAAGATGAAAATAATTACACTAATCATGTTTTGTTACAATAAAATTGAAATTCAGAATTTTTTCTAGAAGGATCAAAAACAGTATGGAATATTTCACATAGTTCTTGATGAGTTTAAGGTTATATCCTACTCATTTTATTCCACAAAAATAAATTTTATTATTGTGTATTTTCTAGTATTTTATCACATCCAAAACACACCAAGGGTGTAGCTAATCTTATTGAATAGTGAACATTGTATAACATGTGTTCTTGTGGATGTTTGTGTGATTTGTTTGAAGAGGGAAAGAAATATTTAATAGGAGGTGAATGTTGTTTCATTTTAAATGAAACATAAAGGAAAATGTTATCGTTGATTTTCCCATCCACCTCAAACTGACACAATTTTTTTAACTAAGCACTTCCAACAAGTATCAGAGCGCAGGATCCCTGTAATTTTTTTTTCTAATAAACAATTTTAATTGTGTGAATAGTAAAGGTATTCTGTTATTTTTATGGTACATATTATCATATCTTGAAGGATATAATGTTTCCTTATCTTATGTCTATTGGATATGACAATATTGAATATGCAATAAATGGATTTCCTCTTTTTGATTATAATTTTCCTCTTACATCAATTGAAAATTAGAATATTTAGAATTATGGATGTGGCATGAATGATTTATTATCACCACCTTATGAAAGTTAATTCCTAATGATGAAAGGAGTATCCTCAACCAAAGATATATGGGTAAAATATAAAGACATATATAAATCCCATATAAAGGTGAAGATGGAAAAATTAAAAATATGGTGACTAATGTACGAATATTTGAAGATGGGTAAATACGAATCCATTGGGTACTACTTTACTTGAGTTAATGGAATTTTAAACCCTATTAGTTGTCTTCATGAATATTTCAATGATTTTATAGTTGTTGAAATTATTTTGGGAATCCTTTTTGTAAAGTTTGATGCAAAATTTTCATCACTAGAAGACATAGATCCTGAAAAATTATTTCAATATAATTTTAATAGCACTCTCAATAAATAAAAAATAATAAGTGAGACAGCTATGAAATTTCATGAAACAGTTTATAGGGAAATTTCATGCAAGGTTTGTATAAAAGAGAATTCAATGCATACTTTTATTAAAGACAAAGATAGTGAATTGATTCAAAAATTGAGGTATGTATAAACATTGATGAGGTATTATCCTTGTTTTATAAAAATGTTAATAAATGTAATGGGAAACAAAAAGTGAAACATCCATTGAAATGTTTTGAATACAAATTCCTTTGGTATTCTTTGGCATATTTACCTCAAAGAATGAAAGAATAGAATAGTGATGATGAAGATATAAGGCCATGAAAAAATCATGGAAGAAACAAAGAGAACACGAAAAATCGTATTAGATTGTTAGTGATAGAAAATTCTCTAAATCCAAAAGAAGAAGTTTCATATCTAATGTTGAAGAAGAAGAATTTACTGATGATGAATCTAAAAAATATATTGATTAATGTATTGATAATATGTTTATTGAAACATTTATTTAGGAAGAATTTGGAAATATTATTTATAAATAAGGAGAAACACAACATGAATATTAAATAGAAGAATAGTTGAAATAATTTCTAATAATGATTCGAAAAATTGAAAAGAAGAACAAGAATTTGGAAGATGGTTTTTTCAAATAAAAAAATCATGACTGTATTCTTGATGAGAAACATATGGTGGTGAAATAAATTGATGATTTGAATAAATCACTTGAGAAATTTAAAAATTCATAATGTGTATCTCGATGTAAAGCTAATGGAAAAGGAATATGTGTGGGAACATGTTCCAAACAATTGTATATTTGAATAGATAAATACAACTTCAAAAACTGTATTTCTAAATTTTGTGGAAGTTATCCAATGTGAAAACCTAAGAATGGTCAAAAAAAAGTTATCGTCAATAATTGAGAAGAAATATGGATGTTTTTTCACTAAACATGAGGGTTATGTAATGTATGTTCCCAAAACAAACAATTCTCAGAATTCCAAAGTCTCTAAAAACCCTAAATCCAAAAATTATAAAAATGGAAAAGTTTCTAATAATTATGTTTTCCATATGGAAGAAAAGATTAATGAAGATTCGAATTTCGAATATAAACATTTTTTATTCAAATAAGAAATACATTTAGGTATATGGGAAATATATTAAAAATACTGATAAGTATAGAAGTTTCAGAGGAAAATACTCTTACTATGGATACTATTATTTTTTTTGGTGGATCTGAAAACATGGAAAATTTGTGTTGGTTCAGTAAAAAATAATATTATTCAATAAATTACGGAATGAATAGTTTTAGGGGGAGCCAATATCATAAAATAAAGAAGTATTGGAATACTGTTTTGAATAAACCTGAAAAGGATGGTGTGAAACTACAAAATAAGTTCCAACCACAGAGAACAATTTTTGAAATATTTGAACAACCTAGAAAACATGAAGAAGTTTGTCTTTTATTGGTAAAAAAAATACGTTTCTTAATAATTCTAAGAATATGAATGTAAAGGCTAAAAAGGAAGAGAAAATTATGATTTCATTGAATCTACTCTAAATGAAACAGAATCTGAATGAAACTAGATTTTAAATAGTGGGTTTTCTTCTCATATGAGAGAATATTCTAGGTTTTTTAAGAATATAGATGATTTTAATGATGGAATAGTGACATTTTTAAATGATCAATCACTGAAAATCAGTGGTGCTGGACCAACCATAATTTCAAAAGAAAATTCCAAATCTTAGAATGATTTGTATGTTAAAGGATCGAAACACAATTTTATAAGATTTTAACAATTATTTGATTAGGGTAACAAATTTATATTCAGAATATAAGGCCTTTCTTATGAAAATTGTTTACTATTGAATGATATTTACAAGAGGCCAATGTATAATGGGAAACCTGTTTTAAGTTGTTGGAATACAAAACTCATGTTACTTGAGTATGGTGGAACTGAATCAATTATAGCCTAAAATGTAGGAACACATGTGTTAGAGAAACATGATAAATTTATCAATGAGTTATAGTGTCTGAGACAATCATCATTTAAAAAAAAGAATAAATTGGTGTTGCACTATTTCCTAGAAATGAAATATTACAAACACAGTTCATAATAAAGTTTATATTTGTTAAAAAAGTCCCTAGAATTGATTCATTTTTATCGGGCTAATGAAAAAAAACAAAAAAATGGATAAAATTGATTCATCACATTAATTTATTATTTTACTAGCATTACATGTTTTATGAATATGAAACATAAATCATATGCTCTGAAAATGTTTAAGATATTCATAAGGAAAGCCGAAGAGGAATGTAACTATTCAGTAGAGAAGTTCATAACCGACAATGGAGGTGAATACAGAAGTGAGGATTTTGAGTTTTATCAAGATAAGAATGAAATTTTTCCTTAGTTTATATCACCATACACTCCTCAACAAAATGGGGTTTCTAAAAGAATGAATAAAGGATTAGTGGTAATGGGAATAACAATGTTAGTTGAACAATGTATTTCTTTTTACTATTGGAGGAAATCCATGAGCACTATTATTTATAATTAAAACATCTGTTTCTAGAGACGTAATTTAGATTAGAATCACTTAGAATTGTATTTATGGGAAAAATATAATATTCAAAACATAAGTTATTTTCAGGTGTTCATGTATTATAAAAAACATTGGTGGATAGTATGGAATGTTTGTGAATAAAGGTTACAAAAGAATCTTTCTTGGGTGTGATCCAGATGGAAGAGGATTCATATACTTGAGAAAAGAAATATGAAGAATTTTGTAATCTATTGATGTAAAATTCATTGAATGAAATGATATAGAAAATGATATTTAGGATGGTATGTATGTTGAGCACGATGAAGAATGTTTTGATAAAAATTATGATTAGGATATAGAATATTGACATCTTATTCCAAAATAAGAATTTGAATAAGTTATTTCTAGTGATGAGGATGAATATTGAAAATATCATCCTAGGATGAGGAATAAATTTGAAGCTAAAATTATAATTGGGGATCAACATGAGAATATTCAAATAATATCAACAAAAAATGATATTACAAAAACTAGGTTGTATTTAAGAGTGGTGTTGAATTATGTAAATGAAGTATTTGAGTATTCAGAATAGGTTTAGGCCATGACTAATGACATGGATTAGATTAAAAATAATGGTACGTGGGAACTCATACTCAATCCATATTGAAAAAACTATATTTTCATAATGTGGGTTTTTCAGATCAAGATGAATGAATAAGGTTATGTGATAAGAAATAAAAAATGTCTAGTTTGAAAAGGGTATTCACTTATTGAAGGTATTTATTTTGATGAAACCTTTTCTATATTTTCAATAATCTAATTAATCAAAATTGTTTTTTCTATTGGTGCACAATATGGTTAAAATACCATTCAAATGGATATTAAATCTGCATTCTTGAATGGTGTTCTTGATTATTTGTTTTACATTGAATAACCATGTGTATTTTATAAGGAGTAATTAATGTTATGTATGAAGATTGAAGATTTATTTGAATGGGATAAAACAGGCTCTAAGGAAATGTTATTAAAAATTTGATTAATTTTTAAGGAACATGAGTATTAATAGAGGAAGAGTTGATAAAAATATTTATATCCAATAATTCCAATATTATTCCATAAACATAATTGTTTATATTGATGATATTATATTTGATGGGAATTATTACAAAGTGTTAAAGATTTTATGAAGAGAGGAAAAAGGTATTTATAATTTCTTTTCTAGGGGAAATGAAATACTTTCAAAGGTTGCAATTTTTACCAAATGAGAAAGAAAGTTTTCTTTCTCATTAAATATATATTAGGGAGCACTTTAAAAGGTATGGTATGGAAAACTCAAAAACAAATTTCCAAGCCGATTTCAATGGGAACAGAGTTGAATGAGATAGAGAATGAAAATAAATTCATCCAAAAGAATTTCAATGATAATTAAAAGATTGATGTATTTGACTACCTCAAGACACACAGTTTTTTATTCTACTACTTTATGTGCCGTATTTAAGAGTACTCCTAATGAATCATATTTAATTACACAACAAATGATTCTCATATACATTAAAGGAAAATAATTCAAAGTCAGGTATGAAATCTCAATAAATATTGATTTGTTTTTCTGTTCAGATGCTGATTGGGTGTGAAATGATGATAACAGAAGATACACATCTGGTTGAGTAATCTTTCTATGAAAAAATTGTGTTAATTGGAATTCAATGAAACATAAATCATTAAATATTATTATAGCTGAAACTGAGTATATTGCTTCCACTCAAGCTACTACACACCTTTTTTGGAAGAAAACAAAATTATAATATTTACATGTTATAGTGATGTTACTGTTTCTCTTGGGTTACGATAATAAAATTACAATAAATCTCTCTAGGATTTTCATTCAACATTCTTGTTCAAAACATTTTGATATAAAATATCATTTTATCAAAGAGAATGTGACGATGAATGAATTTAAGATGAATTATGTAACGACATCAGAACAAGTTGATGAAAATTTCCAAAAAAACATTACCAAAGGAATCATTTTATAAATTGATGTTACCAAGGTAATCGAACCTCTTTATCCTCAAGGTTAAGGTATGATTGTTTCCCTCAATCTAATATTACCTTTTTATATTGTTGTTAGGGGAGATATTTCAATTGTTTCATAAATAATTCCTCATAAATGAATGAAAAAAAGAGGGAGTTGTGTGTAAGATGTGTATTTTGGATTTTATGTTTGTGAACTATTCTAAAATTTTGTTGGAGTGGTTGTAGAAACAAATTTTTTTATTCAAGGAAAGGTGAAGAACCAGAGAGATAAAGACAGAGGAAAATAAAATATGTGAAACTTTTCATAATGATATTTTTGGAAAGTGTGATTTTTCTATCAATGATTTTTTTTCTTATAATGAGTTTGATCACATGGATTCATAATTCACGATATATAATACATAGCTTAATGATTTTATGTTAATTGATTTATGAAACTTGGTTGGAAACAAAAATGAAATGGAGAGATTTTTAGGACCTTGCTTAAGATAAAGGTGATATTTTTCAGAAGTTATCTTCTATTATCAAGATTGAGTTTGAGTGTATAAAGGACGTTTGAGAAGAAAGGAAAATCACTTCGCTTTGTATTTGGTGAAAATTAGACTGACCATCACATTCACTTAATCAGACCCATAATGCCTAAAAATTTAAATCGTATTGAGGAAGAATATTACTGGATGTAAATGGTCATCAGTTTAACCTTGAATCCAGTACGAATTGTTTGATCATAATTTATATAATTGGAGTCTCAATTATTATTCTTTAAATTTGAAGATTATTTTTTTATATTTCTCACAAATCATAAGACTCTTTTATAACTTTTGATATAAGAATGATGAAATAAAGTCAAACAAGAAGGGTTTCCCATCACCCTAAAATTAATAGTATGTGGGTGGAAAGGAAGAAAGGATGATTGTGATCATATTTAGAATGATTTTAGTCATTCTAATTGTATTCAGACTGAGTAGGAAAGAATGGTTTTGCTGGAGGAATGGGGAGTCACAATTCTTTCGATTGCAAGACCGATGATGTTAAAGTTTTTCTCAATTGTATTCAAAATCATAGATAAAATCATGATACAAGCAGAAATTTAGAATTTAAGGAAGTTCCTGATATTGAATTAAGAGACATCGGTGCATCATATTTGGCATTCCATCATATTTATAAGGAATGGTTTTCAACAATACGGACAGTATAGGAATTGAGTTAAAGGAGATACAAAACACAATGACAGAGACTAATCAACAATGTACTAATCCATTTTTTATTGTTCATTGTGTTTTAAAAGGTGTGGATTGAAACCTGAAAACCTAAAATATTTGTGAAAAATGTGAGAGATTTAATGTAATGGTTTTCAATTAGACAAAAATCCCAAAGATAGTGGTCTTTAAATAATAAATTTTATGGGTATTTCATTTGGAAGAGAGGAAAAAAACTATGATGTTCTTTGAAAATACTTTATCAAATTGTTGAAGGATTGTCATATTTAAGTCGATATTGATTCTTCATTTTGATTGAAATAAAAAATTCAGTATGGGAATATAAATCGTATATTCATTTTACTGAATTTTAGAAGATAGATGATGGAAATAAATGGATGAATTTCAAATGACAAATCCTGAAATTTGAAGAAGTTGTTTTGATTATTAAATTGGTACAAGAGCATCATAATGATGAATCAGAATAGAGTTTCCAAAGATGATGAAATATTCCAATTTATTCATATATATAATTAGTAAAAAACATCATAATTTGGAAAACATATTGATAAAATCATATTGGGAAATTGGAATAATAATTCTAATTGGAAATAATTTATGAAGAAGAGTTTATGTCGTGGAAGCTAATTAGGGAAGATTTTAGAAGAATCGATAAGCATTGAAGATAACATAACTGCACCCAGAATTCGAGGATACATGGAAATTTGGGTTTTTTTGAGCTGTAATGTTTGGATCATTCCTTCAAAAATGATATTTTGTGCTAGTATAATGGTGATAAGTACATCATACTTCTATGAAAAATAGAGTTATGTTCACATGAAGAGAGAAAAGCTCTAATTTTCTATGTAGAGAATAAGTGGTTGTCAGATTGTGTATTTCTTGAAGAAGTGTAGATAGATTGAAGTATAAGGGGAAGATAACAGATTAAAATATATTTTGGTGATCATCAAATCCAGCCAATTATCTTATTCGGGGTGTCATTATATTCATATAGTTATCTTCTTGGGACGTAATATCATTTTGGAATTTCTAAACTGAGCAAGAAAGTGATTAGAATTATCTAAATTGTATTTTTTTACAATAATATTTATAATATTAAACATTCAGATTGGAAAAATTGTATTGACAAGTTGGACAGGGAGAATCATATTTGGAGAATTTGACTAACAATTAGATATGAGTGTTATTTCAAATTTCATGAAGTTATTAACTACTTCTAGGTATGAATGTCTAGAATTTTTTTTCAAAACAATAAATTTGGGTATGGTTAAAATAATAACATTTAACATTGTTGTTAATGAAAAATTATATTACATAATTTGTACTCAAAGAAGCACATTCACTTTTGAATAGTTTACATAATTCAACACCAGTGTATGGAGATATCTGACTTGTTGTATTCCACACAAAATGAATTGTTTTAGAGAGGATTTTGTGGTACTGAATCATTTTAAAAAAAACTAAGGAAATAAATATTCTTATTTAATTGTGAACCATATAAATACTTGTATTTCTATAGATTTTATAAGTTGTTTTTAGTAGGGATTAAATTTAACAAGAGGAAATTGTTATATAATTTCCAGGAAAATATAAAAGAAAATTACATCAATGATTCAACCATCTTACCATCATTGATACAATTATCATGACTGGTTATTCTTCATTTATTACTATTAATATCTCTATTTTTAATAAATACGTTATAATTCTTGAATTTATATAATTATATTAATAATATATCATGGCTTTGTTGAAACTCAGTGTTTCTTATACCACAAGATAATATATAGTTGTATGTACCACATGATTTATATACTGTTCTGTGTAATGCAATCCATCATAGAATATTAATTTATTCAAAAATAGTAATAATTCATAACTACTCATATTGTTAAATTCATCCCACATAAAATAAATTTCACCCTATAAATTCTTCATTATGATACATACAACGGATGATACTGCTTCATCATTATATCCTGAATATTCAATCTAGATTCCTCAAAATAGTGGGTTTCTAACAAAACATTGACCATGTCAGTGTCCTTATATTCTATAACTTTATTTCTATGATCTATAATATCCACTGGGTGTTCCTCACATGAATTATCTTTCAACAGTGGTATGAGAGACATTCATGTGAAGGGTTAGGTATGTAATTCCTATAGAGAGATACATAGAGCACACTAGGGACATGGGATAGGATTGGATGAAGTGAAAGAGATAGAATACCATACTCATATGATCCTGAATTTCAATGGGACCAATATACATATGGATTAGTATTGTTTTATTACAAGATATTTTTTCTTTATTCCATGGAAAAATACATATAAACAAATGAAAAAAATAAAATTCATGAACATTATGTTGATTAACATCATGAATTATCTATCGACTTCAGGATTCTTTTATTTTCTTATGAATAGATTTAACATTCTCTACTATTGTATAACTTATCTAAGGTCCCAATAACATTCTTTCTCTAACATCACTCAAGAACATTGGATGTCTGAATTGATTGTCATAATGGGATTTATAATAATACAAATGAATACTTTAATGAATGATATTATTATAATAAAAAACAACTAGAGTAAGGTGTTGATCCAAAATACCTTTGAAATTTAAAGAACAGGATCTCAAAATATACTCTTGGGTGTGTATTTTTCATTCAAAATGTATATAATTCAAGTGTTGAAATGTTTTACAACAACACAACTATATATCAAGACCTTCATGGTGACTTCTCTATAACATTTAGAAAAACCTATTCTCTCGATCATATAAAATAAAATATGAGACTCAATGAATTATTACAACATCCATAATGTGTATCTTTGAAAGGTGATCTGGATAAAATTCTTCTCAGACAGTGATTATGATTTTAGACCTAATATGATGATCCAATACATAAAACATACCAATATTTTCATTAGATATTTTGGGGAGTCAAGTGTCAATATCCAAGGTTATGTTATCTTATTATCATTATGGCATGGATAATCGATCCAACATCCTATAATAAGTCATTATTTCATCCTAAACATCATAGAATAACATCCACCATGATATTAACATTGCGATATCTCTACTTCCAGTCCATAATATATAATTTTTGAATAATGTATATAGATTCATACTCCTCAGATGAATAGAAGATGAAGAGATATTAGTTTCTTCTAAAAAATACTTCTTTAACTACGGTATGAATAGAACCCTTACATGGTTATTGAATCATTTCATTCATTCATGGCCAAGGTAAAAATTCAAAAACATTTCTATCAATATTTTGTAGATATATATAATCCATATATAGTGCTATAATATAAAGAAATGATATATGGTTTATCATTAAATTGAGAAAGATAAGATTTCATCCCTTTATTCAGGAATTCCAGATCCATTCTTTTCATATCCAAAAAAATTGGATCCTTTTATATCCCCATCAAAGATATGATAAAATGATCCTTTTAACTCAAATCATTGGGAACCTTGTTGGTTTTCTCAGGGTGGTACTGTATTGAGAAGTCTATATATTTAATCATATCTAACTATATTCTATAACACATATTCAATTCCTTCTATTTGAATATATAATTTTAAATTTTATGATCTATATATGTATCTCACTTTTCTATGTAATAATGATGTGTTTATTTTTTTTATTGAAAAAACTATTTCATCTAACTCCAAATCATTGTTTTTTATAATTCTGATTCCGACCCTTCAATTTTATTGATTAATAAGCTATAACTATGTAATTATACATAAAAAACAACCAAATCCCTTAATTTATGATTCAATATATATTATAAACACTTCTCCCCTTTATGTTAATGTATGAATAAGTTCAATAACAAATTTTCCCTTCAGTTTATTGAAATTTTTCTCACATTCATCTTCCCAGAGGAAGATGAATCACATCTATGTTAACATGTTGAGTTGATTACATAGTCAGATGAAATTATTAAAACACATTCAACAATATCCAGCTATAAAAAGAAAACTACTGATCTAAGTCACCATTGTTAGTCTGGGCCAACATTCAATACCGTCCTTCTTTGATGTATATACTGATATACCCTCTCTTGATAATATGTTACTGAAAAATAAAATCTATATTAGTTAAAATTAAAACTTTTTGAATTTTAAAAATAGTAACTCTTTTCTTATGGTCACTCAAATAATACTCAACTAATATTCATTCTCTAAGTTACTTATTAAATAGATAAAAATATTTTATATAAAGACTACTAAAAACTGATCAATGTAATTTATAAAGAATGTATTCATTAAATCCATTAAGATAGAAGGGATATTAATAAGACTGAATGGAATTAAAATATATTCTTACTCACTATACCTTGTATATAATTCCATATTTGGTATATCCTCATTTTTAACACTCAATTATTGATATCCTGAATGAAGTTCAATCATGGAAAATTATCGTGCTCTACACAGTTGATCAAAAAAGTCATCAATATTGGTAGGTTTATAGTTGTTTTAAATTTTGAACTTGTTCAGCTCCCAAAAATGGGTTCATTATCTCATCATTCTATCATTATTTTTAACAAAATAATTGGTCCACGCTAAGGTGAAACACCTTTCTAAATGAATCCTTTTTCAAGTTTGTCCTATAGTTTAGTATTTAATTCCTAAAACATAGTCAGGGCCATTATATAGTGAGTATTTGATGTAAATGGGGTATTTGTTATGAGATCTATTGAGAACTGAAGATCACATTTTTATGGAAGATTATAAAACACTTCTAAAAAGTAATAACCGAATTCACACATAATAGGCATATCATTGAGGTTTAATTTCTCTCAACCCATATAAGATAAATAACCCTTTTTAATGGTTATTATGACACAAAAAATGGATGTTATATCCATCAAATTAATAACTTATTTTCGTTGAATGACAATAAATGGTTGGTTTGGAATATCATACATGACTTCCCATCCTAGACAATTTATATGGGATTTATGTAGAGAAATGAAATAAATTCCCCAGATGAAATAAAATTCATCTAGGGGAATAATTATAGAGTCCCTAGACTTTAAAACATTAACATTAAATAAATTTTCATTAACACGTAAACATTATACAAACAGACACCAAAATAACATAGTTGGAAAAGTGTCTTTGGAAACATGGAAACCTAAAAAATGGTACATATATGAGCTACATCATCTCCCAGGAGGTTCTTCTTGAATATGACCCTTCTTAGAAATATCTAACATAGTACATTTTAACCTTACATGGGGGAAAGGAAACACAAAAGGGGTGTGATCAAATTCTCAGCATGAATAAACAAGATGAACATGTAATCATAAACATGAGTATAAGGGTATGAGAAAGTCGTCCTATAAATATTATATCGTACCCTACATATCAAATATCATAACATAAATAATGGAATAATGAATGGAAGTTCATAAGACATAAATAATTTGAAATAAATTGAATAATCTAGGAAATCATAATTTAGGAATAAGATATGTAATTGTGAATAACACATAAAAATATAATGACTTCCCTAGTTTCCAAGGCATCACTGCCACGACCATCTTAATAGAATGGTTCCCTACCCATAACATTATAGTAGTCATGTTTCACTCTCGTGGACATCAAATTATCATGATTCACTCCTCATGACATCTTAGTAGTCATTGTTCACTCCCATGTATATAATATTACTTGAGTTTCACTCCAAAGACTATCTTAGTCACTATCATGAGATATAAAAGATTACCAACTACACTGGAGTGAGATATAGGTCCTACCCATAACATAATAAAATCATTAATTCATGTTGCACTAGATCATAAATAAATATATCATCACCCGTTAAATGAAATGGGTATCATAAACATGTAAAAATATCACAACCTCTGGAAAAAGACATGTTTCTGTTTCTTTTCATCATAAACATAACCTGTGAAAGAGAAATGTATTTCATATATTTTGAACCAATGAAGGAGTTATGAATTTTTCAAAGACCATGAAATTAAGAATAACCCATTGATAAAAAGGATATGAATAGATATGGTATATCATTTACTAGAAGATAATTAGTAACATAAATATGTGTCATATTCAATGGAAAATAATTTTGAAATATCCTCTAAAACATTTCATTAAGAAAATATCCTTTCATATTTGAAAAATGCTTTTTATTACTTAAAACCATTTTAAAAACATTTTCTTAAAAAATAACTTGAAATGTTTGAAATAATTTATAAATAATTTTTACATGTAATTTTATAAATTAACAATCAATACATTATAATAAACATTTTCTATGAAAACAGATTGGAAAAATATAAAAAAACATGAAATCATTTTGAAATCATTTTTTCTAGAAAAATTATAAATGAATTTTGAAAGCATTTTGAATACAATTTCATTGAAAATAATTTTAATACATATAAAAAGAGCCATAAAAGGTTATTAAAACCATATGTCATGAAAACATATAAAACAATATTGAAAATGTTTTGAAAACCATTTCGTTGAAAATAAATTTAAAACATATAAATAGAGCTTGGAAACATTTTGAGAAATATTTTTCGTGAACGTATCTTTGAAAAAAATAATATTTTTAAAAAATAATAAATTTTTGAAATCCTTTTTCCATTAAAATATTCATCAATTATCTTTTGAAGTCATTTTTAAAACATTTTTGAAAACATTGGTTTTGAATATAATAGATTTCTGACCAAAGAGAGAGACGATCAGATTTCACATAAAAATTTGTATTAAGTACAAAATAGTGGTAAAATGGTTATAAAAATTGATGATATCATCAGTAATAAATGGATAAAAAATCAATATTCTTGAGAGATGGATAAAAATATTTCATCAAAGAAAGCATAAACAGAAACAATTTCAGAAAGCGATGAGATTGTCAAAATAAATTCTTATAACTCGATAACATCAGGTATTAATCTCCTTGTAAGAATGTGAATTGAAATAAAAAATAAGATATCATGAAATGAATGTTCATAATTATAAAACTTGGAAAATTTAATTACATACACCTTGAAGATCATATTAGGTTCATAACTAAACCAGAATCCCAAATAAGGCATATCAAGACAAAACTATTTTACCGATTTATTATCTTTTGAATGCTAAACCGCATAAATGAAGGATCATAAAATGTATATGTGAATATACATAAATTTAAGAACAATATACATAAAATACAATCACGGTTAGTACATACACCCCACACAACGTAAGAGTCACGAACATAGCTTTTATCTCACAGAAATTAAAAGTGAGATGAAATCATTTACCTTGTGTCTTGACTCTCTCCAAAATCATAAAATATTCCTCTATAGTAATTATTAATTTATTATAAATCATTTAAATAAGATTAATCGTATACATTATACCATATCTGGTTTTATTATGACTTTATATTACCCACTTGTTAATGATCCAACGTAAACATTTCCCTTCAGGTAAAATTTTTTATGTTCTTCACACATGTTTTTATTTGTTAAATATTTGTTTCGTATAAATATATCATGAGTCCATAATGTAAAACATTGTATAAATATCTGGTATATTTAGTATTTTTTTATTATTATAATCTATATAATATAAGAGTATGAAATGGAGTACACCATTCCAGGAGAGGGCAAGTTGTGTGTATGCATTAAAGTATGTAAATGAAATATTTATATATATATATATATGTATACATATATATAAGATTATTACATTATAATTAATGTATATTTTATATATCATATAATTTCAAAAAACCCTTTCATAATACATTCCATTTGGTGTTTAAACAAATCACATCAGTTTGAGGGGGTGGTAGTCCACACTTCCTCAGACGAGATTATAGTATTGACATCGATGGGAAAGTAATGATATGTGTATTGTGAAGTGAATATATAAGCCTAAATACATATTAAATAAAATAAATTACATATTTATATACATTTTCCATCATAATGGACATAATTATTGGTGGTAAATAAAAAATGAACTATCATCATTTCATGTGACAGCAATTCACCGAACATAGAAATAATATGTTCGATATCCTATATATGGAGGTGTGTGTAATTGTAGTTTGAACCGTTTTTATAAAAACATATAATTATATTTAGAATACTGGTTTTTACACAATAATGTTATAAAGATAGTAGAGGGGGTGAAGAAGTGATATAAAGGAAATGAGTTTGACAGAATACATTACCTCTAAATTGGTAACTCCATTTCAATGGAGCCAAAACGATTCCTTGAAATTATTTCTACACAAAATAATACATCAAGGTATAAGGGAGGATTTATTTTGAGTGTATTTGGGAATATCTTATGAGATATTTAATGTTTTGAAAGGTGTGTGTAATGGGTAGATGTGGTGGCCTTTTATAGTGAAGGAAAATGACTCATTTGAAATATTTCAAAACTAGTTAGCTATGAACATGTGATAACCAATAAAAGACATAAAAACCCTAAAAAACTCAATAATATAAGATTTATATTTTAACTATAGATTTCGAATTGGTTTTGGAAAATTGGAATGGTAATTTGGGACCTTAGTTTTATGTTTTAGTTTCTTATTATGATTAATTTGGCCACAACTGCTATGATTAATTTTTATCACTATTACTTATGATTTTGGTATCAAATTTACTCGAAATTATTATAATATAATCATTAGACTTAATAAAATTATTTATATTTGATTTTTTAAATTTAATTCACATTTGTAAAAAAAATTATGATTAGTGTTAATTATACAGATGGGACGAAAGAAGGAGGTTTTAAAATAGGAAAAAGATCAAATGTTTGTTAAGATCTTATATTTAGTTTCAAAGTAAAATTGATAATAATGAATTACATTGTATTAATATATTAAATATTAATTTAATTCAAAAATAAAGCATATTTATAATAACAATTATCAGTAATAATTAATTAGACAAAAAGGAAGTTTTAACTTATATGTAGTATTTTTCACCATTCGTTAGAAAATCTAGTTTTATAGAAAAAAAAATTCTCACCCGAGGATAATTTAAATTTTTCATATTTCAAATTGAAGATTATATTATCAAATTAAATTTCTATTTTTTTATGAAATCAATCATATTTTTAAAAATCAGTCAATTCATGAAAATGGAATTTTTATCATAAAATGACATTGACAAAAATCACATTATTCATTATCAATATGTTTTATTTATATAAAACAAATGTAAAAAATATATGAATTTTTTTAATTACAAATCATAAAACTATTTTTAATTCTTAGGTTATAATTATCTCATTTGATTAATTATATATATAAAAAATATGTTTCATATAAACTCAGTGTTGTATTCATCGTATGCAAAGTCAGTGTTGCTTGTAGTGAATTCCAAGTAAGTATTGCATGTAGTGAAATCCAAGATAGTATTTCATGTGAATGGAATTTTTGAATTATTATATATATATATATATTAATTTAACTATTTATAGATTCATGTGATATGAAAAATATCAAAAAGATAAAATAATTTGGAAACAAATAATTCACAGAATCTTTGGGTGTTATATTCTACCCCCCTTTAAATGAATATCTCCCTATAAGTAATATTGGGTAATAATAGGTTTTATACTTGAATGTTTCATTCATTGAAACTGAATTCATAATAATTGATACTAAAAATTCCCTTAAAAAGTGAAAATTGGAACCATAACTGTTTCCCAATGTAACATATAATTGGGTTTCCATATAAGATAACATAGGATGGGTGTGAAGATTGGACATGGAGGAAAAGTGTAAATATTTATATTGAGTTATTGAGGTCACAATCACAGACAAGTGAACGATCAATAGAAATTTGAGGACCTCAATGTCTTAAATCATTTATGATTCTAGAAGACATGGGTTCAAATGAATTTATGGTATTATAAAAACATTTTTTTGTATCACTTTGAAAACAGTGAGTAATTATTTATAAAATTATATTAAAATAATTTCATTCTTCAGTTGTGCTTTGACCAATTTTTAATACATACATTACCCAATGGAATGAATGTCTAGAAATTAACTCTAATAAAAATTGTAGTATAATTCATTTTTTATTAATATTATGGCCCATCAAATAATAAAGAGCATACCTCCATGTCTCTTGAAAAAATTCCGCATGCATAAATTTATAAAAAAAGAAACACTGATACTTCATCATAAATATTTAATCAACCAAAATAAATATAAATTAAAAAATATATCATTTAGGGTACTGGTTGGTATGAAATATTTATCGTCCTTCGATCATGGGGTAAACCTATGGCCTTTACAAACTTGATTATTTGTCACCCAACATACATGATTCATTTTTTAAAAATTACACTTATATAATATATAATATATATAAATACTTATAATATGTTTCATCACTGATTAGCCTTCCTACAAATGTTTTCAACACAAACTATGTGCAAAAATACTTCCTCTGAAACTTACCTTGAGCTTTTGGTGAACAGTTATCCTTATAACCCTTACAAAGGTGAAAATAGCAAAACATTATAAAGATATTCACATAATTAGATTAAAATACTTTCCCATATATATCAAAAAGCATCTCGTGGTTGTAACATTCCAAACATGTGAATACCCTCATCATATGTTCAATTGAAACATGGTAATAACCTAAATTACTATAAATCCTTTTCAAAATATTTCATGCATCCTTATTCTAAAGAATATTGGATTGAATCCTTAAATCCAAAATTTTTGTATAAATCATTAGTCTTAGAATAACCCACCTATAAACAAGTCCTTACTTAGATCAAATGTAATAAATATTTTCAATTTTACATATTATTATCACATGTATATTTATTCACATGAAATTATCTTATCATAAATAACATATTAAGGGTTAGCTTCACTTATTAAAATTACAAACATTTCATTAAATCACATTACGAGTCCATGGGGAACAATCAAAATAAATGTGAAAATAATGACTGAAAAACATCAGATGAACAATCCTTGTATATTTCATCATTCATAAATTCTAAATCCAAGTACATAAATACATCAACTACATCATCCTTAATCCATTAACAATAATACATCCTTCCAATCACTTATCATCTATAGTCTCATAAACATATGCAATGTAACCATTACTCTCACCACAATGATGACTCCATTCAGGATCTTTCTTCTTGGGACATTGCGGTGTATAATGAATATTTCATTCATAAATAAAACATATAACATTAAAAGAAAACATAGGGAGGCCAAATTTTTAATACATTTTGATAACCACAATATTTATTTTTTCATTTAAGACACATTCATTGACACCTATTTCTATATTCAAACAACCTTCTTGTTCATCTGAGACATTATCTAAGGTGATTCTTTCAACATACTTGAATCAATGGAAACCAAATCTTGTTTCCTCCATGGTATATCTTACTCGAACTCTCATAAAAATATTTCACTCTTTTCCTTGGTGAGTACAAGAGTTGGTTAAAGAAATAATTGTTCATCATGTTCTATAAAAAATTATTAGGAATGATCACGACATATTTCACTCATGTGATCATCCCACTCGACATATCATCAAAAAATATTCCAATAAATTGAATATTGATTTAGTTTTTTCTGGTTCCCACCATTCACTAAATCAATATACATAGTGTTAGCAGTAGTTATCATCGAAGAAATCCATATAGTCATAAAAATAGTTTCTTATAGGATGTAAAAATCATGAAATCATACAAAATCTATGAGTCCTTAGGTATATCATAGGATATTTATTGCTAACATATTTCTAAATCATTTATAGTGGTTTGTGAAGAGTTTATGAATTCCCAAAGTATATCCCCTTGGAGTGTGAAACAATGTATGTAGAAAGGACAGTTTTTTTGTATACTAAACAACACTGATCCAAACAAAAAACAACTTTTTGGAGTTATTTTCCATATATAAATCTTTGCAAGAGTAACGTCCACGTGTTGTATCCAGAAAGGGATTTATTTATGGGAAATCACTCAATCTATCCATTTCCAAAATTCTAGTACTTTTTCCTAAATGTTAACTAATCCTTATAATTATCCTTGGAGACATCCCTACACTTATCCTTATAAGAATAACTAGGGATATCAATAAGGTTTTCTCATAGTATTTTCTAATGGTTAACTATACCTTTTATATGATACCAACTATAACAGAACTTGACCTTCAAATGTTATCATTAAATAACATTTTTGGAATACTTAATCATTATACAAACATACACCAAAATATCATGGTTGGTATAGATCCATTGGAAACATGGACACTTAAACACTATTACATTTTTGAGCTACATGATAACCTAATAGTTTATTCATGACTAGAAATATTCGTAGACGTTTCAAACATATAACATATCATCATAATATTGGGGAAATGAAACATAAAATGGGTGAGATCAAATGCTCCGTAATAGAAAATTTGGGAGACATGTTACTATAATCATGAATATAAGGGTATGAGAATGTGATCTAGTACATAGAATATCATTCCCTAAATATCAAATATAAAAACCGAAATCATTTCTTAAATATTGGAAATTCCAAAAACATGAATCATATGAAATAAATAGCATACGCCAATAAAGTATAAGATACGTATAAGATATGGAATAATGGAAAATACATAGCATATAATGATTTCCATTGCATCGATGGAATCACTGCCAAAACCATCTTTGAAATATGGGTTCACTCCCTATACCATTATATTAGTCATGGATCACTCCCATGTTTGTAAAAGTATCATAAGTCAATCCTCACACCATCTTATTAGTCACGGTTCACTATCATGGCCATCATAGTAGTAAAGGGTCTCTCCCAATACAATTATATTTTATATCATGAGATATAACACTTTACCCAATGCATTTGAGGGAGACATAGGTCCCACCCATCCATAATAATATCAGAAAAAAAGTTCCACAAGATCATAAATAAAAATATCAGAACCCATGAAATGAAATAAGTATCATAAACATGTAAACATATCATAACCTGTGGAAATAGATAGGTTTTATAGTCATTTAATCATAAACATAACTTGTGAAATAGAAACTGATTTCATATCTGTATAACCTGTGAAGGATAAAAAATTTTCACAAAGACCATGACATTAAGAATAAATCATTCTAATAAAGGATATGAATGGATGCTTTAGATCATTTCCTATAAAGTCATGAGTAACATCAAGATATGTCATCTTATATGCTTCTTTTTGAAATAACCACTAAAACTGATTCTTTAGGAAAATAACATTTCATCTTAGAAAACGGGTTTTAAATTCATAAAAACATTTAAAATTAATTTTCTGTAGACATTAACTTACAAACATATAAAATAATTGGGAATATTGTTTTTTTGAAAACATAAAAAATAATATCAAAATATCATAAACACATTTTTCATCGAAAACACGTAAAAATATTATTAAAAAGAGCTTGGAAACATTTTGAAAACCATTTCATTGGAAATAATTTTAAAACATATAAATAAATCATGAAAACGTTTTGAAGAACATTTTTTGTGAAAATATATTTTAAAAATTATAAAGGAATCATTGAAAACTATAAACCATTTTTAAAATCTTTTTTCCAGGAAAATTATCTCTATGGATCTTTTGAAAACGTTTTTTAAAATAGGGTTTTTAAATAAAATAGATTTCTAACCAAAGATAGAGATGGTTACATTTTACCTAAAAACAATATAGTAGGTTCTAAATATTAGAAAATTGTTACTAAAAGTAGAGGATATCCTGAATAAATATAGGACAAGGAAACTCATTAATATTCCTCACATTTGAATCACAACATTCCATCATGGGAAGAAAAATCATAAACAATCTCAAAAAATGATGAGATTGTCTAAATAAATTATTATAAATAGGTAACCTGGTATCATACTATCCACATAAGAAAAGGAAAATTAATGAACCTTAATATATCATGTAAATATGTAGATTCCACATATAACATGTAAAACAGATTTATATACACCCTTATGGAGTATTAAAGTTCATAAAGAAACAAGAATCTAAAAGAAGGGAAATCGAGACAAAACATTTTACTAATGTGGTAACATTTAAGACATATAACCCATGAAATATAGATCATTAAATATATATTTTAGTACCCATAAATATAAGTAAAGTACACATTTAATACTATCATGGGAATTATATACACCACTTAGAATGAAAGAGTGTCGAAAATAGCTTGTATCCCAGATAAATTAAAAGGGAGATGAAACCCCCTTACGATGTGTGTTGACTATCTCCGGACTCATACATTATTATAGTATAATAAACATAAGGTTATTATAAATCTTCTAAAGAATCATATTATTATACATAATACCATATATGGTTTTATTATGATGTTATATTACCCTCTTTTTTAACGATCATATGTTAAAGTTTCACATTAGGTAAATTTCACATTATTCTTCACGTGTGTATAATTTTTTTACAAATTTTGTCCTTATACGTATATCATAATTCCAAAATGTAAACCATGATATACATATTAGGTATATAAATTATATTTTTATTATAAAAATATATGTAATAAGGGACTATGAAATATAATACACCATTCATGGATAATGTAAGCCATACATATACATGACGTGGTTTCCGTCTTTATTTTTGTGTTGAAATAAAGTATGTAAATGAAATATATATATAAATATATATATAATTATTCCAGTTACATGAATATTATATATATATATTATATAATTTCACTAAACCCTTCCTTAATACATTAATTGTGGTGTGTGAATGATTCACATCGCTTTGAAGGAGCAGAAGTCCACACTTCCTCAAAAGAGATTATCGTATTAACACCAAATGAAAAAAAAACAGGTATTGTAAAAGATTTATATAATTTTATGTACAATGTAAATAAAATATATGAAATATATTAATAGATTTTCTATCATAATGGCCACTATTCTTGGTGGTAAATGAAAAATGAAATGCCATCGTTTTGTGAGATAGTAATTCACCAACCCCAAAAATATTATGTTTGATATCCATTAGATGGGGTTTCGTGTAGGTTTATGTCAAAAAACTTGTATAAAAACAAAAAAATATATGTATGACGTAGTTTTTTTACACAATATTGTAATAAATAGTGTGGATTAGGTGAAAAAGTGGAATATAGGAAAAGAGCTTGAGAGATGATGCTAATTATAAATCGGGTAACTCTTTTTGGTTTGTTCCAAAATGATTACTTTAAAGAATTTTAACCAAAGGGTTACGTAAAGGTCAAAGATATCATTTCATGGGAGGATATTAGGGAAGAGAAGAAAATAAATTAAATGGTTTGAGAGGTGTTAGGAATGCGTAGAGGTGATAGTCTTTTATAGTGAAGGAAAAGGACTCATTTAAAATTGTTAGAAAAAATTTAGGTGTGAATCATATTATTACTTAAAAATGACATAAAAACCAAAATACACAATAATGGGAGGTTTATGGACGAAATATGGACTGATATATTGCTTCAGATAAGTGTATTAGTCATTTTTTCCTAAATTTTAATGTTTAGTCCCTAATTAAAATTAATTTGACCTTCACTACTCTAATAAATTTTAATCAAATTTACTAATAATTTGGGTAAATAATATACTTTTTATTATTATAATATAGATATTATACTAGATAAAAGGGTTTATGTTTTATTTTTTGAACGCAATTCACAGAAGCGGTAATATTATGATTAGTGAAAATCCTTCAGAGGAGACAAAATAGTGGGGTTTTAAGGTACGAAAATGGTAAAAACTATGTTATGCTCATAAATTCAGATTCTAAGTGAAATTAATTATAATGAATAAACTTTTATTAATACATGTAATAATTTTCTAATGATACCTTAAAGAATATTTATAACTTCATTTATCATTAATATATAATTAGAAAATATTGTAGTTTTTAACTAAAAAGTAGTATTTTGCATTGTTCATCAGAAAATGTTACTTATAAAAATAAAAAAATTAACCCAATGATAATTTTGACATTCTGGATTAAAAAATAATTTTTATTTTATGAAATTAAATTTCAAAATTAGTTAAAAATTATTTTTATTAGAAAAAATTCGATCATTTAAAAATATGGTATTTTTAAAATAAATGGACATTCCCAAATATCTCACCTGTCATTATCAATATGTTTTATCTATATAAAACATATTTAAACATTATTTTAAAAATATTTTATAGTATTACTATATCTATTTCCAATTTTTAGGTTATTATTATCTCACGATATTAATTATATATATACATAACGATGTTTTACCGAAACTAAGTGTTGTGTGCATCGTACAACAAGTCGGTGTTGCTTATAGTGCAAGCCAAGTCTGTATTGTGTGTAACAAAATAGAATATGGTATTGCGTGTGAATGGAATGTAATAAATATATTATATATATATACATATATAATTGTTTATTGTGTCATGTGAAATGTAAAATATAGCATCTAGCCATTTTATTACAAAACTTTTCATTACATTTTATAACCAGAGGATCTTTAATGTATTGTGTTTTGGAAATCCATAACAATATACATGAAAAAAATGAAAAATTCTTCTAAACCACTTGTAGGGATACATAATAGGTTCATACTACGTACAACTACTGTATCTCATATCCTAGAGACATATATCAAAAGAAAGGGTGAGTAGAATGCTCAGTATGGAAAATGAGTGAAACATTTGGCATGTGATCTTGAGAAATAATAACAAGAACATGATAAAAGTCATAATTTAATGATAAAAGTAAGAATAAGAATATCATAATAAAAAAAAATGAATAATAACCTGAATATGTGGCTACAACTTTTCATTTAGACTGAGATGACATAAAAATTACCAAGGTTATTCACCAAGGTATCGTGAAACTTGTCCTCTCGTGAGGATAATACTTTACCGAATGAATTGGAGCGCTATCAGGGTGCACCATTAATATGTCTTCACTTTCATGTGAGTCACATAGATCATAATAAAAACATTTCATAAATAAACCACAGAGAATGTAATAAATGGGGTTCATCTCAAAATCGTTATGTTTTAAAAGTTCTTAAAATTAAGATCATTTTGATATTTATAAACCATGGAAAGGGAGTGAGGGTTATATGTATGTAAAATCCAAAATAAAATATATAATATTTATATATTTATGAATACCAATAGAAACATAATAGGTCTGGGTATTCACATAAATAAAACAAGAGAATTTCATGAGACAAAGAGATAGAAATTTATAGATGTTGATTATGCAGCATAATGAATATATAACATGGTTTTAGAAAACAATAAAAATAGAGGGTACAAGAGTAACCCACTCCTAAATAAATTATAAAATAGTATAAATATAGAATAAAATGTAGATAAAAACATGGTATTTGAATTTAAATTACATATCACATGAAAAGGAAAGATGAAAGAAAAGAGAAGATGTGATTTATTTTTACGAAATATTTGGCAGCCTAACGACGTCAATTAAAAATTCACAAAATTAATTGAATAGAGCGGAAAGGGTCTCTCAAATATCAGAAATTAAATGTAAAATAAATAGAACATATATGAACATACCCTCAAAAAAACATATGGAAGCTATAAGACATGACATAAAGGAAGTCATGACTTAAAAGGAGGGTGAAAGGATCCTTTACCTTGTAGAGTGACTTCAAAAGCATGAAGGTAGGGACCTTGGGAGGATTGAGGGAACGTTGGGAGGCCTACATGGGAGGTAAGGAGACCATAACTTCGTTGAGGATGATTTTAAAATGAAATGAATGAGAGTAATGGCTTTGTATTTATAGGAAAAGTGACTGAATAAATTATTAATTTCCAAGGGACACCTCATCCATGGTATTTGCAAAACCTTGGGCTTGACCTTGGTATTTTCCCATGGTATTGGCCACATGGGACACCTCATAGAATATAAAACTATTAATAAGTCATCCAGAAAGATGACATGATTATTACATCATAAATGATGTCATTAAACACCCGAAACTCAAAACTGCATTTTTACTATTCACCTATAATTCAACTGTTTCAGAAAAACCCCAAAACATCACCATAAAATAATATAGAAGATATGAATTAAAAAATGAAGTCCATATTATGAAAGTAATTTTATAATTTTTTTAATTTAATTTTTAATTAAAATCATTATTTATTCCCAAAATACAACTTCAAAACTATAACTCATTTTGTAAAACCGTAAAAAAATAATCAAGGTGCCCTAAAATATCATATACCCATAAGACAATAATGTAACAATTTATTAATAAATTTCATGAAAATAAATTTCTATTTTAATTTATTAAATTGATTATAATGTTGTAAATATAATATTTATGGCGTACAAAAATACCAAAACTTAAACTATGATCGTTTTTATTGCTTTTAAGATGTCTAAAATGTAATTATACATCCATGGGTGATGTTTTTATTTTTTTGGTCAAATTACTTTTCATTACTATTCATATGGGTATGTTATTATTCCTACTTTACTATTCACTAAAAATAATGTTGAACTTATTAGACTCTACATTTTCCCTGATCACAATAGTAGAAGACAATTTTTTGAAAATCATTTCACAATATTTATTATTTAATGAATACAAAAATATTTTAAGTTACCCTTTTTTCCTAAATTCACCAACAATAAACATCCTATATTTATTCGGAAATTTGAAATTACCAAAAATTTCTATAAGAAGAAATAATAATTTTATTTATATTAAAGGATTAGACAAAGCATCTAAGGTCTTGTTACATATCCCTTTATAACACCAACATAGGTCCTAAGTGTAAGGTGTGTTTTGGTGATATAATCTAGGGGTGGCTCAGACAACATTGCCTAAGCGGTGATTTCTATCATCTTGAACTTCTCATTTAGGTGATTTAGATAAATCCTCGTACATTGATGTTCGGCTTGGGATTTTCCCAGAGCAAAGCCCAGTGATGCTACCTCCTTCCCAAGCTCCGACAGATGAGTTTCATATGGCTCGATTTCACTGGATGAGGCCATTCAATCTTTTTACTATATTAAATAACCAAGATAACAGTATTTATAAAAATCAAAAGTCAAGATTATAGTTTCCAATGGTCATATTGACCAATAGTCATTTTGACCAATAGTCATATAACAGTTGAAACACAACAGTCACATTTTAATTATTCCCACTTCATTAAATAAAGGATATTGTTTTGTTGAGTATAAAATAAGATTACACACAAAATTAGGAAACAAATATAATTACAATGTTTGGGTCGTTACATTCATTCCCCCTTAAGAAATTTCTCCCCCTAAATTTTATCTCATACCCTCTGATGGGAAAGGTTGTGGGTACTTATGTCTCATCGAATCCTCAAGTTCCCACGTGGCTTCATCCTATTTTTGGTTCCTCCACTACACCTTAACAAGGTGAGTAGTCTTGTTGCGTAGAACCTTTTCTCTACGATCCAAGATCTCCACCGTCTCCTCCTTATAAGAGAGGTCATGTTCCAATTGTACCACATCTAGATTTAGTACATGTGAAGGGTCAGGTATGTACTTCCTCAAGATGGATATGTGGATGACATAATGAACTTGGGATATATTCGGAGGAAGTCCAAGTCGATAGGCCACTGCTCCCACGTGATCAAGGATTTTATAGTTGTCCAATGTACCTTGGGATGAGCTTCCCTTTATTACCAAACCTCATGAATCTCTTTCAAGGTGAAATCCAAAGAAAGACTTTATAACCAACATCAAACTCCACGTCCCTTCGACGGTTGTCAGCATATCTCTTTTACAGACTCTGAGCAGTATTAATGTGTTTTTGGATGGCATGGGACATTTATGTCATCTCTTTCACATGATCAGGACCAAGAATCTTTATCTCACCAGCTCCATCCCAACAAGTAGGTGTTCTAAATCTCTTCCCATATAGAGCTTCATAGGGTTCCATTTGAATTCTCGATTGGAAGATGTTATTGTAAGAGAACTCAACTAAAGAGAGATGTTGATTCCATACACTATTAAATTCTATTTAGCTAGTTCCTAGCATTTCCTCGAGTGTTTGAATAGTCCTTTCATATTGACCATCTGTTTGGGGTGATTGGCCATGCTGAAATTCAATTCAGTGCTCAGAGCATGTAGAAGTCTTCTCCAAAATTTTGATGTAATCCTTGGATCACAATCAGATACGATTGAAAGTGGAACTCCAAGCAACATTAACACTTCCTTCACGTAAATCCTAGAAAGTTGCTCAAGATATAAACCTTCCCGAATGGATATAAAATGGACAGTCTTGGTGAGATGGTCCACAATAACCCATATCGCAATATTTCCTTTGAATGTTCTCAGGAGACCAGTGACCAAGTCAATAGTGATATTGTCCCACTTCCATGTGGGTATGGGTAGTGGTTACAATACCCCTTTAGGAATTTGTTTCACTTCCATTACATGCTGACATACCAGGAACCTTGAAGTGTAGTCAGTAGTCTCCATTTTCATATTATCCCACCAAAAAATATCAGGAAGGTCCCTATACATTTTCATGCTTTGAGGATGTATAGAGAAAGCAGTGATATGAGCTTCATCCATCATCTCCTTCTTTAATTCCGAAATAGATAGAATAGATAGTCTTGTACAAAATTTCTGTACACCTTGTTGATCATTAATGAACTTATGAAACTTCCCATCTTTTATAGCCTCAATGTTATTCTGTAACAAATTATCTCCTTTCTGAGATTTCATGATCTTCTCTAGGAGTGACAGTTGATAAATCATTTGGGTTAGGGTTGATGATGTCCCTTAACGTATAATTCCTAAGTCCATCCTTACTAGGACATTCATCAAAGGAATGTTTTGAATCCTCATCATAGACAGAACAACTGGTTCATTCCTTCTTAATGCATCAACGACTTTGTTTTCTCTTCTGGGATGATAATATACTGAACAATCATAGTCGTTAAGGTGTTCTAACCACCACATTTGTCCAATGTTCAATTACTTTTGTGTGAAAATATAATTCAATCGTTGATGGTCTGTGTATATATCACATTTCTCTCCATAAATATAGTTCCTCTATATCTTCAGTGCAAAAAACGACCAGAGCCAGCACCAGGTCATGCGTAGGATAATTATGCTCATATGTCTTCAATTGTCGAGATGCATAAACAATGACCTTATCATTATACATGAGGACACAGCCATGCCCTTTCAGAGATGCATCGCAAAAAATAACGAATCCTTTTCCACATGAGGGCAGAGTTAACACAAGTGATGTAACCAATCTCTTCTTCAGCTCTTGGAAACTTTCCTGACACTCCTTTGTCCAGAAAAACTTGACCCCTTTTCTACTTAACTTTTTTAATGAATTAGAAATTCATGAAATTTTTTTCACAAACCTCCTATAATATCCTGTTAATCCAAGGAAACTACAAATCATAGTTATTTTTGTAGGCTGAGGCCACTCCTCTGCAACTTTTGTCTTTGTTGGGTCAAGTGTGATTCCTTCATTGGTAACATTGTGACCCATGAAATAAACTTGTTGTAACCAGAATTCACATTTACTGAACTTTCCAAAAAGTCACTGCATCCATAGAGAGTGAAAAATAACCCTTAGATGATCCTCATGCTCCTCAATATTTTTGGAATATATCAGAATATCATCAATATAAACTATGATGAAGTTATCAATGTAGTCTTTACATACTCAATTCATCAAATACATAAAAATAGTAGGTGCATTAGTCAGTCCATAATGCATAACCACAAACTCATAATTCCCATATCTTGATCAGAAGGGAGTTTTTGGAATATCTTCTTTCTTCACCCTCAATTAATGATAACCAGATCAAAGATCAATCTTTGAGAATAATTGACACCCACGAAGTTGGTCAAATAAGTCATAAATTCACTGAAAAGGGTATTTGTTCTTTACAGTGATTCCGTTTAGTTCTCTATATTCAATGCATTGCCGCATCGATCCATCCTTATTCTTCAAAAAGAGAACATGTTCTCCCCAAGGAGACACACATGGTTCGTTAAACCCCATCTCCAAACGATCATGGAGTTGTTTCATTAATTCCTCTAGCTCTACATTTTCCATCATATATGGGTTCTTTGATATTGGATGAGATCCATGTACAAGTTCAATGGAGAACTCTACCGCTCTTTCGGATGGACGTCCACGCAACTCCTCTGGAAATACGTCAATGTATTTCTGGATGATGTGTACATATTCTGTACTTGAACTCTAATTTCCTTCTTCTTCTTCACTGATCAATTCCATAAAGAAGGATATATGAGGTTCTTTTAGATAAAGATCAGTTTGAGGTATCTCTCTTTGGAAGATAACGATAAGTTTTACATTCAATACAACTAATATTTCATTACTTCTGCATTTGATCTTAGCATTATGCTTAGAGAGCCAGTCCATACCTAGTATAATATCGAATTCCAGCATGGGAATGACTAATATATTGGCGATAAGATTTTTATCACCAAATTAAATACTAGAGTTTCCAAACACTGATGATTCTTGGATAATCCCACCAAGAGTATTGACTGATAACTCTACATTTATCTAGTCGGGGGTTGATTCTAAATTCTTTGAAAACCTCGAGGGAAAAAAGGAACGTGTATAACCATAGTAAAAAAAAGTACATGCAATCAACAAGTGTACCTGCTACCACATAATTTGGAACATCAACTTTAGCATTCAAGATAGCAAAATCACGACTTTGCTCCCTTGGCCATTGTTGAGGCAGATGGTGGTTCCCCTCCACTACCCTTGGATTTGGACAGTGATTGGAGAAGTTCCCATGTTGTCCTCACATATAGAATTGTACATTAGGTAGGGCCTACACCATATTCCCCTTGTCTTTAGTGTTTACAGGTTGAGGTTTCCCCTCACTACGACAAATCCTTTCAATATGGCAATCTCTTCCAAACTTGTAGCATTTCCCGCTCAAGAGCAGGTAGTTCCCCAGATGTTTCTTCTAGCATTTATTACACGTGGGACGTTGCACTTTCATACCTCATCTTCCTTGATAAAAGATCCTCCCTAGGATTGGCTCCATTGATCTCTTTTTTTTGTTGGATTTATGAGACCACTACATCTCACCAAACTCCAGTTCGACTTTCATCGCACTTCGCATGATCTCCGCATAGCTGTCATAATCTCTGTTGGATAGATTCTTCCGCAGATGAGGTCTCAGTCCACTGAAGATTCTATCAAAATTTAGATTTGTATCCATGAAAAAGATATAGGTGTAACGTGAAAGACTTGTGAAGTTCATCTCATTCTATCCCAAAGATTCATTTTCCTTCTACTTTAGCACGAGAAACTCCTTCTCAATTCTTTTTCTCATGGAACGATGGAAATACACACTGAAGAAGTTCCCTATGAACTCTTCCCACTCCATAGCTTCAACCTCAACCCTTTTCATCATATTTTTAATCATCTCCCACCACTGATCAGCTTCTCTTTCTAAGTGATAGACAACCAGGTTGACCATCTCATGCTTTGAACATAGGAGCACAAGAATGATCGTCTTGATAGAGCTGATCCACTGCTCAGTAATCAATGGGTCAGTTGATCCACTGATGGTTGGTGGTCGTTGATGAATAAAGGACTCAACATAATGTTGTTCCCTTCGTGGTGCAATCTATCTCTCAAATTGATTCAAGTTATTTCCCATAACATGAGTCATTTGGTTCATCATTCGCATGAATGTTTCCATTCTGGTTTCCATCGGATGGTCGTCAACGCATGGTCCATTTTGGTAACCATTTGCGTGGTTCCTCCTATTTCCCACTATTTAAAGAAGAATAAAACCATATTGAAAAACTTAATTCATTTACGAATTTTTTAACTATAAAGGATTTATGTCTTAAATCTTCTATAAACAATTGCATTTCTCTATAATTCCTTCATAGTGATTCATAAAAATCTTACGATTAACCAAACATATCCCCCAGGAGTTCTATTACCAAGAGTGCAGAAAGAGCCATTGTCATGCACCAGTTCCCATTCGATTCTATATCAAATAGGGGTTTTCGGGTTTTACCCCAATTTAGGTATGTGCCAGAGCCACCTCTACCTACGTGTATCCAAACATGGATGTATTTGTTTGATAAACCATTTACTCAATATTCACTAAAATACCAGGATGGTTTCCTATATTTAAACTTTTCTATAGGATTATTACTAATGATTTCATATACCAATTTCCATAAATTACTACACTATCCTTTGATACTAACTATAGAATCCCGCATTTTTATTACATAACATTTCATTACATTTTACAACCAGAGGATCATTAATGTCTATTGTCTTTGAAATCAGGAACAATATACATGAAAACAACATCATAAATTTTATAAACCACTTTTAGGGATTCATCATAGGTTAATCCTACATAAAAATACAACATCTCATATCCTAGAGACATACATCAAAGAGAAGGGTGAGCAGAAGGCTCAGTAAGGAAAACATGTGAAATAGTTGACATGTGATATTGAGCAATAATAATAAGAACACGATAGAAGTCATAAAGGAGTGAGAAAAGGAATAATAAGAATATCATAATAAAAAGAACATAAATAATAACTTTAATATGTGGCTAAAACATTTCATTTATACATTAATGAGCATATCACCAAGGATTATCCCCGAGATTCCATATAAATTACCAAGGTTATTCATGTAGGTATTGTGAAACTTGTCATCACTAGAGATTAATTCTTTACCCAATGCATTGGAGCGGTATTATGGTGAACCATTAATATGTATTTAAATTCATTTGATCCACATAGATAATAATAAAACATTTCATAAAAAACCCAGAGAGAATGTAAGAAATGGGTTTCATCTAAAAAACGTGACGTTTTAAAAGTTCTTAAAAATAAGATCATTATATTATTTATAACCCATGGAAAGGGACTGAGGGTTATATGTATGTCAATTCCAGAATGAAATATATAATATGTATATATTTATGAACACCCATAAATATGAAATAGGTCTGGGAATTCACATAAATAAAACAATATAATTTCTTGAGAGAAAGAGACAGAAATTTTGAGATAAAAATTCTCCAGCATAACGGCTATATAACATGGTTATAGAAAAAAATAAAAATAGAGGGTACAATAGTAACCCACTAATATATAACTTATAATACAGTATAAATATAGAATAACATGGAGATAATAAAATCGTATGGGAATTTTAATGACACGACATGTGAAAATGAAAGATTAAAGAAACGAGAAGAGGCAATTCTTTTTATGAAACAATCGGAAGCCTAACAGCGTCACAAAAAAATTCAGAAAATAAATTGGTAAGTGGGGAAAGGGTATCTAAAAAATTATAAATGAAATGGACAGTAATTATAACATATATGAACATACCCTCAACAAAAATATATGTACACTAAAAGACACAACATAAAGGAAGTCATTACTTAAAAGGAGGGTGAAAGGATCCCTTACCTTGAAGAGTAACATCGAAAGGTAGAATGTGGGGACCTTGAGAGGCATTAGAGGAACTTGGGAGGACTTAATGGGTGGTAAGAACAGTATATCATCGTTGATAATGATTTTGGAATGAAATGAATGAGGGAAATGGCTTGGTATTTATAGGAAAATTGAGTGAATAAATTATTAATTTCCAAGGGACACCTCATCGGTGGTATTTGCAAAACCATGGGCTTGCCCATGATATTTTCCCATGGTATTGTCCAATTAGTACACCTAATTGAATATCCCACAATTCATATGCCTACCAGAAAGCTTACATCATTATTACATAAAACATTATGTCATTAAACACCCGAAACTCAAAACTGCATTTTTACTATTCACCGATATTTCAACTGTTTTAGATAAACCCCATAAATTTACCCTAACATAATATTGATGTTTTCAATTCAAAAATGAAGTCCATTTTATAAAAATAATTTTTTAAATATTTTTAATTTTTTTTAAATGAAATCATTAGTTATTCCAAAAATACAACTTCAAAACTAAAAATCATTTTGTAACACGTTTAAAAAATAAACAACGTCCCATAAAATATCATATATAATTAAGACTATAAAGTAAAAATTTATGATTAAATTTTATGAAAATAAATTTACAATTTAAATTATAAAATTTATTAGAAAATTGTAAATACAATATTTGTGGAATACAAAAAAAGAAAAACCTAAATTATGGTCGATTTTTCTCTTTTAAGATGTCTAAAATGTACTTATACATTCATGGGTGAAGTTTCTATTTTTGTGGTCAAATTGATATTCATTACTATTCATTACTATTAATTGGGGTATGTTACTATTCCTACTTAACTATTCACTTAAAACCATATCGATCTTATTAGAGTCTAAATTTATCACTCATCACAACTATAGAAGACCATTTTTTGAAAATCATTTCACATTAATAATTATTTAATGAATACAAAAATATTTTAAAAAATCCTTTTTCCTAAATTCACCAATAATACAAATCCTATATTTATCTAGATATTTTAAATTCAAAATTTTTTCCATAAGAAGAAATAACAATTTTATTTTTATAAAAAGATTACAGAAAGGTGATAAGGTCTCGTTACATATCCCCTTATAACACCATCTTATGACCTCAGTGTACGGTGTTCTGTGATGATAGAATCTTGGGGTGGCTCACAAAACATTGCCCGAGTGGTGATTTCGATCAGCTTGATCTTCTCCCTTAGATGATTCCATTCAAGCTTCTTACATTGATGTTCATCTTGGTCTTGGTCCAAAGTAAAGCCCAGTGATGCTACCTCCTTCCCAAGCTCTGATAGATGGGATTCATATGGATCGATTGTACTAAATTAGGCCATTCAATATTCTTTCTATATTAATTCACCAAGATAACTGTATTTATAAAAAACAACATTAATATTATAGTTTCTAACTATCATATTGACCAATGATCATATTGAACAGCAATTATATAATAGTCGAAAAAAATGGTCACATTTTAATTATTCACACTTCATTAATTAGAGGATATAGTTTTGTTGAGAATAAAATAATATAAGACCGAAAATTAGGAAACAAATATAATTAAAAAGTTCGGGTCATTACATAAAATATAGAAAATATAATTTAATTCAAAAAGAAAATAATTCAGAAAAATATAGGGTGTTACAAGATTAAAATGAGTGGTGTGATGAACATTACCACCATCTTCAAAAATTGAGGAATAATATACATGAGATGTGATAAATTTACCATTATGGGTTTTTTCTACTTGTTATACATTTAATAGTTTAGTCTGAATCATTATATTCTTATAAAATTCCATAGATATGAATGAATGAGTAGATCCAGAGTTAAATAATATGTCACTAGTTCTAGAGTGGATAGTAATTTCACCTTTCACTGCATCATTATCCAACACCACTATAGATAGAGGGATTGAATGAGATTTCCTCATTTCCATTGTCTTAAGATTTTTGTGGCATTATTCACCTTCATTAACCCTTGTATTTTTGAATTTATTACCATAACGTCCACACTACTTTTATATTAATCCATGAATTGTGGGTGGTGAATTCTATGAATATTTCTCATTGTTCATATTATTTGTTAACTTCATCCCATAACTATAGCATTAATCTTCTCAATGAACATCCCTTTCAAACATAAAATTGTTAGCAGTCCCATTATGAGATATTCCTCCATGATTCTTAACACACATTGATCCAAATGGAAACCTCAACTTCTTCTCTACATGGTTTTTATATTTCCCTTTGAACTCCATCTTCCATTTCATGTAATACAATGAGATTGATATGAAACAACAATATTTATTTCATCTTTAATAGAATATAAAACAAACCCCTCATATCCACTAATTTCTATTATGGATATACCCATTAAAAACAATATTATATGTCATTGAAGAATCTATCATACATTATTTGAGGTTGTATAAAAATACCATAAGTATTCCTCGCATGTCTTGTTAAATTTTCCCCATTGGTTCTAATAGATTCATCATCCTTTTAAATTATCACAAAGAACCCCTTCTCCATCATTACATAGAGAATAAAAGGATATTAATTATTGAAAAATAGGTTCTTTAAATAATGCAAATTTATAGTGTGAACTACATATTGGTGCCTCAAATTAATATTTAGAGATGACCATTGATCCGCTTCACCCTCCCAATTATAGTAATCAAAAACAACTTTTTCATGTTTTTAACAATAGCTAACAGAAAATAAAATTTTAATGGTACTGATCCGTTGTTTCAAAACAAATTCCACTTTTATTCCACTGAAGGAAGTTAGATGATTCCGGATAAAAGACTGAACAAAAAATCATTCCCACTTATTCTCATTTGGATGTCCAGTAGGATTCATATATTATGAAGATTGTCTGAGAATTGTAACAATATTATTCACTCCTTCTCCTATAATGATTGGTTGATTAGGAGGAAAATCCTTTAATTTTCTATATCACACATAATTAACATGGTTCAATAGGTTTTTATCCTTGTATTAAAACCAAAAACATATTTTAAGAAATAATATTCCTGAAGGAGAACCGCAAAATCATGATAAATTACTTATAAGATATTTAAATCATTTCACCTTGTTTTTAATATATTAAAAACTATTTTTATCCTATTTCATTGATATTGAATTTATATTTAAATAAATTATGATTCTTTGTAAAAATCTTGTGAATTTATAATGCATAATCCATTGGAGTGTCAAACTGTGTTAGAAGGAAGGCCTATTTTTGTGCACCACAACAAGATCATGTCTAGCTCAATATGATGATTTCAAGGTTTTTTCCTTTTGGTACATATATTATCGAGTCACATTAACTTATATAAATGATAAAGGGATGGACATAGTGTTAGACACTCAAACTATCCTTTAAAAAATCAAGTATATTAACCTATTCAGAGAATCATCCAAAGATTAATCCTTATGAATGTGGTTAAGGATCTCACTAAGGATTTGTCATCCTAGTTTAATAAGGATAACTACACCTTTTTCTCATACCAAATATGAAGTCCCAAATTCGTAATACATTATTATTAAATATTTTTTGAAAAATATTCTTTACAAGGCATATTGATTCACCCCATAATCGTTTAGGTGTAGTGTCTTTGGAAACATTGACCCCTAAACAATTGTTTCATAGTTGGGAAATATCTTATAAAAGGAAGTTATTAATATTAATCACCCTTCCTAGAAATATAATACATAATTAATATCTTAATTACATGGGTAAAGGTAACATATGAAATTTTAATCTAAAAGTATCAATACAAAAAAATGGTGGGGATACGTTTGCATGGCATAAACATTAGGGCAACGAAAAATGAGTATTCATATGAAAAAAATACCCTAAATATTGAATATTTGAATCTTGAGTCCTATACTAATGGTTAGTATTATAAAATACAAAAATTTTAATGAAATAATTAAAATGGTCATTTAGAGCCTAAAATTGGCAAAAATAAATTATGACATACACATTAGCACGAATAATATTATGTCAATGATACCCACCAAAACATTCATAATATGATATGATTTGGTGGATAACCACATTTGTGCCTACTTTGGACTTCGGATGAACTCTCGTATACCCCCATTCATGTTTAGTAAAAAAATTAATTTTCAAGATGAGCTCATATAACATTAATCATTGTTAGGTGAATAAGAAGAAGATATAGGTCTCACATGTCACATAATGAAAAATCTAAGTATGTATGCAACAACATCATAATATTTAACATTTCATAACCCTGAAAATGAGACGGGTTTCATAAATATTTCTTCATATAAAATCTAATGGAACTTTTATAGGTTTCATAATCATTTCATCATAGAATTACCCTGGAAAATGAATGGTTTCCATAAGCATCTAATCATGGTATAACTCATGGATGTGAAATGGATTTCAAAAACATCATTCCATCAAAGAATAAATCATTTAGATAATGAATATTAATGGTACTCTTTTATCATATCCAAATTATGTAATAGGTAACTTAGAACGATTTAATATTAAATTGAAATTAATTTTGAAAGGACAATTATAAATTTTCTTGATGAAAATATACTTTCTTCAATAAAAATGTTTTTTAAATCATAAAAATTATGAATAACTTTTTATATTAAAAAAATAAAAAAAATATTTAGAGGATTCATCAATTAAATGAATGGACATGACTTTTTAATATTTAATTTATTCTGAACATGTTAAAATGATGTTTCTTTTGATATATTCAAAAAATCCAAAATGGGAATTGTTTAAAAATTTCTTAAATATTAGCTTCAGTAAATTGTTTAGAAAGTTAAATATGGGTCAAAGAAGCTCCCTAAAATAATTACATATTAATAATATATATTTGAAAAAAATTATTGGATATGGTATTAAAATAAAATAGATTTCCATCCATTTATATAAATATTATCATATTTTCATGAAAACATTTCTAAATTATTTAAATAACCTAGTGTACTATAATAGAACAATTACCTTAATATATATTTAATAACCATAAGGGAATAAAATTAATGATAAATATTAATAATTAGAGCATTATATTTTAATATTAGAGACTTATTCACAAACAATCCAAATAAATGATGAGATTGTGACATAAAATATTTACCACTTTCGTAACATTGAATCAAAATAACCAATAAGGGATAACATAAAATAGAATTGTAAATATCACGAGGATGTATAAATTCAAGGTATTAAACATAAATGGACTTCATATACATGTTATGAAATAATATAAGGGAGAAAATAATTTATGTCTCATATATGGAAAATTGTGATAAATATTCATTTCCATAAGGATTGACTTCCGTCATACTCATTCAAACCACTTATTTTTAAGTTATCCCATATAGGATTGTATAAAAACACTTCTTTTGATGTTTTTATTAAAAAACTATAGCTTATCAGATATGTTGTATTTTTAATGTGATTTGGGAACGGATCGGCTAAGCTAATGTGGTTTGATGAAGTGGACAAGAGTGGAGAGGGAATTACTTTTATATGTGGAGGAAGGGACACACATCGTAATTAAAAAAAGAAATAACATTTTTAATAGGATCAATGGTCCAAAATTGATGAAATTGGAACCACTTACATGATATTATGGATATATGGAATGTCAATATTTGATCAGAAACTTTATTAGAAAATTTGCCTATTATATTTTTTAACTGCGATAAACCCATTTACCGTGATTGGGGTAATTAAATTTTATGTCATTTATTTATCATTTTGGTCTAAAATTATAATTACCAAAATATAAATAAATAATTATATGTTCTTATTATTCCAAATATGGAATTGAATTTTTCAAATTCCATTCAAAGAAGCGGAAAAGTATAATTTAAAATTAATCCTCCAAACACGAGGAAAAAAATTGATTTTAACTAAAAATGATCAATGATTGAAAATTTGTTTATATAACATTTCAAGATGAAATTTATTCAAATGTACTAAATTTGATTAATGGACGTATAATTTAACTAATTATACTTAAAACCAATTTAAAATATATTTAAAAAATACAAATAAATTAAATTAATATAATTTTCTAAATTAAATTTTAGTATTTTCATTATTTATCAAAAAATGAATATTTTTTAGGGAAATGATGAAAATTCAACATGATATAATTTTTACATTTAAATATTAAAAATTATTTTTATATTATATAAATAATTTTATAATATTGTGAAGATATAATATTTTTAACGTTCAAAAATATAAATAAAAATATTAATTTTTTGGAAAATAGCATTTTAAAAACATATAATGTCGATTGAAAAATCCCATATTTTTTCTATAAATATTTTTTTATATAAATAAATTATACATAAGATTTAAAAAATATTAATCATTATTCATATAAATAATTGTAATGACTAGGTCATAATGGTAATGTATAAATGATTATATTAACCATATATCAGGGTTTTCTAGTATTGAATGTAACTCGAGATAAGACAAAGTTACATGTTGTGAAAACATAAACTGCTGATTTGTGTAATGAAACCCATAATAGTTAATTATTTGTTTTTCAAAAAAAAAATTCATGAAAACAAGTGGTGTAACATTCCCTTAGTTTTTCTGAATGATTAATGGATTCCGTGATTAAGACATGTATCAAGAAAATACTGATATTCTTCAAAATCTAATATGTGTTGATGAATGGTTTATGTTTCCTTCCAAAAGGTTCCTTCATAGATTGATCACTAGTGGTTCTTGCTAGTTTTGTTAGTGTCTTTTTTTATTGGATATACTTTGGGGGTATTCTATATACGCATTGGTTGGGTTTCACTGATCTCACAATTTCTAGAAGTTAATTGACTATCTATAATTAGTAGATTAGTCTACCAAAATAATCTATTTAGAAGAAGATATATAAGATTAAGGTTATTCATTCTAATCTTAATAAAGTACCTAAATTTTAAAATTGTATTCATGTTCATGCATAAATGAATTGATTCATGACCAATGTGGTTTCTTCCACCTTTACTATCCTCAACCTTTTATAGATTCCCTTATGATAATTGATGGATAATTTAGGTTCATATGATCTAACAATATAAAATAAGTGGAATTTATGAAGGATTAAATATATGGATTCATATTGTGAATTCTCATTAGATGAAGTTTCTATTTGGCGGGAAATTCACAACCTTATAGTTATTGAGCTAATAAATAATAGATAATCTATACTAACATGGGAATATGTGGGGGGATATTTTACCTATATCATGTTCCATCAATTATAATTACATCGATTTGTGTAAAACTATGATGACATATTTATTTCCAAAAATACTAAATGGGAATCTGGGGAATAACTAGATAATTTATTTGTTATATGATGACAAGATACAACCATATTAAAATTTTCATTTTATTATATTTATCAAATTTGTGTACCCCATATTTTCGATATCCTTTATCTCTTTATATTAATATGGTTGTTTATAAGAAAAAATTGTAACATTTTTTGCACATTTACATAACATTACATAAATGTTTTCAATCATCTTCTAGAGGATGGCCTTGAATATGAGACATTCATGGATATTATCAACACCATATTATGGAATAATATGTAAATTTATCATTCATTTATGATGAATTCCTTAGTTATTCGGATATCTAATAGTTTTGTCATATTTTCCCCAAGAGATTTTATTAGAAATCCTAGAACTGGTTCATTTCAAATGGATTAAAACTTATTCATTATTTACCAATTTGTTTTATTTATCTCATTCAACAAATCATATTAAATATTTTTTTAATTCCTATATTTAGGAGAAAGTACTACATAATATTTAGTGGGGTTATGGGTTTGAGATATCACTAATTATAGTAGATTCGTGACTATTATAATCTTAGCTATACTAGATATATTCCACTGCATCAGTGGCATCAGCTGAGTTATTTATTTGGAATGCTTAATGGAATATACAAGGTGATTTATATGATTTTAAATTCAAGGATCCCACCATAGTATTTCAAAGGAATGGGTGGTGTCTGTAACTTATTTAAATTACTCTTTATACATATCTCTAACATGTTCTCTTATATAAATTATATATACATATGAACTGTAAACCGTTCCACTATGGGAAGAAGTCATAAACCCTATCATTTTTATTTAGTAATCAATATGGTAGGTTAATTAGAATCATATTAGTCAATGTGTAATTGAAATATTAACCTAAATTTTGCATTATCCTTCCAATTAGAGATTTATCTATATAGAATAATGTGATACAATGAAATTATTTATCCTTCAATGGTTTTCATAATGAATCTTTGTTTTTTTTATTTCAGTTACAGTTGTATTCCCATTATTGGTCAACAATGAGACAAAATCTAAACAAGATGCTGCTTCAAATATCCCATAATATTGGATATTGGAAATATGGGATTCTATAAGATGGGTGGAGGATGTTTTTAGTCCACCAATACAGGATAAGTCAGTCTCTCAAACTATGAGGTTGTATTTCATCCTTATAGAGGTTTCACTCATAAAGATAGGGAGTCAATGTAATTTATATTTTATACAATAACTATTTCCATTACCTATTTTCTTGGGGATATAGTGGGAAATAATTATATGTCCATATCACTCATTTAATATACTAATATATAGTTTCATTCAACTAGGAGAAAGCACACAAAATATTGTTAGTTTCATTCCTAGGTGAAGGAATTATTTTGGGTCTGTGGCCACTTGGTATATATAAGATATCATTCATGTCCCCACATTGGAAAAATTATTATACTCAACTTTTTATGACTAAATAGTCAATTTTTTTCATATAATATACATAGAAGAAGTTATATATGCCTCAATAATTGATTTTCACTATGTCGGTATATTATATATGAGAAACATTGTAATTTGTTTCCTTATCTTCTCAAAATCATCCACATACTAGGAAATGTTATACTTAGATTAATTGTCCAGAACATATTTTGATAGAGGTCAGGTTATTGAAGAAGCTAAACCATTACTTTTATCCATATATTATTCTCACTAACTTGGTATTAGTGTGATTTTTAAAGGGTCTCTAATACTATATTGTTTCATCTAGTTTAAGGTTCATACACCCTTTTCACACAATCTAATGTCAATAACCATTGGAATGTATTTCAATTAATTATATTATTCTTTGTCTATGCCATGTTCTAATTTTTTATTTGGTAGAGGTCAAATCAAGTAGATAATATTAACAAGGAAATGATATATATATTTATATATATACCAGGGAAGTAGTGTGATCTATTACCCTCTTAACAACCAGGGTTGGAAAAAACATAATCCTCCATGACTTCCATATTCATAGTGGAATATTTTGATTTAAAACCACTATTAGAATAAAATATATCTCTTTGGTTCTAACACAAAAGAAATTTATAGAATGTAATCCTAAGGAAGTATCCCGCGACATTAACTAACTATAATCTTGGTGAGTGGGAGAAGTTGATAATTTGATAAAAATAAGATGAGAACATCTTCTGTGATGATCCAAGTATATAAAAATGAATTATTCAAATATGTGGGATGAAAAATTCCCAAATACCTATTTATTGTGGATAACTCTGATATCATTCCATCACAAACATGATTCAAGGGGAATTTAATGATTCTAGAGACAATGTATCTAGTAAAAATTTTCAAAACCTTGTTGGGTTTTCCCACTACGGTACTTTTACAAGAAACATTTAAATTGATTTCTTGTCCATTTTGGGTTTTTACACATAAATAATATTAATGAAATTCCTTTCCCTGGAGAGAAGTGATCTTGATTGAGAATTTTCTGTTATCATGGGTTTTTATATATTCAGATTGTTTTCCTATTTTACCATATTCTTATCTTGATGTAAGAGTTTGTAAAAGTATTTATATTAATGATTCAACATTTTTCGAATTAGGTTCGTGTTCTTCTATTTTATTATTGATCTGTTTCATGTGGATAGGTTGATTGAGACTAGGAATGATGTTATAATGTTTCAAGATGGAATTTAAGACAAAATATGTTTTTATTGAGTGGATTTAATTAATGAGAAATTCATTCAACCAATAATATAATGTGTACAATATGTGGGGTGTTAGTATGTGTTTGATGGACCATCTTCTAATCAGTAAGGCATGAATGTTGAATGATATTTTTTTGTTTACCAAACATAGGGGTTTGATCCACTAAAAACATTACCAGGGCATGTTAATGAAGAATCGCATATATATTACTGATATGGTTGACATAATCATTTTAATATATGTACCTTATCTTGAGTTTAAAGAGATTCACACCCAAATTTTCATGTAAATGAGGAATGAATTACATCATCAACATCATGGAAGTATTATACTGAGTACTATTCATATGAGATAACATGACTAATAATCTGTCATCAAATAATTATAGCCATAGGAAAATTGAATTTTCTTCCTCCTATATGAGGGTTTGATTAAAATTTTCCATCCAAAAATATATTTTTGGTCCTGTAGTTTCATGTTGTGTGTCATTACTTTGAACATACTTAATTATATAAGAGTTTTTATTTCCTGGGGGTGGCATAGATGGTGAATCTCATATCAAAACACCCATTTAATGGGATGCGATATTATTGATTGATAAATATAAATCTAATGTATATAGCCATAGTTTTTCATAATTACTCATTATATTAGGGAAATGTCAAATTGAATGATGATTATGGTACAACATTAAATAAAAATGATATAAAAATGTGTGGAGGGCCTACACAATGAGAAACAGATGAAGAAACTTCATGGTTTTTTCTTTGTTTTCCATCAAGGGGGTGACCTCCATTATGGATAACTATTTTTTATTAGGTGGGACCTATATGAAATATACCCTATAGAGAACTATAGTGTTATGAACATGGTTTTATGGGGTGTACCTCCATGGTAATTGATTTTGTGGGTTTCTCCTTATGGAGTACATTAATGTAATATATCACCAAAATAAAAACTACAACACATGCTCTAGTGTAGACATCTATAGTTCATAGATCAGTTTCCATTGGGTGGTCCACCCTAGTAATTCTTTATTTTTGTGTTTGTGAGATGTGTTCCCCCTTACCAGAATGTCATCATTAGATTAGGAGGATCTCTAAAACCAAAATGTAACGCCACAATATTATATTATGAATTTACATATAAATTGATACTATGTTGAATAGATAGATTCACATGGAACACCATACTAAAATGAACCATGATATATTTTATTAAGGTAAAATGTTATAATAAATGATGAACGACAATATATTATGGGTAGAAAATATGAAATATCTTTGAAAAAGAACAAGTTTAATGAGTCTACATGATAAAAAATACCCCGAATATGGAATCCTAATCGCAGTGGTTTTTTCATGATGATCGTTACACTGATTTAAACTATTAAAATAAAGGTGTATATTTATAAATATAATAGAAATATTAAGGGATAATTAATTAAATATGATGAATTTTTCAAATAATATCTATAGAGAAATATATAAGAATAACTTATTACAGTTATCTATACGATAATTGGATATACGGTCATTTGAAATATGGTTTTTGGAAATATGGTAATTAGGAATTTTTTCAGCGGATATAAGAACAATGGGAATGTTTTATCCAATATTTATATATATGTTTTACAATATTCAGTAACTAATTGAAATATATATAATTCATAGATAATAAAAATTTAATGAATGAAATAAAGAGGAAAATCTTTTTCTAAAGTATGTTATAATACAATTTCATTTTGTTTATTTCATGAATAATAATTATAATAATAACAATTATTATTTAATTATAATTTGATTTTTTTATGAAATATATATAAATATAATAGTACCACTTATTGATAATCATAGTTTTAAGAGTAAAAATAATTATTATTACTGTTATGATAATACAATAATTTAATATGTAAAAGGAATATTTTTCATATAAAAATTTTATAAATTTTCTCCATTATTATACATTTAAATTATATTTATCACTTTTATATATTTAATATAATGTATAATAAAATATATTAAATATTATATTATAATTAATTGATATAAAAATAATTATTACTACATAATGTCTATGATGTTATTTTTCTAATATATATATATATATATATATATATATATATATTATTTTTCATTTAAATGATAAATATCATGTACTATGAAATTGAATTTGAGTAACTAGATTAATCAAATGTAGTTATAATGTTATAAATAAGAAATTATTTTATTTTTTTGTCAAAAAAATAAGTAATCAAGGTAATAATTTAGTTACTATGGTAAATGATTTATATAGTTGCAACTGTATAACTATGTAGTATAGTAATAAAATTCCACAAAAGCTTATCTTTAAATTATTTTATGAGTTTGGTTTCAATGAAAACATTTCCAACCACTATTATATTTATATTTTATATACATTCCATTAAAATTAATAACCATATAATATATAGAATGAGTATTTTTGGAAATTCCACTCAGAACTCACATACAAGAGACCCCACTTCCAACACTTCAATATTTAGTTTTTCTAAGTAACATATATTTAATCCAATCCATTTTCCTCTCCTAAATTTTCCATATATTTTTTTCCTCAATTTATAATACTGTATACAAAATCCATAATTCTAAATGAACCTATGTCGAGGATGAGAAATATCATCAAAGTAGATAGTTAATCACAATTGTTTTCAATTGAATTATTATATTCAATATTTTAAATATAATTATACTATGTAATGATTTTATATTTACAAAATTGTTCTTTTTTTGAAAATTATATTTCTTCTATAAGACTCAATGCTCATTACATTGTATAATATGTTCTTCTTTGGGCTAGTTCCATAACATACATGAAAAATTATATACTAACATAATAATTATCAACATGATTGGGTATCAAGATTTTAATAATGGTATTATATGATATTAATGTTTAATTTATGTCATGAATATGTTTCTAGAAGGATGATACAAAAAGAATGTTCACTATAAAGTAAATTGTTGTTATCAGAATATTACCTAAAACCTGGTTATCAAAAAAATAGAATTTCATAAACCATAAACATAAATATTATAAAATGAATATGGGAATAAATAAATCACTAAAAAATATTATCCCACTACTTTGAATATTCGATGACCGATTAAAATATTTTCACTGAAAGAGGTATGCAAGTTCCATTGTGAAACTAATATAACAGCATCAATCTTAATAGCATCCAATTATGAAAAAAAACATTAAATAACGAATATATTTGAATTAAATGAAAATTTAATAATATAAACTGAAATATATATATATATATTAAATAAGTGATTAATTTGCTTTTGTTCATTATGTAGTGGTTTAAAAATAATTCATTGATGCTCAGAGTAAAGGTAAAGGTTTCTAGTAATAATTTTCATTTCATTGTGTTATCATACATATTTATGACATATCATATATTTTTTGGTTTATATACATTAAAATTAATTAAACTTTGGTACACTCATGAAATCCATTTGATTTAGAAATCGGTTTTAGTGTCAGTCAATTGTGGTATTTTGATTCATAATTTATAATACTCTTATGTGTTTCTTTTCAAATATCCTTTTCAAATAAATATTATATATGTTTGAAATATTATTGGACGAAAATATATTATAATAATCACAAAAAAACAATATATATTTTCATTAACATTATTTATCTTGTGGGTTTACAAGTGATCTTACTAATTCATATTCAAATGGTTAACATTCAATAGATCTATTTTTTTGTTAGTGGAGTTAGAATTATCACTTATTTTTAGTTGGTAATCATTCCACTAAATGTCCATGTTATCTATATTATCAAATCAGTTTCATTATATACCTTTAGATTTTTAATTATGGTACTTTTAAGTTGAGATTATCTTTATTTACAATTATTTTAAATGAATCATTTAAATTTCTTCTATATGAGTAATTTATTATTGATTTGACATTCATTATAATAGTACGAAAATAATATACTTCTCCAACACTTTCCAACCAAACACAATTTCCATTTTCTAAAAAATTATTCTTAATGAAGATTTATTTTTTAATTTATCATGAATCCCAAAATTAATTTATATTTTTTTATTTTATAAATTTTACTCCTTGAAATGGATGTTATTAAAAAAATAAAATTATATTTGTTCGGATTTAGACAAATATAATTTATAATGCACTTATAAATTTGATTTTTAGTTATATTGGAATCCTTTATAGTTTCATATCATTAAATGGGGTGATACTCCTTTGATACATTCAAACTTATTTATATTTATGGATTTTGATGTTGTATTGAAGAAGACTCCACGAAACCCATTTCTTTACCCTGGTTTAATTATTATATGATGGGATTATGAATGTTTTATTGTTGTTGTGGCACACATTTGTATAGTTTTTCATTTTATAATGGTTGTGACCATTACACCCTCAAATTATTTTAGTAAATATTCATATCTTAATATATAATTCATAGACATTTTTATGATTTTCTTATTTCGTAGGATCATATTTGGAAAATATGTCAATTTTCTATGATTGTAAGACAATGAATGTAAATGGCTTCCATTTGTTATTTTTAAAATATGATTCATGGAAATGATTCTGATTAGCTAATTTTTTAAATGATATGTGTGGAAAAGATTATAATTACCCCTATTAATAAGATACTTTGTTGAAATGATTACGATTATAATTTTTCACAGGAGGAGTCATGGACATGATTTTTGGATAGTGGTTTCCCAAGTTTATTAATGTTCATGATTTATGGAATCTTTGATCACAATATTATGAAAGGAAATGATTTCAGCTCGTAATGTCCAAAATTATATGGTTTACTATTTTTCATGACCTGACCCAATACATGGATAGATCCACAAGTAACTCAACATCAGCTCCATATTCTATGGGGTGGTGAGAACTTCTGAATGCATATCAAAAAATGTGTCTTCATTTTCCTATTTTAACAATACACATGCACCCAAAAAAACCTAAATGAAATAGTGGAGATATATAACCACCATGAAACATAAAATTCATGCATACTAATTTCCCAAACTAGACTACAATAGACGATTGAAAGTAAAAATGGAAAAACATGCTCCCATCATATAAAAATATAAAAGGGTCATAGATTCTTGGATGGAGGGGATCATTGTCAAATGTAAATAATAGAAATATTCTTACTCAAACTCTAGTAAACCCTTGGTATATCTAGCTTACTAACCATCGCCTGCACTAGGTCCACCGTGGACTCTGTCCAAAGTTCTATTGTATTAATATGATGGAAAATGTGTGGGAAAAGCCCATTAATGGATGAATATATGAATAATAAGTATGTTCCCAAAAAACCCAATGGAAAAGGGAGAAACAAGAAGGAAAAAGTCCACTCGACCTAGTAAGGGGGAACCCCATAGAGAGAGAAACTCTATCTCAAACAACCATTGGTTATACATGACATCTCTATTGAGTCAAAGAAACAAAAATTAATGAGTAAAAAAACCCACCACACAGCTCTACCCCGAATGAGGTAACCCCATCCGAGTATAGGGGCACAACATGGCTGGTAGATGAACAACATTAAGAATTACTTCCACACTTATTTAACGAGTGATCTCATCCAACCACAATAAGCTAAACATGGAAATCACATTATATAAACTGTGTTTCTTTTCCTCCCATGGATGGAGAGAAACCAAAACTATCGTGTGGGCATAGAAGAGTTATGCATACTCAATCCAAAAGGGATATCAACCTAGATTGTGAAATCATTACTTGGGATCCCATAAGAAGACACATATAATCATCTCAAACTACAAGTCCCATGAGGTTTTTACCTCATTTCAAACTACATGATTCTACATGATTCTTTTTAGGTTACACTAAATGAGGAGAACACATTCCATGAGATCATCCAACCCTGAAGGCACTCTTCTTAGAGATATACGGAAGAGGGAACAAATCTACTATTCCTAATGGTATGTCTCTGAGAATGTGCTCCATTGAGAACAAACTACTTGGTCCATATTTTGTTCCCACTACATGAGGTCCTACCATCGCTAACCTACAACCTGTACAAGGATAAATAAGCACATATGGACAGTCCTTCGTGTCACCACTACAAATAGTTGAGGGATCACTACTCTAGACTATACATCAGATGCATCCACTTCATGAGAGAGATAACAGGGGGACCTAAACCATTCAACTGCCCTATAGTTAATGGAGTAAGGTCCCCTAACTAACCCATGAATCCTCTGTCACTCTTATATAGAGTGGACTGCAACTCAACCCATCGAAGGATCACTAACTCTTAACTAGGAATGACACATATAGTGGTGGGACTTACACCTTATATCTATTGTCAACAAAAGAGGGAGTACTAACTCCAATGGAAGACCTGCACCCTAATCATGGTTGGAGAGTAAAACTCAATAGATTTATGAGCCTCTCCCTTCTACGATATTGGCGTATAGACTCCTGCCAACTCATTTACTATGGGGGACTTTCACCCTGGTATGATAGTGTGGTATTGAACCAACGATAGTGGAACTTCTCTCTAGTATGTTAGGGGAGTACCAACTCTTCGAGAAGAACCGGTATGGGGGACCCAAACCCTGTATCGACAAGGGAGTACCAAATCCATGGATAGAGGAAATGAACTCTAACATGGTTTAGGAATAGCGACTCTACCTAGAATGTCACATATGGACCTTTTCTCTATCATGGTATGGGAGTAATGACTCCATATATTAAGGACCCACACCCTAGTCATATATAAGAGTAACAACCCTATATGTCTAACGAGTGTGGTGGTCTTCCACCCTAGTACGATCGTGGATCTCAATAAAATAATACAAATAATTTCTGGAACCCATGCTCTAAACCATCATGGGAGTACCAAACCCAGAAGAACAACCCAAAGATAAAATTACCTCCACCCACAATATGATTATTCCCTCCTCTACATATGAAGAGAGGTAAGGGAATACATATCCCTAACATGGTAGGGGATTACTTATCCAATAATATCTCTTCAAGAACTACATTGAGCTCCCGGATTAGTCGAGAACTGCTATATATAGCGCCATAGATAGCAATATTTTTTCATAAAAAATACACGGTTAAGGAACTAGGTCCTTATTCCAATAGATGATCACCAATATACCAGCCTAATGGGTCCAGAGGGACCACATCTTAAAGTGAAGGTGAAGGATAATACACCTGATGTCAACCCAATTATCCACCCTAATTACTACCAAACATTGTTCATTGCTACACATGATTCCTGTTCGGAACACACCACCTCATGTCATGTAGAACATGATAGAGGCCACCATAGTGTTATATGTGGAAAACAAAAAATATTGGATACTAAAATACCTGAATCTGAGATATAGTAAAGGATATAGAGAATGTAGAAGATCTAAATAAGATTTACTAGGTGTACATAGTGTGCACTTTGGGCTATATGGTGTGTGAACCCACCGTAAGTCCTACCTGTGTATCCGGCCTACACTATTTTTCAACCAATGTAGTGTTACATGGTGTGTACCCATGGTAACAATGTTTCCATATTCAACTGATCCCTGGACATCGGGTTTTACTGATTACAATGTTCCAAACCCCATGTCCATGTACTCTAGTCATGTAGTTGTACAAAAACATGTGTTTTCACATGAAATTCTAATCCATTTCCCATGGATACATAGATTAGGGTAACTAGCCAGCGTGTAACCCTGGTATATGGGTTGTATCCCCCAAAGGCAATCTTCCCCAAATAGAATGTGTTACAATGAGTGTATCACTAGACTACACATCATGAAGATAGTAATTCTAGTAAAGAATCACCTACAAAAATGACCAATTCACCATGGTTCAAGACAAAACCCACATATCCACCAGGAAGGGATCAATAATATTTACAATTTTTCCTTGAACGCATAAAATAACAAAAAAATGACGGGGTTCATGAAAAAAACTATATCAAAAAACCCTGATAGACAAAAAAACAAAATCGTCAGGTGTATAATAATGCCCGAGTCATGCTTCATCTCTATCAGATGATGCCTTGTGATAGAAATAGATATCAGTAGGACCTTATTACATTGATTTGGCATCGTTTCCATCATCCGAAAAGGGATGAGAGGATATTAAAAGGAAGGGGATTTTCTATTTATGTCATTCACACCCATGTGAGAGGAGTGGAAGAGTATTAGGTTTGGTTTAGTTAAATAATTAAACTATCCTTTAATTAATTATTCGAGCACATAATGGCATATCATTCAATATCTGACTAAAATGGGAGGGATAGAAGATTTTTGTTTGGGCCTTGGGTAAACCTTAATTTATGAGCACCAATGTTGTTTTATAAATATTTTATGAGACTCCTATTAGGTTTTATCCACATTTCATGTGAAACTATATGCACATGAAAAAAATATAATTAATAGATTATTAAAAAAATCACAGTATTGAGGCTCTCGGGACCCCAAATTCCCATTCTGACTCCGTGTGTGGCATCAAAAATATTCTTAGAAATATTCCAAAGTCTTATAGGTCAAAAACATTCTCTAACTTACTACCACCATCAATGATTCTCATACTAAAAAAAGAAAATTCTAGGACCTTTGAAAAGAAATAAAGCTCTAAAATTGGGAATCCCATGCTTGGGAGCTCAGGAAGGGTTCCTGTATATCTTCCAAGAGCGCACTTAGAGGAATCATCGAGGACAAGCAACACTTATGTCCATCTTCAAATAGGATGACATCGTACCTCAAGTGACCATATGTATCCTCAACTATTACAGGTGGAGAAAAGAACCATGAACCATGGTTCATCTGTAGTCATGGTGTATATTGTTAGTCTACCTAGGTAAGCTAATATAGATACTAATATAACCCCATAGTTTACATCAACCTATAAATGAACTATTTCAGAACCCCTCCAAGCATCTTCTATTCATGTTATGCACCAAGCACATGAGGTTACCATCATACAAGAGAGGAGGGTAAAATCATCCAAACAAGAGAAGAAAGACACAAAATTCACGTGGCATACCATGTGCCTCTTCTCTTCTCTAGGAAGGAGACTAACCCAAACTTGAAACATTTCGAAACATACTAGTGGCATCCCAAAAAATTACCTATGGTAGGAAACAAAGCCATACTATGGAAAAAAAATCATAGGTTCCACCTCAGGAGCTATAGAAATTTTCTTAGAAAGTATATACACTATTCAACCTATACCAGAATAGAGAAGTCTAAGGAAATCATTCCCCTAATCTCAATAATATATTCTTTGGGTGGCACTGACTCACTCGGAAAATTTTTCTCACATCTAAAAAAATACATCTATAAGGGTTAAGCATCCATCATTCCCATGAGTCTAAATTTATGTCAAAAATTTCACGACATCCTCAAGAGGATCACATAAAAAGATGATACGAAGCACACGAGGGTTCCAACAAACAATAAATGTATTTCCAAATTCTCTCACCGGGTCTCTCTATCCCCTCTATCTACTTACCATCCCTACTCCACTATCCATTGAATAGAAAATTTTGTTACACTCATCCACCACACCTTGATATTATCTTATTTGGGCACCATTGGCTTTCCCTTAAGGTTTGAATCATGTCAATTAAATGTTTCTTATTGGGGAATGACCCCTATTTTTTATAAATTTAACGCATCATCAAACAATTGCAACACAAGGTTAAAATTACACCTCGTGTCACCTCGTTATACCTAATGAATGAAGCTCAATGAAAAGAGCACCTCACTATAGTTTCTAACTATTTCTAATATAGAAATTCGAAGGGACATAGAGCATACCTTTATTTTTTATAAAATATTTTGGGTAAAATGTCTGTACATCCTACAACTATCATTTTACACATCCTTTAGCTCTTTAATCCTCATGTTGACCACCTGGCGGTAGTGGTGGAAACACCCCAAAGATTCTGCCACCTTTTGATGATATCCCATCACCTTCGACTCATCAACTATATTGCGGAACTCCATGCTCTAAATGAAGCCTCTGCCAAGGTGTCACATTGACTAGCCCCCTCTCATCAACTCGATAGGTTGGAAAATCACTAATAAGATATCCCGTGTTTTTAGAAACATGAAACAACCTATCATGTTGTTTTCTTGGTGCACGTCACTACACCAACACTACATTCCCACATTCTTAAGTTCGTGCATGTGTATTATTACATCGTCACAATCCTATCACATGCCATCTACCAAATGTTGTAGACCCCTCAGCCTCATGACCAACACCACAAGTTACATCCATCTGGCCCTCTGCCAAGTATATCTCTATTACCAGATCTCTCTCTATTACCCCAACATAAGTGGGATAGTACAAGGAGACCACACCTGATATGAAATCTCTGTGAAGGACCTTATAAATGGTGTGTGCGATGAAGAAAGGGCCTCATACAATGACCAATGATACAGTATAGGGATTTGAAACTTTACGTTGACTCATCCAAAGTCATGATACCTTTTTGAAGCTATAGAAGCTCCTGGATACGAAATGATATTAACATAGCAGTGTAGAAATATTCCATGAAGAGTCTCTCAATCTATTCCCAATTGATCGTCACCTAATAGTGGGTATGTTTCACTGAACTCCACCACATCCCAACCTAACCACATAGAAGGATCACCATTAGAACCAATATATGATCGGGAGGTGTTCTCACTAGAAGGAAGACACATGTGTCTTCCTCGAGTTAGTCATCCACTTCCTGGTGGTATGGATGACCTTGGTACCTCTGAGGTCACTACCATAAGAACTCATGTAGCGTACTCATCTGGAACTTTTCCTCGGGATGCACTTCCAGCATAACCAACTGCTACACGAGTGGTGGCTCAACCGGTAGACCAAACAGAGGCAACGCTTCAAAACTAGTTCCCTTCACTACACCCTCATAATGGGGTTAATATTCATCACAATCATGTTGTAAAAATATGAATTACTATCTTCATTGAGGAATATTGAATTCGAATCATGAAGCACCACAATCTATGAATATATCTTGAGAGATGATTCCAGATGGACGAGAAAAAAACACCATATTAAACGATGTATTTTTTAGTTAGTTTCACTGAGACCACTGTTCTAATGTACCATTTTAAAATTTATGTTTACAATGTTTTATGTATATTAATACGTCAATTGGTTCCCCAGTGCTGGAACCTCAAGCCTATGATCCGATGTCGTAACACGTGGACACTTCTGATATGTATTCCAACAAAATTATTTTTATGGAATGTCCAAACAATGTTCCCAATGATCGAAAAACCTATGATTGTAATCTACCATGACCTGACTTATGTAGGGGCTTTAGAAACAACAACCCAAAGCCCACACCAATATGCTAGGTGTGGCGACAAGAAATGAAGGCATAACTATACTAGGGAAGGCCATTTCCAAATGTACATGTACACACACACCCATAAAGAATGTCAATGCAACCGTGTATAGAAACAAAAATATTGAATAAAAAATTATGTGCAGAAAAATATCCAAATCCAGAGTACAATAGAAGTAATGAATGAAAAAGTGAAAAATAAATGACCGCTAATGGAAACTAAAAATAAATTTAACCGACTTATATGGAGGGGATCTCTATCTAATGTATCATTAAAAAAGATCCTCGGCCTAGCTCTAGTAAACACCTTGATCGGTATAGCTCACTATGCTCTACCAAGCTCGGGTCTTCCGTGGACTCTGCCGAAAGGGTTATGGTCTACACAAGACACAACACAAGCTAGAAAATTCCTTGAAGGGGTGATTATAACAGTATTTTATATGAAACCTAAAAACCCAAATGAAATGAAAGTATAAGAAAGGTGACATTCTGCATGACCTTGATAGAGGAAACACCATCGAGAGAGAAACTCCAGCTCGTACCATCCTTAGATATACATGACTAGCTAGCTGAGTCAGAAAAACCCCAAAGAAAGAGTAAGGGAAAACCTCATCCCACAACTCAACCTAGAAAAAAGTAACGTCATCCAATAATAGGGGGATCAACATAGTAAATCGATGAATTTACCTTCAAATATTTTCCACCATAGATGAGGAGTGATATCATCCATCCATGTAAAGATAAACATGGGAAGATCATGTCATACCCCATGTGACTTTCCCTCACATGGAATGAGACAAACCATAAATATGGTGTGGGAACAAAAGAGGTATTAATACTCAATCCACATGGGTTGTCAACCTAGATCATGACTACACAACTAGGGAACTTAGATAAACCTAGATATAATCTTCTCAAACTCCCTATATTATGATTTTACAACATCATATCCAACAATAATATTCTACACAATGATATAATGGTAACTCAAAACTAGGAGAAAACACCACATGAGCTTATCCATCCCAAATGGAACCCTTATTAGTGATAAACTACATTGAGAACACATCTACCACTCCTAATCATATGTATGATAGAATATACCCCATAAGGAACAATCTAGTAGGTCCTCAACTAATGAACAACAATAGAGGTACTTCCATTTATAACCTAAATCATACACAAGGCTAATGAAACTCATGTATTGAGGTCTGCTCCTCACCAATGCACACAGTTGAGGGAGCATTGGTCTAGACTATACAAAACATGAATCCTCTATATGAGAGAGAGTACATATGGACCCACACCTCATCACTACCCTTATGTTGATGGAGTAGTAGCGTTTATCGAACCTATGAAACCTCCACCCCTCAAATATGATGAATCCCTCACCTCAACCCATTGAGGTAACCTTAACTCATAACAAGTTATCACATATCTTGATCAGGGTCCCACAACTCATATATGTACTCAATAAATGAGGTGGAATTAACTTAAATGGAGGACCATCAACCGAATCATGGTAGGGGAGTATAACTCTGTAGCTAGATTAACATACCATGGTATGACATGGGAGTACCAAATCATGAGAAATCACTTACTATGTAGAACATGGACCCTTGTATGAAAAAGGTGTACTTCCCCCAAGCTATAGGACCTGCTCCCTTGTACAACATCAGTGTACAGACAATTCTCGAACAACATGTCTGGATGACTCACACCCTAGACTGAGAGTGGAGTAATGAATAATTGGATAGAGGAATCATACCCTAACTCAGTTGGGGAGTAATTACTCTACATACTACGTCACATATAAAGGACCCACACCATGAAATGGTTGGGAATAATTACTCCACATATAGGGGACCCATGCCAGGTTCTTATAGGGAGTACCTACTAAATCTGTCTAATGAGTGTGGGGGGATGTTCCCTAGCATGATAGGAGAGTTATTTTCAACTATAGAAACAATTTATAGTATGCATTCTCTAATACATCAAGGGAGTACCAAACCTCAATGAACTACCCCAATGTAAAAGAACATGCACCCATGATGTGGGGAGACCATCCTCTACCAAATTAGAGAGGACATGGAAACCCACACACTGAAACAATAGAGGAGTACTAGTCTCAATGTCTCACATCCAGAACCAAAATGATCTGCAGCATTGGTCAAGCACATCGTGGAGTATCATCAATCATATTAAACATGTCAATAGGAAACATCAATCTTTAGAGAACTTGTACCCTATTCCAATAGAGGAGAAACACATTATCGATCGAAATGGTACGGGGGACCCACATATTAAAGAAATGGGGGAAGTTTACTACACTTTTTGTCACCCCAATTATCCACCCTTATCAGTACATTATATTTTCCACTAAAACACAAGATCCTTGATCAAAACACATCACCTAATATCTCGCAGGACAAAATAGGGAACACTATCACATTCTAACAGGAAACATACTCAGGGTAAGATACTCACATGCAGAAATTTGAGATTTATAGAAGGAGATATGGAAGGATTAAGATCTCAATAATAATTCTTAGTAATAAACAGTGTGCATTGTTGTCCACCCGATAAGTGATCCCACCCGAGCACCTAGAATTTTATCCAGACTACATGGTTAAACAACCCATGTAGGGGTACATAGTGCGTACCAATGGTACATGGATTGTCCCCATTAAACCATTCTAAGGTTGTGTGGTTTTACCTATGTCTTTGTACTACAACCCATTTCCTAGTACCCTGGTTGGGAAGTTGTATATGACCGTGTGTTTTCACATAGCTTCTCATTCTATGTCACTTGGCTAAACATATTAGGGTCACTACAAATCATGTTACCCAAGTACACGTTATGTAGTGCCAAAAAGTTATCTTCCATTAATATAATGAGCTGTAAGTCATGTCTCACTAGACCACATGCAGTGTATATTGTAATTCCAGCGGGGAATCCTGTTTAAAAATGACCAATTTTCCCCGATTCAACACAAAACCCACTGATCATACTAATAAGTGTCAATAACAATTATATGTGGGATCTAAAACCATATAAAAAATCAAAATGAAAGGATAGGGGAAAAAATAAAATAGTCTAACTTGATGGAGAATTTATGATCATTCTTTGTAAAATGATGCTCAGATCATGTTTCATGTCGATCTGATGATGATCTGTGTTAGAAATAGAGGTCAGAAACACCTTGTAGTATTGATTTGAATTCATTTATATAATTTAAATGAAAGGATAGGAGAATGGGAGGAAGAGGTATTCCACCTTGTTTTGTGCACACTAATGTGAGTGGATGGGAGAGTATTAATTTTAGGATTAATTAATTAATTAATTAAAATGTCATTGAGTTTATTATTCCACATCCTAACACCCCAAAAATTATTCCCTTGGCCAAAACATGTGGCGTATATGACATTAGGTCACACCTAGGGAAAAAATGACATTATAAACTAATCTTTGGTTTCAAAAAATCTGATATGAGGCTACTACTTGGATTTACTCATGTTTTATGTGAAAAAATGTACGCTTGACAAAAATGTATTTAATATTTATTAAAAAATAATTGTGTTTAGGAAACCAGAACCATTGATTCCCATGCTGACACAACACCAAGATTCAAAAATATTTATAGAAATATTCCAAAGTCTTATAGGCTAAAACCTAGGTGTCTACAACAATTCATTTGTATAATCAATATTCAAATGATTATGTTATGTTATAATGATTATTTTCATGAGATTACATATTATTTTTACTTAGGTACTATGTTATATAAAATATTTATTCTCATAATTTTGAATTACCGTATATGTTTTAGTAGTTATCATTATCTTTTGTTATACACCATTATTATATTCTCAAACCCGGAAATCAATGATATTAAAACATATGATATTTTATTGTTATGTATAATTTATTCCCTTACAATGAATTTTATACCACCCATTAATTTTGATTCAATTCCTTATGATATGATGAATAATATTATGTATAAAATTTATTTAAAGATATAATGTGTGTAGAATCTTTTGGGAAACATTTATGACTTATTATAAAATAAAAATGATCACATAGAAAATATCTTATGGAACAAAAATTTGGGTTATGATATTTTATGAATTCGAAAACAGAATTGATTAAATTAGGAAAATGATATACAATTTTTTATTTAGCAATATCATATGGAATCATAGAATATTTGTAATGGTGGTATTTCTATAACTAAATCATGGAGTTCATGTCAGGGGAACATCAGATAGTATATGATTGGGGTTTAATTATTTTGGGGGATTATGGTACTAATATTATAATAAGAGAACTTATATGAAACTATGTTAAAATTATAATGTTATTGGTTGATACAACTATATCATATTTGACCCATTTTTATAGGTTAAAATTATGGTGTTATAGGACATGTCATTTTATTATATAAATTTTTTATTCATGGGATTGATTAATTTTATTTATATGAAATTATAAATATGTTATATAACTATTTTTTAGTATTTATTTTGATGTGGGTTGATGAAAATGAATCAGTGAAAATTTTATCTACAGAAAATCATGTGTCTTAATTCTAAATAAGGAAGAATATTTCGAATAAATGATTCAGGTTAATGAAAATATTAAAATATGACTATTATGAGGTAATACATGAGTTTAATAGTCATAACTACTATAGTGTGGATGATATTTCATTAGAAATTATATACTACGTCTTTTTTATCTTATGGGTTCAGTCAAATATTTTAATAAATGATAGACAATTAAAATTTCAATTAAATAATTAATATTAGGGGGTGAGGGAATGAAACACCTAGATATTTTAAAATTATTTTTTATTTATATAATTATTTTTTTATGTAATTATATTTGGTTATAAATTCATTAACGCTCAAATTTACCCAAGAGATCAAGGTAGTATAGTCCTTGTAGTGTATCTTGTGTTATCGAATCCATTGAGACCTAAGAAGATACCTATGATACAAAACCTATGAGATGGATTTTTTTGATATGATGTCTCCAACATGGTTATGATTATATATATATTTAAGGAACACTAAGAATCATAGGAGAATTAAATTCAATGAAATGGGTTGATATTATGATTATGCTAATGGTGGATTGATTGAATTTTTATTCTTTAGACTATTTAGGTTTTATTAATTATTGATGAATACATTACTAAAAATAACAATAACTTCATAATTTTCTAGTTTGATGATAACTAAAATCAATTAATAATCCCTTAAAAACATAGATAACCAAATTCATGATCTCTCCAAGGTATATGGTCCTTTTAGTACTTGGATTTCGCTTCATCAAACATAGAGACTATGAAGAGTGGAAATAATAGAAGAATGGAAGTCTTTAATTAGTTAGCCAATTTGCAAAAATTCATTCATAAAATAACAGTCATTGAAACCTTTACGTCATCTGATAATAAACCCATTAATGGTTTTACCCTCCATTTATGGTATACTCTCAATGGTGGGAGGAATATGGCTTACATGAATTGGAATTAAAAAATAAAAATGCGGAAATAACGAGCATTCCTCCATGTGTGTGAACGAAATTCATTCATAGGTGTAAACTAATTCACTGCACCACAGAGATATCACAGTTATGTGTTATTATATAGTTTTTATAAATAAAAAGGAAATAATATAAGGGAAATATGTTTATTAATATCATAGAATAACAAAAAAGAAACATACATGACAATTGAAAACATTAAAATGGAACATTGGCATAATAACATTACATCAAAAATAAGAGCTCCCTTCCCCCTCAAAACCAATTCCTAAAATAGAAAATTGGGAATCCATAGGTTGATCCTCAATCTATTTATTCCCAATTATAAAATTAATACAGGCTTTAGGGTGGTCGAACATAGTGGAGAAATTGATTCTCTCCTTTACTTTTTATCCTCCTTGTCTCCCCTGGAAAGATCATCCTATATGGGAAAGCATATTGCTGAATATCGATGTGTAATAAAAGATTCATTTCTGTCTCCTGACTTATTCTAGATGTTTGAAAAAGTTTGACTCCTTTGGAGTGAAGATCATTAGTTATGGTTAATTTAGTGGGCTAATATTCTAGGCGGTCGATTCTGGCCCAGATTTAGATATTCTATTTGGGCCGACATAATTGCCAACATGGAAGATGAATTAGCACTAGATCATGAAGAATTATTTGTTCATCTATATTTCTTATATCTTGAAACAAAATTTGGGCTTCAATGGGCTTGTATTCTGGGCCCCACAATCACATCAGTGGGATGGTGTCAAATTTTACTTCTCCAGAATTGCTTCCTTTCATTTCCCAATATCCCAATAATACTTTATAAATCCTTCATTTATCAATAAATACAAAATGTTAATATTAAAGTGTATATATATTTACCAAAATATGAAATTATAATATGGATAATTACATTCCTTAATATTAGATGAATCATTGGGCCTAAATTGGTGTATATTAGGCATGAAGTGCAGAAATGATGAGAATGGATGTTGAAAATTAAGATCCCCTAACTCAAGTCCGTAAGAAAAAAAATTAACATTTAATACAATTAAAATATTATTAACATATTTGTTTTTGTTGGATAATTACACCCCAACTCGAGATTTTCTTTGTCCTGGGAAATTAATTTGATGATTATATTTGATTTTTTTCCAAACACATTATAACAAAAAGTTCTCATAATGTAATCTATGCACAAATATATCATTATAACCTATCAAAAAAATTTAAAGCAGGATAAATTTTAAAGAATATTCGAGTCACAATCTCATTCCTTGGATGAAATCCATCATTATACATCATCCCACTCAATTAAGTGAAATGATGTTTTGTAAATCACTATAGATATGGGGGTTTATTTTCATTCAAGGGAGAAATCATAGAAGCACTAGGTGGAATCAAATTTAATCCTAATATGAGTATTCCTTTTATTTTATTTTATGTTTTGATTTTTTTCAATGTTTCATTAGTAATTTAGATTTTAGTTAATCAAATTAACACATGTAGCAAGACAATACCGATGACTCTCTGGCTCAAAATCCATAGGGCACTAAGTGAATCCCACATACTCAGGAATCTACTAATGTTAACTTGATAAAAAACAAAGTAATAATACCATAAATTGTGATAGAGTGAAATAATCAGGGCTAGACAACTTTGGAGTCACGATCCCCAAGTGCCGAAAGCCTCGCAATTTATCAATCAGTTGTTCTACTGGAAAATTTTAAGTATATTTTTTTTTAATTTTTGTAATACTGATTTTATTAATTAAAATAAACACAACATATACTATTTTTTATGGGACACCAAGAATTCAAATAAGTAACCCACAGTCTAGATGACATGAATTGTAGCATTTTGATTTAATAGATGACATAAAAATGATGAAAATTTTTATTGGACAACCAAACTTCCAAAATAAATTATTGTAAACTTAATGATCAGTTAATTTATGATTCATAGAAATAAAAATTATTTTCATTGTAGTTTTAATTTTTTAAAAGATGTTATTATATTAATTATAAAGGAATTTTATATCCTTCTTTTCTAATTTTTTTCAATAAATGTTTCCCCACCACCCAATATAGAATGAAACTCTCCCAATATTCTTAAAAATTAAATAGAGGAGAAAGTGGGTCGGGGGGGGATGAGTTGAATTGGGCATGGAAAAAGTTCACCTGGTGGATTCATAATGATGATTTTCATTCTCCCAAATCACTATTTGTTCTCATAAGAGATATATGCACCTTATTGATAGAATATGTATCACCCAAATAGTCCTTCAACCATACAAACAAGAACAAACCAGACAAAACAAAAAACACAAAAATTTATTTAATACCTAGTCTCATCATTTTTATGGTTTTTCTTTTTTTCATTTAAATCAAAATGATGATACATTTTCTTCTTTTTAATTTCTAGGTAATTTATTACTCAGGTATAACGTCGCGTGACCCGGATGAATTCAGAGCTCTTCTATCATATCCATGCATACTCATAATTGAAGAACAAGTCAACAATCTGATGTAGAATAAAATTATATCCAAATGATCCACTAATACTATTTGAAATAGAAATCTTATTAAAACAACAAAATGATTAGAAACATGAAAACCATGAGTTTCCTCCCATGTTGCACATTGTTTAACGTTTTTATCTCTAATTGGATCTACAATTGATTAATTATTTTCGTCATCTAAGGTAGGTTCACAAAATTCTTCATCAACTTCATGTTTTGGAATGGTTCAATGAATTTTTTGACTCTATGACAATTAACATTAAATTTTTTTCCATTGGTGGGATCTTGAATTTCAACAACCCCAAGGGTGTACACCTTATGCACTATGTATGGACCTGACCATCTAGACCTCAATTTTCACTGGTATATGTGACGTTTAGAATTATACAAAAGAATAGGTTTTCCCAGTTCAATGTTTTTGGTTTTAAGGTTTCGAGATGGGTAGACTTGTACTTTTTATTTTTTGATCCTTGAATTTTCATAATCCTCCATCCTAAGTGATTCAAGTTCATTTGGATCTAATTTCATTTTTTCTTCATCCAATGAGAGGTTATAATCCATTTTATTAATTTCCCAAATGACCTTATGTTAAATATATATAGGAAAATGGAATTCTCTACCATAAACCAACCTATATGGGGACCTATCTAAAATGTTTTTAAATGCAGTTCGATAGGCCCAATGGAAATCAAAGAGTTTGTTTGACCAATCATTCATATATGGATTAACAGTTTTCTCAAGAAATTGTTAATTTCCCGATTGGCTAGCTCATCTTGACCATATGTTTGTGGGTGGGAAGTGGTGGACACTTTGTGAGAAATTCTATACCATTCCATGAGTGATGAGAATGGACGATGGAAAAAATGAGTTCCACAATCACTAATAATAGCCTTAGGAATTCAAAATCTAGATAGGACGTTTTCTTTTAGGAATATAATCACAATTTGATAATCATTGAATATTTTGTGAATGGCCTCAAAACATTTTGAGTCATAACCAATATCTAAGTGAATGTAAAGATATCCCATAGAGTATGGGATAGGAAAAATTAAAACAATTCTCCAACAGAGATAGATTTCGACCACTAAGATGGGAGTTAGTGGCATTTGATTCCTTTTTGTGATGGTCCCTACTTGTTGACACTTGTGAGGGCTTTCAAAAAATGTGTAGGAGTCCCATGAGGGGGTGGTATAGAAGAGACCAAACTGAAGAATCTAAATAGATGCTTTCTTAGATGAAACGTGACCCCCACATGCCTCTCTATGACAAAATATAAGGTTGGACACATTTTTCGATTCTAGGAAACACCTCGTAATGACTTGGTCATGAAATCACTTATAGAGTTTTGGATCATAAAACACATAATGCTTGACATCAGAAAGAAATTTCCTTATAGCTTGAGTCCCTAATAATTTTGGAATGACCATTGTTACTATTAAGTTTGATATGTCATAATTACATGGTATGTCACTCATGGATTATAGGTTTTCATCAGGGAATGAAGTAGACACAGAGAGGTGAGAAACTATTGTCATATAATTCTATCCTAGAGAGGTGATAAACAACAACATTTTAAACACCCTTGTTGTCATTGATGGTGATGTCAAATTGTTTAAAAGAATGACCCTCTTAATCATTCTAGCCTTAACATATTTTTTTTGGAAGAGTTATTTTAGTGAAGAATGGTCTGTGAACATAGTGATGGGGGATCCTAAGAGGTAGGTCATAAACTTCTCAAAGTATAACAAAATTGCATGTTACTCCATTTAAGTGGTGGTGTAGTTGATTTGGGAATCATTTTGAGGATTTTCTTGTATAAGTAACGACATATGGAGTTTTACCACAAAGTTCTCAAAACACAACTCCTAAAACAAATTCATTGGTATCTCACATAAGATCAAAAGGAAGGTTACAATTTTTAGATATTATAATGGGTGGAAAGGTGATAAAGGATTTGACGGTTGAGAATGAACCCTCAAAGCTTTGTATCCAATCAAATAGAGAATACTTTACCAAGAGATCGCAAAGGGGACAAGAGATTGAACTAAATTCCTTGATGATTCTTCTATAAAAACCAGCATGTCCTAAGAAATACCACACATACATTATTGTTTTGGGTGATGGAAGTTGAAAAATGATATCAAACTTTTCTTTATCAACTTCAATCCCCCCAACCTGAGTCTATATGGCCATGGGCTAACTCCTATTTATACATGAAATGGCATTTTTCCTAGATTAGGACCAGATTACGTTCCTTACATCAAGAAAAAACTCTCTCCACATTACTAATACATCCCTAAATTGTATCCCTAAATACATATAAGTCATCCATGAAGACCTCAAAAATCCCCTTCCATGTCTGAGAAGATTCCCATCGATCACCACAAGATGGTTCCAATGACATTTCATTACCTTAACGACTTGCATTTTAAGGAAATGGTTCTGAATGGATAGGTTAATGTAGTCTTCAGATGATCCTTTATGGAGACTAAAATGTTATTGTACCCTGAGTACCAATCTAGGAAGCAAAATAATTCATGACCTTCCACACTCCCAAAGACTAGGTCAATGAATTGTAAAGGGAAATGGTCCCTTTTTCTAAATAAGTATTTCTTCCTATAGTCAATGAAAACCCTCCATCCACTACTCACCTTATTTGGAAGAATCTCTCCATCCTTATTGGGTAACATTGTAATTCATGACTTCTTGGGAACCACTTGAATTGGGATCACCCACTCACTCTTTGTTATGGGATAGATGATACCAGCTTTTAACAACTTCAGAAGTTCCTTCCTTACTACCTCTATGAGATTAGGATTGAGTCTCCATTGAGGTTGACATCATGGACTTGATTCAACTTTATTTAGATTCTAGAACAATCTTATGAGTCCCAATTAGTGGGATAATCCTAGGAATATCGGACAGGGTCCAAACAATGGCTTCCTTATGTTTCCTTAGGATATCTAGATGCATACTCTCATGATTGGCTTCATAATAAGAAGAAATGATAATAGGATTTATTTTATTGTCCCCTAAGAAAGTATACTTTAGTGGAGCAAGATATTCATTCAATTCAAAATCAGGTTGGTTTAGAATTTCATCATGATATTGGGACATTGGATCAAGATCAATTTTGTTTCCCAGAGATTTAGATAGAATAAAATCACCATGTGTAGAAGATTAAGCTGCAAGATTGGATTGATTGGATTAAGGGAAGTATGTTTGATTGGTCTCCATGAAAGTGGTTTCCAAAAAGGTTTCACAAATTGTTAGAACTAAGACTTTGTCATTAATGAAATATGAAAATGATTCAATCCAATGTGATAAACTTCCTTCATGTGAACAAAGGAAATCAAACACATCTTGAATTAAACATCCTAACATATTCCATGATGTTCTATGGATTCATTATAAATTCTTTAGATCATATTTACATCATGAATGTCCTCATGATTCCTTATTTTTGAGCTTGAATTATAGATGTTCAAGTCCAGACTCATTTAACCAAATGTTACGTTAATGTTCTCATTTTGAACATGGATAACAGAGTAGATTGTTTCAAGGAAAGGAAAATGAGGATGATTGGGGTTTGTTCCTTATTTCCAACATTTGGATGGCTATCAAGGAAAATGAAGTCAGGAGGGTAGATGAAATTTTCAACCTTTACCAAAACATCATTTAAAATATCACATGGAATCCAAATGCTATGATTAGTAATATGAAGTGTGACAGATGTGGGTTGGAGCTCTTCTAGGCCTAACTGGTAGTACACAACATAATGGATGATATTGATACTAGCACCTAGGTCACATAGGGCCTTGACAAAATATCTCTCTCCTAGTTCAACATTGATGTAAGGGAAACTAGGTCTTTCATCTTAGGAGGAATGGTCCCTTTAATGGTGGAACTCAAATTATCATCCAAAAGGACAAGGTTTATATGTGCAAATTTTCTTTTAAAAGTGAAAAATTATTTAAGGTACTTTGAGTAGACCGGTATGGGTTGGATTTCATTGAGTAGGTTAATGTTCAACTTAACAATTTAGATTATTTCCCTTTGTGTTTCAGTCAATTCAGTCTAGGTTTCCCCCCTCATGTATAGAAGAAATTGTACAGGTTGTGGGGTTGATTGTTTAAGAGTAGTTTCTTTGACTATGTTATCGTGCCTTTTAGTTTGATAATTTGGTTCATTTGAATTTTCATCTGAGTTTGAATCTTTATATAACTTCTGAACTAGTTTTTAATGTTTCTCAATTTATTTACCACTTCTTAAAATAGTAATATCCATTAGTTGTTCATGTGTTTTTTGAGTGCAACTTTACTCCCACATTAATGATTGTTTTGGAATGACTTCTGTAGGCATGGGTGCCTATTCATATTTTGACGAGTTGAAGTTCTTGTTTTAGAGAAGAGAATTCTGATTTTATCCTTCCCATTTTTTTGCACAATTTTTCTAGTAGTGTTTGTGGAATAGTTTGGGATGGTGCTAGGGAAGATTGGTTTATCCTAGGTGATATTTTGTAGGTGGAATGGTTTGTTCAAAATGGACAGGTGGCTGTTGGTATTGGATTGGATAGATTTGGAACTGGTTATAGGTTTGGTAGTTATGATAGGTGTATATATTTTTTCCATGTGGATGGGAAGGTTGTTGGTTATCATTCTAGTGGAAGCCTTGGTGTTCATTATACCATGGGGAGAAGGTGTTTTTGTATTGAGGATTTTGAATGTTCAAAGAATATACATCCTTTCGGGGTCCTCTAAAAAGAAAATCCTTGATGGATGGAAAATTTGGGTAGTTTTCTGTCTTATGGTCATGTTTTTCATAAATTGTTCAAACATGGTCTACAGTTTAGATTTCATGGACATTCCTAACGTCTATCTCTTCAACCTTCCTAGAGAGAGCTATGATTTTTTCTCTAACGCTTTACTCTTCTCTAAGTGTATGAATTCTAGTAGCTCATTGAAGCTTTCCAAATAAGTTGATGTTCCCCATGTTTGGTTTTGTTTAGCAAGGCATTCCAGATAATCGTAATCATCATTTAGGTCATTGTTTATAAAAGTTACTTTACAAATCATGTCAACAAATTTATTGTTCCCTCAGCACAACCCTTCATAAAAAATTATCACTTGTTCAGATATAGAAAAACCATGATGTGGAAGTATCTTTATGGTGTCTTTGAACCTCTCCCCACATTCATAGAATGGCTATCCCTCTTTTTCAAAAAAGTTTTGAATGCACTTTTTACAGTTAAATATTTTTGTAGTGAGGGAAGTATTTTGTGGATAATTCTCAAAGAAATACGTTCCACTAATGGATTGATTGAGGTGTCATGTTTTTTAGCCAATTTTTAGCTCGATCCATCAATTAAAATGGAAAGAGCCTCATATTAGATGATTATAGTTGATGTGGGGGACACATGGTTGCTACTATGTCAATGAACTCCTTTACAGGAATGTATGACATCTCAGACTCCATCTTCTGAAAGGGTGGAAGATGGATTAGGAAATGGGGTTTAAAGATGTAATTGGTATCTCCTAGGGAATTGTGTCTAATGAAAGAGGGGGAATTGGTCCACGCTAGAGTGATCTATTCCTTCATGGTTTGATCGACCCTATTCCCAAGGTTTGGAGCTTCATTATTTTTGTTTCCCATTTGATTTACACTAGGATTTAAAATTTTATTTCATGTAAGACCATTCATTATAATTTATTAAATTTTTGATCATGGAGTATCAAGAAGATTGGGATTTAATGTATGTAATCACCTAGGTTCACTAGACTCCCCTATCCGAGATCATTTCACCAAAACTAGTCTATCTAAATTATATTGGGTGTAGGCGGACATGCGCCAAAAGGAAAAAATTAGAAAGGGACAAGATAAGAGATCTTGGGAGATAATAGATTAATGGGGGTGAGGAAAGAAGGTTTTTGTATAAGGTATTTTCATGGTCCCTAGCAATGGTTCCAAAAATTAATTCACACTCAAATTTACCCAAATGATAAATGTAGAATCGTCCTTGTAGTATAGCTTGGGTTGTCGAATCCACTAATACCTAAGAAGATACCTAATATACAAAACAGATGAGATGGATTTTTGGCTATGAAGTGTCTAACAAGGTTTAGATTTTTGATGGTTTTAAATAACACTATGAAACCTAAGTGAATTAAATTCAATGTAAATTGGTTGATCTTAGTATTATGCTCGGAGTGGATTGAATGAATTTTACTTCTTTAGAAAGAATTTGGTTTTATTAATTCTTGATGAATCCATTCAAAAAAATGACAATACCTTAATAATTTTCTGTTTTGATGCTAACTAAACTCAATTAATAATCCTTCACACATTTTTGGAACCAAATTCATTATCTCTCCAAGGTATATTGTCATTTTAGTACATGGATTTATCTTTCTCATACAAAGTTAAGATGAAGAGTAGAAATAATAGAAGAATGGCAGTCTTAAATTCGATAACCAATTAACAAAAATTATTTAATATAAAAAAATTCAATCCAACTGTTGCATCGTCCTACTATAATTCCATTAATATTTTAGTCCTCCACTAATGATATACTCTCAATAGTGTGCGGGATATGGCTTAAAAGAATAAGATAGAAGAAATAAAAACCGTGGAAATAACCAACACAACTCTATGTGTGTGAACAATATTCACACCTATGTGTGAACTAATTCACCAAAACACAAAGATAACACTGTGAATTTTTATTATATAGTTTTAAAGAATGAATTTGAATAATATAATATAAATATGTTTATTATGAACATAGAAATACAAATAAAAAATGTACATGACAATTAAAAACATTACAAATGAACTTCAGCATAATAACATTACATAAAAAACAAGAGGTCCCTTCACCCTCACCCCCAATGCCTTAAATAAAATATTGGGAAGCCTTAGGCTGATACTCAAGAAATATATTCCCAATTATAAAATTAATTTTTTTCTTCAGGTGGATGAAAGTAGTGGAGAAATTGATTCCATCAATTACTTTTTATCTTCCTATTATCCCCTAGAATGATCGTTTTGTATGCAAAAGCATCTCTCCAATTATCAGTGGTCCATATAAGATACTTCTTCATCACTGAATGTCTTCTAGATGTCTGTAAAATATTTAACCATTTGTAGTTGTAGATCAGTTTTTTTGTCCGATTTAGTGGGCTACCATTCTAGGCCGCTAATTCATGCCCATATTTGGATATTATATTTGGGATGCCTTAATAGCCACCATGGATACCGAATTTGCACTAGCTCTTGAAGAATGATTTTTCCTCTATATTTCTTATAACATTCCATGAAATATTTCCTTCCATGGGACTGTATTGTGGGACCCACATTCTCATCAGTTGGATGGTGTCCAATCTGGCTTATCGAGAATTGTTGCCTTTCATCGCCAAATATCACCATCGTCCATTATAAATCCTTCATTGATCCTTAAATAAAAAATGTTCATATATAAGTGTAGATTAATTTCCCAAAAATATCAAAGTAAAATATAGATAATTACATATCTAAAAATAAGATGAATCATTGGGCCTCTTTTGGTGTGCATTAGGTATGATGTGCATAAATTATGAGATGGATGTTCAAAATTAAGATCCACTAACTCGGGACCATAAGATAAAAAATGAACATTTAATACCATTAAATTTTAATTAACATATATGTTTTTATTGGGTAATTAGAAATACAACACATCGCAATCGACCACATCAACCAACCATGTGGAAGCCAAATAACTCTCTATATTCCAAGTGGTTGGTATTTTCCCCTTACATCCTGGGATTTATTCCACCTCCCTTATAACTAGAACCTAAGAACACTGGAATAAAATTCCACCGAGGGTAATTACATGAACGAATGTAGTATGTCTTGTGGACTCTGGAAGATCATTACACAAGAGGGATATTTTTTATGTAAGGATCCTTAGTCCATTCACCACACCACAATTGTCCATGTCAACTTGACATGTAGAGTCCAAATTCCAATACACAACCCACATGGCTTTTACTTTCCCCTTTTATCCGACTATTTACGACACCTCTCCTATAACTCTAGCTCAAGACTTCTCAAATAACAGCCCATCAAGGAGAATTACGGGTACAACAAATCTATGTTGAATAGCTATTTTCACATGAATAATGGAACACAAATAATTAAGGATATAATTTATTAAGATAAATCATAAGGCCAAAAGATTCTAATTAATACATTATTATAATAAAATAGGAAACATAATAATGAAAAGTACTTGTGCAGTACATAATGACATAAATAGAACTCTAAAATCATTAAATCAATATCATAATTCATTTAGAATATGATTATAAACAAAATTGTATCTATGTTAAAAAGGCCATCAATAAGATTAATAATAAACATGTTCAAAAGGTAGTAAATATATTCACTGAATGATTATATGAATGTTTGAAATGATATATATAAGAACGAAATATGATAGTTTTACATTTGGTTGTTGAAACTACATTAATTTGAAACATATTAGATGGATATATTATCATAGGGTAAACATTTAACCAATTGGTATATTAATGTTTTCTACTATTAATAACTAATTTAAAAATTATAATTGAAAATTAATAAAAAATTCTTGAATAAAATAAAGAGATAATATTTTATTAAAATATTGTATCCTAAAAATATATTTTTAATAAATTAGAAATTATTATTATTTTTTCTTTAATTTTTTCAATTAATAATATACAAAGAAATATAATAACTTGTTTTTCATGATAAAACATAATGTTTATATGACTAATAATTAATTTCCTAGGGGTGTTTTTAAAATAAAATAATCATTTAATAAGGGATATATCTTAATAAACTATTTGTTAAGGGTTGTGGATTTTAATCTGAATAAAAATGATTGACCACTTATATATAAAAATTATAATAAAATGTTTCATAGTAAAAATAAATGTACTAACTCTCACTTAATAATTAATTTATTATAAATAAGATTAAAAACACTTAATTTCCATGATGCTATTTTTCAACACATTCAGTTACATATATATATATATATATATATTATTTTCATTCAAAAGATAAATTTTTATTTTTTATAAATTTAATTAATTTTGTTCACATATTGATATTTTTAAATAATTTAATATGTGTTTATTGATGTAATGTTGAATAATAGACAACTATTATTGATTCATCTAATATAATCAGATGTCACACATGGAAAAGTCTCATTTCTAAACAATGTTTGATGTTTAAAGGGATCTTAAATGATTAAAGCATGTTCATATAAGTTTTAATATTGCTAAAAAACGACGAATACCATGAATATGCATATTTTCAAGAAGATAATAACATGAAAATATTGATTTTATAAAAAAGAAATTATATATTTTACTATGATGATGAAAATAGTTTGTTGGATTTTTAATTGAAGATGTATTTAGAGTTAATATTATAAATATAATACTTAAATATATATTGGTTGACTCATAAAAAAATTAGCGCTAACCTATATGCCTTTCTGGGATATCATGACTAACGTCACTTATGGGACCAATGTCTACCATGCCCATGGGAACAAAACTAGGATGACAAATAAGTTACATTATGGTACATTTATAAGACCCATTGGGCCCCCATTTATAAGACCTACAGATATAGCTCACAGTAGGTGTGTAAGTTGGGAAAATAGTATTGTTCGGCCTAATACCATGAATCCCGAAGGGTTGAATGGATGTTGATCCCCCACAGTTGGATCGAAGTGGTTGTATTGGAAATTAGAATATAAATCACATGAAATATGTTTTCCTATTTAAGGTAATGGACGAGATCATGTAACCAATGTTCATTCATATATTAAAAATATATAAATACCATGATCCCTTCAATTGATTTGATATCATCCATCCATTATAACTCATCCAACTTCTTTTTCCTCCTATGATGCTCGACAATTCCAATTCACCATAAAAAATCATGGAAGAACCCATGATCGAAACAAGGAAATTGTGGTTGTTCTATCATCAAGAATACGAGATAATGATCATTTAAATAACTGTTCATTCATGATATTCATGTCATGAATGTGAGAACCGAAAGAACAAAATTTGAAATAATGAAAATGTTTCTTTCTAGTAGGCCACTAAGTTATGTGATTCGTTTAATTCTAAAAATAATGATAATCATGTGATCATAGTGATGCAATTGAACAGGGAAGAAGGCCTTGTAACATAATAGGTGGTTAATTGTTATTTAGTAAATACTAGAGTAAAACCTAAACATCTCAGCTATTTGAATAAGTCATAAACGAAGAATTATTTGTAAAGATTCAATGTTCCTTAAAACTAGGATCTTAGGTGGTGTGAGACAACAAATATCTGCCTATAAATAATGATTTTTTGATGAAAAGGGTTGTTTTTTCATTCATCATTTGTGATTGTTTTTAAAATAGAGAGTCTATGCACGCCTACAATGGGTGAAGGGAATATGATACATGAAACTACATATTATTTTAAAAGTGGGAGAAATTTATAGATTATATGAAATGTAAACAATCTACCCAAGAATTTTGTCAATGACTAGAATAGTTAAAGAAATCACAAGATAATGAGATATATATCTCCATTTATTTCCCAAAAAAATTAGATAATGCGAGACAATGTCATCAAAATTGAATTTTAAGAAGGATCAGTTTCAGTTGAGAAAAAGGTTAAAAATTGAGTGGATATAGTACATAAATCCTACTTTCCAAAAGAAGTTTTTTTAGGATACCCTTGTGTGTGATGGGATTTAGTTTGAGAATGGTTTTCTTATATTTTCTCGAATATTACAACCCAAGAAGATTATAACTATTTTCATCAATACATTGAGATTAAGAAAGATGAATTTTATCATAAATCACATGAATAAATATAGAACCATTTGATATAAATGAACATAAAATATAAGGAAATAATATATGATTTTAAAGATAAATTATATATTTTTATAGGGTTCATAAACATAAGAATCTCAGGTGTGTCTAATTTCATGAATGACAAGAACCTGATGGAGATTATGATTTTTAAAGTTATTATTTCATAAAACAATATATGAATAATTTCAATTACTAATTTCACACATCTTATTAAGGAAAAGACATTAGCATATGTGAAACTTATTATGAGAATTTTTTCACTGAGTTAAATGATCTACTAGAGGTGGTCTACAATTTTTGAGAAATACCAAAAGGATTTTAAAAATTACATTAATATGTACACATGAAATTTTGATCTATAAATATCATGGATGAAGATATATGGATATTACAATAGTGGTGAAAAACTTTATTAATAGAGTAACCCTCTCAGTATGAGATTGGTGTTGGAAGTATCTTGTGTGATTTAGGAGTAGTAGTCTCCAGTGTTAATTATGGAGATGGTCGTCAATGATTCAGGTAACACTATGAGATTTTAAATAAATAATATCATATGTTTATTCATAGAAGATATAGTGTGACTCCATATTGACCATTTTAATTGATAATAAGATTATAGTAGAAAACAACTGTTGGGAAGAATAACTAACATGGCAAAGAGTGGGTATTTATTACAAACAATGTAAATCCTTATGTTCTAGAACTTTTTATTTATCAAATTATTTGAGGTATGGATAATAGATAAAATAAGACTTGATTATGTATCTAAAAAAATATTGGAATAGTAGAAAATAATTTTTTTTAAAAAATTCATCAGCAATTCACCCTCAAACCCTCTTAGTGAGCTCACATTGATCTGGATATACCATGTGGTATCAAATTAAAGGACTTGATTGAAAGATGAAAAATAATTTTGATGATTTATAAAATTAAATTATAAAATATTATGGGTATTATTATTTTTAATTTTTAGAAATATTATGTCTAGAAAAATTGGATTATCATGTATCTCCTATCTCATGGTGTAGATGTTACAGATGCATCTATAACAGCATATCGACCGTGTATTGAAAATATACCTATGTATAATGAATATATAAAGAATGATGAGATGAATATAAATGATCATAATCAAATATTTATGGATTTATTAAAATATAATTATACTAATGTGATAGTCCTCCATAATGGAAAAAGAAATATGTGAAAAACATAGAAATATGTATGAAGAAATCCTTAATGTCAAAGAGGATAATCTACCAATCTTGAAAATAAGATTTGAATACTTAAAAATGGGTGATGATGAATTTTATGATTACTATATTACAATATAAAGTGATATTTTTAGTTGAATTAGAGATTATGGTGAGAAAATTTATGATTACAACATTGGGATAAAGGATATGATAATAATTCCTAGTACATTTGATTAAAAATATTCTCCAATGGATGTATGAGAAGGTAAATCTTTTGATGAACATCATAATATTCTCATATAATATGAGATCATAAAAATTAAAAACATTAGAAAAAACAAAAAAAATGATATGGACCTCAAGTACATGTTAACAACTAATTCTAGAGTTTATGAGGATCCAAAAATATGTTATTTAGAGGATGAGGAAAAAGAAGAGGACTAAAATCAAATGACAGACTTTATTACAAGGAAATAAAGTATATACAGAATAAATTATGGAATTAAGTCATTAATATTATTCAACTTTCATGGGATTAAACATTTTTTTTGCGACTATCCTTTGATAAAATCTAATATCATTGAATATAGTTATGAACAATTATACTTTAAGAAAATAAATCATTAGTATAAAATTCGTGATATGTTAGGAATTTTTTTAATACAATATAAATAGAATAAATAGGATGAGAAAGAAAATTGACAAATCATTATCATCATGTAATGGGAAAGAAGATAAACGACCTTCTAGAAATTAGATGTGCATTATAGTATAAATCATAATAGATAATGACACATTTGAATGTGGAGAAGGTAAAGGGATAACTGAGCTAGAATGATACACACAACATAATCTAGATACTACACATATAAATAAAGGGAAGATTAAAAATGTTTAAAGAAAAAAGGAATATGGAATTAAAATAACATGTCCAGATGAAATACACACATCATAAAGAGATAAGGGAATATGAGAATAATGTATATGAGATATAAGGGAATAGAAAATATTCAAAAGAAAATTCCTTGGGAATAGAAGAATTTAACAATTGTCAAAAAAATTCACTAAAGAGGAAAAACAAAATAGGTTCATGAAATATGTAAAAGAAAAGATAGTGGATGATCATAAAGTAGTATTTTCTATGTAGGAGGTTGAAATATATAAGATATATATTATATTCCTTTCCGATCAAGGAGAGTTGAAAAAGAAAAAAAATTATTATTCCAAATACATAGATCTTAATAGAGAATATTAAAAATATTCCAATAAGAATGGTCCTCAATAAAAGTTTTCATGTATACCAAATAATTATTAAAATACAATTTTTACTTACGAAAACACAATCTGAAGAAAAAATACAGAACCGAGATTGCCCAAAAAACAAATGACGAAACATCTTCCACAAAGGAAGATTAGACTAATTCATCAAGATGTATTCCTACGAAGAATAACCAACCATAATATATGAAAATACATCAACAACAATCGATATATATAATTATGATTAGTATGGATGATCAATGTTTAGATTATAATGCTAGTGTTTTGTATTGTATAGACATAAATCTTATTGATAATGGTATACCATTTCAATACTGGTAATATAAGAAGAATCCAGGGGGGAGAATTGCTGAAAAAATGAGATCAAATTATCATAATGTGTAGCATGAGACAAATATATCGACTAAACTATCAAAAAAGAAAACATTTGAATTATTTAATGAATGTTTTGGAAGACGTGGTCAAATATTGAAAAAGGTGAGGACTAATGAGTTATCTAAAAAAGTGAAACTTTACACAAGTAAATATACAGAGAATATAGTTTGTGAATGGAGAAAAGGAAATCAAATTAATGATTGAGAAACTCCAAAAATATGATAAAATAAAGAAAGAATGTTTAGTTTTCTGAACTACCTAATTGGCCATGTCTATATAAATAGATAATGATCATAAAATTTTCAAGGAAACATGAATTTAATTTATAACTGTTGAAAAAAATTAATGTTAATAGGAAGTCATTTACATATGCTCAATTAAAATAAATAAGAGTCAAAGGTGTTAGAAAACAAGGTATCTAATAATATATTATATGAAAATTAAACTATTATAAGAAGGAAGAATGAAGAATGAATGGAAATTTATAAAAAATGAATTTCACACTAAAAAGGAAATTACATCCATTTTATATATTACAACTATTATTAAATAATCAATAACACATGTTTAAAAACATAAGAAGTAGAAGAAGTAAAAATGAAAAATAAACTCTTTTTTTAAATGTTATTTTTGAAAAACCAAGATGTCCATCTTTATTTCCTTATATATGAATTATTTTTAACTAAGGTGTAGGGAACTGTATGATATGAATGAATCCCATGAGGAGGATCATTGATGAGATAATGGTGTAAAATATTGGCTACCTCATGAATATTTAACTTCTAAGAAACAATATAAATTTGGATGATGAGGTATGAAAATAACACTTAATCCCATGATTTAATAATATAAATCATATAAAATATGAGGGAGTTCTCAGATAGTGATAATATAAAATAAAGGGGATCTATATCTTTTTCACTTGAACATTAAAATGTGTTTATTGAAATATGTATAAGATGTAGAATTTTATTGATAAATCATATCATTTATGATCCCTATAAATAAATTAATACTCTATTATCATTATTTCACATGAATTCTATATTATGGGTATCATAGAAATTCACTATTGTATCACTCATGTTTCATACACAAGGTTATCCTATATAGACAAAGATTTGATTAAATAAATTATATTATATATGATAACCATGTGATGTCATTATACAATTACAATTCAACATGAATGATTTATATAAATGAAATGATCATAATTTTGTGAAGAGAAATGAATGTTAATAAGGACCCATTTCCCCCTATTTTACAGATTGATTGTAAGAGGTACAAATTTTGTATGACATAATGACTTGAATGATCTGTTTTGATATTAACAAAAAACATAAGGTGGGATAATGTTTAGACCATATTGATTATGTTTCAATAATTCAATATGAGTTGATTTAGGTAGTAATGATTCCTTGAGAAATGTCATTGATCGATCTACTGTAATTGGATGTCACCTATAGAATAATTTCCTTATATGGTAATATTAATTATTTAAATTTAACTTATATTGTTCAATTGATGTGTTATTATTTATTAACAATTATAATACAATTAGAAGAATATGGAAATTATAATTTATATTAAGTGAGGAAGGGGAAATTAAGGTTCCAATGAAAAAATAAAATATATTTTCCATGAATAATATGAAAAGAGATTGTTGGATTTTTAATTGAGGAAGGCATGAAATTAAATTTCATACATAAAATATTTCCATTTATAAAGGATATTACATTTAGAAAATATGGTGAACAAATAGGCCATCCGAGACTAGCTTATAAAAGGGGACTTTTGGGAAAACAATTCCACCACACCAAAGGGAACCATATCTGGAAAGCATGAAGGTGGAATTATGGGTCATATATAAACCCAATGTGGGTCTTCTGATTAAATCTATATGAGATTTCACCAAAAATGTGTGTAGGTTGGGCTAATATAACCTTGAGTCCAAATCCAATTGTGTGTGTAGGTTTGAGGGGATGTTGATCCCAAATGACCTTCTTGGTATGAAAGCATCAGTGATTATGTTATGTATCAGGGGAAAATAGATTTTTGTTTTTGATGTGGGATTTGATCATATGTCCAATGTTCGTAATTCCATTAACTGTATTGATATAAAATTAGATGCTCGATTGAGTTAATCTCAACCTTCCAATCCAACTTGGATTTTTATTATTCCTCTTGAAATAATCATTTGTTCTATCTCGACAAAGAATAATATTTCAAGTCTCCTGATCAAACCTTGGACAACATGGTTATTCTGTCATCAGGATTATGAGATTATGAGTCATTGAGTCACCATGCATACATGATACACTTTTTATGAATGTGTCCACTAAAATAACACACTTTTTATAAATTAAAACATTTGATAAAGGATTCCCTTCAGTTAGGTGTTGCCTTGGATCTTCATGAGAATTATAAAAAAGTGATCATAGGTATTCATGTGCATCTATGAATTAGTCATTATTTCATAAAAATGGAAAACATGTATTTCGGAATATAACTGAGTTAAAATAGACTACTATTGGAATTTGAATAATTCCTTGAGTCTTTATTATCTAAAAATATTCAATGTTCGATAAAACATATATCTATTGTGGTTTGAGGTAACCATAATCTTGCTATAAATAAATATGCATCAATAATGAGAGTATGGCTTCCCTTAATATTCTTTGAGGACTCCTGAAACTGAATCTCTTTGTGAACCTATACTTCATGAAGGGAATATGATCCAAAAATCTAATTAACATAGATAAGGATTTGAAATTTTATAATCTCTTGTAATGTGATCCACACACACAAATGTTTCAGGATGAATAAGATTTTGTGAATACATATTGGGATTTCATGACATGTGTCTCCCTCACTTCTATAATGAATTAATATATTGTCATACATTGTCACCCATATGATGTTTTATGAAGGAGAATTCTTGGTTTAATGTTAATGAAACAATGAGAGTTTATTAGATTCATAACTATAACTTTAAGGAATACACATTGTTATCAAACTGTAGTTATCCGTAAATGGTTTATTTTTTCAATGTTGTTCTTTTACTTTTTTGGTGAAGACAAAAGTGTATACACGATTTAATGTGTTCATGGAGATTAAATAACATTAATGTGATCATAAATCATATATACACATAATGAACCAACATAGATACCCCAAAATATTAAATTGAAAAATGGTATAAGATAAACGAATACTAAATTTATATTTTTAAAAGGGTTTATAAACATTAGAATACCATGAATGTCGAATTTCGTAATTTATGTGTACATAAATGAGATTGAGATTTTGAAAATTATTCTTACATAAAATTATATACGAAGATGTAATATTCATCACATTAACACATGTAATTGTGTTCGTGTCTTCATTGGATGGAAGGATTTTCCGAAGAATTGTTATACTAAGGAGATAGATGAGATAGATGCGATCATAGAACTATGATAAACACTACGATGATTTTAAAATGTACTTGAATAGGTATAAATGAATGTGATATTGATCAATCTTGTGGTGAAAGGTCAAATAATCATCCTATAATGTATCCAGCCTTTATAAAAGGAGTATGCCACTCATTTGGATATGGGAGGATGAAGAATATTCTATGAAAAATTAGTAGATTCCTTTAATGAAGATTATGAAACATACCTCAATAGATTTCTATAACAACGAGGGATGCAATATAAAAAATTCCTCTATGGATTCTGGATAGATATGGTGTGACTCTTTATCGACCATTGTAATTGATTATGATATTATAGTGTAAAACATGTGTCATGGAGAATTACCAATAAAGTGAACAACATGTCGTCGTACCAAACCATGTAAATCCATGTGCTTTGTGCTTTGGTATTTAAAAAATTATTATAGATAAAACATAGATGCACATGAAAAGTGGATCAAGGATTTAACTATCCATGGAAGATTAGTTGAATAGAAAAAATTTGAAAAAATAAAATGGGAACAAGAATTTACACATACACCTCTTAGTGATCTCACACTTATCAAGATACATAAATTACATTTTGTGTAGTTTTTTTACATCAACACATTGATATTAAAAAAATAGGTCAACATTATTCTTTATACAAATAATTATTAAATGGGATAAAAAACATGGTACCGCAATATAGTTAAAATAATGTAAAAATGGTCTAACAAACCCATAATGAATTAAAATACTTAAATTAATTTCTATAAATTAATAGATGAGGGACTTCATATCCAAACCATATCTGACCCCCATTATATTCCCATTTATAACCAATTTATTTTTAAATTGAATGGATTATATATCATGGAATTTATTTTTTTTTTGAAATTCTATTTAGTGCTCACATATTATAAATCTGAAATCTACATGTTCTAAAGAAATATTTTCCAGTATTGTTTCTTGAATCAATGAATAATTTTTCTTCCCTAAAAACATATTATAAATTTTTATCCTATAAGCCACATAATGAATTCTATATCCATCATTTTTAAGGAACTTATTTTGATATGGAGAAAATTCATAATTTTATATTTCTAGTCATTATTAATATTTTTCAATTACCCTATCAGCTCAATTCAATCTAAAACTCTACCACCCCTATAATGATGTGATATTGATATCACTATGATTATGATAAAATTATATTACCTTTGAAAAAAATTGTACAAATTCTTTTATTAGCGTAGAATATTTTTTTTGGGTTGATTCAACAACCTTTATATACAATGTGATACCCGAATCATCCTTTTCCATCTGGAATATAGTTTAATAATTATTTAAAATATATTATTACGTAATGTTTAATCATAAATATCATAATAGAATAACATAAAGATATAGATCTTGTTTTTGGAAGAATAGGTTCATTATACATTAAAAGGGAACACAAATTTTACATCATTAATTTATTCTACATAATAAACACCTAAATCCATTTGAGCTTCTAGTAATATACGATACAACATAGGGAATACAAAAAATAATAATTTGGTGAGATAAAAATCACCAAACGGGATTAAACATTATAAGAAAGTGTACTGTATTACTCAATGGTATAACATGATATCATAAAAGAGAAGCATCATGAGTTAAATCATTGAATTATAAAATAAAAAAGGATTTATAATATCATATCATCCTATGAAATATGTAAGTGACATAACCTGATATAAACATAACTTAATACTGACATCCTATAAAATATCACTTGGTGGAAAATGTATCATAATGAAATAGTCTTATACCCTAATCCCATAAATAATGTCTCATGAGGAAAAATGTTTCCCAATACCTTGGATTACCACCCTGGAGCACCCATCAAAATGTGTTCATAATTATTTTTTTTTCACAAAAATGGAATCAATCATAACATATAAACCTAATAATAACACATACAAAGATAATTGGTTTCATATTCATTTCACATAGCATAATTAAATGTAATTTCATAGTATTTGAATTTCTAAAAATGAATATATGGCATGTAATACCCTGTACAATGATATAGGTATATATGTGAGTCATATATACTAAATTTTTAATAACTCCATAATATTATTGGCCAAGAGTATGCGATTTATAATGATAAAAGGAATAAACCGATAAAAAGGGTGGTATATATAAATATCTTACATTTATTTTGATTCACCATGAAATCCTTTTTCATCATAAATAAAAAACATATAATAATTATTTCCTTTCTTAAAACCCTTTTTCATTTATATTATTATTTTCATTTTATAAATTATCATGTGATATTAAACTATGAAATCATTTTGGTTCATATCATACCGTTTGATGATATTTAGTTCACATGACTAAAATTTACTTTGTATATTGACTATAGTCAAAGAGATTATTATTTCATGATCAAAAGAATTATAAATAGTAAATAGTTATCTTTTTTATTCCTTAATATTGATATTAAAACAAACCATGTAATATTATTACGAAAAAAATATTTATATTAGAACGATGGAGACAGTGGCCCATATGTACACATGAGTTGCATTTCCATTATTCAATTATCATAATTGAAATAAGGTAAGTGATATTTTATAATAAAATTTTTATCATTATTTTATTAATATCATATTAATTATTTAAACATACTTTTATATCCCATCAACATGATGTGGTAATAAAAATTGAATCACATCTCTTCGAGGAGGTTATAATCCACAAATGTGCCCAAACAACGTTATAATATACTAATGAATAGAATGGACCAAAAATATATGATATATGAAATTCTCAAAAAGGAAAATATTTCCTTAATATAATATATATAAATTAATTCTATCATCATAAACAGCAATGATAGGTGGTGATGGAAAATGAATTACTTGTGAGGTAGTAGTCATTCATACATGTGAATGATAGTTTTGTTTTCCTATTAGATTGAAGAGGTTATTGATGCTGTTTATTTCAATATAATAATATGATATAAATATATATATTATTATAATTTTATTATAAAATAATGGATCATTAATATTTTAAATATTATGATGAATAAAATAAATTCCCATTTGTGAATGATAGAGATTCTTCGAACAACGTTTTTAGGTTTCATCCTAAATCCATCCTAAGAGTTATTAATAATAAAAATTGGATTCCTAGATGTGATAAGGGATGTATGTATGTTATTGGGGAGGTTATTTATTTAAAAAATATATTTATGTCTCGATATGACAGGACATTAGCTTCCCTTTTATAAATGAGAAGGAGTATAATTTTTTAATTCCAAAACATTTCAATAATGGGAAGTCACATACAATCCATGTACCTAAAAGTCAAAAAATAATTGATGGCGGGGAATATACCGTCAAGAAACAAAACCACCATAATAAATAAAACATTTTTTTGAAAATTATATTCCATATAACATTTTGGTTACTCCCTATTAATGTTTTAGTTTTCACCATGGTTACATGTTTTTTTAAGAATTCATTTTTTCACTCAAGAAGAAAACAAGAATTATTAAATTATTTGTATATAATGATTATAATTAGGAAATAAAATAAAAATCATATGTGTGTGCCAAATAAAATTTATCACAAGTGCGTGTAATATGAAAACCCACGTTTTAACTATAAAATTTGGAACACATTTTTTTAGTTTTTACTATTCATTGAGACAACAAAATAATTTGTCCATATTAAATAATATTAATTATTCTTATGAAAATAATTAAATACATTTTAAAAAATTAAATTTATATAATTCAAATAATTTATTTTAAAATTAAACTCACCGAACAAGATGGAAATTTGGTTTTTATGAAAAATACTTTTTTCAGGAAATATAAAACTTATATTTAAAACATTATTACAGATAATCAATATTTGAATTTTAATTTATGTAATGAGATAATTTATATATATATATATTTCATTAAATATTTTATAAAAATGGATTTTTTAGTTAATTAAAATGTTAATCATTTTTTACATAAAACTCTTAGAAGAAAACTATATTTTAAACATCAAAATAATGCTATAGAAAAATGATGATAATTTGTATTTCAAATGAAAATTAAAATATTATAATAAATAAAATTCTTCAAATTAATATTTATACCAAATAAAAAATATAATGGGCCATTGAATTAAATTATTTAATTAAATTAAATAATATTTTCAGGAAAATATCTACAAATTTATTATTCCCTAAAAAATCAATCATGTCCTAAAAATAAAAAAGTTTCACCTTATGTTAATTTTTTAATATTTATTTAAAAAATGAAAATAATTTTATAAATTAAAATTTATAATTTTTCTTAAAATATGTATAATATTTTCTCACAAAAATACATAGAAAAAGTTCGTGAATAATTTTATAACGAATAAAGTGTCAATTAAAAATTGAGTTCTTATTTAATAATAATTTATCATTAAATTTATATTTATTATGAAAAATATATATTATTCATAAAAACATTTTTATTATTCATAACAAACAATTTATTATGTAGGTGAAAAATGTCATATTTAAATAATCATGGTCCATTTAGGCTGAGTAATTCATATATTTTGTTATATCTAATATAGTTTTATTTTTTAAAAGGGGTTTTAATTCTTACACTCATATAGAATTTCACCCTCAAAATTTTATAATACTTAATATGGTGAAATAGTTGAGGGTTTATATTATTCATGGATTCTTCTGTTTCCCAGGTTTTCTCTTCATATTTATGGTTCTGTCATAATACGTTTAGAACATCAGTGGTCTGGTTTTGATGGAAATTATCTATTTGTTAAAAAAGATTCACCAGATGGTCCTCATAATAGAGATCATTAAATAGCTATAACATATTAGAATTTATAATATTTTGGAGATCATTTAGGTACTTCTTTATAAGGAATACATAGAATACATCATGTACTAGACTAAGAGTCTGTGGGACTACTAGTTAAATAACCTAAAATCACATGTGGTTCGGAATCTCAAAGGGGGTAATTAACAATGGTATTAACATTCCATTATTCCCAAATAACAAAAATTTCTTCTTTCGTTATATGAAGATAATAAATTTATATATGAATTCAAACTCCTTGTGTTTTTAATTATTTTTAACAGAGTTCTTCTATGGAATCTAATCAGTCTTGATGGGTTCTACAATTGTCATGAACTTTTCTACCATTTACTCAACCATTTAAGATCCCAATAGGTATAATTCACCAACATCACAACAGGACACATATTTCATAAATATATTATCATATTTTTATTTATAAGGAAACATCTAGATGCATGTGTGAAAAGTATTATTTTATGATGACTAAATTAGATGTAGATATTGATCTCATCCACCCTTAAATTTTTTGGCCATCAGTTTGAGGGAGATATTTTTTATTGATCATAGAATAATTATTTTTAGAATTTTTGAGGATCATCCCAATATTAGAGGTAAATCTTGGATCTTGTTCAGGGACAATCTATTTTAGATTTCCGTAAAATATCATCACCTGTATGATGTATATCCCCGATTTTTTTTCATTTCTCATGATCTCTATAACTGAAATAATTTCGGATGTATTCATAAAATAATCCACCTATACTGATATTTAAATATGTTTTCTATATTTGGAAGACTAGTGAAAATGTTCATGGTAATAATTCTCCATTTCCACATAGTTATTTGTAATGGTTTCATCATCGGTTTAGAACTTATCCTTTTATGTTCAATGTGATGAAAAGTTGTGAAATCTTATATCTATTAATTGATTTTTGTATGTTTATTTCCCCACAATTATTTATCTCAGATATATTTATAGATCTTCATACACCCTAGGTGGATGGTTAAGGTTGAGTTATACAAATTATTACATAACTCTGTCATTATCAATATATTTTTTGGTAAACAATGAAATTCCATAAATCATATTACCCCTTCATCAATTTTCAAATACAAGGTTTTCAATTTTATTATTGTATCCACCCTCTTATGAATGTACAATTGTCCTCGTTGAGAAACTTTTATCTTCTCTCTAATAGATTTTAAGCAACATGTTGAAAAAGGAGTGATGATATTCTTTCCAGCATGATTCCCAATTTAGTCCGCTTCATTTCTATGATTATTGGATCATTCTCAATTTTCATTAGTGATAATATTGATGGATCCCTTTAACATAGAGAATCTTCAATATTATTTTCATTCCCATGATTTTAGGGCTTTGATTGGGAATTGTACATGATCATCTATAACCATATTCACTAGAAAATATGATTCCTCTTTGGATTGAATTTGTATTTTAGGATTTTTTGAACCGTGTATATTTCACATGTATATCCATATAGATAATGTTTCCCAATATAAACCTAATTATCATAACTACCAAACCATATTAGTGTGTTGGATAGTTATCCCCATGAACTATCAACGACCATGAGGAGTAGGTTTCTACATTTTTATTTCTCATTCATGTATGGAAAACATTATTTAAAGAATCTCTATATACCACCAAATGTACCCACTTTTATCATATAATGATGACTAGTATAGTAACAATCCTATTAAATAACTCTATAAAGAATGCTATGTTTTTTGTATTCTAGAAAAATGTATCCCAATTCCTATTAATTATTATTTTTTGTATGATAATGATGATATTTTTCCAGAACAATTCTTACTAGTATGTAGTTATTATAGTGAAACTATGGATCTCTATTATAGATGTTGGTCTTGGCCTCTTCGTAATAGAATTATCATAGAATATCCCATAGAAATCTATATTCTGGTAATAATATACCAAAATAATTATACTTCCTTCATTAATAAATCCAATTTTTTATATATTATTATTTCAATTTTTTATTAAAATTAATCAAAATATTCAAATACTTCTCATACCCATCCTTGAATTTTGAGTTTATCTAAATATCATCAGAAAATACTATAAATAATTTTTTTGAGTTAATAACTTAAGACAATACACATTAAAATAATAAACATTGACGGATCATTAGTGAGGGAATAAAGAATCACAATGAAATCAAGGTCTCAATATACTGTTAGAGTGGATTTTTTGGTAATATCATCTTTCTTCGCCTTCAATTAGTTATATCAAAACTAATGGTCCACTATCTAGAAAAATTAGGCTTCACATGGTTGATACAAAAATTATTTTTTCCATGGCAGTGAATAATTTTTCTTAATCACAATATCATTAAGTAAATGATAATCAATTTAGAAGATCATATACCCATCCATGGTTTTAATGAAGAGGATGATCACACCCCATTGTGAGGAACTTTGATATATTGAACCTTTTCCCATGTTAACTTGTAACCAATTATTCATATATTCCAATACGACATTGGATATTCTTTATGTAGTCCACAATATGGGCTAGTATCTAGGTATATGTTCGATTGAGAAATCATCCTATTTGTCCAGTGGAAGTCTAGGATACACTTCATAAATGAATTCAATATAGTGCATAAGAATGGTAAGGTCTTTAATAATCACTCTCCACTTTTTATCAATAATTTTTAATGATATTCAAACTAATAAGGGAACAACATCCATGATTAAATAGATTATTTCAAGAGTGATTCACCATCCTTAGCATTTATATAATTAAAAGATGAATTGTAATATGAAGAATGTTCCTAATATCTATATATAATTAAAATTATAATTAAACAAGAATATCCATTACAAGTTCAATATAGCGTCGCACACTACTAATGGAAGTTATATGAGTACTTCTCGAAGATTCAATCCAAAGAATATGTAAAAGTGAGGATTTAAATTCATTGAAGGTATCAATTTGTATAATTATTATTGTCTCAGATAGCCTAACCCCTATGTATTATGGTGGTTATTGAGTAGTTATACATTAAATTATCTATATTAACAAATGTATAAAACCTGAATAAAAAATAATGTTTCATATTTTTGAGTTGATAACCATTATAACTATCACAAAATTTTTTTCTAGATACAACATAGTTTTACTAATATGATGTTCCCTTCATTGTTTTCTTGGACATTGGGTTGTTTCCATTGTTTTTCTCGGAAAACCCATGGTTTGTGGAAATTTTTTATAAAATGCATGTTTTACCTATAATTTAATATTTATTCCATAGGTGGTGTATTGATATAAACCATATTTGTTTCTTATGAATTAGTTGGATTCTATATTTCCCTTCACCTCTAATTATAAGGCTATCATTTTTTCTAAATTTTAATCATGTCCTTATTATAGTAGGATAGTTTCAAGGGTTCTTCTTCCCACACATTTTTCATGATTAATGTTGGGTGTTCTGTCATCTATGAAATTTATCTATTGATACTTCCAATGAATACTCTATTCTTTATCATTTCCCACCATAGATCGGCTTCCACCACATCATGATAAATATATATAAAAGATTTGTCTTACATTGATAAATTTAGGCTGAAGAATATCTTCCCAATGGAGATATTCTATTATCATAAGATGATGGGGTATGAAGATCCTCTATATTTAATGGGAGTTTTTAATATTAAATAATTGACTTTAGCATGCTCCATCGTAAGAGGAGGAAGCCATTATACATTATTCATATTATTATTAATAACCTTCACTAGTTGAATAGTTTCTTCAATGATATTACCAATTTCAGATCATATAATGATTCATATATTATTAGGGAAATCATCACATTGGATATCACATTGGTTGTTGTAATTATTTCTCTTATTTCAATCCATTAACTAAAAAATATGATACTAAAATATCTCATACACATATAATAGTGAAGCTTAAAAAATGTGAGGAATAAAGTAAAATTGATATGTATATCTTATCATATTTGTCTTTCTGTTTCAATATATGTAATCCATGGAAATGTTTCCTATTTCTGTATATAAATTATATTATTTCAATTTATTTATAATGGTTTGTAGTGGGTTTTTAAATTTCCAAAAAAAAATTCCATTCATAATGTCAAACATAGTGTTTATCAAGCCCATTATTTTTCATTGGGTAATGATAGAGTCTAATACCAAATAATCCTTTTTGAATTAATTACACCTATGTATAGATATTCAAGATCAATATAAACTTTTAATATCCAAAAGGGATCTATTTTTTTTGTTACCACTAACAATAAACATCACCAAAATTATAGGATATTTTTCGATTCATAGACTTGTCATAGAGTTTCTCATTAAAGTATTCTAATAATAATCCAAAAATATATTTATACATTTTTTCATTACCAACTGTAGGGGCCTCATCCTTTTTCACATATTATTTTATTTTTGAATATAAATATTACAAGAGAACAACTAGAATTCCATTAGGCAATGTGCTTTTGGTAAACTATGTTCATAATAAATTTAAAGTGAACTAAAAAATGTATCAAGATTTTATTCTCAAAAAATAGTTCCTAAAACCATTTGAGAACCTAAATATTCAAAAAAAATGCATGTGGAATAAATAAAAAGAAATAGTGAATTAAATAACCTTTTAAGAAACCAATCATGCTAATAAAACATAATGTGTGAGTCAATGGTATAAACTAATATCATAAATGATAATGCTCATGAGTAATAACAATGATATATAATATGAGAAATATTGTATCAAATAATTATATATTCATAAGAAATTTAACATCATCATAAAATAGGACATAACATGAGTCTAGGTTTACTTCATAAACAATATCACAAGGTTGAAAAAGTCCCATAAGAGATGTGGTTCACTCCCTATACCATACGTAATGACTCAATGGAGATATATCTGGGAACACCCATTATAATAGGGTCACGATTGTAGAACCCTGAGTTTCTAGTATGTATCCCTTACCTACAACTTTTTAAGGGTTTAATGTGTAAGGTTGGTAGTTAGGAGAGTTGGGAGAACATTTGATGTGTTTTTGGGTCTAAAGGGAAGTCGCACGGGCAACACACAGTGTTCCGAACCATGTGGCCAAACTATGCATGGTGGTCCTCTTGAGGCACTAGCTCTAGCACAATTTGGGAGACCGCGCATGGGGGAGTTGTGTGGGAAGTATACACCACATGTTTACTGCACAGTTTTCCTAACCGTGCGGTCATACCATGTGCAGAGTCAGAATGAGATCCGTAAAAATAGGATCTCTATCATTTTTATCAAAACTCCTTCATTTTTTGACCCAAACTCGTCCTAAAGTGGGATTTTTAATCTCATAAATACATATAAGTTTTTACCATCGATTCAAAGGTGATCTGAAAGATTCCCTTGGAGAATCGAAGACAGATTCATGATGAATGTGATTGTTCTTCTCCATTCTTGATCAGTTTCATAGATCAACGTCGATATACTTCCCCTCATATCATGTTTTCTTATATCTATGCCCGTTATGGGTAGATCTAGGTTTCTGTATTCCAAATATGATGATATTTCCTCCTGATCATTCTATGAGAAGAGATCTATGGTTGTTTATTTTAGAATCAACCCGGTTATCCTCTGTGTTCTTTATTCATTGGGGGTTTTGTCAAAACCATCGAAGTAGGAGGATTCTTTCTTGACTCCACATAGTATAACTGATTTTCAATATTTTCAATAGAATGTGTGGTGTTAAATTGGTTGTTATTTGGATTTTGAAATCTTTTTGGAAACCTTCTTGTGTTATGGTTGTGAAATCTGGAAAACTTAGGATTCTAAATGAGTGATTTGGTTCATGGATTTTAAAATTTGTATTTTAAAAAAGGGGATATTAAATGATTGATGGAACATGATTGGGATTAGATATATTCAATAAATGGGTATTTTTTATTGAAATTAAATGATTATTTTAAATTTTTTGTGCTTTGGTTTTCAATAAATGTTCAATTTTATTGAAATGGATTATTGTGGAAATGGATTTAATTTGAATAAATGGCGTGGTGTGAATTCATTCTTAATGGTACCTTAATAAGGGATCAGTGCCATTTTGGTACAATGGAAGTGACCCTAGATCGAGGGTGTGAGTCATTGGGGCACAAGGTAATTGGAATATAACACTCATGAGTATGAAACTATCAAATGAAGCATGCATGTGTGGGTGTGTGGTGAACTATGGGATGTGTATGCCATATGATAATTAGAATTGGATTGTAATATATGATTTGTTATTTTTCCTGAAAAATAATTACCATGAAGTTAGTTTCATTTATTTTTCTTTTCACTCAGTTGTAAATGGTGTTTAGATCTTTTTAATATTTTTTTATAAACTATTTTGGTTAATTGATTTATATGAATTGGTATATATTAATGTAGCTCAAATTTATATCCTATTCGCATGAGTAGGGATGTCATTTTGGAATAACTACTATGTATTATACTCACCCCTACTTTGGAACTTTGGTACTTTGGAAAATGTTATCTTTCAGGGCAGGGGTGAAGGTAATGTTTCCAACATTTTTAGTACTACCCAGTCATACTTGGTCTGTTCGGTGATTGTGGAACTTGGAGTTTGTAGAACATAGAGTCTGGTAGTACATTGAGAGCCTTTTGTTGTGTATATGTTGTGTACTTTCATACATGTTTGGTTTTCTTATATTGCAAACTATGATGTGGCTCTGAAAGAAATGATGTTGTTTAGATGTCGTTATTTTGTTCATGCATCATTTAGTGAATTTTTGGGTTATGGATTGTTGTTTTATTGGTTTTTTTCTTAAAGGGAAAATTGTCCCCCACTTCTACTCAAAACCCTTTGGAATTAATTTAGAACTATTGGCATCTTGGCGTTATCACTGATAGCCATGTAATGACATGTTGTGCTCTCGAAATAATGAGAATGATAAGTTCATTACCAATGGTATCAATCTATCCTTCCTTTGAGATAAAAATGTTATCAACTTATTCAGTCTTTGCATAACAAGTGTTCATCAGTGTTCATGGTATGTGAGTTGAAATTCCTTCTTATATATTCATTGGGTTGAAATATTAGATTGGATCATGATTTTCAGAACACAAAATTTATTGCATAATAAGATGTAGTTAACCCTTTTATTCTGAACATCTTGTTCCAAAGGAGTTTGTTACATAAGTGTTTGGTGATATTTTCTGGATTTAGGAATCTCATTGTCATGGGTTTATCCAATTAAATTATCATGACATGATTTGTTGAGGAATGAAGTCCCATTAGAAGTGCATACATCGTTTCGAGGAATGATTCTTGTTTGGAAAATGTTTTTATTTTTGAATAAGTATGAATTTGTTTTTTCAAATGAATTATTTTAGAAAATGGATTGCTTATGGAATTTCCAAAAATGGGTTTACATTCAAAAATCATGTTAAAATGTTTTGAAAAATGGCTGAACATGGAAAAAGATGTTTTGGAGAACAGTGTTATGATAGTTTATGTGGTATAATTTTAAATGCTAAGACATACGTTTCTAGAGAGTGAGACTGATAGATTTTGATGTTGGATTAGAAAATGGCACCTGATAGGCATCGTCGAAACCAACTTGAAGAAGCTATAGATAATATGGTTGCACCTGAACCACAATTTAACTAAGAGATAGTTTAGAGTATTGTACATTCTTTTCATGATGTGGATACGGGGAACCTAAGGAATGAGACAAGTCATGTTGATTATACAATCCAGTTCATGAAGGAGAATCCACCTCACATTCAGGGTGATGTTGAACCTGAGAAGGAATGGGTGTAGCTCAGTATGATGAATCACATATTTGAGTTCATCCCCACACTAGTGAAGCTGATGGTTAAGCTGGTGACATTTGTGCTCAAGGATCTTGCACTACAGTGGTGGGATTTAGCGGTGCATGTTGAATATGATGAAGGCCTAACATGCCAGGATTTCAAGGAATTATTCTACAAATAATTCAATCTACATATATTTTAGATCTACAAAATGGCAGAATTCTTTATCTTGAAACAAGAGAGTCTCTATGTCACATATTATGTGGCTAAATTCATGAATTTAGTGTGCTTTTCACCAGAAGTAGCAACAAATGCATCCTTGAAGGCACATATTTTCAAATTAGTGCTATGATAATAAATTTTGTCGAATATTGCAGTTCTCTATATCACGTATTATATAGAGATGGTGAATAGAGTAATTGTGGCTGAATGTGATATCTCAGGATCGATAGGAGGAGGAATGAAAATACCTAAAATAAATTGTGGGAACTCATATGTTTGGAGAAAGTGGAAAAGGGACACCTATTTCCAAGGAGGAAGTGGAAATCAAAATAAAATAGCTGGATCAGTGAGCATTCCTCCCCAAACCCAGAGAAAAGATGGTTGTTTTCAATGTGGTTTGCATTACCACATAAAGAGAGAGTCTAGAACACAACCTATATAATTTCATTACTGAAAACAGTTGAGAGATCATAAGTTCTATTTTCATTGTGCTCCATGGTCCAGTGCACTAGACAATTATCAAGTGTCGCAAGTGTCCAATGCTTCGACATGGTGAGGATAGAAGAACTGGTCTCACTATGAGAGCATATCTAGGCATGATGAATAGAGAACTACCATGACTCCTCAACCTAGGAGATCATAGTAATGAAACAAGGAGAACAATGCAGTAATGGAGTAATTTTATGGAGATAATAAAATGATTTCGATGATCAAGTTGGACCATCAATGGTGAGAGGTACAATTCCTTAGAATTATACCCATGTGTAAGTGATATTCTAAACATGTTCTTATCATTCCTTCATTGATTCTCATCTTTTTTATTTACTATTTTTATTATTGGAGATGATTCCTTCTATTTTAAAACACCAAACTCTTATCAGTGAAAGAGAATGTCAAGCCTTTGTGTGTCGTGCATGGTCCAAAACTGTTGATGAGGATGATGTGAAATTGGACTTCTCGATGTTGTACATGGGTGTCTATGATGTAATCCTAGTTATGGATTGTTTTACAATGTTTAAGGCTCACATCGACAATTATAGAAGAATAGTCAGTTTCATGTCTGAGGACATCAACAATAATATATTCAATGGAGAGATAATTGTAAAGAAAGGTTAACAGAGAATGTTGGCACTGATAGTGGGAACGATCTCATACTAGTTGGCAGTGTTGACATGGGATACATGCATCATGTCGTCTCCAACACAAGAACTCCATGAATAAAAAGAATAATGTGGCCCTGAAACAAGTTATAAGAAGTAGTGTGTAGCAGAATCATGGTAATTCATGAATAGTGGACCAATACATGCAAAAAGATATATATGAAGAACACACAAAGCATTATCGAGTCAAAAATATGGAATACCACTGATTAGAGCCAAAACAGCTTTGGAATACCAACTCCACAAAGAATTTGAGCATGATCTAACTAGAAACTAGAGCACCAGACTTGTGATACTCTTTTTCTCATAAGAGGAATTGATACTTGCATCTTCTTCAACCTTGATGTCCTGAGATACATATAATAACACTCAAATAACTTTTAACCATATCTCATCATCTTTTATCTATTGCGTATTGTTTTTAGCTTTTGAGTTGTGTGTGTGAGTTTTATAAAAAACACACACTATCTCCAACACTAAATTGAAGGATACAAGATATCCTTCCTCTCAATTATTTTCACACGTTTTTACTCCCACAGATAATGGTGGAAGAGGTCCGTGTGTGACCTGGTATTTTTTATCCATTAATAACTATGGGAGTTTTCTTGTTACTTGGAAAATCCAGTGTACTATTGTTTATCCTGATCCAGGGTGTGGATCATGTTTATTAATATAAAATTCTGGGAGGCTGGTGATCACCATGTGGAGGGGATTATGTGTCTACTTGAGACTGAACCACTTGTTTTATCCACAGTGTTTTTTAATTTGGTTTTTCTCTTTTTTTTAAAATTTATAATTCAAAAATCACTAGATTTAATTTGAAAATTAATCCTGGATAGAAGTTATAATTTTTTAGCCTTATTAGAATAGCTTCAAAATTTGTATCAATAACTCATATGAATATTTCTGAGAATTAATAAATATTCTGAGAGACTATTTTTATAGTGAAACTTCAATGAACATATTAACTTGATTTACTATGTTGTATTTATTTTTTATTAGGGAACATTTTTATGAAATCATTTTTTTAGAATTATTTGTAGATACTCAATTAACCCCTCTTGATTACTCTTGTCTGACCAACAGTTGTTATCCGAGGAGGTTATTAAGACTCTATTCTTGAAACTATTCAACTGTGATTTTAGTTGTACATTAATGAAATATAAATTTCTGTTAATTCTAAATTTATATCACTTACAGATTATTTCATTATTATAGACACTAGACTAGAAGGTTCTCCAACAAACAAACCACCATTATTTAATTGATCTAATTATGCCCAACAGAAGATTAAAATGAAAATTCAATTAGAAGGTTTGTGTTCTAAAATTTTGTTTTCTATTATAGAAGAGTATTATATTACTTATATAGATAGAATTATATGGAATGAACCAACCAAGACCGCCTACAATAACAAATTGCAAGCCATTAATGCTTTATATTTATCTTTATGATGTGAGGAATTTAACAAAATAAATTCATGTCAGACTGCCCATAAAATTTGGGATACATAGTCTATTGAACATGAGGGAACTTCTACTATGATAGAAATGATAATTAATACTTTTACCATTAAATATAATAACTTTAAAATGAAACCCAACAAGCCTATTTCAGAAATGGTTCTCATGTTCAACAAAATTTTTAACACAATGATTTCTCTTGGAAGAGAAGTTACTACTAATGAACAAATCATGAAAATTCTCAGATGCCTACCTAATAGATGGAGAGGAAAAACTATCTATTTTATAGAGGTGGTGACATTAGATTATGACATGTCAAATAAATCATTGGGAAACTAATGATGTATGATGAGGAGTTGAAAGTCAATAAAGAAGATGAGGATGAACCCAAAAGAAAATTTGTGAGATTCAAGACCACCACCTCTAAAGACAATGAAAAGGGGAAATTGTAATTATCTAAAGATAGATCCAATAGTGATCAATTGTCACTATATTGTGATGAGTATATGGCTCAATTATCAATAAGTATTGTGAAATTTTACAAGTAGAATAAATTTTTCAGAAATCCTAACATTTTAAAAATTTATGGTCAAAACAAAATATGGAAGAAATATTGGAAAATAAGTTACATGTCTCATGAAATAGTTTGTTATGAATGCAAGAGAAAGGGACATGTAACAGCTGACAGTCCCATGATCTAGTATAAAAAGAAATATTAGGAAAAAGATAGAAAGTAAAAAGGGTAATGAAAACAACATAGTGTGATTTTGTAGATAGTTCAATTGACTCAGAGGTTTCACATGATGAACATGATAACAAATGCAACATGTGATTCATTGCTAACACATGTGAGGTAACTATAGAATATCATGTATAAAATTCATATTATTCTTGATATGAAAGTATTTCTTAAAATATGTCTAAATAAGAAATGTTTGATTATTTCAATATGCTTGAATAGACATGTAATGAAATAATAGATAAATACAAGTCTTTGAAGAAACGACATGCTCTTACCTCATCGGGTAAATCTGAACTTACTATAGGAAAATATAAAATTACTCAATTAATCAATGAAAACAACGAACAAAATATATATAATGTGAAATTGAAAAAGGAACATAAAAGGATTTTTAATGTTATATATACAATGGTACAAATAATAGGTAAACATATTAATCCTAAATATACTGCTGGTATTGGCTATCAATATGGTAAAATAAATTTTGGAATAATAAATTTTGTTTCTAAATATAGGACATACAGCTTTACTCCTATTCCTTGAAAACATTCTGCTAGTTTAAATTATGACACACTCTCAACTGTTTCAAGATTTTCTAGACCAAATAGTGTTTATATTTCAAGAAGTTCTCAAAATGATTATATGAAACCTATGAGGTGGATGTGGGTTCCTAATGCACTAGTCAATAATATTACTGGAACCAAACAAATATGGTTACAAAATTATGTTTTTATTTGACTATTTTGTAGGAAAATTTCATAAAGAGATCCCGTAAAGATTTTGGTATATGAAAATTTGTTGTTCAAGACACATGATAGGAAAAAATTCATGCTTCATGAACTTAATAAAAATTGATGGTTGACATGTCACTTTTGGAGACAATGCTAAAGGAAAAATCATTTTCCTTGGACAAATCAGTACATGTAACACTGTTTTAATTTCCAAAGAACATTTTGTTGATGGATTGAAATATTATATGATTACTATTTCACAACTATGTGATGATGGATTTCATGTTAAATTTTAGAATGATGATTGGAATTTTTTTAATTATAAATAAAAAATAGTGTTTTATGCATTGAGAAATGGAAATTTATACTATGTAAACATAGATTCTATAGTTTGTAAAAATGCATTATATTTATGTGTATTTGAAAAAGATTGTTGTCTTTGGAATATAAGTCTAGGACACTGTAATATTAACTCCCTTAGAAAGATTTCTAGAAAAATATTAATCAATGACAAACCCAATCTTGAGTTTCCAAATGATAAAGTCTGTAATCCTTGTCAAAAGGGAAAGTAACAGAATATTTCCTTCAAACTGAAGAAAGATGTGTCAATTTCTCAACCTATAAAATTGGTTCAATGGATTTTCTTGGACCATATATTGTTTGTAGTTTAAATGGGAAGCACTATGTTTATATTCTTGTAGAATATTTTTCTATATATACATGGATTTTTTTTGGCTCACCAAATTGAAGCCTGCACTCATTTCACAAAATATGATAAAACTATAGAAACTCTTAGTGTACATAGAATTAAATCCATAAGAAGTTATCATTGTTGTGAGTCAGAAAATCAAGAGATTGAATTCTTTTGATCAAAAAATAGATATAGTCCTAATTTATCTTCCCCTAGAACACTTCATCAACATAGAGTTGTAGAAATAAGAAATATACCCTTGCAAGAGATTTCTAGATCTATGCTTAGTGAGTATGACATACCTATTTATTTTTGGGCGCATTCTGTAAATACAGAATTCTATATCATTAATATAGTGTTGATAAGATCCATTCTTAAATGAACTCAAGAAGAATACTGTATTAATTGAAATCCAAAAGTAAAATACTTCAAGCTTTTTGGTTACAAAGTTTATATCATTAATATTAAAGACTATCTTGATAATATTCCATCCAAGAGTGATGAATGAATTTTTATAGGATATTCATTCCCTAGTAAATCCTATAGAGTGTTGAAAAAAAAATTTGTTGAAGAATCATTCCATGTCATGTTTGATGAGACTGATCCATATGAGCCTAAGACAACTCAAGATATCCTTGAGGATGATATGGAAAATCTGGACATCAATGAAAAATAGTCTAACCATCCAGTAAAATAATCTATTTAATTCTCCCAAATTACATTGTTCTCCAAATTCAATTCAGAATAACCACAAACCTATGGATAAACCAAAGATCACCAGTCCATATTTTTCTAGAGCTGTTAGAACCCTTAAGAACCATCCTTTAGTACATGATGTGTTGTATTTAGATAAAGGAACACAAACTAGAGCTTCTCTTAGAAATCTGGTTGAAAATCATGTTTTCTTATCACAACATGAACCTCAAAACATTAATGATGACATAAAAATGAATTTTGGGTGATGGCTATGCAAGAAGAACATAATTAGATTGAAAGGAATTTTTTCTGGAAACATGTTGACAGACTTAAAGAAAAATTTGTCAAAGGTAATATGAGGGTGTTTTGAAATAAGGTAGATGAAGTATGAATCATAGTATAAAATACAACTATATTGGTCACACAAACATATAGTCAATAATTATGAATTAACTATGAAAAGGCCTCTGCACGAGTAGCTAGACTTGAAGCCATCACTATTATGCTTGCTTTTGATGCCCATCTGAATTTCAAACTATATCAAATGGATGTTAAGAGTGAATTTCTAAATGGCTATATATATGAGGATGTATTTTTTGAGAAACTCCATGGTTTTACAAATACTCACTTTTCAAATCAATTTTTTAAATTAACAAAATTATTGTATGGTTTAAAGCAAGCTCCAAGAGCATGGTATGATAGATTATGTTATTTTTTTATTTCCAAAGGTTTTACAAATAGAATAGGTGATACTACCAATTTTTTAAAACAAAATTACAATGTTGTCTTACTAGTTCATATTTATGTAGATGATATTATCTTTGGATCATCGAAAAATTCTTTATGTATTGAATTTACCAAAATGATGAAAATTGAATTTGAAATAAGTTTAACGAGTGAACTAAAATTCATTTATGGATTTCAAATCCATCAAAAATAATTATGGTATTATTTTAAATCAATGAAAATATACTAAAGATTCTATAAAACATTTTGGATTGGATAGAAATTAATGGATTGATACTTCAATAAATACTATTAGTAAGTTAGATCTTGATGAATATAGAAAATATTTTGATCAAACCACATACAGAGGAATGATTGGAATCTTACTCAACTTATCTGCTAGGTGACATAATATTATGATTGGTGTATATATGTGTGTTCATTTTCATGAAAACCCTATGGAATATCATTAAAATGTTGTTAAAAAGATTTTAAAATACCTCAAACATAAAACCAATATAGGATTGTTCTATCCAGAGGACAATAATTTTAGTTAGTTAGTCATTTTTAGGCAGATTTAGATGGATGTAATTTAGATAGAAAGACAATTTCTGGAACATTTCATCTTTTAGGTAATTCTATATTATAATAATGTATTATGAAACCAATTTATGTTGCATTATCTACCCCCGAAGCTAAATACATATCTTTTGGTAGTTGTTGTGCAAAATTTTTTGGATAAAACACACATTACTAGATTATGGATATCAATTCTTGCATGTACCAATAAATTGTGACAATAAAATTTCTATTAAAATATAAAAAATCATGTTTTACAGTGTAGGACAAATGATATTTATGTAAGGCATCACTTTTTGAGATAACATTTTCAAAAAGGTGATATCACTTTAGAATTCATTAGAATTTAATATCATTTTTCTAATATACTCACCAAACCATTAAATTCTGAAAGAAATAATTACATTATACATGAATTGGGAATGTTTAATCTTAAGTAGTTAGTGAACTGTTTCACATCATACTGTTTCAATTTTTATGGTTTCACGAGTCACTATCATAAAAGTACTATCTAACTCTCATAGTTCATCATGTTACTGTATTGTAATTGTCTTCTCATGTTTACAGTCTCACAGTTGATGTCTCTCAGTTGCCCTTTTTCACATACTATTTAAACAATACGATCACATTGTTTTGAGATACAAAATATATATGACACCATGACAACCTATTACGGTCTCATAGTGACAACCTATTAGAGTCTAACCATGAATGTCTATTCTAGTCTCACTGTAATAACTTTCTTTCGTTCTACTTATATATTATTACCCTCATCAATATTATTGACAATTTTATGTGTTTCCTTTCCCTCTCTTTTTGAATTTACGATGCATTATATGCATAAATGGTAAAAAGGAAAGAGGTTCTACTCGTTTCTTTAACCGATATCTCTTCTCTCAATCGATATGTCCTTTATCACTTTAACTCTCTCTCTCTCTCTTACTATCTCTCGAACCCTTGATTGCATGCCCAGAATGAAACGCCTATTTTCTTCAACTCCTGAGAAGTGCAGATCAATGATGAAAATGAAAATATCACTGAAGATATAGCTCGATGGTCCGTCAAATACGAATATTTTTGAATGAATAATAGTAACATAAAATGAGATCTTATTTAAGTGATTTCTTTCTAGTATGTCTTTAGTGTTGAAAGTACTGAATGAGAAGGGATGGATGGCCTGATTTACAAAAGAGAAAAAGCCAATTTACCCAAAGCTGGTTGCTTAGTTCCATCAGTTCGCTCAATTCTTATTCAATAGAGAAGATGATTTTGTTATAAGAAGCTAGATCATTGGCCAAATATTTACCTTTTCTTCTAGGTTATGGGATTATTTCCTAGGGGTACCCCATGAAGGTATTTTTGAGGACTATAAAATATGTCCTCATCCTCCTAGTGATATATTTGATTTAGAAGAATCCTTGGGAAGCTTTACTAGAAATTAAAAAAGTAAAGATCTATTTCTGATGAGTTGGATGGTGAAACCTGATTTTTGTCTAAATTTATTCAGAATGTGATTATTCCATGAAAAGGATATTTTGGTTCCCTCAAATATCAAGATACATTTTGTATACATGTTATGAAGAATAGACATGTGATTAACCTGTTAAAGTATGTTACACATAATATGTGTTAGTTGATTAAGGAAACCTCAATGTCTACCTCTTTGTTCTACTGATAGTTAATATCAACTAATATTTATATGAATAGAATGGTTAGACCCTATGAAAAATTCATCAGGGATTGTGAATTCTGTATCTCAAATGTTACAGTCAAAAGATTAAAAATTATAGGAATCCATGGAAAAATGATAAGGTGGAGGATAATTAAATGTTGTATAAAATTTTAAATCTGATTGAGAATTCATTAAGACCTAAGGACATATCTGATACTCGTTTCGAACTTGATGAAATTTTTGATGATCTAGTTGATGAAGAAGAATAGGATGTTTTAACACCTATAGTGGAAACTATTTTTGATAGGGAAGATAGTGGATCTGTTCCTCAATACATAGTTTAGAAGGATGTTCTTGTTCCTAAATAAACTATTAATTTATAAGAGTAACCTGTTTTGAGAGAAGATTATATTGTTAATGTAAGAGAAAAGGTTGTTTAGTAAGAGCATATAGAGGAAGAAAAATATCATATGATGTTGTCTTCTTTTTAAGAACAGTTAGAGGAACAAGATGATCCTATAATTATCCTATTTGCTGAGGAAAGAATTTAGTAATCCCTTCAGTTGGCTATAAATGAAATGGGTGAGGATATTGGGGATGATATTTTGGATACAAATTAAATAACAGAAACTCTTAGTCCTATGAGAGATGCACATGTTGTGGGGGAGAAACACCCTAGTCTAGAATGTGTTGAAATTCCAAACCATATGGATCAATGCACTTTGGTAACCTGGTAAGAGTTCCCTGGATAAAATTATGTGAATGATACCAAGTAATCCTCAGTTAAAGGCATATATCTATCTAATGTGTTTCAATTGAATCCAGAATCTTCTCTTGAAGTAATATGTGCAAAATAAACTAGAGCTTATCTCAACTCTTGTTCCTAAACCTTCACAACAACCCTATACATTCCTGAGTAACAAAATTTTGAAATCCTTTGGAGCTACATTATTTGATAGAGTATAAAAGCTCATGAACTCTCAACCTTCTCTTGTAACAAACCTAAGTTAAAGAGATTATTTCCTACTGTTAAAAAATATCATATATAAGATTCATCATAAAATGATTCATGAAATTCAAGAGGTGAAAATTGAGAAGAAACAACTGAGTAATGATGTGAATTCTCTCATAGATATAGTTGAATATATGACGAAAATTTTGAAATAAATACAAGATCTAGTAGCTCATCCTATTGAGAATGTTAGTGGTTATATTTCATAGAATTTTTCCTCTCTGATTCAATAAAACCTAGCTTCCTTAGCTGACATGTTTGCTGATAGAAACAAGTGCATAGTTCATGAAATGCATGAGCTTGTTATTGTTCTCAACAAATTGACTGATAAATACAAGGGATGTCTATAGAAAGTTCTAAATAAGATAAATTCTTTATCTACAACTGTAGTAACCTATAATACCACTAGACATTCATCTCAACCCATTGACAGTGATCTGCTAAAAACAGTTGTTAAGGAGGAACTTCAATCAGTGCTAAGTGGCTTCAACAAGGAGAGTGTATCTCTTGTTGTCTAACTTTACAACAGAGTCCTTGATTTGGAAATGATTCATTCAATGATTGCAAATTATTCTCTGGAACAAATTACTATGAAGGTGTATTTCTACTTCTATAGGATTTTTTCTAAGAATAATATGACCATCCATGTCAATTACCATGTAGAGAATTTGTAAATTCTTCCTGTCACTCAAGATTTAAAAACTCACGTTCAAAACTTGAATGATTTCACTTCTTTTATGGACATGTTCATTGAGGAAAAAGATGATTTTGATAAAGATATACAGTTTGGTGGTGAGTTTATTATTTAATTCAACATGTTATTGAGGCCTTATCATCATGTGTAGAGAACTGATATTGTAGCTCCTATAGCTGCACCCTTGTAGCTTGGTTTTCCTCCATCCTCATTCATTGCCTTTTCATCTACCTCTTTAATGTCTCTCAATATTTGAGTCAGATTCGACCTATTATCATTGACAAACTATTACCTCGGTCTTCTACCAAACATATCATGGTGACTTCTATGTTTTTGAATGGATCTCTCTTCCTTCTCTGAATGTTGGTTCACTTCATTCTTCAGCTTCTACCTCTGCTCCTATGGCTCCTCCTTAGGATGCAGTCAAGGGAAAAGAGAAGATAGATAATGATGAATAAATATGAAAACTATTAGTTCATAGGGATATTTTTCATTTTTTTTCCTACTGCTTGTAATGACACTTCTTTCTCCATCTAATGCAGTATGAACTATTATGGTATATTCCCTTATTTACATTTTACACTTTTTTATAATAAAAAAGTGGGAAATAACAATAATCGATGGGAATTAAATCCCACTAAGAATAGATATCTACATCATATGTGTTGTAATAATAAAAAAGGGAGAGATTTTTGGACTTCTCTAGTTTAAATCATGATTTAATGATCACAAATCCTATTACTCTTGTTTAATTTCATTCAAATAATGTGTAGATGTTCTTGGTTTCATTATGCATTAAATAAAACATCATGATTCATGTAACTCCCATTTTATAATTGTAAACTATATTTAATTTTTTCTATAATGATTTCTTTTATGAATGATCAAGCCTAATTCACTTTGTGAATATTACTACATGTGTCTGTATATTGATATTTTTCTATGTCTGAGAGACCATGAGTCTGCAAATGATTATTGTTTTCTCGGAAAGGAACCAAACACCATGACTAGACACCGTGACCCATACACCATGACCAGACACTGTGACTAGACACTGTGACCCATACACTATGGCCCATACACTGTGACCCAGACACCGTGACACAGACCCTGTGACACAGACACTGTGACCGAGACTCCGTGACCTAGGCACCATGACCCAAGAAACATGAACACTCATCAAAAATAGTGTTAGATCTCATGATGTCTATGACCCCAGTTCCTTGTTAAGAAACCATTAGAATTTTGGAAAAGGACCATAAACCTTGATCCTAAGACTGAATATGTGTTACTAGTTCCTGATGTCAAAATAATTATTCCATTAGGACTGTCTCACCACTCAAAGGAAACGAATAAGGTATTATTTCTTGGTTACCCTATTTCCAAGGGAATCCATTTCCATATAGATTAGGACACCTTTATTTAATATGTTTTTGTCATTTTCAATTTAATTTATAATGGTTATATTGTAGTCTTTTAAATGCAATGATATAATTAATATTTCTTTGTAGACATGTCAACTAACCGTACAAGGTACAAGGGTCCATATAAATGCATCATGTCAGCTCCAACATAAGCAATTAGAGAATAAAAAGACAAGTGTGGCCATGAAACAATTGACAAGCTATTGTGTGTTGCAGAAGTGAGAAAATTTTAGAAAATTCGACAGATATATGAAACAAGATACATTTTAAAAAGACACAAATAATTATCAAATCAAAAAAAAACATGAATACCTAATATCAGAGTAAAAATATCTTCGTAATACTAACTCAATGAAGAATTCAAGCTAGATCTAACAAGAAACTAGATCACCAGAATTGCAATACTCTGTTTCTCGCAAGAGGACTCGATACATGGATCTGCTTCTTCTTAGAAGTCCAACGTTGAATAGAATAACAACGAGGGCACTTCTATCCTTATCTCATAATCATTTTTCTATAGTGTATTTTTTGATCTTTCTAACTGTGGGTGTGTGATGTGTTAAAAAAACTCATTGTCTCCTGCACGAAACTAAAGAATACAAGATTTCCTTTATATCATATATTATTAAACTTGTTTACTCTCATAGATAATGGAGGAAGAGATCCTTGTGTGACCAAGTAGTTTTTAAACACGAAGAATTGTGGAAGAGGTTGTGTGACCTATACAGTCCCATGCACTTTTGATTACCCCGATCCAGGGTGTGGATAATGTTTATTAATATAAACATCTTGGTTTCAGGTAACCACAATGTGGAGTGGATTAGGTCTCATCTTGAGTCTGAACCAGTAGTTTTATCTGCTTTGTTGTTTAATTTAATTTTCTCTATTTTTCTTTATAATTTAGATATAACTAGATTTTCTTTGACAGTTAATATTGAATAGTAGTTATAATTGTTTCATCTTATTATAATAGCATCAAAAGTAGTATCAATAACTCATACTGACATTACTAAGAATTAATCAATCCATTGAGAAGTCATTTGAAGAAAAAAAAACATCTAAACCTATATTACCTTGATTAAAAGGGATTTATTTATTTTTTATTGGGGAACATTTGTAAAAAAACATTTTTATAGGTATTTTTATAGATATTTAATTCACCCCCCTCTTGAGTACTCTTCTCCGACTAACATCGTGGTTCTATGAGATTGAATTTCGATCAGGATATCATCAATTTTGATTCTGGAAGGAATATATTCCAAAGAGAAATTTGAAAAGAAGATATGGACACTATGAATATATTTTCATGCCTTTCAGTATAATTAATAAACCAATGGTCTTCATGAAATTGATGAATCATATATATCAACAATATATAGATTAATTTTTTATTCTATTTTGGTTGAAATATTCATTCAAAGACAAGGGAAGAGCATGAGGAGCACCTAGAAACAATGTTTAAAATATTGAGATATCACTATTTTTATGCCAAATTATTAAAGTCTGATTTCTGGATATAGGTAGTATGCTTTCTTGTCCATTTACTTTATGAGAAACACATTTCCATTGATCCTGAAAAGATAGAATTTGTTATCTTGTGGAAACCACCGAAGAATGTCATTGAGATACAGAGTTCTCATGGTCTAGTAACTTACTACCGACACTCTGTACAAGATTTCCCATGACTGTAGTCAACAATTATATCCCTGGAAAAGAAGAGTGCTCCATTTCAATGGACAGAGAAATGCCTGATGACTTTATAGGAACTGAAATTTCATCGTACATCCACACATATCATGATTTTTTCTAGAAACATGACAGGGATTTGTGGTGTATTGTGATGCATCCGGATTGGTGTTGGGCTATATACTCATGTAAGGAGACCAGGTGATTGCTTATGATTCAAGGAAGTTGATGTTACATAAGTAGATTTACCCAACACATGATTTGGAGTTAGCTCAAGTCATCCATTCTTTGAAGACATGGAGACACAATCTCTTTGTTGAGAAATTCAATGTGTTCACAAAACACAAAATCATGAAACAAAATTTATCAAAGTGATATTTGAATCTAAGGAAATATATATGGATGGAATACCGCAATACGTTTCACTTTAACTAAATATGTACACCAGGGAAAGGGAATTTTGTGGTGGATGAATTGAGCAAAAAGTATTATTCCCAGTTGGTTAAAAAATCTGGAGATGAATGGTAGTTCATGTCTATCCTAGATGACCTGCATGTGGAATGTGATGGACAGTGTGATGTTGAAATTTTTATTCCAGCTATGTCTGTTCCAGATTTGGTAAATATTGTCAAAGATGCACTAATATCTAATGTTGCATATCAGGGTTTCAATTCAAAAATCAATTGTGGGAGGACTATTGAGAGCTAGAAACATGACGGGAGTTCTATTTTCTTCTTTAGAGATTGGAAATTTTTACCTATGGCTTGTCCAAAACAACTCCAACATTCTTATCAACATTAGAGAAAAGATCATGTACACAGATGATTTATAAGGCACTAAAGGCACATTTTTAGTGGAGCGACATGAAAAGGAAGGTGGTCAGGCATGTCTCATGGTTTTTAACATATCAACTGGTTGAATCGGTGCATTAGAGACTAGTGGGTTTGTTGCAGTCCTTAAATATCCCAGTGTGGAAATCGGGGATGATAGAAATTGATTTTTTTATACGTATTCCATGAATGATCTGAAAACACAATGACATCTGGGTGATAGTGGATCATCTTACCAAGTCGTTCCATTTCATTCCAATTATTGAAACTCAAACAATGGAAGATCATTCAAAATTATATATCCCAAAAGCTCTAAAGAAGCATGGCCTACCAATTTCAATTGTCTCAGGCAGATATCCAAGGTTCACATCTCTTTATTTGAAATATGTATAGCAAGCCCTTAGGTCTCAGTTTAATATTAGCCTGACATATCATCCTTAGCCAAATGGGCAATAAAAAATGACAATACAAACAATGGAAGACATGTTTTGGGCTTGTGTAATTTATTTTGGTGTGTCATGGGAGGATAATATAACCTAAAGGGAGTTCTCATACAATAAAATCTATAATTCCTCCAAACATATGGTTCTGTTTGAATCATTTTATGGATGTCCTGGTCATTCTCCATTGTGTTGGGTGGAAATGGGTTAGACTTAAATAGTTAGAAAAATCCTTATACAAGAAAAAAAATATGAAAAAATTGATTAGAAAGATGATGGAGATGGACCATAGTCGTCATAATTAATTTTCAGATCCTCTTCGAAGATAGTTCTCATTCGTTGTGGGTGATGATGTGTTCTTGAGGACATCTCTATGGATTGGACATCGTCATTTTGAGAATATGGGAAAGAATGATCTTATATACATTGGTCATTTTGAGAAACTAGAACGGATTGGAGCGGGGGAATATTGGTGGGTATTTCCACCATGGTTCAGTTTCGTGCATATTGTGTTACATGTATCTCAGCATAAAAAATATCATCCTGATCTTGATCATGAGATCAGATGGGATCACATCTCCCTAGATCCATATGCTTCATTGGTACATATCTGAGTGTGGATTATGGATAAAAAAAGAATTTCTAGCAGTAAAAAACCATGGGTCTAGTGCGGTTTTAATGGTAGTATGGTGAGATTCAGGAAGGGATTTGGGAATATGAGAAGGAAATGAAAGATCATTGGGAGAAACTCTATCAGGGTTGCGAATGTTTTAAACTTTCCAAAGATGGATTGATCAACAGAGGGATAGAATTTAGTTCCCTCATTTTCTTATATGTAACCCTTAATTAATGTTTTTTATGGTTTTAAAGTGTATGGGGGATAATTGGGAGAGTTGGGAGAACATTGGCTATGTTTTGGGGATAATGGGAATTTTCACGGGTGACACATGGTTTTAAAAAATGTGCGGTCAAACCATACACGGTGTTCCACATGAGGTTGTAGCTCTAGAATGGTTGGAGAATGGTTTGTGAGACCGTAGAAGGGGTTGTTGTGAGGGCAGTGTATACCGCATGGTTTTCATAACATTGTGGTCATACCCATGCGTGGAGTCAGAATGAGATCCATAAAAATACGATTACACTTTCTTTTACATAACTCCCTCGTTTTTGACCCAAACTGGCCCTAACATGGGATTTTTTTAAGGACAAATATGGTTCTCCCATCAGTCTGATGGTGATCCAAAGGCTTCCCAAGGTCAACTGAATCATGATTCTTGAGGTCTATTATCATTCTTCTTCGTTCTTGATCGATGTTTTTGATTTACTTAGATCTACTTCTCCTCTACTATTGATTTCATAGATATATTCCCATTATGGGTAGATATAGGTGTGTGGATGAAAAATATAATGTGATTTGGTCTTTATCTTGCTATGAGAAGAGATCTAAGGTGGATTCTAATAGAGTCAAACTGATTGTCATGTACATAATTTGTTTGTTGGGTGTTTCATTGAAACCTTCGATGTATGTGTCTTATTTATCGACTCCACAAAGTATAACTGATTGGTATGATTTCAAATTGAATGGTGGATTTTAATTTATTGTCATTTGGTTGTTGAAAACATTTTGATATTATTCTTGGGTGTTGGTTTTTTAATCTGGAAAATTGTGGATTTTGAATGAGTGCCTTGGTTCGTAGTTTTAAAATGTGGATTTTAAAAAAGGGGATTTTTTTGGATTGCTAAATCATGATGGGGATCAGATGTTTTCAATAAAATGGAATGTTTTATTGCAACTAAATGTTTCATTGAAATTTATTGTGCTTTGGTTTTGAATAAAAGTTTAGTTTTATCGAAATGGTTTTTTGTGGAAATGGAAGTCTTTGGCATATATTTTGTGGAGTGACATAATGATTAACATGACCTTAATAAGGAACAAGTACCATTGGGGTAAAATGGACTTGACGATGGATCAGGGGTGTGTGTTATTGGGACACAAGGTAATTGGATGAGAGACCACTCATTAGTATGGAACTGTCAAACAAAACATGGATGTGTGGGTGTGTGGTGTACTATGGGATGTCTATGCCAAATGATAACAATAATTGGTCTTTATGCCTTAATTCGTTATTTTTCTAAAAATATAACTTATTGTAAATTGGTTTCATTTAGGTTTGTTTTCACTTGGTTGTAAATGGTTTTTAGAACATGATTATATTTGGTTATAAAATGTTTTGGTAAATTGTATTATATGAAATAGTTCATATAAAGGTTGAAAACGTGTCTATCCTAGTGGCATAAGAAAGAAAGTCATTGGGGGAAAACCTACCAAGTTTTATACTCACCCCTATATTGGAAATTTGGGGATTTTGCATATGTTATCTTCCAAGATAGGGGAAAAGGTAACATTTCCCACATTTTTAGTTCTACCTTATGATACATGGGTTTTTTGGGGATTGTGGATCTTGGAGCTTGTATATATTGTAATTTTGTGTTCTATTGAGAGTATTGTTTGTGTATTTTATATATACATTGATACTTGTTTTTTTTTCTTCTGTTTCACACATCTATGTGGTTCTAAAATACTGGAATTTTTTAGTTTTATATATTTTGTTCATTCATCATTTATTCAATGGTTGGGTTATGTTTTCATCATTTATTGGTTTGTTTATAAAAGTGTAAATCATCCCCACATGTACTTGAAACCCTTTGGAATTTATTTCTAGTCTTAGAAGTCATGGGGATGTCTCCTAAGACATAGTAATGAATCGTTGTGCTCTCAAGACAATGAATATGTGCGGGGTATTAGAATGATTAGGTGTTCTGTAAAATTAAATAAATCAAAAGTAATAAACATATGAATTATCCACGGAATAAAAATTGGTACCATAATCTTACCACATATCCAAATTAAAAGTTATTTCTTAATATTAGCATTTGATAAATAAACATAAGGAAAATATTACCCCCATTAATATAATATATAATAACCATTTTATATTTTTGAGGGATATATTTAATGAAATTAAAATAATTCCATAACATTAAAGAGACTGTGTAATTGAGTTAAAGAGGGAACAGTGATAACCCAGAGAAATTGGTGGTTTAGGGAGATCTCTACCTTGAGACTGATTCACCATGTTCATACATTATCATTCTAAATCATTAAATTTTGTTAATACTTATCTATCATAAGAAAAAAAAATCAGTTCTATTATAATTTTTATTTTATTTCATATCTTTTAATTTCAAATTACATAATTCATTATCTTCACGTTAGATGTTTTGATGATATTCATTTCCTATGTCCAAAATCAAATCAGTGTGTTGAATAAGGCCTATGTTTTTATTATTTAATCATATATAAAATAAATATCAAGAAATAACTACCATTCATATAGATCAATTATAATTTTAAAACCAAACATTATATATTTTTTTGAAAAATATAGTATGTTACAATCATTGAGATGGTAGACCAAACATATGAAAGAGTAATTTTTTCATTCTTCAATGATCATGATGAAAATAAGGTAAGTGTAATTTTTTTAGTGGAAGTTAAATATATAATAAATATCATATTATTTTATTTAATGAACTTATTTATAAACGATGTTATACATTAATAAAAAAATAATCACATCGTTTTATAGAGGTGGTAATCCACACATGCACATGAATGACATTGTCATTTTTTAAGGAATGTAATTGAAGGATAATATATGATATATTAAATTTTCAAAACAATACATGTATAAAAAATAATATATATATATATATAGTTAATAAATCATCATAAGAATACTTGGGATTCAATGATGGAAAATTAATTTTATCAATTCATGAGTTAGTCGTCCACTGTACATACGAACAATGGATTCATTTACCATTTTGTGGAAGATACGACAGATTTGGGATGTCTATATTTTATAATAAAAAATAATAATATATTATAAAATTAGGTTATTATAACATCATTGTTTAATAATAATTTATGGATGTGGAAAAATAAATAATACAATAATGATCAGTTATGAAAGACGCGTCATATTCATAAAACCTCTTTAGCTTTGCACAAAATGTATTACAATAAGTATTTACAATCATAATATGAGGACAAATACATGGGATAGTTTTTAATTAAGGAATATTTTTTGGTATTTCAATAATCAAAAATTTTTCTATGATTGTAGGGGAGAGTAGACATATCAACAGTGTGTGCCCCTCTAGCTCCGTAGCCCCTCCAAGGTCCGGCACTTATGTGAGATGGCATTCCCCTTCTAACGGGTTGAAATTGAACATAGAAGGGGATTATGGGAAGGGGGTAGGAGGGTGGAGGGATAGTTCCGGACCCTTAAGGATTAGTCAATCTTTCTTTCTTTGCCTTATTTAGGGAGGGGGACTCCCTTGTGGTGGAGGGTAAGGCGATGCACACCGGTCTAGAAATCTGTCTTTCAAATGCTATTCCCCTCACTACAGTGGAGACCAACTCTAAGATCATTTGGGGATCCCTTAGGGGTAACATGTACCCTCCATGGCAGATCACCTACCTCATTCTCAAATTCAAGGTGATTCTCCCCATTAATTCCGAGATCCATCGCACATGGCGGGAGGAGAACCAGTTGGCTGACTTTTTCTCTACTAGTGCGTCCAATGACCACCCTCTCTTTATTTTCTCCTCCCTCGGGTCTCTTCCCCAAACTGGTGTGGATATAGCTATCATGGATGCCCTCGGACTGCATTACTACGTTCCCCCTGATTGTTGCTTTGTTTTTTGTCAATTTTATCCTTTTTGTCTTTGTTTTTTATTTCCATGAAATAATAAAAATCGTACATTATTTTAGAGGTGGTTCCATTTTATATGTGAGAAGTAGTAGAGTTTCTGTAAATACACAAATAAATTCAATAATTGGAAGTCACTTTGATGAATAGTTCCTCCAATATTGATAAATAATTTAGTGGTTGGAATTTAATTTCTAGAAAATCCTACAAAATTAAAAAAAATATTCATGTTTTAAACATTTCATTCCTTTAAAATTTTTGGTTGCATAGTGTAATCATTTTCATGTTCACTACGGTAATTTGTTTTTTAAACATGGTAATTTAACAATCATGAATAAATATAAAATGATATATATTATATAGTTTGAACCCACAAATTCTAAATATGAAATAATATTTCTCAAAAAAAAATCTTATGTTCATAGAATCTTAATTTAAACACCATCGCATGTAATGGGTAGATCCTCGTTTGATGATTAAACATGATTATTAATTTTTTCTATTAAACTATTAATTATGAATAAAATTATTTTTAAATTATTACATAATATAAATTAATAAATTCATAAAAATTTAATATATTTTATTAAATTAAATTCCATAAAGTAGAATAATTTAATTTTAAATGAAACATGTAAAATGTGATGAAAATATTGTTTTTGAGGAAATTGGCTTTATCGGTAACATAATTATCATAGATTAATACTACGGTAATAAATAATAAAATAATAATATAAATTCATATAAATATTTATTATATATATAAATATAATTGTAATATTTCTTTAATAGGTGTTATTTTGTGCAATTAAAATGTATAATCTATATAAACTGAAAAACATATTGTAGAAAATTGTATTTTAAATAATAATAATGATTTAATAAAAAAATAATGATAAGTAGTCATTAAAATAAAATTATTTAGATAATTCTGAATAAAATGGATCATATTTCATTTTAAGATAAAATAAAAAATATAATGGAAATATAAAATTATATTAGTTAATTAAATAATATAATAGAATTTGATAAAACATTAATTAGAAATATTCAAATAAAAATAAACAATTTAGAAAAATCAAAAAAAATATTTATAAGTTAATTTCAATATGATTATTTTTAAAAAAATATTTTACAACAAAAATTATTAGTTTTGTTGAAAATAATTTTAATATCTTCTATTAATCACTGGTAAAGAATAATTTTCGAGGAAAACATATTTAATGAAGAATAAAATGTTTTTATTAATAATTAAATGCAAATTTCCATATATTTTATCTATTGGTATATGTTGAATAAGAACATTCTATAAATTTTATATTTAATTTAATCTTATACAGACCCTATAATTCAACAGCTTGGTTACCAAAGACATATTTTAATAATCATAGTTTGATCTGGATTAGTGTTATGCATCAAATACAGAATAAAAAATTGTTTTCCGTGATCCAAACCCCATAAGCTTGATATAGGTATCATACTTTTTTAAATCTTCATAAAATACAAGAAATATAATCATTATGATTCAAAATGTTTAGTATTCCTTGTAAACTAGATACATACATGATTCTCATATTATATTTGAATACAAAAATTAAAACATAATATTTTATTTCACTAATATCATTATTTACTCAAGTATATTTTTTTATATATTATGTATTTTGATTCATGGTTTACATGGAAATTAATCAAAATAAGTTTTTTATCAAATAAAATGTCATGCGTAAGTATAGTATAAGATATCATTAATCAAAAAAGAATAACCAATATTAAATGTTGAATAACTAAACACATATTCCATGTATTAAATAAAATAAATATCATAATGGGATATGGCACATTAAACATCGAATGGTAAAGAGCAAAAAACTCATTACATGTAATAAATCAGTGAGAATGAAATTCATTCAAATATTAAATAATTGTAAAAAACAAGTCGAAAATAATGTATTTTTTAATAATATATAAGCATAATTATTGGACATAATGTCTCAAGAATTTGATACCTCCACCATTAATACCTTTCACTATATAATTTAAACTACATGTGAAAATTTTATTTGATGATATATTAATTTGTTTTCCTACTTAGATTTAACAATGCATCAAGGGGCTATATAATACGATATCACACCCATTTCATTGGGTGCAAAGCCTTCCGCATATTTCAAATAATCAATTTAATCTCTAAAGAAAGTTTCCATTGCATTAAATATCCTTATTGATTGAAGGGTTCTTATTTATCAATATTTTACAATAAAATAAAATATTATTCAAATTAAAATACAATTTATATAAATTATATATTATTTATGTAATAAGAATATTTTAATACATTGAGTTGTTTTTAATTTTTATCAAATAAATTAAAGTATTTTGAATGCTTACATTACATGTTACCCCATGTCAGGATTGATTTACAAAAAATATTATTATATATGAAACCAATATTTTTTCTTGATTTACATAGAATAATTTTCTTTCTTGTGTAACACACAATAATGAGTTCCTTCGATAGATTGTGTTACACAGAAGACTATTTTTTTATAAAACAACAATACACTAATTATTTTCTTTGTCATCACCTAGATATTGGAATGTAGGGAATGAATATTGTTAACTAAATTATATATATATGGTTTATAGATTATTATAAAATAAAATTTGTGGTCGCCAATTAATTAGAAATGATAATAAAATCCAATTGATAATAGAATATTTGTTTTATGGTGAATAATTTTTACTCCCAAAAAACTATTTTATCACGGTAAATTAAATTAATTAAATTAAATGAATTATTTTAATTATTTTAATAATATATATATTCTATCAATTTGTTTTAAATTAATAAAATTATGTTTTATAGCAATTATATAATAACAAAATAATATTTTTAAGGATACACATATATTTTTCTAAAAATTATTTTTATTCCCATTCAATTAATTACATGTCTTGAAACTAAATTTTTAATATTTTATAAATTTTATTATTAAAATTAATTTATTTTTGAAGAGTAATGTCAAAATTATCAAAGGATAATTTTTTTTGAATTTTCTAATGAGTTTAATATTTTGTTAAAATAAAAAAATGAAAAAATTTAATTTTAAATGGTATTAATATATAAATAATTTACATTATGAAATTAATTTTTTATTTTATTAAAAAGTTAAAATATTCCAATAATATATCCATTAAAATATTTTATTTCATTTCAATAAATTTAAAATTGAATTTATACATTCAAACATTGTGAATTTTTGAACATTATCACTTTATAAACTCAGTTTTCACCTCGTCTACAAAATTATATTTAAATTAATTTTTGTCACTTTTGGGATTATATTTTTTAAATAACATATTCCATATTTGGAATCATAATTTTTAAATTCATTATATAGATCGATTTTTTTAAATATGAATTATAAACATTATAATTTCAATTAATATAGTTATGAGTAAATTTGATAATTATGTGTAATAATAATATTATAAATATTATAAAATGTACTTAAATCTAACCAAAATATTATATGATGAATATTATGCTTCCATAATCATTAAAGGATATGTTATTTGACCATTTTCGACCACTTGGAAGATATTATATCCATTATAATATTTTATTCAAAGAAAATTCTATCATTTCATACTATTATTTTTGACAAGTGAAATTTAATTAATAAGGGTATATCTAGGGGATATGTTCAACAATAAATATCAATATGAAATATAAACCATTTATATACAACATTTATTGTTTTTAATTTTTAGTGAATAAATAATTACCATAAATAAATTCACAATGATGAGGGAATAATTATTCGATTAATGAAAAAAACAATTAAATGAATTTCAAAAATATTTAAATATCAATTATTTAAAACAATAAAGTTTCTACACAAATTTAATAGGATTGTACAAAATTTTGTGGGTGTATTATTTTTTTTAATGTTTCATTTTTTAATGATTTTTTTAATGTCAATGTAATAAATAGTAACAAAATTGACAGTAATGGAATTTTATGAAAATAATATTTTATTAAATTATTTAATAACATTAAAATATAAAATAAGGACAAGAAGATGTGACATGGTCTAATATATCATATATTGTCCACTAATTTTCCAATTGATTCTTTATAAGTAAAAATTACATCATCTAAATATAGACGAATTTGTTACCATGAATAAAAATAAAATGGGTTAATAAAAGGTTAATCAAAATTAAAATGATTAAAATAACACAAAAATAGACAAATATCAATTGGTTGATGAGTTTAAAACCTTATAATATATTATTTATAATCAATTCCAATTATAAGTATTTTTATTCATTTTTAATTAATTATAAAATAATATTTTTTTAAAAAATCCAATAGTTCCCTTCCCCACTCTTATAAAAGGGAACATCTTATCATCATTTATTCATAGATAAAAACCTACATGGTTTAGAAAACCCATATATAGTTCACCTAAAAACATTCCTAACTTAATCATATAATCCTTTATAATCCAACAAATTAATTCCTTTGGTGAAAATTTAAAACAGATATCCGAAGAAGAGGTAAAATTCATCAACGAATGTTTTAGTATTATTTATTCATTAAACACCTTAAATTATTTTTATATCATGTTTATATAGTAACCATAGTATCATAAATATACATATGTGTTTTTATGTAATGTTTATGACATGGATATTTAAACACTCTCATCATATGGGATACATGATCTTCATTTGTGTGAACAACGGACCACTATTGTGACGTCCTAATCAGGGTGCCACTAAGCAGTTCCCCGATCTAGTTGGTCATATTCCCTCGAGAGAGGCTCCCCGTTTTCCACAGGGTATCGACTAGCATCAAGGGCGTTGTAACTCATTATTGGGGAGATTATACCCTATTTTATAAGAATAAATCACCAACAGAAGAAAACAACAATAACCAAGTGTGGAAGAATAAAAATAACTAGAACAATACCATGTCATATGATTGTCAAAATTGTAAAATAAAATACTCAACTAAAAGGTTAAACATGTTATGACAATGCATATGTCATGTGTCTATAATGAAACTAAGAGTAAAGGCACAACGATTCCCAAGGGGGTCCCGAACCACATTTGGTTCCCTCTCCCACACTTCAATCCCAAACAAAAAACTATCCCTATGCTTGGACCATATCCTTTCCTATAACAACAATGTCTACTAGGGTGCTAATCAGGTGGCCCGAATATGGTGTGAGTACAATTTAGTAGAAAACCACAAATGGTGTCTAAAACAAGTCCAATAAAAAGATAATGTATTCAGTTTTATGATGTAATAAATACAATTCTTAATAAAATTGTTCTCACATTGTCATTTAATCTTTAATTTTCAAAATAGGTCCAATTTAAATTCATGTTTCCCATTTGATTCTTCATTCATTTTTATCATTCATTTTTTTGTGGAACACCATGTCAAGAACCCCAAATCTAATTTAGTGTAGGTCTCCATGCTTAATACTCCATACCTCATTCGGAATAGGTCGTCATTCATAGCAACCCAAAATCACATGCATGGATAACTATTATAAAAGAAAACTAGGTCCATGTCCCATATCTAATTGTTATAGAACACCATTTCTAGCACCAAAAGAATCTCAACCATTTAATCATTTATTAATTCACAATAATTGACCACATCATTCCATTACTAATCCAATTATTAGATAAAAACTTCATGGGCCATATGAAAACTCGAAAATTAACTAATTACATTACCCATTAGTTAATTTATCAATTAATTAGACCATCAACACAATTATGAATCCATAATTAATTAATCACAATTAATTTAACATATAAAATCTCAACTTGTCATAATTAATTGTCACAATTATTTTTAATTTATCAATATCATGGAACATAATTAATAGTCATAATTAATTATCTTGTATACCCGAAAATATTTTTAAAAATAATTTACCCAAATTAATAATCATAACAAAATGAATTCAAAATCTCAATTACAATATCTATTTTGGTAACTCCCCTTCATTTTATCCATGATTTATTTACCAATTAATCACAAAGGAAATCGCAATTCAATTATACATTCCTAATTACTCCAATTTAGGAAATCAATCATAAAGAGAATCTAGAAATTCAATAAAATCACACGCACACATACCAAATCCACAACTATGGGAGTTATATTTTTCAACATACCATGGTTTACTAATGGATTTTAGCCCAACAGAAATCCCCAAAATCTGAGGGTCACGACGTCGTCGATCAAGCTCAAGATTTAAATCCCTAAACCCATATTAAGATCAAAGGCTTCAGGATAATGGTAATATAGATCTAGATACCAAATCCTCGATTTATATCTCAACTCAATGGTTTAGATCCATTGAAACGGTAGGGATATTCTATGAAAATTTCTAGGAACGATAGTGTATTAAATGGGAGAAGCTACAGGATGAAATTCACTTAAAGGGAAGATATTAGAACTTCAATCCTGGAATTCAATCTCAAAGAACAATGTGTGAATTCCCATGGAATCCCTCTATAAGGATCATGGATCACCTAGAATTGGTAAATACAAATCCAATGTTGAAATACAAAAGTCATGGGGTTTTAGGGGATTTTGAATACAATTTTTGGATTATTAATACCTTTATGCCTGGTTTCCTGGGAAGAGGTGTGCGGTTAGTGTAAATCATGCGCCAACCATGCAGACCACTATATCCAGGTTTACATAGTTATTATAGTTCGGTCGAATGGTTAGATAATTTGTGGGGCCCTCTCTCTCCATTTTTTCATGATTTCCGTGGTTTAGTCACATGGTTTGTAAAAACATGCGCAAACCGTTCACATCCCACTTTCTGTTATTTTTTCTTAAAAAATCACCCAAACGTACCCCAATCCACTACACCAATACAATGATGCATCAAAACCTCATAACATACCTGAAAATGTTTCATATATGAATCTTGAAAATTTTAGGATCTTCAGTATCCCCAACTTATAAAATCTCATCCTCGAGCTACACTTTTAATAATCTATATGATTTTGATCCAAAAAGATTAGCTCATTGAACCCTCATTTCGACATCACGTTTCCAGGCTTCCTATAGAACACTTCCATGTTTCAACAACAAATGAACTAATAGAATGGTCTTCCCCCATAACACTTTCTCACTACAACCCGGTACACATATCAGATTCTCTTCAAAGGATTCATCTATCACAAAGTCAACCTCATCCACATCAATCACATGAGATGGTTCAAGGTGATACTGCCATAGCTGTGACACATGAAAAACATCTTACATAGTTCTAAATAGCCAGGGAATTGATAATATGTATGCCCCCAGTCTGATTCTATACAGCACTTCAAACGGTCCTACAAACCCGAGTGCCAACTTTCCCTGCATTCACATCCTATGGAGACCCAATTTTGGTGGCACACGATCACCCTCTGTAAAATTTGGGGGTCATCTCTATTAATCAGCATGCGAATTCTTTATACTGTGAGCAGTAGTCATGCATTTTGGAATCAACTACACATTTCTTATGTCTCTAAAATGAGACTTGGTCCCCAAAACACTAACTCACCCACCCATAAAAAATATAGCGGTGATCTACACAATCTCTAAAAAAGTTCCTCATATGGTTCCATATGTATAGTTTCCGGATAACTATTGTTATAGGTGAACTTCACTAAATCCAAGTGATTCCCCAAGAACCACCAAAGTCAATCACCCATGCTCACAACATATCTTCTAACACATTTATGGTATTCATTGACACCCCAAAATTCTTTGGGTGGATGGTCGTGCATAAAAAAACATATAGACCATGTGACTTATATAAACACACCATAAGGATTATGTAAAGCATGAATCATGATCTGAAACTATAGTACATGGAAACCCATTCAAATATACAGTCACTCATATATACAATCCTCCCAACTGTTCAACATTAATGGTTTCCCTGATAGGAATGAAATGTGCTTCCTTCGTTAGTAGATCGACAATGACCCAAATAACATCATTATTACTATGATTCATTGGACATCATACTATGAAATACATATTTACATCATACCACTACCATTCAGGTGTAGATAATGTAATCAATTGGCCATCAGGTCGTTGATACTCTGCCTTCACCTACTGACATGTGAAACATCTTGTTACAAACCCTGCTATCTCTTTTTTCATGACTAGCTAGAAAAAATTCCATTTAGGTCATGATACATTTTTTTCACCCTATGATGTACCACCCACAATGAGGTATGAGATATTCACATGAGTTCCTCTCACAAAATCATAGGCACAACAACCCAATTTTTCAGATGGATGATCTTGTCCTCATCCATAATCCATTCTGAAGGTGTCTCCCCACCATCAAGGATTTTCCTCATGTATAAAATCTCCAGATCCGCCCACTTCCAATCCCTGATCCGTCTCAATAATGTAGAATCAACTACAAAAAAAAAAGAGTCATCCTTTCCAGACTATCCTTAACCACCACATGCATTTCCTCCAGCGAAGTCAGTATCATGCACTCTGTACTTGATTCCCAAACCTTCTGAGTTTGAGTTTTTCTACTCAAGGCATCAGACACAAAATCCCCCCTTCCAAGTTTATATTCCAGTTCAAAATCAAAGGACTACATTTATTGTACCAATATCCACTATTAAAGATTCATGTATCACTGTAAAAAGATATACTTCATGATTTTTTGGTTCATAAAAACTCTAAACATTTTACCAAAAAGAGAGTTTCTCCAACAACTATGAGAAAAACCCACTGCAGCCAACTTGTGGTTAGGCGCAGGTTAATTCTATTCATGTGGCCTCAACTACTGAGACCCATAAGAAACGACTTGATCCCATTTCATCAACACAACTCCAAGACCGATCCCAAAAGCCTCACAATACATTTTTTACTGTTCACCCGACTTAGGTAAGATCAAAATTAGTGCCGATGTCAAGTGCTTCTTCAAATCCTAGAATGAATTCTCACATTCTTATGTCCAAAAAACTATTAACTCTTTTTTTTCAAACAAATAAGTGGTGCATCCAATTAGGAAATTTCACTGATGAAACTCCTATAATAACCACCTATTCCAAAAAACACTCGAATCAAAAAAAAATTCAACTTCTTCAAATAAACAATTGCATGCACTTTTTTTGGGTCCACTACCACACCTTCTTCTGGAATAACATGCCCTAAAAATTGTATCTTTTCCATCACAAATGACAATTAGATATCTTGGCATATATCTGATTCTCTCTTATTATACCTATGATGTTTTCAAGATATTGGGGATGATCATCATGAGTCTTAGAGTACCCCAAGTTTACATCTCCAAACACTACCGCAAACCGATCTGTGTAAGGATGAATGATCCTATTCCTCAAATTCCTAAATATTATTAGAGAATTTTCAACCCCAATGGAATTAATAAAAACACATAAAGGAGATTCCTAATCCTGAGTGAAGTTCTTGGTATATCAGAAGTCTGAACCCTCACCTAATGATACATTGATCTCATATCTGTCTTTTATAACACACAATCCCACTTCAGCTCCTCAAAGAGATCAATAATATATGGAAGAGGATATCAGTTCTTCTCAGTCAATCTCTTCAACATTCGATAATTTAAACACAATCGTAAAATCACATGATCTTTATTTTCAAACAATACAGGTGATCCCCAAGGTTACGTACATGGATGGATAAATATTTTATCCTCCAACTCCTCCAACTGTAGTTTGAGCTACTGAATATTATCTAGTCCTCTTCAGTAAGGTGGAATAGATACTGGATCATCCCCCATCATGAGATTTAAATTGAATTACAAATCCCTCTTAGGTGGCAACCCGAAAAAGGCTTCAGAAAAAACATCCTAAAAATGTATATTACTGGCGGAAGGACATCTTTAATACCACTCCAATCATCCCACAAAAGACCAGAAACATGGGCAGTGAGATCTCGAATTTGTTGACAAATTATTCCATATCCTCTTGGATGGGTATCCCATTAACCATGATTGACATAGTAGTCACCCTTAGGAGATACAAAGGTAACTCTCCGGCGATAACAGTCTATGTGGGATCGGTATGTGACTAGCCAGTTCATACCCATAATATTGTTGAAACCCGTTATAGGGAGGAAATAGATGTACCAAAGAAAATGATACTCTCAGATATCTAAAGAATATTACATCCATAAACAGATATCCTTAGACTATATTTCCAATTGTGAATCTATATTCATCACCCCACATATGGGATCCACCTCCAACCGCAAAATATTAATTATATTAGAAAATATAAATGAATTAGACGAACCAGTATAAAAAATGTAGTAGTAAAACTAGAAGAAAATAGAACAGTACCTATTACTATCAATGGACCAGCCTCACTCTCCACTAGTGTAGGATGCATAACACATAAATTCCTTACCACACTTCCATGTGGTCTCGTCTCACTCACTTGAGTAACACCACTTTGATGATACATGTGCTCATACCCTGAAGCACCACATCCACTACAACTACCTCCTCTTCCATTAGAACTCCAACTACCAGACCATTATGGTGTTGAAGACCCCCTTCCCACTTTATAAATCCATGTATCTACTCCCTTAACACCAGATTATCACTGCTTCTTATAGAACATTTGTAGGTGACCCATTGTAACACCCTGAGATTTTATAAGAAAAAATATTTTTGTTAATTTCTTTGATGTCTTGTGTTGTACACTACACAAAGATTATCTTGTATTATACACAACACTGTATTATCTTGAAGTATACAAAACACTATTCTTGGCTTTCATTACACGCAATCACGACGTTCCCCGATAACGTGTGTAGTACGCAATATTGGGCTTCACAGAACAACGATATATAGTTATAATATTATTATGAAGTAGATATTATGAGTAGTATTAAATAAATGTTGAATTTTGTAACATTATTATTCTTCTTACACATTTTCTAGAACATGGTATGAGAACAAAATAATTTTGTTGGGTAAAATAATTTTTTTAAAAAAAATCAGTTTTGCCACCTTTGGATGCACACCCAAATTAAATCTAGTTTTTGACATGTTTATAAGTTCAATTTGAGAAAATAAAATTATTCTTTGGAATCAGGATATAAAAATTTCCTTTGGATAAAATTTTCATATTATTCTGATAACTTATATATTTTAATGAATAGTAAAAACACGCTATATTTTAATAAAAAATAACTTTTTTCATCAAAATAATTACAATGGTTAAATTATAATATTGTATGGGTTTAAATTATAAATAAAATATTTTTTTAACATTTAATATAACTTATGTTATTACCAATAATTTTACATTGAATTCATTGGTAAAAACATTTCAATCTTTGGCAATGTTATAACTTTTAAAACCCATTTTTTAACAGTATTAATTTTAAATTAATTACTGCAACTTCTGTGTTTTGAATTTTGAAAAATGGATTCAATATTTGAATTCATTGTGTCCAAATTATGTTAATAGGGTATTTTTATTTTTGTAGATTATTAATAGTAACTACAGTAATTTTTATTTACTGTAGTTAGAGGTAAATCAGAGACTTAAGTGTAAAAATATGATTATAAAATTCCCTTAACACCTTATAAAATTATATTGGGTGACTAAAAGACTACCCATATCACCTAAGGGTCTGAATATATTGATTTTATTGACTTTTTAAATTGAAAATAATTTAATTATTATTAAAACCACAGAAAGTGACAACATGTCACTCTCTTAAATCTTATAAGTATAATAATATTAATGTAGTGATAAAATTCATGAATATTCTAAGATGAATAGACTCCATGAAATTTAATAAAATTATCTACATCATATAAATGGTTTTGGAATTTTAATTGAATAAATAAATATCATTATAGGTGACACAATAGTGATGTTGAAATTAGTTTATTGATTGAAATATCAAATAAATTGTTTTAAAGATATTAAAATAAATATTATATGACCTATTTAATGTGATCCACTAATTTTATAGATTAATATGACATGTTATAAATATATTAAAACTTTTAGTTTGAACATATCTTCTGTGTGGATTTTATTTAAATTCAAATTAATGAATAGTGTCAAAATTGACACAATTTTTATTTTATAACAATAACATAATATAAAATTATTTAAAAATCACACAAATATGTAAAAATTATAAATTAAAATTTATATGGTCTAAAATTTTATAAATAATCCATTTAGGTGAAATTCATAACACATATGTATTTATTTATGACAATATAAAAATTATAATCTTATTATCAAAAAAAATTAAATATATTAAATAAGGATAAATCAAGATGATAATGTTTAAAATAAATTACCAACAGGATTAAATTTTATTGGATGATAATATTAAATCAATTTACCATCTAATATTTGTATTTGAGTCATCTTTGGAGGTATGTATGTGAGTTTGAATTGATTATAAATTAATATTTGTTACGTTACCAAAGGTGCCTCTCTCCTCCCTTATAAAAAGGGCACCCCATCCCTCTTCTCTTCACACCCTTTTGAGCCTTGAATCTCAGCCAAAACTGGATAATTACTCTTCTCAACCTCTATAGTTATATCATAGTGGTTCTGGTCTTCTCAAAAGACAAACTCTACTGCCTTATCAAGAAGCTTAAAAGAGGTGCGTCAAAGAATAGGTAATCTATTTTACCGATTCTTTCAAGTTTCTTTCTTCATCAACTCTTCTTCTTTTGTTGTTTAATTATAAATTAATAACATCAGTATCAATGAAATACTGATATGTTATCATACATATGGAACAACCACATTTCACATTCTATCCATCCTACGAAAAATGAAATCATCGAGCGTGCGAACGTAGGGAATACTGTCTTGAAGCCGTGGTGTAATTAGTTTTTCCACCACCACCTTACATGGATGGGTATAATTGTTTAATGAATAACTATATATTTTTATTATAACATCATACAGATTCTTATATATTATATCATCCACTCAAATTATATTAAATAATTATGGGAATGATATCATCGCTCATGCGTACGTACGGACTACCATCTCCATGAACACAATGAGATTCATTTTCCATGACTTACCATTTAAGTATGATTATAAATTATATATAATAAATAATCATGAGATATATTGCATAATAATGACACTATATTTAGGTACATATATGTTTCATTTACTTAATTCCATTTAATTCAATAAGGGAAAAAAATAGCGTTCATGCGTACGTATGGCCTACCGTCTCTATGAACGGTGTATTTCATTCAATTTATCGATCTATCATATATATTTATATGAGGAATATATAATATATATAAGTCATTTTTTAAATTAGGGAATTATGTATATCATGATATATGTAATAATATCAAGAAAATCTAGTCGAAACCTGTACGATAAATGAAACGATTTTACCCAAAATGATGCTTTAACATGGAAATTACAAAAGAACCGTTAATATAAAGTCATAAGTGAACCATATTTGACATCATAACAATGAATATGATTCTTTAAAAATTCAATGATACTATTTAAATCATTATACAGGAGATTCAGATACATACATAACATATCAAACATAAGGTAAGGGACAAATGTTTCAAACTCGTTTTTATCCTAGATTATTTATTCATAAGTATTTACTGGGGTTATATTTATCATCCATGTACCTCTTTTCTAAAAATGGTTTCATGTTTGTCTAATTTCCTTTTTACCTATTTTTTACTTGTACTACAGGGTATGTAAGGAATTGTTATTTTTTTTACGTTACGATGTACTTTTTTGAATTTTCCGACAAAAGTACGAGAAGAATGTTTTTTTAACTTATACGGCATGAACAGATTTTTACAGTTTCATAATACCTTATTTTCATGACTCTTACTCTACAAGATTTCATGAATATTTTCAAAAAAATAATTTTATTTTAAAATTGCATCGAATTTTGTGAAAAGAAAATGATTTTGAATAATAATGGATATTTTCCTCAAGTATTTATTTCAAATGTTTTATCAAAACCATTTTCCATCTAAGATGAAATTATTTCATATGTGTATGTTTCATGTATAATGTCACTGTGATTTACATGGTTTCACTTCTCTTATGATAAAATTATATCCATTTTTATATGGATTTTGTTATGATGGGATGATGTTTATGAAACCCATTTTATTTTTTGGGTTATGATGAATGATTTATGTATATGTTGTGGCACATGTAAGAATGATTTCATTATGAGATGGGTGGGACCTATATCTCCATATAATGCATTGGGTAAATATTTATATCGCATGATATAGACATGGCTCAAACGAAAAGTTAATACGGTTCAGTGATACAGGACATGAATGATGAGTGAACTCAGTTCAGTAAGGGACATTGTCCACTAAGATGGTCTTGGCAGCAATTCCATGGCTACTATGGAAATCATATCATGTGCATAATGCTTTCCAAAATTACTTGTTTTATTCCCATGCTATTTTGTCATGATTGATGTACCATTATGATCTATCCCTTACGTACTACCATGATTTATTTCATTGTACAAGATTTTGAAGTTTAAACATTATGTTCATGTTTTTAATTTCAAATATGTATGGTTGGTTTAATTTTCTCCATGCTTACCCTTACTGATCATTTGAGCTCACCCTTTATATATTTTCATTTCCCTAGGATATAAAGAAAGGTTTTAGGTAAGAAAACAAAAGGGTAAGATCATTATGGGAGATGTTGAAGATCTTTCACCATTATAAGAAAATTTTGTTCTGAGTTTCCAAAGACACTAAAATATAACGGTCCTTGAGTGTTGGTTTTTTTATGTATTAAGTATTCCGAAAAAGTAATGTAATGTCCATTTACCTCAATATATGGGTCCCTAAGGTTAGTATTAGAGGAAACGTTTAGTCAAACTTTGGAAACTAGGATGCAAAAAGTTTAGTGAGAGGCCTAGAGATATTGCGAAGGTATGTCTAGGGATGTGCCTAACGTTAAGTGTAACTATAGGTTATAGTCCTAGGATTATTGTGACGATCATAGAATTAAATATATGATGTTAGATATTTAATGTACTTCCCCTTTATTATGTAGGTTTCTTAGAATTATTTCATCCTCTTGCACTTTTCTTTTTGGGTTTTAGATGACAGCTGGAACCCAAAGGAACCGTGTTGATCAATGTAATGGAAAATACAGTGATTGTACTATTGAAAAAACTAATTTTATGGGAGATGGAGTGAAAAATAATATTTCTATACTTATACAAGCCATAAATCATTCTGGACATCCGAATGAGTAGAGAAGGGAACAATATTTTATTAAGTCCTTCATGAGGCAACATCCACCTTTGTTCAGTGGGTCTTCTGATCCCCTTGTTCCTGAACAATGGATCAGTACCATTGAAAATATATTTTCCATAAATCACTGTTTAGAGCATGAAAATTTCATTTTGGCTATTTTCCCTTTAGAAGGTCTATCAGAATAGTGTGGGAATCTAATTAGGAATACATAGACCCAAGATGAAATTCAATACATGGAATGGGACGAGTTCAAGAACTTGTTTTTCAATAAGTACATCCCTTGTATTCTTCGAAAAATGATGGAAAAGGAGTTCCTAGAGATTAAGAAAAAGGATGATGAATATGTTGCCATATATGAGGTGAATTTTACATGGCTTGCAAGGTATGCATCAGGATTTATCATCCAACCTGAAAGAAAAGTTGATTGATTCTTCAGTGGATTAAAACCAAGTCTTCAAAAGGGCATTACAGATAAGAGACTTCAATAGCTAGGAAGAAATTGTTTGTTGTGCTATCAAGGTAGTAATAGAAGTTTTTGATTCATATCCATCGCATTGTTTTAAAAAAAACGAAATATGGATTTCTAGGAGAAATCTTAGAATAATGGTGAAAAGAATATGAATGTTTCTTTATGCTCACTTTGTGGAAAGAAGCATGCTGGATATTGTCTTAAAGGGACTAAAGAATGTTTTAAGTCTGGAAAAGAAGGTCATCAAGCAGCTGAGTGTTGATGTAATGGAAAAAGGGTTAATAATGATCTGAATAAAGAAAAGACTGCAAAGAACACACCACCAACACTTCAATGCTTTAGGTGCAAGAAAATGTGGCATTATGTTATTCAATGCCCATATCCAAGGGTTAATGATGATCGAAGTGAGCATCCTCTTAAGGAAAAGGATAAAGGGAAGTCACATGTGATTACTATTTGTAATGTTGAGTATGAAAACAATGTGGTTGAATGAATAAGTTTTTATGTAACGGGATTCTGAGATAATGGTGTGGAATCTCATTTAATGTATCGTGGAATATTGGAATATCAATTAATTAGATCATTGTGATTTTTAATAAATTTATGGTACCGGTAACCATGAAAAGTGATTGAAATATTTTTTGGAAAGAATATGAAATATGCATAATGAAGGGATAAGGAGAAAATAATATGTATGATAGTATTCAAGAGCTCATGACTGATATAAGGACTAAGTTATATCATGGATTGAGTATATAGAAATTTTGGGATTTTGGTATGTGGAAAGAGTTACCATCTGACAGCATTAATGTTTTCACTATGGTTCTATGGTTGTTTATGTTTCAAGAGAATATATGATTAAGGTATTCACATGTTTGGAATGAGACCAAAAAAATATATCTGGGATAAATGATGGTATTCACATGCTCGTTAGATAACATTTCTAGTAATTGTTTTCATTATACTATGAGCTTGGACAGAAGTATTTTGGATAAGCCTAAAGATTGGAATGGATTATGTTGAAAATAAGTTTTTATTTTATAAGGCTAGAAAATTTTTCAATATTATTGATGGTATTTTATAATAATGTTGTTTTAGAAAAAAGGACAACCTGTAGGATGGGCGATAACCCATCGCGTCAGACAAGGTTGAGGGAATCAGACCCACAACCGAAGTACGACAAGCCTTTATCGCCTACCACTGGCCTACTGGAAGTCCATGTTTAGTAGAAACTAGTTTTATTTTATAAAGAGAAATGATATATGAATTATACGTCCAATTTGGTAATCATATATGATTTACCTCAGCATAGATGGACTAATGTAAATTTGATAAATATTTCTACCCTTTTGTTTGAGACAGATGGAATGACCCGTCATTCTATCACATGATCTGCTAACACTTCATGAATGATAAATTAAACTTTATTTATTTAAGAGATGAAGTGGAAATTGTTCACGGCACGAACAACGATGAGATTGTACCGAAATAAATAATAATTTCTTCTAATTCAAATTCTACAACTTTAGGGAAATGATATTGAAAACCAAAAATGTTGTCCTAGTGTCCTCATATACGATGAATCAAATGGTACCTTAGATCATCCAAAATTTATGTCTTTGTGATTGTTGGATTTTCATATCCATGTTTTCTACCACTCTCCATCAGACCTTTATGGATAGATTTCTCTTCAATATCCATATTTTCACCTATGTTCTCTTATGTGGAAACCCAGTGATGAGTTAATTTAGGTAACTATTATGTTTCAAAATTCAATTTTTTAAATTATGTTTTAGTATTCCTTTTTATGATGTTTGTTTCTATAAAAAAAACATTATGTAGTAATCCATTTATAACCCGGATGAATTTTGATGGCGAAATTCATTTTAGGGGGGGGGGGTAGAATGTAACACACTGACATTTTATGAGAAAAATTATTTTTTAAATTTCTATAATGTCTTGTGTTGTATGGTACACCAAGATTAGCTTGTACTATAAAAAACATGGTATTATCTTGAATTATACACAACACTATTCTTGGCTTGCATTACATGCAATCACAACCTTCCTCAATAACGTGTGTAGTACGCAATACCGGGATTCACTAAATAGCGATATATGGTTATAATATTATTATGAACTTCAAGTTATGAATAGTATTAACTACATTTTGAGTTTTATAACATTATTATTCCTCTTACAAATTTTCTATAACATGTTATGAAAACCAAATAATTTTTTGGGTAAAATACGAATGTTTAAAAAATGTTTTTTTGCCGCATTTTGATGGTGCACCCACATTAAATCTAGTTTTTGACATGTTTTTAAGTTCAATTTGAAAAAATAAAATTCTTCTTTGGTATAAGGATATAAAAATTTACTTTGGATAAAATTTTCATATTATTCTGATAACATTCATAATTTAATGAATAGTAAAAACACAGTATATTTTAATTAAAAACAACTTTTTTCATCACAATAATTTATATGGTTAAATTATAATATTTAATTGTTCTATAGTATAAATATAATATTTTTTACCATTTAATATAATTTATATCATTACCATTAATTTTACATTGAATTCACTGGTAAAAACATTTCAATCTTTGGCAATGTTTTAACTTGTAAAACCCGTTTTCCTAACAACGATAATAATTTTAAATTAATTACTACAACATCTGTGTTTTGAATTTTAAAAAATGGATTCCATATTTGAATTTAGTGGGTCCAAATTATTTCCATAGGTTACTTTTTTTTTATATTTTATGAATAGTAACTACGGTAATTTTTATTTACTGCAGTTAGAAGTAAATCAGATACATAAAAGTAAAAATAAGATTATAAAATTAACTTAACTCATGAAAAAATTCTATTGGATGACTAAAATTAGACCCATATCACCTAATTATAGGAATATATTCTTATTAAGAAACTTTTACAATGAAAATAATTTAATTATTATTAAAACCAAAGAAAGTGACAACAAGTCACTTTCTTAAATATTATAAGTATAATTATATTAATTTAGAGATAAAATTCATGAAACATAGAACATGAATAGTCTCTATAAATATAATAAAATTATATACAAAATTTAATTTATTTAGTATTTTTAGGGATTAAATAATTATCATTAAAGATGACACAATAGTGATGTTGATGTAATTTTATTGATTGAAATATCAAATAAATGGTTTTAAAGATATTACAATTAATATTATATGAATTATTTAATGTGATACAATAATTTTCTAGATAGATATGACATGTAATTAATCTATTAAATCTTTTATTTTGAACATATCTTCTATGTGTATTTTATTTAAATTCAAATAAATGAATAGTTTCAAAATTGACACAATTGTTATTTTATAAAAATAACATAATATAAAATTGTATAAAAATCACAATAATATTTAAATTTTATAAATTAAAATTTATAGGGTCGAATATGTCATACATTATACAATTATGGACAATTCACAACACATAAATAATTATTTAAAACAATTTAAGAAGTATAATCATAGTACCACAAATAAAATTAAATATATTAAGTAAGTAAAATTCAAGTTTATAATGTTTAAAATAAATTCCCAACATGTCTAAATTTTATTGGCTGATAATATTACAACCCTATATCATATAATATTTGTATTTGGGTAATTTTTTTTAGGTTTTTAAGTGAGGTTGAAGTTATTATAAATTAATATTTTTTATGTTACCAAAGGTGCCCCTATCCTCCCTTAAAAAATGGGCACCCATTCCCTCTGCTCGTCACACCCATTTCAGCCTAGAGGCTCGGCCAAAAACATATAATTCATTTTCTCAACATATATAGTTATATCATAGAGGTTCTGGTCTTCTCAAAACACTTACTCTAGTTCCATAAGAAGAATCTTAAAAGAGGTGTGTCGAAGTAGAGGTAATATCCTCTACCGATTCTTTTAAGTTTCATCTGTCTTGAACGAATTATTCATTAGTTGTTTCATTAAAAATTAATAACATCAGTATCCATAATATACTTACATGTTATCATAAATATGAAACAACCCCATTTCACCTTCTATCCATCCTACAGAAATCGAAATCACCGCGCGTGCGTATGTACAAAATACCGTCTCCACACCGTGGTTCAATTAGTTTTTCCACCACCACCTTACTTGGATGGTTATAATGGTGTAAAGAATAACTATATATTGTTGTTATAAAATCATAATTAGTATATAATATTATATCATCCACTCCAATTCTGTTAAATATTTATGGGAACGATATCATCGCTCGTCCATACGTACGGACTACCGTCTCCACGAACGGGGTGAGATTCATTTTCCATGATATACCGTTCAAGTATGATTATAAAGTATATATAATAAATAATCATGAAATATATTACATAATAATTTTACTGGATTTATCTATATATATGTTTCATTTACTTAATTCCATTTAATTCAATAATGAAACGAAAAAAGCGTTCATGTGTACGTACGGCCTACCGTCTCCCTGAACGATGTATTTCATTCCATTTATCTATCTATCATATATATTTATATTCTGAATATATATTATATAGAAATAATTTTTTACATTCTGTAATTAAGTTAATAAGGATATAAGTAATAATATCAAGAATAACAAGTCGAAACACATACGATAAATGAAACGATTTTTCCTAAAACACTGCTTTAACATGGAATTTTCAAAAGAACCGGTAATATAAACTCATAAGTGAACCATATATGATATATTAACAATGAATATGATTATGTAATAAGTCAATGACACTGTTTAAATCATTATACATGATGTTCATATACATATGAAGCATATCAGACATAAGGTAAGGAATAACTTTTCCAATCTTGTTTTTATCCGAGATTGTTTATTCGTAAGTATTTACTGGGGTTATATTTATCATCCATTCCTCTATTTTATAAAAATGGTTTCTTGTATGTTTATAGTCCTTTTTACCATTTTTTTACCTTTTATACGTGGTATTTAAGGAATCATTCATTTTTTTTACATTACAAGGTACTTTTTTGACTTTTCTGGTAAAGGTATGAGAAGAATTTTTTTTTACTTATATGGCATGAACGGATTTTTACGGTTTCATAATACCTTATTTTCATGAAGAATACTATACAATATTTCATGAATATTTTCAAAAAAAATCCATTTCCTTTCAAATTGAATGGAATTGTTTTAAAATAAAATTATTTTAAATAAGAATGGATATTTTCCTCAAGAATTTATTTCAAGCATTTTATTAAAACCATTTTCCATCTAAGATGAAGTTATTTCATATGTGTATGTTTCAATTATAATGTATCTATAATTTACATGGTTTCACTTTTCTTATTATGAAATGTTATTCATTTGTTTTATATGGATTATGTTATGATGGGATGATGTTTATGAAACCCATTGTATTATTTGGGTTATGATGAATGAATTATGTTTATGGTGTGGCACACGTAAGAATGATTTCATTATGAGAAGGGTGGGACCTATATCTCCCTCCAATCCATTGGGTAATGATTTATATCTCATGCGATAGACATGGATATAATGGAATGTTAATCCTGTTCTGCAATACAGGACTGGAATGAGGAGTGAACTCGGTTCAGTAAGGGACTTATCCACTAAGATAGTCTTGGCCACAATTCCTTGGCTACTATGGAAATCATATCAAGTGGTTAATGTTTTTCCAAAATTACATGTTTTATTCTCATGCTATTTTATCATGATTGATGTTCCATTATGATATATTCTTTACGTACATCCATGATTCATTTCATTGTCATGATTTTGATGTTTTTCACATTTTGTTCATGTTTTTATGTTCAAATGTATATGGTTGGTTTTATTTTCACCATGCTTACCCTTAATGATCATTTGAGCTCACCAATTATATGTTTTTTCCCCATGATATAAAAAAGGGTTTTATGTAAGAAAACAAAAGGGGAAGATCTTTATGGGAGATGTTGAAGATCTTTCACCATGATTAGAAGATTATGATACGAGTTTCCAAAGACACTAAACTATTACGGTTCTTGAGTGTTGATTTTTGTTATGTATTAAGTATTCCGATAAAGTAATATAATTTCTATGTACGTCAAGATATGGGTCTCTACAGTTGGTAACAGAGGAAAGGATTAGTCATCGTTCGGAAACTAGGATGCGAAAACTTTAGTGAGATCCCTAGAGATATTTCTATTTTATGTCTAGGGATGTCCCTAAGGTTAAGTATAACTATAGGTTATTTTCCTAGGATTACTGTAACGATCATAGAATTAAACCTAAGATGTTAGATATTGAAAGTACTTCCCCTTTATTAAGTTTTTTTTCCTAGAATAGTTTCTTCCCCTCACACTTTAAATTTTGGTTTTTAGACGATGGATGGAACCCGAAGGAACCATGTTGATTAATGTAATGGAAAATGAAATGATTGTCCTCATGAACAAACCATTGTTATTGGAGATGGAGTGTAAAATCTTATTTCTATACTTACACAAACTATAAATCATTCTGGACTTCCAAATGAGCAGAGAAGGGAACAATATTATATTGAGTCCTTCATGAGGAAATGTCCACCTTCTTTCAGTGGGTCTTCTGATCCACTTGTTGCTGAACAGTAGATCAGTACCATTGAAAAGTTATTTTCCATACATTGTTGTTCATAGCATGAAAAAGTCATTTTGGATGTTTACCATATTGAAGGTGAAGTAGACCAATGGTGGACTCTAATTAAGAATACAAGGCCCCAAGATGAAATTCAATCAATGGAATGTGATGAGTTACTGAATTTTTTTTTAAATAAGTACTTCCATCATATTCTTAGAAAAAAGATGGAAAAGATGTTTCTCGAGCATAAGAAAAAGGATGATGAATCTGTTGGAATATACGAAGAGAATTTTACACGGCTTTCAAGATATGCATCTGAATTTATCATCTAACCTAAGAGAGAAGTTGATCGATTCTTCAGTTTCTTGAAACCAAGTCTTCGAATGGAATTATCGATAAGAGACTTCAGTAGAAATGTAGAAATTGTGAATTGTGTTATCAAGGTAGAAATGGAAGTTGATGTTACATATCCATCTCATGGTTTTGACAAGAAATGAAAGGTGGAGTTCCAGGATAAATCTCATAATAATGGAGAAAAGAAAATGAATGTATCATTATGATCAAAGTGTGGAAAGAAGCTTGGTGGAGATTATCTTAAAGGGACAAAAAAAAATGATTTAAGTGTGGAGAAGAAGGTCATCGAGTAGTTGAGTGTCGAAGTAATTGAAAAAGGGCTTCTAATGATGTGAATAATGAAAATACTAAAGAGAATGCACCACCAACACTTCAATGCTTCAAGTGCAAGGAAATGGGGCTTTATGCTAATAAATGCCCTAATCCAAGGGTTAATGATGATCGACGTGAGAAACCACTTAAGGAAAAGGATAAAGGGAATTCACATGCTATCACTATTTGTGATGTTGAGTATGAAAACGATGTGGTGGAATGAATAAGTTTTTATGTAACGGGATTCAGATATAGTGTTGCGGAATCCCATTTAAAGTATTGTGGAATATTGGAATTTCAATGTTTTGGATCATTGTGGTTTTTAATAATTTTATGTTACTGGTAACCATGAAAAGTGATTGAAATATTTTTTGAAATCATTTTAAATATGCATAATGAAGGGATAAGGAGAAAATAATATGTATGATAGTATTCATGAGCGCATGACTGATATAAGGACAAATTTATATCACAGATTGAGTAAATAGAAATTTTGGGATTTTGGTATGTAAAGAGAGTTACCTTTTGATAGCCTTCATGTTTTCACTAAGGTTCTATGGTAGTTTATGTTTCAAGAGAATACATGATTAAGGTATTCAAATTTTGGGAATGCGATCAAAAAAATATATCTGGGATAAATGATGGTATTCACATGCTCAGAAAATGACATTTCTAGTAATTGTTTTCATTATACTCTGAGCTTGGACAGAAGTATTTTGGATAAGCCTAAAGATTGAAATGGATTACGTTGGACATAAGTTTGTATTGTATAAGTCTTGAATTTTTTTCGATATTATCAATGGGATGTTATAATAATTTAGTTTTAGAAAAAAGGACAACCTGCAGGACGGGCGATAACCAATCACGTCAGACAAGGTTGTGGGAATAGAACCCACAACCGAAGTTTGAAAAGCCTTTATCACATACCACTGGCCTACTGGAAGTCCCTGGTTAGTATAAATTAGTTTTATTTTATAAAGTGGTATGAGATATGAAGTATAAGTCAAATTTATGAATCATATATGATTAACCTCATCATAGAAGTACTAATGTATATTTGATAAATATTTCTACTCTTTTGTTTGAGACAGATGGAATGACCCATCATTCTATCACATGATCTGCTAACACTTCATGAATGAAAATTTCAACTTAATTTATTTAAGAGATGAAGTGGAAATTGTTCAAGGAACGAACAACGATGAGATTATACCGAAATAAAGTTAGTATTTCTTCTAATTCAAATTCATCAACTTTAGGGAAATGAACTTGAAAACCAAAAATGCTATCCTAGTGTCCTCATATACGATGAATCAGATGGTACCTTAGATCATCACAAATGTATGGCTTTGTGATTGATGGATTTTTCATATCCATGTTCCCTACCTATCTCCATCAGACCTTGATGGATAGATTTCTCTTCCGTATCCATATTTTCACCTATGTTCTCCTACGTGGAAACCCAGTGATGAGTTAATTTGGGTATCCGTTTTGTTTCAAAAAACACCTTTTTAAATTATGTTTTAGTATTACTTTCTATGATATGGGTTTATATGAATGAAACATTCATGTAGTAAACCATTTATAACCCTGACGAATTTCAAGGGCGAAATTCATTTTAAGGGGGTAGAATGTAACACCCTGAGGTTTTATGAGAAAAATTAATTTTTTAATTTACTTTATGTATTGTGTTGTATGATACACCAATATTAGCTTGTACTATACACAACACTATATTAGCTTGAATTATACACAACACTATTCTTGTCTTGCATTACAAACAATCACGACCATCCTCGAAAATGTGTGTAGTACCCAATACTGGGTTTTACTAAATAAGGATATATGGCTATAATATTATTATGAACTAGACCTTATGAATAATATTAACTAAATTATAAATTATATAACATTATTATTCATATTATACATTTTCTAGAACATGGTATGAGAACAAAATAATTGTTTTGGGTAAAATATGTATTTTTAAAAAAATGAAGTTTTCTTGCCTTTTGATGGAACACCCACATTAAATATAGTGTTTGACATGTTTATAATTTAGATTTGACAAAATAAAATTCTTCATTCGAATAAAGATATAAAATTTTACTTTCGATAAAATTTTCATATTATTCTGATAACTTTCATATTCTAATGAATAGTAAAAACACGCTATATTTTAATTAAAAACAACATTTTCATGACAATAATATATATGGTTAAATTAAAATATTTAATTTTCTTAAAGTATTAATTGAATATGTTTTTACCATTTAATATAATTTATGTCATTACCATTATTTTTACATTGATTTCATTTGTAAAAACATTTCAATCATTGGCAATGTTTTAACTTTTAAAACCTGTTTTCTTAACAACAGGAATAATTTTAAATTAATTACTGAATCTTCTGTGTTTTAAATTTTTATATATGGAATCCATATTTGAATTCAGTGGGTCCCAATTATTTTAATAGGTTACTTTTTTTGTATTTTGAATAGTAACTACGGTAATTTTTATTTACTGCATTTAGAGGTAAATTAGATACTTAAGGGTAAAAATAAGACTATAAAATTACCATAAAACCTGCCAAAATTCTATTGGATGAATAAAAGTAGACAAATATAACCTAAGGGTGGGAATAGATTCATTTTATGGGATTTTGACACAGAAAATAATTTAATTATTCTTAAAACCAAAGAATGTGACAACATGTCACTCTCTTAAATCTTATAAGTATAATAATTTTAATTTACTGATAAACTTCATGAAACATAGAACATGAATAGTCTAAAAAAATATAATGAAATTATATATGTCATTTGAATTTATTTTCAATTTTTAGGGATTAGATAAATATCATTAAAGGTGACACAATAGTGATGTGGAAATTAATTTATTTATTCTAATATCAAATAAATGGTTTTAAATATATTAAAATAATTATTATGTGAACTATTTAATGGTATCCACTAATTTTCTAGAAATATATGACATGTTATGAATATATTAAATCTTTTATTTCGAACATATCTTCTGTTTGGATTTTACATAAATACAAATAAATGAATAGTATCAAAAATGACACAAATGTAATTTTATAAAATAACACAATATAAATTTATTTAAAAATAACAAAAATATTTAAAATTTATAAATTAAAATTTATATGGTCGAAATTATCATAAATTATCCAATTATTTACAATTCAGAACACATAAGTAATTATTTATAACAATTTAAAATTTAGAATCTTATTTCTACAAATAAAATTAAATATATTAAATAAGGATTAATCAAGTTGATAATGTTTAAAATAAATTACCAACTTGTATAAATATTAATGGATGATACTATTACAACCCTATCTCATCTAATAATCGGATATTATTCATATTTTAAGGTTTTTATGTGAGGTTGATGTTATTATACTATTAATATTTCTTATGTTACCAATAGTGCCCCTCTCCTCCCTTATAAAAGGGTACCCCTTCCCTATTATCTTCACACCCTTTTGAGCCATGAATCTCAGCCAACCAATACCAACTAAACTTCTTAACCACTGTAGTTATATCATAGTGGTTCTGTTCTTCCCCAAAAACCAACACTAGTGCCCTAAGAAGAATCTTAAAAGAGGTGCGTCGAAGAAGAGGTAATCTCTTCTACCGATTCTTTCAAGTTTCATTCTTCTTCAACTGCTTATTCTTTAGTTGTTTCATTATAAAGTAATAACATAAGTATCAATAATATACTGATATATTATCATAAATATTAAACAACCCCATTTCAACTTATATTCATCCTACGGAAATTGAAATCACCGCACGTGCGTACGTACGGAATACCGTCTCCACACCGTGGTGTAATTAGTTTTTCCACCACCACCTTACTTGGATGGGTATAACAGTGTAACGAATAACTATATATGGTTATTATAACATCATACTGATTCTGATATACTATATCATCCACTCCAATTATATTTAATAATTATGGGAATGATATCATCGCTTGTGCGTATGTACGGACTACCGTCTCCATGAATGTGATGAGATTCATTTTCCATGATTTACCATTCAAGTATGATTATAAAGTATATATAATAAATAATCATGATATATATTACATAATAATGTTACTGGATTTATGTACATATATTTTTCATTTACTTAATTCCATTTAATTCAAAAATCAAATGAAAACAGCGTGAATGCATACGTACGACCTACCGTCTCCATGAACGGTGTATTTAATTCCATTTATCTATCTATAATATATATTTATATTCTGAATATATATTATATATAGATCATGTTTTATATTATGGAATTATGTAAATAAGGATATGAGTTATAATATCATGAACAACAAGTCGAAACACATACGATAAATGAAATTATTTTTCCCAAAACGCTGCTTTAACATGGAATTTACAAAAGGACCGATAATATAAAGTCATAAGTGAACCATATATGATATCATATCAATGAATATGATTTTGTAATAAGTAAATGACACTATTTAAATCATTATACAGGAGGTTTGGATACATACGAAGCATATCAGACATAAGGTAAGGGATAACTTTCCCAATCTCGTTTTTATCTGAGATTATTTATTCGTATGTATTTTATGGGGTTATATTTATCATACATGTCCCTGTTTTATAAAAATGGTTTCATGTATTTTTAAAGTTATTTTTACCCAATTATTACTTTTACTACATGGTATGTCAGGAATCTTTCTTTTGTTTACATTACGAGGTACTTTTTTTGACTTTTACAGCAAAAGTACGAGAAGAATGTTTTTTAACTTATATGGCATGAACAAATTTTTGTGGTTTCATAATACCTTATTTTCATGAAGCTTAATCTACATGTTTTCATGACTATTTTCAACAAAATACTTTTCTTTTAAAATTGCATGGAATTTTGTGAAAAGAAAATGATTTTGAATAAGAAAGTATATTTTCCTCAAGAATTTATTTCAAGTGTTTTATCAAAACAATTTTCCATCTAAGATGAAATTATTTCATATGTGTATGTTTCAAGTATAATGTCTCTTGGATTTACATGGTTTCACTTCTCTTATGATGAAATGATATCCATTTGTTTAATATGGATTATGTTATTATGGGATGATGTATATAAAACCCATTTTACTCTTTGGGTTATGATGAATGATTTATGTTTATGTTGTGGCACATGTAAGAATGATTTATTTATGAGATGGGTGGGACCTATATATCACTCTAATGCATTTGGAAAAGATTTATATCTCTTGAGATAGACATTTCTAGATTTTAAAGTTAATCTGGTTCCGTGATACCGGACTGGAATGATGAGTGAACTCAGTTCAGTAAGGGACATTGTCCTCTAAATGGACATGGAAACAGTGCCATGGCTACTGAGGAAATAATTTCATGTGCTTAATGTATTTCCACAATTACATGTTTTATTCCCATGCTATTTTATCATGATTGATGTTCCATTATGATCTATGCCTTACATACTACAATGTATTATTTCATTACTCATGATTTTGATTTTAAACATTATGTTCATGTTTTTAAGTTCAAATGTATATGGTTGGTTATATTTTCTCCATGCTTACCCTTACTGAGCATTTGAGCTAACCCTATATATGTTCTATTTTCCCCAGGATATGAAGAAATGTTTTAGGAAAGAAGACAAAAGGGGAAGATGTTTATGGGATATGTTGAAGATCGTTCACCATGATAAAAGGATTATGTTCCGATTTTCCAAATACACTAAACAATAACGGTCCTTGAGTGTTGGTTTATGTTATGTATTAAGTATTCCGAAAAAGTAATGTAATGTCCATGTACATAAATATATGGGTCTCTAGACCCATCTTTCAACAAAATCAACACTCCACTGGTGGTCGAGAAAATTGGTATGATAGTTTCCTGTTCTAATGCACTGTTGTAAAAGCACATGAGTAAGATTTGGTGCTACTGTTCCTCTTAAGTGTCAACTGATCGTTCCACTATTCCAACTAAGGTTCTCATAACAGATCTTCCTGCTCTCGAAAGGCATACCATTATATAATCTAGTGATAGATACCTATCAAGTACTAGAAGCGTCTTTTAGTTTCCCCTCTAAAATGTGAGCTTGATTAACCACTTCTAAGAATTTATTCAGTCTAATGATATTTACCAGGGACATGAATTATCACCTAAGTCTGTCGAGAAATCATTTTACCAAAAAAGAATCATTTTATACCAAAGCTAGAGAATGAAAATAAAAAATCAGTGAATCATTATGTGTAATCCATTATGAACGTTATTCCTTAGGTCTGATGCCAATACTCGTAAGCCTTCTCTTGTCTCAGTATCTCTGGGTAGTAGTGCTCCAAGAACATCTCCAAAAAGTCTTTCCATTACATATCATCAGTCTTTCCAGATCGTACATGAATGTCCCACCAGCACATTACAGGACCCCATAGCATATATGATTCCAACATGACCCTCCTCACAGCTGGAGTACCTTAATGGTCAAGTATTGTCTCTATAGATTCCATATAGAATTCAGATCCCTTAGGTCCACCATATCTAGTAAAAATAGGAGGGTGATTTAGTTGAGACCCCCCTTTTATCTAAGACATGCTTTTCTGAACCCGCCCTAGGTCTGTCTCTATGAATTTCATGCAATGAACAAAGATCTCTCAGAACTACTCCCCTTTCTCTTTAGATTTTACCAATGGTTCCTCATGGTCCCTATCTAGAAGTTCATTACGGACCATACACCTCGGTCTCTCCCTCAATAATCATCGTGGAGGCTTATCTCTAAAAATCCACAAACACATATTAGGTCTCGTAAAGGAATATTATAACATTTTTGTAAGGGACGAAACTAACACCACTAGTCTAAACATGTACATTATCCCTTTTATCACCACACAGTCAACATCGAGGCCTTATCACTACCAATAACCATCATACTCTTAGGTCTTGGTTAACAAGGGTACATTAATTCTCATTAATCAATGCATCTATTAATTAATCACATTATCTCAGCTTTATTAACTCATCTATTAATTAATTAATCATTCTCATTATATCAATCAAGGTTCTCATTAGAGACCTATTTGTTCGTATTCTTTATCATTATTTCAATATCTCAACAGGGAAAAATAGTTCTAGTCCAACAAGGTACCCGTAGCCCATTTTCCCATGATTTCCAAAAAGGATGCATATCAAAACAACCTTGAGTGCCTAGAATAATTCATGTAGACTCTAGTATCGTGCCTCTATTGGATAGTAATTAATATTCAATAACATTCAAAATAAATATGACAACACACCACAAGTGAGTCACCCAAGGTGAAATAATATCCAACTATAACAACAAACAGAAATCAAAACAATCCCACCATGAGTACTCTGATTATCACCCATTCATGGGTTTGAAACTCCCATGAACGATATCATTACCAATCCTCTACTATTCCTAGTATCATTCCTACCATTTCAAAAATAGTAATAAATAGAAAAAGAATGAAAAGAAAACTCCATTGATACCACATTGTGATGTCCCCACCCAGGGTTCACTAAACGGTGCCCCGAAATTGTTAGACGCATGCCCGCGAGTGTGTAACCCCATATGCCAAAGGGTGTTGACAAGTATCTAGGTAAAGAAAGTCAGTCATGGGGAGACTATTATCTATTTTATCCTAATAAAACACCAACAAAATAAAGCAACAATATGTAAGTGTGGAAGCATATAAATAACCCAAAAATACCATTAAAAATTATAGTCAAAACCAGAAAATAAAATACTCAACTAAAAGTTAAAATATTCTATGATAATGTAAGAGTCAAGAGTCTAAAATTAAACTATGATTAAATACACAACGAGTCTCATGTGGGCCCTGAAGCACATATGGTTCCCTCTCCCGTTCTCCAATCCCAAATAGAAAAATTTCCCAAGGCATTGCCCTTATCTTTTCCAGTAACAAAAATGTCTACTCAGGTGCCGATCAGACAGACCAAATAGGGTGTGAGAACAATTCAGTAGGCCACCACTAACAGTGTCTAACTGAAGTCCATTAAAAATATAATTTATAATGGTTTATGAACCTGTAAATACAATGCATAATTAATCATTTATCACATTTTTATTTAATCTTTAATCATCGCATTATGCCTAGTTTCAATTAAGTTTCCCATTTGAAAAATCATTCATTATTGTCATTCATTTTTTGTTTCATGCCATGTCAAGAACCCCACATCTCATTATGTGTAGGTCACCATTCCAAACACTCCATATCTCATTTAGTGTATTTCTTCATTCCTAGCACACCAAAATATCAATATTGGATAACTATTTTGGAAGAACAACATGTATAAGTCCCAAATTCTAATTGGTCTAGACCTCCATGTATAATACCACAAAAATATCATAAATTTAATCATTCAAAAATTCAAGAGAATTAGCCACATCATTCAATTACTAATCCAATTATTAGTTAAACATTTCAAATTCTATTAGTTAACTAAACAATTAACTAAGCACATAACCCATTAACAAATTCATCAATTATTTAATCACTCAACACAATTATCAATCAATAGTTAATTATTTAAGATTAATTATACATATGAAATATCAACTTATCATAAATAAATCTCAAAATAAATTATCTTTGATCAGCATCACGATACAAAATTAATTCTCCCAATTAATTATCTTACATAGCCAAACAAAATTTCATAATTAATTTCACCAATTAATTATCTTAACTCATTCAATTAAATATATCAATTACAATATCTATTTGGATATCCGATTAATTTGTTCAAAGATTCAATTATCCATTAATCACCATGGAAAATCACAAGTCAATTCCAGATTCCCAATTACTCCAATTTAGGAAATCAATAATCAAGGGAATAGGGAAAATCTATAAAGTCACTTACACATATCAAAACCAAGATTATGGGAGTTCAATTTAGACCACCAACATTGGAATATTAATGGATGTTAGCCCAATGGAATCCCTAAGATCCAAGCGGCACAATGTTGTCAATCAAGCTCCGGATTTGTATCCCTAAACAAAAAATAAGATCAAAGGATTTCAGATATTGAATATTTTGACCTAGATCCAAAATCCTAGATCTAGATGTAATGAAAATTTTTATATCCACGGAAATGGTGGGTATCTTCTATGAAAAGTTCTATGAATTATATTTAAAAGAATGAGAGAAATGATGGGATGAAATCCACGTACTAGGATAAGAGTGGATCTTCAATCCGGTATTTTGATCATTAGGAAATATATTCTAAGAAACTTGGAAACCATCCGAAAGGATCAAGAATCACCTAGAATTTGATTAGCCTGATCAAAGGTCAAAATATAGGATTATCAGGGTTTGGGGAATTTTAAAACCAATTTTCAGATTATTAATACCTACACACATTGTATCTTGGGTAGAGGTGTATGGCTAGAGAAACCTATGCACAAATCATGCAAACCTCTCTCTCTATGGTTGCAGAGTTGGCATGGTTTGGTTGCCCAGTTAGACAAATTGTGTGAAAACCATGTAGACCTTTTTGTCTATCTTTGCACGATTGGAACCTTTTAGATGCAAATTTTTTTTAATCATGGGCGAACAATGAACAACCCAATGTTTGTTAGTTTTTCTTAAAAAATCACCAAAACGCACCCCATGTGACTACTCTAAATCAATGGTACTTAATAACCTTAAAAGGTTCCTTAACAATTGTCCGAAATGACTCCAAAAAAGGCTGGAATCTTACAACCTCATTGTGAACCGATGTCGTTCGTTCCTCCATTAGAACATTAAATGGTTATGAATATTAATGGATTTATATTTTATATATTATATATATTATTTTTATGATGTTATTATTATTCTATAATTTTTTATCACACATAACTTCATGTTTCCATTTTTTGGAAGTATGATAGCATCGTTCGGGGTTACGATAGACTACCGCTTCGCAAAGCGATTTGATTCATTCATGCTGAACAAAAACTGTATTAAGTAAGGTTTTAAAAATAAAATGGTATATATATGACATATAAATTATTATGTAATTATAATATACCAAAAAATTGTTTTTAATATTAGAGAAAAATGAAAATAAATTACTTGCCTACGTACGACCTATTGTTTTTATGAATGCTGTATTTTATTTTCTAACTATAAAATTTATCAATAAAAAGAAATAAATATATACATAATACACATATGATATTTATATCATTTATATCACTCTATATATTATTAAATCATGATCAATATAATAGGACCAATAATAACAAGTCATATAATGTTGGAAATGAAAAGTGCTAACTTCAACATGGATTTTTTAATAAATGATTAATATAAAGACATAAGTAAATCATATATCGTATTACATATACGAATATGCTTCTATGGTAGATATATTATAAACATATTATTACTATAAATTATTTTAAACCTTTAAAGAGGATGTAAAGACTTATGTTAACAAGCTTTTTAGTTACAGTCTTATTTCTATGAGTGTTATGTTATATTCACCATTCCATTATTTTATATGGTGTATATACTGAAACTATAAGTAATATATGGTAAATATACTTACATTTTTGGGTATTTAAATATCCTTTTTATGATATTACATTTATGAGGTTTATGGTTCAATGATAATAAACTAGTAAGTTAATTTTGTCCCAATTTAACTTATATGTGGTAGATATTATGTTATCGACCTATATTATTTTACGAGTTGTATATACTGACCATTGATATGTTTTATCTGGAAAATCATTATTTTCATTAAATTATATGTTTCATCAAATTTTATTCTCTCTTAGGGTCAGAAATATATATTCAATCAAAACATTATTTTCTAAATATATTTTTATTTTTTAAATGATATTTTTTTCATTTTCATGAAAAAGGGATTCAATGTTTCTTAAAATGGTTGTAATAAACAATTTATATGTTTTCATGGTTACATCAGATGAAAATAGTTTCATAAATTATTTATGATTTAAAAATGAAATTTTAATATTGATTTGATATTTTCTTCATGATATGTTTTGAAATGTTATTTCAAAATTATTTTCTATCTAAGATGACATTTGTCGGTGTTTACTAATGTATAACTATAGATATGATAACTACACACAATTAATAATCTTTCTTGTAATGGAATTTTCTATGAAATGATGTTTATTAAAACCCATTTCTCTTCCACATTTTATCTCATAATAAAATTCTTATAAAACTAATCTATTTTTATTGTTTATAATATGATGAATGTTTTACTATCATATAAAACACATATTAATGATTTTATTTTTTCATGGGTGGGAAATATATCTCTCTCCTATGAATGTGTAAATATTTACATCTACTGTGATATATGTGACTAAATTAGGGAGTAAACCCTATTTAGATAGAGAAATTATCCACTAAGATTGTCATGGAAGTGAACTCTAACATCTAATATGGTATTTGGAGTGAACCATTACTTCTATAATGGTCTTGGGGGTGATCCTTGAATACTGAAATGGTTTGGTGAATGAACCCATTCAACTAAGAATGGATTTTCTGTGATCCTTGACTACTATGGAAATAATTTTATATATTTATCTCCATGCCACAATTACGTGTATTATTTATATGTTATGGTTTAATGGTGTATGATTCTAAATCCCTTATGAATCACGTCTTATGAACTGAAAGTATTTATTCAATCTCCCATTTATATGATCATTGATATGAAGGGTACGGTTTTAAGATGTTCTACTTATGTTCTCACGCCCTTATGTTTAATGTATGCATACATATCTCCCGTTTATGCACTTACTAAGTATCTGAGATCATCTTTTCTTAGTTTTTATTTCTGTAGGATACAATGAAAGTTATTATCTATGATATATCTAATGGGTTCATGTTATTAAGAAATAGGAAATACAAGATGTAGATGTATTATAAACATGTTGTCTATGTTAATATATTTCTGAAGGCACTAAACTAATATGTTATTTTGGAGTATGTTTGTGTAATATATGAAATATTCTTAAAATGTTATGTAATGTCTCTATACATTAAACTTGGGTAGTTATAGTTGGTATCAGAGAAAATAGTTAGTCCAACTTTGGAACCTAAGATGAGGAAACATTAGTTGGATCCCTATGGATAAGTCATGTTACAGGTTAAAATCCAAGAATATATTTAAGGATCAAAAATAACATTTTATTAAACCTTATATTTTATTTATTGAAGTCAATTTACTTTGATTGTGAGTTTTTCCCATTATGATCAGTATTTCTCAAAATATTCATTTCTTATTTTATATAATGGTTATAACATGATGGAACTATGTTAATGATGAATGAAATGTGAAATGAAATTATTTTCACCTATAGAAACCAAATCTTATGCTATATTAAATGAAAAATCATATCAATGTACTCACAGAAGGAATGAATCGGGTGGGATTTCTAAACAAGTAGAAGTGGGAACAAATTTCTATTGATTCCTTCTTGGGGAATCATCCATTTTCTTTTAGTGGGTCTTCTAATATATTTATTATTGAAAAATGGATTAGTTTCACTAAAATTATATTTTCCATCCTCTAGTGTTAGGAACAAGAAAATTCAATTGATCGTTGAAATTGAATCCTCAATTGGGAAGAAGTTAAGAAACTTTTTCTCAATATGTACATTAATCATTTTATTCACACAAATATAGATAAAGAGTTATATGAGTAAAATAAAAATGGTGAAGATTTTTTTGGTACCAATGACGTAAATTTTACCTCACATGAACAATACACTTTTGGTATTATCATCCAACCAGAATGGAAGGTTTATAGACTCTTCAGTGTATTAAAAGAATGTCTTCAATGGGTGTTATCCATATCAATCATTAGTAGCTATGAAAATATTGTGATTCATGTAATATTGGTGGATATGGAGGTCAGTGTTACATATCATTCTCTTGGTTTTGATAAGAAATTAAATATGAATATTAAAGGAAAATATAAAAACCATGGAGAAAAGATGATGATATTTCATTTATGGGGTTTTTTTAATGAAATAGGGAGTAATAATTTTTTATGGTGACTAGTAAAGGTTTTTTGTTTATTAAATAAGTTTATTGGGAATTTGACTATCTATGTAATTGGAAAATGTAATTTAATTTTGAGAATAGGGAGAATTATTCATAGAATATAACCCCACATTTATATTTATCATGTGTAAAGAAAATGAGAATTAAGCTAATCTAATCTCAACATTAAGGGTTAACAATGATGGTCAACATCAGTAACCTCTTAATTTCAAAGACAATTGGAAATCTCATGTGATAAATATTGGAGATATAGAACATGACTATAATGTGGTAAAATCATTGTGTGTTTATGTATTAGAATTGAATAATAATGCTGAAGAAGGATTTTTTTTATATTAATGAAAATTTAAATATCATGTTATTCATCCATAATAGTTTTAATTAAGGATTTAAAAACATATGTTGAAGGGTAATAGAAACCATGAAAATTGATTAAGGCTATAAGGATATATTTTTCAAGATTACATGATTAAGGTAAAGATAAGCCTGAATATGTGCATCATCATAGGATAATAATGAGAAAAAAGATGTTTGAATATGATATAATAATTGGGCCAATATTTATAACTATATAATTGATTATAATGTGTCCTAGGGTATCATGGATTTTGATTATAGATATTTTTTCATTTGAGGTGTGAGGAAGGAGTTATTTTTTGAATGAATTCATTTTTTCTCTAATGAGTTTTGATAATTATGATTATGACCATTATTCAAGAGAATAAATTATAATGATACTCCCATGATTGGTGTGTGGATATTAATAACTACATCACATTGTTTTCCGAATTAATGACAAGTTGATATATTGAAATGTCCATATAGGAAAGTATTTATGAAAAAAAAAATCAAACATCAAGGTTTTAGAGATTAAATTTCTACGTAACCTTGTGATGATTTATATTTATTTTATAAACTATTCAAAATATTTCACATTGATAAATAGAAACATAATGAATAAAATTACATCCTATTATGGATCTTATTATCCAATAGTTCATAAATCATTACAATTTTGACCACATTTTCTGATGTAATACATGATGTATAAATTAATAAATTCTCATCAAATGAATGATATTGTATGTACAAAATGGAATGTAATTTTGTAAAATATTTATTCTTGTGAAAATTATTCAACATTAAGAATAGTACAATAATTATTTTATCCTTGTAACTTCAATTGGGATGAAACAAATTTCACCTTAGATAAACACTCATATATCATTTTGTGATGGTTTACATTATAATTACCATGTTATGTATCACTCCCCATCAGAACATGATAGTTTCAGTTCTCTTCCTTTCCCATTTTTTCACTTATTTCTAATATTATCCTAATCAAAATCCATGTTATGGAGTGATATTCAACTTTTAATTTCATTATTTTTATGAAGAATTTTTATTGGCCCTTTTTTATGATATGTGATTCTGACCAAGAAATTCATAGACATCCTCCTTTGATTTTCAATGCGCAGAATCATATTATGAGGAAATAATTTAAAAAAAATTGTGATCATATTATAAAGAATGCTTATAAATTAGAGATTTCTAAAATCACTATCATGTAAATTATGTGTTCCACCTATATCTTTTGAGGAATTAAATTTCTGATCCTTAATATTTAATAAAATTATAGGTTTTACTACTTGATAAATATCATTTTTATGAATAGAAACTTATATATTTCCTAGATTGTAGAGATATGGTTCTTCAAAAAAATACCACACACCTGGTTAACATTATGCACAAACAACCAATTTGAAAAATATATGTTGGAAGATGAGAATATTATGATGTAGATGTATCCTCATATGGTTGAATTAGAGTGATGAGTGTCTTTGGATAAATTTATTTTCATGAAGGTAGAATGTAAAACCCTGCGTTTTTATGATTATTTTCCAAATAGAAAAAAAATTCTTTTATTGATTGTATTACACACTACATTGGGTGAAAATTATTTATACATAATATTGTAGACATTGAATATATATTTTTTCTTATGGTATAATAATGACTAATTTTTCCTTCTATAACACCCAACAACTAGTTCCTTCGATAACGTGTGTCACACACAAGAACGTCTTTCACCCAAAAAAATATACTATTTAATGAATTTTGAAAATATGTTTTACCCATGTTTACTAAATGAATTATTAGTGACTAATTATTTAGAACTAAAGTTAAAAAAATAAAAATAAAGGATTTGTTTTTATGAAAATCTATTTTTTACTACTATCTCTATTTTGATCGGTGGATCTCCCAAAGGGTACATTAAATGAACCAAATGTGTTATTCAAGGTTACCCTCTCCCTTCCATTCTTTTCGCTATAGTAGAAGACTACCTCATTAGATTGATCAAACGACTGGTGGTTCAAAATAAATTGAAACTTGGTTATGTATCGAGAAATGTTAATACTCCCACTCATATTTTTTTATATTAATGACATAATCATTTTCCTTCAAGGAGTCAAAATATACATTCTTAACTTCAAAACTTCTCTCTCCCACAATGATTTGGTTTCCGGTTAATTCATAAGTTGGAACAAATCTTGTATCTTTTTTGGGAAGAATTTTCCTCCAACAGAAAATGTAATATTATTAGTGATTTGGGACTGAAAGAAGGATCTCTCTCCTTCACATACCTTGGTGTCCCAATTTTTAGGGTTACACCCAAATATTTCCATTTTTTCACGATTTTTAATCATGTTCTAAACTATATTTCCTCTTAGAAGGGTAAATCATTCTATATGGATTGTAGGACATTCCATGATAAATCTGTTGTTGTATCTAAGATGCTCTACTCTTTGATGGTAAAAAAACTTCCTATTTTTCTTATAAAAAAAATGAACACATATATCAAAATTTTGATCTAGACCATTCATACACTTGTAAGAGAGATCGTGACGGTCGCTTGGTGATCTTGTTGCAGCCTATTGAGAATGGTGCCTTTGAAATAAAAAACATAAAAACGTTAATGAAGTCATTCATGATCGGTTTACATGGAATATTTTTCTCAATTCTTATGAATAACTCTTTTTTCTCAAAAATATATTTCTTGGTAAACTTATGACTGGAAATTTAATCTTTAATAATTCATCCATATGGCTTTCCATGAAACATTCCTTCACCAACATTATGAATAACTCTAGATGGATGGTATCCAGAGATTCCTCCATGAAATTATGGCAGGATAACTGCACTAGAATTCCTTTAATCATTATGATTTCACCTGATCAAAACCTTGATAAAACAAACAGATCAATAAAAGTAGATTTAAATTCTCAACATGACCATCTACCATATACTATTTTGAATCTCATTGAAGACTAACATTTCTGTTAAAACAGTGATTTCTTAATTTGGCAGTCGGGTCACAATGGGATGCTTACCTCAATATATAACTACACTCATATGTGTTGTAACAATAATAATGATTACACATTCATTAATCACTTCAAAAAACCTTGGATAAATCCCTCAAGATTCAGTCTCATATGGAACCATTATTAGAAAATAGTTCCCATTGATATTTTCTATCAATTGTTTGGAATTATTCTTTTCTCAAAATGTAAAATCTGTAATCAACATAGAAAAGATGATAACCACCTCTTTCTTTCATGATCTACTACTTCTTCTCTTTGGAACTTCGTTTTTGACATCTTTTATTGAAGATGGTATATTATTAACTCTGTAAAAATTAAAAATATGAAATTTGTAGAGATGGAAGGCTCTTAGCAAATCAGAAACCTTATCCTTATAGTAGTTGCTGAACTCCAACATGTGATGTGGTATGATTGGAATGCAATTTTTCATAAACACTACTCACTAAATATATATTAAGGTCTTAACCAGATCCTTATTTTCATACAGGATGCTGCTTCGATTCAAAACGTTCATTTCCACATCATAATGCATGATTTTGGAATCCTGAATCATCTACGGATCAACGAAAACATCATTCAACCACACCGTAATATGAAGGTGTTTTTCCAAGATCTTCCCCATTATTGGAACAAAATCAACATAAATTGTGTCTGGAAGGGACATGTAGGGCCTGAAGGGAGTGGCACTATCTTCAGGAATCACCTCAAAAAGATTCTAGGTTTCTTCATGGGTCATTGTGGCATTGCCTCTTCCATTGAAGCTGAGATTATGGGTTTGGTTCTTGAAATTAAACTTTATAGGCTTTATGGTTGGAACAACCTATGGATAGAATATGACTTGGAAACCATATTTAATGTACTTAGGAATGGCATAACACATTTTTCATAGCCAATTACTACCTGTTTGATGGAATGCAATAATATTCTCGCCGACTGGAAACTACATCATTAGACATGTTTATCGGGAAGCAAACGTGGTTGCTGATGGCTTGGCCAACTAGGGAGTTAATCATAAAATTACCTCGAGTGAAGCCCTCCCATATGTTCATATTCCATTTCATTAAAAATATTGTAATATGATCCCATACATTGGTCTTTTTTAAACTTCATTTTAAAAAAATTTGTGCTTTAGTCGTCTTGGCCAAGGCATCACATTTAAAAAAATGGAGATGAAATAATAATCATAAATAATTAAAAAATAATGATGTAGAAATTTTGTAATTAATTTAAAAATAAAATAAATTATGTTTGAAATATTAAATTAAATATTATATGAATTTATTAGGTCTATCCATGAATTTTCAAGGTTATTATGACATTTTATAGGTGCATTAATTGATCTCATTAATATATATTGTTGTATTAATTTTTTTCAAGTAAAATTAATGAACATTTTTAAAATTGATATTTATGATATTTTTTGAAAATAATATTAATTTAATTTTTTCATAAATAAAAAAAATATTCAACAAGGATATTGGGATGAGAAATTGTTGAAAATATCATAAATTGTTCATTTTCGGTCAAATTGGATCTTAATAAGTAAACAATTACTTCCTCTTAATATAGAAACATTTGATTTCATATTTTATATTAAAATCAGTTATTTAAGGTGTAATAAAGATGATTTGGTTTACAATTAACCCAAAAAAAAGAAAATACCTATTGAATGGTTATATAAAAACTTATCAGATCTTTTCATTGAAGAAATGAACTTCTAGAGATTTTTTGATTGAGATTTAATTTCTTATAAATTAATCTTTTGAGAATTTGCTAAATATTTCCTCCCATCTCTTATACTAGGGCACCATTAATTATGTTTTTTCATAGATAAAATTGTATTTTGTTTATCCAATTTCTTTCCCAATATCCTCTAAAATTCCATCCCTTCATTATAGAATCCTTACTTTTCTTATAATGTTAACCAAGAAAATCATTTTGTACAAACAAAAAGGATATATCTAAAGAAGTGGTAACGTTTATCAATAATGGTATTTGTTTTACATAATCCATAAATACATTTTTTATTATTATTATATAACAATATCAGTATCTTCAATATATGGGTATGTTTTTATGTTATGTGTATGACCTTAACATTAACATGTTTCAATCATATTGGATAGCCAACCATCATTTTTGTGTATGATGAACTACCGCCTCGTTAACTGAAATTGTTCATTCTTCCATTACAACATTTTAAGGTTGAAAATAATGACAGATTTATATTTTTAATATTATATATATGATTTTTATGATTTTATTATTATTATATAATTCTTATATAACATATATCTTCATTCATTCCATTTTGTGGGAATACGATAATGTCTTTCGTGTACACTGTGGACTACCACCTCGCGAAGCAATGTTATTCATTCATGTTTTACATGGAACATATTAAGGCTGGTTTTAGAAAAAATATGTGATATATATTAAATATAAATGGTTATTTAATGATAATATAACATATAGTCTCATTTCATTTAATATGAAAACAAAATGAAAACAACATTCATGCATATGTACAACCTCCCTTCTCAATAATGGGTGTATTTTATTTTATTCATATAAATTTTATGAATCTCCATAACTAAATATATATTGAATATATATATATATATATATTATTTTTATATTACTTTTATCATTTTATGGATGATGAAACATGATCAATATAAAAGGACCATAAATAAAAATTCAAAACATGTATGAAAAACAATGTCATAAATTTAACCTATATAGGATAATAAATGATTAATAAAAATTATTATGTAAATAACTTATGTTATTATATATATGAATATAGTTCTCTGGTAGAATTATGATAAATTTATATTTATTAAAAAATAGGTTTTTCTATATATGAAGGATGTCAAGACTTAAGGTAAATAAATTTCTAGTCTAACTTTTATTTTTTTGAGACTTATTCCATATTCACCACTCATTTCTTTTGTGTGGATAATATACTGTAAATAAATTTAATATATGATACATTTACATAAATTTATTTTTATTTAAATATCCATTTTATGATCTCACTTTCATGGGGTTTATGGTTTTATAGTTACCAAATCAGAAATGAATTTTTTTCCATTTCCCTTATTTGGGACACATTTTATGTTATGCACCAATATTTTCTATGAGGTGTATGTACATACATATAAAATTTTGTATCATGATTATACTATTTCATGATATTTTATGTTTTATGTTTTTTATTATTTTTCCATTTGTAAATCATTGATAATTAAAACAATGTTTTTTATAATGTTTTAAAATTGTTTTAAATGATCAATTATTAATATTAGAGGAAAAAGATTTAAAGTTGTTTATAATGGTTTAAAAAATTCCATTATATGTTTGAAGGGTTAATTTAAATGAAAAATGTCTACTAATTGTTTTATTATTAGAAAATAATTTTCCAAAATAAAAATGATATTTTTAACAAGAAATGTTTTAAAAAGAACCTCCAAAATTATTTTCTATCCAATATGAAATCTATTTGTGTTCCTCATGAATTAGTGGGGATATGATCCATGGGTAAAATTCTTTATATTTCTATTAATTATAAAAAAATTAATTAGATGATATTTATGTAACCCATTTCTCTTCCACAAGTTATACAATAATAATGTCATTTTAAAATCAATATATTGTTATGGGTTATCAAAGGATGAATGATTTATTAGTTTATGTCACACATATGTATGATTTTATTTTGATATGGGAGGGACCTATATCTATATCCAATACATTTTTTAATGATTTATATCTTCTGATATATACATGAATAAAATGGGGAGTGCACCCAGATCAGTAATGGACTATGTCTGCTAATATGGTATCAAGAGTGATCCTTGACTATTAAGATGGACATGGGAGTTAATATTAACTACTATGATGGTCTTGTGAGTCATAAATGAATACTGTGATGGTTTTTGGGAATTATCCCATTCCATAATGATATATTTGTTCGTGAGCCTTGACTACTATGGAAATCATTTTTATATTTATGTGTCCTCTACAATTCTATATCTTGTTTCTATATTATGTTTTCATGGTTTTCTTTTGATTCCCTTAACATTATTGTCCTATAAAAATTGAATATTTTTTCCTAAACAATCTATATAATCATTGATAAATGGGGTATTATCTTTATTTGTTAGGATAAGGTTCTCATACACTTATGTTAATTTTATGATTACATATCTCCATTGATTACCATTACTAAGCATCTGATCTAACCCTTTTTTATGTTTCTTTTTTCTAGGATATGAATAATGTTATTACATATGATATGTTAAAAATTATTATAGTTATGAATAAATAGTTCAGAGCATATTTGGATTTATTTTGATGCAGTTTTTATGTTTCCATGTTTCAAATTGAACTAAAATATTATAGTCTCTTGAAGTGTGTTTGTGTAAAATATGAAATATTCCAAAAATGATTTATTTCCTATGTACATTATTATTGGATCATTATAAATAAACATGAAAAATAATATGGATATTTACAGTAAATCTATTCTATAAATGTCAGATGAATGTGAATATTTTAGCAAGATGTTAATGACTATAAAATCAAACAATGAATTAAATGTAAATATTATTATTCATTCCAATATTAAGAAACCATACAAAGGAAGAATATTGATGGTATTAACATTTAACCATTATAAGAATAATAATGGGTCTCTGTAGTGTATAAATTAAAATACCATAATTTTTTTTAAATCATTATTCAAGAAAATATCTGTTGGTCGGAGTGGACACTCAAGAGGGGGGTGAATTGAGTTCCAATTAAATTTTTTTGTTAAAAACAGTTTCTAATAAAATCCCCCAATTTCAAAAACAAATTAAACTGTAGTGAATTTATATAGATTATAAAGGTTCAATTAGCTTCTCAAAGATTGATTAGTTCTCAGTTAACTTAATCTTATGATTAAATTAACTTTTGAAACTAATTTACTGATTTATAATAAATATAAACACTTGCGAATTTAATTATCAAAGTATCTTTGAAGATAGATTATATTTCAAAGTAATAGCAGCGGAATATGAAATAAATATGTATAGTATGGATATAGAGTAACTGTAAACATAGAGAAGTAACTAAGAGGTTCAGTCTCAAGCCGAGACTTAGTCCTCTCAAAAGTTTATATAAAAGTGATCCACACACTGGATCGGGGTTAACAACAGTGAACACACTGTCCAGGTCACAAGACTTCTACCACAGTTCTACGTGGGAAAAACAAACAACAGCAGCCAGCTGTCCAGGTCACAAGACCTCTACCACTATCCACAGTGGGAAGTGAAGTGTAAAAGGTTTGCTGAGGATTTACAGATCCTCCAGTGAAAGTACAGGAGTCAGTGTGTGTGTTTAATACAGCAGATAACACACACTGCTCAAAATGTAGAATAAATAAATCACAGAGCAGAGATGTAGAGTTTATAAATGGCTCTAGTGATTTCAGTGTAGCACTGGACTCGTTTTGGAATTAATCAGAAGTGATTCTGAGTCCTCTTCTCGATTTTGTTTGAGAAGCGGAGTGTCGTATGCTTCAGGTTCACAGGCAGTGGAATGTAGTCGATGAAGCTCTTCAATATTCTATTGTATGCACACCACTCTTCTTGAGTAGGCTTGATTGTATATATGATTCTGTCTTGCTTGGTTCTTCTTGTATGCACAGAGCTCTTCTTGAGTATGTCGTATGCTTCCTTGTCTCTGTGTGTGTTTTCTCTCCCTTCTTCGTTTTTCTCTTCTTCACTTCACACCTTTTTTTTTCACTACACTCTTCAGCAGAGTCTTCTTGTATTTATATCACGTGCTCCGTAGGACAAAAAAAGGTTTCCTTTCCGCAGGTACGAGGTACGGTTTCCTGACATCCGACAACTTTTATTAATTAATTGTCAGGGTATTAAAATATAACTAATATGACCGTTGGTTAGAATAAATAAAGATAAAGATAAAGAAATTCAAACAGTTGTTTATGACTGTTCAAGAGATCAGTAGGTCATCAGCATTAGAGTAATGATCGGTGACTCAGATAGATCAGCATCGGTCTGTCATCTGATCGGTGAGTAATTTTGATCAGCATCGGTCTGTCATATGATCGGTGAGTAATTTTGATCAGCATCGGTCTGTCATCTGATCGGTGAATAATTTTGATCAGCATCGGTCTGTCATCTGATCGGTGAGTCATTTTGATCAGCATCGGTCTGTCATCTGATCGGTGAGTCATTTTGATCAGCATCGGTCTGTCATCTGATCGGTGAGTCATTTGCATCGGTGAGTCCTTGGATCGGTGACTCATTTGCATCGGTGACTCATTTGCATCGGTGAGTCCTTGGATCGGTGAGTCTGATTGATCGGTGATTCTGATGGATCGGTGACTCTGATGGATCGGTGAGTCTGATGGATCGGTGAGTCTGATGGATCGGTGAGTCTGATTGATCAGTGAGTCTGATGGATCGGTGACTCTGATGGATCGGTGACTCTGATGGATCGGTGAGTCTGATTGATCGGTGAGTCTGACGGATCGGTGAGTCTGATCGATCGGTGAGTCTGATGGATCGGTGAGTCGGATTGATCGGTGAGTCTGATGTCTGTTGAATCCAGAAGACTTCCAATATACTTTGTAAGTCAATAAGCATAGTTAAAAACACGATAACAGATTCATTCATAGATTGGAATTATGTTTATGAGACATCAAACCAGATTAAGCATCAATGAGTTGTGATGATTTGTGATTATTAAAACATCAGTTATAAACATGAAATCAGCAATCTTCCAGAGGGCTCAACAGTCTCCCCCTTTTTGATAATCACAAATCTTCATATATATATAAAATAAAATAAATAATAAAAAAAATCTCCCTCTTAAAATAACATTCACATATATATAGTATTCAGATTTCTCCCCCTGAGATATTGATCTCCCTATTCATATATAGAGTACTCCCCCTTAGATATATATTTCCCCCATTATATATCTTCTTTCTCCCATTATATATATCTTCTTTCTCCCATTATATATATCTTCTTTCTCCCATTATATATATCTTCTTTCTCCCCCTTTGGGATAATCAAAAAGGAGGGAAAACAGAGAAGGGAAAAGAGAAGCAGGGTGCAGAGAGGATAGAACATAACACAAAGGAAAAACAAATTTGATAAAGTCACAGAAAAAGATAAGCAATACATAGATCACCCCATCAAAAACAATACATGGCTATTTGTTGGGATACAAAGGGGCTTTCCCTTTATCCTTTGGATCAATGGTAGGTAAGGTAGAAGGCTTGGAGGCAGGTTGTGGTTCACGGAGCTGAAGTGGCGGCAGGACAACTCTGGCAGGTGCAGTTGGAGGTGTCACAGAGAGTTGTTGAGAAGGAGCAGGAGCTGGATGAGAAGCTTTCTGAGAGACTGGCCGCAACTGAGATAGAGCTTGGGCAACAGACAGCTGATTCGGAGCGACATCAGAGGCACTGAGAGGTTCAGAAGTAGGGAGTACAATTGCAGTGGCCTGTGCATCCAAGTAAGGCTTCAACAGATGAATGAAGTCCTGAATGACTTCTTCTCCATACTTCATAGCTTTTTCAAAATCATCCTTGTTTTCCATGAACTGTGCCAAGGAAGGGACAAAATCTTGCAATTGGCGAACTTGAGTGTTGAAGGCCTGAGTGACTGGAGGTAATTTCAAATTCTCTGCCAAGACTTTGATGTTTGCAGCCATCTCATGTTTTGTATAAATCTTGGAGAAGTAAGTATCAACTTTTTCCTTGATCTCTTGCAGGGCATTCTTAGCATCTGCAGAATATACTAAGGTCATCTTATGACTATTATCACAGAGATCTTTCATCTTCCTCAAAGATTCTAAGTCAAGAATTTGTCTTATAGCAGCTAGCTCTGCATGCACAACTTCTCTGAGAGCTTCTATCTCACGGGTAGTGATTTTGGTTACCTTGCCTGTACTGGCTTGGCCGATTATATGAGTTAGTTCAGCTTTCAACTTCCTCAGGTCAGACTTGTTGAGATGTTCAATCAGATTTCTCAAAACTTCCATCATACCAGAGATGGTTGATCTGAACTCATTTTATAGAGAAAGTAAGCTAACTTGGAGATCCTTCAAATTTTGAGTCAAAGAGGCTATGTGCCTACCAACAAATTCACCAGTAGCAGTCAAGTCTGGCTTGAGAACATCTGAGACTGCAGTTGAAAAAGCTTTCAAGGAATTTTCAAAAACTTGCAGAGATACTTGATGAAGGGCATTGGAAAGTTCTTCTCTGACTATATCTCTCACAGTGGTTAGCAATTCAGTCTTAAACTTATCAAGATCAGCTCGAGAAATTTCAGAACTAGGTAAATTCACATGTACAGGATCAACAGTAGGAATAGACCTTGCTTCTCTTGGAAGGTTCCTTTTCACAGCTGCAGCAGATTCTGACAATTCATCTTCTTCTTCAGAATATTGTAAGCCCAAAACAGCATATCCAGGGTAGTCATCCCAAACAGCAGCACACAGGGTGTAGTTGGGTTTTTCATAGCTTGCTGTTCCACTAATGTTTGATGAGTCAGGTTTGCCACTGATATGGATTTCTGGTACTGACTGAGGTTGTTCTACTTGATCTTCAGCAAGACCATCCACTGGTCTGTTAACACCATCAACAGCAGCTTCAACATCATCAGCATCATCATCATCACCACCATGATTGTCATCAGCATCACCTTGCTCATTATTACTCTGCTCAGAGGCTTCACTGTGATATTCCTCAGTATCAGAATCTTCTTCATCATCAAGAATAGGTTCAGACTCTGGTAGGGTTAAGGGTGGACTAGCAGGTCCAAATTCTATTCTTTTCTTGGGGCTAGCAGTGTCTGGATCACTCCTATCATCAGGAGAAGACACACATCCTTCTTCAGTTGCAGCTTTTTCTTGTTCATCATCATCAGAATAAATTGGTTCCTCATCTGGTTTTAATCCAGGATCTCTCAAATCCTTTGGCCTCTTGCCATGATCTATGGGATTGTAGGCTTCATACAACTTATCTTCATCTGCAACCCAGCACTTCTTCCATGGATTCCAATTGATTTTCATCCTCTTGCAGATCTCTTTGTTGAGACAGAAGGTACGCTCTGTTTCAACAACTTCATCATCTTCATCAACACATTCCAGATTCTGGAGCATTGTAGATATCATTTTTGAATAAAACAACGTTGTGGCTTTCTTGGAAGGTTTCATCATACTAGCTATGTGGACCATCACATATCTACACAGGTTTATCTTTTCATGGGTTTTGAGCAGAAACAATAGAAAAACATCTTGAAACTTAACAGCAGCAAAATATCCTCTTCGAGGGCAAAGTTGGTGCTGAATAAACTTGAATAGGAGTCTGCTTTCACCATCTAATCCTGAAGCTGTGATTCTCCTCGATTCTCTGTTTCCAGTTAGAAGCTCTAGCGCTAGCTCATAAGAAAAATAGTCAGTGACTGGGGGTATATTTCCATCATAGTCCTCATATCGACCTTCATGAGGTACGTTTAAACATTCAGCCCACTGCTTAGATGAGAAAGATATTTTCTTTCCTTTTACAACCGATGACATCCTAGCAGCTTCCACACCATCAAGCGTGATTATCAGGTTCATTTAAAACGCATGTACTAGCTTTGGATAATCTATTCGGGCGTTGTCTGAAAACCAGTCTATCCATCCTTGCGATTCAACAACTTGTAGCAACAGGGACTTACTTGACAGAAGCCACGCCGAGTTTACTTCTTTTTCCACAGCAACAATCCGAGTTTCCAGGTTCGGATTTACTGAGCATTGAGAGGTACTGCTCGACTCGCCTCGAGCACGCTTTGAAGGTACAGGGCTATCTGGTCCTTTTCTCGGTCTCTTTTTCTTAGCCATTCGAGGATTTTGGAGAGGCAGGAGTTCGAAGGTTCGAAGGTTCGAAGCAGAGGGGAAGAGAGGTTGAGAGGTTCGGCGGGAAATGTAAGGTCAAAGGTTTAGGGAAGATAAATAGCCTCGTATCATTTATTTTATCATTTAGGGTTCCCATAAAAAGTAATTTACTAATTAATAAAAAGTATTTTAAAAAAAATCAGTTTGACAGAACAGTGTGACAGATCGGTTCCACAGATCGGTTTCACGGATCAGTTTCACAGATCAGTTTCACAGATCAGTTTCACAGATCAGTTTCACAGATCAGTTTCACAGATCAGTCATACACAATTCATGTTTAATAAATTTCATTCTTTCAGAGCATAAGGGCTTTGTGAAGATGTCAGCTAATTGATTTTCAGAACTAACAAATTCTAGAGAAATATCACCGTTCTGGTAATGATCTCTTAGAAAGTTATGTCTGACATCAATGTGCTTAGTTCTAGAGTGAGACACAGGGTTCTTGGATAAGTTGATTGCACTAGTGTTGTCACAGTTAATTGAAACATGTTTAAGATCAAATCCATAATCCAATAGAGTGTGTTTCATCCACAAAATTTGTGCACAGAAACTTCCAGCAGCTATGTATTCTGCCTCGGCAGTAGACAATGCAACTGAATTCGGTTTCTTACTACACCATGATACTAGGGATTTTCCAAGCAAATGACATGTTCCTGATGTGCTTTTTCTATCTAACTTACAACCAGCAAAGTCAGCATCTGAATAACTCATTAACTCAAAGGATTGTCCTTTTGGGTAAAACAAACCTAAATTTATAGTATACTTAAGATACTTAAAAATCCGTTTAATAGCTAATAAGTGTGATTCTTTAGGATTAGCTTGAAATCTAGCACACATACACACACTAAACATAATATCTGGTCGACTAGCAGTAAGATAAAGTAAGCTTCCAATCATACCTCTGTAATTGGTTTGATCAACTGGTTTCCCAGTTTCATCAACATCCAATTTACAGGTGGTACTCATAGGTGTATTACTTTCCTTAATACTATCCAATCCAAAACGTTTTAAAAGATCCTTTGTATATTTACTTTGATTTAAAATAATACCATTTTTAGTTTGAAAGATTTGAAATCCAAGAAAATACATAAGCTCTCCCATTAAGCTCATTTCAAATTCATTTTGCATAACCTTTGAAAAATCAATACATAAGGAGTTTTTAGAAGATCCAAAAATAATATCATCAACATATATTTGTACAACTAAAACATCTTTAGAAATTATTTTAATGAAAAGAGTTGGATCAGCAATCCCTTTAGTAAAACCTTTTGAAATAAGGAAATTGCTAAGTCTATCATACCATGCTCTTGGAGCTTGTTTCAAACCATATAAAGCTTTAGAAAGTTTAAAAACTTGATTTGGAAAATGGGGATTAGTAAATCCAGGTGGTTGTTCTACAAAAACATCTTCAATTATAAAACCATTTAGAAATGCACTTTTAACATCCATTTGATATAATTTGAAATCCAGATGTGCAGCATATGCAAGTAAGATCCTAATGGCTTCTAGTCTAGCTACAGGTGCAAAATTTTCCTCATAGTCTATACCTTCTTCTTGACTATATCCTTGTGCAACTAGTCTAGATTTGTTTCTGAATATATTTCCAGATTCATCTACTTTATTTCTAAACACCCATTTTGTGCTTATTGTCAAAGTGTCCTTAGGTCTGTCAACTAATTCCCAGACTTTGTTTCTTTCAAACTGATTTAATTCTTCTTGCATAGCCATTACCCAAAATTCATCATTGATAGCATCATTGATATTTTTAGTTTCTGACTGTGAAAGAAAAGCTTGATGTTCAACCTGGTTTCTTAGAGAAGCTCTAGTTTGTGTTCCTCTATCTAGATTTCCTACAACAGCATCTAAGGGATGGTTCTTTAGAGTCCTAGATGGTCTTGAAAAGATAGGGCTAGAAATTTCAGGTTCATCTAGAGATTGAGGTTCAACAGAAGCAGATTCTGGAGAATGTCCAGAACTGGATGCTTTTATAACAGGTTCTTTAGATTTATCATTAAGGTCCAGAATAGACAAATCTTCTTCAAGATTCCCAAGAGAGGTTTTAGGCTCATGTGGATCAGTTTCATCAAATTTGATGTGAACATATTCTTCCACACATTTGGTTCTCTTATTGAAAACTCTATAGGCTTTACTAGAGATAGAGTAACCTAGGAAAATTCCTTCATCACTCTTGGATGAAAATTTATCCAGATTATCTTTAGTATTCAGAATAAAGACTTCGCAGCCAAAAACTTTGAAGTAGTTTACCTTAGGTTTCCTATGGTTCCACAACTCATAAGGGGTTTTCTTTAGAACAGGTCTGATCAAGACTCTATTAATGACATAACAAGCTGTATTAAGAGCTTCAGCCCAAAAGTAAATTGGCAGGTCATATTCATTGAGCATGGTTCTAGCAATTTCTTGCAGGGTTCTGTTTCTTCTTTCTACTACACCATTCTGTTGGGGTGTCCTAGGGGTAGAAAAGTTATGAGAATAGCCATTGAGTGAGCAGTAAGATTCAAAATCTTGATTTTCAAACTCACGACCATGATCACTTCTTAGGGTCTTAATCTTGAGTCCACTAAGATTTTCTACAGACTTGGGGTATTTAACAAAGTAAGAGCAAGCTTCACTTTTGTGAGCTAGAAAATATACCCAAGTATATCTAGAAAAGTCATCTACGAGAACATAGACATAGTGCTTCCCATTTAAACTAGAAACTCTTGATGGTACAAACAAATCCATGTGAACCAATTCAAGTGGTTGATAAGTTGAAACTTCTTTCTTTGATTTAAAAGAAACTTTGTGTTGTTTTCCCTTTTGACAGGGATTACAAACTTTGTCTGCTGGAAATTCAAGTTTGGGTAAGTCTCTAACCAAGTTCTTCCTAGAAAGTTTTCTAAGTGAGTGCACATTGCAGTGTCCTAATCTTCTGTGCCAAATCCAAGACTCTTTATGAAAAGCATTTAAACAAGGAATGTTCTATTTAGCTAAAGAATCTAAATCAACAGCATAAACATTTTCACTTCTTAAAGCAGAAAATACTAAAACATTTTTAGAGTTAAAAACATTGCAAGAATCATTTTCAAATCTAACATGAAAACCATCATCACATAACTGAGAAATGCTTAACAGGTTATATTTAAGTCCATCAACAAATAAAACTTTAGAAATCAAAATTGAATTCGTGTTACCAATCTGGCCTAGGCCGATGATTTTTCCTTTAGAGTTATCACCAAAAGTGACAAATCCTCCATCAACTTTTATTAAGCTCTTGAAGCAAGAATAATCTCCAGTCATGTGTCTTGAGCACCCACCGTCTAAATACCATATCTTCTTGTAACATCTCTTCAAGCAGGTCTCCTACAAAACAGATTTAGATGGAAGATGATTTTGGTACCCAGATCTTCTTGGGTCCAGACAGGTTAGCCAATAACACTTTAGGTACCCATATTTGTCTAATGGGTCTCATATAATTTGTAGAAATAACATTCTTTGAAAGATAAACCTTATTATATTCATAACAATGAATATAACTGGTTGAGGCATAAGAAGTTCCAGAATTAACTATCTTCTGTCCAGATTTAGGAATGAATCTAGTTTTGGCAACTTTCCTTTGTCCAGGTTGGTATCCTATACCAGTAGTGTATCTAGGTGCAACTTGCTTTCCTAGCATTTGTGTTAGAGTATTTTTACCATTGGTGAACTTCTCTAAGTCTTTCTTGAGTTGCTCATTAGACAATTTTAGTTCAGTATTCTCTTTAAGCAGCTGAGCATTCTTTTCTACTTCTATATCCAGATCAGATTTATGCTTAACACTTAAAGCATACTGTTTCTTTAGACCTTTATATTTATCTTTAAGCTCATTACATGTTTCTTCTAGCATGTCACAATATTCAAACAATTCAGATTTTGACATGTTTTCTGAGTCAGTATCTTCTCCAGAATAGTATGAATTAAAAGCAGGAGTCTCTGATGTGACCTCAGAAGTGTTTGTCATGAAACACATGTTGGCCCGATTCTTTTCAGAGTCTGAATATTCAGCTTCACTTGTGCTGTCTTCTGAATCACTCCAAGTAGCCTTCATGGCCTTCTTGTACTTGTTATTCTTGTATTCATATTTCTTTTTATACTTCAGCTTTGGACAGTCGGCTTTAATGTGTCCTTTCCTCTTACACTCATAGCAGACAACATCATCTGATTTGTCGTTCTTCTTCCAATCCTTTTTCCATTTGCCTTGTTGGTCATACTTTCCCTTGTAATTTGGTTTCCTAAAGAATTTCTTTTTCCTATAGAACTTTTTGAATCTCCTGGCTATTTGAGCCATCTCATCATCACTGTCAGAATCATTCTCACTTTCCTCACTGCTTGAACTTTCATTGATAGCTTGAAGCTTTTCCTTATCCTTATTCTTTGAGGTTGTAGTCTTGAAGGCAATACACTTCCTTTTAGGTTCATCATCTTCTTCTTTATTTACTTTAAGCTCTTCTTCATACATCATCATCTTACCAATTAATTCCTTGACAGGTAGAGCAGCAATGTCACAGGATTCTCTAATGGAGACAGAGGTTCCTCTCCATCTTTCAGGTAGACATCTCAAAATTCTCATAATTTGTTCCTTTGCTGGAACATCCTTTCCCACAGAGGTCATTGTGTTGACAATTTCATTGAACCTGAGATACATATCAGAAATGGGTTCATCAGGCTTCATCTTAAAATTATCATACTTAATAGTAAAGGTATTCAATCTCATCTCCTTAACATTAGTTGTTCCTTCATGAGAAACAGCTAAGGTATCCCAAATTTCATATGCAGTTTTACATGCAGAAATTCTATTAAACTCTTCATCTCCTAGAGCACAGTACAGATCATTCATAGCTTTACAATTGTTATTGTAAGCAGTCTTTGTAGGTTCATCCCAAGTAGATATAGCAGTAGTGGGAATTTTGTATTCAGATTCAATAGCAGTCCAAATATCAAAACCTATTCTTTCTAGATGAATTTTCATTTTCAGTTTCCACTGAGCATAATTAGTTCCATTGAAAAAAGGTGGTCGGTTAGTAGCAGCACCCTCAAGTCTATTATCCATGATATTACAAAAAAGAATTTTAAAGAGATAAAAATTTAGAAATAACAGAAATTTTAAGAACTTTAAAATACAACTAAAATCACAGGTCAAAAGCAGAGCACTTTTAGAAAGTATTTACTCCCTCTGATACCAAGTGTTGGTCGGAGTGGACACTCAAGAGGGGGGGTGAATTGAGTTCCAATTAAAATTTTCTGTTAAAAACAGTTTCTAATAAAATCCCCCAATTTCAAAAACAAATTAAACTGTAGTGAATTTATATAGATTATAAAGGTTCAATTAGCTTCTCAAAGATTGATTAGTTCTCAGTTAACTTAATCTTATGATTAAATTAACTTTTGAAACTAATTTACTGATTTATAATAAATATAAACACTTGCGAATTTAATTATCAAAGTAGCTTTGAAGATAGATTATATTTCAAAGTAATAGCAGCGGAATATGAAATAAATATGTATAGTATAGATATAGAGTAACTGTAAACACAGAGAAGTAACCAAGAGGTTCAGTCTCAAGCCGAGACTTAGTCCTCTCAAAAGTTTATATAAAAGTGATCCACACCCTGGATCGGGGTTAACAACAGTGAACACACTGTCCAGGTCACAAGACTTCTACCACAGTTCTCCGTGGGAAAAACAAACAACAGCAGCCAGCTGTCCAGGTCACAAGACCTCTACCACTATCCACAGTGGGAAGTGAAGTGTAAAAGGTTTGCTGAGGATTTACAGATCCTCCAGTGAAAGTACAGGAGTCAGTGTGTGTGTTTAATACAGCAGATAACACACACTGCTCAAAATGTAGAATAAATAAATCACAGAGCAGAGATGTAGAGTTTAGAAATGGCTCTAGTGATTTCAGTGTAGCACTGGACTCGTTTTGGAATTAATCAGAAGTGATTCTGGGTCCTCCTCTCGATTTTGTTTGAGAAGCGGAGTGTCGTATGCTTCAGGTTCACAGGCAGTGGAATGTAGTCGATGAAGCTCTTCAATATTCTATTGTATGCACACCACTCTTCTTGAGTAGGCTTGATTGTATATATGATTCTGTCTTGCTTAGTTCTTCTTGTATGCACAGATCTCTTCTTGAGTATGTCGTATGCTTCCTTGTCTCTGTGTGTGTTGTCTCTCTCTCTTCTTCGTTTTTCTCTTCTTCACTTCACACCTTTTTTTTTCACTACACTCTTCAGCAGAGTCTTCTTGTATTTATATCACGTGCTCCGTAGGACAAAAAAAGGTTTCCTTTCCGCAGGTACGAGGTACGGTTTCCTGACATCCGACAACTTTTATTAATTAATTGTCAGGGTATTAAAATATAACTAATATGACCGTTGGTTAGAATAAATAAAGATAAAGATAAAGAAATTCAAACAGTTGTTTATGACTGTTCAAGAGATCGGTAGGTCATCAGCATTAGAGTAATGATCGGTGACTCAGATAGATCAGCATCGGTCTGTCATCTGATCGGTGAGTAATTTTGATCAGCATCGGTCTGTCATCTGATCGGTGAGTAATTTTGATCAGCATCGGTCTGTCATCTGATCGGTGAGTAATTTTGATCAGCATCGGTCTGTCATCTGATCGGTGAGTCATTTTGATCAGCATCGGTATGTCATCTGATCGGTGAGTCATTTTGATCAGCATCGGTCTGTCATCTGATCGGTGAGTCATTTGCATCGATGAGTCCTTGGATCGGTGACTCATTTGCATCGGTGACTCATTTGCATCGGTGAGTCCTTGGATCGGTGAGTCTGATTGATCGGTGAGTCTGATGGATCGGTGACTCTGATGGATCGGTGAGTCTGATGGATCAGTGAGTCTGATGGATCGGTGAGTCTGATTGATCGGTGAGTCTGATGGATCGGTCACTCTGATGGATCGGTGACTCTGATGGATCGGTGAGTCTGATTGATCGGTGAGTCTGATGGATCGGTGAGTCTGATTGATCGGTGAGTCTGATGGATCGGTGAGTCGGATTGATCGGTGAGTCTGATGTCTGTTGAATCCAGAAGACTTCCAACATACTTTGTAAGTCAATAAGCATAGTTAAAAACATGATAACAAATTCATTCATAGATTGGAATTATGTTTATGAGACATCAAACCAGATTAAGCATCAATGAGTTGTGATGATTTGTGATTATTAAAACATCAGTTATAAACATGAAATCAGCAATCTTCCAGAGGGCTCAACAATATCCATTTCATTTTCAAAACAACATTTAAAAAAAATATAACATTTTGAAAATCCTTTTCTATGAATATAATTTTTAAAATTTATAAATTTATAAAATATTAGGTAGATCAATTTTTGTAATAACCCTATAATCATGAAATGGAATATTTAGGGATATTAAATTCAGGATGGTGGGTAATTCAATTCCTTCTATACAAGTTACAATGAACATTTCTATTGCACTGTAAAAATGATATAAATGGTATCCTTTGAAAAATTGAATGAAAATACAATTACAATTTTTATTATAAGACAAATGAGCACTGCATTGTAAATAAAAAAAGAATTACGTAGAATTTTTCTTTCGTAAAAATATAAATTTATCTCAAATTACATTAATAAATTATTTTTAATATTTTAACAATTTTTTTACAAAAATAATTATATAACATGTTTATGGAAGAAAATAGATTTCCCACCATAGAGAGAAATAATTATTGAATTATTTTAAAATATATTATAAAATATATTAAGTACCAATGTGGTGGAAAATAGTACTACTAATTGAAAATATTATGAATAAACATATGAGAATAATATTAAATGGGGTTTTATGAGAAAATTAAAATATGTTCCTTCATATTAAAAATACGAATAAACAAATAATTTTAGATTGAGATTGTTAAATACCCCCTCAAAAATATTATAATGTTAATGTGAGAATTGATAATCGAATCAAGTATGTTCATCACCTATAAATAAATATAATTATAGTGGAAATACTACATAATATAATTAAAATTCATTAACAAATAATCTTAGGATATCATTCAAAACAAAGGAGTAATATAACCCAATTAAAAAACATTCAGTTATAAATTATTTTCTACATAGAAACAATTAATTCATAGCACCTTCAATGAAATAATTATAATTATAACACAAAATACAATGAACAAGGAATTATTCATGATATTATATGTCAATGGGGTAATATAAAGACTATATAAAAGAAATTAAGTGAATAACATTTCAATACGTCATAGTGAAATGAAATTGAGATGAAAAATTGATTACCCAGTGATTCCTTTATAGTATAATATATTATTATTTTATAACATATTTTGACCCGTTTGTTAATTATTTTTTCTATTGTTTGGGTATTAATTTCCTTATTTTGTAAAGTGTGATTCATCATGAAAGATATAGTTCTTTAAGATATTATATAGTTCTATGATCCCCAAATAATAATAATGACATAAAAAATAGATTTTTATACAAATCATATATATGGATATTAGAAATGAAGTATGTTACAATCGAGAAGATAATATGATGTACGTATGCTTCAATAATGCTTCCTTTATCCATTGTTAATTATTGAAATATGGTATGTAATATATTATATTTAACAATGATATTAATATCATATAAAAAATATTATATATATATATATATATCATCCACATATTTTGCAGACGATAATAGAGTTATGTCACTTCATGTCGGTGGTGGTCCACACATACATGAACAATGTTATCATCTTTTTATTTGTGCAAATGTAAGAAATAAAATAATTTATATTTTCTTTCCATAATGATAAATATTTCAATAATATATGAATAATTTCATTTCTATCACACTTAATTATTAATATTTACTTTATCACATTCCATGAGAAGCGTTAGTGTAAGACGAATCACATTCCGTTGTGAGGTTGTAGTCTGCTGTACACCCATGTGATGTAATCATATATCCAATAAAATGGATGGTCAATAAAGATATATATATATATATATATATAATATTATTAATCTCTATGTGTGAATATTTTATAAATATAATATATATAAATTATACAACGTCAAACGCAAATGTGAAATGTGTAAATGGAAGAACGAATAACATCAATTCATGAGGAGGATGTGAGCCATACACAGGAATGATGATTTCATAATCCATTTAATACAAGTGGTTATGATTATAGAAAATGGACATATTTTTAAAATATCCTACAACATGTATGATTATGTGGTTATTATATAATATTTTTTATAATTATTTAATGGATGTGGAGAAAAAAAATATATGTATATTTAAAAACATTTACTATTTGTTGGGTATCCTCATTAGATTTCACTGATGATGTACTAGAATGAATTTATTCCCAAACTATTTCTTTTATGAATCTATGAGTGGTATTTTTAGGTTATTTTGGTTACATATTTATAGTAAAAAAGTGGTTTTATAATGTTAATAATATAGGGGAAGGGGAGACCTTTTATAAGTTATGAGACTGGAAGACCTGTAAACTTTTTAAACGATTCCATCATACCCATGAGTGTATCATGAAAACATCATCCAAAATGGTCCATTATTGATCATATAAAATAAAATATTGAAATATTCTAATAAACTGGGTGTTGGTCAAGTTTTTAGATAATTTTTAATCTATATGTTCTTAGTTTCCCCCCGTTAAATCAACTTTTACCTTAACCATGGTAATTAATATTTATTTTTTCCTATTTCATTTTGGTAAAAAAATAGTTTCTCCTTATGAGACTATATACATAATTTTGAATTAAAATATGGAAAATAATTCACTAAATTAAATTCACATAAGGGGAATATTTAATTCAAAATTAATCTCGCATACTATAAATGAATGTTGGTTTTTGAAGGGAAAATATTCAAAAGTATGAAATATTTTTATATTAAAGTTATATATGAAAATGATTAAAATTAATTAATTTAGATTATTTGAAATAATATTGAAAAGAGGTTTATTTTAAACCTATTCAAAATAAAAATTTCATTATAAATAATATTAATGAAATGACAGTTTTAAATTAAATTTCAATATTTTTCACTATTAATAAAAAAAATTAATATTTCTGAAAAATACATAAAATAATCCCTAAGATAACATTAATATTATAATTTAAAATGATGTCTATATTATAAATTTAATTTTATAAAATAGTAAAAATGGATTTTAAATTATTTTCAAAATCCGTGACAAATCCTTCTTTTTGAAAATTATAGAATTTCAAAAAAAAAATTCTTTTAAATGATTATTATTTAATTTATAATAAATATATAACTTCATGGTTAACAAATTAGGTTTTACTATTCATTAACAGAAATATATCTTCTTTGTTACAAGTATTATATGAAGTAAAAATATTTTATTAATATTTCACATTTCATTTAAAATCGGTGATTCAGCTAACGCATGACAAACTCCGAGTTTTGTGTAATGAAAAAAAAATCTCAGGATTGCGTATAAGAAAGATAAACTCATTTTTATATGAAATTAAATATATTCATGTTACTAAATTTATGTAAAACCAGATATATTTTTATTTATCGTGGTATTTTATTTTCTTCCAAGTATTGTGATGTGCTTCATATACACCATCAAATACATCATTCGGATTTTAAAATCTCATGGCATTACATTCTTCCAAACATTATTAAATTGCATCCTCGTATTTTAAACTTGATATTACATGTTAACTGTTTTATATTTTTAAATACCATAATTGAAAAAACTGAATAATGTAAAAAGGTATAACAAAATATCCTATTAATTTGATAGAACTTGATGTGGAAATGTCATATGGAATAAAATATAATTATGTTTCTATGAAGTATAACATTGGTGAAATTTCAAGATATTGACATGGATGAAAAGTGTAAATAAGTATATAGATTGATTATGGACATTAAAAAACAAAAATTTATTGATCAATTAAAAAATTTAAGGGCATGTAAACGATAAATATGTGATGATTTAGAATACTAAAAGATTAATCATATATGAATCAAATAGGAAAACATTTTTCATTATGGAACCTTTTTATAAACATTATGAATTTGATTATTATATAACATTAAATGGAAATATAGGTACATGGTATTTGTTTTCTTTCATAATCATAATATCATCAATTTTTTTAATCAATGATAAATTTTTAATTCAACCATTACTCAAATAATTAAATTTCCAAAAATTATTTTTTAGATATGAAGCACTAAAATTAACTTTTATTGAGTCATAATATAATAAAAGTGTGAAAGGTTATTCTGTATATCTCAAACTATTTTAAAAAACCAATATGATTATAAAAATTTTACTAATATAATTAATCTATAAAACTCAAAATTAATATCATTTGTTCATCATTAATATTTATGTTTATAATAGTTTACCTTAATACAATTATATATTAATAAGGGAATCCCATAGGTTGGTGGAAGGAACTAAACCCTTATCACCCTTAGGTCATTGTTATAAAGCCTTGTGGCCTTTCTAGATATGACGGGTTTTCACTCTACATGTGAATTTTCCTTTTCAAAAATATATAATATAATTAATATAACATTCCAAAAAAATGCTGGACGTCATTGAAATAATAGTATTAATTAAATATCAATATTTTCATATGGCTTACAATACTAATTATTTGTTTCCACATTGTAAAATATTAATATATGTCTATTATAAAAATATCATTTATGGTAATATTGACCCTAAGAGTTATCAATATCTTTATAGGTATTTATATAAAATTTAAAGCCATTATTCAATAAATATATTTTCTACTAAAACATATAATTTCCATTAATTTAACCCAATATTTTCTTAATCATAGTATAATACCATTGTATAAAGTCTAAAAATACATGGTTATGAAATTCAACATACGATCAATCATAAACTCAATGTGTTGTGATGGTATTCACAATAGTGAAATTGATGGTGAAATTTATGTTTCTAAACATTAATAGAATCCTAAAAAGATTCATGATTCTTATAAGAAAAAATATCATTTTTAAAATAAATACAATTTAATTGTTAAAAACCAATACATAAATACTTTATCCATTTAATTTTGACATACATTGTTTTTAGTTCTACGGTTTAATCATTAAAAGTGTGAAGTGACTAAGTTAATTCCATAGTTTTATAAGTTGATCCCTAGTATGAATTTTTTTCATCCATTGTATAATTTATTTTTCTCAGAAATTACTTAATTTATACCCTTTTATAAACAATTAAACATTTTACATTCCATTGATACATATTATTGTAAATAGTGGACTCCATTATTTTTTAACATAAGTCATTTATCATTATTATCAATTTAGATCCTTTATAATGGTTTCTGAAAAAATTGAATTATCATAAGCATATCCCCCAAGATTGTTATTCTATGTTCTCAGTAAGGCCCATTTGTTTTGAACTAGGTGATTATCCAATCAAGATGAATGTTCTATTTTTGGATTTAATACACAAGGTACATATATTTTAGAATATTGTCCACTTCTACCATCCCGATAAGGATGTATTTCCAGGAAATACCACTAAATCACATCCTTAAAAAAGCATTAGGATATACATATAAACACATATTTAATGAATATCATTTATTTATGTCCCCAAATATATGTTTTATTAATTCAATTTCCCATGGTTTCTTAAAAAAATCCCCTAATACCAAGTATAGTGACCCCAACATGAGAAGCCCCAGGATATAACCTGATTAGTTATATTGAAATTCATTACAATGAATCACATCACCAAAAAATGAATTGTTCATTTGTCTTAAAAAACTATATATATATATATGTATATGTATATATATATTATTCCCATTTTACATTATAATACCCAATTACAACATTTTATTTTCATTCAAGAACATCATTCTTCCCTATAACATATTAATACATATATTTAATTGTTTTTTTAATTGATTCCTAGAAATGGAATAAAGAAATAAAGGTGATCCCAAATACTCTGAAAGGGTTATGTATAACATAAGATTTCAGTAATTTATAAATATTAATAAATATAGACGTTAAATAACAAAATACATAGTCTATTTAATCAATAACTTCACTATAGCAACAAGAAAATTCATAATCAACATTGAAAGGAAAAAAATAAAAATTTCCATTAAATCAATAACAATTATTGAAATTCATTAATAAACAATATAATTGAAAAAATCATATGTATAATGAAAACAATATTCTTAATAATGGAAATGATTTATTATTGTATGTCATGTCCCAATTACAAGATATATCTACAATCAAGTCCTTTCCCAAGACTGTTTAAGGAGTAGGTAAAAACCTATCTAAATTTAGATTAATTTATATTTATCATGACGAATAATAATAATTCAAGGCTATATATAATACCGGGCCCCACCCTTGATTATATGTCCAACAAATTCCTCATATATCAAATAATTTATTTAATTCCTTAAAAGATATTCCCTAACATCAAATATATATATTGATTAAAGGATATATTTTTATAAATATTTCCCCAAACAATAAATTATATTGCATCTATAATTTTTCGTATTCTATTATTTGATGCATTTTAATTTATTCAAGGAGTTTTGTTTTAATTTAATTAGATGTGTAAAAAATTGGTCAGGATGTTGGATAGTTTTAGAGGAAAATTCATGTCATTTAACTTTAACATGACATGAAATTTTCAAGGACTAATACAACAAATATTATCAGTAGTGTGAAACCAATTCACATTGTGTAATATTTTTCCATTGAGTTAATTGATTTTCTGGAAAATAAAAATCAAGACGATGTGAATTTTTGAGAATATGGCCTCATAATAATACGTGATATTATTTGGGTTTACACATGATGTAATTACCCACATCTAGAATTTTATGATACATCCAAAAAACTCACACATAGTCTATTATTCTGTCTATCAACTCCTATGGTTTATATCGGTGAATTATGGTGATTTTTAATGTTTGAAATCCTTTGACATCCGATCTTTGAGTTGTTGTTTGTGGAATAAATGGAAAGGGTTCTGTTATCCATTTTGATGTTGGATATCCATGTGTTGTATTGTTTATAACCATATATCAGATTTTTTATAGAAAAATATATGGGTTCAGATTTCTGTTGATGATATATTCATGTATTTTCATAATGGAGCTATAGGAAAATTATTTAGATTCATGTTCTTACTGGATTCATTACATTATTCATATTAATGTAAGTGGATTATCTCACACTATACCATTATTTAACATGATTTCATGACATTTTCAAAATCATGTTTATGTTTTATTGTAATTAATTTGGGGAATTCATTAGAAAACTGACAGTGATGTCATGTAAAAAGGGTGGAATTTGAATAATGGGATTTTGGGAAATAAATGTTCTCTTGTAATTTTTGGAATAAATTTGTGGTTTGAATTCATTATTATGTAGGATATGTGATTTTTCTAAGTACCAACATCAAATAATAATAATTTTAGATTGTTAATGCAATAATGATCCACCATAAAAAATTATTATCTTGGGAGGAATTATGGTTGGATGTACCACTATAAAGTTGGTCACAAAGTGAAATCATGGTGACATGATGACTAACCACTCTCATGTATAGGTAGGTCCATGGTACTATGAACTTAATGGGTGGGTTAGTGTGAAATGGATTAATTATTCCAATGTAAATGAAATGGTTTTAATATATTTATTCATGAATTTATATTATATGGGATCATTTTATGGAATGGACTGATTTGGTTATTTGTTTCTCTCTATTTTTTATAAAATAGACTCGCATTTTCTTATCTTAGTACCATGTTATGTGATGCCTTCTAAAAAATCCTACTAGTTTTTACATACACCAACTCCTTGTTCACTTTTGTATATTTTCATATTTTATCTTCTTAGTCACATGGGATGGCCATGTTTTTTCACTTCCACAGTCATGGTCCTGGATATCCTAGATTGGAGTTTGAAATTTGATAATGGGAGTGTTAGAAACTTGGAATTGGACTATCCCACTTTGGGGTATATGTATTAAAACATTCAGTATTATCCTTATAATTTTACATTATTTTCCTACTATGCTCCAATTATTTTATTTATTTGTATTATATTGAGTTATGTGGTTTATTCTAAGGCATGACATTGCCTATTAGGGATTTTTTGTTCTCTTGATATAATGTGAGTTCATCATGGAAGATCCCAACCTCGATATCTTCTGATTCCCTTGGAATTTAATACCAACCATAGGATTCTTATAGATTTCAAAAAAGGCTAGTGACCCTTCCCCTCTTCTTATACCAAATAGTTGGTCTAGGGTGCTATATATTGTATAAATTTGATCGGTCCATGATTTTCATATTGAACTAATTTTTTTCATTCCTTATGTTTGGTCGGTAGCAATGAGATAACACTTTTGAAACATGAAATGTTTATTAGAAGATAAAGTAGTTATCCTTTTTAAATAAAATCATGTTACTATTGTAGTTTGGGTATAAAAGTGTTATAAAACTCTTCTAGGGGTGTCTTTTTCTAATCATTGTGGGATTAGATAATGAGTGTTAAAAACCACGAATTATGATATTTCTTCCCAAAAAAATTTAATTATTCATATACTATTCAAATGATTTCTGGAAAAAAAAATCATTATATTTGAAATGAATGTTTTATTATTCATCGATAATGGCAATGAATATTATTTATGTTTTTTTGGAATTTATTCAAGCCTTCATTTATGAAAGATAAATAGTATAAATGGAGTATTCGTATGAATATAATAAATGGAAGAAAAGAACATGCAATCGAAAATAACACAATGAATCTTTTGAAAATGTTGTTTCACCTGGACCACACGCAAACGAGAATCTTGTTTAGAGTAATGTGAATGAATTTTATGTTTTTGAGAGAAAAAATTGAATTGATGATTAAATGAAAGTGGAACATTTTCCATAATTTATGAATAAGAATCCACCTATGTTTAGAGGTGATTTTGAACCTAAAAAGATATGTGTGGCCATTCCAAATTATTATAATCATTGAATTTCATAGTACCCTAATAGAGCTATATATTATGTTAGAAAACTATATTTTGGAAACTATTTCCCTCCAATAGTGGGATATAGATAACCAAGATATAATAGACTAAGGAAGTATGTTGGAGGAAATTAGGTAATTTTTAAACATAACATTATACCCCACAATTTTAAAATAGAATGAACATTATATTTCCACAAATTAATGTAAGAAAAACATTATGTGAATGAATATTCTCCACTGTTAATGAACATGGATTGATTCAACTAGGAGGTAACTTCTAGTGAATCCTTGACAGAGTGAATCATTTATTAATGATTACGACTAGAGAATTAGTCCATGAAAGTAATTCCTTATATCATAGATTATACAAATATGGTTAATTGGGAAGTAGTAGATGAAGACAATCATACTTGAAATTATGTGGGAGTTAGTATGATTATCCCCATTTGGGTATACTTTAACTATATTTAAGGAAATAATATAAAAAGGGAACTATATTCCCATGAAGGAAGAACACTCCAAACATAGAAAACTAAATCAGTTATTTTTTCACCAATATTATATATCAAACCTAGATTTTATTAGTTAAGGTCATTAATGAAGAAGTGGAACGAATGTACTTCACAACCAATGAATTTCCACCACTATAGAAAGATATGACACATAAAGAATTATTTTCAATGTAACAACACAAAAATTTATTAATTAAATTCCTATTAATATATTTAAATAAACTATTTTGTAAAATGGTTATATAAAACATATGAAATTCCATAGTGTTTTTTTAATTTTAAAATATCATTAAGAATCGTTTATGTGGCAAATAAAACCACTGAAGAGTGATCACATAATTAGTATAAATATAGGTGTTTAACAAATACAGTTATCTAAGACAAAAGAATTGATGGAATCATCCAATAGAATTGGCCCATACAAAGAACATGTTTCAATGATCAAAAAGGAGGAAGCATCACTGGTGTTCTCTCTTGACAAAGCCTAAGCCTTGCTTCAACACGTTATGCTTGAATGGAATCACCTATGGGAGAAGTGGAATTTAATAGATATTATCACTCGAGAGATGTTATCTAAGCCTCCCCAAGAGTTTGTTAACATAACACAACTTACCCTTAGGTCTTGTGTGGGTGTTATAAGGGGTTATAAAAAAAGATCATATCACTATAATTATTTTAATTAGTTTTTTATATAATACATAATATACATTAATTTTATTATTGTTACTTTGCAAATGGTTTTTAAAGAACATATAATTCATTTAGTTAATAGTCAATTAATAAATATATTTTAATGAGTTAGATTATTTTTTAATTAAACAATAAATACAAAAAATATTATTAATAAATTGCTTTTTATTAAATATAAATGATCGAATAATTTTTTATGAATACATTGTTAATTTTTATTATTGTTTGAATGTTTTTTTTCAAAACCTATGACTTTTTTATAAATGCCAGTTTTTATATTAATAGAAAATTTAACATATTTAGAAAATTATTTAGATAAAATTAATATCATTTTTGGATTTAGGAATTCAATATTATATAACGGTGAATTTTTCAAAATTTTCTGAGATAGTCAAATTTTTGGGTAAAAAATAAATAATGTTTAAATGTATAATATGTTTTTTGATATCATAATGGCCCAATAGTGATTTAATAAAATACTATAGAATGTATTTCCGGAAAATATATGTTTTATCTTTAAAATAAAATGATTTTATATTTTTTTGATTAATTTTATGGTGCCATAGTGGACCCTCAAAGACATATAAAATATTTTTACATTCTAAAATGATTTCATTGAGAGTGTGACTCACCTCCACACAACTAAGCCAAATATTTTAATATTTTCTTCCATTTTCCTTATAAAAAAAATGTTTTCCACTAACCTTTTGAAAAAAAATGGTCAAGAACCATTTTTTGGTTTGTGGGTTTGATTTATTTAATGTGTAATGTCCAAAACTTAAATAATAATGAATTCACTCGACTTTCTTATATAAACCCACTAAATCTCCCATTACTCTTAACTTAAACCATTTGGATCTCAACCAACCCATTCCATTATACCTCCATAATCCTCCCAAGGCTCCCCAATCTCCAAATAAGCCTTTTTAAAGCCCCTCACATGCCTTTGGAATCACACTTCCAAGCAAGGGATTCCTCTCCACCTATTTGAATTCAAGCACCTTCTTTGAGAGTAGTTCTATTAATTTCAATTTATTGCAATGAAATTCGTTTTTAATCATTAAATTACTGTAAATATGAATTTATTTAACTGAATTATCATTTCTAAATCCTCATTTGGACCCATACCTATGCTTATACGATGATGAAATTCTGTAAGGGATCCTCAATTTCCTTATATCCTTATTTATGTCCATGTTTCCTATATTACTATTTCAATTTATATAGAATTAAAAATGTTGGGGTATGATTTCAAACTACCCCTATGAATCCCTTATTATTTTTTAATGATTATATACCCCTTTATCTCTCTTTAATTCTTCCCATGTCCAACCATTACCTTTCTGAAATTTAGTAAGGGATTTTACTCCCAAAATTTCCATTAATTAAATTCATTTATATTATGCATATGAATTATATTATATATGTTGGTACATGTATATGTATGACCCCCTTACTTTCAATATTATGTATATATGATTATAGTACCCTTTATAAATCATCCACCATTTTTTTTAATTCATATGTCATGCTTTTATGCTACCGAAATTTTACCGTGATTTTCCAAGCCGAAGTCATTATGTAGTGAATACCTTGCCCATTTACCTATAAAGGGTTCTAAAATTTGTTAAAAATAACTTATTTAATATATATTTTCATGTATTAATTCCACATTCCTTTATCGTGTAATAAATGGTTATGTTTAATGAATCCATGATGTATGATCAATGTCGAACACTTATGCATGAAATGATATTTTTAAGAAGGGTGTGCCCTAATTACACTGAAATGTATTAAGTAAAGAATAGTATAATGATAGGTAATGGGAAATGAATGTTTAATCAAGATAATTCATGTTCAATGGTGGTTTAATCATCCTCCATGTTTAGTGATCCTTGTATCATGCTAATATCATAGTAAATGTAGTTTTCACATTTTTCATGTTATGATAACACTACTATATCATGCATTTATATTCATGTATCTCTTTGGATCCATTGATATCCCTATTTGAAAACAGTTTTGGTATTATTCATTTCATTCCCAATTTAATCCCTTATTGGGCTTTATAGCTCACCCTTTTCTTATGTATTTTCTCAGGTTATGTCATGCAATGTTAAGTACAAAGGAATGTAGTGGTCATGTAAATGAAATTTTTAATAATGATATTATATTTTATGTCTTAAGTTATCTTGTAATGTTATTAACTTCCAAATACATTATACCTATCTATCCTTAGAGTTTTCATAAGTTCAATTTTATATAATAAATCATTATTAATTGTAAAATAATGAGCGTGGTTCTATAGGTCATATTAGAGGATAGGTTTAGTTAATTTTGGGATTAGGATTAGAAAACCATTGTGAAAGCCTTAGGTATAAGACTATGTATAATAATAAAATCCATAATTTTGTTTGAGTATAGATTAAAAGGTTTAACAAGAAAAAACATCTTTATCTGGATATAAATGAGTAGAGGTTGCTCTGGCACATATATATCATTGGGTAAAACTCAAAAAAACCGCTTTGAGCTAGGGTCCAATGGGAACAAGTGCATGGCAATGGGCCATGCTACAATCTGGGTTATGAAACTCCGAGGGGGAATGATTTTGTAAATTCATAAGCATAGTATGAACCATTATTATGGGAATAAAAAATATCCCTTAAAAATATATGTTGGGATGTAGATCATGGATTAAATTTATTGAAGCCTATAAATAAATAAGTTAAGGAAATAAACGTAATTAATAAGTTATCCATTTTTGTCTTCGGATTACCCTTTATGTTTTCCCCTAACATTCATTTAATTATAGCCAATGGATAGTAATAGGAGGACTCATGCAAAAAATCGATGTGATGACAGTGTGATGACTGTTCTAAGGGGATTCCCATTTCGTTGGGACCAGGAATCACAAACTGTGTCACGATACTCTCTCAGTTAACTAACTTTTTGAAAAAAAATGTGGATCAAGAGGATCACCCCCCCCCCAAGAAAGAACAAGAAATAATGGACATATTCCTGAGATGAAGTACTACTAATTTTAATGGACCATCAGATCCCTCAATCACCGAAAAATGGATTGACTACATTGAAAAGATATTCTCAATCCCTAAATGTTACGAAAAATAGGTGTGTCTTTGGGGTTCTTATCATATGGTCGGTAAAGCTGATTAATTGTGGGAATTGATTAAAAATAAGAATACTGAGGAAGAGATAGAGGAATTAGAATGGAAGTATTTCCAGATGATGTTTTTCAACAAATATTTACCTCTCACCATCCACCATAAGATGGAAAGGGACTCCCTTTACCTCATGATTGAAGAAGAATAATCTATTACAGCGTACAAGGAGAAAATCACCATGATTTCATGATACACCTCCATCTTTTTTTGATACCCCTGAATGAATGGTTGAACACTTATTTAGTGGGATAAAACCAATCCTATAGAAGTACATAGAGATCTATGACTTCTATATCTATGAGGAAATTGTCAGATGTTCCCATAAAGTATAAATGGAGATCACCAAATTCTAAGGGTATCATGGGGATATGAATTGGAAAGTGGGCTCTAATTCTGTTAGTCTAATGTATAAATCCAATGGTGCTAAGAAAATACATCACCCACTAGCCCAAGGAGTTGAAAGAAGCACCCCAAAAATTGCCTGAAGGCGTTGAAGAAATGCATTAGTTCTGGAAGAGAAGGTCATCTAGCCATTAAATGAAGTCATGGAAATTCGCCTATCGAGATAGAGGGGAGAAACACTTCATTAAACACTAATCACATTGTTTATTACATCAACTTCAAAGATCCATGAAACTATGCCAACCAGTTCCCTAAGCCATGGGTTTTCAGATGCAACCAACAACCTCCAAGGTAGCAAGGTTGTGCTTTTTCCATCAATACCTCCGAAGAAAATCTAGACAACAATGTGGTGACATGAATGATAATTATTCTTTCAAGAATAGTGAATTTAATATTTGATTCTAGTTCTATGCATTATTTTATATCACAAAATTTTAGTAGAACAATCCCAACACCACAATAAATAATGGAAGTAAAGATGTTGATGATAACGGAAAATGGGGAAATCATTCCATCTCATTAATATAACTCCTCCTGTATCACAGTTTGTGGATCGAAATTCCTGATAAACCTCATCATACTCCCTCTAGGGGAATTTGGTTCAATTTTTGGCATGGGTTGGACTTCCCAATATAGATCCAATATAAATTTCATTGAGAGGGAATTCACACTCCATATGGAGAATCGGCCACCAATTATGTAAAAGTGTAACGAGGAGGATGAATCTTCTTTACCACCATCATCTCAAATGTTGATATTACTTCCATATAATCATGTGTATATTTCTTAAATGATGGATTATAAAGAAGAAACCATCCTAAAAGACATTCCCATTGTGAGGGAATTTGCGGAAGTGTTTCCCAAGGCATTTCTTGGTATTCCTCCTAGAAGAGAAGTTGAATTCTCAATTGATCTTTTCATAGGGCTTTGAAAATATCCAAGACTCCATTTATAATGGATCTTGTAGATCATTAGGTTCTAAAGAAACAACTATAGGAGAATATGGATAAAGGGTTTATATGCCCATGTTGTTCACCAAGGGGTGAACCAATCCTATTCATTAAGAAAAAGTATTTGTCAATACACCATTGCATTGAATATCGTGAGCTAAAAAAAATCTAGAAAAAGAAAAAGTTTCCTCTCCAACAAATTGATGACTTATTCGATCAGCTATCTGGATCATAATACTACTCCATGGAAGATCTACGGTCTGGATATTACCATGAAATCATGAATGAGGATATCCCCAAGGTTACTTTTAATTCAAGGTACGAGCAATATGAAATCAATGTAATGGCTTTTGGACTCAATAATGCTGAAATAATCTTCACGGACCATATGAATATATTCTTTAGATATTACCTCATCAAATTTGAGGTAATATTTATAGAGTAAATAATAAGATAATCCATTATCTAGAAGAAGCATAAATAGAATCTAAGCACTATAATAGATACCATGTGAAAGGATAAGCTTATGAAAAGTACAAATGGTGAGAGTTTTGGATGAATGAGGTCTAATTCTAGGATCATATCTTGTCAATAAATGGGATATATATGGATCAATTCAAGAAAATTTCAATTGAGTTATGTCTCATTCCAACATCATTGAAATATATTCATAGCATCCCGGGGTTAGTGGGATGTTTTCACCAATTTGTGAGAAATTTCTCACAATTTTCCAACCCTCTTAGAATGCTAACACAGAGGTAGTCCTGTTTTCTGGAGCAATGAATGAAAGTATAGCTTCAAGGAGTTGAAAATAAGGATTATCACTACACTCATGCCAACACTACCCAAAAGTGGTTAACCCTTTCTGGAATTCAGTGATGCTTCGAAGATGGGACACAATTGTGTGTTGATGCAAAATGAAAAATTCAATGCCTATTTATCAAGGCAATTGAATGTTCAAGACATAAACAATCCAACACATGATCTGGAGTTGGCTATAGTAATATTTTTTTTGAAAATTTGGTGACATTACCACTTCTATGAGAAGTGTGAAATATATACAGATCACAAAATCTTATAGTATATATTCACACATAATGAGATGAATATGCACCAACGAAGATGGATACATCAGATAAAAGACTATGACTACTCATTCCATTAAAAAACAATGAAGGGGAACAAGGTGGAGGATGCTCTAAGTAGAAAGGACCCAACAATTCTATCATTGATGAAAATTGAAAATGATCCAATATTCCTAGATTTGATGAATATGGACATGAGAATTATAAAGAAGGTAACATCATCAATCCTTTCACAAATTATTGCTCAATATTATATTTTGGAAAGGGTTAAGGATGATCAAAAGGATGGTGTGGGAATTCAGAAGAAAGTGGATAATATCATAAAAAGGTAATCCCCATATTTCAATGTTAATGAAGAAGGAATTTTTAGATTTGTTTCAAGACTATATGTTACACCTTGTTCACAGTTAAATAATGATCTTTTGGATGATGGAAATAGTTTGAATTTCTCTATTCACCCAGGAAACACAATGATGTATTGAGATATACAAGTGAATTATTGTTGGGATAACATGAAGAATGATATCGCTAAGTATACATAAATGTTCCTAGTATTTTATCATGTGAGGGATGAGTGGCCAAAGTCAAAGGGGATGATGCAACCCTTACCTATACCAGAATGGTAAAGGGTGAACATAATCCAGGACATTATCACTGGTCATCCGAATACATACAATGAAGACAATTCTATATGGGATGTTTTGGATCATTTTACAAAGACTTCACACTTCATTACAAATAAGGAGGATTTCTCATTAGATCAACTAGCGTGGATGTACATTAGAGAAGTGGTGTGGATTCATAGTAAACCTCTATCGATTGTATCCTATCGAGATCATAGATTCACATATATGTTATGGAACAGTCTTCAAAACACTATGAATACTGAGCCGAACTTTAGTACAGCTTATCATTCTCAAACTGATGAACTATCCCTGTGGACTATCTAAACCCATGAGGATATATTGAGATAATTCTCAATCGAAATCATAGAAGGATGGGATAGACATATTCCTCTGCATTAGTTATCTTATAATAATACTTTCCAGATAAGCAACCAAATGGATATATATGAATCCAATAATGTGAATAGGTGAATTAAATATGTATGTTGGGATGAAGTTGGTGAGAAAAAACACATAGGTCTTGAAATGGTCAAAGAAATAATTGATAAGTATTAGACCATCCAGCTACACATTAAATTTTCCTAGAGTCGACAAAAGAGCTATGCAGATAATCATCGACAGGATGCATAGTTTGATTTTATAGAAATGGTATTCCTCAGCATATCACCATGGAAGAGTGTTATGATATTTTGTAATAAGGTACATCTTAGTCCAAAATACATCATCCCGGTTGAGATGCTTCATCGCATTGAAGTAGTGGCATATCTACTATATCTCCCACCAAAACAATCTCAAGTACATAATGTATTCCATGTATCACTCTTGAAGAAGTACATACCTGACCCAATTCATGTACTCAATCCAGATGTGGTACTATTGGAAAATGACCTATCCTTTAAAGAGAAGCTGGTAATGATCTAAGATCATAATGAAAAAGGTCGATGAAAAAAGAAAATTCCCCTCATAAAGGTGTTGTAGAGAAACCAAAATAGTGAAGAAGCAATGTGGGAATTAGAGGAAGTGATGAAGTAAAGATACCCTCATATGTTTAGTGTGGTAGAAGACAATTTTAGGGGTGAAATTTCATAAGGGAGTATCATTCTAATGACACAAACATTTATTAATGAAAATTCATCTTGATCTAATTAAATGTCTAATTATGTAAAATATTTATATTAAACCTATCCAAATCCTTTGTTTTGTGTTTTTGGATTTTAAAATACCAGTTAGATTTGTTACCATAGATAATATAGCTATTGAATATTGATCAGATGATTAGTTTAAATACAAGGCTTTAAAATTTCCAATTTACGTCGACAAAAGAGGAGATGGACTCATCCTATGGAACTTCACCATACAAAACCTATTTTTTGGAGCTCAGAATGGAGGTAGAGTCACCAGGCTTCGGTCATAACAAATCCCAAGCCGAGCTTCAACACATTCATCTTGAACAGAATCTCTTATGGGGGAATTGGATGTTAATATAGATTACCACCCGAGCGTTGTTATCTGAGCCACCCCAAGAGTCTGTAACATGCACAAACCATACTCTTAGGTCTTATATGGTTGTTATAAGGGGTTATGTAACATGAAACGTGCAATAGGATTATGTTCATTAGTTTTGTATAGAATAAATAATATATATTCATTTTATTCAATTTAATTTGTTAATGGTTTTTAAAGAACACATAGTATTTTTACTTAATATTATATTAAGAAATCTATTTTAATGAATTAATGGATTTTTGAATTAAAATATATTTTCATAAAATATTATTTCTAAATTTATTTTTATTAAATATAAATGATTGAATGATTTTTAATGAATACAATGTTAATTTTTATTAAGGTTTGAAAGTTTTTTTTGTCAAAACCCATGAATTTTTTATAAATGTATGTTTTTATTTGAAAAGTAAAAACCCAAAAATTTAGAAAATAATTAAATATAATAAATATCATTTCGGGATTCAGAAAATTGAAATTATTTAATGGTGAATTTTTTATAATTTTTTGATGAAGTCACCTTTTTGGGAAAAAATTAATAACTTTTTAAATATTTAATGATTTTTATGAAATCATAATGACCCAATAGTGATGCAATAAAATAATATAAAATGGTTGCTCGACCAATATATTTTTTATCATCAAAATAATATGATTATAAATTTTTTTATTATCTTTATGGTGCCTTAGTGGACCCTCCAAAACATATAAAATATTTGAACTTTTTAAAATGATTTCCTTGAGAGTGTGACACACCACCGCATAAGAAAGACTAATATTTTAATATGTTAGGCTATTGGAATTATATAATATTATTTTACAATACCCTTTGGAAAAAACCATTTACAAAACCAGTGGATTGGTTTGTGGTATTGATTATTATAATATGTAGTGTCGAAAAGCTAAATAATAAATAATTATCTATCTTTTCCTATATAAACCCACTCAATCTCCCATTCCAGTTCACTCATAACATTTGAAGCTCTATAAACCCCTCCCTTCCACTCTAGATTCATCCCAATGTTCCCCATGATTAAAATAATCATCTCTCAAGCCTCTCCCACTCCTTTGGGATCACACTTCCTTGTAAGAGATTCCTCTCCTTTTTGTATTCAAGCACTTTCTTTGAGAGTAGTTCCATTAATTTAAATTTCAGCCATTTAAATTAGTTTTTATTCATTATCGTATTATAATATTGATGTTATTTTATTTAGGGTCCATTTATCATCCATCATTTGGACCCTTACTTAAGCTGTTACTGTGCCGAAATTTAGTAAGGGATCCTCACTTTTCTCTAATATTTATAACCAAATTTCCTTATATAGTTATACCCTTTTATTTTCAATTAAAAATATTAGGTTATGATATCAGAACTCGCCTATAATTCTCTCCTTATGTTTGAATTATTAGAGACCCATTAATCTCTCTTTAAGGCCTCCCATGTACACCAGTTACCATTCCGAAATTCCATACGGAATTTTTCTCTCCTCATTTACATTCAAGAAATTATTGCATATTATGTATCTAAATTCCCATTAATATGTTGGGACATGTATGTATATAACCCCCTTATATGTACATTTCATGTACATATGATGAGATACCCATTTCATTCTCATCAAACATTTTTATGAATTATTATTTCAGGTTGTTATGTTGTTGAAATTGTACTGTGGTTTTCCAAGCCAAAGTTATTGTGTAGTGAATACCATGCCCATTTATCTATCATGGTTATTCACCATTATGAAAATTTACATATTGATTATATAGTTTAATTTTTTAATTCCAAATTCCTATATTGTGGAATAAATTGTGATATTTATTGACTCCATGTTGTATGATCTATGTGGAACACTTATGCATGAAATGAAATGATTAAGAATGGTGAGCCTTTATAGCGCTCCAATGCATTGGGTAAGGAATAGTATCATTATATATAAAGTAAAATAAGGGATTACTCATTCTAATTCGAGTGCACCGAGGATTTACTGATGATCCATGTGCCATGAGCCTTGGCTCACGCTAAAATGTTGTTATATCTTGTTTCCACATTTCCATGTTCTGATAGGCATGCAATATCAAGCCTTTATGTTCATGTTTCTCTTATGCTCCATTGATATCCATATTTCATAACCTGTATTTTATTCTTATTTTTATTCCTTGTTTACTCCATTAATGAGATTATATCTCACCATTTTCTTATGAATGTCCTCAGGTTAACCCATGCAATTCTAAATATGAAGTATTGTTGTGGTCGTCTAAAAGATGTATTCAATAGAGATGTAGTATTTTATGTCTTAAGTTCTCATGTGATGTTCCTAATATCACAATACACTATAACACTCAATATATGGAATTATATTACGTTAATTTTATGTAATAAATCATTTTTTATTGTGTAATAAAGAGCAGAGTTGGTATAGTCAAATGCATCGTATATCATTGGGTGGAACATGATCGAGACAGATTAAGCCTTAACATAATTGGATGAAACATCCCCATTCAACTAGTTCACGTCCACATATATATATAAACCATTATGTTTACAAGAACACTTCCTTAGTTCAGTATCACCTCATTATGGATGTATGATCTATCCTACAATATCTATGTGACCACTTCGTGCCGAAGATCATGATTTTGTGATAAAGAGATTATGTCCCTCTGGAGTGAGAGGTACCATTATTTTTAACTCCACTCTTATGAATGTATTATTTGATTTGGTATCATTTCATTATTTCATTTATTTTTCATTTGTTAAAAAATTGGAATTCCACATTGAAATGATTTATCATTTCATGAATATGAAGACACACCTTAGATAGTAATAGTGATGAAGATTAAAATTCCCAAAACATTTCAATTCCATTTTCACAGTGCACTTTATCTTGGATTTTATAGTCCTAGATTTGTATGTATTTTATTTGATCATTGGTATAGACTAGATGGATGGGTCTAAAGACCATATATTCTACAATTATCAGTAGCTTATTTTTATTTCCTCATATGAATCTATGCGTGTATTCAAGGGACATTGGGGGATAGAAGAAGGTAGATCAGAACATTTTGTGAAAGTAGATAGAGGAAACCCAGGAGAGTAATGGGAAATAACCAACGAAGTTATTATAGAAACAGAGAATGATATTCATCTAAATTTAGTAGATTAATACAAGTCATTTTTAAAATATAATTCATCAGGTCACCACATGATTGGAATATTAAATTTACTATAAACCTACTCTTTTAAATAAGTATTCTTTATATACTATATTATATAATTGATTTATTAGTGTTAGTTGATCTAATTAATTCTATTGAAGATTATGAATAAAAATGATTTATCTGACCCAGTACATTGCCTTGGTCAGCACTAATTTAGTTCATAATGACGGTAGATGGTACTCTAGTGTTATGTGATGATTACCATAAATTGAATCAATCTATAAAAAATTTATTATCCTCTTCTTTAGATTTATGGAATGATTAACTATTTTACGGGTTCCATGTGGTTACCAATAATTTATCTACACTTAATATATAATCATAACATATTTAGATGATAAAACCTTAGGAAACTATATTCTGGAATGAACCAATAGTTTTTAGGGATTTTATGAACCACTTCATCCATACATACCGTAATTAATTTGTTTTTTTATTTATAAAATACATTTTTTGTTATTTTGAAAGTAGGAATTACCCTAAGTATTACATGGAAGTTGTAATGAGTACATTGATAGAACATAATTTGAATTATATTTTTTCTATGGGAGACTTATTCTTAGATTAATATTGTTTCCTCAGGCATTTAATTTATGAAGAAGTACTATCTATTAATTCTAGAAATATGGATGTTGTATGAACCTATGTTTTTAGACTGTACGACATTTAGAGGAAATTTGAATATGCAAAAGTATTGGCCTAGATTAATTTAAAACTGAGCTTCAGAATGACGTTAAATGAGTTGTAACCCTTTAAAAGAGATGTACTAAGTCATGGATGAGGGCTCAAGAGCCTTGTAGAGTTTCTCAAGGAGTTTCTGGACCATTGGTATGGGAAAGGGTAGTTTTTTTAAAAGACCTACGATGGAGGAATGGTTTTTTCATGGTCAGAAAAAAATGAGGCCTATTGGTGGAAATCATGGAGATTATTTCTAGGGACAAATAAATTTTCATGGTCCTATCTATCACGACCCGTCCCAGTGAGGCCCGAGCCGCAACTCCCTAATCCTGCCTCCAATAGGCCAGGGGGCTGGTGACTTGCATCGAGTAGAAATATTACTAACATGGGAGACATTGCGTATAAACCTGTACACATTCACACACATCTACATGACCTCAAAGCCGAAAAAGTAAAAACTATTAAAAGGAAATGCATGCATACACTAAAATCCCAACCAACAGATTACGACAGTAAAGTAAAGTAACGTAAGTGTAAAACCCTGGGCCAAAAGTACAAGACCACCAAAAGATAGTCTACAAAAAAGTCCAACCTGTAAATAAATGTACTGGGAATGCAATCCGTAGCCGTATGAACACTGCTCGGCTTACCTGATCTCACTGAGTAGCATCCGGTCCTTGTCCACCTAGAATCCTATCAAAGGCTCGCTCGTCTGCACAAGACACTACACGTGTGGGAAAATCCCGTGAAAGGGTGGGTATAACAATACCCATTAGGTCACCCTGAAACCACAAAGGAAATACAACAAGGGAAGATACCACAAAATAAAGATACAGTCATCTCTACACAGTATATGTTTACAGAACATATATCTAGAATATCCAGATATACTCATACACAATCGACTATAGAAAAACCACTACTAAGATCCTGCTCGAAGATTCCACTAAGCTCGTAACAGGGAGAACACACTCTTAAGTCTGTAGAGAGTGATACAAAGTACTCGTTCCGGGAGAACAAACTCCACAAGTACATGAGAATATGACACTCAGATGAGGATCACATCTAATTTCCATGGGGTGATTCCGAAAACCTAGTCTGAACTACTCCACACAGTAGAGGATCCACGCCTAGGTAAAGTTGTTAACGTCGATACCATGAACTCTACCTAGGGTACAAGGAATGAATAGAAGATCGGGCTCCGAGTCTAAAAGAGGGGATTCCAAAAACTATATTCAGTAATTCCTGCTGAAGGGATCATACTCCTGTATGTAGGAAATGGTACCAGAAACCTTTAGGAGAAAGACCAAGGGGACGAACCGTAAGGAAACTAGGCCAAGTCACAGAAAGAAACTGGCTCAATCAGTGAAAAATAGGTTACATGGCATGTAGTATAGTTACACGTCTCGTTCCTTGACCCTAGGTACTGCCGGTGTAACGACCTGTGTCATCCGTCCAAGTTGTGTAAAACTTAACTACATGGCGTGTAGTAAAATCACACACCATTTTCCTTGACTCTGGGTACTGCCCGTGTAAATGGCAAGTGTCTGGAATCAAATTCATGTAGGAGAGAATATACATGGCATGTAAGTCAAAGCACATGCCATGTCCTATCAACTGGGAAACACCCGTGTACCCCGGTCGTATGCCCATACCCGATGTCCGTCTGTATTTCCTACCCGTGTACCAGTACACGGGGTATCCCGTGTATCTGGCTGAGTCTGGCCAGGGAAGGGTATACACGTCGTGTCCTTGCCCGTGTACCCAACCCATGTCTATGTACTCTCGGAGTACACGCCAGGTGTCCCACCGATGAACAGACGTCAGTTATCCCATACTACACGCCGTGTACTTGGGAAATTTCCAGAAGCATCGTCTTCCTCCTCAAAGCTCGACCTATTCTCTGAATCGTGTTCCTCAAGTCCGTTTTCCATGAAACCCAAGTAGCCGGTTTGTTTCATCATCCTAACACTGAATTCGGGTGTTTCGGCCCTTCAATCAGCTCGAAAAACAACATATGATCTTTCGACGAAAAATGCCAAAAAATTCATATCTCTCGATCCGCTCAGAATCGTCTGCTGGAATATTCTTCGCAGCTCCAGACCATCCTCCAATGTTTGGATATACAATCTCGGATCATTGTCCCAACAAACAAATCCACAACGATCAATTCCCTCCAAGAACGCGTAGAACGCACATGAAGAACGTGTAGAAACCTGGGAAGAAAATCACAAAAATCGAGAGGGATGAACCTCGATCTATGTTCTCGTCGATATTAGTTCGTCACCATTAGAAGGTTGAATGAAACCAAATTTACTCCAACAATCGCATCCCCAAAATCCCCGCAAAATCCCATCAAGCAAAATATGATTGATCTGCGGGTAATCTGTTTTTGGATTAGTCTGCGTTCTTCGCAGTAATCAGGAATGGGGATTGAATCTAAATCCAAATATCCTACCTGGATCTGTGGCATTTGATGGCGAAGATCCTGCAGTTGTGTTGTCATCACCGGCAAAATTCATCAAGAACATCGTCGCCAAGTTGGGGGTTTCCTCCAGAGCTTTTCCCAGAGCCTCCAGGAGTATTAGGGTTATGAGGTCTGTAACCCTGGACCCCTATGCTAATATCTTTTTAAAAAATATAAGAGATATTTTTCAGAACAATATTTAATTAAATATTTTATTATGGTTACGTCCAAAAACCATATTTCACCACTGACCTGCGGCGACCGATGTTAGGCCACGCCTACGGTGAAATCCCTGTTCTGAACATAACAGTGCCCTCAGATTTCTGATCCGAGCACCCGTTCAAGAGTTATTCCACTTTTTCAGGAAATCCACACGCGCACATAATTTAATTATTTAATTAAATTCAAACACTTTTTCCAGGCTCACCGGGCCTCCGAAATTCATGCTGTCTCAAAGCATGCTCTCGAAATAATTCCCACATAATATTAGAACAACACATTATAAAAATCTGAGACATTACATCAAACCCACCATAGAGATTTTACGTCACCAAAAATCCAAAACAAAGGCTAACTAAAAAGATGTGGGTACTGCACATGAATCTGAGCCTCACGCTCCCACGTGCTCTCCTGGAGATCCTCATGCTACCACTGAAAACGCACAAAAGGAATATCTCACCCATGAAGTATCTTCTCCTGTCGATCCTCGATCTTCACTAGGTACTCCACAAAGGTCGCTCCATAATCGATGTCCAGCTCTCCCCTGACGATAACATGTGATGGATAATGAACCTACCTTTGTAGCTGCGACACATGGAAGACGTTGTGTACCTGGTCCATCTGAGGAGGTAGATCCAAGCGATACACCACCTCGCCAAATCTACTGAGAATCTAAAAAGGGACGATGAACTTCGGAGATAGCTTGCTGCCTCATCCAAATCGTCGCAATCCCTGTCGAGGTGAGACCCGAAGGAACACATGGTCTCACTCCCCGAACACAAAGGGCCTTCATCTCATATTGGAATAAGACTTCTCCCATCTCCGTACAGTCTTAATCTGCTCTTGGATGACTTGCACCTTCTTTGTAGTAGCTCGCACCATATATGGGCCCATGGGTGCTGACTCGCCTGGGTCAGTCCAGCATAGTGGGGACCTGTAAGGTCGCCCGTACAAAGCCTCAAATGGTGCCATAACAATAGTGGAATGATAACTATTGTTATAAGAAAATTCCACCAGTGGTAGGTGATCCTCCCAGCTACAACTGAAGTCAAGTATGCCAGCTCGTAGCATATCCTCCAGAATCTAGATGGTCCACTCCGTTTGGCCATTAGTCTGAGGATGAAACGATGTGATCAAGTGTAACTGAGTCCCAAAAGCATCATGAAATCCCTTCCACAATATGGATGTGAAATGAGCATCACGATATGAGACGATCATGGATGGCACTCCATGAAGTCGAACTATCTCCTGCACGTAGAGGCATCCCAAGATATCTACCAAACTCTACTCCCGTATGGCTAGGAAGTGGGCCGACTTGGTGTGTCGGTCAATGATCACCCCGATGGTACCATGTCCCTTGGACGTACGTGGAAAACCCGTCATGAAGTCCCTGGATATCCCGTCCCACATCCACTCTGGCACCTCAAGGTGTTGAGTCAATCTTGGTGGCACCTGGTGCTCAGCCTTTACATGTTGACAAGTAAGGCACCAAGAAACAAACTCTTCCACCATCTTCTTCATTCATGGCCACCAGAACTGAGGTCGGATATCCCGATACATCTTTTCCATGCCTAGATGCACAGCCAACGGAGATGTATAGAACTCCCTTAGAAACTCCTCCTACAACATCACTAGTACTATTGTGCACCCTCTAAAAAGAAAAACGTGCTCCCCACCTTTTGAATATCCATCGGAAGCATCACCTGCGGATATCTGAGCACGTAGAGTCTCACAGCTAGCATCCTCGTGGTTCGCTTCCCTGACTCGCTGTAATAGTGGAGGGGTAAAAACCATCGAATGATGGTAGGATCTCTCATCTATATCCATGAAGGATAATTTAAAAGAGGCCAACTACCTCGTCGCCTCATCCAGCAACTGCGAACTGGATTTCCTAATGATAGCATCTTCCACAATGTTCCCCTTCCATGGATTTTAAATGTTCTCAATGTTGTATTCCTGGAGGAACTCAAGCCATCACCACTGTCTCAAATTTAGATCCTTCTGAGAAAAGATATATCTGATACTCTTGTGATCATAGTAGATGGTAAACCGCAAGCCCATCATGTAGTGTTGTCACATCTTTAACATGAAGACTACCACTTCCAACTCAAGATCATGGGTCCTGTAGTTCTGCTCGTGTGGCCTCAACTATCATAAGCCATAGGCAATGACCACATTCCTCTGCACCAGGACACAACAAAGCATGGTTCCTAATGCATCGCAGAACACCACGTACTCGACACCCTCATCTGATAATCTCATGATCAGGGCGCTCATCATACTTTGTTAGAACTGCTGAAAACCCTGCTTGCATCTCTTTGTCCATACGAAAGGCTACCCATTTCAGGTCGAAGCTGTCATTGGTGCTGAAATCCTCGAGAAATCGAGAATGAATCTCTGATAGTATCCTACCAACCCAAGGAAACTCTACAGCTACATCACATTTCGGGGTGGCCCCCATTCTAACACTGCCTCTACCTTTGCTGGGTTCACTGCTACACCATCTTCTGAGATAATGAGTCCCTGAAAGTGGACCTCATGAATCCAGAACTGACACTTTGAGAGTTTCCTGTAAAATGAGTGCTCTCGAAGTTTGTCCAGAACCATATATAGGGGCCTCACGCGCTCCCCCTCGGACGTAGAGTACACAAGGATATCATTGATGAAGGCCACCACAAAACAATCTAGATAGGGCTGAATGATCTGGTTTATGAGTCCCATAAACACTTCGGGGGCGTTCGTCATGCCGACGGGCATCACCAAGTACCCATAGTGACCATAGAGACATCTGTAATCCATCTTCTGAATATCCTCATCCCGTACTCGCAACTGGTGATAGCCTGATCGTAGACCAACCTTCGAGAACCATCGTGCCCCTCATATCTAGTCGAAGAAGTCATCGATCCTCGGTAGTGGATACTGGTTCTTCGAGATCACCTAATTCAAGCACCGGTAATACACACACAACCTCGATATTCCGTTGGCCTTTTGGGAAAACAACACTAGGGCCGCCCAGGGTGAAACACACGGTGTCACAAAGCCCTTCTTATATATGTCTTCCAACTGCACCATCAGCTCACGGTGCTATGCCAGAGCCATTGGATATGTTGTTGCTAATATCAGTGTCATCTCGGGTTGCAACTCAATGCAGAAATATACCTCACAATGGGGATGTAGTCCGGGGAAATCCTCTAGAATGATGACCTCGTACTCAGCCACTACAGCTGGAAACTGGAAACTCGTGACATCTGCTGCACCAAGGGATAGTCTATCCAACTGATATGAAATCATCAATACCTTCTTACGCACGAGTCCATCCTACGTTGTCTGGTTCTTCTTTTCACTGATGAAGGAGAACCTTGTTCCATCACTGCGGACACACCGAACCCTTCGTCTAAAATACTCAATCTGAGTAAGAACTGTGGATAGACAATCCATACCAAGAATGTCATCATAAGGCCTCGACGCCACCACCAAGAGGATCCAACCGAAACTCTTGCCTCCAAGGGCCAGGTCACACTACCTGCAAAGATGTGTGATCTCTTAATCTTCCCCAGTCGGAGTTTCTAAGCGTAAGGGTCGAGTCAACGTCTCAATTGGAATATCAAGGTCTCAAACAAGTTATGAAGCTAGAAAATAATGACTAGCGCATGTGTCTATCAGTATGTTTTCCAAACTAGAAAAGAAACAGATTTTACCTCTAATTATTCCGGGAGTACCTGGGTCATAAGCCTCTTCTACATGCAGCTATCCCTACCTCTGTCCACCAACTCCCTAAGCCTGGGGTGGACCACTTGGGGGTGGTAGTGACAAAATGTCAAAATTCTGACCACCTCCATCTTCTCTCCCAACTCCTCCACCACGTTTGATCCACATGGATCTATCTGCTTCACACGTTACCTCTTACTCAATGGTCTATCAACTGCTCCCATGTTAGTAGTATGGAATATCAGATAATCTAGAGTGAGATGTCCCATGCCATCACGTGAGTAGCATCACCTCTCTTGAGGCTATCTGTATGTGCCCTGTGAACTTTGTATGAAAGATCCCCTATCCTGGATTCTCTTTTGAAAACGTCTCCCACGCCTAGATCCCTGATGTCGGCTCCCTGACGCCGAGGTCTTTGCTCCATCTCACTCACTGGTGACAATTTCTGGTTTTCTTTGCTCTTCTAGGAAGCTCTCGACCACCAATGACTGCTCGATCCCCCCCCCATAATATGTAGGAATTCTCATAGGGACGATGCTAGCTCGTATTTCTCTACGCAAGCCCCGCTCATAAGTCCAAGCTCTAATGTACTGATCTCTGACCATATCCATTGAGTACTATGGGAGGTCGGTAAACCTCGATGAATAGTCAGCCACTGTCATGGTTCCCTACTAGAGATGAAGAATCTCGTGTATACTTACTTCACTGAGGGTAACCGGTGAAAACTCCCCTCTGAAGAGATGCTAAAACTCTGACCATGCATGAGTCACCTCGTTGTGGGTCCAGATAACCGAAATCCATCATCGCCCTATCGAGCACTACCGAAGGATCACAGCTAGGATCATCATCTGGTCTGCTGGTGTCCTGACCAAACGGAAGACTCTTTCCACTGCCTCAAGCCAGTCCTCTACTGCATGAGGGTCAGGCTCGCCTCGAAACATAAGGGGTCTCTATCTCTGAAACCCGTGTAGTGCGCTCAGCCTGCTCTCCTCCTCTACTGGTACAGTAGCCACTAAACACTGCTCCACATGTGGTGGAATAACTAGCACACCACCAGAAGGTAAAACTAGGGGATATGGTCCCTAAATCAAATCTTCATCACTTATGGGGTCATCATCGTGATCGAGCTATGGATACTACCTGGTGCGCATCGCGGAGGCATCCTGTAAAGAAAACAAGATGTATCTCAGTCGGTGAACATATATGGAGAGCTGACTTAAGAAGGACATGGAAACCACAACTCATTCCTATATGATGCATGTATCATTATTCCCCCCTGCAACTAGTGTTCTCATGTTCCGAGTCAAAAATCAAGTTATCAGAGTCCTGGTGTATGGATACGTCGGCCGCCCGCACCAGCACTGTGCTCCCTGGCCTGAAAGCCGAACTCGAAAGACATAACACTGTTGCCCTAAATCTACTCACAGACTCTTGGTCCTAAGGTAGAACCAACCACCTATGATATCACATTGTCACGACCCATCCTAGTGGGGCCCGAGCCACAACTCCCCAAGCCCGACTCCAATAGGCCAGGGGCTGGTGACTAGCACCGAGTAGGCATATCACTAACATGGGAGGCATTTCCAATAAACCAACACACACACACACATATCCAATCCCACAAAGGTGAAAAAGTAAAAACTACTAAAAGTAAATTCATGAATACACTAATATCTCAACCAAAGGTGTACGATAGGAAAGTAAAGTATAGTAAGTGTAAATCCCAGGTCCAAAAGTACATCCCACCAAAAGAGAGTCTGCAAAAAAGCCCAACCTGTACAGAAAGGTAATGGGACTGAAATCCATAGCCATAGGAACACACCTCAGCCTGCCTAATCTCACTGAGCACTGTCCGGTCCTGGTCCACATAGAATCCTGTCAAAGGCTTGCTCGTCTGCACAAGACACGACACGTGCGGGCAAATCCCGTGTAGGGTAAGTATAACAATACCAAGTAGGAAACCCCAAAACCACAAAGGAAATACAACACAGGAAGATACCACAAAGTAAAGATACATTCATCTCTACACAGTATATGTTTACAGAACATATAACAAGAATATCCAGATATACTCATACACAATCGACTACCGTGAAACCACCACTAAGATCTAGCTCAAAGATTCCACTATGCTCGTAATGGGGAGAACACACTCCTAAGTCTGAAGAGAGGGATAATAAGTACTCGTTATGGGAGAACACACTCTACAAGTACTTCATAATATGATGCTAAGATGAGGATCACAACCAATAACCATGGGGTGATTCCAACAACTCAGTCTGAACTAATCTGGTAGATAGAGGATTAACACCCGGGTAAAGTTACTCACGTCGATACCAAGAACTATAACTAGGGTAAAATGAATGAATAGGGGATCCGACCCCAAATATCATAGAGGGAATTCAAACAAAACTATTCCAGAAGTCCTGCTGAAGGGATCATACTCCTGTATGTAGGAAAAGATTCTGGAAACCTTTAGGAGAAAGCCCAAGGGGACGAACCCTAAGGAAACTAGTCCACGTCACAGAAGGAAACTGTCTCAATCCATGAAAAACAGGTTACAAGTCATGTAGTATGGTTACACTCCATGTTCCTTGACCTCGGTTACTGCCCGTGTAACAGCCCGTGTCATCCGTCCAACCTGTGTAAAACATAACTACAAGGTGTGTAGTAAGATCACACGCCATGTTCCTTATCTCCGGGTACAACCTGTGTAAATGGCCCATGTCTAGAATCAAAGTCATGTGGGAATGAATATACACGATGTGTCAGTCAAAGAACACATTGTGTCCTATCAACTGGGAAACACCCGTGTACCCTGACCGTATGCCTATACACGGTGTCCGTCCGTGTTTCCGACCCGTGTACCAGTACATGGGGTATCTCGTGTATCTTGTTGGGTCTAGGTGGGGAAGGGTATACATACTGTGTCCTTGGCTGTGTACTGATCCCATGTCCGTGTACTCACAGAGTACACGCCAGGCGGACCGCCGACGATCACACGCCATGTAGCCCATACTACATGTTGTGTAGTCGAGAAATTTCCAGAAGCGTCGTCTTCCTCCTCGCGCCTCGGCTAATTCCATGGATCATGTTTCTCTAGTCCATTTGCGGAGATACTCAAGGCTCTGGTTCATTTCATCATCATAACACTGAATTTGGGTGTTTCGGACCTTCAATCGGCTCGACAAACAATATATGATCTTCCGACAAAAAACTCCCAAAATTTCATATCTCTCGATCCGCTCCGAATCGTCCGCCGAAATCTTAATCATAGATCTGGACCATCATCCCGAGGTTGGATCTACAATCTCATATCATTGCACCAACAAACGAATGTGCAACAATCTATTCCCACCACGAATGCATAGAACGCACATGAAGAACACGTAGAAATTGGGGATGAAATGCACAACAATCGAGAGGGAAAAACCATGATCGAAATTCGTGTCGATATTGGTTCATCACCATTAGAAGGTTTAATGAAACCAAATTTACTCCGAGAATCAAATCCTTAAAAGACCCACAAAATCCCATCCTGTAAAATACTATTGATCTGTAGTCTAATCTGTTCGCGGATTAGTCCACGTTCATCATAGGAATCATGAACGGGGAAGGAAACCAAAACCAAACATCCTACCTGGATCTGAGACATTGGTTGGTGATGATCCGGTCGCAGCGTCGTCGTCGCCAGTGAAATTCATCAAGAACGTCGTCGCCATGTTGGGGGTTTCCTCCAGAGATTTTCCTAGAGCCTCCAGGGGTTTCGGGGTTATGAGGTCTGTAACCCTGGACCCCTGCACAAATCTCTATTGAAAAAATATAAGAGATATTTTTTGCAACAAGATTTAATAAAATATTTTAATAAAATATTTAATTACAGTTACATCCAAAAACCAGATTTCACCACTGACCTGCACAGGCTGATGTTAGGCCTCACCTATGGTGAAATCGATATTCTGAACGCCACGGTTCCCTCGGATTTTTTATCCGAGAACCCATTCAGGTTTTCTTATAATTTTTTAGGAAAACCACAAACGCGCGTAATTCAATTAAATTCAATCATTTTTTCTAGGCTCACCTGGCCTCCGAACTGCACACCGTCTCAAATCGTGGTCTCAAAATAATTCCAACATAATATTAGAACAAAACATGGAAAAATCCAAGACATTACATTATCATGGTTATGATAAATATGTGGGAAAACCGTGTGAATGGAGTTTCATAAAAAGAGGGGTTCCACGTTTTTAGTGCATGATTTTCCAGTCGTTCGACATAAACTGTACAGAGCGTACTATTTTAAAAAAATGGATTCATTTTGAATTAAATTAATATGAAAATAAAATGAAAAATCTTACTCTCTCCCACCTCTATCCTCATACACGATGCTCTAAAGCCCGAGGTCTACCCCCTTAGACATGAAAAACCATCAATTTCCCTCCTCTAATTCATGTTTTCTGGCTAGATTTCTCTATGATTACTATTCGAATCACCAAGGTAGAGATTTTCCTCCATACTCCTCCTTGTTTACAGAAATTTTTCAATCTATTCGTCACTCAATGAAGTTCATAAAAGACCCTTAGGATAGTGTTTAATCAGAGTGTTAGTATTCTTATGGATCTCGATAGTGAAAAGGGAGTCTATAATCCTATACATCAATGTTCCAACAAACGCCTCTCAAGGATAGGTGGTTCGAGTTGTTTCAGTTTGCTAGAATCAATTTGAAGTTAGGGTATCATTCATTATCCTTTGTTTCTTAGTTTATATTTGGGATTTTGAGTTTTATGATTATGTGATATTTTAATTATGGTGTTTTTTCTTTACTACTTTAATATTGACACCCAAGTGTTTTTATAGCTTGTTGGATCATCCTTTAGGTAGATTCGAGTCACCAATGTCTAAGGCGACAAAATTTCATGTTCTTAGGTAAGTAAATATGTATATATGGGTTCCCCATTACGTGTATAATCATCCATGGTATTAATCATGCATGTTATGGGGTAGGGGTTCCCATGCATATATTTGAAAATGCATACACATGCGACTGTAGACAAATATATTGATATAAGAATATGTACAATGATTCCCTTGCATATGCTTATGCCCATGAAGGTGTGTGCACAAATACTATGTGTATTATAATGTATTCGAATGTAGGTATTCTTAGTGGGAGAGAGTCATGCATTAGTTAGAAAGCTTCAGGAGCCTATGTGGATGGCTTGGTTCCACTTGGATGTAGGGTCCCGACCGTGGTTTTTATTTAAGAAAGTAATAGTTGTTTATTTAGTGATTCTTCATTAGTTGAATTGTTATTATATAATGAACTAAATATGGAGTGAAATGATTTTTTAAGAACAAATTCAATTTTTTATAATAAAATAACCCCAATGGAGGTTCAATACCTCTATGAAAAAAATGTTTTGAGTAGGCTGTAATGTTTTCATGGATTGATGATTGTGGTTTTCATTTTTATTTCCATATTAGAGGAAGCTTTTTTGTTAGGGGAATATGGTTTCTTATCTATGAGATGTATTGCATCCTTTTCATGATAATTTACTTGAGTTAAATTGTTCTAATATTCTATATAGGGAAATATGGGTGGGTAAACCTATGTGGTATGCATGAGGGTAACAATTTAATTTAGTGGGAATTCTCAATATGTTGGCTGAAGTGGTTTAAAGGGTTAAATAATCAACAATAGAAAATGGATAAACGAGTAGGTAAACTCATAGTATGTTTTAAAATATGAAACGTCAACATGAGAGGGTATGCACGTTAGAAGACATGTGATGGTAAATGGTAAATCGTGATATATGGGTGGGTATACCCATATATATTTTTTAATGGGAACGAAACCCGTGAGTGGTATAATAATGTTGTGTGTGTTATATGTGATTGGGTATACTAACTAGGAGAATTTATATGGTTATAAGTATGGGTATACCCATATGTTTGTTTTTAATACCATGTCTATAATTGTGAAAAATCGGTGGGTAAGCCCATTGTTTATATGGAATGGAATTGTTAAATGGATTACATGAGTTATTATACTCATATGTAAAGGATATAGTGGTTTATATGAGTGGATATAATAAGATCTTTAGATTTGATAAAAGTTTTAAAATGAATGAATAATTTTGATAGATGCCTTGGACTACTCTCCATGGGTATGGAACATGGTAGTGGATGCAATGGTAAGATTATGCCCCTTGGGTATTGATTCCATGGGATTCCAATAGCCTTGTTACCCTGTGGATATGTCTTTCTTGGACTCACATAAGACATATTAGTACACATGCTCTTTGGAATCCAACCAGTGCCTTGACAGAGTTTCCATAGGGATTCCCATGGGACTTGATGTGGATTCCTTGGATGAGATCAATGGATCCTACCCTTCATGCCCTATATTTCTTATATGGATTCCTTGGAAGCGTTCCTTACATCCAGACCTTCAAAGTGTACATTTCAATATACAGTAAGAATGTGAGGTATGTGATATGATCGAATATATAGCTTGGCTATAGTAAATTGAGATATTTGGTTATACATCAAGGTTGTGATGGTATTATATGTTCTAATGTATGTGGAGGTAATGACTTTTGTTTATTTCTTCACTCTATTTAGCTTCCTTGTTAAAGAGATTCACAATATTGTATAGAGAGCCTTGTGGGGATATGTTTGTATACCATTTTAGCAGTTTACATTCCATGGTATTTTATTAGATGTATTTATTGCTTATGTATTTACTTTCACATTGCCTGTCACATTTTTTATATATTGGTGGGACAGACTCCTTGGTGTCCACCCTACTGGGAAGTTACCTCACACACTTCTCATGTATTATTGGTACCCGAGTATACTTTTATTTTTTAGGGTTCTAGACTAATGATTATATTATTTACTATTGTCCCTAGAAGTTAAGAAGAAAGGAACATGTTGGAGCTCAGGATGCTCGAGGATATCACCCTTGTAGATTTGGGACATTTCTTAATTTATTCACTGAGATGTAAATGATGTGTATTTGTTTTCTACATTTGTATATTGTATCATCAATTTTATGCATGCATTGTATAAACTGTCATGGGAAATTTTCTATATTTTGTAGATATTTTAATTGTCTTCTTCTGTTTAATTATTGCTTGATTATTATTTAATTTTTGTAGTGTTTTGATATCTATTACCCTTTTACACTCTATATAAGAGGGAATAGTCTCTGCAATAACTACATCTACACCTTTGATTCTAGTTAATAGCCTTTTGCATATGACGAGATGCGCTTGAGGTCATGTGATGGCCAGTCGGGAAACCTTTTTAGTGGTATATTGGATCATGAAATTATAATGTGGTATTATAGGATGTTTTTCATGGTCTTACTATTTATTTCTAGTAATTATTATTGTGGAAATGTTTCGGCACTTGGTAGATATCCATTCATGGCATTGATCATCCCATGTATGGGAATGAACTATGTGGCCAAGGTTTGTATTTACTATTTATTACTGTTTTCTATTGATGTTGATGTGATTTCACCTTGGGTGAATATTTTATTTTCCTTGCCATATGGAGTTACAAAATATTAGTAAATTTTCCCTGGGCCAAAATGGAAAGGAATTGAAAATACATACATCATATTAGGCACTTAGAAACTCACATGCCATGCGTATATTCCATGACATGTAGATGCATTATTAGGTTCCCTCCTAAGTATGATTATGAACCTTTAATGAGAAAATTATTATTTTGTACCTGTTGAGGTAGTCATTTATAAATCTCTCTTGAATAACATGTTTATACATTATTCCACGATTCAATGTTATGAAAATTCATATTTTACTTCTTATGATAAACTTTTGTTGATTTTTTTGATATGTGAAAATGGTATCATGAGACAAAATTTATTTGTTCAGAATAAGTTAGGACCAATTTTATTTATAAGGTTTGTGGGTGACTTATAACTAGATAAAGGGTAACCCATTTATTTAATCTATTCAAAATTAGCAACTAATTTTAAATGATAAATGGTTTTGGTTGTGATTAATGGGGGTAACAATTTTGTTTGCGAGGTGTATGAAAAATTCATGAATTTGGAAATGAAATCCCATTTTAAATGTAAATGCCTGATTTATTTTAAATGGGTTAATCTGAATTCTGTTTTGTTTTGAACTTAATTAAAATATTTTGGGATCCAAATTCTAGTGCTAAGGTGTATGGGTGCCTTATAGATTGGTAGAGGGCCTCCCACGTGAATGAGCCATTGCATAACCATAGTGTTTTTTTGGAAGATTTCGAAATGTAAAAAATGTTTATTTGTTTTGTGAAATGGTCATTAATTCTAAAATTCACAATTGGACCAAAGTAGGTTAGTTGGGGAATCTTTTTATTAATTGAACTATTATGGGGTTGCATTTTGAAGAACCTTGGTTGAATAAATGGGAACCTTAGATGACTCATTTTGGTTAAAAGGAATTTAGATTCAATATTAATTGTTTATGATGGAATGGATTTCAATGTTAAAGGATTAAAGAGGTAGTCTATTATAACATTCATGTTTCCCCTATGTAATTGTTAAAAAAAGTGATTTTTTTTAATGGTACATGAGGTTTTGTTAAAATTCATTCAACTGTTTTATGGTTGAAATGAATTAATGAATGGATTTAAATTCGAACATGACGTGGTGTCCTTTTTTGAAGCCTCATGGAGGAGTAGTTTTACACATTTCTTGTGGAATTAATTGAATATAGAAACATGATCATTATTCTTATGTTGTACTTTTTAGCATCTTCTTAAATGGAAAAGGAACTTTTGAGCCTAGTGAATTTTTTTAAAGAACTAGGGGTAGGGTTGATTTTTATCCTTCATATAGGGATTGCACATGATAATTAGGAACCTTAGATCTTGAGATTCCTTTATTCCATTTTTTGTTTTTTGGGATTGGTTCCTTTTGGGCATTGTTGTCCCTAGTAATACATTTGGGTTTCAAATAAACACCATTTATCAGAGGGGTTTCAGGGTACCTTGACTCTTATTATTGGAATAAGCATTGAGGATTCTTGGTTCATCAGGTTAGAAATGCCTCTGCCATGGTCAGCTGCTTGGGGGTCATGTGAACCTCTATTTTCTTTTGTGATGATGATCTTGGTTTGAAATCATTGTAGTCTGATTGGTACGCTTGGGAAATGGGTTTTTCACGCTACTTAAGAGAATGTTTTCGAATATGGGTTTTTTGAAATGCTGGTTCATTTTATTTTGTCTTTCATACCAATTTTTGATGTGGTTATCATAGTTCATGTAACGTCACATGTGCATTTATTATGTTACAGAGCTATCACACCAGTGAGAAGCTGGTCTTTCCTTTCGATAACATGGTTAGTCCTAAGGCTGGTGGTGTCTCATTGGTACTTGTGTATGTTTCTGTGAATGCATGGAAGCAAAAAATTGATGATGTTGGTGGTATGTGAAATTGTTTAAAAACTACATTAGAATGGGAATAGATTTTGAGGTATGCTTTGTAATAACATGAATGCCTTGGGTGGTATAAGAATCGGGGTTCAATTTATGATGTATCAATAGGTGAAGCAGAGTTGTTGCAAATCGTTGACCAGTAGTGGTTTGACTAATATTTTTGGTTTACTCTTAGTGTACTCTAATAAATTATATTAGCATTTCCTCTATCTTGATGTCATATGAAGTGAACTATGAGAGCATTGGGTTTACACAATGCTAATGTTTAAAATCTACAAGGTTGTTTCATGATCTCTTTATGTGTTATACATGGGATGTGCAGTTCGTTGGAAATTACCCTAACATGTATCTGAGACTGTTTTTCTCATAAAAAAGATTATAGACTCTAATAGTCTAGTTTTGGGTTAATTATTTACTCCCGCCGAGTCATGATGGTTTTAAAATAGCTTTGTGATGACTTGTTATGGGAATGCCACCTAATGTCACGTACGTACTTTAGCGTATGTGCTTGTGTTAATAGGTGAATTCCTTGGGGAGAAAGACATTGTAGTTCGGGTGGGATGCATCATCCATTTAAGTCAGGCATCGTCGATGATGCTCAGCCTAATGTGACTTGGTTTTTTCCTTTCAGGTTTATTGTGTGTGGTTGGCAATTAAAATGGTTCAATGAAAAATTGCTAGTCTAAGGGAGAGTGTGGGTTTGTGGGTCAACGATGTATTTTGAGGGAAGAATGTGCGGCCAGATTCTGTTGGTTATTTGATTTTAGACTGTTTCCTACTATGAGGTATCTGTTATGATCTTGGATGTAATTGGGTTCACCTAGTTTATGAAATCATGTGAGAAGTGTTGTTAGGATTTTTAGGTTGTATCTTTTTTAGAAAACCTTAATGTGATGGATCCATTATTTGGACTTGGCCATTAAATTATTATACCTTGGTGAAAATAAAAAATGGGTGTTTGGATAATGAAATAACACTGTGGTTGTGTCTGTGGTTGAGTGGGCTCGATTTTGTTCCGGTTTGCTATTTGGGTTAGAGTTTGATCATTGGAGTTGGTTTTATTGACTTGTGAGCCTTGGCCTATAGATTCTTGAGGCATGTTTGGTGTTTTTAAACAAAAAATTATCATTTTAATGAAACATATGAAATATTTGGGTTATATTATATTTTCTTAGATCCCAAAGAATTATTAGGATGAGTAGTTTTAATGTGGAATGATAGTAAGAACATGTGTTTTTGGACCAGAAGGATTTTCGAGGGAGTTTGAATTTCCATATTTACTGGATAATATGAATATAAATTAGTTATTTGAAATGATGTTCCACTAGTTGGAACATTTTATATATATATTGTAAGACTTGTGTGACGGCCCAAGAACCATCTCTGGTAGCTTGAGGTGTTTTGGGCGCACTAGACTGGGGAACTGATGGGTTTTTAATATACATGTACTGGGTGTACGGTCTGTCAAACATTCTAACATGTTTCAGGAAATAATACAGATTATTTTTGGGGTAAAAAGGATTTATCATGATCTTTGTATGGTTATTCTAATATTTCAGGACAAACTATTCGAATTTTGTTTTTAAACAATGTGGTGTCGCACGGTTGGCACACGATTTTCTATACCGTGTGACTTAAATCCTGTGCAATTTAATTAATAAGAAATGGTTTTATTTTAAATTAAATTATAAAAAAATAAAACCTAAAATATAACTCACCCTCACCCTTATCCTCAAATATGACACATAGATGCCCGAGGGCTCCCCCTTCGATGCACTACCTCTTATATGGCCCTCCTCCGATTCTCATTTTCGGACCTGATTTCTCAACGGGTTCTCTATGAATCTCCAAGTTAGATATCCGTATCTCTTCTCCTATTTGTTTCTAGATATTTCATAGATATTAATCACCTTAAATAGTTCATATAGAACCATATGGTTGGGTTTTAATCCATTTTTTGGTGTTCATTCGGTTAAAGGTGGTGCAAAGGGCCTCTCCAGACCTGTTGGTCTGTGTTCCAATAACCGCTGATAAAGGCGAGGTAGTTTGGGAGATTTTGGTCTGCCAACATCGATTTGAGGTATGGTATTCCAAAATTCTTTTTTTATTAGTTTATATTTAGCTATTTTGAGGTTTATGATAATTTGGTATTTTATTTGTGTTGTATAGGTCCTTACTACTTTAATTTTGAGACCCTATTGTTGTTTCAACATGATGGATCATCCTTGACATGGATTCGAGTCTTAAGAGTCTAAGGAGACTAACTTTCTTTTGTATAGATAATTAAATTGGTAAATATTTTTTCCCATGTTACATGTATAATTATACATGGCAGTGATTTTACATGTATGGGGATGGGTGTTCCATTGTATATATATGAAAATGCATATGTAGGTGAGTGTAGATGGGTATATGCATATAAGAAAATGAATAACGATCCCCTTGTACATTCTCATAACCATGTGGGTGAGTGTATAGTTTCTAGGTTTCCATTCATGTATGTGATGGTGTGTATGCATATTGGGGGTGCATAAGCATTTAGATAGAAAGCATCAAGAGCTGAAGTGGATATATTGGATCCAATTTTAGGTAGGGTCACATCCCTTGAATTTATTTAATAATTCATTAAATTTTAATTTAATGATATATTTATTAATTGAATTAATAATCTGGAATGAACTAATACATGGTGATAAATGATTTTTTAAGAACAAAATCTTGTTTTTATATGAAACCACCTCTAAAAGTGGTGTGTTACATTCAATATAAAGTTATAGAAAGTAGACTGTTATATTTTTTTAGCATGATGATTGTGGTTTTTCATATGAATTCCTAGGTAGAGGAAGCTATTGTGTTAAGGTAATATGGTGTCTAATCTAGGATATGTATTTCCTTTCATTTAATGATGACACACTTGAGTTAAATGGTACTAATAAACTAAATACGGGATATATGGGTGAGTAAAACAATGATGTATGCTTGAAGTTAATTGGTTAATAGATTGGCAATAATAAACAGGTTATCATGAGTTATTTAAAGGGATAAATTAAAAACAATAGAAAATGGATAAATGAGTACATAAACTCATAGGATGTTTTCAAATATGAAATGTTAACTTGAGAGGGTATGCTCATTAGCTGACTTGTGATGATAAATTTTATATGGTTAAATATGGGTGGGTATACCCATATATCTTGTTTAGTGGGAGTAGATCCCATGAGTGGTAAATAAAATTTTTTCTATTTTATGTGATTGGGTATACTCACCATGGTAATTGATATGGTTATAAGGTTAGGTATACCATTACGGTTATATTAAAAGTATGGTTTGGAAATTTAATGAATGTGTGGAAACCCCCATGGTTTATATGGAATGGAATTCTTAAATGGATTATATGAGTGGGAATACTCATACGTAAATGATTTCGTGGTTTATATGAGTGGGTATACTCATATGTTTTAATTTCATATATATATTTAAATGATTGAATGGTTTGATAGATTTGTGGACTGCTATCTCTGGTTCTGGAATGTGGTAGTGGATGCCTTGGGTTGATTACGCCCATGGGTTCTTGAATTTTTCGGATGCCTTGGGCATTGCAACCCCATGTATTTGGCAGTCTTAGACACATGTAGGATATATCGGTACACATTCTCCTAGGACTCCAACCAGTGGCTAGACCGAGTTTCCACTAGGGCGCCCACGGGACACAATGATGATGCCTTGGAAGAGATCCTTGGATCTGATTATTCATGGTCTACATTTCATTATATGGCACGACTATGAGGTTTGTGATATGATCGAATATACGGTTTGGATATGGTAAATTATTATATGTGGTTATATGGTAAATCCCAATGATATGATATGTTTGGATGTATGGTGCAGCCTTGTTATATTTCTATTTGTGCATTGTTTATACTTTTCATATTAAAGGAGAATGAATATGATGTGATGCGATCCTTGTGGGGATATGTTTGTATAATTATTTATCAGTTTACATGAGATAGGAATTTCATTCTAGTATTGTAATGGCCCGGACCTCTCCGGTCCATTACTTTGTGAAATGTTGGTGTTGGAGGTGTTCTGGGAGGTCAAGAGGACTTATCCCCAACACTTTGCCAATTTTCCAGTTCTGTGAACAGTGTTTCCAGTTTTATGAACAGTAACAGATCGGTCTCACAGATTGATCTGACAGATCGGTTTCACAGATCGGTGTGACAGATCGGTTTCACAGATCGGTCTGACAGATCGGTTTCACAGATCGGTGTGACAGATCGGTTTCACAGATCGGTCTGACAGATCGGTTTCACATATCAGTGTGACAGATCGGTTTCACAGATCGGTCTGACAGATCGGTTTCATAGATCGGTGTGACAGATCGGTTTCACAGATCGATCTGACAGATCGGTTTCACAGATCGGTGTGATAGATCAGTTTCACAGATCGGTGTGACTGATCGGTTTCACAGATCGGTCTGACAGATCGGTTTCACAGATCGGTGTGACAGATCAGTTTCACAGATCAGTTTCACAGATCAGTGTGATAGATCAGTTTCACAGATCAGTTTCACGGATCGGTGTGACAGATCAGTTTCACAGATCGGTTTCACAGATCGGTTTCATGTACAGTAACGGTGGGTGAACAGTGTTTCCAGACTCCTACAGTTTTTCCCCTTTTGACGTTTCTTTTGACGTAAAATACATTTAAAGCCTTATTTTTAAGGGCTCTTAAGGCCAATTCAAATTCCATAAATCCTATATTAATTATTCCTAATGCTTGGAATGTTTTACTTGGTCAAACCGCGTGGGTTAATGCGATCCGTTTTTAATGGAGAATTAACCGGATCTTAAACCGCCACCTCTTTAAATCTTAAAAAGGGATGAGATATCCTTCTCCCTTGTTCTTTCCCATTGTTCTCAACTAAGAGGCTCTAGAACCTTTCAATCCTTTCCGTAGGAGTTGCACAATCAATCTTTACTCCTAGGATTGGTTCTTCTTTGTTTTGATGCAACCAAGCTGTGTCGATCATTCTTCCACATAAGTTGTCACGAGGGGAGGATCGTGACCTGTTGTGTGGATAAAGAACGTGAGGAACTGTTTGAGGTAGGGGATTCATGGCTTCTCTAATTGTGTATGTGAAATCGTAGAATTAGCATGATTTATTCCTTTGGATCACAATGAAATTGACCTAGTTAAATACTTGAACCGGATTAAGAGAATTGGTTGATCGCATGTTGTTGCTTTATACCGTGATAACGGTTTGCCTCATGTTTTCCTAGATATAGTGATATCTATGTTTCTTTGATTCGTTGTTCGTTCATGATAGAAATTGATAACGAACGTAAAGCCGGAATTAATTATTAATTAATTGGCTAAAGATAAAGAGGCATGTAAATAAATCTAGTTATTGTCGTTGTTGTAGTTGTTCTAATTTGAGGATAATCAAATCAGGGAAGTAAGCATGGTTATTTAATTGTGATAGCTTACTGATTAGGTATCCATGATTGGAACCTGTGAATAACAAATCTGTTAATTCAATATGGATTAGAGAACAGATTATGTGCGAATTTCTAAAAGGGTTCTGAGTTACCCTCTTATTTGTTAAAGGGCCGAGATCCCATTTTGTGATGTTTGTTTTTCCTTCCGCTTGTGCTGTGATGTGAGCCTGGATGGCTGTTGTGATATGCAGAGTCATGGAGACTTGTGGTTGTGGCAGCGGATGACGCCTAGTGTGGAGAGATGCATCGGTTTATGCATATGGGTGTCGGGGAGGACACCAAGGGTGATGGTATGAGATGAATGTGATGGTTTGATGTTGGTGGTTTGGTTTGGTTGTTTATCTGCTTTACTTTTCCCCACTGCTCAAGGCAGTTGGTCTTGCTTACCCTCTTTCCGAAGGAGGCGAAGACACGCAGGGTATGCCACGTGATTTCCGTGTTTAGCCTCTCGATGTAGGATGGGTCTATGCTCTTTCTATAGGCGGAAAAGACTCGACGGGTAGTATATATACTCACCGTGTTGAGCCTCCTTTGTGTTTAGAAGCATAGGATGTTTTTCTAGAATGCCGGGGAATGTGGAAAAGTAATTCTGTAAGGAATGTTTGATTAAATGGTGAAAATCCATGGGGATGGAGATGCTGGAATTTAAAGGTGATGTGAATCTTAAAAAGGAGCAGTTGATTTTGAAAGTGATGTCATTTCAGTTTAATGTGGAATTGTTCATTCTTAATTAATGTTTAAAGAATTAATTAATGTATAGTGGAACTGATAAATGAGAATGGAGTAATCTAATAATGCTCTTCATTGTTTGTGTGCTTATAGGATACCTAGTCTTAGAAGTAGCATCCTGGAGTTTGAAAGACGTTAGCTGCAGTTGAATCTAAGACTAGGTAATGCCCATAGTGTGGATGTGAGTTACTTATATATTATGTACTTTTTGTGTTTCTATACGCTACTCCACCCTGTCGGTAAGGGCAACTGACACCCCGGGGATTCTGAGCCCTGGGGGGGTGTTTTCCCCAACATTCTGATGGGAGGTTGAATGGATGACTACCCCCTTTGGCCCCGCTCTCTTCTCTTGGTAGATCCTTGTGCTGGTAGGCATAGTGGTTAGTTTTACCCATATATGTGTGTAGAGGGTTGTAATGGCTTGTGGTTATTTCACACACATATATTCTGGATATAGTATCCTACGGAATACTATAGGTGTAACGTGTATAGGCTGTGATGGATTGAGGAATAATACTCGACGTTTGATACACGTTATACGAGCTATGGTGGCTCCCGGAAACTAGCTGGTTACTTTGGTTGTGAGGACGGTGTGGTGCTTCGCCCAGGTGTCTGCGGGCAAGCCTTTGTGGTGCATGAGGTGCAGATTGTGGAGCTTAGCCCAGGTGTCTGCGGGCAAGCCTTTGGAGAGAGATGCACAGGACGTATGTTGTTGGGGCAAAGCTGAAAACCAGTGGGGATGTAGTAGCGGGGTACCCTTGATATTCTTTACTATATGCTATATTCTTGTATGAGTTACTTGGTGAGAGTATCCATGGTGAGGTTGGGAACATAGTATACATATTTAGGTGATGAGTTAGTTTCACTTGTTGTTCACTGGGCCTTAGCGTGCTTTCTTTACTTTTTCACGAGAGTCATGGGGAGGATCCTTCTGAGTATACTATTATACTCACCCTATGTACATATAAACTATTTTTAGGTCACTTGGAGTAGGTTGGAGATCAAGCTGGTTACTACTAGCTTGCGGTTGGAGGAGGAGCTGTTCGGGCTTGTGGTCACTGTCGTTTTACTTTCATTTGGGTAATTTTAGTTTTCCCTTTCAGTTGTAGTACTTTTTCATGACATTTCATATATGTACTTGTTTTCTTTTTTTTATATTTCAGTTCTGAGTTGGAGTTGGTTGGAGTCTATTCTATCTCTCTCTTCTGCATGTGTTCTCTTAGAGGGTAATGCCTCCCATTTGTACGTTATTATACCATCTGTGCCAGTCGCCAACCCGGGGCCTACTGGAGGCGGGACTCGGGGGTCATTATCTCCCTTCTCACATTTCCGGCCCAGGAGGGGTACACTTTGTGGGGAGGGGGTCGTGACAGAGTGGTATCAGAGGTCTGGTTGAGGGATAGGATGGAGTTTGGAGTTAGGAACAGGTGAGGATGCATGGGATGGTAGGGCAACGGTGTCATTCATGTTTAGCAAGTGGGGTAAACACTGGAGACCGGCAGAGACATAGGCGTTTAGGGCCCCCTATGATCTGTTGCATGGACCTTTAAGTTTACAATGGATACTAAACAAAGTGATACTTGTTGCAGGGTAGAGACCTAGGAAAGGATCATGCATCATTATTCTTTGCGCCTGTGTTTGAATGGGTAGACCTTGGGATAGGTAACATAAAAAAATTAATAAAACAAAATAATTAATTAATTAATGTTGAGTCTTCCATATTCCAGGCATAGGAGCTCTAACGCTTGTTATTTTAAAGGTATGGCTCCAGGTCGGTGTCCCCATCAGGTTTGCGCAGAAGGTGCCCAGCAGGCTGTTCCAGCAGATCGCCGCCGGGTAGAGGTTGACGACAATGACACTTGGAGGAAGACACTCCGATAGTTTCAGCGGCAGAGTCTACAGAAGTACGAGGGCTCCGTTTCAGATGCAGTCACAGAATACTGGTTGGAGGAGGTCGAGATAGGCTTCAGTTCGATTCGTGCTCGGAAGGAACACTGGGTGTACTTGGTTGTGACGATGCTGCTTAGAGCAGCGAGGCATTGGTGGTTCTTGTTCCTCGGTGATCGTGAGGAGTCAGCAATCTCATGGGAGGAGTTTCGAGACAGGTTTAGAGTCGAGTTGCTTTCATCGACTGCGAAGGCGTCCAGTCGCCAGGAGCTTCTTACCCTTCGACAGGGGATCTCCAGTGTTCGGGAGTTTGGAATCTGTTTCAGGAACCTTCAACGATATGCTTCAGACCTGTTACCAGATGATGAGGCCAGGGCGAGGCATTTGGAGGAGGCTTTGCGTCCAGAGATCCAGCGCCAGGTCACCCCATTTATGATGAAGACATATCATGAGGTGCTGGCGAGGGCAGAGGTTGTTGAGAGGACTTTGGATAGGACTGGATCTTCACGAGAGGGGAATCGTCAGGATTCCTCACGAAGAGGAGCTGTGGTCCGGGGTTCCCGGTTTTCCGGGCAGAAGAGTTTCCGTTCACCTGGGGGTAGGTCCCAGCCCTTCCCATCTCGTTTCTCCGGAGGCAGCAACTCTCAGGCCTATGCCAAGGGATCAGGCGCTTGTTTTTCTTGTGGTGGTCATGGTCATCAGCAATGGGAGTGCCCGACTTTTCAGAGCAGTCATCGTGCACCAGACGCTCCACTCCAGGTTCCTCCGTTGAGGCAGTTCCAGCCGAGGCAGCAGCAGCAGGTTGCACCAGCTTTAGATCACCAGAGTGTAGATGGAGCAGGAAGAGGACAGCCCCATGATGCTCCCCGTCCTCAGAGAGCAGAGCGCGGCTGTGGTGGTGGTCGTCATCAGGGTCAGAGAGGTCTTAGAGGGTGTCGTGTTCAGCTTCATGCTCTAGCGTTGCCAGCTCCAGGCGAGCCAGACGTCGCCCGAGGTACCCTTTGCTTGTTTTCTACCTTGATGTATGCCTTGTTTGATTCAAGAGAGACACACTCCTTTATATCCCCTACCCTTGTCCACCCTTTGGGACTTGATGTAGAGAGGCTTCCAGTTCCCTTGGTGTTGACTACGCCAGTTGAAGGTCGAGCAAGCTTGTTTGAAGTATGTAGAGACTGTGAGCTAGTGTTGGGGCAGCACCTCTCTTGGGGAGATTTCCTATGTTTGCGAATACAACCGTATGATGTCATTCTTGGAATGGATTGGTTTTATTCGGTGCAGGCTGTTGTGGATTGCTACAGGAAGAAGGTCGTTTTCTTTGATGAAGATGGAGAGAAAGTGGTGTTTGTTGGTGAGAGAGATCCTCGGATGAGTCATAGACGAGTTTCATCCTTATCATCCATGATGGTTGGGATGATGCTGAGTTCTTTAGAGGTTCAATAGTTGGCGTTTCCCAGGGTCATAGAAGAGTACCCTGATGTCTTTCAAGAAGAGGTTGTATCCTTACCCCCTCGACGAGAGATCGAGTTTGGGATCGAGCTACAGCCGGGAGCATCTCCTATCTCTATGTCTCCGTATAGGATGGCCCCTTTTGAGATACGAGAGCTATGTATACAGCTCGATGGTGTGTTGTAGTGTGGTTTTGTTCGGCCAAGTGTGTCACCGTGGGATACACCAGTTTTGTTTGTGAAAAAGGCTAATGGAAGTTTGCAGTTGTGCGTCGATTATCGTCGGTTAAACAAAGTGACAATAAAGAACCGCTATCCTCTCCCGCGGATTGATGACCTATTCGATCAACTAAAGGGTGCAAGTTGGTTTTCAATGATCGACTTTCGGTCAGGATATCATCAGATGCGTGTAAAGGATGAGGATATCCCGAAGACTGCTTTCCGCTGTCGTCATGGGCATTATGAGTTTGTTGTAATGCCATTCGGCGTGACAATTGCTCCAGCTGTTTTCACGGGGTTGATGAATGCTGTGTTCCGTGAATTCCTGGACAAGTTTGTTGTGGTTTTCATCGACGACATCCTTGTATACTCCACATCTGAAGAGGATCATGCATAGCATCTACGATCCGTTTTAGGAGTTCTTCGCCAACATCGGTTGTTTTGGAAGTTGTCGAAGTGTGAGTTCTAGGCTCGAGAAGTTCGTTTCCTGGGATATGTTGTGTCCCAACAGGGAGTATCTGTGGATCCTTCGAAGATTGAAGCAGTGGTGTCTTGGCCAGCCCCCAAGACCGTGTCAAAGGTGCGAAGTTTCCTTGGTCTTGCAGGCTATTACAGGAGGTTTGTGGCTAATTTCTCCCGAGTTGCGACTCCTTTGATAGCTTTGACCAGGAAGTATCAAGCGTTCATATGGACTGATCAGTGTCAGACAGCTTTCGAGTATCTATAGGAGAAGTTGGTAAGTGCTCCAGTCCATTGTCTTCCAGCGGAGGGAGTCCAGTTTGATGTTTTTTGTGATGCTTCACATCTGGGGCTAGGTTGTGTTCTCATGAAGCAGAGGTCCGTTGTTTCTTATGGGTCTCAGCAGTTGCGTCCCCATGAACGCAACTATGACACCCATGATCTTGAGTTGGAAGCCAAGGTGTTTGATCTGAAGTTGTGGAGACATTACCTCGTTGGAGAGCACTTTGTGGTTTTCACCGATCATAAGAGTTTGAGGTATGTTTTCTCCAAACGTGACTTGAACTTGAGGCAGCGTCGGTGGATGGAGTTCTTGCAGGAATACGACTTTGAAATATCATATACACCTGGAAAAGGGAATGTTGTTGTTGATTCACTAAGCCGAAAGTCGCGTAATGATGTTGTCGTGAATCTGGTGATTCCTGGAGAGTGATGGAAGAGCTATCAGCTTTGAATCTTGATATGGGAGAAGTTGGGGGAAGAGGTTGTCTTTTCCAGATGACGGTGCAGTCATCCCTGATGTAGAAGGTGGAAGAGTCTCAGTTGGGTGATCTAGATGTGGAAGTTTGGAGAGACAGAGTTGTATGTGGTGAGGCCCCTGATGGTTGGTCGGAGGATGAACAACACCGAGTGTTGTATCGTGGCAGGCTTTTTGTTCCCTTGGCGATGCACGAGACAGTTCTCTGAGAGTTCCATAGTTCACCCTTGGCGGTACATCCTGGAGTGACGAAGATGTATCGATCCTTGAGGAGTCTGTTTTGGTGGCCTGGGCTGAAGCGTACAGTTGCAGAATTTGTGTCTCGATGTTTAGTCTTCTAGAAGGTGAAAGCCGAACACCGTGTTCCTGGTGGTATTCTCCAGCACTTAGAGATTCCTTAGTGGAACTGGGAGGACATCTCAATGGAATTTGTTACAGGTTTACCTCGAGCTCCGGGAGGACATGATTCTATATGGGTGGTAGGGGATCGTTTAACTAAATCGGCCCACTTCATAGAGATCAAGGAGTTGAGCTCAGTGGATGTTTTGTCGAGGTAGTATCTGGAGGAGGTGGTGGGGCTTCACGGAGATCCTAAGACGATCATTTCTGATCGAGATCCTCGTTTTACCTCTAGGGTGTGGAGAGGTCTCCCGCATGCTATTGGCTCTCAACTGTGCCTTAGCACTGCTTTTCATCCTCAGACGGATGGTCAGATAGAGCGAACCATCCAGACTCTTGAAGACATGTTGCGCTCTTGTGTTCTTGATTTTGGAGGTTCATGGACGAAGCACTTACCCTTGGTAGAGTTCTCTTACAATAATAGTTTTCACTCTACCATCGGCATGGCGCCGTTTGAATCCTTGTATGGCCAGCCATGCCGTTCTCCGTTGTGCTGGACTGGGGTCGGAGAGTCCGCAATTCTCGGACCAGAACTAGTGCAGAATACGACAGAGATGGTTCAAGTGATTCGTGAGAGGATGAAGACAGCACAAGATCGTCAGAAATCTTATGCTGATCAAAGAAGGAGACCCTTAGAGTTTAATGTTGGGGATCATGTGTTTCTAAAGGTGACTCCCAGTCGTGGGCAGCGAAGGTTTGGTCGCGGAATTAATCTTTCTCCCCGTTTTGTTGGGCCTTTCGAGGTGTAAGCTCGTGTTGGAGGTGTGGCCTATCGAGTAGCACTTCCCCCTCTAATGAGTCGGATACATGATGTTTTCCATGTATCGCAGCTCCGTCGTTACCTTCATGATGAATCTCATGTTATCGATTGGGGAGAGATCGATATTGATGATGATGGAACCTTTGAGGAGCGACCTGTGGAGATCCAAGACCGCAAGGAGAAAGTGTTGCGTGGGCGTTCTATCCCCTTAGTTCATGTCTTGTGGCGACACGGTGGCATGGAGGAGAGTACCTGGGAGCGTGAGTCACCGATACGTGCTCAGTACCCAGAGTTGTTTAATGTTTAACTCCTTTCATGTAATGATGTTTCCTCTCTGGTTAGACCTTTCATGTTTTATTTATGTACCTTTGATGTGATGTTGTGAATGAATTGTTTGGGTATGGATTGTTTGTTCCCGGATGTTAGAGTTTTGTTCCAGCTTTCGAACAACTCATGGGGGTTTTTCCCTGAGATGTATCTTATGGGGTGGTTGTTCAGACCTCTCTTCTCTTCTGGGTTGGTTTTTAATTCTCGAGGACGAGAATGTTTTGAGAGGTATCTAATGTAATGGCCCAGACCTCTCCGGTCCATTACATTGTGAAATGTTGGTGTTGGAAGTGTTCTGGGAGGTCAAGAGAACTTATCCCCAACACTTTTCCAATTTTCCAGTTCTGTGAACAATGTTTCCAGTTTTATGAACAGTAACAGATCGGTCTCACAGATCGGTCTGACAGATCGGTTTCACAGATCGGTGTGACAGATCGGTTTCACAGATCGGTCTGACAGATCGGTTTCATAGATCGGTGTGACAGATCGGTTTCAAAGATCGGTCTGACAAATCGGTTTCACAGATCGGTGTGACAGATCGGTTTCACAGATCGGTCTGACAGATCGGTTTCACAGATCGGTGTGAAAGATCGGTTTCACAGATCGGTCTGACAGATCGGTTTCACAGATCGGTGTGACAGATCAGTTTCACAGATCGGTGTGACAGATCGATTTCACAGATCGGTCTGAAAGATCGGTTTCACAGATCGGTGTGACAGATCAGTTTCACAGATCGGTTTCACAGATTGGTGTGACAGATCAGTTTCACAGATCGGTTTCACGGATCGGTGTGACAGATCAATTTCACAGATCGGTTTCACAGATCGGTTTCACAGATCGGTTTCATGTACAGTAACGGTGGGTGAACAATGTTTCCAGACTCCTACAGTTTTGCCCCTTTTGACGTTTCTTTTGACGTAAAATACATTTAAAGCCTTATTTTTAAGGGCTCTAAAGGCCAATTCAAATTCCATAAATCCTATATTAATTATTCCTAAGTCTTGGAATGTTTTACTTGGTCAAACCGCGTGGGTTAATGCGATCCGTTTTTAATGGAGAATTAACCGGATCTTAAACCGCCACCTCGTTAAATCTAAAAAAGGGATGAGATATCATTCTCCCTTGTTCTTTCCCTTTGTTCTCAACTAAGAGGCGCTAGAACCTTTCAATCATTTCCGTAGGAGTTTCACGATCAATCTTTACTCCTAGGATTGGTTCTGCTTTGTTTTGATGCAACCAAGCTGTGTCGATCATTCTTCCACATAAGTTGTCACGAGGGGAGGATCGTGACCTGTTGTGTGGATAAAGAACGTGAGGAACTGTTTGAGGTAGGGTATTCATGGCTTCTTTAATTGTGTATGTGCAATCGTAGAATTAGCATGATTTATTCCTTTGGATCACAATGAAATTGACCTAATTAAATACTTGAACCGGATTAAAAGAAATGGTTGATCGCATGTTGTTTCTTTATACCGTGATAACGGTTTGCCTCATGATTTCCTAGATATAGTGATATCTATGTTTCTTTTATTCGTTGTTCGTTCATGATAGAAATTGATAACGAACGTAAAGCTGGAATTAATTGTTAATTAATTGGATAAAGATAAAGAGGCATGTAAATTAATCTGGTTATTGTCGTTGTTGTAGTTGTTCTAATTTGAGGAAAATAAAATTAGAAAAGTAAGCATGGTTATTTAATTGTGATAGCTTACTGATTAGGTATCCATGATTGGAACCTACGAATAACAAATCGGTTAATTCAATACGGATTAGAGAACAGATTATGTGCGAATTTCTAAAAGGGTTCTGAGTTACCCTCTTGTTTGTTAAAGGGCCGAGAGCCCATTTTGTGATGTTTGTTTTTCCTGCCGCTTGTGCTGTGATGTGAGCCTGGATGGCTGTTGTGATATGTGGAGGCATGGAGACTTGTGGTTGTGGCAGCGGATGATGGCTAGTGTGGCGAGATGCATCGGTTTATGCATATGGGTGCCGGGGAGGACACCAAGGGTGATGGTATGAGATGAATGTGATGGTTTGGTGTTAGTGGTTTGGGTTGTTTGTTTATCTGCTATACTTTTCCCCACTTCTCAAGGCAGCTGGTCTTGATTACCCTCTTTCCGAAGGAGGCGAAGACACGCGGGGTATGCCACGTGCTTTCCGTGTTTAGCCTCTCGATGGAGGATGGGTCTATGTTGTTTCTATAGGCGGCAAAGACTCGATGGGTAGTATATCAACTCACCGTGTTGAGCCTCCTTTGGGTTTAGAAGCATAGGATGTTTTTCTAGAATGCCTGGGAATGTGGAAAAGTAATTCTCTAAGGAATGTTTGATTAAATGGTGAAAATCCATGGGGATGGAGATGCTGGAATTTAAAGGTGATGTGAATCTTAAAAAGGAGCAGTTGTTTTTGAAAGTGATGTCATTTCAGTTTAATGTGGAATTGTTCATTCTTAATTAATGTTTAAAGAATTAATTAATGTACAGTGGAACTGATAAATGAGAATGGAGTAATCTAATAAAGCTCTTCATTGTTTGTGTGCTTATAGGATACCTAGTCTTAGAAGTAGCAGCCTGGAGTCTGAGAGACGTTAGCTGCAGTTGAATCTAAGACTAGGTAATGCCCATAGTGTGGATGTGAGTTACTTATATATTCTGTACTTTTTGTGTTTCTATACGCTACTCCACCCTGTCGGTAAGGGAAACTGACACCCCGAGGATTCTGAGCCCTGGGGGGTGTTTTCCCCAACATTCTGATGGGAGGTTGAATGGCTGACTACCCCCTTTGGCCCCGCTCTCTTCTCTTGGTAGATCCTTGTGCTGGTAGGCACAATGGTTAGTTTTACCCATATATGTTTGTAGAGGGCTATAATGGCTTGTGGTTATTTCACACACATATATTCTGGATATAGTATCCTACTGAAAACTATAGGTGTAATGTGTATAGGCTGTGATGTCTTGAGGAATAATACTCGACGTATGATACACGTTATACAAGCTATGGTGGCTCCCAGAAACTACCTGGTAAAATTGGTTGTGAGGACAGTGTGGTGCTTTGCCCAGGTGTCTGCGGGCAAGACTTTGTGGTGCACGAGGTGCAGATTGTGGAGCTTAGACCAGGTGTCTGTGGGCAAGCCTTTGGAGAGAGATGCACAGGACGTATGTCGTTGGGGCAAAGCGGCAAACCAGTGGGGAAGTAGTAGTGGGGTACCCTTCATATTCTTTACTATATGCTATATTCTTGTATGCGTTACTTGGTGAGAGTAGCCATGGTGAGGTTGGGAACATAGTATACCTGTTTAGGTGATGAGTTAGTTTCACTTGTTGTTCACTGGGATTTAGCATGCTTTCTTTACTTTTGCACGAGAGTCTTGGGGAGGATCCTACTGAGTATACTGTTATACTCACCCTATGTACATATAAACTGTTTTTCAGGTCACTTGGAGTAGGTTGGAGATCAAGCTGGTTACTACTAGCTTGCGGTTGGAGGAGGAGCTGTTCGGGCTTGTGGTCGCTGTCGTTTTACTTTCTTTTGGGTACTTTTAGTTTTCCCTTTCAGTTGTAGTACTTTTGCATGACATTTCAAATATGTACTTGTTTTCTTTTTTTTATATTTCAGTTCTGAGTTGGATTTGGTTTGAGTCTATTCTATCTCTCTCTTCTGCATGTGTTCTCTTAGAGGGTAATGCCTCCCATTTTTACGTTATTATACCCTTGGTGCTAGTCGCCAACCCGGGGCCTACTGGAGGTGGGACTCGGGGGTCATTATCTCCCTTCTCACATTGCCAGCCCAGGAGGGGTACACTTTGTGGGGAGGGGGTCGTGACAAGTATTTACTTCTTACTAATTTACCTGGATAGTTCTTATTATATATTTCACATATTGGTGGGCATGATGCCTTTGATTCTACCCTACTAAGATGTTAGATCACACCGTACTTGGGTACCATTGGTACACGAGTAGAATTTTCTGGTTTGCAGGGTTGTGCAGTTATGCTTGTGCTATTTACTCTTGTCCCATTGAGTTAGGAGAAAAGGATTGAGTGGGATCTCAGGATTCTCAGGGAGGTAACCCTTGGGGATTTTGGTATTTTCAATATTTATTCACATAAATGTAAAGAACACTTATTTTTCTTGTTTTTATATTTTATCATTGTTGGAATTCTTGAATTGTATAAAATGGTAATGAATACTTTCTGTATTCAGTTAATATTTCAATAGTCTTCCACTATTTAATTATTTCTATATGACGCTTCTGTTTTTTTATTTTTCCAATCTATTACCATTTCACACTATTGATATGAGTGTATATTCTCTCCACTCACTACCATCTCCTAGTCTGCATCCTTTCACATACAAGGAGATGATCTGGAAGTCATTTGATGATCATGAAGACTACCAGTTAACTGGTTAGTTGGTTCAAAACATTATAGAAGTTGTATTCTCTTAGAGGAAAAATAATAATGATTATGTGGTATGTGGGTTCTTATTTTTACCGGGTTACTATCACCACTTTTTTCAAGGTTTCTCCTATATTGATTCTTCCATAAATGTTATGAAAATGAACGATTTTTCATTCATATTGAATGCTGAATATTGTAAATTATTTCTTAATCATAGGTCTCATATCACCTTGAAACCGATTAAAACATTTTGAAATTCATATAACATATATGTGGTGTGTTGATATGAATCAAGATCTAATATTCGTTTTGTTCTATTTCATGAAGACAATTTTTCAGCCTATAGTGTGATTTAGTTTATATATAATGATTAGAAATAAAATATTCAATACCTATATTAAGCTATATTTTTTAATGCCTTAAAAACATTGGGGGCATTGTCCCTTTGAGGAAATGTTCATAGTTTTCACTAAACATAAGAATTTGAAATATATATTTTCTAAAAAATAAATGAACTTGATGAAATAAATATGGATTGAGTACCTCCCAATTTACTATTTTTACTTAATTCTCACACTCATTGAAGTGGATTTTTTGGTTAATGCATTCAGTCATAAATGATATAATTATGTGGTATAAGAATACTTTATCCAATGAAATTTTATTACCAATATTGTCAGTATGTTGTTAGATTGTGCTGCATACGGTGAATACTCAACTTTCATTCTAGTAAGACTTGTTCCAGAAATCATAACATCTATAATAGAATATCAAACATCTGATTTGGACTTGATCACCGTTACGTCAATCTTAATGTTTCAGAGACTCTAGATAATTTAAAAATAGATGATAACTCCTTTATATGTTTTCATAAAAAATCGTATTTTTCCAATATTCCATATAACATCTCATTTTATAATATAACCATTAGAAATGGATCATTCATCCATTTGTTTATAAAATGTATAAGGAGATCAAAGGGAATCTATGATGGTATTGAATAAAATATGGGATCATAGTGTATATGAAAAAATTATTAAATTTCAAATACGTATATACGGAACATCATTTTCTTACCGGCATGATATACTATATTACTTCAAATGTATGAATTGTGAGTTGAATTTGTAGTATTTATTATTCGGCCTACCGAGAATGTTACGCAAATATGATGCAATATGCATAGTAGTTGATTACCATATTATGTTAGAACACATTATTCCTTTTATAAAGTCTCATATCGTAGAGGACATAGAAAATGTATATATTTGAGATTTGGTTAGGTTATACGGACTTATTAATTCAATTTTATTTGACCGATACCCTACATCACTTATTAATTTTTGGAATCATTTAAAAATTGATATTGGATGTCATCTAACATCGATCAAAACATATTATCCAGAAACTAATGGATAGACATAAAGAAGTATTTATAAATGATAATTTATTCCTAGGGTGTGTGTTATAGGCTTTTTTGATTCAGGGAGGATCATATTCCTTTGGTTTAATTAAATTATAATAATGGTTATTAGGATAAAAAATTCAAATTTTACTGTTTGATGTTTCGTTGACTATTCTTTCCATTCCCCTATATGTTGTGTATAAATATGAGAGTCATCCATAACTAGAATCACTCATCTACATGATAATTCAGATAAAATCTGATGATTAAGAAATATATCGAAATTACATGAAGCAGAAAAAATTTATATGAAGATAATCGTCTATGATCATTATCTTTTTATGTTAGCATCTATGTTATTAGTAAATTTCCTCTGAGAATTGTTCATAATATCTAGGGGAAATAGTAGATGTTAGTGAAAAGTATTGTGGGGTTGTTTGATGTTATAGAATGTATTGAAACTATTTTATACTGATTTTCAATACCTATGATATTCAGTGTATTTTATAGAATCTTTAATGTTTCTCAAATAATTATGTATCACCCTAATACTCAACAGTTGATCAATTATTGTTATATAACGCTGATATATATATGAATTTTATCCATGAATCGATACATGTTATTTATATGTGGTAAAATACCCTTTGACATTGATCTTTTTCCTTTATGTGAGTGTTATGGCAGCATTGTCCAGGTCAAGAGGTAACATGAAAAAAACATTCAGTGGGAGAAATGGAAAAATTTGTTATAGCATTATGATTATGGAAATTCCAATGATAGATTTACTTTTTCTCCAACAATTTGGATTATTAAGTCATTTCATGAGTTCTATTTGATTCATGAAGTTTTGGTTTAATTTATTTAGAGGTTTGAACAATGGCACTATCTTCTAGAAAATTCAATACTGTAAATTCATGTTTTGTAACTTTCACATGATATGAATTTTTTTTGGAATAATTTTGTTAATATTTTCCATAGTGTAAAACTAATCCATGTAATATATAATAATAATGGTTTGTAAATTTTATCCCAGCAAATAAAAAAACATAGAGACACAAATTTCATTATATGTGGTGTTGAGAAAATAAACTCTGTGAATGTGGGTTACATGTGATGTGAACACCCATGTCTAGAATGATAAGATACATACAACATGTATTTTTTTCTCACATTCCCTACTCTTCTCCCTCTTGACTCTTATGGTTTCCATAGTTAAATTTAAATGATTATCAACATCGGAACTCTAGTAACATTGATTATTTTTGACATTATTATTGGAATCAAATGTTATGTTTCCATTCTACCTTCTCCTGATGGATCTCATTATTTTGTCATGATAGGATCAACTTATCGATATTTTTGACCTAGATCGATATGTTTTTATTTATTTTTGATTAAATATTCATGGATCTTGGTAAAGGAACATGATGGTGTGGTTTAGTTTAGGGAATCTTCAGGGATTATTTGAGTAATCATATAGAAGTATGTGGATTCTATCATACTCACCCATTATAGTACTCATTTTATTGATATTTTCTAAATATTTTCTCTACCTTTTTGGAAATATTTTGAGAAATTTATTGGAAATAAACATCAGATTTTATATAAATAGCAAGGGTTTGGAATGAAGGGATAATATTTAATAATGATTACCTGAAATTTTTTTTTCTAAAGGTGTTGTTTGTGTTCAAGCTAATGTGGGACCAGATATGGTTTATTGTACCACTTTCAAATAATTACAATTTGGGATGGGTAATGGTAGAATGTACCACCATCAAATAATTATAATTTAGTATGGATCATGTTTGGATGTACATATGTCATGTTGGTTATAAAGTGATTACTTGGGGATATGATGACTCACCACTCACATGTATAGGGAGGACCATGGATGCATTCATTGTGTTTTTTTGGGTGTTAATTTTGTTAATTATTCCAATTAATATGAAATGGTTTGAAAATATTTATCAATATTATTTTTATATGAGATATGATTATGGATTTTAATGATTTCTTTGTATCCATCTCTCTATTTTTATAAAATTTTATAACATGTTCTTTTTCTAGTAGCATGTGATGGGAACTCTTTAGATAAATGCAACAATGTTTTATACCCATCCCTTGATAGGACACATTTCTGAATTTCTAGATGTTGTGTATCAAGAAACCATGAAAGACAATGTTTTACACTTCTCTTAGGGTGGTCATTAATTAAATGGTTTTCATAATGATGTTGAAGCATGGGACTGTATACATTTTCATCTGGAATGGTGACACGTTGGTGCTGGTTTCGTTAAACATAGTGTCTAATCCTTCAACTTTTACATCTTTTTCAATAGTACTCTATTGTTTCTCAGTATTGGAATTTTATTGAATTATTTTGTTTCTTCAAATGAATTTTTTAGTCTATCTTTAATAATGTAAATCTCTTTTCAGGTTATATATTTATTAGGTTAAATACTAACCTATTTTCAAAAAAATCAATTTCCATTTATTACTTGAATTTGGTTTCATGGGGATGTAACTTATGGAAATTACTATTTCACCTCTTCTAAAACAAATGAGTTTAGATGGGGTAATAAAAATTAATTTTCACATTAAAACACCACATTTATAAATGAGATAGTATTTAAAAAATAAGCATATCAAAGATTAATAATATTGATATTTAAAAGGAATATAATGTCTATAGATCACAAGAAAGATAATAATTCAATTGGATGTTAATGACTATAAAATGAAACAAGGATGTGAATGTCAGTACTATCTATGGTCAATGTAATAATGTCCCATCAAGAGAAATAATAAGGATTGTATCATCAAAGACCCATTGGTATAAGAATATAGGTATGTTGTCATTTATTAATATAAATACCATAAAAAGGCATTTGAAATTTTCATTATGAATATATAATTTTCATTTTGAAAATAAAATAATAAAATATAATACTTATTAAACATTATTTTCATAGAAATTTATTTTAAAAAACCATGAATTTACAATTTATTAGGGATTTTTTTCTTTAAACGATCATCATAAATGTTCAAAGTAAGAGGAAATGAAATTTTGGTCATTATAGCAGGAAATTCGTTACAGTTATTACAAGTTAAAATGATCTTTACTTTTGCACAATAAAATATTTGGAATGTTTATTATTATGAATATCATTAGATGATTCCATTCAAATATTCACAAAACACCAAATAGAAATTTATTTGAATCAAATATAGTATGCCTATTAAAAATTTAGAAAATGTTAATGAGAGAAAATTTCTATAATTTTTCAATTTGAAATGTTTAGAATTTCTTTTTAATTTGTTTTATAAAACATTGTTTTTGATGAAAATATATTTCTAACCAAAGAGGTAAATAAAGATGTATTTTCATAAACACATTTATAGAAGAAATAAATTTAGAAATTGTACAATTAAGTAAAAATATAATGAATAACCTAAAGGTAATATATTTATATGGGTTTATTAGAAAAGTGTAATAAAATTCATTCAACTAAAATTTAGATATAAATAATCTATATTAGAATGATTTTGTTAAATAAACATGTACTATGATCACATTGTTAAAAATTGATAATTGATAAACGAATAAATTTTGTGTATATATAGTAAATACACATAAAAAAGGTGATGTACAACATTATTTAATAAAAATTATTTACACTCATAATCATAGGATATGAAATACAATGAAGGTGTGATATTACATAATGAAAGAAAATATAGTTATAATATTATTTACCACTTGGAGACATTTAATTAATATCACATTAGATGAAATAATGAAAGTTAATATTTAAAATTCCATGAATAATGAATGATTCATCATATTAAATTTCAATGTGGATTTATATACACCATATGAAATGATTAGTTTCATAAAATTACAATATGCATAAATGAAAAGAAATTGAGTCAAAATTCATTGCGCCATACTTCCTATTGGTTAAACATGATTTTAACTTATTTATATAGTTTTTATAAATTTTATTTACATTTTAGAGAACAATGTTAATATTTATAATTTCATATGTGAGGATTTTATTACATATTTGTCCTTTTTTGTTAGTTATATTTCTTTTTTCTCATTCATTTGGGTGTTACTTGCCTTATTTCCTCATGTGTCTTTAATATTGAAGGATTGAGTTCTTATGAATTATATATCATTAATCATCTATAGAGTAATAAAAACAAAATAATTATCATATTTTTTTAATTATTTATATTTAAAATATAAATCAAGAAATATGGTTATGAAAAATCAATTTTATGACGTTCATGATGATTGCAGGTCATATATATGAATGTTACAGACATCCATTTTTCGATGATCATTATGGAAATAGGTAACAAATATATAATATTTGAGAAAAATTAATAATTTCACATATACCATAATTTATAATTATATATATCACACGTATGGTGTCCTGGTAAAAAGAGAGTCGCATCGCTTCCTGAAGGTGGTGGTCCACAGGTAAATGAATGATGTTATGATCATTAAGTGAGTAGAAAGGTAACAAAGAACATTATATATATTATATTTCTAGAATGATAAATATTTAATGAATATAAAAATTATTTCATATATATCACATAAAATCAGTAATTTTATTCTCATCATCACCCTTGTGAAGAGTTATTGAAGGATGAATCACATCGCTTAATGAGGTCCTACTCCACCGTACAAACATGCGACGTTATCATGTCTCCAACATAAGGGAATGTAATATATATATATATATTTGATATATGAATCCAAAATTGTAAATATGTTCTGAATAACTTATATATAATTTAAATTCATCATCATACCAACTATGATAGGTGGTAATGAGATAACAAATGGAATCTGTTTGTAAGGCAGCGGACCCCCGTAAACATGGAGGTGGACTTCGTAACCCAATTAATGCATGTGAATATGTTTGTAGGTCACTAACAAGTTATAAGTAGTTATAATTAACTTTTAATATTCTGAGGATATTATATCATAATATTTAAGCTGTATTTAAGGAGGTAGAGAATGAAATAATATAAATAAGCTCATTGAAGAACATTATATCTTCTTCAGGTTTCTTCCATCGTATTGCACTAATGATTTCATATGAAGGTTTATAACCAAATGAAATATTATAAGATTAGTATAGGGACTATGGGAGGTGAATTTGGTATATAATTGATGGTCCAATGTGGAATTATAGTGTGAAGAAGAGAGGATTTGGGGTGAACTTTTATACATGAGGTTAGTGGAACACTTGAAATTTTTTGAAAACATTCTATCATACATATGTTATTATCTTCCCAAAAGAATCCAAAATAGAAGATTTAGGAAAATATAAGTGATATAATCAAAATAATGATATAAAATGTCTTTTATTGAGTTTTTAGTTAATTTTTAATCGTTACATTTTTACTATAACCCCCGACATATCGATGTTTACCATTACTCATATAATTATTTTATATTTTTTCACAATTAATTTAGGTCAAAAATTATTTTCACGATTTTAGAAAACATATATAATTTTGAATCCAAATATGGAATAGATATTTCAAATCGATTCCCAATAGTGGAAAAATATAACTTTAAATTAGTCTAACAGACATAGCAAGAAATGTTTGGGTTTGAAGAGAAAAGATTCAAAAGTTTACAATGTTTTTATATCAATATTAAATATGTAAATTTTTCAAATAAAATAAATTGGATTAAATTATATATAATTTATCTAATTGTATTTTGAAAACATTTATGAATATAATATATCATTATAAATAATTTAATAAAAATGGCACGTTTCAATAAAAATTCTTTATTTTTAACTAATCATAATACAATGAACACTTCCTAGAAAATTAAGAAGATAAAAAAAGATAATTTTAATATTATGATTAAAAAAATAAATTTTACATTTTCTAATTAATTTTCAACATGTTTTAAATATAAATTTTAAATAATGTGTGAAAAATTGTGAAATTTTTTAATTTTATAAAAATATAGTTTTTTTAAAAAAATTTATTATTATTTCAATGATTATTATTTTAATTATAATAAATTGATAACCATATTATTAAGAATTTATTTTTTTTACTACTTAGACCAAAATATTTACTAACAAGGTTGTTAATATTATATTAAATAATTATATTTTAATAATATTTCACCTTTTGTGCAAACTTGGTGGTGCTTGTAACATAACCCACACTCGGTTTTGCATATAACGCAAGATAAACCTATTTTTGTATATGAATCAAGACAAAAAAAAATTTAATGTAATTCTGGATATTTAAGAGATTAAATTTCTTAAAAAATAAATATATCTCAATGTATCAAGGTGTTATATTTTCTTCTTATCTGGGTGTCTCATGTCAAAAACGCTACTGAATACAATGTTGATATTTTAAAATAAATCTGTAACATAGTTTTAATTTTGGAAAACTATATGAGGTGTAAAGAATATGTATAATGTAATTATTTATCATCCTAGAAAATATATATCTTTATTATTACATTATTTAAAAAATTTAATTGATTTATCTCACAATGATCTAATATAAATCAGAGAATGTTTTTTTACTATCATTGTGGAAAACATACATCATAATCTTGTTTTATAAATGTTTTGTTAAATTTCCTATAAAAACCCCTTCTAGAAACACTTTTATATTTCTCATAATTTATATATATCCACATAACCATGTGAAGAGAATTATATGAAAGGGGTTAAATCAAATTATCATTAAAGGAAAATAAATCAACATGTCATGAAGGATAGATCATAAGAAAATGAGAAAACATACGCATAAAAAAAGTTGTTTTTAAAATAAATTATAAATATAACTATTTCATATAAATCATGAATGGATGAAATTTTACATAAATATTAAAAACATATACCATGACATAAGATTTTGAGATAAGGAAACTAAATTATTACCTGAGATTTAAGAGGCATATAGTTATATCATAGAGAGGATTATCATAATCATGGAGACAAACAATAAGTAAAGGAAAACAAAAGATCATGTAATCAAAGAGATTTTTTTTAAAAAAGACATGTTATTGTTATAATATTCCCAATACAATATTTATAATGTCTATTATGTCCCGTGGTTTGTTGGTTTGACTCCCCATGCTCATAAAAATTGTTTCCAATGTCCCATATTGGATTTTTTTCACTCCCTAATTCCAAATATAAAATTTTATTAGCGATAAATCAGTACCTAATGTATTGATGGGCCATATAATTCTGGTTCCACCATAGTATAATTTAGTGTTCCTTGGAAGACTAAATGTACATTATAAATGGTGTCTCATAATATAAAAACATTACCAAATTCAATGGTGATCGATATAATTTTATTCCACTGATTAAAAACAAAAATAATTAATATTAATTCTATATGAGTAAAAGAAACCCTTCATAAATAATAAGAATGGTAAAACAACTAATAATGAAGTGGTTTTTGTAATTATAATTTTAGAAACTAATTTATGGACAAATAATATGGATTTTATATACTATATTGAATAAAAAAATTTGATATTATATAATTAAATATTATATATATTTCTTAAACATGGATATCCAATATAGAAATTTTTTGAGAATGTTTTATGCCAATAACTAGTTAAAACCAACCACTTGGGTGGTGCATTGTGAAATAAATAGTTGATATTTAAAAGATACAATTACTATATTTATTGAAAAAAATTTAAATAAGGGGACTATATATAAATAAATGATTTTTATAGAGTATTTTATTTTTCTAACAACCGTTTATTGTGATGGTTCTCGAAATGATATAAGAAATAAGAAATCTCCTTTAAACTTGGTTGACATAAATGTTGAATTTATCAAGTGAAATAAAAACTAATATAAAAAAATGAAAATGAAATGTAATTAGGTATATATTTTAGTGACATATATATAAAAATTGTAGAGTAATTAATTAATAACATTGTATAGAATTTTAAAAAATAAAGAAAATGTGTAACTGGTATATTATAATGGTGGTGTAGAAGATCCTGTAAAACATTATTAACATTTGGAAAAAAATAATATATAGAGTGCATTAAATATAACTTCAAAGAAATTGAATATAGAAAAATTAATTATGTAAAATGACATATAAGATTCATATACACAATTTAAATGTTCAAATGTTAATAAAACAAAACATCTCAAAATGAAGGGAATTTGAAAAAAAACCCTTATAACATATGAAATATTATAATGAATACCCCTTGGAATAAATTTAGCTCGAATATGAAGTTAAAAAAAATTTAAAAAATTAAATAAATATATTATCCATTCAATTTGAATTATCCAAAACATTTGAAATAATGTTTTTCCAAAAAATAATATGTGTCTCAATGGATTTAATTTTGAGATAAAACCCTTATAACATTAGTAATGTATTAATCAAATGTAATTGGAATATTGAAAATTATATGGTATCGTAAATCCAATTAATAAATCCTTTTTTATTCAACAAAAACATTGTTCTTAAGTACATACATAATATAATTATTTAATTGGTGCAGAAAATTTGAACATGTTTTAGTAGATAGACATTGGGATGAAAATTCTTACCCCATGTTTAAAAGTGTTAGGATCTATTACATAACTTACAGAATAATTGAATTAATATGAATATATATAGGAAAAATAAAATTATTAATATATATTTCATTTTCCATGTATTTTAAGCTATCATATTTTATATATTTATAATATTGTTTTTCTTCCTACAGTAGTTACATTAGGCTGTTTTGGAAAATTTCATAGAACTCATTATATATATTTTATATGGTAAAATATTTTGTAATTTTTTTCACAATATTTATAAAATTAATATTTTTAGGGAAAAAATCTATATATTTGAAATATATCTTTAATTTTAACCTTGAATGGTGGTGGTGAAAAATGAAACTCACTACTCAAGGAGGAAATAGTTGGCACATACAAATGATTTTTTATTCCATTTCTCAGTGACAAATAAGGAATTAGGGTCAATGATAATTTTAAATTTTTGAATTATAGTTTTGTTATAGATATTATATTTTTTAATCCCTTATATCATTTTGATCAACTCTGAATGGAAATGATGATATAATGTAAGAGGTCTCTTCTTAGAGGAATTAGTTCATGAAAATTACTAATAATGATTTTTTATTTCACAGCGGATACAGTGGAATAAATAATGGTTACTCGATTAATATAAAAACATTTAAGTATATAAATTTTACATATTTTAATAAATTTTTATAGATAAATTATATTTGGAAGACATATTTTAAGGATAAAAACATATAAATGATATTATTCATATATTTTAGATTTGATCATTAATTGGAAAACATAGCATAATTAAGGATATTTACATATCAAAGTGTTATTAGGAAGTTATGAATATTTTAGAGAAAAATAAGAGAGGATATTAGGTCATCGTATAATGTATATTTTAAATACTATGTCTTTTTTTAAAGTGTGTAAATTACTCTATTTTATAATAGAGGATAAATAATTTTTTGAAACACCCATTATATTTTAAAAATTCCATAACTCTATTGCATGGTCAATGGATCAATGTTTTCCAAATAGTAAATATTTCGATGGGTATGGGTTGAGAAATATTCAAAAATGTATTTCAACATATCTTTAAAACTAGTTGTAGTGTTTTACTATTGTATTTCTATATTGTGCTCTTTTAATATTAATGTGGGTAACTAATCTTTAACCAAGTGATTTTATATGTTATGATAAATATATATCCTAATATGTATAACCAAATTTATATATGATTATAATATATTTAACCAATTCCTAATATAATTCAATTTATAAATGTCATAAAATTATGTTTTAAAATATAATAGGATTTGTGTACAAAAAATGTTTCAGTTTAAAATTTACATTATCATCATTTTGTATTATTAATCATATTTAGTATTTATTTCTAAAAAAATATTTGTTAGTATAGTTATTATTTGTCAAAAAATTATATATTATTCAATATTTAATGTGTTTTATTTTAATTGGTTTGATAGTAATTCCATGATTTTAGTAATACGATATTTTTAAAATAATTTTATGACCATTACCATTGTAATTGTAATTAATATTAATAATATTATATTTATACAAAAAATTTAATTGAATATATTAAATGATTATATTAATATTAACTCCAAAAAAATAGAAAAATTGTATCATTTTAACATTCCATGTATAAAAATTTTAATCTAAACATTAGCCCATGTAACACATAAAAACCTATTTTTAAGGAAATATTATTATTAAAAATAAACATTATTTAAATGAAAAACATTATCATTAATTTAATTTCAATGATATTAAAAGTATTATATATCATTAAATAAGATTTAGATTAAAGAGAAATAAATCATTAATCGAAATTTACTCATGTTCAAACTTAAATAATTTGACAGAATTAGGTTTTATAATATATTACTAAATCATCAAAAAGAATGCATAGTGATGTATGAATCAAACACAATATTATAAAAATTTTATCTCCACTTAAATAAATAATTTTTTACTGAAAAAATCATTCAAAAATATTGATGACCATATGTCAATAATTTCTTAGTATTATAATCAGTCACTATCTCTAAATATTTATCTTGAAATTTTATATTTTAGAATGAACATTAAAAAATACCACACTATTATTTATATTATATATTAATTAATAATTATTATTATTTAATTCAATTTCTATAATTTACTATTTGAGTATTCAAATTAAATCATAAAATACTACGAGAAACTGATTCTATAAGAAGATAAATTTTCCAAAATTATTAATTGTTATTATTCTGAATCTCAAGTAAACAATAGTAAAGATATAATTAATAAAATGATATGTTTTTTTCAAAATCATAGTTATAAAATAATTTATATAGTTTTCAATAATAAAAAGTACAATGCATAAAAGATATATTCGTAAAAAAATAATGAACTGAGTAAATTTCAATACATTAACTATTATAAAAAATAAACTAATATATTTCATAATCCGATAACTCTATTCCATTGAAAATAAATCCATTTCTATTTTTCAGAGATCTAAATATATCAGAATTTAATTTTTTTGTGGTATATTTAAATAACGGTATCAAAAATATTTGACCTGATTAGAGGAAAATATATATAATTATTTTGATTGTTACAAACCATTAATGGAGACATATGATATTAATTATTGTTTATATTCCATTAAATTTTTTCTATAAGTTTGAATAAAAATATTATTATTTCTTATAATTTAACTTCATGTTAACTTAAAAATTACCAAATACATATTTTTCATAGAATTTTTTATCATAAACCATACCCACACCTTATATGAAATGGAAATGAAAATAAATAAATATTTGAAAAAACTATAATTAACTTTATAATATTATAATGATGATTCTAATGTCCAAGAATATGTATCAACATCATAGTTGTGAAGCCCATATAAAATAATGAATGTTAATAAAATCTAATAACTAAAATAAACAATAACTAATATATGTGTAATTATTTATTGTAATTTAATAGTATAAAGGTCATATATATTAATATGATTTTGAAATAATTGATGAATATATTTACTTTTGTCATTATTTTGGTTCAATTTCATCCATGGAAGTCATGATTAAATATTAGGGTTTCTCAACTCATCAATCATTTTATTAAGACATGTTTTATAATAAACATATACTTTATATAATTTTTTATACATACTACTTTTAAAGGTATCTCATCATACATTTAAATAATATTATGAAATTTTAAAATCCATATCAAGCCCTCACATTCAAATATATTTTAATTAAATGTCACAAAATTGATAACTATTACTTTTTCAATGTCACATTCTAATTGAGATTGTATATATTTGAACTTATACATTAGGAATTATTTTCACTCTCTAAAAATCCATATATTTTTATATCCTTGGTCAATATCTATGGTTTACTTGTATTTTTACCAATTCACATTAATTTGTTTAAAAATATTATATAATCGATGTCTATATGTGGAGTTGATCTTATTTCTTCATTTTATCAATAATTGTTGTCGTCTTTGTCCAGGTTCTCTATATTGTTTCATGGATATATTTTTCTATACAATATTGATAATTTTAAATCCCTTAATATTAATTGTAAATTTCATAATGCATTTATGAAAATAATATTCTAAATTTACTCCCATGGAATTCAGTTTCTATTGATTTCACATTATTTTGACATAAATTAAAAAAGACATATTTTTAAATTTTCTTCAAAAACAACATTTCCCATTTTTTATCAGGTTTTATAATTGAATATTTCCTTTCATGTTTTTACGGTTTTCCCATGAAATAAATTTTCTTATTTTTTATGAATTTTTCTCTTCGAAGTAGTATATTTTAAAAAGAAAAAGATTATTTCTTCACAATATTCAATGAAATTTTCTAATGACCATATAAAAGAAATTTCTTCTTTGTAAACATCTATTAGTGAAATTTAATATTAAAAAAGAATATAATCTAATTAAACCTTCCACCCACGTTGTCTGGATAGCTTAGGATAGTGACTATATATTATACATGAAAATGATTTCTTTCCCATGTCTTATGTATGTTGTGATATATTTTTCAACATTTTCATGTTCTCATGGTACACAAATGTATGGTATATTATTTAATAACGGGGGGTTAATTACTCACATTGAATTCATTTGGTTATGAATTATATCTCACAATATGATGCATATACAATATTATGATCATCCATTATTCCATGGTTATGGTTGGACATGATATCAAATATTTATGTTCAGAAGATGGTATATATATATATATATATTAGTTATTTTAAAAGGATTACTCATAGACAAGTCTATATTTCAATAATTTAATAAGATTATTTTTGGACATTAAAATTATTACCTATGCTTATGTGTTTATTTGTGGACCTGATTGTGATTATCTATGTTCAATAGAGGATGCATAAACCAGATTATTGGTACATATGTTCCCAATATTATTCCTGGACATGATTATAGGAATGTATCTTCATAAATTCATGAATAAACATAACTATATCTATTTCTATTTATATGAGTATAAACCCTAAGATATATTTCAAATATGTTTTTAAGGTAAATGGGCCAAATCACTATTAATTAGGATAGGATGATGTTCCTAAGAATAATTGTATTTGATTCATAACAATGTATGTGGTGCATTTATAAGTGAGGTTATGGGTGGAATATATTCATTTATTTCACCAATGGATATAATATATATCAGAATAAATACATAATTATGTATAAGTATGATTTATTCCATAATGAAGTAGAGAATAATCTTGGTAAAAACATTATGAAACTCCACTAAGACCATGATGGGGAATATGATACCATGATTTCATCAACTATTTAAAATAGTGTGGGATAATATCCCAAAATAATCATCCTTACAATCCTTAGTGGAATTGTGTTATTAAATGTTTTAATTTGAACATCCATTCCACGATCTAATATATGATGAATCGTAAAACACAAAAATTATCCTTTTTTGGATATTCACTATATGATATGTAATATAAACTAAACATAGTACAAAATAAAACAACATATGGAATTATATATGAGTTTTTTTGGAATGAAAACCAGTCTAGAACACAAATGAGTATGTGAATGTGAGGCTTTCGTTAGGAATATACCAAATAAAAAATTCACATCTCTGAACATGAAGTGCACATTAATAGTTTATTAGAATAAGAATAGAGGATATTAACAATATATACCAAATTATATAAATGTGGTTGTAGTAATACAAGATTATTTTCTTAAAATTAAACTGATTTTGTAATAGAAATTGTGGTTGAATTATTAGATATAATGACGTTGATGCTCGAGATGTACAAAAATAGGTACAAGAACAATTTCCCCAAGATTATGTAGTAGAAAAAAAATTTCTAGAGAAACAATTACTAGAAAGTCATATTATATAGGCTAGAGAACTAGTGAGATATGGTTTTTTTATGGTGTATGGTGACACATTCCTCCTTGAGAATAATGAATCTATAACCTACAAGGAAAATATAGATCAAAAGTATTATGTAAAATAGAATGAAACCCCGCATTTTGTAATGGAGTCAACATTACAAATTATTTTTTTAGGCCCAACAATAGAAGTAAATCCTATTTAGTGTATATAGATATTAAAAAACTATGGTCATAGATCTAACTGTCAAAACCTATACGGAAATGCACTATGTTTATTGTTTCCAGAAAGATCAAGGAATCAACTATAAAGAACCAATATTTCAAATAAATCTAATAATATCTGTTCTAATATTAAATGTAATGTCATCCCTCGATGATTATGAAATTATAAAAATGTATCTGCAAACAAATTTTATAAATGGGTTGTTAGTTTAATATTTCTTTGTGACGTAACTCTATGTTTTCATTATATCTAATATTTAAAATAAATTATGAAAGGTAAAAAGATCTATCTATGTAATGATGTAGGAATCATGGTCGTGGAATATTTTATTTGATGAGGCCAAAATAGATTTATTTTTATTAAAAATGAAAGTGATCAATGTGATTATAAGAAGGTTAGGGGATGTGTAATAATTTTAATTGAATTATATTTTCACAACATATTATTAATGGTAAATGATGTTCATGTAATATAGTTAGTGAATACATAATCAAATGGATTATTATCTATTAAATTAATATATTTTTAAAGCTATATATCTATGTATGATGATCTATCATGATATATATTAGAGGATAAATGGTAAATGTCAAATTATATATTTTTACAAGGTACACATAAAGTAAAACATGGAAAAATAAAAGAGAGTATTGATTCATGAGTCACATAGAGTTAATATCTATAAGAAGATGTATCTATAAACATAAGTGGGGGCCTAGTGAATGAGAAGAATAACTTATGGTTCTATAGTTAGATATATTATGTTTTCCATTCTATGTATTAGATTTTTTTGTTTGAAATTCTTTATATACACTGGGAAAATATCAACCCAATATTAGAGAGTTGCATTGGGAATATATAATGACTATCCTAATGTACTTATGAAATTCAAAGTATATGTTCTTGGTGTACAATGTAGGTGAGCATCTAGTTATAAGGGGGTAAAATGATGTTAGCTTTAAGTTATTTCATGAGGATCTGAAGCCATAGTCAATATAGGTATTTTTCTTGAATTGTGGTTTTGTGAGTTTGAGGAGCTTTAAGAAATATGTGGTTTACAATTTTATAGTCGGTTTAGTGTATATAGCGGTTTTTTATTTATTTAATGAATCTTTTGCGATATGAAGATTTTCTACTGATATCTCTATTATACATTACATTATAGTACTTATTACAATATACAATGAAAATATTTTGGTAGTGGTTTCTTCCATGGAGCCCAAGAAACACTAGAGGATAAACATTAGTCTTCAAAAGTTTCAACTTTTCAGAGACTTTAATCAGAGTGGTTAAGACATGACTAGCTGATAAGACACATAAGATATCATGGTATACCCCAGAAAAAATCAACCTTTTAGCCAAAGAACGATACACATTTGAGATCAATCATGTTGATAATTTCTAACATTTGTCTGTAGTGAAAGTGGTAGTGTTTTTACTGGGTTATCTTGACCAATTTGTTTTACATTGGTTGCCATTATATATATATAGTTTGATATATATACTTTTTTCTTACCATAGTAGTGTTAATAAAATTACATAAACCATTGATATGGTATAGTACATACATTATGTTTCATAATAAAATTTATTACTAGATCCCATATATAGTGAAAACCTTGAGATATAAAGAAAATAATCTTAAATGTATGTACTATGGTTAATATGCATCATATATACAAGACACAAATGATATCTAACTATCAGGTGATGTGGTCTAAATTTTATTGAGACGTATTCTCATGATGTCCACACGTTAATATCTCAAGTAGATGAGATCTTTAGGAAACCGTTACCAATATGAACAATGAATGTTTGACATGACATTTTCTGTTCCAATATATAAACATGGATATTAGTTTTAGAACACATTTACTTTATCATTATGTGAAATTTGTTCATGTAAATTGATGAAATAAAAAAACCATGACATTGATGTGAAGGTAAAGATGCATGTGTTTGGTGCATCATTGGTAGCGTGATGTTGGTGGAATTCCCTTGATACAATCTATATCTTCTAAGTTTAGGAAGAAATATATTGTGTTCCCATGTTGAAAATTATTTTTTACCTCCATTAAATCCATCTTAATGGTAATATATTGTATATTAGTTATGTATATTCATGAAAATATAGAACAAAAAATTATGATGACACAAGTGTGACTCCTTTTTAATTATATATAATTAGGAAATTAGATTATATTATTTAAAATTTGTTTTTTTGATGTAGACATAGCTATGCCATTCTTTATATTTTTATGGGCCATGTTGGATTTCTATATTACAAAAATTTTATATTGGATGGAATCATAACTATCAATATATGTTCCTATAGTGACACACATTATCTATATCTATAAGATCCACATATTCTAATAGATATATGTTTTTTAAAAAGTGGGTCTCATGTGTGGGGTCCAGTGAACATCTGTTTTTGATCAATTACAAGTAAAAATATTTCAATTATGTTATTGAGGTTTAGAATAGTTATAACTGAATTTATTTCTCAAGGTATTCATATGTTGTTTGAATATAAAAATGAATAAGAGAAAATATAATTTCCTAAAAGAAAAAACAATTTAAAATGATTTTTTAATTATATAGGGATATTATAGTTAGATTTCATAGAACTTATTTTATCACAATACATTATATATTGTTTCATGTGTGTGATAAAATACATTTTATGTTAATGGTAAGTTTATTAAATCATACATGTTCCAAAAGTTCAAATATGAAGTTTATTAATTTCTAGAGACCAATGTGAAATTTGGGAAAGTATAACCAATGTATTAATTCTTATTATAGCATATTTTAATTTGAGATCTACCATTTTGATGAATTTATTGAGATAATAACTTATCCTATCCTCGAGTGTTCTTTGACAGTGATATGCATGAAAGAAAAGGGTTGGATTGATTATGTCATCTAAACAATGTTTATAATATTTATGTGACAAAGGTGCCTATTTAATCCTTTTTATTTAGCACACAATCATTTTGTAATCATAGATTGATGATCTTGGTGTTTTGGTTCACGTTTGGATGATTTAGAGGACACCTAGATTGATGCCCTTGAGACAAAACACATCAGTTGTGAGAAAATAAAACTAGTGACTTCAATTGTATATGGTACCATATATTGATTCATTGGATTTTAATTTTCATCATTAAATTAAATTACACTATATAAATTAATAAATATAGTAAAGTGTTTTTTTTGTATTTAGTGATTTTATGATGAATGTAAACCCAATATTTTAAACAGTATTTCTTTCCTGCTTCTGTTATGAACCATGTACCTTAAAAATCATATATATATATATATATATATATATATCTGTGTTTGTGTTTATGTGTCTGTGTTACACAATAATATAAATAATTAATCAGGGTATACCTAATTATAAGAAATGGATTTCATTAACATTTCATCCTTACAAAAACCATGTAAAAAACTAGGTATCATAAGAAATTTATCTATTCATCACACACACAAAAATTCAAGAGAAATAATAAAGAATGTATTCTTGGATAATACACTATATAAATCATCAGTAACATTAATAAATTTCATCATCGGTGGTTAAATATATCAGATGGTTTTTTGGTAATTTTTTTGGGAAATATTTGTTTCATTTTGAAACCATTTCTTTTTTTAACTTATAATATTTTAATAAAAAAATTCATTGAAAAATACATGTAATAATTAAATAGATGGATCAAAAAAATAGTAGTCATAATTCTTGGAAAATACACTAGTGTTGTGTAAGCTAAAAAATTCAATCCTTATTTTTTCTAAAAATTAACAATGTACATAATTCATAAAATTACAAACTGATTCCATTCAAACCATTTTTAAAATGTAATACACTCCTAAAAATAACATCAATCAATCATAGGATTATAGTATATAAAATTAAAACTGTTTTTAGAAAAAAATTATATTTAAATTAAATATTCCCCATTGGTTACATAAACATAATGAATCTCCAATATTGGTGAGATTTTGAAATAAACCCTTACCTCGAATCATATTTATTCAAAATAACTATAACATCCTATATAATAAATTTAAATTTATTGTAATAGTATTATGAATTCATTTTTATACATATCATATAATTTCGGTTCCCTTTATAATATTTTAACAGTCCCCTATTTTCAAATAATTCGTTATTAAAATTATTATTTCATAGTGTTTATTTATTAGTTTATCATGAGTATACCAATTTAGTAGTTGTAATAACATTTTAATTATATTGGTTCCATAATCCCAAGAAAACTGATCATGATATAAATAAAATATATAATAATTATATATTTATATTCATTAATATTATATATATATATATATATATTAATTAAACTATTCATGGAGATTGAATGACGTACATATATAGGAACACTATTTTCATTATTCAATGGACAGATAAAACATTGGATATATATTAATTCCCCTTTACAAGATCATTATTATGTAATTTATATCATTTATATCTATAAAATGTATCCTCATGTACACCAATGTAAAATATTAAACAAAATGAATCAGATCATTTCATGGAGGTGGTAGTCCACATGTATGCAAGAATGACGTTATCATTTCCCAAATATTGAATGGAATGTAGGTAGATGCGACATCATAATTTTAGAGGTATAATTATTTCATAAATATCATATATAAAAATTAAACTGATCAGAGTACTCATCTATATTAAATGTCGATGAAAAACAAAATGTATCTCTATATGGAGATTATTATCCATTTATACATATGAGCGATACAATCAGTTTTATTTTGATTTAAATGGTAGTGTATAATGATGTTTTTAAATAATAATATCCATTAAATAAATTCAGGGTACTGAATTTATTATTTTATGAAAAATTACATACAATTAGTCAACATAATAGAGAGTATAACTTAAATTGATCTGGTTAGGCTGTAACATGTTCTTTTAAATGACTGCATTTTATCTCTTCTAAAGGCTATGTTGTAAGTATTTTGGAACATCATTACCTCTAAAATATAGATATTGAATTTTAAAAGGAAAATTTTTATAGTTTTATTAGTATATGAGGATCAATGTGGTGTGAATAAGTGAGCGAATATATGAAATTTTATAATTTATGTGAGTAAAATTTGGGAATTAAAAATTGTCATAAAATGTTAATTATCAAAAAATGAGCCTTAAAATTTAAATTGATTAATATATATGAAATATAAATTTTTGGAACCACAAAAACATACATCATAGGAATGTTATAGTATTATTTTAATCCTTAATATTTTTAATGTCCCTTAATTAACCATATTTTAATTTTAATTATTGTAACAATATGTTCAATATTAACAGGTATGAATTTTATTTAACAATAAGTTCAAAATTAGACTATAAATGAAATATATGTGATTATTTTTGAAATATCATATCCAACTTCTCTTTTTTAAACATTTTTTAATTAATTAACAATTTTAAAAAATATTAATTTGATAAAATATAGTTTTTTCAATTTTTAAAATATATTATTATATTTATATTAAATACATAAATAAAAAAGAGGTATTGAAATATATTCTTTTAAAACCTCCCTGTTGTGGCCAATATATTTATAAAATTCATGGGCCACAATAATGCATTCAAATTCTGTCAATTTTAATATTGTTTGTAATCATTTATTATACTTTTTTATTAAATGGAGACAAACGACGCAATGTTTCAAAAGTATTTAATGTCATTATAGATTAATGAAAAATAAAAAATATTTTATTTTCATGAAATTAATATTGTTAATCTCACAATAAAAACATAAATTCATCAATAAATCAATTTTTCCCAATTTGAACATATAAATGATATTAAAAACAAATAGAGATATATTTTTACAATGCTTACTATTTTGAATTGAAATGTATAAATTGAGAAATTAATTATAGAGGATATTGTGATGGTGGTATAATTAAAATCATCCAAAAATGTTTTTAAAAAAAATAATTATGTACTTATAGATTATTGTTAACCATGCTTAAGATGATATACCCTTTAACAAGTGGATAAAATTTTCCATTATCACTATTTATATCAACTTTAATAATAGGGGCCGGTTCAAAAACATTTAATATCCCAATTCATAACATGTAATTAATTTTATCTAGTTAAATTCATATAAATTTAAAAAAATTATTATAATGTAATTACACAAATAGTGATAAAAACTACATTTTATAAAAACTACATTTTTATGTATAAAAAATGATACATTATTATCCAATAAAAATTAAAAAAAAATTTTATTATTAAAATAATTCATTCACAAAAATAATATATGAATTTAATTAAAATAATTCAACAAAAGTTTTTAATTTAATTCAATATAAAAATAATACATTTTTTCAAAAAAATTCATTTTCAGAAAAATATTTATTTTTTATTTAAATGTTTTTTTTATTTTTATTCACAATCATTTGGTAATAATTGAATTAATTTTAAAGATATATAACCATAAAAGTTGCATATATTATTTTGTCCTATTGATAAAAACTAATCCATTTTCTATATAATAGCTACTATTTTAAATAAAAATATATTATTGTTCACAAGATATCAAATAAATAATTTTTTTGAAGGGAATCATTTTATAAAAATATTGGGGTGTTATATTCCACCACCCTTAAAATTAATTTCACCATCATCATTCATGACATTGATATAATCAAATTATTATAGGTCTAACTCAACACATTATTGGGTTCTCACTTAGTTTCTTTAAATTGATGGATATCCTACGAAACATTGATTATGTTAGTGATATTGATTCATAAATGCATGGAACACAACATGAACATGAATGATATTTGGTGGAAGTTCCAATCAATAAGCTATCATCCTGATATGACGAATAATTTAAAAATGGCTAATATACAAAGGGATTAGATTTAAATTCTATCCAAATATCATTACCATCTTCTAGGTAGATATAAATTGAAATACCATTTCACCAAATTCAAACACTATAACTTTCTGATGATTATCAACATTATATTTTTTTGACTCTGAACTCTTCTTATAAGATGTCAAATGGTTCTAACCTTCTCTTCAAAATTCCAGTTCTATAAAAGGTTGAAATATGTTTCTTTCTACTACCTCATTCAATCATATATGAGTTATTCCATTCCTACCCTATAGGTCTCCATTAGGATCCATATTAATTCTTCGGTGAAAACTATTGTTGTAAGAAAATTCAACTAAATGAATGTGTTGATCCCAACCACCAATTAAATCAATAGAGATAGAACCAAACATGTTTTGTAGAGTATTAATGGTACCATTAAACTGACTATGTATCTAAAGATGATAGGTAATTCTAAAACATAAAATTGTATCCGTATCCTACTAACGTCTTTTCCAAAACATTTATGTGTTCCCTATATCCTAAATTGATACAATTTATAGTGTTCAAAAATGTATTCTTCCCACATCCATAATGTATAAACGAGAATATTTATAAAGATGTTAATATTATCTGACAAATATTATGTGTTCTAAAAACATAAATATATCATATAAAATATTAATAACATTATTACAATTCGATGTTTTTGATAGTATGATGATAAAATCTATGGAGACATTTTCCAATTTCCATTCTACTATGAGAAATGTTTGTAACATTCCCTTAGACATCAATCTCATATCCTAGCATTGTTGAGATGGCATGTTTTGAGAAATGTACTCTTCAATGTATTTCCTTCTTCCATACCACCAAAAATAGTCTTTGAAATCAAATCCCATCATAATACATATTTGATGATTAGAGAATGAAGAACTGTGAGCTTCACCCATAAGCTCCTTCCTCAAATCATGTGCCAAATGTTACACAGAAATAGTTCCTAACCATTATTATTCTCTCACAATAATGGATTATTGTAAGGAAATTTCACAACTTCTTTTTTATCTCTATATATTCTTTTCTCCCCAATATATCTCCCATGGATAGATGATTGGACACGTATTTGAGAAAGATAATATTTCTATCTGTCCATTATGATTTCAAGATCCATACATTTTATGTCCATAAATATTTTATGTTATAATATCTTGCTCATTTATACAAAATCATGATCCATTTTAGTGAGATAAGCATCCACCTTTTTTATCTTCTAACGATTGTAATATATTGATTAGTCATAATTTTCAATGAACTAAAAACATCGTCATTGTAACTTGTTTATCTATTATTGTGTTAATATATTCTTTCGAAATTTATGATTATTATATATTTCACTTTTTTCTCTATAGTTTTAAAAATTCCATTTATTTAATTTAACCAATACATAATATAACTTAAAATAATGAGCTCTCTAATTTTTCTAATATACCATAAATTATATTGGGGCACATGAGATAAAAATTTCAATATCCCTAAAAAATAATCCTTGACCTTTATTTGATGCATCACTATAAATTACAAACCATTATATACTATAGCATAGAGTATGAAATGGTGAACATGTTTTGATTTAATTATGTTACATAAAACATTCCTCATAGTCATCCGTCCAAAAGAACATGGATCCCATCCAATCTAATAGGGTTAGTGGATGTAATTTCTGTGTGAGATTTTCCACAATGCACTGACAATATTAATCCAAATGAAGAAAACTATGGACCTCAGTAACAATATTTGGTTTGGGATAATGATAAATAACTTATATCATTGTAGGTTCGATATATATACCCTCTTGTGAGAATATATGACCAATGAATTAATCATAAAAAATCTAAAATTCATAAATAACTTTTTTTCTTATAGATTATCCTTAGGGTCTTTATCACAATTATCAATTTATGTTCATTCTCTTTATTTCTCATTGAACAAATATGAATACATTATATGAATACTACCACAATATTATCAAGGAAATATCTAAGAACTGTATTCCTTAAATCCATAATGATAGTGGGATAATTAGTAAGAAAAAATGGATTCACTTTAAATTTATCATTGATATCCATAATGAAGTACAATCATAGAAAATTATTGAGCCCCATATAGTAGACCAACCAACTAATCGATATGATGTAGAGGATAACTTTATTTATTAATAATATTTTTTGTTCTCAATAATCAATATAGAGTTTCATTGATCCATCTTTCGTCTTAGTAAACAAAACACATGCTCCCTCAGGTGGCACAAATGATCAAATGAATCCCTTTTCCTGATTCTCATGTTATGCATCTTAATTTCCTAAAACTCAATTAGTTAAACTATATTTGGAGTCTTAGAAATAGTTTTAGCCCTGGGTATTAGTTCATTTTCCAACACAACTTCATGTGTCCATGGATGTCCATAAAAATATTTCATAAAGAGATTAATAAAATCCCATAAATTAGACATATCGTTGTGGTTGAGTGTCCCCCAATTTTTTGTTAAAAATGTTATATTTGAATTATACTCATGAAAAATACAATGGTTCGGATTTTACTTTGAATATCATTTATATCATCACACTGATTGAAAATTTTAGGTTTTTTCATAATTTCAAGCATTATATTATATACATCGAAACTAATATGGGATATATAGAGAGAATGTTTATATATTCCAAATAATCCTGGAACTCAACAAGAGTGATTCTAATAGTATTTTTTCAGAAGATAATTCCCAAAACCATTACAAATATAATAATCTTATACATGGGATGAGATTGTTATACCATTATGAATTTTTTCTTCCCATTAAACATGTATTCTTTTTTTTGTGATACTTTGATACGATTAGAAAATTACTTAAAAATAAAATTGTGGGCGGAACAGAATCAAATATGGCATTGGATGATCTAGATTGGATGATAAGTGAAACATTAAATACATATATATCACAACCATATTCAAAATTGATGATCCCATAATATTTTCATTTCTATATAGGATGAAGTGGTTTTTGATGATGATCAACATCATTAACCACTAGATTTGGGGAATGGTTAGAAGAACTCCAATACTCCTAAAATTTGACTCATTAGATTTTTAGTGGATCAATTTTTATATTGATCTTTATTCAAATCCTTTGAAAAATTATTCACATAACTAAGTCACTCAGTTTCTCAGAGTCCTTTCATTATGTTTTTTAAAAATCATTTTGTCACATTATAAATATTTCAACAATGTTTCATTCTACACATTGATCATCAAGGAGGTATTATATTTCACTATCAATTATTTTTAGAGAGTCCATTGAATCACAGGTTTATTTTTATAAAAAAACATGTTATTTATTGATAATATTAGTATATATTTCATCCTTGATAGGTTATCTAACAATTTCTTCATAGATATTGAAATCTCTAATAGAAAAAAAACCTTTGAGACTTGATTTTAAAGCAATGAATAATAAATAATTCATAATTTTGGTGTGGATGATAATATCAGATGTGTACATCATATGTATTGTAAAATTTTCATCATTGGTAATAATGAATTTATCATCCTTCTATTTCATCTCAAGGAATCCCTTCTATATTTTCATATGAAGAATATTTCCAAAATATGTATTGGGAATTATGTTCATAAACTCATCCCACCCAATGGAGTCAAATTCATCATTATTAATCATATTCATAATAAGAGTCATCAATTATTATAATTCTCCTTCCAAACTATTAAAAATTAAAATAACCTTTTTGTGATCCCCACTCTAGAAAATTTAAATTATATATTACATGAAACTGTTCAATTTCACAATTTCTTGTGGATGAATATACCCACTAAATTAATTGGCCATCTCCAGATAAATGATTCAATATAATTTTTTCCCTCCATTTCTCATTGGGAAGCACCACATGATTCATAGCGTGAAATAATTATTTGGGAAAATAAATAATATTCTCATTACAATTCCCATGACATTATATAATGTACAATCAATCCATTGTAAATGCAATTCAACATTGACAAAATTCAATTAGGTTCAATCCACTGTCTATAACCATATAACATTGTGTTTGAATCAAAAATCATGTTGGGAAACCACTTATTCCTGAAATTTAAGTTATATATTATATAAATCATGAAAAATTATTCAATGTATCATTTGGTTTGATATATTAAATTCATGATCATTACCAAAACAATATAATTATAGGATATAAATGGATTTATCCGATGGATTATTACTACACATTTCTCATTATAGTTCCAAAATGATAAATAAACCATCATCTAATACCAACTAATATATCCATAAATTTTATATATTTATATTACCTCTTATTAAGTGAATATTAAATACATAACATTTTTATCCAAACATGAATTGTTCAGGTCTATGATAGTATGTAACTTGGAAACATAAAAAACTAACTCATAAAATAAATATATTGTATCCCACATATATATTCATAACGATCTCCCTTTATTGATATACCATGCCTAAAACAGGTCTTCATAAACATAAGAATGAATACATAAGAAAATTAGGAGCCTAGATGCTTAGTACTAGTAAATAATGGATATATCAACGATCATACAAGAATAACATGAGAATAAGGGTAAACTAACAGGATCAAAACATATCAAAACATGGACATGTGTGCCCATGAACATAATATTAATCTCTAGAATAAATATTAGAAGTTCAATAGACATGAATCATAATAGTTGCAATCAATATGAACCAAGATATAAAAATATGTGCATAAAACATATATTTTGTTCATACACATAGGCATAAAAAGTCATTTAATAAGTAGTGATTTACTGTTACCAATGCTATCATACATGAATGGGTTGACTCCCCAAACCACTATAGTTATCAAGGTTCCCTATCAATACTATCATAGTGGAAAATGTCTCATTTGTCACTTGGTTCAATCCTTTTTCTGTATTATTTATCTCGTGAGATATCAATCATTACCTAATGTATTTAAGGGTGATATGGGTCCCACACATCACATCATGTAAAAAATATATAAATTTTTCTCCACAAGATCATAAAACATTCATCATATTAGAAGTCATAAAAATAATATTTTTCATAAAACATTCATCCTCACATAAACCATGTAAAAGAAATAGTCTTCATAAATTATTAATCCTAATATAGACCATATAAAAATGGTTTCCATAAAAATTTTATATTTTCTTCATAAACCAAAACTATTTATATAATAAAATAATGATTTTTTCCATATATTTTATCCCTAAAAAGAATATATAGAAACAATGAATTTCAACCAAGATGGGAATATATTTTGATAGATCATTGGGAATAATTTTAGAGAAAATTAAAAAACATTTTCAAAATTATTTATTTCTTCAAAAAATGTGTAATTAAAACAAAACCAATTCTTATAGAAGAGCCGTATAAATATGTAATGGAAGCATCAATGAAAAAAAATTCCAAAAGGAAATAAAATATGTTCTTGTTTTATAATTTAAGAAAACATGTGTTCCATATTTTTTTGGATACATTATAAAGTACATTGTTTGGAAAATGATAAATCACCCCTTTCAAAACATTTTATAAAAAAGAAAATAAGGGTAAATATTAATTTACAAAATCACAGGACAATGGAATAAAAATTTAAAACATATTTATAAAAAATTTCTATAGAAGATAAATATAATCGATACGATATATAAAAATAACCAATTCCAAATATTTATGAGTTTTTAAAAATAAACACTTACATCGAGTTACCAATGTTTCTACAACACTATCATTTTATATAGAAAATTAGATTTAATTACACATATATTCAAGATTTGTTTTCATACATATTATATCATTTATAATCCACTTGTAACATTTCTGGGACACCTTATTTCATAAATTATTTCTTAAAATTTTTATTTTTGTGTGTCAGTTGTTTCATCTGTCATAAGTATAATTGTTGATTTGATCTGGTCGTTGTAAAAATATTTTGGTTGCATAATATCGTGGAATTTATTTCAGGATATAAATATCCTATATATTTTTTATATACATATAAACCATCATTAATCCTATAGATTGAAAAATTAATTACTCTGTTAATGGAGACGGTTGGCTATACAAACACATGAACGATGTTTTCATTTTTCAATAGATATTACGAATTATAGTTAAATATTATTTTTTTATTCCAAGATCATAATCATATCATATATTTCATTTAAATTAATCAAATTCATCTACATTTCCTCAAATGTAATATATAATGAATAAAAAATAACAGCTCCTTATAGAGGTGGTATACCATATAGAGTCATGAACAATGTTATCATTTTGTTACGATTTGGATTGTAAGTGAGTGGATATGATATTATAATTCTAGAATTATAATTATGTAATAAATATATTATAATAAATTATACCCATCATAATATGTATCTATAAAATATGGTAAAAATGAATTTTGTTGATATTTGGAGATTGTAATATGTTGGTATGCATGAGTAATATATTCATTTCTAATTTGATGGGAAAAAGGGTGTATATGGATTTTATCAATATAATTATAAAATTTAAACATTTTGAGGAAATATATGTAATTATTTTATGATAAATTACACATAAATAGATAATTTAATGAATTTTACAAATTAATGTTATTGGGTAAGGTTATTACCATTTTTTTGAAACATCTCCTTTCATCCAATTTCCTGAAGGCTATCTAATTTATTATTTTATTAAAAAATAAGCCCCCTTTTAAGGGAATAAGGGGGGCCCATACATCATGGAAATATGATATCCAATGACTCGAATGTCAATGAATATAAAAACCATACAATAACATGCAGCATGCCCACCCCAGCACATGATCATTATGAATCCCTCCACCATTGCATGGATGACCATTAAGAAAGTTTCATGTGTCATAAAACAAGCCCAATCTGATGGCCGACACCGTACCCTTTTAGACAAAAAATCCTCTAAGCCCGTCAAAGATGAAATGCTAGCTATGAATCCTCCTCTAATATTGGATTTTTTGGAATTCTATTTCATATAATATATATATATAAATAATTTTATAAAGTAAATTAGAAGTGTTTGGCTGATCTGAAGAGATCAATGTGTTCTGAAGATGTGATGTAGGATGTTTTGTTTTATAATTGAGGTGAAGGGAACTTTCATAATTTTTTAAAAGATTAAATTATAACAAATTAATTTTAAATACATATGACTCAAAATATACATTGATTTGTATATTATATAAGGTTTAGATGTAGTCTCATAATCCAATAGAATTTAAAAATTATTGTTTGTAATTTATAACCATATCATTTTAATTACCCCTTAGCTAAAAAATTTTCATTTCAACTATGGTAAACTAAATTTTCAATATAAAAGGGTTTCAATTTTTATTTAAATGTAAATATGGGACCATAAAAGGAAACATAGTTGAAATTTTATAGTACATCATATACAAATTTTAATTTTTTAATATATTTTTTTAAATAACTAAATAATATATCAATTTTATATAATATCATTATTTTCACTTTTTCCACTATTCATTTAATTTATCTTTAGACGCATAATTAAAAAGTGGGAATTAGAAAAACAATTCCTTAAAACCACCCATATTTTAAATATAGATCTAGAAAATTTCTGGGCTTCATTAATTCATTTGTATTTCGTCACATTGAATATTAATTTAAATCATTTATTATATTTTTTTAATTAAAATGACACATACAAAATCATTTTTTATATAAAATTAAGGTAATTATATAATTACAAAAAATTAAAAATAAATCCACATAATTAAAATATTTTTATAAATATCAAAATGAATAATTATTTTCCTTCCTATCATACTTCAGTTACTATGGGGACACAAGAAGGATATTAAAAACAAAGATATTGTCACTTTATAACATTATCAGAATCTAATAATATATAATCCATTATTAATGACAATTGTCCATTAAATAAGTTAATATTGAGATGAATATTTTATGTGTTGAATCTCATTCATCCATTTAGAATTTGGATGAATAATTTTGGTCTTATCACATATTTTTAATATATATTAACTAAATTTACCCTTTACTTAGGTGATAATGTTTACCATGTAAACTATTCATATACACAAAAGGGGTTAATTTACAAAATTTTATCCTCATGACTCTAAATTTATAATTAATTTTCTATAATTCAATTCCTATAAATTATAGAAAATAATTTAAATGTGGGTTCAAAAAATGTGAAAAAAAGGATTTTAAGATAAAAAATATTTTTAACCATAAAACTGGTTTTATTCATATCCAATTTCTAGAAAAATATTTGAAGATAGAATAAAAAATTTTATTATATAAATTATATATTCACATAATTAAAATTTATATCAAATAATAGTTAATTTGATATATTAATATTAAAATAAATTACATGCATAAAAAATATTTTTAGAAAAATATTACATTTTCCCTGAAATGATTTTTATTTTCATTTCAAATCAATTCATAACCAATGAATAAATTATATACATATAAAACCATATAATTATTTATAATTCAGTTATTCCAATTCCTACCCACCAATAAAATTTCTAGGTGATAACTTTCATTTATAATTTTAATATTTTCATTTTATATTTTCATTTTCAAGCTGTGGAGTAAATCAAAACATTAAATAGAAATATTTCATGAAAACTCTCAGGTGTTATAGACATCCCAACAGTTTAACTCACATGTTAATATCAATTCATCCAATATATCGATGAATCATTGCATAAGAAACAATTTATGATATAGGCCATCCACCCTCTAACCCATTGGTGAAATTCCTCATCAATTCTAGAGTTTTTTAAAGCTAGTGGATAAGGATAATATACAAATATGAATGTAATGTTCATGTTCAAGAATCAATGAATGAAGAATTTGATTTGATGTTATGTTCCTCATTTCATTTTTTTTGGTATAATAGATTTATCGTGATATAGGAGATTTTTGTTAATTTTGAAATGTGGTATGTCAATGGTAAAGTAATACATTCCTTAATTTCTCATACATGAGTTAGCTAAAGGAGGGGTGTAGAAATATGAGTTGGTGAAAATGAACAGTTGGAGGGTTTCATACGGTTCTACCGTATTGATATACTATAATGCTTGAATCTTATAATCCCAATATTCCTCCACATATAACCATAAATATGGAGTGTAAGTGTTCAATATCTAATATAATATAAACATTATTTTGGTATCATATTTTTGTTATATACACAAATATAATTAATGAATTCAATCAATCCCACACCAACATTCAAATAACATGCATCATAATTTCCTATAGACTCCATGGAAATTCATTCTATCCTATATTATATAGGATACATAGGACATTCAACATAATAAAATCATCTGATTAGATCATACTCAATTCTACATTTTAACACCACCAAGTCCTTTTCACATTGTCTGAATACACAACAAAAAACATTTTTTACTTCTCACATAACAACAAAATTTTAAAAATAATTACAACTATGTACAAGGATTCCATAAAACAAATTGTACATCATGATTCATGATTAAAGACAATAAAATATAGAACAACATAAAAAGTTATAATAACATATCTAATATTATACTCATTAGGAAAAAATTGTTATCATATATTTTAGTATTTATGGTTATTTGTAATTGACACCTAAAATTAAATATATATGTTTCAATAATTGAATCATAGAAAAGTTTATCTCAATTTCAATTTTTTGTATATTTGTGTTTAAATTTTTTATTTTAAATGATTTATATAAATATCATAACATGATTTGAAAATCATACACTTTTGTGTATATTTGAATTATTATTAAATAAATCCATGTAATTTGAATGTTAAGTGGTCAAAATCAATGAACCATATCACATGATAATTTCCAAACATGAATATACTTTATCACTAATGATGAAATCCTATAATTATGGTTTCCACCTTAGTAAAATTTGATAGTTAGATATATGTGTGATAATATATCTATTATGTATTATATTTAGTATTATAATTTTACAACCAAAAATGCATAATGAAATCTATCACTAATCAACAGCAACATTAAAACCTAATAATAACACAATGCCTCATCGTAAATAAATATTTTTTTTTCAGAATAAATTTTTTATTTTTCATATAAATATATTTCTTATACATTGTAGTCCCATTATCCCAATAACAATTAAAATCTTATAACTCTTTTAAATAGGTGATAGAGTCGTTCCATCCCTTGCATCATTAAAACATTTCATCCTCAGAAATAAAAACCATTACTGACTAATTCATTAAATGGTTATTTATTTATTAAATAATTAATCATCTATTAGAGTGTTATTAATATAACATAATATTTGAATGACCACGAACCCATTAAATAAAATATATAAATCATTGAATGTAATAATTTATTATCATGTAAAAAGCAAACAATAGTATTGGATCATAAGTAGATTCAACATTAACTCGTGAGACAAATGTGTAACTCTTAATTTTCATTAACTCTCCTGAGTATACAACATGTAATGACATATATAATTTCATTGGAATAATAGGGGTGTATTTATCATTATAATAAAAAATAAATGATGTAATTAATGTACAATTCATGTAGAATTTTTATCATTAATTCATTTCTTATATCAACATTAATAATTTTTAATATAAATCACTCCATTAATATTTTTTTGTTTATAAATTTTTTTTATTATGAAAGATCATATTTTTCCACCCCTGTGGTGAGTATGACATGTCATCCCATTATAGAGTATTACTAATGAAATGTATGTTCATAATTAATTTATGTCAATATGATGTATTTATCTACTTATATAAATGGAATGTGATGTAATCATTTACCATAACCAGTTTATCATACATAATAGAGAATGAATAATTTTTAAATTATGATATCAACATGTCCCACATCATGTGAATATCATTTATTTATTGTAAAAATAGGGTTTCCTATTATACATGATATTCATATATGAATATGGCTTATTATTGTATGATAATACCTGAATTTGATTGATATCGCTATAAATCTTTTTATAAGTTGTGTGGTGATGATGTATTTCTATAAGAAACATGATTCATATTGTTATAAATTATGAATTCCTAATTATTTACATTGTAATAGTGGCCCAAAATGGTCACACATCACTCTTTCTAAACAAGAGTTTAATTTTGTTACAAATTTTACATCTAAAATAAAGATAATTTACAATCTATCAAATCCAAAAAATGGATATTTATATATAAGTATCTTCTGTGTAGGTTATTATTATTTTAAATTTGATTTTATTTAATATTTCAACTATTAGATGTCATTTTTAATTTTTTAAATGTTGTAGATTGAAATAAAATATGTAGTAAACCCCAAAAATCAAGGTATGATATGGATTATATCTTTATTTGTATGTTGTCAACCATTTGACCAGAACATCTTGATGTGTTGTAATAGTATGAAAATTATTTTATGAATTATTTAAAAACATAAATAATCAATATGAACATGATTTATAGTTTCTATAATATTAAATTAAAATTATTTTAATTATATCATTATCATCAATGATTGGTGATAAATTCTTCTAAATTTTGATACTACTTCATTTATTAAAGAATAGTTTAAAAATATATTTATTAAAATTTTAAGGTAATGAAATATAGTAAAATTGTTTTTTGTCGAATATGTATTATTCACTTTCTCGAATTTACATATGGATGTACTTGAAAGTAACATATATTTTGGATTCCTGTTTATCTGATACCCAATTAATATAGTCTACAGATTATCTGTAGTAAAAAGGGATTGATGGTTAATACTAAATGATCATTACTAGGAATCATAATGATGGAGTTTTGGATCAACAAAGTAACTGTGTGAGAGTTAATTAATGTTATTCAATAGTAATGTTTTAAATTACTTTTATAGAGATATTTTTTTATTTGTTTTATTTCATATTGAATTATTAGATATTCCTTAACCCAGTAATTTTTAATTTATTATATATGTCCATTATAGACTTTTATATATACTATGGTAGAATAATTTCAATTTTGAAAATGCGTTAGTATTTTATATTTTTTAAATATTAGATAATTTTTATTGTAGAGTCTATTTTTGATGATAAAATAAAAATAATATTAATCATTTTCGAATTCTTATTTTATTGAATATTTTAATTGAAATGCTTTTTATAGAAAATATTTTCTTAATATTAGTAATTTGGATATTTTTATGTGTTTTATTAAAGATAATTTTTTTTAACTAATTCTTGTTTAAATATTTACACATTTTTTATTGAATCTGTGTTAGTTCATGTTTCTAAAAACAAAACATATGTTATAATTTTTTTGAAAAAAATTATAGAGTTTTATAAAATCTATTTGCAACCCTCATTCAATATCCTAATATCCATGGTTTTGTAATTAAATTTGTAAATAATATGCAGAATACAACAAAAAGTTCGAATAATTTAGTAACCTCAGTTGTAGAGATACATAAAACAACATTAAACGAGGGATCAGGAAATGTATGTGTATTTTGTGAACGTGGAATGAATTTTCCAAAAAAAATATATATCATTTTCAAAGGGGTATAAGGAATGTATATTTCCTTTTAGCACATTTCTTATTATCTAACTTAGTCTAGTTACTACATCCAGTATATCTGAAGTACAACACACGTTCTGCAGGTTATATGTCTTATAGTGGTTGGATGGGCACTCGAATTGTGTTTCCTACCCATTCCCATGTACCACATGAAATATATGGTGTGTTCACCTCCACACACATCATGTCGGGACACATGTGATACTTGTAATATACTCTCTACGAACATTGAGGTATCATCCACTTTAAAAAACGAGTGACCTAAAACAAATAGTGTGTAGCGCCATATGCCATTATATTATTGTACATCCAATACATGAAAAGATGGAAAACTAATTGAAAAATTGAATGTTGGTCCACAAAATGGTGTCTATTATTTAATTCATATATGGAAACACTAGCTTCCACAAAGAGTATACTATATAGGGCATGTTATTAAACTACATGCCATATAGTCTATAATTTATCAAAAACTAAATACTGATCTAGCTCCTTTGGAACATGGTTCCATCACCACCACATACTCTACAAGATGTAGCTGGAATATTAGATAAAAATTTTACTAGCCTCATCATCAATGGTTGTCATATATCAGGCACGCCCATCATTCTATAATCCTTTCTCATCGCACATTGCTATCATTTCAACACCAAAATGATAACAATGCATAGAATTTGGAATCACATACAGTTGATCTGATACCAATAAAATTCTATTACCAAAAACCATGATCGTAAAACTGATATTGCAATTGTACCCATAAAAATGATCAGTTTATCCATGTATCAATTGAAAAGGGATCATTTTACATGTATTAATGAATCCACTAGCCAAATGTTTCTCTAAATGTGACCTCATGTAAAATAGGGTATAAATCCAAAAATGTATGAATTATCATAAACCAATTGTTTGTAATAAAAATTATTAGTTTCCATAAAAAAGAAAATAGCATTTAAAAAATTATCAGTGTCATAAAATCCCCAAAATACAAATAAAATATATGCATTCCCAACAAATTATCTACCTATGAATTGAATGGTTTGTGGATTCGATTTTCACATTTCATAGATCAAAAATGATGTAATAACCCATGAATCAAAATCCAACCCATTGTTTCGATCAATCGTTGATTATTACTGTTCCTAGGTTGTAATCATTGGAGAGATCTATGAACTCTACTATTATTGGTTATCCTACTAGTACAAAAATATTCAACTCATGAGCATATCATCAACAAATCCTCCATAGTATCTCCTCTAAAATCCTAGTATTATGTGGCTAATCATGAAAATTTGGAACAATCCTTCTTGTATACAGGTGTCTACAATTCACTATCAATGCATAATAAAATAAATCACTTTATTTATTTATGTTATTATTGGTTTCTAAAAAATCATTTTAACACAAAAACTATGATAATAATGATTATTTAATTTCTAGTGTAACACTAAAATTCTTGAATAAATGAAGGAATCATATATTCATCAAAGAGTCAATTTCAATTTTGGTCCAAAATTTATTGAAAAAAATGATTGTGTGAAATAAATACAATTATATTTATCGGGCACATTGGGCCACGAAATTATTTTTTGTGTCAACACTTGTCTTCTAAAATATTCATAGAAATATTCCAAATTCAGATATGGGAAAAACTAATCCATCACACAATCCCCAACTAAACAAATTTTATTCTTGAAAATATAAATATTACACACCTTGGGAAATATGATCTCTCATTTAGACATACCAGTCCCACATTCTCTCGTGAAGGTTCTATTGTAGTCGATAGATAGGAAATAAAGAGAATCACTTTTCCAAGATGGATCCTCTCTAGTTAGTACCTAAACATTACTGAGAATCTCAAATTCATCCAAATGGAAACTCAACCATAAATGTTTATTAAATATTTCTTGAAATGTGAAATAAGTCGTTCTCAATTAATCCATGTTGTGACACCTAGAAAACACCAAAAAACCTATATAATTGTGATCACATGATCAAACAATATGATACCCCAATATCCCAATGCAGCAATTGAAAAAAATTTCATATAGAATACATTGAGATCCAACATACCTATCAAAATCCTCCCAATTATTAATGTGGGAGATCCCTCGAATATAATATTTTCATAAAAAACTAGATTAACAATCATCAGTCCATAAGAATATCATTTCATTACAGGATAGTCACCATCCAACTCTAGATGAATGTCACCCTTTATATTCCTGACTATCAAAAAATCAAAGTTCACATGGACTCTCTCCCACTAGCTTTGAAGAATACAAAAATTACATAAAGGATCTCACATACATTGTAAAAATATTTCTATATAGTGGGTGAAGTTTTAGCTTTTAAGACACACAAAATAAACCGATTTTAGATGATTCTCATAGATATAAACCAAATCTGACATGAAATTCATCAGAATGTCCTCCATATCATAAATGGTCTACTTTACCTTGACAAAATTATGGTGTAGATAAGTCTTTCGAAACAACTCCCAAAACCCAATGCCTCAAGAATACTCTCCCAAACAGTGACCTGAAGTATGAATCCGAAAATGAAATGATCACCAACGGGATTCAACAAAGGCAGAATATATAATACATTCCCAAAAAATATCAAATTCCCCATTAAGATATATCAGTCTTCACTTATAGATATTTGAGACACTATGAGTTAAAATCAGTATCATTCTTCAACATCCACTAACACCAATCCCAGTTTTAGAGGATGTTGGTACATCACCATCCTCCATGAATGTTTTTCTACAGAAAATCAACCTCCAAATCACCACCTAAATCAGTGTTAATTGGGTCAACATCAATCCTTAGAAGGATGAAATTGGATATCCAGTCATATAAGATCTTTTAATTGATATCACAATTCTATAGCTCTCTAATTCATTGATGAATAGGAGTGGAGATTACAATTATTTAGAGGAAAACTATACTATATTATTACTCAAGGGTAAAATAAAAATAGGTCAAATACATCTTTACCTATATCAATAATAGTGAACATAAAAATTAACTGTAATAATATTCTACTATGACCATGCCCTTGGGTTTTTCTAATTATTGGTTTTCCTCAACATTTAATAAGTCTATTTTGACTCCCATGTATGAGAAGACAAATCCCATGATGTGGACCTATGGGATCTAAAAATATCACTATCAAATAATCCTATAATGATGGTAGTCACAATGAATGTCAAGAATCATCACCAGTTGTCTCATGTGCTAAACCACTAATGCTACGTACAATAAGATGTTCTCCGAAAATACTATCATGAATAAGTAAAGTGGGATAAAACATATTAATGAGTCTTAAAACACCATCGGTGAATCCATCATTCCATAAGGTACCCCCAATAGCTCAATGAAACTATAGTATCATTGTAAATACACTTTAAATATAGTCCCCATAGAAACTGAGAGCTAATGATAACCCATCTTAAGTTCATAATCCAAGAAACATGTCCCCAATAACCATGATTCAATGAATTATTCGATTTTATGGGGAAGATAATTCTCCAAGAGACGCATATAGTTTAAGTGATGTAAATCCATACAAACCTCATGCTTTTATCCACCACCAATGTGAACAATATATAAATGAAAAGCTGAACACATTGTGTCTTACAAGGCCCATTTTATATCGATTCTTCAATCAACACCATCAATACTCACAACATATTCATACAATCCAATATACTAGCATTGATTAGAAGCCTTCCCATGTGAAAATCCATCCAGAAAGAATTATTTAAGGGGAGTAAGAATGAAAACTCATAAGGGAAAGAATTTAGAAACACCAATAACAAAAAAGGGAATTGAAATCTCATAAAAACGGATCCAATAAGGGTCATAAAATCTAACTAATAAGAAATTTGTTATATCCTTATTCAAAAGGGCTTATCCAACTATTCTTGGGGTAATCTGTTTGTAATGCTGGAAAACTATACCCTGTAACTATGATTCACTACATCCTATAGTAGTAATAGTAAAATGAACATAAATGGAAGAGAACTATTACCTATTGAGTAAAACACCATTGAGTCACACTAAAACTATAAAAATGCTTCATGTGATGATATATTTATTCTGAGAGTATGGTGGCACTACATATATAAGGGTATCTAATCACTAACCATCTCTATAAGAGCCTCTATACATAAGTGTTGATTCAAGGTCTCAACTGTCATATCAAATGTATTAAATGAGGGTTACATGAAAAAAATAATGAATGATGTATGTTTCTATCAAAACTGTAGGTAGGTAAAATGTCCTATACTATACTTGAATCAAACATGGATCTTCTAGGTCAAAAGTCTGTAGTGAATATAGCTACCCATGTCCCTGGCCACAAGCTCCCTATTCTTATCAAGGAAAACAAGGCATTTTATTTCTGTTAATAATATTTCAATGTTACAACCACCCTATTCATCTATTTAACGACCTTCACTAAGGATTCCCCCTCAAACCCACCTTTTTTCCAACAACTATCTCATCATAGGGTTTTTGATTAACCATCAATCATTCAATAATATGATGGGTTGGAAAATCATGCTCAATATTTCCAAATCCATCATAGGAATGAAAATAACTCTGCCTCATTGAAATAAGATGTTATTAAGTTCCCCATGAATAATAAAAACTTATATGATGTGGCCTTCATCAGTAACAAAATATATGTTTCTCTTGGTTTCCCTACATCCTAAGAAATTTAAAGGACAATTGATCACTATATAAATTCAATCATTTCCAGTCATCATCCATGAATAATAGACCCATTCATCACTCATTCTGAAATGTTACATCATCCTTTTCCATTAGAGGATGGTCTATGCACAGATCAATTTTGGGTTGCAACACCTACTGTCTTCTTGGAAAGAATATCACATTGTGACCTTCCACCTATTTGGAAGCCTCATCAACCATAAAATCATACTTTAGAACCAACATCAGAATCCTTACTCGATATCATCATGGATACATACTGAAAGATTAAAATACATGTGATGGTCATGGAATGTATTTAATAATACCACTGAATAAGGAAATAGAAATGAGAACTTTTTATTATATGATTCATAGTCTAATTTTTACCTACAACTAGTGTCTACATATACTGAATCAACAAGAAGGATTTTAGAATCATTGTAAAAATATATGTAAGATTCCACACCAAACCTGCAGTCCATATTTTGATATCTGAACTCAAAACATTTAATGATGTTGAAACATATCATAGAACAACCTCATAGATAGAAAATTTGAAAACCATGTTCATATAATGAACATGTGCTCTAATACCTCTCTATCATGACCTGAACTATTAATACACACATGTATGGAGATGTGCTAGGTGTAACTACACAATGCTAACCTCTAAAACTATAGTGTTTGGAGACCGACACCAAGTAGGCATACAACACACAAGAGAAACATTATCCAAATACACATTTATTCCCACACGCATCTTCAATCACATAATGTTCATAAATGTAAAACAAAAAATCTAATGTAAATGAATTCCTAACATATTTACCAAAAACAAGAGTATGAAAATATAATAAATGAGATAAGTGGGGAAAATAAAATCCGAAATGAAATACGAAATAATTCACACATACAATGACATAGGGGAAAATTTTCAAATGAAACATCTGGTAAACACCTTGGTCCATACACTCCATTCTAAGCTCCAGTTTCTTCTATTCTTCCTAAAGACACTATAAAATGGACTATTTTGTACATAAGAAAAATCATCCATAAAAAAATACCATTTATGGATGTGTATAAGAATACCTAATAGGAAACATCAAAATTAATAAGAATAACACATCCTGAGTATTTATCTAAACATAGTATATTTTAATATGATGTGAGATGATGAAATATTAAAAAACTGTATATACTAGTATCATGAAATTGTTCTCAAGTAGGTTTCTACTACTACTATACACCAGATTATTCTCAATTATTCAAGGTAACCATCTTTGGGGAGATCCCAAATCCAGGATATATGTTTTCACTGATGGAACTCACCCAATATGCCATTTTATTTACTCATTTCTATAGAATAGTCACACTAATAATAAAAATAACTGGATACACATATATGGGATAACACCCATGACCACTAGGGAATCCTTGAATCCAACTAGAAAATCATTCTAAGTAAGGGTTCATATGTACGGTGATACAATCAACCCATGAATTTTAACTTTTCAAATAGGGTATTTGTGACCTATGAATAGAGGCCTTTCTAATAACCTGAACCCCACCTAGGTTAGAGGATTATATTATATAGGATAACACCCACGAACACTAGGGGACACAATGAACTATATCCATGAATCATCCCATATAAGGTATCATAATTCTATGTTAAGGATGTAATGTTACGTTGTAACCTCAGAGAGATACAACTGGGAAACTTGATCAACCGGAACTAGTCTATAGTAAAATAGTCCAAGAGAAAAGACAAAATCTCTTACTAGATCTGAATTGAGAAGAATGTGAGATCCAACATGCCATTCAAAGAGATATGACATGTCCCTTATGAATACATGGAATGATTCCCTAATCCCTAGAACTATTAATGAATTTCACTCACATTAAATGAATTATTCAAAAATAGAATGTATGTCACAAGGGGAATATTATGTTTAGAGGTCCCTGAAACACTCGATATGGTATCTGTCCAGGTTTGTGTACTATAGATAATTCTCTCAATGGAAAAATAATGTTCATTAAGGCACACGACATGATGAGGCTGGCATATCACTTGACCGGTATCACCTACCCAAGTCTATTAACCTTATAAATTATATAGAATGTGTGGAATCATGGGATCCTTGGTTTGTATTATCTATATATATCTTGACATATGCCAAGGATTACACAGTGAGTGACTTGGAACACATTTAATGTAGTTCCATATGGCCTCTTAGGTGTGTAACCCATGTACACTATAACCTAGAGTAATAAGGGTTACATGATTTATGGTCCCACCACATAGTGTTAAACATTTCCCTCAAATGTGGAAATCCTTGATGTCATATAGAGTAGACTATAAGGTGGGTGTTTCGGAACTACACACCATGTAGCCTGGAGTATTTCAAAAAAAAACTAGACCAACCCCCCATCTTCTGATAGTGTTTCGGTCACCACAAAATCTCTAGAAATATATACTATTAATTATATATATGAAGTTGAATAGAATCTCAATCACGGTGGCTTGATTCCATCCACATCCACCACTGGAGATTCCATTCATGTTGCCTAAAAGCTGGAAGCACCGAACGAAAATAAAAACCTAATTGTAAAATGGGAAACATGATCCCTATATATGATCTCATTCTAAATATATCACCACTCACCCTGATTTTTGCACAAATATAGAATCCAACCCCTCAGAAAGGAACTGTTATGCTAAAAAATTAATGTGAAGTAATCAGCTTCCAGGTATTCAAGAATCATCTAACTAAAAAATAAACATCCTTGATGAATGTGTATATAATGGAAGGAGAAATACATAAAACATAAAAGAGGGATGAAACATGGGTTTTTCATAGGTTTTCCAAAATCCATTTCTCCTAAAATAGTGAATAAATAAAATATAATAATCAATAACATAAAATCTATTAGTCCTAGAAAATAAACCAGTAGATGTAAAATGATCTAACCATGAACATACTTGTTGTTTGATTCGATTGACATTTTTGAAGGGATAAATAATAAGGAAATAAACCATGGAAAGAACCCTTACTCATATTTTGGATGGATAATTAATGAAAAATGTTCCTAAGTTTCTATAATTTTCAATAACCAATGATCTTTGATATTTTGGGAAATACTAGAGCTACTCTGATTGTTGATATATGATCTCTTTTTCCAACAATGTTTTTTAGGTTCTCCTTAAAAAAAATTTGGGTAATGTAGATAAAACTATGGATTTTTCAAAAGAGTACATATATAGAGGATTATAAGTCATTTAGTGAAAATTAAAATAAATAAATAAATTAGTTTCATTATTTTATTACAATATATAATGATATATTTTAAAAAACGGTTGATATAGATAATGATTATGTCACGCCTATGGTAAAAAAACATCTAAATATAATCTTGTCTTAGATTTTGTACCAATAATCCATTTCAGATTTATTCCAATATTTTTGGAATTTTTTTCTATGATATTAATAGATTTATAATTTTTATTATATCAATTCTGTTTTCATAGATCCTTGTAATCATGAGCCGTCTCTGTAAATCGCTATTCAAATATTTGTAAAAATATTCCAAATCCTTATATAGAAAAAGACAATTCATTGAAATAAATACTAAATCATTTTGATTTAATATATAATTTTATACATGATAACGATAATTTCAATTCTTCTTCCATGTAATAATCCATAAATAGATAGATAACCACCACATACACAAGATTATTTTTCTTATGAGACTTACCAATATTCAATGGGATATATATTTCTGAAATACACACTTTAAATAATATCCCCAATGAATCCATCTTAATATTCAATGGATGAATATAATATAGATATTTCTACATTCAATTTAATAGTTTTTATATCTATGTGAATATGAATAATAAAAATAAAAACTAAATAATATTCACAAGGCCATCGAAAATATATTCATTAATGGAATGATAATGAAGTAATAGTGTATTTTACAATCTTGTTATATGGTTTTCAATCATTAATATTCATTGAATATAATATTTTATAATGGTATTAAGAAAAATTAAAAAATTCAGTACACCCTCTAAAAACTATTATTATGTTTCATTCCTATTTTATAACAAGTGGGAATATAAAATTTCACTAGGGAATGATTTATTGGTCCTCATTATTTGATAAAAAAATATGAAAAATACCAAAAATATAGTTGAATCATATTGTGATCTAATAGATACTACTTCATTAACATCATTTTCATTCTTACAAAATTAAATCCCACCTCATTTAATTAATTCATATATAATACCAAATATACATTGAATACATTGGGTTCGATGTTTTATATAGATGGTGGATTTTTTATGAAATATATAATTCTATAAAATACAACAAACTATAAATGAAGAAAAAATGTTATGAAATTTTACGTTGAAAAATATCTTCCTAAATCATGATAAAGAATTAATTAAACCCATAATAACACCTTGGAGGGAATCGAGTTGGTTGAATGATATGATATAAATGATCACTGATTTTCAACTGATGATTAATTGGATGATGTGTGGGTATTTATAATAAATTTTTGTGAATTGTAATTTAATTTTATATTTTAGGCATTGTAAATATAGGTTGAGAAAAATGAAAATCCATTGAATAATAATTGGTTTTATACTACAGAATTTTTCATTTAATAAATTTTTTTACAGTATTATTTTAAAGGAAGAACTTTAATTATTTAAATGATTTTGTCTGTGAAAATAAAATTTTCATAAATAATTTTTCTATTTTTTTGTAAATTTTTGATAATATAATGTTAATTATAGGTTTTTATAAATTGATTATATGGCTAAAAATATATATTATTTTAAAAATTATCACTTTTGTACTTGAGTAAATATTTGACTTAATTATTAAGATATTTTTACATGATAATGACTTCATAATTCTTACCATATATTAGTTTTTTATTTTTCTATTTACACAAAAATACAACTATTACTGAATGTTATGAAGAAATACTCATAAGATAATTTTGATGAGTTGATTAAAATTTTATGTTCGCTTTAATGAAAATAGTTTTCCATATATGAGAAATTTATTTTTTAAATTAATCGTTGGTTGTGTTTGAAAATAAATTGTCTAGAGCTAAAAAAATTTAAAAACATATTTAATAATTATAATATTTATCATAAAATATATGGTGTAGGAATAAAATTATTCGGTGATCAATTTAAATTATAAATAATAATTATTTATATTATAAAGATAATTATATTAATTATTTAATTTTATAGTTTTATTTTAAATATATAGATTAGTGCTACAATAGCCTGATTCCCAAAGTTCACATTCTGATGGTCGTATTATACATAAAATGATCTTATTAACCCTTTTATATATGATTCATTTTTACAAATTATATTTTTTACATAAATTTTCATAGTTAATAAACCATTACTATTTCAATGTTTTTATTCATTATATAAATGATTCTTATGTCTTTTTATTTCTTTTTATAGTATCATCCTCTATTGTTTATTATTATGGTGCTACACTATATTGTTATTTGTTAGGTACCACTAGATTATGTAAATATAATGATAATAATGTTTTTGTTTTATGCATATTACCATGAATATGTTTTCAAATTTTTTATGTGTTATCAATAATATTGTAATAAGTTGGGTATGTATGGTAGTTATGTCCAAGGTCATACATTATCCTCCCATAAGTAATTGTATCATCAAAATTTTGGTATATATTATCCTATAAAAATGAGTTTGTCAATTTATAATTTATTCCTAAAGATATCATTTATCTTCCTCCATCCAATGACTTCATCAATGTACATTCACATAACTAATTACATGATTCCATAAAGCATACTTCCTTATATCAAAAATTCTGACAGGGTCTTCAATATTTGATAACATGTAAGATCCTAGATTTCTTTTGTTGTATGGATCTCTTGATTATTGGTTTAAATATTTTTTATGGCCTAATTTGTATACTCATTGAGTTCATTAGAGTTTTGGGGGGTGTATGGGGCTTGTTTGGCTCCAAGCACCCAACTTTTTTGGAAAATCAAAGAAGGTGGCATGGTCAATTGAAACCTTCTAGGATAGACCACATAGATACATTAATCATGTCAGGCCTTAATAAAATATTTCATGAGGTCACATAGTTTGAGGAAACTGCGCCATGTCAGAAGCATGCCAATGTGAGATGCTTTATAGTTTTTATTAGAAGTTGTGACACAATTTGTCCTTGGTTAGTAAAACTGTTCACATGAAACTTTTTGTGGTGTCCCTTAATGAAACAAAGGGATCATTCTTGGAAAATAGTTTGGCCAACTGTGAGGCCAAACTATACAGTCGAGTATTTATTTGTGAAATTAAAATTCTCCCTTAGTATAGGTAGTTATATTATGGTGTGAGATAATAAGCCCTATTTTTATGATTTTTGAATATTTTTTCTTCCAATATGGGCAGAATCAAATCTCTTTATTGGATGAATGTTCAACTAGGAATAAAAAATATGAATTATATTAATTTTAACATATGGTTGGTGTTTTTATAAGCTATATCACTATTGTTCCATGTATTATATTTTATGGAGATTCCTTGAAAATTAATTGAATAATTGAATTGGATTAATTTGATCATACGAGGGATGGCCACTGGTTCTTTTGAGAAATTCTCGAGGTTGTGCCCAGTCATATGCCACACATGTGGTGTGCCATTTTTTTTCCAGCTACAATACCACCCATGGTGTGAGATTGAGCATTAATTGTTATATGAACCCTCATTGAATTGAATTGAATAGAATTGAAAGATTAGTATAAGATTTGACCCTTTTATATTTGATTACATGATGATTATTTATTTTCTTGTTTAATCAAATTTTAGATAAATTATATAATTGAGTTAGTGAACTCATAGAATTCAATTGATTATGAATTGGTTACTATACGAGATGATGAATTTAAATGGTACTGTATTTATCAGTTGGTATACTTTGGATTATGATTCAAATTGATTACACTTATGTTTCTCCCATGGATCGTATTCTCAGTAGTGGACACCGTGGATCGATTTCCTCCATGGGTCTTGATTACATAAGATACATCGAGTATTTCTACCCCATATGTCCCTCTTTTATGGCCTCTTAATACATGTTGTATTTCGAAATTGTCTATGAACCACATACAATTCAATATCGAGTTTCCATCGATATACCCCTATGACATGATGTTGAATCCTTAGTATTTTATACCTAGGATATGTCTCTTTGTGGTATGACACATAGGATTATACAGTATGTACATGGTGAATTTTAGTTGTTTATATTAAACAACCATGATGGGAAAATGTTATGTTGTATTATTTAGTGAGGTCGTGATGGATTTTTTACACCAGTTTACATGGAAAGGCTATCGTGGATGTGTTGGAATGTAGGACAAATAGCCTTGTTATGGGCATTAACTATATGTTGTCAGTATTGACTATATCACATGTCTTCATCTTTTATACCACTTCCCTTATTATGTGAGATTCAAAATTGTATTAATAAATCCTTGTTTATATAGACAATATTACTTATTTCTTGGGCACATTACTATTTGAAAATTTTAACAATGATATTTTACACACATCGTTTGATTATATCTCACAGAATGGATTTTTTATAGTGATTATTAGTGGTGGCCAATTTAGTGTTATCTCACACTCAGTTTGGGACACCATTGGGTACATAGATATACATCATGGTTTAAGTAAGGGACCTAGGAATGAACACATGGTATACTGCTTGATTTGTGTCATCCTTAAAAGTAGGAGAAAATGGGGATGACCTAGGATCACAATGTTGTTGGGAGATAATTAGTTTTTAGTATTATGGTTTTATTACATTTATTGTTATGGATTCTTGTATAAATATTTTCCACCATTATAGAGACCCAACAAGACATATAATTTTGTACATGAGATTAACTATGTCATTTTTTATTTATTATTTCCTACTTGTTGATTTATCTTCTATCAGTTATTTATCTTCTCACACTATTGATATTTATGTTTTTAATCACTATATTATGCATTAAAAATAAGATATATTATACCCAAAAACACACCAATGTATCTCTATACTTTTCAGTATCTTCTAAAATATGAAGAGGTTATCTTGATTCCCTGTTACCCCCTGACTCAATGAACTATTTACAAGCATCCAGGTCGGGATGTTAAAAGGTGCAATCAGAGCCATTTCTTTTCAATTTGTCTTATTATGTTAACTCAATAGACTGGGATTAAGTGGGATTTGTGATTTGGTAATAATTTATTCATTGGAGTAGATAAAACAAATATTGAAACATGCCAAATTCCCTAGAACAGAAAATTTTTTTGTGTCGGGTTTTACTGTTATATATAATTTGATTCCATTGTTCGGTGAAGAATTTCAATTTTGTTGTTTTCAATGTTATGATTATGTGTTATGTTTTCTATTTCATGGTGATGTGACAATATTCCCCAAAATCATCAATTCAGAAACATATTTTAATTCACATGTCCTGCACTATGTTATGCAATAAATGTTTTATTACATGACTATATGACTTTTATAATATGTGTGTTTTTTGATATAGATATTGATTGATAAGTGGATTGTGTAGGGAATTAATAAAAATTGATGGTACATAGTGTTCCATCCATAGACTTTATAGTTTTTTTCATGCTTAGACTATAAGAGGATCCCTAAGAAACTAAATACGAAACATTGAGTCATGGACCATTGGTCGGATGTACTAGAATGTGTTATGGTGTGGATTAATTAGAATCTATATTTTAGTAAATGAGCTATATGGTCCCTGGTGGATAAAAATTGGAGGGTCATTTTTTTCAACCATTAGTATATAAATGTGAAAAGAATATGAATTTAAAAAATCATATGAAATTTACCAATAAAATACATAATCTTGACAAAACTTTTGAGTGGGTAGTAGTCAATGTCTATATTGATGATTATAACTATTTATTTTTACCCAGTACTAGATTTTGGATAAAGTAGATATGTATGACGTTTTTATAGGAATTAATCAACCTAGCATATACTTTTAGGTGTGGAATTTTTTATCAATATTTGTTTATGAATGTATTTTAAATTATTGAGACATTCCAACATAATGACATCCATTCATTTGACATAATGGAGGTGTTAAAAACACATCAGAGGTTATGGGCCATGGGAAACCATTATATACTCCTATAATACCATCAATGAATCTATTATTTTTAAATGACATAGGTACTAAAGAAAAACTTCGTGAGGTGTACTATGTCAAATTTAGACATCTTATGGAGAACCACAACTAGACTCATATACGGGAGATATGATGCTTTACTTTCAACAAGAGGACCTACCATGTAATTGGGAGATGGAAATCCATAACCTACTGAGGTGGGGATAGATACTATGTTATATATTATAGAGCATCTAGATACACTTATTAATATGATATTGAAGATTGAAACTCATATTATTGATAGAGTAGCTAAGCAATAGTGGGAGTTTTTGAACTATACTCATATGATCTCATAATTGGATTTCATGGATTTACACTCATGATTTTTGAACTAATTATTAAAAAACACTCTTAGACTATAGAGGGTCTATGAGTTTATGAATCTAGACTATAGAACAATGACAATCATGGAGTATTCTACATACTTTATATATCTACTCTATTTTACACCGATATACCATGATGATGCTCTATCTATTGAAGGATACATCGAGGATGGATTCAGAAATCATGTTCAATCTCCATATTTTTTTTAGGATTAATAATATTATTGAGATAGTCAATATCATGATAGTTATAATGAAAAACCTAAGGTAATATGGGTGGAACAGGGCATGGTAGTTTAGCATCTCAACCATGTGTTTTATGGTATTATGGCAAGATGTTCCATTTTAAACACTCTCATTTGCAGAAAACTATCCATGAAGTCAGTTTTTTTAGTGTTTCTTTTTTCCAATAGTGTGGGAGATGTGAAAAAATGAGGAAACACTGTGATCAATATCCAATTGAGTATAGTTCTTTTAGCATGATTTACGATGAAAAATGTTTTTTACAAGATCTTATATCTATTGGTAAGAGGAAGGAGTTCAGCTCCAACTCCAGGTTCAGGAGTTGGTTTCACACATTTTTGTTAAGCTAGGATCTGGTCTAGTGCATGTAATTTACGGTGAGGTGGTGGTTTTGGGTGAGGAATCCAACCACCAATTTTACCTCGATAGATGAATAAGTGTTCTCTATTTAGTATGGTCCTTTCACATTATGACAAATAAATCCATATTTATTCTATATAGACTACACCCAAGGAGATGTGTTTGGGGCCGTCATTGGTGAGAGGTAAAATCGGGCTAGCCTCTTCTCTTATATAATGTGATTTCGATATTGGTGCATATCACAGTTTTATATTTGTACCTATGGTAAAAATATGAAATCATTGCCTAGGGTAACATATCAACCGATCAATGATATGATGCTCTGCTAATGTGTATAGAAGTACTCAGTTCGAATCCTCGGTGATGATACTTTTCAATAGTCGTTTGTTTTTAGTTGATTGTATTTTGATTAGGTGGGTTTGTTTGAAGAGCATAGGAAATGATTGATATATTAATACTGATTTAAAAAATTGATAAATATTTGGATGAGTTCATCATTAGGTAGTTAATATTGTGATTTCCTTGAGCTTTTCTTTATATTACATTTAAATTAACACCCACTTCACAAGATAACCTTTATCGGAATTCCAAAGTTTTAATGCATTATTCCAATACTTATCATAACTTAGGTTTATAATATCAATTATATCTTGTTGATGATAGTGTATTTATGGTTCCATTAATCCATAGAAACCACATGTTAAACAAAACAAACCATTAATCCATGAAATGTTAAGTCCAATATACACAATGTTAAATTAAAGAATACTAATCGAGAAAAAACTCTCAATCACTTAACACCCCTAAATTATAACTCACCCCAATGAGAGATTTACTCATACATTTAAATTATTAATAATATGGTTATAATGATTAATATGAAAATTTAATAAGAGAAGAAAATGAAAGGGGTATGAAAAAAGTGGTGCGTCGAACACACACACAAATAGTAATGAGAATTAAAAACAGACTTTTGAATGTATAAGAATGAAAAATAAGGCAAGGGAATTCAACTTTATTTACACTATTTTAAGAAAATTAATATTAAACTATAAAAGTTGAATGAGAATAAGATATATTGAAGAATAAAAATTCATTAAAATAGAATTACAAAAAAAGAGACTTATAAGATTTCAATAATGAAGAACACAAAAGTAAATGAAATCAAAGAGAGGAGGAAGGTGTCTCATGTGAAAACATGAGTAGGTAAGGTCTTCACAATCCCTTGGAAAGGATTTTTCTGTGTCAATATGTGCTCCTCTATTCTGAAATGCCATCTCTTTTGAAGGAGAGGAGGGGGATGAATTTATTGCCCAAGGATGTGGACTGTTGGAATTCCCAATCTGTCCCTCCACTTGGATCGACGATTTGGACATCCAGACAGCTGAATCTTGAGTAATCACCTTCTTCAAATATGTATATAATATTTTTGGCTGACCTCTCTAAAAATTTTGTGTCTTTTGGACATATGCATACAATGTAATAGCGGTTTAATTGAACAAATTTAAACTATCAATTTCAATACATGATTTTATATGGACAATATTTGAATGGATTTTGGAATACAGAGATTCTTTCATATCTGAAAGTATTATTCAAAAAAATCGGCTGCCTATATATCCTATATCTCAATGAAAAATCTCAGCTTGATTTGATTAATAGATCAGGATACATGTAAGGAATATTGTACTCATTTTAATTCCCTTCCAGAATAACGGGCTGAGTTTAAATGAATCATTTGGGCTTATTGTCATTAGAGTAGGCCATGTAATTTTTATCCAAGACTCCGTTAATTTCCCCTAGATCATTGGGGAGAATTAAGGAATTTTGACTTCCTAATTGAGACCATAAATTAAATATTCATTGATTGTCAAGTTTCATTTTCGATTTTATAGGCCTTCTTGTGTGGTACATATGGGCATTCAAATGGAAGAATTGGCCCATGATCCATTCAAATGAAATATTGTGTGTTTAATAAAGAATTCTAAAAATTAGGAACCACACAATTTGGATAATTAGGGTGATATTTATAAATAATTTAGTAAACTGACTCAATTGGAATACATCTAAAAATGCTCAAAAATTATACATAGTATTAAAACATTAATATTTCACACAAATTATGCATATTTAACATAAAATCCATAAATGGAGTATATAATATGTCATCAAAATATTAATAACATCAAATACCCCACACTTAGTCTTGTGCATGTTCTCATGTGCAAAAAATATAAAAACATGAAATAATCATTTTCACTCACAAAAGATATTAAAATTTTGTTTTTTCCAATCATGGAAGGTTTAGACTATTTCACTCATCCATATTGAATTACACCTCAAAATTTTACAGAATCAATGTTCCAAAAATAATTATTTTTTTCATGGGAAAATTCCGAAATGGAAAATGCAGACACTAAAAACTCACACCTCTCAAGATGATAAAATTCATTTGTGGAGGTTTACTCTTTCACCAAACAAAAGTGAAAATATTAGAGATTGAAAGAGCTCTCAGCTTCTAATCCCAATACCATGTGAACAAGAATCATGAGGTCTTTTGAAGGGGTTTTCTGTGGCTATGGGATGGTGGTAATATAATGCCCAAGAGAGAGAATAATATGGGTAAATCACCAACATGAAAAAGGAATGAACATTTTTTATGAAATGAGACATGAAAGGAAATGGAAACACATATTTAAGAGGGAATGAAAATGTGAAATAAGACACAAAAGTGGAAGGAAATATGTAGGGTATGATAAGTTGGAATATTAACATAACACTAAACTTCTCCCAATGGCATAAGAATATAATGCAAGTATTCTTTTTCTGTTCTTTTTTTTCTTTTTTTTGAATGTTGAACGTGAAAAAGATCTCAAACTCATATCCAAAACCATGATTTACCTCCTCATGAAACAAATTTTAATAGTTATAACAAGATCAACAGCCAATAAATTGTGTTTTCAGACCTACCTAAGACACAACCAATTCTTATTTTCATTTTTTTCTATTTTTTTTTGATTTTTTTTAACACATGTCAATATCCATTACAAAATTACATAAATGAATTAAAATTAAATTCCCCAAAACACACTGAATGAAAACCTCTCCCCCACAATGAAATGGATTCTTTCCCTCAAGAAGATGATAACTCATTGAAAATAAAAAAAATGGTTCCCAATAAATGAAATCAATTCCCCCCACACACATAAATTTCAAAAAATTATGCAATGAAAATCCATGTCGATATTGGGTGGGAAATGTTATTGGGATTGTAATTTGGCTATCAAAGAAAAAGTATTCATAGGTTCGAAGGGGTTTTCAAAAAGAGGATTAATGTAAGGGAAATGGGAGGCTATTTGTCTATTTTAATTCTCTTGTGGATCAGAAAATTCTTTTATCATATTAATGCACACTAAAGAAATATATTTAGCTCAATGGTTAACAAACTCAGGTTTCACAAATGGGGGTGAAAAAACTCATTTTGAAAAGATGTACATAGGTGGCTATGAAATGAAAGCATATGGTGTTCTTTAGGGGTGGGAAAAAACATTTTATAAATCAAAAAGTGAGCATTAAAAATTTATTAGTATTGAAACAATATTCTTTATCCAATGTCATGATAAAATTAAAGAAAATTTAAGATGAAAACTTGTCTTTTGACTCCCCAAAATGGTTGGACAAAATTTGAAAATTGGAAGGTGAGTTATCATGATTATAGTTTTTCCATATTTTTTGATGTGATTTTTTTTTTGTTTTTTAGTTTTTTAGTTTTCTGTTTTAGTTTTTTTTAAATACACACCCACAAAAAGTGATAGAGTAAATTAAAACAGTGATGAGGAAAGTGGTAAAATATGAAATATAGGGGAAGAAAAAGAGAGGGAGAGAGAGAGAGTTAGAGAGAGAGAAAGGGAAAGTGGTGCCCCATGGTTTGAATATGGTAGGTGACCGTCTCCATCCATTTGTGGGTCTATTGTGGATTTGATGGAAGTCGATGTGGTTCTAGGATTGTGGGATGTTACCTGAAAAAGGAAAATCATTATTCATATAATGAAAAAATAAATTAAAATTAAAATTTCATAAAATTAATAGAATACATGGGTTGCCTCTCAAGAAGCACTGCATTTATTTTTCTATAGCTGGACAGTTGTAGTCGACTACCCATAGTCTGATGGTGGCCATAGTATTTTCTCAACACTAGAGTGATTCTAGAAAAACATCTCCTTTGGGATTCCTAACTGTTCATTGGATAATTTATCCCCTTCCTTTATGTTTCTCTTAGAATTCAACGGGGTTTCAAGGAGAATAAGACAATCATCCCTTTGGACTTCAACGTGATGAATTATTTTATCCACAAAGTGATGGTTTTATATTCATGGAAATTCATGACGATGTCTCAATTCTGATGGTTCATTTATGTAAGGTTCAGATTACAGAAAACCAGAGAATGAGATCCCAATTGTTTTTTACTCATTTATTTCATCACATACCGATGTAGGGTAATGAGACTCAGTGGGGTCTTAAGACTGAATAAAATTGTCAATATCCATTATTTCAATGTTTTTCCCCAATGAATGGTCAATTTCAACCTCACCAGTTATCACTTTATTAATTAGGGAAAACATCTCACAACCTTCACTCTCATTGGGACAAGATAAACACATTTTTAAGGGTTAACCGCACATATAACACAATTTTCAAAATCAAAGATATGAAATGATGAATGTTGGGTAACCTGATCATAATAAAAAAAAGAATTCTAGTTCATTTTCCTCATTATCATCCAAGCTGGAGAAGTGGAGGTCAGAGACAAGATGAGATTCTAAAGATTTTTCATGATCCTATTGATCAATGAACATTTTATTTATAATGTCAACATAAACTTCTCCATTTATGAATTTATTAATCAGGATGAAATATTCATAAACACCACTATAAATATAACGAAAAGGACATGATGGATTGGGATTCAATACACTCTCATGGAGAGTTTCAGAAGAATGTATAGAGAATGAAGATTCATTCTCTGATGGTTATTGCATGGACTAAAAAATATTGAACTTGACCAGTTGGTCACCAAATTCGATGGATAAGATGACAACATGGGCATCAATTTTGGTTTTATATTTCATTAGGAACAGTCTTCCTTAAATCCAAGGATATTGGAAAGAAGATGTCTCACCTTCCATCTCATGGACAAAGAAGTCATCTTGGAAGATATGATCATTGAAACGAACAAGGACATCCTCAATTATTCCCTCAGGATTGGCTGTGCTTCGATTGGATAATTAAATGACAACACCTATTACATATATGGGACTATGACTAAGTTTATAGAATATGGATTTGTGAATGATATTAATTGAGGCTCCTAGGTCTATGAGTGCATCATCGAAGTTAGAACATCCAATATGGAATGGAACTGTAAAGGTCCCAAGAACTTTGCACTATTGGGTGGAAACATTTTAAAAGGTCATAAGTAGCCACATGTGGGTGAGCACATCTTTAGGAAACTTGGAATACTTAAGGATTTGTTTTATGGAATCTAAGAGAGGAATGTTGACTTAAAAACGTCTAAACATGTCGATCATTTCAAGATCGGGTTCAAAGGACTTCATTGGCTTAAAAATGGAATGAGGATAAGAAATTGGGTTCCTAAGTGGAATAGAAGGAGGTGAAGGAATAGTTTTAGATTCATTTTCACATTTAATTTTCTTTTCATTTTCTAGGTCAACATTTAAAGGGTGGTTGGAGGAATTATCTTGAGGCATAGAAATTTACTTCACCGATCAAAGTGCAATTTCCTTTACATTAACCTTAGGGATGGGTAATGTTTGAGCTGGAAGTTGGGATGAATTGGATGGTTTCTGCTGAATAAGGTGGGATGCATGTTGACCAATTTGGGTTTCAATGTTCTTGATCCTGGAATGTGGGAAGTAGGCAAGATCTTCCACTACACATTCCCATGGTTTCCTGGAAGAAAAGGTTTTCCTGAATTTGGATTACCAAGATTTTGGTTCTTGGAAAAGAGATTGTATTTGTTTGGGAATTTGGATGGCTCAGTAAGATATTGGAATCCAAGAGGAGGATTGTTCCATTTAGGTTGAGGAATAAAAGGACAAGGTTGTTGGATGTTACAAAAACCTTGACCAAATTAGAACTGGTTTGGTTTTTATGAGGGAATTGAGAGGGATGAGAAATGGGATTCCCATTTCTCATTTTAGGTTTATATGTAGAAGAGAAAGGCTTGGAATGGGGTTGGTTAACGTTTCTATGAAAATATCCTTATTGTTGAGGTTTGTGGATCCATTGAGCATTATCCACATTGAGCTCCATCGGTGCAGATGAATCAGACTAATCCTCTTGAAGTTGTGGACATGTGTCTGTTGGATGAGCTGGTGAGTGGCAGATTCCACAGTTTTTGATAGGTCCAGGAAACATTGATTGTGTAGAAGATGAATCTGGGGCTTTTGTAGCCACATCAAGTTTCGCACAAGACCTGTATGTTCACTCATCCTCTTTTCCATGTTGTTCGGCTCTATCAGCTGACTATTATGGGATTGTTTGACTTGATCATGTGATTGACTATGGAATTATTGTGTGTTCGCAGCCATGTTTCTTATGATATCTCTTGCAGTTGTAGGAGTATTATCAATAATAGAACCTCCACTTGTGGCATCAATGAGGGTTCACCCCATAGCCAATAAACCCTCAAAGAATTATTGGATGAAGAGTTGGTCAGGGATTTGTGGTGTGGGTGGGTTTCAATAAGCTTTTTGAACCTCTCACAATACTCATGGAGTGATTCATTTTGGGACAGTTGGATACCACTTATTTCCTTTCAGATTAAAGCAATATGAGAAGAAGGAATTAATTTCTGAAAGAAGAGTCACTTCATGTCATTCCATATGGTTATGGAACATGGGGGGAGGTAGTAGATCCATGACTTAGCAGTGTCATCATGGGAGAAAGGGAATTCTCATGGTTTGATTTGTTCCCTAGAAACCCCTTGAGACTTCATGGTAGAGTACACCACATGAAACTCCTTAAGGTGTAGATGTGGATCCTCACCGTCTAGCCCGTGGAAATGAGGGAGAAGATGAATCAATCCCAATTTGAGTTCAAAATCACCCTCTATGTTTGGATATTTAATACCAAGAGGTAGGTAATTCATATCAGGGGTAGCAAGTTCATTAAGTGTTTGTTCTCAAGAATTGTCCATATCTAATTTAATTTGTTCGACAATGAATGGTTGTTTAATTATTTGATTATCCCGAATGTTCCTACTATGTTCGCGAAGAGTTCACTCAATTTCAGGGTCAAAAAAATCTGAGGGATTGTTTGGGATGCTATGGGGCATTCATAGAGATGTTGGAAGAAAGAGGAAGACAAGTTTTTTTTTTTAAAAAATAACTAGAAACTAACGAATAATTAATTGCACCATTTTTATTAATGTTTCCATTTGAAAATTTTGGTCGAGTGTCGCATATCGACCGTTCAATGTTCTGATGCTATGCTAATGTGTATAGTAGTAATCGGGTTAATTCCTCAATGATGATACTTTTTAATAGTCGTTTTTAGATGATTATATTTTTATTAGGGTGGTTTTATTGATGAGATTATAAAATGATTGATTTGTTAATATTGATTTAACAAATTGATAAATATTGGGGTGATTTCATCTTTAGGTAGTCAAGCTTGTTATTTCTCTGATCTTTTCTTTATATTGCATTTAAATTAAAACCCACTTCACAAGATAACCTTAATTGGAATTACTAAGTGTTATGGCATTAATCCAAGCCATAACATAACATAGGGTTCTAATATCAATTATAGATGTTTTATTGTAGTGTATTTATGGTTCCAATAATCCATGGAAACCACACATCAAACAAAAAAAGTCAATAATCCATGTCATGTTACGTCCAACATACACACTGTTCAATTAAATAATACTCATCGAGAAAAAACTCTAAATCACATAACATACATAAATTATTACTCAACTCAATGAGAGATTTACAGATCCATTAAAATGATTAATAATATGGTCATAATAAAAATTATGATAAATTAATAAGAGAAAAAATTAAAGGGTTACGAAAAGAGTGGTTCGTCGAACAGAAACACAAAAGAAAAGGTGAATTAAAAACAGACTTTTGATTGAACGAGGATGAAAAATAAGGTAAGGGGATTCAACTGTATATAAACAATTTTAAGAACATTAATATTAATCTACAAAAGGTTAATGAGAATTAGATACATTGAAGAATAAACTTTCATTAAAATAGAATTACAAACAAAAAAAATACAAGATTACAATAATGAAGAACACAAAATTAAATGAAAACAAAAATAGGAGGAAAGGTCTGTCAAGTGAAAAATTGAGTATTGAAGGTCCTACCAAGCCCTTGGAAAGGCTTTCAACATGCCAATACGTTTTATTCACTTCTGAAATGCCAACTCTTTTGAAGGATATGAGGGGGATGAATTTATATCCCAATGAAGTGGACTGTTGGTATTCCAAATCTATCCCTCCACTTGGCAGGAGAATTTGGACATCCAGACAGCCAAATCTCGAGAAATCTCATTCTTCAGAGTTGTATATAATAATGTTGTCTGACCTAAATGAATGATTTGGGTCATTTGGAAATTTGTAGCCAATATGATGGCAGTTTTATTAATCAAAGTTAGACTGTTCATTTCAATCCATGCTTTTTCGATGTCCAAAATGTGAATGGATTTTGGAATAGGAATATGCCATCAAATCTTAATTCTTTCATTCACAGATTCATCCACCTATATCTCCACTTTTTCGTAGAAATTTTTTAGCTTGATTTGATTTCTAGATCTGGAGACATGTCCTTAATGCAATATTGATTTTAATTGTCGTCCAGAATGATGGGGCAAGTTTAAATGAATCATTTGGGGCATCTTTCATTTGATTTGGGCCTTGAAATTGTAATCCAATACTTCGTACATTGTACCCCAAATGTTGGAGGATAAAAATGAAATTTTGACATCTTGATTGAGCCCAGCAATTAAATAATCATGGCTGGTCCTATTTCTTCATAAATTCTGTAGGCCTTCTTGTTTGGTCCATATGGGCCCTCAAATGGCATAAATGGCCCATGATCCCTTCTAATGAAATTTTCCATATTGAATAAGAAATCCTACAAAATAGAAACCACACAATTGAGATTTTTATGGTGAGATTTATAAATATAATAGTAAACTAACTCAATTAGACTACTTCTAAAAATGCTCAAACATTATACTTAGTATTAAAACATTAATATTTCACACAAATTATGCACATTTTATATAAAACCCGTAAATGGAGTATATAATAAGTCCTAAAAATATTAATAACATCAAAATAATTAGTTTTTTATTGTTTACTGATGGAGTTATAACTTTTTATACTCCATTTGGGATTTTGATGGAGTGTGTATACTAGTGTATGGAGTTCACCCATTAGATTGGTTGGTGTCACTTCATATGGTATCATTGTTTTCCACAAGATGATTGAATTTGATATCATAATTGGTATAGACTAGATTATTTCTTATCATTACTATATGGATATCTATCACTAGATGATTACATTCATATCACCCAAGAGGGTATTTTTTATTCAAACGGGTTAGTGGTATTTCTAGGTGAGTCGAGCAAGGCCAGAGCATCATGGAATTGGTGAGATCGCAACATAAGTTGCTAGTTTGTATATGGATGACCAGGTATCATGTCAAAATGATTTATCTATATTTGTTGATCATTTTAGTGATATTTTCCATGAGGATTTTTAAACCACTTACCAGGAGGTGGAGTTTTCCATTGAGCTATTACTTGGAGCTAAACCAATATCCAATTTTCCGTATTGGATATCGACTTAGGAACTGTATGTTCTCCAAAAAATCAATAGGGTTTGGATTGAAACGGTTTTATATGACACAATACGTCTACAAGGGGTTCCCCAGTCATTTATGAAAAAAATATAGACATTACCCTTAGGATATGTGGGGATAATATGAAATTGAAATAGATGATGGTTAAAACCCAATGTCATTTTCCATAGATAGATGATTGTTTTTTTCAACTTAGTGTATCTATATTGTTCGTGGAAATTGGTATGAGGTTATGATATTATCATGTGCATTATTGGCCTGGATTCATAACTCATACAATATTTTATAGATGGTGTAGTTTATATGAGTGTATAGTTATTTTTTTTGGCCTCACCAACATGTCATTAGTTTTCATGTCACAAATGAACCATGTTTTCCATCCATATTTGGATTCATATGGGGTGGTTTTTAGGAATAATTTTATTTTTTATTACCTCAATCGACACAACCATGAAATATATCTTCAGATCATTTTGGATACTATTACAGATAACTAGTTATATATTATGTTTACACAGTGCAACTTAGGGATGGATAAGATTCACTTATAGGGTTATATTATCTCAGAAACAGGATTATCAATTGACCTAGATAAGGTGAAATAAATGGTTTCTTGGGATAATCCTAATAACATAAATGACACAAAGAATTTATTAGGGATAACTAGATATTATATGTTATATCTTGAACATCTCTGGTCCATTCCTTTAGTCAAATTTTGTGTCTTAAGAGTTATGGGAAGTCGTGGTGTCTTAACCCAAAATTTTCCAAATGTATAGTTCTATGAATAGTGTTCCAAGATTTTTTTATAGTGTTTCCAACTGCTGGTAGGTGTACGGTGTTTCCATCCATGGGTATGTGTACAATGAATCTAGATGTCAGTAGGTGTACAGTATTTCCAGACGTCGGTAGGTGTACAATGATTCAAGACGTTGGTAGGTGTACAATGTTTCCAATCGTTTGTAGGTGAACAATGTTTCTAATCATCTATAGGTGTACAACTTTTGCAGTAATCGTTAGGTATACAATGCTTCTAGACATTGGTAGTTGTACAATGTTTCCAAAAATTGGTATGTGTGTAGTGTTTCTAGCCCTCAGTAGGTGTACAATTTTTCCAGCCATCAGTAGGTGTACAGTGTTTCTAGCTTCCTACAGCGTCTCCCCTTTAGCGTTTTCTTGGCCGAAAATATAATCAATGTCGTTTTTAAGGGATTAATGGCTGATAAAATTCCCATAATGCCTATCTAAATTTTACTAAGGCTCAGTATGCCTTTATATGGTCAAACTGCATGGTTTAATGTGATCAACTTTTAATGGAAAATCTAACATATCAGAAAACTGTTGCTCCATTAAATCTTCTAAAGGAACGAAATATCTTCCTCCATTGTTTTACCTTCATGTTCCTTGGTGGTAGATAACTCAAACCTTTCCATATTCCCATAGGATGGGCGTTATTGAACCTTAATCCTTGGATCATTTTTCCTTGTAGTTTCTTCCTGCTGCCTGCGCACCCCATGTTTTGGTGCAAGAAACAAGTGTCGATCCTTCATCGATAGAAGGAGTGATCTACATCCATTTTTTTTGTTTTCATATATCCTTCATTTAAAATATCTCATTTAAATTTTATGAAATGTTATCTCCATGTTTCTAATAGAGTTTTTTGGGTGTTTGTTGGTGTGGTCATACCACGACATCCTAGAGTGGAAGCAGGTGTCATGGGGGAGGCGATCGTGATCCGTTGTGGGGATCTATCTCATGTAAATAATGTAAAAAACATTTTATGGTAGGTGTTTTGTGGATTATCTATTCTATTACATGAAACTATTGAGTTATCATGTTTTATCCCACTTGACCACAATGAGATTAACATAGTAAATAGTTGAACTGAATAAATAAATTGGTAACGTTCATATGATATTGTATCTTTTTTTAATGTTAGTGTGATATCTATGTTCTCCTTGTTATTCATGTCACACATGATGGAAATTGGAAAAGAACATAAATTGGGATTAATTATAATTTTTCGTTAATGATAAAGCGGCAGGTAAATGAATCTGGTTATTGATGAGGTAAACAAGTTTAATTGAATTAATTGATGAGACAGATGCATGTTGATGATTGTTTATAATGAATTAAATGTTTTTCAATTAAATGTTTTGTTAATTTGTGATGGATTATAGTTTGGTTTCCAGTAGTTGGAATGTAAAATAAATTAATTAATTAATTCAATATAGTTTAAAAAACTAGTTGTTTGATAAATTATAATGTCTGGTAGGGATCGAAGTTACCCACTTACTTATAAGTGGCAGTTCCATGTTCTTGGGTTCCATAAGTGATCATAATGTATGAAGGGTGGATGACTTGTTTAAGGGCCAAGATACCATTTTATATTATGTTTTGTTCATACTTCTTGTATTGTGATGTGATCCTTGATGGAAGTTATGATATGTGGGGAAAGGCCGTCCCATTGGTTGTGGCTGTTGTTGATACCTAGAGTGGAATGATGCAGCCGTTTATATATGTGTGTGTTAGGGAGGAAACCAGAGATGATGAAATGGGTTGGATGTGAACGATTGGATTCTTTCAGGATCTTGATGGTTATTTATCTTCTTTAAATTCTCCACTGCTCAAAATAGTAGGTCATGTTTCCCTCCTTCTAAAAATAGGTTATTACATGTATGGTATTCCCTATGCATTCTTTTTTTATCTTATCGCTGATGGATGGTTCGTTGATCTTTCAATAGGCGGCAATGTATTGATGGTTAGTTTATCTACTCATGGTGTTGATCCCCTTGTTTATGTTAGCATAGAAAGTTTTTTATAGAATTCCTGGAAATATGGGCTTGTAATAATGTTATTAATTAATGACTGAATAAATAATCTAAACCTATGGGGTTGGAGCTTTCTTGGACACAATGAAGATTTTTCGATTCAATGGAACAGTGAAATTTTTGTGTTATTGTAATGAAATATTATGTGGAATTTATAATGGTTAATTTATGGTTAAGGAACTAACTAACATAACATGAAAATGATAAAAAGGTAATTATGTAATATAATAAATTTACATAAATGGTTGTGAGATTATATGATACCTAGTCATATAAGTGGAATTTGGAAGTTTAAGAGACGTTAACTACACTTGAGTCTAAGACATTTTTTCCCTTAGTGTGGTTTTGAGATATAATACAATCTTTACTTTTTTATGATTCTATATACTACTCCACCAATAAATTAGGGAAATTGTCGCCTTAGGGATTCTCAACCCTGAAGGGGGTGGGGTGGGGGGGTTCCATATCATTCTGGTGGGAAGATTCATGGATTACTACCACATATATCCCCACTCTCTTCTTTGGGTAGTTACTTGTGCTAGTAGTCACAATGTTTAGTTATAAACATATATGTGTTTAGATGGTTGTAATGGCATGTAGTTAATCACACCCATATATTATAGTTATAGTTTTCTATGGACTACTCTAGGTGTAACATGTATATGTTATGATGGCTTGAAGATCCTTACTCAGTGTTTGTGTTGTATTGTCTTGATGTATAATTCATGGCATATGAAACATGTTATGAGAGTTGTGTTAGCTCCCAAAAACTATTGGGTTACATTAATTACCGGGATGCAGTTGTTTTGTTGTAAGATGTGTATGTTGCGGTGCTTCGCCTATGTGTATGTGGGCATGCCATTTGGAAAAAGATTCATTGGACCTACGATGTTGGTGTAAAGTGGAAAACTATTGTTGTAGTGGTAGTGGGGTACCCTTGATATTCCTTATAATATTATATACTCTTGTATGTGATACTTGGTTGGAGTAGTTGTGGTGAGGATGGAAACATATTTTACCAGTTTAGTAGATGTGTTTGTTTCACTAGCTGTTCATTATTCTTTAGAATGTGTTCTTTACTTTTTCCTGAGAGGGTCGATGGAGGATCCTTCTGGGTATTCCATTATAATCATCCAATGTACATATAAACTATTTCTCAGGTCACTATTAGTAGGTTGGAGATCAGGCTGGTTACTATTATCTTGGGATTATATGATCTATTTCGGGTTCATGGTCACTACTATTTTTACTATCTTTTGGAACATTAATTTTATCTGTTGTAGTAGTTCTTGAATTAAATTACATATGTGTACTTGGTATTTATTTTATATTGCATTCTGAGTTGGATTTGGTTGGGTTCTATCTTATCTCCCTATTTCACATGCCTTTTCTTTGAGGTTAATACCACCCATTTGTGTGTTTACTACTCCCTTGATGCTAGTCACCAACTCAGGGCCTACTGGAGGCCAGAATTTGGGGTCTCTACCTACCTTCTCACATTTCATGACATCTAGGAGTACACCTTGGGGGGAGGGGGTCGTGAAAAAGTGTCATCATAGCTCCAATTGAGGTATAGGATAGAGTATGATGTTAGTCACATGTGAGGATGCATTGGTTGGTAGGGAAACAATTTCAGTTGTGTTTAGAATGTGATGTAAACACTAGAGATCAGTTGAGAGATAGGCATTTAGGGCCCCATGTGATCTGATGCAAGAACCTTTAGGATTACAATGGATACTAAACCTGTTGATGCTGGTTGTAGGGTAGAGACCTAGGAAAGTATCATGCATCATTCATCTTTGTGCATGAGTTCGAATGGGAAGACCATGGGATTGGATAATCTAAAACAAATGAAAAAAACAATTAATTAATGTTTATTCTTCCATATTATAGGTTTAGGAGCAATAACTATTTTTAATTATGCAGTTATGGATCTAGGTTGATGTCCTTGTCTGGTTTATAGAGAAGATGTACAGTTGGATGCACCAGTAAATTTATGTAGGTTAGAGGTTGAAAATGAAGACACTTGTAGGAGGACACTCTGAGAGTTTTAGCTCTAGAGTATAAAAAAATACAAGGTCTCCATTATATATGTAGTCATGGAAGACAAGTTTTAGTATTATGTGATGTCATTCTATTAAATCTGTGTTCGGAAGGAGAACTGTGTGTCATTGGCTGTAATGATGTTGTGTGGGGAAAAGAGGAAGTGGTGGTTCTTGTTCCTTGGGGATCGTGAGGAGTTAGTGATAACGTGGGAGCAGTTCCAAGACAAGTTCAGAGTCAAGTTTCATTCTTTAACCAAGAAGGTTTCTAGTCTCCATGAGGTGCATACGCTTCGATAGTGGAGCTAAAATGTGTCACAGATTGGAATCCTTTTCAATAACCTTTGACGATATAATTTTAACATGTTTCTAGGTGTGGAGCCTAGGGGGAGACATTTCAAGGAGGCTTTATGTGAAGAAATCCAATGCCAAGTCACACGATTTATGATGAAGACATATTTTGAGTTGCTAGAATGGGAAAGGTGATTGAGGGGATGATATCCAGAACTGGATCTTCATGAGACATGGGACATCATGATTTCTCATGAATCAGATTTGTTGTCTAGGGGTGCTAATTTTCAGGGTAGAAGGGTTTCCATTTGGCCATTGGTAGGTCCCATCCCTCAGCATCTCGCTTCACTATGGTTCGAAGCTCCCAGGACTATGTCATGGGACTATGCACATGTTTTTGTTGTGGAGACCATGGTGATCAGCAGTGAGGGTTCTCGTCCTTTCTGAGTGGTCATCATGCACTAGTTTTTTTTACTTTAGGTTCATCCGTAGAGGTAGTTCTAGTAGAGGCATTAGCAATAGGTTTCACGGGATTTAGATCCATAGAGATTAGATGGAGCAGGAAGAGGACCACCCCATGATGCCTCCATTTTTCATAGAGTATAGTGTTTCATGGGGGTGTTTTTCATTATGGTCAGAGAGGACATGGAGGAAGTCGTGGTCAACTTCTTTCTTTAGCATTTCCAGTGCCAGGAGAGCATGATGTCATTTGAGGTACCCTTTTTGTGGTTTCTACCTAGGTGTATGACTTGTTTCACTAAGGACCCACACAAAATATAATATCACCTTCCCTTGTCTATTCTTTGGGACATGAAGTAGAGAGGATCCCAATGCCCATGGTGTTTACTTAGCTAGTTGGAGGTCGAGCAGACTTGTTTGATGTATGTATACACTGTGATCTAGTGCTGGAGAAGCACCACCCTTGGGGATATTTCCTATGTTTATGGATACAACCATATGATGTTATCCATGGAAATGATTTTTTGTATTTTTTGGAGGATTTTTTGGATTTATTTAGGATGTAGGTAGTGTTATTTGATGCTTATTGAAATAAAATCGTGTTATTTGGCGAGCGAGACCCTCAGATTGTTCAAATGCGTGTTTTACCCTTTTGATCCTTGATGGATGAGATGATGTTAAGTTCTTTAGTGGTCCAGAAGTTGTAAAATCCATGTTTTGTTGAAGAGTACCCATATGTCTCTGTTGAAGAGGTTGTATCATGACCCCCTTAATGAGATATCGAGTTTGGGATCAAGTTACAGTCATGAGTGACTTCTATCTGTATTTATTTATACTGGCTGGCCCCTTATGAGTTACAAGAGCTTCATATATAGCTCGATAGTCTGTTACAGGGCATTTTAGTTCGGTTGACTATGTCTCTGTGGGTTGCATCTATTTTTTCATAAAAAATTGGGCCGATAGTTTGTGGTTGTGTATCAATTATCACCACTTAAACAAAGTTAATGAGAAGAATTGGGATCCTATTCATTAGAATTATGATTTATATGATAAATTTAGGGTGAATGTTGGTTCTCAATGATCAACATCTAGTCAGGATATATTCAAATTCATGTGAAGGATGAGGATATCCCAAAAAATACATTCCATTGTCGTAATAGGCATTATGAGTTCATTGTAATGCTATTAGGGGTGAAAAATTCACCAACTGTGTTCATGGGATTGATGAACTTCATGTTCTGTAAGTTCTTAGATAAGTTCATTGTTTATTTCATCAAATACATCATTATGTTCTCCACATCAGATGAGGATTATGCAGAGCATATGCATCCATTTTGGGAGATCTTCCTCAAAAATAGTTGTTTGCGAAATTGTTTATGTGTGAGATTTCAGATAGAGAAGATTATTTCATGGGGAGTGTGGTGTCCAAGAATTGAGTTGATATGGATCCATTAATGATATAAGTAGTTGTGTCTTGGGAATCCCCCAACACAGTGGTAGAGTTGTGATGTTTCCTCGGTATCACAGGTTACTATAAGAGGTTTTTATCCCATTTTACATAGGTTGTGACACCTATGACAACGTTGAATCGGATTGAACATGTGTTCATGTGGACTGATTGGTGTTAGGAAGATTTTGTGTTTCTGAAACAGATGTTGGTAAGTGCTGTAATTCTTTATATACAAATAGAGGGAGTTCAGTTTGATGTTTTCTGCGATGCATGGAATATGGGGTTTGGTTGTATTCTTGGAATTTGTATATAAAGGTTTAAAGGAAATACCTTCTCTTTTTTCAAGTATATGCCTTTCATTTCTAGTCTCCAACACCTGGACAATGGGAGGCAGGCTTAGGGTAGTCTCAGAACGGGACCCAGGGGACGGGTCATGACACTATCCATCAGTTGGTGTATAATGTTTCCTATCATCGGTCAGTGTACATTGTTTCCGGCTTACTACCGTTTTCCCCTTTAGAAATTTATTTGAAAAAAAATACATTCAAGGACTTGTTTTGTTAAATTTAAGGCCGATTCAAGTAACATAACTCCTATCTTAATTTTCCTACGGATCGGAGTGCCTTAACATGGTTAAAACGCATTGTTTAATGCGATATTATTTTAATGGAAAATACATCGTATCTTAAACCGATGCTCCATTAAATCTTCTAAAGGGATGAGATATCTTCCCCCTTGTTCTACCTTATGGTTCCCAGACATGAGATGCTTGAACCATTCCTTCTTCTAATAAGTGTGGTGTGATCGAACCTTAATACTTGGATCAATTCCCCATGATGTTTCATCATACTATATGCACACCAATTGTTTTGGTGCAAGAAAAAAGTATTGATTCACCATTAATAGATGGTATGATATACCTCCATTCTTTTGTTTTCTTTGATACTTCTTCTCTAGTTCCTCCTTTCCAGGTTATGGATTGTTATCTCCATGTTTCTAATGAAGTTTTCTTCGGTGTTAGTTGGTTCAATCATACCCCGACGTCCTCTGGTGTATGTAGTGGTTTTTGGGGAGGTGATAGCGATCTGTTGCAAGGATCAATCATTTTTAAAGAACGTCAAGAAACATTTGAGTTAGGGTATTTGTGGATTTTCTATACATTTACATGAAACTATTTAATTATCTTGTTTTATTCAACTAGACCACAACGAAAATAACATAATAAATATTTTAGCTATATAAATTAATTTGAATCTATTATATTTTATTGCCTCTTATTTTTCGAGACGGAGTGATACCTGTTATTTTTTCATGTCATTCTTAATGAAAATTGGCAAGGAACATAAACTGGGATTAATAGTAATTATTTTTTATAGATAAAGAGGCATGTAAATAAATCGGGTTATTATTAATGTAATAATGTTTAATTGAATTAATTAATGATCCAGAGGAATTATGATACATGTTAATAATGAATTAAAGGCATTTCAATTAACTATTTTGTTACCTTTTGAAGCTTCCAATTTAGTTTTTCAATAGTTGGAACTTATAAATAAGAAATCTGATAGTTACAAATAGATTAATGAACTAGTTGTTTGATAAATGATAATTTTTATTAGGGTTCTGCGTTACCCTCTTTATTGTAAGGTCATGTGCCTTGTGATTTGGAGAAATGAATGGTCATTTTGAACGGATGTGGGATACCTTTTTCAAGGTCCATGATCCCAGTTTTTATTTTGTTTGTTTCTTATTGTTTGTGTTGTGATGTGAGCCATGATGGATGGAGGGACATATGGTGTTAAGGAGGCCTATTGGTTGTGGTGGTTGTTGAATCATGGTGTGGTGAGATGCATCGTTTTATGGATGTGGGTGTCAGGGAGGACACCATAGATGATGAAATAGGTTTGAAGTGAATGATTGGATGCTCACGGAATATTTTTGGTTGTATATCTGCTTTACTTTTCCCACTGCTCAAGGAAACAGGTCTTTCAACCCTCCTTCCAAGAAAAGGAAAAGACATGAGAGGTACACCACATGATTACCGTGTTGAGCTTATTAAGGATGAATGGGTCATTTCTATTTATATTGGTGAAAAATACTCGATGGGTAGTTCATCTACTCAACATTTTGAGCCCCTTGTGTTTGGTAGCATAGAATGTCTTTCTAGAATTCCTGGGAATATGGGAATGTAATAATGCTATGAATAAATTATTGAATAAATTATGATAACCCACGAGGTTTGGGATTATTGGGACATAATGTTGAGGTTTCAAATAAAAGGAACAATGGTCATTACAAGAGATTCTAATGAAATATAATGTGGAATTTAATAGGGTCAATTAATGTTTTAGGAGCTAATTAACATAAAGTGCAACTAATAAAAAGGGAATGGAGTAATAACATAAATCATTTTAAAGGGTTGTGTTCTTATAGGATACTTATTCTTGTTATTGACAACCAAGATTTTGATAGATGTTAGCTACAGCTGTGTCTGTGACTAGGTTAATCCCATTGTGTGGTTGTGAACTATAGTATATTCTGTAAATTCTTTGTTTCTCTATTGTAATCCACCCTATCGGTTAGGTAATATAACCCCGTAAGTATTTTGAGCCCTGGGGGTGTTTCCCCAACATTTCTACGAGAGTATGGATGGCTGAATACCCCCTCTGACCCCGCTTTCATCTCATGGTAGTTATACCCATAGGCACAACATTTAGTTTTCCCCAGATATGTGTGTAGAGTGCTGTAATGGATTGTGGTTATTCACACACATATATTCTAGATATATTTCCCAATGGACTACTATAGGTGCAATGTGTATATGCTATGATGGTTGAGGATCCTTACTCGGTGTATGGGATATTGTGGCTTGAGGAATAATGACTGACAATTTGATACATGTTATGAAAGTTGTGGTGTCTCCCAAAAACTACCTCGTTTCTTTGGCATTGAAAACGTGGTGGTTTTGTTGCATGAGGTTCATGTTTTGGTGATTCTCCTAGGTGTTTGTGGGTAAGAATTTTTGAAAAGAGATGCTTAGGACGTGGAATGTTGGGGAAAGTAGAAAACCAGTAGGGAAGTGGTTGCAGAGTAACCTGTATATTCTTTATTATATTATCTAATATTGAATGAAATACATGGAAAGTAATTCCATGACGAGGCTGGGAACATTGCGTACCTGTTTAGATGACAAGTTATTTTCACTTGTTGTTCATTATTCTTTTGCATGCATTCTATAATTTTTCATGGGAGGCTATGGGGAGGATCCTATTTGGTATATTTTTATAGTCACCCCATGTATATATAAACTATTTTCTGGTCACAAGGAGTTGGATGGAGATCTAGGTGATTACTACTATGTTGGGGTTACCAGACCTGTTCAGGATTTCATGATGCTGCTATTTTTACTATCTTCTGGTACTTGTAGTATTTTAATTTTTGTAGTTCTGTCATGAAATTATATATGTGTCTTTGAGATTTACATTATATTATTTTCTGAGTTGGAGCTGGTTAGTTCATGTATTATCTCTCTTATTTTCATTTTTTCTCTTAGAGGTTAATTCCTCTCATTTGTGTGTTTATTATACCCTATGTGCTAGTCGCTAACCTGGGGCCTATTACTGGCGGTACTCAGGGGTCACCGTCTCCCTTCTCACATTTCCATCCCTAAAGGTGTACACCTTGTAAAGAAAAGGTCATGAAATTGTATTAATTACATATATGAGTTTTTATTCTTAAAATAACCTATAGAGGACTTGAATAACAAGAGAGTGATGTATTTACTAATAGATACCTATAATATAGCCTTTTAGGAGGTGAAATAGAGACTTTCTTCAACATCATTGTTGATCTTATAGGGTTTTGTAGAAGTTACATTGTGTATGGTGATGCATTAGGTATTGGGATAAGATCAATTCTAATGAATGGGGATTGATACATTCCATATGGGACTCAAAAGTTGAGCTTACATGATAAGAACTAACCAATACATGATTTTAATTTTCCCATTTTGTTACATTCCTTATGGGATTGGATGATCAACATGCTAGGAGAGATTTTTTTGGTGGTACAAAGACCAAAAACACAACTAATACATAATTACATGGTGTGATATGAGTTTTTGTTAGTGATGGATGGTTTTGTACATAATTATTTAGATTTTCAATATTCCAATATGCCTGGAAATGGAAATGCATTGGCCGACGAACGGAACATGATGACTCAGATGGAGGTAGTTTAGGAGGGAAGTTTTGAGTGAAAGTTTAATTATTTTTCTTCAGGGATTATCTTGGAGCAGCAAGATAGACACGGGTAGACTTTTATACCATCCTTAGAATTATATAGAATCTAATGGATATAATGGGGATGATATAGTATTTTTTTTTTTGAATTCATAGTTCTATGAGAGGGTGTGGAAGGCGAGGAACCACATCTTCTTTGTACTATAAGAATGAATTAAATTCATAATATTTATGGTCATATATTGGTTCCATCAAACATATGTGAGGATATAATGTTGTATTTTAATGTATACTTTTGGTTAGTACATATATGTGTTACCATTATGTATCATGATTTACATCCCCAATGCCGATGGAAGAGAATGAAATTTGATGTAGATGGTTTTGTTATGAGGTGTTCCAACTATTAACAGGTGATGTCATAAAATTAGTGGCCTAATATTCCTTTATAGTAGTTACCCATTACTGGGTGAAGGTGAGATTATGTGATGATGGATTTCATGTATGGATTTCAAAGGAAAATTCGAGGTAGTGATGCAGTCTGGGTTGTCACAGAGTGTCTAATGATGGTTCTCCATTTCCTCTCAATTATAGAGACCTTCTCATTATGTGATGCTGGGATGTTTTGTATCCATGAGGTGTATGACATTAAGGGGTTATATAGAATTTGGTATCTAATATATATTCATGTTTTACCTCTCATTTTTTTGAAATTTTTTAAAGCGATTTGGATACACAGGTTCTTCTAATTATAGCTTACCACCATTAGAATGATGACAACTGGAAGCGAACAGTTCAGGTTCATGAGGACATTTTGCGTTCAAGGATCATAGATTTTTGGAGTTCATGGGGGACCAATACAACTCATGATTAGTTTTCTTAAAACAATTGTTATAAAGTGATTATACATATGGAAACATCCAAGGATTTGTATGGTAGACCATGCTCATCACCCATATGAATGTTGGATGAAGGCCAGACTGCTTTAACAATACCACATCTCATGAAAAAGACTTCTATGATGGTCCAGTATATCAACAAGAGGATGGATAATGAAAAATATAGATATAACTATTATGTTGATCAACCTCCATGAATTATAGATTTGGAGGCTGGGGATTAGGTGTTTTATGTATGTCACTAATTCTAGGGCATAGATAGATTAGAAGATAGGGTAAACATTCACATAAATATGTTGGGTTGTCTAATACTATACATAATGTTTGGCTAATATCCTATCAGTTTTTGTTACCTCAAAATTACTATTCCATGGATGAAATCATACATGAATCACACCTGCACTGTTACCAAACATACCAATATCATGTCTTCAGGTTGTAGGAGATGTGGTTATAGGTAGATGCATCCTTTGAGGAGCATCATATTAAAATTCTTAATAGGAGAACGAAGGTTCTATAAGGTGGGTCAGTTCTTCATGTTTGAGTGCTATGGAATAAAAACCATTTAGATGATAAGAATTTGGAGTGGGAGTCCAACATATGTGCCCAGTGGACGACATAATTGTGAGAAGATTCTCTACCACCCTTGAGAAGGAAATTTGGGATTAATTGCTTTAATAGGGCTGATTGTATGATCATGGGATTTATATTGGATAGAGATCCATTTTATTCAATTTATTTTATTTTTGAGGCCTAATGTGAGTGTCCCTTGATCTAATGGGATTTTTAGGGGGGTTTTAGGCTTCTTTGTTGTGTAAAACCCATTTTTTTGGAAAATCAAGGTAGGACATAGGGAGAGTAAAAATTGGTCAAGACAAACCAAATAGTTACACTAATCATGAGATGACTAGAATGAAGTGTATAAGCAGTAAGATAGATTTTGGATACAATGAAACATCATGGGCATACCTGTGAAAGGTAATTTTTGTTTTCAGTAGAAGTGTTTTCATGGTTTTCACATAATAAGTGAAATTGTGCACATGAAACCACATGTTGTTCCCCTTAAAAAAGTTTAAGGATGCAAATTAGGTGTACGATTTAGATAACCATGTGAAAAAACTATGAATCCTATATTTTTAGGGGAAATTAATTTTTTCCATTAAAGTCATTTAAAACCTCGAAAAATGTCAATATTTCATTCTCTGGACAGAACCTTGGTCATGGGATCACATTAGATGCTGAAAGATTTAAATTATTTAATGATCCTTCATCTGGATTTGGAATTGAGAGATTTTTTTCACATTGCATCTACACTAGTCTGTTCTAGAATCCTCTTGTTCCATTTTGCATTGTCCTTTTTATAAATTTCACTATTTTGGTGTGATATAATATGCCCTATGTAAAAAATTTCAAATATTCTTCATTTTTCATCAGATCTGGCGAAAATCATAGCTCGATACTATATGTGTTATCTTCTACAAACCAACAAAATGTTTTCTACATAATTTCCCATATGGTTTGGTGTTTAATAAGGTGTATCTCAATTTTGCATTACCCTAGACAATTTTTTGATACCTCAATAGTTAATTTAAAACAAAATAGAATAAATTTAAACTAGTTTGGGATGACCATATGTTCCATTTAATTTTTTTGTGGTTTTTTACAAATCACTGGCCACCCATTGGGTGTCCATTATTTTTTCTTATTGTTATTCCACCCATGGGGTTCAAGTGTTATTTCATTGTTAGAGGATTCCAATTTAAATTGTATTTATTTGAATTGAATTATTGGGAGAATGTTTCCATATTTTCCATGTGAAAACAAGATGATGACTGATTTATTTTTTAATGGATATGTTGATAAATTATGGAAATTAGTTTTAAAAATCATGGAATGTAATTTATTTTTATTTTTTATTGAACGATATGACGAATTTAAATTATAGTGAAAATCATTATTGTAATACCATGGATGATGATTCCATTTTATTCTATAGTTGTTTCTCTGATAAATCATAATGGTTGTGGATTTCTTGGACTTGTTTCCTAATAGGGTCTTGATTCTATAGGATTCCACGTGACATGATACCCCATGGATCCTTCATTTCTAATCTCATTGTGGAAAAGGTCTATGGACATGATCGATTTACCCTATCCATGTCACTAAATATTTTCAACCAAGATGAACCGGTGACTCGACATTGATTTATTAGTATTATATACCATGGATCTGGCCCTTCGTTGTCAGACACTTTTTGTTATAAAGCATGGAAATTGTGAATTTGACTTGTTTATATGGTGTTTCAATGATAGGTAAATATTATACTGGATTATATTGTATTGTTTTTATGAATTTTTTATACCCTTTTACTTAGTAAGATTGTTGCGGAGGTTTTGGAATATTTTACAGATATCCCCAGTATGTGTATCAGCTATCATTTGATAGACAATACTATATCACTTTTCAATCTCATTCCACATCCCCTATTAATGGATATTGACCCTTGTATTTAAGGATCCTTCTTTGGATGTAAACTATTACATATTCCTTGGAAATATTTCATCCAAATAATTTTACATTAGATATATTGTACACTGTTTTTTATATCACACAACATAAATTTGTTACATAGATTGATGGTGGTGGCCTGATTTTTGTTATCTCATTCCTTGTTGAGGATTCATGTTGGGTACCTAGAGAGACATCATAGATGAATATAGAGATCGGGGAAACTCTCATTGTAAGATATTTGATTTATTTTATTCTTATGAGTATGTGAGTAGTGGATTGAGCTTGACTTTCGATTCTAGTTAGAGATAGTTCCATTTCATTTTTTTTTGTATATTGATACACGTATTTTATTAGATTGTTTTATAGACATTCCATTATTTTAGATACATGAAATGAAATATAATTTTGTATATGTGACATCCATTCCCATGGTTTATTTATAACATTATTTTGATTGATTTATCTTCGTAAAATTGTTTATAAGATTCCATTATTGATATGTATGATTACTACCACTATGTTATAATTTTAAAAGAGGGAATAATATCCCCACATACACAACCTAGGACCTAGCTTCATTTTGAAAGCTTTTAGAATATTGGGAGGCCAACATGAGGCCATGTGACCAACCTGATGGGGGAACCGTTTAGGGGCACAAGGGTCGGGATGTAGCATAACCCATGATCAATATCTGTTTATTCATCAGTGAGTACATGAATTGGGTTGGAAATATAATTTCTTATCTTGTGACATGAAAGAAAACTTTCATTTTTTATATGTTTTGAGAAAAATCCCAGTGATGATCCATGACTCTAATTCACTCCAAAATATCAAAAGACACAATATGCAGTAGACTTATCTTCCCATTCTTATTAATATATATAACTACCTTACTTGGTCCCAATTTAAATAATATGAGATATTTTAATAGGAAATATATTTCCTTCCTCATATTTTTATAACATCTTCTATATCCACTTTCAACCATATTGATATGATTTTGGATAGCTCATTCATTCACCGTTGTTTCCCTAATGATTTCTGGGCCTATTATCTTTTTCCAAATATTCACCCTAGTAGCATTGATAATATCATCTATTATTATACAAGGCTTTAATTAATACACATTTTATAAATAAATTAAATCTATGGTTTTATAATAATTCCATTATAGGTAAAAAAATGGAACCATATTCCTTTGAATTAGACTGATCAAGATCTCAACATGTCCTATTCGAAAAATCATTTCAAAATACCCCTATATTTGAGGATGTTTAGTAGTTATCAATTGTATCTAATTGTCATGATGTTAATGAACACTCCTCTAAAATATTAATGTGTGGTGTGGTAGAATATTGGATATATTAGATAGAGGTATAACATGATGGATCATGACTTCCTTGATATCAAGATTTATAATATGATCGTGGAGTAGATAATCCTTTATTAATACGAAATGTGATGACATTGAATGATAATTCATCAATACTCATATATAATAACTACTATTTGTTGTCTTAGGTAGTACCAAAATAACATGTGTAGTTATTTTATCCCATTTCCACATTAGTATATATAGTATTCATGTGAAATCCTTTATAATACTTCACATAGTAATTATTTTTTAAAATAAACATCACATTAACTCATAGAAAGAAGTTTACCAAAAAAATCATAGTATAAAATTTTTTGTTACATTTTATTCCACCAAAAGTTTCACATTAATACATATATATCTTGGTGAAAGTAGGTTGAATAGAGAAACATTGGCTAATCATTATCTTGTAATTCCATCATCAGCACAAGATCCATGAGTACACATAATCTCTCTCAATCATACCACACCATCTACATAGATACGTCTACAAATATAAAATTTCTTATGAATAATATATTATTTTTCATATCATTTTTTCTTATTGAGAATTACTGATATTGTATAGTGTCTATGTTTATTTAATTCCATATAAAATTAATGTTGTTTTATTTTATAAAGTAATGACTACATCTATGTTTGTTAAATCCATGAACAATTTAGAATTTTATATCCTCATCATCGATAAAACTCCATGATCCATCTAAATAAATGCATATGACACATTGTTTTCATTAAATAGATGTTATTAAATTAAAAAAATCTTATTCCTCATGTAGTTTTAATAATCTCTTTTAGCCCATGATGATCTATTTCTATGTGAATATAAACTTCAAATTATTTTTATCGGAAAATATGTCTCATTTGTCTCCATAAATATAGTATCTCCATTTCATTTCTGAAAATATTACAGAAACAAATTCAAGATATTGATTTGGATATATAATTTCATTTGAAATTATATTTCATTATTCAGAATAAACAAATATATCATTTTTTATGGATTCACCCTAGTCCATTCATTTATTCATTATAATATTTCACAAAACCTTTCTTCCCTAGTGATAAAGGTAATACTAGTACATTGATTAATCTCTTATTTCTTTCATTACTGTTTTTCATTCCATCTACCATGTAAATTTAACCCCATTCTATGTCAACTAAGATAACATATTTATTAATATTTTTATGTTATAAAAAACAAAAAAAATAGAAGTTGCTACACTAAAAATACATTTTATCTCATTAATATTAATTATAATGGGAAATTATTTGACAATAATTGAATTTATGGGGTCTATAGATATACCACCATCATATAACATATTTCCACATAAATAATGTTGTTGATGAAACCATATACATTAAAAATTTTCACATATTTCTTATTCTCTCTTTGGTATATAAGATTAATCATTAAATGGATTTTATGTTTTTTCAAAACACATAGAGTGTGTCATCATACCTTCAATAATTAGAATAAATAAAAATTTATTCCATTATTACTCTATTCAATAGACCCATAAACAAAAATGGTTCATTTAAAAACACAAAATTAATTATTTTGAAGTCATAATGCCCATACATTGTACAAAACTGTTTTCATTTGTATATCATTATTCTAATATTTTATCTGAAAATAACAATAATAAAGATCAATCCTTGATAATTATTAATCCCCTTGAATAAGGTCACGAATTCCATAAAAAATTAGTAATGTATACTATTACTCAGTTGTGATTTAATTGATTTAACAATTTTCATTTCATAAACTCAATGATCTATCCTTCAATAAAAAATATAATTGGTTCTCCCAAAGGGGAAACATGAAGACATTTTAATCCCTTATATACCGAACTCTTTTATATTTTTCATCATATAAACCAATTCAATTGGTACAATTATATATTGGGTTAGGATACGATTATTGTATTAGGGATGTTATTGTTTTAAGTTTTAACTTCATGATTAGGTGGATAAATGAGTAATTCTTCAATATAAACATTATTATAATCATTATAATAAATGATTCAAATGTTCATAATATTTCCTTCCCATCAAATCATTCATATTCTCCATGAAACTGATTATGACGAGCCACTAATGTTGATCAGAAAAATTTATTAGTTAATGATTTACCTACTATAAAAAAGGTTTCAATTACATCCTTAGAGACTATAATATTTTTTCTTGATAAGGAATTACTTTTTTTTAAATTGATATCCAATAAAACTCAAATATTATGTTAATGTAAACAATTTGTATAAAAATAAATGTTGAAACAAAGAACTACCCTGAAATTTAATGGAGGCATACCAATATAATTTTTTGTTATAACACTTTTAATTGGTGTTTTAATTAAAAACTCCATAGTTAATAAATATCATATTAATTCAATGTTCTTATAAATTTATATATATATTATTCAATTCATAGATCCATAATCAAAAAACTATTTGATAAATTTGGGTTTATAATTAAAATAAATATTATGAAATCAATTGGTACCTCAACTTCTACTGTGGTAATTTTATATAACTGACCTTTATACCTAGGATTATTCTTGGGAAGATTCCCTTATCACATATTTATATAAATTGGAAAGATTACCACATACATAAAATTGAAATATTGGACGTTAGTGGATTCTCTATTTCCCTATTAGTCATGATCTTTGAGGGTTTTATGTATACAAATAAAGTGAACTCCCAGTCCCATTAACTGTTCCCAATTGGTGATTTTTTAAAAATAATTAGATTAGGATAATTTTACCCTTCCTTTATTCTATCGTTCCAAATTTCATTATTTACAGATATCAATAGTCCCATTTATATCTTATATTAATTTAAAAAAACTATATGAAGAATTATTCTCTTTATTGATATAACAAATCAAAAAATCCTTATCAAAATAAAAATATTTAAAAATAATTACATTTGAAGGATTGGACTTATTACATAAAATATAGAACGATCTTATTTTAGATTGAGTAAATAATCCATGAAATGATTTTAAATACTCGTAATGTTAGATTCATAATTACCCAAATTATCCTATGATGCATAACTTTAATTAAATTTTATTTCTATTTGAGATATGTTATCTTAAGATAATTACTACTCACTGAATATAATTTTGAAATGATTTCAATTTAATTTTCCCTCTCTTTGTTCATCATGTATTTTTGGATAAATGACCTTCATTGATAAGCATATCCTCTTCTATAATATAAATGCATTTAAACATTATCCTTTTTTCTATGTCTCAAATAAAGAAATATTTTAAATAAAGATGTAATCCATTTATCTTCCACAATTTCATTATTAGTTCTATTGAAAGGTGAATTTTTTATCTCATTAAATGATCCATCATGTTTTCACCATGTGAAATTGGTTATTTTATATGGTCAATGTTATTTTTCCGGACTATATTCCATTTCACTAATATAGTGATAATATCATTAGATACAATACTAGAAATATTAACATGATGTAGAGGGATATTGTAATATTTAGTATTGGGGTTGACACATATAACATTCCCAATGATATACACCATTTATAAATAATGGGATATAATGAATTATAAAAGTTAAAAAAATATAAATTATGAATAATTTTTTTAAAATTATTGATATGTATTATCAATCTATTTATAGTGTATTATTCACTGTAATAAAAATATATAATCTTTGAAGGATGCAAATATAATGATATATTATATAACCGTGATAATATAGATCTAGTTCCTATGGTTTCTACTAATATTACCACAATAAGAAATCAATCAAACAAATATCTAGTATCCCAAATCCATTACAAAGTGTAGTACATCATTATAGTATAAATAGATCACAATACAGTTGATCAATTAGTTTAACTATATTCAGAAAATAGTTACATAAAAAAATACATTGTATAGGTAATGTAGTTTACATAATAAGAACAGATGAAAATTTATTTTTTATTTTTTCATATATGTAGGTCATTTGTATTAATCTTCTTGGTTCCCTAGGTAAATAAAGATCAATAAAATGTGGTAGAATTGGATTCTTATTAACAGATAACTAACATTGGAAGCTAGAAAGACATAATCATAACATACATTATATATCCAGAATAAATAATCAAATGAATCCATAATAAATGATAACATATCTAAAATACATCTACAGATAACAAAATAATGGAGTAAATAAAAAAAATGGATAATAATAACCGAATTCTAGTGAGGGAATGCTTAATTCCATACATCATAACTATACAATAATTTTATCGATCAATAAATCATACATAAAGGTGTAGGAATACATTGAATTCCCATGATAGTGTGTATCATGGGATATATCAATGCATAAAGGGGCTATATAATTTCATGATCAATCATTTTAAAATATTTCTAGTGCAAACAGTATATAATTTTTTTAAATAATATATATTACAATGTTACCAATGGATGGATGTAAACAATCAATTATATGTATTAAATTTGTTATCCATATTCATAAATGGATATTAATATTATAAATATTTCCCCATTAAATGGAAAATTATGGCTATGTAGATCAACATATTTAAATAATCATATAAAATATATAATATTCACAATGCATAGGAATATAGCCTTGTGAAAGGAGTAGTAATGAATTAATAATGTAGGTAAAATTCATATATAAGGTTATAAATACAAATTTCTATCAAATATTTTAGTTATAATTTGTAGGATACTTAAATAATGATCTAAAAATTCTCCCATAACAATTTTTTGACTGCGTCACATTGAATTGATAAGATTTAGGGGAATAGTATTTATGTAAATAAGGGATTCAATATTTCGATGAATTGATATAAAATTTAATATAATGCCAAAATTTAGCTTAATATAGTTAGTTCATCATATAGGCTCCACCAGTTACATCATTCACATCATTATACAATTCAAAACACAAATAAATAATAAAACCAACAAAAAAATTACATGCCATACCAATGGGATAATGGATTCTATTTCTAGGTAAATGATGAAGAATTATAATTGATTATAATGGTGGCATAATGATCTTTATGGGTATTAGATCATTTATATTACAATAGTTGATTTTTATTAGTAATAATAACATTGTTTGAAATAGAAAATTAATGTAATTAAAATAATTATTAAAATTAAATAAAAAACATATTTTATGAACTACTTCCATATAATTCCACTTCATAAAATATTGAGAAAAAAAATCAATGAACCACAACAACACCATTGAGGAACTCTGGAGAAATAAAAAGGGAGGTGAACCAACATAAAAAATTCTTGATAGAGGAGAAATGGGTAGATGAGTTTGTATTAATAGAAAATGTGTGGGAATTATTTATTAGTATTTAACATTAGGCAATGAAAATGTCAGTTGTGAGAAACAAGTAGCCATAGGCATACCAATAGTTTTAAATCATGATATTTTTCTTGAATGGAATTATTTACTAACAATTTTATTTTTATGAACATAATTAAATTATACTATAAAACCTTATTAATAGAAAAAAAAATCATATGAATTATTTTGAAACCATATTTTCCATTATACGCATTACAAAGTACATTATATGTATATAAATGATTTCAATAAATTTAAATGCATTAAATTAAAAAAGTAACAATTTAATGTAATGTATAAAGAAATATTAATTATTAAATCATCTATAAATCACAATGAAATCATAATATATATTGTATATTCTTGTAGTATTTTAATATTTACAAAAAAATTTGATTGTCTTAGGAAATTATGATTAAATAAATATTGGAATATTTTGATTTGTTGATTCAAAATTATATTCCTTTTTATAAACATGATATTTTATATACGATAAATTTATTTATTATTTAAAATCCATTTTGTATTTGAAAATCACATGTTTCAAGCCAGAAAATAAAAATATAAATTTTAATAAATCAATTTTTTAGCATAAAACACGTGGGTGTAATTAAATTACTTTTCATTGCACCAATATAAATTGTAATTCCTCATAATTTATATTATTACGAAATGATTATATGTGATTTATAAGATAAAATTATACATAATGTTTAAATTACTATTATATTGGATTAATTACAAAATGTCAGTTTCTGATGCGTACATACCCTTTGATTTGAAACCTTATAGATAATATATATGATTAATTATAAATTCTAGAATAATTTATATCCATATTTTAGTTATTTCACTATTTATATTTCATTTATTATGTATTTATTTATAATTTAAATGTATCTAATATATTTATCCCTCTTTTGAATATATGATAATCCAGAGTTCAAGATTCTGTCATTTCCATGGGTTATCATTTATTTATTTTCACTTGTTTTTATCATTATAGTGGTTATAATTTTCATGTTTTATGTATTGTACTGTGACGATGAAATCAAATGTCTTATTAATGATGGTTAACATTTTATAATGTGTTTATTTATTATCATAATGTCTCCTGTCATATATAAAATTAGGTGAAAATTCTAGAAAATTTGAAACTATAATTAATTACTTTCAATTTTTTTAGGTAATATAATTTCTTTTATAATGATATGAATATGACTTGTGTTTTCTATTTAAATTTATTATAATATTTCCATAATTGAAAATAAGTGTTATTTTTTATAATTTTCTTTTAATTATTTTTAAGTATTTTTTGACGATATAAACTATGTTCATTAATATATAATTAATTAATTTCTAGAAAAATTTTCATTATGGACTTAAAATTAAATTATGAAACATCTATGTGTGAAGAAATCTGGTTTCTTCTTTCATGTTTGTAAAATATATTTTTTATGTGAATATTCTATCATTTTATTCAATTATGTAGTATAAGAAAAATGGGTTTGTTAATCTTTTAATAAATAATATATTTCATCAGGGGTGGTATATGTTGGTTTATGTGGTATTTTAAAATTTTATTTATATCATTATCTCTAAAATTTCCATTTATTTCGTCATCCTTTATTCTCTTTCAATATATAAATTTTATTACTATTTTAAAAATGTACTAATTTCATAATATTTAGTAAATTTATATATACAAGAAATTCAATATTTTTTTATTCATCACAATAATTACCCTCTATGTAATGGATTATTTTATAATTTTATAAATATTCTTCTGTAATGAATGAATTGGTCAAAGTTTTTTATAACACCAATTTATTTGTTTGGATGAAATACATGACATTTAATCTATATTGATCAAGTGTAAAATATTTATTTTATTTACACTATTAATTCAATTTAATTATACGCTTTTATATTATTTAGTAGTATTTATATTCATAATAAGAATATGAGATCTCTCTTGTTTTCTTTTTTTTCTTGATTTTTTATTCACTATTGATCATGATTCAGTTTCATTTCATTCATAAAACGAACATGTGATATTAGATTACAATTTAATGAAATATAATGAATAAATTTTACATATTATAAATTAGTTTTGTACCCTCAATTTATTTAATTATCAACCCATGGAAATGTATTCTAATTTGTTGAATATTTTATTCTAAATGATTATTTTTAAAATATGTTTTTCAAAACATAATGATCTAAATTAATTATTTTTTGGAAAATAAATTAGATATTAATAATTATCTCATTTAAAATATTCATAGATTATTATGTTAGGGTAACTCACTACATTGTTATTAACTAACACTATACCCTCACTCATCATTATTTGAATAGACCTAGTGTCTTTAACCACATTGAAATGAGATCATAAAATCAAACTGACTATGATATATTGTAAAGGTAAGTTTATCTTAACATGATTTTATAGCCAACATAATATGATCTTTAAACAAACATACATTTGGCTATTATTAATTTTTTATTGAACCAACCATGACTATTATACAAACTATTAATGAACTTTTTCGAATACACTATGAATATGAAAAAACAATTACCAAAAGGTGGGTGTTATATTTAAAATGATAGAGTTCAAATAACAATGATAAAAGAGTTCAAATGAAAAATAATTTTTTACATATATATAAGTCAAAATAAATCAACCCAACCTCTACTTGGTTTAATATGAACCACCAATATAGAATTGAAATAAAAATATGAAGGAGAATAAAATAACAATGTAATATTTGTCCTCATTTAATCATAAATAATTGATAAAGAGATTGAAACACGTGATAGAATTTTTTAATAAAAAATATTAGTGAAATATTTTTCTAAACATATATTTAAATGGTATAATTATCCAGATATATAAAATATGATTAATGATAACAGACCTAAAAATATATAAAATGATTTGACATTTCATAATAAAGGAATGAAACTATTAGTTTGGAATTTAGAATGCATGTATTAACATGTGTATAAGTTTAAGAGTACTCAATTCTTGTAGAGAAATATTTGCTCTATAGAGATAATGGTGATGATTCTATAATGATATAAAGGGTAAGAGAATACATATTTTTACGAGTTATTAGTGGAGAAAATTTGGATACAATTATTTATTTTCAATATAGTTTAATGTTTCCTGTCCCCTTATTTCCATCACACATAGAATGAATAAACAATATTCTAAATGGTTATTCGTATTTTTAAAAAACAAATTGGAATATGTATACCTCCCTATTATTATTTAATAGTACATATTATTCAAAATTAGTGTGTGTTGACTAAATATAAAAAATAATAATAATTTGTTAATTTACTAATTATCCATTAATTTTACTTCATTCGTTCATTTTATATTTCATGATCCCACTAACCATTACAAATATAAGATGGAATAGTGTAGAAAACAATGTGAGTTCATAGTGATCTTCGGTATATAAAAAAGAAATTATGATCTCATCATTTACTACTTCATGTCTACATCCCCCACTTATGAGTTGGTATTGTAATAACTAATGGAATTATTAAATGATTTTCAAATTTATTGTCGATTTCTTGACATCATATAGGAAATAATAAAAAAATACAATAATTATATTGTGTTGGTACATATATTTCAACTCAATCAATGTGATTAATGAATTATTATAGATCTAATCATTGAATTATAGAAAGATAAAAAACTAAATATTTCCAAATTCTATGATAAAATAGGCTATTTCTTCATATCATAAATTGATCACTAATTGGTTTCCCTAAATAATAAAAATTAATTTATCTGTCATTAGAAATATTTTAAATAAATTAATACAATTCATGGATGCAATTTCAACACATACATAAAAATATAAAAAGTAACTCCAGTAATGTAAATTGAATATTCTAAACACCTTGAGAGAAAGAATGAGGTTCTATTAATTTTTATTTTACTATTATTTTTAATTCTGATGAAAAACATGGAAGAAAAATTTAAAATCGTTGCCAAGAAATTTGTATTTCATTCATTTTTCATTAAATTCTATGAATTTTTTTTTAATTTTCAATGAATAGTCAAATCGTAAAATAATGGTATATTAGATATTAACCCTAATATTAATAGGATTATTTTACCAAATATTGGGATTTTATGTACAATGATATTTTTAATTTTATTTTATTAATATCACATTATTAGACAAAAATAAAATAAAATAAAATTCTCATGTTGAAACCCATTGGGAAAATACAGATGAGGGAATTGAAAATATTAATAAAGGAAAATAAATTTCAATAATCCCAATAATTAGATTTCATATCTTAGGTCTACATAATTTTTTAACATAAATTTTTTTTGTACCACTGTTAACTTTTTTTTTCATGTGTTTTTATGAAAATAACAAGAAATGAATGTTAAAGAGTTTACAATTTTTAGTGCGACATTAAATACAACAGGTGCATTCGAATATAGTGTGAACTGAAAAATATTACCCTTCACTTTTGAATTCCAATTAAATCAATAGATATATAATATAATCATATAATATTAGACTAACTTTTATTACCTTCAACGGATCCTAATATATATGTCTTCCCTATATATATTTTAAAAAGATACCTATATTTATAACAAAAAATATAGGAATAATCTTAGGATGAAAGTGAATTATGGTGTCAAATCTACCACATTGATTAGATCATATTTATCCATTGGAGAGAACCAAATAAACCTATAAAAACAATTAAATAATTTATAATATCCAAATATGAAAATTAAATGTGTTAACATCACGATATTACTTGGTTGAAGTAAATATGATACACCTCAGTAGTATACATTGCTGATGATTCAATGTGCTAAAAACCACCGATGTTGGATTATCACAACCAAGAAAAGGACACCACATATTTCTACTTATATAGTTATTTTTATAATATAGATTTATCAAAATTCAAAATATAGGTTTCTTAAAATAAATGTAGACCAAATATTCAAAACATCCTAAAAATGATTCTGTTTATATATATCCATGGTATCTCATAATCAAAATCTTAATATTAAATGAACATACTTATATTAGTATTTATCCCACAAAAAAAATACTTATATGAAAAAATTTCTCTCAAAACTATTGTATTATTATTTTCTATTCACTTCAGTATTTTGAATTAGAGTCTCCAACCATGTCTTTCCAATATTCACTCTAATGACTGAAAACTATCTTAAAACAATTCCCATAAAATTTATCCAGATTGGCTAAATTAAATCATAAAAATGATAATTAAATATCAACAAATTCAAATACCATAAAAAAATTCCAAACTTTCTAATATATTCATATTTATATTGTAATTCCCACAATTTTAATGAAACATAATTTTGTTGAGATTCCTCCTAAAAATTAAGCCGTGGTATTAAATATTACTATTGATAATTATGGTTTATATATCTATAAATCTTATAGAAAAATACATTATGGAAAAAATATATCAATACATTATGTTAGTTAATTATCAAAAACACTATAACATCCTGTTATAGATAAACTCTAAACTATTAATTTCCAATTTTGGAAATTTTCACCATGAAAATATTCTAATCCAAAAATCATGTTGTCATATTCAACATGGTTACAAATATATTAATTATATCATAAGTTAACTTACTATTATAGCCTCTAATTTTAGTAAGAACCTTTGAATATATCCTCTAATGTTACACCATTATATTAGCCTCATATCTCATCAAAAAATAGTATTTTTTAAAATAATTAATATTTAAATATTTATTCATTGATATTTCACAATAAATTTGTAAGCATGATCTTTAAAATTGAAAGTTAAGTTATTTAAATTGAAAACAAATTAACATTATTTTAAACATATATACATATTTTATTTCAACCACTAAATTAAATTACCCAATATTTCTAATAATTGCAAAATCCCTTCATAATTATCCACAGAATTAACAAAATATGATCAAATATTACCCTATTTAATATCAGTGGATATATAATTTCATTCCCATTTGTTTTGATGGTAATCACATGACCAGTTAAGGATTAATTATTCCCCATTAAATATAAAAACAATTATAAAACTTTATCTAGTTTACATTAGTAATGTATATCATATATAATAAAATTTCAAGAGATAACAATTTTTCAATGCTCACCATAGTCCCAAATATCTAGCTAAAAAAATTTATTCGCAAAAATCACATGTATCCACTATTTTAGTAATTATGTGATACTTTCCCCCATATATCATATAAACATTTGTATATTGAATAAACCATCCCATTGAGAGTATAGTTGATTAATTCATATTTAAATGATAGAAAAACATTAATTATTCTAGGTGAATTGTTTCTCTATCAAAAATGTTTTTAATTCTCTCATTCCACTTGTTTTTAATCCTGATGAGTAAGATTCCACTTGCTATATTCTAAAAATTTATTGTTACACATTAAATAACTTCCCTCCTTGAACTACTTTCTCCTCTATGAATATATAACTAATGGGAAATTATTTATTGAAAATAAATACCTCGGTTAAACCCCAGAAACAAATGGTATGATCGAATATTCTGAACCATATTAATTTGTTGTATGTGTTTGAACAATAATATTTAATCAATGATTATTTAATGTCATTTTGGCTAATGGGTTTTTGAAAAATTCATACACTTGTTTATATTTCTAAATATGATCCATCTTGATAATTAATTGTTCAAACATTTCATTTTTAAAATGTAAATGAATCACAATTTTCCTTATACAATAGTGTCTTACCAAATTGTTCATTATCTCAATTGAAATTTTTTTTATCATAACAAATCAATAGACTCATTTTAACATTCATTCCTTGATGAATTGTTATTTATTAATTTTTATAAATTTAGTACACTCATTTGACACTAAAATAAATTTTGTTTCAGTTATGATAATAAAATTGATCTCTTGTTTATTTCCATTCCATCAAATACATTTTTTCAACTCTTATGGTTTTAGATTTATATCTATAAAATATCCAAAACAATTTGAATTTTAATATGAAATTAATTATAAAACTTTTATTACACAAATATGTAACCAATTTTTTAGGTTATGATGAACATAAATCATGAAAAGTTTAACTGTAGATAGATATTATTCATTAGGATTTCATTAAAACTATTGTCTTATCATGTTTAGGGAATAATTTATTTCCTTACATTTAGTAAATAATATAGTGATCATTTTCTAGAATAAATTCTAATCCATTGAACATATATGTTACTTCATTTTTTTCATAATTTATAACCATTATTAGTGTTGAAATAAATTTAAAATCCTTCATATCTATTTTTTATGTAAATAATTTGCATAAAATTTGATGGAAAAAATTTATATATATCATTTTATTAACTTATAGACCATGTAAATTAGTATTTCCACCTAAAATTGATAACTTAAACATGAATTCCATCAATTTAGGAAATACATCACTGAATTCCAACAACCATCCACCAAATATGATTTCATCTATGTATATATATACCATTAAATTTACATCCTTTGAAGATTTTATATAAATAATCTTGTTAATCCCTACAATATTTAATTCCCTCATCCCAAAATAACCATGCAAATGATTTTTCAATGACCCTATAACATTTTCCAAATAATATATCTAAATCATTAATAGAATCAAATTTCATATATTATCACCAATTTTAAACACCATGAGTTGTCCAATACAAGTTTCCTAATTGAATTATGTAATCAAGAATTCCTTCATTATCTCCATTTGAAATATTTTCAATATTATATGAGTATCAAGAAAAAAGAATAATCATATTAATTAAAATCTATCTACCAGTGATAATTTATCCTTGATACATTCCCTTAAATTTAACACAAAAATTTTAATTCTATATTGAAATTTTGTAGATCACAATCTCATGCTCATCATATTTATTTTTTAATATACATTTTCCTCTAACAACATTATAATAATTTTAAATTTGATAGGATATATTTCATGGTATTTCTACTCCATCTCACAATCATATAATTGTCCCAATATTCATATTTCATAGATTAATCTTGTGTTATCACCTAAAATCTAACAATAGATAAGTGATCTCAGCAACAATTATTAACTAAGATTTTGTTAGAGATATTTTACCTTCAATGATATTTAATTTTCCATTTTTATTTCATATTTTTATTCTCTGAATATTTTAGTAAATTTATTTAAATATTACATCCTATCCATAATATAAAATAAAATATTCTTCCAGAATTGTTGTTTGAAGATTCCAAGAATCAATATTAATACCATCCACATATTCATATATTTCCACTGAGGATCAAATTTTTTGCTGATTTTTTGTCAATCGAAATGGCATTGATTTTTTCCTTTATCTTGTTGAGGCACTTAAATGTATACTTATATTCAAATATGTAGTTTGAATAATCAAGACACACTCCTTTATAGGTCACATAATCATATATCTCTTGATTTTCTACCATATAATGGATGAAAAATTTAATAAAAAATAATGTAAATTATTTTATAGATAGGTTCATTCTATTCCACTAATAATAAGGTATTATAATTCCTTTATTACATAAAAAAATACATAATATGATTGTACAAAACCAATTTCACTTCTTATTTCCTTTAATTCCATGAAATACTACATTTAATGAGTAATATATTTTCCATATTATATAAAATTAAATTGTACAATTAAATAAATATATATTTTGTGGATTTTTAATTGATAAAATCTCATATTTATCGATGTTTCTCTATGAAATTTTATACCTTAATCAATATATATTCTATGTACATGTATCGTTATAAGAAATTGATCTACCTCATAGTTCTATTTCTATCTTACACTATGACAAATTAAACCCATTACATTATAATGATTTATATTTTCATGAATCCCACATAACCCTATATGTTGTATTCATCCAAATAACAATGAAATTTATATTTATAATTTTGTTAATTCCAGTGTTATAGGATCTCACACAATAGTGTGAAATAAATCAGGTATTCTTTATTCCATATTATTTATTACCCTATAGTAAATTATTCTATATCCACTATCTTGAAATAATTACCCTTATTTTTTTTATCACCCTTTGGGTTTTGGGTACTAATCATATCTTTAGGGTTTGAGAGATTTCTAATGATTTTTTAATGAATGTATCCAACTAATAAATTCCATAATAAATTCACCTCATGAAACATAACAATACAATAATTATCTTTTATATACAAATTATTGTTATTTCTATCTGTTTTATATATTTTTATTAATTATTTTTAAAATTTTACAATGATAGGAAAACCTTTCTATGATGTCCCATGCCATAATGTTGGAAAACACTCAATAGATTAAGTCAAAGTATATCCTTAAAAATTACCTTTTTATTCATCTAAAAAATTCATATTCCTAGTTGAGTGGGGTGAACACACACTCTCATGCATCTACACACTATGGGTGTTCCACATATTAGTGTGAATTAAGATACAATTGACATTTCATTATTATTCAATTTTTTTATGAATCAATGATTTGAGTTGAGATATAATCTAGTAACTCATCATTATTTCTATCAGGTAGTATAATGTATTATACCTCTTCTTCTAATGGGATGAACGTTTTCACAAAAAAATTGAAACAATTTCATACCTCTATATGCATCACGTCATTCAATTTCATATATAAAATACATTTTTATCCAAATTTATAGAAATAAAATAATTTTTAATATAAATAATTACATTTCTGTATAGTATGATATGTTCTCATCCTTGTTTGATTAATTTTTTTACTTTACCATTCAAATAATCCATTAATTCTTCTACAAATATCATATTAAAACCTTAGTAATGGTAAAATTTGAATTTATAAAAATGGATAAAATAATCATAACATCACTTGTTTTCTACACCTAAACAAATATTACGATTATTAATAACCCTCAATGATTGATAATTACCATCATCAGTTTTTATTATTTTCTCCTTTTTCATATTAATATATGTATTTTATTATTCTTTTTCTTATTCATATTATGTATAAATAGTTAATTGTGTCATTGGTCATTCAAAAACATATTATCACTCATCAGTCCCCTTTCAAATCACTTATTTAATTAACTATCATTGAGTTCTCCAAACATGATATTATTTTAAGAATTTATGTCATTCATTTTGGCATATAATTTATGGAAATTTTGAATTTTTGAAGGATTTTTCTTTTTTGTCAACTATTTGATAATGATTGTTAAGAATGATACTGTGATATCACTTGAAAATATTATGGAACCTTCCATAATGCTTATGAAATGTTTAAATGATGTATCAAGGGTGTGAATTATTTTTAAATTAAAAATAATGATGTGTTGAAATATTACATGAATAATTATTTAAAGAAATATTAAATATTTGAAAAAATAATAATTAATATGGTGTAAAATTTAATTATTTACATCAATTCTAGGCCGATTTTTTAAGGAATTTCATTTCCACACTCATATTACAATGTGTTGGAGTTTATTTTTTCTAAAAAAGTTGTCTATGGTCCTAGCTAGGCCACCAAAGAATAATTGTACTAGAATATTTCAATTGTATTTCAATCCCTACCTAGGCTGGCAAGGAGGATTGTACATGGGTGAATTTAGAACCAGAATGGTGGATAAAAGGTCAAGACCTAAAGCATGCATGAAGAACATGTGTCAGAGGGATGATTCTAAGTCTCTCACATATAGGTTGGAACGACAAGCTATCAGTTGAGAATAAGAACCAATTGTATTTTTTTATTTATATATTATAATTCATTCGTGCTCATTATTGAGCGAAATAATTTATGTAGTCTATACGTGCGACTCATCACTTCACATAATTTTTCATTTTAAAATATAAGTCACAATTTTATTTTAAAAATATCATATTGAATAAATTAACTCAATTTATGTCAACTTCATACTCCCCACAACTAGGTTATCTTGATCATGTGAGTGATCTCACATCATGGCCCTCACACTAAATCATCAACGACTTTGCTGGGTTAACCAGAGCCTTTAGATCGACTATACAAGGCCTATAAATGATCACATTTAATAAAATATGAAAATGGCTATGAAATAATTTTATGATGTTATAGTTACATTTAATTCATGAAATCCTTATGAAATTTCATGGAAGAAAGGGATTTCTCAAATTCAATACATGTATATAGTTTGACATGATTTAATGTATATTTATTACAAATAAACATAATATTGAGGATGCTAGTGTTGTTTTAAAAAAAAATGAAATCATGAATTTTGGAATCATATGGTGTAGTCTAAGTGAAAATAGGATTTAAAGAGTTTCATAGATTTTAAAGGATTCATTAATTAGTATTTTTTTCTATCAAATGTAGTGAACATCATATATAAATATAGTGATGGATTGATCCATTTTTTATAGTGAATGACACCTTCAAAGAATTATTAATAATATAATAACCTAGATCTCATACATTATCTTGTGTAATTGAGGCAGTCTTTAATGATTTATCTTGTGTAATGAATAGGAGAAGAAACTATTCACTCAGTTTTGAACAGGCGAATGAGAACCCACATGATAGAATATATATATTGCGGATATATATTATATATAGAGTACATAAAAATTTGGATGTGGAGAATTCAATTACATATAGAATGACATTAGTTGAATATATACCACTTCAAGCATATTACCCCTTCATATTTTGTCAGAAAGGCCAAGAAGGCCTCTAAAACATAGGTTTTAGTTACGAACCCCGATTTCATAAAATTCAAATGGTTATAACTATCTATCCAGGTGTCAGTTCGTCCTGTACCACATATCACGTCGAAGCTCATTTCATAATATTCCATTTGATTAGATGTTACAAAGAAAAAGGAGTCGTAGATAACAATTTATAGTCATTTTAGTGTTTTTAGTGTTTGTAAAGGTTCTTAGCATTTTCTACTTTGTTTACTAATTTATTTATTTATTTTTATTTATTTATTATTATTTTATTTATTTACTTTTCTGTATTTGTTATTTATTTATTTATTTATTTAATATAATATATATATAGACATATTTATAATTTAGTTATTATGTACACAATAATTATTAATTTTTTTTATTTATTTATTATTTATTAATAATTTTTTTATTATTTATCAATTTTTTATATATTATTAGTTTATTATTCATTGTTTATTTTTTATTTTTTATTAATTAATTATTAATTTTTTATTAATTATTAAATATTTCATATTAAATATTAAATAGTAAATAGTAAATATTATTTAAGAATTATTAATAATTAATTATCAATTATAAATGATTGCAATTATTAATTATTAATTATTAATTATTTTTTATTATATATATTATATGTATATATATAATATTTATTTTTTTATTTATTATTTATTATTTATTATTTATTATTTATTAGTTATTATTAATTAGTTATTGTTTTATAATTTTTTTTTAATTTTTTTTTAATTTATTTATTATTAGTTTATTATTCATTTGTTATTTATTTATTTATTGATTTATTGATTTATTATTTATTCAATATTCAATATTTAATATTTATTTATTTATTTTTAACTATTTATTTATTAATAATATATTAATAATTTTTATGTTTTAAAATATTAATGGGTTATGATTAAGGATTAATTCTTATTGATAAATTCTAATTAATTAGTTGTTATTCATTATTCAATATTATTTATTAATAATTAATTTTCTGTTAATAAATTATTTATTTATTTATTTATTATTTTATTATTTTATTCATTATTTATTATTTATTATTTCTTAAAATTTACTAATTAATTATTTATTATTAGTTAATTATACATTATTTATTTATTTATTTATTTATTTATATTATTAATTTGTTATTATGGAAGTATTAATTAATTATTTGTTATATATTCATTATATATTCATTATATATTTAATATTTAATTCTTCATGGTGTATTATTATTTATTATTTAATTATTATATATTTTTTATTAATTTATTCTTAATTTATTATTTATTAACCACATATTAATTTGTATTTTAATTAATTTTTTATTTAGACATTACGTATATAATATATGTCATATATTATATATTATATATTATGTATTATATATTATATATTTTGTATTATGTATTATATATTATATATTTTTATTTTTTATTTTTTTATTATGTATAATGGATTAAAATGTTGATGGGAATCATTATTGGGTGTCTTGGACGAGGATAGAAATAACTACTTATGGGGGAGGATTAAATATAAAGAACATCTCAGACACCTTGCATGTTATGCATGTGAAGTTATCTTGGGAGGTGGTTTAAGAAAAAACCCAATAGGGAAGAGGAATTGGGGTTTATGGTCGAGTATAGGTATGTAGTAGGGGATATTCCATATGGACCATGATTCGACCTCATTACTCAACCCTCCAGAGAAACACACAATGGATATTGGGGAGGGGGATATTTCATTCGGGCCCCATGACTAGGCCAGCTCGAATATTAAATTTCATGGGTGTCCTGCAATAGATATCAACATCATGGAGTACAGAAAACATTTGACATTCATTGATGATATTTTTTACAAGAACCAACATGTGATTTTTGACCTCATTGATTTGAACACTAATGAAGACAAGTTCATTTTCATAGAGTCTTCTTCAAGGACATTCTCTATGAATAGTTTTTATAGGTTGATGGGACCCTTGAACAAATGAGACTCATGGGGCGATCTCTTATTTTCTAAAGAAGTCCATTTAAGGTATAACATCCACATTTTGAGGATAATAAATTGATCGTTGTTCATAGAATATAATATTAATAGAACCAGAATCGACATGGCTTTTAGATGTATGTGTTTCAATAAATGTTTGGTAGAGAAACTAGATCATTTTTTATCTTTTAGGGAGTTTAGGAAAGTATATTTTGGATATTCTTTAGTGACATTACAACTATCTCTTCCCATTACTTCTTAGGTTTGAACTTTTTTGACTGTTGGTTTATGAGAGTGGAGCTGGATTGTCCCAAATGGAAGGAAAGATCCATTGTATTAATAATAGGGAACCGGTTCATATGGAAAGTAAAGAATAATACATGAAAGGAACATTGCATCTTCTCGTGAAATTATCCACTGACTAGAACCAATAATCTCTAGCTAAACATGAATATTTTTTTCAATAAATGGTATGAATATCCAACCCTCATAAAGATTCTCAATGGAAATTCATCTTCCAACATGGTTTGCAGTACCACATAGGGGTACTGGGTTCATTGGAGTCCAAACTATTTAGATCCCAAATATTATACAGATGTCTCATGTACCATGGTATCCATGAGTGGATTTGTTTTGGTTCGAGATCATAGGTTCCATCTTATTTTTGCTTTCTCAGCGTACTTTGGGTACAAGAACTCCCTTCAAGCTGATGTCATGACAATGCTAATCGAAATCCTTCTACGCCGGTAACAGAACATGAATGTATAAATGGTGTAGATATACTCATTAACTCTTTATAGTTCCCTAAAAAACACATGTGCTTCCCCATAGACTATCTCATGTATAGTTAGAATGTGCATAGGTTTTATGTACAACCCAATTGAGGTCCTATTTACATGGTGTGTAGGTAACATGGTGGTGGACTATCTCACATCCATAGTAGTTCATGTGGATTATTTAACATGATCCCCTAGTAATAACATCCCTCTAATGTAGGGGGTGAACCTAGTTATTGGTGATTCTCATGGTCTTCATTATAAAAAACCTACATAAGTGGTCATACTCACATTATTTCGGGTTTCTAGTTTCATGTTTAATTATTGGACTGTTTTTAAACCTTGTTTTTAATAAATAAATGATAATGATGTTATGATTTAGGTAAATTAGGTTCTTATTAGATTGAATCATACAAAAGACATCCCTAAAATGAATTTTTATAGATTTTAATAAAATTTATAATATAGTTATGAATGTAATGTGATTGGAAAACCCACTAGTAAATAAAAGATAATACTTATTTATTCCATAAATAATATTATTAGTGGTATAAAGATTAATTTTATATGTTATGGGACAAATAAATTGAATATATTTAAATTTTACAGGAGGGAAAATTAATTTTTAATGGATGTAATTAAAATTATTTAATGTTAAAATTAATGTCATTCAAATAACTATTTTTTTTAGAGTTTTGTATTTTTATTAAAAAAATTAATTTTAATTTATTATTATAATAATATATTATAATTTTAAAATAAATATAATAAAATTATTTTAATTTTTAATTGATATAAAATATTATTGGTTATGATAAAAGTTTAATTTTAATTTAAAAGATACATTTTCACCATGTTTATTATTTTCATTAAAAATTTAAAAATTAAAACTTTTAGAATTTAAATTTTAAAAAATTAAATTAGTTATTTAAATCATCATTTAAGAAATATATTTAAAATGACCCATGATTTTCTAACATGTATATAACATCATTATTTTATAACATTTCATACATTACACAAACACATGCCTGAATGACATTATTTGTTTAGTACCCTTTAAATATTTGAAACATAAAAAAATGGTTCATAAAAAATCGAATACTTCACCCACCTATTTCTTAATAACTAGAATACTTTTTAATATATCATAATCAATAAATTTATTAATATCCAAGGGAAAATAAACATAATAAAGGGTGAACATAAATGCTTAATATGGGTAATCAAAAAAGATATATAAACACAATCATCATCATTTGAATACGAGAACAATATCAATAAAATTAGAGACCATACACTATGTTTCATGGATAATAAACATGATTCATGGAACACATATTTGAATTTAATAAGATGTGAATCATTATGAAATAAACAACATAATCCATGAAATAAAAATACAGAAACCAGACATGATATTTATGGCAGACCCATACGCATTTAAAATGATTTCCATAGTACTCAAGCCATCATTTCCATGGACACATTAGTAGTATGAGTTCACTCCCCATACAATATTTTAAGTAATAGATTACTACCATGACCATATTAGTTGTCAATTTTCACTCCCAAGACCATATGATTTGTCAAGGATCACTCTTAAGGTCATCATAGTAGTCAAAGTTCACTCCCATGACTATCATTGTGAACAAAGTACTTTACTGAACTAGGTTCACTCCAAGTTCCATCCATGTATATATCATGGTATATAAAACATTAAGTAGTGAATTTTAAAGAGATATAGGTCCCACTAATCACAAAATGGAATCAATAAATACATGTTCCATAAGAAGAGAAATCATCCATCATATAAGAACCCATGTAATGAAATATGATTCACTATCATCATTCAGTCATAAAAAACCCATGGAAAAGAAATGGGATTCATAAATATAATTCTTTCATAAAAATAATGAATTCATAAAATTAATATAAATTTTTTCAAAGTATCATATCCCCAGTAAAAATATAAGTTACATTAAATAATATTATCTTATATAGAAAACATTTTTACGAAATCTATTTAAAATATTTCTTAAGGAAAATATCCTTTCTTCATTGAAAACCTTTTTATTCCATAAAATGCCGCAATATTTTAAAAGAAACATTTTTCAATGAAAATAAAATAGTGATATTGTAATGGGCGCTTCAAATCAATATGGTTCCCTAAATTCATAAAATTATATTGATGGATTATAAGTTAAAAATTATCTCATTCTAACTTTTGATGGAAAAGTCACAAAGTGCCACATTTAAAAAATGAAAACATATTCCTTTAAAATAGTTTGATAAAAAGTAATAAACTAGTAAAAATTACTCTAATACCCATAAGAAAATTGTAAATACTCTTTTAAAAATGTATTTAGGGATGTTGGACTAAGAAGAACAAAATTCCCAAAGAGAGTCTTTAAATAAAACAATACGGAATAGTGAAGTGATTGTGAAATAAACACCAATAATATTAGATTTAGTACAATCATATGGACTTTGGAAGAAATAAAACAATATTTGTATTGAAATACCGTAATATTCTATATAAGGCTTATAAAATACATTCATTGGATGTATATACCGCACGTTAGTAGAGGATTAGGGATGTGTCCCATTGATATAAAAGTTTGAAAATAACCCTTATTACTATAGTAACTTTAGAATCTCAAACCCCATAAAATAATAAAAAAATTAAATCTAATAATATTAGTATATAAAATAAAATAATTATTTAAAATTCTATATGGAATTTATACACCACAAAAAAATAAGTGAGTTGGGAATATGGCTTGTATCTCAAAGAAATAAAATGTGAGATAAAATTCCCTTACCATTAGACTTGAATTACATTGTATTAATTATATCCTCATGAATAATAAATATAATTTTATATTACATATATTATAGAAATAATTTAAATTATATTATAACATACATTCTTTACTTATTTCCTTCTATTTCCAGTATATTAATAATTTTCATGTTAATCGTACGTTTCAGGTAATAACCACTTAGTTTTGAACATATGTTATGATATTTTTTATATTATTAGTAATCATATACATAATTATTTAATAACAACTATAATGTAATAAAATATATAATTATCATATATAATATGTATTTAAGTATATATAATAATACCTAAATGGAAAAAATGAAATATAATATGGAAGAAGATGGTAGGTCATATGTATGAATGAATTTCGTTTTTATTTCAATGAAATATTAAATATAAGAAAAATATATGATATATTTTCATTCAATATTTTATTATTTTGTATATAATATATTTTCATGAAACTCATCCTTATTAGAAGACATGTGAAATAAATATGATAATCAAATTACATATTATTATAGATATTGTAATCCATTTGTACACACAAGGGATGTTATCAGATCCAAAATGATTAAGTGGTAAAAAGGTATATATGAAATTATCATTCCAAAAGTATAATGACTTCATAAATATATTATTGATTTTAATTCCTTGATAATTCATAGACATAAAATATGGTTATTGAAGATGAATTTTATCGATGCACGGATACAACAAAACATACGTACATAAAAGTGATAAAGTCACTTCTAGTTCAATGTAAAATGGGATATATAATGGTGTGTTCATAATCATAATAAAATTTTATAATATTTCAGATTGTGAGTTTATTATTTAATAGTATTAGTCATATATTAATAGGAGTCTTAGAAGATTAGAAAAAGAGAATGACCGGTTAGAACGATTACGTGTTCTTTGAAAAAAACATTTTTAGATATTCTCTAAATGACCATATAGTGAGTCCATTGGGAAGAACAAATCCTATAGATTTTTCCTATAGATTTTTTAATACTATTTGGAAGCTTTTGGTCAATATAGAAATATCAAATTGGTGAAATGTGATGATGGAGCAGGTTCCCTTTTATAATGAGGGCGAGGGTCACTTTTGGAATATCTAAAAATATAAACTTATAATAAATTAAATATCATTCCAACATTAACCATAATTACATATATTAATATATAATATGAGATAATGTTGTGATATCAAAGAAATATATATTTTTGGATGGTTTTGACATAATTTTAAACCATGTACTTTTTATTAACCCTTAGTTACCTATTTTAATTTTATGAATGGTAAAAATATTTTTAATGTTAGGAGGATTTAATATTTATATATAAAGTGATAATTGGATGATTTAATATATATTTATAATATATTAGACCACATATCATCCAATTTCATTTATTTAATATATTTATGAATTTTATATAATTTAATAATCTATTTCATTCAAAAAAATCATTGGTGATAATTTCAACAAAATTCATTATTTATCTTTTTAAAAATATAAAAAAACCAAATATAATCAATATAACTATATTAACACATTTCTAACAAGAAAAATGTCTCAATAAAATTCTTGTATTACATTAATTATATGGAAATATATTTATTTTTATATTTTTAATTTCATTTATTTGGTATTTCTATTTATTAAACAATTACTGCATCATTATTTTAGAATCCATTAAAGTATATATTTATTTCACATAAATTAAAAATAAATTACCATATCAAAGAAAACCAACTTTTATTAAATGATTATTTATTGTATAATATCTCTTTTGTATAACTTCATATGTAAAATGATATAGTTACTGAAAATATGTGTATGGCAACATTAGATTTTCATCAAATAAAATATAATATATGTATTAATCTCATCCAAGTTCCCTAAAAAGGGTATAATTCTTTTCAACTAATTCTTTTGGTCGATACTCACTCTTACAAATAAAATTATTAAAAGTGTTAGGGTAATTTTCAATTATCTATAATATTAGTTTTTTACCCTTAATTAAATGATTTACCTTTTGCAGTTCTCATAAATAATTTTTAATGTTTTAATTCATAATGCCCAACATTAAATGAAAACTATTTACAAATATTTTACCCTCAGATTCCAAAAAATAAATCTAATTTTCATAATTGAAATCATAGATGACGTACTTATTAAATAAAAATTAATCTTGTCGAATGAGAGAGAAAAGAGGTTATTATTGTTAAAACGTCCAAAAATTGAAATTATTACCAATCTAAAATAAATGTAAAGTAAATGAAAATTAATTAAATAAAATTAACTGAATTTTTATATTCTAATTATAATTTAAAAATAATAAAAAATATAATTTAGCTCTCTAAATATTTTTTATGAAAAAATTCTTTTTCAATTAAAAATTAATATTTCTTACTATTCATCAAAATATAAAACATATCATAAAAATACCAATAATTATAGAAATGTAAATTTTTTATATTATTAAATAAAATAAAGAGTTTATTCTATCAAATAGTGTATATAAAAGTTTAAAAAAATTATATTATAAATTGGTTTTCTATTCAAAGGAGATAAAATTACCCTTTTAAAAAATATATGTTTTTTTGAATAATACTAGGTTGGTTATTATCTTATGCCTATAAAATCTATTGGATAAATGAAGAAAATATTTTATTGAATATGTAATATATATATACTTCATTAATATAATTAACTAATTGTAATTAATTTAATTATTTAAGAGAAAACACCTTTTAGAAAATCAAAATAAAACAATTTCTTTTATATTCAATTTGTATATATTTTCATTTATAATTATTTTGTTACAAATGATTTCATATTATAAACCTTATATTGTCATAAGTTAGTAAATAATATTCATAACCACTATTTAAATTTCCAGGTTATAAATTTTACTATAATAAGTAATAATATTTTCATAATACACTATTGTTCGCATAAACTAAGTATTGCATATAATCGAAGATATAAAATGAACTCAATGTTATGTGACACTTCCAAGCATAGTGTGGTGTATATTGTAAGCTAATTTTGGTCTCGTTTGTAGCACAATATTGACTTTGTGATTTTTTTAATGCAAGAGTGAAATTGGGGTTTTCAAATAATGGAATATATATTCAGTATCATGTGGATTTCAAAATATCAAAATGATTAAATTAATTTTTAAAAATATATATAACTCAAAAAATATCTAGGTGTTAAATTATACCTCATTAAAATAGATATCCCTCATGTAATTGATCATGTTATCAAAGGATCAATAATTTCTAGTTCCATTCATAGATACCTACATCGTAAAAATGAGTTCTTAAACATCTTTTTTTAAAAGGGAAAGTTGACAACATAACAATTACCCATAATCACTCAAAACTAGGTTTCCACATAAGATAACACTGTGGAATATTGAATCATATACATAGATGTGAATTCTAGCTATCATGTTCTGATGGTGTGTGATAGATAACATGGTCATGATAAAGTTAACAATCACAATGCCGTAAATATGCGATGTTCTATGGGACCATTTGAATCATCTAAAAAGCATGTAGTATGATAAATTTTTTGTTTTCAATTTCATTTCCCTATAGTTGAAGAAATTCATGAGAAGATACACTTATATTTTTTCAGGGTAAATTTATCCTTTTTGTGCATTTTTCAATTTTTACTTCTTCTATTATTTTAAGAAATGAAGTTGAAATTTTCATTCTTCAAGATCTAGAAGATCATGAGACCCATAAATAAAAATATAGGTCATTTCCTTTATCTTTATCTCAGAAAAAGGGTAGCCCAAATTATCTAATTTACATAAATCCTCATGTGGTGAGATAATACTTTAATCATTAATACCTCATATTTTTTTAATAAAAACAATAACATAATGTTTACCCTTATAATGTCTATAAAATATTAACTTCCAAAACATTTGAGAGAAGGTAACTAACTGTTAAAAACCAACTCATCATTAATATCCCAAACAAATTTATGTGTTTCTACATTGTTAGACACCAAACATGTGAAGACCACTATATAGTGCATTCATGAATCATAGTAATATACTCAGTTACAATGAAACCGTATTGAATACATAGAGTCTCCATCAATCCTTATATAATCTATTTTCATATACAAAAACATTTCCATTGAATTCTTGGGTTCATCATTGTAATGATATAATATGTGGTTTAATTATTCCAGAATCCATGTACATAATCACATTAAATTTCACTAATGGATGAGTAATATGATCTTAATAGGTATTATTCATTAAAACTAAAACATAATATTCCCAAAAAGGAGAGTAATATATGTCTCCCCTAATGATCATGGTTCACATCATCCATTTTGAAAGTATAATATTTCCTTTTTTCCATTATCCATAGTGGTTTATGCATTATCATACATATAATTGATTATATTGCGACATTATTTATTATAATACACAACCTCCTTTCAATTAGACAATGAATCATGGGAGGTTAAGTCATTCAATATTTATTTTAATTCCCATGACTTCTGGACTATAATTATTGATGACATTATTTACCACACATAAAACATTTGCCAATACCCTTAAAATAATTTCCCCATGTTCTATTCAATACATTGAGTATAAATATAATCTAATATTCTTATCCTTTTAATTTTGTGTGTTTCCCTTTAATACAATCCTAATTTCTTATCGTAACTGTGAGATATATGGGAATCATCGCTCTCTCTTTTTTAAAGAAAAATATTATTGAATTACTTATGGAAACTGAAGATATTGAATATTTCTCAACCTAGGGAGTCAATTTTATATTGTTCCCTTATATTATTGATAATGTTTTCCAACTGAATCGCTTATACTTCAATGAGATAAGTGAAAAAAAAATTATTTTCCACATTCCAAATAATGAAAAATGAAAAACAACTTTTCAATTGTATCGATTCATTTCTCAAAAAAAAAGTGACACAAACAATTCTCTAAAAGAATATGGATGTTTCCGAATGAAGGATACATGAAAAATCTGTTCCCTCCATAGATCATTTAGAAGTCCAACATGATTTATTGATTTATAAGGTTGTGTGACTATAGAATTTTTTTAAATTCCATCTTCAATATCATTTAGTGTCTCAAAAGGGCCATCATTTCATTTTCTATTTTATTCTTCATTAATATAGCTTCAATGGAATCCATCCATTAACTAAAACAATAGTATAATTAGAGTAACCCGATTAATCCTAGGAAAACTATATAATCATGGAAAATCAATTTTTATCTATAATATATTTTTTTAATTATATGTTTTCATTATTTTTACAAAAATTATAAGAATTTATCCTATACCTAGATTTATCCATAGAGACTTCCTAAGAATCATCCTTTGAAATATATCTCAATATGTGACAAATGTTTTGTCATCATGATTTCCCAAGGATTATTAATCCTTTTTCTGATACCAACTATAAAAACATTCCTTTTGAACATGGATATTACATCTATTTTTAAATCATTTTATTCATTTCACAGACACAAATCCTAGAGACTATATTAGTATAGTGCCTTTGGAAACATTGAATCATAAACAACTACATCATAATACATACACACCTTATCTCACTTATTTATTCCTAATTAGAACATTTTTTGAAATATCCGAATAAATATATTTCCTTATATCCTGAGGAAAGAAAAATTAGATATTTTGCAGATGCTTTGTAAGGGTTAAAGAGGAATACATGTTAACATAATCATGATAATAAGGTTATATTAACTTGTTCATGAAAATAGATGAACATACCCTGGATATCAATGATCATAAACATGATTATTTGAATAATTATTGGTAGTTCTTAAGACTTGAATCCTAAGTAAATAAAGAACATAATCCAGGAAATCATAAAATTTAAATAATACATAGATCATATGGCATACACAAAATAATATTAAATTATTTCCATTATATTCATGGCATTATTTCTAATACTATCATATAAGTATGTGTTCGCTCCCCACACCATCTTTAAATTAATGGAATACTCCCATTCCAATCAAACTAGTCAATGTTCACTCTCAATACCATCTTAGTTGTCAAGGTTCACTCCCAAGACCATCTTAGTAGTCAAGGATCACTCCAAATTCTATATTTTTTGGACACTATACTTTACAAATCCTAGGTCACTACTCATTCTCATCATGCTAATATCATGATATAATAATCATTACTCATTACATTTGATGGATATATAGGTATCACACATCAAATAATGAAAACTATATAAACTGTTTCGACATGAAAATTAATCATTCATCATATCAGAATACATGGAATGAAATGGGTTTCATAAGAATCAATAAACCATAACATAAACTATGGAAAAAGTGGATTTTATAAATATCATTACATCATAAAAATAAAACATTTATAATGAGAATAAAAATTCAAGGAATGAATCATTTTCCTGGAAAAGGACTATGTACCCCAAAATAATTTTATCGTAGATTGAAAACAAATTTGGTAAATCTCTTGAAAATTATTCTTGAGTAAAAAAACATGTCTTATAATAAAAAAACTTAATTTAGTAAAATGTCATTAAAATTGAAAAGAAAAAGTTCTCATTGAATCTAAATTTTAAATATTTTATAGTAATCTTTATATCATAATGGTTTCATGATGTTTTAAATTTTTTTTCATAATATATAAGTCAAAAACACAGCTTTTGTAATTTTTCAGGAAAATTCACAAAGTACGTCATTTGGAAAAAAACAAAAATATTATATTCAATATTATAGGTAGCATTTAATAAACTATTATTAATGAATATAAATAACAATTTTTGAAATTTAAAAACATTTTTGAAAACATTTATTGAAAACATGGACATTGAAGAGATATATTCCACAACTGATACATAAAACTAAATAATTTCAAATAGTGATGACATTGTGAAATAAAAAATAATCAATTTATAATCAGAAGAATATTATGGAATATATAAAAAATAAAATTATATGGATATTAAAATAAGATAATCATTTTTAAAAGACTTATTAAATACTTTCATTCGTATAATATTCACCATTTTAGTAGTGTATAAGGCATGTTTCCCACAGAAATAAATGTTAGAAAAAAAACACCATAAAAATTGAGTATCATTAGAATTGTTATCCAATTAAATAATAACATCATCATAAACATTGAATATTATTAAATAAACTAAATTAATGATATAAAATTACATAGATCACAATATAAACCACACAAGATAAGCAAGTGATAAATATGACATGTATCTCATTGAAATAAACAATGAGATGAAATTCCCTTACCTTAAGTCTTGACATCCAATCTATATATAAAATAATACTATATAATAAATATATGTTTGTAATATATATATTATTGAAATATATTCAATTTTATCAGAGCATATATTATTTACTTACGTCTTTCTATTATTGGTTATTAACAATTTCTATGTTAAAGATATGTTTTGGGCAATGAACGCGTTGTTTTTTCCATGTATTTTTATTTGTAATATTTTTGGTACTATAAAATATATAATGATTTATTATTCACTATAATGATAAAACTGTCATAATTATCAAATATTTTTAGTACAAATGTATTAACAATAACATATGAAAAACAAATGAAATATATTGTTTATGGAGATTATATGTCATATATATTCATATATCTTTTTTAATTTTATAGTAATATTAAATTATTGGATAATACAGTATATATTTTATTATAGAGTAATCTTTATTTTATTTATATCATATATATTTATAAATTAAATCCTTATTTCCACCAATGTAAATTGTAGATTAAAAAAGGATCTCATCGCATCATGATGATGGTAAGTTATCCGTATGAACAAGCTAAGTTATCATTTCCCAAAATATTGGGTGGTAAAAATGTAGATATTATATTATTAATAAAGAATTATATAATGTCATAAATATAATATATATACATTTAAACCATTATAATTCTGACTCATAAAATATGTTGATTTAAGATGAATTGTATTGCTTATTGTAGATGGTAAGACCTACGCACACACGAGTGATACATTCCATTCATGTTTATTGGGAAAGGGGAAATATAATGTTGTTTCTATAATCCTAATAAAATTTTAGAACATTTATAATTATAAATTTATAATTTATTGTTATTAATTACAGATTTAGAGTCATATTATATGATTATAAAAAGAGAGTCATTGGTTTGAATGAATACATATTCCTTGAAATATATCGTTTAGATATCCACTGAATGATTGTAGAGAAGGTCGTTTTGGAGGACCATCACCTCTAGAATGTCGAAAGGAAAATTTATTAGGGATTTTTTCAGAGTATGGTAGATCATGGAAGCTTGAATTGGTTAAATGTGATGAGGTAGGAGGTTTCATTTTATAATGAAGGTGAGGGAATCTTTTGGAATTTCTAAAATTATTAATTTATAATAAAATCAATAACATTCTAAATACCACCAAAATGATATTGATTAAAATATAAGATCATATAATGTTGTAATATCATCATCCAATATATTTTATATAGGTTTTGATTAAATTTTTAACATTACATTTTGTATTATCCCTTAGTAATTTTATTTTAAATTTGACTATACTAACAATGTTTTTAAAGTTAAGAGGATGTTATTTTTACATATAAATTTTAAATCAGACTATAAATTGTAAATTAATTATATTTTAGACCATATATCATCTCTTTTTCCTTTTTTAATATTTTTATTATTTTAAAAAATAATAATAAAATATTACTTTCATAAAATATCATTAGTGTCAATTTGGAAACAATTCATTAAATTTATTATATAAAAAATTTCATAACAAGAACATATATTCAAAACAACTATAAGGAATCATCCATTACATGTAAACATTATCCATAATAGTTTTTTAAAACATTAATTATATAAACTTCTATATATTTTAATATTTTTAACATGATTTATTTGGTGTTTTTATTAATTTAAAAATTATTTCATCATCATTGTAGAAGCCTAAAAGGTATATATATATTTAATAAAAATTAAAAATAAATATCCACGATAAAAAACATATTATTTTATTTAAAATGAATTTTTAGAGTCTAATTTTTCATTTGTACAACTATGTATTTAAAATGATATAGTTATTGAAAATATTATTTTGACACATTTAACTTTTCCTTAAATAAAATAAAATAAATACCTTACACACATCCAAGTGGCATAAAATGTTGTATATTTGGACCGAGGATGATTTTTCTCAAGAAAACACTCATAAAATGAAATAAGGACAAGTGTTCAGGGAATTTTCTATTATTTAAAATGTTATTATTTTACCCTTTATTACTGAATATACAATTTTCCTAGTCAATAATAAATTACTAAAGTTTCTATTCATAATTACAAAAAATAAAAAAAAAATATTTAAATAATATTAAACCCATAATTACATTAATGGAATCCATTTTTTAATATTAAATACTAATATTTTTTGGTAATTAATTTAATGTCAATCCTATTGATAGGGTGAGATAACAGGTTATGAACGTTAAAACATGGAATATATCGAAATGTTTTTATATCTAAATGCAATTTAATATTGATTATAATTACCTAATTTATATTATATGACAACACTTATATATAAATATCTTATAAACCAATCAAATATATAAATTTACACTATATAATATTTTTAATAAAATAGTTGTTTTCAATTAAAATTTTGTATTTTTTATTATTCACCATGAAATGCAACATATCAGAAAAAGAAAACATTTTAAAGAGAAGTAAGTTTTTATATTACTATTTAAACGAAAAATCCAATTTTGTCAAATATAATATATAAAATCATAGAAATTTGGTTTTCATACTAGTTCCCTATTAAATGCTAATAAAATTACCCTTAGGTAAAATATAGGTTTTTATACATAAGAATGGGTTGGTTATAATATTATTCCTATCAAATTTATTGGATTAATATGAAAAATATTTGATTGAATATGTAACACAAATATTTCATTAATATAATTCACAAATATTAATTAATTAAATATTTTAAGATAAAACATCTTTTGGAATGTAATAAACAAATTGAATCAATTGGTATATATTTTATTTTATGATTAATTTGTAACCAATGATATCATTTTATGAACATTATATTTTCATAAGTTTGTTAATACTATTAATAAATGAAAATTTAACAATAAGATTATAAACTATTATATTATGTAATAATATTTTAATATTATATTATGTTTTGGTAAAACTCTATGTTGCGTGTAATTCAAGCCATAAAAATTACAAGAAATTATGTAACACAACTAAAAATAGTGTTCCCTTAACCAAAATCCAATCTAAGTGTTTCATGTATCTCAGTCTCTCATTGTTGTTTCATATAACACAACCCATATATAGTATTTTTTCATATAACAAATGCTATATTCAGTATATTTTGATATCCAAAACATTAAAAAGATTAAAATAATTCAAAATATTTATATTTCACAAATCATTGAGCAATTAAAAACATAAAAATATTTTTTTTGGTTTTTTTGTGAAATCGTGACTTTTCCATGATTTCAAAAAAATACAGAGTTTATAAATATTTTAAATTTTTTTACATAATCAAGTTATAATTATGAGAAAAAGGTTTATAATTTTTTTTTCAAGTCAAGAAATGTATTTGAAATGAAAATAATTCATCTAAAAATAATTTGTTTAATTTAGAAACCTATGATTGTGATTTTTGAACTGTAGTTTTGTTTTATTCTTCTAAAAATAATTTTTATTCATATTTTATTTAATTAATTATTCACAATAAATTATTTTTTTACATCTTATACCAATAAGATATAAATTATTTTATTTATAATCCAATAAATTACATTTTTTTTAATTTAACTCAAAATATTTGACAAAAATAGTTATTCATGTGCTGGAAATTTCATTTTACTAAAAATTGTTTTTAAATCATTTTACATACTTTTATTGAAAATAAAATTTAATCCCTCTAGAAATTAAATTCAGCAAAATTTATTTCATATTTGGAACCATGATAATTGAAATTAGGTGATATTGTTATTTTAATTTTTCTGTATAAAAATAATTTACCATGGTAAAAAAGTTATCACCATTGTAACGCTTAAAATGAGTTAAATGTGTTTAATTCAGACAGAAAATAAAACAATATCATAAAATCCCTTCTATAATGGATATCATTGAGTATTTAAATATAATAAAATATTATATCATTACTAAACAATACATTTTGATGTAATTACCTTGAATATGTCATCACTTTAAATATTATTAAATTAATATTTATAAAAATACCACCCCTATCAGATGTAAATGGACCCCTTAACCATCCCTATAATCATAACACCTAAAGCTTATTATCTCATTGAAGATGAGTGAAAAAAATTTCGAAAAATAATTATCCATGTTTAAAAGTTTTTTATCTAATAAAAGTATATCATTTAATATGGATTATAAAATTAGAAAAGGTGTCATCATAAAGAGTAACGAATGAACTCCTTGTCACTTTCTCATTTTCATTCCATTAATTTTTTTTCTTATACCACCTCCAACTCTATTATACACATAATATTATAATGAAATGGGTAAAATTATTATCCTAAAGTATATTATTTTTTGATATAACTATTATCTAACATCCTCCCATCTATTCAAAAAATGGAAATGACACTTGTATTATTACTAGTTCACCGCCATTGCGAAAGTTGGATTTCAATCTTCATCTCGATCGGAAATTCCTATTTATGAAAAAAAAATTAATTTCAATATATCGTATTTATAAAAATATTATTTTAAATTAATGATGAATTTCCATATTATTAATTATGTTACCAATAACATATCGTCGTTATTTTAACCACCCAAAATGAGGATGTTGATAAATCACTCATATTTTAAATATATTGTGATAAATAAATATACATTTGGATATTTTATGATACATAAATGAAAAATAAATTATAAAAATATAATCGTGTAGATTATAATGATATGGACATGGAAATATAATAGATGCCATTACACCGATATTTAACAGGATAATGTGAAACTAATAACAACCGACTATCAATTTTAAATGGAAATAAGTAAAAACTATATAAAAGATTATATAAAGAATAAATTTACAAAAATAAAAAAAAATTATCTTTATTAATAAATTATTAATGTGTTTTTTTTATTATAGATGGTGTTATTGTATGTCAAACTAAGAAGAAATCTATGGTAAGGGTTATTTGTCATAAATTCATATCCATGATAAATTCTTCTTATTTTACACCAATTCACATTTTATGGTTGAAATACTTATCAACTGAATGAAAATATATATATTTAATAATTATTATTGTTTATATTTTTTCAATAATTTCAACACTCTAGTTTATTTTTTCCATAAATTCAAACAATACCTAGGTTTTTTGGGTTATTATTAACCTATTTTTTTTACATTGGGTGACAACATTTACTATTTCACTTTTTCATTACTATTAATTTGGATTTCATCCAATATAATAATTTATTACATTATATTGTATCCATATTTTCTAGGTATTTACATTTCTTTACAATATAAACCTTTTAGAATGATTTTTATTTAAAAAATTCCTATGTTATTAAGGGGTTTCCCTTCTCAATTTTCATTCTTAGAAAAATGTTATATAATATTTACCAAAATTCATTATTTTGGGTTTATATTGAGTTTTTATATATTATATGATGATTCTATATTTATTATTATATTTAATATTATGTTTTATGTTATTTTTTCAATGGATTTACCCTCAAATATTTCTAATCCCATATGGGTTTCTTTCTATCGAGTTCCTTTTCATTGCGTCATAAAATATTCTTCAATTAAATATCACTAATAATGTTATTATATTATGTATTTTAATTATAATATATGGTATTTTATACTTCCCTAAATTTTAATTACATCATTATATAAAAACATTCTCCATTGATAGAATCTGTTACCTTAAAAAATTTAGAGATGTTAATAAAAATCACATCCTCTCAAAGGGATGATTTTTGCTCATGCTAAAACTCGTTATATTATTTTAAAAGTATTATTATATATAAATCAATTATTGATAAAGGTATATTTACAATATCATTTAAATTGTACAAAAAAGTTAAAAAAATATTATCAATTTTTTCAATATGGGTCATTTTTTGACGTTCATTACCAAAGTATGAATATATATTCTTATTTTATCATTGACTGAATAAACAAATTTTACCATTTTATTACCATTTTTCAAAATGATGTTTCAACTTTAAGTATTCATTATTTTTTAAATAAATAAATATTTACTTTTATTTGAAATTTATATTTATTTTAAATATTGGTTAATGTTTTATAAGAATAGATTGTATGATTGTATTCTATATATATATATATATATATATTATATTATATTATATTCCAAACTAAATTTATTATTTTTATCAAAAATTAATTCCATTATTTAAATATTTGGAATTATTTTTAAATTATAATTTCGATTATCTTGTTTCACCACTTAAAATGATTTTTCAGTGACTTATTATTTTTTATAGTCATTTTAAATATTCATTATGACTTTTTAGAAATTTTTATCCATTTGTAGCTCAAAATCTAAAATATATTTCTCCTTATGTGTTAAATTTCATGTATTGCCCTCATAATTAGCATATATTGTTTTTCTGTTTCTTATATTATTACTTTGATATAAAATAATGCAATTCAGGGTCTCTTTTTATAAATATCCATTAAAAAGTGTTCAGTTTCCCATATTATTATAAAAGTGTTTTCCATCTCTATCAACATCATATAATAATTCTTATGTATTAATGAGAGTATTTTATAATTCCAGAATCCATCTTCTTTCCCTAGATGTTATATCATCGTCATTCATGTATATCATTTTGAAGCCTGTTTCATTCTCAGTGGTTATCCATGTCATGGGGAAATTATGTTACATTACTTATGTGGAAAACATATCCATGTATATTTTATAATGTGATAGTTGGGCCTATAATTTTAATTAAATCTAATTCCTTAAGTATTTAATTATATATTATGAGATTATACATAAGGGAATTGAGGTTAAACGACATCCACTATATAACTCTTTCCATTATTCCATATATTCATGGCAGTAAGCCTTCATTTATTTATATGATGTCAAGAATAATATTTTATGATCCAATTATATATAGTTTTAATTAAAAAGTCATTATCTAATGATTCATTATTGGAGACATATGTATTTGTGGGTATGATTTTTTTGTAATTTATTCTTATAACAGGAATATTTTCATAGACTAGGTCAAGTTTTCTATTCACTGGAACCTCGAACAACACTATGATGTACATTAGGGTAGTCACTTATACTCCATGGCTCATAAAATGTTTCATAGGAAACCTAAACAGTTGTCTGGGAAGATTTCAGAAAAATATATTATTATAAACAACATTAGATTTCTATGATAAATCACTCATGAAACAAAGGTGAATCATATATCTACACTAAAAACATGTGAGATAATTGTTTCCGACGCTTTCGTCAGGGCGCGCGTAACCGTCTGTGGAGGACGTGCGACTATTGCCCCGCATTTCCGCTTTCTAAAGGTGGGAATCATCTGTTCCTTGTTCAGGGATGTTTTCTCCTTGATCAAAATGAGATGATGGGATTCCGGTTCTTTCTTTCATGGATTCCTCCTCGAAAATCATCACCTAGTATGGGTATCCCTTAAATATTATGTCGTGGTTCGTGAATCTCGTTCCCGGTTCCATATCATCATGGACACCGGTTCATTACACTACTTCCGTCAGGACGTTCCATGGGGTCCTCACATGGTAGCCACCTTCAGTTGGAATATGTGACAACATTAGTCATGTCGGGGCATCTCTGGGTGTGTGGACATAGGATAACCTGTATTATTCCTCATAAGAGGGCATCTTATGGGGGTAAAACCCGAGGCATCCCAATTCATTCATGGGGTATCTTATGCTGGAGGCATGTCTCTGAGGTTTTCCTCAGCATCCCGTGTTGAACATGGGGTACATTGCGAGTTTAACATCTTTCAGAGACAGTTACGCCAAAGGTGTGTCTTCCGAGGTTTTCCTCGGGAATCTCATGATTATCATGATGTGGGTAGCGAGTTTAATGTCTTGCAGAGACGGTTACACCGTAGGCGTATCTTCCGAGGTTTTCCTCAGGCATCTCATGATTATCATGAGGTAGGCCGTGCGTTTAACGTATTGCGGAGACAGGATGAGGGTGATCAGAATGGATCGGATTGTTACATTCCAAGGAGGGAATACCTCAAAGTTGGATGGATCGGAACTCTCAATGATGATAGATCTAAGGTGGTGTGCCCCAAGGAGGGGAGATGTCACACTGTAATGGTTGATCTGAACACCACTGAGGGTGGATCAGGGAGAGTGCACCCCATGAAATGGGACTCCATGGTTTACCATTGGCTGGGATTGTACCTCATAAAGGTTTCTTATATACCCTAGGTAGACAACATGGATCAAAACCTAGGTAGTTCGAAGGGGTGATGGATCATGGTGTACACAGATGACAACGACCCGAAGAAATGCTGGGACATACGCATGGTTAGCTGTCCATGTACTACTAGGAGTAGCGAGGAGGGTGGATGACAAGGTCCCACTAGGAGGAGGCAGCCCGGGTGGGAACCAGGATGGATGATGGATGGATGAATGAAGTGGAGGTGGAATGAAATGGGACCATTGCAAGGGTGATAATGAAGTAGGGCTTGAGCCTTGAAGATGCCTCATATGTATCCATGTGGAAGGGAATCAATGTCTACGTAGTTTGGGATGGTGTCGGTGAACTGATGTGAAGGTGGACCTTGGTCTGATGGGTGTTGGGATTGAACCTCATGAGATTTCCTATGTACCATGACAAGACATTGATCAAAGTCCTCATAGTTCGGGATGGTTCGCCGGAGGACCGACGTGAAGGTGGACCTTGGTCCGATGGATGTGGGGCTTGAACCTCCTGAGGTTTCCTACGTACCATTCCTTAGCGCGGATCAAAGTCCTTGTATTTTGGTTATACAGTTTAATGTCATACAGGACGGGGGTGAACCGAGGTGAATGAGGTCAGAATGATGGGGTGGTGGGCTTGAACCTTGTGAGGCTTCATACGTACCATGCCTTGACATCGATCGAAGACCACATAGTTCAGAAATGGGCGTGTCGAATAACCGATGTGAATAAGGACCTTGTTCCAGGTGGATGGTGGGCTTGAACCTCAGGGAGGATTCCTACGTACCATGCCTTGACATGGATCAAAGACCACATAGTTCAGAATGGTATGGGGCTTACACTCTATGCTGCCCAAGGTGTTGGTGACCCAACTTGAATGATGGTCGAGATGACCGGGTAGTGGTCTTGAACCTCAGAGAGGCTTCCTACGTATCATTCATTGACATGGATCAAAGTCCACATAGTTCAGAATGGGGTGCCGGAGAACCGGAGTGAACAAGGACCTTGGTCTAGGTGGATGGTGGGCATGAACCTCAGAGAGGCCATCTACGTACCATGCTTGACATGGATCAAAGACCACGTAGTTTATAATTGGGTGGGACATACACTCTTGGATGCCCATGGTGTTGGTGAGCCGATGGTCAAAACAACCTGGTGGCGGGCTTGAACCTCGTGGAGGCTTCCTACGTACATTTCCATAGCAATAATCAAAGACCGCATAGTTCAGAAAAGGGAATCAGAGGACCGACGTGAAGATAGACCTTGGTCCGGCTGGATGGTGGGCTTGAACCTTAGAGAGGATTCTTACGTACTATGCCTTTACTTGGATCAAAGACCACGTTGTTCAGAAAAGGGCGTCGGAGGACCGGTGTGAAGATGGACCTTGGTCTGGGTGGTTGGTGGGCTTGAACCTCAGGGAGACTTCCTACGTACCATGCGATGATATGGATCAAAGACATCGTATTTCAGAAAAGGGAGTCAGAGGACTGACATGAAGATGGACCTTGGTCCAGGTGGATAGTGGGATTGATCCACAACGAGGCTTATTACGGACCATGCCTTGACATGGATCAAAAATCACGTAGTTCAGAAAAGGGTGTCAGAGGACCGACGTGAAGATGGACCTTGGTCCGGGTGGATGGTGGGCTTGAACCTCAGGGATTCTTCCTATGTACCATGCCTTGATAGGGATCAAAGGCCACGTAGTTCAGAATGGTGTGGGACTTACACTCTAGGATGTCCATGATGGAGATTGGCGAACCGACATGAACAAGGTCGGGACAACCAACGAGTGGTGGGATTGAAACTCGTGAGGATTCCTATGTACTATTCTTTGGCATGGATCAAAGTCTTCATAGTTCAGGATGCTGTGGGGCATACACTATAGGATTCCCAAGGTGTTCTTGTCATGGTCGGGGCTTTCTCTAAGCCCTCATGAGTCATGCTCGGTGTGAGAAACAGGAGGCGGAAAGGACCTGATGATCATGAAACAAGGGTAAGTCCATGAAAGGTTATGAATGGGATGGAACCGTCATGAGGATGACGATTTTTTCGGGCTTGAGCGTTGAAGAGGCTTCCTATGTCTCCTCATGGCCGAGAATCAAAGTCTGCGTAGTTCTCCTGATGACAGCTTACCACCGATTGGGGGTTTCAACGACTTACCGCTAGATTAGGTCACAACATCTTACCACTGAATTGGATCATAATGGATTACCATTGGATAAGGATTTCAACAGCTTGCCGCTGCATAGGATCACAATGGGGTACCATTGAATTGGATCACAACGGCTTACCGCTGGATAAGGATGCCAACGACTTACCGATGAATAGGATCACAACGGCTTACCACTGGATAAGGATTTCAATGGCATACTGCTACATAGGATCACAATGGCTTACCACTAGATAAGGTTTTCAATGGCTAACCACTAGAAGCTTCCTAGGAGCCGCTATGGAATGACACTGCTGAATGGGGCTTACGTGAGGAAGCTACCCGGGTGCCGCTATGGAGACGCACTGGGGAATGGGGCTTACGCATAGGAAGCTGCCTGGGTGCTGCTATGGAGTGTCACTGGTGAATGGGGCTTACTCATAGAAAGCTTCCCAAGTGCCTCCATTGAGTGGCAATGGAAAATGGGGCTTACGCGAGGAAGCTGCCTGGGTGCCGCTGTGGAGCGGAAATGGAGAATGGGGCTTACGCATAGGAAGCGACATGGGTGCCGCTATGGAGTGGCAATGGTGATTGGGGCTTACATGAGGAAGTTGCTCGAGTGCTGCAATGAAGTGGAAATGGTGAATGGGGGTTACGTATAGGAAGCTTCCCAGGTGCCGCTATGGAGTGGTAGTGTTGAATGGGGCCTACGCGAGAAAGATGACCATAATGTATTCCTCATGTCTTGCCATGAGGTCATCCCAACTCATTGGTGGGTTGAGGCCTTCACTTATGCACTAGTGCACTAGAGGTATAATTCCAAGGGTAATTGGAATCATGCCATTGTAATCATGGAATTAGGCATCTTATTCTTGGAGTATAAGTCATCTCTTTTTTACTGCAAGAGGCATCCTATTATTGGTAGATAGGGTGTGCTGCAGTTTAGAGTCATGTAGAGTGGATTGTTTGCATCTCGGGAGTGAATCATAAGGCATCTCTTGTTTGGATCAAAAGGCATCATATGTTTGGAACATAGGGTTTACTACAGTTTAGAGTCATGTAAAAAGAACTATTAGCATATCATGCTTGGAGCATAAGGCATCCCTTGTATAGAGAAAGAGGCATCCTATGATTTGAACATAGAGAGAACTATAGTTTAGAGTCATGTTGAAAAGTCTGTTTGCCTCTTAGGCTAGGAGCACAAGGCATCTATTGTGCAGAACAAGAGGCATCATATGATTGGAACATAGGGATTAGTACAGTTTATAGTCATGTAGATAGGACCAGTGGAATATCATGCTTAGAGAATATGGAATCTCTTGATTAAAACAAGAGGCATCTTATGATTGGAACAAAGGGTGAACTAAATTTTAGTGTCATGTAGAAAGGACTGTTGGCATAAGGTGCCTAGCAATGGTTGGTGTTGGGTCTTAGGCTAGTGCGGCCCTTTCTGGTTCCACCTGGCATTGGAGCCAAGTGATTAGGTTTGGAGGAGTTTCCTGAGGAATGGTTCGCCTCAGGGTACTTAGGGAATTGATGATGAAAATCTCAACTCACGATATGGGAATGAAAGGTAGAGGAATATGTCGACTCAAGGTGATTCATGGTGTGTGGAGGAGCATCTCAACTCATGTTATTCCATAGGTGGATTGTTAGTGCACATAAGGGTGCAATGGAAAATCACGACATCCCGACACGAGAAGTTCACGGTGCGACTCTCCATTTTTCACGGGGGTCTGTGACGGTAGTGACACGAAGAAAGCTGCTCATGGAGCAGTGACTCATGGAGCAGCAATACGAAGAATGCTGCTCACGGAGCATGGCCTCACGGAGCTGCTTCTCGAAGGAAAGTGGAGCTCCATGAACCGGGAGATTTTCCGCCCTAGGGTTGAAGTCTCCGTCCAAGGGGCAAAGTGGCCATCCCGAGAAGGGGTACGAGCTGGGTATTTATCGGCAAGGGGTGTCGTCATGCAATGCTCGCTCGTAGTGAAGACATCGCTTGCTCCACATCGGATCATGAACGTCAAATGCGATCACGGAGCGTCCCGCCACCTTGATTTGCGGCGGGTCTTCGCGGAGCATCGCGAATGTCAAACTAGTTCGAAGAGCATCCCGCCACATTGCTTCACGGCGGCGCTCCACAATCACGCAGGGGGCTTCACAAATGGGTTTTGTGAACCAGTTTTCCATCTCAACTTCAAATGACCCTAACTCCTAATCTGTAACTCTGTTCGGGCACTATGACTTACCAAATCGAAGCTTGCGAAATGTACTACGATCTTGGATCGTGTATGGAAGCGTTTGTAAAATTTTTGGGGACGTATTTTCCAGTTCCAACAATAATATTATAAATTAGTTAATTTAATCAATAATTAATATGATAAAAGTAAAAATAAATCCATTAGATCCCCTTGAACAACATATTGACATAATTCCACATATTATAGTTTATGATGATGCTGAAATACACCAACAACCAAAACTATAAATATTATAGTATTCATTTTAGATAAAACCACTCCATACACTCTTTGAAGGAAAGTGATATGAATATTCTATAAAATAATTTAAAAGGCCCATATAGACGATGTGATAAAAAAAATATAATCTCTAATACCATATCAATTAATGATAAAATATCATTCAAAATCATAAATAAGAACCCAAAATTGTTATTTGATTTTTTTTTGTAAAAAACATGGTTTGAAGGACACCACTAACATCTTAATTTGACTATATTTTAATTACGGATGAATTATATGCTATTAATGCATAATAATATAAAATAGGATTTTCATACTTTATATATGAAACCAATAACCCTTAATAATTCATCTACATACTTTCCATATTTTTTAATAAATGAAAAATATATAAAAAATTTTGTTTTTAAATCACACATGCCATTTGAAATTACTACATATTACATTTCAAATATTCATCTATAAAAATTTGCTCATATTATTTATATATAAACACAGACTTAGTGGAATAAAATATCAATAATTAAGAAACAATTTAATTTACAAAATATGGAAATAAAACAAACTAATATGAGGTTTCACACATTTCATGAATATAAATGAATATAAAGAACATAGAGGATCAGCCAAGAATAATCCACCAACCAAGGAAGGAGTATTTTGGAATCTAACATACAATTACTAAATCTAGGTAACATATAATAAGGTCAATTATTAGTTTCATAACTTCCAATAGTAGAAATATTATGGTAACAGAACAATAGATAGTGGAAACCAACATAATTCACTAGTTCATCTAGTGGAAAGTTAGCCTCTCTTGATTGTATTAACCTAAAATAGATCTTTATATCCTATGAAAAAAGTGTGAGAAAACAAGATATTAGAAAAAACATAATCAATAATATCCCCCTCATCTCCAACCCAATCATTAAATAACCCTTAAAACCTATCACTTCATAAAAAATAAAAATTATACACCAAGGGTATTTATCTATATCTACCAAAACCAAAGGGGGTCAAGAGGGTTTAGCATATACAAAATTTAATAATCCATTTAATATAAAAAAAACTACCATAATGAAAAGAGTGTTGGGATTTCATTACTACCCTTTATAAATTTTAAGATAATTAATAAATCATTTCATACAAATGTCAAAATTAAGACGCCAAATTTAAAAAAAAATTATTAAATCAACATAAATTATTGTAATAATTCATTTAAATCCCCAAAACTATTAATTTATTATATACCGTGTCCCAAATATTTTAAAAATAAATATGTAATCTATTTTTTATTAGGAATAACCTTTAAAAAATTTATCAAAACATTTCATTTAATGTAAAAATTGAAATTATATTTAAACATATTTATAAAAATATAATTGAACAAAAACAATTCAAAACATAATAATAAATTTGAAATACATATTAGTTCATAATAATTAATGTACAAATGTACGGTTTATCAAAATAAAATTAATATGTTATTTGAAATAGTGAAGTCCATTTATTTATTATTGAAAAAAAATATACAACCATATTTACTCATTAAAAAAATAATTTGTACTATATTTAAAAATTAAGAAATAAATAAAATTCCAAGAAATTATTTTTTTTATTAATTAAATAGTTTAGACATGGGAAATCTAATAGTGATTCTATGGATGATGGATTAAAATAACAAATACTTGCGAAAAAAGATATGAATAAGGGATCACAAAGCCTAAAAATGAAGAAGACACACATATTCAGTTAACTAGAACATTAGGTATCAAATCATATATAGTGAATTAAGGGATATAGGGAACACAAGAAAAAAATTACAATTAAATTAAAAAGAGTTACACCTCATTGATTTGACTAATAATTATGAATGAACAATAGTTAAATGAACATGGTGGGAAGATTTTAGGGGAGAGAGGAATCCACGTTGAGGGATTTTGGCATTGGGGTTTTATGATCCAGATGTTTAATGTTATAGGGGTAAATATTTCTTAAAAATAATAGGGAATAATGTGGATCTGTAAAAAAATTAAAAAAATAGGTAATCTCAATTGTATGGATGCATGGTTTCATAAATCATAAACCAACCATGAAGAAGCTGAAAACCCAACAACTATGAAAACACTATTTACCCATAGACCCTAAATTTATTTTATTATTATATGATTCCTATGAAAAATTTTATTTTCTATAGAGAAGACATTGATTCATAATTTTTGTATGGCTTTCAGCCAATTTACTAACAATGAGGGATTACCGTACAATATCTAAAAATATTATTAATTTCATAATTAAAATTCTGAAAACTATTGAAAACTAAATTAATCAATGTATATAAAAATTAAATATTATAAATGAAAATATAATACTTAGTGACACCATGGTTTCAAAATTCTTCCAAAAATCCCAATTTATACACCGAGAATGTATTTCTTCATTATAGAAGTGGTTAGAAAATGAAAGGTCATTAAACATTACTTCATGAAGAATAAATAGAAGAAAAAACTAAGAAGAGATAAAATAATAATGGAACTAATCAATTCAATACATTTGATAGAATACCCATTGAAAATATACCATGCCTCCAAACTAATCTCCCGTAATCACGAGACTTTCTCAAGAACAATAAGAACTAATCTAGATACGACTACGTAGGGAACAAGTCCTAGATAATATGGCCACATAAAATACGTCCAAACTCTATTTCAAAATTCCTGTAAAATGGGAAAATTAATTAATGGAATACACATTGAGGCGGAACACCGATAATAACCATAATTCCAAAAAAATCCCATGAATCCATATTCCATATTAATAATTAATATCCAAAAAGATATGAAAACCAAGATAAAAATGGATATCAAACCATAAATTTACACAATAATAAGAAAGACGTTCATTATACCTACATCACTATAATCCTTCTAGTTAGAATAAGACCTCAACCATATGATCACCATCCCATGGAAACCCTCAAAATAATTGAAACCCTCTATTTTTAACTAAAAAAAATACTCCACTGAGCCACCATAGAATAGAACTGCATGTTTCAAACCATTCAATAATGAAACCAACCTCCATAGGTCATTTACAAAAGACCATGTCAAACTAACTTCATAAAACCACAAACTCAATAAAAATGATAAGGCTATACCATAATCTCACCCTAAAATTATGAAAATTAAACATAAATCCATAAGGAATGTGCATATACATAATTCCATAGACACCCCAAAAGAGTCACAATATAAATAAAATAATGATTGACCACTAAAAATATATATCTGACTCCAAATACAGTGAATATGGATATATAATCTCCATGAACTATCATGATAAAAAAAGATCAATAGATTTTCATAGCCCTAAAATGGGACCATTCTATGAACACATGATGATAATAAAAGGAAAAAAATAGAAAAGATAGTAGTTCACTAAAATTTCAAACATTTCTAAGAGAAATAATGAATTCCATCATCACAATTTGATTCTGATTTTGGGAAGGTCCCCCAACTAAAGGGATTATAACTAATGATGGTGGGAAATATCATATGGTTCATCCCTCGGGAAAATACATCCATAATATTCCATCACCAATACCTAATACATATGAGAAATAACATAATAAATGAATACATTTATTTCATGTCTTACAAACCACACCCAATAATCTCATCAAGAAATGAATAATCCAAGACAAAGGTGACCCTAAAAAACATATCATCCACATATTTTTTTAATTCCTTTTCCATAAAAATCACAAAAATGAAGAAATAATTTTTTAAAAACTACACTAATATAAAAAACAAACCAAAAACTATTTATGAATTTTTTTAATATAAAATAATTTTCAAAAAAATTAAATGTATTCTATATAAATATTTTTTATAAAAACATCACTTTATTCTAAATTTTTTCTCAAAACCCATAAGGAAGTAAAAAAAATTATAAAATAACCATTATGAAATGATAAATCCATTTGAATGAACAAGTTAAAACACATTATATAACAAAAAACCTTTTAAAATAAGAAAAATAATTTTGACACCCAAATTGTTTAAAAAATTTCTATTACAACTAAAACTGAACACAAAGCACAACTTAAAAATCATTTTAAAAACAAAAAAAAATTATCAAACTCCTCTATATATATCTATTAAAAGTAGATCCAAATTGAAACATAAAACTGCCTAAGTGATCAATGGATTCCATAGAACCATCCTTGCAGGTCCCACTTGGTTCACCAAATCATAGCCTCTAGTCATGCAAATTCGGTTCATCATCCACAATAAACCCATGATCTCGAAAATCCCTGATCACAAGAATCAAATTTTTTTTCAAATATAATTTATATTAGAAACAAATAAAAAGTATCAAAATTAATATAAAAATATAATTCTTATTCTCGAAAATCATTGGAAAATAGAGGGACGAAATGGATATGAGCTCATGACACTCTTCCCCACATGTACCTCTCTATTTTCAACAGCCTAAAACAAAAGTAGAATTAAGTGCATAATATAAAGGGTAATGTTTTTACCAGGGCCCTCAAATGAATCTAGTATATAATAACATTTTTCAATAACGTTTTTATTTCATCAATTCATTTGATTCCAAAACTATCTCTTTGTGTACCTAATGGAAATCTTTGATCCCCCTAGTCCAACAACAAGTGTCATTTGCATCGAAATTAATCACTAGGGAAGAAATATCCCAAAAATCCATTTAAATTAAGTAACCTATTTCTAAAAAACAAATACAATATTATATATCTATTAATTATATATACATGCTAAAAATAAATAGATATAAAAAATTGATCAATTAAACAAGAACTATATATAAATAATAAATAAATAGATCTATTATTCACCTTGAACTCCCTTTATTGGTAATGGAGAAATAAGAACATCTAATGAAACTAAAATTTATAAATTAAATTACCTATTTATGGAATAAATTCTTCATTATGAAATTATTTTATATAAAAAAATTCAACATATTTCGTTTTGTTAATATCAACCATTAAAACATATGTTCATGAATTCTCTACCAGATATAAAAGACCATTATGTATCATAAACATGGTTAGTATGGGGTATATACATTGAAAATTAAGAGTATTATATAATAAGGGTTTTTAAATAGTATAATGTATATAGATATGAGAATTGATTACCTCAACCATTTTTACCACACCATATAAAGACTGTTTATTGAATATTCCAAGGAGGATAGAAATAGTGGGGTCTTCCCTACACCTATCCATATTTCATATTAATTAACCAAAATTCGAGTGAATCCAATTACTAGGGAATTTCATGCTTATTGACAACAGAACAAAAAATCACTTAACCACACCAACAATGTAACACCATTTGACACATTACCCATAGAATGGATATATGTGTTATACGATGTTATAAATGTTAGACCAAGAAGAGTGAATAACTATAATTTATTTTAAATATAATAATGATTATAGTTATATATTTATCAATATTTATATATATATATTCGATTATATAATGATTTAGATAAATATAGATTTTGATAAGAAGAAACTAATATTTTAATTTTTTTGGGAAATATATATTTTAAATTGAAAAAAGTTCTTTTCATAAATTTATGAATTTTTAAAGAAATTTTATTTTCATGAGATATTATGAATAAATAATAGAAAATATAATATAAATGATAACCTATTTTAGTGATTTCTAAGGTAAGTTTTTTAGGTTCACAAAGATTTTTGGGTCATAAAAAGTTGTATTTTTCAGTAAATATGGATTTTTATTTAATATGTAAAATTCTTTTATTTAGGAAAATAAATTTTACAAATAAATTTTTTTATATCAAAATGTTTATTTTATTGAATATATATGTTTTTATAATATATAAGAAATTTTATTTTCTAGATCAAAAATTTAAAATAGTAATAATATATATTATGTAATATAAAATCATAATATCCAAAGAGTTTTTCAATAAATACTTTACAATATATCCACAACTAAAAAGTGTCCCCATTAAAAATAAATTTTTTATGTTAATTTATTATATTTAAAAAAATAAATTAATCCTACAAAAATTATATAATATTTTACGTTTTTAAATTCAATTCATTACAAATATAGCTCACTCCTGCATCATTGATCATCTTATTTTAAGGATTTGTATACTTATAATGAAAAAATATTGGATATGAAAACTATTTGGTAGAAATAATATTGTAAAAACATGGTATGGTTTTTAGATGTGATTATTTTACCACATAGTTTCCAAAAAAGGTTTATAAATCATTAATAAATTGACCTATATTTTTTTATAAATACCCCAATTATCTATATTCCCTTTACAAAAATACCAATAATCAGAAACTTCTTCTCTCTATCCCATCTTAAGAAATCCCAAGGAGTTGTACATCTATAAATAATATCCTCTAACTATTATATAATAACCATCTCACGTTTTGGTATTCTCTTCCTCTTTCATTTTATTCATGTATATTCTTTATATATGCCCTTCTTATTTCAAAATTTTATTGTTTTAGTGTGATTTACACAGACCTTAACCATCCTTTGAATACCCAAGCAAGGTAAAACCACTTTTAACTCCCAATAAACCCTTGCATTAACTTTTATGTATGACCATTATGTTGATAATATTTTTCCCTTATTTCCCATTTCCAATTTTCCTTTTGTATATAGAAATCCCTTTTCCATCCATGTATATTAACATATATGTTATGATCCTTAATATTTTTGGGAACTCAATTAATGTATTAGACACTCCATTTTCATGGGACTAAATTTTTGAATGACATTAGAATGTTGGATGATCTATATATCACACATATACATGTGCATAATATGGATGTTGTGGGTGGACGTGAATATGTATAGTGCCCCAATGTATTAGGTAATGTTTTTTTATCATGATAAAACATGTATAAAGAATTGAAGTTTTCGTAATCACACCATTTTATGTTGTCTCAAATGTTTTCTGTAACATACTCTTAAGATTTATTTTTGGTATTGTTCATTTATTTTTTGATTCCTTGATGATGTTATCATATACCATGATTCAGTATTCATAATTAGGAAAATCTACTCTATATTTTATCATTGAATGACTCTTGCAACACATATAATTCTTTATGATATTCTATTATTATTTTATTACTGCACATTGTAGCATACCCATTTATTATGTACATCCCTAGGTTATTCCATTTTCTATTAGAAGATCACTACTACTTAAGGTCATGTTACAGAATTTTTAAATAATTTCATAGTATTTTTGTATAATGTTATTGGGAAATTTATCGAAATAAAAAAATACACTAGGCCTGTATATCTTTTATATTTTTGTTATGTAACATAATGTAATATAAGTGGAAATAATATGTATAAATTATATTTCATTTCATATTTGGTATAAGATAATGTAATAGTAATTTTTGTCTATTAGGATTTGAAAACCATATTGAATTCAATATGGATAATAATATTCAAAATATTTTTTTGAAATTATATATTTAATCACTTCCATTAAACATAATCTCTATCTTGATATTACATGTGGATAAAATTTTAGCATTGTGGTACCTGGGGGAATATACATGAAAATGGTGAGTTGGGTATTACATAGATATACACTAAGCATATGAAATAAAGGCCTTACAACAGACCTAAATTGTCACTCTGAGGAGATATTCTCATGTAAATTCAATTTCTCTTTAACAACCATTTTAATGAAAATTTAAATTTAAATGATATTTAATGATTGTAAATTATCCATGTATAACTTAAATTATTTCCTACACTTCCATAATTAAGGAATATATGTTATGTATGAGTTATCCCTTCAAATATCATAGTTTCACTTTATGTTTAATTGTTTTAAAATTGTAATTTTTAATTTTCTCTTTATTTTATATAATGACTAGAAATAACATGAACTATGTCAATAACCCATGTGATTAGAAATGTGATGAGTTCCTAGATATTATTTCCAACTGAATGATAGATATTATTGAGAACATCCTGAAACTATTTACTCAAATAAATATTGTTTCTAATAGAAACATTAAGTATGTGGAAAACACACACTCCCTAAGAAAAATCATGTTCCAATTGAGACCATTATATAAAAAATGAATCAATATTTTAGTTGATCTTATGATCACTTAATTTTATAATATCGTATCTATACCATTAAAAATATATTCCCAACCCTTTAATGAAATGATCCAGAGAAGGTTTGATTATTTGATTATTATAGAGAGGGATACGCTTATTAATGGGGGAAACAGAACAAGAATTTTACTATTGATAACGAATTTAAAATTACGGAGTTGAATGAATTTAGGAATTTTTTTTAAATATTTTCATTTCATACTTTGACATAAGATGATGAGGGTTTTCATTGTCCTCATGAAAAATTATGATGATTCCATCATGTAAATTTATGATGTTTCATGACACATCCCATTGATGACCATTCCACGACCCCCAGACCACATAAAATAGGATCAGGGATGATAAATAGTGCCAAATAATAATATGACTAACATGGGAGGCCTTATGATCTGTTCGGACACGCACACACACATGTCCAAGCCCATAAATTATTGAAATGTAAAACAATTGATAAACCATTAATGCATATATGTAAATCCCACAACTAGAGTATAAAAAAATGCAATGGAAAGTAAATAGGGATAAATTCAGGACTAGCACAAATAAACTAAAAATAAGTCAATATTTAAAATAAAACGAGGAACACATTCAAGAATACCATAGGAAGACACCCCGTTCTGTGCGTCTCTCTATGCATTGCCTAGTCCTGTTTCCACTAGGGCTCTGTCAAAACGTTGAACATCTACGGATGAGATTACATGTAAAGTTAACTCCAATGAAAGGGTGACTATAATAATACCTAGTAGGACACCTTAAAAAAACTATGTCAATAAAAACAAGGGAAAAAATTTATCTCCACATAGGTATATATATATAGAATATACAATAACAAAATATAGACATACTCAATAAGGAAACACAATGTCAAGGTAAAGTCAAAACCAGAATACCTGCCTCAGATTCCAACTCAAAAGGTCATATATAGCACTCATCTAGGAGAAGATACTGCACAAGTTAGATACCATTGATGGCGTCCAATAGAGATGATGTTCCCATTAGATCTCTCCACTAGATTTATACGCAATATGTAAAAAGATATACGATTCATAGATGAGGATCACACTAAATGACATGTGTTATAACAACAAAACAATATTGAATAACACTCTAAATAGGGGATTGATTCATGTGTAGTGCTAGTCCGGATTATACCATGATCTCTACCTATTAAAAGACGGTGGTATGGAATCTCACTATGATCCTCGTGAAAGTATTCCCACAAATCTATACACGATGTCATGTTGAAGGGATAACTAACCTATTTATAGGACGTGATTCTATACTAACTATCAGTGTATGAATATAGGGAATGCAACCTAATGAAACTTGTTAATAAAATAGAGGATAATGCATTTGTGTCCTTTTTGAGGGATTACATGTTGTGTACTAGTAGTGTATAGTACATGTCGTTGGAACTGAGTTTCGTCAAAGTTAGTGACCCATTTATTTTTCATTTTAAAAGTACACGACAATCCCATGCACTAGTACTTATGCACAAGTTCATATAGATTCCTATGACTATGTGCAATTGACTTGAACATGTTTGCGTGTGAGTTCATCGTGTCCTTGAGCTTAATTTCAGGGTTATTACCATGTATATCTAGCATGGCCATGTTTGTATGGGTGTACACGTTGTACCCAAACCCATGTACTCCTAGCTCTGACCATGTACCCTTGTAGTTATACAACATGTTTCTTGGGATGATCTAAACACCATGGGACTATGTCACACACACTTTGATAGATAACTTATCATAGAAAACCTAGAATCTATTTTAAGGGAACAACATAGTGTGTTCCTCATCAACACACCATATAATATAGAAATTTTTCGATTCCCAAATATTGTTTTTACATTTTTCAAGAACTCCTTTAACCATCATTCTGGGTATGACCCTTTCTAGAAATGTGGGAATTTTATAGTTCAAGCCTTTCTATAATCAAACACAAGGATCCAGAATTTGGACTGATTCCTTAAATGGTATCACATAACATTCATCGTTGTGAACTAAAGAAAATGAATTTGGTATCCCAATATCAATCTGATCCACTACCGCCTCATTCATCGCATGATCACAACATCACATCGATTCTGGACCTACAATATTGAGTAATTGTTCCCTGAAATGGGTGTGAAACATTTGATTTTTTATATTTATCGACCATCAAGCCTTGAGAAATTCTCATTATGAGTAATGAATTTGTGAAAAAATTACAAAAAAATAGAAATAACATGAACAAAATGATCATGTTATCCTTGATCTATTTTTCTTGGAATGGTGAATCAAGTGAAAAAACATTAATCATAATGAAATTCCCATAATTCTCAGATAAGTATAACCAGTAAAGATAATACATAGGATCCCCAAATATATTTTTTAGTTGATTCATTATTCTTCATAATAGGAGTCTTAAAATTAAAATAAACACAACAAAAAAATACCTCAATTTAGATCAACCCCTGTTGAAGAACAAATCTGCATCATTTTATTTTGTGAGATCCTCTCATTCCGCAGCACAACAATCATATAGTTTTGATCCAGTTGTTATCACCCACGAATGATCCTCAAACAACATAAATTGATCTCATTGAATTCTAGTTTTATGCAAATAACCCTAAAAATACACTATAAGAGTATTTATAAATAAATTATTATTTCAGTTCCTTAACCAAAAAATAAATTAATTTATGTAATTAAATATAGTCATCATTATTCATATGATGACTTTTTCAAAAATACCAAACATCGATATGTTTATTTCATGCCTAAGGTAAAACCAACACTCTTATCTCAAGGGTTCCCATGGATTTATAATATAGGACTTCCATTATAATTTATTCCAATTTTAATGAAATCTTCATGACCTTACTATTTAACATATTAATATATTTCAATCATTATTTCCTAGAAAAACATGCATCAGAATCACCAGTAATCTTACCACATCATCTCAAAAATAATCCATACAATATGTAAAATAATGCATAGAAAATATGCTTGATTATATTCTCCCCAACATAGTGAATTAAATCCTAAAAGAAAAAACGAGTGGATATATAAATATTAATGGGTACTGAGTAGACATCTACCCCACCCCCCCCACCCCCCGCCCCTCAACTCAATCATGATATCCTAATTATTCTCAAACTACCAGAATACAAACACTAATGGAATCTTTAAATCACGTAGGTTCATATCATACTAATATTTTATATATAGTAGGAACTCAGTAGAGGTAACCACATCCTTGATATCCATATTGGTCCAGCAGATAACGTGTGATGGATCGCGCTCGTACCTCCTCAATGGTATCCCATTGAAGAGGTGAAGTACACATTCAAATTGTGGTGGTATCTCTTGTTGGTATTCCACATCAAAATCTCTATGATGTATCTAGAAACATCCATTGAACTTCGGAGATAGCTTTCCACCCTATCCAAATCTATGTAGTCAAAATTGTGGTGAAATCTATTGGGATTCATGGTATCCATCATCAAACTCCAATGGTCATTGCCTATTTCCAAATAAGACTTCTATTATCTATTTGGAGTCCACATCCACTAATGGATGATTTGTAAATTATTAGTAGTGAGTAATACCACCTCTAATCCCCTATGTGGCGATTCCCCTATGTGATTCATGAATAGTATTCACTTACAAGGTCTCCTATAAAAGGCATTGAATAGTAGAAATACCTGAACCCGAACATCTTGATTTAGTACTGAATCTTAATATATATTATTTTATTTAAAATGAAACTAAACAGTACAAAATGATTAATTCATTCCAAGATCATTTCCTCTTTATGTTTGGGAGAATTAGACAAACCCTTATATATTTTCAGAGATTTAAAAATTTTATATAATTAAATAAATATCTTTTCATGTGCTAACTGTTTTTAAATAACAAGAAAAAATATAATTTCTAAAATACCCATGAAAAAAAAATTAAAACAAATTTGAGCATTAAATTTTCCAAAAAGGGGTTTTTAAATCCAATATAAAATGCCATTCATTGAAAACATTAAATTTCTTTTGAAACAATTTATTAAAATAAAATATTTTATAAAACATATACATAACATAGAAATACCTATCTTAAAATCTTTTATATAGTTTATATTTTAAAAATAATTTAACAAATTATTCACTAAAACATTTCTTGAAGTTCTCTTTTAAAAAATTGATATTAATAAAAATTAATGGATTAATCTTGATACTCAACAGACCAAAGGAAATACATGTGGCCACTATAAATATCACATGAGGGATATTGTCTCTATGAGGTCATTGGTCAACTCCTCGTACCATATCATATCATTCAATAAATATGTTCCTATCTTTATGAAATCATTTTTAAGGTTATTATATTTTCATTCACAACCCAAAACCATTCAGAATCATATAAATATTACTTTTATAATTGAAAATAATACAACAATATTTTAATATGGAAATATCTCATGCTGATAAAAATCATGGAGAAATATACACACCATTCTAATTTCATATATCTAAATTTCAATAACATAATCACTTAGGAATTTATAAATATTCTTGTACTAAAATTCATGAACATTAAACAATATCTAAAGATGATTTCCATATCTATGATATTATATGGAATTCAGGGATGTAGGAGAATATTTTATAGAAAAAATTATAACATTTATTTAAAAAATTTTGTAAATGGAAACGGCTCATAAAATGATGAATTATAAATACATAAAATAATAACTATTCTAATTGATAATATTTACATATATATTTAAAAAAATAGAAATTATTAAAATTTATTTTAAATAATAAAAAACCAGGATTTTTTATTGTTTTATACCATATATAAAAATACATGTCTCTGTGTAAAAAATTGAATAAATAATTTCTTATATAGAAATTTAATGTGATAAAATTATCTCCCTTACATAATATATATATATATAATGGATTTTTTCAAAAATAATAAATATTTTAAATTTTATAACCTTTTCTACACAAAAATTGGTTTTAAAAAAGGATCATAAATATTTGAGATAATAATTAATTTTTTAAAAAAATCATAACATTGCATGGTAACCCTCCCCAACTAGTTTTCTTCATACTTATTGAGTATTTTCCATCTATCTATTCCCCCCCTCGATACAACCTGAACATTTATTTTTAAAATCATGTATACAAATTTAAATAAATTATTTATAGAAAATTTCATCAATATATAGATAAAATGATTTTATATATATATATATATATATTTTAATTCTCCAAATATAAATAATGTACGTATTCTCGATTCTTTTTTAAATGTTGGTTTAGGTAAAATTATTGTCCATATAATATATATTTTGGTATTCTAATTATGATTATATGTATTTTTGCGAGATTATCGAAAAGTATAATGTTATCTGTGACTAGTGGTGATAGACGCATTTAGAATTTTATTTTTATTTAATGGGTTATTTCATATGTTTGAAGGATATTCATTGAGAAGATTCATGGATGTAGTGAAATATTTTGAAAATAATTGGAAGAAAAAATAATATTGGTTTGATTTTTTCATTAAATATTACCCTTCTATTTGTTAATAGTGTCAGGATACATGAATATATATATTTATATACAATTTATCGTGCTTCTATCTTCATAGAAAAATGATTTCCCTTCAATTCAGAATATTATTTCCAACAAAAATCAAAAATCAATATACAATAAATGGATCACAAAATTTATATATTGATACGAAAATGATAAAAAGGGGATATACTATCAAAATTTAGGTAGAAATATATGGAAAAGTCCCTACTATGCCAAAATAATCTTAAAGATAGGCTCTATTGGAAAATTCTACTACTAGAAAATAAATAAGTACCTATAAATCCCAATTAATGGAGGAAAAGGGGAACAATATCTCACCTTCCACGCTTGAAATACCATCATAGACAAAACAATAAACAAATCATACCTCACTTGGTCCCCCTCACTAGTAGCCGACCTCTTTTAGAATGTTGAATCCCTCATCTCATTTGAAGCCAACTGTAATAGTCGATCCCTCTGACCATAATTCAAACTTCCCAAAGCCTCTGATAATGGTCTAACATCCTCATCGCTTCAACCTGCTCATCCTCTAGATGTAAAGGTCTCGAATCTACTCTACATCCCATTACAAAGGGTGATCCCCTAATTGGATTTAATTATCTAATAATTTATTATATAATATAATTACCAAATTATTAATATATTTACATAAATATATTTAATTTGATTTATTATAATATTCATAATTTCATAATTTTAATAATCGTAATACAATTATCAAATGAAATAATAAAATATTTTATTATTTAAATTTTTTATAATATAATATATAGAAATAAAGAAAATATATTATTATTATTATTCATTTTATATATTTCATATTAATATATAATTCCTTAATTTTATAGTAATGAAATTTATTATATTTTTTATTTTATAATTTATTACATTTAATATTTTAAAATCATAATTTATAACATTATATATAGCTACATATTATTATAAATTTTGTTTAAAATTACTTTTTATAAATAATATATATATAATTAGGTAGTTATAAGTGATATGTAAAATTTTAGTATAAAATTATAATTCTCATACTTTATTGAGTTGCGTTAAGTCAAAATATTATATTCTGATCAAATAGTGTAATAAACATAAGTGTTAACTAAAACATGACATTGATAATCATTTTTTTTCAAAAACATTTTTATTAAATTAATTTACACATCTATTTTATGTAAATTTGTATAATTATTTATAATAATTTCATGATAACATATAATTTTGTTATTTTAAATTTCATTACATTATCATTTTTCAACCTTAATTAATATCAGTTTGATTGTGGTTTCTTTTGTTTGGGTCATCCCATATCTTTTAAACAAATTATTTAATATAATATATCATTTCTAAAGGATCTTAATGATAATGTTAATTGATGAATAATATCTATCATGAGTATCAAACTATGTATTCTATCAGGCCACTTTTTCTTTCACTGTTTGGAGATAGAGTTAATTCACTACATGCCCATTTAAGGGATACAATACCATTGTACATATATACTAGAAAATGTATCCACAAACAGTATATATTGAAATATGTTTTTTTAAACAAGAAAATCCCAATATTATAATTATTTTATTATTTCTTCATATAATCAAACTTATCCCTTGGGATTTCCCTTTAATTATTTGATCTTATCTAGAATAATTAATATAATAACCCTAAAAAATATCTAAACCACTATTTTATTCAAATAATAAAAACTAAACTAAACATGTCATTATCATTCATCATCCCCATATGTTATACATTACAGGTCAATGTTTTTTCATATATCATGGACAACCATTTCCTTTTGTATCTCTGAGGACCTATAACATAGTCTTATAATTTGAAAAAACATGGGAACATTTCTCGATAAATGTTGTTTTCTATACTCCCTTATTGAATTCTAATAGATGATACTCAACATCGCAACCTGGGGAATGGAAACATAAGAAGTGGCGGGATCACAATATTAATTAGAGAAAAAATAATATAAATTTCATCATGGGTCAGATCAATAATATATGGGAAAAAATAAGGATGTTAAAAATAAAATGGACTGTCATATTTGTACATATATATATATCATAAAGTAAAGACATGATATCTTAAAATAAAAAACATCAAATATGGAATAATAGTGTGATTAATTATTAAAACAATGTATACATAATTTATATCATATGTTCGATTAACCATAAATATGTGGGAGAACATAAAACATGATATCATCAGAATAATATAAGTCCCACTATCAAATCAATAAGATTTATTGTGATTTTGATAATATATAAAGCATGAAATCCTAGATCAAGTCACCCTGTGAACACAAGATAACATCGTTCACATAAGCTAATGAATCATAAACCATACATGTAATATCATTAGATGAACAAACATTATCCAAATCATTAGATAAATGTAAGATCACAATGTTCAATGAGGTATGATTTAATTTTATTTATGGTTTATCTCCCACTAAATTGGATAATTTAATGACTCCATGAAGTAGGAAATGACTCAAACGTGTTCTGTGGTTCGAGACATAAAAATGTGAAATGTGGATATCTCGTATGTAGTTTACAATTGTAAAAAAATTTAAAATAAATGTGTGCTAGAACTATTCACCCTTGAAAATGGGGGTCAATAATTTGTAAACCATATAATAGGGGGTGGTGAAACCCATGTTGTCTTGGATAGAACCCATCACATGTCCTCTGTATAGTTTTGAAAACCATGTAGGCTCCCCATATTACATTATGACAATAATCCCCTAAACCCATGGATAGTGATTACCACACCATTGATCCACAGTATCTCCAACCATGTGGAAAAATAGTGAACCATTAAAAAATGGGGGATATCCCATTTTTAACTCCTCTACTTTATATAATTTACCCCTAATTTATCTCTCATTTCATTATGATTCAATAAGGGATATGAACCAAAATATCTCCCCTCTTACAAATATCAATCTAACTTTATTCATAGGTGTATAAAGATTCATTGTTTGATAATTGATTATTTGGTTAGTCTATGAGTACTATTTATTCAATTTTCAAGAATATGAATGGTTTAATGTATTATCTCAATACAAAGAGATAATCCATCTTTTTATAAAAAATAATTTAACTGGTTATTAACGGTTTATTAGGATAGAATCAATATTTTTCTTTGATAAATCATTCATATATGACCTTGAGGAAGGTTCTATAAGAAATTTCCATCATTTATGATGTTTCCCTTCTATATGTGGCTGTGAAGTTGTGCTACCATGCTGTGAGATTATAATTTTATTAATAAAAGTTACTTAATTCATAATGTTAAATACAATACCCTTTACATATCCCCTCAGGGTTCATTGATGATTATGATACTGGGTTTATGGTCATGCTTGTGTAGCTAAAATCTTTTGAAAATATTGAAATTGGAAATTGAATGGATAATTAACATGTTATGATATTAAAAAAATTATATTATTGTTCAGTATATTAAAAATGGTATAACTAGTTGTTTATCATATCTTGTTTTGTTAATTGGGTTTGGGGATGATAAAGGGTATGGTTGATTAATGAAAAAAGTTGAATAAATCTGTTGTTAAATGACTTCATGTACTTTAAAATAGATGATGTTGTGAAAAAAAATGTAAAAATGGACTAGTCCTTAGGTTGAGTTAAATGTATAGAAATTATTGATAAAAGTAAATTTTAACATAACAAAAGGTTCACCCTTGTTGGTATGGTTTGGTAAATTGTCATTGGTGTTGAAACATGAAAAATCAGAATTTATGGTATGCTTTGGATATTCATTAGAGGCTCCTCATCCTTGATTTGGGAATGATTGATTATCTAGAACCCTCTGATCTATAGTATAGTTTGGATGATGAACTGATGCTCGATGGTCCTCATGTATATAGATGATGTGAAGTTCTAAACTAACTCTCCATGGTATAATGATTTAATTGAATAAATTAATGAAATATTTTTTTTGTTATACTCTTAAACATGTTTTAGTATAATTTTTTGACTTCTTTCATGGGATGAAGTAGGTTTAATATTTAGTTGTGATAGTAGGAATAATGATCCCATTCTGCTAATGGATATATTTTTTATTATAAATCTCTTTAAATTCACTATATTGTTTATTGCATATATGTAATCCTTTATATACTTTTATCAAACTTGGTATTTATGTAGAAATCATTAGTGGTGGCATTCTTAATTTTTCTCACACCCATCTTAGGTCATCATTCATAGCCGACCTAAATTATTGTTTGTCAGACCAGATAAGTACAATGGAAATGTTATAGATGATTGATTTAGGAAAGGGCATTGATTAAGGGATAATATATACTTTTGGTACATGATATTTGGATCTTATTTTGTGTATTTGTTTGGGATCTCTCTACTTAATAGTATACTACAATGATATGATATGAATACTATATTGGTTTTTTGTTATATCCCTATTTTTGGGTGTTTTTATGAGATTCTTGGTTATTTTTTAATATTTAATTATATTGGAAACATTAATTACCATTGTTGGTTAACTTTGATAAATAGGGTATATCCTCCCCATGAACCTCCTTAGACCTTTACTACTATTCATTATCTTCTTGTATTTATCGTGGTGTTCCTGAGGTTATATGGAAAACTAGCTATGAGTACTGGATTAGTAGAAGCTAGGTTAAGATGTTATAAAGTCTTATCAAAGCATTTTTGTTTCTATTTAATTTCTAATTATTGTATTGGTTTATAGAACTTACGGATGTTTCAATACAATGTAATGATCTCTTGTATATAATTAGTTAAGCCATGTGCGGGGGGAAACCCAGGTTCCATTGGTGGGATGTTTTTTCATGATGTTCATTGTTATATATGGATGTTATTTCAACTTCAGTGATACAATATCTATGATATTTTATTATTAATGGAAATTTTCCTAATGGTCCTACATGGAAAAATATTTTTATATACATGAATAATACTATAAACTAAAGGATTTAGGATAAATTAGTCATGATAGGAACACACATAAATTCATGTCTGTTGATATATATAACATGATTTGATTTTCCTTCTATAGTTTTATATAAATGGTGCATAAAAAAGTGTTTTTAATTATTATAAAAAGTAATTTGTATGTTAATTTTGTTAAAAGGGATCCTAACAAAGATGTTAAAACCATTTAAATATTTAATGATGTTAAAATGGATTCATATGTAAGGATTTATAATATATAGAATAAACATTACCTATTGTGACCCATGGGAAAAATAGGGATGGTTGGAAATTGTGATATGGCTATGTTTATGTAAATTGATATATTCTATTTATATAATCACATTAAGCCTAGTTGTGACAAATTTTTATTGTATATATGTGAAATGACTGTTCGATTCCTAAATAAGTGATTTTTTAATTATTGAGAGATGCTAACAGAACAACACTTACCTATATGGAAACTGGAAAAAATATTCATGAATGAACTTCCAGTACTTAGATGGGAACCCCCTTTGGTTATAAGAAATGTGGATGGAGAATAGATTCATTATAATATCACAAAAATTAAAATATTTATGGAGAGAGATAATAGGTGGGTTGTTATGAGTTTGTTTAAGCTGACAAAAGTGTTTTAGATGAATACCCCATGAATGATTATCAATGAAAATGGACATGAGGTAGTAGAGTTCAGGATTAATTCTATCCAGATGATACACGATCACTTATAGACCCATCCAAAGAAAATATTCATGATCAGGGAATATATTTTACGATTTTAAAGGATGTTATAAAGGGATATTATGGTATATTCTAATAAGACATAGAGTATTTCATGGAAGTAATTATAAGAGATTTTCTTAGAGTATGTATACATGGAGTCACTATATAGGAGAAGAATTCAATGATGCATTCTGTTGGGTACTTCGACAATTTATTTTTTTGGATTTGAAAATGATGTGAGATGAGGTATATATGGACAAATATTTTTGACACACATAAATGTTTGATCAGGTCCCAATTTAATATATACCATTTGAGTAAGTTTTATAATTTAGTAAATCATGTGATAATTAATAAGGAGGGCCTAAAAATGATTATGATGGTTGAGCTGTTATTTTATCAAGGTGAATATGTATAGCATATTCAGAGTGTATAAATAATTGTTCTAGGAACCTCAACCAGGAACGATGTGGGCAAGATAGCAAAGAGATAGGATCATCCTCTTAGAGAAGATATATTGTACTTTTATCTATGCATATGACCTATTAAAATTCATGGTTGGACTCCTAGACACCATATAACGTGAATAACATGAGTTAGGATGTGTTATGTACAATGGTTCTATAATAACCCTACATTGACGGGTGGTTATGGAGGACCTACGCTAAAAAAGAGCACAATAAGGGGGTCTTCTTCCCCATATTAATCCAAAAGATAGATATCTACTGGTCATACTAGTTGGGGTTTAGATGATTCAGGTTAGGATAAGATCATCTCTATCACCTATTTGGTGTAGGGTAAAGGACTCATATACAAGATTAGATATGTGGAATATGAAAAATACATGAAAATAAGACTACTTCAGATGATATTTGAGACAAAACTTCACTATTCTTAGTTACGATTCATATAGATTCTAGTCTCAAAAATTATTATTTTATGAAATATGGGGATTTGAAGTATTTTATATCTTATGATTATGGGAAGTTTTCGGTTATAATTTTAGAGTATTGTATTGATCTAGACTGACAAACATTTCGTATGGTAAATGATTGGATCGAATTAAATAATTATTGGAGTATTCCCTCAATATTATTATGAACCATATTCATTGGGACATGTTCATTCTTGAGATTTAGGGTTTTGAATGGATTCTTGTAATGGAATGGTTGGTTTCATACCAAGATTACATTGTTTGTTACCACATGAGAGGGAGTTTCTCATCTCCTAAAGTTGTTATTTAATATCATCATTTAGAATGGAATATCATGGTGGGGCTATGTGGTTCGGTATATTAAATGTTTTGTGATATCATAACCTTAGTGGGGAGTCGTGTTCCTAACGATGGGGGACTCGAACATGGAATCATGCATCCTATAATGTATAATTTCAATGACGGATTTCCTGAAAGGTTTTTATGGTTTCCACCTAATAGAGAGGTTGAGTTCATGATTGAGTTTATGTTAGGAGATGATCCATCATAAATTATACTTTATATAATGGAACTAATAGAGCTTATATAAATCAATAATCATATGGAAGTGTTAAAACATACGATTTTATCCACCTATGTATGTCACCTTATGGATCTTTGGATCTTTTCCCACAATGGTTTAAGAAAATGTGTTCTTGTGTTTTGATTACCAAATGATGAACAATATGATGATTAAGACATTGTCTCCACTTTCATAGATTGATGACATTCTTGACCAACTAAAGTGTGATATGTGTATAGTATGATTTCATTGACATCGATGAATCATAACATGAGCATAAGACACTATATTATACTGCAAAATATATTTTTTAGTAGGAATGACATATATAATTTCTCTATTATTTAGGTTGAGATTCCGAAAAATAATTATATGTTTAATGATTTTATGAAGAAGATCGTTCCCCAGAATTAGGATAAATTTAGTGGGTTTATTCTTGATAAATAATACCACAATACTAGACTCATGATGATCATGCCAAATATGCTGACATCTTCTCATGTACTATATGATAGCATAGACCGTATGGAATTATATCTAATTTTTATTTCTAGATTTAGAAGGATGATGTTTTCAGGGTATAGCCTCTTAATGGGAGGAGTGATAGTGAACCCCAAGAAGGCTAAATATGATTTCTATTAGGGTTATCCAATGTGTTATTTTTATACCTAAATCATTTTAGTTTTGTAATTCCATTACCAATGTGTCAAAAAATACTTCTCATACCTGGAATAAAAAATCATAGGCCTGATAAAGAAGGGGGTAATGAATGAATGGTTTGAATCACTTGATATTTCATTTCTAGAGTTAATGTGGAATTAAAAAATATCACAAATTCTAATATTTAACAAACTCGGTGAAGAGTATACTTTGTTTTCTGATTCAAATATTATTAGACACGGGGAAGTTTGGATGAAAGGATATTGTGTCATGGTGTAATGATAATTAATATTGAAGCCTCATGAATGAAACTACCATACATGTGATATCTAGATAACCATAGTGTTTAATTCCATAACTTTTTAGTGATAATACATTATAGGTGATATGATTATAATTTTTAATGATAAAAAAATTCTTACATACATACATTCCAAGAATAATATAAATTTTTTGTTGGAATGGTTGGATGAATTTATGAAATCCATTGATTTTGAACTAGCTTAAACCACATGAAATGGAAATAGTGGGACCGATTCATTGTTCTAGAATAAATGGAATCAGTAAAATCATTTAACTGGTTCCAAGATGAAACTGATGTCATTGTTATCTAAGATGCATATAGGAGTTTAGGAGAAAAGGGAAAAAATTTATCACATTTCCTCATTAATTGAGTCCTATAGAATAAGTTGTATCATAATGATATAGAATAAGGATCGATATTATATGTCCTTGAGGGAAAACATTGATAATTGAGGACTACCTCCAAGATTTAACATTGATGACGACGAGTTCATACATTTTAATGGCCATGTTATATTACCTACTTTTATTTTATAGGAGATGTTGTGAATTTTTCATGCCTTGAAGAGAGTGGTATATCCTTGATTGGTAAAATGATTCAATAGCCATCATATAAAGGATTGATGGTTGGGAATAATGTAGGAGATCGCATATTTAATTATTTGATAAGAATCATATCAATAATGAATGGTTTAGAATTAATGGAATTTATTTCTGGTAAATTTATTAAATATTCTACAATAGTAGTGGTATGATTTTAGGATGTATTGTTTTTTGAGAGTTCCATGGAATCCTCGAAATTGTGGTGCGATATGGGTGATTTTTCATGAATTGATAAAAGTGTAACATTTATTTCTAATAAGGGAGAAATTTCCTATTGATTAGTTGGGAAACATGTATTTTCAAAACATATTGTGTTTTAATGGGTGAATCATATCATTGTTTCTGATACAATCCCTCAGTTTACATAACATATCTAAAAAATGGTAATAGGAGGTTCTTTGAACATAGGTGTTCTTGATAAAATATTTGTACATAAACATATATGAGAATTTAGAATTTTTTGTACATGTTCTTGAAGACATGCTGAGATAGAGTCCTAGATGTTGGTGGATCTTTATAGATTTACATTGTACTCCTTGAGTATACTGATAAAAAAAATATTATATGATTATTTATAAGATATCATAATAGGTTCTCTAGAATCAATTTTTAGATTCATTTTTTTGTTTGAATTTGAAGAATAAGATTTCAAGGGTCCGAGTCTCATACAGGATACATCAGAGAAAATTTAGTTGATCTGGAGAAATATGGATAAGACACCAACTATATAGAATTCAAATGGTAAATGTTTTTTACCCCTCTAGTTTATAATGGCTGATTTCATATTTCATAAAGTTTCTCCAATGTTGGTTCACCATAAAATTCAAAAACACGGTATGTTAGAGCCTTGGTACATGGGTTTGTTTGACATTACAGTGAGGAAAAGACCGATAGTGTTTCGATTAGATCATCTAAAGAGTTATAGTGTTATTAATTATCTTTTTTATATGTTACATCATCAACATTATAACCCAAAACCTTCTAATGTGATTGATATTGTTGATTTTGATCTTGGGGCTGATTTATTATATGAGGATCATCAAATTAATGTTATGGATTGTTGTTAGAATGTTTTACGGGCTTTGAAAATGCCTTCATTCCATTTATTGTGGTTGCATTAATGTGTTCAATAAGATCTTTTGTAGGGAGAAATTTTCACGAAGGATGAATGGAATGGTCTTTTTACCCTATATGATTAGTGATTCATGTAAGGGTCGTTTGAGAATGAGAAGTTATAATGATAGGTGGTGGTAAGATCACATTTTCCGATGATGTGTTTTTTCCTTTTTTTAAGACCATTTAAATTGGCTAGAGGAATTCCTCCCAATAGAACAATGGTTTTAAATTTTTTTTTGGGGTTTTGAAAATAAAATATGGGGAAATTATTCATCCAATTCATGAAGAATTATTACCACTTGGTTATTAATAATTGTGCTCCAAAATCATTAGGCCCAGACATGGGAGGTTTATAGTTAGAAAACCCTGAATGTAGATGTATAAAACTGCAATATTGGATAATAATCACAGCATGGTCTCAGCATGGTTTACAATACTATGCGGTACTCCTTTTCCTCTTGAATTGGATATGACCTCATTGATTAATGTCTTAAAAATTCCAATCGGTTTCTAACAGGTTTTCTCGTAGAACCGGAAACATCCAATGATTCTATATCCATTTGGACCTACTTTCCAAATGTAGTTTCTCATTAGTGGTAAACCAATGAGGCTTCAGAATTTGCATTGGTCGAGATGATGGGAGGTCGGACTCATCACACCTTTTTGGGGGGAATTATTGTCTACTATGGGACTCTCTTTATAGATTTTAGTTATGTTCTTGAATCATCATTAAATAACCAAGTATGAAAATGAGATTTCCCTTAGATATAACAATGAATGATTGATATGGATGAGATTTATAGAATCTGTTATATGTATTAGAGGTTTTTCTTTGATAGAGAATGATTTGTATTTGTCAGAGATTCTTAGTCTATGGTATCCTTCTACACATTATATATAAATCTCTTAGACATTATGATTACCATAATGGTTTTAAAGCCACTCCATGAGGCACTTGATGTTTATTGTCATTCAAAAGGACATGGATTATTTTAGAGTTGGGATTGTACCCGCAGATGGGCTACCTATGTATCCTTGTTTAGAAAAGGCATCAAAACCCACATAGTTCGAGTAAAGAAGTATGAGGTTTTTGTATGATTGATGGCTCAACTAAAGGAATCATAATTACTTTTACACTATAAGCTCACGTGAGTCTTGTGCGGTTTGAGAAACATGATGTATTGGTAAAACCTGACAATTGTTCCATGAAAGATGCAATCATAAAAAATGATGTGGGTTTATGTATATATGACTTCCCAAGATAGATGAGGATTGGGATTTACTTTAGAGGTGAAAACCCTGGGAACAAGGTCAATAAATGTTTATGTGCTTTATGGAGATGTGGATACTTAACTTAGGACTTAATCCTGAGAATGATGCCCAAATTAGAGGGGACATATGATTGGGTTTCATTCCGTAGAAGGAAGTCCAAATCAAAAGTAAATTAAGACTGGTTAAGAGGAATTATGACTAGGGCTTACTTCTAATGAGGATTCCCATATTTTGGGAATCTGTGGCTTACTCCTAAAGAGGATGCCCAAATTTTTGGAACCTGGGGCTTACTCCTAAGGAGGATGCCCATAATTTGGGAACTTATGCCCGTGGCTTATTCCCGAAATGGAGGCCCAGGATAAAGAGACTTGAAACATGAGGCATTATCATGAGAAGGAGACCCAGATCAAATGAAATTAAGACTGGGGATTAATCCTGATAAGGAGAACTAGTGAATAGGAATCTTGGGGCTTACTCCTACGTAGGATGCCAAAATTTGGGAATTTGAGACTGGGGCTTACTTTTAAGAAGGAGGCCCATGTTAAGGGACTTGAGAAATGAGGCTTATTCCTGAGAAGGAGGCCCAGGTTAAAGGAAATTATGATTGGGGCTTACTCTTAAGGAGGATTCCTAGGTTAAGGGAATTTGGAACTTGGAGACTGGGGCTTAATTCTGAAAAGGAGGCCCAGGTTACGGGACTTGGGGAATACTCCTATAAAGGATGCATAGGATAAGAGAACTTCGACGGGGGATTACTCTTGAAAAGGAGGCCCAGGTTAAAGATACTATCATATTAAAGGATGAGGTTGAATGAATGATATCTCTTACCTTAGTGACATGAAGACATGTAAATCACAAGGTTTTTATAGATGTTCCAAAGAATTCATTTCAGATAAGGAAGCCAATCAAGGAAAGATTCCATAAATGGCTTTAAAGAGTGTCTTGAAGACTAAATCTTGAAGAGGAAAGGTGGATTTGAAGAAAATAAGTGTATAGGCAGGAGGGGCACCCAAAAAGAGAGAGGCACGCAAGTATTTTGTAGGCGCGCAGGTCCTGGTCGTGCAGGTATACTGGTGCGACACAGGGGTACATGTGCAACGGTCAACCCTTGGGGTAGTACTTGGGCAAGGCTTGGCTCAAGCCCTTAGTATTATCCCTAGGGGCTTCCAAATGAGTGGCGCAAAGGCTCTGGTGAAGGGATATGCTGGTGCGCAGGACTTCCCATTTCCCTTAAGGGTTAAAAACATAGGCGTGTAGGTGTTGGTGAAATTAAACACGTTGGCCTTGTTACCCCTCTTTAGATCTTCCATTCTAGGTAATAAATTACTGTATAAGTGTTTGGGAGACTTCTAGAAGAGACTAGGGAACCATGAGCTTAAATTTGGCTTATGGAAGTTTTCCATCTCTGAAATGTAGGACCCAAAAGCGGTATTTATAGGCTGCTGATGACCCTGAGCGAAAATCAAATAAGGTGAACAGGTCAACTAGGCACCCAATATGTGGCACACAAGTACACTTGCGCGACCATGATGAAACTTGAGCGTACCAAGTAAAAAATCATCTTTCATTCCTGTTTCAATTTTTGATGTTTCTTCAATGGATTAATCAATTTGGGTTATGGTATTTTCCCTTTTAATTCGTTAGACTATGTGATGAAAAGGAGCGTCTACAAAATTCCCCCCTCAGAGTTGGATCTGTTTGAAGGAGGGTGATACTCTGAGGTAATGAAGATAACCAAGGAAGGGCGGCGCACAGGATCGGAGTGCCTAGATACTGGCGCGCAGGTGAGAGTTGTGCAGGCTTCAGCGCGCAGGGGTGCGGCCTTGCCTATATATATGCGGCCATTCCTCGCACAAAGTAACCGGTTTTCAAAGATTTCCGCTCTCGCCACACAATTTGCCTTCATCGTGCAAGTGTCTTATTTTCCACTTGTTCTTTGTGTCGCACTTCTGTAGAGGTATTTGGACTTGGATGGTCGTACCTACGAGCCAATACATGCGCAACACAACTATACTTGCGCGCCAACATAGGACTTGTGTGACATAATGTCTTATCCTTTTTTCACCTTTCTTCAGAATTTTTATGAAAACTCAAGACACTTAATAGTTAATTATTCAACCTTTGTGCAGATTCAATGGCTCCTAGAAGAATCGGAATGGGTGATGAACTGGATAGAAAGTGGATTGATGATATGATGATTTTTGTTGGCCATGATTACTATACTTTCTGCAACAGCACTTTAACAGACTTGTCCATGTACTTGAAAAAGTATCATCTTAACATTCCAGAGAGCATCTACTTGCCTTTGTTTGGGTATGGTCATCTGGAAGATGTCAACATTCCAGAGGCAAAGAACTATGTCCCAAATTCTTGGTTTAAGAATTACACCAATATTTATTCTACAAATATGTCAAGTGGAGGAGAATTTGCAAATACTGGAACAATGGAGAAGGCCTATATGATGAATCACAACCCTTGTGCACCAGATCTGAAACCTCACAAGCACGAGTTGCAACCACATTGTTATCCTTCAATTCTCTAAAATTCTTAGATGGATTATTCCAAAGGCTGGAAGAAGAGTTGGGACATTTGTCCTAGAAGAGGTGTTAGGCCAACTTGGATGTGGGGATACTGGGTGCGACAAACATGTGTAGAGTTTGTCGAGGATTTGAAAGGTGCTACGATATATGAAGCCATCTGGGTTGGGCAGACATATGTCTATATGAATGATGAGTTTGTGCCATAGATAATCATCCACTGGAGCCCAAAAAACAATTCATTCCATATGAATCATAGAAAAGTAGTCATCAGTTTGTGGGATGTCTAAAATATCCCAGGGGATCCAATTATAGGATACATGAATGATGAATTCATCCCTCCCAAGGAAACTTGGAATGATTTGGAGAAGACTCCAGTTTTGGCTCGGGAATTATTGAAAAGTTTCCACTATATCAAGAGTTCTAAGACCTCCAAAACTCATTCCAGATAGGATATTTATCCAGAGGAGGGGATGGATATGTTTCTTACCAGGAAGGAGGAGAAAGATTTGATGGAGAAGGGGTCCACCTGTACTAGTCCTACTACCTGCCCCATAATAGAGAAGAGGGGTGCTCTTGGCACATTTTGGCTGACCCTGTAAGCAGGGGAATTTGAGTAGTGGGGGTACAATGTGAATTAGAGAATCCAAAAAACGACCCATCTGGAGGGCTTCTTAGCCTTGTGGCTCAGTGTTTATCTTCTTACAGTGAGGGATTTGAATGGAGGCGTCAGGCCAGGGACCTTCATTGTGGTAGCCAAGTTGGATGATAAGAAAATGGAAGGGTTGGCCACCCCCATTTTGGCGAAGATTCAAAAGAGATTACTACATGTCTTTATGGGTAAGTCTCCTTTGAGAATAGCAGGACCATTACATGCTTTTTGGGGATGGATCTCCACCCATTTCAGGACATATAATGTACAAAATAGAGTACAGGTTCCTAGAATTTCCTTCAGGCCATCAGTGCAGCATATTCTGGAGTTACTCTGTTATCTCTCAACATCTATGATATGAAGGTGAGGTTGTGCATGTACAAGTAATTATATTTCATTCCTTATAGAAAACCTTCAATCAGGCGGTTTGTTGATGACGGAACAATCGGCCTGGAATTTTGGTCGTACATGCTTTCTTTCAGAGAAGGTGTACTGGCCACCAGGATTGACGAAGAGATTATATGTGAGGCCTATGCTCCATACTGACATTCACGCCAATTCAAGAGCCTGCAGTAGACTACTATATCCCCTCCTGTGCATGTCAGGTCAGAGCAGCATCTGATGGTAACCCAACAACTATGGTTTATGACATCTATGTAGAAAATCGGGGCAGTGTTTGATCTACCGATTAATAAAGATGCGAGTAACATGACTACATGGTTTGCCTAGAATTTGATAGAATCATACCCTAGAGGGGTGTTGAATCGTCCGGTTTATCAGGTGTGGGAAAAGAAAAGAACTATAGATAAAGAAAACCTTCATCGAGAAGGTGACGTTTCCCCACCTGGAGCTGATTCACCAGGTTCCTCACCTAAGGCTGACTCACTGGATACCGAAGATGGGGATGATGAGGCACAACATGCAGCAAAGTAGCCTCGCTCCAGATATAATCCCCCTTTCAGAATCAAGAGACCAAATCCATCATCTGCTTGTGAGTTACTTCATTGGGGAAATTTAATCACCATTACTATATAGAGAAACATGTATTATTTTCTTATTCTCTACCTATAGCAGCATGAGTTGGGACGAACCTGAAGTCTAATATTGTAGGACCCTCCTCATAGCCTTCTGGTACAAATTCTGAATATTTATGATCAGAGGGTGTCCAGACATGGCAGAGTTTATGTTACAATACTAAAACTGCCTGCATTGATTTATGCGAAGGGCTACACATCCCTAGAATAGGGATTCTTCATGATTCTACAGATATCTGTTTCGAGGATAATCCCTATGAATTGTGTGCATATATTAGAGAGTTGGAGATTCTCATACATTCCATCGATGATTCTATTCCTGTCACCAAGCGGGTGAAGTAAATGATAGATCGTGGCACCACTGAGGGGATTGGTGGTTCTGGAGATGAGGAGTGGCACAATTACGTGACTCCTGATTATGTAAGTCTCTTTCCTTATTTTCTTTGTGACTTGATTTCAGTCAACCCTTTTTTAATCCAGGAAATTATTTTCTTCATCCTACAGCTTGAAAAAAGGAACTGTTAAGGTTCCTTCACCATAGTATAGTCCTGGTGGTACTGCCATCGGTGCTAATAAATCTTCTCGTGAGCCGGGCGAGGTATCTCTAGGCCGGCAAGCCATGGATGAGGAACTTGAAAGGCCTTTTCACTCTCCAATACCTGTATTTTGAGAGGAGACTATCAACACTCCCAAAAATCCAAAGAAACAACGACATCGAAGGAAGAAGTCCACAATTCAACTCTTCATCTGTAGTGGTAAGTTCTTCAGATAGTCATGAGTCTTGAACCATAAAAAAGTTGGCCATACTTCATAGGATTGCAGGGGATTCTTCAGTTTCCATTTTTAGGGAGAGGACTAACCCTCCTCTAATAACAACAGAGGATGCCGGTGAACAATCACATGTTCATGCTGGATTGGATACTTATGAAGAGAAACCAACGTCTATTCCCAGTTTCACTCCAACTGCTACTTCAAGAAGAGAAGAACATGCTTCTGGTAAGTTACCAATGCTTCATAAAATACTGAAAGAAATATCCACTGACTTCCATTCTGTGATACTTTAGGTTCAACACCTGCACTAGAGCTTTTGGAAGCCACTACAACTGATGATGTGATTTTAACTGAAGAAGTTGCCCAGGGTCAGAGGCTACAGGATGTGGGTTGCAAAGTAGATACATCAAATGATCTCACTGGTGAGACTAACCAGGAATATGAGATATCATTAGATGAAATGATGAAACTTGGCACATCTTTTGAGGATATTTTAGATCTTTGATAAACTACCCTGTAATTTAAAAGATTTTAGATTTGAGTTTTATCCTTCATCCTATTAAAATAACTTCTTATTACATCTCCAACCATGATTGTTTCAAATATGTAGTTCCAACTGATCATGCTGCTGAACTTCCAATGACTGAAGGGGGTATGGAAATCCCTACTATTGCAGAGACACTAGCTCAAGTGGAGCTAAACCCAACAGAGCTTCCTAAAATTCATCCTCAAATACGTTTGAGGCTAGGAAAGATGGGGATGATCCTTCTCATGATATTGATCTACCATTTGGCAAGGGATAACAATATTTTCGGTTGTACTTATTTTGAAAGGCAACATGTCAACATTTGTTATCCATTGAAACTGACCAAAGATTTCAGTTGATTAAATGGGGCCATCAATTTCAGTTGATAGATTTGGAGGTGAATCTTCAGCCTCCTCCCCAATGGGAATAGAAAGTGAAGTAACACAGGTAAGGGGGGAAGGAGTAGAACAGGTCACTTCCCTAAGTTCATTAATCCTAGATTATATTCCCCCTATGACAGTGATGATGATTTAGACCCAGAGATAGAAAAGGCCCCCCAATTTTCATGACGCAAGGCATGACAGAACATATGGAAGATCATATCTAAAATGCCTCTAGAAGAGCTGTAATAGAAGATTCCATGACTATCATCCCTGTTCGTTATGTTGGTACTTGGCGGTTTTGTATATCAAAAGAACCATTCAGCGGTGAACCAGGTCATCTTAAGGAGGGAGAAGGAGCAGAGATACCATCAAAATTTGAACAGGGTGAGGCTGTCAGCCAATATCAGCAAATTTGAGTATGCAGTATGTCGAGCTGAGGCTGATTATGATGCCATGTTAAAGGAGCTGAAGCATAAGATCAAAGAGAAAGTCATCCAGCAAATGAATCTTCATAAATAGTTAGATGTTGTTACTGGGGAACTTGACAAACTTAATAATTCACTAGAAGGAGCTCAAACGAATGGTATGAAAGCCATTGCAGATGCCAAGAAATCACTCCATCAAGCTAAAAATAGTGAATTTGGTTGAGTGAATGAGATTCAAGTGGCTGCAGATGAATCTAAGGATGCCTTAAATCAAATGAAGATTTATGTTGACAACCTTTTGTAATTATTGGAAAAGGGAAGAGACTCCAATCTGTAGATTTCCTTCTAAAACTTGTGCATCAATGAAGAATTATTTCATCTTCAATCATTAGTGCCGTCATTTTCTTTTGATACCTTCATTAAATTTTTACCTAATCCAATGGGCTTTGTATTAATAGTTTGATTTTTACTAGGATAATAAAAAAAATAACCTACAAACCTTGAATCTTTTTAATCGCTCAATATTACCTAAATCAAACAAAATATATGTTTAGTGAGCAAGGACATGACTTTTCTTCAGAGTTCCCTGTTCTTTTGTAGGCAGTTTAAATTCCTGCACGTTGGACATAAAAATGATAATGTATAAGTTCAAAATACCTTTGACCGAATGGATTAAAATTGACTCAATTACATGAAAATTTATCTGAAAATATTATACCACACTCAAGTATGAGGGGAAATATGTAAACTATGACTTTAGAAATTTTGAATCTGAGGAATGATATGAAAAAGCACTAAGAGGCATTAGAAGAAGTATTTCCTAAGAGTGATGATACCATTATTTAACAAACCCGTTAGGGGCTTGAATTATGCAGGGCCGCTTAAGGGAATTGGCTACATAGTCAAACAATAGAATCTTCTGGCTGACAAGTCTGTTATGTAGACTACTAATGTAAGGCCGCCTAAGGGTATGTGCAGCATAGTCCCACAAAATAATTCATAGAAATTTACTTTTCTACTAATAAAAAGACAGTGAATGTTTAAGAAGATTCAAATTTTCAAAAGCATAGAGTTTGTTGTATGGAGAGAGTTACTTGAAAGTGGAGAAGATATTTCCAAACAAGATTGTCTAAGAACAGGATGAATGTAACTCCTACAACGGTCTAACCCAAACACAGGGAAGGGAAATATAAACCATAAACTTGATTGATTTCAGATCAGGAAAAAGAACATGGGACAAATATGATAAGGATGGCTATTTTGGCGGATCCCTACATATTGTCGTTAAGACAAGTAAGGAAAAAAGAGGTTTTCTTCCAATGAATGAAGTGACCACTTTTTGAAAAACCCATTAGGGGGTTGAATTATGCAAGGCCACCTAAGGGCATTGGCTGCATAGTCAAATAATAGTATCTTTGGGCTGACAGGTCTGTTATGTGGACTATTTATGCAAGGCCGCCTAAGGGAACGTGTTGCATAGTCAAGTAAAATAACTCCTAGGAATCAGACATTTTTTGACCAGAAGTCAAGAAAAGGGTTATGGAGATCTGGAAATATTTATGGTTAGAATTATGACACATAAAAATGGGCATTATTCAATGCATGTAGAGATACACAGACCAATGCTAACCATAATCATGTTGTGGTTGTGACATAACTTGAGATGTTGGACTTCACTACATATCTCATTAGAATGAGAATCAAGACAAATGCAGTTCTTGAAATATAGTCAACGTCATGTGGGAAAAAATATGGGAGATCTTAGTTTAGGGTGATAGAGAGCGAACCATAATAATGAATACACAGTGTGTGTTTTATAAACTTGATGTGAATGAAAATCATGGTTATCATACCTCATTCATGTTTTCATAGGGTTAATTTTCATCCAAGAGACTGAAAGTGGAATTTGGGGTTAGGCCCAAAGATATGGGGGTGGGTTCGAGGGAAACTCAAACATTCCTACGTATCACATAAGGATGGGAATCAAGCCACACGTAGTTCTTGAAGTACCCACTATACCGATTTGGTTTTTACATTTGAAGGGTGAAAGGAGACTTTAGTGCAATGATGGTTCGACCCAAGATAAAAGGTTCGAGAATTGCCATGTATGCACATAGTCTTTAGAATATAACATGATTAGAGTTCAATGTAATTAATGATTCCCTCTCAGGTGAGGGTGTGAAAGAATGGTGTAGTTTATTGTAATACAGGACAACAATGTTGTATAGTTTATCATCATATAGAAAGGAAAAAGGTGAACCGATGTAAATATATTGATTCTGGGGGTGGCTTCATGAATCAACATCGTATGAGATGGAGGTGAACCGATGTGAATAGATTGGTTTTGGGATTCAACATCGGGAAATTTCATGCGTACCCATCCTAGAAGATAGGGAGAAAACTTCACGTAGTTTAATTGATTAATGAATTGGTGATCAATTTTCTCTCTTAGGACAACGGCATAAAAAAGGTGTTAGGAATTACGCATGGTTAGCGACCCATAGATGGTGTTATGGTTGATGTTTAATCTAAGATCATGTGATTCATACTCGGTATGATAAACAAGAGGTATCAAAAACCCAAATGATGCACAGTTTAATGTCATGTAGGACAAATAAAAGACATAGCACAGTTTAACGTCATATTGGAAAATGGTGGACTATGCAGTTTAATGTCATGTAGTAAGGAAAAAAAGTGGGGCTATATAGTTTAATTCCATATAGAAAGGATGTGTGTTGTATAGTTTAGCATCATGTAGCTAGGACCTATGGCTATGCAGTTTAATTTCATTTAGTGAGGACAATGGGGACATATTTTAATGTCATGTTGGACGTATTAGGGTCATTTTCATAGTTTAACGTCATGTCGGACATTGGGGTGATGTAAAGTTTAATGTCATGTACCTAGGACGTAAGAGAAGATTTTGTAGTTTAAAGTATTTTAGTAAGGACTTTAGGGACTGTGCAGTTTAATGTCATGCAGTAAGGACAACACAGTTTAATGTCCTGCTTGACGTAAGGTACTTCTGTATAGTTTAGCGTCATGTAGCTAGGATGTCACAGTTTAATGTCATGTTGGATGTAAAGGTCCAAATCATTTTCTTGTATTTTCATAATATCCACTTTATGGGTAGTGGGAACTGACTGAATTACACTATAATGTGGGAGGGAAGAACATTCAAACTTCAAATTTCTGGGGCACAGTGACCCAAAAAAACAAAACAAAAGGGTGATCACGAACCACCGCGTCAACATCAGATCCCGCAAATTACATGATTTGACCGAGAAACCTTCATCGAGGAATCACGTCGAGACCACTACATCGTCGCCATCATCATCAAATCACATTAATCATCACGTCGTCGTCGTCCACTCAAAACATCGTCACTATTACCATCGCCTTCCCGCGAGCAGAGCCGTCAGAGGTCATTGAAAATTGCACAGATCACTCCTCAGGCCGCATAGATTCCATAAAACCCTTCATCATCACCTTCAAGCCTTCGATGTTCATCACCGGAGAGAACCCCTCAGGTTTCGCCACAGCAGATTCATAGATTCGTCCAAAAGAAAAAACCAATTTCGGAATACAAGCCGAACCCAATCCACCAAAACCAAAGCGAACAACAGTCCCGCATCAACGAACTCATCAGATCCAACATCGAATCACAAAAATGAACACATCAAAGCATAAACGACTACAAAGGACTGAAACAAAAACATCACCCAAAGGTCGGCGCTATTGCAGACCATATCCCATTGACGTCAAGACAAACTCTCGATAAGGAATATCCCCCCACACACATAGGTGAGAATGAATTGAGATTCCACAAACTGTGAGGATGGAACGACTCCACAAAAGCAGGGAACCGCTACTGCGATATAGTCCCAATTTGGATCTGCAAGAGTTGAGGCTATAATATCCAATGCATCAGCTTGGGCATTTTGTGATCAAAGGACATAAGAAAATTTCAGTTCCAATGGAAATTACACCATTAACTCTCTGACGTAATCATAAAAAGGGTTTAAATCTTCTTTTTTGATGGCATAATCCACATTGACTTGTTTGATTACAAGGTCTAAATCACCTTTCATCTTTAAGTGATTCACTTGTGCCTGAAGCGCCAACTCCAATCCTGCGATGAGAGCTCGATATTCTGCTTCATTATTTGTAACACATTCCCACAATAAGACGGAAAATGGTAGCACTGCCTCTTCTGGGGAAATGGGAACAATTACAAACCCATCTTTGTTGAATTTAGGATCTTCCATTTTATTCCATGTTGGTCATATGGAAGCTCCATCAATGTACATTTCCCATGTTTGAATATTATCTTGAATATAAAATACTTCTTCATCAAAAAGTTCAATATCATAAGATGTATCTTCTACTGAAGGATGTTCAGAAATGAAATCATCTAGAGTTTGGACCTTTATTTCCTTTTGAGACACATACTGGATATCAAATTTCTGCAAAATAACTTCCCACCATCCCATACGTCCTATAAGCGTTGGACGACTAAGGATAAATTTGAGAGGGTTATTGCGAGATACCAATCGGACCTCGTGATGTTGAAGGTAGTGTATCAACTTCTGAACTGAAAATATTAATGCTAGGAAACACTTATCAATACTTGAATATCGGGTTTCTGCTTGAATCATATTCTGACTGAGATAGTAGGGCAGTTTTCATTCCCAGCATCATTCTTCTGGGCAAGGAAGACACCCAATGATCGATCTAAAGATGTCACATAGAGGATAAGTGGTCTTCCTTAAACAGGTGGGATTAATACTGGTGGACTCGGGAGATACTTCTTGAGAATATTGAATGCCTCTTGACATTATTCATTACACTGTTAAGTGACTCCCTTCTTCATCAATTTGGTGAAGGGTAAACTTTTTCCTACCAAATTGGCAATGAAACGCCGAATATAGGCTAAGTGTCATTGAATTCCACTCAATTTATTTTAAATTTCGAAGAGGTGACATACCAAGGATTGACTTTGTATTCTCAGGATTGACTTTGATACCATGAAGGCGTACCACAAAGCCGAGAAATTTTCCTCAGGTCACCTGAAAAGAACATTTTAAAGGGTTCATCATCAAATTGTGTTGTCAAAGTTTGGGTTATATGATTTCAAAATCAGCCAAGTGATTAGAACTTTTTCTGGATTTAATCACCATATCATCCACATAAAATTCAACAAACATCCCTAAAAAGGGTTTGAAGATACAATGCATGGCACGCTGATATGTTTCACCTGCATTCATCAGACCAAAGGGCATTACCTGATAGAAAAACACACCCTGTGGGGCTCTAAAGGCTGTAGATTCTTCATCTTCTGGAGCCATTCAGATTTGATTATACCCGGAATATCCATCCATGATGGAAAGTGCTTCATAGCCAACTGTTGCATCAATTAAGAGTTTTCTGATTGGAACTGGAGAATCATCCTTAGGACAATGCCGATTAGGATATCTAAAATCAATGAAAACATTAATTTGTCCATTCGTCTGTTTCACATGGATAATATCATCCAACAATTTGGGATATTGAACTTCTCTGATGTAGCTATCTTTGATTAGATTATCCACTTTAGCTTCAATTTTGGAAGCATAATTTGGGTGGGTTCTTCTTACGGATTTCTTAAATCCTTGATGTTCTTCTGGAAAACCCAAATGATGAGTAGCAAAATCAGGATCAAATCCAGGTATTTATGTATATATCCAACAAAATATATCTCAATTTTTCATTAAAAATTAAATAAACATTTCCTACTCTTCAGGAGTCATGTCCACACTAATTAAAGTGGGATGTGGATCTTCTTTTGTACCCAGATGTATTTTCTGAGTTCATCCATAGTGGTTGAGATACCCTGTTAAAATGTTGGAGGATCATCCCTAATATATTCCTCTTATTCATCAACATGTGTTATTTCTTCTGTTTCTACTTTTATAGTAGATGATTAGGCATAATTTCCATGATTATAAGAGATATTAAATTTTGAAAATCATGAAGAAGAGGATTCCATTTCTGACCCTATTGATGCTGAAGTGTCTTCCGTGGGTAATAAAGAGGAGATGATGGATTGAGAATCGACATCATCGTTCACCTCTGACATTTCTATAACTTCTTCTGGCCTATTTGGGGACGTATAGACTTACTAAATTTCAGCGGATGAAATGAAGACATCTCCCTTTGGGTTTCCATCATTGCTTGGTGAATCACCAATTTCTCCCATGATGTCTAGATTGATTGCTGTAATTGAAATTAAGGATGTTTCCATTGGAGTATTTGGATTTGGGTCTATCCTGTCAATTTTACTGATAGGCAACACATTATCTGCATTCACATGTACGAATGATTTTGCTGGAATCTTTTCCAAACCATATGGAGAAATAACCTTGGTAACCTCCCTTGTTGTGGATTTCTCCTTTCCCTCCATGTGATAGAATTATGACTAAATGTATTCAGATTCACATGCTTTGAATGTGGCTTTATCACCATACAATGTCCCAATTTGGCCATAGAAACAATATTCGAGACATTGATGGTACGATGAAGGAATAGCTTCATGTTGATGTAGCCAAGGTCTTCCAAGAAAAATGTTGAATGTTGTGTCATGACAAACAACCATGAAATCAGAATTGGATACAAGATCACCAATCTGAGATCTGAGTGTGATCTCACCAAGTGGTTCTTTTTTATTTTTAATATATCCTTACAACATCAATGTAGAAGGAGATAAGTCAGATTCAGTGAGGCCCAATAGACTAAGTGTACAAATGGGGATGAGGATTACTCCTGAACCATTATCAATAAAATATAATCAGATGTCTACATAATTGACCTTTCTTGATAAATACAATGGTATAATATGTCCATGCACAAAATCATCATTATCTTCATCTTTCAAAGATATCACTGCATGGCATTCTGTAGGATTATTCTCTACATGGTAGACTTCACCTGCAGCAATTTCGGTTTCAAACTACCGAGGACTTGTCAAAGCCTCGATGAGTTCCTCTCGAATATCATTTGATAAATTTAAGGCATCTAGAATTGGATAAGTTGGCCGGTACTTGGGCCAAGTGTTTCAATACATAATACTTTTTATATAATGGTATATGTTTCCCAAGAGGAACATGAGGATTTTCATGTGCCTTTGAAATTGATGCTTCTTATATTGGGGTAAGAGATGGAAATACCCATGTATTTGGAATATTAGACCTAATAGGTTTATTTACTTGATAAGAGTAAGAATGTGTATCCTCGAACCGATCCTCTAGAATGAATGTGCCATGATTGAATCCGCCATGTGTGGAAGAACATGCTTGTTCTTGTTGATCTTGCTTAAGGGCTCTGCCATGAGTTTCTGCTGCATATACAGTTCTAGTAGGGGTATAATAGGAATAATGGCTTCTGGGATATCCATGTCTTCGTCTATATCCCAAACCTCTGGAACACCATGTAATTTCTTTGTTTGATACACAGAACTTAGGCTCATCAAGATCAAAACTGTAACTAGTATAAGGATCTATTTAGTGAAACATGTTAGTATATTGAAATATCAACTCTTCATCTGATGATGACTCATCCTGATTAGACAGTTTAGGCTATGCTGTTTAGTGGGGCGGTGCCCATGACTTTGAAGTTGATGGAATAAAATCTGCCAGAGTCATAAACAACTTGGGCTTTGACACAATCTCATCTTCATCTAATTGGTCATCTTTCTTTGAATTATGTGGTTTCTTTGAGGATTTTCCCTCTAATGAAAGGAGCTTTGCTATGGAATTCATAGTAGAAGACATAGTTGGATTATTCAATTGCGTTCGAAAAATGGCATGAGTTCGGTTAATCATTTTTTTACCATCCAATCATCATATTTCTGCGCACTTTTGCTTCTGACTTCCAACCACTCATATTATTCTGTTGGATCTGTAGCAGTAACACATGATACCTGAGCTGAAGAACCTTTTAATTTGACTTGTCTTGAGTCCACCATTTTTTTCAGGAGGTCATTGAAGACAAAACACTCTTGAATGGGATTCCTCAACATCTGATGAAATGGGAAATAGTTGGTACGGTCTTCATCTCATTCCTTGATCGGAATTTTGGGCCTTGGCAATTGAAACAAATTATATTCCAGAGCCGAATTGAAGTAGCCAAGATCGTTTTCATTTCGGGAAAAATAAAATTTTCTCTTCATATCCTCATATTGTTTCTGTCTTTGATCTATACTATCATCTTGATGAAACGGCCTCCACTACTAATGCTCTGGAGGTGGAGCCCTTCAGAAAGATAGAGGTTTTAAAGTAGAAGTAGGTACAGGTGCTTGTTTAAGCAGAACTGTAGTAGTCTCTACTTTACCCATTCTCCTTCTAGGAGATGATGTAATTACATGATTTTATCCTTAGTCTTTGTAAGATAGTCTTCAATCTACTAAGCGATCGAAGTAAAGTCTCACAACTCTCTTGTGTATTTCACAGGGATCATTGGTGTGCGTAATTCATCACGCAAATTTTCCACATAGATTGGAAATAATTTTTCTTGAGGGTGTGCAAAGCATAGGGAATATGTTAATCCCATCCTACGAGTAATGAAATCTAAAACACTTTCATTCTAACTTTTCTTACAATTTGGAAGATAAACAACTATTGTCTTTGGAAATGTTGAGATTAATTGAAGAATGAATCATTGGAGAAGATATTCCCACCCGGTAATCGGCCGGGATTGCAACCTTATGTACCATGAAAAAGCAGGCCCTTGTAATGACTGTAAAAAACACATGATCTAAACTGATTCCTGTTGCTGAGGGGTTCCCATCATAGGATCAAAACAAGAAACAAAATGGGTTAAGTGTTTCTATGGGTCTCCTGAACCATTATTGATTGGGAATGTGGTACTTGCAAAATTTGATGGGGGAGGAATTGCATCAACCCATTCATAGTAAGCTCTCTTTTCTGGTTGAATTTGAGCACGTTTTCTCTCTATAGCTTCCAACCATGTTTTTAATGACTCAATAGTAGTTATTAAATTTTTATAAACATCTGGCTGATCTTGGACCAAAGTAGGTGCAATAACTAGAGCTTGGAAAGATGTGGTGGCTGGTACTGCAACTGATGGTAGCACCACTGATTGTTGTTGCACTTGACCCATATGATTAGGCCTATGAGGGTGTTCTAGTAGATGTGGATATTCTTGATCTATCTCAGAAAATGCAACAAATTCCCTTGGCTGACTGACTCCAGCACGCTTAGGAGTAAGACAACCTTGAATTAGTTCTGCATTCAACCTCCTTAATTCCTTCATTTCATCCTCTTGTTGTGCGAATATTTTCTCTAGTTAGAGTGATTGGCCTTCACTGGAGGAAGGGTATGTAACCTGATTCATTCCTTTCCACTGGTTGGATCCCATTTGGAGAGGGGTACGTTGGTTATTTGAAGTAACACCGATATTCTGTGTAAGCCTTTGATTTCGTGTACGCACACCTTCTTAATTTGTGACTGTTCGTACAACTTTTTGAGCAGGAACCTCTTCATCTGATCCCTCTGAGTGAGACTCATGTTCTGGTGGATCAGCAATAATGAAATTGATGACATTAATTAATGCAAAACACATTGCATCCCTTCTTTCAGCATTTATGTGATACTGTCTTTTTTCCATGTCCTTGATGAGACATTTCCTTTTTTTGATTTTATCCCTCCTGAACATCTTAACGAACCGTAATTTGAAGGTAATCTCGTGATAATTCAGCTATCGATTCCTCTTGTGGCGTCTTCCCAAATCAAGAGAAGACTGAATTTATCTGAGTAAGATATTGAGGATTTGAAAAAGTCCCATGTCTGGTGGACTAGGGTTGTTCCTACTGTTTCTGCTCAGCTCCTCAAATCCTATAGTTTGAATCTGAGGGTTGCGTTAAAAGTGTCCCTAGTCTAGAAAGCTAGGGTGGTTCCTGAGCAGCAATATCTGAGAATTTCTTAAAATATCTACAGATCTTGGGGACTTTAGTCCAGAAATGGTTGGATGCATCAACCTGCATCCACTCAAAATCACCTGGCTCAAATGAATGATGGATGATTTCCGGCACTTTTTTCACATGATGTTGTGCATGCTCTAAACGAGAAGCCTGTTCAATATTCTCATTTTCTTGATGCAGGAGTAATTCAAAAACTTGTTCTATGTATTCCTGACTTTGAGAAGAACTAGTTGAGGCCTGCTCTTGAGCGAGCCTTTGATTACAAACAAAGCCAATTGGCTGTGTCCATCCATGGGAAATAACATTAAATGTGACCATTTTCGGTGGGCTTTGTTGACTAGAGAGTACGGTGAAATGTAGTTCTCCATGAACACTCCATCCCCTGATATTAATACCAGATGGGGAATTGGCAATTATCTGGCATAATCTTCATAGTGTTCCAAGGTATGAACGTTGAAGGGCTCTCTGCTGCTTTTCATCCTTCGGATATCGAGAAACTGATAGAGATGCCAAGTCAATTTGGTGTTGTAACCCTTCTATTATTTTGACATTATTTTCGTATTCATCTTAAGATAATATTTTCTTTTTCAATTGAAAAATAGTTTACCACATGTTGAGACGAATATCTTGAATACAATCTTCGGTCAACATTTATGGAATGTCATTCTGAGAGTCATCCCGAGGCCAAAACATGACTGGCACGTCACCTTTTTCTAGTTGTTTTCTCATATTCAGCACTTCCTCTTTATCATTCAATGAAGATTATTCTACCTGATTAGACCAGAGCTAGTGCTTAATTTTTTCTTCATTAGATTCAACATTATTGGCAGAGAATTCACTGATCAAACTAGAAGATAAATTACCCAGGGGTGGTTCGGAGAATGACCTACACCTTGGGCTATCTTCTACTTGAGAAAGTATTTCACCTGCTAGAAGTAAAGCATTAGACATTATTGGATTCACATTTGCATGTGCCTCGAGAAAATAGGGCTTTCTCGTCACTACATTGTCCATTGGAGCAATTTCCAGGAAATGTGAATTACTACTATGGATAAGACTTTCGTAGCTAATCATATCATCATCGGGAGGACCACTATTGAGGGTTACAGTAAAAGATGAAGAATTTTTCTCCACGGTCTTTATGCCACATAGAGGGTTATTATGGATATCATATGAAGATGATACATCGAGATCGACTGAATTGTCATGAAGCAAGCCTTCATGAGAGGTGTCTAATGAAGTCCTTTGGAATTAATGTTCCCACTATTGGTAAATGAGGGAGTAGAATATTGAATTCCAACAGATAATTTTCTGAGGGATTCATTAACTCCAGCATCGAGTAAGGCCTTATTACAGATTGGATCTTGATTTCTTGAGTGTGTTGGACGAGTCTTCTTTTTAGACACCTTCTTACTCACATTAGAAACTACTTGTGAAAAAAAGTGGTTATTATGGGTAGGTCTATGTTCCTGGTCAGGAGAAATAGTCAGGTTAGGCTGATTATCTCTTCTCAAGTAAGGTTTATGTTCATGACTTGGTTGTCCGTATGATATGGGGATGTATTCCCCACGACCCACTGGGAATGGAAAAAAGGTGTTCATCTGTTCCGGAGTGATATGTTGATGTGTCACTCCACTAGTATGGATTGATTCGCATTTCATTCTCTGTTAAGCTGCTGAAGCTGATATAATATTCTGACAGGCATCCAAAATATGAGTAGGGATTTGCTTCTGCTATTTCACCATTGACTGAATATGCATGGTGACTTCAACTACTAGAATGGGGGTATACGTCCTTTCAGTTCCTGGAGTATGTGTGTATTCCTGCTCCTTTCCTCCTTTTCTTATTAGTGAATTCTGACTAAACTCATGTGTGGGGGAAGAGAGTTGAGTCTACCTCTTGTTTTTCATTGGTGATTTCCAATTGACTTCATCGGTGCTACCAAATGAGACTGTTGTTAGGCTTCATCAATACTAGTAGGTGTATGTTCCTGCTGATTTCACTCCACTGAATGTGGTTGATGAACTTCCTTCAATACAGGCAGATGGGGCTGATGGCACGATTGATGAGTGTAAGCAGGTGTATGTGCATGTTTACCAGTTGTCAATATATTGGGCTGGTGGGCATCATCGTATATAGTCAGATGACCCTGCAGACTAGCTGATGATTTATAAAAAGGTGAATGCTTCTGTCTATAGTACTTTACCGTAATTTCCTGGCGGGAATGACATGTTTCTTCTAGAAGAGTTAGCTAGACAACGAAATTAAAACGGACGGGTGTGTGTGCCCGCTCGTTGATTTCCACCAAGTTAGGTTGGTAGACTTCTCCATAAATGGAAGAGATATGAACCTGCTCACTGATGACCAGATTTCGCCTCTGGTGGTTCATCTTGTAACACCCCAAGATTGCATAGTGTGTTATTTCTTCAAAATAATTCGATAACCTGCACTACACGCAACACCGAGTTCAAGCACACCATGACTTATCAAAAAAGCCGTTCAAAAGAGGCTATGAATAGTATTAACTAAATTTTAAACTTTATATAATCCCTATAATTTTAGAATCCATATTATGAGTTTCTTAGGCATAATGTAAGAACAAATTCATTTTCAGTATTGCACTTTTACCAACTTTAATAGTGAACCCTTTTTAAATCCAATATTTTAAACTTTTATATATTAGATTTGAATAAATAAATTTATTTAGAATGGGGACATAAAAAAAATCTACAATGGAACACCCCATGATTCCATGGTACGCTTCTCTTTGAATAATAATGTAGCATGTGTTGTATGCAACTTCGAGTTCTAACACACACCACAACAAATCAAACTATCTATTATGAAGAGTAATACCTAATTTTTTAAATTTTTTAAATTATATCTCTCAAAATGGACTTCATTTTTGGATTCAGAATATCGAAATTAGCCTAGGGTGAAATTTTGGTACTTTTCAGATAACATTCATATTTTGATGAATAGTGAAAATTACTAAATTTAAATTAAATACAACTTTTTTAGTCAAAATAACTAATATTGAAAAATTATGAATTTGAGTGGTTTTAAATTATATTTATAATATATTTTTACCATTTAATTCAATGTTTGTCATTGGACATATTTTCACAATTAAACCAGACATAAACAAGTGTCAATCTTTTGATAGTTATTATCTCTTAAAAACACGCTTTTTGTTTTAACAACGGGAATTAATTTTAAATTAATTTATGCCACTTCTATGTTTTGAATTTGGAAAATTGGATTCCATATTTGGAATCAGGATGTTCATATTGTGTAAATAGGTAACTTTTATTTTTAGACATTTTGAATAATTACTGCGGTATATATTTTATTTACCATGGTTAAGGGTAAATCCGGTAAATAAGGGTTAAAATATAATATTATAATAATACTAAATTATCCTAAAACGTGTCTTAACCTTATTAGTGGATACATTTCCGACCATGGGAATCTTTGGGTCGATTTTGGGTCCCCATGGTGCCACTTGTAGGTGATAGGGACACTTTATTTTAATTAAGTTAATATATGTACAAAAATGACATAAGCATAGATCTTTTAGAAAAACAATTTTTACATAGGGTTATATTTTTTGGATATTCGACAATAAATATTAATTAGAAATTTAAAAATATTTACTACATAATTATATTTTATTTATAATTTTTAGTAATTAATTAAGTTATTTTATTTATGACACAATGATGATGCAGTAATTACCATAATAGTGAAAAATTAAAATAATTGATATTATAAATACCCAAATAAATATAATTTAAGACTTTTAATGAATTAAACTAATTTTTCTAGAATAATATGACATATTAGGATTGATTTAATTGACCTTGTTAGAAGTAATCATTCTGTTATAAGTTTCACGAAAATCAACTATTGAATAGTGTCAAAATTGACATAAAAGAGTTTTTAAAACAAAGATTATATTATTAATTGATATTAAATTACTAAAAATCTATGGTTCTGCCAAAAGACTTATATCATGATAGGTGTATCATTAATAGACCATTTGGGGGTCACTTGGATGTATATAGTAAGTTTATTAACTATGTAATATAAAAATACAAAGTGACATGGTAAATTTCAAACTAATTAACTAAGAGTTAAAACTAAAAGATAAGGTTAATATAGTTACCCAAACCTGTCTAAATTATATTGGTTGAATGGTTTTCGACGTATCCCAAACCTTAAACTTTGAATAATCAACTTTGGAGCCATTAGAAACCGAATATGAATTTATTATAAATTAATATTTCTAGCTTTTCCAACGGTTCCCCTCACCCCTCTTATAAAAGGGAACTCCTCCTCATTTCTTCACACCGTAAAAGCCTTTTGGTTCGGCCAACCACTGCCCAAATACTCTCTCAACTTACCTCAATACAACCTAGAGGCCTCAGTTTGATCAGAAAGCCAGCCTAAGGAGCCCTTTTGATCAAATCAAAAACAAAGAACCAGAAGAAGAGGTAATGTTTTCACCACCTCTTTTCAAGTTCCTTTCTTCTTCCACTTATTCTTTCTTTGTTATTAACATTCTAAAATAATAACTCCAGTATATTATATATACTGTGATGTTATTATAAATATGGTACAACCATATTCAGTATTCTATCCACCCTTTGAATAACATGTCACCATACGTGCGTACGTACGGCTTACCGTCTCCACGTTGTGGTGTAATTGTTATTCAATAAATTATTATTTGGATGGGTATAATAATGATGTGTAATTCATGTATATAATAAATGTAACATTATGATGATTCTGTATATATGATATACCATCCATTTATATATTATTTTAATATCAAATGATTTATATTGTCACTCGTGCGTACGTACGGGACTATCGACTCCACGAACGCGATGAGATTAATTCTCCATCGTATCCATTCAAGTATAATTATCATTTGATGATTTAAAAATAATGTTTAAGGACTTTATATCATTCTAGATATGAATACGATAAATCCTATCGATGAAAAACATGGCTTACGTAACAAAACATATAAAAGAAAATGAGTAAGTTAACACCTGAAACGACGATAATAATATTATTAACAAAGCAATGTTAAAAGATCATATATGATATCATATTAATATATATGATTCTTGTGTAATTTAATAACAATTATTTCACCATTATACAGGATTTTAACCTACCCTCATCCAAGGAAAAGTACAAGGTAAGGGTTTATTTTGCAATCTCTTCATTATCCGAGTTGTTTATACTCAATTATCTACTGGGATCTCTTTATCATCCACATCCATGTTTCTTAGAAATTTATTTGAAAACATTTTTACTATTTACAATGAATATGGGTTAAATTCCTTTATACCCTTATGTGTTATTAAAGGAATCTTTCCGTCGTTTTCCAAACAAGGCACTTTTTACCTTTCGACAAATTTAAGGTAAGAATGTTTTTTTATCTTATATGGCGGGTGCGGCTATTTACCGCCGTTATAAAATCGTCAAAGCTTACCTTACAAGATTATAAGAATATTTTCCAAGTAAATGTTTTATTTTATAATTATGTGACTTTTAAATGATTTCAAAATAAATATTTTAAGAATTTTTGAAATGTACTCTTTATCAAGATCATAATTTTAAATGTTTTAAAGATTTATCTTTCTAAATATTTTTAATTAATGTCCATGTTTTCAAAATGATTTTAAGGATTTATTTATATGGACATGAAGGTTTTGAAATGATATTTGTTTTCAAAAGTTATCAAAGTGGTATGGGACACATTAATTCAAAAATCTCTTTTAAATTACTTCCTTTATAAATGTGTGACTTTTCAATGATTTTGAGAAAAGAGATATTTCTCTCAAATAGTTTTGATTCCATCTATGTCAACATCCTTTGATGGATTTTAAGATTATTTGAAGTTGATTTATTATGATACAATACTTCTATATTATATTGATGGTTTTGTGATATGTTTGACTATGAATGTGCTATTTTTATACCATTCATGGTTTATGGTGAAAATATTGACATTTTGTATGATAGTTTTAATACGAATGTTTATGTTATGTTTAATCCTTTTTATATGGGAATGAATTGGATTTAATATGTGACGGGTGGAGCCCTCTATTGCTCCTCGATGCATCAATATGTCTCATGAGACAAACTAGTGCCTTGGCACAAGTCCTTGGAAAAATCTTATTTGTAGTCTTGGCATGAGGCCTTGTCTATGTGGTTATGATAGTCTGGCATTATGCATTCCATCATTATGAAAGTCGTTATTGATATTTCATGTGATTATTCTATTAGTATAATATCCATGTGAAAAAGTAAATGGAATTATTTCATTTTACTTTTCCCATACTATGTTAAAGTTCAAGTTTAAAAGGCTTTTGTTTTAGTTACACATTGCCTTAAATTTTTATTATTATTTATGAATGTTTCCACTTTATTGTTATCTTTACTGGGCATTTGAGCTCACCCCTTTTCTATGTTTTATTTTTCCTAGGATGTGAATGTCACGACCCATCCATGGGGCCCGTGTCGTGACTACCCCAAGCCCGCCTTCCATAGGCCAGGGGCTGGAGACTAGCACCAAAGGCGTGAATCCCGACAACTGGGAAGACATTGCCTTTATAAATTTAACAAAACACCACAGAGTACAAGCGGAAGTAAAACACTAAGTACAAAAAAAGTGCTGGAATGTAAATGGGCCAGAATAAAAACCCAAAAGAAAGTACAACTACAACTGAACAAAGTACAATAGAAAAAGACAACAGCTGGAGGGACGGAAGCGGCTCCTGGGTTGTCCTCCTCAGATCCTACCTGAAGGGTAGGTACATATGGAGCAGCTCCGGGATCGTCCGCCACGAATCCTACCTGAAGGGTAGGTACAGATAGCCTCCACAGTGCTCTCGTCCGTCAACCTTCTCCGAGTGTCGTCTCACCGTGAAGTCCACCTCCGGACACTGACTTGTCGTGTAGTCCACCTCCGGGTACCGTCCAGTCCTCAAACACTCGGCCTCCGTCAGCACTGCCTGTCGTCTACAACCAACACAACGAGGTGCGGGCATAGCCCGTGCAGGGGTGAGTATAACGATACACAGTAGGGACCCCGAGACCCTCAAGGTCTCACTAAATCCAACAAGGATAACCACAAAGAAGATCTCAACAGATAACCTATACTTAGGTATATTCCCATACATATACCTAAGTTATCAAGTAACCCATCTCAATCATGAGGAAACACAAAGGTCAAAAAGTCTTAGCTCAAACCAGGATTTTCACTATCGAAACCGTAACTGCTGAAGAGCTCCGTCTCTAGAGTGTACAGTGGTCCTGTCACGACTCTGAGGTACTGCTCACTAACCTAAGACTGCTGAGGTACTCCTCCTGTCGAGTACCGTGGGCCAGCCACCTAAACACAGTAGTGCTTCCCGCCGAGGTCTGTCACCCAAACACAGTAGTGCACACCCCCTAGTAGCCTGCAGAGGTACTCTCCGGACGAGTACCGCGGGTCTGCACTATCACACAGGTAGTGATCCGTCTGCCATGGGTCTGCACCCAAACAAAGTAGTGCTCCGCCCACTGGGCTAGTCGACTCACTCCAAGTTGAGTCGGTCAAGCAGTCGTCAGGTCTCAGTCGGTTACACGGTCTCCGTACTCCGCACGCTCGTCTTTGGGAGGGTCCGCTCCACGAGATGCACGTCGATACTCCAAGTATCTCAAGGTCCCACGAAGAAGTATCTCAAAGGACCACCTCGTCACATGGGTCTCAACGCAACAGACGGCACGTCGATCGGACGCCCGGTCTGTGAGTTATTAGCCTTTTCGTCCCAGGGGCCCGGTTGGATTTCGGGTTCGATCCTACCCGGCCACTACCAACTGTATCAAACACTCAGGCGAAGGATTCCAAAAGTTCTGTATCGTCAACAGGAACTCAACGCAACAGACGGCGCGTCAATCGGACGCCCGGTCTGAGAGTTATTGGCTTTTTCGTCCGAGGGGCCCTGTTGTTTTTTAGGGAAAAACCAACCCAACCGTACTCCACCTGCGCCCAAACCCTGGGCGGAGTGAGCCAAAAGATCTGTCTCACTAATAGGAAACTAACAAAGCTGACGGTACGTCAATCGGACGTCCGTAGCTCAAGATATGAGTGTTTCCGCTCCGAGGGCCCGGTTGGTTTCGTGTACGAACCAACCCGGCCGAACCCAAAGTATTCCGAAACATTGAGTGCGATAAACCGAAACGACCGACTCGCTCCAAGCATTGCGTTGCCGCTGACGGCGAGTCGTTTGGAGGTCCGTAGCTCAAGTTACGGGCGTTTGAACGAAAGTCGTCCGAAGACGGGGGGTCCAGGACCGGGCCGACCCGGCCCGACCCCCCCTGGTTGGCCCGATCCGGGTCGGGTCCGACCCGGTTGGCCCTGCCCGGCCCGGCCAGGGCCGGTCCAGCTCGGCTCGGCCGAGCGGCCGACGAGGGGGAAAGCCGCCGCCACGCGTGACACCACCGCGGCACCCGCGGGGTGTCGGCCAGACAGCCGGACGTGCCGTGGGACATCCCCGCGACACCCGCGGGGTGCCTCCCAGGACACCCGCGGGGTGCCACCCAGGACACCCGCAGGGTGCCGCGGGACAACCCCGCGGCACTCGCGGGGTGTCACCCTGGACACCCGCGGGGTGCCGCGCTGGACACCCGCGGGGTGCCGCGTGACAACCCCGCGGCACCCGCGGGGTGCCGCGTGACAACCCCGCGGCACCCGCGGGGTGCCGCGTGACAACCCCGCGGCACCCGCGGGGTGCCGCGTGACAACCCCGCGGCACCCGCGGGGTGTCGCGCTGGACACCCGCGGGGTGCCGCCGGAGTCGCTCCAGTGGCCCGTTTTTCTTCCCGTCTGCGCCGTTGTTCCTCCCGGGTTCCGTTCTTTACTGCGGGATCATCAAACATCTGTTGCGGCATGTTCTGTCGTTGCCCTTCAAATCCGCACAAGAACGAAGAACGGCAGAGTGTTGTCGGGCCGTGTTCGTTTGGCCCGCACCCTCCGCGTTAGATATAAACAACGGGAGAAATTAAAGTTCAACACATGAACGCATATCCGAAACAATTTTTTAATGAAATAAAATTGTTTCATAAAAACGGGTTCCTTATTTAAACGGAAACAACAATTTTAATAATTTTAAAATTGTTCACAAATCCAGTTCTTTAACTTTTTAAAGAAACAATTACGGGAATATAAAAAGAAAAGGGGGGTAATTCCCAAAATAAATCTCTACCTCGCCGTCGCTTTCGGATGCGAGGTCGTCGCGGAATTGACCATCAGAAAGGAGGTGATCGTCACACCGCGGAAGGGCGTCGCGTAGACGATCTCCGAGGACCAAGAACATACGGATTTAATTAATAATAATTAAATCCATGTTGTTGTTGAAATCCAAAAAGAAAATAAAAAGAAGCGCAACCCCCCTACCTTGGTTGTTGTCGATCGAAGGCTGTCGCGGGTTTGGATCGTCGCGGAAGAAGTGTCGCGAAGGGAGGTCCGTTGGCGTCGCGGAACAAGGATTCGCGTCGTCGATCTCCGCAGGGTTGGCGTTCTTCGCGTTCTTCGCGTTCTTCGCTGAAGAAGAACGCTTTCCTCCAAATCCTCTCTACGCCACAAGTTTCAACCCAAAGTAAAATAAGCTTAAGCCTTATTTTATTTACACAACTAAACATTTGAATTTCAAAAATTAAGAAACGAACCATTAATTTGTAGAATTAATTCAATGAAAGAAACGGCTTATTTAATTTACGAAATAAACCGCCCAATTAAATGGTCTGTTAAGAATTTAAGAAAACGCGTCAGTTGACTTTCATAAAGACGGGTTTTCACGGGTGCATTACTTAGCGAAAAGAAACAGCGGGGCTCGTGCGGGCACCACCTCCCAAATATCCTACTAAGAGGGTAAGATATTTCTGGATAGTACCCTATCCGGTTCAACTCAGTTTAAGCCTCTTTTAAGTGGCTTCAAGTGGCTTCCAAGCGGCTTAAGTGAAATAAAATAAATTTGTCGTAAAATTATTTTATTTCTTAACTTTGAGCTCGAAAATTAAAAACCACACCCGAGAAAATGCAACTCCGGAAGAGGAGTTTCTAAGCAAATACCGGCGCTGCGATTCCATCGGTGCCCTCATAATTGGATTCTGAGCACCAGTTCAAAAGTTAGAAAAACCCGCTCGTCCGTTCACTGAACGTACCCAAGCCAAACTTCAGAAATTGATTCCGGGCACACCGGGCCTCGGAATCAGGCGCCCTCAGAAACTACGTTCTTGTAAAATTCCAAAGAAAATTAAGAAAAAAAAATTCCTTGGAATTTACGGGTCTTTACATTACTCCCACCACAGGGCTTTACGTCCTCGTAAAGCTTCACCACAAACTTAGGGAAACAAAGCGGTACTGAGCACGCATCTGAGCCTCCCGCTCCCATGTGCTCACCTGGAGGTTCCCGTGCTGCCAAAGAAAGTGCACACGAAGAATCGACCATCCTCCTAGGATCCGCTCCTGTCGATCCTCAATCCCCACAGGAACCTCCGTATAAGACACTCATCGCCACCGTCTAGCTCCTCATGGTAGATGATATGCGAAGGGGTCGAGCACGTATCTCCTCAGTTTGGATACGTGGAAAACTTCGTTCACCTAGTGCATCTGAAGTGGATGGGCCAAGTGGTAAACCACCTCGCCTACCCAGCTGAGGACTTAGAATGGTCCGTTGAGCCTCAGAGATAACTTGCCTCCCATTCCACATCTCTGTAAACCTCATCGAGGTGAGACCCGTAAGAAGACGTGGTCGTTATCCTCGAAGTCCAGAGGTCTCCCTTTCTGTTAGAACTGAAACTCAAAACGACTGCTGCTATGAGGGTAAGGTTGACCGACTCAAGAGTGATCGGTCGCACCCTCCTGTGCAAGAGTTACCCTGCACTGCCTGGGGTTTCCTTTTCCGCCGACCAAGGAAAACCCATCCCAACGTTTTCCTAAAACTGTCAATTTGAGTATGAACAGTTATTGCCCATTCCATACTCAAACTAACGTCGTAAGGCCTCGACGCTGCCACCAAGAGATTCCAAACAGAACTCTCGCCTCGAGGGTCTGACCACACCGTCGGCGTAAGTGTGATTATCGAGTCTCCTCCCAAGGTATCTCCAGACGTGAGGGTCAAGTCCACGGCTTACCGGAAACTCTAGGTCTGGAACAAGATTTGTGGAAGCGAGGAATGATTCATATCTACGTCTGTTACTATAGCAGCTATTAGTGGACATAGACTTTCCTTTGAATCATTTCTAGAGCCATTATGTCACACTCCTTGACCGCATGCAGCCACACTCTTCCTCCGCCCTCCAGCTCCCTGAGCCTGGCGGGAATAACTAAGGCGGGTGGTTATAGCATGTTAAGATGTACACCACCTCATGCTGCTCTCCTAGCTTTGCCTCCATGTCTGCCGCTTCGCAGACTCATATCTATTTAATGCTACCTCTTCTTGAAACATTTATCACGCCCGAGTCTCTAAGACTGGCACCGGTTCCTTGTTTCTTACTGCACTGTGCAGTCTTTATCCGCTCCTGGATGAACTGCACCTCCTTTAGTCTCACAAGAGCTGCTATGATTTCTTCTTTGCCGATAAGAGAAATCTGGTCTCATCCCCTGGATGAACCACATTCGTTGCCTAATACAGTCAATCCTGACATAAATGATGCATTCATGCCATGGATGATGTCGTAAGGCCTCGACGCAACTACTAATAGATCCATCTGTCACTCTCGCCTCCAAGGGTCGAGTCACACTGTCGGCATCAGTGTGAGGTCACTGGGTCTCCTCCAGTATGAATTTCGAAAGTGAGGGTCAAGTCAACAGTCTTAACCAGGACCACATAGTAACATCACAAAAGAGGACAGGAAAGAAAACATCACAAGATAAGTGTCTTTATTTTATTGTAGCTCATGGTACAAAGACACAAAAACAACATCAACATGGAACTAGAAGTACAAGAGACGTATCCACTAGTTCCGCTTCTGTCCACATGCTCCAGGAGCTCCACTACCTTGTCCACTACTCTACTTTTGCTCATGCGTTCGTCGCTGCCTCTGCCTCGGTGGCTCCTCAAAAGCCTATGGATCAACTGTACGAGGAGTCGGATAGTCACGTGCCAGGTGCCCCTTTCCACCGCACGAGTAACACAGTCTGCTTCTGGCACGCCTGGCTCTGACCCCACCCCGGGTGCCCCGCACCACCGGTCCTAAAACCCGAGATCGCCCAACTGCTGATTTGGTCCTCCTAGACCTCTGCATCATCTGTCTACTACCCACAAATGACTCGGCTTCTGATCGAAAAACACGCGGCAAAGGCAGCAGCTCCTGAACACGCTCGGGGTGTAGAGCTACTCGCACAAACTCCACCCTGAAGAAGGTATCGAAGTCTTCCCATGTGAATTCCATCCCATCGCAAAACTGGAACAAGTGGCTCCACCACCTTCCTGCTGCTGCCTGAAGAAGGCTGGCAGCAAAGGTCACCATGAAGTCTGATGGCGTCCCCACTAGCCCGAAGACTCCCACCATAGCCTCCAGCCAATCCTCAGCTGCCTGCGGGTCCGTCTCTCCCCCGAACCTAGGTGGCCTCTAGCGCTGGAACTCATGCAGTGCGCTCAAGTAGCGGGCATCGCCTACTGTTGGGGATGGTGGCATCGGTGGCCCAACATATGGTAGTACCGTTGGCGCCTCCACTGGTGCCTCAACTGCAAGAGGGCCCTGTACCGAAGCCTCGTCACTTGACATGCTGTCAGCACGCACATCCCTCTGGGCTCTAGCTGGTCGTCCGAGAAAAGGCATCCTGAAAGAAACAATGTAACACGGTCAAACGATTATACCTAGTGAGCTGACCTAGTTTGAGCTGACATTTAAAATCTTCTGGAAACACACACGCAATCAGTGTTTTTGTGCACAAAGTCGGAAATCAGTTGTCAGGGTCCTGGTGTATGGATACGTCGGCCGCCCGCACCAACACTGGACTCCCTGAACTGAAAACCACACTCGGTACCCTTAACACTATTGCTTCACAGGAAGAAACATCAGAGTTATAAGTTCTGCGGTAGAACCGAACTCCTATGATAACAATTTGTCACGACCCGTCCACGGGGCCCATGCCGTGACTACCCCAAGCCCGCCTTCCATAGGCCTGGGGCTGTCAACTAGCACCAAAGGCGTGAATCCCGATAACTGTGAAGGCATTGCCTTTATAAAAGTATCAAAACACCACAGAGTACAAGCGGAAGTAAAACACTAAGTACAAAAAGAAGTACTGGAATGTAAATGGGCCAGAATACAAACCCAAAAGAAAGTACAACTACAACTGAACAAAGTACAACAGAAAAAAACAACAGATGGAGGGACGAAAGAAGCTCCTGGGTCGTCCTCCTCGGATCCTACCTGAAGGGTAGGTACAGATGGCGCAGCTCCTGGATCGTCCACCACGAATCCTACCTGAAGTGTAGGTACAGATAGCCTCCATAGTGCTCTCGTCCGTCAACCTTCTCCGAGTGTCGTCTCGCCGTGAAGTACACCTCCGGACACTGACTTGTCGTGTAGTCCACCTCCGGGTACCGTCCAGTCCTCGAACACTCGGCCTCCGTCAGCACTGCCTGTCGTCTGCAACCAACACAACGAGGTGCGGGCATAGCCCGTGCAGGGGTGAGTATAACGATACTCAGTAGGGACCCAGAGACCCTCAAGGTCTCACTAAATCCAACAAGGATAACCACAATGAAGATCTCAACAGATAACCTCTAATTAGGTATATTCCGATACATATACCTAAGTTATCAAGTAACCCATCTCAATCATGAGGAAACACAATCGTCAAAAAGTCTTAGCTCAAACCAGGATTTTCACTATCGAAACCGTAACTGCTGAAGAGCTCCGTCTCTAGAGTGTACAGTGGTCCTGTCATGACTCCGAGGTACTGCTCACTAACCTAAGACTGCTGAGGTACTCCTCCTGTCGAGTACCGCGGGCCAGCCACCCAAACACAGTAGTGCTTCCCACCGAGGTATGTTACCCAAACACAGTAGTGCACACCCCCTAGTAGCCTGCAGAGGTACTCTCCGGACGAGTACCACGAGTCTGCACTATCACATAGGTAGTGCTCTGTCCGCCATGGGTCTTCACCCAAACAAAGTAGTGCGCCGTCCACTGGGCTAGTCGACTCACTCCATGTCGAGTCGGTCAAGCAGTCGTCAGGTCTCAGTCGGTTACACGGTCTCCGTACTCCATACGCTCGTCTCTGGGAGGGTCCACTCCACGAGCTGCAAGTCGATACTCCAAGTATCTCAAGGTCCCACGAAGAAGTATCTCAAAGGACCACCTCGTCACAGGGGTCTCAACGCAACAGACGGCGCGTCGATCGGACGCCCGGTCTGTGAGTTATTAGCCTTTTCGTCCCAGGGGCCCGGTTGGATTTCGGGTGCGATCCAACCCGCCCACTACCAACTGTATCCAAAACTCGGGCGAAGGATGCCAAAAGTTCCGTATCGTCAACAGTAACTCAACGCAACAGACGGTGCGTCAATTGGATGCCCGGTCTGAGAGTTATTGGCTTTTTTGTCCGAGGGGCCCGGTTGGTTTTTAAGGCAAAACCAACCCGACCGTACTCTACCTGCGCCCAAACCCCGGGCGGAGTGATCCAAAAGATCCGTCTCATTAAGAGGAAACTAAAAAAGCTGACGGTACGTCAATCGGACGTCCGTAGCTCAAGATATGAGTGTTTCCGCTCCGAGGGCCCGGTTGGTTTCGTGTACGAACCAACCCGGCCGAAACCAAAGTATTCTGAAACATTGAGTGCGATAAACTGAAACGACCGACTCGCTCCAAAGATTGTGTTGCCGCTGACGGCGAGTCGTTTGGAGTTCCGTAGCTCAAGTTACGGGCGTTTGAACGAAAGGCGTCCGAAGACGGGGGGTCCGGGCCCGGCCCGACCCCCCTGGTTGGCCCGAACCGGGTCGGGTCCGACCCGGTTGGCCCGGCCCGGCCCGGCCAGGGCCGGTCCGGCTCGGCTCGGCCGAGCGGCCGAGCGGCCGACGCGGGGGAAAGCCGCCGCCACGCGTGACACCCCCGCGGCACCCGCGGGGTGTCGGCCAGACCGCCGGACGTGCCGTGTGAAATCCCCGCGACACCCGCGGGGTGCCGCCCTGGACACCCGCGGGGTGCCGCGTGACAACCCCGCGGCACCCGCGGGGTGTCGCCCTGGACACCCGCGGGGTGTCGCGCTGGACACCCGCGGGGTGCCGCCGCCTCCGGCCGCCGGCGCCGCCGCGCCGGCGACCCGCGCCGCCACCGGCTTTCACGGGCCGCCGGAGTCGCTCCGGTGGCCAGTTTTCCTTCCCGTCTGCGCCGTTGTTCCTCTCGGGTTCCGTTCTTTGCTGTGGGATCATCAAACATCTGTTGCGGCACGTTCCGTCGTTGCCCGTCAAATCTGCACAAGAACGAAGAACGGCGGAGGGTTGTCGGGCCGTGTTCGTTTGGCCCGCACCCTCCGCGTTAGATATAAACAACAGGAGAAATTAATGTTCAACACATGAACGCATATCCGAAACAATATTTTAATGAAATAAAATTGTTTCATAAAAACGGGTTCCTTATTTGAACGGAAAAAACTATTTTAGTAATTTTAAAATTGTTCACAAATCCAGTTCTTTAACTTTTTAAAGAAACAATTACGAGAATATAAAAAGAAAAGGGGGGTAATTCCCAAAATAATTCCCTACCTCGCCGTCGCTGTCGGATGCGAGGTCGTCGCGGAATTGACCGTCGCGGAAGGAGGTGATCGTCACACCGTGGAAGGGCGTCGCGTCGACGATCTCCAAGGACCAAGAACATACGGATTTAATTAATAATAATTAAATCCATGTTGTTGTTGAAATCCAAAAAGAAAATAAAAATAAGCACAACCCCCCTACCTTGGTTGTTGTCGATCGAAGGCTGTCGCAGGGTTGGGTCGTCACGGAAGAAGCGTCGCGAAGGGAGATCCGTTGGCGTCGCGGTACAAGGCTTCGCGTCGTCGATCTCCGCAGGGTTGGCGTTCTTCGCGTTCTTCGCGTCCTTCGCCGAAGAAGAACGCTTTCCTCCAAATCCTCTCTATGCCACAAGTTTCAACCAAAAATAAAATAAGCTTAAGCCTTATTTTATTTACACAACTAAACATTGGAATTTCAAAAGATAAGAAACGAACCATTAATTCATAGACTTAATTCAACGAAAGAAACAGCTCACTTAATTTACGAAATAAACCGCCCAATTAAATGGTCTGTTAAGAATTTAAGAAAACGCATCAGTTGACATTCATAAAGACGGGTTTTCACGGGTGCGTTAATTAGCGGAAAGAAACAGCGGGGCTCGTGCGGACACCACCTCACAAATATCCTACTAAGAGGGTAAGATATTTCTGGATAGTACCCTATCTGGTTCAACTCAGTTTAAGCCTCTTTTAAGTGGCTTCAAGTGGCTTCCAAGTGGCTTAAGTGAAATAAAATAAAGTTGTCGTAAAATTATTTTATTTCTTAACTTTAAGCCCAAAAATTAAAAACCACACCCGAGAAAACTCAACTCTAGAAGAGGCGTTTCTAAGCAAATAACGGCGCTGCGATTCCATCGGTGCCCTCAGAATTCGATTCCGAGCACCGGTTCAAAAGTTAGAAAAACCCGCTGGTCCGTTCACTGAACGTACCCGAGCCAAACTTCGGAAATTGATTCCGGGCACACCGGGCCTCGGAATCAGGCGCCTTCATGAAACTGCGTTCTTGTAAAATTTCAAAGAAAATTAAGAAAAAAAAATTTCCTTGGAATTTACGGGTCTTTACAGTGAAGAAGTAATTTATGAATGATCTGCAGGGATAGTATGTGGGGATATGAGTGTGGAATATGGAGAAAATATATTGTTGTAGCTTTTCACATATTGATGTAATGTAAAAATTTATGAATATATCTAGTGTTTCCAAGGCAACAAAACCAATCGGTCTTTTGAGATTGGATCTTTCTCATGATCATGCCAATGTTATGTAACGATGCACCGACTCTAGATAACTGGGGTTGGGGCATTACAGTTGGTATCAGAGGATTCTTAGTACAAACCTTGGAAGCTAGATTTAGATAAACTCTGATTAGAGAACTTAGACCTAAGATAATCATTGAGGATTAGTATAGATGAACTTCCTAGAATTTTGGTACTGTAGATATTTTGTGAGTTTTTCGAGCAATACATCCATGTTTGGATACGAGCAGGTAGAGGTGGCTCTGGCACAGATATACCTAGGGGTAAAACCCAAAAATACTTCTTTGAGATAGAATCGAACGAGAACTAGTGCACGACAACGAGTCTTGCTGCACTCTTGGTTACAACACTCCAGGGGATATTCTTAGGATAACTCTCATTTTCTTTACAAATCATTATGAGGGGTTTATGAGTATATATATCCTCATAGAAAACATTTTTATGATTATGGATTATATACATACACTATTTAATTTATGTTATGTGTTTTACAAGTTTGGGATTATGTATTATTATTCATAAACAAATATAGTATATGCCATTGTTTAGAAATGGCACCCAGTAGAAGGAATGAGAACTTCAGCATTGCACATGATCCAAAGAGAAAGAACGATCATATCATTCATGGTCTTAAGCCAGAATTTATAAGAGAAATAGTCTTTCATGTATTATCATCATATGAAGAAATAAAATCATGTGTTGATAAGATAAGTAAAGAGTTTACTGAGTCCTATGGCTTTGATGGGAATCAAGAGAAGAAAAGGATGGAAGAGTGAAATATGGGTAAAGGGAAGAGGGAAAAGAAGAATTTTTCCCATATGTGATAACTGTGTGAAGAAACACCCCGGAACTTGGATGAACGGAATGTGAGTTTATTATAAGTGTGGAGGAAAAGGGCACAAAGTATGTGACTGCAAGGGTAAGAAAATGGTTTCAACTGTACAATGCTTCATTTTCAAGGAGTTTGGACACTATGCAAACCTATGTCCCAATCATCGGACTATGCCGCAAATGATGCTATTGGATAATAATCAAGTTATGATACTACCACAGATGAAAAGGAATGATTAGAGTTCTTATGTTGATTATGTCATTTGTGTGTTGTATCAACAATGTAATTGTTATAATAATTATGGAGTATATAAGGATTGTACTGCAGTACTATTTTATTAAGGACATGAGATTGTGTGGAACAAAGAAAAGTGACTCATTAGAAGGATAAATTTTTGGAAAATATATGGTTGAGAGAATGATAAACCATAATATAGTTCTGATATCGAGGTAGTGATTTTGGAATAATACATTATTGATTTGGATAAATTATATTGCATATTCTTGACTACCTTGAAACAGATTAATGATTTGTATATTCCATCATTATTGGAGTTTGAAACATTTTTGGATTGAAGGAGTATATCTATTATTCTTTAAGGAATAAGGGATCATGAATGTAATCAATAAGGTTTTATGGTAATTCAGGATGTTGTAGTGTTTTAAAAGAATACACGATGAAGGTGATCACATGTTATTACGCGGAAAAAAAGGATCTTCATTGTGTTTACCTTCCTTATAAATTTTGGAGTGAAGTATTTTGGATAGTTCTAGTTTGGATTATTTTGGATTGCCAAAAAAGGACAACCCTGAGGTCGGGCGGCAACCCGTTGCGTCCGGCAAGGCTGCGAGACTTAAACCCACAACCGAAGGGTGACAAGGGTGTATCACCAACCACTGACCCACGTGATGTCCTGGTTTGAATAATGTCTTTTTTTTAATTGTTCTTATAAATGAATTATAAATTCATTTTTGTAACCCTATACGAATAAGATAAATAGAATATTATTTTTAAGTTCTATTATGTTTTAGAGTGAAAGATGAGTTTGTGGTAGAAATTAGTTAAAGGATGGAACTCTACTTGTCAAGAATATATTTTTTCTTCTTCTCTTATTCTATGAAGAAATTAATTTTTATACTTTATTTAAGGAATCCTAAAACCAAAAATGTGTTATCCTAATACCCTAGGTTTTTTTGAACTGATGGTATTTCAAATCATCATAGATTGATGAATTTAAGGACCTCAATTTTAAACTTGATTGTGATTGATGACCTCAATCACTACCTATAAATATTTACATTTTTCCTCCAATTATATGTCTTTAATTTCCACCAATGTTCTCCTAATCGAGATCATAATTTGGTGGTGAACCTTTCAGTTCTCTTTTCCTCATATTAAGACTAAATTTTAGTAACCCAATCTCCGATGTGGGTTTTCCCACAAAGATATTTTCTATTTTAAAACTTTTATTTTCAAAGAACAATTTCAAATTTCGATGACTCAATTTATTGAAGGAGGGGAGAATGTAACACCCCAAGATTTCATAGTGTGTTATTTCATCAAAATAATTCAATAACCTGCACTACACGCAACACCGAGTTCAAGCGCACCGTGACTTACCAAACAAGCTGTTCAAAAGAGGTTATGAATAGTATTAACTAAATTTTAAACTGTATATAATACCTCTAATTTTAGAATCCATATTATGAGTTTCGTAGACATAATGTAAGAACAAATTCATTTTCAGTATTGCACTTTTACCAACTTTAATAGTGAACCCTTTTTAAATCCAATATTTTAATCTTTTATATATTCGATTTTACTAAATAAATTTATTTAGAATGGGGAAATAAAACAAATCTACAATGTAACACCCCAAGCTTCCACGGTACGTTTCTCTTTGAATAATACAGTAGCATGTGTTGTACACAACTTTGAGTTCTAACACACACCACAACCAATCAAACTAGCTGTTATGAATAGTAATAACTAATTTTTAAAATTTTATAAATTAAATCTCTCAAAATGGACATTATTTTTGGATTCGGAATATCAAAATTAGCCTAGGGTGAAATTTTTGTACTTTTCAGATAACTTTCATATTTTGATGAATACTGAAAATTACTAAATTTTAATTAAAAACAACTTTTTTAATCAAACTAATTAATATTGATAAATTATGAATTTGAGTGGTTTTAAATTATATTTAGAATATATTTTTACCATTTAATTCAATTTTTGTCATTGGACATAATTTCACAATTAAACCAGACATAATCAAGTGTCAATCTTTTGATAGTTATTATCTCTTAAAAACACGCTTTTTGTTTTAACAACGGGAATTAATTTTAAATTAATTTCTAACACTTCTGTATTTTGAATTTGGAAAAATGGATTCCATATTTGGAATCTGGATGTTCATATTTTGTAAATAGGTAACTTTTATTTTTAGACATTTTGAATAATTATTGCGGTAAATATTTTATTTACCATGGTTAAGGGTAAATCCAGTAAATAAGGGTTAAAATATAATATTATAATAATAATAATTACCCTAAAACATGTCCTAACATTATTGGTGGATACATGTCCTACAATGGGAATCTTTGGGTTGATTTTGGGACCCCATGGTGCCACTTGTAGGTGATAGGGACACTTTATTTTAATTAAGTTAAAATAAGTACAAAAATGACATAAGAATAGATCTTTTAGAAAAAAATTATTACATAGGGTTATATATGTTGGATTTTCAACAATAAATATTCATTAGAAATTTAAAAATATTTACTACATAATAATATTTTATTTATAATTTTTAGACATTATATAAGTTAATTTATTTATGACACAATGATGATGCAGTAATTACCATAATAGTGAAAAATAAAAATAATTGATATTATAAATACCCAAATAAATATAATTTAATACTTTTAATGAATTAAACTAATTTTCTAGGATAATATTACATATTATGATTGATTTAATTGACCTTTTTCTAATTAATCATTCTGTTATAAGTTTCACGAAAATCAACTATTGAATAGTGTCAAAATTGACATAAAAGAGTTTTTAAAACAAATATTATATTATTAATTGATATTAAATTCCTAAAAATCTATGGTTCGGCCAAAAGACTTATATCATTATAGGTGTGTCATTAATGGACCATTTTGGGGTCTCTTGGATGTATATAGTATGTTTATTAACTATATAATATAAAAATACAAAGTGACATGATAAATGTCAAACTAATTATCTAAGAGTTAAAACTAAAAGATAAGGTTAATATAGTGACCCAAACCTATCTAAATTCTATTGGTTGAATGTTTTTCGACCTATCCCCACATTAACCTTTGAATAATCAACTTTTGAGCCATTAGAAAACGAATATGAATTTATTATAAATTAATATTTCTAACTTTTCCAAAGGTGCCCCTCACCCCTCTTATAAAAGGGCACTCCTCCTCATTTATTCACACCTTAAATGCCTTTTTGTTCGTCCAACCCCTGCCCAAATACTCTCTCAACTTTCCTCACTACAACCTAGAGTCCTTATTTTGATCAGAAAGCCAACCTATGGAGCCCTTTTGATCAAATCAAAAGGAAGAACCCGAAGAAGAGGTAATGTTTTCACCACCCCTTTTCAAGTTCCTTTCTTCTTCCACATCTTTTTTCTTTGTTATTACCATTCTAAAATAATAACTCCAGTATCTTATATATACTGTGATGTTATTATAAATATGGTACAACCATATTCAATATTCTATCCACCCTTTGAATAACATGTCACCATATGTGCGTACGTATGGCTTACTGTCTCCACCTCGTGGTGTCATTGTTATTCAATAAATTATTATTTGGATGGGTATAATAATGAAGTGTAATTCATGTAAATAATAAATTTAACATGATTATTATTCTGTATATATGATATAACATCCATTTATATATTATTTTAATATCAAAATAATGATATTGTCGCTCGTGCGTACGTACGGGACTACCGTCTCCACGAACGCGATGAGATTCATTCTCCATCGTATCCATTAAAATATAATTATCATTTGATGATTTAAAAATAATGTTTAAGGACTTGATATCATTCTAGATATGAATAAGATAAAACCTATCCATGACAAATATGGATTACGTAACAAAACATATAAAAAAGGAGTAATTTAACACCCGAAACGACGATAATACTATGATATTATTAACAAAGCAATGTTAAAAGATCATATATGATATCATATTAATATATATGATACTTGTATAATTTAATAACAATTTTTTCACCTTTACAGGATGTTAACCTACCCTCAACCATGTAAAAGTAAAAGTTAAGGGTTTATTTCGCAATCTCTTCATTATCTGAGGTTGTTTATACACAATTATCTACTGGTATCTCTTTATCGTCCACATCCATGTTTCTTCGAAATGTATTTCATATTTTTTTTACTATTTACAAAGAATATGGGTTAAATTAATTTATACCCTTATGTGTTTTTAAAGGAATCTTTCCGTCGTTTTCCAAACAAGGCACTTTTTACCTTTCGACAAATTTAAGGTAAGAATGTGTTTTTTTAACTTATACGGTGGGTGAGGCTATTTACCGCCGTTATAAAATCATCAAAGATTCCCTTACAAGATTATAAGAATATTTTCAATGTAAATGTTTAGTTTTATAGTAATGTGACTTTTAAATGATTTCAAAATGAATATTTTAATAATTTTTGAAAGGTACTCTTTATCAAGATCATAAATTTAAATGTATTAAAGATTTATCTTTCAAAATATTTTTAATTAATGTCCATGTTTTCAAAATGATTTTAAGGATTTATTTATATAGACATGAAGGTATTGAAATGATATTTCTTTTCAAAAGTTTCAAAGTGGTATGGGACACTTTGATTCAAAAATCTATTTTAAATTACATCTTTTATAAATGTGTGACTTTTATATGATTTTGAGAAAAGAGATATTTCTCTCAAATAGTTTTGATTTCATCTATGTCAACATTCTTTGATGGATTTTATAATTATTTGAAGTTGATTTAGTATTATACAAAACTTCTATATTATATTTATGGTTTTTTGATATGTTTGACTGTGAATGTGCTTTTTTTATGCCATTCATGGTTTATGGTGAAAATATTGACATTTCGTATGCTAGATTTAATACGAATGATTATGTTATGTTTAAACCTTTTCATATCGGATTGCATTGGACTTAATATGTGACGGGTGGAGCCCGCTATAGCTCCTCGATTCATCGGTAGGTCTCATGAGACAAACTAGTGTCTTGGCACAAGGCCTTGGCAAAATCTAATTTGTAGTCTTGGCATGAGGCCTTGGCTATCTGGTTATGATAGTCTGGCATTATGCATTCAATCATTATGAAAGTGGTTATTGATATTGAATGTGATTATTCGATTAGTAGAATATCCATGTGAATAAGTAAATGGAATTATTTCATTTTAATTTTTCCATACTATGTTGAAGTTCAAGATTAAAAGGCTTTTGTTTTAGTTATACATTGCTTTAAATTTTTATTCTTATTTATAATAGTTTCGGCTTTATTATTATCCTTACTGGGCATTTGATCTCACCCCTTTTCTATGTTTTATTTTTCCTAGGATTTGAAGAAGTAATTTATGAATGACCTGCTGGGATAGTATGTGGGGATATGAGTGTGGAATATGGAGACAATATATTGTTGTTTCTTTTCACTTATTGATGTAATGTAAAAATTTATGAATATATCTAGTGTTTCCAAGGCTACTAAACCAATCGGTCTTTCGAGATTTGATATTTCTCGTGATCATGCCAATGTTTTGTAATAATGCACCGACACTAGGTAACTGGGGTCGGGGAATTACACATCTTGCCTGCCCGGGTTCCAGGAACCTATGCCAAATTCCTGGAGAGGATACCCTCATCAGGTTGAGGGCGGACTGTCGCATGAGTTTGGCGGTGATTGTTGATGGGAGCCCCCGGAAAGGACTCATGTCTCCTTGACATAAGTCCATCAATAACCTTCTCATTCACGTCCCCATAATATTGGAGGGACTGGTGATTGCATTCCGGGGATAACGACACGAAACGGTTGGAGACGGTGGTTGGCACCACCTGCTTCTTGATCGATTGTCGTCGTTTTCCAGACATACCGGGTGAATAATTGACTTGTATGGCTTTCTGATTGTCCTCCAGAGTCGGAATAGTTCTGTTTGATGGTATTCCTTAACCATCGCATTTGATAACCAGTGTTGAAGATGCTGATTAGGTGATTTCATCCACAGATCGGACGACGATCCAGCAGAAGTAGCAGCAGGGGCATTCACAACAGAGGCATTCACAGGTGTGAAATTAAGATAAACCATTTCTATATTTCATAAGTTATTGGAATTGAGTGCATGTTTTATATAATATACATAATCAATATAAGTTCGACCACTACATCTTTTGGATGAGAACATATTTTATTGATTGTTTTTTTGGCCCTCTCATTGAGTTTCAATAGGGGCCTAACAAATAAGTAAAAATTATTTTAACATGGTTATCGATTCACGTCTGGTTCACCATTTTTTTTCCATTAAAATTGGGGATCACCTAATTTATTAAAGCTTCAAACATTCCAATCAGTTTCTAACGGGGTTTTTTGTATAACAAGAAACATCCAATGATTCTATATCCATTTGGACCTAATTTCCAAATATAGGTGCTCATTAGTTGTAAACTAATGAGTCTTATGAATTTTCATTGGTTGATAGGATGGGAGTTTGGACTCATCACACCTTTTTGGGGGGAATTATTGTCTACTCTGGGACACTCATTATAGATTTTGTTATGTTCATGAATCCTTATTAAATTACCAAGTATGAAAATGAGATTTCCTTTAGATCTAACAATCAATGATTGATATGAATGAGATTTAGAGAATATTTTTTTATGTATTCAAGGTTCTTCATCGATAGAGAATATTCTATATTTGTTAGAGATTATTATTCAATGGTATCCTTCTACACATTATATAGAAATCTCTTGGTCATTATGATAACCATACTGGTTTTAAAGGCACTCAGCGGGTCACATGAAGTTTATTTTCAAACAAAAGGACATGGATTATTTCAGAGTTGGGATCGTACCCGCTGATGGGCTACCTACGTATCCTTTTTTAGAAAAGGAATCAGAACCCACACAATTTGAGTAATGAATTATGTGGTTAATGTATGATTGATGGTTCAAAGAATGGTGTCATAATTACTTTTACGCTCTAAGATCTAATTAGTCATGCTCAGTGTGAGAAACAATAGGTATTGGTAAAACCTGAAAATTGTTCCAGGAATGATGAAATCATAAGAAATGATGTGGGGATTATGTATGTAATATTTCCCAAGATAGATGAGGATTGGGATTTACATTAGAGAAAAAAACCCTGGGAATAAGGTCTATAAAGGTATATGTGCTTTATGGAGAATTGGATACTTAACATAGGACTTAATCCTGAGACGGATGCCCAAATTAGAGGGGACTTATGATTTGGTTTTATTCATTAGAAGGAAGTCCAAATCAAAATTAAATTAAGACTGGTTAAGTGGAATTATGACTGGGGATTACTCCTAAGGAGGATGCCCATAATTTGCGATCCTGGGGTTTACTCCTAAGGAGGATACCTAAAATTTTGGAACCTGGGGAATACTCCTAATGAGGATGCTGTTAATTTGGGAACTTATGCCTTTGGATTATTCCTGAAAATGAGGCCTTGGTTAAGGAGACTTAAAACTTGGGGATTACTCTTGAGAAGGAGACCCAGATCAAAAGAAATTAATACTGGGGCTTACTCTTGAGAATGAGGCCCAGGGAATCGGGAACATGGGGCTTACTCCTAAGGAGGATGCCCATATTTTGGAATTTGAGACTGGGGATTACTCCTAAGAAGGAGAACCATGTTAAGGGACTTGAGAACTGAGGCATATTCCTGAGAAGGAGGCTAATGTTAATGGGAATTTTCACTCGGGCTTACCCCTAAGGAGCATGCCTAGTTTACGAGAATTTGGAACATGGAGACTGGGGATTACTCCTGAAAAGGAGGCCCTGGTTTGGGGGCTTGGGGCATACTCCTAAAGAGGATTCCCTGGTTAAGAGAACTTGGATTGGGGATTGCCCCTGAAAAGCAGGCCCATGTTAATGATCTTATCATCTTAAAGGATGAGGTTGAGTGAAAGAAATATCAAACCTTAGTGACATGAAGACATATAAATCACTAGGCTTTTAGAGATGTTCAACATAATTCCTTTCAGATAAGGAATCCAATCATGGAATCTTGCCATAAATGGATTTTAAGAGTGACTTGAAGACTAAATCTTGAAGAGGAAGGGTGGATTTGAAGAAAAAAAGTGAATAAGAAGGTGGGGCACCCAAAAAGAGAAGGGCGCACAAGTCCTGCGTGGGCGTGCAGGTCCTGGTAGCGCATGTATACCTATGCGACACATGGGTACCTACGTGATGGTCAACCCGTGGGGTAGTACATGGTCGAGGCTTGGCCCAAGCCCTTAGTATTATCCCTAGGGGATTCCAAAAGAGTGGCGTGCATGTTATGGTGAAGGGATAAGGTGGTGCATTGTTGTTTCAATTTCCCTTAAGGGTTAAACACCTAGTGGAACAGGTGCTTGTGAATTTCAACACTTAAGCCATGTTCCCCCTCTTTAGAGCTTCCATTATAGGTAAGAAATTACCTTAGAAGTGTTCGGAAGACTTCCAGAAGAGACTAGGGTGACATGAGATTAAATATGGATTTTGGAATTTTTTTCGTCTCTGAAATGCGGGGCCCACAAGGGGTATTTATAGGCTATTGAAGAGCCTGAGTGAAAATCAAATAAGACGCGGAAGTCACCTGTATGGCCAATATGTGGTGCACAGGTATACGTGTGCGACCATGATAAAACTTGCGCAGACCAAGTGAAAACAAATCCTCTTTAATACCTTTGCCAATTTTTTATGTTTCTTCAAAGTATACCTCAATTTGTGTAAATGTATATTCCCTTTTCATTCGTTAGAGTCTGTGATGAAAAGGAGCGTCAATAGACTCCCAAAAAACAGAAAAACCTACCCCTCCTCCCCCACTATCAGACAGAGGGTACCAAACCATTGCCACATGATTTGACCAACTATGAACCCAAAATGTTTACCACTTTAAATATGGGTATTTCACATTCCACTCATTGAAATTATAATATTTTAAATATATTTCTACCTCATTTCTATCTCTTGAAGAAATGGCTATGAAACAAAATATATCCCAATTATAAGTATCATTCCCTTACAATTCGTTGGAACATAAATTGTATTAGTATGCGAATCAATTTTCTTGGTGAATTTCTAATTCCTTTTTATTATATTTTCTATAAAATTCATGTCTAGAATTTTAATCTCCTTTAAAATATAGAAAAACTATTTTCTGGTGGTTTCATTCATTGTTATTTGTTTAGTATTTTTGATTGAATCAAGGTTCATGTTTGAGCAATAATTAATCTATGACCTTGAGGTTGGCGGCCCATAATCTATTTCCAATAGTAGTTATGGTTCCCAAAATGTATATGGTTATATCATTTCTATTTCATGAAGAAAAATAATTAGGTTTATTAATAAAATAAAATTAGGACCTAATTTGATTTATGATACCCTTCATTGTAACAGCCCATGATTTTATAGTGTGTTATTTTTTCAAAATAATTCAATAACTTGCATTACACGCAACACCGAGTTAAAGCACATCATGACTTACCAAACTAGCTGTTATGAATAGTAATACCTACTTTTTGAAATTTGTTAAATTCTATCTCTCAAAATGGACTTCATTTTTGTATTTGGAATATCAAAATTATCCTAGGGTGAAATTTTGGTACTTTTCGGATAACTTTAATATTTTGATGAATAGTGAAAATTACTAAATTTTAATTAAAAACAACTTTTTTAATAAAAATAATTAATAGTGATAAATTATGTATTTGATTGGTTTTAAAGTATAATTATAATATATTTTTACCATTTTATCCAATGGTGTTCATTATAATTAATTTCACTTTGAAATTCGACCTAAACAATTGTCAATCTTTTGATATATATTGTTTCTTAAAAACACGTTATTTGTTGTGACAGCGGGAATTAATTATAAAATTAATTAATGGAACTTATATGTTTATAATTTTTTAAAATTGATATCATTTTTGAATTCATAATATCAATTATAGATTAGGGTGAAATTTTGGCGTTGTTCTGAAAAACTTCAATTTTTTATGAATAGTGAAACTACTAAGTGGTAGTTAAAAAAACTGAAGTTTTCATAAAACTTAATTTTACCGCTTCTGTGAATGAAATTTCGAAAATCTGAGAGACATGGTTAATATCAAGAAGTAAACTGTGGTTCATCGAGATGAAAATAATTTTTGGTGAATAGTAACTTTTTACTTTAATTACCACGGTTAAAAGTAAATAGGGTAATTAAGGGTAGAGATGATATTAATATTACCCTAACACATGTCCTAATTCTATTGGACAAGTGTATCTCGACCAAAAACAACCTTAGGAATAAAATATAATCATTTAGGTCCACTTTGATTAGATTAGGACAATGATTATTATTTAATTCAAAGAAGAGTTAAAATAGTTAAAATCAAAGTTTATTTACTAAAACATTTTTAATATAGGGTTATAAATAAGATACATTCAATTGTTAATATTCATTAGAAAGATAATATGCTTTCATAAATAATGATATTTTATTTATAATTTTTAGACATTAAATAAGTTATGTTATATATGACACAATGATGATGCAGTAATTACCATAATATTGAAAAATTAAAATAATTGATATTATAAATACCCAAATAAAGATAATTTGAGACTTTTAATGAATAACAGTAATTTTATAGGATAATATGACATATTAGGATTGATTGAATTGACTTTTTTTCTATGTAATCATTCTGTTATGAGTTTCAAAAAAATCAACTATTGAATAGTGTCAAAATTGACCTAAAAGAGTTTTTAAAACAAATATTATATTATTAATTGATATTAAATTCCTAAAAATCTAAGGTTAGGCCAAGAGACTTATATCACGATAGGTGTATCATTAATGGATCACTTGGGGGTCTCTTGGATGTATATAGTATGTTTATTAACTATATAATATAAAAATACAAAGTGACATAGTAAATGTCAAACTAATTAACTAAGAGTTAAAACTAAAAGATAAGGTTAATATAGTAACCCAAACCTGTCTAAATTATATTGGTTGAATGGTTTTCGACCTATCCCAACTTTAAACATTGAATAATCAACATTTTATCCATTAGAAACAGAATATGAATTTATTATAAATTAATATTTCAAGCATTTCCAAAGGTTCCCCTCACCCCTCTTATAAAAGGGAACTTCTCCTTCTCATTACTTCACACATTCAAAGCATTTTGGTTCGGCCAAACTGTACACAAATACTCTTCAAAATTATCTCACTACAACCTAGAGGTCTTATATTGATCCCAAAGACAACCTAACTAGGCCTTTTGATCAAATCAAAAGGAAGAACCTGAAGAAGAGGTAATGATTTCACCACCCTTTTCATGTTCTTTTCTTCTTCCACTTCTTCATTCTTTGTTGGTACCATTCTAAAATAATAACTCCAGTATATTATATATACTGTGATGTTATTATAATTATGGTACAACCATATTCAATATTCTATCCACCCTTTGAATAACATTTCACCATACGTGTGTACGTACGGCTTACCGTCTCCACGTCGTGGTGTAATTGTTATTCAATATATTATTATTTGAATGGGTATAATAATGATTTGTAATTCATGTAAATAATAAATATAAAATGATAATGATTCTGTATATATGATATACCATCCAATTATATATTATTTAAATATCAAAAGAATGATATTTTCGCTCGTGCGTACGTACGGACTACCGTCTCCACGAACGCGATGAGATTCATTCTCCATCATATCCATTCAAGTATAATTATCATTTGATGATTTAAAAATAATGTTTAAGGACTTGATATCATTCTGGATATTAAAAAGATACAACCTAACCATTACAAACATGGATTACGTAACTAAACATATAAAATAAAATGAGTAAGTTAACACCCGAAACGTCGATAATACTAAGATATTATTAACGAAGAAATGTTAAAAGATCATATATGATATCATATTAATATATATGATTATTGTATAATTTAATAACAATTATTTCACCATTATACAGGAGGTTAGCCTACCCTCAACCAAGTAAAAGTACAAGGTAAGGGTTTATTTCACAATCTCTTCATTATCCGGGATTGTTTATACGAAATTATCTACTGGGATCTCTTTATCATCCACATCCATGTTTTTTCAAAATGAATTTCAAATTTTTTTTTACAATTTACAAAGAATATGGGTTAAAGTCATTTATACCCTTATGGGTTTTTAAAGGAATCTTTCCGTCATTTTCCAAACAAGGCACCTTTTACCTTTCGACAAATTTAAGGTAAGAATGTTTTTTTAACTTATACGGCGGGTGCAGATATTTACCGCCATTATAAAATCGTCAAAGTTTCCCTTATAAAATTATATGAATATGTTTTTAAATTTAAATGTTTTATTTTATAATTATGTGACTTTTAAATTATTTCAAAATGAATATTTTATGAATTTTTGAAAGGTACTATTTATCAAGATCATAATTTTAAATTTTTTAAAGATTTATATTTCTAAATATTTTTAATTAATGTCCATGTTTTCAAAATGATTTTATGGATTTATTTATATGGATATGATGGTTTTGAAATGACATTTCTTTTCAAAATTTTCATAGTGGTATGGGACACATTGATTCAAAAATCTATTTTAAATTACTTCCGTTATAAATGTGTGACTTTTCAATGATTTCGAGAAAAGAGATATTTCTCTCAAATAGTTTTGATTTCATCTATGTCAACATCCTTTGATGTATTTTATGCTTATTTGAAGTTGATTTATTATGAAACAAAACTTTTATATTATATTGAAGGTTTTGTGATACGTTTGACTGTGGATGTGCTATTTTTATACCATTCATGGTTTATGGTGAAAATATTGACATTTCGTATGCTAGTTTTAATACGAATGTTTATGTTATGTTTAAACCATTTCATATGGGAATGCATTGGACTTAATATGTGACGAGCATAGCCTGCTATAGCTCCTCGATGCATCGTTGGGTCTCATGAGACAAACTATTTTCTTGGCACAAGGCCTTGTAAAAATCTTATTTGTAGTCTTGGCACGAGGCCTTGGCTATGTGGTTATGATAGTCTGGAATTATGCATTCCATCATTATGAAAGTGGTTGTTGATATTTCATGTGATTATTCGATTAGAAGAATATCCATGTGAATAAGTAAATGGCATTATTTCATTTTATTTTTGCCATACTATGTTGACGTTCAAGTTTAAAAGGCTTTTGTTTTAGTTATACATTTCCTTAAATGTTTATTCATATTTATGAAAGTTTCCGCTATATTGTTATCCTTACTGGGTATTTGAGCTCACCCCTTTTTATATGTTTTATTTTTCCCAGAATGTGAAGAAGTAATTTATAAATGACCTATAGGGATATTATGAGGGGATAATAGTGTGGACTATGGAGACAATATGTTGTTGTAGTAGTTTTTCACCTTATGATGTAATGTAAAACGTTATGAATATATCTAGTGTTTCCAAAGCTACTAAACCAATCGGTCTTTCGAGATTTGATCTTTCTTGTGATCATGCCAATGTTATGAAGTAATGCACCGACTCTGGGTCATTGGGGTCGGGGCGTTATAGTTGGTATCAGAGAAAGTTTAATACAAACCTTGGAAACTAGATTTAGATAAACTCTGATTAGAGCACACAGATTTAAGATGGACCTTGAAGATTAGTATAGAATAACTTCCTAGAATTTTGGTATTGTATATATTTTGTGAGTTTTCCGAGAAATACATCCCTGTCTGGATACGATCAGGTAGAGGCGGCTCTGGAACATATGTACATAGGGGTAAAACCCGAAAACACCGCTTTGAGCTGGACTCGAATGAGAATTGGTGCACAACAACGGGTCTTGCTGCACTCTTGGTCACGAAACTCCTGGGGGATATGCTTAGGATAATTATCATTTTCATTACAAACCACTATGAAGGGTTTATGAGTATATACTCCATCAAAGGAGACATTTTTATGATTATGGATTATATACATTAACAATTTAATTTATGTTATGTGTTTTACAAGTTTGGGATTGGGTATTATTATTCATAAACTAATCTAGTGTATGCCATTGTTTAGAAATGACGCCCAGTAGAAGGAATGAGAACTCCAGCAATGCACATGATCCAAAGAGAAAGAAGGATCAAATATTTCATGTTCTTAAGCCAAAATTTATAAGAGAAATAGTTTCCCATGTATTATCATCATATGAAGAAATAATATCATGTGTTGATAAGAGAAGTAAAGAGTTTACTGAGTCCTATGGATTTGAAGAGAAGAAAGAGAAGAAAAGGTTGGATGAGAGAAAGATGGATAAAGGGAAGAGGGAAAAGAATAATTTTCCAATATGTTATAACTGTGGGAAGAAACACCCTGGAACTTTCCTGAAAGGAATGGTAGTTTGTTATAAGTGTGGAGGAAAAGGGCACAATGTATGTGACTGCAAGGGTAAGAAAATGGTTTCAAATGTACAATGATTCATTTGCAAGGAGTTTGGACACTACGGGAACCTATGTCTCAATCATCATACTATGCCGCAAATGATGCTATTTGATAATAATCAAGTTATGATACTACCACAGATGAAGAGGAATGATTAGAGTTCTTATGTTGATTATGTCAATTGAGTGTTGTATCAACAATGTACTTGTTATAATAATTATGGAGTATATAAGGATTGTACTGCAGTACTATTTCATTAAGGACTTGAGATTGTCTAGAACAATGAAATGTGACTCAATAGCAGGATAAATTTTTGGAAAATATATGGTTGAGAGAATGATAAACCATAATATAGTTCTGATACCGAGGATGTGATTTTGGAATAATACATGATTGATTGGGATATATTATATTGGATATTCTTGACTACCTTGAAACTGATTAATGATTTGTATATTCCATCATTGTTGTTGTTTAAAACATTTTTGGATTGAAGGAGTATATCTATTATTCTTTAAGGAATAAGGGATCATGAATATAATCAATAAGGTTTTATGGTAATTCAGGATGTTGTAGTGTTTTAGAAGAATTCATGATGAAGGTGTTCGCATGTTATTACACAGAAAAAGGGATCTTTATTGTGTTTACCTTCCTTATAAATTTTGGACTGAAGTATTTTGGATAGTTCTAGTTTGGATTATTTTTGATTTCCATTAAAGGACAACCTGGAGGTCGGGCGACAACCCGTCACATCCGGCAATGCCGTGAGACTTGAACCCACAACCGAAAGGCGACAAAGGTGTATCACCTACCACTGACCCACGTGATGTCCTAGATTGAATAATGTCATTTTCATAATGGTTCTTATAGATGAATTATAAATTCATTTTTAACCCTATATGAATAGGATAAATAGAATATTATTTTTAAGTTCTATTATCTTTTAGAGTGAAAGATGAGTCTGTGGTAGAAATTAGATAAAGGATGGAACTCTACTTGTCAAGAATATATTTTTTCTTCCTTCTTATTCTATGAAGAAATTAATTCTTATACTTTATTTAAGGAATCCTAAAACCAAAAATGTGTTATCCTAATACCCAATGTTTTGTTGAACCGTTGGTATTTCAAATCATCATAGATTGATGAATTAAAGGACCTCAATTTTAAACGTGTTTGTGATTGATGACCTCAATCACTACCTATAAATATTTATGTTTTCCCTCTAATTATATGTCTCTAATTTCCAACAATGTTATCATAATCGAGATCATAATTTGGTGGTGACCCTTTCATTTCTGTTTTCCTCATATTAAGACTAAATTTTAGTAACCCAATTTCCGATGTGGGTTTTCCCACAATGATATTTTTTACCTTTTATTTTCTAATAACAATTTAAAATTGCGAGGACTCAATTTATTGAAGGAGGGGAGAATGTAACATCCCATGATTTTATAGTGGGTTATTTCTTCAAAATAATTCAATAACTTGCACTACACGCAACACTGAGTTAAAGCGCACCATGACTTACCAAACTAGCCATTATAAATAGTAATACCTACTTTTTGAAATTTTATAATTTCTATCTCTCAAAATGGACTTCATTTTTGGATTCGGAATATCAAAATTATCCTAGGGTGATATTTTGGTACTTTTCGGATAACTTTAATATTTTGATGAATAATGAAAATTACTAAATTTTAATTAAAGACAACTTTTTTAATAAAAATAATTAATAGTGATAAAGTATGAATTTGAGTGGTTTTAAAGTATACTTATAATTTATTTTTACCATTTTATCCAATGGTGTTCATTAGAATTAATTTCACTTTGAAATTGGACCTAAACAATTGTCAATATTTTGATATATATTGTTTCTTAAAAACACGCTAGTTGTTGTGACAGCGTGAATTAATTATAAAATTAATTAATGCAACATATATGTTTGAAATTTTTTAAAATAGGCATCATTTTTGAATTCGGAATATCAATTATAGATTAAGGAGAAATTTTGGCATTGTTCTGAAAAACTTCAATTTTTGATGAATAGTGAAACAACTAAGTGGTAGTTAAAAAAACTGAGCTTTTCATAAAACGTAATTTTACCGCTTCTGTGAATGGAATTTCGAATATCCGAGAGACATGGTTAATATCAAAAAGTAAAATGTGGTTCAATGAGATGAAAACAATTTTTGATGAATAGTAACTTTTTACTTTTATTTACCACAGTTAAAAGTAAATAGGGTAATTAAGGGTAGAAATGATATTAATATTAACCTAACATAGGTCCTAATTCTATTGGAAAAGTCTATATCGACCAAAAACAACCTTAGGAATAAAATATTATCATTTAGGTCCACTTGGAATAGATTAGGACATTTATTATTATTTAATTCAAAGAAGAGTTAAAAGAGTTAAAATCAAAGGTTATTTACTAAAACATTTTTAATATAGGGTTATACATAAGATAAATTATATTGTAAATATTCATTAGAAAGATAATACGACTTCCTAAATAATGATATTTTATTTATAATTTTTAAACATTATATAAGTTAATGTATTTATGACAAAATGATAATGCAGTAATTACCATAATAGTGAAAAATTAAAATAATTGATATTATAAATACCGAAATAAATATAATTTGAGACTTTTAATTAATTATAATAATTTTCTAGGTTAATATGACATATTAGTATTGATTTAATTGTCTTTTTTCTTAGTAATAATTCTGTTATGAGTTTGAAAAAAATCAACTATTGAATAGTGTCAAAATTGACATAAAAGAGTTTTTAAAACAAATATTATATTATTAATTGATATTTAATTCTTAAAATCTAAGGTTAGGCCAAGAGACTTATATCATGATAGGTGTTTCATTAATGGACCACTTGGGGGTCTCTTGGATGTATATAGTAAGTTTATTAATTATATAATATAAAAATAAAAAGTGACATGGTAAATGTCAAACTAATTAACTATGAGTTAAAACAAAATGATAAGGTTAATATAGTAACCCAAACATGTCTAAATTATATTGGTTTAATGTTTTTCGACCTATCCCCACCTTAAACATTTAATAATAAACTTTGGAGCCATTATATATCGAATATGAATTTATTATAAATTAATATTTCTAGCTTTTCTTAAGGTGCCCCTCACCCCTCTTATAAAAGGGCACTCCTCCTTCTCATTACTTAACACCTTCAAAGCCTTTTGGTTCGGCCAAAATCTACCCAAATACTCTCCCAACTTCACTAACTACAACCTAGAGTTCTTAGTTTGATCATAAAGCCAACCTAACGAGCCCTTTTGATCAAATCAAAAGGAAGAACTTGAAGAAGAGGTAATGATTTCACCACACTTTTTCAAGTTCTTTTCTTATTCCACTTCATCATTATTTGTTGATACCATTCTAAAATAATAACTCCAGTATCCTATATATACAATGATTTTATTATAATTATGGTACAACCATATTCATAATTCTATCCACCCTTTGAATAACATGCCACCATACGTGCGTACGTACTGCTTACTATCTCCATGTCGTGGTGTAATTGTTATTCAAAATATTATTATTTGAATGGGTATAATAATGATTTGTAATTCATGTAAATAACAAATATAACATTATTATGATTCTCTATATATGATATACCATCCAATTATATATTATTTTAATATCAAAAGAATGATATTTTCGCTCGTGCGTACGTACGGACTACCGTCTCCACGAACGCGATGAGATTCATTCTCCATCATATCCATTAAAGTATAATTATCATTTGATGATTTAAAAGTAATGTTTAAGGACTTGATATCATTTTGGATATGAAAAATATACAACCTAACCATTACAAACATGGTTTACGTAACAAAACATATAAAATAAAATGAGTAAGTTAACACCCGAAACGACGATAATACTAAGATATTATTAACAAAGAAATGTTAAAAGATAATATATGATATCATATTAATATATATGAATCTTGTATAATTTAATAACAATTATTTAACCATTATACATGATGTTAACCTACCCTCAACCAAGGAAATGTACAAGGTAAGGGTTTATTTCACAATCTCTTCATTATCCGAGGTTGTTTATACGCAATTATCTACTGGGATCTCTTTATCATCCACATCCATGTTTTTTCGAAATGTATTTCAAAACATTTTTACTATTTACAAAGAATATGGGTTAAATTCATTTATACCCTTATGTGTTTTTAAAGGAATCTTTCCGTCGTTTACCAAACAAGGAACTTTTTACCTTTCGACAAATTTAAGGTAAGAATGTTTTTTTAACATATATGGTGTGTGTGGCTATTTACCGCCATTATAAAATCTTTAAAGCTTCACTTACAAGATTATAAGAATATTTTAAAAGTAAATGTTCTATTTTATAATTATGTGACTTTTAAATTATTTCAAAATGAATATTTTAATAATTTTTGAAAGGTACTCTTTATCAAGATCATAATTTGAAATGTTTTAAAGATTTATCTTTCTAAATATTTTTAACTAATGTCCATGTTTTCAAAATGATTTTAAGGATTTATTTATATGGAATGAAAGTTTTGAAATGACATTTCTTTTCAAAAGTATCAAAGTGGTATGGGACACTTTGATTCAAAAATCTCTTTTAAATTACTTCCTTTATAAATGTGTGACTTTTCAATGACTTCAAGAAAAGAGATATTTCAATCAAATAGTATTGATTTCATCTATGTCAACATCCTTTGATGGATTTTATGCTTATTTGAAGTTGATTTATTATGATACAAAACATCTATATTATATTGAAGGTTTTGTGATATGTTTGACTGTGGATGTGCTATTTTTATACCATTCATGGTTTATGGTGAAAATATTGACATTTCGTATGCTAGTTTTAATACGAATGTTTATGTTATGTTTAAAACTTTTCATATGGGAATGCATTGGACTTAATATGTGATGGTTGGAGCTCGCTATAGCTCCTCGATGCATCGGTAGGTCTCATGAGACAAACAATTGTCTTGGAACAATGCCTTGGAAAAATCTTATTTGTAGTCTTGGCACGAGGCCTTTGGCTATGTGGTTATGATAGTCTGTCATTATGCATTCCATCATTATGAAAGTGGTTGTTGATATTGCATGTGATTATTAGATTAGTAGAATATCTATGTGAATAAGAAAATGGCATTATTTCATTTTATTTTTGCCATACTATGTTGAAGTTCAAGTTTAAAAAGCTTTTGTTTTAGTTATACATTGCCTTAAATGTTTATTCTTATTTATGAATGTTTCCACTATATTGTTATCCTTACTGGGCATTTGAGCATACCCCTTTTAATATGTTTTATTTTTCCCAGGATGTGAAGAAGTAAATTATAAATGACCTCTAGGGATATTATGAGGGGATAATAGTGTGGACTATGGGGACAATATGTTGTTGTAGTAGTTTTTCACCTTATGATGTAATGTAAAACTTTATGAATATATCTAGTGTTTTCAAGGCTACTAAACCAATCGTTCTTTCGAGATTTGATCTTTCTTATGATCATGGAAATGTTACGAAGTAATGCACCGACTCTCGGTCATTGGGGTCGGGGCGTTACATTCATGAACTTCATCAGGATTGTTAATGATTATGTGACTATGATTATGGTAAACCATGAGGTGTGACAGTACTGTGTTAATAGTGAAATGAGTTATTTAATGGAAAATTTAATGATTATAAGAAAAACCCTATTGAAACGGTGTTTAGCATGATTACATGGTATAATGGGATATTTTTCATAACCTGGTAATGTTAATTGGGTTTTGGAGTGTCTAATGATAAGGGTGTTAAGTGGATAAAGTGTATTGTCTATGTTGTTAAATTATATCTAAGAATATTTTCTGTCTATAGTTGTGAATATATGGTAAAATGGACTAGTCATGAGAACGATTTAAATTAATTAAAAATAGTTAGCAATTAAATATTGACAAAAGATATCCACCATTGATGATATTATTAGAAAAGATCTCACTGATGATGAACCTTGAAAATCACGATTGATGGTGTGGTTGGGATATCGAACTAAGGCTCATCGTCATTTTTTTTGTCATATGGATGTTCTAGGCCCCATCAATGAATAGTATAATTTGGATAATGGAATAATACTCCATGTTCCACTGGTATGGACATTGTATGTATATATGGAATGATGATCCAATGTATAGTTATTTTATTGAATATGTTAATAAACTTCCTTGTGATGTAATGTGCTAAACCCCATGCAGTATATGGTTTAGACTTTTGGCCTGACATGAAGCCGAATTAGTGTGTATGTTCCCTTGTGGGAACATAATGATCAATGGGCTAATTGATATTTTTTTAATTGAAACCCCATTTTCATTGAATGAGTTATTAATTACTTATATATAATACATAATTTACTATTATTAGGCAAGATATTATTCTAGAAACTATTCTAGATGGCCTACTATGTTGTACAAACATCCTTCTTAGGGAACCATTGGAACCCATGTAGACTGAATGTTTTAACAACTAGATAAGGGAAAGTACACAGTAGTTAATGGTTGATTTGAGATTGATCATGGATTTGGGGACTATTAATGATTTCAAAACCCATTTTATGTTTTATTTATTTTCTTATTATAGTTTATATCTGGGAACATTGGACTACAAAGACATCACATGTATACTTTATTAGTTTTTTTGTACATGGTTGGTTTGTGTATAGGTTATGAGATGATTAATTGTTGATTATTATTACATTATATTAGTTATTTAAATGTATTATATTGTATTACTCTGATAAATATTTTATCATCTACACATTTATCAATTTATCCTTACACAACTAATCGGCAGGCACTGAGGTAAGGGTAGGTGCGCCTTATGTCATGGGGTCAACTCGCTACGGGGACCTGTTTCGTGGAACCCAGATCAGAATTTTCAGAATTATATTAGGGGAAACCCACCATATTCATATCATTAACATGAATATGATTTCTAGAAGTGGAAATAATACCATATATAATGCAAAAAATGATTTAACATATGACAATGAAGTAGGTTTCAGAATCCTATCTCAATGCATAATAACAATATATTTTATAATATTAATAAGAGGAATAATATATTAAATAATTTTTTATTATTATATTAATACAAAGATGAATATACCTTTGAAATTATGTTTCAATGTCTAAAAATTTGTTATACTGATTAAGGAGAAGTATGAATAAGAACAAACAACATAGATGATTCTTTTCGTAATGTTAAAAGAATCTTATAAATAAAGAAGTAGTTTGATATTTTCCTTTTGATCTTAATTGAATAGTGATGTTTTTACATATAATAATTATGTATTTCAAAATAAATACATTATTAAATTCATTTTATAGGTGTGGTACTTGACTTAAAATATGAGAAAGGGAAGCACAATTAAATTGAGATTACTTAAATGAAAAAAATGATTAAGGAATGTAAAATATGAATTTTAAAAATAAATAAAGATATAATAATCTGTTTTTATATATTAAGGATATATATATATATATATTTATATATGTAATATTGAACAATTAAATTATAATAATATAAAAAAATAGATAAAAAAGGAATGTGTAACACAAAAGTAATAAGGGAGGTTCAGAAGACCCCATTTATATATTCAAATACCTTTTGTTGAAATCCCACATAGAAAATGAGTATAATAAAAAAATATCCAAAATTAGTGTAGTAAAATATGAGGATATTAGGATATAATATGTAATTATGTTTCCAAATATAAAGGTTAATTTAGAGACTTAGTTTCTTCATTATAATACACTAAAATATTTTTAAATATATTTTCAGAGTTAGGCACTGAGACAGAATGTGATTCTAAGGCTCAGAGTTCCCAAAATTATTTTTTAAAAAAAATATTAATTTTATTTTATACTAATAACATGAATGAAATATAATTAATCTAAAAAATAAGCTCATATTGGAAATTTGGATCCATAATTGAGTATGTAGTATGTCATTTATCCTTGGTGGGATATAACTTATTCCGGCATAAATCTTCAATGAAAAAAACAAGGAGGACATAACCATCAATAAAGTAATTAAATTAAATTATTTTATATTGGATACTAATATGAATGACACTTGAATGAGGACATGTATTTTATATTCAAGACTATTTTTGAGTTTATAATAGGGTGTTTTACCTTTGTGTGTCCTAATGCGAGAGGGTGCGGGATGTTCGAATCCCATGACCGTTAAAGGTGCGATTAACCCTTAAACTAATTTATAATATAAATATTTCATTATTGTTTGATTATTAGAGTTTCCTCATAACCCTACCACTATCGGTGGATCACTCTCCCTTATTCCCTTTGAATAATCCTTGACGAACCTTCGGCAGATCACAATGAATGCATGGTGTGCCTGTTCATCAACTACAAATGAATCCAATGAGGCATGATTCTTAAATTTATTTACACACCCTATATTTCCATTATTGAATGAAAATTTGACTCATTTTCGATATTCATATTTTTAATACTGACATCAATGGACCAACTAACATTTCCATCTTTTGATCTATGTTTTGAATCCCATATTCTCACATTCTTCCTTCATTCTTCACTAATAATCAAGGATAAATTTTTGATAAAATGAAACAATAATTGATCATTGATGGGGGAATATGTCATTATATATCTATGTATATGGAATTTATATTGTTCTTAATTATTTTTTTAGACATGTATCAGAGGTGTGGCTTTGTGAGGATATCAGCGATAGTCCGAGTGGCTAGTGGTGGCCAGTCCAGATGGTCCAACGAGGTGCGGTCTGGCCAGGAATAACTGGTCGTGGAGTGGAATGGTAGTTCGACATTACTCCAACAAATGGGGGTTTCATGAGCATGGTGGTTTGGGAGCTAGTGTGGGGCACTTGAAGGAGATGGAGGATGGGGCACAACCCGTGGGGGCTAGGTGACCAGGCGAAGGCCGGAGCACGTGAGACAGGGGCCGCCAACGACGTGATGTGGTGGCTTCCAGTTGACCGATGATCTGGATTTTCCAACATGCGGATTGCAGGTGGTATATATGGTTTACAAGTGGTGTAATTGAAACTCATGGAGAACAAATTTCAGGAATATAGAAATAACGTAAAATAATAATTTTCTTTTTCAAATGTTGATTTAAACATAACTCTTGCATGGAGTGTCTGGATAATGTTATATCAGTTACAACAAGACATAGTTTTCAAGATTATCATTTTAAGACTAATGTTGTATTCCTTTTATAGTTTTACAGATATCGTCTATAGAACTCCAAAATTATAACAATATATTATTATCATTGAAATCATTGTCACTCCATAACTACTGCATATGATGTCCAATTGACGCACTGACTGCAGCAGCATGACCATGGCATTGGTAAAGTCATTTAGAGGAACATTCAAGATACATAATTTCACTCATGGATCATAATTATGAAATTTATATGTATATTATTGTTATTATTATTGTTGAGAAATATTGAATCGGAAATAGTTTCTTTGTGTGACGTTGAATTGGCATTCCATCGGCAGCATTGTGGCCCTAAAATTAAGGAATAAATTTTATTGCCAATTTTCTAAATTTAAATTGATATTGAGGTGTAAATACCATAAATCCCAGTTCGATCATGTCTTAGTGAAATTTTACGTTTTCATTGGGTGTTAGTTTGGGAGGAATGATTAGTCAATACCATATATTTTTTCCCAAGGATCACAATGATGTGATCTATATATTTTATTTTGGGATCAAGATATGGGATATATGAGGCACTATATTTTCACAATTCATTGAAATTTGGTTTCATCAAAGGGTTTCTGATTTGGGGGAATGAATAATATATCCATTGAACTTTTTTATAAGGATGATTATAATGTGTTTAATTTTGTTATTTGGGTCTATATTAGGAGGCATGTCTCTGAAATTATGTTTTTCCATTCGGACTAACGAAGATCATTCTAAGATCATCATCCTTGTTTCTCGATGCGTCTTGTACTCTTGGATTATGTCAGAATGCCTAGGTATTCTTGTTCATAGTCTAATACCCAATTATGGTTAGGTACATAGCTAGGTGACGAGGCATGGTCACATGCCATGTCGTCCCCATATGAAGCATGTATAACTTATTAAATCGTTTCTAACATTCATATATCCTTTAATTGGACTTGGATTTTATCCCTAAGTAGGCCAATTGTGAGTATTTTTCTATGTATAATTATATGTTTCCCTACATGGTGTATTTAATGATATGGTGGGATATATTCCATGCGTGATGCATATCCATGTTGATGGCTATGATCAGGCAGAATCAATAGAGGATTCTATCATTGTGATAATCCCTCTAACATACAATGGCATGGATCACCTATGACCTAAGTGTTGATTCCCCATCATCAATTTTGTGGGGCCTCTACAAATAATTTTTGGAATTTATACCACTGACCTACTGGGGAATGGATCCTCGATGACTACAGTGTTGACCCCCCCCCCATCGACATGGGTGAGAGTCCTATGTAGCTACTTAACGGGTAGTACACTCAAGGATATACCCTTTATTGGGGATGGGAATTGTGTTATTTTTTAGTATAGAGTGTTGATCCCCCTTATGTATTAGGGCATGGATATGCGATGAATATAGTGGAACCCTCCAACCGGGATGGTCATGGGTCCTCAACCTATTCTGAGTTGAAATCTGTAGTCGATTTGGTCATGGTTCATCGACAACACTATTGTGGAACCCTCCATTTGGGATAGGCATGGGTCCTCAAAAAAGATACACGACCTTTCGACGATGAGGCACAATGATGAGATGTGGCTTTTCGTACCATTGGATTCACATTAAGGTGGAATGCTTTTCCCATTCAGATGCATCCTTGGGTTGTGAACAAAAACCATCCAAGAAAGAATGTTCCACCAAATGTGGATAGTATCAAGGTGTGGTGATTGAGTCACATTGATTTTCATTTTCTAGGGAGACATGAGGCATACTGAGCATCGTTGGTGGTTACATCTAGAACTAATAGTTCCTGTTTTTCATGGGATGATCGATGATATGTGGATCCCCTTATTCTATCATATGGGTTTTCTATTATTGAGAATATATATATATATAATAATATATATTTCATGTTTCAGTGCACACTATATTTGTTTTAGTTACTCTCCATAAAAAATAGGTGATGATGTGTGGGCTATGCCACATGATTTCTATGTCTAGCTTCTCGTGGTTGGACGCGTCCACTATCCTACGATATGTAGTGAAGTTATGAAGAGAAGTTCACATTCTCACTATTTCTATCTCCTTATGTCTAGATTATTATTATTTTAATACCATGTTTGATTGATTTGTACTCTTTTACCATATCTTGTTCTATCTCATATAATAATTTCCAATGTATCTCTTACTACTCTCCCTTCTCCATTCTAAGGCAACCTACTTATTATTTTTATACTCCCTCTCACATGGGATTTCCATGAACATGTCATGCCTTAGGCATTTGACATACTGGTTGATCGTGAATTCATATGAGATTTGGGAAAGATGAGCCTGGACCGCGTATGGAGGACATAGCTTGATATCCAGGAGTGGGGATATCTCAGCTATTTAACTTTTTAAGATAGACCTAGGGTGTGTCACATTCTTGTTGAGTTTGAATTTTTTTCTTTTTTCCTTTCAGTTTACAAAACAATGCATGTTCTGTTTAGAGTTTCATGCATGTTTGGTTTATTTACATAACATTATCATATTTCACTTCATTCCCTCTACACTTTTTTATTGAGTTAGCTATATGTGTGTGGGTATAGGTACTTAAGAAAAGGCCTCTCTGAGATTTTTCAACCTTCGGTGCTTTTCACCACCCTATTTCCTATAGAGGAGGGTTGGGAAGTTGTGGATCAAGCCCTAAAATGTGTTGGGTCATGACAAATATGTTTCAGAGGCGGTTCATCCCATATGATATTGTTAGGATGTTTCCATAAATTTTTTTGAGTGTTTGAAAATGTTTCTATGTCTCTCGAGTTTAGCTCTCAGGCCAAGGAGTCCAGTAATGGTTCGATGACTCACATTGGCATTCACCAGGACCCTGATTACCTTCTTGTCAAATTGGAATGATGGGCCATTTATTGTAGGGATCAATGTAACATGAATCATGAAGGATTGAGTTCTTGAATGTCATTCTAGAGTTATCTCCCTGTTCTTTTGATACATATATATATATATATGCTCATCTTATAGTGGTAATCCTTGATATCACTAAGGATTCCCTGGTGACGACAGCCTGCTAGGATACAAGCTCCGCTTCATGATGATACCATGTGAGTGATGATACCTCGGTTTTGGGTCCACTGTGGGATCTTGTGCCTCTAGAATCGTAGGTATAATCAAATCCACCTGTTGAGAAAATAATAGTCTCAATTGAGTAGGTTATGGACTTGTGCAGGCTCACTGACTATCAGAATTCTAGTTCCATAGACTACTGAGGTTCCACGGTAAGCCAGATCCTCAGGCAGTAGATGTTTGGCAAGATTTGATGGTCCTCAATATCAATATTGTTTTGACACTAATGGATCATATAGTAGGATTGACAACAATTATTTTCCAAAGAAAAACAGGATGCTGGCAAAGCTTGTTAACAAATATACACAATGAGTCTTCACTTTCATGGGACTCATTCTAGCAGTTTTTTCATGAGGAGTACATACCCTACGTATTATGCTCCTTTTGGATTCAGGATCTTCTAGAGATTCAGTGTGGTGGGATGATGGGGGAAAGGTACGTCGGTTTGTTCACTGACCTAACTCGTCACAATATAGACATGATCTATGATGACTACATCCAAGAACAGAAGTTTGAGTAGGGACTCCATAGAGAGATGTGTTCTAGTGTATAACTATTTTTTCATCCCCACACATAATGGGGTGTCAGAGAGAGTGATGGTGTTTGAGATAATTTTGTTAAAGGGACACTAGATAGAATGTTTTGGAAGTGGATGTAAGATAACTGAGACATATGTGATTGCTAGTACACATTAGTTAGAAGGTCCTCGATGCAAGATGCATCTCCATGATTAGACTCTTGCATATGGTTAGGGATAGTGCAGAGCCCTGGGATTGGCTAGGGAGGGCCGTTTCTATGATTGTGATGGAAGAAGTCACGTTACACGAGTTTTCATGTCCAGACCACCTGATCCCTTATACATTTAGAAGTTGGATATATATTGATGAGAAAAACCCTTGATCGGGTATCAACATGGTGGGGATAGGTTGTTCCCTAGAGAGGAGGTTTTGGAAAAGGAATATAAGGAGTTGTGGTTGGTGTAAGACACTACATGGTCCTTACACCACCACTACTGGGCAGCTCACATTAGGCTTGGGGAGCTGGCGGCTTTGGTCACATATAGTTCTATGTTTTTGATGCCTAAAATCCTGAAGAATATGTGATGATAATAGGTAAACCTTTTGTCATTTCTACATTTTATAATAGAACATGTTAGACAATTTTTGAGGTAATCTTCCAACCCTTCTTCCTATTTGAGGTTTTACTAGGGTGACGTGGGGTGTTTGAGTAACACTGTGTTAGTGTTGTTTGATGTATCTTTGAATTAATGAGAAATAGGGGTCCTTCCCCCACTGAGAAACATTTTTGTTATCGGAGAAAAACCATGACGGAGAGTCTGTGTCATCCAAAATGAATATTATCGAGGTGTGGCAGATGAGTCCCTTGGAAAAATACGTACATGTAAGGGATGTGAAGTGGAGTGTTAGAGTAGGTCCATGAATTGAATTTGGTGTTCTTCTTCTTGAACTCCTTCTACATAGGATTCCACTAGTGGGTTTGGCGTAGTGTCTAGTTTTGGATTACACTTTTTCCAAGGGAGGCGAATACACGTAGGGTATTCCACGTTCTTTCTATTTCTAGATTCTTGAGTTTGGATTATCTTACTCACCTATCATTTTTATGGGTACCATTTGGTACTCAACATTTAGATATATTTCATGTTGATTGAGACCCCATGAATATAACTGTGTGACTCAATACATGGTGATAAATGCAATAGTCTTCGCCCTGATGAAGTGGAGACACTACCTTATAGGAGAAAAATTTATTTTTAACTCATACTAGTTGGGTTTTTGGTACATATTCAATCATGGAGACATGAATTTAAGAAAGTGGCATTGATTATAATACATATAGTACTATAAATTCAATAAAGATTATACTCGAAGAAAAATAAATTTTGTAATAGATTCCCTTAGTAGGAAGTCCATGGATCACATATTTCATGATGTTTCAGAGCAGTAAAATTCCCTGTGGAAGATCCTAGTAGAGAAGGAGGGTAAAATGTTTCTTCAATCAATGTTGTTGACTCGCCTTCCCATGCATGTGAGAGAGTCTCAGCTGGAAGACATCAACTGTGAGATATATATTTACCATATACCATAATAGATTCACCCGATGGATTTAATGAAATTTGGAATAACTAGATATTGTTCTAGGAACAAACATTGGTTCCAATAATGATATATGATGCCAATGAGGTAAGATATCCATGTTATTATTTATTCCTTTTGAGAACCTGCATAAGGTTGAAATGGTTTTCTACCGACGTGCCACACACCCACAATAGGAGAATATGCACGAAGCCTTCCATGTGTCATAGCTATGTAGATATGTTCATGGTCCTAAACAATTCATTGACTGTGTAGATATTTACATTGATGTAGGAGACACCATTTCAGAGGACCTGTTGGAATTGATGATCGATAGGAGTAGACCATACGTGGAGGGACTATCTCTTTGGTTCGAATGTTATAGAATCACGGAAACATGGAAAAGAGTTCTTGGAAATGGGAGAGCCGAGTGAGATCTCAGTATCTCAAGAAATTTTCCATCTTTTGATTTTAAATGTTGAATAGCTTGATGGAGGGAATGATTTAGAGACCTGGTTTTTCATTATAACAATTTAAAATATTTATAAAAATATTTCTAGACATAGGAGCTCAGATCGATATCATTAATGCCTCTTAGTGAACCTACAATTAATTGTATAAAAATATTAATTACATATTATTCTATTCAAATGAATGAAATTTGATAACTCTCAAAAATAATCATATATTGGAAATATGGGCTTATAGTGAAGTTTAGGGAGCAGCTTTTACCTTACGTGGGATATAACTTTTTTCGGTGTGTATGTTTTGGGGAAATACTCAATGAGGATGTATTAGTAAGAAAAATAATAATTTTTTTTATTATAGACACTTATCAAGAATATCTGCTGAAAGGGGACTAATATTGAAAATATTACACCACCAATGAGTTTGTAATGGGTTTTTTTCCTATGTGTGACATAAAGTGAGAGGGTGATTATTTTTAGATATTACGACCGTGGGAGGTGTGGTAACACTTTACCTAAATTCTAGTATGAATATGTCATTATGGTTTTTGGACTAGATTTTTCTCATAATCCTCCCTCCACAGGTCGATATCTCCACTTGCCTTTCTTTGGAAAGATCATCTATAAACCATTATAGGAATGTATTTGAAGCGTTGTGAGCATGTTTATAAACCTCAAGTAGATTTCAAGAGGCAAGATTCATTCATTGAATTCTGCATCCCCGATTTCAATTTTTGAAACATAATTTGATTCATTATAGATTCAGCTATTTTGATTTAAAATATTTATGGAAAAATTAACACGACCATCATCTGATATACTTTTTGAATCCCATATTTTCACATTCATCAACCATTCATCATGGATCATTGACCATAAATTTTCGATACGATGAAATAAAAACGGGTTGTCAAGTGAGGAATGAATCTGTGTAGATCTGGGTCCATGGATTGCATATATAACTTCATTATTATTTTTTTGAAAATTGAATCCAAGGTGTGGCTTCTTATTGAAGGTAGTAGTGGTACGAGTGGTATGAGACAGACAATCCATGTATTCCAACATGGTTTGGTCTGCCTAGGAGGAACAGGCTGCGATGTGTGTGGGATGTCCGACACGACTCTAGTGAGAGGGGTTAGTGTGTGCAAGGTGATCATGGTACTATTGGGGTGCGCAATTAAGAGTTGGAATCTAAGGAACGACCCATGGAAATGAGGGGATTAGGCGGAGGCTCGAGAGAAGTGGCTGGAGCAAGAGAGACAGGGGCTTCCAATGACGGGATGTGGCTGCTCGCGGTGGTCTTGCAAGCAGGAGGTGATGACGTACGGATGGTGGGGGTGGATATGGTTTACATGGGGTGGAAGAAACCTATGTAGAGTCAAAGGGGAGGATAAAACATATGAATAATTAAATTAATAATAATAATAATAATAATAATAATAACACCAACAATATTATTATTATTATTTATTTGTGTATTTAAAAGCACGTAACTCCCCTGTGTGGCATCTAATTGATGCAACGTCAGTGGTGACGTTAACCTATCTTCACAGAAGTATTTTTATGACTAATTATATGTACCTTTATATGACCTAGAGAATGGATATATAAAAACACCCTATAAATAAATTACTATAATTTTCAAATGTTGATTCAAATGTAACTCCTACATGGAACGTCTGATTGACCTAACGTATGCGATAGTGAGACCTTGTTTTCAAGGCTTTCATTTCGAGACTAACGTTGGATGCGATTGTAAAGGTTTTTTTAATGGGTCCACAAAATTCCCCAATAAAAAAACATATTATTATAATAGAAATCCATGACCTTCCATAGCTCCAACATATGAATTCCAATTGATGTGACATCCATGACTTCATGACCATGATGTTGAGACGATATTTTCAAGGCCAATAATAGATAATTAATTTCAGTTTGTGGCTCATGGGCACAAAATTCATAAATATTATAATAATAATATTATTATTGATGTTGAGAAGTAATGTATCTAGAATATATTGTTAGTGCAATGTCCAATTGATGTGCAGTGAGAAGCGTCACAACCCTGATATTAAAATAGACGTTTCAAGGCCAATTTTGGGTATATAAATAGAAATTGAGGTGTTAGAACCATGATTCCTAGTTCAAGCATGTTGCGGTGAAATGTGAATTTTTCATCGGGCATTAGTTTTGGGCGAATGAACAATAGATATTACACTTTTTCCATGAGGATCACAATGGTGCAATATGAATATTTTTTTCAGGATCGAGGCATAGTCCCAATGAGGAAATATTTTTTCAATGAGTGGTGAAATTCAATTTCTTCATCAGGTGTCTGATCGGGGAAAATGAATAGTAAATCCACTAATATTTTCCTTAAGGATCGCAATAGTGTGATATATTTGGTTATCTGGATCCATTTATGGTGGAATGTTAGTAAAATTAAATATTTTTCACTTCTAACCAATATAGAGAATTGATAACTTGTCATCCTTTTGGATAGATGATCCATGATCATTGAGAGTCCAAATGTACTCCTTGGGGTACTTTTTCATAGTTTAGTAGCTGTGAATAGATAGGTACATGGCTAGGTGATTTGGTGGTGTCACACATCATGTGGGCCACATATGTATCATGTTCAACTTAATAAATCTTAAATCATTCATTTCTCCTTATTTTGAACTCATATTTTGGATCTTAAGTAGCCCCTCTTAAGTATTTTTCCATGTATAATGAGATGCTGACATCTATAGTGGATTTAATGATATGATTTGAGATGTTCCAGTCACGATTCCTATCCGAGGTGACCCTCAATGACAGTTTTGATCAGGCCAAATCATAAGAGGATTATTTTTGAGTGGTGATCCCCCTCATGTACAAGAACATGGATATTCTATGACAAAAGTGTTGATCCCCCATCGACATGGGTGTGGGTCTTCTATATCTACATCCATGTGTCGATCCTGAGGATGTACTAGGGAATGGATCATCGATGACTAGATTGTTGATCCCCTTCCGCATGGGTGTTGGTCCTCTACAACTACTTGACGGGCTATACCCTTTAGTGTATACACTACATTGGGGTTAGGAAGTGGGTCTTGTTTAACTTTTGGGTATTGGTCAACCATACATACAAGGGTGTGGATCACCGATGTCTAGAGTGGAACCCTCATGTCGGGTTGGGCATGTGTCCCTAACCTATTTTGAGTGGAACCCTCTAGCTAGGATGGGAATGTGTCATCAACCTTGATAAATTCCATTTCGATTGTACTACAGAGTGATGAGACATGGTTTCATGTACCATTCAACTCACAGGAAATAGGAATTCTTTCCCCACAAAGATGCCTCCTTCTGACGCGACCAAAAATATTTTGGGAAATACATATCCAAAAAACATAGAATATATCAAGGTGTGGTGATTTAATTACTTTCAATTGCATGTTCTAGGTAGAAATGAGGGATGTCAGGTGTCTTTGGTGGTTACATCTGGAACTGTTTCCAAATCTTCAACTTAGGATGAGTTGTGAGATGAATATCTGATTACTCCCTCATCTGGGTTTCATTGAATTTGAATATAAATATATATATATATATATATATATATATGTTCTTCTTCAGTACCCACTACCTAGTTTTGGGATACTCTCCTTCTAAGAGAGGTGAATTCGTGTGGGATATACCACATTCTTTCTATGTATAGCTTCTCAGGGTTGCATGAGTCCACTTTACTTTTATATATATCTATGATATGACAATAAGTTCACCTTATCACCATTTCGAGCTCCTTAAGTATAAATATATATGCTTTCAATCTCTTTTTGGGTTTTGCTTTTCCAATTTTATGTACTATTTTCTATTTTCAATTATTCTTTCATGTGTATATTATATTGTTGCCCCTTCGCATTTTCGATGCATCCAACTAAGTAGTTTTATACTCACCCCAGTATTGGATTTTCCAAAACGTGTTGTGGATTATGGAGATGAAATAGATGTTGATCGTGACACCAGAGGATTAAAGGGATATAGGTGCTTGGACCATGTACAATTTTCGTAGCTTGTGATCCTGGATTAGATCTCTCTAAGCTGTTTTACTTTTTCAGTTTCATCTAGGTTGTGGAACATTTCTAGTTGGGAAAGTTTTTTACCCATTTTTTCCTTTCATTTTACTTTATTGTAATTTTGAAAATCATAATTCCATGCATGCTTTGTATATTTGCAGTAGTATAGCATCGTGTACTTCATTCTATATGAACTTTTTCATTGAGTTTTATGTGTGCATATGTATGGGTATTATGGAAATATCCTCCCTAAGGTTGTTGTGCCTTCTGTGCTTTTCTCCACCCCATGGCCTATGGAAACAGGCTTGGGGTAGTTGTGGCTTGATCGAAGACATGGTTTGGGTCATGAAAGATAACATTGTGGGGAATTGGAAACATGGACATGGTAGAAAAATCATCATAATATAAAATTAGAATTATTTTTTAATATTATATACTTTTATGGGGAAGAAATTCATCTAGGGGGATGATTTGAACCCAAGGGGTCAATTTTACCAAAGTGAATCCGAATTATATATGTAAATTTACATAGTTAATGGATCCAAATATTGGATCCTGAATCTTTTAAAGATACCCTTTATCATGGTGAACTAATGTTTATGTTCCCAAAATAACCATACATCCTGGGAATATTTCTAATTGAAATTCTATGGAATGTGGTGAATGAGAGGGATTTTTCAATACCATTTATATCATAAAAAATTTTAAGAAAAGAAATCAACATGAAATATATACACCAAACCAAATTTTTAATGGATGAAAATTAATCTTATATCTATAGAATAAAATTGATAATAGAAAATTCGTACCTTTGGTCTCTATTTATTCATTGTGTGCACCAAAATTCTGAGATAATCAAAATAAGTTTATTAAAAAAAATTCAAGATCCAAAATTATCAATATTTCATATTATATGGTACAACAATTATTATATACTATTACATTACTATATAGTTTAATCTCATGTTGGTTAATTTAAGAAGTGTGGTGAAATATTTTTAATCTACCTTTATATATTTTTCCTAAACACAATGTTGTGAAAAGAATCAATTTTCAATAAAGTATTAGTATATTATTTAATTCATTATTAAATTTGTAAAAATTATATATATATTTTTACATGTTTCAATAATGGACCAGAATTACTAAAGTTCCCTAGAAATGTTAATTTAATTTGGATAAAATTACTATAACTCTATATTAATAATATTATCTATATAGTGTATAAAAATATCATTAAAATAAATTTTTTATTTGATAACTATAATTTCTATATATTATAAAAAATTTCAAACTCATCTATGTTATGTGGTAATTTGAATATGATGTATGTAGTTCTATGGTGGGCGTAGTCCACACATACACGAGTGAGTGATTTATATTCGATATAATGTTATTGGTTATAAATGAAAAATAATTTATCATATTAGAATCCTATTAAAGTTATAAAAATTATAAATTTTCAATAAATAAAACTTTAAAATCATTCTTGTAATGTGATTATGAGAAAAAACCATGTTCATGGAGGAAAATCATAAATACGACATCATTTTTGTACACATTTTGTTGTGTTTTAGAAAATCACTATAACACTAGTATAATATTGTTAAAAATATTGAAATTACTTCCTTTATCATATATTAATTGATATATGATTTTTTAGGGAGTATAAGATTATTGATAAGAATAGACTAAGGATTAAGAATCACTCACTTAGAGAGATTAGAAGTTACCTATAACATCTTTATGGAAATAAAATTTTTAGGATAATGTATAGACATAGGGGATTATGGATTTTAAATAAATTCTATTGGACCTAAATTAAATTTATTTTCATGAATAAACCAAAACATAGTGTTTTATTTAAGGGGTGGTGAGAGGCCCATTTTATAAGTGGGGGAAAATATATTTTTCAAATATACCCATTTCAACTCAATGATTATATGAAACTATTCAATTACCAATAGAAACAAAGTGATCCATAATTTGGTTCAGAGGTATCTTGGTATATAAATATTTCCCCTTGAGTTTTTTACAATTGAGGCATTTACCATTATATTTATTAATATTTCAAGTTTCTCTTTTTTAACATGGTTACTAGTTTTTGAATAAGTAATTTATGCTTCAAAAAAATCAAGATAAATACATTTAACAAAATTTGGTTTTTTGAACCTAAATTTTAATATTATTTTATCAAATAATTGTTTTTCCTTTTAAAAAATGTATCTTCTAAAAAAATTAAAATAATTTATCAAGAAAATTTTTTGTAGAAAATATTGTTTTGACCAATACATGTTCTTAATTATATATAAAATTATTGTATAATTAAATGCGTGCAGATATATATATATATATCTATGTGTGTTTGTTTTTGTTTGTTATAATAATTTAACATTCTCCCTATAAAATTAGTAAATTTTAATTATTGGATTAAATTACACAAAACTGATATTGGAATTTTTGGAAATACACCTTTTTCCATTTTTATTATCAATATAATTAAACATAATAATCATTCATTTAAGACTAATAAAATTATGTTTTTAAATAATATTAATATATTGATCAAAAATATGAAATCCAGATTTTATATTTATTTTTTATAGGTTATGAAAACTATTTTCTAAACATAGGGTGCTCATTCAGTTTATAGAATAAAATATTATATGTGCTTCCTATAGTATAAAAATTTAATAAAATAAATTATTATGAATTGATTTATTTAAATTAAAAATATATATTTTATTAATATACTAATAATTATAAATATTTACTCTTTTCATTTATTAAGATAACTTCATAATGGTGAATGTTTTAGAAAATTTGGTATTTTAAACCATTAACATATACAATAAATTATTTCAAAAAAATAATTAAAATTATTCAATAGATAATATTGATAAGTTAAATTTAAAAATAAATTATATTTTTTCAAAATAAAACACTAGTTTTTATAATTCTGACATGAAATTTTGAAATAAATTATAATTAATAGTATATTCTCAATCAGAAAATGGATTTTTAGATGTTTTCATATGTTACTAAATTATCCAATAAAATATTAATTAAAATAGTGTAAATATTGTGTCTGAAATTTTTTGTATCCGTTATATTTTTAAATTTTTAAATGAAAAACCTACAAATAATATATTATAAAAAATATTGCCTAAATATTAATGTAAATTTTATCAACAAACTATTAAATAAACACTATCTTTCTTTAAAAGTCAAAAAGATAAATGTCCAAAATATATTTGATATATAATTTTCTATATTAATAAAAAAATGTTTATATGACACTAATTTCTAGATAAATAACTCCTCATGATATTTTCATAAAATCTAAGCATAAGATAACCTATGGCGGTAGTCACAGGCATTGATTCCGTAATTATGGACCTCATGGAAATTTCTATGAGGTTTAATTTCACTCATATATGATTTAACTCAAAAATATAATTATTTGAGTTTGTATTGGAATTATAATAGAGAAAAAACAAGAAAAACTAATTTCATTCTATTATTTTAATAATTTCTTTTAGAAGGGAGTCTTCTGCTACATGATTCTATTTTATTTCTTCAAGGATTTTTTAATATGTATAAGACATTTTAGACACTCAAATTTAATTTATCTAAAATTTCATTGAAATTTAATAATTAAATTTTAAATTTTGATTCATTTTTTTATAATAGTGTTTTGTGTTGGAATCATGTTATCTTGAGAGTTTAGTATTAATGGAAAATTATATATTCATCTCATGTGGAATTACCCACAAAACACATAATGGGAATTTCAAAAGTAATAACATTCTCAAAAAGACATATATGGGTGTCGGAAAAGTCATACATATCTCGAAAAAAAGAATTATGTGTAAAGAACAATTTATATGAGACATTAGAAAATTTTCATTATATTACTCATAGAACATACTAATAACATATTATGGAACTCTTAAAATTCATAAATAGAGATAAATTCATACACATTGAATAAATAATACAGGCTACCATGAAAATTTGTACACTCCACCAATAAAGACACACATGGGTCAATGAAAGTATATTCAATCTAGGTAATTTCATAAATTATATTCAAATATATGTTAGGTTCCTTCAAACTCCAATGCAAAATCCTTTTCCTTTTTCCGCACTAGAGCATAGAAAAACCACCTAGCATCTAAGAAAATAACCATATTTTTTAGTCCTCTTACAATTTATTTTATAATTTTTTTAAATAATAGAATATCATTATTAAAATAACATAAAAATATATTAATTACAATGATATAAAATCCATTTTTGTGTATCTGATTAATTCCAGATAAAATTAAATAACTAAATCAAATTATTTCGGTTATTTAGAAATTAATGTGAAAATTCCTGAAAGTAATAAATATGAGATGAATACCTAGGTTTTTTATATAGTTTGGAGTTAATTGAATATAATTTTTTTTATTTTCGTATCCCATCATTAACTCATGAACATGGACTGATAATGATACTATTAAACCGGAATAGAAAAGGAATGGTTAAAACTACAAACAATCAATGATTAATTTTAATTAAATATATTTAATAAAAATGCAATGTAGTATATAAATTGTGTATGTAGATTCTCATTTACAATAGGGTTGAATTGTATAGTTAAAAAAATTAATTTTTAACATTAAATAAAACCATATTTAATAAAGGTATTCCAGGTAAATTCACAGATGTTCTTTTAGTTCTATGAAACAAGCAATCTTAGTGTCTAGAAAAATGTATCCGAAAATGAAACTAAGGAAAAATTTTCATAAAAGACGATTCTACCTAAAATCAAATAGAATATTATTTATCAGATTAAGTAGAGTACAAGATAGTATAAGAAAGTTATACATACTTTCTTTGTCAAAATATAGTGAAAATAATAATATGAAACAAAAACAAGTAACATGTAAGAAATCTTTTATCCAAAATATTAGGGTATCCAAAAACCGTTGATAAATATACCATGATTGATACATTCAAGAACATTTATCTTACCCACACCAGGGTAAGACTTTGATTGGAATATCAGAATCTATCCTAGTATCCCCGCAAGCCCTTGAACTTTATGGTATTCATAACCTCTTTCTTCATATCCCTAGAAACTCTTGATTGTACTCACCAACAATCAGAGTCCCATGAAGCAAGCTAAAAACACTATTCATGGATGAACAAGATGTTCATGAATCACACAAGGAAATGGATTCCTCATTTTTTAAAAAATCACTTCAGAATATGTAATTTATAGGTTTTTAAATAGATATTGATCTTGTTCAAATGAGGTATTATTTATAGGAAAAAATCCAATGGTCGACTCACACCTTCAACGATCATATTATTCCTCAAATTCTGGAGGGACTTGTATGCATGTCACTCAACCAGTAGTTAGTTAGACACTGATTGTATGACATAGTTTCATAATAGTAACATGTGTTAGGAAAATGGATTTGCATAACGAAATCTAAAGAACCAGAATCTATGGAAAAATAGAAATCATAATGTTACCATATAAACAATCTGATACTATAATAAATGGATATTCAGATTCTATTTTAAAAAGAATTCAAAATTTATATTCTATAGAACCCAGAGTCTAAAATCCAATGATTTCAGATTCTGATTTCAATGGAATATAGAGTCTGATTTATGAAAAATTTGGATCCTTAATTATGATGAATTCAATGTTTTCATTCAAATGAATTAAGAGAATGAATTCTATGGAATTATGAGTCTGAATTATGAGGAATTAAGAGTTTGAATTTCCAAAAATTTAGATTATAAATTTCATTTATTTTGGAGTCCTAATTTCATAGAATTCAGTGTCTGTATTTTACAAAATTCAGAGTCAAATTTTTAGATAATTCAGTGTCTAAATTTCAGAGGACTCCGAGTCTGTATTTCAGAGAATTCAACATCTAAATTTCACAGAATTCAGTGTCTGAATTTTATAGTATTTGGGGATGATTAGAGTCTGAATATCAAAGAATTCATATTTTTAATATCAGTGAATTTTTATTCTGAATTTAAGAGAAATTTGAGTTTTAATTTAAGAGGATTTGGAGTCTGAATTTTGTTGAATTTAGAGTCGAAATTTAAACTAATTTCAAGCCTGAATTTCATCGGATTTGGTGTCATGAAACAGAAGAATAAATATTAAAGGAACCATATGATTTGGTGTTTTTAATAAGCTTATGAATTTTTGAATTAGTAACAAAATGAACATCATTTCTAAATAACTAAAACCATCATAATGAAAACCAATATAAGGTTGAATATTTCAATAGAGAAGGTAAATCTATATTAAAATAATTCTTAGGGAAAGATAATTTTTTTAAGATAAAGTTTTTGTGACTTTCACAACATATAGGAATAAAAACTCCATTATGAAACAGTTTTTACTCCACTATCTCCCCCTTTTTGGAAATGATAAACAACAATTAAAAAAAAGAATAGGAATTTTTTTTACAAACATTAAAACAAAAACTTATCTCCCTTTAATTATGTGTCAGGACGAATATGATTAACTCCCAATAATGTTCTAAAATCCCAAGGGATCATATTCTTGACTTCCTTAGAGATATTTTACCTTTTCATATATATGAATTCCTTATTTAATTGATCTCCCCCATACATTATTAATTCTATTCTTTATAAAAAAATTTTTTTTGATCATTATTTACACCCCCTTTGTGATTTTTTAAAAAATGAATAGTTGGAATGAAAAAATGGCACCTAAAAGATTATGAATATACAAATCGAAAAAATGACAGAAAGAAAAAATTTCAGTATGGTTGAAAAAAATTGATATAGGGTAATACAAAACAATATAAGAATTAAAGGGAAAAATTATAAGTCCTTATTTTCCTTTGGAAGGATTATCCTCACAATATCCATAATCTTCTTTAGCTCCCTATGATCTTCCGCAGACATCTAGAACAACTGTTCCTAATCCTGATTTTTCTTTTCTGGAGCCTTGATTTTTTTTCATGATATTTAATTATTTCTGTTCAATGCATCAGTATTACTTCTTACTAATTGAACATCTCATTCAACTCTTCCCTGAGTTCCCTTCCTCTGTTAAAATTTAAAGCAACTAATTTCAACTTCCCATTCATATAATTATGTTCGTGCTTCCTAGATACTTGTTCAAGGTTCAACGTCACTATAAAACATATTGTAAGGTTATTTATCCTATCATCTCACTTATAGAATGAATATTTCGGTGAGTCTTGAAGGTCATGAAAGATTCACATGTCCTCAATCGTTCTATTATAACATTTTTGAAATCCAAAAATGATCTCCTTTGTGTATCATAACTGATATAAAATGTTTTGAAAGCAGCTTCAAGCTTGATGAATTTTTCCATGAGAATTCATACAAAAAACGACTTCTGATTAAAATGATTTTATATGCAACTGGAATCTCAAACCAGTACTTGGAAACAAGGGTGTGGTTTCTACTAACTTCATCAGAGACTATACCAAAAAATTCTGACCCCTGGGAGATTATTCATAATCAGATTCCCTTATAATTGAATATTTTTCTTCTAGCTCTACATCCTTCCTCTTGGATGATCCATTTATATCCTTCTTAACAATCACATCCTTCTCAGGTGTATTATCAATCACCTGTTTTCCTTTTTATACTTTGGAAAAAGGCTCCACATCCATTGGAAATCCATGCTCACTATTTAAAAGTTGTACAATTTTGTATTCATCAATCACTTATTTCTCAATATCTCCCTTAAGATCATCAGGTTGGATGAATTCATGACTGCTTCTTTCATCATTAGAAGACTTTTTTACCCCTTCATGGCCCTCATACTATTTTTCATGAGAAGAAAAATTTAATTTATTCTAACTGGGATGTTTAGATAGATAGTTTTTTATAAGGAAATTCCTTCCCATGGTATTCAACCAGTTGCTTTATTACACCATCACTATCTTCTTTTTCTTCCTCATCATTATCTTCTTCTTCTTCTTCCTAAATTATTTCTTCTTCCAATTCAGGTTATGAAATTATGAATTTCATTCCTAGAGTATCTACTATAACTCTTTCTTTAATAAAAGGTTATGTTACTAGAATCTGTTTAGAGGCTTTCTCAGTAGCCTTGAGAAGCGATTGAATAATATCAGCTTCAGACATTTTGTTATTTTGTTTCTTATATATTAATTATTTATTTAGTTCTTCAGAAGTTTTAATTGTTAGGGCCATTGTCCTAGCAGGATCTATTCCAAAACAAGTATCTACATTTTTCTTATCCGTCTCATGTTCCATCCATTCTGCTACAACTCCATCAGGGAGTGTTTTTTTCTCCTTCGGTTTCGGGGGTGCTGATTGACTTTACAGAATTGCAGGATTTTATGTGGTTTCCAGATATTTTTGGTTTCTCCTCTTCTGAGCTTTCATTGAAGTCTCTCCTGCTTCCACATTATTTGTTAGATCATCAATCTCACATTCTAAAAGATCATAAAATTCCCTGGACATGGTATTAAAGCCATCTTTTATCCTCCTTATAGTGTCATCAATTAGTAGAAAGATCTTGAAATTTCATTCCATTGAGATGCATGGAATTTTGTACATTTCTAAGAATAAAACTATAATAATTGACATAATTTTTGGATAAGTGATGATTTGGAATTTTAGAGCTCCATGCATGGTGTTGGGGTTTTTAGAGAAATATAATTCACTTGGTTTATGTTCCTCAGATTAACCTAAAAGTCCTAGACAAAGCTGTAAATTATCTTAAAGGATTTTGTGTCTCGTTTTTTCGAAATGAGTAAACCGTTTACCCATAATTATATCATCCTAAAATTTGTTTAGAGAATATTGATCTTTGTCATTTTTACTACTTTGAGTCTAAGATACTCAATTACTATTTGCTTCTCAAAACATCCTATCTAATCTAGAAACTTCTGAGTACAAAAAATTGCTTATCCTTTATATAGAACTCCAATAATATTTGATACCATATTAAAATATAGGGAATACATTTTCCCATAAATATTGATTTAATTTTTTTTTCACATCGACCTTCTTTATAAAAGCGCAACATATCATAAAATTCAATAAACAACTCTGGATAAATAGGATCCTAAATTATCAGCTTGGCTATTCAAAATATCTCACATCTATTTGGAATAATATTTTGTGTAATCAGGGAAGCATACTTAGAGGAAAATATTGGATGAACGAAACATTCCATGTATGTTGAAATTCCTTTAATTATTTGGTTGAAGACATCTGTTTCTATAGGGTGGATTCCAACGACATCCTTAGTCTTATAGAATTAGGAAAAGTTGAGAATGATTTTTAAAGAGAGGAAGAGAATCAGCACAAAAAACCTTAAAAACTTATGTGGGATGAGGAATAGGAATCCCCTATATAGGCATTTGATGTGAAAGTTTGAATTCCCTAATTTTATCATGTGGTTGAAAATAGAAAAAACTGATCTGAGAGTTGATATGAATACTAAAGAAGGATTTGGTAGGTTCCAATCATTTAGGTTTTGATAAAATATTCAGATTTAGGAAATGAGAATCCAATAAATTTTTAAAAACTAAATAATTTAAAAATTAAATTAAAAAAATATATGTAAGGAAACATACCATCCGAATTTCACAAAAAAATAATGTTAGTATATATAATGTTTTTCACAAACAACTTATAATTCGGAAAATTTTGTTAAGGAAAGAAAAATTTTGATTTTAGAATTTTTTAATGAAAATTAAATAATTGTTTCTGGATCGTTAGGTTCCGAAATATTTTTGTTATGAAAAAATTTATTATGGAATCCTTTTTGTTAAAAAACTATATAAGTAAAATTTTGATAAAGAAAAATTGAATAATAAAAAATTGATAAGGAATAATTTTTTGGGAAACAAGAAAATATACCCCCCTTTGAAAAGGAGTTTCTTAATGTAAGGATATGGATTTAAACAAAATTTTAATGTGGAAGGTTACCTTATAATTATCTTTCCAAAATTTTGTTTAAAGTATTCAAATTTGTCAGAGGGTAATGATTATCTAAAAATAAAATCAAGTTGATCTAGTGTTCCGATAAATTAAAGAATGATATCTCCTTTAATTGTGTGATCCCTAAAAAATTGATGAGTAATATATATTTGTTTGGAATGAGTTTTAGGTGTAGGGTTTTTCTTAGGGAAATAGTACTATTGTTATCACATAATATCTGTGTTTTGGTAATACACATGAAATTTTATGTGAGTGAGGGTTGCATCCACAATACTTGGGCATGGAAACTTCCAACTAGTACATATTCTTCTTCAACAATTGAAAGTGGTATTGAGTGTTTCTTATTTAATTACCATGAAACTAATGAATCTCCTAATAAATGAAATTATTTGGATGCAATTTTTTTATCCATTCTACATGCCCCGAAATCACCATCGGAAAATCTTTTAAAAAAATTCATTTTCAGAAGTGTAGAAAAGTACTAAATTCCTAGTTACCTTTAAATACTGAAAAATTATTTTCACTACATTTAAATGAGTATGTATTGGATTGGATTAGTATCATGCACATAATAATATTTAAAACATTATTTCTGGATGAAAATCATTCAAGTATAGTACACTTGCTGTCATACGTCTAAATGATGTTTGATCTACTGGTTTCCATGCTTCATCTAGATCAAGAGAATTTGAGGTACTAATTGGAGTTCTTATGATTTTAGTGTTGTTATATCCATAATTTTTACGAATATTTTTAATATACATATGTTGTGTAATATATGTTCACTATGGTTGTTGATAAATTTTAAATCCTTGGAAAAATGTTAACTCACACATCATACTCATTTTTTTTCATATTTCAATAGATTCAAAAAAAATCAGTTAATGATTACAGAGATGATCTGAATATAATATCATCAACATATATTTGAACAATAATTACATTTTTCTTAAGTTTATTTATAAAAAGAGTTGGATTAGCAGTTCCCTTGACCTAATTGTTTATAACAAAAATCATATAATTGTATTATAACCAGCTTTAGGGAATAGTTAAATTCCCTAAAAATATTAGGTAATTTTGAAAACATGTTTTCGATGATTTGTTTTTCAATAACCAGGAGGTTTTTCAACATGGAAATCTTCATGAACATTTCCATAATGGAAATCACACATTACAACCATTTAAAAAACTATGAAACTAAAGATTGCTTGAAAGGAATGTAAAATACGACTAGATTCATTTCTATCTACTAGAACATAAGTTTACTCATAGTCCATTCATTCTTGTGGATTATAGTCTTTATCAACCAATCTATATTTATTTTTTACTCTGATTCCATTTTCATCACACTTATTTCTGAAAACTCATTTTCTCCAATTACATATGTTTCCTTATGTTTTTAAGTATGTTCTAGACATCATTCATTTCGAATTCATTTAGCTCATCTTTTGTGGATTTAATCCAACTATCGTCACCTATAATTCCATCTGTGATTTGTGGTTCTAATTGAGATTTTAATTCTTGATATTCAACTTCATTTCATAGGGAACATTTTATCCTTACTAGTTGATTTACATAACCAATGATACTATCACTAGGATGATTCTTAATAAACAACTGATTTGGGTTTTGTAAAACATGTCCATCAAGATAAGGTAGAAATATATTGGGATAAATTATTTAGAAATGTTTTCATTAAAAATTTATTTATTGTAATATACTTCAATTAAAGGAATCAAATCATTTTTTAAGACACATACATTAATGTAGGTTGGGGTTTTTTAAAAACAAAAGGATCAATTTCATTGAATTTAATATGAACTATTTCTTTAGTAGTACAAGTTATTTTATTTAAAACCCTATTATCTTTAGAAGTAGTGTAGTGTCCTTGGAAAATTCCATCATTAGATTTGGGTGTGAATTTATGTAAGATATCTTTATTATTCAGAATGAATACATTGGAACCAAATATATTAAAGTAATAAATTCTAGGTTTTTGGCTGGTCCACAATTAATAAGGTGTTTTGTTAAGAAATGGTATGATTAAAACATGATTTATAGTATAACAAGCAGTACTAACAACTTTATCCCAAAAGTGTTTACCTATAAAATATTCTCCCAATATTGATCCTGTTACCACTTGAAGAATTTTATTTTTTTCATTCAATAACACCATTCTCTTGAGGAGTTCTTGGAGATAAGACGTTATGAGTAATTCATTTCTTACTAAAAAATGTTTTAGAATCAGAATTTTGAAATTCTCCTCCATGATCACATTAAATATATATCAAAGGAAGGTTTCTCCTAATTTTTTACTTGGGCTCTGAAAGATTTTTAAATAGAAAATCCATCATATTTTATTGGAAGAAAATAAACCCTTGTAAATCTAGTGTAATCATCCACTAAAACAAATATATAATATTTTCCTCTAACATATATAGTTTTTTTTTGTCCAAAATGATCCATATGAACTAACTATAATGCAACAGTAGATGAGACTCCGCCAATTTATTTAAAACTAGATTTATATTTCATTCCATATTAATAAGAATAAAAAACTTTTTATGAATAAAATCTATGCTCTAGTATATCCATAACAAGTTTTTTCTTTTAGAGTCTACATCGGTTCCTAAGGATACAATGTCTTAACCATCTATTCCATAACCAAGATTGATCTTCCATTACACCAAGGCAATGTAGATATTGGCTTTTATGTTCCTCTATGTTTAGAGCGTATACATTTTCAATCCTATTAGATGAAATAATAAAGTCATCCTTGTAATTGTGTAAAAAACTGTTATCATTCTTAAAATTCACAAGGCAAACTTCATCACATAATTTTATTGTGCTAATTTGGTTGTTCTTAAAAACCGTAACAAATAAAACATCTGAAATTAATGTTTTACCAAGAAGAACAATGATACCTATACAATCGATTTCAACCAGATCATTATCTCTGAAAGTTAATTTTCCTCCTTTTATCGTGATAATCTATTCAAAGACATTTTGTTTACCATTCATATTTCATGAATATCCACTATCCATGTACCATGTATTTATGCTGTTAATTTCATTTTTTCCTGAAAAAATATAAGACTTTCAAAATCCAAACATTCTTGGATCCAGAAATTTATGAATTTAAGATATTAAGAATCCAAATTTTCATAGAAAAATAATATTTATGAAATTCAAATGATTGGTTTTTTAAGTATAATTTTTATCCTAATGTCTAACACAATAACACATAGTACAAAATGGAGTACTCTGGGGAATAAAATAATTATTACTAAAACTAGGTTTCAAATGAGTATAACCCAATCTTGAAATATTCTATAAAGGAAAAACTTTGGAAGACATATTTTTGATCTTTTCTTTACCAGATGTATTGTTTGATAAGAATTTTCTTAAGGAAAATATTTCTGACCCTAGTTTAATAACCAAGTTCATATCCTCGACAATATTAGTTTTAGTAAAAGAGTTAACCTGAATAATATTTTTCATAGAAATAACATCTTTAAGATCTATAAAAAGTTTATCATTCTATGAATTAACATCCTTAAGGATTTTAGAAAGTGATTCAGAATAAAAAAAAATTATATATAGATTTTAGAAGGAGCTGATACTTCCTTAGTTTAAATATAAATTGTTGAATTTTATTTCTCTAGCTTTTTTTTATCCTACAATTTTCATTTTTACGTAGTTTATAAAATATTTATTCTTCCTCCATTGAGGGATATGTATTATCTTCTAATGAAAAGATTCATCTTTTAAAGATTTATAATATTATTCATTTGTAAAATTTTCATTTAAAGGAATATTTTTTAAGGATTCATCATTGTGTACCTTACCCATGAGATAATGATTTTAAATTGGTAATATATCTATAAAACTAATATGTTTATGACCAAATGATTCATATTCTGAGGATTCATCTGAAGAGTCCGCACCACTGGCACTCTATGTGTCATTTTCTTTCAATACATTCTTCGCATAAGTCTTGTAATACTTCTTTCTGTTTCTCTTAGAATACTTTTCATTTCTATATTTTCCCTTAAGCATAGAACATTTAGGTTTGATCTTTCCATCCCTTTTACATTTATAAAATGTTACCTTAGAATCATTCTTTTCCTTTCTATCTTTCTTTTTATATCTATATTGAAAATCATTCCTTCCCCCAGTCTAGTTCATCATTTGAGCAGTAATGGATTATTCATTCTATGAATGATCATTGACACTTGATTCATATATAACAAAAACTTCCCTAACTATAGATCTAGTTACCATTTCAAGAGACTTGGACTTAGATGTTGTAGTGAATGCAAAACTTCAATTACGATCCTTCTTTTTTTTGTAATCAGCGTCTCTCATCATTCTATTTTCATGTTGGAGAACAGTTAAAAATAACTCATCGAGAGTAATGTTATATTCTTTTCTATTTTCTCCAGTATATGTCTTTTTTATTACCACTAATTTGGCATGATGTCGATTATTTTATCTACAAGGACATCATCATCAAGAACATATTCTCCCATATATTGAGGAATATTGAAAATGGTCATAAATCATTGTTGTTCATTTCAAATAGGTTCTCTACAATGAAATATGAATCGATGATATTCCCCTCTAAAAATTGCTCTTCTTGTTTATGTCACATTCGAAGTACCAATGTTTGTAACTTCATTTTTCATATAGATGTAGTAGGAGTCTTCAAAAAAATATATTTGAAAATATATATTCCTACTCATATATATAACAATATATTTTGTACTATATATTTTATTTGTTATTTTTATTTTTCATGGCCGGTGAAGGTTCTGACTGCCTTGTCATGAAAATTTTTAATCCTCAATAAGCATTAGAAAATTATCTACTCTAGTTTTAATAAGAAATGTAGATACCCATATAATGACTTACATAGAAATTAAATTACATTTTTGGAATACTTAATACATAAAAAAACCAACACTCAAGGTCCGTAATAGTTTATTGTCTTTGGAAACTCAGAACATAATCTTCTAATCATGGTGAATGATATTCAACATCTCCCATAACGATATTCCCATTTTTTTCTTACCAAAAACCTTTATTTATATCCTTGGGAAATGAAAACATATAAACAGTGATCTCAAATGCTCAGTAATGATAATCATGTATAAAATAAAACCAACCGTATACATTTGAACTTAAAAACATGAACAAAATGTTTAAACTTCAAAATCATGATCAATGAAATAAAACATGGCAGTACGTAAGGCATAGATCATAATGGAACATCAATCATTATTAAATAGTATGGGGATAAAACATGTAATTGTTTCAAAACATTATTCACTTGATATGATATCTATAGTAGCCAATGCATTTCTGCCAAGACCATCTTAGTGGACAAAGTCCCTTACTAAACCAAGTACACTCCTCGTTCCAGTCCAATATCACTGAATCAGATTAACTTTCCGTTCCAGCCATGTCAATATAATGAGATATAAATCTTTACCCAATGCATTGTAGGGAGATATAGGTCCCACCCATCTCATAATTAAATCATTCGTACGTGTTCCACAACATAAACATAAATCATTCATCATAACCCAAAGAACAAAATGGGTTTCATAAACATCATCCCATCAAAAAATAATCCATATAAAACAAATGTATATCATTTCATCATAAGAGAAGTGAAACCATATAATTCATAGAGACATTATACTCGAAACATACACATCTGAAATAATTTCATCTTAGATAGAAAATGGTTTTGATAAAACACTTGAAATAAATTCTTGAGGAAAATATCATTTCTTGTTCAAAATCATTTTCTTCTCACAAAATGCCATGAAATTTTAAAAGAAATTAATTTTGATGAAAATAGTCATTAAATATTGTAGAATAATCTTCATGAAAATATTATCTTATGAAACCGTAAAAATCCGTCCATGCCGTATAAGTTAAAAAACATTCTTCTCGTACATTTTCTAGAAAAGTTAAAAAAGTACCTCGTAACGTAAACAAAAGTAATATTCCTTACATACAATGTATTAAAATTAAAAAAATGGGTAAAAATGACTTTAAACATACATGAAACCAATTTTACAAAACAGGTACATGGATGATAAATATGACCCCGGTAAATACTTACGAATAAACAATATCGGAGAAAAACGAGATTGGAAAAGTTATCCCTTACCTTATGACTGATATGATTCATATGTATTTGAACCTCCTGTATAATTATTTAAATAGAGAAATTGACTTATTACAAAATCAAATTCTTTTTTATGATATCATATATGGTTCACTTCTGACTTTATATTATCAATTCTTTTGTAAATTCCATGTTAAAGCAGCGTTTTGGGTAAAATCGTTTCATTTATCGTACATGTTTCAACTTGTTGTTCTAGATATTATTACTTTTATCATGATTTACATAATTTCAGGATGTAAAACATGATATATATATTATATATATTCATTATATAAATATATATGATAGATCGATAAATATAATGAAATACACCATTCATGGAGACGGTAGGTCGTACGTACGCACGAATGCTGCTTTCGTTTCCTTATTGAATTAAATGGAATTAAGTAAGTGAAACATATATGTACATAAATACAGTATCCTTATTATGTAATATATTTCATGATTATTTATTATATATACTTTATAATCATACTTGAATGGTTAATCATGGAAAATGAATCTCATCGCATTCGTGGAGACGGTAGGCCGTACGTACGCACAAGCGATGTTATCTTTCCCATAATTATTTAATAGAATTTGAGTGGATGATAAAATATCTCAGAATTAGTATGATGTTATAATAAACATATTTAGTTATTATTTACACAATTATACCCATCCAATTATGTTGATGGTGGAAAACAAATTACACCACAGCGTGGAGAAGGTATTTCGTACGTATGCAGGCGCGGTGATTTCGTTTTCATTAGGATGGATAGAAGGTGAAATGGGGTTTCTTCATATTTATGATAACATATCAGTATATTATTTATACTTATTTTATTAATTTATAATGAAACAATAAAGAAGAAGAAGTTGAAGAAGAAAGAAACTTGAAATAATCGGTAGAAGTGATTACCTCTTCTTCAGTGCACCTCTTTTAAGATTCTTTATAGAGCACTTGATTCGGTTTTTTGAGAAGACCAAAACCACTATGATAAAACTAGAGAGGTGGAGAAGTTTAATTTTCAGGACTTTTCCAAGCTTCAAGGCACAAAAGGGTGTGAAGAGAAGAGGTAAGGGGTTCCCTTTTTATAAGGGAGGAGAGGGCCACCTTTTGTAACATAAGAAATATTTATTTATAATAAATTAAACCTCACATAAAAACCTAAAAAAATCACTCAAATCCGAATACTAGATGAGATAGGGTTGTAATATTATCAACCAATAAAATTTAGACATGTTGGGATTTTATTTTAAACATTATCAACTTGATTTATCTTTATTTAATATATTTAATTTTATTTGTGGTAATAAGATTCTAATTTTTAAATTGTTATAAATAATTACTTATGTTTTGTGAATTATCCATAATTAAATAAGATATTACATTTTAGACCATATAAATTTTAATTTATATTTTTTAAATATTTTTGTGATTTTTAAACAATTTTATATTATGTTATTTTTATAAAATAACAATTATGTCAATTTTGACACGATTCATTTATTTGAATTCAAATAAAATACAAACAAAAGATATGTTCGAAATAAAAGATTTCATAGATTAATAACATTTCATATTTATCGTGAAAATTAGTGGAGCACATTAAATAGTTCATATAATATTTATTTAACATCTTTAAAACCATTTATTTGATATTTCAATCAATAAAATAATTTCAACATCACTATTGTGTCACCTTTACTGATAAGTATTTAATCCCTAAAAATTATAAATAAATTTAAATGATGTATATAATTTAATTATTTTCTTGGAGACAATTCATTTTTGAAGTTTCATGATGTTTATCAGTAAATTAAAATTAGTATACTTATAAGATTTAAGAGAGTGACTTGTTGTCACTTTCTTTGGTTTTATTAATAATTAAATTATTATCATGATCAAAATTCCATAAAATGAATATATACCAACCCTTAAGTGATATGGGTCTAATTTTAGTCATCCAATAGATTTTTAGTAGGTGTTAATGTAATTATATAATCTTAATTTTACCCTTAAGTATCTGATTTACCTCTAACTATAGTAAATAAAAATTACCAAAGTTACTATTCATAATATAAAAAAATAAAAGTAACCTATTAACATAATTTTGACCCAAAAAATTCACATATGGAATAATTTTTTCGAAATTCAAAACATAGAAGTTGCTTTAATTAATTTAATATTAATCCAGTTGTTAAGAAATCGGGTTTTAATAGTTAAAACATTTCCAAAGTTTGAAATGTTTTTACCAATGAATTCAATGTCAAATTAATGGTAATGACATAAATTATATTAAATGGTAAAAAAAAATATTTATACATTAAAACCAATCAAAAATATAATTTAACTATATGAACTATTGCGATAAAAAAAGTTGTTTTTAATTAAAATATAGCGTGTTTTTACTATTCATTAAAATATGAAAGTTATCAGAATAATATGAAAAATTTATCCAACGTCAATTTTTATATCCTAATTCCAATGAAGAATTTTATTTTGTAAAATTGAATGTATAAACATGTCAAAAACTAAATTTAATGTGGGTTCACAATCAAAAGGAGGCAAAACTGCAATTTTTTAAAAATACTTATTTTACCCAAACATAATTATTTTGTTCTCATAACTTGTTCTAGAAAATGTGGAAGATGAATAATAATGTTATAAAATTAAAATTTTAGTTTATACTATTCATAATGGCTCGTTCATAATAATATTATAACCATATATTGTTTTTAGTGAAACTCGATATTGCGTACTACACACGTTATCGAGGGAGGTCACGATTGTGTGTAATAAAAGCCAAGAATTGTGTTGTGTATATTTCAAGATAATATAGTTTTGTGTATTGTACAATATAATCCATGTGTAGTGTACAACACAAGACATCAAATAAATTAAAAAACTATTTTTCTAATAAAATCTCGAGGTGTTGCATTCTACCTCTGTTAAAATGAATTTCACCCTCGAAATTCATTGGGGTTATAAATGGTTTAATAAATGAATGTTTCTGTCATAGAAACCCACATCATAAAATGAAATTCTAAAACATAATTTTGAAAATTTGAGAATGAAACATAACAGTTACCCAAATTAACTCATCACTAGGTTTCCATATAGGAGAACATAGGTGAAAATATGGATATGGAAAATAAATCTATCCATCATGTTCTGATAGTGAGTGGAAGAGAATATGGCTATAAAAAAGTCAACAATCACAAAGTCATAAATTTGTGATGATCTATGGTCCCATCCGATTCAACATATATGAGGACACTATGACAACATTTTTGGTTTTCGATATCATTTCCCTAAAGTTGAAGAATTTGAATTAGAAGAAATACTTACATTATTTCACTACAATGTCATTGGTGTTCATGCCTTGAACAATTTCAACTTCACCTATTAAATAAATGAAGTTGAATTTGTCAATCTTGAAGTTTTATCAGATCATGTGATAGAATTATGGGTCATTCCATCTGTCTCAAATAAAAGGGTAGAAAAAGTTATCAAATATACATAAGTCCATCTATGGTGAGATTAATCGTATATGATTTCAAAAATGGACTTATACTTTATCTATCATAACCCTTAATAAAATAAAACTAGTTTCTACTAACCAGAGAAATCGTTTAGGCCAGTGGTAGGCAATAAAGGCTTGTCGCACTTCAGTTGTGGGTTCGATTCCCACAACCATGTCCGACTTGACAGGTTTTCACCAGTCCTGCAGGTTGTCCTTTTTTCTAAAACTACATTATTATAAAATCCCGTCAATAATATTAAAAAAAGTTCTAGACTTATACAATACTAACTTATGTCCATCATAATCCATTCCAATATTTAGGCTTATACAAAATACTTTTGTCCAAGCTCATAGTATAAAGAAAACAATTACTAGAAATGTCATCTACCGAGCATGTGAATACCATCATTTATCCCAGATATATTTTGTTGATCACATTCAAAATATGTAATTACCATAATCGTCTTTTCTCTTGAAACATAAAATACCATAGAACCTTAGTGGAAACATGAATGCTTTCAAAAGGTAACTCTTTCCACATACCAAAATCTCAAAAATTTTATATACTCAAACCCTGATATAATTTTGTCCTTATATCAGTCATTAGCTCATTAATACTGTCATGCATATTATTTTCTCCTTATCCCTTCATTATGAATATTTCAACTTCCTTCCAAAAATATTTCAATCACTTTTTATGGTTACCAATACCATAAAATTAGTAAAAACCACAATGATCCAATACATTGATATTCCAATATTCCACGATACTTAAAATGAGATTCCACAACATTATCTTGGAATCCCGTTACATAAACACTTATTCATTCCACAACATCATTTTCATACTCAACATCATAAATAGTGATCGCATGTGACTTACATTTATCCTTTTCCTTAAAAGTTTTGTCAAGCCGATCATCAATAACCCTTGGCTAGGGCATTGATCAGCATAATGCCCCATTTCCTTACACTTGAGGCAATGAAGTTTTGATGGTGCCTTATCTGTAGTCTTTTCTTTATTCACATCATTATAAACCCTTTTTACATTGCATTGACACTCAGATACTCGATGAACTTCTTTTCCACACATAAAACAATTTCTAGTCCCTTTAAGAAAATCTCCACCATGCTTCTTTCCACACATTGAGCATGAGGAAACATTCATCTTCTTTTCACCATTATTATGAGATTTATCCTTAAACTCCATACTTTGTTTCTTGTAAAAACCATGAGATGGATATATAACACCAACATCTATTTCTACCATAATATCACAATTCACAATTTCTTCATAGATACTGATGTCTCTTATCTCTAATGCCCTTCGAAGACTTGGTTTTAAGACACTGAAGAATCAATCAAACTTTTCTTTCAGGTTGGATGATAAATCCAGATGTATACCATGAAAGCCATGTAAAATTCTCCCAGTATATGCCAACAGATTATTCATCTTGTTTCTTAAGCTCGAGGAACTCCATTTCCATCTTTTTTCAAATAATACGAGAGAAGTACTTATTTAAAAACACGTTCTTGAACTTGTCCCATTCCATGGATTCAATTTCATCATGGGGCCTTGTATTCTTAATTAGAGTCCACCACTAGTCTGCTTCACCTTCTAAATGGTAAATAGCTAAAATGAATTTTTCATGCTCTAAACCACAAAGTATGGAAAATATCTTTTCAATGGTACGAATCCATTGTTCAGAAATAAGTGGATCAGAAGACCCACTAAAATAAGGTGGATGTTTCCTCATGAAGGACTCAATAGAATATTGTTCCCTTCTCTACTCATTTAGAAGTACAGAATGATTCATAGCTTGTGTAAGTATAGAAATAAGATTTGTAACTCCATCTTCTATAACATTGGTTTGTTCAAGAGGAAAATCATTGCATTGTCCATTACATTGATCAACATAGTTCCTTCAGGTTCCAGCCATTACTTAAAACCCAAAAAGAAAAATGTGAGAGGAAGAAATAATTATAGGAAAACAACATAATATAGTGGAATTACATTAAATATATAACATCTTAGGTTTAATTCTATCATCTTTAACATAATCCTAGGACTATAAACAATAGTTATACTTAACCTTAGGGACATCCCTAGACATACCATATAAATATCTCTAGGGATCTCACAAACGTTTTCGCATCCTAGTTTCCAAAGGTTAACTAAACCTTTCCTCTGATACCAACTATAGAGACCCATATATTCACAAACATGGACATTACATTACTTTTTTCGGAATACATAATATATAATAAAAACCAACACTCAAGGACCATAATAGTTTAGTGTCTTTGGAAACTCGGAACATAGTCTTCTAATCATGGTGAAAGATCTTCAACATCTCCCATAAAGATCATCCCCTTTTGTTTTCTTACCTAAATCCTTTCGTTTTATCCTAGGGAAAAAACATATAAAGGGTGACCTCAAATGCTCAGTAAGGGTAAGAAAGGAGAAAAAACCCAAACCATATACATTTGACCTTAAAACATGAACATAATGTTTACACTTCAAAATCTTGATCAATGAAATAAAACATGGCAGTATGTAAGGCATAGATCATAATGGAACATCAATCATGATAAAATAGAATGGTAATGAAATGTGTAATTGTGTAAAAACAATACGCACTTGATATGATTTCTATAGTAGAAAAGGCATTGCGCCCAAGACCATCTTAGTGTTCAAAGTCCCTTACTGAACCGAGTTCACTCCTCACTCCAGTCTTGTATCACTGAACCATATTAACATGAAATTACAACCATGTCTATCTCCTGAGATATAAATCATTACCCAATACATTAGTGGGAGATATAGTTCTGACCCATCTAATAATGAAATCATTCTTACGTGTTCCACAACACAAACATAAATCATTCATCATAACCCAAAGAATAAAATGGGTTTCATAAACATCATCCCACCATTACATAATCCATATAAAACAAATGGATATCATTTCATCAAAAGATAAGTGAAACCATGTTAATAATAGGGAAATTATACCTAAAACATACACATATGAAATAATTTCATCTTAGATAGAAAATGGTTTTGATAAAACACTTGAAATAAATTATTGAGGAAAATATCCTTTCTTATTCAAAATGTTTTTCTTTTCAAAAAAAGCAATGAAATTTCAAAAGGAAATGAAATTTTTTTTAAAAATGGTTATTAAATATTGTAGTGTAAGCTTCATGAAAATAATTTATTATGAAACCGTAAAAATCTATTCATGCCGTATAAGTTAAAAAAACATTCTTCTCGTACTTTTTCCAGAAAAGTAAAAAAAGTAACTCGTAACGTAAACAAAAGAAAAATTCCTTACATACCACGTAGTAAAAGTAAAAAATGTGTAAAAAGGCCTTCAAATATACATGAAACCATTTTTAGAAAACAGGGACATGAATGATAAATATAACCCCAGTAAATACTTACGAATAAAAAATCTCAGATAAAATGAGATTGGAAACATTATCCCTTACCTTATGTTCGATATGCTTCGTATGTATCTGAACGTCCTGTATAATGATTTAAATAGTTTTATTTACTTATTACAGAGTCATATTCATTGTTATGATATCATATATGGTTCACATATGACTTTATATTACAGGTTCTTTTGTAAATTCCATGTTAAAGCATCGTTTTTCGTAAAATCATTTCATTTATCGTACGTGTTTCGAGTTGTTGTTCTTGATATTATTACTTATATCCTGATTTAAATAATTCGAAATGTAAAACATGATTTATATATAATATATATTCAGCATAAAAATATATATTATAGATCGATAAATGGAATGAAATACACAATTCATGGAGACAGTAGGTCGTACGTACGCATGAACGCTGTTTTCGTTTCCTTATTCAACTAAATGGAATTTAGTAAATGAAACATATATATAAATAAATCGGGTATCATTATTATGTAATATATTTCATGATTATTTAATATATATACTTTATAATCATTCTTGAATGGTAAATCATGGAAAATGAATCTCATCGCGTTCGTGGAGACGGTAGTCCGTACATACGCACGGGCGATGATATTGTTCCCATAATTATTTAATAGAATTGGAGTGGATTATATAATATCTTAGAAAAAGTATGATTTATAATAACCATATGTATTTATTCTTTACACCATTATACCCATCCAATTAATGTGGTTGTGGAGAAACTAATTACACCACTACGTGGAGATGGTATTCCGTACGTACGCACGCGTGGTGATTTCATTTTCTGTAGGATGGATAGAAGGTGAAATGGGGATGTTTCATACATATGATAACATATCAATATATTATTTATACTGATGTTAATACTTTATAATGAAACAAATAAATAAAAATAAGTTGAAAAAAAGTAACTTGAAAGAATCAGTAGAAGAGATTACCTCTTCTTCGACGCACCTCTTATAAAATTCTTCTTAGGGAACTAGTGTTGGTCTTTTGAGAAGACCAGAACATCAATGATATAACTATAGAGGTTTATACGAAGAATTTGTAGGGTTTGGATGAGATTCAAGGCTCAATAGGGTTTGCAAGAAGAGGGAAGGGGTGCCCTTTTTATAAGGGAGGAGAGGGGCACCTTTAGTAACATAAGAAATATTAATTTATAATAAATTCAACCTCAGTTAATAACCTCCAAAAATGACTCAAATCAAAATATTATATGATATAGGGTTGTAATATTATCAACCAATAAAATTTAGATTTTTTGGGAATTTATGTTAAACATTATCAACTTGATTAATCCTTATTTAATATATTTAATTTAATTTGTGGTAATAAGATTATAATTTTTAAATTGTCATAAATAATTTATTATATGTTGGGAATTGTCTATATTTGGATAATATATGACATTTATGACCATATAAATTTTAATTTATAATTTTTAAATATTTTAGTGATTTTTAAACAATTTTATATTATGTTATTTTTATAAAATAACAATTGTGTCAATTTTGACACTATTCATTTATTTGAATTTAAATAAAATCCACACTGAAGATATGTTCTAACTAAAAGAATTAATAGATTCAAAACATGTCCTATTTATCTTTTAAATTAGTTTAGTTCATTTAATAGTTCATATAATATATATATTATTATCTTTAAAACCATTTATTTGATATTTCAATCAATAAAATAATTTCAACATCACTATTGTGTCACCTTTACTGAAAATTATTTAATCCCTAAAAATACTAAATAAATATACATGATGTAGATAATTTTATTATATTTTTGAAGACTATTCGAGATATGATGTTTCCTTAATTGTAGCACTAAATTAAAAATATTTTACTTATAAGATTTAAGAGAGTGACATGTTGTCAGTTTCTTTGGTTTTAATAATAATTAAATTATTTTCAAGGTAAAAATTCCATAATATGAATCTATTTCGACCCTTATGTGATAAGGTTTGACCTTTAGTCAGCCAATAGAATTTTTGCAGGTGTTAAGGTAATTTTATAATCTTATTTTTACCCCTAAGTATCTGATTTACCTCTAACTACAGTAAATAAAAATTACTGTAGTTACTATTCATAAAATAAAATAAAATAAAATAAACCTATTAATATAATTTGGACCCACTTAATTCCAATATGGAAACTATTTTTTTAAATTCAAAACACAGAAGTTGTAGTAATTAATTTAAAATTAATCACGTTGTTAAGAAAACGAGTTTAAAATGTTAAAACATTGTCAAAGATTGAAATGTTGTTACCAATGAATTAAATTTAAATTAATGGGAATGACATAAATTATATTAAATGGTAAAAAAATATTTTATTTATACTTTAATACCGTTCAATATTATAATTTAACCATATAAATTATTGTGATGAAAATAGATGTTTTTAATTAAAATATATCATGTTTTTACTTTTCATTAAAATATGAAAGTTATCAGAATAATATGAAAAATTTATCCAAAGTATGATTTTATATCCTTATTTAAAAGAAGAATATATTTTTTTCAAAGTGTACTTATAAAAATGTAAAAAACTATATTTAAGTTGGTGCACCCTCAAAAGGAGGCAAAACTGCATTTTTTGTAAAATAATTATTTTACCCAAATAAAATTATTTTGTTCTCATACCATTTTCTAAAAAATGTGTAAGATGAATAATAATGTTATAAAATTAAAAATATTCTTAATAATATTCATAACGGCTATTTCATTATAATATTATTACCACATATCATTTTTTAGTGAAACCCGGTATTGCGTACTATACATGTTATCGAGGAAGGTCGCGATTGCGTGTAATGAAATCCAAGAATAGTGTTGTGTATACTTCAAGCTAATACAATGTTGTGTATAGTACAATCTAATCTTGGTGTATCTTACAACATAAGATATCAAAGAAATTAAGAAAATAATTTTTCTCATAAAATCTCGGGGTGTTACAACAAAAGACTTCATCTTATCTCTACATTACTCATCGTCATTCACATAAAAAGTTTGTCTTGTAGGATTAATATTGTCAATGGATCCAACATTTATACCTACCATTATATAAGAATGTATCTTTTCCGCAAAACAAGTAAATTGAAAAGGTTAGTAAAAAATAATTAAAATATTTATGAAAAACATAATCAGGAAATGTTAATCAAGAAAAATTTAGAACTAGTAAATTTGAACCAGAAAACTTATATATGAGTATAATTATTTCATATTTCTCCTATGATACCAATTTTAGTGTAAAAATGGTGTATGTAGATTCTCAATTACAATAGGGGAAAATTGTAAGATAAATTTTTTTTCATTTTTAACCTTAAGGTAAACTATGTTTAACAATGTTAAAAAAGGTAAATTCTCAGATCTTATTTTAATTTTATAATACAATATTGCGTAGGGTCAAGAAATATTAATCCAAAAATGAAACATAACAATAATTTTCATAAATAAATAATATACCTAAAAGGCTTTAGAATCTAATTTATCAGAGTTAGTAAAGTGCAAGAATGTATCAAAATGGCATACTTTCTTCCATTATAAAATTAAAATGAAAATAAAAACATGAAACAAAAACAAGTAACAAGTAGAAAATCTTATAACCCAATGAATAGGGTATCCAACAACATGGTATATTGTTCCATCGATTTATACTTTTTAGAAAGTATGACTTACCCACAACCGTCTAATACCTTGATAGAAATATCAGAATCTATCTTGTTATCCCCACAAGCCCTCGATCTTTAAGGCAGTTGGTACCTCTTTATTCCTATCTCCTGATGCCCTCAATTTTACTCAATAATAATTGGAATCCCACGAAGCAAGCTCAATAAGGTGTTCCTCACTAAACAATATGTTCATAAAATGCCCAAGGAAAGAGATTCTTCCTCTCTCTATAAATCACTTCGCAAATTTTTTTCTCTAGCTTGATCAATAAATAATGAGGTTGTTAAAATGAGAACCTATTTATAGGAAAAACTCCAACAGTCGACTCCCTCCTCCAATGATCATATTTTTCCTTTAATTTCAGAGGGACCTATTGAGGAATCACTCAACCAATGGTTAGTTAGAAATAGATTGCATGACATTGTTTCTTAATAATAACATGTGTTACGAAATGGATTAGAAAAACCAAATCTAAATATTCAGAATATAAGAAAAATAGAATTTGGAATCTACCTATATAAACAATATGATACTATAGAACATGGATATTCTAATTATGTTTTACAATATTTTCCGAATTTGAATTCAATAGATTATGGAGTCTGAATTCAATTGAATTCAAAGTCAATATTTTTAGGATTTTAGAGTTCAAATTATGAGGAAATCAGAGTCAGAATTATGAGGAATTCAGAGTTTGAATTCTGAGGAATTCAGAGTCTGAATTCTGAGGAACATGGATTATAAATTATGAGGGATTCACTATCAGAATTATCAGGAATTCTGAGACTGAATTTTGAGGAATTCAGATTCAGAATTCTGAGAAATTCAGTGTCCAAATTATTTTGAATTGAAAGTCTGAATTTTAGAGAATTCTGAGTCAGAATTTAATAGAATTCAGAGTCTATATTTTAGTTAATTCAGAGTCTAAATTTTAGATAATTCAGTGTCCAAATTTCAATTAATTTGATGTTTGAATATCCGATAATTTAGAGTCTGAATTTTAGAGAATTAGTAGTCTAAATAATATAGAATTTGAAGTATAAATTACATTGAATTTGTTGTATGAATTTTAGAGAATTCAGAGTCTGAATTTCCGTGAATTCAGAGTCTAGAAATAGAATAATCATTATTAAAGGTACTATTTGATTTCGAGTAATTTTTTTTAAGGATCCTTATTTTAGAATTAGTAATAAAATGAATATGTTTTTGAGATAACTAAAAATGAGATAATGAAAACAAAATTATGTATTATATTTTCTTTATAAATTGGAAATTTTCATTAAAATAATCCTTAAGTAATGAAAATTTTCTTTAATATAAAGTGTTTGTGATTTTCAAATCATTGAGGAATGGAAATTTCATAAGGAATACTTATTGACTCAACATTCGTTACTTTAAAATATAGAATTAATATATAATGTTTTAAAAATTAATAAGTTCCTATAATAAATTATTAACAAGTCTTGCAATATTATATAGTAAGTTAGTGAACATCAAACTAAGCATAAATCTATGGTAAGGGTCCTTGATCTCAATATTGGTCCGATGAGGAATGATTATTATTGTGAAAATTTTATTTCATACGGTGTCAATACTTCCATAATGAAATTTATAACTTAAATGTTTTTTTATTATTTTGATTTTCACTTTCATTTAATCACTCCCTTTTCCTTGGCTTCTATTTAAACATTTTTTATGTCGTAAGGGTTGCTAATTAATTTTATCTTCATTTACCGATATATTTTTTATATAAATCCATCCATAAAATTTTGGTTTCATTAAACATATTATAAAATTTTATATAATTTCCTCTTTATTTTTAGGGATTGAATTTTTTTTCTTGAATACTCCTTTATAAATTATTCTTATTTGAAAAATTATGGTGTCTGAATGGGTTTATGTTTTTTAATTTCCTTCTTAGTGAAATATTTTGACGGTTATCCTTTATAGTTCATATTGCGTACATATATATGAATTTAAATATAATATCTATATTCAATCAATATTCATGATATATATTGGTACAATCAGTTTTTATCTTTCAAGGTATTTTATTTCATGTTTTTCCAATGAAATGAGGGTTCATCAACTAAATTTAATTTTTATTGGATAACTAATTATAATACATGATAATCATATTATATGATTATTATATAAACCATCAATATTTTACATAAGATATTTTTTATTTATCTTTTGGAAAAAAAAATTAAAATAAAAGCTTCTCCTTTGGTGGACAATGATCTCTAAAAAATATGATGACGTAGAAATAAATATCATCCTTTCTAAATGACCATTTTATTCATTGTCATAATTTTTTTTGTTGTTTTAAAATCATATTAACTATACCGAAATGAATTTTGTTGTCATTTTCCATTATCTCTAGCTTTTCTGTAAAAATATTTAAAAGGATTCCTTTCAATATTTTCTACACCAACCATTATTGAACATTACTTAGAAAACTACGAAAATAATCTCATTTTTCACATTTTCATATTAACTTTATTTTCATGTTTTAAAATAATTTACTTAATGAGGGGTCTTATTCATATTTTTATAATTTTAAAAATTAATTCATGTAGCTATTTTTTTAATTTCTAAATTTAAAAATAATATTGAATTTTGCATATGAATAAATAATGATACTTCATTCCACTTATATATTTATATCCAACACTCCATATTTCATATCCTAAACATAATTTATATTGGTGGCCTCCAAATTACAATTCATATAAAATATAAGGATTTCAATGTAGACTTTTTATGACATTGACATTGATTTTTGAACTATATTACTGGTTTATTTTTATAACTATGTTACAAAATCCTCATGGTTTTTTTTATAATTTTACTTCCATTTGTTTCAGTTTATTTAAAATATATATCTTATTTATAATTAAGTTTCATTAACTTCCCTTAAAAATAGCGTTTTATAATTTCATTTCTAGCGATTGATCATGTGTTATAAAATAGTAAAATTGAAGGTCTGTTCATTTAGGATACCATTTGAAAGTCATCAGTAAAACATACTTTTATAAAAGTGTTTTTTATCTATGAAAACATTCTCTAATAATTTTTATGCATCATTAGAGGTTTGATCTAATGATACCATGCATATTTTTATACGGATATTATATGATCATGTCATCTAAAAATCCATATGAAACCAATTTTTTCTTAGTTGTTTACAATTTAATGATAAATTTCGTTTTTTACTTGTATGGAACTCATTCCCATGTACATCTTATGATTTTATGGGTTGGAAAGAAATAATACAACTCTACAATGTATTATGTAATTTTTATATTAGATGAAATGATATGTAGTGGACTATTGAGTAATTTAAATCTAATATTTCATTTTTTTACAATATTATGCTGTATTATAAATAATACCAATCATGACATTATGAATCCATGATTTAAATTGTTTCCATATTCATTGAATTTTGAGATCCATTGACATCTACATCATTATTTAAAAATAGTTTTGTTATTATTCATAGATAATAATACATGTTTTGATGTGTAAGATTTTAATATTATCTCCCTCGTTCCTTATTATGTTCTCATTCCCACCTATTTATTTTTATTCACTTATAATCTTCGATTGTAATCACTAGTTTTTATGCTAACTGATTATTGGATCTCACCCATCTTGTGTTTTCATTTCCACTAGTTATGAATATTATTTTTACATAGGATATATCTATTATGGTAACGTATGTATATAATTTTATTGGAGATGTAAAAAACAAATTCTAATTAAAGGAATTCCCCTTTTACTGGATATACACTAACTTGATAGGATTTATATGTGTTTTATTGGTTTATTTTCCTTCTATAATTGTATAAAAATATAATTCTAAAATTGAAGAGGTATATAATCGGATCAATATTCTTTTTTTATACTTTAATTGTTTATGGTTATGTTTGGTCTCGTTAGTTATTATCACAACAATACTATAAATTATGTTTTTAGTCCAATTTTCATGAATGTGGGACTTGTAGTGTCTCTGATTTTATGTTATTCATTACCCTTGTGTCATGATGTAATAAAAGATTATGTTATTTATATGTAATCATTAGGATGATTATAAGGGGTATATTTCACCAAGAATAGATAACATTATTTGTTTTAAGGGATCATGAAACGTAATAATGGAACAAAATAAGGGTCTATAAAAAATAGTATTATTATTAATTACATGAATGAGATTAAAAAAGATTAATTAGATTATATTGTAATCTATAATACTAAAATTTATTTATTTTTAATTGAGTGTTGGAATTAATGGATGTTTTGTTCATCAATGTAGAAGCTACAAACACTATAATATATTAATTATAGTTTTATTATCATTTGTACGAAGTCATTAAAATTTTCATGATTACATAAATTAGATGATATAGATTAATTTATGAAACATGGGATTGATACAACTCAACGTTATCAAATTTTGATCACATATATGGTTAAAAGAATGAAAAAATGGTCTAAATAACCAAATAAAATTGTTTGCAAATGATTTTTTCAGATGATAGTTGTTTTTTTAGTTTAATTTTTAAATTCAATGAGAAATATGAATTCATAATATTTAGTTGTAAAAAATACAAAATTACATTTTATAGAGGAAAATAATACTTTTTAGAGGAAGGATAAGAGTCTCAAGGAATAATTGTATCCTAATTCCTCTTTATAAATTCAATTTCTAAAGAATAAATACATTGAAACTAATCATTGAAGGCCTTCTTTGAATAAAATAACATAATTATTTGATTGTGAAAAGATATATTGAGCTTCTTGTTATTGAATAATGGATTAACGATAAAATAAAAAATAAAATAAAATATTAAAAATATATTAATGGTTTCGGGAGATCAAAAATACTATTATCATCACTACTTAATAGAGTTTTGATGATCCATGAATAAATGTGGAATTAGTAATATATTAAAAAACACATAGGGATTCTTTTAGTAATTGAAAACTGTATTTATGAAATTATTGATTAAATAAATTTTATTTTTGTGGGATGATATTTTTTTAGAAAAAAAAATTATTCTCATTTTGTTCATTGACAAACTCTACACAGTATTACAATTAGATGATATTAGGTGATCATATAGTAATATATGATACCATTCCTTTCCATCAATATATGAACTTATTTTAAATGTTGTACCTTGTATATAACCATGATCATTATAGATTTTTTGTTTTTGAAAATAGGATTACTACTAAAATATTTTAATTTCATAAATATCAGATTTGATGAGGACTAATTGGATGAAAAAATGATTAAAAGTCATCTTAATGAATGATGAATATAAATTTTTGAGAAATTCTAAAAATATTTTTAAACTTATTCAAAACACTTTTACTTAATAATTATATGAAGTCACTAAAATTTTAAATAATAATTTAACATGTCTAATCATATTGTAAATTATCTTAATGAACTAGAAAGATTATGTTTAATACAAGAGAGGGGATTTATAATTAGATAATTGAAGTGATGCTACTAGAGGAATGAAGGAAAATGTGATATGGTAATCATTAATGCTTATATTTTCACATTTTGGTATAAGAGTAAAATTCATAAATGTTATGACATTGCTGATTTCATGGAGAGATCAAGGATAATTCATTGTATCTATAAAATTGAATGGTGAATCCCTTTTGGGGGGATATTGGGGAGACTGTTTTGATACATTGTATTATATTATGTCATGATTGGATTTTATTCCCCCTAAATTATTTTGGTATCACTTATTAATGGATAAATACACATTATAGTGTTTCATTTACTTTGATATATCCGAAGATATTCTTTATTCCTAATATTTCACATTAATTATTTAAAATTATATAATATTTAGAGTTTCATGAGTGCTGATAAAATATATTCAAGGATTTTATTCTATTTCTTTCAACCTTTGAAATACTTATTAATTCTTGAATTGATTACATATATTGAACCCTACAAGTTATTGGATACATATACAATGTAATGAAATTATTTCAGTGGTGATTTTCTATATATCAAACTTACAAGGATAAAAAAGAAAATATTTAATTTTAATATTTGATGTCTAAAGCTATTGATTTGGATTTATTTTAGAATTATGTTTTGATGGAATTAATTAGTGATATATTTTTTAAATGGGATTCACCGACTTTAGATTGTAAATATGACCTAAATACTATGATACAAGTGTGTTAACATTTAAATTTCAACTAAAATGTGGTAGATATGTGATTAATAAGAGTGAGATAATGAATTAACTATTATAATGTATTGTTATATAATGGATGAGGTCATATTAACCTGGATATAACACTAATACTTATCATCGACTATTCAATATTATTTTTTTAATTGGTGGTTGCATTGAAACTGACAATTTATATTCATTGTTTACAAAAATATATAAATATTTAAAAAAATATTACATAGATAAGGGGAAAGAAATGTTCTGTTCTTACAAAAAAGATATCATAATATTATTTTATATTATATTTTCAATTATAATTAATATAGTTTTTGACATTAAAGTGAAAACAAATTATAATTTAATTTAATTTTCTTCTTCATCATTCATCCTAATATATTTTTGGAGAGCAACAACTTCATGTTTTCATTTTTTTTATTGTCATTAACCTATCTAATATTATTTATAAGAGTTGTTTTTAACTCATTCATTATTATAATGAAATTTCAAAAATTTCCAGTCATGGTTGAATCATTTTTTATAACTCTTTTAAAAAATAATATTAATTCCTCTAGTTTTTGTGTGTTTTTCATTGATTTTAATCATTAATATATTTTTGTTGAAAAAAATATCTCAAACTCTTAAATTTAGTATTTTTCTAGCTAAAACAAATATCTTTCCACTACTTTTTTACTTCGATACTCCTATTATATGATTCAACCATCAAATATATTCATTATTTATGATAAATGATGTATATTTTTTAGTTATTTTCGTTCACTAATAATTCATTTAATCATTTTGATTTTTAATTTTAACTACATATTTTCAATATCTCATAATAATTTTTTTTCTATTAATATTATATCTTGTAGATTGTATAAAATTTCTTTTTATTTATTAACAACCAATTAAAAAATTTCCACCAGAATCCACCTAGTGATAGTGACTAAGGTTGGATATGTTCCTCTCTAAGATCCCAACAATCAAGCCTAATATTTTTTGAGTGGTTTCATCTATATAACATAACAATTTTGTTAAATCCATCAAATGATAATTATTCAATTCTAAATTCTATAGTATATAAAACATAAAATGACCATAATCACAAATCTACATTATTAAATGATATACCAATGTTTGAATGTAAGGAAACTGGAAATAATACAATGAATAAATTGTAACAGAAAATATACAACATCATGTCACCCACTGAAATGTATTGATAATCTCTCTCTCTTAATTTCCTAATTTATTAGTTGTGTTTCAAGACTCCTAGTGATGGGCAGTAATTTTTGGGGTAAATGAACTAATTTTTTGGGATGTTTTTTGAATTAATGGAGTCCATATATATATGTGTGATAGAAGATTCGTATGTTTATCCTCATTTATGGAGAACAATAAATATTATTTGTGTTTTTTATGTGAAACTAAGATTTTTACTATCATTCTGAGAAACAAAAATAATTTAATGTGTTTGAATTCCATATATTGGTCGCCATTAAAATGTCGTGACTTCTATTCAGAGATAAAAAATCTTATAATTCATGAGAAGTTAATTCATCATTTAAAGTGTTTACATGTTGTATATTAGGTATTGGGAATATTTCATGAAGAGATACATGGTGTGATTATTTCATACTATGAATATATTTTAGATTAAGAAATGGTAAAAACAACATATTTATCCCGAGCTGATGATTTCTTCGATTTTTTTTTGGGATTTTGGGATTAAACGATGTGAAAATTGATTACACCCCATGTGATCCTAGGGATTTTCGTTTATATGGATCCAAAAGGATGATTGGTTTTTTATATGGTTGTAGCCTCTTTCCTCTCAACCTAGGAGATCCCAAAATAAATTTTGGACAACTCCTCTCCTTCCAGATCATTTTGTTCAATGATTAATCTCCATTGTGTTTTTGGGTAAATTTTTGTAAGTGGGTAATAAGTTGTCAGCTTTATTTGTTTTTAATCAAGTTAGCATAATTATAATGACGTTTTGGAACTGTTGATATGTGATGATAATATTATTCATCCCTTCTACATCTATTATCTGATCTTATCATGGGGAAAGATCCTTTTTTGGTTGTGGTACCATTAGTATGAGATCATTATGATTTTTCAGGATCTACCATATCTTTACCATCTTTATTATATGTGGGATTTGATTCATGGAAATGAGAATCAAAATTAGGTCAACCATTTTTGAATATGTGATCTGTTTTTGTTAATAAATTCTATTGGGAATGTGTGAGACTCAGGTTTGTTGTGGGTGGTTCCGTATATAGCTTATTTTGGATGAAATGCATTGATCGGGTTTGATAAATATTTTTATAATGGAAATGGGTTGATTTTTTTTTTGATATTCTGTGTTTGAATATGGATTTTCTTATAAAATATGGTTTTATATAGTTTGGAAAAATGAACATTATATTTTGAAATCATTATAAAATGGATTCATGAATTAATTTTCAAAGCATGATTCTGATTAAATGTTTTTTGAAAATATAAAAAAGAACAATCCTTATGTATTTTGTCTCAAATTTTATATTAGGGCCTTCATAATTTTTTTAGGAGAGTTGGTATCACATGGGGTGTTTCATCTCCCCTTAGGCCCATTATTCTATGCTCTCGATTGACAATTTTGGGGTTCTCTCATCAGGTGTTTGTCTATTCTGAGGAATTTGTTTTAATGATATGAGTGAAAACTATTCATTGAGTGTGGTACAAGTAGTCTTCAATCATGAACTGTAGTGACCCTTGGAATGAGGTTACCTATGATTCTAATTTCAATTGGTTTATATATGATATGTGATGCATGCATTGATTTTATTTTCTATTTTTGATTTATGAAAATGATTTGAAATGGAGTTACATTAATCATTTTGAATAGCAGAAATTGGGTATATGTTTTACCTTGAATTTTAATTTTAAAATAATAAACCATTAATTATTAATTTTTTCCATTAATGTCGATCATTTTTATATTATTGAACTAATATAAATTGTGGAACTCGTGTGTGGGATGCTACTGAGATTGTTAGCTCACACACAACACAACTATTCAACCATCCTTAAACCTTTTATGTCAGTCAATTAAGGGAATGGAATAGTGTTTCCATGTGGAATCATAGTTTTTCATAGTAGATTATAGGTTTCTAGTGGTGAGATGGCGGTACTTTCAAACTCTATCAATTAGATTAGTTAGTTTTTATTTTAGTTTTATTTTGAGTATGCACTTAAATTTTGAAATTTTATGACAACATTAGAGTTTTCTTGTTTCTTTTATCCAATTTTAGTTATGGCACAAGTTTATATCTTTTTTTGCTTTATGTTGTACATATATAAAATGTTCTTCTCTCATGTTCGGTGAAATAGTTCCCTCTAGTAGTTGTATGATTCTCGGGTATTAATTTCCATCATATGGGGATTGGGAACACCGTTTGGGTATACGACATGTCATGTCTGATACCATCTCTAGAGGGTATCCAATATAGATTCATCATAATGTGTTTCCATAGTTGGTATCTACTAATGTTTCCTTATCATATTAGGTTTTTTAGACTAGTTATAGGATAATCGAGACTTCAAATGTGGGTAGTGGAGAGTTCAAAGCCCACCCATGCCATGATGAGACTCATGTTACTATGGGATATTAGAACAGGTGTCTCCTATTTTGAGTTCTTAATAATATTCTATGTTTTTTCTAATTGTTTCATGGTTTGAATTTATATTATATTACTATTTAGTCTTTTCTTTTCATTTATTGTACAATAGTATGCCTCAGAGCCATGTTCCATGAATTCCGTAGGAGGGCGCAACTAATTCTCATCAATGGAATCCTCCTATAGTCCATAATTCTATATAGGTTACCATTCAAGTTGTTCATTTTTTATCTAAAATGTACTGCATGTCAAGAATTTAGTTGTTGAGGTAAAACATGGATCTGAAGGAGAAATGTGTCATTCAAGGGAGTTCTTATGTGATAATCCACCATCAATTAAGGATAGCAATTAATGTAAAGATGGATAGGAATGGATATATTCAACAGATAAAATATTTTACTTTATAGATACTCTTTATAGTATCATGGAAAATGATGTGGTCTTAAATCCTGATGGTCCATGAATGTGATGTTGGTATTATATAGAATAAGTGGATATACATGTGGGATTATAATGAAAGGATTTCTAGACACACTACTTACAATTATTTTATCCATAGTCTTTGTTGATGGAGAATTATATGGAGCTCCTCTTGTTGTTGTGTAAATAATTTTCAGTGTTGACATAAATCATTTTTTTTGAGATCGCCTGATTTTCTCCTGTTGAGCAATGTATTGTTTTTAAACAATTCAAAATAATGTTTTTTAAAGGGGGAGATTATTTTAAATAATACTCTGTCTCTTTATGATGATTTTGATGCTCACAAATACCCTTAATTATTTACTAATTATTTCGTTGAGTATTTTGCAGGAATTTATTTTATTTATTTATTTCATATAATGAGATTTCATACTTCATTTATTCCGAGATCAATTTTAGCGCGTTCTGGAATCACTGTAGCGCGAGATCAATTTTAGCGCGTTCTGGAATCACTGTAGTGCGAGATCAGTTTTAGCGCGTACTGGAATCACTGTTCATACCCTACATTGATGAACGTAACGTATGGATGAAAAGTTTACTTTTTATGTTAAAAGAAACGTATGGTTAAGGAACCTTACGTTATTTTGAAACGTATGGTTAATGAACCTTACGTTGTTGAAAAGTATGGAAGAAGAACATTACGTTTGGAAGGAACCTTACGTTTTTGTTGTTGGACAAGTATGGAAGAGAAACCGTACGTTAGTTTTCAGTGTTGAGTTTGTTTCTCAAAAGTATGGATCATCAACCGTACTTTTATAATCAACCGTACGTTCTTTGGAGAGTTGAAGCAAGAAAAAGTATGGATGATCAACCCTATGTTTGAATGCTGAAGAGAAAGTATGTACGTTCTGAACCTTACGTTTGTGAACCTTATGTTTGTGAACCCTACGTTTGGAGCCACGTCATCAACCCTACGTTTGGCGTCAGGATATTTTTGACAGACGATATTTCCTTTTGCATTGGTCAAACAGGCGGATTATTAAGCGGATTTCGAGCCGATTCTTAAGTACGACTTTGACTGAATCAAAGACGATTTTCAATGGATTAATGATTGATTTAAACGGATCTTTTTATGCCGATTCTTCAGGGGAGTTACAACGGCTCTATTATTTCATTTTTTTTAATATCGCGAATCTAAAGGAGATTTTCATGGATCTATTTATGCGGAAGATTTTATCAGATTTGAATATATATGGTCTATCTTGTAAACTTCGGATATATATATACACAGGAAAGTGTATGAAATATATAGATTGATCTTTTAACGAGCAAGAAACAGAGACTGTGTGAAGGCGTTCTTTTCTGGTGATCGAGAAGAAGTGTAAAACCTTTATTACCGAAGGAAGATCTTGATAGCAGATTCACGTGTTCTACATCGACTATCTGTTGTGAATCTACTGCTGCTGAAGTTGTGAAGTTTCTTGTAATATCTATTGCAACTGGATCGACTCAGAACTGTTTTGATTACAGATCTTTATTTTCTGAAGACGACGATCTATCTACTTTCAATTGCATTCTGTTGCAATTGTGAAGAACAACTGGAGAAGTGTTTTCTTTATCGAAACCCTTTTTTTTGAGTGATCAGCTTCTCGTTCTAAGCTGTGTGGGTTCGTGTTTGAACCAGGAAGGCTGTGTTTGCCTGAAAACTTGTAAAGGTGTCAACTGCCTGTACTCAGTTGTGAACAGGTCTGTGGAAACGAGGACCAGATAGTGAAAATCACCAAGCTCGTGGATTTGAGCGTTGGTGGAGTGGACTAGGGGCCTTCTGTTCCCCGAACCACTATACATCTGTGTGTTCATGATTTTACTTTTTTCCGCTGCATATTTAATTGTGCTAAAGAATAGTGGACAGAATTTGTCTAAATTGAAGAGATTGTAATAATTTTGAAAAGACACAATTCACCCCCCCCCCCCCCCTCTTGTGTGTAATCCTTAGATTCAGATCCATCAATTGGTATCAGAGGAGGAGCTTCTTATTTTTAAAGTCTTGTCAAGCTAGAAGTATTTAAAGATTATACATAGTGTATCATGGCTGATACGAGAGAGGGAATGTCAATGGTCAGAGCACCTTACTTTAATGGAGATAATTATGGCTGCTGGAAATCACGTATGATTATTTATCTGAAAAATCTTGGTTACAAAGTCTATTCAAAGATTCTCACTCCCTATGAAATTCCTGAAAATCCCGATACATGGAGTGCTGCTACAGAGGCTGAGTATGACATGAATTCAAAATCTATGAATGCAATCATCTGTGGTCTAGGACCGGATGAATTTAACATAGTATCTCAATGCCCGACTGCATATGAAATGTGGCAAACAATAGCTGTTGCTTATGAAGGAACAGATAATGTAAGACAGATGAGATATGCAACTGCTAAATTAAAATTCGATACTTTCAGAATGATTGAAGGAGAGAGCAACACTCAGATGAATGGATGATTGACAGAAATTGTCAATAATATAACAGCTCTAGGAGAACCAATCAAGCAGGCTGATCAAGCGTTAAAGGTACTGAGAGTACTTCCTACTCGATGGAATGGAATCTCTGCAACAATCAGACAATCAACTTCTGTTAAAGATCTAACTATGAGAGAGCTGATTGGTACATTGATGATGTACGAGGCAGAAATGCAAGATGAGGTAAATGAGCATAAAGTCTACATAAAAAGGGAAAATACTGCTTTGAAAGTGACTTCTCAACAAAAGGATAGAAATATGAAGAACAGAGAAGTAAGTGCTAAATCAGAAAGCTCTGATTCTTCAAATTCGGATGAAGAACTGGCTCAGCTAGCCAGAAAATTCAGAAAGTTCAACAGTAAGAAGAAAGACTTCAAGAAATCCTTCAAGAAGGATAGCAAGGAAGTGAGATGTTATGAATGCAAAAAGATGGGACATATCAGACCGGATTTCCCAAAATTGAAAGATGCATAGAAGAAGAAATTCTTCAAAATAGATGATTATGAGCAGAAAGACAAGAAAGCTATGAAAGCTACTTGGAGTGTTTCTGAAGACTCATGTAATTCTTCTGAATCAAGCTCAGAGAAGGAGGAAGCCAATTTAAAAGCAAATATGTGTTTCATGGCTGAAACTGATGAGGTACACTCATACTACTCCTCTGACTCAAATAATGAATCAAACTCTGAAACAAGCTTCTCAAATAAAAAACTTGCAGCTTACTGCAATATGCTTGAAGAAAGGTATGGCTCATTATTTAAAAAATATAAATCTATAAAGAACTTGCATAAAGCTATTTTAGATGAGAGAAATACTTTTCTAAAACAACATAAGGAATTAATTGACAAATACAACTCTGCTGACTCAAATAAAATTAATTTTGAATCAAAAATAAAAACTCTACAGGATGAAGTAGAATCTTATAAAAAGGCTGCATTAGTTTTTACAAATGGAGAAAACGCCTTAAATGAGATACTTGGAAAAACTGTAATTAAAAAGGAAAGGTTTGGAATTGGAAGTAAAGGAGAAAAACCTAAGTTATACAAAAATTATTTTGTTCCTAGCACTAAACAGGTTATTTGTAACTTCTGTGGAACAAAAGGTCATATAGCTAAAAACAGTTTTCTAAGACAACCTCAAATATGTGTAATTAAGAAAGCTTATATTCCCAATGATCTATATGATTCAATCAATTTTAAGAAAACAAATCAAATCTGGATACCCAGATCACTGCATGCTAACACTCCTGGACCCAACAAAATATGGGTACCAAAGAAATTTGTTTGAATGTCTTTTCAGGTAGCAGGTCACCAAAGAAAGAAAGAAATATGGTATATGGACAGTGGCTGCTCAAGACACATGAGTGGAACTTCAGCTAATTTCTCTTCTCTTACTCGAAAGGAAGGAGGACTTGTCACCTTTGGTGACAATGCCAAAGGAAAGATTATTGGTATTGGAACAGTTGGAGATCCAGAGACAGTCTCAATCAACAAAGTACTTTATGTACAAGAGTTAAAACACAATCTGATAAGTATCTCTCAACTCTGTGATGATGGATACACTGTTGATTTTACTAACAATAGTTGTACTGTTTCTAAAGATAAACTGTTTAAGTTTAGAGCACCCAGAACTGATAATGTTTATACTTTGGATTTGTATTCCTTGTGTAAACAACAAGTAAACTGCTTAACTACTAATATAAGTGAATCCTGGATCTGGCATAGAAGACTTGGTCATTGCAATATATATGCTTTACATAGGTTATCTAAGAAACATCTAGTTTCTGATTTGCCTAGTCTCAAATTTGAAAATGACAGATTCTGTGATGCATGTCAGCTTGGCAAGAAACACAAATCATCATTCAAATCTGTTAAAAATGTTGCTACAACTAAACCTCTAGAACTTATCCATATGGATTTATTTGGACCTTCAAGAGTAGCAAGTTTAGCTGGTAAATTATATGTTTATGTATTAGTTGATGATTATTCTAGATTTACTTGGATTTTCTTTTTGAAATTTAAAAGTGAAGCTTTTAGTTTATTTGAAGGTTTTTGTAAATCTATTCAAAATGAAAAAGGTTTTAATATAATCTCATTGAGAAGTGATCATGGTGGAGAATTTGAGAACCAGGAATTTAATTCCTTTTGCTCAAACATGGGTATTAAACACAACTTCTCTGCTCCAAGAACACCTCAACAGAATGGGATTGTAGAAAGAAGAAATAGAACTATTCAAGAAATGGCTAGAACTATGTTAAATGAATATAGCCTACCTATATATTTCTGGGCAGAAGCTGTTAATACAGCTTGTTATATAATGAATAGAATTTTAATAAGACCTATTTTGAAAAAGACACCCTATGAACTATGGAATAACAGAAAACCTAAAGTAAATTACTTTAAAGTTTTTGGATGCAAGGTTTACATCTTGAATACCAAAGATAATCTTGGTAAATTTGATCCAAAATCTGATAAAGGTTTTTTCTTAGGATATTCTGCAACCTCCAAAGCTTACAGAGTCTATAATAAAAAGTCAAGGATTGTTGAAGAATCAGTTCATGTGAAATTTGATGAATCTGATCCTTTTGAGAAAAGGATAGAACAAATAGATGAACCTGTTTCTAATGAAAACATGAGACTTGAGAATTTAAAGAATGATTTTGAAAATGATATAAAAGAAATTCAGTCCAGTTCAGAAGAACATGACACTGAAGAACCTTTGAATGTAATGCCTAGATAGTCTAGAACCTTAAAGAATCACCCTTTAGAGTCTGTGATAGGTGACTTAGAGACTGGTATTCAAACTAGAAGAAACCTTGGAAACATAGTTGAATTCTCTGCTTTCCTATCCCAACAAGAACCTAAGACCATAGAAGAAGCCTTAGATGATGAGAGCTGGGTAATAGCAATGCAGGATGAATTGAACCAGTTCAAGAGAAATAAGGTTTGGGAGTTAGTTGAAAGACCACATGATTATCCAGTAATAGGAACTAAATGGGTCTTTAGGAATAAACAGGATGATCAAGGGATAATAACTAGAAATAAAGCAAGATTAGTAGCTAAAGGATATAATCAAGAAGAAGGAATAGATTATGATGAGACCTTTTCACCTGTATCCAGGTTAGAAGCCATTAGAATCCTTTTAGCCTATGCATCTTATATGAATTTTAAATTATTTCAGATGGATGTTAAATCTGCCTTTTTAAATGGTTATTTAATGGAGGAAGTTTATGTTGAGCAACCTCCTGGTTTTGAAAATTCTCAAAAACCAGATTCTGTTTTCAAACTTACTAAAGCTCTTTACGGCCTTAAACAAGCACCTAGAGCTTGGTATGAAAGACTAAGTTCTTTTCTTTTGAAAAATGATTTTACTGTTGGACTGGAAGATCCAACACTCTTTAAGAAAACTGTGAAAAATAATGTTTTGTTGGTTCAAATTTATGTTGATGATGTAATTTTTGGATCAACCAATAAAATTCATTGTCATGAATTTTCAGAATTAATGCAAAAAGAATTTGAAATGAGTATGATGGGAGAATTAAATTTCTTTTTGGGTCTTCAAATATTTCAAAAAGATTTTGGAAATGTTTTAAATCAATGCAAATACATTACTGATTTACTTAAGAAATTTGGACTTGAAAACAGCAAGCCATTTACAACTCCTATGTGTACTAATATAAAACTTGATTTGGATGAAACTGGAAAATCAGTGGACAACAAGTTATATAGAGGTATGATTGGAAGTTTATTATATCTTACTGCTAGTAGACCAGATATAATGTATTCAGTATGTCTTTGTGCTCGATTTCAATCAAATCCCAAAGAATCCCATTTAACTGCTGTTAAAAGAATTTTTAGATATTTAAAAGGTACTATTTATCAATCTCTGCTTTATCCAAAAACCTCTGATTTTAATTTAATTTCATATTCAGATGCTGACTTTGGAAGCTGTAGATTAGATAGGAAGAGTACTTCAGGAACATGTCACTTTTTAGGGAAGTCTTTAGTATCATGGTCTAGTAAGAAACAACACTCAGTTGCCCTGTCAACAGCCGAGGCAGAATATGTGTCTGCAGGTAGTTGCTGTGCACAGGTGTTGTGGATGAAAAACACTCTTATGGACTTTGGATTAAATTTCAATAATACACCAATTTTATGTGATAATACTAGTGTAATTAATATTTCAAAAAATCCTATTAGTCATTCTAGAACTAAGCACATTGATATAAGACATCACTTTTTAAGAGATCATGTGTTTAAAAAGGATATATTTTTAGAATTTGTAAATACAGAAAATCAATTAGCAGATATTTTTACTAAACCACTTCCCACGGCAAGGTTTGAATTTATTAAGGGGGAGTTAGGTTTATTTAATTTTAAATAGTTTTTTTTAAATCTTATTCTGTTTTTGAATTCTGCTTAATTTCTCTTTCTCACTATAAGTAATTTTATTTTGTTTTATATAAAAGTAATGATTAGTGATTACACGGGAATCAAGGCTGTTAGAACTGTTTCACCTTCTAAACTATTTCACCTTTTTCGGAAACCCTTTCGAAAACCTAAAACTGCACATCTGCTCCAAAACCCTTTTCTGAATCTTCAAACCCTAAACTTACGAACCTTCAGAAATCGTTGTTGGAATGGCAAAGAATAAGCGTCCAGATGAAGCCGAGAGCAGTGCTGCAAAGAAACCTAAGGTAGTTAGTCGGAAAATACTGCAAGGTAAAGTCATAGATTTAGAGTGGCTGTTTGAAACTAATTTACTTTTGAAGCAAGCGTTGTCGTTTCAAAGCCTTGAGCAAGCTTTTAATAGTGAAAATTCTGAGTTTCTATATGAGGTAGAAATTAGACATTTCTTTAGAACTGTTCAGTTTAGCCTTGGAGATACAGAGGATAGTTTATTAGCTCAAATAGAGGATAAGGACTTTTCAATATCATCTGTAGAGATAAGTCAAATTCTTAACTGCCCTCATGAAGGAGTTTTTCATTTCGATTTACGGAATATTAGAGATTCTGTACATAAGTCTGAAGACATTATGTCTTTTCTGTTTGGAACCAGAGTGATAAAGAAGATGTTTATTAAGGATTTGGAGCCCGATCAGAAAATTTTGGTAAAATTTGTTCAGACTGGTTTAGCACCAAGAATGGCTGAGATGGAGAAAATCCTATACCCGGACATGTACATAATGTATATTCTGATGTGTGATATTAAGTTTAATTTTCCTCGGTTTATGATAAGATATCTGAGTTACTGCTGTCAGAGTGAAGCAAGAATGACCTTTTTCCCTTATGGAAGGTTCATTTCTTTGTTTTTGTTTAAAAGAGGAATGATCAGACTGGTAGATGCTGGGGTGAAATGTCACCACAGTAATGTTTTTAATGATGGAACATTGAGGAAAGTAGGATACTTCTGGAGCACAGTTAAAGGAAAACTCTTACCTGTTGGAGCTGAGGAAAACTCGGAGAGTGCTCAGGCTCAACCGGCTAAGTCCAAGGAGGGACAAGCAGAATCAAGAGTTAGTACAGTGCCAAGGAGAATTTGTTTTGAGATGGAGGAAGTTGAGGAAGAGAGAAGTCAAGAAGGACTTCAATCTAGATGGAAGAGGTCAATTGATGAAGAAATTATCTTTCCTGCCTTGAAATCCTCTGAACCGTTATTTTCTTATTCATTTGTGAGAGAAGCTGTTGTGGAGCAGACTGCACCGATAGAGGAACCAGCAGCTCAAACAGAAACTCAAAAAGAACCTCAATCTACTGTTGTGGCTGTTGAAAAAGTAATTCAACAAGAACAACTTTTGGAGGCAGTGCCTGGTGAAGAAGTGGCCCGACCTCAAGATTTACATGAAAATATTGTTCTTGACCAATCAGTAGAAGTCAGAGAGACTACTTTTTGTGATGAACATAATTCTGAAGCTAATACAGAGGTACTTCAGGAAGATTTTTCAGTGGAAGAGTTTCAGGCTTCAAAAGATAGTTCAGTGGATCAACCTTGTCAGGACAAGGACAAAGAACAGTCAGATGCAGATTCCTTACCACTTGCCATGCTTCATCAACCTAATTCTGGACATGAGAATCGAGCACAGGGTGCCCCTGATTTTAGAAAAGAAGAAGTTGTTGAGTTGTACAAGCGTATATCTCAGTTAGAATCTGAGAAAGTTAGTCTTAGAAATTCTCTGAACTTAGAGAAGTTGAAGTTTCAGAAGCTGAAATAATGTACTGTTTCAAGACAGGAAGTAGATTTGTTTAAGACTGATATGCTGCATGCTGTTGATCAGTTAAAATCAGAGATGGTAAAGAAAGATGATTTGTCTGAGTTGAAGATTTACATGGAGAATAAATTTGATTCTGTTGCAAACAGTGCTGTGAGTGGATCAGGCTCTTCACCTGATTTGATTCGGAAATTTTAAGCAATTACTGCATCAATGAGCAATATGAGTGACAGATTACACGATCTTCAGTGTAATAGTGCCCCTTTGTCAGTTTTGCTAGATAATCAGAGATTTTTAGTGGATCAGCTGACATCTGGAGAGCAACCGATTAGGATTCTTTTGAATCAGTTATCAGAAAAACTGGCTCTTTTTGTTGAAAAAGACGAATGAATGCATGAGTTTTTCAGAGTTAATTTGATTGAAGATATTCATATGACTCAAGAGAACAGAGATCTTATCATCAAGTTAGGAGATGGGATGATGAAGAGGCTCAGAGAACAGTTTACAGAGATAAAGACCGCGATTCAAAGGAGAAAGACACCTTTTTCCCTGTCTTATCTATGAACCTTGATTCCTCTGTATATCACAATCGTTTATATATAACAGCTTGTGAATGAAAATTCTTTTCTTACTTCTTTTTTGTTTTGTTGTTTATTGATTTATGATTGAGTTAGCCAATATAACAAATTCACTTATTCATACACTGTTAATTATAGCATTTACTTATAGTTCAGTGCAATATTGAATGTGTTCAAATCTGTAATTTTTCATTCTTTTTGATATCACAAAAAGGGGGAGAATTTGGATAAACACAACATTTAAATTCATTTGTTTCCTATGAAGAAATTTGGATATATGGGAGAATTTGGATATATATGACATTTATCTTTTATCTATTTTTAGCTGAAAATTTATTTTTATGGGGGAGAAATTTTATTATAGTTAAATATTGTTTTAATCCTTTCAAAATTCTAAAATTTTATAAAACTAATTTTTCAATAAATATTGCAATTAAATTAGTTCTATTATTTTATGAGGTTTTGTGATCATCAAAAAGGGGGAGATTGTTGAGCAATGTATTGTTTTCAAACAATTCAAAATAATGTTTTTTAAAGGGGGAGATTATTTTAAATAATACTCTGTCTCTTTATGATGATTTTGATGCTCACAAATACCCTTAATTATTTACTAATTATTTCGTTGAGTATTTTGCAGGAATTTATTTTATTTATTTATTTCATATAACGAGATTTCATACTTCATTTATTCCGAGATCAATTTTAGCGCGTTCTGGAATCACTGTAGCGCGAGATCAATTTTAGCGCGTTCTGGAATCACTGTAGCACGAGATCAGTTTTAGCGCGTACTGGAATCACTGTTCATACGCTACGTTGATGAACGTAACGTATGGATGAAAAGTTTGCTTTTTATGTTAAAAGAAATGTATGGTTAAGGAACCTTACGTTATTTTGAAATGTATGGTTAATGAACCTTACGTTGTTGAAAAGTATGGAAGAAGAACATTACGTTTGGAAGGAACATTATGTTTTTGTTGTTGGACAAGTATGGAAGAGAAACCGTACGTTAGTTTTCAGTGTTGAGTTTGTTTCTCAAAAGTATGGATCATCAACCTTACTTTTATAATCAACCGTACGTTCTTTGGAGAGTTGAAGCAAGACAAAGTATGGATGATCAACCCTACGTTTGAATGCTGAAGAGAAAGTATGTACGTTCTGAACCTTATGTTTGTGAACCTTACGTTTGTGAACCCTACGTTTGGAGCCACGTCATCAACCCTACGTTTGGCGTCGGGATATTTTTGACAGACGATATTTCCTTTTGCATTGGTCAAACAGGCGGATTATTAAGCGGATTTCGAGCCGATTCTTAAGTACGACTTTGACTGAATCAAAGACGATTTTCAACGGATTAATGATTGATTTAAACGGAGCTTTTTATGCCGATTCTTCAGGGGAGTTACAACGGCTCTGTTATTTCATTTTTTTTAATATCGCGAATCTAAAGGAGATTTTCATGGATCTATTTATGCGGAAGATTTTCTCAGATTTGAATATATATGTTCTATCTTGGAAACTTCGGATATATATATACACAGGAAAGTGTATGAAATATATAGATTGATCTTTTAACGAGCAAGGAACAGAGACTGTGTGAAGGCGTTCTTTTCTGGTGATCGAGAATAAGTGTAAAACCTTTATTACCGAAGGAAGATCTTGATAGCACATTCACGTGTTCTACATCGACTATCTGTTGTGAATCTACTGCTGCTGAAGTTGTGAAGTTTCTTGTAATATATATTGCAACTGGATCAACTCAGAACTGTTTTGATTACAGATCTTTATTTTCTGAAGACGACGATCTATCTACTGTCAATTGCATTCTGTTACAATTGTGAAGAACAACTGGAGAAGTGTTTTCTTTATCGAAACCCTTTTTATTTTTGAGTGATCAGCTTCTCGTTCTAAGCTCTGTGGGTTCGTGTTTGAACCAGGAAGGCTGTGTTTGCCTGAAACTTGTAAAGGTGTCAACTGCCTGTACTCAGTTGTGAACAGGTCTGTGGAAACGAGGACCAGATAGTGAAAATCGCCAAGCTCGTGGATTTGAGCGTTGGTGGAGTGGACTAGGGGCCTTCTGTTCCCCGAACCACTATACATCCGTGTGTTCATGCTTTTACTTTTTTCCGATGCATTTTTAATCGTGCTAAAGCATAGTGGACAAAATTTGTCTAAATTGAAGAGATTGTAATAATTTTGAAAAGACACAATTCACCCCCCCTCTTGTGTGTAATCCGTAGATTCAGATCCAACATCTCCAAGGGTAGTGAAGAATGCCCATGAAAAACATTAGAAGTTCCTGAAGGGTTTGTGATCAGATATCGTAGTAGATGTATATATATTGAATCATATAACCTATTATAAGATTATAGAAATGGAAATGATGGAAGAAAAGAATATTGAAGGAATGGTTTAGTATTCTTTCCCTTCTCTTCCACACAGTGGGAACTTCTATGGCATGCACCGAAAAAAGAAGAAGCTGCAAGATTATAACAGGGGTAGTGGAGGTGGTTCTCAGCTCCTTTTATTTACCTTTAGTTTCATCATGTGATCATCCCCTAATATGCTATTTGTGTGAAATGGTTTTACATGACCTTTGTTCCTTTTATTCACATTCAATGATGTGTAACGTTTGTGGACATTATGGTCAAATAGAATATTTCATTCAGTCTATATCCGCACCTCATTATGGTTTGGGATATTCATATCTAGAGTCCACTACAGAATAGTCATATGATTCAAAGATGATAGTGATCTAGCCACATAACATATGAGTTAAGAACCTTCTTGATGTATGTCAGTTTCTTGTTGATGACTGTTTTGGTCCAACGATAGTGAGAGGAACCGTCTGTATTGCTTCATTATCAGTTCCTCAATAATTTAATTCAAGATGATATTTTTATATGCATCTACTTATGACATTTCATATGTTCATTATTATGGATTTAGATAAAACACTTTGGAAGATGAAAGAGTATGGGTTTTGGAGTCCTTATTTTTATCTATTGATTGTTTTTTAGAGTTATTCTTGGATTTCCTTATTCTTGATCTAGTATTATTTGAAATAATCATTGGGATGGATTAACTTGCTTCTAATCATGATAATTATGATTTTTATAATTATAATGTTTCATTTCTGGTGGATGATGGAATCTATTAAGTGTTTCATTTAGTGTGGGACTTGAGGTCTGGTCTTGTAGGACCATTCCAACCATAGCATATTAGATTGTTGTCTAATATAGTAGGTGGGCCAAATGATATTTCTTCTGTTTTTATCTTTCCCGCTATTATTTTGGATGTTACTGAAATTTTCCTAGATAACTTCTCAGTTCTTACTCTAGATAGGGAGGTATATTTTTCTATTGATGTTGTGTCAGGTTAGTATCTGATTTTGATACAATCATAATATATGACAGTAGTTGAGATTAAAGATATCAATATTTAGGTGGATTATATGATGGAAAAATGATTTTTTTCTCCCTAATTTTTTCCATTGGGTATCCTTGGTCCTCTTTTGTAAGAAGGAATATAGTTCACTACAATTATGTATGGACTATTAGTGTTTTCACTATGTAATTTTTTTTAAAATGAAATATTTTAATTTTGTGGTTGATTTGTTCGATCAGTTAATGGGGGAAATGTTGTTTTCATCTATCAAACTTCAATTGATTTATCATTAGCTCAGTTTTGGGATGTCTAATATAATTAAGGCGGATTTTAAGATTAGGAATTTATTTGAAAAATATATTTCAATGTATAATGTTCGGAATAAAAATCCTAAAATTTTCATGTTCTTGATGAATCTGAATTTTGGCAGTGTCTTAACACTTTTGTGGTATTCTTCATAGATTATATTTTTTATTATTCAGTATATTAACATGAGATTGATCACTATTTTGGATTGGATCTAGAAATAATGAGGAGTGACCATTTTAATAGAAGGATTTTGAAATGAAATAAATAGATCATTGAGATGAAGTTAGTGGATCATGTTATTTATGTTCATTTCCTGTCAGTTGATCATGATGAAGCAATAGATTATGATTTTGGGAAGATCCTTGTAACGCCCTTACAATTCATATTATTCATGGTCATTCTAGATATTATCGATGATTTATAAAGGATTTATCAATGATTAAATAATAATTGACTTATCATAATAAGAATGTGGTGAAATTTTATTTGATTTAATATTTGAGTCTTTTTTTGATGAGCATAAATGACTATAGACATCGACTCTATTTCTAATTATAACAAAGGCTAGTAAGGGTTATGTTGTTTTTTATGCTGCTTCTGGTACTGATTTGGATTTCAAGCATTTGGAAGGTGGTTATATGGTGCAATATAAATCCCTATAAAATCAACATGATTAGAATAATTACCCCCAAATATGATTTATATATTTCCATGGTTATTCATGCAATTAATTGTTGGTGGTACTATCTTTTTGTGGAGGTTCTTACAGTCATTTCTGAATAAAAGAGATTGAGATATGTCTTTTCTCAGAAATACATGAATCCATGATAGGGGTGGATTGTAGAATACCTTTAGAAACATGATATCCACATTACCTACACTATGGTTAAATGGAATTTCATTATATATTATCTTAGAAACAATATACCATTGCAAGCTGACGATGAATTTAACCAATATTCGAACATTTTGGAGCTTTTTGAACAGATTCGCCAAGATGTTTAAGAGGATGATTCATGTATGATTATACATAGTTTTACATCATAATATTCTCACATTTAGTATATTAGGCTGTGTTAGTATCTTGATGATGATTTCATAGGAATTTAGTAATCCATATATAGTGGGATGACCGTTTCATGATGGTATGTCTCTTCAAATAGTTTTATTTATTTTGACGAATGGTTTTCCATCCCAGAAAATATGTGGAGTAAATTTTTTTTTGACAACCATATTTTTACTCCATTAAACTAGGATATAGAGTGATACATTACTAAATTATATGGTTATTATTGTGGGTGTGTATAAAGTGTGATACAATTTATTATGTGTTCTATTGTTGCACCTGACATTAGATAATGAAAGTACATATAAAATTTGATGGATTGCTTTAACCTCTTATAGTGTTAGCATGGAAATATTTCAATGTGTCCATTGACATTGTGATTGGAATACCATTTACTCCCAGACCGAGGAGTAAAATCTATTTGGTGATTGATCTATTGATAAATACTGCTCAAATCATTATGATTAGAGACACCAAAAAAATTTTGTATTATAGTATGCAATTCTTATAGGAGATTATGTGGATACATGGGGTTTATTAAACTTTTTTTTGGAGAGGGATCCTATAATTACTTCAAGATTCTATAGGAGTATCCAAGGGATTATGGGTACACAGTTCATGATTATTAGAACATATCATCCATTGATATATTTCTATATAGATAATGATATTCCAGCAATGGGTGATATGCTTTTTGCATGCATGCTAGATTTCTTGGGATCATGGGGTAACAATCTATGAGGGGTTGACAATTCTTAGGGAAAAGGTAATTATTAAATGATCATAATATCTCATTTATTGGCATTTTATGGAATCCAACGATGATTACATATTTATTTCGAAGAGGTTGGTGAGGAACCTTTGGTAGGAACGAGTCTCATTCCAGATATGTTGATGATGTTTCTCGATATATGTTGGAATCTAGTTTCAGCTCATATGAATCCTAAATTTAATGTAGATCATATATATTGTCATATGGAAGTTTATATTTGTTAAATGGATTCCATGAATGTTTATCCTCTATGAAGTCACATTCATCTTGAATAAAATGTGACGTTGGATGCAAGATATGTTGGAACACATGAGGACATTGAGTAGATTGGGTAGGTTTTTTATTAAATTACATTTTCAATTTCATTGATTTGAATTAATGATGTTTTCCATATCTCATAGATTTGGAGGTATCATCATGATATCAATAAAAATTTTAGATTTTAAGAGGTTGAATTTATCCATCAAAGATTTGTGTTTTATTTATTGAGAAAAGAGGAAAGTCCAGAAGTTTAAAAACATACTTACATAATTTAGGGGGGGTATAAAGTAATGGAGGCTGAGAACGTCCTCTTAAAAAATGTGACTCCCACCTGGGGGAAAGGATCAATAGTTGGTAAATGTGAGAATCTGGTAATGTTGAGATGCAATAGAGGCAAGGAAATCCGCCACAACATTCCCCTCCCGCCACGTATAATGAATAGACATATGCTCTCTTATCAGTTTCCTGCTGTGCCTGATAGCATAATCAATGGAACAAGGAACTAGATTCATGTCTAAGAGTTCATTAAAAAGTTCATGGGAGTTAGTCTCAATTTACTTAATAAGAAGGTTCTGCTAATTGCATAACAAGAGCCCAGAAAGCACGTCAATGGTATCCACATGGAGAGAACCACCAGGGCCTAAGAAGACAGAGAAGGATTCCATCACTGATCCATAGCTATCGTTGATGACTCCACCCCCACGCATAATGCCCATGCTGCAGGATCCCTCAGTATTCATCTTGAGCCCCGATGGTAGCGCCTTCCATTTAACCCATGCGCCGGGGATAGTGGAACTCGAACTGGGTAACCCATTCTCGTAAGAGGTTGAATTATCTCCACTTGTATTAGTTGTGGAAAATATAGTGATTATTATTGAATCTCAAGTTAAATACATTAAAGAGATGTTGATTTCATTTGTTATACCTGCATGGACACACTAATCAGATTATCATGTGACTTGGGATCACAAGTCACTAATTTTGGGGAAGTGGACTTACATATTTTTTGAACAAAATTATTCTGTATTACTTCATGGGGATGTAAAAACTATTGTTGGATAGTTTTTAGAACCCTCTTACACACTTATATGTATTTAAAATCCTTAATTTCATTTCCTCATTACATGGGATCTTTTCGGGACTCCCAAGGATGGATAACATTTTTAGGGAAAATTTAACTAAATATTAGGAAATTATATTTCTTTTGAAATAATTGAGTCTTTGTATAAATGGGTTATAGGATTTGTAGGGTTCTAAACCTATTTTGATATTACCATATTTGGAATGGTATTTTCAATATAAACTACGATTTTTTATATTTTTTGAATAAATACACACCATGATAATTATTTATATGTCATGTACTGGTCTCTCAGATTATACCATGAGATCAGTTTTGAGCGTTAAAATATTACACGTCTTGAGATGTTTAAAATCCTTAAAAATTGTTTAAACCTCATGTAATGTCTCTTGAGAAGATTTAGTGAATATGTAAAATGAATTAATATTACAGAACATTAATATATTACACATCCTGAAATGGTAGTTTTATTTTTTTTACATGAGGTGAACATTTGGAGTAGTTTTTTGTGTTTTTGTGTATTAAAGGATGTGAAATGTAATTATTCTCTATATAATCCTTATAATTTGTGTTTTTAGGAAACTAAATGGATTATATGTTATGCTATTCATCAAAATCCTCTACTAGTATGACTTAGGATCTATCCTAGGTGATTTTTGATACCTTTACACCTTCAGGATCATTTCATTTAAGAATTGATCAACATTGCGGTTATGGTGTGTTTCTCCAACTGATTTATTCTCATATGTAGTTTTAATCATTGATCATTGTATAACCATTGTACTTAATAATTTTAATTATTTATATTTCATGATTATAATAATTTTCCTTTCAATATTTATTATGTTATCTTCTTCTAGGGTCTGATAATTTTTAGTTGCAGTGCAGCAGTTATGATTTATTTGATATTTTTTACGATCTACCTTTTTTATTTTCTAGTTATTTGGCATTATATGATGATTTGATATAATAATAAATATAAATGAATCCCTTTATTACCTTTTCTTCCTTTCTAATTTATGGATTCCATTATGAGCATGTGAGACCTGAGATTGTTTTAGGTTATTCCATCTCTCTCCATTAATGAATGACCAATATTACACATGTTTTTTTAAATTGTTTTATAAATAAAATTCCAGGTCTGATTGATGAATTTGGGTTTATGAAGATAAGTTGTTGATAAAAAAATTATTTTCCCATGTTTTGTTAAATTAATAATGCATATTAAATGCATTGTGAAAAGAAATTACGAAATTAACATTAATGAATTATTTTGATGAAATGGTTTAGAAAATGAAGCACAAGGGAATATTTGGATACATATGTAAAATATGGATCCTTGGGATATCATTCTTGAATTGGGGTGGGGGTTACTCTTGGGGTGGTTATATACTCCCAGGTACATTTTTTTTTTGGAGACTTGATTGGAATTTGGTGGTTCACGCATTGGGTATTCCTCTGTTCTTATTATTTTTTCTAAGTAATTGATTGTGAACTAGTCATTGATACTGGTATGATTAGTCTATTACAATGAACTTTAGTGATCCATTCTATGATATTACCAATTATTTTTATTTGTATTTTATTTGGTATGTTATGTGATGTATTCTATTATTTGATCTGACTACATTGTTACAGACAGAATGCTTCGAAACATGAATACATTTTTTACTTAGAAATGTGGTAATAGAATAATTTTTTTTACCATTATTGTGAGATAAAAAAAATTAAAAAATTTTATCAGGAAAAATGTTCATAATTGTTGAGAAGGTTTACCTTACAATACATAGTATTTTTATTGAAAAGGTAGGTGGGATCCTACTATGAATATTATCACACACACTTCGCACCCCATCGGAGATTCTTAAACCTTTGTATGTTATTCCATATATGGAAATTTAAGGTGTTGTTGTGAGGTGGTGAGGTTTAAATTAGATAATTCTAGGTAGGTGGTGGTGAGATGGTGGTAGATACCCACACTACTTGGTAGAATAGCCACATTCTATTTTAGATTTACTTTAATGTTGGACTCATACCGAGGGTAGTTCTAATTACGATATATTTATGTCAATTATAGATCCTTATTTCAGTTATGGAACATGTTTATCACTTTTCATATTTCCCTTTATTATATATATATATATATAACATGATGTTTCTTCAAGAAGGTAAAATAATTCCATCTGGTTGTTGTTTGATTCTTGAGTTCTAGGCGACAGGCCATGGGGATCTATAATTCGCTTACTGTATATTATGACTTGGGTTTGGTACCAATTTTAGAGGGTATCTGGGCTGGGTTCTCAATAAAGTAATTGAAATACTAAAATTAGCAGTGTAAATCTAGTGACCATATGAGTCTATCCCAAAACCTAGAAATGTCTATATACCTAGATATATATCATGCACTCTAACAGATAACATTATAAATACTACATAAACTATAATGTCTGTCTATACCATATCTCACAAAATTCAATATCTCTATGAAATAATTAGAATCAATCGAAAGACCTATAAAATAATTTCCTAAAATATGGTTGAATTACATAGAGTAAAAACCATATTTGGTTATGCATCTCTTTTTACACATATTTAATTTCTCAGTCAAGAAATTAAATAAAAATGACTTAGGTTTTTCTCATTCATGTCATAGATTTATTATCTAGGTCTATTTTATAAATATCCATGGGATCAACTAAAAATCGTATAATGAAAGAAAATATTTCCTATTAGAGTTTTGTTTTATGTTGAAGGAAAATTGGTATTATCCTAAGTGGATCATCTTAAAATAACATTATAAAAAACATCACATTTTTCAAGTAAAATTAACTAAGACTAATGACTCTCGTATTATCTACTCACACCATCATAATTCATTCCAAACCAACACAAATTCTATAGTGTTTGCTACCAGAGAAATAAATTATTATCATTCAATTATGTCTCATGGTACAATAATATTATTTTCCTTGTCCAAATACGGGAAACAAACACTTTTTCACAATATACCATCTAAATATATACTCAGATCCCTAGAAAAACCGTATTGGAAAATAAAATATAGTAACAGATTATTCATTCTCCCTCAAATTGAGGGAGAGTATCATTGACATTTATATTAATAATTTCTCATCATATAGATTTTAGTGACATTATTCATGTATTAATATGTAGAAAAATATCATTTGAATCTGTAATATAACCCATAAAAAAATTAAATATATATATTAACAATATATAAAAATATAACAATTGTATAATAAATTTTCAACTCATATCGTTGATCATGATCTCATACGAACAACCCGTGGGTTATTTCATCTAAAGGTAATATTTCCTATATGATATATCTAAATACTATTAAATGATATTTATATTCTCCCATAGTATATTAGTTCTCCTCTTGGATAAAAAGTTGATAAATTAAAACTTGATCATAAAAATTAGTACTCTATATACTATATATCATTTATTATAAATTAAATAAAAAATTACGTTTTCTTGAAACACATTATTAAATTTATAGATTTTCAAGTAACATAGTGTTATAAAAACAAATCCATTAATGTAGTGAATTTTAAATTTTATGACATGAACCATTATTACACTAATAATTATTGAACTCGCGATAGATTCAACGAAAATAAAATTTAATAAAAGAATATTCACATTATTAATACATGGAATAAAATCGAAACTTAAATTGAAAAAATGAAAATAATACACATTAAATATCATATATCATAACAATATTTCTTTATTTTAGGTTTATCCAGAAAAATTATAAATCCCATATTGGAGGAAATGATAAATTTTTTAGTGAAAATTAAATTTATATCTCCCAATTTCACATAAGGATCAGGAAAACTATCAATATTTTACAATAAATTATGAAATCAAATCCAAAAATCATTATTATGAACTATTATAAAATATCATAAGTTTTAATAGATTTTTTTTATGAAAAGACATATTTCATTTACATATATGTGACCATTTTTAGCATTTATTTTAATAGAAATTGTTATAAATGGTATATTTATTAAAATAAGAAAATAAAAAACATGAAAACATTCTTATTACTATTAATGGTAAAAATGTAACTATTATGATCTCCCCAAAACATGTGTATTTCAATATAAAAATTTCTATTATATATATCTCTATAAATATTACATCATACTCGTATAATATTTTTTTATGATATATAATATATCCATAAGATATGGATCATATTAATTTTGAATAAATGACCTCATAAATTCTTCATTCTATAATGTATAATGGTCAATTGGAATAAATATTTAAATATAGTATATCTAAGTATATGATCATGCCACTTGACACAATAATAATAATGGTGTCGTAATAATTACACTTATGGGTTTTGGTTTCTATTTATTATTACAATATAGATATAAATTATTTTAAATGACTCATGTAATCACTAGAAATTAATAGTTTGGAGTTTTTTGTTGATAAATGGAAGTTTTAGAAGTCTTAATCAATGTTTCAAAAATAAAATTTTAATTAAACATACATTAAATATAATATTTTTGTAATATTGATGGTTTTACTGACTTAATATTTGTTCCATGGTTATTATTCGTATAACATAATCTTTTAGTGAAATAGGAAATGTAATAATTATTACATAAATAAAATGGATTATTCCATTATTTGTTGAGTAGAAATTGATCTACTATAGTGATTCTGAGTAATGGATTGGAGATTTATTGTCACTTCTTTATGGAACCAAACTTTTTTTAATAATGTTTTTTAGGAAAAATGATTAATTAGGTTTTTTATTATGACATTTCAATCATGTTCCCTTTGAAGTCAATGATCATTATATAAAATAATGATTACTTGGGTTATATTCTATCATATTAATCCGATAAATTTTCTTAATTTTTATAAATCATCAATATTCTAAAGCCATATAGGTATTATTATATTATTTTTTGGGACATTTGAATTACATTCCCATTACACTATACTTTATGAGATAACATTTTAATGTTATTTTTTATAAACATTTTAATATTTCTATATCTTTAAAAAATAGAGGTTTTGGAGTATGATATGAAAAAATATTCCATTAGACATATATGGTTGTGCAATAATATAGGGGAAGAAGAAGAGATACATTTCTTAATCAGAATGGTTATGAATGATGTGAAATGATATTTACCAAAAATAATTATAACATTCTGTATTGAAAAATAGAGATGTTCTAAATTTCAAATTATAAAGCATGAGTGATATGGAATATTTATAGATAGATATTATTGTGAAAGGGGTGACCAGTTAAACTATTATTTATGAATTAATACAAACTTTATGAACAAAAATATGTTATTGAAGTACCCAAATTATTTTTTGAAGGTTTTTTTCTTTAACATTTCATGAAGAGTCATTGGGGGGAATGTGGATGTTCCTAGGCCTGTTTGGAATATTTTTGTGATGTTTTAAAATTACGTGGGGTGTTTTGAATTAATTTTATGGTTTTATGATAATATTTGGAATGGTGCTTATATATGGAAATGTAATTATATGAATTATTCATTCAAAATTTGTGAGTAATATATATTCCTTGAACAATCAAACCATCATACCATTACTTTCATTATATGAATGAGTAATTGGAAATTATTTTTGAGTAATCCTTACACAAGAAATTAATGAATCTATAAGATTCATTTGTGACAGAAATAAATATATTATTGTTTGAATATTAATAATATTAATGTGTTACATCAAGCCTCAATATGAGTAAAATAATAAAAAAATACTTATAATGTTGAAGAAAAAATATATTGATTCCATAAAAAATGATCTAAATATTATATCTAATGAAATGTCCTCTTGAGTGATACATCATGAATTCAAACCTGATATATGAGTTGTGATTTCAATTTTACGATGATATTATGATATACACATCATGTATAACAGGTAAAACAAATAAAATAACTATGTGAAGATGATTTCAGGTCAATAATATTTTATTATTGAATCAACCATGAAAATTTATTATAGAATTTAAATGTGAAGATGATGTGTTGTTGTTATGGTCGTAAAATCACATGGGTTTTAGAGTATATTAATATATGTTGAAATATTGATTGTGAAACATTTTTATAGGATTATTTTTTTCAATGTTTTTGAACTACAAATTTACCTATCCTTCCATCAGTTTTTTAATGAATTATACCCAATTCCAATACTTGATATATAGTGATAAGATGATTAATTTGTATTTTTATAATTTAAAACATATGTTTTGAAGAATTTTTTTTAATGCTAATCCATGATGAATATATTACATGATATTTTTGATGACCATCTAAAATAAAAATATAGTATATTAATTAAACTAGAATCAATAGTTAATTACGGAATATGATATAGTGAGATTATACATATGAACTGACATGAAAAGATAATCCATGATATACTCTTACTATATGTTTTATAAAAATAAGTAATGTGTTTTTCATTATTTTGAGCTATAAAACTTCTTTATAGAATTATTTTTAACTCCATATATTTTAGATTTTCCAGAATAACAGATTATGTTAAGAGGGAGATAACCAAACATGAGTTTTTTCTAAGAATAGAAATATACTGATAAAATTGATCATGAAGCCAAATATTTGTGTTGGGAAGAAAATTTGGGTGATATTAGAAATTAATAGTTAAAATATAATGAGAGGAAATTTTGAAATTAGATTATCGACAATATAATCAATTTTTTAATGTAAATAAAATTATTAAATTATTTTCAATTATTATCAAAGGTCAATGAGAATGATGTTCTATGTGTATTTATATTTTTACAATGAATTCATGAGATGATGATTTTAATTATTTCCTAGACAATAACTGATTCTTAGAAGATCATCCCCATCATGGGTTTTAAACATTATAACTAGTGGGATGTTGTGTCCATCACAAAGGGGTTCTAGATAAATATTTGATATAGGATGATATATGGCCTTCCCAATTATGTATAATTATTAAATTTTAGAATCAAATATATGATATTTGATAAATGATAGAAAATAAGGAATAGGTAACCAAATTAGAGATAATCATTGGAAAAACTATTTTAACCCAATCCTAAAATAGAAAATAATTCAAAATTATAAAAACCCATTTCTAGGAAATACTCTCTGAGGATCATGATTTCTAGTGTATTTATATGATTTAAAATAAAAATACATAAAATTAAATAAAAAATCTATATTATTTGAAACTCCAAATAGTACTACAAAAATTCATGGATCTTCAAAAATTTCATTAGATATCTGGTGGAAAATTCATAAAGAAAGGGTGAGCCATAAATCATATTAAGGGAATAAAAATGTACATGAAGCATAACATGAGAGTCAATATGCATAAAATGATATCATAAAGAGATTTATAAAAAGAATGAATTCATTTCATATGTAATTTATGGCATAAAATCATGGATCCATGGATTACGTGGAAACAATATAATACATGACATCAAAAACAAAAGTCACGGGTCACTACAAATACCTATCATCATAAACTAGACCATATCCCATGGTAGATTTCTTTATCAGAGTATTCACATAAATATGGTGGAAAAATTAATATAGTGTATTAGGTTCACTCTATTATCTTTTTCATAACTATGTATCTATTATAATGAATTTTCTAATGCATTGGAAATCTACATAATTCTAGTCCCAATGACCACATAACATAGTGTTGTTGGGCTAACTGCTCTTTCCAAAATATGGGATATCGTGATATTAAATATTACCCAAAGAACATAAAGTATATATATTTATAGTAACACCTAAAAAATTCAAAAACCAAATATATTCATACCAAATGTGGAAAAGTAACAATAAATAATTAATTGGCACGATCAAACTACTAAGAATTATATGGGTTTCAAAATTCTTATTTCAAGGAATAAAAAATTTAAAAATTATAATAATTACAATAATAATATAGAAATAAAATATTTCATACATTCATAATGAAAAAATCTATATAGGTCTATAACATGGATTTTCATTATAAGAAATTTTGTAGAATGCTCTAGAAAAAAAAATTATGAACTACATTGGAAGATATTTAATGAAATTAGTAATCAATATTTTGAATAGGGAAACGTAATAATATTTTACCTAAAACCAAAAATAAATATTTTTCATAAACTAATAATTTTTTATATGATATTCTTATTTTTGAAACATTTAATTTGAGTGATTATCAACCTATGTCCAGAAACAAGATTGTTCCCCCAAATAGATTTTACATAAAACATTAACTTTTTAGGGAAATGAAAGAATATATATCAATAAAAATGAATAGTATATTTGATAGGTATGTTGTAATGGAATTTAAACTGAAATTAATGTAGTAAATGATAGACATATTGCATAAGTGAGGGAAAAATAAACCAAACCTGCAACTTCTAATTCATAAATTATGTACAGAAGATCCCTTGTATAATGAGTCTAATTTAAATAAAATAACATTAATGTTAGGGAGGTTTAAATTGAACATAAAATATCATGAATAAAAGGGTATCATGATATAATATTACCAATACGACGCTTATACAATGTGTAATTTAATTCGTCTCACAAAGAAAAACACACCTCAACAAATTCCATTTGAGACATAATATGTTAGGACATAAAGAACATTATAAAAACCAATATAAGAAAAAATACATTTATGTTAAAATACAATAAAAAAGTTAATTCAAGATATTTTATATCTAATTTATACTATACACACCATTTAAATGAAATTTTCTAAAAAAAATATATATGTTTCCAAAGAAGGATGAATGGAGATGAATACCTTATTTATTTGGTAATTTTGGAAGAAATATAATTGGAATAATTAGTCCCATATGGAATAATAAATCCCATAATTTAGAAATTTATAATTCAAAAATGTATTCTAGGCTAGTACATACCCCATAAAAATAAGAAATTGTTACGTAACATTATAATATGTATCAACAGATACGAATTGAGATGGAAAGATTATTTTTTAGTAATTTATGAATCAAAAGTCATTGGTTCATGAAAATAATATTGTTCAAACAAAAAAATTATAATAATGGATTACAAAAACTTATATTCAATGGATGTATATTCGTTTTATAATTAATAAATTTATTCAAAATGTTAACAATTATCTTAATAAAGAGAAGTTGAGATGAAAACCGTTGAGGCTTTAATAATTGTTGAATCAAAAGTTAGTTTATCCTTGATAATTTTATATTTCTTTACATACTATGAATTAAATTTTTTACTTTTCCAATTCACTTAAAATAAACAACAGAAATAACATTTGAAGAAAAACATTAAAATATTTCTCAACAAATACAGATTGAGAGATAAAATCACACCCTATGTACCTAAGACCTATGTATATTAACATAAAATAATAAATAAATAAATTAAATTCATTATATATATACCAAATAAATTTATTCATCTATATTTTATAGTTCTTGGTCTCTTAAATATAAAATCTTCTTTATTTCTAATTTAGATTCCACGACTAAATATATTAATCATGGTTTTCAATTAATTTTGTATAACTACTTATGTTTGTTTACCATGGTATAATGAATTTTAAAATATCTCAATAATATCCAAAATATTAATATTTTATGAGAAATTCGTTTTTATATGTTATATTTTATTAAATCAAACCATGATAGGTGACGAAGTCAAATGAAAAACATTGCTTATAGAGGCGATAATTAGCGTATATGTGTGATTAATGATTCTATTTATCAATTAATGTGGGTGAAAACAATGTATGATAATTTAAAATTTATAATTCATAGTTATATTATAGATATAATCATTACTTATCAATTTATCCATATTATTATCAATGAATGATGGTTATAAAAAATTATGAACATCATATTGTGGAGGTGTTAGTTTGCAAAACAGACTAATGCAGTCTTTCTTTTCATACAGGATAGAGAGTGATAAATAATTGTTATTATGTTATGATAATAAAATATAAGAATAATAAAGATTGTAATTTTAAAATATAATTATGGAGACAATATGTATTTAATATAATTTAGAATGATAAAATCTTATGGAGATAATTCTTATATTGGAGATTTCATCATTCCATGGAAAACACATGAGAATTTTAATATATAGGGGAAAATAGTTGTAACACCCCAAGATTCCATAGTATGTTATTTCTTCAAAGTAATTCAATAACTTGCACTACACATAACACCGAATTCTAGCGTACCATGACTGACCAAACAAGCCGTTCAAAAGCGCTTATGAATAATATTATCTAAATTTTGAACATTATATAATCCTAATAAATTTATAATCCATATTATGTGCTTCTTAGACATAATGTAAGAACAAATACATTTTTTCAGATAAAATATGTATTTTAAAAAAAAGCAATTTTACGGCCTTTTAATGGGGATGCCCTTTTAAATCAAATATTTGAAACCTTTATATATTAAATTTGACAAAATAAAATTATTCTTTAGAACCAGGACATAAGAATTCAGTTTCAACAAATTTATGGTGTTTTTATGATAAATTTCATATTTGGGTGAATAGTAAAAAATACTATATTTTAACTGAAAACAACTTTTTTAATCAAAATAATTTATAGTGTTAAATTATACATTTAAATGGTTTTTATGTATAAATATATTATATTTTACAATTTAATCCAATGCTTGTCGTTTTAAGTAATTTCACTTTGAGATTGGACATAAACAAGTTTTAATCATTAAATAGATATTGTTTCTTAAAAATACGCCTTTTGGTTTTGACAACGGGAATTAATTTCTAATTAATAAATGCACATTATAGGACTTTATTTTGGTAAAATTTACTTCATTTTTGGTTTCTGAATATATAAATTAGCTTAGTATGAAATTTTGGTACTTATCGGATAACTTTTATATTGTGATGAATAATGAAAATTACTAAATTTTAATTAAAAACAACTTTTGTAATCGAAATAATTAATAGTGATGAATTATTAATTTGAGTGGTTTTAAATTATTTTTAGAATACATTTTTACGATTTAATACAATTTTGGTCATTGGACATGATTTCACAAATAAACCGGACATAAAGAAGTGTCAATCTTTTGATAGTTATTATTTCTTAAAATCACTATTTTTGTTTTGACAGTGGAAATTAATTTTAAATTAATTTCTGCCACTTATGTGTTTTGAATTTTTAAAAGTTGATTCCATATTTGTAATCAAGATGTATAAATTTTTTAAATAGGTAACTCTTATTTTTAGTCATTTTGAATAATTACTTCGGTAAATATTATATTTACTGTGGTTAAACGGTAAATCCAGTAAATAAGGGTAAACAAATAATATTATAATAATATTATTTTCCCCTAAAACATGTCCAAACCCAATTGGTTTATACATGTATGACCATGGGCATATTTGGGTCGATTTTGGGACCCCATGGTGCCATTTGTAGGTGAAAAGGAATCTTTATATTAATTAAGTTAATGTAAAATCAAAAATGACACAAGCATATATCTTTTAGAAAAACAATTTTTACATAAGGTTATATATGTTATATTTTCGACTATAAATATTAATTAGATATCTAAAATGATTTTATAGATAATGGTATTTTATTTATAATTTTTAGACATTGAATAATTAAATTTATTTTTGACACAATAATGATGCAGTATTTTTTTATTAATAAAATAATCAAATAATTAGTATTATAAATGCTAAAATAAATATAATTTGAAAGTTTTGATTTCTTCAATGAATTTTATTAGTTAATATTACATGTTATTATTGCTTAAATGAGTTTGGTTTGAATTAATAAATGTGTTAATACTTTAAAAAATCAATTATTAAATATTGTCCAAATTGACAAAAATGAGTTTTTCAAACAAATATTATATTATTAATTGATATTCTATTTCTCAAATGCTAAGGTTCGGACAAAAGACTTATATAATTGTATTGTATTATCAATAGACCACTTGGGGTCTATTGGATTTATATAGTATGTTTATTATCTATATAATATAAAAATACAAAGTTACATGGTAAGTGTCAAACTAATTAACTAAGAGTTAAAACCCAATGATATGGTTAATATAGTGATCCAAACCTGTATAAAACCTATTGGTTTAGTTTTTCTAAACCTATAACGACCATATACTTTGAATAATCCACTTTAGAGCCATTATAAACCGAATATAAATTTATTCTAAAATAATAATTTAACTTTTCCCTAAAGAGCCCCTCCCCCCTTACAAAAGGACACCACTTCTAACCAATTCCTCCCACCTCTCAAGAATGTTGGATCATCCAAACTCCTAACAATTAAGCTACCTTTATCCCTCTCCCCCTCCTAGTATAAATACCATAAGCAGAATTCACTTCAACGGCCCTTTTTGGCTCAAACCAAAGGGAGTTAACAAAATTAAACGTAATGTTCTCTCTTAGCTTCTTATATTTTATTATACTTCTCCAACCCCTAAACTCTTCTTATTAATTTCTTTTGTAACAAAACCAGTATAATATATAATCTAGGTTATTTTTATGTGAAGTATTAGAACTACACTTACACACACCTCTATCTAATTGCCGAAGGACATAATGTTTCTGTGGATGACAACCAAACGCCTCAGGAAACGATGACTGTTCAATTATCTCATACCTCCTCTAATGGTGGCCATTATGATGGAACTATAATTAAATATGGTATTAATTATATATATTTTATATATAAGCTTCTATAATTCCATTTTAAAGCATACCATTATTTGTCTCATTTTGTATATATATATGAAAATTTCATTTGAGAAAGTGCGGACTACCACCCCCTCAAACTGATATGACTCGTTCATACCATACATGGAATGTATAAAGGAATATGTTAATTAACTTCAGTAACACATTGAAGATATTATATTATATTGTAATATTAATATACCTATGTATCATTTGGTTTTGATTCCTTTTAAAATGAAAAATGCAATGGAAGTAGCCTTCGTGCGTACGTACGGACTACTGTCTCCACAAACCCTATGAGATTCATTCCCCATCGTATCAATTCTATTAAAATTCTCATTTGATGATTAAAAATAATTTCTAAGGACTTTATATCATTCTTTATATTAATAAGATACAACCTATCCATAACAAAAACATCTGCTGTAACAGAAACATATAAAAGGAAACCAGTATGTTAACACTCGAAACGACGATAATACTAAAATATTATTAACAAAGAAATACAAAAAGATAATATATGATATCATATTAATTTATATAATTCCTGTATAATATAACAAAAATGATTTAACTATTATACAAGAGGTTAACCTACCCTCAACCAATTGAAAATTACAGGGTAAGGGGTTTTCATCTCACTCATTACTCCCGTGAGATTCGTGCCATATTTCCTCTATTACCTTTTGTGTGGTGTTTGTACTACCCATAATTGAATTATTTGTATAATATACTTTAATTTATGTGTACTTACATATTAATTGTATAATACCTCTTTCATGGGGTGTATGTTTCGTAAGTTACCAAATTGGTAAGGGTTTATTTCACAATCTCTCCAATATCTGAGGTTGTTTTTATGCAAGTATCTACTGAGACATATCTATTATCCATGTCCATGTTTCATGAATTATTTTTCAAAGGGATTCTTTTAAATGAAATTTGTTTACTAAAACACGATTTTAAATGTTTTAAAAAATTATTTTTCTAAATCTTTCTCATTAATGTCCATGTCTTTAAAATGGTTTTTAAGGATTTATTTTTATTAACATGAATGTTTTTAAAATGTTAATTTGATTAAAAAGATTCAATGTGGTATGGGAAACTTTGATCCAAAAATGTATTTAAATTTCTTCCATTCTAAATTATGTGATTTTTTAAATGTTTCCCTGAAAAAGATATATATCTCTCAAAGAGTTTTAGAAATCATTTTCATCTATGTCAACATCCTTTGATGGATTTTAAAATTGTTTGATGTTGACTTATTATGATACAAATCTTCCAAATTTTATTGAAGGTTTTTGTGATATGTTTGACTGTGGATGTGTTATTTTTACACCATTCATGGTTTATGGATAAATTATTGACATTTCATGTTCTATTTTTAATATGAATGTTTATGTTATGTTTTAATCGTTTCATATGAGGAATTCATTGGACATAGTAAGTGATGGGTGGAGCCCACTATAGCTCCTCGATGCATCAGTATGTCTCATGAGACAAACTAGTGTCATGGCACAAGGCCTTGACAAAATCATATTTGTAGTCTTGGCACAAGGCCTTGACTTGGTGGTTATGATAGTCTGGCATTATGAATTCAATCATTATGAAAGTGGATATTGATATTTCATGTGATTATTCGACTAGTTGAATATCCATGTGAATAATTAAATGGAATTATTTTATTTTATTTTTTCCATGTTTTGGTGAAGTTCAAGTTTAAAAGTATTTTGTTTTAGTTATACATTGCCTTAAAATTTTATGCTTATTTATAAAATTTCCGCTATATTGTTATCCTTACTGAGGGATTGATCTCACCCATTTATATGTTTTATTTTTCACTGGATTCCAAGAAGTGTATTTTGATTGATATGTAGGGTTAAGCTAAGGTAATAATGGCGTTCATAAAGGATTATTTATGTTGTTTTGTATGTTTTAAAGTGTAATGTAATATTCATGTATGTAATCTATTTTCCCTGATAGCTAAACCGATCGGTCCTTCTTGACTTGATTCTTTGTAATCATGCCAATGTATTAAAATTATGAACCGACTCTGGATAACTAGGTTCGGGGCATTACATTTCGTATTAGAGAAATTTTAGAACAAATAATGGATGCTAGATTTAGATAAACTATAATTAGAGCACATAGCCCAAAGATAAACTATGAGGATTAGTATAGAAGAACTTCCTAGAATTTTGGTATTGTATAGATTTTGGGATTTTTCTACGCAATACAACTCTGCATGGATACGAGCAGGTAGAGGCGGCTCTGGCACAGATGTACCTAGGGGTAAAACCCGAAAACACCGATTTGAGCTAGACTCGAATGGGAACTAGTGCATGAAAACGGTCCTTACTGCACTCATGGTTACGACTCTCCCGAGGGATATGCTTAGGATAATTTTCATTTTCATTACGAACCATTATAAAGGGTTTATAAGTATATACGTCCTCAAAAAAGACATTTTTGTGATTATGTATTATATCCGTAAACTGTTTAATTTAATTTAAGTGTTTTACAAGTTTGGGATTTGGTATTTCTATTCATAAAATAATCTAGTGTATTCCATTGTTTAGAAATGGTGCCCAGTATAAGGAATTAGAACTCCAGCAATATGCCTGATCCAAAGAGTAAGATGGATCATATCATTCATGGAATTAATCCAGAATTTAGAATGTTAATAGTCCCCCCTGTATTATCATCATATGTAGAAATAGAATCATGTGTTGATAAGATAAGTAAAGAATTCTCAGAGTCCTATGGATTTGAAGGTAATCCAGAGAATAAAAGGATTGTAGGGAGAATGACAGATAAATGGATGAAGGTAAAGAAGGATTTTCCCATATGTGATAAATGTGGAATGAATTACCTTGGAAAATTCATAAAGGGAATGAGAGTATGTTATAATTGTGGAGAAGAAGGACATTACATTCGTGATTTCAAAGGTAAGAAAAAGGTTTCAAATGTACTATGCTTCATCTGCAAGGAGTTGGGACACTACGTGAATCAATGTTCAAATCATCAGAGTATTCCCCAAATGATGCTATTGGATAATAGAAAAGTTATGATACTACCATAGATGGAGCAGAATGACCAGTGTTCTTATGTTGTTATTAAAGAATTATTTCATTTGAGTGTTGTATCAACGACGTACAGGTTATATGAATTATGGACATAAATAAGGATTGTACTGCAGTACTATTTCATTGTGGATTTGAGATTATATTGTACTATGAAAAGTGACTCAACATCAAGTTAATTTTTTTTTGGAAAATACATGGTTGTAGGAATGGTATTCCTTAATATGTTCTAGATACTGAGGGAGTAAATTTGGAATAAGAGATGGTTAATTTGGATAAATTATATTGGATATTATTGACTAACTTAAAACTGATTAATTATTGGTATATTCTATCATTGTTGGAGTTTACATCATTTTTGGATAGAAGGAGTATATACAGTATTCAATAAGTAATAAGGGATCATGAATGTAATAAATAAGGTTTTATGGTATTTCATGATGTTGCAGTGTTTTAATAGAATACATGATGAAGGTGTTCACATGTTATTATGTGGAAAAAAGGATCTTCATTGTGTTTAGAAACCTTATAAATTTTGGACTGTGAGTTTGGACAAAAATATTTTGGATAAGTCTAGTTTGATATTATTTTTTTATTTCCATAAAAAGGACAACCTGGTGGTCGGGCGACAACCTGTCGCGTTCGGCAAGGCCGCGAGACTTGAACTCGCAACCGAAGGGTGAAAAGGGTGTATCACCTTCCACTGACCCACATGATATCCTTGATTGAATAATTTTGTTTTTTTAAAGGGTATGGTAGATGAATTATAAATTAATTTTTGTAACCCTATATAAATAGGATAAAAAGAATATTTTCTTTAAGTTCAATTATCTTTTAGAGTAAAAGATGGTTTTGTGGTAGAAATTAGTTAAAGAATGGAACTCTACATGACAAGTATAATTTTTTTTCTTATATTATTATATGAAGAAATAAATTATTAAAATTTAGGTAAGGAATCTTAAAACCAAAAATGGGTTATCCTAATACCTTACATTTTGTTGAACCGATGGTATTTTAAATCATCATAGATTGGTGGCTTTGAGGCATAAAATACTATTATAGTTTGTGATTGATGACCTCAATCACTCCACATAAATATTTACATTTTCCCTCTAATTATATGTCTCTAATTTCCACCAATGTTCTCCTAATAGATATCATAATTTGGTGGTGACCCTTTCATTTTATTTTTCTTCTTATTAAGAATAAATTAAATTAACCTAATTTTTGATGGGGGTTTCCCAAAGGTGTTTTCTATTATCAACATTTTATTTTTGAAAAATAATTTCAAATTTAGAGGATGAAATTTAATTATGGAGGGAAGAATTTAACACCCCAAGATTCCATAGTACGTTATTTATTCAAAGTAATTCAATAACTTGCTCTACACACTACATCGAGTTCTAGCGCACCATAACATACCAAACAAGACGTTAAAAAGCGGTTATAAAGAATATTAACTGAATTTTAATCTTTATATAATCCTTATAATTTTAGAATCCATATTATGGGTTTCTTATACATAATGTAAGAACAGATACTTTTTTTCAGATAAAAGAAGTATTTTTCAAAAAATGCAATTTTTTCACCTTTTAATGGTGATGCCTTGTTTAATCCAATATTTAAACTTTAATATATTCAATTTGACTAAATAAACTTCCACTTTATAATCAGGACATAAGAATTCAATTTCAATAAATTTTTGGGGTTTTTCTGATAACTTTCATATTTGGGTGAATAGTGAAAAATATTATATTTTAACTGAAACCAACTTTTTTAATAAAAATAATATATAGTGTTAAATAATACATTTTAATTGTTTTGAAGTATAAATATATTATATTTTTACAATTTTATCCAATTCTGTCCATTTTATGTTATTTCACTTTGAGATTTGACATAAACAAGTGTGAATCTTAAGATATATATTGTTTCTTAAAAATACGCCATTTGGTTTTGACAACAGGAATTAATTTTAAATTAAATAATGGAAATTATAGGTTTTTAATTTGGTAAAATCTAATTAATTTTTGGTTTTGTAATATAGAAATTATCTTCGGGTGACATTTTGGTACTTTTCAGATAACATTTATATTTTGATGAATAGTGAAAATTGCTAAATTTTCATTAAAAACTACATTTTAATCGAAATACTTAATAGTGATGAATTACAAATTTGAGTGGTTTTAATGTATATATAGAATATATTTTTACCATTTAATAAAATTTTTGTAATGGGACATAATTTCACAACTAAACCAGACATAAACAAGTGTCAATCTTTTGATATTTATTATTTCTTAAAAACATGATTTTTGTTCTGTCAACGGGAATTAATTTTAAATTAATTTATGCCACATCATTTTTTTTAATTTGGAAAAATGGATTCCTTATTTGGAACCAGGATGTACACATTTTTTAAATAGTTAACTCTTATTTTTAGACATTTTGAATAATTACTTGGGAAAATATTTTATTAACCATGGTTAAAGGGTAAATCTGGTAAATAAGGGTAAACAAATAATTTTATAATAATCTTAATTTACCCTAAAACGTGTCCTAAACCTATTGGATGATACATGTCCGACCCTGGGCATCTTGGGGTTGATTTTGGACCCCATGGTGCTACTTTTAGGTGATAAGGACACTTTATATTAATTAAATTAAAGTAAATACAAAAATGACATAAGCATATATCTTTTAGAAATTCAATTTTTACATAGGGTTATAAATGTTATATTTTCGACAATAATTATTCATTAGAAATATAAATAAAATTCTATATAATGTTATTTTATTTATAATTTTTACACATTGAATAATAAAATTTATTATGACACAATAATGATGTAATATTTTCCTTATTAATGAAAGAATCAAATAATTAGTATTATAAATGTTAAAATAAATATAATTTGAATGTTTTGATATCATCATCTAATTTTATTGGTTAATATGACATGTTAGGATTTCTTAAATGAATTTTTTTAGAATTAATAAAGTTTTAAAGACTTTAACAAATTTCAAATATTAAATATTGTCATCATTGACATAAATGAGTTTCTAAAACAAATATTATATTTTTAATTGATATTCTATTCCTAAGATTATAACGTTCTGACAAAGGATTTATATAATGGTAGGTGTATTATTAATGGACCACTTGGTTTCTCTTGGATATATATTCTATGTTTATTAACTATATAATATAAAAATACAAAGTGACCTGGCAAGTGTCAAACTAATTAACTAAGAGTTAAAACTAAATGATATGGTTAATAATGTGACACAAACATGACTAAAACCTATTGGTTGAGTTTTTTAGACATATACCCACATTATAAATTGAATAATCCACTTTTTAGCCATTTGAAAACGAATATGAATTTATTATAAAATAATACATTATGTTTTTCCTAAAGTTCCCCTCCTCCCCCTTATAAAAGGACACCAATTCTACCCAATTTCTCACACCTCTAAAGACATTTGTCTCATCCAACCTCTCCCCAATTAAGCTCCCTATATCCCAATCCTCCTTCTAGAATCCTTGGGTTAGGAATAAGGCACTTCAAGAGTCCTTTTTGGTTCAAACCAAAGGGAGTTACCAAAATTAAATGTAATGATTTCTCTTAGCTTGTTTTCTTTTATTTTACTTCTCCAACCCCTAAACTCTTCTTATTATTTTCATTTTTAACAACACCGGTATAGTAACTATACTATGATATTTTTAAGAGAATTATTCAAACTACACTTACACACACCTCCATATAATTGGTGAAGAACATAATGTTTCTGTGGATGGAAACCAAACGCCTCACGAAACGATGATTGTTCAATTATCTCCTACCACCTATCATGGTGGCCATTATGATGGAGCAGTAATTAAATAAGATAATAATGATATTTATTTTATATATAAGCTTATGTATTTCTATTTTATATCATACCATTATTCGTTTCTTGATGTATATATTTATGATAATATCATTTAAGGAACTGCGGACTACCGCCCCCTCGAAGTGACATGACTCGTTCATACCATGCATGGAACATATTAAGGAATGTGTTAATGAAATTAAGTAACACATATAAGATATTATATTATACTGGAATATTAATATACCTATGTATCATTTTTTTTTATTCCTTTTAAAAATTAATAATGAAATAGAAGTAGCGTTCATGCGTACGTACGTACTACCATCTCCACGAACACAATGAGATTAATTCCCCATCACATCCATTTGAGTATGAATCTCATTTTATGATTAAAAATAATTTTCGTGGACTTGATATCATTATGGATACGAATAAGATACATCATATCCATAATAAAACACATCTTATGTAACAAAACATATAAAATAAATGGGTTTGTTAACACTCAAAACGACGATAATACTAAAATATTATTAACAAGGTAATATTAAACGATCATATATGATATCATATTTATGTATATGATTATTGTATAATTTAATAAAAATTATTTAACTATTATACAGGAGGTTAACCTACCAACAACCTAGGAAAAGTACATGGTTAGGTGTTTTCATCTCACTCCTTATTCCTGTGAGATTCACGCCATATTACGAATGTTATCTTGTGTGTGGTGTGTGTACTGCCCATAATTTTATTCTTTTTTATTACAATTTAATTTATGTGTATTTACATATTCTTTGTATGATACCTCTTTCATGGGGTGTATGTTTCGTATGTTACCAAATTGTTAAGGGTTTATTTCACAATCTGTTCATTATATGAGGTTGTTTTTACGCAAGTATCTACTGGGAAATATTTATTATCTATGTCTATGTTTCATGAAATATTTTTCAAAGGGATTATTTTGAGGGACTTTTTTTTACTAAAACACCATTTAAAATGTTTTAAAATTTTATTATTCTAAATCATTCTCATTAATGTACACATCTTCGAAATGGTTTTTATGGATTTAATTACATGGACATGAATTTTTTTAAAATGTTAATTCCTATCAAAAGTTTCTATGTGGTATGGGACACTTTTATCCAAAATTGTCTTTAAATGTCTTCCTTTATAAATTATGTGTCTTTTTAAATGTTTTCATGAAAATTGGATATATCTCTCAAAGAGTTTTAAAAATCATCTTCATATATGTCAACATCCTTTAATGGATTTTAAAATTGATTGAAGTTGATTTATTATGATTCAAATCTTCCATATTTTATTGAAGGTTTTGTGATATGTTTGACTGTGGATGTTTTATTATTACACCATTCATGGTTTATGGAGAATCGATTGACATTTCATATGCTAGTTTTAATTTAAATGTTTATGTTATGTTTAAACCTTTTCATAAGAGGAATGCATTGGACTTAGTAAGTGACAGGTGGAGCCCGCTATAGCTCCTCGATGCATCAGTAGGTCTCATTAGACAAACTAGTTTCTTGGAACAAGGCTTAAAAAAATATTATTTGTATTCATAGAACAAGGCCTTGATTATGTGGTTATGATTGTCTGGCATTATGCATTCCATCATTATTAAATTGGTTATTTATATTTCAAGTGATTACTAGACTAGTAGAATATCAATGTGAATAAATAAATAACATTATTTCATTTTGTTTTTGCCATGTTATGTTGATGTTAAAGTTTAAAAGGATTTTGTTTTAGTTATACATTGCCTTAATTTTTTATTCTTATTTATGAAAGTTTCCACTATATTGTTATCCTTACTGAGCATTTGATCTCACCCCTTTCTATGTTTTATTTTCCCCAGGATTCCGAGTAGTGTATTGTGATTGATATGAAGGGTTAAGACAAGGGAATAATGGAATTAATAAAGGATTATTTATGTTGTTTTGTATGTCTTAATGTGTAATGTAACATTAATGTATGTAATCTATTTTCCAAGACTACTAAACTGATCGGTCCTTCGGGACTTGATTCCTTGTAATCATGCCAATGTATTAAAATACTGCACCGACTCTGGGTAACTAGGGTCGGGGCGTTACAATAGTGTAAAAAAGGATTAATAAAGTGTGATTTACTTCAATGAGATGATATTTGGTAATAATTTAAAGGAATATTACAATATAAGATGCTTTACTGAATTGGTGTAAATGAATCCATTTTATTATTGAAGAAAATGGTAGTTTTTTATACACCCTTTATATTTAAATAATACCACAACCCTATTCCAATGAAGAAACTCCAATGATTCGAAATAATGGATTGTGGTGTGTATTGGAGTTTATAAAGACGTAAATATTATTTTAGGTACATGATTTAAACATTTTATATGGTCATATCATTAGGTTTTTTAGATTTTTATCATTTGCTTTCAATCTCTGTGACATGTTTTTATCTAGGTAAATTTATGCTTATTTTTTAAAAAAAATCATAATCCATAACAGAAATTATTGGGTGTTTTTGAAATAAATTTAACGTCAATTTAACTTAATTAAAATTTTAAATATTATAAAAATAAAATTATAAATTTTTACATGTACAGATTAGAAAAACAGTTTCTCTAAAAAATGTCCTTTTGGGCACTATGGATTCTCAAGCATATTTTCTATTGATTACAAATTAATTGAGTGTAAATATGTATTTAATTTCTTATAATTCATATATGTTTAATTATATAATGGATTTTATTTTAATTGATTTGATATATGTTCAGGGATAATATTAAATTAAAAATTTTAAAATTATTTTATCACCATTATTGTGGTAATTTTCATTAATCATAATAATATAAATTTTATACCAAATAAAATCTACTATATTAAATTCTATTAAAATTATTACATAAAATATAATAAGACATTTATCAAAGAAACATTATATGTGTAGGAAATAGTACTTATCATTAGATAAAAAAAATATTTTTATAAAATCTAGATATATAAGCATAAAGGTTATATATAAGAATTTTTTTTATTTTTATTCATAATAATGACTTTAAACATAGTTTTTTTGATGATAGAATATTTAAATTTTTTTAAAATAAATACTCTTCATAATTTTCCTTCTTTTTAATCTTATTTAATAAAATATATGAAGAATGTTTTTTATAAATTATTACTAAATATTCAAAAATAAATCATGGGATTAATAAAATGAAAATTGTAAATGAATATTATTTATTTTAATTTAAAAATATATAATTTTTATATCATAATGGATTTTATAAAATTTATGTCATATATATGTGAATATATTATAAAAATCAATATTTAAAATTTTCATCTAAAAATTGATAATTTTTCAAAAATATCACAAATTCAATTTAAGTAATTTGGGAAATAAGGAATAAGAAAATTTAATTTTTCGTAAAATAATATTATACAATTAATAAAAAATTTAATATATAATGGTTGAAGGATCAGTATAATTTTTTTAGAATAACATATTTTTTAAATTATAATGGAAATGTATTATTATTTAGTGTTAATAATTAACTAAAGGGTGGATGATAAAATATTATTATCTATATTAAATTCATATCCAAGTATTATATATGTTCATTTTAAAAGTTGAATGAATGATAAAAAGTTATTAAGCTTCAAATGGACTTTATATTAATATCATCATTAAATTGAATAGATAATAATTCTAAGTGGATACATTACTAATATTTATATACAAATCCTATTATAAACTCAATAGAAGATGAATGCATTAGAAACCCGGTAGTGGCTATCACTGGAGGTGATTTAGCTGTTATAGATCTCACTCTGAGTTGTACAAGATTATTTTACCCATAAATTATTTCCTACAAGCTATAAGTGCACCGGTACATATTGGGATTGGTCTACGTAAATCATAAAAAAGATATATCCAATCTAATATCAGATAAATGGGCTACATATGTCACATCCCATCCCTCAGGGCTCATGCTGTGACTACCCCAAGCCCACCTCTCGATAGCCAGTGGCTGGAAACTAACACCGAAGGAATTATCCCATATGATGTAGGCATTTTCATGAGTACCTATACACATGCTCACACACCCATCCAAACCCATAATTAAAAAAAGTGAACAAGCATGACACTATGAAAAATAATAAGAGTAAAAGTACATAATTGTAACTAAAGGGGACAGAATACAAGCCCAAAAAATAGACAAGTGAAATCTATTGAGTTCCGTTTGCGGTAAACACTACATGAGTGGTATGTAAAACGGGTGCCGCATAATTTAATAGAAGTACAAATCGTCTGTCAGATCTACCTAGGAATCGCCTGGTGATGTTCCACCAAGGTCTCATTGAGGCGTCTATCGTATGCACATGACACAACATATGTGATAAGATCTGGAACAAGGGTGAGTAACACAATATTCAGTAAGGACCCCAAAACACAAAGGAAATACCACAAAGGTAGGTATGCACAAATTAGACTACCATAGAGGTACACGAAGTGTAGCCTCTAATAAGTAAATTAGAGAGAGAGAGACTCAACAGAGTGAGTTCACATAGTTATAACATAATTTATATAAAGAGAACCTATTAGTCATAGGGATGAATTTCTAGTACTACTGAGGGACTCATCCCCGATGAGTCACTGTGGTCAGCTGGTCCACTAAGGTCTGATCATCTGCTAGACCACTGAGGTCCACTCATCTTCTGGCCACTAAGGTCAACATGTTTGTTGGGCCAATGAGATACTCTCATATAATGGGCCACTAAGGTCCTCTAATCAGCTGGGCTATGAAGGTCGACTCGTCAGCGACGCCACTGAGGCCCTCTCGTCCTTTGGGGCACTATGTTTGGATCATCGGCTGGGAAACTGAGGTCCACTCTTCTATTAGTCCACTAAGGTCCACTAATTTGTTTGAACACTAAGGTATGCTCGTCATATGGGCCCCTGAGGTATGCTTGTTTTCTGGGACATTGAGGTCTCTTCATCTGATCAACCACAATGATACGCCCATCTTCTTGTCCACTGAGGCCTTCTCTTATTTTGGGTCACTGTGTTCTCCTCTTCTGCTAAGCCACTAAGATCTGATCGTCACTAAGGTTTGTTGGATTGCATCTTATATCGTTCTTTATCCACACGTTAAACTATTTCATTTATGAAAAATCATTTTGGTTACACTCAGGTTGCAATATTTTTAAATTGCGATGAAATTTCAAGTTCAAAAATAAAAATAAAATAAAATAAAACATTATTTTATTTTTTCTTAAGAAAATTTTATTCTATTTTTTGTAAAATGTACATAAAATTACTATTTCCCATGACCTATTCCGGTCATGGTTATTTCTTTCAATAGGTAAAGTTGTTCTTCCAGATATAATTGTGCCCTCGATTTTTTAATCAGGGCACCTGTTTAGATGTTTACAAAACTCTATACCAATGCTATTTTAGATATTCTAAAAAATGTTAAATCACCTATTGTAGGCTCAACAGGCCTTGGGATCATGTTTCGTATGAGAACATGGTCTTGATATAATTCATATAATTAAAAAAAATATATTACATGTCATTTTTTAGGACATTTAATCATAAAAAATTATCTTTTGGAATCTATTTCTACCGAAATTAGTTATTAATTTGATGATATTTTTAGTTAAATTTATACTTTCAAAATTAATGATTTTATTTCTGTGGTATTATTTATTATTCAAAATATATAATTTTTTTCTATTTTGGTATAGTTTGTAAAACACTATAGTTAGTATTTTACTAATTTAATGAGAACATGAAGTGAAACCTTTTGTTATTATATCCCCCATCCCCAAAGGCAATTATTTCTACCAATTTTATTTTATCCTATTTAATTAATGTAGTATATGAGAATATTTATAACATATTCATCATTCACGATACAACAGGTAATATGAATTATTTATAACTTATTTTGGCAATAATATGTTATATTTCTTTCATCAAACAACATTGACCATTAATAAAATAATATACCCAAGTATATATATACCTTAATCCTCTTTTCATTATCGTATTCCTTTCCCATAACCATTTAGAATTCCATGACATTAAATCAGATACAAATTAAGTATTTTGTTAATAATTAAATCAATATTTTACATTAAAATGGTATTGAAAACTAGTTCATTATTCACACCGTAATCATAATGTAAATAATTTGATAAAAAACTAAAAATATCATGGATCACATTATTATTTAAATCAATATTCAATTCTAATACAATATAACTCACTTATAAAAATCAATCAACACATTATTTTTTTGACCTAAATAATTTATTTTTCCTAATGTTTATCCATACCTCAATAGTGTATTCTTCAATATATATAATAAAAATAGAAAATTATCCAGAAAACACTTTTCTGTTTGATTTTCATGTTCTACATTCCATCCAATGGGGATTGAGATAACCTTTTGGATATATGATGGGTCTGGTCTAATAAAATATAGAGAGGGTATCCAAATCAGGTTCATCATAATTTTTTTGTCATAGTTGGTATTCATTAATGATTCTTTATCATATTAAATTTAGTATACTAGTGATAGGTTAACCGAGACTTGAAATGTGGGTAGTGGTGAGTTCCTAGCCCACTCATGTAATGATGAGACTCATGTTAATAGGGGATATTGAGATGTTTGTCTATTTTATTGAGTTCATAATCATATTCATAATTTTCTCTAATGGTTTCATGTCTGTAATTGTTATTATATTATTATTTAGTCATTTCATTTCTTTTAATGTATATCTTTTTTCCTCTGAGAGGTGTTCCATGTGTTCCATAGAAGGGTGCAATAGATACTCATCAATAGAATCCTCTTATAGATTACAATGATGTAGAGGTTATCATTCAAGTAGTTCATGTTGTTAACTAAAATTTACCTCCTATCGAGAATGTAGTTGTTGAGGAATAACTAGGATCTTGAAAAGAAAGGTCTTGATCAGGGGATTTCTTATGCTAGAATCCACCATTGATTAATGATAGGAACGAAACTAAATATGTAGATAGATAGATAGATACGATAGAAAAAATCATTTACATCATAGAAACACCTAAGAGTATCAATGTAAAGTACCTAGTGATAAAACATGAGGGTCTAAGCAATCAATACTAGGATTATATGTAATAGGAGGATATACTTGTGGGATTTGAATGAAATGATTTCAAGACCCTCTACTTTCCATTGTTTTATCCATAGTCTTTCATGATAGTGAAGTCTCTCGAGATCATCTCATTGTAGTATAAATAATTTTCAGTGTTGACAAACCCAAATAGTTTTTTGAGATGGTTTGATTTTCTACAAGGGTAGTGAAGAATTCCCAACAAAAACATTTGAAGTAACAATATGATTTATTATCAGATATCTTATCACATGTATTTATTTTGAAGCATTCAACATATCCTTTGATTATAGATATGGAAATTATAGAAGACTATAATATAGAAGGAATGGTTCTTTTTTATTTACCGTATTTTCTACCCAGCAGTAACATCATTGGCGTGCATTGGAAAAATATTAAGCAACAATATCATAGTAGGGGGTGGTGGAAGTGGTTCTCAACTGAAGGCCTCCTATACACCTTTAGTTAAATCTAGTAATCATCCCATAACATTCTATTATTGTTTAATGGATAGACATGATATGTGTTCTTATTATTCACATGCAGTGATGTGTAACAGTTATGGAAGTTATGGTCATCTACAACATTTATGTTAGTCTATATACATAACTCATTTTGGTATGTGAGCTTCAGCTCTAGAATCCCCTACAGAATAGTCATATGCTTCAAGGACTGTGGTGTTACAGCCACATGCCTTGGGAGTGAAGTTCCTTAATGTATTATAAGAGTTTCTAGTTAATTCATGTTTAGGTAGAGTGATAGTCTGAGGCACCATATTTATTTCATCATCATCAATTCCCTAGTAATTTATTTTGTGATGTTTTTTAACATCTTTAAACATATTGAATTTCTAATATTATTTATTATGAAGTTTCATACACTTATTTAGATGATGAAATGGCATGGGTTTTGGATTCCTTATTTCTATCTATTGATAGTTTAGGTAGAGTTCATCTCATATTCTCTTGTTCGTGATCTGGTATTATTTGGAATCATCATCTAGATAGATTAGCCTATTTCTCATAATGATAATGTTGATTTATATAATTGTAATGTCTCATTTATGATGGATGATTGGATCTATAATGTGTTTCATGGAGATTGGGATATGAGGTATGGTTATGCACGACCTCGCCGCCTAGAGCATAGTATATTATTTTTTTCTGATGTAGAAGTTGAGACCAATAAAATTTCTCCAGTTTTTTATCTTCTCACTATTATTCAATATTTTACGGATATTTTTCTAGATTAAATCTAAAGTCTTTTGATAGATAGTGAGGTATAATTTTTTATTTATTTGGAGTAAACTTATTAACTAATTTTGACTACCTCTTATCATTTTGCAATAGATGAGATGGATGATATCAATATTTAGGTGGATGATATGGTGGAAAAAGGAATTTCCCTCACTATTATTGCTCTTTGGATATCCCCAATTATTTTTTCCAAGAAGGAATATGGTTCAATCCATTTATGTATGGGTTATCGAATGTTATACTAAGTAAGAGTTTGGAACATGAAAAAATTTCATTGTGTAGTTGATTTGTTAAATCAGTTTATGGGGTGAAAGTTGTTTTCATATATCGATATTCAATCTATTTCATTATATCGATTATGGGAAGTCTAATAGACTTAAGGTGGACTCTAGGAGTTGTTATTTCAATTAAAAATATATATGGATGAATTTTTGTCTAAATAAAACTCTTACATTTTTCATTTTATTTGATACATTGGATCGTCAGGGAGTATCTTGACACTTTTGTGGTAGTCTTCATAGATTTTATTTTATTTTATGAAATATATTAAAATGAGGATGAGAACTATTTTGGTTTGGTTCAAGAAATTATTATGAGTAACCAATTGAATGGAAGTCTTTTTAAATGAAAATTATAGATCCTTTGAAGGACGTTTGTGGGAGATGTTATTTCAGATAATTTATTACTATTTAATCTTCATAAAATGATGGATTTTGTTTTAGTGATGATCCATGTAACTCCATTAAGATTCAGATATTTCTTGGTCATTCTAGATATTATCGACTATTCATTAATTATTTATCAATGGTTGAATCATCATTAACTTCTCTTAATTATAAATGGGTAAAAAAATTTATATAGAATTTAAGGCTTCTTTGGATGAGATGAAATGACTACTTACATCGACTCTATTTCAAATTTTAACTGACTCTATTAAGGGGTTTGTTCTTTTTTATGATGATTCTGTTACTGGTTTGGATTTCATGCATATGAAAGGTGGTCATGTGCTGGAATATTGATATTTAAAATTCCTAATTGATGATAATAATTTCCCTACATATGATTTAGAAAATTATATGCTTATTCCTACTCTTAATTGTTAGTGGTACTATCTTTTTGGGGAGATGCTCATGGTCTTTTCTGACCAATAGAGTATGAGATTTTTCTTTTATTAGAAAGGATTGTTTACAAGATTTAGGTGGTTAGTAGAAAAAATTTATTAATTTGATATTAACATAACCTACACCCATATTAATGGGAATGTCATTATGTATTCTCTCATCTTGAATTTCAAATCGCAGGCTGATCTTCAATTTGAGAAAGAGTGGAATGTTTTGGTGCTTTTTGCATAGTTTCACCTAGATGCTCAGTAGGGTATTTCAGGTATGATTTTTTGCAATTTTATGTAATAATATAATCACATTGAGTCTTCTATGTAGTTTTGGTATCTTGATGATGAGTTCAATTGGATTCAAAAATCCATATATAGTGGGGTGACTGTTTCAGGATGGTTTGTCTCTTTAAATAGTATTATTCATTTTGAGGATCAGTTTTCCATCCCAATAATTTTGGGGAGATATTTTTGGTTTGAATATAATATTTTTAATTTATTCATATAACAAACATAGAAATTCATTAAGATATGAGATGATTATTATATTGGTTGTGTATGAAATGTGACATTTTAGATTATGTGTTCTCTTATTTTAGCCAAGAATAGCTAATAGAAGCGCATCTAAAAGCTTCTGGTTTGCTCCATCATCATCATGTGTCATCTTCAAAATGTTTCAAGGTGTCCATTTTCATTGTGTTTGGATTACCAATGACACCCAAAGATAGGATTTAAATCTTTGTGTTGATTGATCAGTTGATAAATTTGGCTCACATCATTCTGTCTAGAGACACCATGAATGTTTATGATCTTGGTAAGATATATGCGTAAGAGATCAGGAAGTTTTATGAGGATCTATATGATTTTTTAGACGGACCCTATTAATAATTCAAGAATCTGTAGGAGTATCCAAGGGGTGATCAGTACTCAGGTATTGATGATTATAACTTAACATCCATAAATATATATCTTTATGGAGCATGATATTACATTCTAGGAGGTTATGTTATATGCATGCATCTTCAATTTCGATGGATCATGGGATAACAATCTAATAAAGGTTAAGTATTCTTATAGAAAAAAATTATTATTCATTGATCATAATATCTATTTTCAACGACTTGTATGGACTCCCGATAGTATTACATATTTATTTGGAAGAGGTGGGTGAGCACTATTTGGTTGGACTGAGTCTCATTCATGAGACATTGATGATGATTAAAGTTATATGTTGGCTTCTTGTAACTGCTCATATATGGACTAAATTATATGTAGATCATCAAAGTCATCATATAGATATATTAATTAGTTAAATGGATTTCAGGAATGTTCCTTCTATATTTGGTCACCCTCAGCTTGGAGAAAATGTGATGTTTGCTACATTGTAAGTTGGACAGCTTGAGTTCATTGACCATGTTGAAAAGGTATCTTATTAGTTTAAATTTTCATTTTAGTATATTTAAATTAATTGTTTCTTCCACATATCACATATTTGTATGTATCATCTCGATCCACATAACATTTAGATATCAGAATAGTTTGAATTATATCCATATGTTTTAGTATGGAGAATCTAGTGGCCATTATTGACTCTCATGTGAATGTATTTTACGGGATGTTGAATTTATTGTTTAGTGTGTTAGGGAATCAGTAATCTGATTCTCATAAGACATGGGATCATGAGTCACTAATAATGGAGAATTTTCCTGAAATATTTTTTGAATAAATTTTTTCTACAAGACTTCATTGTGATGTAGACTCTTCTGTTGGATTGTTTTTAGCACCCTCTAACCCACTTCCATCCACTTCTGATATCTATTTTCATTTCCCTATTTATTTTAGTTAAATTTGGGACTCCCAAAGATGGTGATCATTTTTAGGGGAAAATGAACTAAATATGAGGTATGTATATTTCATTTTATGTAATGGAATCTGTGTATAAATGTGTTAATGGGTTTCTAGGGTTATAACCATGTTATGTGAAAACCATATTAGGCATTGTCTTTTCAAGAGAAAATATTACTTCGGCTATATGTAGGATAAATACATAACATAATTATTTATTAAATGTCTTGTAGTGGTCTCCAGGAATACCTCATGGGATCAGTACTGAGTATTAAAATATTACACTTCCTACAATGTTTACATGCCTTAAAAATTGTTTAATATTCATGAATTGGGTGTCTATAAGATGTCGTGAATTGGAAAAAGACATGAATATTACACAAAAGAAACATATTAAACATCATTAAATGGTAGATTTGTGTTTTTTAACATTATGTTACTATTTGTTGGAGTTTTTGGGTTTTAGTATCATAAATGATGTAAAATGAGATTATGAACTATATAATCCTTGTGATTTCTGTTTATAGGGAACTACATGGATTTTTTTTGTTATTAATCAATAGCCTATTCTGTCGTGAATTTGGATCTCTCTTAGATGATTATAAAAAAATATACCACAATCAAATCATTTCATTTAAGGATTAACCATTATTGTGGTTATTATGTGTTTCTCCAGGTGAGTTACCATTATGAGTATTTTTTTGTTGATTGTGGTAGAAACATTGTGTTTATTTATCAGATCTATTGATTTGTGATGTTTATCATCTAGAACCTTTCTATATCTACTATGTTATCTTTTTCTTGGGTCTGATGCTTTTTAGTTACAGTCCAGCGAGTATGATTTATTCGAATTTTTTTAATGTTATACCCTTTTTTTGTTTTTTGACTTTTATGTCTTATGTGCTCATGAGATATGCCAATAGATATCAAATAATACATTTTCGATGTTTTCATCTTGTTTTATGGTGGATTATATTGAACGCATGTGATATCTAGGTTTTAGGTAGGTTGTTCCATCCCTATCCATTAATGGATAAACATTATTTCAATAGTTTTTATAATTTTTTTATAAAAAAATGGCATCTCTCATTAATGGATTTGTGGATGTGAAAATAGTGATTTTTTTTAAAAAAATCTCCTATTTTGGTAAAAAATGTATTTTCAATGCATTGTAAAAAGGATTTATGAAATGATTTAGAAAGAATAATTTTGATGAAATTGTTTGGAAAACGTAGAACCTGTGAATAGCTGGTCACATAGGTGGACGGTGCATCTTAGTGATATCATCTATATTTTGGGGATCACTCAAGGGGAGGTCCTCTAATCCATATGTACTTTTCTATAGAGACATTATTGTCATTTTGGGGGTTCACAGTTTTGGTGTTCCTCTATTCGTAGGATTTTTCAAAGGAATTGATTGTTCACTAGCAATTTATACTGGTATGAGTAGTTTACTAGCATGACATGTAGTGATCTAGGTTATGATTTTACCTATTATAAAAATATGTATTGGATTTTTTATTATATTTAATTCATTTTTTAATTTTATTTGAGTGCATTGATATATACAAAATGAATTGAATATTTTATTAACATCATTATTTAAAACTGTGCTAATAGGAGAAATGTTTTATCATGATTTGAAGAAAAAACTATTAAACATTTTATCATGCCATATTTTTATTATTTTTGCGATTGAATATCATCTTATACATATGAATTTTATGGAGAAGGTATGTGGGATCCTACTGAGACTACTATCACACACCTTACACTCCCCATTGGAGATGCAGAAACCATTGATTGTTTTTCCATGTAGGGGAATGTAAGGCATTGTACTGTGGTGGTGACGCTTCTATTAGCTGAGTCAAGGTATCTAGTGGTGAGATGGTGGGGGATACCGACACTCATAGGTAGAGTAGTTAGTTTCTATTTCAGTTTTACTATGATTCCATACTTCTACCTAGGGATGTTCTAACTGAAATGTAGTTCTCTCGTTTCCATTTCATTACATCAATTATGGAACATGTTTATCTATTTTAGTATTTCACTTAGTTATATATATATATATATATCAGGATTTTTGTTTAGGAAGTTAAAATGATTCCATTTTTTTTTGTTTGATGTCTGTATACTAGCCACCATCCCGTGGGGATATAGAATTCCCATTGAGTATACTACAAACTTGGTTGGGTACTAATTTGAGAGAGTATCATAGTTTTGTTATAAATCATGTGATCATATTAGTATATCCCAAAACCAAGATAAGTTCATATATCTAGAGATATGACATGCACTATAATAGATAAAATTGTAAATATCAGATAATCCACCATGTGTGTCTATCACATATCACATTAAATTTAGTATCTTTCTGAATTAAGTAGAGTAAATTGTAACTATTATAAAAAAATTTCAAAAAAAATTGGTTAAATTACATAGAGGAAAAATCATTTGTTGTTATGCAACTCTAAGTACGCACATTGATTTTCATAATCCAGAAACCAAATACCAAATGACATAGATATTTCATAAACCTATAAAAGACTTTTTATATATTCCTATTTTATAAAAATCGTGGGGGTAAACTAAAATTTGTATAATGGAAAAAAATATTTCCCACTAGAGTGGTGTTACGATTAATTTGAACATTGGTATTATCCTATAGAGATCATTATAAAATGAAATAGTAAAAACATCTCTTTTATAAACGAAACATCTCTGAGAGTAATGAATCTCATATTGTATACTCACATCACAAAAATTCTTTATAAACTGTATCATTTTTTAATGTTTGTCCTCCAATATAAAAACACTATGTTCATTGATTTATTTCTCCAAATACAATTATATTATATTACTATTCCAAATGAGGAAAATCACTACTATTTCTCAGTACACAATTAAATCATATACTCAACACTCGTGAAAACCCATAATGGAAAATAAAATTCAATAACTGATCAATAATTCACCCTCACACTAATGGAGAGCATGCCACATATATTAATAAATTCACATAGCATGGATTTTAATGACATCAATCATGTATAATGATGTTCATAAATATCACCTAAATAAATAATAAAATTCATTAGTGGAATTAAAATGATATATGAATAACATATAAAAATATAACTATTGCACAGTATATTTTCAACTATTATTGTTGATCATGATCTCATTGCAAAAACCAATGGGTTATTTTATTGTTACGATAATCTTCCATATATGAAATATCCAAATACTATTAAATGATATCTATTTTCTCCCATTGTATATAATTGACCTCATGGTTGAGGAATATATTAAGTAAAATATGAGCATCTACAATTCATAATCTATCTATTATATCTTATTTATTTCAAAATAAATTAATAAATGACCTTCTTTTGGAATACTTTATTAAATTTGTAGATTTTGATGTAATAAATTATCATAATATCATTTCTATTAATCTATGTTATTTTAGATATTACGAAATTAACCAGTATTACTCATATAATTATTGAACTCTTAAATTATTCAAATAAAATACCAATTAATAAGGGAATCATCTGATTATTCATATAGAGAATTAAAGTGTTACATATATTGGTGAAATCAAAAAAATTCACACTAATTATCTTATATCACAACTCTATTACTTAATTTATGGAATATCATTAAGATTCATAAACCCCATATTGTAAAAAAGGTTATAAGTTTTAGTAAAAATTGAATTTATATCTCCCACTTTACCTAAAGGATCATGAACATTATCAATATTTTACCACTACTTCTGAACTCCTATTTAAAATAAATTTAATGATTTATTATAAAATATATATACTTTTGAGAAGATTTTTTTATTGAAAGTTTTATTTGATTTCCTTACATGTGATCTTTTGGGACTTTATTCCAAATAAAATAGCCATAAATTCAAATTTTTTTAACATAAGAAAAGAAAAATCAATATAACATTTTCATTACTACTAATGGTACAGATATAACTAACATGATCTCCACAAAACATGTGTATTTCAATATGAACATTTCTATTTTATGTATCTCCATAAATATTTCATTATATGAAAATAATTTATTTTTCAATGATATATAATATATCCCTATGTTCTGGAACATATCAATTTTGTATAAATGAACTCATAAATTCTTGTTTCTGTAATGTGTATTGGAATATTTTGAAAAATATTTAAATATATTTTATCTATGTAAATTATCATGTCACTTGGCACCATACGAAGAATGGTGTCAAAAAAATTAGAAGTTAGAATTTTTGGTATTTTTAATTGTTACATTATAGATTGAAATTATTTCAAATGAATCATGTAATCATTATAAATTCATATTTTGGATTTCCACGATGTTCAGTGGAAATTAGAGAAGTTTTAATTAATGATTAGAAAAACATGATTAATTTTTAACATAAATAAAAGTATAATATTTTTGATTGTGGATGTTGTGACTTGATATATTTACCTTAATAATATTAGTACAAAATTATATTTTTATTTAATGGTTTTGTGAAATTGGAATTGTTATTATTATGACATAATAAAAAAGTATTATGACACAATTTTTTGAGTCGGTTTTGATCATCGATAATGGTGTCAGTTCAAATGTTTACCGATTTATGGTCATTTCATAATGGAATAAAAAAAAATTAAAAAGTTTCTTTAGAAAAAAAGTATTTATTAGGTTGTGTATTATGAAATTTAGATCCTCCCTCCATGGATGGAAATTAAAATTACAAAAATTAATGATGAATTTTTAAATATTAATTATATGAATAGTTTTGGTTTTCCTGTCGTTCATGGAATTAAATATCTTTATTTTAATAAAACATTTTGTCAATATCTTCAATATCTTTTCCTAGATGTGTTTGATGCGTAAATAGTGGGTTTTACAACTTTTAAAAGATATTCACATGGGTCATTACTTGATTAAATGAATATTTATACTAAAGGACATGATTTAAGTTATATTATTATATATTTATTATAAATAAAATTTACTAAGGTAATGGGACTTCAAAATGTGATATTTATTTGGGTTATCTAGATAAAATCTATGAGGGGAATGTGAATGTAATAGGGGAAAAACTGTAAGCTTGGAGTATTATATTGGAAAAATTAAAAACATGAGAATTCGAAATCATTATTGATTACATTAAAAGTACGAATTATATGGTATATAATATTAAATAATATTGTGGGAATATTTAATATTCCACAATTTAAATGATATTAATGAGTAGATTTATTGATATATTTGATCCTCAAATATATACTCTTGAAGATAAATTGGATCTAAAAATTGATGATTTATATAATATCCTCATTACTTATAAAATAAAGAAACCACAATTAAAAGAGTGGGAAAAGAAGTGATGAAATTTTAAATAATGAGAATCTTAATGATCAAGGAGGAATAATTTAAAGACTCTAGTGATTTTTTTGAGGATGATATGATAGATTAGAGTTATAAAGAAAATAATATCACTTATCTAAAATAATGTAAAAAAGTTAAAATATATAGAAAATTACCCATAAAAATTATTAAATATGATTGAATTGAATAATTTTATATAAACATTAAAATTAGAAATATTAGTAAATATTAAGAAGATTAAAAATTGAAAAATCTCAAAATAATTCTTGGGAAAATATATGAAAAAATGTAAACAAATTTATTTTAGGGAAAAAGTAGTTTCCAATAATTAATAGAAGAAATAATATTAATTAAATGATGAATAAAGAATTTTATCCAATAAAAAATTATAATAATAAACTATTAATAATTTAAATAATTTTATATGTCATGGGGAGATTCCTAATTAAGACACAATCATTTATGAATAATAATGGGAAATTTCATATATGGGGCACATAATATAACATGAATTAAACAATATTTTTGAGAAAATACTACGTGTAAGATGGAACAATATCATTTGAATAATGGAAACATAAATAAATTTGAAACTGGAAATTATATTTTTAGGATATAATCTAATAACATAGATCAAATAAAAAATATCATGTTGGAATTTATTGAGGAATAAAATAGGATAAATTAAATTTAATATAAAATCAAGCTCAATTTTTTTCATAGAAACAATAAATATAAATATCTTGAAGATTAAAATCATTATTAAATATATGTGATAGTTATAATAGACCAGTGGATGTAGTTATTGAACATAAAATTTAGAAAAGAAATTTCGGTCAATAGAGCAGGTTAAATGATCACTTATTAAGTTTCAATATAATTCATCCATGAATGAAAGCACATATTAATGATACAAATTCAATCAAGATTATCCTAGGAATGGTTATGATAATTCCTTCTCTATACCTTTGTATGAAATGTATGTCCATATTATTATTTCCTACCCATAGAAGTAGTAATCAAAACACATGGTTTTATAATTAAAAACATCGAGAAATAATAGTATTCATATAGAAGAGCCATATTCATTTGGTTATGTTGGTGGCATGGAACCAGTGGGAATAATTTTTATATATTTTTCATAATATATCTCTAAAATTATGAAGTTATTAATAAAATACAAGTATTTATTGGATTATTATAATTAATTAATATAATAATCCATCTATGGGAATGAATTCCTCAAATATGTCCATTGAAAATTGATTTTAGTTTTTTGATGTGACATGTGGGAGATGTACCAGCATTGCCAAAAAAAATAAAAATTAACTATTATAATTTCTTGAAAATTTTCATAAAATTAAATGGGGAATTGATTCAAAAGATAAATCAATCAGAAACATCACAAATTGGTGGTTACTTATGGAATATAGAATTTACTAAATGAATTGAGGAAATCATTCAATATGTGAATTATTTTTCCAACGAAAATATAGTTTTCATAACATATGTCGATGAAATTATATTTTTTATTAAAAAAATACCTTTATAAATCTATTGTAAAGTAGATTAAATATCATTTTTATATGTCAATTTTTGGAAAGAAGTGATAATTCTTGGGAATATAGATTACACATAATTATTATATCATTTTCTTATCACTATATAAATATCAAAAGTAATCATTGTTGAAATTTCTCATGGGACATTGAAAAACAGTTCTACGGCAATTTTAGTTTGCGCTATGCTAAATAATGGTTAATAAAAAATTATAGTGAATAAAAATATTTCAATCAAATAATTACACCTAGATATATCTATCTATATCAAGGTATAAAATTTTCTTTAATGTGACTCTATGTTCTATGATTCAATGAGATAATAAATTGTATCATATATATGAATATAATTTATTACTAAGATAAATCGTGGGAACTCATAATTATAGACTACTATATAGAAATAGGTCTTCTCGGTATCTCTTATGATATTTATAAACTAAATTGATAAGAGATTATAATAAACAGATATCTACATCTAGTGGATAATTGATTCTTAATGAGAGAAATGTGAGTTCATTTAAAAAGTATCATAATTTTATTTATTACGTATAAGGGGGGAATTATATATTTATGTATAGATGCATGTACACAGTTATTATAGATTCAATTATTGCAATAATGTTTCAATATTGATGATGATAAGACACTAAATATTTCATGTGATAACCAATGATCCATTTTATTCAAAATATAATTTCATCAATCAATATTAATGATCATTAGTATTAGATAATGTTTATTTATATATAATTGGGAAAATGGTGATATTATACATGAGTTTATTTACACCCATGAGCATGTCGAAGAAATTTTTACCGAGGAAAATCCAAGAGAGAGATTTAATGATTGGGTATGAAATATAATGTTCACCACTATCCTCTCATGGGAATAAGTGTATATATAAACCCCAACATTTATTTGGATTAGATTTTATAGTGGGATATTATTTTCACAACTATAGTGAAAACATTGTGTCCCTCTTCATAATTAAAGGGGTTGTATTGACCTTTCTTTTTATAGAGTCAATATAATTTATTTATAGATATAAATACAAAATTAAATGTTATAAATGTATGTGTGAGTTATGAGGGAGTTGATCTATCTCCCACATCCCCAATTTATCATCACTAATCAATTTAATTATCACAACATCATGAACATGCCTGGTATTGGGGTGTCAAGATACTTCTCACATGATGTATGTTCCGATTTAAAAATTTTGACCTGAATTGAATATTCTAAATTGACATGAGTATAGTTAATATGTGTTGAAAGATATTCAACGAAATCTCAAATCATATATTAAGTATCCCAAAATATTTATTCATGGATTTTATTTATTTTCAATGTTTATTTGAAGAATACTGTGATGTTATTTAGATATTTTAGGATATGGTTTTATTGTTTTAGAGATGTTTTAAAATATAACAAGAGAGTTTTGAATTTATTTTATAGTCTCCTTTTTAATTTATAAATTTTTTGTTTCAATTGAGATGTTGATATTTAATTTTTTTTATAATTCATTTCAACTTTTTAAGAGTCTTATATTAGTTTCCAAGTGATTAGTGGGGTAATATGACTTCATATAAGACAATTATAACACAATAAAGTCCATAAAAATAAGAAAATGATGTGATTGCTTTTATATACGACCCATCAAATTAAAATCAATTTTAAAAATTTTACGATTCATCTGTGAATAGTGTTATTTTTCATGTATGTTACTCTTGAAACTTATTATGATTCATTTCTAGAGTGCTTATGAATCTTACCTTAGAATAAATTTAGACTATTGAAGATAAAATACACATATTCTTAAGAATATAATCTACTGATTAAATTGAATCTAGAAATTTGATTGTTATATTGAACATGGAATATTCTGTTTTCCTTTGGGATAAATCATGTCGAGATTTTGAGCTATTTAATTATATGAGATAATTAAAATATTTTATATAAATAAAAATGTATCCCAAGAACATGGACTTTAGAATCCCTTCCACATAATCTCAGAAATAATTTGGACACCGTGGTTGTGTTTAAAATTTAGTATTTTACCAAGAAATGGAAGATAATATGTTTTCTATTTTCAAGACATACACCATGCATTATTAGTTCATTATTTTTATCACTATCAAATTCCACACATAACATTTAAACAATGATTTTTTAATATAAAGGTGATGTGGAACATGCATGGCCATATATCATTGATGTTGTGATGTATATAATACACGGTATTTGTTTTAATTGACTTAACCAATGAATATATCATCAATTTAAAAAAATTAAATAATTTGGAAATTTACTAATGATAACACTTGTGATTAAGGTAGATGTTATGGTGGAACATTTACGAGATTAATTCCAACACCAAAATCACTAAACTTCGATTCTTCCTATAATTATAAATCATTAAATTTTTTCATAATTGATGAGTGTTATTCATGTTCATTGCAGTTTTTTATAATTAATTAATGAGAATGAATACATGATTGACCCATGCATATCATGGGTGGTGAAATCCAATTTTATTTAAATTACCTTTATATAATATTTTGATTTACCCAATATGGTATACCAACTTGTGATTCACCGAAAATAGTTAGTGATTTATTAATTAAGGGTAAAATTATTTGTTTATTAAAGGGTTTTGTTTATAAAATTAGAGAAATGGGAAAATGAAAGAAATTAAGAATGCGATTCAGGAAAAATTTGAAACACAATTGATTAAAAACTATTTTATTTGGAAGGTCATCATTAGAGGGTTAGTTTTCTAATTAAATGGATATCATTTTTCCATTTTATTCAATAATCATCTACTAAGTTGATTTATGTGGGATTCCATGATCATTTATTCTCACTCCCTTAGTCAAATAGTAATGGTGAGAGAAAACCAATCCATGATCTCAGTTTTGTATACTCTCATTCAAATTGTGTGGGAGTTTTAGTGAATATCCTCAATTGACATTGGAAATACCCAATCATATATATTTTAACTCAAACAATTAAGAACATCCGTTACCCCTCCTACACGTATTGATGATCTTCGAGTATATCACCACCAATAAATGATAAATTTTATCATATATAAACCAGAACCTAGTGGTGGGGTTATATTTATCATTTACCAATGTAATAATAATAACAAAATATAAAATCAAATACCCTCGCACAAGATAATAAAAACACCAATTATAATTTTAATCAAACTACATTGATGATAGAAATGGTTTTTATTTAATGAAGTACATGAACTCAAGCATTAAAAATTATAAAAACTATACTTCATAAATAACTTAGAAGATTTAAAAAACCACGGTAAGGGTAACTGCAAATAATGTTGATGAAGAAATCATTATGAAATTAATATAAACCAAAGAGATAAAATAATGAACAATAAAATTAATTCTCCATAATTTGTCTACCAAAATATTGTTTTAGTTCTAACCAACATATTACTGAATGATTCCAATATCCATTTTTATAAGATATTTTTAATTTATTTAGATATATATCCATGAAAATTAAAATTTTTTGTTTTTAGGTATAATAAATTATGAATTATTTATTATCGAATACTTTTTATGGATGTCAAAGACCGATCCAACTACACCAAATGGATTGGTTTAATGGTGGCATTAAATATAGAAATAATCCACTATATTTAATTTTAATCAATCCTTTTAAGTCAAATTTCATGCCTTTCTATAATGAGCACAATTTTAGGTATGTATCCTATGATATGTCTCATTTAATGAGGTAGGGTTCATTCTCTGAAAATAATATGCTTTTGCATTGAATGATTTTTTTTGTGATTAATGTATTTAGAATTGACTGTGGGTCCATAATTTTTTTTGGATCCCATAGACCATATAATCCTTAAAAAATGTAATCACTAATTTTTGATAAAAATTATAGATGTTATACTAGAAAAACAAAAGAAAAAAATACTAATAAATTCATAGAAATTACCAATTTTCACATTTTATCTCAATACATTCCAAATATTGTAAAATGATGAAAATCAGCTCAAATGGATTAATTGGAATGTTTAAATTTTTGAAGAAACATGTTCATAACTATGAAAAAATTATTTCTATCAATTCCCCCACACTTATCAATTGGACTCCGAGACATGCAAACCCTAAAATCAAATCATAGAAAATTTTAATGACATCTATATGAGATCCAGCAATTTATCACAAATAAAAAAATATATCATTCTTTCAAAAAATAAAAATTCATGTTCTCCATTGATATCATTCAATATTTCTACTTAATTTACCCTCTCGTTCACAAAAAACAATTACTTCAATTTCATTTTCTCTTATCACAAAAATTCGAATATTCAACAATCTCTTCCACATCCAAAGTCATTTAAGGGACGTCATAGGCTTGATAAATACCTAAATCTTCACAAAATGAGAGTAAATAAAAAATTCATGATGAATTTTCAATTTTGTTATATGGATTTCAGTTGGTATGGTTTTTCTGTGAAACATTATGAGGCAGAATAAGAAAGGCACGAAAATTTTTGATGAAAAATTGTATGATTAAATTTTTTAATAGAGTACGGTCTTCTCCATTCCCGCCATAATAGAAAATAAGATTCATCATTAAAACTTTTAGATAAATTATTACAACATTTATAATTACAACACCAAAAATATCAATCATCCCTGATGATGGATCTAGGCCTTCCAAACCAAAAAAAATATGTTATCCCTGAAAAAAATATTATCAAATTTATCATCATCAGTCCAGATGTTTTTTCAACCACCCTTTTGGAAACATAGTCCATTTTTAGAAGGATATAATAATTTTCCAAATGAAATGGAGTAAGGGCCCATAAAATCTATCCCCAATACATAACAAATGTCACAAAAATTAATTTTTTATTTGGGGAATTTATTTTCTATTTTGAAATTTATCCATAATGAAAACATTTTTCACACCTCTGGAACAAATATTGTGAATTGTTAAAAAGGTGGTCCAATAAAGTCCAAATAATAAAAGAATATTTTCTATCCTCTGAGGACCAACATGGAATTCACTAGCTAAGTTTTAAGAAAAATAAATGACTTAATCAATTTTAATTTCAGAAAAAAATCTTCATATCACCTAATCAATGAAATAATCCAATGAAATTGATCATCTCAGAAGTAATATCTCCATTCAGATCACATATTTGAAACTTTGTAGGAATTTTAATAAGATGCTACATGAGATGTTACAAGATAATTACACATATTATCATACCATAGAACATACCTATTTATAATGTATATTTGATCTCAAAGAAGGTTCTGGTTTGCAATTTCTTCTTCAGCTATGTGGGGTAGTCAAATTCATGATCGGCCACCTAATTTTCAGTTCCCTTTTTGTTTATAATTTACAAATCGAACTCTTGAAAGAGAATAATCGATCTGAATAACGTCATATTTATACCCTTCTTTTTCATTAAAAACTTGAGCACTGCAAGATCATAAAAACAACAACTTATGTACCAAGAAGATATAATCTAAATTTATATAGAAAAAATATTAATGAAATGACCTCCTTCATTTTTTTTTGTAATTGATATAGGTGGAATCTAGGGTCCGTGATTCATAGGATATGACTTGAGGATTTATATAAAAATTTTATGATATAAAGGATCCCACTACTTTCTTCAATGCCACTCAATGAAACTCCAAAGGGTACTCATAGTTAGCTGTTTATATTATTAATGGTGTGATAAACCCATTTTTAGTTCATCAAATGACATACTACATGCAGCATCGCCATTAATGTCATATTCTTGTTATGTTAATCTTGATATAGGGAGATAAATATTACAAAAATATATGATGGATATTCTGTAATATAATTCATGTACTAAAAAAGATGTATCATGTTTTAAACAAGTTTGATTTAGAAAAGAGTCATTTACTTAAACTATTGATTAATCAATCGCAAATCAATTATTTGAAACTTTTCACCCCAATACAAATCTATTTTCAACCAGGAAATTAAATTTTCTGAATTATAAGACAATATTCTTTTCAATTTTTTTTAATTATTTTATCCAAATTTCAGTAGAAATGATAAAATTATGTACAAAAAACAATCAAGTTGTCAATAAATGCCTCCAAAATGACCGGAATATGATATGAGAAAATATTCAACCTACACCACTGAAATTTACCTAGGGAATTGCATTTCTTGAAAGGAATAATTTAGTATGATAATGTTCCAAATATACATGTGAATGTCATATTATCATGATCTTCTAGAATGATCGATACCTTGATTTATCCTAAGAATCCATCTAAAAACAATAATGTGTTTTTCCAACTAACCATTATAGTAGCTGATCGATGAATGTAATGTGAAAATTTTCTTTTCAAGAAACATGATTCAACTTCCTATAAAATACAAACACTCTCATGCTATTTTGTACTCTCATGTGGATCAGTTCGTTTCATTTATTTTTTACCGTTGTCTGGTGGGTTTGATTTGGGACTACATAAATGGGGTAGACCCACTGTGATTTACATATTGTGTAAATGATATTATCTTGTATAAATTTCTATATTTATTTATTATCAACATACATGATTGTGTGGTTGAGTCCTCTATGAGGTTGTCTAACTAGTCGGGTATCACATTCTAAAAATATTCTATGACATTGGACCATGGGATTGTTTCTGGGTACATCATCTAAACTCCATCCTATATATTATAAATTTCTTTTCAGTTGGTCAAATAATGTTTGTACATTTTAATGCGTTAGGTTATTGGCAATTATTACTGAAATTTTATCTCCTTTAATTTGGTTATTAAACATCAAATCACTTGAAAATAGATTTTGTTCCATATATGGGGTTGTTCAAAAGATGATATTTAATTTTGGTTTTATATTTCTATGGCTGTAATCTTTGGAATCATCTCATTTTATTTTAATAAATCATCAAAATGTTATATTTTTCCCTCACCTATAACGTGATATTGGGTTTTTTGTTTCCTGGGAATTGGAATTTTCAAATTAAAAATGTTATCCTAATGATTAAAAGTTATGAACCATACCTGAATCTTAAATTAGTTATATACCCTCTCCATGGGAGATTTAATAAAGTGAGTGAATAATTCATGAATGTTTCATTTCATCAATAATGTTTAATTTTACTATATATCTCCAATTTCCATTATGAGTGTTCCTTCATTGACATTGATGATATTTCATGGGGTTTTATAGAAGGATCTCTCATGGTTAATGGGAGAGTGTCATGGTGTTATATCTTCATGCATGATAAGGTCATACAAGTCTTCTTGAAATATTATTCCTATTACTCCGACTAGTACATATTTTAAATCTCTAACTATGAAAATGGTGGATCTATTTTATAATTATAAAAACACATGAGTTTTTTTAGTTATCTGATATACACGGATAAAAATGTAGAGTGGGGAATGAGATTTATTGAATCTACTATATCCCATAAAGCATAAGTAAAAATAAAAGACCCAATGTTGATGGGAATAAAGAATTTTCCCATATATTGAAATTATATTAGTATCATTAGTGTGATCAGTGTTGGGATGCTTCTTCCTAAGGTCATTATCTTGTTTCCTTACATGTGTATTATTTTCATGGATAGTTCATATAGAAATTTTTCATACATATGGAATTTTTGGATTGCATCTAGTACAGGGATGGTGATATCAACATTATGGAAGGTTTCCATAATTTTTTATTGATTTTGATCTCCTTCAAACTTATAAACTCATTTCATGTTGATGGTAATGATTCTTGTATATTTTTTTCTCCCATTCTTTTTAAAAAAATGTGTTTCTAGCCTTTACTTCCTAAACCTAGTTCTTTATCATTTTTTCTAATCCACTTATTTTATAAGGATGGTTGGAGTTTTAAAATGTAATTTAAAATCATCATCCACACTTTTTTTAGGTGGGTTGAGTTATTTTACAATACTTTTTTATATGTTGTAGACATTATCTAGTAGTTTTGGGCTTGATGAGGATGATAGTTCCCCATGATTCATTCTTGTAATTTCAATAACACATCCAAATCGATCTGTTAGTTTATCAATATTATCTTCTAGCCCAATTACAGCCATTCATAGATTCATCTCTTCAGTAGTTAGTGATGTTGTAGAATGCTTCCCATAAGTCATTCATTGGAATGGTTGTCGATTAACATCTTTTTGTATCTATAAGTGTTTTTTAAGATTTTTTGAATGGAGGGGGATTTTGTAATTACTATTGAAAATGGGGTTTTTTTTGATTTTTTGGGAATCTATATCCTAGTTGGATTTTGGTTGATGTTGCTGATTTTGTTGAAATTTTCATTGCTGATAGGTTGCTGCACAACTTTCTATCCCCTAGACTTCTACGCACAGGTTAGTGTAATTATTAGTTGAAGAGTATAAACCCCATACCTGAGTATGGAGTTTTTTGTTCCATCACATGGTTCATAGAAATTTTTATCATCAAACTATTAATTATTTATTTTTTGGTTCCGATGAGGGTGAGAAAGAATCACATTTCCTTACCTCATGGATTCCTCTAATGCTTGTACCTATATAACCAAATTTCTATGTGTTTTGCACAATCTTCTCAACTATAATATGGATATCAAAAATTGAAATTTCAATTAGGGCTCCTCTAAATGAGGCATATTGCATGTTTTGATCATTTTCAAGAAATCCTTGGTGGAAGAACACAAGGAATTGGTTCCATTTCATTTCATGGTTTGGGCACCTCTCATATAGTTTTTTTAAACATTACTAGTATTTATAGAGAGTCTCTCCAGTCAATTGATGTTGATGTAAAACAATTTTTTTAATATTGTTCTTCTTGAAGTAAAGAAGAATAACTACAAGAATATTATTTTGGGATCTACCAAATAGATTATCTCCCCTAGTTTGAAATTCTACAACCTTTCTTTTACTGCTCTCTCAAGTGACAAGGGAAAATCCCACCCCATTACATGCTCTTTTTTGACTCTGGGGGCTTGAAGTTGGAAGAGTCATTCTTGAACTCTTGCATGTGTTGATTTGGGTATTCACCAGTAAGAAAATGGAATTTCGATAGTACCTGTATCATATTAATACATAGTTCAAATTAATTTTATATGGAATGGATAGTGAGTTGTTTTATTATTATCAAATTTCGGTGCACAGAGATCACATAGTGTTTAGATGGGATTTCCAGCCAATATTGTTGGTTCATGTCACCATTGAAAGTTTCACTTGAATCTATGATTTGTTTCTTTTTAAAACCCCTTTGATTTTTTTTCTCCATTCAGTTATTATTCATTAAATATCAATATCTAAATCAATTAAATGGTTATTTGAACATGGGGTATTTCTTGAATTTTTTTCTAGTTACTGTCTTTTGAGAAACTTCGTCCCCGATATTGGTGACATGTTTAACGTAGGACAATCAGGGGTGTGGGAAAAAAATTTATTTCATTATATATGTAAATTCTAGTGATTTACCCTAGGTAGTCTCCCTATGAATAGTACACACAAAATAGTTTTCACTTTTCCATTAGAGAAAAAATATGGTGTGTTTGACTTTTTTTGGTTTGGAAAATGAGAAAAAGAAAACAAAAAGATGAAATTATTAAAGAGATTTATAAAAAGATTTAAAAAACATATTAAAAACTATTTTATTAGATTTGTGATCAATTCAAGGTTGGTTTTCTAATTAAAATTCTATCCTTGTTCAATTTTATTAATTCCCCTTCTGTTAAGATGATTAGAGTGATATTCCACTATCGTTTCCTCTCACGGCCTTGTTCAAATATAGGTAGAGAGACATAAGCATTCCAAGTTCTGATTTTGTAATACTATCCTCACTTTTGTGAGAGTTTCTTATTTAATATCCTTAATTGAAATGGGAAATAATAGATCAATTCTACTTTATCACAAATAATTAAGAACATCTAATACCCCTCCCACACGAACTGATAATCATCGAGTACCTCACCACTAAGCCTTGATCAATTATATTGTATATATACTAAAACCTAGTGGGGGAGAAAATTATATTTCACCAATGCAATAATTAAATCTTTATATAAAATAATATATTATCATAAAATATAATACAAACTCTATTTAGAATTTGAAACAAACTTAATAGAAAGGAAAAATAATTTTTATTCAACAAATTTCAAGAACTCAAGTATTAAAAAATAAAAAAAATTAACTTTAATAATCACTCATATGATTTAACCCAATATGTTAAGGGTAACATATAAATATGGAGAAAAATATGGAATTATGAAATTAAGATTAACAAAAGATGGAAAAAAATGAAAAAAATTATCCTCCAGAATCTATCGGCCAAAAGATTTCTTTGGTTTTTCCCACTAGATTTCCCAAATGATTTCAAGGTCACATCTTAAAAGATATGCATAATTTAGTTGGATATCTACCCTATAACATTTAATTTTTTATCCATTTATATGATGTTCTAGACGAATTAATATAATTGTCTTTTTTTGGGTGTCAAATATTATTCCACCTACCTGAATTTGTTTTGTTCAAGGGTGAAGATAAATAATGAAATTCTACATTATATTTTATTTGAATATTACCATTTGATTCATATTTTTAACACACCATGAATCAACTATTTGGAAGTTAGTATCCCATTACATTCCACTTTTAATGTGGTTTGGTCCATTATATCGACCAGAATATGTTTTCACATTGATTGATTTTTTTATGCTTATAAGATTAAAAATGGCCTCCATGTTCAGAAGATGAAGTTATATCCATGAAACCATGTAATTCTACAAGAAATTAATCACTCAAATTGGATCAAAATTATATATGTTATTCTTGAAAAATAGATGCAACAGAAAAAAACTAAATTCACAGAATTAACCAATTTTCACATCTTGGATCAAAACTCACCAAAAATAATAAAATAATAAAAATAAGCTCAAATTGATTATTTTTTTGGGATTAAATCATTTAATATAATATTTATAATTATCACAATATTATCACTATAAATTATACATCAATTACAACTTTGAATCCTCACCAAGTAAATGTCAAAATGAAATAATAGAATATTTAAAACCCATATATATGAGATCTTTAAATTTAACACCAAACACAGAATATATCATTCCTCATAAAAAAAATTATTTCAATTTCACAATTCATATCATATAATACATTTCCTCCTCATTTATCCACCCATTCACACAAAATGCTTTCCTCACTTGTATTTTTCTTATCACACAAATGTCTATTTTCAACAATGTTTTTATCATCTATAATCATTCTTTGGTCACTATATGGTCGATAAATTCCTTCATCTCCATCCAATGTGAATCAAGGTCATATGCTTGAATTGATAATTTTTTAGGATTGGTCTATGGATATCAGTTTATAGGATATTTTTAGGAAAAAAGTGGAATTAGAATAATGTGGGCTTATCACTTTTTCATGAAAAGTTGAATGATTCTAATTTTCACTCAACTATGTTCTCCTCTGCACTCCCTTGAGAAGAAAATCATCCCCATAATTATGAAAACCCATTGAAAATTCCGTCCATTCATCACATTAGAATAAAAATTGTCAAATTTATCAAACGTAATTTTTCATGAATTATCCAGATAGTCATAGCTTTCTTTCAATATTGGAGGATCCATAATGACACAACTTCTTTTGTCATGATATCCCTATAAAGGCACATCATTTAGAGAAATTATTTTTTATCATTGGAGAAATACTGTAATAAATATTTTATTATCAACACAATCTATTTCCAATTAATGTAACACATCAGAAGACACCATCCCCACACTTATGTTTGAATAGATTATTCAATTTCACATCAAGTGGAGGTTGGATAGGGAAAATTGGATAGTAATGTGTCTATCCAAAGATGTATTTCTTGAATTTTAAGGTATAAAAGGAATAAATGTGGGTAGTAGTACAAAATAAAAGGATTACATTGAACATAAGGTTTTAAAACAAAATAAATTACTCAATCATTTGAAACACAAGTAATTAAAACTACCATGTTTTGATTGAAAGAAATTAAATTATTGTTAATGAAAACAGATCCTGGTTCTCTCAAAAAGTGATATCAATATAAATAATGTTTATAAATAGTTTATAAGCATCATGGGAATGTGAGTTAAAATATAAATTCAATGATATGGGCATGGAATTCAAAAATTAGAGTATTGTTCATGAAATTCACAAGGATTTGAATTAGAAACAAATTCATTGTAAGATTTCATATAAGCACAATTTAATGGGATAAATTGTTTCACTAATATATATATGTTTCAAAAAATGAAAAGAAAATTATTTTATCTAAAATGTTTCAGAATCACCAAGAAAATTAAAAAACAAAAATAAATTATGTATTTTAAAAAAAATGAGAGTACTAAACTACCATGGTTCCATTCTCCAAACATAAATGATGCAATGTGCTCAATGCAGTAAAGGTAATTTTACTTCTAAAATTATTTGAAATTAAATCATATAAAGAAAGAATGTGTGATGCAAAGGTAATAAATAATGGATTTATTGATAAACCTGTTTGATGTGTGTGATCTCCTCCACTGGCTCTGATGGAATGGTGCCAAGAATTTCTCAAGTCAATTACCATTAATAATTAATGGATTATTCTCTACACCAACCAAAGTCTACACAGAAACGAAATAATATAAATGAGTAAATATAAATAGACCTTCCCATATAGAATGATGTTAATCTGCTATCATCTTGTGTCATGAGCTGAATAATATAACTATGTCTCTATGATGGAATTATTTTCGTTGGATCAGCCTGTAATGATCCACTCTTGTCATATCTATATACATCCTCAAATTTTCAAAATCATCCCTTCTATTTTATTCCAATCTACTGCAACTATAATCTTCTCTCATTCCTAGTTCTTTCAAGATCCAAATTTATCTTCCTCACAACCCAGTATTCCTTATGTTTCAATTCAATAGTAAAGTGGAAACTTTTCCCATAAATCAGCCTATACGGACTTACTAAAATATTGGTTTTTTAGGATTTCATGTAATCCCATAATGTGCCTTCAATCCTTTGGAACCAATCCTTCCCAAATGTATTTATAGTTTTTTTAAAATTCCTTATATTTATGTATTGGACACTTCATAGTGATCATTATTCTGTGGAGAATAGAGAGTTAATGTTTTAGGATGAACCCCTTACTTCTTTATTAAAGCCTCAATTATACTGTTATCAATGGTAGTACCCTAATAACTGACTATTGATCTATTCATTCCAACCCTATGAAATACATTATCCTTAATAAATAACAAAAAACACTGTTATCATTAGTCATGGTGGATTTTGATTCCACCCATTTTTAAAAATAATCTGATATAAGAAATATATAATAATTACCAAATGAAATTCTGATAGGTCATGAAAATAATATGAACAAGACTTCAAAAATTTCCCAAAAATTATGTGTTTATTGGGTAATTTTTTTTCACATTTAAATATTTCCAAAAAACCTATATTTTTTATAACGTTTACAAAATTCATGAGCATCTTTAAAAAGGGATAGACAATAAATTCAAGATTCAAAAACCTTCCATGATGTCCATTGATGTCTAAATTGGACTCAACAATCTAAAGTGTGAAAAAAACACAAATACAAAATCAATTTAACATTTAAGGAATCATATTATGATGACTTGATCATTTCAAATCCTCCCAAGAAATGGATCATCCCAGAAGTAATATATAGATTTTGATTACATATCTTTAATTTGGTGGGAAATTTAATAATATGGGACCTGAGATGTTACCAGATAATTTACCATATTGTTATAAAATGCAGCTTTAGTGTTGATGATGTAGTGTTTTTTTCTAGGAAGCTCATCCATAAGTGGGATTTGGTTTTGAAATTATTCATTAGCAGTGTGGGGTAGTCTACTTAGATGATCGATGAAATAATTTTTAGTTCTATTTTTATTTAATATCCAAATTGAACTATTATAGTTGAATAGTCTATCTCAGTATAATTTTCATTATATTTTCCTACTTCATTAAATACCTGAGAGTTGTTTTATCAGAAAAAACAACAATATTAGTGTTATGATTATAGGATCATAATTTATATACAAAAAGATATCTCCAATAAACTGCTTATCGGTGGATATGTAAGTGATTTGTGTAGAATCCAAGGTCATTGATGCATAATTGATAACTTGAGAATTTCTGTCAATGAACTATGATATAAGTTCTCCCACTACTTGGATGGATGCATCACAAATCCACTCAAAGGGGTACTCCTATTATGGTGGTTTCATTATTGTATATGTGATCAACATTTTATTTTTTTTAACTAAATGACAACATTTATGAATAAAAACATTATATTCTTATTCTTTTAGTAGTAATATTTATACAAGGAGATTAATATTACAAAACTCAATGATTAATATTTTGTAAAATCATGCATGTAATAAAAATGAACTAAAATGTTCAAAAGAATACGAATATGTAATGGAATTTATTACTTCAATATTTGATTTATAAACCTAAATCCTTTTTTGCAATTATTTTCCCCAAAACTAATCCCTTTTTAATCATGAAATCTTATTTTTTTTCAAATTTGAGACAAGATTGTTTTCCATGACTTTTTCTATATCTGTTTCCAAATTACTTAATAAATGATCCAATGAAGCACAAAAAAATGTGAAATTGATAAGAAATAACTATCGGAAATTTTCAATATGATCTAAGAAAATACTCATCACCCACCATTGAAATTTAACTCAGGAATTACATAGCCCAAATTGAATCGTTTTGTACGAGACTTTTCAAAACATATATGTGAACTTTAACTAATACTAGCCATTTGGTATGATCAGTACATAGATGTATACTAGGAATCCATTTAACATCAATAATGAGTTTCCACATCCATCCTTTATAGAATCTGATCGAGGAATAAAATTAGAATGTGTGGCTTCCAAGTAACATGATTTATCTTACTGTAATCAATACACATTCTCAAGGAATTTTGTACCCTCATGTTGATCCGTTCATTTCATTCAATTATAATAGTGGTCATGTTTGTCTTCCTTGGGACTATATGAATGGGGGCATACACAATATGAATCACAGATTAGGTAAATAATGTTATTTTCTTGAAATTTCCCTATATATTTCTTAAAAACCTCAATGACAATGGGATTGACTCCTATATGAGGTTCTCTAAATGGTCGGGAATCACTTTCATAAAATATTATATGATAGAAAACATTGGGATTTATTCTAGGTATATCACTAAAACTAAATCCTATAACATGGAAGTTTACTTTTATTTGGTGAATCAGAGTTTTTTCTTTTGAATCGAGTAGATTATTGGAAATGATTAACAAAAATTTTTCTCTATACATTAGTTATGATTACTTAAATTTACATGGAAATGTCTTAGGATCTAGACGTGGGGGTTGTTCAGGGGATGTTATTGAATTTTGATCTCTTGCAACTAATGCTTGAATTATTGGTATCAAACCATTTTTATTTATTAAATTAGTGATGTAGTATGATTTTTCCTCATCCTATGACAAGAGATAAGGAATTTTATGTTCTTAGGAATCATAATTTTTAAATGAAAATGTTATCATAATGAAAATAAGTCACAAATCATGCTCGAATAATTAATTGGTTTATACCTTCTTAATGGGGGATCACATAAAGTGAGTGTTTACTAGAAGGATGTTTCATTACATCAAGAATGTTGACGTGTACAATATTATCTCCTAGTTCGAATGTGACTGTTCCTTTATGGAAATTAATGAGATTCCATTCTTTTATTAAGAATGTTTGCCCTATGGTGTTAGGAGAGTGGAATTTTTCTCTATCTTCTTCCATGGTAATTAAATCAAAACTAAATAGTTCACTGGAATCCTTTTGGATCAATCTCTACAAATAGTAAAAAATAAATCATTATTTGTTATCAAGGATACATTCAGTGAAAGGTATTGATGGTGAATATTCATTGTATCCCATTTCTGAGTTAGATTCTATTTTATTGTTTCTAGTTTATTATTTTTTCCTTGTTTCAGTGTATATCAAATGGTTTTGAAAGATTATCTCATAAATGTTTTTATATATGATGAAATTAAAGAAAATAAATTCCATGGTTTTGAAAATGTTATGTATCTTAATCGTGTTTTTTACTTATCAAAATATTCTTTACAGTCTCAAAAAATAACCATGTGATTAGTATGTGAGGATTTTTTTATTTCCTTTGAAATGTTATTTCGACAAGGATAATGTTCATCAAACAATTTTTAGTAAATTAATTTATAATTTTATTTTAATTATTATATTGTATGATTCTGATATAGTTTTTAGTTCCTATAATAAAATAATTTTTAATTAATTTTTTATAATGATGTTATATATGATTTACAAGATCTTAATGGGAAAATTAATGTTTATTCATGGATTTTGAATTTCTAAAATAAAATATGGGATCATTGTTACTAAATAAAATTATGAAAAATATTTTTTTCAAAAATTTTTTCTCGATTATTGTAAATAGATGAGAAATTTTATGGGAACTAATTGTAAATTAGATGTAGATGCATCTAGTATTTCTGTGAATATTTTAATTTATAATGGTTTGATAGATGGACATCATTATGTAACTCTTTGTAGACCTGATATAATGTTAATTGTTTTCTTATGTTAAATATATAAAGATAATATAAAATAATTTATATTAAACTTGAGTAATGTATAATTAGTTATTATAATTAAAATATTAACTCATGTATGTTTTATTATATGTATATATTTTGGTTTAATATCATATTATGATTATTTTTTTGGTGGATATCAAATTGAGATTAAAATCACATCAGGTATGTGTCATTTTCAAGGAAAAATATTAATTTCTTGGTCTTCTCAGAAGTAATTATAAGGTCCTTTATCTAGTATAGATATTGAGTATATAACAATAGTAATTTGTTGGGAACAATGATTATGGATTAACAAATCATTATGTGTTTCAATATTTATTTTGATCAACATATTATCTATTGTGATGACACATATATAATTTATCTTTTTAATAAACCTTTAAAATATTATTGGGAAAATATTTTGGATGTATTATTTCATTTTATTAGATATCATGTGAATAAAAGAGATAATGTTTTAGAGTTTATTCCTACTTAAAAAATACTATAATATATACTTACTAAGACCTAATATTTTACTTAGTTTTGAAATTTTATATATATAATTTTAATTTTTTAATATTTATAGTTTTATGTTTTTAGGTGTTTAGTGGGAGATTAAATGTATTTTTCTAATAAAATATTCAAATTTAAATGAAATCAATAAAAATGTGAATCTATGTTATATTTTTATGGTTTAATTTATGTATATATTTATTCATTATTTAACCATTTTAAACCCATATTACAACATTGTTGATGTTAACATACCATTTTAACATTATATTTAATATTTTGTATATTATATCTCATTATTTATTGTAAAAAAATTAAAAAATTGTTTGTTGTATTGAATTCTATGTTTTATTATTGGATGTCTTTACATTGGATATGTGATAAATTCTTTTACAAAAGTAAGGATTTATTAGGACCCGTTGAAATAATTTTCGATATATTAATGTTTAAGAACATAGTATACACTATTTAAAAAATCTTTAATGAATGCATATTTCTATTGAAACCTTATGTTTTTGATAATATCCAAAATGGTGAGGGTTTTTTGAAACATTAAATGGTTTTTAAAGTTCAAATAGGAATTTGAACATTTAATGTAACCTCACCCAACTTTTTTTCAAAATTACAATGAATTTTTTTATTTCTATTAAATGTTTTCACGCATTAAATTTTTTTTTGATTAATATGTGTGAAATCTTGATCATATAAATATATTTTATTACATTATATATCAATATATTTTAGGTATTGATTGATTATAACATTTTATAAATGATTTATATTTAGTAACTATGCTAAATAAATCATTATTGAGAATACAATATCATTTATATAGTCTTTTACTATTATAGTATAGCTAATTATTATATTCAGTTTAAACACATAGCCAAGTTAATATTCCAAAAATATGTGATTTTAATGAATATAATTCCTTCTATATTTAAATCATATCATGGGATAACGTACTTAAAATTTAGTGATTACTTTTTTCTTGGAATGAAACGTTATTTATATAATTTTAATTAGTATAAATAAACATATAAATAGATATATATCATATCAAAATTTATTCGAGAAATCATTATATGTTTTCATCCAAATTTTTACAGTTTTCATAACATTTTTTTCTTTTTTTAGTTAATTATATCATGAGTAATATATAAATTATTATGGTTTTTCTAGTTTCCTTTGAAATAAAATAAAATTGACCCAAATATCATTTTACCATTAATTATATTTATCTTATATAAGAAATTAGTTAATTCAATATAATTAAAAAATTCAAAAAAATAATATATGTGAATCACCAACATGAATCCATTACATATATTACGTTATTTTAATCACTTACATCAATTAAATTTTTTGAGTCCCCTAAAAGAATTTTCATATATTAATTTTTCTTGGGTTGTGAGTCATGGATTAATAGAGAAAAAATACAATGTGAAAAACACATATGTGAGTATCCCTTATGCGGTAAAATTAAATTTCTATAGGTTTTATAAAATATAGAAATTTGTTAGGTTTTCTTTATAGTTAATGATATGTAGTTTCCACATGATCATTTCAATTATTTAATTTTTTTAATGATTTTTTAAATTGATACTAATTTTTTATATCCTATTCGAAGTAGTTTTAAAAATTTTAAATGTGTTTTGGTAAAGAATATAGTGTATTTTATTATAACACATGAAATATATTGCTTTAAGGTAAAAATTAATTTTATGTTATATCATATTTTCTTCATAGATTATATAATTTATATATTAATATTATTTGATATCGAACTCAATCAAACTTGCCTAAAAAAATTTAAAGATATGGTTTTTATGTTTTGTAATTCACTACATGATTACCACTTATTTTAATTTGAGTTCCTTTTTTATTTCAAATTTAAAAAATATATTTTCATGCGATCTTGATTTACCCTATTATTATGTAACTATGTTAGAAATATCATTTGAATGTTATAAATTCTATTTCAATTATTAATTACTATTTTAAATTTTGGTCATGGGTTGTGTGATATTTATGAAACCTAAATTTATCCACTTTAAATTTATTTTATTATCCAGGTGTATGATAACTAAATTTTGAATTCTTTAACATATCTCTACATATTTAAGATCTTTTTTCATAAAATGTAATTGACCCTAACTTCTAAAAATTATTTTTAATTAATCATGATTCTGATAAGATAAAATTTTATAAGATTATAATTATTTCACATGTGATGTAGTGTGAAGGGAATGTATTTTTTGTATATTCAAGAGTTGTACATACTAACAATATTGAACATTTATCACTAATGCTAGATTATCTCTCTATGGACAAAAAACATGTATTATTTATTCTAATAAATTCTATATACAGTCATGATAATAAGACACTCATGAAAAATATGTGTGTTTTATTCTTATTGATTCTTATCTGTTTAGGAATATTCATACAAAATCATTCTCAATAATGGGTTGTGACTCCAAAATTATAATTTTTAGACTATTCAAGCTATAACTCGTGGTATCTATTGTCAAATTTTTAGTTATTGTTTGACACCCCATAAAAATGATAGGTGTATTAGATAATATTCCAGTATAAAAAGTATTCTATAATTGGGTAATTATTATATACAAAAATCAAAATGGTTTACAATGTATCACTCACTATATATAGAGGTATAAGAGTTGATAATGACCATTTTTTGGACCATTCTACTATAAAAACATCCTTGTGTTCATTAAATTAGATTATTCTAATAATTATATGTGTTATTTAAAATTGATATCAAATTTAGTAAATTAATATATATCTTTTTTATTTTTAATTTGGTTTATTCACTCCTCTTTTAGACCAGGATGAAAGCCTAGGTATGTTTTCAATTATGATTTTAGTATTTTTCTAGAACTGTATTTCATCTATTATATAATCATGAAATGATATTTAAATACCTAATTACAATGATTCATGATTATTTTGAAATGTAAGGAATTTTTGTAAATATTATTGAATTGGAACCACAACATTAATATTTTATTTGGTGTATATTTTTTTTGGATAAAAACAATATAACTCTGTATTTTTATAAAATTCAAAAATTTCGATATTGGAATCTCCAACATGAATCCATCATGTGAATCGCCTAATTCATTTGCTTAAGTGGGTCACCTAAATCACTTCATCTATGTGAATTTATTATGTGGAATGTTTTATATACACAAAGACAAATTCATATGTCAAAAAATCCGACATGTGTTTCCCTTACATTGTTTAATGAAATATCAATAAGTATTTATATAATAAGAATGTTTCATCAGTTTTACGTATAGTTTATTAAATAAATTATCTCTATTGAAATTTCAAATATTCAATTACTTTTTAAGACTTAATAAATAGATATTAATTAATTTTAACCTATTAGATGTTTCTTCTATTTTATTAAAAATGATATTATGATGATCATATGTTGTTTCATTTTCAATCATGATACTTATAGCATGAAACTCTCATATAATTTTTTTAATTTATCTAGTTTTAATATATTATATTTCTTTTAAATTATAACTAGTTGATAATTAACTTATATAAACATGTCTTAATATATTAAATATAATTTTATTATGTATTTAAATTCTCTAAATGTTTAGTAGTTGTTTTTAAAGGAATGCATTTTCCTTTCATATTTGAAATTCAAACATACTAGATTCATGGAATATTTTATATTCATATTAAAATGTAACTATTTAAAATCCTATCATACATTATTGATAATTCTAAATGAAAATTCTAACCATAATTTTTCATAAATTCTAATCTTGTAAAATATTTCTCAATAGTTTTCTCATGCAATATATAAAATTTTTTCTCACTACTATTAATTCAATGTTTCAAAAATGGATGTCTTTATAATGTTCCAAGATACATGTTTTTAAATAATGAATGATTTATAGTTTCTACTTAACATATTTCATGACATATGACTATTTTTAAAAGCTCTATAAACTATTAAAATTTGTTTTAGAGAAATATCTTTTATATTAAAATATTACATATTTTTTAATTTTAAAAATGGTGAGGTGTTTTTGAAACTTAATTAAAATTCATATTTAAAAAAATATAGAGATATTTTTATAGTTTCTTAAAAAAACTTATGATATTATAATTACAAATACATATTTTCTATTTAATTTAAAGGACTAAATACATTAAATTTTCAATTTATTAAATAAATAATAACTTTTAAAATACTATAATAATTTGTTTCATAAAATATCATTATATTTCATGTTTTGATTGGTCATATCATTTCACACATGTTTAAGAATTTTTCCCTAGGTAAAATATGTCATTTAGAAAATGAAAATATCATTTATACATAATTTTCACAATTCCCACATAGCCATTTTATTGAACACCATGTATCTATTTTGTTTTCTATATAATTGATTTATGACTAACATTGTTGTTTTTGACTTTTGATTTCTTAATATATTTTTATTTTTTCATAAGATATAGAATTATAAATTTAAGTATTTGTATTTTTCTTAAGTGATAATGATATTATATAAATTTCATTAGAATAAATAATTCGACAAATATATTTTTATCATATGTAAAATAAGGATCCACTAATATGGATGTTTTCTTTTCATATTTATGTAGTTTCCTAGAGAACGTTTCCTTATATTTTATAATCATAAAATTTATTGTAGAGATATAATTATAATGATTATTAATTATAAGGGAATATTATTAATTTTAATAAATATAAATCAACTGGACCTAAAACTCATTCAAACTTTTAGTTTGTTCATTTTTTGTCTACAATTATATAAGTTAACCGGTTTAAATATTATAGATATTTGGTTACATGAATCGCATATGTGAATCCATTATGTGATGTTATTCATTAATTGCGATCAGCATCATCAATTATTCTATGTGAACTTCTTATTATGTGATTTTAAATAACATAGAGAAAAAAACACAAATGAAAAATATCTATGTGAGTTTCCTTTATGTTGTTTAATGAAATATCCATTTGTTCTTCTAAAATCTAGAAACTCGATTTGTTTTACATATTTTATAATTTATATATTTTTGAAATTTAAATTTAAAATATTTATATTATTATAATAGGTTAATATGTTCTTGTTAATTTTGCAGTACCTATATTAATAGTTTTTCATTCTCTTTAATATTTTTTTGTAAAGATCAATTGGTGTTTTATTTCCTTACAATAAAGTTGATTATTCATTGAAATTTTTTGTTATAATTATTTTTCATCAATTCAGTAGGTTTTAAATTAATATTAGTTATTATTACTGAATTTGAAAATTGTATTTATATTTTTGTTTTTGTGTTATTACGTGTTGAAATTCTTTTCATCTTTAATGTATGTTTTAAAAGAAATAGATTTGCAAATCCTATTTCAAATTCTATTTTTTTTTATTTATTGAATATTTAATTGTAAAATAATGATGAAACTATTTTGAAATATTTTTTTTTATTTTTTAAAAATGGGTTTTAAATATATTTTATTATTTCAAATTTAACCCATGACATGAGAGATATTTGGGGAATGATAATTTCATTATTTTTTCCTAGTTATAAATAATCTAGTTTTATAATTTTTGAAATTTGAATTCGGAAATTTCACTTGGTTGTGTTGAGTTTCATTATTTTTAAAGGGAGTTGATGACTTTATATTGTAATATACTACTCGTTCTATAATTTTATAATGAGATACTTTATATTTTTTAATTGATATAATTTGATGACTGTGGTGGTGATGATATTGTGAAGTGTTGGGAATTCTTCATGTGTTGAAAATTATCCAATTCTATAGGATGATATATTAATATATGAATAAGATCATATACAACCTCTTTTACAACATTGATGAAATAAACTATATTATCAGACACCTCAAGAACCAATACCATTTATTTATTCTTCTAATAACTATTTCATTTAAGATACTTGAGTATATGACACTTCTTACCATTACTCATGTTCATTCACAATATCTTTATATTTTTGCATACATACCCATTGTCAATAATTGGTATAGGAATCATGGATTCCAAAGTTGGGGGCATTCTGGTTGTTTCTTTTAGTATCTAACGTCACAGATGTAATTGGGTGGTGAATAACTATGAAATAGTTAGGTGTATTTTGCTTATAGTTCCAATATAAAAAGAATGTGGTAATTGGGTTATGATTACCCTTAGAAAATAATATTATCCTACAATATATATTTTTCAAATAGAGTGGAATTAGTGTAGACTATGTAAAATGTGAACCAAAATACTATAAAAACAACATTGTATTATTTATTTTCTTTTTTATGATACATATTTTAATTTTTTATTAAAAATTATAATTAAATTTTATAATTCATCATCCTATTTAATTTTTTATCTTGTATATTAACCCCCTCCATCTAGACTATCTAATATCAAATATAAAACCTAACAATTTTTATCATATGGGTGACCCTTTTAGTAATTTTCAGTCTATATCTTCTTTCTATTTAAATATACCACATAATTGGTATCACTAGATGGAGATTCTTAAACACAATATAGCTTTTCTACAGTTTTTATTGACAAAAATCAATTGGTATCAATGGTTTTCATTTTTATTCTATCTAACAGTTATATATAGTAGTTTTCTTATATTTTAGTCTGAAAACATTTTCCTAGACCTCATATATTTTGTAAAATTTTGTTAACATGGTATAAATAAATGCATGGATGGATCAATTCCATAGAAACCATATCATATTGATGGTAATGACTATGGTTACTGAAAATCTAGAATTGTGTTATATCTCATAAAATTAATATTATATAAATGATATATTATTTAAATAAATTATAGGTTATAGATTTTGATGAAGATACTCCTTCCAGAAATGACGCTAAAAGATATGTTTAAATTTAAAATATAGTAACTATATATATTGTTTTTCTAATAGAATATTTTATAGTGATGTGTTTTTTGTAAGGAAATTAATGATATATTTATAATTAAATAAATTCCTCACCTTTTATCAGAATTGATGGTTAGAACCAATCTCATAATGCAATGAGGTGGGTTCAATGATTTCAAAATGTGGTATGGTGAACGATTCAATAAAATTATCAACAAATTCATAATTTTTTGATGGAAATAATTCATTTAGATAAACATTAACGTAATGAAAACAAGTATTAAGAGACATAAAATCTATAACAAACGAAATGGTCTAAAATAAGGATATGGTCAATGAAAATAATATATTTGAGGATTAAAAATTTCATGGAATCATCATATCACATCATCATTCTTAACTTTGGTTGAATAATTTCATGAAAGAAGACATATAATTGACTATTATTATTCCATTAATGTCAAATATATTTTTTATTTATAACACCTCTAAATAAAGTAATAGGGTAGTGAAAAATAAATTATCACAATAAAAAAATTATTATTAATAGTTTTATAACGATAAAGAAAAAATTCAAGAAGTGACTATGTAATGATCAAAATAATTATAAAAATGAAAGAGGGTTATCACATATAGAATATATATTACCTTTTATGAATATAGAAATATGGTACATATGATATCCAATTATTCAAATCATATGTATGATGGGAGATATAAAAAAATACAATAAATAATAGAATCATTATTATCATGTTTTATTGAGTTACACCAATGAATCTGAATAAAGTGATGAATATGGAAGAAAAAAGGATCATCAACCCTATGTTTTTTTTGTAGAAACTATAAATGTGGTTAGTATTGATTCAAATTCGAGTTATCATTTAGATAGTAATGGTTTTATATTGGATGAGTTCTATAATGAAATGTAAATTCTTATAAAATATATTTTAAGAAATACATTATTTAATAAATAAATAAAAGAAAAAATATGAGGCTTATAAAGGAATATATGAATGTCAATAAGGATAATGATTATTTTGGGGAATAAATATAATATTATTGATCTTTTTTAAAAGGTAATATTTAAGTTTCAATTTACTATATTTAGCATAAAAATGATAATAATACAGAGAAATTATTATCATAAAAGAGAAATTATCGAATGTTTTTCAATAAAAATAAAAAAAATAAAAATATGGTGTCTATAATGAAAATATAATGAAAAATATGGATTTAGTTACAATCCACAATTTCATAAACAATACAAGAATATTTTTTTTGTTCTTATAGAATTTTTTATTCTGTTACATGATTTAAATGTTGTATACAAGGACATTATGTTAATAAAAGTTCTCTTAGAAATCCATAATATCCTGATTTTTCCAGATATCTTATTTTAAAGAATAATAATTCATTATTACCCATAAATAATTTTTTTAAATATTTTAGACTCAATAATAATCCCCTTTTCATCCCAGTTGTCCTAAAATAGCATTGGTACTAAAACTATCAGGTAATTTTTCCTCATAGAAAAAAATAATTGGATATCACATTAATGACACTAGGTACATGGATGATGGTTGTTCCCAAAAAATGTCCAGTGATAAAATGTTATTTATACTATTTTACTAAAATTGATATATGTTCTATCAATTTTATTGACTGCACTAATGTATATGTTAATATATTGTAGTAAATAATTAATTTTTAACAATTTTTAATGTATAATTTGTTTATTTCAATGGTTTGTGTTAGGAACATGGTTTTTATATAGTGGATTTTGATTAGAAATTTGAATAAATGAATCCAGATACTTATATGGGTAAAAATGGTATTTTCCCCCTATAAGGTGATATCAGATAATTTTTATAACCACTTCATTGGTCTCAGAAGAGGCTGTTTACAATATGTTAGATATTTGGTCATATTTTGAGCCATTATAAATTTATCAGAATAATTAATAATTAATATATAATATATTAAATATTAATTTATTTTCATAGGTTCATTTAGTCATATTTATTGAACGTGGCATTGAATTGAGTCTCTACCTTTTTCATTGAGTGAGGAACTGTCAGTTTTTTCTAAGCAGAGAAACTCAAGTAGAGTATCTAGGTTGGCTAGGGCCCCCCTTTTCGTGTAATTTATTTTATTTTATATAATTTACTATCCATAATTTTTTGTATCATTATATTCTCATGTACGCCCTTACATATTCCCCTTCTCATAACTGAGAGAGATGATAGGGGGAGAGTTAGATTGATGGTAGTAGCGGTACCATAGCAGAGCTTGATATATGTTAGATCGTCATGTGACATTCATGGACCGTGCAAATGGGCGAGGCTTCAATGGATTCTAATAAAAGGTATTTTGGTTTTATATTTTTTCATAAATAACTGTATGTTAATCTTTTACTTGTTTTAATCCCATATTATTCTTTCATGTGACCCATTAGGGCCCAATCATCAACTTTTGAGGGGAATACGAGGGTTTTTGGGCGATTCAAAGGGTTTTCCATTAGGGAAACCCCACAACCATGGTGCTTGGTTCATGGAGGCACATACTATTTTCTTCCATTTTGGGGTAGATGACTATCCAGAAGTACATGTTGTATATGGGGTATAGACTCTATGTGATGGTACTCATATGTGTATCTAAGTACCTGGTTAGGCTATATGTGTATGGGTACACAACTATGTAGAGTACTCAGTCAGGCCCTATTTATGTCGCATGCCTTGACGAATTACACGACCATGACATGTACATGCATAAGCTATTTTAGGGACATAAGAAGTTACCCTATGTAGAGTATATTCCATGTACCATTCTTATAGATTTATTACATGGCTGTTTATATTCCAAATAAAGGAATAAGTACTGGGCCATGTAAGGCCTTGATGGTAATATCAGTGCCCCATGGTGATATGTCATGTACTTTTCTATTGTTACACTTTGAGGGGGTTTCATGTCTATTGTCCAAGGAGTTGGAACATGACACATAAGTAGTCCATTCTAAGTATATTCCTTCATAGACCATGATGGTATGACCCATGAGGTATTTTGATGTTTCATAGTTAGTTTTTTTGTAATAAAGTTTTCTTCATATAATAATATATTTTAGTAGTCTCTTGGAGGTGCTCATTTTTTTGAGATGATCCATGAGGTATCTATCTAGACCAATTCCATTGTAGATCATTCATTGAGGTTGTATCCTGAGTGATATCTGCCCTTATGGCCTAAGAGTTCATTAGACTAGTTTTTTTAGTATCCCATATAGGATACCATTTATTACGTTTTTACATTGAACAACCTATTTAGGATGACTCAATATTCAATTCATGCCAAGGGTCCCCTATGTTATGCCTTTTCATACATACTGACGTAGGGAATCAGTAGTAAGATCCCATAAGATATTATTTGTTCAAAGGATCTCATGTAGGATGCCTCCATCATTATATTTAGGATTTCTTATAAGATTCCTCCTTTAACATTAACAACAAATGATACGGAGTAAGATACCTTCACTTATGCATGTACATGGAGCATCCAGTTTACGATTCCCCCTTTTACAATTTTTTTCACAAGATGAATAATAAGATTCCTTTTCTTATGTTTATACCTTGAGGATCCCGATTAGGATTCCTCTTCAGTGTTTTGACTTGAGATACCCAGTCGATGCCTTTATGATTGATCGAACTAGAGTGAGTACGTCATATTTTTGTAGATATAGTAGTAGGTGTCACCTTATAACTTGTGTTGAACCTCTAAGCATGACTGGTTGTGATTATAGGGTTTGGTTTAGGATTTCATCCACACTCAATACTTATTTATGTGACCCAATTTTTATTAATGATTCAACAATTATTACCCAAGTTACATCATATTTGGTGGTTTTTGAGCCTAACGTGACACGTATTTATTCCTCTTTGGTAAACATGAACATTCTTCCTAGGATATGTCTTCTTAGCCATGTTATTGTTTTATTATTTTTATAACTAGAGGTACTACCCATTACTTAGTAATGATTTTATATATTTGATTATTATATTAATTTGATTTACATAGTTCCTTCACAGAATTCGTCTTTTCAGCAATATACTACTATGATATAATGGAATGGAACCCCAAGTAGTTAGAATTTAAGATGTTTCCTCTCTCTAATGTGATGAGGATGATTCCTCTCACCTGTTTTTTTATGATGAGGATTATTAAACGCTCCTATGTTCATTGTTTAAATGGTGATGATTATAATATCTGAAACACTAGTTTATAGTGGATGATTATTCTCTCCATGACATGTGGTCTATATAGGATGATTACGCTCTGCTGGACTTATGGACTACGAATGGGATGGTTACTCTCTCCCTAATTGAATACTTTACTATGGTATTGATTATGGTTTCTGAATTAATTGGATTCCTATATTGATTATTCTATATAGGGTGATAGGGACGATTCCACTCCCCCTTATTGGAGACTCCATGGTTGGGCATGACGTATCACTAGTGAGTTATCCATACAAGTTGCCTAAGGGTCATACCGTTATGAATTATCTGAGTTTGTAATGTTTTGACCACCTACGAATCAAGATACAGGGATACGAAACTAGTCAAGATATAAATTTATTGAGTATCAAAACATCTCACTCAGTGAACATTGATAGGATATCTGGTTTTACTTCTTAGGAATCAATGAATTCAATGATTAGAGGTTAGTACATGTGTAGATAAGTATCCCCTTATAGTGATGTAGCTTTCCCAAAGACATTTCTAGCATTGACTGAAGAATGTATAATTTATTTGGGATAAGTAAACCAGAGATCGATGTAATTATTCATTTCTTTAGTGGCACAATATTCAGCTCAATGCCCTTGCACAAGATGTCTAAGTGAATGGGATTACGAATAAAAGTATCGACTATGGTTTGGTTTATTGCTATTTCATTCAAATTACATATGAATATTCATATTTATTTATATATTTAGAGGTATGGTACTATACATACATTTGAATATAGATATTGACATCCATGGTTAAACATGTCCAGTTGAATTTGATTACCATCCTGGGGTAGGACTATGGTTTCACATTTATCAACTTTACTTATATTTTTAGTTGTTTATTTTTTATGTGGATTAGTTTCTTTTGATTAAAATTATTGTACTATATTTTTATATGTTCATCATCGGGGTGGCCAAATGGTGTTATTTCTCACCCCTTCATGTATAATTTTATGTACGTGTAGACCTTATTTCTTGTTTTTAGGTTTAGAATAGTTTCAAAGTCGATAAGGATGAGGCCCGAATATGTGTGATCATGAGAATATGCTCTATTGGTCTCTTCTAATCGTGTTGTTTCATTTTGAATGTGTATAGAGAATAGGTATGTGGTCTATCATTGAGTTAGTAAAATAGGATTATACTTCTATATCAATTTCTTTTTTACTTCAATATCTGTATGATTGTCCCAGTTGGTGATTAGTGTTGTATGCCTGACATAATTGTTTTTTCTTTTATTTAATTTTCATTTATTATTACAACATGTTCTATTTTGATTTATTTATTTATTATTAAATATATTTATTTAATGTATTATAATATAAAAAGTTTTCTCTTCTATTTTCATACTCATATATGAGGTTATAGTGTCTCCACCAGCACACCCATGGCCCTAAATAGTTTTCTAAATCCTCTAGAATATGGGTATACATGATTGATGCCCTGTAACCAACTGCCTCAGAGATTTTTTTAGTTTAATCTAGACCAGGATGTAATAAAGTGGGTTCAGATCAATTCTTTTCATGGTATTTACAATTTGCGATATGGTAGATAAGATTATTAAAAATGTGTCAGAACCTATGATGGATATCATACTAGGGTTTCAAAAACACTTGTTTCTGTAAGAAGTCATGGATTTTAGTGGTATGGGATTGGTTTTATGATCTTAGATGTTTCAGTGGAATATGATTTTCTCTTTGATGTATGAACATGTTTAGTGGATGTTTTTATTTTTTATGTATCTCTCCCTCATGACCCATTTGCAAGAGGTTGGTGATGAATTTGGACTCTTGGTTAGAAAACGATAGATGTGTCTCATTGATTTTATTTGGAACATATGAATAATGTTATATAGGATTTGTATTATGTGATTTTTAATGGTGATTAAAGACTATTAATTTGGATCTACTAACGTATATCTAATTCCTTCAGAGGGAATGTAATGTGTATTTCTATTGAGGCATTCGTTTTGAGGCTGATGACTCATTCCTCGTGCAATAGAGGTGCAGAAACTCTTATAGGTCCATATGGCTTGTTTTTTATTTCTCTTTTACCCCTTTTAGGGTGATGTTTTTATATTTTTTGTTTTATTATTAGATCATTAAGAATGATGTTGATGAATACCATGAATTTTATCATGATCTAGTCCTTTAGAGGTATTATCGTTTATAGATTACCAATGATTTTTAGTTCAGTATCTCTTTCGAGTTGGTATCATTACATCTAGGAAGTATTACTTATAAGGATGATAAGTGATGATCAGACCATTATAGACTGTGTATTTTGTTTTGTCACTTATAGACAATTCTCATTATTACCGTCTTGAGAGAGGTTTGATCTTTTGGGCTATGTGGTTAGACATTGTGACCTTGTTTTGATACAAGATTATTAGGTCTAATTTCGAGACCTAAGGGTCTATAGTTTGGACTCAGAACCTTATAGGCCACCATCCATATTTATTTGGTAACCTTAGAGAATGTGGTCAGCCCTTGTTTTTAGATTCTTTTTTGTGTAGTGATCTTTGTTTTACTCTTGTTTTGAGATAAATGAACAATTGGTTCTCGAGTTATAGTTTTTAGGCACATTGATGGATTCATCTTTTGATATGTACATTGGGTGATTTGGAATAAATAATGTCAATTATGGGATGTACATTAATGGATTCATGTCCTAGTAGATTTTTGTTTTTGGTGTTTCTAATGTTTTCGGTGCGCGGGTAGATGAATATGGCTAGAATGATTTCAGGTGATGAGCTATGATGGAAGAAATCACAACACATGGGTGGTACCCGATTTTAAAGTGGATTTCCAAGGGAACATGAGGATTAATAAGAATGATGTTCCACATAGTACAATCATCATATCCTTGTAATGGATGACATACGGATGTGGAAATCATGTGGTAAAACTGTACACTTATTGAGAATGGCAACATTTAATCATTAATCGGTGACTGGTCATGTGTGATATGATGGTCGATGTTTCATAAAAATATATGGGGATTTCTTTCATGTAATTTTTAGTCAAATGATGATTGTACCTCCATTGTAGAGGTCTAATTTGTAATATATCGAGTACCACAAGATTATTCACACGGGTTGAACCTAGGTACACAATGTCTGTTGTCATGGTGTTGGGTGTTTGTTAAAGGATTTTAAAACTAGATTTTGTTATAAGTGTGTTTTAGATGGAGATTTACACCTCCCTTTTTTATAATCATTGTGTACTCATGGTATATATGATCATTCTCTATCATTACATCGTCTTCAGTATGCTGAGAGAGTTTCGGCTCCACACCTTGCTTATTTTTATTTAATTGTTCGTTGCAATTTGAGGAAGGTTGACTATTGAGGTTACACTCTACGAATATTAAAATGTAATACATATGGTGGGGAGTATACTTTTGGCCATTTTAGGGTGTTGACCATCGTTTTCAGTTGATCTTCGGTGTTTTCTAGGGGCTATATGGATCAGATTTTGGTTTTAATACGATGATAAGGGTATTCTTATGCTGGGGATTTCCCCATCATTCGTAGTTTTGTGTCCTCCTTATGTGAGATAGTTTTTTATGCGATGAGGTTTCTCATTAGATAGTCTAGGTAGTTTTTTTTAAGATTCATGGTTTAATAACATGGATTATAGTCTTACAAATACGGCATCTTGCGGATGGGAGTTTTTCTGGTTGGGTGTTTGTATGGACTTGTTTTTTTAATATGAAATTTTGAGAATAAATTTGAAGTTTTTCTTTCAGATGCACGTAAGGTGTAAAATGGTCTTTTCCATTAGTTGAATATCTTGGATAATTTTTCATACCACTAAGTTGGTCTTGGAAAAGGGTTATTACCCTAAAACATGTGTAAAGTACAATTACGAGGCTTTCAAAATTTAGTGGATTATTTAGTATTCAATATTTAATAAATTAAATATTAATTTATACTTGAAGGTTATTTTGTCCATATATTTGGAACGAACTAAAAAATTGAGATTCCATCTCCATTGTTGAGTCCTTAATAGTGATTTTTTCCTTGGTAGGGCAAAAAATCGAGTGGGGAATCTACGATCGATGTTCCCCCCTTTTCTTTTATTTTCTTTTATTTTATTCCATTTATTTTCAATATTTTCATTATTTTTCTTTTAATGGATTATCATATATTCCCATGTGTATTCCCCATTGAATGATTGATATAGAGGTTAAAGATAGAGAATGAGAGATAAGTAGGGAGATAGATAGATAAATAATTGAAGAGTTGTACCGCCATGAAGCTCAGGACGCATTACACATTCCTGTGGAAATAGTGGACTATTGAAACATGCAATGCTTTGATATATTCCACACAATGGTATATCCTTTTGATGTGTTTTCCATAAATCCATATAGGTCAATCATTTTCTTGTTTCAATCCCCTATAAAGCTTTCTTATGGCCCATTTTGGGCCGATCTACAACATTTGCGTTGAAAATATGGGTTTTAGGGTGATTCATATAATTTTTCTTTCTAAAAAACATGTCTACATGGCATGTGATTCAAGGAGACTTGTTGTCTGTTCTTCCATTATGTGGAAAATGAAATTTCAGATGTACATGCAATAATTGGGTTATACATGTCATGTACTGGAGCTCAGACATTTAGTTGAATACCCAATGGGGGTTCCTATGCTAGGGTACATAGCCATGTAGAGTTTATGAAAAGACCCTGTGTGGGTTACACAATATGTATAAGTACACAGATAGGCCACATACCTATATATGTCATTTTACGGACATAATAAGGTACCATGTCTGGGGTACACATCATGTACCCATCTTACACACCATATACATGGGTTTTTACACTCTCTGTAGAATTACAATTACACACCCATGTGAGGCCTTGAAGGTACATGTTGTGTACTATAGTGACACTCCGTGTACTCCTCCCGTGAAACCCACTTAGGATTTTTCATGTCTTTTCAACCATGATTCAAAACTGGACCACAATTAGTCCTTTATCTATATCATTTTATGTAGATCGTGATGGTATGTCCCTGAGGTGTGTTCAGGATTATTGGGAGGAATTTATTTAATAGAGAGGTTCTTCCTCCAATAATTAAATTTAATTGTCTGCTGAGGGTGATAATGTTTCCATAACGAGCTACATTCTATCTCTCTATAATGATGCTTCATAGCTCTTTATTTGATGGTGTATCCATGGTGAGATGTTCCTTTGTGGGTTAAGTGGTTGTAATACCAGTTCACTTTGAGAATCCCCAGTATGATTCCACTTCATACATTTCATCCTATAAGATACCATATAGGATAGATCTATCTTCTTTCTATACCAAGGGTGTCCTATTGGATTCCTTTTCTTATATGATATCCTATGGAATTACTAGTAGGATATTTTTACATATGTTTTGTTCAATGGATTCCATGTTGGATTCCTCATTATTTCATGTCATTCGAGGATCCCTTGTTGGATTCCTCAGTTTACCTTTATAGTGAAGGATCTCAAGTAGGATTCATTCAGATATGCACATAATTTTAGGATCATGTGTTGTATTTCTCAATTAACATTTTATCCTAAGGACTAAAAGTATAATTCCTTCGCTTATGATTAGACATCAAGGATCCCAAGTTTGACTCTTTTTCATGGTTTTCAGTTGACGTACCTAGTGGTTTACAAGATGTTTGATCAATCCTGATATAATATCTCTAGTTTGGGTATAGATGATATCATGTGTCACCTTATAACCCATTTTTAACATGTAATCCTATGTGGCTATGTTTATTGTGTTGGTTTAAGGAATTACAACACCCTCATTACTTTTTTATGGGTTTACAAGTTTTATTCTGAGGTAGTGATAATTACCATATATTCTTTGGAGGAAGTGGTTGTCGATCCTAATGATAGGTTTATTTCTTTCTCTTTGGGAAACCTAGAAGATATTCTTATGATCTTGATTTTGAGGCATGTTATTGTTTAATGTTTTTTATACCCAATTGAATACAATATACATGGATGTTGAGATTATTAATTTGATTTTTTGATTTTTTGGATTTACATAGGTTCTTTCTAGAATGCAGCTATTGAGACTAGTACAATGATTTATGACTATGACATCCCAAATAAATACACCCATGGATGATTACTCTCTACTATGAAATGATGACGATTCTATTGTCCTATGTTTGATGTATGATGTGGATGATTATTCTCTCCACATATCATAGGTGATATGGGGATAATTACACTATCCTTAACCCATTTTCTTCGGTGGATGATTAAACTTTTATAGAATTTTTCTCTATAGAGAATGATTATTTTCTCCTCAACATGTAGAATATAATAGGGTTGATTATGATCTCTCTGGATAATTATATGAAAAAATTGTTGAACATGGTGTTTCATGTTGTTGGATACTCATAATGCCCACACTCTTTTAATATGATAGAAATGATTCAATTTTCAATTATTAGAGACTCTAAGGATAGTCATGATATCTCATTGGTGAATTCTCGTTACAAATTGCCTAAGGGTCAGACCCTTCGGGATTTTCCATGTTTTGATTTTTTTTACCACTTATAGAATGAGACCAATGGTGAAGATATTGGATTGTATTTAAATTTCATAATCATCATGACGTTTAACTCAGTGAACATTGAATGGATTTCAGGTTGTACATCCATGGAATCCAATATTTCAATATTTATAGGTGAGAATGAGTGGACCTATATATATGATGAGTATCCCCTATTGTAATGTATCTTGCTCGGAGACATTTCCAGCATTGGAAAAATAAGGTACATGTCGATTAGGAGTACATAACCAGAGATTGAATTAATTATACACTTCTTAAGTGGCACAATATCCATCTTAATTCCCATACATAGGATGTGTAGGTGATTGGAATTATTTCCCCAGAAATTGACTACTGTTTGGTTTTATGTAATTACATTCAATTTACTCATTAATACTCATATTTATATATATTTGTATATGTATGGTATTATACATATATCATCCTCAAGATATGGAAATCCATGGTGGAACATGCCCAGTTGGATGGGATTATGGTATTGGGGTTAAACTGTGGTTTCACATTTATCATCTTTAATTATCTCCTCAATTTTATCTCATCTAGGTTGAAAATTTTATTTTTCATACCCATATAATAGCATATTTTTGTTTGTTTATACTTAGGGAATCCTACTATGATTATTTATGACCCCATCACATGAACCTTAGTGTACATGTATAAAATAAAAAATATTTCAAGTTGAGTACAGTTTCATGGTTGATAAAGTTAAGGCTCAGATTTATATAATTGAGTAGAGCAGCTCGAGTGGGTTCTTCTTATAGGGCTGGTGAAGTCCGACAATTTTTGGACATTAGGTATGTGGTATGGATCAGAGATAGTAGTATATTCTGGTAATTTTATTTATGTTTCTATTATAATCCTATATATATATATATATGTTATTCCCATTGGGTTACAAATGTTTTATGCATGACATATCAATTTGAGCTTTTATATCATTTTCATTTATTATTAAAACATGTTCTTTTTCAATTAACTTATTGGTTCCACAATCAATTTATTTAATTATATGTATGATACTCAATTATTTTCTATTTTTTATTACTCTAATATGAGGTCATAGTCTCCCCACCATAACAACATGGTCTCTCCTTACCTGTCAACTAACTTTGGCGTATTGGGATGCATGCTTGTGGCCTCTTAACCAACCAGATATCAGCATCATTTAAGAGGAATCTAGGTCTAGATTTTATATTTTAATACCCAAAAATGATTATTTCACAATTATGCGATGATGGTATGTGTACAGTAATTGACGATAAAAAATGTTTAATTTTTAAAAATGAGAATGTTTTATATTATACTTATAGAAAAGTTATTATTTATTATATTTCATTGATCTATTTATTAAAAATATCATGTATCTCAAAATTATATAGAAAAATGATGTTCTTTATAAAAAAATCCAATACATACTCATTTTGAAATGATACAAAAATTGTTCAATAATATTCACGTACAATATTTACCCAATTTAAAATAAAAAACTGTTTGTAATTATTTTATAAAATGTAAGAACTAAAAGGTATAATTTGAAGCTTTAAATCATGTTTCACATTCTTAAATTCATGAAATATTTCATGTTGATTTATTTGATCCTATGAAACTGTCCATTTTAGTGGAAATAAATATGTTTATTTATTATTGACTATTTTTATAGATTTATATATATTAATTTCATGTCTCATAAATATGATACCATAGAATGATTTATTATATTTTTCAATAAAATTCATATTAAAAAGTATGTTTTATTTTTTTATTATAATTTATAATGAATGTGAATTTATTAATTTTTATTTTTATTTTTTTGAATTGATATTATTATAATGCATCATCTTCTAGAACCCCGTGAACAAATGGTTTTAATGAATAAAAAAAATTTCATGAAATGTGTCAATCCATGTTTAGTGAATAAAATATAATAAATTTTTTTTGGGAAGAATATGTGAATATTTTTTTTCTGACATAAATAATTTTTATTATTGAAAAGTTTAGATGTATACCCCTTAGAATATTTTCATGATAGGAAACTAATGGTCATCTATTTTAATGTTTTTCATTGTAATGATTTTTTAATATAAAAGATCTTTTTTGAGTGTTTCTTTATAAAAATATTGATGGTATATTTCTTAGTTATTATCCAAACTATAACGATTAAATATTTGATAATGAAAATACATTGACTGTTGAAGAATACATTAATATATTTTTTCTTAAATCATATGATGATAAAAATTTTGTTTTTTGGAAAATATTATAGTTGATTTTTAGGGATTTCAATTTTGGGGAATAAAAACCTCATAAAAATGTATATATTGAGAGGGTCCAAAATTATTGTCAATTTGATCCCATGTCAAGAATGATTTATAATTATCATCTCGTTAAAAATTTTATTGGTAATATTGGTTCTAGAATAAAAACTAAGAGATAGATTTTAACCCTCTTTCAAAACTATTTGATTGTTTTTAATCACATACATACTAAAGTTTCAGATTACTTAAATTATCCAAGTAAGATTTTTCTTATGCAATATAATCTTAATAAACTTCTTGAAAATAATGTTTTATCATTATTTGAATTTCCAAAGGATATGAAAGTAATTAGAACTAAATGGATCTTTTGAAACAAGATAGATGAATCTGGATTTTTTTTTAAAATTAAATCCATACTTGTTGCAAAAATATAATCTAAAGAATAATGGTCAAACATTGAGGAATAATTTTAAAAGTTTATAGGTTATAAGTAATTATAATCTTGTTATTTTTCGTTATTTTCCTTATATTAATTTTTATAAACTTTATGTTAAATGTTTTGTCCAATATGAATTTATATTTGATGAAGTTTATGTTAATCAACCCCCTTCATCTAAAAATGAAATATTTTTATCAATGTTTTTAATTATAAAAATATTCGTATGGCCACATATATAATCATAATTATTGTTATGAGAGTATTTAATTATTTCTATTGATTAATTATTTAAAAATATTTTTATTGGTCAGTCTATTTTTTAAATGATTTTATAATGATATTATATTTTTTCGAATTTGTATTGATTATATAGTTTTTGTTTCCTATAATTAATTTAATCATAATGAACTTTTTACTTTTATGTCATATGAGTTTGACATGATCTTAATATTATAATATTAGTTTTATATTGGACATTAAATTTTTGAATTGAAATTTGGGTTATTTCATAATCAGTCTAATTATACTAAAAATATGGATTAATGTTTTTGTTTACATTCATGTAAATCTACATAAACTCATATGTGAACTAGTTGTAAACTATATGTTAATAGTTTTGGTAAATAATTTATTATTAATTTCTATAGGGGCATGATAGGTAGTCTTTTAATTAAACTGAATCTATAATTGAAAAAAAAAATATTGGTTTATTTTGTGCAAGGATTCATGATGATCATAATGTGATTCATCTTAATTCTATGAATGGAATAATATTATATGTTTAATAATTTTTTAATAATGTTTTTTTATTTATTTGATTCAATATAATATACTGAATCTGATTTTTGTGAATATAAAATTGGTTTAGGAAGAACCTCATGTATGTTCAATTATCCTGGAAAAAGATTATTTTCATTGTATTCTAAGAGGTATGTATCTTTTCCTCTATCTAATTCAGAAGCACATTATAACACTTTTTCTAGTTATTGTGCTCAATATTTATGGATTTATAAAACCTAATGTGATTTTGGTATTAATCATGAAAAATATAAAATTTATAGTCCTAATTAATAATAAATATATATTTCTATGATTAATTAAAAATATTCTAGAAAAAATAATATAGATGTTGGATTTCTTCCTCATATCACCTTACAATATTTATTATCTTTCAAAATTTTAGGACTTAGAGAGAACAAAATGTTATGCCTATTATAGAAACATGCTCCAAAACTTAACCACCTCATTCGATACACATTTTGGGAAAATCGGGTCTTGAAGATGATTTATATTTTAAATATATAGAATTAGTATTTTCATATATCATTCAAAATGTAAAATTTAATGTAAATGTATAGGAAAACCTGTACTTATCGCCCACACCAAAAGAATCTCATGATTACCCATTATATAAAAAATATTTGTATAAAATAACACCCAAGTTGAAAATGTATTAGTGAAACTTAATTCCCCATCACATTTAACAAATTTGAATCCATGATATTCCTATAAATGGAATTAAAATACATCAAAAATTGATTATAAAGATTATATCACGAATCTAAAATATGACACAAGGTTTAACCATTATTATCTATTACATCAATGATGGATTATTTTTAGATTTCTTTCCATTAACATAAAATCCAATATAAACCGAATTTTTTTTACATTTTGAGAATACCCACTATGAATTATAGAACCATAAATACATTAAAAAGGGAGATTTTCACTCTAGATTAACTTTTGAAAAACCCAAGGGAAATATATGAATTTTTTTCTATTATTTATATAGTTACCTCCAAATTTGTTCCTTTAAGATATTATGTCTAATAAATTTGGAAATGTATATCATTTCTATACTTTTACATCAATAAATGTTTCAATTAAGAAATAAAATATTTTTTTCAATAACATAAATATCATTAATGTCATTTTACATATAAAAATCATTAATAATGTAGGATGATTAAGATAAACCACTTCTTCTATATATTTTATTATGAACTATACCTTATGACTTCTTAAATGTGACATTGTAGTCATACCAATTTATTAAAAAAGGCCTAAGTGTGGGGAATCAGACCCTTGTTAAATATTAAATTCCTTTTTTATCATCAATATGGGTAGTCAATTAAAAAAACTTCTATGAACCATGTACACGATAATTTTACCAATATTCAATTAATGTTATTGAGTCAATTTATCTAGATTATTTATACCCCACAACATTGTATGAAGATAAACTTTCATTTGTAACATGTTTTTTAGTGAACATTACCATACCTCAAAAACAATATCTTTAATTTATTCATTAAACACATTAACACTACCTCCCATAGAAATTTCTAATCATTATTCAATTTTTGTAGACAGAAATAAATATAATTTACAATATAATTTGGACCATAAATCATCAGGCTCGTCATAACATGTTTTTTCATTGTGCATATCTATGGGGGAAGGTTTTAAAATAATAAAAATAAAAATCCATGAATTATATTGGTTACATTAACTCTAGTATATAATCCTTCCATCTATCAAAAATTGTATATTTGGATTTCTAATATTAGTTTTTAAAATCATGAAATAGAAGATCATATATATATAATTTTTGTGATTAAACATGTGCATATACGATTCCATCCGAGATTCACCCGTTCTTATTCCATCTCATCCACTTTTACCCATTTAAATTTTCAAACAAATTCTTCAAAACCATAATTATTTAAATAACCCATATTACCTTATTATGAGGCTTGGTGTATTCCAAAGGGAATGTATCACAATTTGATCTTGGGCCTATTTAAAATCGTTATTCCCTACAATAAGAAAATTATGATAAACTATGATATTCATTTCTATTCGATACAAATTTTTTGGGGAAAAATTTCTACTATTATACCTCAATACCGTTAGAAGTAATTTAATTTATTCATCAAAAATGGAATTTGGAAGATCATTTCCTTCTAAAGATAACACTTTCAAAATTTAAATCAATGTCATAAAACATTTAATTCTCAAACCATTTCATTAATTTCTGTTATATACTCCTAGAACTATTTATAATACTATAAATATAGTAAAAAAATGAAACATTGGTTTTATTCATGTATTAATAGTTATTCAACACTTTTTGTTTTTAATTATTTCAACTCCTATACCATGAATGAATTCATCAAGGGGATTCTCATTCATATAGTAACCATATTTTTGAAAGTTTAATCTTTATGTTTTTACTTAATAATTCCAAATCCATTGTGTTTAACAATTATTATAAACATATCAAATCAAATGATATATGATTTCTATATAGCTTAATATTCTCATACAAAAACACTTTATACAACGATATAAAATAATTTTTTTCACGTTGTTTTACCAAATTCTATGAAATAATTATCCCCATTATCATTCTCAAAAATAGTTCTCTATGAATTTATCCAATTAAGATCCATTTATTACCTAAAATATTAATATAATCTATGAACATGTTAAAACATATAAAAATGTCAAATATATATATAAGTAGAGAAATCTAAAACAAAAAAACAAAAAAACATATATAAATAGATAAATAAACAAATAAAAAAATAAACATTCAAATATATATATTTAAAATAAATAAATTTAAATCAAGTGAATACATAACCGTATAAATATATAATCATGTATAAATTTAAACCATATCGAATAAAAATGTTAATACATATTTAAAAATAAAATAGATAATCACATTAATTCCTTAATAATATATATATATATATAATAAATATATAAATTTAAATCAAAAATATTGATGGTGTCACACTCCTGAGGAAAGAAACGCCCTTGGGGTTATGTATTTTTGTGGTTACCCCAACTGAGCATCGACATCTGGCCTCGACTTCGATCTCCGACGGTCATCTTCTTTGACATCTTTCTTCTGAAATACAGTCTTCAGCACTTCGCATCCTGCTCGACCAATCATCTACAATGGTTTTCCTCTTCCATTCTTCCTTCAGTGATGCACTTTTTCATTTCTCACTGGGAGTCTCTCACGAATGTTGGTTCCTTATTTAATCTTCATCGCTGGGATCTCTGGTGGGGATCGAAGCGCTCTTTGCATGACCTCTATCTTCCGGTCGGCGGAATCGTTCAACTTGCGGTGGACTAACGTCACGTCACTACCATTAGATCTGGTTAATGATCTGAGCACCACCATTAGGGATCGAGTGTCAGCATCAAGTTTCTTGTGGTGGTGCATCTTTGTAAAGAGTTTTCGATGCTCCTCGGTGTGATGGTGAAGGAATCCTAGTTGACTTGTGGTCCTTTGAGTGGTGAATTTGAATGGATTGATGGTTGTTTTCAGATTCTTACTGTATAGGGGGCCAGTTTCATCAGGCTACTGTGATGCATTGGTTGCTACCTACTCTGGGTGATCTGTTGGTCCCGCTGGATGGATGAATTTTCTGCCATGGAAGGTTTTGTTTGGGGTGTGGATTTTCCCTGAAAACTCTTCGGATCGAGTTTTGGTGATAGGTTTTCCTACAGTTCTTGTTGCATTTTTTGTAGCTCCTCTACTACTTAGAGGTTTTTCATTGCTTTTTGTTTTTTATTGTCTTCTCCATGTTGTTATGGAACTGAAATATAGATGAGTTTCAGATGTAGATGTGATATTTGGTCAGTGTCTCTTTTTATTTGGCACACATTTCTGTTTCATGCTGATGGCGTCGGGTGGGTGACCTCGAAAGCGGGATGACTGTGCTGACACACATCATTCAGCTGTCTATTCTCATTTGGATGGATGTGTACTCTGTTGTTCTGTGGATAGTGTTTTCTTTCTGATTTTTCACTGCATCTTCTTGATTGTGCAGTGAGTTCCTCACTTGCATCAACATCTGGGTGGCTCACAAGAGAGATAGGTGTGCTGGAATCTATCATTTGACCATCTTCTTACATTTCGATGTGGGATTTAGGAGTGGATTTCCTTGATTGTGTTTCCAACATGACACACATCTTTGAAAAGGGGATGGAACAACATCTTTGATGGATTTCACTTTTGGAGTTTCTGGTAGGTGGAAAAAAGACTAATGGATATTTTTTTTTATTTTAATATGTTTTTCCTATTTTGAATTTGGGTCCATATAAGGCATGTGTGCTATGTTGGGTTTTATTTTATCATTTGGTCTAAGAAATGGGTTTCTCCTTTTAACAGTCCTCAAAAGGAAATCTTTCTTTTTTGTGTTCAGTAAAAGGGGTTTGCCCCGCACCATTAGAGAAAAAATATAAATATAAAAAACTAATTATATAATCATTAAAAAATTAATTAATAAATTATTAATATAAAATATATATACACATATAAAATGAAACAAAATAATAAAAACGTAATAAAAAATAATAATTTTAATTTAAAATATATTAATTTGAATCCTATAAATAAACAAATAACTAATTATATAAAATTAAATTTATATCCTATAATCTTTCAATATAGGAATATATATATCTAAAACATATAAACATATATTCCTCTGTATGTAAAACATAAAGATAATTATTAATACTAAAATAATGTATATAAATAAATATATGTTCCGTATATCTTATAGTCATATAAACATATATATATATATATAGACGAACATTCTAAAATTTATAAAAACAATTTAATATATAAACACGTGACCATTTTTTCTTATTTAACAATTTTTAGAAATTTATAAATACTTTTTTATAAACATATAATAATTTAATCATATGTAACTAAAAATGTAAACAAATAAATATATAGAACCTTTTAATTTTTCCCAAAAAATGAAAAAAAAATTCAAAATATAAATATAACAATTAATATAAAAATCTATTAAACATATAAAAGTAAAAGAAATAGACAGTGAATTATACTAAAAAAACATAACAAAACTAAGAAACAAAACAATAAACTTTTTCATCAATTGATATAATATTATATTAAAATATTATAAATTAACATGTTAAAAATTATTTATAGTAATCAATAACTATAACGAAATTCAATCTATCATCAATAGAAATTAATCTTCTAAATATATAAAATAATTTTTTTAAATCATAGAAAATGTATATATTTTCAATAGATTTGTGGATTGGATATGAAATATGATGGTATATAGATGATATATTACATGTGATATAGGAGGAGTGTTGTAGAAGGTAGTTGTATGTAGCTAATGGAGGATGTAGGTGGATAAAGGAAGTGGAATTCAGATAAGGTTGGATGATGTGTAGGAAGAAAAAGTCAGGAGTACAATTTTTGAAGAATGTGGACAAATAAATAATATAGAGTGTAGTATAATGACATCATAGAAGGTGGTTGGGTGATGATAAATTCATCCAAAAAAGTAAAAATTTCGCAATGAAACTCAATCAATGGATGTTTTGGGAGTTATTTTGCGAGTCATGGAGCCTAGGGTTTTAGAAAATCAAGAGTCAGAAAAATTGATAAGAAAAGAAATACACATGACTTAGGAATTTATAAATGGTTTTTATGATCGAATGAAATAAAAAAAGATATATTATACATTTATCAGCAGTTTTATTTTATCCAATGTCAAATTCTAGGTTGTTCAATATCGTAACATCTTATATATTAAAATGAATGTAAAAAACATCTTTCAACATCAATTTAATTTTAACCATTATTTAAATAATTATTAAAGTGACTTTTTTCTATAGTTTTTATATAACTTCCATCAAAAGGTATACTCATTTTCTATATATTATATTAATGTTAGTGAATCGTAGGAAATGTAAACTAGGTGTTGTTTAAACTGGAAACATAAAATTTTTGTTTGTATTCCATTACTATTCCCAATAGTTTATGAATGATAATGAAGAATATATTATTTGGTCTCTATGGACATGTGTAATTGACCTTAAAACTATATTATAATTTCACACCTTGACATTTATGAGTTACATATATATCTCTGGGGCTCTAATGGTCCATTTATCACTATTTATTGATTCCTTAATTGTTAATTATCACAAGTGAAAAAGAAATTTGTTAAGTTTATTCTCTAGTTCCATTGGGGGGATTTCTCTTCAGAAATACTATAATTAATAAGAAAATTATTTTTTATTTATCCAACTTGAGAATAATTATGGTCATTAATTTAAATAGGCTTTGGTGAACAATAACATAGAATTTTTGTTATCAATTCTAGAGAGTTAATGTTTTATCTTAGTGATATTATTGACCTTCCATTTGATTTCCCTAATTATATGGGTAGAGAAACCAATGGGGTGAAAATCAATGCATTTGGGATTACATAACTCATAATAAAAATAGATGTATCCACTGTTGACCAAAATTTAAAGGTTATAGAATAATTTCAATTATTGTACTCAGTATAAAAGATTAAATTATGATTGTTATTGTAGATTCATTACTAGAATGTGACCTTACAATTTTCTTATTATCCATTTTTATTATATTAATAATGAATATGTTGAGTGCTTTCCCCCTTATAGATTGTTTCTGTTGAGTAAGTTATTGATCGATATGTCATATTGTTATAGGTTGGAAATATAAGGACCAACCTAGTATATATGTTAAAAAAGTTGGATTTTAGCCAATATAGTAGTTTTCCCAAAATATATCTTTGATTATGATATTAATTATTAAATTGCGTATTTGAGATGATATTATTGGACATTATCTCACTTGTTTTGTAATTTTTATCAGTCTAATGGAATTCCCCTTGATCAATGTTCTTATTGGGTAGTATGACAACATTCTCATTCACTCTTATCTTGTTTGTGTCCTTGTTTGATTTTTCATATTTATTTATGATGCCTAAGGAATGGGATGACCTAGAAAATGTGATGTTGTGATTTGTGTTATAGGCTGAAATTCCCAATTGGTATATATATGTGTAACATGAAATTTTATTCCCATTATGTAGTATTCTTTTGGTGTGTGATGCATTTCCTAATCACATTGGATTCCATATGGTATTATGTGACACACCCAATTTCATTCTTTTGGGATGATATGGGACGATGTTAATAGTGACACTAATGATATTAATGGCATGAGATCACATTCCCATAGTGCTTTCAGAGATGTTATTGGATGATGTTCTATTTATCTCATGTTATACAGTCGATAGATGAAATTAAAACTAAAAGATGAGTTCATGACTTGGATGTCACACCCACTGTAATAATATGTATTTCCCAATTATATGTTGTTTCCCTTAGATGTTAGACATAATTCCCATTATGTGATTCTTCTAATGCTGGGGATGATATGATCTTTTGAAGATGATTATTTAGGGACATGATTTTATCCATTCTAATACAACCTGCGAATAATTATTATTTTCAATAATTTGATAATGTGTTTGATAAATGATTTTAGACTATATATTATTTCATAAGAAATGGATGAAAATGTTTTAGTATCCTAATGTAATTATATTATACCTTTGAGGTAGAAATTTTACTAGTGTTTTTATTGATTTTTTTTAATGAACATATCGCACAATATTTGAGTATTTATTTTTTAGTGATATGTTTGTTAAAAGGGGAGAACATTATGGTATGATTAATTATTTATGATTGTTTATTATTTAAAATATTTCAAAAAACTGACATTATCCTCAATTTATTTACTAAAATCATTCAATTTTTAATAGAGTATTATAATTTTCCATAGATTTATTTAAAAATATTGATTATATTATTTAATTAATCAATTGATTATAATAGTGTTTATAATGTTTTATAAAGGATCATGAAGTCACCACAAAATGTAAATTTTTTATTTCCCTTAACTACTTTTTTGGACATGTGGTATCAACACAAGAAAAAAAACCAATTCAAAAAAGCACAAAAACATTTCAAAAATTTCAATGAAGGTCACATGAATTGTCATTACTTAACCATATTACAGATTCAAACACAAAAAAAATCATCACACCACCACTACGAGCAACACTATACCTCAACCCAAAGACCATGATTCTCTTATGATTATCCATTGTACCATAACGACTGCCCATTGGAGAGTATCCACCACATTTCTATAGTTTCTACATCCATTCCCCCAAATAACTCCATATTCAAAGAAATTAAAAACTTCAACCCTGAAAATCAGAAATAGATTAACCATTGTTTCATTACCCTCATCATCACCATCGATGTGGAATCCATCAACAAACCATAAATGAGAAATAGAAAACTAGATTCTCAAATGCCACTACATAGAGCAAGAATAAAATAGGAACTTTCAAAATAACACAAATCACATTCATTAATAGATTAGATGATGAATCAATAAAAATATTAGACAATCTAAGAAAAGTATTCACAAGAGAATAACAAATTAGGTTTTACATAGATCCCTGATAGTGGCCACACCACACATCCTAACAAATTATAGAAACCACCACACACGATTTGACCAGTAGTGGTGCCAAGTAACATAATGTCATTGATGAGATATGAGTAAATGAGGGTTCTGACCACCACTATTGTCAATGAAGGAAAAAACTGAGAAGAAGACCATAAAACATGAACCATCTCTGGTAGTTCAAGGAAACCTATCATGTGATTAAACACATAACCTAATGCATCTTTGTTACCATAACACCTGCTCCGACATTGAGAAATTCCAAGGAACCTAATGTTGGAGAAACATTAAGGACAATGATTGCTTCCACATCACCCAACAATTGTCAAGAAGGATGAAAAATGTAAGAGAGGGAACCCACGGTATTGAGAACCAGAGAAGATAGGAATAAATCACATGGAAAAAAATCACAGAGAATAAGAGGAATATAAGAAAGAAGTAGATGAAAAATGGAAAGGTGAAACACCGAAAAATCCGTCGACGAGGTGGAGATCCATCACAAATGATGAGGGCCTCATAAAATCTAGCGGAAGAATGTGAGCTAAGATATGAGAGGAGATCCTGATGAATATGGTTCTAAAAAGGATTAAGATCATGTAGGCCCTATAATTGAGATTTCGATTTATTTTCAATAGCATAAAAATTTTATTTCAATTAAATTTTGATTTAATGTATTATGATATATGTTTTCATGTGATACAATTGTTTTTCAAATTAATCAAATTAAATTCAATGCCTTTTTTTAAAATTCTTACATTTGGATTATTTATTATTTTCTATATTTTATATGTCTAATTTTTATGTCTTCAGATAAATTACAATTTCTAATGATCATTTTTATAGTCATTTAATTGTAAATTGATAGTAAATTTTTAAAGATAATAATATATTGGTAAATTCATGTGTGTTGAAAAGTCATATAATATGAAATTTTATATGAAAAGTTTTATATATACTTATTATTAATAAAGATATATGATCTTTACATATTTTATTTCCCACCATAAAAATTATATTTACACAGATTCATTTTTCATTTATATAGTATAATTTTAAGTTTACACAGAATGCAATAAATATTTACACATCATATTTTTCGACTATGTTGATATATATTAACATTACTCATAATGAAATTATATATCATTATGATAATTTAAAATATACAAATGTATATAGAATATAATAAACATTTCAAATCATATAGAAATTAAGGATTTCATTTACAAATATTATATAATTTAGAATACACTTTGAAAATATAAATAAAACAAAGAAAATCCATTGTAATTATGAGTGGATTTTCATTATTTATTTTCCAATTATTTTAATATTCTTATATATTATATGTTTATATATCTTTTTTTATTTATTTAATTTTAAAATATACATGTATTATAATAAATGTATTCAAATTTTTTTTGAATTTTCTTTGATGGATAATGGTAAGGATATTAAAAATTGTAGGTTTATATTTTTTTTTAATGTTAATATTATTATCTAACCACCTGAGATTATGATTATCTATCCAAAATACCCCAACTTATTAGGAATATTTTGAAGTGAATAAATTGTGAATTTACCATTTATATATGGTCATCTAACTTTTAAAAAGGTTTAACATGTTTCATTTGTGAGTAGATTCATGGTACATGATATATGAATAAGAATTATGAGGTTTTTAACCTATAATATGAATTATGTTTCATTATTTAAATCACAATGGAACATAAACATTTGATATATTGTTGCTGAATTGATTGAAACTAAATCAATGTTATGCCTTATTCAAAAAATTAACATTTTATTCTGGTTTTCATTGATGTATCAATATATTATCTATCAATTCTAAATCATTAAATTATTCTTTTCCCAAAAAATTGATGTTTCCATTATAAATAAATCAAAACCAATAGATACTTTCTTATTTTTAAACTCCCCAAAAAATTGAAGTGGTTTTTCATTGTTCCTTCTTCCAGGAGGAGGTTGGGGTTTTTTAGGTTACACCTCCATCTAAGAAAAATGTTAAATTTTTAAAATAATTTCCATCCATTAAAAAATGAGGTTTTATTATACTGAATACATTTCTTATGGATGTGTATATAATAGTGAAATGAATAAGTTCAATCAAAAAATATAATCTACTATAAAATTCAAATGATTGTATATTTTTTCCACCATATTTTATTTTTGAACATTGCACACCATTTCACTATTAGAATATTAAATAACAAAATCTTGTTGTTTACATATATCAATTTCATTTCTTACATGATTAATTATTATATGGTTATTCCCCCCATTTATTGATAAATATTCATAATATCTAAGAAAAAAAAATTATAATAGATTATTCTTCTTGGATATAGGTTTTGTTTATCATGTTTTCATTGTTTAAACCAAAATATTCTATAATTAATAGTCCATGGATAATAATTAGTAATATGGAGTGAATGAATTAATATAATTGTTGGATTTCAAGAAATCATCAAATATTTTATAAAACAATGATGGGTATTATAATAATAGAATATTATAATAATTGAAGTAATTTCTTTCGGACCCTAAGAAGATCATGGAGAAAACATATAAGTTACATCCTTATATTATATAATATATTATATTTAATGTTATTTTAATGAATTTTCTGAATTTTATAATAATCAATATATTATATTATTGTTCGAGTAATAACATTATTTCTTATTTATCAACTTGTATGAATACTCAAGACTTATAGAGAATACAGCAAGTCCCTCATAATGAAACATAGATTCGTAAAATGGAAAAAATATGGGAATGATATGGGTTGAATATGTGTATTTTATGATAGATGAATATGAATCCATTGAACATATGTTCTGTAGAGTCACAAGTATTTTCTAGGGAATGAATTATCTTGGAAAAGTGTTGGATAAAACTATGATTGTTAAAACATTGTGGATTTCACTTCCGATGAAGTGAAATATGATGAATAAAAAAATTCAATAGTGTAATAACACTATAAAGTAAATATTAGAAAATTTCAATCAATTATTTATCATATTATGAGATTATATAGAAAGTAATTATTAAAAAATTAATGACAATGACAAAAGGTATATCACTAAATCAAAAATATATATTTCAACTATTTATTCTAATTTGGGAATGTAACAAAGACAAAAGTATTAAATAGAATACTTTATTGAAGGAATATTTTATTATATAAAATCATAGATTGATATTATGAAGGTACTCAATATATATCCACATAAGGATTAAAAAAAGATAATCAAGAATGTATATTAACGTAAATTTAATAACATACATGAATTAAAATTCTATGGGATTTTGAAAAACGGTAAAAAATAATTTTAATTATTTAAAATTGATAAATGATGGGAAATATGAGAAATAAAATTATAAATGAAATATAAATTATTTTGTTTAATGGATATTCTTTAATGTTTCTAACTAAATAAGTGATGATTCTAAGATAAAGGGGGAGAGAATCTACCAAATTATCATTAATGATAAAACTTTAAATGAGGAAAGAACTGATTTTGATTCCTGTTCTGGTTATAAAACTAATTTAAAAATTGATGTAAATGAACTTCTAAAATGAAATGATACATTTTAGAAGAAAATTATTAAAATTGGTAAATTATATAGAGTTCTTCATGAGAAAAAATATTGTATTTAATAAAAAAATTATTTCACTTAGGAAAATGAAAATATTAATCATACAATATCTAATTTAATTTATTTTGATTACAAAATTAAATTTAAAAATATAAATAGTGACTAATATAAATGATAATGATGGAATAAACTATTATCTTTCTAATTATAATGAAATTATAGAATATAAATACAATAAAATATTATGTTGAACCACACAAAATATAATGTAATATAAGATGATAAATCAATAAAATATGAACCTATGAAATAATGGTTCTTGTTCAACTGGGATTGTCTGTGATGTCTTGGAAGCTACTGAAAAATAGGATGTGAATCATAAAAATAAATTTAATTTTGAAATAAACCTAATCTATTTTTGTTAAAAGGGATGAAACATATAGTTATATAATGTTTATGATCAATTATAATGGGGATATAATAGTATTTTTATATAATTTTAAAATTTTCAAGAATTTGATAGCTTATTGTATTAATATATGTAAATGAAATTATTTTAATATTTCATTCTATATATTTAATTTTATAGGAAACTATGAAAATTAATGATCATTAAAAGTTAATAAATCATTATTTTATAACAATTTTTTTGTTATCAATATTTTTTCATTAATATTATCTATGAAAAACTATCTTAAATCAGTGTGGGTACCTCAGAGATATATCACATTTCATATTGGATAAAAACTATAATGCGTACAAAAATAAATTTCCTAATATTGGATTGGGAAATATGTCATATGAGAATAAAATATAAATGGTACAGTGAAAGTTGATGTCCATGACCAAAAAAATGTGTGGATTAAATTTTTCTATATTTTCATTGTCATGATATATGATTTATCAAATTCAATGATAACTCTAGTGGAATGTTAAATGGTGTCTAGGAAGTATGAATATTTAAATATGTTTTAATTTTTATGGAACAATTGAAAAATTTATTAAAAAACACATTTATTATATAATAAATTTATATGATAAAAAGATTATTAATTTTAGAGAAAATAAATTTTTTATTTTTAAAGTTAATTTCGTGTTATTTTAGGAAAATGGGAATAGAAAATTATACTCTATTTTTTTCAAAACTAACTAAGTGGAATTTTATATGTCTAAATTTTATTGAAATATTAAATTTTCAATAGCATGGAAGGTTTGAACATTTTCATTTTTGGAAATTGTTAAATTTATCCAAATATAGATAGTTTCAAGAACTTCCCTAGATTTACATCAATAGGTTTCCAATTTTTTGTTATTGTTTATAATGTACGAAAAAAGAGAACATTTATATATATTATTGATGCTAATAATGATATATGATTTGAACTATAATCGAATTATTTAGTTAGAACAATGAAAAATACAATATTTTGAGTTAAAAAATTATTTATTGTAATTATGTATTAAAAAATTAGGTTTAGTTGGACTTATTGATTATAAATATGAAAACATGAAAAGATCATTTATTTTTATGAAATACTTCAAAATAATTATTTACATTTATAATTTTCAGTTAAATTCAATAATGGAAGTGATTTAACTAATCTAAAATTTGAAACATTATGTGAATAGGATTTTTCAAATCATCATTTTCAACTTATAAAAAATAAGAAAATAGTTTTGCAAATATGGAGAAAAAAATAATCCAGGAAAAGGAAACAAAATTATCAAAAGCATTTAATCTATATAATTGTGTGGGATTATTTTATGAGGAACACCTGTTATTTTTTAATAGAGTTTTTATAAGAACCTTTGTTATGAAAATAACTTCTGAATGTATAAAATAAATCAAATCAAATATTTAACTTTTTAGAGTTTTTTTATGTGAGTTTTTTATTTTATATATGATAGATAACATTATTATGTATTATGTTATAAGTTTATGAATTTACATACTACAATAAAAAATAGAAAATATTTTATAGTATATAATACAATAACCATTATAGTATAAGAGTTTATTCATGTAATATTCAATAAAATTAATGAAAAAACATGTTTTCAGTTTAGGTTATCTTATAGAATATATTAAGGATTTACACCTTATTTATGATACACCTAAAAATGATAATTCACATATTTAGGGTTGGTATATCTATTCCCAAAAGAGCAAAGAAATCAGAAACATAATATTGGTCATTGTTTAGACAATAGAGTTTGAAAATATGAATCTGGAATTAGGAATTGAAAATCATTTTTTAACATTATTTCTCATTGTTATTTTGGTGTTGATTTTGTGGCTATTTTTATTTTTCAATCTTTGATAAATTAAATATAGATAGTTTCTATTCTTTAATAACATAATCAACTTGAAATAAATAATGATTTAAATCTAGTTTAATTTCATAATGTGAAATGGAGTTCAAGAACTATTTGTAATTTTCAATGTAAACATAATTAATCATAAAATACTGTTATAAATTAAGAGATACTATATATTCTATGAAATTAAAAATGACAATAAATTGACATTGAAGAATCATTTAATCCAATATAAAAAATAGAAGGTATTCATTTTATAATATATTTTTATTAGGTTAATTTTTATCACTACTTCAAATTTATTTTACTTGTGAATTTTTAAATTTCTTAATTTCATAATAGGTTAATATTTATAAATACTTGTATTTGAAAATGATAAATTTAAAATCTATATATTTATAATATTAAAACATTTATACATTCTTATGAACTATTTCAGAACATGGTATGATAGAATTTATTTATTTTTATGAGAATTTCTTTTATTTAAAAAACATTTAATCATATTTTTGTTAATAAGAAACATTAAAATGATATTTTTTTATTAACATATATATTACTTATATTATTTTTGGGTTTTCACAAAGATTTTTATGTGATAATTTTTTGAAGATTAATACTTGAATATGACATGACATTCAATAGTGAATAAATGCTTTTCCACAGTCATTAAATTTAAAAATGATGTGAATGTATCATTCTAAATCAATCTAAATAACCAGGTGACATAGTTTAGTGTATTAATAATGATTCATAAAAAACAATGATAACCAAAATGATTACTAATAAAAATTCTATTTATGTAATTATAGAATATATGTAGATAATAATTTTATTTCGTTAATGATAGGAAGTATACATAATTTCATTTCATCTAGAACAACTATGGAGTTTTAATTTTTTATGTCCTTGGATGATTTCAATATAATCCTCTGGATATTCATTTAAGGGATATTAAATTAAAAAATATATATTTTAAATTATTTTTTTATAATTTTTTTTATCTAAAAAGAATTATTTTTACTTATTTCCTTTTATTAATTCTAATTTTGAAGGCTCTAGTATTTATAGAAAAATCACATTTTTTGTGTGTAACCCAATTGAAAGAATCTTATTTTCATGGAACTATAAAAATAAATTATCAGTTATTTATTGATAGTTGAGGATGACTATATAGTTTTTTCTAGTAGATGTACATAATGTATTTGGATAAATTAAATATTTTTTGATTTTATCTTTCATTTTTATAAAAAAACCATATATTATGATAATAAATATTATATATAATTATAAAATAATATTTTTCAACCTTCAATAAAAAAATATAGAGATGATAGATTATATTTTCATAGGTATTAGGTTAATAAAATTTATTTTATTTTTTATTTTTTTTCAAAATAAAACCAACATGCTGAAACTTTTATAACATATTTTATTAACATGGAATTATAGAGATTCAAACTAAATTGATATATGTTTTATCTTTTACTAATATTTTAATATAAAAATTATTTTTTATAAATATTATATTATTTATAATAAATTTAATTAGGTGATTTATGATAATCTAATTTTAGAAAATATGACTGATACTATAATTATTAGGAGTTTTTTTATTGCAATTGATTAATTAATATATTAGGTTGTGTTTTATTACTCATTGATTTTAAAAATTATTAATAACTAATTATATAGGAACTCATTCTGCTGATTACATATCATTGGTATCTTTAATAATACTATTTAAAGTTTTATATGGAATAATATAATAGGGGCATAAATGTTTATAATTTTTATAATTTTCAATTCATAATTATTGCTCATAAATATTATTATTTTTTCCAATATAAATCCATTTTATATTTTTAATATCAATTTTCTTCATAAAATGGTAATTTAGTGTTGATAAAATTTTATGTTTTTGATATATTTTAATAAAACTAGAGAGTTTTAGTACTTTTTATGAAATTAATGTTAGTTTTTTAATTTCATAACTAGTGAGATATTATTAGTAATAGATTTTTATTAGTATATAGTAATTTTATTGTTAATGATTTATGTTTCCTTATCATTCTTAATATTAAAAACACTACACATTGTTTCGATTGTGTTTACAAGATCCTTACATATATAAATGGATATCTATAATTTCTCATAGATTCGTTTAATCACATTGTGTTTAATTTTAAAGTGTTTATGTAAATATAATAGTTATTATATTATTTCAAAAATGATTCATCATTCATTACATTTGGTTTTTTCTTTTTTATATATTTTTTCAAACTCATGAAAAATTGATTTCAATTCTATATGAATTTCATGTATAATGATTGAATTTCAATGTTTTAAATTCTATTTCAAAGCCTTATATTCATTTAAAAATTAATATGATTTTAATTTGTTAATGTGTTTGAACATTAAATTTGAATTATTTCAATGTATTATGATCAATTTCAAAGTAATATGATCATTTTTAATGTAATGTGATTTTATGTTCTCATGAGTATTTTAAATGTATTATAATCAATTAGACATTAATATTGTTTAAAACATGCTATGATATGTAATGTTTGAAAATGTGTTTTATGAATTCTTAGGATATGTAATGAAATTTTTTAATTAGATAAGTGATTTCACTATGTAAAATTTTGTATATAAATAATGAATATAACTTTACAAAAAATAATATTATGTTTACCTAGTATGTAAATTACCTATATTCAGTACATTGTTTATTTACCATGATATATATATATATTATCTCTATGAATAATGATATTATATACCTTTAAGTAATATGAAATCATATACCATTTTGTATAATCATAATACCTTATTATAGATTATGAAGTTTTATATTTACCTTTATATATGATATATTATTCATATTTATCATTATGTGAATATAAATGACATTTACATGGTTTTTTCCATTGTCGTTTTGAGAAACTTTTTATCTTCCATTTTTCAAAATTTATTCTATTTTAATTTATGGATTGATTATATAGTATTTTCATACAATTTTATTATGTTTTAAAATACATGTATATTATAACAATGTTGTTAAATGTTGTTTTGAATTCTTTTGTACATGAAGAAGAATTAGATATTTTACTTTTATTGTAAATCATATTTTTATAGTCATATTATTAATTTACTATAGAATAATTTTATTTTTCATCAAGAACCTTCCATTTGATGAATAATATAGGTGAGTCTATGTATATGGATTTTTGACAATTGAATGTGATTTTAGATATTTGATAAAATCTCCATAGAAATCATTATAGAGTAATTACATGGTACATGATATTTATATGAGAGTTTTGATGTGTGGAATTTAAAATAAGTCTATTGTTCCATTGATTTTATCCAAACCAAATTTCAAAATTTATTCCATTATCGCTAAAGTGTTCAAGGATAAAATAGTGTTATTTATTCATCAATCATTTTTTATACATTTATTTTTTCATCGATGTATCAATAAATTATTAGTTTACTCAAAATAATTTATTTATTATTTCCCCAATAAAGAGAAATTATGTATTGGTTATAACTATAAAAAAAGTTCGGTCCATTGGTTGTGAATACATGAATAAAAATAAGGTTTTTTGTTGTTGTTTTTTGATCTGTTTAGAGGTAGGTGTCTTTTGGATATACCCTCATGTGAGAAAAAGTTAGTAATTACAATTTTTTCCAATGAATTCATAGAAGAGGACGTATTCTAGTGATTATAATATTTCACTATGGGTAGAGAATTTTTAAGAACATATAAAGGTTTATATGATTTAAAATAAAATAAAAAACCAGTGTTCATATTTTTTTTATGCATCATTTTATTTCTGAACATTACAATACACTTTATTTTCAGTTCATGAAATAATAATCTCTTATTGTGTAATTATTTTTCAATTTTATATAAATTAATTATATTTTTAAATGGTATATTTACCCCTCCCAATAATATGGTTTCTTATTATCTGAGTGAAATATTTATTTATTAGACCTAGAAACATCATTTCTAGTGGCCTAATGAGTTTCACTCACAACCATCTCTAACGCATTGGGATTTGGGAGGATGCCATTATTGAATGTATGAATATAGTTAAGTACAATATATGTCATTGGTGAGCTATTGGATCATAGTTGGTGTTATGAGACATGATAGAAAATGACTCGTTGACTATGTTATATGTTCAAATACACCATAACATTAGACAATGTAGGAATAGTCCCCCATATGTGACTATGTAGTACCTACAGTTGAGACATGTTTATTACTATTTCAATTATCTGTTATTTATTTTTTATATTATAACTATATATAATAATTTTTATTACCAAATATGTTCATGTGAACAATTATTTTTTCAATATTTATTTATCTTCATGACCTTATTTTATTCCTTGTGACCCAATAAAATCATAGTCACATTTATTAAAAGGGAAAGTTCCTACAACATGATGGGTGAGCTAGAAAATAAATTTTATTGTTAGTATATGGTTAGAGAAAGGAAATGGCCCCCTATATTTTAGATTTATTTCATATCTATTTCGTTAGGATTATTTTTCTTTAGTTCAACACATCTAAATTACTAAATTTATAGTTTGCCTGCAAAATATTTAATATAATCACAACTTGTTATAGAATGTATTTGATTAATACTGGTGGGGTATTTGTAACTATAATACCAAAAAAAATTAATTTATTTGGAGGTTTTATATTTACATAAAATATTATTTATTTTTAATTTTCCATATATTCTATGATATTTGTAGGATATACATAGAATCTCACCACTGGTCAGCCATGTCTAGTGTATGGGGAGGCATATATAAGGCATTTAGTATCACTTTTGGCCATGATTTCTATTAACAATGTGGGGGATTTTAAAATATGGATCATATCCTGATTTTTTTATCATTCAATTTGGTAAATATTATATAAATATAGGGTTGGAGAGAACATGGAATGAAAATTATATTCATTCTTGTCTAGAACTATTAGAAGATACTATCGACATTTCTAGGGATATGGGAAGGATATCTTGGTTTTTTTGTTATATTTTTACAATATATCTTATTCCAACTATGTTTTTTTACTGTTAATTTATTAATTTTCACACATGGCCTGAGGTGAGAAGATTAGTGTGTTCCTAGATCATATTATCATATATTATTTTTATTAAATTAGGGATCTCTCTTTTGAGTGATCAATTTGTTTATGGTAAGTGGTTTTGTTAATTAATGTTTCTTCAACAACATATATAGTGGATTCAAATGTAACATAATAGATATATTTTACATAAATGGAAATGTTATGTTAGGATGCTTTTACATTTTTAGTAATTGATTAGGTAAACTTTATTATAATTTGATGTACGACACAAGATAGTTAGGTTGGGATAGAATCATTCCCTATAGATATAATTCTATTTTACTAAAAGGAGATAATGAGGTAGTGATATTTATTACTTTCTACTAGGCTTAACATTCTTTGATGGATCTATGGGATTCATTCTTTAGGATATCAACATTGATTCATTTATGGAAGGGATTGAAATTCTGGTGGGTTTATTCAGTATGTACGAACTCAATGAGTATTGGTACCCATAGAAAGGGTAGTTTGTATTGATATTATGACACCCAATATAGAAAAAAACATATAATGGGGTGATGACTTATGAATTTCAAATATATATTTAGTTATGTAATGGGATAATATTCTTATATAGAGACCTATGGGTGGTTTAGTTTTTGTAGTAGTGTGGAGGGATTAATGATTATGATTATAGCCTCTAAATCCTAGTGATTCAAGTAAAAGCTATATAAATGGACCTTTTATTTGTAATTACTTATATCGGTTCTGATATACTAGTGTATCACACTAGATATGTATTTTTCAATCATTTGGAGCCTTTGGGAAAGGGAATCAATGATAAATTCATATCTCATGAGATAGGTTCATGAAAGGTATGATAATTTTTTTAGATTATGTATATGAGGATTTCATTACATTATAATTGGAAATGAATATGTGAATTATTATTCATGTAAGGAATTTTTTAGACATTCATATGAGTTTTATAGAATTTTTTGTTTTGGTGTGTAAGCCTATGAATAATGGGATACAACCATGGATGAAATGAGTCAATATTTATGGAAGTGCGACACACGGGTGTAATCATACTTTATCATGGGTTCTAAATGATATTTGTGGTCCTAGCACATCATATTGGGGTTTTCTCTTGAGATTCTCTCTTTATTGATTAAATAGAGTGAGTTTTTTGTTGACACACATGGTATGCGAGCTTTGTAGCTTATGACTAACCTTTAGAAGGTTATCTAGAAGTATAAATAGGTATCATTAGACTAGAATTATATTTTGGGAATATTGAAGGAAATAATTTATACAATCTCAATAATGGAGATATTATATTGAATATTCTCAGGAAGATAGGGTTGAGGTCACGATGATGATCACCATTCATAGTGAATCATATTTTTTTATTTTCTAATATGTTTTTTATACTTATTTTCGGTGTAGTAAATTGATAGGTTAATATTTTTGTCTTAGATACTATTATTATTTATCTTCTAAATATAATTGAGCTACATCATGGAGTACTATTAGTGATTTGGGGAAATCATTCCTCTATAGTGATATTTGTATATTTTACTTGTAGGTAGTCCGCCACACCATAAATTTTGTTGGGATGATGGACCTTGTCATCATATCATGAATTTTTAGAGTAAGTATTCATATATTAATATTCATGATTTTAAGTACATGTAGAAATTTGTGCATTGATAGGACTAATGTGTGAGACAAGGACTTCATAGAGTGTTGGAAAAATTGTTTTGAACCATTAGAGTGTGGTTATGCCTGAGCATTCAACTCATATGAGATACAACCTTGAGACTTATTTAGGATATAGAATGTATAATAGTAATATGCTGAGGAATCAAGTGGTGTAACATGATTAGGGGAATATTGGTGGGTCCCTTGATTGTATTTGGTTGTGAAAAAATGAGGCTATGAGATACTATTGAGATAGTGGGTGGTCTTTAGTAGTTAGAATTCCAAAATCGTGTGAAAATTGGAAAATTCAAGGACCATGAATTATATATTTTTAGTTTTTATTTAATTATATAAATAAATTTTATGTTGTGGGAAATGGTGGTATGGTTCAATTTCGTATAGTAAGACCATGTATGATGGATCATGGGGTGTATCTATCTGGACATAATGAGGGGGGTGAAGGAATTAATATTTTATGAATATAATTTATTTGGAAAGATAATTTGTATAGTATAGTAATATTCGATATTGGATATTAGGGAGAACACCATAGTTGTTTTATAAATATGAAAATAAGTAATGTTATTTTTTGGTAAATTCCAAATGTTTCATTTTGGTGGACCCATCCTAAGGGTGTTTATTAATTTTCATCATTTCATAGATATAGGTGGTTGGGATGTGTTTAGTAATGGAGGGGAAATTTCAAATTGTGGGTTGATTATGATGTTTATTTAGAGTCATTATTTTGAATAATTTATGGTCTTAGGTTGTGTAATGACAGTAAAATATAGTAACCAACTATAAAATATTTTAAATTAGTCTAATATGGATTCTATTTCCATTTGGTGTTAGATATAAATGTATATAATACGATATATGAAAAATATTGAGTATATGTGTTAGGACTATTATAAGAACCCATATTTAAACATTACATAATCTTGAGTTATGTCAAGAATTGACATATTGGTATATTACAGGTTTATAGTTTTAGAGAATTAAGAAATTACTATTACAATTACATCTCAATAATTACAAAGAAGACACTTCTACCCCATCCAATTTTTATCACAATGATAAAACTCCATAAATAAAACAATAATTGTTTTCTTGATATAAATCCTCCGTAATTCTTCCTTTATATTACCCTTTCATATACACTGTGAAAAACATTTCACACACATAGGATTCACATAAAAATATTAGTAAGGGATATAAAATAAGTAATGAAAACATTAGTCCTTCAATACATAAAATCAACAAAATCATACTTTTCAATCATAAAACAAAATCTCTTTAACAAACCTCTTGAAATCCTGAGATTTATGAATAACTAGTTGATATCATAAATCATAAGGTTATATTGTGTCCTCCATAACATATATAAATTGTAGCTTTCATTGCTACAATGGGTGTTATTTTTTGAATACCCATTAAAATATATTACCTAAATCTCTTATGAGAAACATTAATGTTTACCTCGGTTAGGTTACCTAATGCATTTGAGAGCTTTCTCAGAATCAAATGACCATGGGTTATCACAGAACCACCAATAGTTTCTTTATCATGTATCCAACAATCAAATTTCTAAGTACCATTACATAATCATAAAACATAAAAGATGGAAATTATCAACATTTCACTCATCGATCACAATAAATCAATTCAATATATTGAAATATTCCATCCATTTACAAAAATATATAATGAAGATATTTTTGGATAAATGAGTCCAATACCACTTTGAAACTCTTATATGAATTAAAATTTGAAAAACTGTAATGTACATATAAATAAATCCTTAAAAACATTTTTATTCCATTTTCATTAATGAAAAGTATTTAGAATAATAAATCATTAAAACATTTAAAACATTGTTTTTGTTGAATATTTCCTTACCACATGACAAAATACATGAATAAAGAAATTACATAATATCATTAAAAAAGCATATAATATCATGATAATATAGAGATTCATAATATAATATGTCAAAGAGAAGTATGTACACTATAAAATGTTAATTGGGGTATAAAAACAAATAAATCTCAGTGAAATGTGAATTGATACAAAATCAATTACATTGATCGTAACCTTAGATTATGGATAAATCGAATGACATAATTTGGTATTAAAAATAGAAAAAAAAAATATAAGGGGGTTTTATGAGTAAAAAAATCAGAGGTCTTTCAAACATATTCATGGAAAAAAACCAATAAGATGTAAATTTAACTCAATTAATGAAGATTGGTCTAATATTTCCTTTACAATGTCAGTATAAAATATGTAAGAATTTATCAATGGTGTGATTATGTGTTGAAACCGTATATCCACACAAAGGGAACTGGAAAATAAAACATAACTAATTAAATATGTATTCTACACATAATATTTAAATTATATAATCAATGATGTATATGTAAAATTCAAAGAGTGGAAATTTAGTTTATAAATCCCCTCACAAAAATTCAGAAGCCTAATAGCATCATTTAAAAATTAAATAAAATGACTTGATGAGATGAAAAATGGTATCTCATAACATGGACATAAAATTTATAGAAATAAGGATATATAAGAATATATCCGAACACAATAAAATTATAATTAAAAGACATATCATAAAATAAGACTTTTACTAAAAGAGGAGTTTGAATGGTTCACTTGCATTGAGTCTGAATCATCATATATGTTTCTTATTCATCCTAAATAATGAACATACTATAATTTATACATTCTTCAGAACATTAATAAATTTCATTATTATTTTATATCACTTATTACCAAAATAAAAACATTACATAATTATTTAAGTTAATATCGATCATTTTGTCAATATTTGGAACTTGAGTAAAAAATGAACATGTTATAATTACAAATTGTACATGTGGTAAAAATTAAATTATCTTAAAAATGATATTTATGATTTTACTGTCATATAAATCGAGTATATATAAGAATTTATAATAGTACATAATATTTGGATATAAGAAATGAAAAGAACTATTCCTGAAGACGGTAAGCCTTACGTACGCATTAACACAACATTAATTTCTTTTCCATAATTAATGGAATGAAAACTAAATGTTAAATAGTTATTTCATAATTAAAATATAATATCTTATTTAATATATGTTACATATGTTCATTAACCCATCCTTTATGTGTTCCATATATGGAATGAACGAGTCATATAACATTGAGGTGGAAGTAGTCCACATTTCCTTAGATTAAATTAGCATATTTATAAATTATAGAAAGCATAAAGGTATGTTGTAACTAAAAATAAAGAATAATAGATAAAATATAAATATAATATTTAGAATATTTAATTATATTGAAATATTAATGGCCACTATGAGTGGTGGAAGGGAAAAATGAACCATCAACCTTTTGTGAGGTATTAGTTCACCATACATAAAAACAATATGATCGTATCCATTAGATGGAGGTGTGTGTAAGTGTAGTTCAAATACATCTCATAAAAACATCCTAGTATAATTTGGATACTATTTTATTTATTTAATAAAATAATAAAAAAATAATATATAGTAACGTTGTAAAATAATGGAAAGGATCTTTTGAGGAAAAGCTACCCCTTAAAACATGTAACTCCCTTTCATTTGAGCCAAAATGATTTCGTGAATTGCCTTCACCCTCGGGTAGGATTCTAAGAGAAAAATTGGGATTTTTTTGAATATTTTGTGAGAGTTTGGGTGAGATAAGGGTCTTGAGAGTTTTGAGTAATGGTTAGAGGTTATGCCCTTTTATAAGAGGGAGGGGGGAACTTTAGGAAGGTATTGAAATACTATTATATTATAAAATTATTTTCGGTTTCAAATGGCCATAAAGTAATTTAAATAAAAGATAAGATGATATTGAATCGAAATCCTCTCAACCAATCAGTTTTATACAGGTTTGGGTAACATATTTTACCTTATCATTAAGCTTAAACCGTTAGTTAACTAATTTAATTGTTACCATGTTTTCTTGTATATTCATACTATATGGTTAATATAGTTACGATAAAATAAAAATAGAACCTAAATTTCTTAATTAATGAAATTTTAAACATTATATATGATATTTGGATGATTCATAGATTTTTAAAAATGTTATATAATTTAATAAAATAGAGTTTGTTTTAAAAACAGATTTATGTCTATTTTTATACTATTAATATCATGAATTTTTAAAAATAAAAACAACTTGATTCTTTAGAAAACACAACCTTAATTAAAATATAACAAGTTATAAAAATCCCTATTATTCATGGATTTCATAAATAGTCTTAAAAATAAATTTAAATTAATATTTTTATTCTCATTTATTTAAATAATTCATTAATAAGGTATTGAATACGTCATGATTTCATGATAAATAAATTTATTTATTTGGTATCTAAATATAATAAATTGAATAACATGATGATGGATTTTTTTAATTTTTTTTATTACTATTTTTAGTCTAATGTATCACCTATATAACCCCATATAAAAATATTTTTACTAAAAGATACAAGATTATCTTACATTTTTCATTAATTTATAAATTAATTCTTATAAAATTTCATTTTCACATCAATGTTGATCCACGGGGTCAACATATCGACCTAATGATTCCAATGCTTGGATATATCTCATCCAATTGGATTAGGACACGTGTTAAGATAGTTTAATATTATTATAATATTATTTTTTATCCTTTCATACAAAATTTACCCTCTATCCATGGAAAATGAAATAATTACTGAAGTTACCATTCATAATATCTATTAAGGTATATATTTACACAATTTGGACCTCCTAATTCAAAATATGGAATTCATTTTTCCATATTCAAAACACTTAACTGGAAGAAATTAATTTATAAATAATTTCTATTATCAATACCCAAAAGCTGGGTTTTGGAAAATAATAACTATAAAAATATTGACATGTGTTTATGTCCAATTTAAAAGTCAAAATACATCCATTGGCCATTATTGGTTTAAATGATAAAAAAATTATCCAATTATACATTAAAACCAATTAATAAAATAATCTAACCATCTAAATAAATTAGATGAAAAGATAGTTTGGAATTTAAATGAAATATTTTTTCACTACTCATAAAAAAATAACATTATAATAAAAATACCAAAAATTCATCCAAAATAGAACATAATATCATGTTCCTAAAGAAGAATTTATTTTTTCAAATAGAACATATAAATTATACAAAAACTATATTTAAAAGGGTTCTCCTTTAAAAGGTGGTAAAACACCATTTTAAAAATAGTACAGTATTTCATTTATAAAATGGGATTTATTCTTATTTTAAGCCTCTAATATTTATTGGATTAATATTAAAAAAATTAACAAACATGTGTAATCATAATTTGGTTAGTTCTGTTCATTTTATCCAATACAATAGCTAGGTATTAACTACCATTTAAAATAATAATATTATTAATGTATTATTTTTCGTTATATCCCAACATTGTGTGGAATATAATATTTCAATGAAATCTATAGTTGCGTATAGTGTATGTTATCAGAAAATGTGCTCTCTTTAACAAAAAATTAATATCTTATTCATAAATATTAATTGGTATGAAATGTATTATTCTATAATTACATGGGTCGTTAAATCCTTCTCCCATTTGAAAATTGAATCCTCGCAATTTTAAAATTGTGCATGGAAAATTCATTGAAAAAATAAAATCAGAAAAATATTCAATTAAAATATCACTATTAAAGATAGAAAGATAGGTAAAAATGTTACCCGATATAACACTTACTATGGTTCCATGTAAGAAAACCTCGATATGGAAGAGAAACTATCCTTCATGTTGTGATGGGGAGTGATAGAAATCATGACCAGTAGAAAGTAAACCACCAGAAATCACAAACATCTGATAGGTTTAATAGTATTTGATTCCCCAATAAAAAAACACAATGGAAAACATTTTTGTATTAATTTCTTTTTCATAATGATGAGAAATTAATTTATGATGCTGACTAAGAATAGAATGAAATATACTTACATGTCTTATTGAATTTCATCATTTACTAAATTTACCCCACAAATTTATATTTTCTCCAAATGGTGAGTATTCACGATGACTTGGTCACATAAAATGTGCTACAATCGAATTCTATAGAATCACATAATCCAAAAAATATGAACTATATATTTCCTCTCTTCAGGCATTAAAATAACCAAAATGGATAGTACACGATTAGATAATCCCAAAAAGGGGAAATCTATTATAAATTGAAATACTACTCTTAATATCCATAATTCAACAAATAATACCCAAAGTAAAACAAAGACCGTTCAATAAACAATTTTCAATTAAATATTTTAAAATAATCAAAACTAAGAATGAAATCTAAAACACATAATATTTTGATCACATAGTCTTCACAATTAATCCTTAAGATTTATCTCCAAATAACATTTAATATTATTAATGTCTCACACTAAAAAGTTACTAACCTAATCATATATTCTCCAAGATAGGTTAATCATTTTCTATAAATAACCTCAATCTCTATATGTCCACAATAAAATAATACATTCTTCCAAAATAAAATTCCACCATCACACCTCAAACAAAATCCATTAGTGTTCTATTTTTATTTTGGCATATATTATTCCCCAAAGACTGAACGTCTTCCAAAATAAAATTTATAACATAGTAACAAAATAATTATCCAATAATAAGGATATTAATTTGATAAAACAAGAGTTTTAATATAAACATATTCTTGATCCAAAAAATAACTTAAATAAAAAGAAAAAGTTATACTGACCAAGGACTTCATGTAGGCTAGTGGATTGTAATAAATCTATGTCACAATTTAGTTGTGGGTTCGATACCCACAGCTTTGTTTGACGTGACAGGATGTTACAATGTCTGTGTATTGTCATATTTCAAAAACCGTATTATTATAATAATATTAAAAAATGATAGAGAATCCTTAAAAATGTCCATAACATGTTTTAACCTAAACGGACATTTCATACCACACATTTTTCATCCAAAAAATAAATATCCCCTAATTTCCTAAAAAACAAAAAAAAACAAGTACCGTTATGGTTATCCATTATTTCCACAAAAAAAGTTAATTCTTCCTTGAATAACATTTTCACATATATATTTTCTTGGATAAACATAATAGAAAAAGTCTTCCAATGTAATCAAATCATTAATAAATTTAAAATATCATCATCTATAGATCTAAGAAAACTCTTCAATTCCTAAAATGTTGAAATCTTAATCAACCATTATCCATGTTTTTTCATTAAATTATTTTATACCTGTTTCCTAAAAAAATCATGATCATATCCTATGATTCAATAATGTAACAACATAAGCTAAGAAATAATCCAGACCATTGATAGGTCCTTGTTAGTTTTGAAATCATCAATTGGAGTTTCATTAGGTTTTTTCAACATATATATCTACGGTCCTGAAAATACCATTCCCAAACCATGTTCTTAGGAATTATATTTTTATAATTACCATGCACACCACATTCACAACATTCAATTGATCCCTAATAAAGGACTTATTTCCCATTCCTGTATTTAACTGAAAGCTTCCTTTTTTCCATGGAAGTTTATTTCTTTATGACTTTAATTACAAAATATAAAATATCTGATCATCAAATTAATTCATATTCTTAGTTGTTTATTTCCATTTCCTTGAAAAATATGATATTTAATATACTAACAATTTTTATTATTACATGAACTTCTATAGGGTTTTTTTCTCGAATATACAATGACTTAGAAAAATCATCAAGGTTTATGTGGTCAATCATGACTCCAAATAGTTTTTCGAGAATAACAACATGAGTTCTCATTGTTTCTCCCATTCCATTCAGTTTCTTATTCATAAAACTACCAAAGTTTCCATCACATTCATGATTATGTTGGTTCCATTTAGATCCATCCATTTACCCCAAATCCAAAAACTCTTGTGTGAGTATATCAATAAAATAATCATATAAAATCATATAATTAGGGTAAACACTAAGATATACTTATTCCTATTATATTAAACTAATTAGATTTATCTAAAATAGTTATGACCATTTCAAATATGATAAATTTTGTGGTTATATAAAACATGTCACATGTGCTTAAATATCACTCTATCCTCTAGAGTTATCTAAGCTAACCCTTAATACCTATAATAATTCCATAGCCTTATACATTACAAAATCTTGATTTAAGTCAAGAATTTACATTGGGGATCTTTTCAGTTTTAATGTTATATAGAATTAGGCTATGGCTATTACAATTACATCTCAAAAATTACAAATTATACACTTATACTCCATCTTTTTTTTTCAAAAAATTGAATCGTCTTAAATGAAACATGAATTATTTTTTAGATATAAATATTCTTAAATTCTTCCTTTCCCGTAACCATCAATATAACATGTTAGAAAACATTTTAAATGCATGGGACGAGCATAAAAATCTTAATAAGGGATATAAAATAAGGAAAGAAAACATTAGTCCATCAATACATACAAATAAATAAAACCATAATTTTTGATCGTAAAACATAATCTCATTAACATACCTCATGAAATCATTAGATTTATGAATAAAACATAGAAATAAAAAATCATAAAGGTAACATGTGGCATTAATAAAATACTTATATTATATCTTTTTAGTCTAATGTATCACTTATATAACCCCATATAAAAATATTTTTACTAAATGATAAAAGATTATCTTACATTTTTCATTAATTCATAAATTAATTATTATAAAATGTCATTTTCACATCACTATGGCGCCATGGGGTCCCAATATGGACCCAAGGGTTCCCATTTTTGGATATATCTCATCTAATTGGATTAGGAGATGTGTTAAGGTAGTTTAATATTTTTATAATATTATTTTTAACCCTTTTTTACTAAATTTACCCTCTATCCAAGGAAAATAAAATAATTACTGACGTTACCATTCATATTTTCTAATAAGGTACATATTTACACAATTTGTACCTCCTAATTAAAAATTTGGAAGTCATTTTTCGATATTCAAAACACATAACTGTTATAAATTAATTTATAATTAATGTCTGTTATCAATACCCAAAAGTCGGGTTTTGGAAAATAATAAATATCAAATTATTGACATGTGTTTATGTCCAATTTAAAAGTCAAAATACATCCAATGACCATAATTGGATTAAATGATAAAAAAGTAATCCAATTATACATTAAAACCAATTAATAAAATAATCTTACCATCTAAATAAATTAGATGAAAAGATAGTTTCGAATTTAAATGCAATATTTTTTCACTACTCGTTAAAAAAGAACATTATAAGGAAAATACCAAAAATTCATCCAAAATAGAACTTAATATCCTATTCCAAAATAAGAATTTATTTTTTTCAAATAGATCATATAAATGTGACAAAAACTATATTTAAAAGGTTTCTCCTTTAAAAGGTTGTAAAACACCATTTTAAACATATTAAAGTATTTCATACATAAAATGGGATTTATTCTTATTTTAAGCCTCTATTATTTATTGGATTAATATAAAAACTTTTCACAAACATGTGTAATTATAATTTAGTTAGTTCTGTTTATTCTATCAAAAAAAATATCTAGGCATTAACAACAATTTATAATAAAAAATTTATTATTGTATTATTTTTTGGTATATCCCAACATTGTGAGGAACATAATATTTCAATGAAATCTATAGTTGCGTGTAGTGTATGTTATCAAAAAATGTTCTCTCTTTAACAAAAAAATAATATCTTATTCATAAATATTAATAGGTATGAAATGTATTATTCTATAAATACGTGGGTCGTTACATCCGTCCCCCATTTGAAAATTGCATCCTCGCAATTTTAAAATTGTGCATAAAAAAATCATTGAAAATCCAACATCAGAAAAATATTCAATTAAAATATCAATTTTAAAGATAGAAAGATAGGTAAAAATGTTACATGATATAACAGTTACTATTTTTCCATGTTTGCAAACATCGATATAGAAGTGAAATTATCCAAGATGTTCTGATGGGGACTGATAGAAAACATGACTAGTAGAAAGTAAACCACCAGAATCACCAACATCTGATAGGTTTAATATTATTTGATTCCCCAATAAAAACTGAATAGAAAACATTTTTGTATTAAATTATTTTTCAAAATGATGAAAAATTAATTTATGATCCTGACTAAGAATAGAAGGAAATATAGTTACATGCTGTGTAGACTTTCATTCATTACTAAATTTATTCCAAAAATTCATATTTTCACCAAATGATGAGTATTCATGATGACAAGGTCACATACAATGTGCTATAATCGAATTCTATAGAATCACATAATCCAAAAAATATGAACTATATATTTCCACTCTTCAGGCATTAAAAAACCCAAAATGGATAGTATAAGATTAGATAATCCCCAAAAAGGGAAACCCTTTATAAAATGAAATACTACCCTTAATATCGATAATTCAATAAAAAATACCCAAATTTATACAAAGACCGATCAATACACAATTTTCATTAAAATATTTTAAAATAATAAAAAATAAGAATGAAATCAAAAACTCATAATATTTTGATCACATAGTATTCACAACTAAACCTTATCATTTATCTCTAAATAACATTTAATATTCTTAATGTCTCATACTAAAAAGTTAATAACCTAATCACATATTCTCCAAGAAAGGATGATCATTTCCATAAATAAACTCAATCTTTATATGTCCATAATAAGATAATACATTTTTTCTAAAATAAAATTCCGCCATTACACCCCAAATGAAATCCAATAGTATTATATTTTCCTTTGGCATATATTGTTCCCCAAAGAGAGAATGTCTTCCAAAATAGAATTTATAACATAGTAACCAAATAATTATCCAATAATAAGGATATAAATTTGATAACACAAGAGTTTTAATATAAACTTATTCTTGATTCATAAAATCATTTAAATAAACAAAAGTTATACTGACCAGGGACTTCATGTAGGTTAGTGGATTGTAATAAATGTATGTCACAATTTGGTTGTGGGTTCGATTCCCGCAGCTTTTTCTGACATGACAGGATGTTACACAGTCTGCGTGTCGTACTATTTCAATAACCGTATAATTATAATAATATTAAAAAATGATAGAGAATCTTTAAAAATTTCTATAACATGTTGTATCCTCAAAGTATATTTCATACCACACATTTTTCATCCAAAAAATTAATACCCTCTATTTTCCTAAAAAACCAAAAAAACAAGTACCCTTATGGTTATCCATTATTTCCATACAGGAAAAGATAATTCTTACTTGAATAATATTTTCACATATTAGTCTTCTTGGACAAACATACTAGAAAAAGTCTTCCAATGTAATCAAATCATTAATACATTTAAAATATCATCATCCAGAGAACCAAGAAAACTCATCAATTACTAAAATGATGAAATCTTAATCAAATATTATCCATTTTTTTCATTAAATTATTTTATACCTGTTTCCTACAAAAAAAATCCTGAATCATATCCTATGATTCAATAATGTAACAACATAATCTAGGAAATAATCCTGACCATTGATAGGTCCTTTTTAGTTTCTTAATCATCAATTATAATTTAATTAGGTTTTGATCAATATATATGTCTATGTTCCTGTTAATCCCATTCCCGAAACATCTTTGTAGTAATTCTATTTTTATAATTACAATGTACGCCACATTTAAAACATTCAATTGATCCCTAATAATGGAATTCTTTTCCCATTGCTGGAGTTAACTGAAAGCTTCCTTTTTCTATGGAAGGTTATTACTTTATGACTTTAATTACAACATCTAAAACAACTTCTCATCCCACTCACTCATATTCGTAGGTGTTTATATCCATTTCCTTGACAAATATTATTTTTAATATACTAACATTTATGATTATTACATGAACATCTAAAGGGTTTTTTTTCTCGAATATATGAAGACTTAGAAAAATCATCAAGGTTTATGTGGTAAATCATGACTCTAAATAATTTGTTAACAATAACCACATGATTACTCATTGTAGCATCCATTTCATTTGGTGTCTTATTGATAAAACCACCACAGTTTCCTTCACATTCATTGTTAAGTTGGTGCCTTTTTGATCCATCCATTTAATCCAAATCCAAAAACTCCAGTGTTAGTATATTAGTAAAACCATCATATAAAATCTTATGATTAATGTAGACACTAAGATATACTCATTCCTGTCATATTAAAAAAAATTATCTAAAATAATTATGACTCTTTGAAATATGATAAATGTTGTCGTTATATAAAACATGTCACATGTGCTTAAATATCAGTCTAACCGCTAGAGGTATCTAAGGTGACCACTGATAACTATAATAAAGCCCTAGCCTTATATATTACATAATCATGATTTATGTCAAAAATTTATATTGGGGACCTTTTCAATTTTAATGTTTTATAGAATTAGGCTTTGACTATTACAATTACATTTCAAAAATTACAAAGTATACACTTATACTGCATTTAATTTTTTTCCAAAAAAATAAATCTTATTAAATAAAACTTGAATAATTTTCTAGATATAAATATTCTTAAATTCTTCCATTCCCTTAACCTTCTATATATCATGTGAAAAAAAATTTCAAATACATGGGATGCGCATAAAAATCTTAATAAGGGATATAAAATAATGGATGAAAACATTAGTCCATGAATTCATAGAATTAAATAAAACCATAATTTTCATTCATAAAACATAATCTCATTAACATACCTCATGAAATCATTAGATTTTTTAATAAAACATAGAAACAAAAAATCATAAAGGTAACATGTGGTATCCATAAAATACTTATATTATATCATTAAGAGGTACATAGGGAGTTACATTTAGAATACCTATAATAGAATATTCCCTAAATCTCTTAGGAGAAACATTAATGTTTACCTTAGTCATGTTACCCAATGCATTGGATTGTAATCTAGAGCTCACCCACCCTAGGATTATCATGGAACAACCCTTACTTTGTTTATTTCGTAACCACCCATCAAATTTCCATGTACCATTACATTATTATAACACATAAAAAGTAAAAATTACCAAAATTTCACTCATCAATCACAATAAATCAATTCAATATATTAATATATTCCATCCATTGATGAAAGCCTTTAATGACGAGATTTTTGAATCAAATTATCCCATAACACATTGAAAAATTTAAAAGAATTAATATTTTAAAAACATTAATGTCCATATAATTGAATCCTAAAAACATTTTGAAAACAAGGACATTAATGAGATATATGTAGAAGAATAAATATATAAAGATTTACAACAATGTTTTAGTTAAAATTTCCTTACCACTTGAGAAAATATTTGAATAAAAATAATTACATAATAACATAAAACGAATTTTATAACATCATGAGAATAAGTATATTCATGAAATAATGAGTCAAAGGGCAGTATATCCACCATATTAAGTGAATTTGTGTATAACAACATATAATTCTCAATGAAATGTAAATTGAGACAAAATCCATTATAAATATCGTATCCTTAGATTAAGGATAAATTGATGACCTACTTAAGTGTGAAAATAGAAATACACCAAATATAAGTGGATATTAAGAGTAAATCAATTTAGGGTCATTTAGAAAAATTATGAGAAAAAGAAAACCAATGACATGGATATTTAACTCAATAAAAGGAGATTGATCTATGATTTCTCTTATGAAGTTCATATAAATGACATGAGAATATATCAATGCATGTGATTATGTGTACAAAAAGTATTTCAACAATATGGTAAGTGGAAATAATAAAATAAATAAATATGGATCCCACACATAATATTTGTATTCTATAATCAACTATGTATGCGTCAAATCCAAAGAGTATAAATTTAGTTTATAAATTCCCTTATAAAAATTCTGCAGCTAATGGCGTCACATGAAATTTAATAAAAAAAATTAGATGAGAGAAAAGAGGGTATCTCATCACATGGACATAAAATCTAATTTATTAAGGATATATAAAATCATATCCCAATATATGATATTGGAAATTAAAATACGTAACCTAAAATAAGTAATTGAATAAAATTGGAGGGTGAAATGTTCCCTTACCTTGAGTCTGACTCATCACGTATGTTTCTTATTCTTCCTGAATAATAAAATTAAGTTGATTTCTACTCTATTTAGAACAATTTTCATGTTTATTGTTCCTTTTATATCACTTATTTCCATGTAATAAACATTACATAATTATTTAAGTTAATATCATTTGTTTTTTTCGATATTTGGTACATTAGTAAAAAATGAGCATGTTATAATTACAAATTTTCTATATGGTCAAAAGTATATTTTCTCCAAAATGATATTCATTACATAAATATCATATGTATAAATTATATATATGTGTGTCTTTATAATTTTACATAACCTTTGTATATAATAAATGAAATGCACCGTTCATTGAGACGGTAAGCCGTACAAACGCATAAACACTACTTTCATTTATTTTTCATATTTAATGGATTGAAAACTAAATAACACATATTTATATTATAATTCCAGCATAATATGATATTTTACATATGTTTCATATATTCATTAACTCCATCCTTTTAACATTCTGTGTATTGAATGATCGAGTCATATCACTTTGAGGGGGCGGCAGTCTGCACTTCTTTATATGAAATTATCACATTTTCAAATTATGGAAATCATAAAGGTATGATGTAAACTAAAAATAAAAAAACAGGGAAAATATAAATATAATATGTCTAATATATATGTATAGAGCCATTATAATTTCCGCCATGAGAGGTGATAGGGAATATCAAAGAACCATCATTTTGTGAGGCATTAGTTCGTCGTTCAAATAAAAAATATGTTCGTATTCATTAGATGGAGGTGTCTATAAGAGTATTTATAATACTTATCATAAAAAATACTTGTATATTTTTTATTCTAATTTTTTTATTTAATAAAATAATAATAATAGAATATATGGTGATGAAGTAAAATAATGAAATGGAACTTTAGAGAAGACATTACCTCTTCAAACCTAAATCCCCTTTGATTTGAGTCAAACAGCTTTTTTTAATTTCCTTATGCCTAAGGTAGTATTATAGGATAGATATAAGAGTGTTGGTAGCTTATTTTGAAATATTATGGACAAGAAATGGGGCTTCAGAGGTTTTAATAAAGGTTAGAGGTGATTCCCTTTTATATGAGGGGGCACCTTTGTAAGGTATTAAAATGTTATTTTATTATAAAATTATTTTCTGTTTAAAATGGACACAGTGTAATTTATTTAAAAAATAAGAAGCTATTGGATCGAAAACCTCCCAACCAAAAGGTTTTACATAGGTCTAGGTGACAAATTTAACCATATCTTTTAGCCTTAACACTTAGTTAACTATTTTAACTCTTATTATATCTTCTTGTATATATTACAATATGGTTAATATAGTTACTATAATATTCCAATATAACCTAAAGTGTTTCACTGATTACATTTTCAATATTATCTAATCCATTTTTTTAAATCTTAGATTTTTGTGTCTATTTTATCATTTAATAAAGTAGTATTTGTTTTCAAAACTCATTAATGTCTATTTTTATACAATTCTTATATGTATTTTTAAAAATCCCAATAAAGATGATTATTTTGAAATGACTTATTTAATTACTATATAACAAGTCATAATAATCCCTAAAATTTTTTGATAGCAAAAAAAGTTTCAAAATAAATATATTTTAATATTTGAAATCGTTTTTTAAATCGTTCATAAATAAGGTAATCACTTCATCATTATTGTGTCCTAAATAAATTTATTCACTAGATATCTAAAAATTATAAATTAAATACCATGTTGAAGAAATATTTTTATATTTCTAATGAATATATATATATATTACTGATCACTTATATACCCCCATATAATTTGTTTTTACTAAAAGATATATGTTTATGTTCCATTTTTTTACTTTAAAATCATTCTTATAAAAGGTCATTTTCACATCCACGTGGCTCCATGGGATCCCAATACCGACCCAAGGATGCCCATGGTCTAATATATATCATAAAATAGGATTAGGACACGTGAAATGGTAGTTTATTATTATTATAATATTATTTTTTTACCCTTATTTACTAATTTTACCCTTTAAATTTGGTAAATAAAATAATTACATAAGTAACTATTCATAGTTTCCTAAAATAATAGGTCCCTATTTAAACAATTAGGACCTCATTATTCTAAATATGGAATTCATTTTCAAAATTAAAAACACATAATTGGAAGAAATTAATTTTTAATTATTTCCCATTGTCAATACAAAAAAGTGGGGTTTTAAGAAGTTATAAATATCAAATGATTGGCTTGTGTTTATGTCCAATATAAAATTAAAATTACTTCAATTGAACATTATTGTATTAAATGATAAAATCCTGATCCAATTATAATTTAAACCTAATTAAAAGGAAAAACTAACTATATAAATAAACTAAATGAGAAGACATTTTTTATTTAAAATACAGTATTTTGTACCATTCATTAAAAACAAACTTTATCAGAAAAATTCCATACATTCATCCAAAGTAAATTTTGATTTCCTGCATTTAAGGAAAAAATATTTTTTTCAAATTGACCATATAAATGTTAGGAAAAAGAAATATTTAAAATGTGTTCAACTTCAAAAGGTAGTAAAACCACCTTTTCAAAATATTAAACAATTTCATGCTTAAAATCAGATTCATTCGTATTTTAAGCCACTACAATTTATTGAATAAATATAAAAACATTTATCATACATGTGTAATCATAATTTAGTTAGTTCTATTCATTCCTGCCAAAAAAATGTCTAGGTTTTAACTATAATTTAAAATAATAATAATACTATTATAGTATTTTTCGGTATAACTAGACATTTTATGAAACGTTAGATTTCAAAAAAACGTTTTTTTTAAGTTGAGTAAGTTATTTGAAAAAGTGTTCTCTCTATCATAGAATTAATATCTTATTCATAGATAGTATTAGATATGAAAATATATAATTAAATAATGAACTTGGTCGTTACATGTTTAGTATTATTTAGGAGACTATGGTTACAAATAAGATGGGTTATAAGTTCATGGATATATAGTTCAGTGGGTGATGGACTGGATTAGTCTAGATATGTCAACTAATGGTGTGTGACTTTAATGATTTTGTAATTCATGAATTTCATAGAGACTGGGTTAACATCATGGAGTTTATGGAATTGATTGATTTCATGATGCACTAGTTGTCATAGTTTTAATGGAAGTTAGTGAGTTTGTGTATCAACTAGTTTATTACATGAATAATCATGATAAATGTCTTATATGAAAATAATCATGCATAATTTGTGGTATTTATAATATAGTAAATGATCTATAGCCTGAAATATCTGGTTTTTTTGGAAGATTCAATATATCAACGATGACAGGGATATGTTCAAACTAGTTTGTGTTTTGAACAAGGTATGTACATATAAAATTTGTGATAAATTAATATCATTAGAGTTTTATATTGATAATGTTTTAGTATGAGTAATATTTTGGTGGTGTGATTATAAATCAATTATCCATTGTGTGTTAGTGGTTCCGTAGAATAGGTTTGATGATGCATGACTATGGACTATTGAATTTTTTTTGAATATTTATTAAGTATTTTAACATTTATATATTTCTAAAATTTATATAATGAGTTTTTGGAAAATCATTTGTTGGAGGAAATGTCCCAGAGTAGAATTTGATGTGTTTCCAAAGTAAACTAAGCATGGAGGTTACAACACCATGCCACTTCAACCTTAATACAGGACACATGAGTTCTGTTGGATGAGAAAATAATCATTGGACAACCCCTTTTTTAATTAGTGATGGTATAGTGGATACTAGATGTTATTTGGAAATATGGTGTAAGACCACCATATTTTTATTGTCCTAGTCACTGTGTTTATCCCAATAACCAAGTCACTAAAACATAGATGAAATTACCTCAGAATTATAGTAGTTTAATCAGATGTTTATTATTTCTTTTGAACATTGTTGGGATGCCTATGTTTTTTAAGGATGAAAATATATATTTTCCATGCCATTTAAATAGGAACTCACATTGGGATCACATATTATAGGATTTATATCAAGATTGTTTGTTGTATTTCCAACCCTCTCTTTATCTACATCACTCCAACTTCACCATTATTATTATCAATTAGTTTTATGGGATTATTGACGTTTATTTTCTATCTATTTCCATTTATTGTCTTTGTGATTTTTTCTTTACTATCCAATGGAATAAGTTTCGTATTTGAGATGAAATTTTATGAGATCATGGTAAAATTGTTCCTCCATAGTGGGGTTATCATATTCGAATATAAAATGTGGCAAAAACGATATTCAAATATTGTTACGTATTTTTAAACATTTGGTGAGTATTAATATATATATATTTTTTAATTTTCATAAAAGTAAGAATGTTTTTGGTGATGAATTGATATTAGGTGTTATATCTTTGGTCCATAGTGTTATTTATGGATTCTCAGAATTGATATGCACCTAGATGAATGGGTAATTGGTATTTCTATTCCAACAGGTGGGTTTTACCAAGAATATTTCCACTTTAATTATCATGGGATGGTAGAAATAATTAATTATAATTTCTCAATAAATAATTATTTATGTCTTTTAGGCATTTAGGGACTTCTATCGATAGATGAAAACTTTTTGACTGTAGTCAGACATTGGAAATGAAAATTGAGTTTTATTTAAAGGGGTAAATCTATATTAATGTAGGATATCCCAAATAATTTCCAATGTTATATTCATGATCCCATAGCATGTGATATGTGGATCACTGCATGTGGGCGATTTACCAAAAAAAAAATATAATTTTTCTCAATTCATCCATATGTGTTGTGTAAGTATATCTCAGGATGTAATGTACTCTATTTTCAATATTCCATGATTCCGGAACACCAATGGTCATAGGTTTGGACCAATATGTCTGTAAATTATACACGAGATAGATTGGGGAGATTTCCGTAAGTTATGTTATAATGAATAATATTTTTATTGTGTTTCTTTATAATCCTAGTACATATGAGTGGTGTGTAATTGATAGAGTCTAGCTGATCCATTTACAAAAATTATTTCCTTCACTCCTTGAGAGGGATTTTGTGATATTAGGTCTATGATAGTCATTTAATTTGAGGTATCTTGATTTCATGGATACAAAAAGGCCATATAGAGGAAGCTAAGCAATTGGATATTACGGGGTTTATAATCATAATAGATGTATCTAAGGTAGACCACAAGGTAGAGGATGTATAATAAGTCCATATAGCATCCTCTGAGTGTGAATGTGAATGATGTGGGACCTACATGTGGTTTGATCGAAAAACATAGTGTTTCCCATTTATAATTTTTATCTTATATAACTAAAATATGGGGATATTTCTTATCCAACTTCTATATTTTATTAAAAATGTATGTTATGCTTTGTATGGAGATATTGGATTAGGTTGGTCATGTGAATACTGACCAAGAATAGACAAAAATAATGTTTTTGGTTATACCATCCCAATGGTTCCATGCCAATAAATCATTGAAAACCCATTTAAGAATAAAATTATGTGTCTATGATTATATTTTAGGATGTTATTAGTACATGAAATTATTAGAATATAGTATGATGAAAGAAATTTATTGGCCATTTGACATAATTTTCTTGATGATTGGTTGGTCTGTTTCTGAAAAAGAAGGTATTCTGCCAATGGTTTTATTTAATTATCTTACCAAAAAATAAAATCACATTGTAAATTTTTCTAAATATGGAAATCAGAAGAATATTTTTGGATAGTGGTTTCCTTAAAATTTACAATCAAACTATCCTTTTATATATAAGGATTTAAGATGATGTTTTTCTACTAAAAGTTATTACATTAAATATTCTTTTATTCCAATTATATGGAATGTTTGATAAAAATAATCTAGTAATTCTCATCTTCTCTCAAAGTTCCCAATTTTATAGTTAATTAACTCATTATATAAGAATTATTTAGAAGAATCTGAAAATTTCTTAATTAAAAATGGGGTTAAATTTATATGTATATAAAATTATTATATTCTAATTGCCTATAAAAGAAATTAGATGATTTTGTTGATTCGTGTTTCATGAAGGATAGATGTTGAGATAGTATTAAGTGTATTTATTTTTTCAAATAACTTATTTTTGAATCATATATAATTATGAGTAATATAATCAAGTGTAAAAATTCCAACATATATACAAAATATGTATATTTTACATGTGAAAATATAACAATAAATTTCTTCGATGTTATAAAGTAGAGTTAATGAAGATTTTTCATTAGAGTAAATCATTTTGAAGAAACTGTCATTGTAAAAATGCATTCACACCTACTAATTTTCTTTTTATGAATAACTATTTAACTTCCTATAATATATTATATTGTTGAGTTTATAATTTTTTTGTATTTATGATGTTTTTATTCCTTCAATAGAATGGTAGATAGTAGAAGTGTTTTCCATTATAAAAGGGAAAATTTTGAGGAATGGGGAAATTGAAAAATTATACATAATTAATCCATTAGAAAATATCTTCAGAATAAGTCCATCATCGAAACTCATATATAATTATTTATTGATAGACATGTATGAATTTGTGTGGATGATGTTGGTAAAGGATATTCAAGAAATCATTTACAGTAATAATTATAAAATAAAAAATGTAATATAAATAAAACTATAAAAAATTATAGATTTAAGAAATTTATTGAGGAACATTTCATATAGAATATTTCCATAAGGTTCCAATGGTGATTTTGATGGATCATCAGATGTAATGTGACCTGGTAGAGTTAATATACACAGTATTAAAGGAAAACTATTGTCTTGTGTTTTTTTATGCAGTAAATTTCATGATGGATGTTTCATAATTATATCAAAAATAATTATACTAAACTAATCTAAAATTATCCAAATCCCATGGTAAGATGATCTATGCATCTCATTTAGTTTTATGGAAGGGTGGGAATGCTTAATTTTTGGAAAAGTACTGAGTGAGATATTTTAAATTAAAAATTTTATTAAGTGGGAATTTAAAATGACAATCCTATCTTTTCTCAGATTTAGGAATATATAGATAAGTTATATGTACATAATGTGCAGTTACTGTTAATATGTGAAAAAATTTAATCACTATAGTGAATTTTATAAACATCCCAATACGAAAGAATTACTTGAAATGATTTTTGATATACTAAATTTGATAAGGAATGATTCCAACCAAGGAATAAATTTGTCGAAGAAGAAAAAGGAGAATCAAATGTTTCTTTTGATGTGAAGTATTATAATCAAAATTTATGGATGAATTTTTCTTCAATGGACATAATTTTATAATTATTTCAATTGAATTAAAAAAATAAAGGAATTTATCACAATAAAAACACTGTGAATAAGAAAATTGGATAGAGAAATAGATAAATAGTGGATGGAAAATGATTTAAAAAATATTTAAAAATAAATTTATTTCCTTCTTATGCGTATAAAAGTGGAGGATAAATAAGAGTTTTGAAAAAATAGAAAATGTGATGTTTTTATAAGGATCATTGTAAAAACACAAAGATCTAGATGGTTTAGGTTTCTAAAGATTCTATGAAAATATTTGTTACCTGTATTTTTCTAAGTAGAACATGCACTATTATATTGATCATAGTGAAATTCATGGGTAAGGATATTCCATTCTTGTTGAAACCATATAAAAGGATTCTATTGTAGTGTATTCTATGGAATTGGGTTGTTTCCAAAAAAAAGATGAGGAATTTACACACTTGTTGTGGAGTGACCCTTGAAATTTTTTTGTTACTATGTTTCTATTTATGAAAATGTTTTTTATAAAATTTATATCACATTAACATGATGCGAAGGTTGATTAACAAACAATAAATCATTAAAGAAAAATATATAACTGATTTACCCCTCCCCCTCTCACTGATCGCATCGATCCTAAATGGGCCGATCATTTGGTATCAGGATAAATCTTACCATTATTGACTCTTTCATGAAGCTTGATTATATGTAAATTTAAAATGTATGTTTGAAATTATATGAACAATTAGGGTATTACTATTAATATGGAGAAAAATCTAATATTTGGAATGTGTGAATGTCACCATAACTTATGTCCCATGGTTATGATGTTATTTATGTTTTTATAGATGTATTTACTCCTCATGTTATTAATTTTACCCTGACAGTTGTTGAGATGATTTTTTAAAAAATTGATGTGCGATCTATGTAGTATATTGTTTGCATGCAATGTAATAGTCATGTTCTTTGAGATAAATTTGTTGGAATGACTAAAGGTAGGTGGGAGAAGTTCAAGAACATCTATGAAAGAAATATGACTATAATGAATAAAAGTTAGATATATAGAGTTTGAAGTATGAAGATATAAAAATGGCTGAGTACAATTATTTTGGTGATTTCATTACAAGAGATAATGAAATTTTAAAACCCTTAATTCATTGTGATAAGTGAAAAAGCTTCAATCACAATTAAAAAATATATATTATTAATTCTCAATGATATGTTTGATGTAAATGTTTTATCTTTTGTTTATTGAGATCCCAATTCTATTTCATTGGATAACATATGTTACACTCTATTCATATTCAAAATTATAAGAGATAATGTTATGACGAGTAAATTGAAGGATAATTGATATATTTCCTTTAAGGAGAATAATTATTTAAAATACTTGAATTTACTTTTAGTTGAATAAGTTATTGAATATGAGAGTGAAGATAATATTACTAAATTTTTTAATAAATTTATATACTTTTTTTGAAATATTTTAAAAGTTTCACCAGAATTTAAAATTAGAATTTACCACTATAATTAGTTGGCTATATTTCAATTTGGAACTTTTTATACAATTTATCATAAAAAATTAAAGATAATGTATGTGATTTAGGTGAATGAACGTTAAGAATATCAAATAAAAATAAAGTTGAGAAATAAAAATATTATTCCAAAGTAATGGAAATTTTTTTCTCTTAATGTAAAAAATTCAATTTTTTCACTTGATTACAAAGATAAAATGAGAAAATATTAAGACAAAAACATCACTACTAATTCAATGGAAAACAAGTATTGAAAAAAAATGATAAAAGTTTCAATAGTCATGACATAAGTATTTGTGAAGTAAGAGGGTCTCAGTGGTTCTTTTACTAAAACTATAGTTGAAAAAATGTTTTAAAAAAATGTGACTTGAAATTTAAACTAGAAGATGAAAATGGATAGCCTCTGTGTTAAAAATCAGTTATTATGATCTTGATTAAAAATACATTTATCTTAAATAGACAAATGATATGAAAAGGATATTGGTGAAGAGAAAGGTAAAAATATTGATCTTTAATAAAATTTGTAGATAAATAAGGAAAAAATATATCATACACAGAAAAAACATGTAAATATTGATCAGGGAATGTTTGATATCAAGAAAAAGTTTCAAAATATAGAGAATAATAAGATATGTGAAAACCAAAGAAAGATCAACAAATTATATCATTAATGGTTTATAATGAAATTTTTTATGCTGACAAGATTAATATTATTTAAAAAACTAGTATATATAACCAATACAAAAAGATTTGAAAAATATAATTATTATGAAGTGGAATGTAAGTATATTGTTTAATATCTGGTACACGACAATTGATTGCACGATGGATACAAAAGAAAATATTATTTTTATGGATTTTTTTTATTTTTGTGTATTTTAACATAAAATAAATATTTTGTGGTTCAATAAATGACATTACATAATTAACAAGAGAATCTAGATCCAAGGTTTTAGGGGGAGTTCACACACTATAATAAGTATGTCTTAGAATATAGGTTTGAAATAATTAAAATGATTCCATCCAATAGAAACTATATTTTGAAATACTTTCAAATCATATAAAAATTAAAAAAGTAATTTATAATGATGATTTCTACATATAAAAATTTTATAAAAAAATATAAATAGATGGATGTAAAGAAATAAAATGGAATAGAAAACAGTTCTTGCTGTTAAAACTACACAAAAAGTTACAACAAGAGAAGGAACCAAGATATTATTTATTAGTTTGTCTTCACAAGATATATGTTATTGGAATATTTTGATGAATGTGAAATATTTTGAAGAATGTAGAGTGAATTTTTAAATGATGAATCACTCAAAATCAAAGGTGTTGGATCTGTCATCATTGGGGGTGAAATTCTTAAATACAAAAGAACCATTTTTTTGGTAATTATGTTAGGTGTTCCACAACATCATTATGAAGTTAATAATCTATTTTTCAGAAAGTAAGAAATTTTTTTAAAAATAATATTTGAATATGGGTAAGTTGTTATAAAAGGCCAATGAAGTTAGGCAAACATTTTTTATGTTGATTATATAAAAATTTCATTCTATTTATGAATGATATAAAAAATCAACTATCAAATAAGAGGATGGAGAACATTTGATAGAATTATATTATGATGATATTAAATAAGAATGTGTATTTGATACTTTTTATATGAAAATAATAAGATGTTATTATTATTATATTTTCCACAAATGGAATATAAAACTCTCAGTTCATGATAACATTCTAATATGTTCAATTAATCCCGAGGAGCTGATTCATTCTTATATTTGGGGACCATTGTTTAAAAATTAAATATATTGAGAAAACTATGTTATTTATTTTATTGAGAATATTTTTTACATTACATGGGTTATGTTTTTAAAACATAAATCTATAGTTATTGATATGTATAAGAGATTTATGAAATGTGCATATTCTACAAAGAATAAATGAACTGGTAATGGCGGAGAATAATAAAATTATGATATCTATTATTATTTTGAAAACAAGGCATTCATCATGAGTTATTTTGACCTTAAAAAAAATAAAATTAAACACAAAATCTTATTTTATTTTAGATGGATGAACACTGTTGATTGAAAACAATATTGTTAATGTCATGGAATTTCCATATAATTTTATTAATTATATGGAATTATTTCAAGGCCATAAAATTTTACGGTGCGCCATTCATAGGCCTGGAGTGCCAAAAATGATCCATCGAAGTTCTGTAAAGATTTTATTTATGTTCGTAATCAGTTATCCAAAAAAAGTGGATTATCTTTTAAAAGTTTTCCAAGAATAGAAATTTGAGGGCACCTTTGCGTTCAAGATTGTGGGCATATCTTTTGTGCGACTTATGTTTAGTCGGTGTGGGCCTCTTATGAGAAAACCCAAAAATGGAATAATTGTAAATAAAATAATTAAATAAATTATTTTATTTTTAAAATGATTATAACTCAAAAATGGTAGCTCGGATAGAAAATCTGAGACCATCCCTTGAACTCATGAGGGAATTATTTCTTTAGCAAGATAGTAATATTGGCCAGTGCAAGTCACTAGTGAAAGATAGTTTTTGGATGTCAATAAAATAATTAACTGAGATTTTTTTTAAATTCATAACATTTAATATGTATCTCGAATTTGAAATCTCAGAGTACTATTAGGTACCTTGGGGTGTGTTTCACTTCAGAAAATCTGAACCTCGACCGGTGCAGGTCGAGGGTGACTGTTAATAATTTTCAAACATTTTTTTGGGTACATTTAGTAAACACGTGAGAGGTGTTTTCTAACATTTTAATTGGAGCTTGGATTAAAAATATGAGGGCATCGTTGATTTTGCAGTGCCATGATTCTATTAAGGGATGCATCACTTCAACTGCAGTGGGACTAAAGAAAATGTTATAAATTGAGACTTTTAAAAGAATAATAAATATAACATAGTTTATTTTTATTTTCATTCTTTTCCTCCAACGGACAAGCTGTAACTTGGGACTGATGGCGTGTGAATCCAATCAATGCATTGACCATTCATTCTATGTATCTGCACCGTTGTGGAATTTTTAAGGTTCTTAATTAATATGAATTAATTAGTTCAAAAAACGCTGCACACCCTCCCCCTCTTCTATTTATATGGGGCTTGGGGAGAGGTGTCGGCCCTTCATCACCATGAAACAAACTGATGACTTAGTACAGTGATGCCAAACCCTGGGAGGATGGATCTGGTACCAACAGGAGGTGATGAGTGACACCGAAACCCCGAACCGGAGATCGATGATCGGGTGACGTCATTGGAGGCTACATGTAGGGGAATGTGAACACTGACCCGCTTCAACAAACTCATGCACACCATCGTTCTTGAGGTAGGGGGTTTTTTATGTTTGAATTTATATTATCAATTCTTCGTAATCCAGTTTCATAATGACGATGTCCAAAATAGCAAGGCCATCATCCCGCACATATACCTGGCGTGTTCCCTCTTTCTTCTCTGTGCATTCTTCGTGTGTTCTTTAACGCCAAATATTTATTGATGCTAGAAACACAGAGTTTTGCTGAGTGCAATATATGGATGAAGATCCCTCATCACGAGAATAACGAATATGTGATGAGTTTATTTTTCAGGCATGGAATGATATCGTGATGGCTCGTGGAAGAAGGCGGTGGTCGGCACCTGGCCGACCATGGGGAAGGTGGGGTGGCGTGCATTCATGCCACTGGTCGAGCAGGAGGCCATTGCCTGTCAGCCGCGGTGGAGCAAGGCGTGGTGCCAGCATGCCGGTCGGCCATGCGACAGTGCTATGGTGCATGTCTTTGCCACTTTGGAGGCCTAACGGTGATCGAAACCAGGCCGACTAGGGAGGACAGCGGTGTCGTCACGCAGGTGGGAGGATGAGGACTGGCCAGTGAACTGGCCGGTAATGGGGCACCGAGCCGGACTCGCTCCAGTGGGTCCCACCCTCAAAAAAAAGAATGACCCATTGGCCATTCGTGTGACCTAGCCCCCCCAGGAGTTGGCTGGGACGAACCCCCCACATGGTTGGGCAAGCCGCATAACGGGCCACACCACCTGGTCGCGCTCGGCGGGTCATGCCTAGCCTGGGTTGGGTCGGCCGGACTGGGTCAGACCGTACCAAGGCCCTTCCGAACCCAATTTCGATTTTAGGTATCTAACATGAGAACCAGGAGTTCGTTCGAAGAACCATATATGGCACCAGAATCATTGGATCAATGCATTCCTTTTGGTATACTCTACGTGACTTTTTAATAATGTTGGAGTATGGCTGGGATGGATCGAACACTGAATCCCACCGGGCCCTCTAAGAGGAAACACTAATAACTTTATAGACCAGGCGTCTGATTGTTGTGTCGTCAATTGCGTTCGATCCCTTATGACATGACGGACCTCTGGGATACTTCTTAGATGGAATTTGGGACAGTTGAGGTATGACCCATGGAATGGGGAGCGATTCGCCCATGCTCCCTATATACGTGACCCTGTGACTGGCTGAGACAGGACGACTGTTGACCATTACGAATCAGAGTGACTCTACATGACCATTTGGGAGAGCGTTTGTGTGACGCGGTGGGCCCATGGTGGGGAGATCCTCTATGTGACACGGAATACCCGCGATACTCGACAGGAAGAGTACCTTAGTAGGCCACGAAGGGGAGCGCCTCTGTGTGACACGACAGACCTATTGTTGGGAGTTCCTTTGTGTGACGCGGAAGACCCATGTTACTTGACAAGAGGTGTACCTCAGCAGTCCAAGGTTAGTGGGAAGCACCTCTGTGTGACGCATAATTCCCATTATACTCGATAGAGGAGCAGTTCTCCCATAGATGAGGCATTCGATGCTGTGATTGGGGATGTTACTTGTCACTACACCTTGAATAAATCTTGGTTTGAGCTGTCTTTACTATGTGCTTGTGATTGAGGTCATGCTGTGGTGTACTCTACATGTGTGGTACTTTATCTTCGTGGTGTTACCCTATGGTTTCTTTTTGGGTAATTCTAGGAGACCTTCCATGTCTCGGGCCCCCTACTGAGTATCATTATACTCACCCCTACATGGGCTACAGCCGCACCTTGTTGCATCTTGTGTAGTCAACGAGCAGCTCGGCTGAGGATAGAGGGATCCAGGACCAAGCGGTTTGCGGATGAGACGTGCGAACATGTATTGCTTATATGATGATCTGTACCTACCTTTCAGGTAGGAACCTAGGAGGACGACTCAGTAGCTATTTCATCTTTTTTATGTTGTAATGTTAATTTTAGTTGAATATTTACTATTTAGTTGTACTCGTACTTTTAGTTGGGCTTGTATTCCGGCCCCTTTTACATTCAGCACTCCTTTTACTATAGAAGTTTACTTCACAGATGCTTCTTGTTGTGTTATTGAACCCTATGTTCCTATAGGTTTAAATGCAATACCTTACCATTATATATAATACTCCTTTTAGTGCTAGTTGCTAGCCCCTGGCATATGGACTGTGGGATTGGGGTAGTAATGGCACGGGCCCTAGGGGACGGGCCGTGAAAAAGTGGTATCATAGGAGTTCGGTTCTACCGAAGAAACTGGAATATGATATTTTCTATGTGAGCAATAGCGTTAGGTGTTTTGAGTGTTGTTTTCTATTGAGGGAGTCCAGTGTTTCTACAACGACCGACGTATTCATGCACTAGGACCCTGAAATACGATTTCTAACATAGTGTGAGAAAACACTAATTGCGAGTGTTTTTGAAATGTTTTTCTTTTGATTTATTTGGAGTTATCTCACCTGGTGTCATAATGACCACAGAGCACCAATTCATTATCAGGATGCTGCCAAAAAGATAGCCATCTATTATTCCTGAGAGAGCACACGATGACGGCCCACCATGCGATGAGTCTCTGGTGCAAGGCCCTCTTACTGTGTTGGCACCTTCGGGTGGCGTACCAGTAGCACTACCACCCATTGGAGGGCTACAGTTACCACTAGACACACTTGTAGATGGTGCACGCTAACTGAGTGTGTTGCATGAGTTCCAGTGGCCGAGGCCTCCATGGTTTCTAGGTGAGACTTGTTCCAGGAAGCTGAGGACAGGCTGGAGGTTGTGGCTAGAGTTTGTCGCCTAGCTGAGACTCCAATAGGGCAGATATGTATCTTAGCTATTAGTATTTTCTAGTGAGTGACCACGATGATGGTATGAATAGTGATGATGATTCGGTATGAGGACCATTGCCCGAGATAGTGTCTTATGGTAGCGTGTTAGCTATATCACTGCATGTTGGTCAGCAGTTACAACTTGTGGTACCGGTAGAGGAAACGTCAAGTCTTACTACCGTATGTGTGATTCATCATTAGATACCCCTCAGGATTCGAGGAATGACAGACTCAAACATGGCTAAGGACTGGCTTGAGGAGGTGGATGAGAGTTTCCTAGAGCTTCTACAGCTTTGGCATGATGACATTTCATCGAGGAGTGCCCACAATTCCTGGTACTCGATGAATATTATAGGATTAGTGCTTCAGGGCTCAGATCTCCAAAAGAGGTGTGTTTAGGGACATCCAAGACAACACTTTTACTAAATGTGTTCCTAGTCATGTTAGGGTTCTAGAGAGCTCCCTTTTGGTTGAATGTTCTTTGGCTGAGCAGATACTTCCAGTTAATTTTAGTAGTGGAAAAGCATGAAACGGGTGCCAGTCTCAGAGAGTTGGGCGTGTAAAATGTTTCAAGAAGAGGAAGTGTTAGGGACAGATGAATCTGTATGGCTACAGATGTGGAAGCAGATCTCAAAGAGTAGTATGAGGTGGTTTACATTTCAGCATGTTACATCCACCACCTCAATGTGGCCCCCACAAGTCTCAGGGAGCTATAGGACAGGGGAAGGGAGTACATGCATGCGGTCAAGGAGTGCGACCCAAGGGATCATGGAATGATACAATGTAAGTTCTTTGTATACTACTAGTTGTCTTATCAATATTCATAGGTACCAATCATTCCTTCCTTCCAAAAATCTAGTCCAAGACCTAGAGTTTCCGATTAAACCATTGACTTGAACCTCACGTCTGAAGATACCATTTGGAAGAGTGTCGATAATAACACTTATGCCGATGGTGCGATCTGTCCCTTGAGGTGGGAGTTTCGGTTGGAACCTCTTGGTGGCAGTGTCGAGGACTTACGACGTGAGTATGGCTATGTACTGGGCATCCACAGTTCATACTCAGATTGACTGTATTAGGCAATAATGTTGTTGTTTATCTAAAATGATTGAACGGGGTTTCCTTGATCGGTGAACAAATATACCATGGAAACACAAGTTAAACTCATGTATAGAAGGTTGTGGCCAATCACTCTTGATTTGACCATCATTATCCTCATGGAAGCCGGATTATTCAATTCCAAACAAGAGTTTCAGAGTATGGGGACATCTTTTCAAACTATATTTCCAGCTTTACGTCCTTAAAGGGAGAGGGAGGTCTACTTTTTCTAGGTACTACCAGAGATTTGTACCCGACATCCCCAGAGTAGCGGCACCCTTGTCATCTTTGATGAAAAATGTGGTGAGCCATTCATGTGGATAGAGAAGTGTTAGTAGATCTTTTAAGAGATGAGATAGAGACTGACAGGTAGAACTATGCTATCCATGATCTGGAATTAGCTGTAGTGGTCTTTGCACTGATGATGTGGTGGCACTACTTGATGGATGAACAGTTTACTGTTTACTCTGATCACAAGAATCGCAGGTGTATCTTCTCTCATAAATACCTAAACTTGAGACAGTGACGATGGATAGAGTTCATCCCAGACTATGAAATTGAGATATTCTATAAACCAGGGAAGGGGAATGTGGTACCAGATGCACTATGTTAGAGGTCTAGTCTATAACTACTGAGTGATGCGTCAAATCAGCTAGTCGCAATGCAGATATCCTTCACGGATAAATATGGACCATCTACCTCCAGTCTATGACCATGACTCCCCCAAATTTTCAGCAAAATTCAGGGGGGCACAACTTGAGACATTGACTGTGAGGCCCAACGTATTCATATATCCTCAGGATGGTCTCCTAAAGGATGTTCTAAAGGTGGGGAGCACACCATTCTATTCAAAAGACGCTCCATGATACCAATGATGTATCCGAAGGAGGTATTGATGGAGATCCATAAATCCCCTTTTATGGTATATCATGTAGTAGAGAAGATGTTCTAGGACCTATGGAATCAGTACTGATGACCCTGGATTAAATAGTGGAAAAATTGAATCATGATGCCTCACTTGTTATCAAATAAAAACAACTCAGAGTCGGTAGATGTATTATACTGAAAGGAGGAGAGAACCATGTCATTCTATGGGTCTCACCTTGATGTGGTTTGTAGATATTTTGTCGGGGCGACAAGTTATCTTTGAGTTTCGTATGACAATTCTAGATTCTCCGAAGATTTGGCGATGTGGCGTACCATCTATTTCTTTCCCCACAGATGCACTGGGTGAATAATGTTTTCAATGTGTCACAGCTGAGGAGATGCAGGCATGATCTGTCACACGTTATCAACCATGTAGATATGGACTTAGATGATGGGGAGACATTTATAGGGGTTCATATTTTGATTGAGGATTAATAGGATCAGGTCGTTTGTGGGTGGTCGATACCTCTAGTGCATGTTTTCTGGCATCACGGGAACCTTCACGAGATGAAATGAGAGTTGGAGGCTCAGTTTCGGGTTCAGTACCCCCCATTTGATTACATAGTCAATGTTGTGGCTATTGGGAATTAAAGACCTATGGTGGGAGAATTTAATGTCCTGGAATTTCTGTATAAATATTTTTTTACTATATGGAATGATTTCGAGACCATGAAATATGAAGGCACATGATTCCAAGGCCCATGTTCCCGGAATGATCCATGGATGTTTTGTTAAAATTTAATTAATTCACCTATGCAATTTTCCTGAAAAATTGGAATAACACTTAAACAGTTCCCATAATAGAAATCTGAGGGAAACGTTGCATTCAAGATGGCGAGTTTACCCTAGGCGCCCCTTACGTTTAGTTGGTGTGGGCCGCTTTTGAGAAAAGAGAAAAAATGGAATAACTGTAAATGAAATAATTAAATAAATTATTTAATTTAGAAAATTTATATAACTCACAAATGATAGCTCAAATTATAAATCTAAGACCACTTCTGAACTAGTGAGTAAATGCTTTCTTTTTCAAGATACTAACATTGGTCGGCACAAGTGACCAATGAATGTTAGTTTTTGGTCATAAAAAAATAACTAAGTGAGAATTAAATTTTTTGTAAAATCCATAACTTTTAAATGGTAACTCAGATTGGAAATCCAATAATAACATTGGGTTTGTTTATTCATGTTTCAATTTGGCAGATTCTAACATTGATTGGCGCCGGTCATGGGTGACTGTTAATAATTTTTCGAACATTTTTTCGGGTACATTCTGTAAACGTGTGGGTGGAATTTTCTAACTCTTAAACCAGTGCTCAGATTAAAAATAAGAGGGCACTATTGAATCTGTAGCACCAAGATTCTCTTAAGGGATGCTTCACTTCGAACGTAGAAGGTCTGGATAAAAAGTTAGATATTTTGACTTTTAAAAGGATAATATAAATAACATAGTGAATTTATATATTATTTCTTTTCCTCCAACGGAAAAAAGGCAACGTGGGACCGGGGACATCTCAAGCCAATAAATGGATTGACCTTTCATTATATGTAACTTCACCACTGTAGAATTATAAAGGTTTTTAATTAATGGGCACCCATTAATTCCATGAACGTTGCACACACTCCCCCTCTCCTATTTATATGGGGCTTGGGGAGGGGTTCTGGCACTACTTCGCCATGAAAAAAAGTGCTGAAAAGTGCAGTGATACCAAACCCTTGGAGGAAGGAGTCATTACAAATTGGATGTGATGAGTGACACTAAAACCCGAAACCGGAGATCAAAGATTGAGCAACATCGTTGGAGGCTACATGTGGGGGACGACGAACATCGACTCGCTTCCAAAAACTCGTGATAACCATCATTCTTGAGGTAGGGGTTTTATTTATGTTTTAATTTATTATATAAATTCTTCATAGTCTATTTTCATATTGACGATGGCAAAAATAACATGGCCATCATCCTGCACATATACCTTGCCTCTTCCATTTCTATTCTCTACATGTTCTTCATGCACTATTCAATGAAAAATATTTGTTGACACTAGAAACATGCAGTTTTGTTGAGTACGATATATGGATAGGAAGGTGGGTCCATACGCGTCCACGTCGTCGGTCGAGCAGGAGGTCACGCCCATCGTCCGTAGTGGAGTAAGGGGTGGCTGCTAGCACGCCGGTCGGTCATGTGGCGGTGCTGTGGAAAGGTTCTGCATCGCAGCGGAGGCCGATGGGCGGACGACCACACTGGACAACATCATTTTCGTGCCTCTAGGAGGAGGAGGATCGGCCTGTCGTGGCACACAGAGCAGGACCCGCTCTGGATGGGCCCGCCACCAAATAAACGAATTTCCCTATGGCAGTTATGGTGACCTGGGGGTTCCTGCCTCAGGGTGTCGGCTAGGGAGGACCTCGCACATGGCCGGGTGGGCTTCCCCTTTTCTAGCCAGGATGGTCGTGGGCCATGCCGGGTCGGTCCGGCTGGGTCGGACTGAACATAGGCCCATCTGAACCCAGTTTCACCTTTTTGGCCGTAGCGTGAGTACTGGGCATTCGTTTGAAAAACCGTCAAAGAAAATAGAATATTGGATCAAGAAGGTCCACTAAGAATACTTCACTTCATTTTTGGATAACGTTAGAGTACGGCCGGGTTGGATCAAACCCTGAATCCAACCGGGCACTCAGAGCGGAAATGTAAATAACTTACATTCTGAGAGTATGATTGGTGCACCATCTATTTCATTGGGTCCTTTATGACGTGAAATACCTTTAGGTTACATATTCATGTGACATTGGGGTCTTGAGATATGATAGATTTCTTGGGGAGTGGTTCTCCCAAGCCCGCTACGTACAGAACCCAATAACTAGCTAAGACATGATGACTGCTGACCATTAAGACTCGGTGTGACTCGACAGGCCCAACGGGGAGTGCCTCTATGTGACGCGGAAAACCTATGGTGGGGAGTGAATCTGTGTGACGCAGCAGACCCACGGTACTTGACAGGAGGAGTACCTCAATAGGAAATTAGGTGGAGAGCATCTTTGTGATGTGGCAGACCCATAGTGGGGAGCGCCTCTATGTGATGCAGCAGACCCACATTACTCGACTGGTCGAGTATCTCAATAGTCCAAGTTTAGTGGTAACCCCCTCTATGTGACGTGGCTGGCCCACTATACTCGACATAGGAGGAGTTCTCTTGCAGTTGAGGCGTTCGATGTTGTAATTTGGGAAGTTACTTGTTACTAACGCTATAATAAATCATGGTGTGATTTGTCATTACTTTGTGCATGGGATTCAGTTCATGATATTTGGTACTCGAGCTTTGTTTTACTTTACCTTCATGGTGGTACCCTGTGGTTTTTTATTTGTGGATTTCTAGGAGACCTTCGGGGTCCCGAGATCCCTAATGAGTGTCGTTATACTCAACCCTGCTTGGGAAAAGCCCGCACATTTTTCTGTATTGTGCAGTCGACGAGCAGATGGGCTATGGTTTAAGGGATCCAGGACTTGGCGGTTTGTAGAGGAGACGGCCGGACGTGGAGTGCTAAGGAGGCGATTTGTACCAACCCATCATGTAGGAACCTCAGAGGAAGAATAATTTTTTGTTTTCCCATTTTTATTTGTAATGTTCTTTTTAGTTGTATATGTACTTTTCAGTAGTATTTGTACTTTCAATTGGGCTTTTATTCTGGCCCCTTTTATTTTTATCTCTCCTTTTACTGCAGTAATTTACATCATAGTTGCTTCTTGTTGTGTTCTCAGACTGTGTGTTTGTATAGGTATAAAGGCAATACCTTCTCGTTTTAGATAATATTCCTTTCGGTACTAGTCGCCTACACTTGGCCTATGGATGGCGGGCTTGGGTTAGTCACGACACATGCCCCAAAGGACGAGTCGTGACAATAAATCTCATTATTTTTAGAGTTAGGCCACTAGTATTGATGTATATATTTCGGATCTATGTTTTTATCAACCAAATCATTATATGACTCTTATAGCATGTTTTATATTTGAACTCCAATTTTTAATCACCTCAGGGTTTCTGGTAGTCCTCGAATTATAAATTCCAGTGGTGGAAATATTTGGATGTTTGGTTGGAGAGGCCTTGATAGAATATTTCTTATCTATTCTCATAATGGGGGAAAATACCTATGTTGTAATAAGGAAATAATATAGATAAATCATTATTAACAAGTAAAATTTCCTGAAATATATGAAAAAAATAATCACAAACTTATTCATATATGGAGGATGAGGAAGCAGAATAGGTTGTTGTGGAGTAAGATGAAAACATTCATAAATATAGTGTCAATGTTGACACTTTACAAGATGATGAATCATAATCAACAATCTCTATTGATGATGTATAACATCATATATTTTTTTCTAGGATAAAAATATAGTTGGTTGTTTATGACATCATTAGAGATAAACAAAAATAGTTTAAAAATAGAAGAGCTTCAATGTCTACTTTACATTCTTCATTATCATCACAGTTTGACAAAATATTTGTTGAGGAATCATGGATTCATTTAGAGTGGATTGATTATAAAAATTAATAGTTTAAATAGATTTGGAAGGATGATTCTTGGGAACAGTTTCCAAAAGAATAAAAAAATTGATTTCTACAATGTGTGTGTTTTGAAAAATGTTAAATAAAGATGTTGAATGAATAAGAAAAAAGGAAGAAATCATTTTTTTTTGTTTAGTCAGACATTGATGTCATTGAATTTGTTGATAATTTTTATCCAGTTGTATGATTAGAACCTATCTAAATATATCATTCTATCACCATTCAACAAGGTGATAAAATTTTTTATATGCGTATCAATTCATATTTTCTCGATAGAGTGATTTATAATGATGTTTATATTTATTAAAGGGCATCTTAGTGATTTGGAATGATGTATGTTATGTGAGTATGATGAAGAAGGATTTTTATTGATTAAATAATTCTCTATGATGACTGTATTCCAAATTTTATACATTATCATGGAGTTTATATTTCCAAAAAGGAATATTTTATTGTAATCAATATAACGCCCTAACCCTAGTTACCCATAGTCGGTGCATTATTTCAATACATTGGCATGATTTCAAGTAATCAAGTCCCGACGGACCGATCAGTTTATCAATCTTGGAAAATATATTGCATATATGAACGTTACATTACAATAAAAAATGAAAAACAACAAAAAAATTATCCTTTGGAACAAATTCAAATCCCTTAACTTATCCCTACAGGTCAGTCGTAAATTAATTATTCATATCCAAGGATAAATACAACATAGAATGGGGGGATCTCAGATGCTCAGTTAGGATAACAATATAGAGGAAACATCCATAAATAATCACAAATAATTAAGGTATGTATAAGATTAAAACAAAAACTTTTTAAACATAAACTTCAGCATAATTTAGAAAAGATACAATAAAAAATTCCATTTACTTATTCAAATGGATATTCTACTAGTCGAATAATCAAATGAAATATCAATACCCACTTTTATAATAATGGAATTCTTAATTCCAGACATCATAACCACATTGTCAAGGCCTTGTGCCAAGACTATAAATAAGATTTTTTCTAGGCCTTGTGCCATGACACTAGTTTGTCTCATGAGACCTACCGATGCATCGAAAAGCTATAGCAGGCTCCACCCATCACATAATAAGTCTAATTCATTATTTATATGAAAAGGGTTAAAAAAACATTAACATTCATACAAAAATTTTCATACTAAATGTCAACACATTATCTATAAAAATGAATGATATAAAAATAACACATCTATAGTAAAACATGTCACAAAACATTCAAAAAAATATGGAATATTTTTATCATAATAAATCAACTTCAATCAAGTTTAAAATTCATTATTGGAATTTGAAAATGATGAAAACGAGTTGTAAAAATCATTTATAGAAATATCCCATTTTCCTGAAAACATTTAAGAGTCACACAATTTAGAAAGGAAGACATTTAACGAAATTTTTGAATCAAAGTGTCCCATACCAATTTGAAACATCTGAACGGAATTTTCCTTTTAAAACATTCATTTCCATTTACATAAATCCTTAAACCCATTTTGAAAACCCGAACATTAATGAGAATGGTTTAGAAGAAAAAATCATTAAAAAATTTAAAATGATGTTTTATTAAAAAACCACCTTAAATTTAATACCTTTGAAAAAACTTTTTTGAAACATGGACATGGGTAATAAATATGTCCCACTAGATACTTACATTAAAACAACCTCGGATAATAAAGTGATTCTAAATTTAACCCTTAACTTGTACGTCCTTTAGTCGAGGGTACATTTAACCTCCTGGATAAAGAACTTAGTATGTTATTAAATTATACCAGACGAAAATTAATATTTATGATATCATACATGATTCATTTATGACTTTATACTACCCATTTAATAATTATTTACATTTAAAATTAACATTTTAGTTGATAATCGCTTTCTTTATCTTACATGTTTTAACTTGTTACTCTTGATTGTATCACAAAGATCATGATTTAAAAACTTCCATAATATAAAAGCTTATTTATATATAATATATATTTAGAATACAAATATATACAATAGACATATATATGAAATGGAAATAACTATTTGTGGATACGGTAGGCCGTACGTATGCATAAACACTGGTTTCGTTTTCATATCGTATTGAACAGAACTAAGTGAATAAGATATATGTAAGTACATATATAAATATATCCAGTAGAATTATTATTTCATATATTATATAATTATTAAATATATATATATTTTTATAATCATCATTGAATGGTGAACGTGGATATGAATCTCATCGTGCCGTGGATATGGTAATCTGAACGTATGTACGAGCGACAATATCATTATATTGATGGAGAAATCATATGTAATTGGATGGTATGTCATATATACATAACCATAAACATGTTATATTAATTATTTACATCAGGAATACTCATTATTATATCCATCCAAATAATGAAATCATTGAATAATAAACTACACTACAACGTGGAGCCGATATTTCGTACGTACGCATGTATGGTGACTTTGTCATTTGTTGGATGGATAGATTAATGAATATTGTTGTACCATTTTTATAATAAAATCACATTATATATAAGATACATGAGTTATTATTTTATAATAGAAACAACAAAGAAAGAGGAATTGAAGAAGAAAATAACATGAAAGACGTGATGAAACATTTAGCTCTTCTTCGGGTTCTTCTTTTTGATTTGATCAAAAGGGATCCTTGGGATGGATTTCTGACCAATGTAACACCTAGAGGATGAATATAGGAATGTTGGGAGGATATTTGGGCATGTTCTGGCATATCCAAATGGCTTTGAATGGGTGAATCTGAGAGAAGTAGAAGTTCCCTTTTATAAGTGTAGTGTGGGTCACTTTTGGAAAAGTTTGAAATATTATTTTATAATAAAATCATTTACACTTTATAATGGCTAAAAAATAAATTATTTAACTGATAATATGGGTATGGGTCGAAAAATAATCATGAAATATGTTTTATGCAGGCTTATTCATCATATTAACCTTATCTTTTCGATTTAACTCTCAGTTAAATAGGTTGACATTTACCATGTCTCTTTGTATTTTCTTATTATATGGTCAATAAACATACTAAAAAATGACATTAGAACCCCAAGAGGTTAATTATTGTCATATATATTATTATATAATTCTTTTGGATAAACCTTATATTTTTAGGACAATTATATCAATTAATAATATAATATTTGTTTTAAAAAATCAATTATGTCAATTTTGACATAATTTTGTATTTGATTTTTTTGAAAGTCATAAAAAATTATTCACTTCTAATAACACTTTTTAAACCAACCCTAACATGTCAGATTAACCTATCAAATCAATCTAATTAATCAGAAGTCTAAATTACTATTTATTTGGATATCTATAATATCAATTATTTTAATATTTCATTAATAAGGTAATCACCACATTATCATTGTGTCAAAAATAAATTAAATTATATAATTGCAAAAAATTATAAATAAAATACCATTATGTAGGAAATATTTTTATCTTTCTATTTAATATATATTGTCGAAATTATGTTATGTATAACCCAATATTTACTATGGTTTAGTTTTTATACTTTGAATTTAATTCTTTTAACTCTTCTTTAAATAAAATAATAATAAATGTCATAATCTAATCCACGTGAACCAAATAGGATCATATTTCATTCATAAGGTGGATTTGGGTCTAATTATATTTTTCCAATAAAATTAGAACATGTGTTATGGTAATTATGATATCATTTTTACCCTTTATTACCCTAATTACTTTTAACAATGGTAAATAATAGTCCAATGTTACTATTCACAAAAAATTGTTGTCATCTTGTTTAAAAACTTTTTACTTACTGATATTAACCATGTCTTGTATTTTTTTAAATTTAACTCACAAAATTGGTAAAATTATGTTTTATACAAATTTACAAATGCTCCTAGCAGGTCGGTAAAAGATGATAAAAAGTTTGATAAAATTTTATATTTCTATATTTATTATAAAATTTATTCAATGAATAAAATTGAACTTATATAGGTATTATATATCCAGTTTTACTTAAAATAAATTAAAATAATGTAACTAATTATTTAAATAAAAATATGGTTTTAAATAATAACACAACGTTTTTCACTATTAATCAAAAATTGAATGTTTTCAGAAAGACACAAAAAATTTACCCTAATTTTTTTTGATAATCTAAATTCAAAACTGAAGTATATTTTAACAAATTAAATACATAGAAGTTATATTTAATAATTTAAAATTAATTCTTGCTTTCATAACCAAAAAAATGGGTTTTTAAAAAGTAAAAACTATCAAAGTTTGACACGTGTTTATATCAAATTTAAATGTAAAATTACAAAAAATGTTCTACATTGTTTTAAATGATAAAAATAGAATCTAATTATACTTAAAAAAGATTCAAATTCATAATCTATCACTATAAATTATTTCGATTAAAAAAGATGTTTTCAATTAAAACATTGTATTTTTCACTATTCATCAAATTATGAAAGTTATCAGAAAACTACCAAAAATTTAACTAGACTAAAGATTTAGGTTCCTTTTTCTAAATAAAATTTTAATTTAATTTAATTGATTATATAAATGGGTTAAGTATTTGTTTTAAAAAGGTTTCTCCATTTTAAGGCTGTAAAATTACATATTTTAAAAAATACTTCTTTTATCAAAAAAAATGAATATGTTCTTATATTATTTCTATGAAATAGATAATATGGATGTTTAAATTATATATAGTATTTAAGATTAAAAATGTAGTTAATAATATTCGTAACAGCTTTTTGAATGGTTAGTTTAGAATGTTGTGGTGCAATCAAACTCGGTGCTGTGTTTAGTGAAGGATATTGAATTACTTTAATGAGAAAAAGTAATGTGAAATATTGGGGTGTTACATTATCCAATCTTTTAATAAATTGCTTCCTCTCAATTTCAAATTTTTCTTCGAAAATAAATGTTAAAAATAGAAAATTATCTCTGTTGAAACCCCACATCAGAAATTGGGTTAATAAAATTGATTCATAATAAGAGGTAAAGGTAAATGAAAAAGTCCCCACCAAATCATGATCTCGATTAAAATAAAATTTGTTGCAATTTGAGACACATAATCGGAGGAAAAACATAAATATTTATAGGGAGTGATTGAGGTCATAAATCACAAACAAATGTAAAATGGAGGGCCTCAAAGACATCAATCTATGATGATGTAAAATATCATCAGTTAAAAAAACATATTTTATTAGGGGAACACATTTATGTTTTTAAGATCCCTTCTCTAAAGTTAACGAATTAATTTGTTCATATAATAAGATGAAATATATATATCTATACATGACAAGTAGAGTTTGTTCCTTCAACTAATTTTTACCTCAAACTCATATTTCACTCCAAAAGATAATATATCTGAAAAATATTATATTCATTATAATCGTATAGGTTTCCAAAAATAAAGAAATTTATAATTCATTTTTCAGAATTTTTAAAAAAACTACATTATACAAACCAGTGCATCACGTAGTCTAGTTGTAGGTGATGCTCCCTTGACTCTCCTCAATTGCGGGTTCAAGTCATGGGGCCAAGCCAGATGTGACAGATTGTCTCCCGACCTCTGGGGTATCCTTTTTTATAATAGTCCAAAAATAATCATAAGAAATTCATTAAACTTAAAAATATTATCCTATTTCATAATTAATCTATTCCAACCTTTAGAATTATCCAAATTAATTTTGTCCAATATCACAGTCCAAAATTTATAAGGAAGGTAAACACAATAAATATCCTTTTTACCACGTAATAACATGTGAATACCTTCATCATTTATTCTTTTAAAACACGGTTACACCCTAAATTATCATATAACTGTATTGATTACATTCATGGTCCCTTATTACTAATTTAATACTGTATATAATGCTTATATCAAAAAATGTTGTAAACTCCAAAAATGATGGAATAAACAGACCATTTACTAGTTCCAAGGTTACCAATAATATCAATTATAATTTATCCAAATCAGCAATCTCTTATTCCAAAATCAATACCTCAGTATAAGGACTATATTAATCTTTTTTCATTCCTTAAACCATGTTCTTTCATAAAAATATAACCTGATATTGAGTCAATTTTCTGGGTTCCACATAATCTCAATTCCATAATGAAATAGTACTGTAGTACAATCCTTGTATACTCTATAATTATTATAACATTTATATTAGTATACAATACACAAATGGCATAATAACATAATAACAACATAAGAACACTAATCATTCCTCCTCATCTTTGGTTGTATCATAACTTGATTATTATCCAAAAGCATCATTTGGGCTATACACTGATGATTTGGACATCGATTCGAGTAGTGACCTAACTCCATGCAGATGAAGCATTGTACATATGAAACCTTTTTCTTCCCCATTGAATCATGTACTTGGTGTCCTTTGTCCTCACACTTATAACAAACTCACATTACCATCAATCATTTACCATGGTTATTCTTTCTAGAGTTATCACATATAAGAAAATCATTCTTTCCTTTATTCCTTTTTTAAATGCACTGTGTTGCATTTGTTGTCAATGAGGTATGTTGTTGATCAGAAGATGTGAAAGAATGAATGGATGTCAAGGAGAGTCAATATGTGAATGACAAAGGCTGTGATGGTGTTGGTAAGGAAAGGAGAATGGCCATGGTACTAAGATGCATGTCACTAAGGAGATTCACTAAGTGACATAGGATGATGTGGTTGAAACATTCTCCATGTATATCAGACGATTGTATAACTGATCTTAATGTTTCAATAATTTTATCAAGATGATACTAAGTTACACCACTTGAAGAATTGATGATGATGGAGCATCATAATATCTGACGATTGTTGAGCTGTTCTTAAAGTTCAATGAACTTGTATCAAGTGGATACAATGTTACAACAATGTTAGAAGACCATGCATTGTATTGAAAATGCATGAGGAGTTGATGATGATCCATCCACAATCTCTAAGTGGATGAAGTGGATTAATGAAGTCCATGCACTATCACGTAATGCATGTGAACATGAAGAAGATCCAACTTGATCTCTGATTAGATCAATAAATAACTTTGATGAATATGTTTGATTCAAGAGTTCGGTTGAAGAAGAAGCTTTGGGAATTCCATTCCTATGTGATGAATAAATGTTGAAGAGAATTGGAGGAATTCTAATGAAGAAGAATGGCTTAGAGGAAGAAGTGGCATTTGGAATTTTCACTTGGTTACTTTGTTTTTATACAAAGTCCTAAGTGTTTTACTTAGCAAAAAATAGCCACCAAGGAAGGCCAGCCGAGGGTCATCACCCAAGGCTCATGTGGGACTCAAGGTCACCACGCCCATGGGGAACCCTTAGGCCAAGGCAACATATCACTGAGGCAGGAGGTCGGGGCCATGTATAAGCCCCGAGGCCACGCGGTGATGAAGCCCGCGCAGCGTGAGCGCGAGGAGCGCGCCCGTGACAAGCATAGTGGGCGCCAGTGGCGCGCCCGAGTGGCAGGGGTGGGCGCAAGAGTGCGCCCGTAGAGAGAACACGGTGCGGGGAGGCACCGTGGGGGGAGTAGTTTCAACTGGCCATCTCTGGGAGCAGCTGGGTGATAAACCGCGGAAAATCCGCTCGCCGTTTCGATGTGGGACGCGCAAAATTCACCGGGAGCGAATCCTAGCCGCACGATCGATCTCGCCCCAGATCTCGACCGCACGATCGATCCCGCGCGAGATCTTCTGATCGCAGCCGTCCAAAGATCTGATCCAATGGCCTGCGAGGCGTCTCCTTCCTCGAGCCATGCCGAAGCCTCCCCGCGAGCCTCCGACGAACCAGGCACCATCCGAGCATGGATTTTGAGATCCCGGCCACCATTTCCGAAGCCGAAGGCTCCATTGAGATCGTCTAGACCTACTGAACCGATCCATGCTTAAAAATACACTTGCATGCATTGTTTGGAGATTTTTGGTATCCGGCCGAGGCAAGATGAAGTTGCAGAGGTTTGGGTGTTTATGCTTGCATGTTTTGGATCGAAGGAAGGTCGTGCATGCGTTCTAAGCCGCATGCAAGTAGAGGAAATTAAAAATGAGTTAAGCCGCGTGAAATAGAGGAGAAACAAGATTTTGGAAATCTTGAAAACCCGAGATATTCGGGAGTTTGAATTTATATCCATGCGGATTGAACGAGATGCCTCTGCCTATATAAAGAGAGGCCTTGCTCTTGAATTTGCTTGCTGAAGTTTTATTGAAAACCCAAAGTCCCGCGGAGCACTTTGTGCCTCGTGAAGTAGAAGCCCCGCGCCCTCTGCGCGGCAGTGAAGCCCGGAGCCATCAGAGGCTCCATGATGTTCCTTTTGCGCACTCCTTGCGCGAAAGATGAAAGAGAAGTCACCTGCGCACTTTCCCCTTGCGCGGCAGGAAGACCCTGTGGCCGCAGCACCTTGCGCGCCCTCGGTTGAAGCCCGCACTTGCGCAGTAGTTGGTGTCCTTGACACCCTGCGCGCCCACGGCTGTCAGAGGACTTGCACGGCTATTGAAGGCAAGAAGGCCGAGGCTTATATTCAAGCACCTTGCGTGATCCAAAATTAAGAACACCCTATGGCCATTTAAGTGTGTGCCAAGTGCTAAGAAGACCACACATTGTGTGTGACGTGAAAATGGCCGAGAGGAAGTGTGTGCAAGTGGAATAGGCCGTAGCCAAGTGTGTGTAAGTGAATAAGGCCAAAGACCACACCTAGTTGTGTGAAAAGTGGAGAACCTTGTGTATGAAAATTGAAGAACACACTTTGTGTGTGCATTTGATGAAGAGGCCGTAGCCCTTGTGTGTACAAAATGGAGAACCAAGTGTGGGCATAAGTGAAGTGCATACTTTGAAGAAGATTAAAAGAACAAGGAAGTGTGTGTTCTTAGTAAGTGAAGTAGTCCAAGCCTTGTGTTTGCCAATTGATCAAAGGAAGTGTGTGTGAGCAAACAAGAACAAGAAGGCCGAACCTATGTGTGTGCACTAAGTGGTGTGAACACACTTAGAAGAAGTAGAAGACTCACACAATGTATAACACACATTTATTTGTGTAATCAAAAAGAACTAAACGTGTGAAGTACAAGTGAGAAGGTGTGTGCTAAAAAAGATTACACCCTTTGTGGGCTTATTGCACCGAGAAGGAGAAGGGGAGTGCATGCTTGCATGCATGCACGTGCACACGTGAACAAGTCTGAATCTGCTTGTGTGCATTTGAGGAGACCAAGTCCAGGAGTTCTTGAAGAGTTTTGAGAAGCCATGCAATCAGTGCATGAGGATGCAGAGATGCCATGCACTCAGTGCATGAAGATGATGTGAACTGAGACTGGACCAGACTGAAGTTAAAGATATCAGTTGTCTGAGTATTCAGTAGTTTGAGAGAAGCTAGGTCATCCTGAGAAGAAGGAGATAAATCCTGAGCAAGATGAGAAGACCTGTTCACCACAAGTGATCAGAAGAAGAGAAAGGCCAGCAGTCTTTATCCCAGGCTGCTGAAGATACTTGAAGAAGCTTAAAGTGAAGAAGAGCTACTCGTGTGACTCGAGGAGCCAGGAGAAGCCCCCTGTGAGACTCAGGGTGGAAGAAGTCTTCAGTGGGATTCTGGAGCAGGCCAGTGGGACTCTGGTAACACTGTGGGACGAAGTATAAAGACCCTCCTGTGGGACTGAGGAGATATACAGTGGGATGCTGTATCGACCATTGTAATACTAACAGATTATAATGGGAGAAACCATGTTGGGGTGTATAACCAACATGGCAAGGACGTAGGCCTTTGGTGCCGAACCTTGTAAATCCTTGTGTCCTGTTCCTTTATATTTATTGCATCATTTGAGGAAAGGTGAGAGATACAAGAAGAGTGGATCGAGGCATTAACCATCCATAGAGGTTTAATTGATTAATAATAAATTAGTAACAAGTTTTAAAGGATCACTGATTCACCCCCTCCCCCTCTCAGTGATTCACACTGATCTGGGCACATCAATTGGTATCAGAGCGAAGGTTACCTCTAAAAGATCCAAGAGAGTCTATATGGAGTGCAGATTTGAGGAAATGAAAGAACAGCCTCAAATGGAGATATCTGCCAAGACTCTAAAAAACAGAATGAAGAAACAGGAAAAGAAGATGAAGAAGAAGGTTGTTGCAATCAGAGAAACTCCTTCTATGGAAAGAAATGTGAAAGTCACATCAGATGACAATTCCTTTTATCATTCCTCTGATGAAGCCTGCTCTAGCTGTGATGAAGATGGAAGAAACAATGATCTTCTAAATGCAATCAAATATCTTCAGAAGATAGTCCCCAAGTTAGTGGAAATGTGTATAGCTACAGGCCTCCTTGATCATCAAGAAGAAAAATTACAGCTAGAAGATGAAGCCAATTCTCTGGAAGTCCAATTGGCAAAAAGGGTTGGCAGAACCAACACTCTCAGAAAGCTGGTGAAGGCTAAAGATGAAACTGTTTCCCTTTGAAATGAAAGATATGAAGACACTACTGAAGAATTGCAAAGAAGCCTTTCTGAGAAAGAATTCTTTAAGAAAATGGTCAAAGAAGTTTTCCGTGCACTTGAAAAATTACACAGAGTATCAATGGTTGTTAAAGATGCTCAACTTGAAGACAAAGTAAAAAGGGTGAAGGAGCTTGACAACTCATTGCATGAAATTAATAAGGTGCATGAAGACCAGTTAGAACAGCTGAAAGAAAATTGGGAAGGCAGGCTAAGAACTGTTGAGGATGAGAAGAACTCCCTTAACATGAAATGCATAGAACTAGAGGTGATATTGACAAATCTGCAATCACCCAAAGCTGAATCCTCCCAGTCAGCTGAAAGTAGAAATGTTGCTACACAAGTGTGCTTTGAGAAGGATGATTCTAAAAGAAAGACATCCTCTAATTAAAAGGAATCATCTTCTAAATATAAGGTACCATCTATACCATCTTGTACTCATGATTCTAATAGAGTTTCTACTAAAAGTGCCGGATGGAAGATTGAATCCAAACAAGTATGGATGAAGACAGTGAAGAAAGAATTCTCTCCTGAAACAACACAGCAATTCATGACAAGTACCCTACAATCAGAAGGAATCAAAAGGTCAAGATTTTTGGGTCAATGTTGGTGTTGTAACAAGTATGGGAATTGTGCAAAGTATTGTTGGTACAATCCACTGAATGCCAAAGCACAGAGGAAGCCCATGCCTAGGGGGAGCAAGCCAGAAGAAATGAAGCAGCATCCACAGGTCCAGAGACATCTGTTTACTACTAACAGATTTGGATTGCTTGATAACATCTGGGATGTGTGCAAAAGTGGTCAAATAGATACATGTCAATCTCCAACTGTATCCAGAGCTCAAAAGAAGAAAAGATCACTGAACTTGGCTAAAATGGAATCCTTGGGAAGCAAGAAGAAAGTTGAAGATGCTCCTAAGAAGGTTTTGAAAATGGAAAATAAGTCCCTGGAGTCTAAATCCAAGAAGGGTGATGCATCCAGAAGGACCACCAAGAAGAAATGCTTCTACTGTGTAAAGAAAGGACATATCATGGATCTTTGTAAAGAAGCCATGAAATTCAATAGAGGCAGACTGGACTCAAACAGACAATCAATCCAAAGGAAGCAGAAGGGATTGATTGAAAATAAGTTGCCTACGAAAGGTTGCTGAACAGTATCAAAAGAACCATGTGGAATTTCCAAAACTGAGGCCTCACTTCGAAATGACTTGTTAGTCATATGGCCAAATCAGTTGCAACTTGCCAAAGATCTGCAGAGAGATGAAGATGAAGTTCTGGAAATTGCTAAGGCAAAAGGGAAGAAGAATATTTCACATGAAGAGGTGTTGAGATCCACACCAGCACAAACATCATTGAAGATCAAATGTGAAAGTGTGAAGAATGGTGAAAATGGGACATCTCGGTTGAGAGAATCTTCTCAACCTTGTTGTTCACATTGATGAACCAAGGAGGTTCCATCTTATTCCCTTATACTTCTGGTATTTACATGTGCTAACATTTCAGGGAATTGAAGATGATGATCATTCTCATCTGGAGAGTGGTTTGGACAGAATGGAGTGCACCCCTTGAGGGGGAGCCAATCTGGAGAAGATGGTATTCTAAGATTTAATACCATCTTGAGAAAAGATGAAGGTATTCTAATCATACTTTCATACATTGTTTCTTAATTGTATTCATCATGACAATTAAGGAGGAGTATTGATTGAAGGAAAATGGTTGAAAGGAGGAGCTTTATCTTTTCACTGAACATTCTAATAAGTCTTGTGAAGTATGTGCAGGATTTAGCAATTTATTGATATATCTGAAAAATTTTCAAACCCCTGAAGCATGATCTAACATGTTATAGTGAATGTGGACAGCATTGAGTTCCTTGGTTACATCACTCTTGTTTTCTACACCGGGTTAGCCCAAGTAGACTTAGAGATGATTTACTAAAGGTTCATTGTTCAAGTGAACATGTGACATCATCCCTCTCTTAGTTATTTTCAAGAAGATGCTATTCGAAGGGAGGAAGAGATATTTTTGAAGAGAACCACACCACACCTTTGCATTTGATTTCCAATAAGGGGGAGAAAATATTGGCACACATATTGACCCATTCATATATGTGCTGAAGAAGTGTATTGACAAAAAATACAAAGGGGTAGATTGAAATGCACTGTGTTGCATTTGTTGTCAATGAGGTATGTTGTTGATCAGAATATGTCAAAGAATGAATGGATGTCAAGGAGAGTCAATATGTGAATGACAAAGGCTGTGATGGTGTTGGTAAGGAAAGGAGAATGGCCATGGTACTAAGATGCATGTCACTTAAGAGATTCACTAAGCGACATAGGATGATGTGGTTGAAACATTCTCCATGTATATCAGACGATTGTAGAACTGATCTTAATGTTTCAATACTTGTATCAAGATGATACTAAGTTACACCACTTGAAGAATTGATGATGATGGAGCATCATAACATCTGACGATTGTTGAGATGTTCTTAATGTTCAAAGAACTTGTATCAAGTGGATACAATGTTACAACAATGTTAGAAGACCATGCATTGTATTGACAATGTGTGAGGAGTTGAAGATGATCCATCCACAATCTCTAAGTGGATGAAGTGGATTAATGAAGTCCATGCACTATCACTTAATGCATGTGAACATGAAGAATATCCAACTTGATCTCTGATTAGATCAATAAAGAACTTTGATGAATATGTTTGATTCAAGAGTTCGGTTGAAGAAGAACCTTCGGGAATTCCATTCCTAAGTGATGAATAAATGTTGAAGAGAATTGGAGGAATTCTAATGAAGAAGAATGGCTTAGAGGAAGAAGTGGCATTTGGAATTTTTACTTGGTTACTTTGTTTTTATACAAAGTCCTAAGTGTTTTACTTAGCAAAAAATAGCCACCAAGGAAGGCCATCCGAGGGTCATCACCAAGGCTCATGTGGGACTCGAGGTCACCACGCCCATGGGGAACCCTCAGGCCAAGGCAGCATATCCCTGAGGCAGGAGGTCGGGGCCGTGTATAAGCCCCGAGGCCACGCGGTGATGAAGCCCGCGCAGCGTGAGCGCGAGGAGCGCGCCCGTGACAAGCATAGTGGGCGCCAGTGGAGCGCCCGAGTGGCAGGGGTGGGCGCAAGAGCGCGCCCACAGAGAGAACACGGTGTAGGGAGGCACCGTGGGGGGAGGAGTTTCAACTGGCCGTCTCTGGGAGCGGCTGTTTGATAAACCGCGGAAAATCCGGTCGCCGTTTTGATGTGGGACGCGCAAAATTCACCGGGAGTGAATCCTGGCCGCACGATCGATCGCGCGCTAGATCTCGACCGCACGATCGATCCCGTGCGAGATCTTCTGATCGCGGCCGTCCAATGATCTGATCCAAGGGCCTGCGAGGCGTCTCCTTCCTCGAGTCATGCCGAAGCCTCCCCGCGAGCCTCCGACGAACCAGGCGCCATCCGAGCATGGATTTTGAGATCCCGGCCACCATTGCCGAAGCCAAAGGCTCCATTGAGCTCGTCTAGACCTACTGAACTGATCCATGCTTAAAAATACACTTGCATGCAATGTTTGGAGAGTTTTGGTATCCGGCCGAGGCAAGACGAAGTTGCCGAGGTTTGGGTGTTTATGCTTGCATGTTTTGGATCGAAGGAAGGTCGTGCATGCATTCTAAGTCGCATGCACGTAGAGGAAATTAATAATGAGTTAAGCCGCTTGAAACAGAGGAGAAACGAGATTTTGGAAATCTTGAAAACCAGAGATATTCGGGAGTATGAATTTATATCCACGCGGATTGAACGAGATGCCTCTGCCTATATAAAGAGAGGCCTTTCTCTTGAATTTTCTTGCTGAAGTTTTATTGAAAACCCGAAGTCCCGCGGAGCACTTTGTGCCTCGCGAAGTAGAAGCCCCGCGCCCTCTGCGCGGAAGTGAAGCCCGGAGCCATCAGAGGCTCCGTGAGGTTCCTTTTGCGCACTCCTTGCGCGAAAGACGAAAGAGAAGTCACCTGCGCGCTTTCCCCTTGCGCGGCAGGAAGACCCCGTGGCCGCAGCACCTTGCGCGCCCTCGGTTGAAGCCCGCACTTGCGCGGCAGTTGGTGTCCTTGACACCCTGCGCGCCCACGGCTATCAGAGGACTTTCACGGTTGTTGAAGGCAGGAAGGTTGAGGCTTGTATTCAAGCACCTTGCGCGATCCAAAATTAAGAACACCCTCTGGCCTTTTAAGTGTGTGCCAAGTGCTAAGAAGACCACACATTGTGTGTGAAGTTAAAAAGGCCGAGAGGAAGTGTGTGCAAGTGGAATAGGCCGTAGCCAAGTGTGTGTATGTGAATAAGGCCAAAGACCACACCTAGTTGTGTGAAAAGTGGAGAACCTTGTGTATGCAAATTGAAGAACACACTTTGTGTGTGCATTTGAAGAAGAGGCCATAGCCCTTGTGTGTACAAAATGGAGAACCAAGTGTGTGCATAAGTGAAGTTCATACTTTGAAGAAGATTAAAAGAACAAGGAAGTGTGTGTGCTTAGTAAGTGAAGTAGGCCAAGCCTTGTGTTTTCTAATTGATAAAAGGAAGTGTGTGTGAGGAAACAAGAACAAGAAGGCCGAACCTATGTGTGTGCACTAAGTGGTGTGAACACACTTAGAAGAAGTAGAAGACTCACACAAATTATAACACACATTTATTTTTGTAATCAAAAAGAACTAAACGTGTGAAGTACAAGCGAGAAGGTGTGTGCTAAAAAGGATTACACCCTTTGTGGGATTATTCCACCGAGAAGGAGAAGGGGAGTGCATGCTTGCATGCATGCACGTGCACACGTGAACAAGTCTGAATCTGCTTGTGTGCATTTGAGGAGTCCAAGACCAGGAGTTCTTGAAGAGTTTTGAGAAGCCATGCAATCAGTGCATGAGGATGTAGAGATGCCATGCACTCAGTGCATGAAGTTGATGTGAACTGAGACTGGACCAGACTGAAGTTAAAGATATCAGTTGTCTAAGTATTCAGTAGTTGGAGAGAAGCCAGGTCATCCTGAGAAGAAGGTGATAAATCCTGAGTAAGACGAGAAGACCTGTTCACCTCATGTGATCAGAAGAAGAGCAAGGCCATCAGTCTTTATCCCAGGCTGCTGAAGATACTTGAAGAAGCTTAAAGTGAAGAAGAGCTACTCGTGTGACTCGAGGAGCCAGGAGAAGCCCCCTGTGAGACTCAGGGTGGAAGAAGTCTTCAGTGGGATTCTGGAGCAGGCCAGTGGGACTCTGGTAACACTGTGGGATGCAGTATAAAGACCCTCATGTGGGACTCAGGAGAGATACAGTGGGATGTTGTATCGACCATTGTAATACTAATAGATTATAATAGGAGAAACCATGTTGGGGTGTATAACCAAATGGCAAGGACGTAGGCCTTTGGTGTCGAACCTTGTAAATCCTTGTGTCATGTGCCTTTATATTTATTGCATCATTCGAGGAAAGGTGAGAGATACAAGAAGAGTGGATCGAGGCTTTAACCAGCCATAGAGGTTTAATTTATTAAGAATCAATTAGTAAAAAGTTTTAAAGGATCACTGTTTCACCCCCTCCCCCTCTCAGTGATTCACACTGATCTGGGCACTTCACTTTTATTCATCATTCTCTCTTCCATCCTTTTCTTCTCTATCTTCCTTAAAATCCATAGGACTCAAAAAAATTTTGTACTTATCTTATTAACACATGATACTATTTCTACGTATGATGATAATACTAGGCATACAATTTCATTTCTAAATATTGTCTTGATACCATTAATTATATGATCATTCTTTACTCATTGGATCATGCGTTTTGCTAGAGGTCGCATTCTATCTACTAGGGGAAATTTCTAGAAAATGGCATACACTAGATTTTTTTTATTATTCACAATACATAATTCAAATCTTCTAAAATAGTTAACATAAATTTAATAGTTTATGGATATAATCCATAATCATAAAAAAAATTCATTGGGAAATTATATACTCTTAAGTCCATTATAAAAGATTGTAATTAAAATTTGAATTATCCAAAGCATATCCCCCCTATATTGTCATAACCAAGAGTTCAACAAGGCCCATTGTCGTTCTCCAGTACTCGTTTGATTCTATCTCAAAGTGGTGTTTTCTGGTTTTACCCCTAGGTACATCTGTTCTAGAGCTACCTCTACCTGCTCGTATCCAGACAAGGGTGTATTTCTTGGTAAACTTAAAAAATATCTTTCGTACCAAAATTATAGGATGTTCATCTATATAAATAAAAATAGTCTATCATAGGGTAATTTTCTATAATAAGAGTTTTTCTGAATCTAGTTTCCAAATTTATTGCCAAATTTACTCAGATACCAACTATAACACCCTGACCCTAGTTACCTAGAGTCGGTGCATTATTTTAATACATTGGCATGATTACAAGGAATAAAGTCCCGATGGACCGATCAGTTTAGAAATCATGGATAATATATTACATGCATGAACTTTACATTACAATAAAAAATTAAAAACAACAAAAACATTTTCCCCTTTTGAACACATTCATATCCCTTAGCATATCCCTACAGGCCAATAATAAAATACTTCTTCATATCCTCATCTAAATAAAACATAGAAAGGGGTTATCTCAGAAGCTCAGTAAGGATAACAATATAGAGAAAACATACATAAATAAGCACAAACAATTAAGGGAATTTATAAGACTTAAACAAATTACTTTTAATATAAACTTCAGAATAATATAGTAAAAATACAATCAAATAATCCCATTTACTTATTTACATGGATATTATACTAGTCAAATAATCACATGCAATATCAATAGAAAATTTCAAAATTATGGAATGCATAATTCCAGACATCCTAACCACATAGTCAAGGAATTGTGCAAAGAAAAAAAATAATATTTTGTCAAGGCCTTGTTCCAAACACTAGTTTGTCTAATGAGACCTACTGATGCATCGAGGAGCTATAGAGGGCTCTACCTATAAATTACTAAGTTTAATTCATTCCACATATGAAAAGCATTAAAAATAACATAAAAATTAATATTATTACTGCCATACAAATTTTCAATAAATTATCCATAAACCATGAATGGTATAAAAATAACACATCCACAGTCAAACATATCACAAAACCTTCAACACAATATGGAATATTAGTATCATAATAAATCAACAACATACAATTTTAAAATTCATTAATTGATTTTGACATAGATGAAAGTGATTTGTAAAACTCTTTTTTGAGAAATATCCTCTTTTCATGAAAACATTTACATGTCACACAATTTAGAAACGAAGGAATTTAAAGAAATTTTTCAATCAATGTTTTCCATACAACATTGAATCTTCTCAAAGTAATTAAAATATTAAAACATTCATGTCCATTTAAATAAATCCTTATAACCATTTTGAAAACCTGAACATTAATGAGAATAGTTTATAATAATAAATCTATAAAAAATTTAAAAAGATGTATTAGAAAAAATACCTTTAAAAAATCCATTTAATTTTTTTTTGAAACATGGATATGGATAATAAATATTCCACACTAGATACATAGGTAAAAACAACCTCGAATAACAAAGAGAATGTGATATTTACTTTTACCTTGCACTTCCTTTATTCGAGGGTACATATAACCTTTTGTATAAAGACCATAGTATGTTATTAAATTATACCCAAACCATATTAATATTTATGATATCATACATGATTCATTTATGATTTTATACTAACAATTTAATAATAATTGACATGTAAAATTAACATTTCGGGTAATAATCTATTTTTTATCATTCCTGTTTTAACTTGTTACTCTTGATTGTATCACATAGATCATGATTTAAATACTTCTAGAATATAAAAAATGATTTATATATCATATATTGTTAGAAAATAAATATGTATTATAGACATATAAATGAAATGGAAAACACCATTTCTGGAGACGGTAGGCTGTAAGTACGTATAAACATTGTTTCTATTTTCATATCGTATTGAATGAAACTAATTGAATTAGATCTATGTAAGTTCATTAATATATATATATATATATCTACAGTAACATTATTATTTCATATATTACACACTTATTAATTATATATACATATATATTTTATAATCATCGTTGAATGATGAACGTGGAAATAAATCTCATCGCGTCGTGGAGACGGGAAACTGTACGTTCGCACGAGCAACAATATAAATATATTGATGGAGAAATCATACGTAATTGGATGGTATGTAATATATAAAGAATCATTGACATGTAATATATTTATTATTTACATCAGTTATAATCATTATTATATCCATACGAATAATTAAATGTTTGAATTACAAACTACACCACGACGTGGAGCTGGTAATCCGTACGTACGCACGTTTGGTGACTTTGTCATTTATAGGATGGATTGAATAATGAATATGGTTGTACCATTTTTATAATAATCTCAGATTATATATAATATACTGTATTTATTATTTTTTAATGGATACAATAACGTAAAAGGAAGTGCAAGAAGAAAAGAACCTGAAAGAGGTTATTAAATATTTTTCTCTTCTTTGGGTTCTTCTATTTGATTTGATCAAAAGGGCCCCTTATGTTGGATTTTTGTCCAAATAAATTCCAATAGGATGAAGGGAGTAATGTTGGGAGGCTATTTAGGCATGGGTGGGCAAAGGAAAATGGCTTTGAAGGTGTGAATTTTAGAGTAGAGGAAGGACCCTTTTATAAGAGCGGTAAGGGTCACTATCGGAAAATCTTGAAATATTATTTTATAATAAAATAATTTTATATTTTTAATGGCTCAAAAATGAATTATATAAATTATATGGCTTGTATTGTTCGAAAAACTCTCATGAAATGGGTTTTATACTGGTTTAGACATCATATTAACCTTATCTATTCTATTTACCTATTAGTTAAAGAGGTTGACATTTACCGTGTCTCTTTATAATTTTAAATTCTATGGTAAATAAACGTACTAAAAATGATAATAGATCCTAAAGTGGTTAATTAATGTCATATATATTGATATATAAGTATTTTTTCTGAACCATATATTTTTAGGATTATTATATCAATTTATAATGTAATATTGGTTTTAAAAACTCAATTATGTCAATTTTGAAACTATTTAGTATTTAATATATTTGAAATCCATAAAAACATTATAACGTAGAATAAAATATATTTAACCAATACCAAAATGACATATTAACATATAAAATTATGGTAATTCTTCAGAAGTCTAAATTTATATTCATTTGGATATTTATTATATCTATTATTTAAAATATTAAATGATAAGTTAATCACAACATCATCATTGTGTCATAAATAAATGAAATTATATAATGTCTAAAAATTATAACTAAAATTCCATTATATTGGAAATATTTTTATCATTGTATTGAATATTTATAGTCAAATTTATGTTATGTATAACCCAATATTAAAAATGGGTTAGTTATTATTCTTTGAATACAACTATTTTAACTCTTCTTTAAAAAAATAATAATAAATGTCCTAATCTAATCCAAGTGGACCAAAGAGGATCATATGTTTTTTCTAATGATGTTTTGGGTCAAATTATATTTATCCAGTAGAATTAGAACACGTGTCAGGGTAATTATTATATCATTTTTACCCATTATTACCCTACCTACATTTAGCCGTGGTAAATAAAAGCCCAAAGTTACTATTCACCAAAAATTATTTTCATCTTATTGAAAAAAATTAAACTTAATGCTATTAACCAATTATCTAGGATTTTTAAAATTCAACTCACAAAAGCGGTAATATTATTTTTGTATGCAAATTTTCCAATGCTCATAGGAGGTTAGTAAAAGACGGTAAAAAGTTCCAGAAAATGTTATATTTAAAAATTTGTTATAAAATTCCTCCAATGAATTACATTGAACATATATTGGTGTTATATATATCGATTTTTACTAAAAACCTTAAAAAAATCTAATTATTTAAATAATAAACGATTTTTAAATAATAACGTAGTGTTTTTCACTGTTAATCAAACATTTAATGTTTTCAGAAAAACAACAAAATTTTACCCTAAGATAAATTTGGTATTCCAAATTCAATAATGTGGTCTATTTGAATAAATTCAAAACACAGAAGTTTAATTTATTTATTTAAAACCATTTTTCTTTTTCAAGACCAAAAAGCGGGTTTTTAAAAAGTAAAAACTATCAAAAGATTGACTTTTGTTTATGACAAATTTAAAAGTTAAATTACTTAAAATGACCTAAATTGTTTTAAATGTTAAAAATATAATGTATTTATACTTCCAAACGATTAAAATTCATAATTTATGACTATAAATTATTTCGATTAATAATGTTGTTTTCAATTAAAACATAGTATTTTTCACTATTCATAAAAATATAAATGTTATGATACAAGTACAAAAAAATTTATATAAATTAAAAAATTATGTCCCGCTTCTAAATAAAAATTTAATTTCATTACATTGAATATCTAAAAGTTTCAAATATTGGTTTTAAAAAGGGTTCGCCATTAAAAGGCGGTAAAATTCAATTTTTTTTAGATACTTATTTTATCTGAAAAAATGAATTTGTTCTTATATAATTTCTAAGTAAAATATAATATGAAAGTTTAAATTATATAGAGTATCTAAGATTCAAAATGAAATTAATACTACTCATACCAGCTTTTTGACCTGTTAGTTTAGTATGCTCTAGTGCGCTTGAAATCAGTGTTGTTTGTAGCGCATGATATTGAATTACATTAATGAGATAAGGTAATATCAAATCTCAGGGAGTTACATTCTCCCCTCCCATACTAAATTGGGTGCTCGTAATTTCAAATTGTTCTTCGAAAATAAATGTAAAAAATAGAAAATTACTTTTGTTGAAAACTCACATCAGAAATTGGGATAATAAAATTTATTCTTAATAATAGGGGAATGGAAATAAAAAAGTCACCACCAAATAAAGATATCGATTAGGAGAAAATTGGTGGAAATTACAGACACATAAATTGAGAAAAACATAAATAATTATAGGTAGTGATTGAGTTCATCAACCACAAAAAAAGTGTAAAATTTAGGGTCTCAAAGGCATCAATATCAGATATAGTGAAATATAATCTATTAAACAAAACATATTGTATTAGGGTAACAGAATTTTGGTTTTAAGATCTCTTCCAAATGTTTAAGAATTAATTTATTCATAGAATAATATGATATATATATATATATATACATGCCATGTAGAGTTTCATCCTTAAACTACTTCCTACTGAAAACTTTTTATTAACTCCAAAGGATAATATAAATCAAAAATATTCTTTTTACCCTAATCATGTAGGGTTCTAAAAATAATGAATTTATAATTCATTTTTCAGAATATTTAGAAATACTAAATTATATAATCTAGTACATCACGTAGTCCAGTGGTAGGTGATGCACCCTTGTTGCTCTTTTGTTGTCGGTTCATGTCTTGTGGCCTAGCCAGACACGATGAGTTGTCGCCCGTCCTCAGGGTTGTCATTTTTATAATATTCCAAAAATAATCTTAAGAAATTATTTATCCTTAACAATAGAATCCAATTTCAAACATTATCAATTCTAACCATTAGACTTATCCAAAGTACTTCTGTCCAAACTCACATTTCAAAATTTATAAGGAACCTAGACATAGTGAAGATCTTTTTTTCCACGTGATAACATGTGAATACCTTAATCATGTATTCTATAAAAACATGGTAACACTCTGAATTATCATATAACCGTATTAATTACATTCATTCTCCCTTATTCCTTGTGGAATACTGGATATACTCCTTATATCCAAAAATGTTTTATACTCTAAAAATTATGGAATAAAAAAACCATTAACCAGTTCTAATGATGTCCATAATATCCAATATAATTTATTCAAATAAATATTCTCTTGTTCCAAAATCAATACCTCAGTATAAGGACTATATTACAGTTTTTCCTTTCCTTCAACCATGTATTTTCTAAAAAATATAACCTGTTATTTAGTCTATTTTCGTGGTTCCACACAATATCAAGTCCTTAATGAAATCGTATTGTAGTAGAATCCTTATATAATCTATAATTAAAATAACTTGTACATCATTAGTACATTGCACAAATGACACAATAGTTTAATAATAACATAAGAACTCTAATCATTACTCTTCATCATCAGTAGTACCATAACATGATTATTACCCAATAGAAGCATTTGGGTTGTACTCTGATGATTTTGACATTGATTCGCATAGTGTCCTAACTCCTTAAAGATGAATTATAGTACATTTGAAACCTTTTTCTTACCCATGAAATAACATACTTGGTTTAATTTTTCCCCGCACATATAACAAACTCTCATTCCCTTAAAATATTTACCAATGTCATTTTTTCCATAGTTACCACATATGAGAAAATCCTTTTTTCCCTTACCCCTTTTATCTATCTTTATATCAACAATATTTTTCTTCTCTGGCTTCTTTTCAAATCTATGTGACTAAAAAAATTCATTACTTATATTATTAACACATTCTACTATTTCTTTATATGATGATAATATGTAGGAGATTAGTTTCTTTCTAAATATTATCTTAATACCATGAATGACATGATCTTTCTTAATCATTGGATCTTGCGTATTGTTAGAGGTATCATTATATATACTGGGTGCCATTTCTATAAAATGGAATACTGTAGATTAGTTTATGAATCACAATACATAATTCCAATCTTGTGAAATAGTTAACATAAATTGAACAGTTTATGGATATAATCCATAATCATAAAAAAAATTTCATTGTGGATGTATATACTCTTAAATCCATTATAATGGATTGTAATGAAAATTTGATTTATCTAAGTATATCCCCCCAGAGTGCCATAATCAATAGTAGAGCAAGGCACGTTGTTGTGCACCAGTTCCCATTCGAGTCAAGCTTAAAGTGTTGTTTTCGAGTTTTACCCCTAGGTAAATCTCTGCCAGAGATCCCTCTACCTACTCGTATCATGAAAGAGAAGTATTTCTTGGTAAACTCACAAAATATCTACAGTACCAAAATTCTAGGATGGTCTTCTATACTAATCCTCAAAGTATATCATAGGGTAAAGTTCTCTAATCAGAGTTTTTCTAAATCTAGTTTCCATGTTTATTGCTAAATTTCCTCTTATACGAACTATAACTCCCTTAACCTAGTTACCCAGAGTCAGTGCATTATTTTAATACATTGAAATTATTATAAGGAATAATGTCCCGAAAGACCGATCAGTTTAGAAATATAAGATAATAGTTTACATACATGACCTTTAAATTAAAATAATAAATTAAAGAGAACAAAAAAATTGTCCCCTTTTGAACACATTCATATCCCTTAGCCTATCCCTGCAGGTCAACAATAAAATACTTCTTCATATCCTAGGATAAATAATACATAGAAACGGGTGAGCTCAGATGCTCCGTAAGGATAAAAATATAGCAGAAACATCCATATATAAGAATAAACCATTAAGGCAATGCATAAAACTAAAACAATATCCTTTTAAACATAAACTTCATCATAATATAGAGAAGATACAATAAAATAATGACATTTACATATTCACATGGATATTCTACAAGTTTAGTAATCACATGGAATATCAAAATCCACTTTCAAAATTGGGGAATGCATAATGCCATACATCCTAAACACATAGTCAAGGCCTCGTGCGAAGACTACAAATAAGATTTTGTGAAGGCCTTATTCCAAGACATTGATTTTTCTCATGAGTCATACTGATGTATTGAGGAGCAATAGTGGGCTCCACCCATCACTTATTAATTCTAATGCATTCCTCATATCGAAAGGTTTAAACGTAACGTAAGGATTCATATTAAAACAGGCATACGAAATGTCAATACATTATACATAAACAATGAATGATATAAAAATAACACATCCATAGTCAAACATATCATAGAACCATCCGTACATTATGGAATATTTGTATCATAATAAATAACTTCAAACCAGTTTCATATCTATTAATGGATTGTGACATAGATAAAAATAATTTGTAAAAATCTTTTAGTTAAATATCACTTTTTCATGAAATCATTTAAAAGTCACACAATTTAGAAAGGAAGACATTTAATGAAGTTTTTTATTTAAATTATCCCATACCAATTTGATACATTTTAAAGGAATTAACATTTTAAAACATTCATGTCCATTAAAAAATCCTTAAACCAATTTTTAAAACCTGGACATTAATGAAAATTGTTTAGAATAATAAATCATTAAAACATTTAAAATGATGTTTTTGTAAAAATTCCATAAAAATAATCACTTTGAAAACTCTTTTTTGAAACATGAACATGGACAATAAATATTTCCCACTAGATACTTACGTAAACACAACCTCAGATTATAATGAGATTGTAGAATTTACCTTTACCTTTTACTTCCTTTAGTTGAGGGTACGTTTAACCTCCTATATAAAGACCATAACATGTTATTATATTATACCAGAACCATATTAATATATATTATATCATACATTATTCATTTATGACTTTATAATACCCATTTAATAATAATTGACATGTTAAATTAACATTTTGGATTGTAATTGCTTCCTTTATCGTACGTGTTTTAACTTGTCACTCTTGATTTTATCACAATGTTCATGGTTAAAATAAATACAAAATATAAAAAATTATTTATATATAATATATATTAAGAATATAAATATTTAAAATGGAAGTATATATGAAATGTAAAACACCGTTTGTGAAGACGGTAGGCCGTACGTACGCATAAATGTTGTATCCATTTTCATATCTTATTGAGCGGAACTAAGTTAATAAGATATATGTAAGTACATGTATATAAATATATATATCTATCGTGTATCATTATTATGTCATATATTAAAAACTTATTAATGATATATATATATATATATATATAATCATCGTTTAATGGTTATCGTGGAAATGAATCTTATCGTGTTGTGGAGACGGTAATCCGTACGCACGCACGAGAAAAAATATCATAATATTAATGGAGAAATTGTATGTAATTGGATGGTATGTCATATATAAATTATCATTAACATTTTATATTTATTATTTACATCATTTATAATAATTATTATAACCATCCAAATAATTAAATGGTTGAATAACAATCTACACCACAACGTGGAGCCGGTAATCTGTACATACGCACATATTGTGACATTGTAATTTATAAGATGGATAGAATAATAAATATGGTCGTACAATTTTTATAATATTGTCAGATTATATATAAGATTCTGGAGTTATTATTTTATAATGAAAACAACAGTGAAAGAGGAAGTGTTAGAAGAAAACTACTTGAAAGAGGTGATGAAAAATTTACATCTTCATCGGGTTCTTCTTTTTGATTTGATCAATAGGTATCTTTAGGTATCTTTTATGGACAAAGTATGGCCTATATGATGAAGGTAGGAATTTTGGGAGGATATTTGGTCAGGGGTTGGCAGAACCAAATGACTTTGAAGTTGTCAATTTGAGAGAAGGGGAAGTGCCCTTTAATAAGAGAGGTGAGGGTCACTTTAGGAAAAGCATCAAATATTATTTTATAATAAAATTATTTTGAATTTATAATGGCTCCAAACTAAATTATTTAAATTATAAATTGGGTATGGGTCCAAAACCACTCAAAAAATAGGGTTTAGACAGGGCTAGTCATCATATTATCCTTATCTATTCGATTTAACTCTTAGTTAAATAGTTTGACATTTAACATGTCTCTTTGTATTCCTATATTATATGGTTAATAACCCTATTATAAAATTCCAATAGAACCCCAATTGGTTCTATAATGTCATATATGTTATTATATAAGTATTTTGGCCTAACCTTAAATTTTTATGACTATTATATGAATTTATAATACAATATTTGTTTTAATAACTCAATTGTGTCAATTTTGACACTATTAAGTATTTGTTTTTCGTTGAAATCCATAATAACATATATCACTTAAAATAAAATTTATTTAACCAACCCCAAAATGTCATATTAAACTAGTATATTAGTGTAATTCAGAAATAGTCTCAATTTATTTTCATTTGGATATTTACAATATCAAATATTTTGATATTTCATCGATAAGGTAATCACAACATCATCACAGTTTCATAAATAAATTAAATTATTTAATGTCTGAAAATTATAAATAAAATACCATAATTTAGGTAATGATTTTATATTTATTTTGAATATTTATAGTAGAATTTATATTATGTATAACCTGATATTAAAAATAGTTCAGTTATTAAACATTGAATTTAACTCTTTTAACTCTTCTTTTAATAAAATAATAATAACTGTCCAAATCTATTCAAAGTGGACCAAAGAGGATCATATTTTTTCCTAGGGATTTTTTGGTAGAATAATATTTATCTAATAGAATTTTAACATGTGTTAGGATATTTATGATATCATTTTTAACCTTAATTACACTATTTACTTTTAACCGTCGTAAATAACATTCCTAAATAACTATTCACCAAAAATTATTTTAATCATACTGAACAACATTTTACTTACTAATATAAATTATGTCACTTTAATTTTTGAAATTCAACTCACATAAGTGGTAATATTAGGTTTAATTCAAATTTGAAAATTCTTCTAGGAGGTGGGTAAAAGACAGTAAAAAGTTCGATAAAATTTTATATTTATAAATTTATTATAAAATGACTCCAATAAATTAATTTGATCATATATAGGAATTATATATCAATTTTTACATAAAATAAATTTAAATAAAATAAATAGTTATTTATATAAAAATTCAGTTTTAAATAATAACGCTATGTTTTTCAGTATTCATAAAAAAATAAATGTTTTTAGAAAAACACCAAAAATTTACCCTAATATAATTATGTTATTATGGATTCAAAAATGTAGTATATTTTAAAAAAATCAAAACATAGAATTTTCATTTATTAATTTAAAATTAATTCCCGTTGTCAAAACCTAAAAACGGGTTTTTAAAAAGTAAAAACATTCAAATGATTGACATGTGTTTATGTCAAATTTAAATGTGAAATTACTTACAATGACCTTCATTGTATTTAATGATAAGAAATGTAATCTAATTATACTTCCAAATGATTTAAATTCATAATTTATCACTATAAATTATTTCGATTAAAAAGGTTGATTGCAATTAAAACATAGTACTATTCAGTGTTCATCAACATATGAAAGTTATCAGAAAAGTATGAAAAATTTATCTAAACAAAATATTTATGTCCCGCTTCTAAAAAAATTTAATTTAATTAAATATTATATCTAAAAGTGTCAAATATTGGTTTTAAAAATGGATCTCCATTAAAAAGTGATAAAATTTCATTTTTTGAAAAATATTAATTTGATCCGAAAAAAATTATTTTGTTCTTATATTATGCCTAAGAAACAAATAATATGGATGTTTATATTATATAGAGTATATAAGAATCAAACTGTAGTTAATACTATTTAGTAGAACTTTTTGAACGGTTAGTTTAGTAAGTTGTGGTTCGCTCGAACTCAGTGTTGCGTGTAGTGCATGCGATTGAATTACTTTAATGAGATAAAGTACTTTGAAATCATGGGGTGTTACAGTCAATATAAAAAAATTCCTACGGTTTTCTCATTATGACGATTTATTTTGATGATATATTATTTACATGGAATTTAAAAGAAGCATGTAATATATTTTTTTATGAGATGAATAAGTTGTTTTAAATGTAGAAGTTTGGAGAACGTATGTAGTTTCATATCATTGAAATATTGTAAAAATAATGTATTGTCTTATCATATAAGAAATATTCTAATAAAATAATTTGGATGTTTCTCATGGATGATTCCAAACGAGTTTCAATTTAAATTTCATTTGTACCCATGATTTCTAAAGAATTAGATGACAAGGAAGAGGATCCTAAGGTGTTTAGGAAGTTTGTGGAATGTTTTTCTATTAGACAACTTCAAGGCCTCATATTATATATGTCATTAAAATGTTAGTGAGATTTTAATATGATCCAAAATAACCTCATCATAGGGTTGGAAAATAAGTTCTCAAATACAGCCATGACATAATATATTTCAATATAAAATATTATTTGTCAAGAAATATTAATTTTTTTGCTATATAGAAGTTTTTGGGGAAGAAAATATTGATGATAGAAGATCCACATATCGTGGATTTTTCCTTATGTAGGAAATTTATGTATGTTGTCCAAAAATAAATCAAAATTATATAACACTCATTATATCTAATTATTAGTTTATTGAATGAAATATATCTGTAAAAAAATTATGCATTTGAAGACTCATTTGGAAGATTTTTTAGAAAAATATATTTAACTCATACTCTGGGTTTAAGATAATCAATGACCCAGAAATACCCTTAAAAACCATTGTATCATTCTTGATAAAAGAATATTGATTTGAGATATTACTTTTTCACATATCATGCTGAAAAAATGAACTGAAGTGCTAGTCTATTCAAATAATTGAACAACTTTCCCATATACTCACTAAACCACTATTTATGAAATCATTCTATAAGATAATTATAAATATGGGTGTACATAATCCCTCACTTCAAGGATATGTAATTTCATTTCCATTCCATATCCATCATGACTTTGGATAGTCTTGTAATTTTGGTTAAAAATTTGGTAAGATACATCTATCCATTAGTATGTGCTTTTCTTTTTAAGGAAATAATGTATATTTTAAAGACGTTTTTAGTAGGGGTAAGTTGTGATCTCAATAATTGTGTGTGTGTGAACTATTTTAAAATTTTGTTTATGTGTATGTTGGAAGCATAATATTTATAGTGAAATTGAAAGAGGAAAAATATTTAAAGATGGTGATAATGATGGGTGTTTAAGGAATAATTATCATCAGTGAATGATTATGGACAATATAGTTTTTTTGTTCGATGAATATTATTTTCTATACATTTTATTCTCATGAATTCATATAATTTATGTATATGTAATCCATTTATTGTGTTATAATTTTTTCATAGTTTTTTTCTTTCATGTAAAAAATTAAAATATTTTATATTGATGGGTCAGTGTTAGTTGAATAATTTTTTTACGGTTGTTTAATGATATTTTTAAGAAGTTGGCTTGACCTTTTTTTGAAAAAGAAGGTATAGTGGGAATGGTTTTAGTTTATATATTTACAAAATTCACATCACTTTGTAGTGTATTTTAATAAATGATATCATATTGAGAGGATATGAAAATGGATTTCTAACCCAATTCCAGTAGATGTGCCTTTTGTATATAAGAATTTCAAATGATGTTTTTATGTTAAATATCCCCCTCTTAAATTTAAATGGTTTCAAACATATGAAATAGTTGATAAAAATATATTGGAATTATTTTCTCTAAATTTTATCAACATCATGAGATGTAATGGAACTCATGATATAATCTATATTTTAAAGAGAGAGAAGTTTTCATATGTTGAATGTGGGAGTAATTTATTTATATAAAAAATTTTCCTATAATGTTCATTGAAAGAGATAAGATGATAGATGTGATCTACATTTCATAAAATTTGGATGTTGTAATCAAATCAAACATACATATAATGTCTAACATATTGACATGTGAAATGATGAGAAGAAATGTTTTCCATGTCCAAAAGTAAAATTGTTGAAGATCTGTCATCAAAAAGTGTCCTATAAAAAATTACCCATATAAATAATTCCATCAGATGTATGATGATTCGTTTACTTGATGATATATGTATTTTATACAAAATATAATTGATGATTTTATGATTTTCTATAAGGTACAAATTTTGTGTTGATATTTTTTGAAGTTTGGCATATATGAGAAATATTGTATTTGTCAAAAGTAAAAGAGTTATATAATTGTATAGCTGACAAATTATTTGAAATAAATCCATCAAACAATGTCTTTAGATGACATCCATTGAATTAATTTTATACCATGACAATTAGGATGACCTTTATGAATTTGTGAAATTGATGTCTTGAAAAGATGATTGGATGAACCATTGGTATAATGATTATCTATAAAATTAAATTTAAAGGAAAAAATATGAAAATTTATTATTCCTGGAATCGTATGAATAATTTTTCTAGGGAGATATATAAAAAATCTTATTATGATGTATCATTTTGATTTTTAAATAGAATCTCACCCGAACGAGAATGTATATATTGATTGTTGGAAAAAAATTCCTACTAATGTTTTGTAAATTATGGTTATATATATATATTTTTTAAAGATATCAAATGTGATGATGAATAAAAAATCATAGAATTTACAAATATCATAGATTAATGATTTTTAATTCACCGAGAGTTTTTCAGAAGGTTGTGATTGTTTGAATTTAATAATAGTATTCAGTGGTTTATTAGAATTTAATTTTTTCATTGAGTGGCAATGAAAATTTAAAATCCAAACTTTTATATGTTTTGTGCATTTATTAATATGTTGTATGTAAAATGTTTTTAGGTAATTTTAATGAGTGAAAAATATTATGTGTTACATAAATAGTTCTTAAAAATATTATAAATACTTATTAGACGAACAATATTAAATCTATAATTCAAGCCATAATGTTCCAAACTAATTAATCTATTCATTGAAGAAGAAAAACCATGGAAATTTTGTTTTCATCTTCTGTGATTCATTTAGAATAAACGGAATAATCAAGTTTACGGTAGACAAACTATTAAAATATGTGGAATAACATATATAAAATTAGGAGGTTTTTTTCATTGGAAAACATTCGTAGAGGGAAAATAAGACATAGAAACAAATGAATTGTGAATGGATAGAATTTCCATAACATAGTCTTAGAAGAGGTTCTTATGTACTTCTAGGAAATAATATTAAGGAAGAATAAATGTTTTTCAACTAATGAAAAAGTCATGTTTATAAAACAATCATATTCAAAATATATTCATCCCATATGTGAAGGTTTAAATATTTGTTAAGAAGGTCCTTATTACATTTTTTTCCTAGTAAGCCCAATCATTGTTTTATTGATCATTTTGAAATGATAGTGTTATTATGGTCCCCTTTTATTGTAAACACAGAAATGAATTTTAACAATTAGATTGTATTATATGGGATTATTTCCAATCCATTTCTAGGACTAGATACTCTTTTGGATATTAAATCATGTAATTTATTGTGTTTTTGTGGGTGTTACTGAGAGTTTTTTTAAATTTTATAAATCATTAATATGAGGTGATGGGTTTTCACATAAAAGAAAAATTAAATGAAAAATACTTCATTCATCTTCCATTACACCTCTCATAGACAACACATATCTGATTTTGTACATTCAATAATATTATTTTTAATAGATGTATGTGATATCCCTTACGGTGTGTGCTCATTTGAGTTTTAGACAACGCACCCTTTTAGTCATATCATACCTATAGGGTTGGATATAATTTCCAATTTTATTGATGATGTGTAAGGAGTGATGATATGTATTATGTGATATTTTGATATGTCTTATGAGATGTAATTCCCACATAACATCTATTTGTGAGAGTAGGTACACTATGCCTATTATCTTGAATGCTTGTGGTATATGATGCAGTTCTGTATTGTCTTCGTATCCTTATAGTATGAGATAACATGTCCACATTACATTTTTTATGATGGTGTCAGATGATATTCTTGGTTACATAGATGATACTTATGGCAATGGAGAACATTCCCATTATATTTATTGATAAGGTATGCGATGGTATGACATTTTTTCACTTTTCATAATAAAGAGGGATGCCATACCCATTATGCGTCGATTTCATGATCATGTCTTTATGCATGTGATAATGGCACATTAACCTTTTAGATATTTAATTAACCTTGTATGTGTGATGTACTTCCCATAATGTTTTTCTTTTATGGAAGGTGATGATATTATTAATTTTGGATGTTAATTATGGGATGTGATTCCCCCACATGTAATATATCCTAGTGATATGGATTCATTGAACTCTTTTAATTATATGGTTGTGATATGATTCCCATAGGTATGATATTTCTATAGGAGCATATTCCCTCTTGTGGAAAACTAATACTTAGACACTATTCCCAAAAATATGACTCTGCCTTTAGGACATACATCCCATGAGTTTTTTTATAATATGTATTGATATTAAAACAACAATTGTGACTTTATTATCATAATATTACCCATAAGAAGAGTCTATTTTTATATAATGGATGATATAATGATTTATTAATACATGGGACATGATACCCCATTTTTGATTATTTAAAATTTTATGACCCACCATAGTATAGGGTGAATTGGATTTAATAAACTTGAGGTGGCCAAGTAGTAGCAATTGTTCTAATGTATTACAACTGATTTATTTTATTTTATGAAAATATCATATTTTTCATAGATATTTATTTATAAATTATGTTTGTGGAAATATTTGGTGGGGGTATAAAGAGTTTTACTCACACAATGTTTTATAACCATTTGATTGAGTATAATATCGTGGTCTAAGGTATGGATTTGGTAATGGGATCAAAAATGATGAGTTAGGTAGTTTACCATTTCTTATTTTTAGAGAAAAGTAAATAAATGGATAAATAGCCAAGTTTCATGTGGTATCCTTTATTTAGTAAAATTATATCATTTTACTTTTGTTCATATCATAAGAGACCTTAATTTTCATTATCCCAGATATAGAATGTGTGGATGCTTCATGTTTGGGGTGAATTCAAATCGAAAAAGGGATCTTTACATTTTTTTAATATATAGAGTTTTATTATCTGAATGTTATGAGATTGTACAATATATTGTGTATCAATGTAATAAATAAATAGAAAAAAAAACTATTTAATGTTTTAAAATTAATCCACATAAAAACCCATCCAATTGAAAAATTAAAAAAAATCTAACTAAAAGGGCATGGATATTTCTATTACATACTAAATACTTCTATAAAATATATGTGTTAAACAATATTTTATAATAAGTAAAATTCATTAATTGATACTAATATGGTAATATATTTGATAATTACATCCATTTTATAAATGTTTTCACAATGATATTCATCGACCGAACACTTTAGAAGACATATGTTCTGCTCCACAATCATCTTTATTATAGACATAGTTAATGGTATGTACTATCCCCAGAATCCTATTTTGCTAGTATGATCAAGAATAAAGTACAAAACCATTCTTTATAGAAACAATTTATAAGAAAATATAATCCATATCAACAATCTCATTGGTCTCAAAGATTACAAGTAGAACAATTACAAGAATAATGATTTATAGATTTAGTATGGAATTATCCATGATGAAATCTCTTATAAAATCCCCCAGAAATAGTATAACTAAATACATGAAAATAATTTTAATGAGGAAAATCACGTTATTGATCATATTCTTATATTTTCATATTCCATGAAGAATGGTTTAATTTATATATAACATTGTAAAAAATATCAATTACTAATTTCTGAGTTATTTAGGTACGATTATTGCCGTATCAGAGACATAAACATCTTCAATTTAACCGATTAATGAGACTTAATGTTCTCCAATAATTAGATGTTTTTTTTCAACTTACTATGTAATAGAATCAAAAGTTATAAGTATCTCAAACAAAAATTATTAGAATCTAATGAGATCACTGAGAGGGGGAGGGGTTGAATTAATGATGTGTTATGCTATTTTAGGATTTTTTTTACATTTAAAATAACATTTGTGAACCTTTAAATGTTATCAATACACTCAATATATTTAATCAAACTAACATACTACCAAAATAATTAAATATCAAGGATCATGATATTTAGAAGGCATTTTTACCCATTCGTAAACATTTACATGTTGGTTACGCCCTAAAATCTACTAATTATACGTGGTTTTACAATGTAGATACCTCTAGGTTCATTACACTTCTACATTAATCTAGAGGATATGACTATTAAACAAAAATAATTCAACCAAACATGTATAATTACTCAAACATGGTGATCTATGCACCTCATGATGATGGTCCACCTCCATGAATAGTTGAATCAATATATCTATATGTGTACTCCATCAAGATCATTAACTTCTAAATACATGAACCTTTTGGTCTTGGAAAATAAAATTTATTCTTGATAATCTAGTTGTTCTCACTTTCACACATTGATACATAGAGTATTAATCTTTTCTTCCTCATACATATTATCATTCTAAAGAACATAGAACTATGCGCCTCATCTCTGAATTCACAATTCTTCATGAGATGACACATCACATCTCATATTCATCTACCACCCTAAATTTATTAATATATAATATTAAATCAGAATAATACATTCGAGAATCAGTATGGGTAGAAAAACCACCCATTACATCTTCCATTATCTCTATAACTAGATTCAATGAAAACATATTCACTAACTATATTCTCCATCCTTGTATCATTAATTAAGTGTATAATTAAGTAACTATTTTGATCAATGTAAATTACAATGAATAATGATATAATCATAGAAAATTATCATAGCTTCTAATTATAGAATCATTGAAGTTCAATCTTGTAATTTTAAAAAAATAGTTATTTTAATTTTTATATGCCACATATTGAAACACCCTTCACCATGGTGCGGTGAAAAACTATTATTCATTTTGGAATCAACATGTTAATCCCTAAGGAGTGGTTATGTACTATTGCACATTTTTCACATTAACTCCTTCAATATTGTAAAGACCCGCAAATTTCAAGGAAATTTTTTTTCTTAATTTTCTTTGGAATTTTACAAGAGCGCAGCTTCAGACGGCACCTGATTCCGAGGCCCGGTGTGCCCGGAATCAATTTCCGAAGTTTGGCTCGGGTACGTTCAGTGAACGGACGAGCGGGTTTTTCTATCTTTTGAACCGGTGCCCGGAATCAAATTCTGAGGGCACCGATGAAATCGCAGCGCCGGTATTTGCTTAGAAACGCCTCTTCCGGAGTTGCGTTTGCTCAGACGTGGTTTTTTAAATTTTGCGGCTTTAAGTCAGAAATAAAATAAAGTTTGTGCGACAACTTTATTTTATTTCACTTAAGCTGTTGGAAGCCACTTGAAGTCACTTAAAGACGGCTTGAACTGAGTTGAACTGGATAGGATGCTATCCAGAAATATCCTACCCCTTGGTAGGATATTTGTGCGGTGGGACCCGCACGAGCCCGCCGTTTCTTTCGCTAAGTAACGCACCCGCGAAAACCCATCAAAGTAACTGAAAAGTCAACCGACGCGTTTTCTTTAATTCTTAACAGACCATTTAATTGGGCGGTTTATTTCGTGAATTAAATGGACTGTTTCTTCGTGAATTAAATGGGTCGTTTCTTTCGTTGAATTAATTCAACGAATTGATGGATCGTTTCTTAACCGGTTTCGTGTGTTGGCATGTTTATAAAATAAGACCAACCCAAAAATCCTTGGAAAGGATTTGAAAGAATCTTCGTTCCTCCACCCTCTCCGCGAAGAACGCGAAGAACGCGAAGAACGCGAAGAACGCGAAGAACGCGAAGAACGCCGGCGACCGGAATTCGACGACGCACACCAAGATCTGCGACGTCGACGAGATCTACCCGCGACGTTCTTCGGCGACGCCTCTTCTTCCGCGGTCGACCCTCGTTCGGCAACAAAGGTGAGAATCGGATCTTTTCTTCTCCCTTTTTAATTTCAATATCAACGGATTTAAACTAATTAAATCCGTTTTTTCTTGATCCGGAGTTTGGCGACGCGACGCCGGATACCGCGACGACGCGACGATCTCCATCTTCCGCGACGAGCAATCCCGTGACGACCCCTCGTCCGACGACGACGACAAGGTAAGGGTTGATTGGAATATTTTCCTTCCCATGATTTTATTTCTTTTAAAGTAAAGAACTTGATCTTCGAACAATTTTAACATTTAAAATTGTTGTTGATTGTTTTATTGTTCCTCCCGTGGATTATGACTAACGCGGAGGGTGCGGGTCTAACGAACAAGACCCGGCAACCCTCCGCCGATCTATTTTGTTGTGCGGATTTGGCGGACGACGACGAACCGTGCGGCAAGGGCAATTTGTTGGCTCCGCAGTGAAGATCGTCCCCCGGGAGGAGCATCGGCGCAGACGGGAAAGAAATCGGGCCACCGGAGCATCTCCGGCGGCCCGCGAAAGGCGGCGGCGGCGCGGGTCGCCGGCGCGGCGGCGCCGGCGACCGGAGGCGGCGGCGCCCGGCGCGCCGCCGTGGAGGAAGCCCGCCGCGGCTGAAGCCGCGGCGGCAAGGGCGGCCGGTTCCGTGGCCGCGCGGAACCGGGACGGACGCGGCGGCCCGGCCGCGTCCGCGTGACAGGCGGCCCCCCGCGGGGCCGCGGTTCCCTCAAGCCGCGGGATCAACCCGCGGCGGCGGCAGTTCGGCCGCCCGGCCGAGGCCGAGCCGGCCGGTCCGGTCGGCTGGGCCGCGCCCAGGCCGGACCGGACCCGGCCGAGCCGGTTCGGGCCGGGTCGGGCCGACCCGGTTCGGGCCGGGTCGGGCCGACCCGGTTCGGGCCGGGTCGGGCCGACCCGGTTCGGGCCGACCCCAGGGGGGGTTCGGGCCGGGTCGCCCCGGGCCCAGAACCCCCGTTTCGGGCCCTCTACGGTCTTTCGCCCATATCTTGGGCCTGGGACCTCCGATTGACGAACCGTCAGCGGCTACGCGATCCTTGGATCGAGACGGTCGTTTCGGTATACTATACTCAAGGTTTCGGAAGACTTTGGGTTCGGCCGGGTTGGTTCGTACACGAAGCCAACCGGGCCCTCGGAGCGGAAACGCTCATATCTTGAGCTACGGACGTCCGATCGACGTACCGTCAGCTGTGGTAGTTTCCTCTAAGTGAGACGGAACTTTTGGCATACTCCGCCCGAGGATCGGATACAGGCAGAGTACGGTCGGGTTGGTTTTTCCCTAAAAACCAACCGGGCCCCTGGGACGAAAATGCCAATAACTCTCAGACCGGGCGTCCGATTGACGCGCCGTCTGTCGCGTTGAGATCCTGTTGTCGATACGGAACTTTTGGATACATCAACTTCGGACTACGTGTCAGTTGATGTATCAGCCCCTCGGCTCGTGGAGCGGACCCTCCTAAACGAGCTCGCTACGTGCGGGAACCCTAGCGCTGGCTGTGACCTCGACGACAGAGCAGAGATCCTCCGTGGACTGCGACGACGGCAGAGCAGAGATCCTCCGTGGACTGCGACGACGGCAGAGCAGAGATCCTCCGTGGACTGCGACGACGGCAGAGCAGAGATCCTTCGTGGACTGCGGCGATGACTGTGCAGGGACCTCAGTGGACTGCGTCGACTACTGCACTTAGCGATCCTACGCGGATCAGTGCCCGATCCTGTGTGGGTCCTACTACCAGTTCTGTGTGAGCCACTGCCTACCGGTTCTGTGTGAGCCACTGCCTACAGGTTCTGTGTGAGCCCGATCCTGTGTGGGTCTTCTGCGGGGGTTAGTACCTATCGATCCTTCGTGGGTCCGACGACTTAGACGGATCAGTGATCGTCTTTGACGTCATCTGAAAAAGTTTACCTGGTTGAGCTGAATCTTATGTTACTCTCCTTTGTGGATTGTGTAGAACTATCCTATGTGGATTTACTGTTTACTCTCCTTTGTGGATTGTGTTGAACTATCCTATGTGGATTTACTGTTTACTCTCCTTTGTGGATTGTGTTGAACTATCCTTTGTGGATTTACTGTTTACTCTCCTTGTGGATTTGAGTCTTGCTTTCCTTCGTGGATTGAGTTGTTCTTGAGCTCGTGAGCAGAGCTAGAATTGGGGACTTAGGTATATGTATGGGCATATACCTAAGTCGAGTCAGATGTTACTTCGTGATTGCATCTTTCTTTGTGCTATATCCTTTGTGGATTTCGGGAGACCTTCGGGGGTCTCGGGGTCCTTACTGAGTAGTTGTACTCACCCCTACACGGGCTATGCCCGCACCTTGTTGTGTTGGTTGCAGACGACGGACAGCGCTGATCACGGTTGGGGCGTGGAGCAGGACGGTACCGGGAGGTGGACCACTGGTCGGGACGTACTCGGAGCGGACGTGGGACCCGAGGAGCCTGGAGGCTATCTGTACCCACCCTTCAGGTGGGATTTCCAGTGGACGACACGAGGCCGCCGTCTTTTCTTCAGTTGCTGTACTTTACTTTTCAGTTGTACTTTACAGTTGGGCTTGTATTTCCGGCCCCTTTACTTTTCTGCACTTTACTTTCCGCTTGCTGACTCTGTGTGGTTGTTACTTATAAAGGCAATGCCTTCCCTGTTACTGGGATTTTACGCCTTGGTGCTAGTCGCCAGCCCCTGGCCTATGGAAGGCGGGCTTGGGGTAGTCACGGCACGGGCCCCGAGGACGGGTCGTGACAAATATGTTGAGATATTTAATATGGACATTTTTTCATCCTTGTGTTACACTGGTAAACATCTTGATCACCACTCCCACCTCTACGTCATGGGGCAGGATGTGTTGTCCTTTGAAAACTCAATTATTCATTGTAGGATTATTATTTTATATACTAACACCATAGTTCATGTGATGGGATGATATGTCTTTCGCATATGATATAGAATCTCACCATTGGGAATAAAATTGTGTGTTCCCTTCCAATTTCTCTTGTTGGGAAATATTTATCTTCCACACCCAATTATATGGGATCATAACATAATAAAATAACTCCAGAATCTCCTTTATTGACTTATTAATATAATATAAATATATATTCAAATAAAAAAACTCCTCTATTATTGGGAAATTATACAATCAAGTCCATTATTTTCAACAATCAAACCATTTTGATTTTTCTATAATAAATCCATATTTGAGAATCCTCTAAAGCATCAAAAATCTAAATAAGTAGATTTGTGTATTATTTTCTTTTCTCATCTTCTCCCAATTCCTTATTTTTCTCCCTTATTGAAAATAGAATTCATTGTTCAAAGACTAGGGTCATCCCATATCACTTTCTAATTGAAATATTATTGCATGTTTTTTTACTTAATGAGATGGATGAAATCTCATGAATCTATTAGAAAATTTCATTTTATTAATCATAAATATGAATATTTATGATAACATACTGCGAATATTAAGATAAATTATACCATGATTATCTATTTCATCCATAAAAACTCAAAATGGGATAACACACGTATACTCTTCTCATTTTTGAAATAATTCTATGTATAAAAAATTATTTTAAAATAAATATGTCACATACTCATACCTCAAAAAATCATTTAAAATATTTATTTACATGTCATGTAACTCCACACTTTTCTCTTGAAATGATCATTCTAAAATAACCCATACTAAATTTATTAAGATCATTTATAACAATAAAATTTAATAGTGTTATTTATAAATCCTTATTAGTATTTATTCCTGTTTTTATAGGAATTTAATTTTTGAAAAATGTTTTATCAATGAAGTTTATTTTTGAGGAATGTAATCCTATCATTTTCAACATTGGAAAGTAATATATATCCAACTCATTGTCATTTCGATCCATAATATAAATACTTACTTGTGTCATTCAATTTCTTGTATATTTTCACATGTTATAGAAGATTAATAGAATATGGATGAACCTCCTTACACTTTAGAGGAAATAATAAGGATTAGATATTCCTCTAAACTTATACTATTATATTATTTTACACTCATCCACTCCTTTGTGTGATACAAAATTTTATACTCTAGTAATCTGATAACATGGTGATATATGTGAATCGGCATTATTTTTAAATATCTCAAACCATCTAGGAATCTATATCATTCATTTTTTTGGAAATATGTCTTGGCACATTGCCCCATTCAATAAGTCACTATCCATATTATTGTTCCCATTATGTTTAAAATTTCACCCTTTATTTGAATTATTTGGAGTTTTTGGACGAATAGTTTTGTTTTATTTTCTCCTCAAGGAACACCCTTATTTTTTTTATTTTTTCTTATACAGTTGATTGTAAGGTATTATCCTTTAATATTCATTTTTCTCCTCACAACGGGCCTTTAAATATTTTTATTAATTGACCTGTTAATCCAACATTCTAATGATTTATAATCCAATATCCATGAACCCCAACAATATCCTACGAATCATCTTATTTTCTATTATCTTATAATTTTTCAAGATATTATAGGCTATGAACCTTCATATTTTTTAGTGAAACCACAACTCTATTAGATACGTTTTTGGAAAAATATTATCATACATATTCTCCCATCCACCCTTAATTATGTGGGGGTTTATCAAATTTTTCATCCATCTATATGTTCCACGCATTTTTCTTTAATCCTATACTATAATGTTAAATATAATAATTATAAAAATACATAATTGGGTTTTGGGATATGTAATTCATGGATTATCATTGAATTTAATTAGATTATAATTCAATCATTTATGAATACTAATATGTGCCCTCCCAGATCCATGATTGCCATTGTAAATTTTTATGGAAACATTTATCTTCTTAATAACATTGGAATGACCATACTATAAGGATTAAATAATTATTATCATTGTCTCATGATAAACTTTCTTCAGGATGGGGGAGTTCATATAATCCTGAAACAATCATATTATATCATCATAGTCATCCTTAATTATAATTATTTGATATTCATGCAGAGTTTATAATTCTTATAAGGAACTTGTTATCTATTTAATTATTTTCTCCCAAACATCCAATTGCATATTTTTGACATCGATAGTGATTTTTTTTATTTTAATAGTTCATAAAAATAATCTGCAAAAAATAATCCTATAAATACAATTATATAAAACATTAATTTTCTATTATTCAACAGTTTTACATTATCTTTCTTTACAAAGTGAGATGACTTCAATGTTTTCAATCACTAGTTTTTTTAGCGTATTTTATATTCCAAATGATTTATAAAATTAATATTTTTTTACACTAACCACTTCTTCCTTCTATAATTATTATCCTTAATTCAACTAATAGATTCAAAAAAATCCAATTTTTTGGAACATTCATTAGATGATTTTTTATATTAGAATGATGATTAATAATTGATGCATCATCATTACAACTTAATAAAGATTCAACATAATAATGATATAAACATAATTAATATTACTTATAACACTAATATTTCATTATATTAATGGGGACTCCCCATTAATTTTAAATTCTTATTAATCTTCAGTGCCTCTCATCTATTGGAAATTTTCCACATCTTAGTTGAAATAACGAAATATCTAATATACTGAGTTACACATAATAATGGTAATATAATCTTATACAAAAATAAAATCATATGACCGTGGAAAATTTAATCATCTTTCCATGTATGGACAATATAATTTTTCTTGATTTTGATTTATCTTCTTCTAAAACTCCCTTCATTACGATGTGGTGAAATCCCAATTTCTTTATTGGCATCAACACATAAGAAACTATGGTGTAGTCCTCTATTATTTCCCATTTTTCATAGGTCCTCCTCCAAAACTCCTCAATCAAAACTGAATTTTTTATTCTTCCCTATTTTAAAATGTTAAAATATATATCACCATGAAATCGTCTATGATTTGATGATATCGATTTTCGGCCTTTAAAAACTCAATTGTTCGACTCATCGCTTCATTATCAACCCATGGGAACTATTTCAACCATGTTTGGGAAAAATATGTTGCATATATAATAATGAATATCATGATGGGTTCCACTATGGATAGGTATAGTTTAATTGACCATGTTTCTAATTTTCTTCTCAACACACCATAATATGTTATTATTTGTTACACCTAATTTTCTCATGTATCTTCTTCACTGAATTTTTCAAACCATATAAATACAAATTGAAATCCTCACACTCTTATATTATTTAAAAAAAATATAATAAAATACTATATTCAAAAATTGACATGAAAATTGTATACTAGTTAGTTCAAATTCACTAAATATATATTTTTGAAAGGATAAAATGATTCCTTTTACTCAATAATATTCCATTTTCAAAATTTCAGAAGACACAAGAATGGTAAGCCTGAGTGATTTTATTAACCAAAATTCATATAAATTTTGATGAAATTCCATTAATTATTATAATGAAAAACATATACATTTATTAATATATTAAATCTATATCCATTTAATTCATCGCATCAAAAATATATAAACATTTTAGTGTATAAAATACTACAACTTAATAAATGGAAAAAATTAATCTCCTCACACATAAAAAAACATGCCCTTATAAAATTTACAATCATTTATGAATTTCAAATAGATAAATAAAAGTTTCAAAAGAAAATGATAAAAATGGAGAACATGAATAATTATGTAACTAGAACAAATTATAAATTCAAAATAAGTACATGTGTTCATCCAACTCCTTTAGATTTTACTCTTTCCTATGATATCTAATGAATATGTAATAAAATTAATTACCAATTTTATTTTTTGGTTTTATACCCTTAGATGATGTTCTCCCCTTTCCAAAACCTCATAATAAAAATAAAATATCTCATATATGGGATAAATGAAAAATAGAATTATTTTTGTGATAGTAGTCAAGACATTATAGGAAAAGAAGAAATTAACCATTCAAATTTTTTCTTTTAATGTATACATATGATTTTATTATTTTGAATAGGATTATTGAATTTCTGTTAAAGTGATTATCTTATATATTAAGTAATTAATTTGAATAAATAATTACTCCTAGGATAGAAATCAATCATCTATCCCTTTTCCAATAATTTATTAGAATTATGATCAAATTATCAAGAAGTAAGAAATATTATGAAAGTGTAAATATCAAAAAAAATATTATAAATTTAAATGTATCTTTAGATACATTAAAGATAAAAATATATATGTTTTTATATTAATTAAATATCTAGTTCATGTTTGTAGTAGTAAACTGAAGAAATCATTTGAAAAATATAATAAATTAAATATGGGGTCATTCAAAAGATATATGACATCATGTAAAATTTATATTCAAAAAGATAATTACCATTCATTTCATCATAAAATAATATTTCTATAAATTTTTGTTTCTAAATATATTCTCAAAAAAATATTATAATTTCTGTTAAAAAATATAGAAAATTTAAAATACATAAAATAAACGTTCACAATCTTTTAATCAATGTTTATCATTCAACATTATTTACCAGTTTTTTAATTCAAGGAGATATTGAAATAAAAAGAAAGAATTATAATCTTTTAACATTACTCATAAATAAATAATAATTTATATATTTATATCTATCATAATTTATATTTCTACTAAAACATACATTAATATCATATCCACTTTTATAAAACATGAGAATATAATATCATTTTAGTGGGTGGTCCAAAATGAAGTTTATATTATATATATATATATATTGTGAATGATATGTGGTGTTCTTGGAAAAATAAATTGAACATATTATATCCAAAAAAACATATTTTTGAGTAAAGCTGATCTAAAAATAAATTATTGTTTACTAAAACCATAATAATTTCCAGATTCCCCATATTATGCTTCAATAGAAGAAATTTCGACATAACATTTCTTCAAACATTATTAATATTATAAATATTCATAAGAAAGTGAAAATATTCTGAATTAAAATTTTCATCCATTTTAAAACTGTAAAAATCTAAAAATGATTAATATTTAAGAGTAAACACTCGTATAGATTAATATAATGTTCTATGTATTGATGATACATTAAGATAATAAAAGAACAATTTAAAATCCTTATATTGGATTCTATGATATTTACTTGAAATAATATAAACCCAATTACATAGAAAATTTAATGTTTTTTCATCTATAATTTAATATAAGAAAGCTTCCAATCATCCCTTAAAACAATTTCTGATCAACTGGTCTTCTGTATTCATCAAGATAAATATTACATTCCATACCACCTAATGTATTAATAAGAGATTTATTTTCAAAACCATATCATTTAAGTAAATATCTAATATAATTACAATGAGTTATGATTATTCCCTATTATTTATAAGTAACAGGTAATCTGATAAAGTTATTATGGTCACTAATCGCACTCATCTCAAATTCATTTTTCCTATGCTATAAAAACTTATCCACAAGATTTATTCCATTTTAACTACAAATAATACCATATAAACATATATTTATAATCATAATGTTGTTAGAAACTCAATTTGTATAAATATTTGGATCTATCATTACTTTATCAATTATTGGTTTTAAAAGAAATTCTTGATAAATTATAATACTAGTCTCCCATAGATTCTAAAAATCCATAATTTTTCCTAGTATATATAAATAAAAGTTCCAAAAAATTGATATCATCAATAAAAAGTGGTTGTTCGGTGTAAAAATACTCCTAGAAATATACATTTATAAGATAAATATTTTTATCCAATTGAAAATATTAATTTTCAAATGATCTATGATGGATAATATAACTAATAATAGATTTGATTCAAGTCACCTATGTATATTTTTTCCATATTAAATATTCAATTCATGATTTTAACCCATAAAATCATGTCTTTCCTTTTCTAAAATAATTATTCCATTCTCATCACATTTTTTAGAAGACCCCATTGTCCCTTATAACAAAATTTTTTTCATGTAATTAAAATAATTTGAAAACCTTATTCCACTCAAATTGATTATGATATTCATTCATAAAATCGTCTCAAATATCCTAACCTAGGGAATCATTCGAAATTTTAGCATTAGATTTGGAAAATAACACAAGATTCTCACACTAATTTCATAATCCACATCTAGTTCAAATTGGTTCATCTATAATCCCAAATATATTATCCGATAGATCATTTTCCAGGATTGTGTAGTTTATAGGTAAAATATAGATATTTCTCATATTCTAGTCAATTGACTTCCATGGGTCTGGTTTAATGAATATACATTTTTGGTGGACGTGTTTAATCTTATGAAAGTGAAATAGAATGTGTTTCAAAAATAGAATAAATATTACATTAAAAAAATATATGTTTTCACTTCAGAATATTTTCCTATATCAAACATAATATGTACTATTTACAAACTGAATATTGTTAATTTGTTGAAAAAAAGATATAACATACTAGTGGTTTAGTAAGAAACAAAAATAATCATATTATTTTTCATATAAAATTTATAAAACATATCCTTACTATTCTAGTTAAATACATTACATAAAAAAACACTATTGTATCAATGATTTTTTACTCATATTCTCTAATTCATAAGGTGTTTGGTTTAAAACTAGCTGATGTTAGACTCAATTTTAATATAATATGTAATAATACTAGAATCCACCAAATAATACATAGATATCCAATATTCATACAATAAATTATATTCCACATCATCAGTGGATATATTCTTACTTTTAAACTATATTATTCAATTTTAGATATCTTGTTTCAGAATATTTTTAGTATTTTCATATTAACTCTATAAAATTTCAAATGAATATTTATGAATTCTTCACAATGATAACTCTAGATATTGACTACAAGATTTTTTGTCTCATTTTGAACTACATTATAAAATATTTTTATAAATTATAATGTATCCAACTTAAGATATATAACAATACAGAAATACTATCATATTTATAAAAAAAATATATACACACAGTCTATTCCATCGATACTTCGAGTTTTTCTAGGACCAAAAAGATGCATGGGTAATTAATATTAATGTTTTGACATTGATATTTCTATAATTAGTTTAAAGATTAAAATATTTTCCTTATCATAATTTCAAGGTTCATAGACACTGGAAGAATTAATCATATATTTTGATTTTTATTTCACTTGTTCATTACTATAAGGATTATTTATTCTCAGAACATTATAGTTTCATAACATCCTATTATAAATATTATACATAACTCCAACCACTCTAAGGATATGTATTTTTTTTGGAAACTATGGTACTCTACGTAGATAGTGTAAAAAATTTCAATCCCATTAGCATAAGACACATAAATTCTATATGATATTTATAATGAACATTTTTTATGCCGAAAGTACTAAAAATAACCCACATAACATAATTTCAGAATATAAATGAGTTTGTTATATTATACTAAAATATATATAACTATATAAATTTGAGTATTAATATGAAATAAAACATCACCAATGCCTATAATGTTTCGTTATTCATTTTCTCCAAATGTAACATTCCGACCCTTTATATAGTTTAGTATATCAGATGGATCATGTTCGTCTCATTTTTCCAGAAAAACCATTATCCATGTACCATGTGTTTGTTGTTCATAATTAACCATTTATCCTAAAAATTGAATGGATTAAATTTTGGCATCATTTTGTGAAAGAGATGATTCCATGTTTGAATATGGACGAATGATGACCAAGAGAAGTAATTTTGGAGAAAAGGGTTGATTTTCATGCTACTTAGAGTTTCATGAGTAAATAAATACTGTTGTTTTTCAAGTCCATACTTCATTTTTAACACAAATACTATGTGGTTTAAAAGACAATAAATACTGACCATATTAACATTTATGGGGTCAGTCATTGGTATTTATGATTTTAAAGATATCGGGTCTATCATCTAATGAAAAAATACTTCCATTCCCAACAAAACCAAATGAAACCTCCATGGATTCCTACTAGAGAGAATATAATGTAACCAACTTCACATAATTCCATTAAAGTATTTATTTATGTTGTAGATATATCTTGATCCTCCAATGAAAAGATGAACACAATTATCTTAAATACTAAAATTTTATTGAAGTATAATATTATTCTGACAACAAACAAGTGAATAAACCCATTCCATGGATACCTCGTTGATACACTTTTTTCAAGGAACTCAATATTGAGAAATTTGAGGTAATGTGGGACCCAAATCCATCTCATTTAGGTATCATTACATAAAATTAATTCGAAAAACTAATATCATGGACTTTCTTCCAAATACCCTTTATATCATGAATAGGAATAGTAAGATATTTTCATCTTTCTCTTATGAATAGGATTAAAATATTTCTCCCAAGCATAGGTCATGAAATAAATGTGTATTCGCTTCACATATCTTTGATAATTCCAAGAATCATCTGGGTAACACCAATTTAGAATACCCACTCTATACATTGATATTTCACATTTTGTGGTTCTATAATCCTTATCTCATGAAACTAGGCAACATGGAATGGTCATCTCACATGACCAAAAAATATGAACATTGAACTTTGTGGTTTTTTTATTCATCTCTAACAGGATATGTAACACTCCTTTTGAGATTCAATCATAAATCCCAAACAAAATTACTTCATATTACCACTTTCATGAGAAGGTAAAACATATAACTTTCAACAGAACCCTTATTACCCCTTGATACTCCCCAATAAAATTGATTCCATGGAATCCCATATTATATTATTCTAAATGTATTAGTAATAATTATACATTAAATGAAGAGTTTCCCCATCAGAAAATAATTTGTTACCCTTTTTGGATTAGCATAAATAGAATTACGACACTTTATTGAAAATTATGAGAGAACAAATTACATTATTTAATGGTAATAATATTTCCCACGTGATTAATATAGAATTTTCACCTCTAAAATGCATCATAAACTCACATATTCCCATGTGACATGAAGAGGAGTATAATGTGGTGAGAATATTATTCCTTGTGCAATGAGATTGAGATGACTAATTTGATGAACTGAAGATTCCTTTAGTGATAAAAAATAAGATTCTTATTTTCATGAAAACTGGATGGCTTCGATGAGGATCATTTTATTCATAAATTATGAGTATAGGATTCCTCATGTGGTTACAATTAAATTCCTTCACATATGATAGTAATTTTCTTTATGTGATGAATATATGTTGCCTTATGTTATTAGCATAGGATTTCTTGGGTGATGTGAATAATATTCATTATATTATAGGAAAGGATTCCCTCGTGACCTAACATATGAATGAAAAAATAGATTCCCATGATATTGATCATTTGAGATATAATATCATATTAAACCATAGGTTTTCAACTTGATAATGTAGTAAGTAAACTAAATAATTAATGAACCAATGAATTTGGCAAAAAAAAGTGATTCACTTGTTTTGATTAAATTTATGTGGGAGACCAAATCTATAAAATGAAATCCAATGTGGGAAGTTTGGATATCCCATCATTTATTCATGATCATGGATCTATTATAATTTCCTGGTGTTAAAAAGTCAATACCCATTTAAATGTTGGAATGTTGGGCTGAAAATGTGACTGTCCATGGTGTAGTTTGATATAGAGGTCTCAATGTAAAGTATCATATAATAAAATGATGATCCCAATTTGAATCCATTATCCTCAATATTATGGGGATGAGTAACATTGGGAATCACCTACAACTAGAATCACTAACATTGGGCATGATGGGAATTATCATCCAAAAAATGTACTAATGGCTGACTTCAAATATTCTTTTAGAATTCCATATGTTGGAAATACCTAGAGGGGAACCCCCCATATAAGAAACATGCATGGGATAATAGAAAAAAAAATTATATGTTGATTAATATTAGATATCCCCATACATATAAATTCAAAAAATAAATACAAAAGTTATAAAAACAACATCTTTCATTACTAGGCGCCATTCAGCTTCCCTGTTAAATATTACATAATAGAAGGTCATAAACGACATCATCCACCATTATGACCAAGGACTAAAAATCCCTAGAAGACATATTTATTAAGAGGATCTATATTATAGTATATCTTTATGGTACCTATATCTATAAAGGTCCTACCTAAGGAAATCACCACCTATCACCCCGAAAAAAAAATTTCACGTTCTTTTCCCTAAAGTACAGAAAGAACTCATTCCCCTTCACCAAGGTGATTGGGAAATTCTATGTTTCTCCATCCAAATATATCACCAAGGAGTGACCTAGTAAGGATCATATAAATTGATTTTATATTATGTGTAGGGTTTTCAATCCTATAACCAACTAGTTTTAGAATATTCCAATTTTAGCTACCCTAATCTTGACTGTATGAAACATGTGTTAAGGGAAATCGTCCACTAATGTTCCATGAGAGGCTGGTTATGATTCTATAAACAAAACTCTTATTTTTATAACCATTAGACTAAGATATATCTTCTCCATAATGGGATCAAAACCCCAACCAATAACCTGGAATTCTAGTTTAACTCATTTTACAACTAGTACCCCTATAAATCATCATAGTGGTTATCCTTGTGATGATGAAGTATACCATATAGAAGGTCATCCCTTCGGTAAAGATGCTACCTATCCCTATATAGATCCTCATAGAAAAAATAAAAAAAACTGTTTGTGGGATGGATCCTTATAAATTATGGAATATGTCATTTAGGGTAATTTCATGTTGTCATCAAATGTATATCAAGGTTCACTAATTCTCACTCACCCATAATGATTTAGAATATCATGACAATAAGGATTACAAAAATATATTTTTACTTCTTCCATCACAACACATGATGTATAAAAATATCAATTAAGTATATTTATTCCAATGTATTATGTGAAAAAGTCCTTGATGGCCCTCTTCAAACAACTATATTTAGATGATATATTAACAACCTTCAAAAAACTATCCTTGTTACCAATCATAGAATCATCAATATATATTTTCTCATATCATAAAATAGAGTTTTTAGAAACATATAAATACTGACTTGGAATCTCATATGATGATAAACATCTAGTTGAGGAATGGTAACATGATTCGATCCTAAAATAATAGGATGCATAACATTGATCTTATATGGGGACATTGATGAAGCTCAGATCACCTTTGAAGAAGACATCTTCAACCTAGTTTTGGATATTCAAGATGATCAATCCCATATATAAGGAGTATCCTCAAATAAGGTCTCCATAACAATATATATAAACATCCCACTTTTTCACTACTTTAAAAATTTATTTATCTTCAATGTGACCCAAATTGTATGATAGTACCTTATCATAGGAACTATCCACTTACCAACTTCAAGTGCTATTCAAGGAACATGTGACCCAAAATTTCTTCATCCCAATGTTTCTCCCTGATAATGATACATTGAATCTATTGAATAATATGTCAGTGGTTTAAAACCTCAATTAATTCTATAAATTTTTTCATATATGAATCTTTGATCACCATTACTCCCTCTTTGAGGAGTGAATAAATGTCATTTTCACAGTGTGTTTAGTGGTTCATCTTATTAATTATGGGTTTTATCAAAAATTATTCAAATAAGTGTTTAGAAAAATAATTATTGTATTTATCATGATTATTATAGAATCATTCCTTTCATGTTACAATTAGATGATGGGGTGGTATGATACATTACAATTAAATCATCTCTTTCAAATATGAAAAATTCACCATTATTACATACAAAATGGTCACCGAAATTATTAAAATGTAACCATTTCCATGGTGAATATCATCACCACCGATCCACTAGATAATTGGGGGAATGATGTTAGTGATTATCCATCTGAGGTGGATTTACCCTGAGAGAACTGTAAATGATAGTGGAACCCTCCTTAGGGAAATCACACATATCAATACAGTTCCACCATGGGCCATAGAAGTCCACTTAAATTTCACACCAAAAAATGTTCTTGAAACATGATAAGTGTAACTTCATATCCAAGATCATTATGAATACTATCTAGACATATGTAAATAAGTGATCATAGACTCACATCATACAACCTAGGCTACCTACTTGCTGTGAGGTTCTATGGTTGTACTATGGGGAGACTAAAATTCATTTATTAGTGTATTGATAAATGATAAATATAAAAAGTCATCATAAATGATACATAATTATCAATGTTCGATGATATAATAAATTAAATAAACATTTTATAAAAAATGAAATCAATGAATTCAAATATATATGATTAGTCACCAATTAGACTAATAACATATATAAAATATAAAAAGAAACAAATGAAATATAGTGATGTCCCACTACATCAATAATATACACCACATCTTTATACATACTAAAAGAGTATGTTCTTTCCTGATCAATCAATCCATGGTCTCATCCCAACCTATTCCTAAATCCATGTGAATATCTTCAAGGGAACCGATGTCTAATAGAGACATGACTAGGGTGTTATTATATAACATGATATGGGAATAAAAAATTATTCCGATACATAACCATAATTATAGTGATATTTTCATGATACATCATTAAAATAAAAAAACCATTCGAATCAATAAATACACCACCATTATTCCTCAGGTGTGTGATCTTGATCAACCATACTTACCTCAACCCATTTCGGTGTGCCTATGAAAATGATGTGATGACACTGATAATCATAAAATATCTTGAGGGAATTTCACCATGGTATACAATTTATAAATATGGATTAAAACCACCTTGGTATCTATAATAATAATATAGGGAATAATAAATCCTTGTATCATAGAATAGGGAAATCACTACCATAGTATATGATGGTTATTAGAAGAAACCCACCAGTAGTGTAGGAGATACAATCATGCCAAAAAATAAAACAAAATCCCCCATTACCTATCATGTATAAGTAACACTCTCATCTACTAAGAACCACTAATCATACCATCAAATATATGCTTTCCACAATAGTAGTATCAATACCACCATATAAGTGTTATTTCAATAATTATCATGATATATATGAAGGGAGTTTCCCAACCTCCTCAAAGGGAATACTCATGTCATCTCCATATTGATTTTTCTCATTAGGACAAAAATAGTTCCCTAAAAATGTTTTCTATACATATAAAATCCAATATGGGGGTGTATTCCATATCACATCATAACTAATTATAATTAGTAGCATAAAAATTTAATTCCTACCTCATTATCATTTCCCATATCATATATAAACTAGGAGAAATGTTTGTTTGAACACATAATCCTTTCATCAAAATTTATTGCCCATCAGTTCCCACTAATTTTATGGGTTCTAATGTGACACCTTCTCTACCCATTCCCAATACTCTAGCTCATGGTCTACATATTACAAATGTATCAAATGGATTCCCAATGGGAATCACACCAAAGTAACTATACATGGGGTCCTTTATGTCATAATAGTTTTGGAGAAACCTCAGATGGTGCCCTCAGTCTCAATCAAGTACTAGATCAACATAGTTAAAATAGTGAATGATGATCCTTGGAAATATAATTAAATAAATTAACTTATATAGCATGTGTGGTTTATCACATCAATAAACTTCATGGGATATGGATAATAGCCTATATATATTGCAAAATTAATACATGTTTGTTTCCTTTTTATAACCCAAAACCATCATGACTATTGTCTGTCACCCTAGGAAAAATATATCTTATGGGTCTATACAAAGACTACTAAGGATCCACATCTCAATTCATCACAAACCCCTTCTTGGAGGTGCCCAAATAATCTCTATAATGGTCTGGGAAGTTATAAAAACTTATATTAATCATTGAAACACCCCTATGGGGGTCTGAAGATGAAGGTATATCATTTGAGTCCCAGGATCATCCATTGGTGATAGAGTTCATAAGGGCACTACAGAACGTCCATTTTGGATTTGGAAATTGTCCAGTTAATTTATTGAATGAAATTTAATTTAAACATTGAATACAAATTAAAAACTAATTTAATAAATTAATATGGGTAAATTCCTTCACTGTCATGATTTTGAACCACAAACATCAGAACTAATGTTCATCATACCGTAATGAGAGTACGAAGGACCACCCACCACATTTGAATCCTTTTTTTATTTTTACCAGGATGACATGATACTCCTTCCTAGTCTCTCCAAGTGTCACCAAAGATTGTATCTATTCCACTAGCAATTAAAAACTGCCACGTTGCCTTAATTCAAAAAATACATCTAAAAAATATTTATAATTAATTTGAAATTCATTAAATGAATTCAAAAATAGATTCTAATTTAGTCCAATTAGACATAATTTCATAAATAAAGACTGTGTAATATCAAAACACAAGTTGAATGAAATAACACACCATTGAGGACCACAAAACACTTTTTATAACATCAAAGGAAAATTCCGCAACAAATGATGTCAAATAAAGCTAAATTTAAATCAATTTAAATCATATATCTTGGAAAAAAATTGGTGACACTCCTCACCAAAATCGTGCATGATGTTGTGAGAGCATTTTCTCCAGATGTACTCAAACTAGGATGAAAATACTCCCTACATTTCTAAAACAAATTCTCCCTATAATTTTTGAATGAGCACCTAACAACTTGCCAATATGAGTAGAATGTGGTGGTGAAATAAAAAATATGGAGAAATAATGTACAAACAGTCCAATACCATGGATTCTTAGTGATATTTCCTTAATATTAATCCCCTATGGAGGTGGTTTGAAAGAGAGAAAAAGGTTAAGAGGGATCATAAAAAAACTCAATTGTGACCCCTTCTATATAAAATAGAATGATTATAGATCAATAAATTCTTTTTCCATTGTTAATAGAAAACATCTGTCATCCCCACTACCGGTTCATTGAGGCGCATTATCTAGCTAGCTAACCATAGACAAACCATTGAATCAATTTGGGTTATGGGATTACTTCCCATGGCATTAAAATGATATTCTATGTAAGCTATGACCACAACCACCTCATGCTTATAAAAATTCTCCCTAAAACCACATTATATCCTAGGAGATCTAGCCTATGACTAAAAAAAATAATTTTTTTGTGTCCAAGGTCCCAGGATTATTATCCCACACATGATTCAATATTTAACCATTCTATTATATGTCAATTAGTTTTACCACCTAAATTATATACCCAACTGGATGAAATGAATTACAAAATCCAAACTAGGAAAAATTTCATCACAAAGAAGCAAAATTGGATGTCTATCTATACATGTCAGTTGGTTGTGGCAAGGAATTTTATGGTAAATGGTTGAGTTCTATTTTTGAATTATCAATGCACCATTAACATGTAACTTTAATTCCTAGGTTATTAATCTGAAAAATAGATTTATATATAGTAACTAAAAATACAAACCCTGAGAAAATTCTTACCCAAGACCATCCACCCTAATTAAAGAAAATTTCATCGTAAAAATAATCACTATATTATAGGTTCTCCCCACCATGGGACTTCATTTATGATGTCCAATTATGATAAATATTTCCTTCTAACTATTGGAATGGCCATCCAAAGCACATTCTAAATGGAACAATGAAATTATTTGCATGAATTCTAACACACAACACCTCAACACACAAGAGATTGCTTGTCAGTTCCACTTCTTATAATTATTACCTAAAATCAAATCCAAACTGGAGTTGTGACAGCCTCCATAAATCCAACATGTATATAATGACTGTTCGTAGAAATTCAGAAGAAAAAAACTGAAACGTTCTCATAATATAAAATATTATTCACATAACATGATTTATATACTACCATATCAAATTATATGTGAGAATTCTAGTTGAACCTCCTTATTCTAACCTTCCAAAAATAATGCTAGCATCACCCACCGATGAATTACCATCTCTCCTAATCATGATACCTTAGACACAAAAGGAATCCTCCAAAGACCAAATAAGCATGGTAACTAAATATATAGCTTGATTCCTAGTGAAATTCAATAGTCTCACCTTCAACCAACTAAAAATATCATTCTACCCAATGGGTACCAACACCTCACTAACTCCAAGAACATTTAGATGATATCGATTTCATTTTGTGCCTAATTATAATTCTTAGACACTTCCCAATATCAAATTCATACTCATTATTAATATACTACATAAAAATTAAGATAAATTTTAATCCATTTACACAATTACCTTTTATTTAAATAACAACATTTAAATGGTCCATTCTTCACATACACAACCATACAGACATGAGGTTTTAAAGATTAAGACCTATATAAGGAATCCCAAACTAAAATTACCATTATTATAACATCCCAGGTAAATAAATAATATTACAGTCTAATGTTTATCAATATTTGTTAATTAAATATTAATTTTACTTTAATGGGTGTCTATGTTTGATAGCGTGCCCGATAAGCAACAACGAGTTTCGTTGAAATCTTACGTTGCTCACTAGTAATATAATAATATTTTTTTTATATGGTAGTTAACACGTAGCCGTTGTATTTGTGGGAATGAATATAAATAACTCAAATATGATTATATATGTTTTTTAAATGTTTTTATGTTTATCCAATAAAAGATAAAGGCTTAAAATACGAAAAGAATTCAATTTTAGGCATATATACCCTACTTTTCACTAAAGATTCACTTATCATCTTTTAATGGAGAACCGTCCTTAAATATAGTTTTGGTCACAGTTATACATTCTATTAGACTAAATAAAACTCTTCTTTCGAATCAGGACATCAAAATTTTCTTAGTGTAAGTTTTTGGTATTTTTCCGATAAAGTTCATTTTTAATTAATAGTAAAAAATGTTGTATTTTAATTCAAAACCGCTTTTTAATCTAATTGGTTTATATGATTAGATTATATTTTGAGTTGGTTCTAAATTGAAATTAGAATATATTTTTTACCATTTAATCAAATAGTGGTCGTTGGAATTAATTTCACTTTGAAATTGGACTTAAAGTAGTGTCAATCTATTGATATATATTGTTTCATAAAAACACACTATTTGATGTTACAGCGGGAATTAATTATTAAATTAATTAATGAAACTAATATGTTTTGAATTTTTTAAAATAGAAATCATTTTTGAATTCGGAAAATCAAATATAGCTTAGGGTGAAATTTTGGTCTTTTTTTGAAAAAATTCAATTTTTGATGAATAGTGAAACAACTAAGTGGCGGTTAAAAAAACTGATTTTTCATTTAAATAAAATTTTACCACCTATGTGTTTTGAATTTCAAAATTCCATCATACATGGTTGTCCTTAAGAAGTATAATGTGGTTCAATGAGATTAAAATAATATTTTTGTGAATAGTAACTTTTATGTTTTTAATCGCAATTAGAGGTAATTAGTGTTGTTTAATGTAAAAATAATGTTTTAATGACATGAAATGACCTATAAACATGTACTAACCTTATTGTATGTATCATATCCGACCAAGAAAATCCATGAATCAAATTGGGGACCCCATGGAGCCACGTTGGTAGGAAAATTACATTAATAACTTTTTATTTAATGTTAAAATAAAAATGTCACAAACATGTTTTGTTTTGCTAAAACTCTTTTTACATGGGGATATAAATAACAAAATTTTGACTATAAATATTCATTCGAAAGATAAAATTATTTCCTACATCATGATATTTTTTATAATTTTTATACTTTAAATAAATTAAATTATTTATGACACCATGATGATGCAGCGATTACCTCATTATTTAACGATTTAAATAAAATGAAAAGATAATGTAAAATATAAGTCCTAACCTTGTAATAAACCTATTGGATGGGTGGATTTCTTACTCTTATCACCTTAGCCTAGAAATATACAATTTTGGGACCTTCAAAATCCTAAAATCATTTTATAATAAAGTAAACGTTTATAACTTTCCAAGAGTGCCCCTCCTCTCCTCTCATAAAAGGCCCCCGCCTCTACCACCTTACCCACACCTCTCAAGCCTTTTTCTCTGAACTTCCCTGACCATTTTGTCTCTCCACATCCCTATATTACTCCTAGAAGACTCACTTTGGGCAGAAGTCTTCCCAAGGAAGCCTTTGAGCTCAAATCAAAAAGAGTTACCCTTTTTAAAGGTAGTGTTTTCTCTTGTGTTCTTATGTTTTATTTTGCTTCTCCAACCCCCTAAACTCTTTTATTACTTTATTTTGCAACCAAAACAGTATCTTAAAAATTATAGGATGTTTTTATGTTAATGATTCGAGCTACACTTACACACACCTACATCTACGGGTTAAAGAACATACTGTTTTTGTGGATGGCGAATTTCTGCCTCACGAAACGATGATTGTTCAATACTCATATAAAACCTTTATAGGTGGCCATTAATATTTCAAAATATTTATATATGATATAAAATATTTTTATGTTTTACTTAAGCTTATATATTTTTCATTTATGGCAAACTTTTATGGTTTCCATTATGGATAAACGTGATATCTTCATTTTAGGAAGTGCGAACTACCGCCCCTTCAAAGTGATTTGATTCGTTAATGCCATATGTGGGACGTATAATGGATGGAGTTAAAGTTATTATATATGATGTTATACTTGAATTATAATATACATTTATATCATTATTATTTCTTTCCATTAATGTATGAGATAGAAATGAATGTTGCGTTTATGCATATGTACGGCTTACCGTCTCCATGAACGGTGCATTTCATTTTTATCCTCAAATGTAATGTACTATTATAAGTACATATATATAATGGATATATATGATGTATGATACATATAAATGATGAATATAAATCTGGAATTAAAATATACATATCTCTTATTTTTTTTATTCCATTAATATGACATAGAAATGAATGTAGCGTTCATGCGTACGTACGGCTTACCATCTTCATGAACGGTGCATTTCATTTCTTACCTATAAATTATTATGTAATATTATAAATGCATGTATATACTGGATATATATTATATATATGATATCTACATAATTAATATAATTCTTGATATAATGTATAGTTTACCTCATGAACAACTTGTAATTATAAAGAGTTTACTTTTGACTCAAGTACCAATGATCGACAAAACGACCATTATTAACTTAAATAATTACATAGTGTTCATAACAAGGTAATAAGTGATATAAAAGGATTAATGAACTTGAAAAAGGTTATTATGCACGTAGAAATTAACTCAAGTTTATTATTTAGGATGTTAAAGAACAATCAAGTTAAGTCAGGCCCGAGGTAAGGGACTTCGTCTCAATCTCCTTTCATTGAGGCATATTTTGTTTCATACACAACTTTCTATTATACGATGTATAAACCCCTTTGACTTTAATTTTATAAAAAATTAATCTTTTTCTACGAAGTGTTTTACTAAACGACAAAAAGGAATGTTTCTTTTAACATATGCAGTGACAACGACCCTTTTTCAACGCCGCGAGTATTATTTGGTCTTGGGTTTCCCCCACAAGCCGTAATGTTTTTAAAATTAAATAAATACCATATACTATTTTATGTATTTTGGTTTTTAAATGGTTTTTATAATGGATTTGTTATTTCAATATATTTAAGTGATATATTATGATCAAAGTGTGGAAATGTTTTCTTTCCAATATATTTGTTTTATGTCTTATGATTTTATAATGATACGTGGACATTTGACGGGTGGTTACGTGATGAACCATTTGACAGGTGGTTCCGTGAATACCAGGATGTGTGGTTATGTTATAACCTCCAATGCATTGGGTATGTAAGTCGGCCTTATGGCTATTCCATTAAGTGATATGAGTGGAAGTCAACTGGATGGTTATTCCACTTAAGTATGTTTATGTCCCAAGTTACCTTTATATGTTAAGTGTTCTTTATATGGGTTTTATGGTAATATTTTGGTAAAAAAGGGTAAGTAATGATCTTTTATTCAATGAAGTGTTTTTACTACTTCATAAAGGTGAAATGTATTACTTTGATAAAGTATACATGGTTTACTTTTTATTTTGAAAAACTAACAGTTTTCATTCATTGTGTATCCCTTACTAAGCTTTTTATGCTCACCCCCAAGTTTTTGAAATGTTTTTCACAGGACTTAATGTGGAATAGGGTCAAGGATGGGATCAAGGAATACTCATGCTATCTAAAACATGGAACTAGACATGTTTTATTAAGAGTTTTTATTTTATGGAAACTTATTAGAAGTGCCTACATTGTAATCTTTTGAGATGTAATAGTTATAACTAATTCTCTAAAAATATAAACCTGAAAAGATCATCAATGTGAATTATTCATTTAATTCAATATTAAGTAAGGTTTAAGGTCGGGGCCTTATAGATGGTATCAAATGTCGGTTTAGACACCATTAGGGATTATGAGTTTTTGTTAGACAAATGGTTAGTCCCTATATCTATCATTTCAGTTAAATACTTGTTTTATAACTTTTTTCACATCATGTAAATTCAGTTATGAATGGAAGGAGGAGGATTTAAAACGAAATTCCTATCTCTTCTTGATGACATGCTTGCAATAATTATTGCAAAGTAATGTTCGGATGATTGTGAAACTTTTTCTAGCATACAACTCACTTGCAAAAAGTTGTTTGAGATATCAAACACCTCCACTATACCTCATTATCATCGTGGATCATAGGTTGTATTTAGACAAATACTATTTTTAAAATATTCTCATATTTTCAAGAAATGGAAATATTATCAAGGTATTTTGAAATATTTTACCTTATCAGAAGAGTTTGAATAATATTATGATTTTAAAAATTGTGTTAAGGAAGGAGACCCTTGATCAACCTAATTATATTTTATTTTAAAATATAGTCTCTCAGCACATGCTTATGGTATTTCAAAAGGACCAATAATAGAAAGTTTTAACAGAAATTCTGTTCGACTATTTTATAGAAATCATGTTTTATCAGATGTTTTGGGATTATATGTCAAACATGATTATTTTCCAAAACTATTTTTATGTGAACACCCATATGACCCATGTTGTACAAGGTGTATTTGGATGGAGGAAGAAAATGATTTTTAAGGATCTCTAAATCATTTTTGTAATGCATGGGACTTCTAACTATGTGAAAATGATGACGATGAAAACGAGTGGACGCCATGATCAAGGTATGTTGTTATTCATTTTGGGAATCGTTTTATTTTATCTTATGGTGGTGAAATAAGACTTCATGAATTAATATGTTGACATCGTAATGAATATTGATAAAAATGAGAGGTATAAGGAAACTATTGAGGTTAAAAAATATTATGGTTATTTTTGAAGATTTTATCTCATTTTGGAGAATGTATTAAGAATTATATAGTTTTGGAAAAAGGAAAACACGTAGACCGTGTGACAACCCGTCGCGTCGGACAAAGTTGCGGGAATCGAACCCACAACCAAAGTGCGACTGGTATTTATCACCTACCATTGGACTACGTGAAGTACCTGGTTAGTTTTACTATTTCTTTTTAGTTATATGATTTTATGAATTAAGAGTAAGTTGATTTTGGGTTATCTATGGAAATTATTAACCTATCATGGAGGATATGTGATTAGGTTAATTACTTTTCAATACGAGACTTTAAGAGAAACTGATGTTGTTTGGAGATAAATTATGCGATTAACGTTGGAAGACTATGTGATTAAATCCTTCAAATATTTGGATTTCAATCTTAGTTTGGTTTACTTATGGTCTTCGTTGAACTTTGGGTTTTGTTGGATAAATTTTGGAGATTAAGAAAGATTTTCTTTTTATAAAGGGTTATCCTTTTCTGGATTATCTAATCTTGTACTAACCATATTCGTTTTTGTTTTGGTTAATGTCTAAAGACATGGGAAGTATATAATTCTCTTTTGTGGTTTAGGTTATTTTCTAGAAGTTGATTATTGTACTCTTGATGTGAACAAGTCTTCTTAAATACTCATCATTTGGGGAAAGTATGAGTTTTTGTAAGAAATCTAGTAAAAGTTGAAAGTCAACATGACAACTAAGTATGTTTCCTTAAGATCAAAAATAAATTCCACAATGAAAAGTAACTTAAAAAAATTTCGGTTAACTTTTCCTACTGGGGAATCAAATACCTTTTAACCCACCACAAGTTTGTGATTTTGTTGTGGTTAACTTTATCCAAAACATGTTTTCTATCACTCTCCCTCAGAACATGAACCTTTGATTTTTCTTCCATATCCATGTTTTACTACATGGAATCCTAGTATGGGATAGTTCGGGTGACCTCTGTACGTCTCTTTCTTTCTTTAAAAGTGATAGTTTTACTAACTCTTGTTCCGATGTGGGAGTTTCAATGATGTTTCCAAGCCCAATTTTGAAATTGCGAGGACGCAATTCCCAATAGAGGGGAAGGATGTAACATCCCAGGTAAATAAATAATATTAAATTCTAATGTTTATCAATATTTTTGAATTAAATATTAATTTTACTTTAAAGGGTGTCTATGTTCAATAGCGCACCCGATACGCAACAACGAGTTTCTTTGAAATCTTACGTTGCACACTAGTAATATAATAATTTTTTTTAAATGGTAGTGAACACATAGCCGTTTTATTGGAGGTAATGAATATAAATATCTAAAATATGATTATATATGTTTTTAAATGTTTTTATATTTATCCAATAAAATATAAAGGCTTAAAATACCAAAAGAATTCAATTTTAGGCATATATACCCTAATTTTCACTATAGGTTCACTTATCGCCTTCTGAGGGAGAACCATCATTAAATATAGTTTTGGTCACTCTTATACTTTCTATTGGACCAAATTAAACTCTTCTTTAGAATCAGGACATCAAAATTTACTTTGTGTAAATTTTTTGTATTTTTCCGATAAAGTTCATTTTTTAATGAATAGTGAAAATGTTGTATTTTAATTCAAAAACTATTTTTAATCTAATTTGTTTATATGATTAAATTATATTTTGAATTGGTTTTAATGTTAAATTAGAAAATATTTTTAACATTTAATCCAATAGTGGTCCTTGGAATTAATTTCACTGTGAAATTGGACTTAAACTAGTGTCAATCATTTGATATATATTGTTTCATAAAAATGTGCTATTTGCTCTGACAGCGGGAATTAATTATTAAATTAATTAATGCAACTTATATGTTTTGAATTTTGTAAAATAGAAATCATTTTTTAATTCGGAATATCAAATATAGCTTAGGGTGAACTTTTGGTATTTTTCTACAAAACATCAATTTTTGATGAATAGTGAAACCACTAAGTGGCAGTTAGAAAAACAGATTTTTCGTATAAATGAAATTTTACCACCTCTGTGTTTCAAATTTCAAAAATCCGACATACATGGTTTTCATTAAGAAGTAAAATGTGGTTCAATGAGATTAAAATATTTTTTTGGTGAAAAGTAACTTTTAAGTTTTTAATTGCGATTAGAGGTAATTAGTGTAGTTTAAGGTAAAAATAATGTTTTAAAGATATGAAATGACCTAGAAACATGTCCTACCCTTATTGGATATGTCATGGCCGGCCATGAAAATCCATGGGTCAACTTGGGGACCTCATGGAGCCACTTTGTTAGGAAAATGACATTAATAACTTTTTATTTAATGTAAAAATAAAAATGTCACAAACATGTTTTGTTTTGCTAAAACAATTTTTACATGGGGTTATACAAGTCATAATTTTGACTATAAATATTCATTGGAAATATAAAAATCATTCCAACATCATGATATTTTTTTATAATTTTTAGACATTAGATAAATTAAATTATTTATGATACCAAGATGATGCAGCGAATACCTCATTTTTTAACGATTTAAATAAAATGAAAAGATAATGTATAATATAAGACCTAAACTTGTCAAAAACCTATTGTATGGGTGGATTTTGAACTAGTATGACCTTATCCTCAAAATATATAATTTTGGGACCTTTATAATTTGAAAATCATTTTATAATAAAGTAAAAGTGTATAACATTCCAAGAGTGCCCCACCTCTCTTCTTATAAAAGGCCCCCACCTCTACCACCTTACCCACACCTATCATGCATTTGGCTCGGACAACCCCTTCCCATTTTGTCTCTCCACATCCCTCTCTTACTCCTAGAAGCCTCACTTTTGGAAGAAGCCCTCCCAAGGAAGCCTTTGTGCTCAAATCGAAAATAGTTACCCATTTTAAAGGTAGTGTTTTCTATTGTGTTCTTATGTTTTATTTTCCTTATCCAACCCCCTAAACTCTTTTAATTCCTTTATTTTGAAAAAACAAAAATATATTAAATATACTAGGATGTTTTTATGTGAAGTAGTAGAGCTACACTTACACACACCTACATCTAATTGATAAGAACATACTGTTTCTAAGGATAGAGAATTTCGGCCCCACGAAACGATGATTGGTCAACACTCATATAACACCTTAAAAGATGGCCATTAAGATGTCACTATATTTATATATGATATATAATATGTTAATTTTTTACTTAATCTTATGTATTTTTCATTTATGGAATACCTTTATGGTTTCCATTGTGGGTAAATGCGATATCATCATTTTAGGAACTGCGGACTACTGCCCGCTCAAAGTGATTTGATTCGTTAATGCCATATCTGGGACGTATAAAGGATGGAGTTAAAGTTATTATATATGATGTTATACTGGAATTATAATATACCTTTTTATAATTATTATTTCATTCCATTAACGTATGAGATAGAAATGAAATTAGCATTTATGCGTACGTACGGCTTACCGTCTCCATGAACGGTGCATTTCATTTCTTATCCCCAAATGTAATTTACTATTATAAGTAAATATATATAATGGATATATATGATTTATGTTACATCTAAATGATGAATATAATTCTAGAATTAAAATATAAATATCTCTCATTTAGTTTTAATTCCATTAATATGACATATAAATGAAAGTAGCGTTCATGCATACGTACGACATAACGTCTCCATGAACGGTACATTTAATTTCTTACCTCTAAATGATTATGTAATATTATAAATGCATGTATATACTGGATATATATGATATATATGATATCTACATCATTAATATAATTATTGATATAATGGATATTTTACCACATGAACAACTTTTAATTATAAAGAGTTTATTTTTGACTCAAGTACCAATGATCGACAAAACAACCATTATTAAATTAACTAATTACACAGTTTTCATAACATGGTAATAAGTGATATAAAAGGAATAATGAACTTGAAAAAGGTTCTTAAGAAAGTATAAATTAACTCAATTTTATTATTCAGGACGTTAAAGAACGATCGAGTCAAGTCGGACCCGAGGTAAGGGACTTCGTCACAATATCCTTTCATTGATGCATATTTTGTTTTATACACAACTTTATTTTATACGGTGTATAAACCCCGTTGACTTTTAACTTTATACAAAAGGAATCTTCTTCTACGAATCATTTTACTAAATGACAAAAAGGAATGTTTCTTTTAACGTACGCGGTGACAACGACCCTTTTTCGCCACCACGTGTATTATTTGGTCATTGTCTTTCACAAAAAGCTGTAATGTTTTTAAAATGAAATAAATACCATATACGCTTTATTGTATTTTGGTATTGAAAATGGTTTTTATAATGGATTTGTTATGTCAATATATTTAATTTATATATTGTGATCAAAGTGTGGAAATGATTTCTTTCCATTATATTTGTTTTTTGTCTTATGATTTTATAATGGTACATGGACATTTTACTGGTGGTTACGCGATGAACCATATCACGGGTGGTGCTGTGAATACCAGGATGAGTGGTTACATTATAACCTCCAATGCATTGGGTATGGAAGTCGGCTGTATGGCTATTCCATGAAGTGATATGTGTGGAAGTTAACTGGATGGTTATTCCACTTAAGAATGTTTATGTCCCAAGTATCCTTTATATGTTATGTGTTCTTTATATGGGTTTTATGGTAAAATTTAGGTTACAAAAAAGGGTAAGTAATGATCTTTTATTCAGTGAAGAGTTTTTACTACTTCAAAAAGGTGAAAAGTATTACTTTGATAAAGTATACATTATTTACTTGTTGTTTTGAAAAACTAACAATTTTCATTATTTGTGTATCCCTTACTGAGCATTTTATACTCACCTCATGTTTTTGAAATGTCTTTCACAGGACTTAATGTGGAATAGGGTCAAGGATGGGATCAGGGAATAGTCATTCTATCTAAAAGATAGAACTAGACATGTTTCATTTTAAGAGTTTTTATTTTATGGAAACATAGTAGAAGTGTCTACTTTTAATCTTTTGAGATGTAATAGTTATGTCCAAATTCTCTAAAACTCTAAACCTGAAAAGATCCTCAATGTGAATTATTCATTTAATTCAACATTAAGTAAGGTTTAAGGTCGGGGACTTATAATAACAGTCACATTTTTATTTGAAATATGTCCCATAATGACCCATATAAATCCACCATCAAACACATTGAATATTTGTAACCTAACCAGATCTCACGGATGCTTCAAATTGACATATCAATTAATCATTATTTTCCATCTCAAAAAATTGTTACTCATGATAGACACAAAATCTAATTCATGTCTCCGGTCACACACTCAAAAAAACAATGGTACACCCACCTTTATATAATTTCCATTATACAAATCCTTAATAACAAATATTACTATATTTGATCATTATCATATATATTTCGCTGCTTATGAATTATGTTAATTAGTTTTCACGGCTACAATTCCTACATAAAAATCTCAAAAACTCATCGATCGTTATACCACACATGGTAGTCTCTAATTTCATTTTCATCCAATCACACAAATAAACACAACATATTAACTCAATCTAATCAATCCCCAAGGGTCTCACACTCATTTTGTGACCAATCAAAATATCCTGAATCATGTCTCCATGAGTCTCTTTTCCCCAAAACCAGGCTCATAGACCAACTCAAATGATCATGATACCCATGGATATTAGACACATTTGGGTATATATCCCTTTCAACAGCTCTTCAAAATGTTTTTACTCACTTGTATTTTGTCCCAATACATGATATCATACTGGCTGAAATCATTCAACAAATTCAAACATCTACTCAAGAACCCATAAACTACTAAATGGAGTCTATAAAAATTATCATTAAGAACCCAAATGGTCATTACCATCAAAACCCATTTTGGTAATAAATATTTATACCACTCAATCAATTAATCTCATGAGACTAGCAATGAACCATTCTAAAACAATGAATTTAATATTACGTCTTGTGCATCAATCATAACTAGATACACCAAAAAATGATTTTCACCTTTATAAAATATATAAAATTTGATAACTTCACTGTTGGTTTACCCATGATCATCACAAAATTTTGACAGAATATAATCCAAATTCATTTATCAACGTCACTAGGATATCCCACCTAGATCAGAAACCAAAAATCACTGAAATACATTACTATTACATAACACATAATGGTATATTGTTGGAAACTCACTTTATTAACCCCTACTATAGGTTCTAACATATGTATATAATTACATATTATTCCAAATCATCATCCCAAAAGGACACTGATTATCATGATCATCCATAGATTCAAATCCTCCCCAAAAAATAACATTTCCACCTTGGTTATACATATATATTTAATGGAAACTCCCAACAATGATCTCTATCTTATGAATCACAGTAAGTCATTTTAATTAATAAATTTCAATCCACACGATATGGAGATACTATATATATGTTGTTGTTGATTTCGTATGTAATTGAACTTGAATAATAACCACTCAAAAGGGGTTCATCATCAAAGAATTAATTTCCTATATCGATAGTTCGGGTCTCTATGCATCACTAACTAGTAGGATTGTACCACAATAATAAGAAATCATCTATCTATATAATCCCCATGAACATCCATCATAAATAAACTCACAAAAAAGTCAGTCAATCTGAGTAGAATTCTTTCATGAGTGTATACAATAATATGATGCTTGAGTTGTTCATGAAACATTAAATTTATGGGACTATTCAATCAGTGAAAAAAAACAAAAAATCAATACAACAAGATATGTGAATCAAAATGTTCTTTAACATGATACATGACTCACCTCATTCCATTATGTAGACAAGAAAAATATAATGATGTGATTCATATAAACATGCATTATCAAAAAATAAGTAAGGAAACTACTAAACTCAATCACCACGTGTTTCAAATGAGATGAATTACATATAGATAAATGTGAAATGAAATTCCATAAATTGAAATTTCACCCTTAGTATCATGGATATCAAGTCAGAAATGGTCATCATAATGTAAAAGATATACATACATCCCAATCTCTGAAACATTCCAATGTCTCCTTTAAACCATACCCCCATATTAAGGAAAATAAAAAACATACTTTGATACCAATTTGTAATTTCCAACATAGGTCCCTTTGAACAGTAATTGGTTTAGTGGTGTGATGTGACTTCAAATGTGCCTCCTCATACACTATATATTTTTTACTATTATTAGGGTTGTAGGGTGGTGTTGTGTGGTGAACTTACCCATGTAACATAGTATTAGTAGTATATAAATATAACCAAGTATCACAAACAATCCATAACCATTAATGAACATAGATATAATAAATAAATTGAATATGAAATAATAAAATTATACTTATTTATAAAAGAATATAGGATTGTTCTCCCACTAGACCGATAACATATACCAAATAATAAAATAAAAGAAACAACTATAATGTGTCCCCAATACACATAGAAATCAATTTATAGTACACTTGTCTGAGCTATCCCTATTTATTAATCTAAGGACATAACCCCACATGTTCATGTAACCAATTGATTGTTTACTTTAGTACATATGACAAATAGTGTCATGAATAGGTTGTGAAAATAAAACTCAGTTGAGGAAAAAAAATGTGGTTCCAATCATATTATAATATACAGTGATATGGGCATGTGAAATAATAAAAATAATCAATCAACTATTATAAAAAATAAATAAATAAACAAATGATTTTTTAACCATTGGTATATGACCTAGATTCACCATAACATCTTGTTCTAGTGTCATAGTGTCTTTGTGTACGTCCTGATGACTCTCCTAGACATATAAAAACATGAGGGTCCTTCATCATTATATAAATACAATGACCCAAGAGTTTAGAGGTACAAGTTATGAAGTATAATATCCATCAAAAGGATACATCTTCATATCAGAACTGAAGGAATATTTCATCCTATATGTTATAGTTCTAATGAATAGGTCCCTAATAGTGTTGGGGACTTAGCCATTCCCATTGAAGGACCTACAATCCACTAACATCCATTATATGTTATTAAATCCGTCCTCTTCATGGATCCAATATTTATAATCCAATATTCATTGTAACCTCACTAGTTACATAAATTCCTTACTATAATTGATTGTTTTTATATTATCACAACCTCCCCGATGTGATCCATAACTTCCATAAAGTGAGATTTAATAAACTCTATGTAGTGTGTTTTAATTTTTTGTTAAAAGTTTCTAGTGGTTAAATTTTATATTGATTTTACCCCTACTATAACGGATATTCAAAATCCTATCATAAATTCCATTAATAATTGCGGTCAAAGTGTCACAATCATATTATAAGCATTTTCCATATTTTTTTTAATAGAACAATTGATTGTTTAATGCCTAGTAATGATATCACAATCCATAACACATATGTTCCCAGAAGTGATATTGGTTTTAAGGTGAAACATGTAATTGTATCTATCCAATCACATTGCACCCACTAAGGGTCATTCTATCATTGTGACACAAACTAGGTCCCTCTAGGGTGATACATCCATATAACCTTACCTAGGGTCATTCAGTTCATGAAAATGTGGTGGAACCTCACCTAGGGCCCCTAGTCCCAACCCTTTAATATGTGAATAATTTGTTTTGATGGTATCATGCTCATAGATAATTTAATTTATAAGAAATGGCCTTGTACAGAAAATAAGGTAGAAAAAATCGGCAATGGTCTATGGAGATTAGTCCTGGCCAATATAAATTCTCCAGATCATACTAGTTCTTTTCAATCACCCAACCAAGGACTACCATGATTATGGTCTCTTAAACTAGGCTAAAAATATTTCAAGGGTCCTCCAAAGGCAGATTAGGGTCATCCATCTCATGTAATCAAAGAACAATACTTGGAGGTATTGAAAGACTCCTAGGCAAGGGTAACCAAGAAATAGAATTTAAATTTAACCAAAAAACAACACTCATAGGGCTTCTATCATCTAGGATTCCAATTTTATTCATGCGATTGAATCTAGATGACTGAGAACAACAAGAATGTGGATGAAGGAAAATGTGTCTTGGTAAATTGTCCACTTCATTTACAGAATAGAATTTATTGTAATCATTTAATTGAAATAAAAAACACAATTAATTTATTAAAGACGGTCAACACATTCCACAACCTGACTAGAATTAACATTCATCTTTACTAACATGCATCTATCCCCATGGAGTGTTTTAAGGACCACCATCCTTGTTCAAAATCCTTTTCTATTTTTAACTCAACATATTTCAACTCATTCTTAGGATCCCCAAGAATCATATAAACTTATACAAATTCCACATACCATCTGAAACTCACATGAGTCCCTATCCCAAGATAATACATCATTAATAATTATTTGTAACTTATTTATAATTAATTTATTCAATTCAAGATTCAATTCAAATTTATTCCAATTAGAATTAACTTCTTAATTACTTTTTTACATCCTATCGTCACACCCAGATCATGATAAAATTGACCAGAGATGTCTATGATGTAGCCTATATGGCATCAAGATTCAATTATAATACCAATGGTATAAAGAAATTATCAATTAAATTAAATTTCAAGAAAAATTCTTAGAAAAATTAATATTGGGATACACATCACCAAAAAGGTATCTGAAATATGATAGTATTTTTAATGGATTTCATCTAGTTGTTGTTAAAAAATTACAATATTACAAAAGTGATTTCACAATTCACTAATGGAATCAACCAAAAATAAATATTTATAAATGAGAAGAAAATTTAGTTAATGAAAATGTTGGTGAAACAATGATGAAACATACAGATAGATTTGATTTTTCGTGAAACAGAATAAACCCTTATCCCCCATAGGGGGAATGAAGGAGATAAAAAATTGGAAATGAGCTCTACAAAATTACCACCCATTTAACCCAATTTAACATTAAATCAATGTGTGGGGAGGGATAAAGGATATTTTTTATTTTTACCCCCATTAAAAATAGAAATCCCACACTATCCTCTATCTTGTGAGACTATGATGGTTGTAAGGATACCACCCTAGACCCTGGAATATTGGTGGCTATAAGCTTCAACCACAGCCATGTCATTAATCTCCCATTGCTCCTCGACCCACTAACCTAGAATTTGGACTATATTAGCTAACCAAAACCCATATTTTATAACTAAATGTGTACCAAAACTCATTTTCGGTCCTCTATTCAATATTTAAACATTGAATTAGATAAAAATTTAAATTACCTATGTTATTCCATATTCAACCAGACAATGGAAATTATGGAAAGGGTAATGGAGTTGTCAAATAATCCAGAATGTCATGAGACATTTGGAAAAAATTTCTGAATTTATAAATCAATATATATTCCATGATAATGAGGTCATCAAAAATTTCACTTCCATGATACATTATGATTCTGTCCTAATTTGGTGGATGCTCAAGATGTCATAGTCAGACTTCCTATAGAAACCCATTAAATAATATTACATATTCATTCAACTAATACTCTGTTTAGTGGATCTTCTAACATGAAAAATAGTTTAATATTCCCCATGCCTCACACCATGGTAGATCCACATGAGTTTTAAAATTTGGATTAGGAATATTTCACCTCAAGAGTCAATCAACAGTCATGGAGATGATAGGTGGTTATTCCACCCATGATCAATTCATTACTTATTCCATTGACCTCCTAGATAATGTAGAGACACATCAAGCATTAGTATAACCTAAAATAAGTCAAACCAAGGGTTGGTGGACCATGATAACCCTCGATGAAATTTCATCAATATGAGGATCACCTATTTCATTAATACAAGATACCCAAGTTAGTAACATGATTATTTCTACATAGTGTGTCCACATGTTTGGTAACCAAAATTTTCAATAGGTATCCAAACATTGCTACTTCATTCAAAAAATTGATGGAATGACTTTTACAACAGTATAAATTAATTTTTTGGTTCCATCTCCATCTGGCATGATCAATGTTGACAATTCCTCTAAAAAATCTGCTCCGCCTTGTATAGGATGAGTGTCGCTAACCTCAATAAGTATAAGAAGTGTGATAAAAAAGGATTCACCAACCTTATAACATAGTGGAATGTTTTTATATACACAATCATAATTATAAATCCCCAATAATAGATTATAGGTTTTTGTTATATAATATATAGGATGAGCTATTCCGGACCATAATCACCTTGACATATCCTATATGATTCATACAATTAACCAAGAGAGATTAATATATTAAGGGGGTCATGAAAGATGATAAAAAATGTATTCTCAGTTAACTCCTACACCATTAAGAAATTTTCAGAAAGTAGATATATCTACCATGATTTCAAATCTATATTTTCAGTCGATCCACCTCATGGTGACCCCCTAAATAAAGAAGCATCATTCATAGAATCATATTGAGAATATTTCCAATAGACCCCAAGAATGAATGGAATTCATACACTTCACATTGGTGAAAAACAATTACTCTTCAATTTTGAAAAATTTATATGATTCCTCATCTCTTCCATGTAGAATAACTTATTATAGATTATAGACATCACAAATCCACTAGAGCAGGTTTTGAATAACTATCCTCACTATTTCTGCTTCCACAATTTCCTTGGAAACACCATGTAAGGATTTATTGTCTTTAATAACTAGACTCATTTAATGTTATACCCCTGTATAGTGTAATTGTATGATCATTCAAAACATGTCACATGAATCTCTAACACCCACAATGCTGACAAGGATTCCAGAGAATATGAGTTATTCTTCAATGAAATGGGAATAAAATTTCAATGATTGGATAGAATAAAAGTTGATCACATGAGATATTGGGATAATTTTTGAACTATTGAACCAACCAACACCCCCAACTATATCATCTCTTCAAAAAATACATCAAATTCATGACTCTCAAAGGCTTGAAAGAACCTATTCTAGAATCACATGTATTATTTGTGTCCTCTTCTAGAGTGATCCCTCATGGAATTTATTCCCCCCATATCTGGGAAATTCATTATGGAATATCTAAATATGGATGATTCCTATGATGGGGATGAATTTTATTTATTTTTTAACAAAATATTGATGTTGGAATAATTCACTATACATAACTTTGAAGAAAAAATGATAGATCTTATGAACCCTAATATATTATCTAAGACCAAGGTAGAATATTACCTTAATAAGTATAATAAATGGGGTGTTATACATGAAACATATTCTTATTTAGTTATGAAATGAATGAAATAGTATATATGATATAATTAATAGTATCAAACTATGGAAATTATCTCTAATACAATTCACTATACGATTATTGTTTTTAATTTATAACCAATATAGACATGGAATTATATTTTGTAGTCATCTAAAAGTAAGTATATCTCAAATAATTCCAGTAAATCACCACATGCCCAACCAGTGATTCCATAAAAATATTTCATTATTTAAAAATCACTATAGCGAAAAATCATGACCATATCTTCGATGTATGATGTGATCAAGAACCTCATAAATATCCTAGCATGGTTCTAAATCCTATATAAAATTTTCATATTAAAGGACCTTCATGATCCTGTTATTGTGGAAATAATGAGACTTAAATAGTTTATAAATGAAGTGGTAAACGATGAAGCATCTAATGCATGTGAAAAATTGTACGATTAGTATTAATACATCATCTCCTTCATTATGAATTATGAGGTTGAAATATTTGAGGTTATAATTTTACCAAACAATGACTTAGGAAATATAAATTTCAACAATGTAAATTGGTTTTTATTAGACCTTGGATTCAAGGACAATCTCATCCAGATAAAAATAGTCTATAAGCTGTAGTACTCAAAGACAGATCTAGCCTTATCAAACATGATAATTTAGGGATATCAGAAGAGTTAATAATTGCTTATCTATAAGATCCAACCGAAGCCCTAGTTTAGTGATTTGGTGTCTAAAACCAAATTCATTGTTTTCTAAAAACACTCATTTTGCAGCACATTATTGGAAAGGCATTTTCTAGATTTCAGGCATATATACCCTTCTCACAACATTATATCCTCAACATCTCCCTCAATGGTCGAGTATGGGTGATTCAGGGATATTTTGGAGCCAAAAACTCATATCTCACTGCCTACCTTGGTTCTACGTATTAAAATGGGATAGGAAATAAACTCCAGGTCTATAGAACTAATCGTTCTAGAATAATTAATGTCATGATATGCTCCTTTAATGTTACATAGGATAACATAACTATCTTTTTCCTTCATTTGTTCCATTATATATAAGAAACAATCATTTTATATTTTTAATATTCTATCATTCCTAAGAAGAAGGAATACAAATATATCACATGTTACTCAAATTTAGGATATTTTACTCCTAATTATGGGAATTACTCTATCCTTTGATAATAGAAATTTATTCCAATTCTAAAATTCTTATTTCTTTTCTATGTATAACTTGGAGAATGATTAACCCTTTGGCATTCAATAGAGAAAAAATTCGTTGGCATGGTATGAAAAACCCATTAGAAAAATCTATAATGGATAATATGTTTAAAAAAATTTGTTATAGTATCCACCAAACTAGAAATAAATAAATTTCTCTATGATTATTTTACCCTTATATTTGATGTAAATTCCACCTCTTAGACACATATACCGACAATTCCATCTCCACCATCATGACTGTACATTTTTGATGAAGTGGAATTGATATAGGAAAACATCTATAACTTGGATGAAAAGAGGCATAAATTTATATTTTCAATAATGTCACCCAAAAAAAAGTAGTACATATCATCCATGATATAAGACCATGATGTTTTTTGGTGGAACTATAGTAATATTCGAGGGCATGATCTGAAGGACATCATCCAATAGCATAGCCTTCCCATTTACCAATATAGATATATGAAGGGCCCCAAATGGATGAATAACTAATATAGTACAATTTTAGTGGACAAAAATAGTCATTTTATTCAAGATATATTCATTTGGGTAGTTTAGTACACAATGTTTAAGGCTATAATTGTTCAAATTATAAATATTAATAGGAAAATTAGAGTCTACATCAAACATTGTGACCTCAAATTAAACTACATGAAGAATAAATTCTTTATAAAATTACAATATAAATGGTATATCAAACTATTGTAATTAAATAAAACACTTTATTTGATAAATAATATAGATAAAATAATATTAGTATGGCTACTAAATATGAAGAGGTCACAACATTTTACTAAATTCTGGTAACATACTGCTATGGGGTCTTGTTTTTTGTCTTCAAATTGTATGGAGATACCAAAAATTAAGACATGTATCACATATTCATACTCCTAGTTTATAATATGGTGGGGTTATATGTGGATGTGTTTTGGGACAAATCACACTAATGTTTTGACTAAATCAAAGATCTATAAAAATCAATTATCCCGATCTATATTCATAACCTAAAGACGGATAACATGATGTGTTCATTCAGGTTCATATATGGTAAATTACTTTCACTTTTATTTGGAAATGTTTATACAGATCAACCTTAAAAATATTAACTACATCATTTATGTGTCCCCTCTAAATAATTTTATATAGCAGTGAGACGTTTAATGGAGTTTAATTTTAACCCAGAGTTTTTTCAAAAAATTGAATGAAAATGTAACTCATTCTCCATGTTCATGAAGAAAGGAACTTCCTACTAGTGGGATAATAAATTAAAAACTATATTTAATGATATCCACAAATAAATGATGGTTCTTATAGTTCTAATGCCACATATCCCATAGTAACTACTATCTACCTATGTTATATCCCAACAATGGTCCCACAGTTCCCTCATTGCCCAAGATAATAATAAAGGAAAATATAATAGAATGTAATTTTACATTTGTATTATGAAATAAAATGACACAAGATATTTTTTTTTCTTCATAAATAACTTTCATCTCTTTATTTTCTTGGTCAAAAATGTGCACTATTATTTAAGGCACCAAGAGGTCCATCTGATAACTTATGTTGATCTTCTAAAGTACATTTTAGATTCCGTATTGATGACCATATTATTGGAATGATGAGAAGTGATAATTTTGTAGATTAATAATAAATTATTTATTTATAATGTCATTAAAAAGTAATATTTGGGAGACTTTATTATAGTGTATACAATAATATAGGTGTTCCCCCTGGACATCAACATCCTTGATGAGGTCATTCTCTCAATAAATGATGTAACTCGATGATCAAATATTTACATTGATGATGCCTCTTGATTCCAAACTATAATATGGATCAAAGAAAATAATCTCAATGGGGATGGCCTTATAGTTTTCTTTTTTACTCTATCAGTCACACCCATGTTATATATTATCCCCCATTAAGAGGTGTTCACAATGAAATGAGACTAAATATCAATCCCTCATTATAGATATCAAATTGCTCCTCATGAACCAAGTTCCCTAGTTTCTCGTGAATTCTAAATCGGATATGGTCATCAAAATATTTAATAGTGATGATATTCTCAAGAAATAAGGGTTCATAAACATTCTTGAGAACATATTGGAGATGACAAAAACATTTACCTATATTAAAAAGGTTTCGCATGTCCCCAGAATGCATAATGATCATGAAAGATCCCTAGAAAACATTTTCATGTCACTTTCTAATCTAGAACATGAAAACATGACCATTCATGTCGCACATAAGAAATAAATTTCCCTCTACACATCTAATAGCATGCTCAATGAAGTGAATAAACTCACTATAATATCTTCTCTTTAAAGGTCCATTAATTCTACTATTGTTGAAGATTATCCTTATTGAATGACTCTCTTGATCAAAAACCACAAATACCGAATAGTTCAATTATTTCTATAAAATAATTAATAAAAATATTAACCTAAATTTAAATTTATCATCTATGATGATCATATATTAGAAAAAGAAACCTATAAATATGGATTTTTTTAATCCTTTTCGACTGAGTTTAAGGAATGCAAATTCCTCATGTATTTAAGGATGTTTGTTTTTGGGCATGTGAGACTCATGAATCCAAATTAAAATAGACTCATGAGATCCAAAAATTGGGCTACTTAAAGCCCACAAAAGATTTAAAAATCATTTAATTAACTAATATGTTCAATTAATTCATGGTTCATACAAAAATATTGCAACATATTCCATATCTTCTCAACACTATAGAAATCATGGGTCTTTACCCTCAAGTAATATCCCACCAGTTCATGTTCATTTCTATTTCTATCTATTTATTTTTGAAGTGCAATAAATCAATTTCACTAAAGAGTTGAATACCATGTTCAAAATTAAGTTAATAATATCCCACATCATTAGTTAGATATGGATCCCTCATGCTATTTTCCATGATAGTGTAACTAACTTCTAGGTTGATGGGTCTTATAATGTTGACGACATGTATGAAATCAAAACCAACCATACTTCCGGTTATCATGTATATGGGAGTTGGAATATTAAATCATTCAATAATATACCCACTAGTATTTTATAAATTATATTGGATTAAAAATGTATATATAGCCTATGTATATCTCCATTGTTGTGTGAAAATATTAAGCAACATCTTGAACCTCCACCTAAGAAACACCTTAATCCATTGTATGTGGAAGTGATATAGTGATTCCCATTGATGTTCAGTTCCAATTACTCATGATAGACTTATATGAATATTTTATTTAATGTATAATGTACCACGTAAATCATTATGAATTATAAGACCATGATGAAAACCTGGTCCAAGAAAAAAATAGCCTCTTCATTGATTTTAATCATGTGGTTCGATCTTTGAAAAAAATTATATTATGCACACATTCATCCTAGGTGAAAATGTAATTTAATTCTAAACTCTATTGACAATAGGAAGAAATCCATCGATGTTAGGTAAAAAATGGGAGTGTATCACACCTCCCACAAATTTGAGTTTCCTTAGGAATAACATATTATAGCATCATGTTGGGTTCAAATCGGTCCTAGATAGATGACAATAAATTGCATAACCCCCACCCAATGTAATTTTAAGGATGTTAAATATCATAGTGTTCTATTATATTCAATCTAGAATAAAACAAAATTAAATGATATCTCATTAGATGATGGTAATCATTATGATATATAGGTTGAAACTAAATTACATTATACCATGTTTCAAATCTTTGACAAAATATGATGTATAATTAAGTGATCAGTGTTCTTCAAGCACAATAATAAAAATTTCCAACATTAGGTTAATGATTTAAGTCCTTAATATACAAAGTTAATGAATTTATATAAAATAGGAAAACTATATAAATATGGTGGAGTCCTCATCAAAGTGGATACCTTTACAGCATTAATATTGAGAACCCATTGAAACATATTCTTAAAATATATGTGACTGGATTCCCACCTTACGAGATACATAGTGATTCATGGAACTCTTACCTAGTCCCATAAATCGAATGTATGTTCATCCCCATGATATTAACAATAATGATCAATTCCTAAATCCATATAATTGTTTAATCTTCATTGTATCACTATATCACTGATCTAATTATTTATCCTCATCTTCTAATTATTCTAATATATATAAAAATCAGTCACTCCTTTGATTTCTGTGTCTGAGGATTCCCTCTTCATATGATTTGTTGTAATGCTCAAAAAACATATCTTATATCTATCCAAAACAATCCTTTAACCCCTTATATTTATTTAAATCCATTTTCTATATCGGGTTCTCATTTTATCCTCCTAAAGCTGAGATGTTTTCTCTCACCAAGGATATAGTCTCGAAAATATATCGTTAGTCTTCATTCTCTTATTTTAGTCATATAACCATAACATATGTATGTCTTCTATTTAGAAGTGTTAGATTAAATAGTTCAAATATCATAAGAGGGGGGGTGAATAGGGCGTGAAAGATTGAAATAAATGCCCCATTTGAATATTATTTTTTTATTAAATAGAACATTATTTTCTCCCCTTCCTAAATCATTTTAAAAACATAAGTTAAATGATACAGGAGAAACAATATTTTTTCTTGTTTATACCTCACTAGGATACGTCTACAGAGCATAAAAAGGTTATGTACTGATGTACCAAAATTACTAAGGATCACTTCCAAATCATGGTTTGGGATAGATAACTTATATTCCCAATATCATTGCCTTTATAATGTTTATGGTTAGCTCTCTGTATTCCCAATAGTAAATCCCTAACTCTATTTGGATGTCTCACATCTGGTGGAAAGGATCACTATATTCATATTCATTTTATCACTACTCTATATGGGATCAACACTTAATTTATGGAGGTGTAGGTCCCTTCCTTATTAAGAATGAATAAATCCTCAGGTTTTGGTAGATTCTATATTGATGTCATGTTTTCACCCAATTGATGAAATCCAATTTTAAGCATAACTTTTCTATGCATAAATTGATTTTCCATATTGTTTTATCCCCATTGGGAACATTCATGAACTCGTCATAAACTATCTTTCTCTCTTCATGAACTGTAATTCAACACATGTTGTAATTCCTTCGCATTCAAACTTGTCATTAGGGTACACCTATAAATATACGGTTGGATGATGCCTCATGAACCACTAGTGCTTCAGGGACCACCTTTTCCTTTGTGAGATATTGAGCTCCCCAAACCCATTTTTCAAACTATCATCATGAACTTCCCCCATCATAGAATTGATTCTATGTGAATCTATTCAACATCTCAGAATGCTACCTCATGAACTAAATTTGATTTTACCAAATTCATCCATCATGTATAAACTTATATAATGAAATTTTCTATTAGAAATGATGTGATTAGGGTCCGTTATAAAAGAAAATAAATTCAACAAATCATGATAATCCCACCTAACCAAAACTCTAAAGTGGGAAAACATTATCATGAACTATTATATTCTCTACATAGTGCCTTAATAATTTGATATAGTTGATGTAATCCTAAAAATTTCTTTTCATCTCTTTAAATATCCTACTCAAATCCTGAAATCATGTGCCTCAAGTTAACGAAATTTCTCCCATGAATGATGAGCCTTTAGTGAACTAATTTTCATTTTTTTATTGTGTTCTAATCCTCACAGCTTTATTACCAACATTGTGTCCTCATAGCATAGATTCAATACTATGTGGTCCATGAAACGCACATTTTTTGGTTTTCAATCTATGTTGAGTGAACTCCTTGGTGGAGAACCTTCCTCTTCCATTCGACAAACCACACATTTTGAGGACAAGATTTTTGGGAAAAAGTATAAAATTTCACCTCCATAAACATATGCCTCAACAATAAAAGTAAAAATGAAACGTGATCATCTGGCTTTTTTAACAAATAATATCAACCAAAATGAACTTAGATGACATCTTTAAGGGTTTTCTCCCAATCAGAATGATCTTAATTAGAATTCATAATCTATCAAATTTTGGGTTCTCCATATCCCACGTATCTATATAGATCATATCTCCAATGTTCATTGTTCAATATCCAAAAAAGTATCATTCAATAGTTTCATATCCATGACCATAAATTACGAACCACATTACATGAAAAAAAAATATTAACACAGTGAAACTTGAAATACTTCATGTAACAACTCCAAACTAAGATCCATGGATGTAAACTTGTATTATACTATGTTACATTACATATGACATTAAACTATGATGAATAACAGTCCAACAAAGTCCTCCTCATGTAAAAAAATGATCTTTTATCTTGTCACTAATTGGATCCCCACTCTATCAATCATCGTGTGACCATTAAATATACCTAATGAGTGATGGTGTTTCCCAAGGGTTATTTGGTATTACCTTTATAATTTTTCATTGCCCAATATTCACACAATATATATCTATATTTTTTATTTTAAAATAATTCTTTCACTTCCAAACATACTCTGTAATGGTGATGAAGAAACACCCTATCCTAACTCATCTCCCATCCATGAAAAACATCATGAAGGAATCATTATCAATAACAACATGAATGACCTAATATTTTGATGTGGCAAAAATTAATCATTGTCATCTTACCCCATTATTGATGATGTTCTAGTAGAATCTATATTTCAATATTTTTCAATGATCATCCATATACTCTATTTCATATCCTCGATAGTCAAAATTCATGAATTATAGATTTTTCTTTTTTCAACTCCCCCATGATTGAGTGGATAATTAATACCATTGGTGTTACCCACTCATACATTTTGTTATATTATCATGGTAAACCTAACCTGTAGAACCAACCATTTGATTTCCATGTTTTTATTGATTCCCTTAATGGTTCATATTATATACCAACTATGGCCAATCTATACCTATCTGAAACCCATGTGGGATGCCAGTAATATTATATTTCACTGTTTTCTAAAATCATGAATGAATCACATGGTCCTACAGAAAATTTATTATGTTTATTTCTGACATGATCAATATATATCATCATTAATGGCATGAAACCCCTGTCCTTTTCCTCTTTATATGACATTAAACACTGTGATCAATATCTTCACTGTATAACATTAAACTATAGGATCTTCATAATCACTATATAATGTTATATTCAATTAATATTTTTCATCGATGTACTATGTTATACATCATAATAAATCTTGTTTGTATAATGATTTAGTTCATGCCTGATAGGGAAACCATCTACTCGTGGGTTAATCACCTACCACAATACCAATATAGAACTTAATATGGACAAAATCACACCCCATAGGATACATTGTAATTGATGGATTTCCTATATCTTGCCCAACCACACAATCCATACTCATTCCAACCTAGAAATCAAGAAACCAATTTGGCTCATGTAAATCACTATTCTCATGTAGCATTGGATTATTCCACTATTATATAAATCTTTAGATAATAGTTAAATATGCATAGTAAAATTTTAATTATTTATGCAACAATGATGAGGAAGCACATAATTCACACAAGGTATTTTTCATTCATTTCTGCAAATAATTCATACATTTTTTTCCACTTCTCTTATTCCTAAATAGTATTCATATAGAGAAACACTACATGAGAACTATGTGTGAATTAGCTCCTCTTTTACAAGATAAATAGTGATTCTCAAATCTTCTATCATAATCTCATGTACAAATTAATTATAGTATCTATCCCATTTTGGAAATAAATTAACCTTCATTGTGTTTTAATTTTCCCACATGATGTTGAGGTTGTGATACTCTATGAGGGGATAGTTTAGTTTCCATTACTCTGAACTATATATTGAACCCAATAGGAGTGTCGATGTTTGTTGTGTTTTTATGAGAGTGATAATTTAGTTAAATGGACTCTGATAATGTTTGGTGGATTTTATTTTCAACACAAAAATCATATTCTATATTAAATCATATCATGTTATGTAATTTGTTCTCATTGTTTAAATCAAGAATGACGTTCGTGATATAAGATAATTTAGAGAAGAATGAGTATGAGAGATGTGAAGATGATTCATTGGACTATGATGTAGTAAAAATTTTATGACATTGTTTTTTTGACCCTCATAGAGTGGGATGTCTATTCCTTTGAGTTATGTTGGTTATAATTTTAACATTATTTATTTTTTTGAACACCCACACAGTATCCCAATATCCATTCTAAAGAGGATGTTGGGTCAATATTTTGTGCCTCTGGATATTTTAGGATTTTCATGTTGTATTCCCTTAACCAACACATAGTCATGAAAATTAATAAAGAGTATTTTTTGGACAATAATACCACATTATAGTCACATTATAGTTGGTATTGAATGGATTTATAATTTTTGGGTCCTCCGCAATACAACACCATAACCACACCACATCCATTTATGAATGGTAAATTATTACTACTAAATTTTTTGGGTTTTTATATAACCCAATATAACATGCCATAAAACTGTTTTTTAGGATGTAATGAGGGTGCATATTTAGTTTCATATATCATATGACTTTGGGGGTTATTTAAGTCTATAATTAATACTATTATCATGTGGGATTAGGTATTTCTTTTGAATTATGATCTAAAAGGTAATTTTGAAATATGTATTGGTTCTATGAATATTAATTTCAAAATAAATCCTGCAAATAAATGAAACATGATGTTGTGAAAAAAGTGGTCATAGGAAATTGTATAGAATAATTAAGGGTGAAGAATAGGTACGAAGAAGAAGAGGTTATGGACATATTTTCAATGAGTGTAGAGATCCAGAATTTTATTCTATAGGATAGAAAAGAATAATTTGATCACCATATTATAATTTGAAGGAAATGGATTGAAATAATTTTTTTATTGATAACAAAAATATTATATTATTGTTTTAGTGCGGGATTCACTATCATTGTATAAATACTTGATGTAATAATATTTCCAAGATAAACCCTTATTGTTGTCCATATATGATGAACCTAGTGGGTCAAATATTCTCAGTGTAATATAGATTATACTAAGGACTATACATCATATTTTAAGAGTTGAATCTTATAAATATATTACCTTAAACAAATGCGACTGTTTATTAAATATTTATCAGTACTCACCTTATTAATTATGGAGCGTTGTTTCACCAACAAAACAAAAAATATATAAATTCATTGATTCACCCCCACTATTTGTTCCTAATAGATCCAAGATATTTATTTTAAATTGGTATCAATTTATAGGATACCATCAATAGTGATATTTTGTTTTATGTTTGAGAATTTTTCTCTATAATCGATGTAAGTGCCACTAAATTTTCCTTGTATTTCATGTTAAATTATCATTTCTTAAATATCAAAAGGATACCATAGTTTTATAAAAAAACTAGCATATATTTAATTAGAATATGTTGTATTATATATTTTCAATTTTTATTGTAATTTTGTGAGGATAAAACTAATGGGATTCCAAATCATGTTGATAATTATCCATTAACAACAAAAAATATAATAAATATTGAAAATGATGGTTCAGTTATGAAATATTTTCAATAATAATTATATAATAAACAATTTCTAAATGAATGTGGTATCAAGATATAAAATTTAATTTATGATAAACTGGTAAATATATATGATATTAATGAGAAGGTTAAGTATGCTAAGATGTATATATAGATTTTTAAATATGATGATACGAAAAATCAAGAGGATTAATCCTTTGATTAATTATTCAAATTTGTTAATGAAATTGTTAGTAAAATCCATTGTTATAAAGATAATTTAGAAGATATTGTGGTGGTTGAGAAGAATCATTGTATCTTAATAGACTGGTTTGATTAAAACATGTTGACTCTTAAATATATGGATCCTGAATTAATTCCACTTGATAATTTATATTTATTTTTGTTGAATATGAGATGAGGATAAAATTTGTTCTGAAGAAGATGTGTATGGATGGAAAATAAATATATTTTAAAGAATTAATTAAATTGAATCATATGTATACGGTTGTGGAAGAGTTTGTAGATTTCATTAATTTCTATTATGATTTTACTCGGATATTTTATATGATGATTCCAATAATCACTAAAATTGTGTGAAGAGGAAATGGATGGTTTGGAGGTAATGTTCCAAAAAATCATTTGTTTATGGGGTAGTTAAAAGTTTTCCAGAAACATTTTCTATCATAAAGGAAGGTAGAGCCATTGATTATGATGATAAAGAAAAACCAAGAGGTTATTTTATAAGATTTCATCAATGATGGAAAAACCATGGGTTCCTTATTAATAACGGAATAGAAATGGATCAAATTTAAGAAATGGAAATTTCATTTAAACATAATAATGTAGTGATAGTTTTTATAAGGAATAAGAAATAGAAATTTCAAGAGATATTAACAAATAAATTCTCATTCAAATGAAAAATGATGAAGAATTCACTAGTAAAATTTGTATATAGTTTTATGTAATGAATAAAATGATATGGATTTCATAGTGAAAATAGAAATAATAGTGTATCTCTCAAAATAACAATTTTTGAAAAAAGGACAAATAATGTTAGTAAGAATTTTTTTTCATATATATGAAAAGAATGAGTTTTGTATTAATGAATAATTAGTGATATAAAAATAAATTGATGACATAAAAAATATTTTTGATGAACTATAAAATTCAATAGTTCATGTATATTAAATTAATTAAAAAATAGAATGAGTTCATGATTTTATAGAAATAATTTTTTTGTATTAAAAATATAATGAAATGTTTATGAAAAATTTTCAAAACACTATTTATGAAGTTGGGGAAACCACCAGAAATGGAAAGTCTCATGGATTTCCGGAACGATCAGTAAAAAATTAATAGAAAAAATTGATAAAACTTGTGTTATGCATGAGATGAATAATCAAATAATGAAAACCATATTTTTAGAAATATTATTTAATTATCTATATTCAATAAATTTTGTGTAAATATGTCTGAATTAAAAAACTACATAATATAGTGATAATAATGGTAGAGAATGTGTTGAATATGAAGAAAAAAGTGATAGATGATTATATAAATTTTGGTATTCATAATGGATCAACAATTAATGGTGGATCGTGGGGTTAAAGACAGTTTCAAAGTTCTGTGTAGGATCCTAAAACACTATATAAAGAAAGCGGTGACTCATGGTGCCAACTCATTATTCTAATGATATAGATTTTGTTTTCACATTGGTAAGAACATGTTAAACCTATCAAATTTTAATGTGCATTTAATAAACATTAACATAAATAGAGAGAAAAATAGAGTTTCAATTTGTTCTCCACTAAGCTGTATTCCAAATATTTTTCCCCAATAGTATATTAGTCACACATAAATCCACTAATCTTCAATAGTTTTAGAGTACATAGGTTCAGAAAGAGTCACTCATTTCAAAACACACATCATTTCCATGATTTTAGGGATACCACACATCTTCCCTCAGAACACATCTATCATCTCCCACTAGCACACTTTCTTTATAGAAGTCTAACCCAATTTAATAACTTGAACGTCACTTCGGTATATTGGAATTTAAGTATTTTTACCACACTAGAATGAGACTATTTGTGCAGAATAGTCTTATGTTGATGAACATGAAAGAAATATCACTTTAAAAAAATGTCCAAAACGTGTTTTTGTGATGCTCCATCACAATGCTCAAAACCATAATAGGGAAAAGTAATCTCCTGGAAAAAAATACCATTGTGAAGCTCATTGATTCACTATTTAAAAACTATTCATTGTGAAACTCATTTTTGAGATACATAAGAATTGTTATAGAAGATGACTGTATTGTAAAAATGCCAGACTTCACAATTAATACATGAATCGCAAAGAGTTCATCCTCTATGAATTCATAATAATTAATAATTTTCACTCAATGGAATTTAGGTCTTATGATGTAGGGGTTGTCTCATATTTATAGGCTTAAACCATCACCAAGATCCCAAGCCTTTATTATATTTTTTGTGAACCTCCAAAACCATGATTGTGAATTTACACTATTCTAGAAGATCTAGTAAAATTATTTGTTTCCGTGAAGAACACCACCAAGACATCAAACACAAATGGTTTTGTCATAGTCACATAAATAAATTTATTTCCATCTTGCATTTTTGAAGCTCTATACATTCATCAAGCTTTATGCATTCATGAATATCATCCTTTTAAAAAAAACCCCATATTTGTAAAACCCATCCATCATGAATCTTATTCCAAAAAATAAATTCAAATTTTCATTCCTAGAAAAGAACATTTCACACTGATTTCCCCTTCCTCTAGATTTGGATCCAAAAACCATGAAAACACTAGGAAATAAACCCTCCTTAAATAAATATGTTACTTGTACTATAATAATAGTTTCCATATAAAATAATAGATCATCCTAGTGGGGATTATCCACAAACATAGACTAGAATCAATTTAAAATAAAGAGAATCCTTGGTTACAACAATCTCCCCCCATTGAGTTTTTTGGAAATCAGTAGAACAAATCAATAATAAAACATCCATTATCAAAACATGATATTCTAGAAACAAATCATCGAACAATAAAAGTCTACATGATCTATGATCTTGGTTGAATTCAAGATTGATTGTATGAATTCAGATATTTTGTTTCGTAATGATTATGGATGCCTATGATTAATTAAATTAAATATGAACTATTTCCTCATAACACCAAATTATCATCATGTCACTGAAGCATTGCATACTATTTTCTCATGCAACCAACTTCTCAGCATGTCATAGATGAAATTAATGGTTTGTTAGGAAACATCATACCAACAATCCATTATAAAACCATTGAATTTTTCTATTATCCCCTTTGTAAATAAACCCAGTGATACTATTTGTTTACTTGTAGATCTCAACACACACTCCCCATGGATTGAATCTCACCAACAAACCTTCATCACATGCACAGATAGATTAAAACACTTAACTCAAATGGGTAGAGAGGACCACATGTAACCTCCCCATTAACTAATAGGTTGATGAATACCAATGATCAATTGATGTTTTTCAAATTCATGTCCTAAAATTGGCTTAGTTATAATTTCACCCACTTGGTAATTAGTTCAAATATGATCCATTTTAATCAGACATTGTTTAACCATTTCCATTATGAAGTGTTATTTGATTTAAATAGTTTTTGTAAGGGAGTGTTGAATAATATTATTCATAATATCAATCATGAACTTGTTGTCATATTGAATTGCCATTTTCTACTTCAACTCATCACCAATATCATTATGTTTTATCTTCATCCATAATCGATGAGTAAAAGACATTATTGAAGAGATATAATTTTCTTCGGTCATACAAAGATAGGTGATTTATTTTTTATTTCTCAACCACACCACACATTTCATTCAAATAAATAATACTCCACCACTTCTATAATTCATATAAAACAAATCTCTATCCCATTCAATATAAAAAATAATATAATTCATTATCTATTCCTTCATAAATATATAAGACACAATTGATATTACCATGAATATATGCCATTATTCTTTTAACTACAAAAAAATTCTCTTCCATCATATTATATTTAAAGAAGAGAGCTAAACATGGATGAAAAATGATATTTGGCCATGTCACAATCATGTGAAATAGGCTTATAATCATTATCCTATATAGTGTGGGATCCCCAAATTTCTTATCCTAATGTTTTCAATGTTTTTAAAAACTGTATTCGAAGTCTATATTTGTCTGGAGACATGCATAATGAATTTATTTATAAGTCCTCCTTCATATTTTCTCTATGAAATTAATGCATAATCCTTTTTTATAATCACATGTATCCCCAAGAAGTAGTATAGTCTGCCAATTCAAGTCATTTGAAAATATTATTTCATGTGATAAGAAAATTCATCCATTAATCCTTAATTGTTTCGTCAAAAAAGAAAATCATTAGATTTTACAAGAATAAAAAATTGGTCTTTTTAAAAAAAATTCATAGAGAGATTATGTTTGATACCTCTTATTTGAAAATTGATCTTATTCAGATAAGAATCTAGTCAGTAATACTATGCTCATGGTTCCTTCCTCAGACTATAGAGTTCATTATTTATCATACAAACCTTCATTTCATTATTACCAATTAGATACCCAAAACATTATTAATGTTGAATTATTATGAAAGAAAACCATTTAATAATGATGTTTATACATACATATGAAAAAATTTGTACCCTATTTGAATCAAAAGGAAAAGAAAGAGTTTGATAAAATCAGTTCAGACATAACAGATAATATTTCTTGAACTTGAATTCTATGCGTAGTAGTTACACAATGTTCATTATTTTTTTCGGATCATAATTCAATGGTAATAAAATTTGTTTTTAAATACCTACTTTGTTCAAATTAGATTGTGATTTTAATGTCTCATAATAAGATACCTTGTCTGATTCATTTCAATCTGATTCAATTATCCATTAATGGCCATATACCATGATTCATCCTCTGCAGATTTGCCAAACATGGTTGGTCCCACAAATGATAGGAAAGAAAAATATTATTTATTCCTCATTCACCTTGTGAGTGAGGATGATATCCATCCCTTAATGTATTGGTATTGATCAATTTCTACTTTTTAATTTGTTCTATAAATTTATGATGAATTTTTTTCATCCATTGTTTCCTCTTCTGATTCTTCTTCTGAATCATCATCATTTTGCAATCCATGAATTTTTTTAAATCCTTCCATTATATCTGCAGTTCAATTTGTCACATGACCAATTTCTTCATCATGTTATATCATTTCATTATACAACTTCCTTGAGTTATTTATGGATTTATCTTCAATTATTTTGACATTACAAATTTCTAGAATTCTTCCATAACTATTTTTGTGACATTTTTTGGATTTACTCTTCATTGTATATCCATGGAATATTCCCTAGTTTTCAGCTATACCATCCATTCTATGATTTCTATTTTTCATTCAGATAAAAAATTTACTTCAAAAAACAAATAAAACATTATGTATGAATTCATTGCATAACATAACTCATATTGTGTCTTGGATTATCTCATAAAAATCAATATTGGATTTTGAGTACAATTCTAGTTGAATAGCCTCTTTCCATTAATTCTATGAGACACAACTCACAATTATCTTATCATAGGCTATATTATTCACATATAGATTTAAATTCTCAAAAAATATTTTCTCTTATGGGGTTAAAAAGTCATCCACCTCATGATTTATTCATTTATTTTATAGGTAATTTTCAAATTCAATGGAAAATTACTCTCCTCCGTTTTTTAGATCGTAATACATTGATTGGGTGGCTAATATCATTCTCAGATGTTCGACAAACAATTTTCATGAAATCAATCACTTTTGTTTCCAATGTATAATAATTACCCAAGCCATTATACTATAATAATCAATAATAATAGTGAATTAATTTTATCTATATGTTCTACACACATTTATTAGACTATATACATCTATGTGGATGACATCAAATAGATTTGATGACCTTTTGTTCTTTGGCTGATATGAACTCCCAACCATATTTCCTCACATACCAGCATCACATGTATATTTTCAATCATGATTCAGATTTGGAATATCAAAAACTATATTAAGATTATGTTTATTTTACATTCTATTTTTAGTAATTTGACCCAACCTTTGGTTCCACAAGTTGTTTTCTTCTTCAACTATAAAGTAAAAAATGTTCTCTTTTCTTACAAGTTGTTATAAATTTCCATTTGTTCTATATCCCTTCATTAGAGAATTAAATTTCTACCCAATGATACTAATCCATTTTTGATAAAAATGAAACCATCAGTCTTGAGTCATATATTTGACTCACACTAGATTGGTTGTGACATAATCCATCCACATTGAAAACATCAACTTTCCTAAGATCTTCATTTTCTAGTTCTGTACATCCACTAATTTTATTTTTAGATCAACTACATTATCCAAAACCATTATTCCATGAAACCTTTTTCTTTAAATTCATAAATATATCTACATTTCTTATTGTATGGGATGAGAATCCATAATACATAATCCAGGTTTTACTGTACTATATGGAAATGATAACTATTTATACAAGGTTAGATTTGTCTTTTTTCTTTCTTTTCCTTCCTTGAAAATCTAGATTGAGTAGTTGATAATGATTTCCTTTATAATTTAAATTAAATATTAATGGGTTAATAATACTCATATTCTTCATCAAGAAGAGAATTAATATTTATGATAGTGATGTTTTTTGTTTTGTGGGTATTTGATTTCCTCTGAGTTATATAGGTAATGTTCCCTCCCTTCATCTGCCTACAATGAATAACATTATAGACATAGTTGGAATGATTAAAACAATATTTTTTGAAACCATATCATATATGTGATGAAATATTTGGTCTCATTATCCAATATTGACATCATGGTATTTCCCCATTTAGATTTCTTAGTGCCTCTTCATATTATGATATTTTATCACCTAGAATGCCACATAATTGACAATTCATAAGATGAAAAATGTTATAACTTACAGTTCTCCTCATGTATCCATCACGTATAATGATTCATAACTACTGATCATTTCTATTTATATGAGGATTTTATTTATTCACCTTTTCTGTTTGGTTATAGGATTATTATTTTTGGACATCAGGCACCTTTATGATATGTTCAATGTTCTACTTCCCTATAATTTGGATCCTCAAATTTGCAGCCATTGATTTTTCATTATCATGATCAACTCATCTTTATCCCATACATGTGGATATACGATCATTTAAGGCCTTGTATACTCTTTTAGAAACACATTAAACTTCATCTAACAACTATACAACGGATAATTTCCAAAATATATTTTAATATTCATTTCCATATATTTTGATTTAGAGTCATGTTTACTACATAGAGTAACAACTTATTATTCAGGCCCCTCAACATTCATAGTCTTAAAATCTATTCTTTATGTACGTTCATTAATGACTTTTTCGTTCACATAAATAACAATATTAAATTCCACAACTTATACTGATCTTTTATGAGTTAACAATTGATCAAATAACCCTTCTTCTAGTCGATTAGTATATTCCTTAATCTGATCAAAATAAACTGATGACGCTTTATAAAAAACACTGATTATTTTTTTCTTTTTCAATGACCACCAAGATAATCATGTGCTCTCTCAACATCTACTTCGATATAAAAAATTATAATCAACTTATTATCTTTATTTTTAATGGTTATTCCTTTTCTACAGTAGCCAACATTGGTTATTGGGTTTGAAATTTAAACTCTTTTTATTTATCTTCAAAAATAATTAATTGTCATATTATTTTTATTTATATACGAAAACCTTCCTATGTTATTTATTTCATGATTTGAATTCATTAATTGGGGGAAACATTTTCTAAGGATTTTTTATATTCCTAGATTCGGTTTCATCATCAATAAACATCCTTGACAGAAGAGTGGGAATGTGTTAATGTCTACCCCATAAAAAAGGCTAGAGGAATATTTCCTTCATATTTACCTTTAATTATCTATAATTCCATAGAAAAAAACTAAAATAAGTTCATCTTCCTCGTTATCTTCAACAAACCTATTTTGGAATCATACGTTCATCCAATGGATTTGAATTATATTTCTTTTTTTAATTGATTTGTTGCATCTTTTTGTTTGAATCTCATATAATAGGTCACCAAGATTCTTAGTATTTCACAAAGAGAATTTTTAGAGAGATCACTTTGTTAAATGGTTGAAACTTTTGTATTTTAATGTTTTTAACTGCTTCACATGATTTTATTCACTATGTCAATATCAATACTTTTATCACCATGTCATCAAATTTCTCCAACAACATCAGCAACTGAATAAAAAAAAGTATCTTCATTTTCATTAGGATGTATATTCATATCAGAGAACATATTAAGAAAACTATATAGTTTTACATCCTTCACATCATTATCTCTTTCATTTATATTTTATTTTTATCCCACATAGGTTAAGATAAAATGTAACTCATCTCCTTCATATAGATTTGATAAGATAGATAAATAGTAATGGAATTATATTCATTAGCATATATATCAATAACATTACAATATATTTCAATCACAGAAAGTCATGTTGCCTCAGTGAAATGATTCCCCTCTGTAGTGGAAAAATAACATTCATTCCAAGATATTTAAATTGACGAACCATCCTTTTCTTATAAATCATGATGATACTTCCATTAAATAGGGGAACTCCCCTGAAATATAATTAATTATACATGAATAAAAAAAGAGGAATGATTTAACACCAGAAACCTATAAGCTTTTGTACAATATATAAAACCTCAGAACACCATAAGTGTGTTCGGGTGAAACAGGGTGTTAATTGTTTTCATTTAAAGAGGCATATCATGTTCCAAAATAGGTTAGATATTTTTAATCATATCTAACAGTAATATTCAACAATTAGAAATTCACATGTTGAGATAAACCACAAAAAATTTACATGGTTCACCACTAAGAGATAGACCAAGGAGAATATGCTGACAATGTGTTGATCTTACCTAAATCCACATAAATTTTTAGGTTGTTGCATATAAAAGATCAAACAAAGTCACTAAATTCCTAAAAAACTAAATTTAAAAGATTTTAGGATAGAACACTGCCTCCCCTGCAACCCTTCATATGACACTCCAAGATCATTAAATTTTTAGAAGTCTTACTCAATTTAATGACTTCATGTTATCTTCAGTGTATTGGAATTTAATTATTTTTCCCTAACAATAAAACGACTCTTCTTACACTATAGTCATAAGTATATGAACCTGAATGAACTTTTTACATAAAAAATATGTCCAAAAACTATTTTTGGTGAAGCTCTTTTTTGGAGATCCTTCTTGAAGCTATTTCATGAAGCTTATAACCATCATGGAGAAAACTATATTCATAGAATAAAAATTTATTTCGAAATACACGTATTCATCACAAAATATATAGTCATCCTGAAATAACTTTTTTGAAGAAATAATGAATTTTTTATAAATAATAATGTCTTTTCATGATGTTCAGGTTAATGACGATAAACAGATTCAAAAACTGTTCAACCTTCATGAATTCAGACCGATTCATCATTTTATCCCAAAAAAATTAATCCATATTATGTTGGAGTAGCCTTATATTTATCGGTTTAGAAATTTACTAATATCTCATACCTATAGTGGATTTTCATGATCCTACAGATCTATGTTCACAAACATCCTTTTATTTAATATCTAGTGAAATTTATCATAGCCGTGAAGAGCACTATAAGCTTCTCACACACCACATGGTTGTTGTCATAGCCATGAAGATAACCATATTTCCATCGGATATTCATGATGATTATACTATTGAGATACTGAGTATTTTTAAAACCTAATAATAAAATAAAACTTATGATTTTTCAATATTTATGTATATTCAATACTGGAAAACCTCCTTTCGCGATGCTTGCCTCTACTTCTTGATTCTGAAACCAAAAAATTGGAAAACACTGGGAAATTAAACCACATATAATATTGTGTTTGCCTTGTACAGTAATATCACATTCCTTGAAAACTACCTTATCAAACCAATTTTGTTGGACAACAATCATACTCCAGGCTCTATTTCCAGCAATGAACTACATTCTCATTAACAATCTGGGATGCACAATGCTTATAGAGGGAAGTTTTAATTTTATGGTAATGACTATAATTTTAGTGGTTTTGTGAAAATATTAATAATTAGTTCAATAAGTTTATATTACAATGATATTTTCATATTGTTTAAGTGAAAATAATTTAGGGTGTGTAATATAACTAAAAAGATAATATTTCAATGGAAGACTTTGATATCTAAAGTGAAACCTGGAAATAGATTTCAACCATTAGAATTTATTTCTGAATCATTTGAGAATCCATGTCACCATTCTAAAGAGATTAATTTTATTTTACTATATTAAATATTCTCAATAGATAAAGCTAATATGTTTCAGAATAAGAAGATAAAATGAAGTAAAAAACTCGACATTGTGATGGTTCCTTCAAATCATCCAAAGTAGAATTTACATCCATTTTGGAAAGAGATATTCCTCTACTGTTAAAGGATATATTAATCTTCTAAAAGATGTTATATAATATAAATATGTTTTGGTGAACTTTGGAAGTAATTGATCACTCAAAACAAAATGGGTTGGAACTACATTGAATTGCGGAAATAAATTTAATTCCAAATGAACACATAATGTTGATGCATAGAAACTCAATCTTCTAATGATATCATAGTTAGGTGATAAGGGAAATGAATTGATATTCTATAAATATAAGATTCTTGTAAATAATTTTAAATACGTTTTTATGGTCACAAAAAAATAATGAGTGAGAGTAACGTTTTTTAAAATTGGAGATGCAATAAATACTTAAAATTTATGCATGAGAGTAGAAAATGAACTCTAGAATTGAATTTTTTATCCTAGCCAAAAGATATGTGAAATTTTATTTATAGATACAATGATTTTGAAATTATTCTAAATTAATGATAAATTAATTGGATGTTCTCAACTTTTCAAAAAATAAATATTGTAGATACTCCATAGAAATATTGTGATATAAAAATTTCCAATCTATTAGAGTCTGATCACTCTAAAATTTGAAGGCCTATAAAGATGTTTTCAAAAAATAGAGGTAATTAAATTTTCATTTATTTATTAAATTTATCAAATTAGAGGTATTATGTTCATGAAACATAAATCAGTGGCTTTAACAAGGGGTTTATGTTTTAGGAGAAGTGCCAGAAATTGGTGTGGTAACACATTAAATAATTTTCCACCAGATAATGGTGATGAGTTTACCTGTGAATTATTTGAATATTATTTTAAAATGAATTTGTTCAAAATGAACTCAGAGCACCGTAAAAGTCAAAAAATAATGTGAGGAATGAATGATATAATATATGAGTAATAAATATTTCTTGAACAATGTTCCAGGTTATTGGAAAATCTAAAAATTTATCTTGAAATAAATTGGAGTAGAAGTTCATATAGAAAATCATTTTATTTAATTTAAAAATTATATTTGTCATCATATAAATTGTTTTACAAGTAATCTTTATGTTGTTACTATTTGATACTATTTGGAGGCCCTTTCATTATCAATGATAATTGTGAAAATCCGATGTAATTTAAAAGAAGAGGTGTTGATGGTATCATCCTTGGTTATCCTCCAAATGGAAGACGCTATCATTTTTATAATGAAGAGAGATGAAATATTAGTTTATTTGATCATTTGGATGTGATTGGAAACATATTTAAAGTGAAATATCATGAATGATTATGTTTTAAGAGAAATTATGGTGATTCTCCACAAGAAAAATAGAAATTTGATGTTTTAGAATATTTTGATAATAAGGAAGACATTCTAAAGAAATAAGTTGATAAGAAAATTTCATGTGACGATGTGAAATCTTGTTCACATCATCCAATGTTGAGAAAGAATGTACATGTTAGAAATATCATTGTAAATCATGGTAAGATTATTAAAAATAATATAATTTTGAGGGAAAACATTCATGTCTCACAGTTCTTTCTATTTGAACCTGAAGGTGTGTAATAAGTAATGATTTATAAAGATTGAATTAATTCAATGATTGAAGCAATTTTTCATATTGAACCGTATAATTCATGTGACTCGTTACCCAAGGACAAGGGATATAGAATTATTGGAACAAAGTGGAATTTTTTTAATATATGAATAAATGCGGTGAATTTATGAGAAAAAAAACATTGATTGGAGTGTAAATAATGTTCTTAGGATGAAGGAATTTTCTTTGATGAAAAATTTTCATTGGTTTCCTGACATAAAACCATAATAATTTTTCATTTTTATAATATCACATAGTCATTTCAATATTATTAAAATGTATTTTCGGTCATCCTTCCTCAATAGTGAATTGGAAGAGGAAGTATATACTGAAACAATGCAGTTTTTTTTGCTTCATGGAGATAAAATATATGTTTTCAGGTTAATGAATGATTTCTATATTCTATAAAAAGACTTATGTGGTTTTAATTATAATCATTACACCTATGAGAATAATTTCAATTTCAAATAATAAAGAATTCAAAGATCTCATAAAATCGATTTTAATAATGAGGTATTACAATTTATTATAGTATATGTTTATTATATCAAGTTTTGTGTAATGTTGAATAAATTTTTGAATAATTAATTATTAAAATGATGATCGTATATGAAATTTCTATTCACTGATAGATTTAATTCTTTATTTGCTAACAAATATCATAAAATAATGATTAAATTTGTCTATCTCAATAAAAGAATGCTTCTAAAGTCATGACAAATATTGTCCTGGTGAATTCAAAGAATGAACCAATTTAAATTTTAGTAGGTAAAATGTTAGAGAAATATAATCACAGTATGGATTTATATAAATGAGAATTATAGGATTTGATTGGAAGTTTTCATTACCTGAAACCATCATTATGGAATATTTTGTTTTTTGACACATTTTTTTCAATATATAAATGTTCACTAAAGGAGTATCCTTTCATTTTTTGAAATATAAACCTTAAATACATAAATTCTATAATATATTTTTGGATCAAATATGAAAAAAAAAATTAAACATGATTTGTTTGTATATTCACATGTATATTAAGAAGGTTCTATTGATGGTTGGATTTATATATCCAATGGATATTTCGTCCATTGAAAAATATGTTTATGTTGGCATATAATAAAGTGGACATTAGACACCCTATGTATTGTTGGGACAATATATTATTCTACCACTAATTCAAAAACATAAAAAATCTGATGAAGACCCAACAAAAGAATCTGAATATTATATTGAACATTCCATTACTTTTAGGATATTATAATAGATGGGAAAAAAATTCAATGAATCTATTTCTACAATAATGTTCCATGTAAATTGATTTAATGGTATCACTTCATCAAGGATCATGTAGAGATTAATGAATTAATATTGGAATTTATTTCTATAAATGAACAAATTGTGTATTTTATCATGAGGCCTCTATTGAAGGAAGTATTCTAGAATATGATATTAAAGTATGTGTTCAACTCCACCCTTCATTGGGATAAATTATATTTTTGATTCTCCTATATAATATTGAAATTGGATATTTATTTTGAAGGGTGGAAAATTATGAAAACATAAATTTATACAGTATTTTTTCAATCAAATTGTCAATCATAGGGGGAGTATAAAATTTATGGGGGTATCCATTGATATGTGTTATCATTTGGGGGATAATATACTAAAATTGAGTAATTAATAGGGGTATGATATGATTCATAACATATAAATTATTTCAATAGTTTATCTAATGTTGTTTTAAGAATGTTTTCGTTTTGAAAGAATTGTTTTTTTTTGATAATTTTTAGTTGGAAGTTTGTAAAGATCATGACTATGAAAGATATAAATAAAAACATATGTTATTGATAATATGGTGTTATTTTTTCAACGGTATTTTTTTTCTCCACTAGCCTCATATAAATAGTCTTTAATTTTTGAATGGTAATCTATTTTAATTATTTTAGTGGATAATATTGAATTAGGTTACTTGGTTAGAGACAAAATACAATGAGGTGGATCTTTGAGACTAAGAGGAGATTTAATAGTTTTTTAAATATTTTTTATATATTAGGAATAAGATATTATTATTTTTGGATTTTTTTCAACATATAAATTATTTTCGTTGATAGATAAGATGATTCTATGTTATGTGATCTTAGTGATCATATCATGAACGATGTTCATGATGCATTCTAGTTTTGATAAGTTGGAGGAGGAGAAATGTGGATATAATAGGATGGACCACACCACATTTCACATACCATGACAGAGTATCCACGACTATGGTGCAGTGGGAATTCCACAACATAGAGGTAATCTGCATAGATTTTGTATATTCTCAACATTTTGAAACATCCTAGGAGTAGTGGTGGCCTGGTCATATTTGGATACCATTTGGTATTTCGATAACATCACAGCGTAGACCCTAAACCACTTCATCATCATATAAACAAATGAAGGCAATGCCACATCCATGGAAACCATATTAATATTAAGAGATTTCATGTTTTTAGTAATTCTAGTATTTTTGAGAAATCCATGTCATAACACCTAGACTATAGTACAACAATGTATGGCAGCTAAATCGAATGTATTATAAACCATAAGGATACGTCGTACCCCCTAGACCACTCTATGGAAGGGTGTTTCTGGGAGGTACTGAGGGTCCATCATTATTTTGGTATATATGTCGATTTCAATTGTTATTTTAGTCCACAATAACTTCTAATTCGAATTGGATGATCTATATAATTTGAATTATGATCCAAAGGAATAGTTTGAAAGAGGATTTGTTTGTTTCAGATTGACTTAAAAATAAAATAATGGAATGAAATGAATAATTTGTTTTAGAAAAATGTTATTTTATATAATATTATAGAATATTGATAAAGAATATGAGGGTAATAGAATTTGATATAGAGAAGAAGAAGAGTTGTTCATATTTTCATAAAATGAACAAATAATACATATGTTTGTTCTAGGTGGAAAAGAAAATCAGGAACACTACAACATCATTTTATTACTGAAATTCTAAGGATGGTTTTTAATCTTAAAGTTTCTAATATTTTTTATTTGTGGGATACACTGTCATAGTCAGGAAAATTTATGATATATGAGTTCATGGATAAACCCTACTCATTGGATATATATTTTAAACTATTGGATTATAAGATATCGAATGAATATAGATCACTCTAGAAAATATTTATTTATAATTGAAAGGTAAACCATTTTAATTTTTTATCTCCTTCTTCTATGTCTATGTTGAATAATGATATATATTCATTTTAGTTTTACACGAGGGTAATCTTAAAAAGAAAACATAAAATATTTAATGTCAAAAATTCAAACCCCACCTCTCCATGTTTACATATTAGTCTAGGAGGTGCCTTTTCCCATGAAACCATGGTCTTACCATTATAAACCTAAATGTAATGAATTCATCTTTGAGATATTTTATATAGGTTTATGGGCTTCCCATACACATAAAATATGTTTCATGGTACATTTTACAATGTATAAAACCATATGACTCCCTCTATCCTCTCCGTGTGATGTTAAACTACATGGTCATTGTAATGGTTTCATAACCATAAAATCCACCACTATAATCATAGTTTAATGGAATGAAAAGGAACTTTAATTAGTCCAAAAATAAATAACTTAAAATATAAGAATCCCTATTAACATCATTAAAAAGGTATTTAAAATAATTTTAATGGTAAGACTTCCATAACCTTAAACAAGGAATAAAACATGGTTAATTTTAAATGAACTTAAACTCCAATATCATAAGAGTCCCTATTATGAAACGTTAAACCATTATACCCTATTTCATAAAATATATGTGACCTTAAACAATGTAACCTGAAATATTTAAACATTCTCTTCCATAGATCCCGATAAATTCACACTTTTATGGATCACATTTACTTCACATTTTCATGTTGTTTACTAGATCTCATATCATGAATTTGATTAATGAATGATGATATGCCCCCAATATTGATGAAAGTATTCATCAGATCACCACTTATTTTTAATTTCATACATTATGTACCAGGATTTTGATTGAAATCCAATCTCATTTGAAAAAGGACTCCCCTATAGTGTTGGAACAATTCCCCATCAACCATATCCCATCATTCTAATACATCTCAATGGAATAATTATGTGTGGTATAAGATATGAAACTATGTTTCTTACTCGATCAATTTTTTGCCTCATCCAATTTCCCCTTCTCATTAATCAATTTAGACACATAGAATTACAAATTAATATTCCCTCAGTTTTTCTTTCAAAAGATTAATTACAACACCCTTGGTGGTCCCCCACCAGAATCCTTCTTGTTAATAGGTAATCATAATTTTCTAATTTACCTACATGGTTCCATCAACCATATGGGATTCCCCATAATGGTCAACTCAAAATTCTAACACTTACCCACTATCCCATGTAGAGAACTTTAATGTAACATGAATGATTTTCAATTTATCTATAATTTATCAATCAAATAATTACCTATGTGGTGTTAGAGGGCTTATGTTTAGCAATTTTATTAATATTATTGAGTTGAAAAATAAAAATAACGGAATTCGAATTGTTCTAAGTATTCAATTGATATATCACTTACGCATGATTGTTTACAATTTTCATAATGGGTACAACTTGGTACTCTTACCTATCCAAATCTATTTCATTCTAAACACTCTACATGAACATATAGGTGGCATGTATCTAAAAACAATATTGTTTATCCTTTTACTCCACATCATTATTTGTGTTTCGTGCCATAAAAAATATAGTAGTTCACAGTTGAGTCCACAAATACAAGAAAACCTCAAACATCATTTGAGAAAGGGAATGTATCTAATTACCCTCTTCCATAATATTTGTGATTCCTTATTCAACTACTTCTAGACAATCCATTGTGTGGGATAAAAAATTCCTCTAGAAAATTTGAAATATTATCACACCAATCACACCATTTCTTTTATAGTGTCATGTATAATCTAATGAATTATACTATAGTCGACCCCGCCACCTCCTAGGTTCACCATCTAGTTGAATGGGTTTCTCATCCTACCCTCCAACTGACTATGTGATGTGTGGTTGATAAATCATTAATCGTTCTTAATATACCTAAAATAAAATATCATTTTTCATATGTCGTTACTATGAACGATTCTTGTTTATATATAGCAATTGGGTCTTAGACTGTAAGTTTTTTATAAATGGATATAGTTGTTCCATTTTAGCCTTCATATCCAATGATACAACTTCTAATGAATTGGGAACGCATGGATTAACTGATTCCTTCCCAATAAATAGTGTCACTAACAAATTCATGTCAGTATTATCCTTGATAGTTTATTCCCATTGGTCTTGTTATATGCCATATATGTTGGTGACCTCACTATCACCACTAGTTTTTGTGTCTGGTTCCTTCTCTGAGTAATCGATTATTTGAGGTAATAAATTTTATTTTTGGACCATTAGAATTCAAAACTCCATCTATTCATGGGGATGAAACATTAAGGGGTATATTTACCCCACAAATCAATATATTTTCATGTTCTATGGTAGATGTATATTCTAGAAGAAGTTTCATGAAAGGGGTGTATATATCATTTAGAATCCCACATATCAATATCTATCACACTTATTGGGGTCTCAGTTACATCACCATGATCGTCCATCATACCAATTTAATATGTCTTCCCTTATAGTGCATCTCCATCATTGACTATGTTGGAAATGGGTTCTAGTGGGAATAATGACACCCTAATATCATTATCCTCATGTGGAAATACTATTAAATTAAATCCAAGTGTTAGTTCATGTAGTGGATGTAATGACAATCAATAAAATTACTAAATTAAAGAAGACATACAATATGAAGAGGAAAACATTAATTCCTCATGCACAGATTAAATGAAGGTATCAATAAAAGAAATATAACCTTACATATAATAAAGATAATTTTTTTGAAAACACCCTATGAACATAAGAAAATTCTTGCCTTAGGATACCCCTTAGTGAATATAGGTTCCACAAAAGTCTCTAAGAGAGACTCCACATCATTCTATACTATCTCTACAGTGGTAAATAAAATGAGTCGGTATAGGTTATAAAAAATATCAATAAAATAGAGAGATATATATTTTACTTATCATGATATATGGGAGAAAGTTCTTTATATTTAATGAACATCAAACATCATCGGAAAATAGTGGAACCCCAACACCATTTGGAAGTTGCACTCCCTATTCCTCTAAAATGGTTTATGGGTCTAAAGGTACTGATCTATTTCCATACAATCTATGATTTTCACACAATTTCTCATAAATGTATACTATAATTGTTTTTTGGAATCCTAATATCTCACCAATTCAACCAAAATCTAATTATCATAAGTTAGTTTCATTTAGTTTTAACTGATGACACCAAAACGGTTAAAGGATTTTGAAAATTACTTAATCTGGCCTAGGTTGCTTTGAATAATCATTGGTTAGAGACTCCTCATCCTCTCATAGAGAGTCTAAAATATCGTTATCACTTTCCCAAGATTCTTTATCACTATATTCCCTCATAAATTCTTCTACAAATAGTGTTTCCTCTTTCAGGACACTACCAATCTATCTAGAAGGTATAATGTGTATGTAACTAGGTAAGGGGACCCTCTTTAACAAATAGTATACCAAAACCTATGATATGTTAATTTAATTATTCATTTCTAACATAGGAGATACAGAAATAATTATAATAAATGTGAACTCTACCTAAAATAGCATAATTGTATGTAGTTTCATTAATAATTAACACTTCATGAAATATAATAGCTTCTTATCACATTTCCACAAAACTTTCGGGTATGTAACATCATCACGAACTAATCTTATGTTCTATAGATGTAACCTATGATCTCTTTTATAAATATCTAGAATGGTACCCGAATATTCTTTATTATTCTGATCCCATTTTCCTTTGGGTATTTAATTCATGATGTTCATAATCCTAATGTTTCACCTCTTCATTGTTGCAGAGGACATGATAATCCCTCTTAAAATATCTGAATATCTATTTTATCCCACTCAAATGGTCAATGTGCTTCTCAACCATCATTGGTTCCCCATCTCTTCCATGCCCATTATCACACCAGTGCATCACACTAGATTGTTGGCTACCTCAATCCCCCACCCCCAATATTATTTCTTCCCGCATCTATCTTGTTCTAGAAATAACCCCCATTGAAGTGTTCATAACTATAAGAAATACACATTAATTGGTTCCTTAATGGGAGAATATAGATCATATTCACGAAATTATCATAGGATGGTATTCAAAAAGAAATCTTTTATACCCATGCAATGTTAAATATCATATAAAGTGAGTTTTTCATGAAAACTGGTATAAAATATATATCTCTTATTTTAAATTTCTATTAATTTATATTATTAGTATCCCACCTCTAAATTTCATCAATGATGGTATTTTTCATTTCTACCCTGACCAACATCCATGATTTCATGGATCATAATGTGGAATATATGAATGAAAAAATTCTCTTGTGTCATGATCCTAGAAATCACCATGGATAGGTTGTGTAGATAAGTTAAAACCCAATAAATGGTGAGAATGTATATCCTAGGGATGGTTTTTTTTTGGATTTATAGTGTTCTAATAATCATTAACTCATCATTTCATAGAAACAAACCCATAGAAAAACTGAAATTGAATACAATGGAATATGGCAATGTCCCTTCATCTAGCATGCCCTGATAGTTCATGTAACTCGAAAAACACCAAGATTATATGATTTAGATTATATTAATTTTTTTTATAATGAAACCATGAAAAATGTATTAGGATTGTTCAAATGTGTTCATACATTAATTTTTTCATCCATCTATAGAATAATGTTTATAAGAATTTATTAATTCATATATAAATTTAATATTCTTTTATACTAAATCCCCTCGTAGTATATTGGTTTTGTATGAAGAGGTTATAGTGTTGCCTAGGATTTCCTATTGTTTGATATCACAAATACACCTTTGTTGTCTCTATAATTAGGGGGAGAGACCTATTGAGGAAGAGATGACACCACATATTAAAATAGATTTAATGAAGTAAGAATGTATTATTACACTATACTTCTCAAATTTCACCAATAAATGATTAACCATGATTTAGTTTCCATAATGTATTCTCCAATGAGTTTAATTTTGGAAGGAAGTATTCATATATCTCACTAGGTATGGGTATCTCTTGGATCATGTAGAAATCCGATAGGCTAATCCAGATTTAATCTTTATCTATGTCGATGAGACATGTTTATAATTTTTGATCACTAGAACCAAATATAAGGAATCAAATATCGATAGATGTTTATGTGGTATTTTAACATACATACATCCTCAAAAAACCGAACATCATGGGGGGTAACATTGGACTCCTCACATATTTATTGAACCACGTAGGCACATGCCCTCCCATTATTGATGCTTCCTCCTATGCATTGGTCCCACACATTCATCCACACCAACAATAAATCTAATATTCTTTTTATGATGATAATGGACAATTTTGGTGGAGGAAACTCTATAGTTGGTTACTCATCATTGACCATCTGGGTTTGGTGAAATTATAATGGAAATCATTGGGTTGTGGTAATTCATGACATGATCAGTTGTATGAATGATCATGTTGATTTATCTTAGAGAATGATTGAACAACTAAACTAGGAAGTTGAGGTTGGTTTTAAAAATTATGAAATCATCATGGAGACCCAACCTATATAGGGATAGTCATTCGTATAGTCGATATTCATTGTGCTCCTTATTCATTATACACTTCATCTCTTTTAATCGATGTTGGATTTTTTTGATATATTTCTAAAGTTATCAAATATTTCTATATTTCATACCAAAATTGATGTGTAATTATTTGATTCTAATTACTGAGTTATTAAATTTCTCTTAATGTTTCTTTCATTTATGTATCATCGCTCTACATCCCTCAAACAGGTTAGGGTGATGGTTTGATGATGTCAGCTTTATGAAATCATCAATAATTGATAGTCGTTTATAAAAGTTGTGAATAGTATGAAAAGAAAATTAGTTTAATTACAAGTGCATTATGAAATCTAGATTTATAATAAATGATATATTCTGTGGAATTTAAATAAAGTGATCGTGGCCCGCACTAGGCCCCATCCCTATTTAAAAGAAAAAGGTCAACCTGAGATGTGTAAAATATATGGATAAAATTTACCTCTATTTTTTCCACAAAATTCAATCCACCCCTCCCAAGTCAAATAAAATTATATGAAGGGGAGTTTTTTAGCACTAAATAACACTTTCAAGAAGGATCTATGAGGGAAATTTATTGTATGATGTAATTGTTTAGTAAAGGGATGAATGTATCACATTGAGTATCACAGCCCATAATATAAGACATCACACAAGAAAATTATTTTACATTCACATAATGATTCCATGTTAAAACTATCTTCCCTGTGTTGCTAGCCAATAAATACTAATAAAGTCATCATTTTAGTGGATTGGACCATGGTATTCTATATTTTTGGGAAGCTAATTCCCTTATCTCATACAAATAAATATCCACACATCTCGCAACCCAAATCATCCTATATTTATTTTTGATGGTGATAATATTATGTGAATTATCTCATGAAAATAATTAAAATTGCTTAAATATGTTCAATATATTCATTCCCAACCCCCTCTATAGAATAAATAACTTCAAGTATTGAAGAGAACATCAATAAATTCAAATTCTCACACCTCCCCCAACAATCCCGAAACCCATTCCATGGAATCTCATTTGATGGCCTCCTTTTAACTAACACACATTCCTTAATGACAATAGATGTAATGTTCATGAAATTTTGTTTATTTTTTTGTATATATGGAATTTTTTTGAGACTTCGAAATCCGACAGCTGGCGATTCCGAGGCCCAGAGTGCCTAGAATGAACCGTCGATGTTTTGTTAAACTTTAAATATTGATTGTAAGTAATTTTCATGAAAAAGTAAAATAACTCTTAAACAGTTACTCGGATTCGAAATTTGAGGGCACCATTGCGTTCTGGATGGCGGGTTTACCCAAGGTGAGACTTAAGTTTAGTCAGCGCGGACCTCCTGTGAGAAAACCCGAAAATGGAATAAGTGTAAATAAAATAATAAAATATTTTATTTTATTTTTCAAATTCTTATAACTAAAAAACGGTTACTCGGATTGAAAATATGATTCCCCCGGTAAATTCGTGAGGGCATGCTTTATTTAAATAGATACTATGTCCACCATTTAAAGTTAGTTTTTAGTTGTAAATAAAATAATTAAGTGAAAATTATTTTATGGTAAAATCCAATACTTTTAAATGGTAACTCAGATTGTAAATCCGTGAGTACCGTTGTGTTCATTAGTGTGTGTTTCACTTGGGGAGAGCCTAGCAATGACTGGCACGTATCGAGGGTGACTGTAATGATATTTCCGAAAAAAAATTCATGTACACTCAGTAAACACAGAAGAGGTGTTTTGTAACATTTGAACCATTTACCGTAATTGAAATCTGAGGACACCGTTGAACTCGCAGCACCGATATTTTCTTCATAATACATTCACTTCAATCGCCAAAGGTTCAGAGAAAAAGATTGTTTTTGGTACTTTTTAAAAGAATAAATAAAATTAGATTATTGTTTTATTTTTATCCTATTCCTCCAATAGACGAGCGGTAAGGTGGGACCGATGACGTGCCATGATAATTAAATGTGTGACCCTCCAATATTAGTAATATCAACATTTGGGGAAATTAGGAATCTTCCTAATTAATGATCCCCATTAACTCTCCACGTCATCACATACCCTCCCCCTCTCCTATAAATATGGAGATAGGGAAGAGGTATCTGAGAGCTTCACAAAGCAGTGAATTGCTGAAGGAATGCTGCAAAGCCAGACCCATAGAAGATGACGCCGACCCAGCTGGAGGTGACAGACATCATCGAACCACCAATGGGCAACGTGCGAGTGGCCTCTTTGGGAGCCGGTCCCAGGAATTAAGAACACTGTCCACCGGCTAGCACCGATGATTATTTGACATTCAAGGTAGGGGTTTTAATCATGTTGAATTTTATTATATTGTTTCAACTTAACCTAAATTCATAATAACGATGGCCAAACTGACATAGCCATCATCCCACACAACAACCATGATCCCTTTTCTTTTTATTCTTTGCAAATTCTTCATGCGTTCTTCAACTTCTAATATTTATTGGTGTCGGAAATACGGTGTTTTTATGAATATAGAGACATGAATCCGTCAATGAATGGATCATGAAAATGAGATTGTTTAATTTTTCAGGCATGGAATGAAAATGAAATGGCTCACGGATGTAGGAAGACAAATATTTATTGGCGCTGGAAATACAGAGTTTTTCTGAGCGCGATATATGGACGTGAATACCTCAATGTAACGATTGAAAATATGAAATCATTTATTTTTTCAGGCTTCGAACGAATCTACAAGTGCTCGAGGAAGGACGCAGCAGCTAGCACTCGACTGACCGCGAGGGAGGAAGGGTGTCGCACATCCGTGCTGCCGGATGATGTGATGGTTACGGCCCTTCAGCCGCGGCAGAGGAGAGGAGGCGACATGCGCATGGATGGTCGAGCGAAGGGGAGGTGGAGGCTCATGTATGCATAGCTGGCATGAAAGATCTATGGAATGAGGCCATGATGGTGAAGGAGGGTAGCCGGCTGAGCTGGCCACAGGTGGTGGCGCGACGCGCGACTGCACCTCGAAAAAGGGTTGGTCGTCTGGCCAACCACGGGCCGCCTAGCGTGGGTCGCACCGAGGGTCACCCAACGTAGGTCACATGATTGATCACCCAGAAGGGTGCCCATTGTGGACTACTCCTTATCCATCGGGCCTGGTCGGACCCAACGGGCCGGGCCGGACCTAGGGCCGGACTGGGGTCAGACCGGACTTGGACCACCTTCAACCCTTTTTGTTCCATCCACCATATCATGAGCTACATGCGTCCGTTTGATGAACCATCTGTGGCGCAAGAAACCATGAATCATGTAAATCCTTTTGGGATACCTCAATTGGGTTTTGGATAATGTGGGTGTATGACTGGGTTGCATTGAAAACAAATCCAACCGGGTCCTCAGGACTAAAAGGCCAATAACATTCAGACCAGACATCTGATTGACTCACTGACTATTGTGTTGTGAACCCTATTACATTGAGGTCATTTTGGATACTTATTCATGGTACTTCATGGTAGTTGAAGTATCGACATGTGGCTTTAGGATCAGACCTTCCCATAATCGAGCGAGCTTAGTGCAGGACCCCTATTGCTGGCTGTAACTTGAGAAAAGATCATTTTAGGTCTGTGATTTGGATCCTTTATGGGTATGTTTTTGATAATATCACTTTCATACACACTAAGAATCCATGTGGGACTACTCTAGGAACCTTTGTGGGTTTGGTGTACTAGGATCTTGTGTGGGTCTGATGATGTACTTGGATCCTGTGTGGGTATGTTGTACTAGGATCCTGTGTGGGTCTGATGATGTACTAGGATCCCGTGTGTGTCTTCTCTACTAGGATCATGTGTGTTTCAGATGATGTACTAGGATCCTATGTGTTTCTTCTATACTAGGATCATGTGTGGGTCTGATGATGTACTTGGATCCTATGTGGTTCTGCTCTACTAGGATCCTATGTGGGTCTAATGATGTACACGGATCCTATGTGGGTCTGATGATTTAGGAACCTATGTGGGTCTGCCTTTTAACAGCGTAAGATGATTTTGTTGTTACATCTAATCATATCTACTTATGTACTTGAGTTATACTTGGTGTGAGTTGAGTCCTTACCTTTTTGGTAATCTGATGTGTGGCATACCGTTGTGGTACTTACTTTCATGGGGATACCATTGAGGTATTCTTCTATGTGGAGTAACTATGTGGTACATACCTTCATGGTGAAACCTTTGTGGTATTCATAAGTGTGGCATACTTATGTGGTACTCACCTTCTTAATAGTCTCTCCTTCGCGGAATAGTTGTATTTGGATAAGGAGTTGGACCTTGTGTTTCCTCATGAATGGGAAGGGTAATAATTGATAACAAATATATATGTATGGGAATACACCTATGTAGGGCTATCACTATTTTACATGCATTGTGTTTTATCCATGGTGGATGTTTTGAGTCCTTTTAGGGTCTCAGGGTCCCTAATGAGTATCGTTTTACTCAACCTTGCAGGGGCTATGCTCGCACGTTGTTTTTTTTGGTATAGTTGAAGGACAACGCTGATTGAGGATGACGGTAACAAAACTGGAGGTAGCATGTAGGTGGACCATATATGAGGCATACTGTAGAGATGACCGTTCGAGTGATGTACCTACCCTTCAGGTAGGATCCTTGGAGGGTTTTCACCAGAGCTGTTTTAGTATACATATACTTTCCAGTTTTCTTGTACATTCTAATTGGGCTTGTATTCATGTCCCTTTTTCTACTATACAGTTTACTATTGTTCGTATCTTGATGTGTGATTTTTTTTTTGTGTTTATAGGATATAAATCCAAGGCCTTCTCGGATTAGGGAATGCGCCTTTTGGTGCTAGTCGCCAGCCCCTGGCTAATGGAAGGTGGGCTTGGGGTAGTCACCGCACGGGCCCCAGCAAATGGGTCGTGTCAAATTGGTATCAGAGGAGTCGGTTCTACCATAGAACATAGTACTATACTCTTTCAACAGAAACAATGTTATGTGTTATGAGTATGGTTATCAGGGAATCTAGTGTTGGTGCGGCGGTCGACGTATCCATACAATAGGACCCTGACTTCTGATTTCAGACTCAATGGATGAAAACACTGATTTTGTGTGTTTAGAAGAGTTTTCTTTTTGATCGCTTTGAGTTAGCTCAACAGTTATAACTTATTGACCATGTCACACCTGTTCTTTACCAGGATGTCACCGCAGAGACAGCCAACTAGGTTTCCTGAGAGATTACGTAATTACGGCCCACCGAATGATGAGGCCTCGGTGCAGGGCCCTTTTACGACGTTATCACCTTCGGGTTGTGTAACAGTAGCACCACTTCCTGTTGGGCAGCCGTTACCACCAGCTCTACCAGTAAAGGATGCATTCTAATTGAGTGCATTGCACGAGTTCCAGTGGTAGAGGCCTCTGAGGTTTCGAGGCGAGACAGATTCCCACAGATTTGAGGGATGGCAGGAGGAGGTTTCTATAGTTTCCCACCTGGATGAGACACCAGTACAGAAGATCGTTGTCTTAGCTACTATTCTATTCTAGTGAAAGACCGTGAGGATTATTTGCATAGTGGTGAGGCTTTGGTATGTGGACTATTGCCTCAGATGGTTCCTTCGGGAAATGTACTAACTATATCAGTGTTTTTTGGTCAACAGCTACATCCGGTGGTATCGGTAGAGGACAGAAGTAGGATTAGTGCCTCACATGTGTTTCAGCATTAGATACCCATCAGTATTCGGGGAGAGCCGAAAGCACATGTGACTAAATACTGTCTTTCGGAGGTGGCTGAGAGTTCCCTAGAGCATCTACACCTTCAGCAGGATGACATGTCGGATGCCCATTATTCATCAAGTCGTACCAACCATTCTTGGTACTCGATGAATATGATACAATCCTTGATCAGGACTTAGACTTATGAGCAAGGTGTGTTTAAAGAAATCCGAGAAAACACTTTTCCTATATGCATTGCTACATATGTTAGGGTGATAGAGAGAACCTTTGTGGTTGAGTGTTCTTCGTCTGAGCAGATATAGCCCGTGAATGTTAGCAGTGGGAAAACAAAGAACTTCCTCTAGTATCAAAGACTTGGGCATGTAAAATGTTTTGGTAAGAATATGTGTTTGGGATAGATGATTCTGCAGGGTAGTAGATGGGGAAACCGAGCTAGGAGAGTAGCAAGAGGTGGTGTACATTTTGACATGTTAAATCCACCCACCTTTTTTGGACTCCACCAGGCATAGTGATCTAGAGGATAGGGGAATTGAGTAGCTGCGTGTGGTCAAGGATTGTGACCCAAGGGCTCTAGGAAAGATTCGATGTACAATCTGGGTCTACTACTAGCTTCCATATAAATAGTCTAGGGTACCAATCATTCCTTCTTTCCATTAATCATGTTCATGACCTAGAGTTTCCGGTTAAGACTCTTAATTTACCCTCACGTTCGGAGATACCTTTGTGAGGGACTCGATAATCACACCTACGCTTACTGTGTGATATGAACATTGAGGTGATAGTTTCGGTTGGAACCTATGGGTGGCAGTGTTGAGGACTTACGACATTAGTTTGGGTATGGACTGGACTTCCACAGTTCATACATAGATTGATTGTATTAGGAAAAATGTAGTGGATTCTCTACAAAATTTGGATGGGGTTTTCCTTGGTCGGTGAAAAAGGAAACCCAAGTAGCATAGAATTAACTCAGGAAAAATAAGGTGAAACTGATCTCTCTTGTGTTGTCTAGACTTACCCTCATGGAAGCAGGAGTTTTGAGTTATCAATTACAAACCCGAGTGGAAGAGCATGGGGACATCATTTCAAAATATGATTCTAGGAATACCTCTCTGAAGGGACAAGAACATCTACTTTGGCTAGTTACTACTGGAGATTTTTACCCGACTTCTCTAGGGTAACAACACCTTTGTCAACTTTGACGAAAAAGGGGGTGAAATTCTTGTGGAAGGAGAGGCGTCAGCAAAGAATTCAGGAGAGGAGACAGAGACTAACATGTATAACTATTCTAACCATTACCTTGAGTTAGCAGCAGGGGATGTTTCACTAAAATTGTGGCAGAACTATTTGATGGGAAAACGTTTTGTAGTCTACTCTGATCAGAAAAGTCATAGGTATATCTTCTCTCAGATATACCTGAACCTAAGACAGATACATAGTACTGAGTTCCTCCTGGACTATGACTTTGTGATAGTCTATACTCCTAGGAAGGGGAAAGCAGTAGTTGATGCACTCAGCCAGAGGTCTGGTCTGTAGTTGCTGAGTGATGTGGTACATAAGCTAGCCGCATTGCAGATATCCTTCAGGGATAGAGATGGAGCAGCATACCTCCATTCTATAACAATCACACCCCCACTTCTTCAGCGTGTTAGGTTGGAGAAGCACTAGGACAATGACTCTGAGGCTCGACGTGATCAGATATCCTCATGGCATGCACTTGATTGATTTTTTGATTGTGGGGAGCATGTCATCCTCTTCATAGGATGTACGATGGTACCAGTAGGGATACATGAGGAGTTGTCGAGGGTGTTCTATAAGTCCCCTTCGGAGGTACATCTGGGTGTGGTAGATATGTACAAGGACGTTCTGTGTCAGTACTGCTGTCCAAGGACTAAGAAACCACTGGTAGATTTTGTATCACGATGGCTCACTTGTTAGCAAGTGAAAACTGCCTTGAGCGGGTAGAAGACATTTTCGATAGGAGGAGGGAGATCATGTCTTCATACGGGTCTCATATTGATGAGGATTTAAGAGATATTGCCTGGGCGGCATGTTATCTCTGAGGTTCATTAGACCTCTCAAGATTCTTAGCAGAGTGGGCGAGGTGGCATACCGTCTATCTCTTTCCCCACAGATGCAATGGGTGCATAATGTTTTCCATGTGTCACAACTGAGGAGTTACGTGCATGATCCATCACACATTATCGACCATGGTGAGATAGACATAGATGATGGGGAGACATTTTGGGAGGTTCAAGTTTATTTTGTTGATCGACAGGAGCAGGTTCTTTGTAGGAGGTCAATACCCCTAGTACGCTTCCGCTGGCAGCACGAGAACCTCTAGGAGAGCACATGGGAGCGAGAGGCTCAGATGCATTCTCAGTACCCCGATTTGTTTTCTTTAATCGATGTTGAGGATTTAGGGGAAGTAAATCTCTAATGTTGATAGAATGTAATGTCCTAGAAATTTTGTATCCTTTTATATATATATAATTATTTCGAGACCAAAAAATATGACGGTGCATGATTCTAAGGCCCAGAGAGCCCGTAATGAGCCATCGAAGTGTTGATAAAAATTAAAAAGCACGTGTAATATGTTTTCCTAAAAAAGTGGAATAACTCTCAAAAGGTTACTCGGATCTAAAATATGAGGGCACTATTGCATTTAGGAAGACATGTTTACCCTAGGTGCGACTTAATTTTAGTCCGTAGAAGCCTCCTATGAGAAAACTCGAAAATGGCATAATTGTAAATAAAATAAATAAATAATTTATTATTTTTCAATTTCTTATAACTCACGAATGGTATCTCGACTTGTAAATATGATAATATCACTAAACTCGTCAGGGAATTCTTTATTTAAGTAGATATTAACATTGGCCGAAGAGGGCCACCGGTAAATGTTAGTTTTTGGCCGTAAATAAAACAGTTAAGTAACAATTATTTGATTTTACAATCCATAACATTTAAATGGTAACTCGTATTGAAAATACGAGAGTATAGTTTGGTTCATTGGGTTGTGTTTCACTTGGGCAGAACCTAACCTCGATCGGCGAGGATCGAGGATGACAATTATAACTTTTCTGAACTTTTCTTTGGGTACGTTCAGTAAAGGTGCAGACGAAATTTTGTAACTTTTGAACCGGGGCTTGGAATTGAAATCTGAGTATACTGTTGAACACGCCGCACCAATATTTTCCTATGTAGACATTCAATTAGACCATAGTTGTTCTGGAGGTAAAGTAATATTTTTGACCTTTTTAATAGAATAAATAATATAACATTATTATTTTATTTTTATTCTATTACTCCAATGGACGAGCGGTAAGGTGGGACCAGTGAAGTGTCAAGTAAATAAATTGATTAACCCTACAATCAGAGTAACAACAATGTAGGGGGAAAGTAGGAGGCTTCCAAATTAATGAGACCCATTAACTCTCGGTGTTGTTACATACCCTCCCCGCTCCTAAAAATATGGAGATCGGGAAGTGGTATCATAGAGATTCACCAAGAAACAAATTTCAGAAGGAATTCCGTGATTCCAGACCAATAGAAGATGAAGCTGACCCAGCTAGAGGTGACATACAAGATTGAACCACCAATGGGCGACATGCGAGTAGCGTCTTTGGAAGCTGGTCGTGGGAACTATGAACACGGTCCACCGACAAGCACTGAAGATTATATGATGTTCAAGGTATAGATTTTATGCTTGTTGAATTTTATTCTATTTTTTCTCCTTTTCCTAAATTCATAGTGACAATGGAAAAATGAAAATGGCCATCGTCCTACACATAAACCATGCTCCTCTTTTTTTTATTTTTCGTGCGTTCTTTGTGCATTCTTCAATGCCTAATATTTATTAGCACTAAAAATATGGATTTTTTCATAACGCGGTATATGTATGTGAAGACCTCGACACAAGGATCTCAAATATGTGATCATCTAATTTTTTGGGTTTGGAACGAAGCCATAATGTCTCGCAGAAGGAGGCGGCCAAATATTTATTGGTGCTGGAAATATGGAGTTTTGTAGAGCGCGATATATGGACGTGAAGCCCTCATCCCGAGTATTTAAAATATGAATTAGTAAAATTTTTCAGGCTTACAACGATTCCAAAATGGCTCACGGAAGGAGGTGGCAGCTAGAACTCATTCGGCCACAATGATGGAAGGGAGGCGCGCATCCGCGCTACCGGATGATGAGAAGGTCGCGGCCCGTCGACGGTGGTGGAGAAAAGGAAGTGACTGGTTCACGGATATCCACATGAAGTGGTGGAGGCGGTGCGCGTCCGCGCTACAGTCATGCTAGAGACACGGTACGAGGCTGTGACCGTGAAGGAGGGCGGCCGACCGAGCCGGCTGCTGGTGGCGGTGCGGCGCGCAACCGCACTACAGATGAGGGATGGACGTCCAGTAAGCCACGGGTCGCACCGTGGGTCCCTAGCGGGCTTCCTGCCATGACCCGTCCTCGGGACCCGTGTCGTGACTACCCCAAGACTTCCTCCCATAGGCCAGGGGCTGGCGACTACCACCAAGGTGTACATCCCGACAGAAAGGGGAAGGAATTTCCATTATAAAGTCAACAAGCACCATAGAGTAAGCAAGAAGAAGTATGCACTAAGTAAAACTGGGTACAAAAGTAATTTCGGAAAGTAAATGGGCCATAATTCAACCCCAAACGGAATGTAAAGTACGACTGGAAAGAAAGTACAACAACTGAAAGTAAAGAAGCAATGTCGATCCATCCACTAGAAGTCCCACCTGAAGGGTGGGTACAAATAGCCTCCTCAACTCCTCAGGTCCAGCCGTCTGCTCCATGTACGTCCCGCCATGTGGTCCACCTCTAGGTACCGACTTTCTCCACAAGCCTCAAACACAATCAGCGCTGTCCATCGTCTGCATCCAACACAACGTATTGCGGGCATAGCCCGTGTAGGGGTGAGTATACGATACTTAGTAGGTACCCCAAGACCCCCAAAGGTATCCCAGAATCCACAATGGATAATCCACAAAAGAAGATACAATCACAAAGTAACATCTAACATTACTTAGGTATATTCCCATACATATACCTAAGTCATCAATTCCAGTTCGGCTCCAACATCCGAGCCCATGTTCGATCACGTCGACACAGGATAGTACAACCCAATCCACACAGGATGACACAACCCAATCCACACAGGATAGCAAGTCAATCATATCGAAGATATTGATTGAAAGTTAAGACTTAGCTCACACAGGTACACTTCTTCATATGGTGATAGAGATGATCACATATAGCCACTGATTCATCTATGCTGGGACCCACGTAGGATACTAAACCAGCTAAGCTGTCGGACTCACATAGGATATAGACCAGCTACTCTGCAAGACCCACGTAGGAGAGCAAGAACAGAGTCAAAAACTGCCAGACCCACATAGGATACAAGAACAGTAGGCATCGCCGTCAAACCCACGGAGGATTTCAGTACGGTTTTCATCGCTGCTGAACCCACAGAGGATTTCAGTGCAGTTTTCATCGCCGTCGAACCCATGGAGGATTTCTGTACGGTCTTCATCGCTGCTGAACCCATGGAGGATTTCAGTGCAGTCTTCATCTCTGTCAAAAGCACGGAGTATTTCAGTACGGTCTTCATCACTGTCAAACCCACGGAGGATTTCAGTGCAGTCATCATCGTCATCGTAGTTGTAGCCAACTCTAGGGTTCCCGCACATAGAATGCTCCTTTCCGGGAGGGATTGCTCCACGAGTCAAAGGGGGTCGATATATCAACTGACACATAGTCTAGAGTTGATGTATCCCAACATTCCGTCTCAACAAAAGGAACTCAACGCAATAGACGACGCGTCAATCAGATGCACGGTCTGAGAGTTATTGGCTTTTTCATTCCAGGGGCCCTGTTGGTTTTTAAGTCAAAACCAACCCGACTACACTCCAACAGCGTCCAAACCACGAGAGAGGTAATCCAAAAGGTCCGTCTCACTAAGAGGAATCCAACATAGTCGACGACACCTCAATCGGACGTTCGAAGATCAAGTTATAAGCGTTTCCGCTCCGAGGGCCTGGTTGGATTCGTGTTCGAACCAAAATGATTCTACCCAAATTTTTCTGAAACCTTGAGTGTAATATTCTGAAACGACAGTCTTGATCCAAGTATCGCATCGCAACTGACGGTGCGTCGATCGGAGTTCTGTACCCATGATATAGGAAAAAAACAAACATGTCCGGTTTTAGGGGGTTTTGGGCCGGGACCGACCCGTCCCAAGACCCCCTGGGTCGGCTCGAACCGGGTCGACCCAAACTGGGTCAGAGTCTGGCCCTTTAGGGTGCGGCCTGGCCCGGCCTGTGTGGCCCGACCCGGTGCGGCCAGATGGCCTGGCGCGGGTGCGCCCCACATGGCCAGCTCGGTGCTGGCCGAGCTGTTGCGGAAAAGGTGGGGGGGGGGGGTGGCTTCCCCCCTTTATTGAACCCCCCCCCCACATGGTGGCCGCTTCTTTTGGCCAGCTAGGGGTTACGACCCCCGGGCTTCTCCCTTCCAAAACGCTTGGCCCGGTCTGGCCGGCCAGTGCTACCGCCGTGGGACCCCGCGGTCCCGCCCCTCCAAGGTGTCGACGACCGGTGGTTCCGGCCGCCCCGCCTTGCACCACTGTGGCTTTGAGAAGCGGAATTGTTTGATCGGAACGGCGTGATGGTGCCGCATCCCTCCACCGTGTCCTCGCTCCGACCGCGGCCTATTTTTGGTTCTCCGACATGGTGCAACGGCACCGCGGCTTTGTTCGGCCTCAACAGCGTGGCGCGACGGCGCCACGCTTCTTCTTTGTTTCCGCGTGGTGCCGTTGCACCGTGCTGCCTTTAATCGTGCCGCGACAAACACAACATCAAAGGGGGCGGAGGGTCGTCCATGTTCGTGCCGTCCGACCTCCTCCCGTTAATCCAATATCAAGCGGATTAAGAATTTGACGTTTGGATGGAAACGAATATTCATGAACCAAAATCAAACCCCTACCTCGATAATAAGTTAACGATCGAAGAGCGTCATGGAAACAACGTCGTGAGGTAAAGCTTCGTATGCGCTTGACGAAGATCTTCCGAGGTGGAGCGGCGTCTCACACCGGCTGCGGAGAGGAGAATAAAGGCACTACGATCACTCCTTGCGGTGACGGTGTTCTTCGTTGGGGTCGTGATGTTCTTCGTTTTCTCCAACAAAGAAGATTAAGATTCCTTTAGATTTTGAGTATTCTCTCCCAATCCATAACACCACAAATCTATCCCCAAAATAAAATAAGCTCCACATATTATATTAAGTCAAGCCAATAGTTTAAAATTTATAAACTCAATTCAATTAATTGAATTAAAGAGTTGGCTTAATTAAAAGAGAGGAGAGGGAAAGTCACAACATTAATTACAAGGAATATATTAAGAGGAGTTTCAAGGGGTTATGGGGAATATGAAAATGTGGGGGCTCATGTGGGTCCCACCTCTCCTTTGTTCTCCCAAGGGAAGTTAGTAACCCATCTTCCACACAAAGGATAAAAATACTTAGAAGAAAAATAAAATTGGAATAAAATTTTATTTTATTCTTCACTTAAACCTCAAATTTTAAACAACTCCTCCCGAGCAAACACACCTTCAGAAAAGGTCTTCTTAAGCAATTACTGGAAATGCAGTTCCATCGGTGCCCTCAGATTTCGATTCCGAGCACCGGTTCAAAAGTTAGGAAAACTAGCTCATTCGTTCACTGAACGTACCCGAGCTAAAATTCGGAACATTTTTCTGGGTACACAGGGCCTCAGAATCAGGTGTAGTCAGAAACTGCATTCTTGTAAAAACCCAATGAAAATTAAGAAAAAATTTAACTTGAATTTTATGGGCCTTTAAATTACTCCCACCTCTGGGAATTACATCCCCGTAAAGATACATCATAAGTAGGAGAAAAAATGTGGGTATTATGCACGCATCTGAGCCTCCCACTCCCATTTTCTCGCCTGGTGGTTCCCATGCTGCCATCTGATGCGCACTAGAGGTATCGAACTTCCACGTAGGACCAGCTCTTATCGATCCTCGATCTCCACCGGGACCTCCGCGAAAGTCACCCCATCATCAATGTCCAACTTCCCATGGTCGATGATATTCATTGGAACATTCACGTATCTCCTCAGCTGAGATACATGGAAGATGTCATGCACCCGGTGCAAATGAGGTGGTAGAGCCAGGCGATAATCCACCTCGCCTATCCTGCAGAGGACCTGAAATGGTCCGACGAAGCACGAAGATTACTTGCCGCCCCGGCCAAATCTCCGTAATCCAGGTCGAGGTGAGACCCGCAAGAAGACGTGGTCGCCATCCCCGAACTCCAGTGGCCTCTGCCTCATGTCAGCATAAGAATTCTGCCAGCTTTGAGCTATCCTCATCTGCTCCTGGATGACATGGACCTTCTCTGTCGTGGTCTGGACCATCTCTGGTCCCACAAGTGCTGACTTCTCAGGGTATGTCCAGCCCAGAGGTGATCTGCAAGGTCAGTCGTACAATGCCTCGTATGGTGACATCCCGATGGTGGAGTGGTAGATGTTGTTGTAAGAGAACTCCACCAAGGGTAGGTGGTCCTCTCAACTGTGACCAAAGTCGAGGACACATGCACGGAGCATGTCCTCGAGAGTCTGAATGGTCCTCTCTGTCTAACCATCCATCTGAGGGTGAAAGGCGGTGCTCAGCCGTAGCTGCATCCCGAACGCCTCCTACAACCCCTTCCAAAGCTGGGATGTAAAGCTAGCATCACGATCGAAGACGATAGATGATGCCACACCACGAGTCCGTACAATCTCCTGAACGTAGAGACATCCCAAGGACTCTACTGATCCCTGCTCTCTGATAGGTAAGAAGTGGGTCGACTTGGTGAGTCGGTCAACAATCACCCATATGGACTCATGACCTCTGGATGTACGTGGAAGTCCAGTCACGAAATCCATAGATATCCCGTCCCACTTCAACTCTGGATCCTCCAAGGGCTGTACCAATCCTTCTGGTACCTGGTGCCCCTCCTTCACCTGTGGGAATGTCAGGCATCGAGAAACGAACACTACTACTACCTTCATCAAACCCGGCCACCAGTACTATCGTCTGAGATCCCGGTACATCTTCGCCACTCCTGGATGTACTGCTAAAGGGAAAGTGTGAAACTCCCTAAGAACCTCCTCCTGTAAAGTAGCTAGTACCATGGTACGTCCTCTGAAAAAAATGACGTGCTCTCCCCCCCACAGAGAATCCATCAAGTGCCTGTCCTGAGGATATCTATGCATGTCGCGTCTCACCGTCAATGTCCCCACGTTGTGCCTCTCTGACTCGCTGAAGAAGTTGAGGAGTGACTGTGAGTGACTGAAGAAAGGTTGCTCCATCTTTATCTATGAAGGATATCTGCAGAGCGGCTAGCTACTCCGTCGCCTCACCGAGTAGGTGAAGGCCCATCCTACTGCTGAGGGTATCGGCTACTAGGATCCCCTTTAATGGAGTATAGACTATCTCAAAGTCATAATCCTGGAGGAACTCGAGCCATCGCCACTGTCTCAGATTCAGGTCCTTCTGTGAGAAGATGTACCTGAGACTCTGGTGGTCAGAGTAGATTGTAAAGCGCTCACCCATTAGGTATTGTTTCCACATATTCAAAGAGAATACAACTACTGCTAACTCCAGGTCGTGGGTAGCATAGTTCTGCTCATGCTGCCTCAACTGATGTGATACCTAGGCGATCACTCCCCGCTCCTGCATCAGGACACATCCGAGTCCGGTCTCTGATGCATCGTAGTAGACTACATTCCCTACTCCTTCCTCCGGTGGCCTCATGATAGGTGTGATGGTCAATCTCTGTCTCAGCTCTTGGAATCTCTACTGACATCTGTCTGACCACACGATGGGTTTCCCCTTCTTCGTCAAAGCTGAGAGTGGTACCGCAACTCTGTAAAGTCTGGCACAAACCTCTGGTAGTACCCAGCTAGTCCTAAGAAACTCCGGACCTCCGTCACGCTCTTGGGTGGCTCTCAAGATAGCACTGACTCGATCTTCGCAGGATCCATGGAAACTCCCACCTCATAGATGACGTGTCTCAAGAAGTGGACCTCACGTATGCAGAACTAACACTTCGAGAGCTTGCTATAAAGCTGGTGCTCTCGGAGTGTGTCCAGTACAACCCGCACATGGTAGGCGTGCTCCTCCTCAGTGGTCGAGTATATCAATATGTCGTCAATGAAGACCACTAAAAACAGATCGAGATATGGATGAAAGATCTTGTTCATGAGACTCATGAACACCGCTGGAGCATTGGTTACTCAGAATGGAATACCCAAGAACTCATAGTGGCCATACCGACATCTGAAGGCCATCTTTTGTACGTCATTGTCCTAAACTCTGAGCTGATGATAGCCTGAACTGAGTTTGATCTTCAAGAGCCACCATGCTCCCTTGAGCCGATCGAAGAGGTCATCAATCCTCGGTAGCGGATACTTGTTCTTCACAGTCACCTAGTTCAGGTGATGATAGTCGACACACAGTCGCAAGCTCCCGTCCACCTTCTTGGTAAACAATATCAGGGAAGCCCAGGGTGAAACACGGGGTCGGATGAATCTCTTGCCCTACAAGTCCTCCAACTGTACTTGTAACTCTCAAAACTCAGCAGGGGCCATCCGATATGCTGGAGTGGACATCAGGGCTGTCCTGGGGTACAGGTCAATATAGAAGTCTACCTCTCTCCGAAGAGGTAGTCTTGGAACGTCGTCAGGAAAAACGTTCGCATACTGATCCACCACTATAGGAAAACTCGGACTCTGCATGTCAACTGCACCTAGGATGAGGCTAGCCAACTGATGAGTGATGGGATATCCTCTCCTCTACGAGAGTCCATCCTGCACTGCAATGGCTCAATTCTCGCAGATGAAGGTGAACATGCTCTCGTCAGTGCGTACACACCGCACCTTGCGCCTAATACCGTCGATCTGAGCATGGACTGTGGATAACCAATCCATGGCCAAGATGACGTTGTAAGGCCTCGACGCCGCTACAAGAAGACCCCAGCCGAATCTCTCACCTCCTAGTGTAAGCTCACACTGCCGGCACCAGTGCATAATCGTCAAGTCTTCTCCAGTAAGATTCTCTAGATGTAAGGATCGAGCCATGGACTCCGTAGGAATCTCCGAGCTCCGAACAAGGGCATCGGTAATAAAAGAATGAATCGCTCTAGTGTCTATAAGAACTGTAGCAAGGGTGGATTATACATAGATATTACCTTGAATCATATCTGGCGCATCGTGGATGTATGCCTCTGCTGCCTAAAGTTGAGCCTGTATCTGCTTGCCAGCTCCCTATGGTCGGGGTGGACCACCTGGAGGTGGTGGTGGTAAAGCCTCAAAGTGTTTCCAACAACCTGCTACTCAGCCAGCTCCCCTGCCTCGTCCGCCTACTCTAGGTGGATCGCCACGGTCGACCCTCTACCTTTGCCTAGGTGGCCCTTCAACTGTCTGTTGCTCCTCTGCACGGCGGGTCGGGCAGTCACGAGCTATGTGTCCCTACCCGCCGCATGTGTAGCACTGCCTACTCCTCAGAAGGCTGGCTCTACATCGTGTGCCCTGCACCTCTAAGCCAGCGTCCTGAGGTCATCTACCTGATGATCCGGTCTGCCTGGACACCTATGACATCTATCGACTGCCAGCTGGTGATGACTCTGCTACGTGCCGCCATGCGGTAGGTCTCATTGCTGGCGTAGGCTAAGCAAGGAAGTTCTCTATGAGAAGATCTCGCTCCAGTACTCCTTCCTGTGTCGGAATGCTGGGGGAGATCATCGATGCCATGATCTCATGCCTCAGTCCCTGCTCGAAGGTCCGGGCCCGGAAGAATGGGTCTCGTACCATGTCCGTCAAATAGCGCGAGAGATCGGTAAATCTCACCGAGTACTAGGCGACCGTCATGCTGCCATGACACAGTTGTAGAAGCTCCTTGATGAGCACCGCACAGAGGGTGGTAGGGAATAACTTCGAATGAAAGAGGCTCTCAAAGTCCATCGAGAGGAGTGATGTCTCGTCGTGCACATGGAGCATAAAACTCCTCCATCTACCTACTACTGTGTGCAGGAGGCTCATTACAAGGATCACCATGAGGTCAGCTGGTGTCCCCACTAACCAGAAAACTCGAACTTTAGCCTCCAGCCAATCCTCTGCTGCCTGAGGGTCTATCTCCCCATAGAACCTGGGTGGTCTCTGACACTGAAACTCGTGCAGTGCACTATGGAGACGTGTACTCTCAGCGGTTGGGGGTGGTGGCATCGGTGGCTCGGCGGGTAGAGGTACCGCCGCTGCCTCTGCTATTAAAGAGCCCTGCACCGAGGCCTCGTCACTCGGTGGGTTGTCGTCTCACACAAAGCTCAGAACCCTAGCTGGCTGACGTCTTGGGGCCATCTTGAAAAGAAACAGGTGTGCCACAATCAAACAGTATACCTGGTGAGCTGAAAAAAATAATCACAAAGAAAACATTAGAAACACACATGCAATCAATGTTTTCATGCATTGAGTCGGATATCAGAATTCAGGGTTCTGGTGTATGGATACATCGGCCTCCGCACCAACACTGGACTCCCAAGACTGATAACTGCACTCAATACACTTAACACTATTTCTTCACATAGAAGAAATATCAGAGTCCCGATTTCTACGGTAGAACCGAACTCCTCTGATAACAATTTGTCACGACGCGTCTTCGGGACCCCTACCCTAACTACACCATACCTGCCTCCCATAGGCCAGGGGCTGGCGACTAGCACCAAGGCGTAAATCCTGACAAAAATGGGAAGTCATTGCCTTTATAAAGTAAACAAGCACCACAGAGTAAGCAAGCAGAAGTATACACTAAGTAAAACTGGGTACAAAAGTAAGTGCGGAATGTAAATGGGCCAGAATACAAACCCAAACAGAATGTAAAGTACGACTAGAAAAAAATTATAGAAACTGAAAGTATAGAAGCAACATCGAGCCATCCACCAGAAGTCCCACATGAAGGGTGTGTTCAGATAGCATCCTCAGCTCCTCGGGTCCTTCCATATGCTCCGTGTATGTCCCTCCCAGTGGTCCACCTCCAGGTACCTACATGCTGCACAAGCCTCAACCACGATCAGCGTTGTCTGTCGTCTGCATCCAACACAACGTAGTGCGGGCATAGCTCGTGCAGGGATGAGTATACACTACTCATTAGGGACCCCGAGAACCCTGAAGGTCTCCCAGAATCCACAAAGGATATTCCAAAAAGGAAGATACAATTATGAAGTAACATCCAACACTACTTAGGCATATGCCCATACATATACCTAAGTAATCAATTCCTGTTCGGCTCCAACATCTGATCCCATGTTCGATCATGTTCACACAGGATAGTACAACCCAATCCACACAGGATAACACAACCCAATCCACATAGGATAGCTAGTCAATTATAACTAAGATATTGATTGAAAGTCAAGACTCATCTCACACAGGTATACTTCATCGTAAGGTGATAGAGATGATCAGATATAGTCACTGATCCATCTATGCTGGGACCCACGTAGGATACTAAACCAGCTAAGTTGTCGGAATCACATGGGATACAGACCGGCTACTCTGCCAGACCCACGTAGGATAGCAAGAACAGAGTTGAATACTGCCAAACCCACATAGGATAGAAGAATAGTAGTCATCGCCGTTGAACCCATGGAGGATTTCAGTACGGTCTTCATCGCTACCGATCCCATGGAGGATTTAAGTGCAGTCTTCATCGCCGTTTAACCCACGGAGGATTTTAGTACATTCTTCATCATTGTGGAACCCATAGAGGATTTCTGTGTGGTCTTCATAGTTGTAGGACCCGCGTAGTGTTTCAGTATGGTCTTCATCGCTGTCGAACCCACAGAGGATTTCAGTGCAGTGTTCATCATCGTCGCAGTCGCAGCCAGCTCTAGGGTTCCCACACACAACATGCTCGTTTCCGGGAGGGGCCGCTCCACGAGACAAAGAGGGTCGATACATCAACTGACACGTAGTACGGAGTTGATGTATCCCAATGTTCCATCTCGACAAAAATAACTCATCGCGACAGACGGCGCGTCAATCGGATGCCCGGACTGAGAGTTATTGGCTTTTTCATTCCAGGGGCTCGGTTGGTTTTTAATTCAAAACCAACATGACCACAATCCAACTACGTCCAAACCTCGATCAATGTAAGACCAAAGTTCAGTCTCACTAAGGGGAATCTAACAAAGTTGACGGAAAGTCCATCGGACGTCCGGAGATCAAGTTATAAGTGTTTCCTCTCCGAGGGCCTGGTTGGTTTCGTGTTCGAACCAACCCAGTCATACACAAAGTTCCCTGAAACCTTGAGTGTAACATACCGAAACGACAGTCTCGATCCAAGTATCGCATCGCAACTGAAGGTGCGTTGATCAGAGGTCTGTAGCCCATGATATGAGCAAAAGAACGAACTTGTCCTGTTTTAGGGGGTTTTGGGCCCGGACCGACCCGGCCCGAGAACCACTAGCTCGGCCCAAACCGGGTCGACCCGAATTGGGTCCGGGTTCGGCCCGGCCCGGTGCGGCCGGTCAGGCCTGGGCGGCCGGTTGGCCTGGCACGGGCGCGCCCCACACGACGAGCCCGGTGCTGGCCGAGCCGTTGTGGAATGGTGGGGTGTCTTCCCCCCTTGATTGAAATACCCTCCCCCTACATGGGGGCCGCTTCCTTTGGCCAGCTGGGGGTTACGAACCCCGGGATTCTCCCTTCCGAAATGGCCATCCCGGTTCGGCCAGCTGGTGCTGCCGCCGCGGGACCCATGGTCCTGCCCCTACGAGGTGCCGGCGGCCGGCGGTTCCGTCCGCCCCGCCTTGCACCTCCACGGCTTTGAGACATGGCCTTGTTTGACCGGCGCAGCGCGACGACACTGCACCCCTCCGCCGCGGCTCCGCTCCTGCCGCAACCTCTGCGTGGTTCTCCGGCGCGGTGCGACAACAACGTGGCTTTGTTCGACCAAAACGGTGTGGCGCGACGACACCACGCTTCTTCTTTAGTTCCGTGCGGGGCCGTTGCACCGCACTGCCTTTAATCGTGCCGCGACAAACACAACATCAAAGGGGGATGAGGTTCGGCCATGTTCGCGCGGTCTGACCTCCTCCCGTTAATCCGATATCAAGTAGCTAAAGAATTAGATGTTTGGACAGAAACGAATATTCCTGAACCAAAATCAAACCCCTACCTCGATAACGAGTTAAGCATCGAAGAGCGTCGCGGAAACGGTGTCGCAAGGTAAAGCTTTGTATGCGCTTGATGGAGATCATCCGAGGTGGATCGGCGTCTCACACTGGCTACAGAGAGGAGAATAAAGGCACGATGTTCACTCCTTGAGGTGACGACATTCATCGTTGGGGTCTTAACGTTCTTCACGTTCTCCAACGAAGAAGATGAAGATTCCTCTAGATTTTGAGTATTCTCTCACAATCCTTAACACCACAAATCTACCCCAAAAATAAAATAAACTCCACTTATTTTATTATGTCATGCCAAGAGTTTAAAATTTAAAAACCCAATTCAATTAATTGAATTAAGGAGTTGAAATAATTAAAAGAGAGGAGAGGGAAAGTCACAACATTAATTACAAGGATGATATTAAGAGGAGTTTCAAGGGGTTATGGGGAATATAAAAAGGTGGGGTCTCGTGTGGGTCCCACCTATCTTTTATTCTCCCAAGGGAAGTTATCCACCCAACTTCCACACAAAGGATAAAAATACATAGAAGAATAAGAAAATTGGAATACAATTTTATTTTATTCTTCACATAAACCTCAAATTTTAAACAACTCCTCCTGAGAAAACGCACCTTTGGAAAACGTCTTATTAAGAAATTACCGGCACTATGGTTCCATTGGTGCCCCTGGATTTTGATTCCGAGCACTGATTAAAATGTTAGGAAAACCCATTTGTTCGTTCAGGGAACGTACCCAAGCTAAAATTCGGAACATGATTCTAGGCACCCCGGGCCTCGGAATCAGGTGCTGTCAGAAACCGCGTTCTTGTAAATACCCAAAAAAAATTAAGAAAAAATTTCCCTTGAATTTTACAGGTCTTTACACTACCCATCACGGGTCAGGGAGGACTTAGGGATGGATCAGGTCGGCCCAGGCCTGGTCAGGTCGGGGCGATCTAACCGAGTCGGACCGGAACCAGACCAACTTCGACCCTTTTTGTTCATCCTGCCAAATCATGAGCTATGGGTGTTTGTTTGATGAACCGTCTGAAGCATCAGAAACCTGGGATTAATATGGTCCATTTTTTAAACGACAAATGGGTGTTTGGATAATGTTAGGGTATGGCTGGGATGGATTGAACACAAATCCAACCGAGCCCTCATGACTAAAAGGCCAATAACTTTCAGACCGGGTGTCCGATTGATGCACCGTCTATTTCATTGAAACCCCTTTTACATGGCTGTACATTGGGATAATTATTCTTGGGACATCATGGTAGTTGGAGTAACAACATATGGATTGAGGTTCAGATGCCCTTGGAATCATGCGAGCTTAGTGCAGGAACCCTGTAGCTGGCTGTAACATGGGAAAGGGTTCCTTTGTGGGTCTGTGCTTGGGATCCCTTGTGGGTCTGTGTTTGTTAATATCACTTTGATCTGCAATTGGAATCCACATGGGAACACTCTAGGATACTATGTGGGTCTGCTGTAACAGGATCCTGTGTGGGTCAAATTATGTACTAGGATCATGTGTGGGTCTATTGTACTAGGATCATGTGTGGGTCTGATGATGTACTAGGATATTGTGTGGGTCTAATGATGTACTAGGATCCTGTGTGGGTTTTCTTTACTAGGATCTTGTGGGGGTCTAATTATGTAGTAGGATCTTGTGGGGGTCTTCTGTACTATGATCCTATGTGGGAATGATGTTGTACTATGATCATGTATGGGTCTGAAGATTTAGGATCCTACAATGGTCTACCTCTTAACAGAGTGAGATGATTTAGTAGTTACATCTAATCAACCCTACTTCTTTTCCTCAGTTATACCTGGTGTGTGTTGAGTCCTTACGTTTGTGGTACTCTACTGTTTAGCGTACATTTGTGGTACATGCCTTCTTGGTGATACCATTGATGTATTCTTCTGGGTGGCGTACCTGTGTGGTACTTACCTTCATGGTGATAAATTTTTGGTATTCTTATATTTGGCGCACATGTGTGGTACATAACTTTATATTAATATTTCTTATGTGGAACAGTTGTACTTTGGCAATAGAGTTGGCCCTTGTGTTTATTCATGAATGAGATGGGTAATATTTGATAACTTAGGTATATGTATGGGAATAATTGTATGTAGGGTTGTCACTAGTTTACATGCACTGTAGTTTATCCATGGTTGATTTTGTGAGACCTTTGAGGGTCTCAGGGTCCCTAATGAGTATCGTTATACTCACCCCTACACTGGATACGCCCACACCTTGTTGTGTTTGGTGAAGTCGACGAACAAAAAAGACTGAGGACGAGGTTACCAAGACATTAGGTATCTCATAGGTGGACCTCAGATGAGGCGTAATGTAGAGATGACCATTCTAGATATGTACCTACACGTTAGGTAAGATCCTTGGTGGGTGTTCACAAGAGCAGTTTTAGTTTACTTGTACTTTCCAGTTTTCTTTTGCTTTCAAGTTGAGCTTGTATTCTGGCCCCTTTTCTACTATAAAGTTTAACTAGGTTCGTATCTTGTTGTGTGCTTGTTTTTGTGTGTTCATAGAATATAAAGGCAATGCCTTCCTGGTTTAGGGAATACACCTTTTGGTTTTAGTCGCTAGCCCCAGGCCTATGGAAGGCGAGCTTGGGATAGTCATAGAATAGGCCCCGGGGAACGGGTCATGACAATAGACCATGGTACCAATATCTATATGATCTTAATTTCATCATTACAATTTGATATTCAAAAAGGGTATCATGTAATTTCATCACCATTCCATTCAAATCTATCAAGGGTTTGGTAGAATATGTACTTTTTTCTCTCAGTCAAATGATGGGACTATTCCTACCGAGAATACGACATCATGTAAATGAATAATATTCTCACATATCCTTAATACTATGTTGAAACATTTTATCAAAACAAATATATAAGATCCAATTTTTCAATTGATGTCACCCCCTTTACAAATCATGTTTTTTACAGTATGACTATAAAAATATTAACCCTTCTTTTGACAAGACCTTAAATTTTTCACATCTAACTACATGGTTTTATATTCTACTGTAATAGGACATAGCATATTCCGTTTGTGGTTAAATATTCACAATAAAACAACCTTAACATCCCATGTCCATTTTGAGAGATTGAAAACCCATGCCTTCCTGTAATACCCATTAAACATACACAGTATCCCCAATAGACATTAATTTAATTCTCCACATTCATGAAGGTTATGAAATGATATTTTTAATTTTAAATTTAAACCACGAGTGTCCCCAATAGACTATAAACTATGTATGCCCTTATAATAAAAGAATAATCAAATCAAAAACTATTATGTGATGAGTATAAGATACCACCTTTAATTACATGATGATAATAATATTCCATATGTGATGACAAAAGCATGACCCACCACAATGATGAAGAAAAACACATTCGTCCTATAGTAATTTTCGTAATATACCATTATGATGAGTATATATTTTCTTATAGGGAAATAATTGGATTTCATATGTGATTATCCTAAATTCTCATATGTGACAAGAACATGTTTTCTCAAGTGATGAGCATGAGATACCATAGGTTAAAAGACTATGATGCATTATGTGGTGGTCATATAATGCCTATTTTATCAGCATAATATTCCATAAGTGATATCTATGAGAAACCTTAAGTGATGAAACTAAGATTCCTTTTCTCAAAGACATATGTTTCCTCATGTAATGAGAATGAGATACCTTGGTTTATGATCATGAAATTACTTATCTAATGAGAATATGATTCATTATTGACCATATGTGAAGATGTTAAAATAGATTCTCAATAATTCCCATGATTCATGAAAAATTAATCTTATCTAAAAAGGTGGTCACCATGCAATATGTGTAATTTAATTAATACATGTCCTCATAAATATTATTTCATGAATGGGATTAGAAACCATGTCTTGAATGATTAGAAAATGATATTCCCAAACTAATGAATTCCATATAGGGTAATATTGACATCCCATCATCTTATTCTAGTCAAGTTGTTTCCATCATCATGTGAATGTTAATAGGCCACCTACTTATGGAATATAGGAATGCATGTCCCAAATTAAGACCATAAAAAATTCATTTCGATTTATTAGTCCATGATGGATTTATAGAATTTCAATACCCACTATTTATTGGGAATAGTATTTCTCAAAAACAATAATGTAGGAATATACATCTTTCCCAACATCCGGGATTGTAAAAAATCTAATTTCATAAAAATATAAACCTTTTGAGTTTTAATGGATTGAACATTATTCAAGGAATAATTTTTCCTACAATGTCATTTTCCATAAAATTTATAACTTAGAAGTCCAATTTTTGGAATGGAATGGTAGGATTGGAAATGATTATTTCCATAAATAATTAAAATATTAAAATATGGATGGTATAGTTTCTACTATAAAAAGATATTATCAACGTTACTAATAATAAAATTTTTCAAAAAAATAATACTTCTAACCTTAGACATTTTCTTATAAATTTATTTTGATCATTATTAGTTGAAATAAAAACAGATTGATCATCTAACTGAGAAATATTATTATAAATTATATCCCCTAAATTAGAATTATATTTCTTATTACAATTACATTCCATCATTAACATTTTATTTTTCTTCTATAGTAATGCTAAATATAATTCAATTTAATTGAATGATAGAAAACCATCATCATCATATGGATAAAATGTACTGTTAGAATATAATCAAAATTTATTAAGCGATATAACTATTAACTTAATCATAAATCACACATTATTATATAGTACTTTATGAATTTCAATAGTTATATTTCTAATATCATAGATATCTGAACACTATTATCTTAAAGGATAGTTATTTCTAAAACTCGGCATGTCCACTGTATCAAAAAATGTTTTTCTTCATCATCCCTTATACAATTTTCTATATTACTTCTCTATATTTTTTGGTCAAATAAAATAATGCATATTATTTTTTCGTTTCTTTCCCTCATTAAAATGAAATCATATATTTCATCTTTTCTTTAGTACATTTCATATTTTCCCTTTTGATAGTGTTTATAAAAGACCTTATTTTGACATACATAATTTATATTCATTACAAGTTGAGAATGGTTACCATCACTAACATATGAATATATTTTTTCTATGATATTTTTATGTTTCTCCATTGTAGTATAACATTTCTATCACAAATTGGATCAAGGAGTTAAAACATTGGATTTTGAATATGATGAAAAACCATTCCTCTAATTCATTTTATTTTTCCACTTTGGCAGACTCTTGTATTCATTTATTGTCCCAATAAAATAATCCATAATATTTTTCAAAAGTTGTTTTTTATTTGTTTCACTTCTCGCATTTATTTTCATTAATTCATAAGAAATTATATGATTTTATCATCATGTTATTCAACATTGACTTCTGAATCACTATGATTTTCAATGCCATTAAATATCATCATAAACCATTCATATATAATTACCATTGATTCAACCTCTAGAAATTATAATTCATGATAGTTATCTCTAAGAATCATTCTTCTATTATCCTAGACAATCAATGTTTTTAAATCTTAAATTTCCAATTTGGTCCTGATAACATTTTTCATTTCACATGAAGAGAATATAATGAAGATATTTTATATCATAATGTAAATTTATTTTTTCTAGACTTTACTACTCAGCAGATATTATAATTGTAAAAATTTTTAAATTATGAAAGTATTTCCTCTATAATTTTGTAACTTTTTTATCTTTATTTTATAATGATCAATTCTAGAATATATAACTACTTCTATAATCTGATCACACGAAATACACATTTTCATCACCATTAGAAATAGTAATTATTTAAAATTATCATTATTTATAATGGTTATTCATTCCATAAAAATTTTAAAAATATTTACCCATATATTTATTTATTGTAATAAAATAGAAAATTACTCAAAAAATATATGCAAGATCATGATTTGAAAATAAAATAGGTAAATCTGATACAATGTGATTAGATTATAGAAAAATATGGAGACCATTTGATAACATGTGTTTTTCTAGATAAGGAATATATGTTAGCTTCAAGAGGGGTTGAATAAATGATAAATAATTGACATATATATTTTGAACACCTAGATAGTTAATTTTTTTATGTAATAATTCCCAAAAAAGTGTTTGTATAATGGTTAAAAGGGAATGTAAAATATTACTACTAGAAGTAATAAATATAAACTATATAAATCAAACTGAAAAATTAGAAATTTAAATAATAAAATATAAAAACTAAATATGAATTGTTTATTTAAAATCCTTATAATAATATAATGTATATTTATTAACAAATGTTTCATATCATAAAAACAATTCACATTATCTCAAAAAGGTAAGAGTTTCAATAAAAATAATGAATTTTTCATTGTTCTACCCCTAAAAATACTTCACTAAAATAAATGGATAGTAAAATCTCAACAGTAGTAATTTCACGACCCAACCCATCGGAGCGCGCCTGTCCATAAAAGGTTATGCTGCAACAACCCCAAGTCTGCCTCCATTGGTTATGGATTGGAAACAAGTCCCAAAAGGAATAACTAAAATCATTGGTCATTGCCTAAAGTACTTATATACACAAACCCAACTGTCTCAATGCACTAGTGTAGAAGAAGAAAAATGAAAATTGTTTAATGACTTGAGTGATATTATTGATTATATATAACCACAAAGGAATAGAAGAGTATTAATGTGTGCAATAAAAGGAAAAATGAGAATAAAAATACATGCCCAAAAAGATATATTCTCAACAACAACAAAATCAAGAAAAGTAAAATGCTGAGAGATCCCAACTACTAATCCCCAAACTCTAACCAACATAAGTAGTTAGATTCACAATGTTTTTTTTAAGATTTTCTGTATTCATGGTCAACTTATCTATCATCTTCATAAGACACGACACATCCATGAAAATCCCATTCATGGGAGAGTACATACATACCCTGTAGATGTGGTAAATGTAAGAGACGCAATATTAAGTGAATGAGAGTATACTCATCTAACCAAGATAAGGTAGTCATAGAAAGCACTTGGCATATCATGCATGTCTTTACCTCTTGTGGAAGGAATGTAACCAAGTCCACAAAGTGTCTACTGAAGAAATAATATATATATATCTGTGTGTGCATGTGTGTGATCAGTCAACGAATCCCAAATGAGAATATATGGGGATCTCCATCCCACATCTCATCCTAAGAAGAAGAGTAGAAAATAGTCACTATGTAAGTCCATCAATTATCTTCATCACCTCACATGTCTTCCCTGAACACATTTGTTAAAGGAACTAGATCACCACAAAATGATACGATCTAATTTGGATGGCACTGACTTTCTATAACCGTTTTGGCCATGTCATAAAAACGCGTCTTCGTGGGGAATGTGCTCTCATTCTTAAAAGTCCAAATCTATGTCAATCCACAACACGTCACTATATCGCATAGCCAAGTGGGCATAAGTTTGATGCAGAGGTCCAGCACCCCAGTGTGTTAGGGGTGTTCCACTATAAAATTATTCATTGATTACTCACACCCATGTAGATGGAGGGTTCTACTCTAATGTTATGGAGGCCCACACCATTCTAAAATAGGGGGTTCCAGCATAGTTATCATGGTCCATCACCCAATCTGATCTGGGTATTGACATGGAAGGTAAAGAACTCAAACCCATTCTAATGGGGGGTTCAACTAATAAGGTTAATGATATATGATGTGGGATCACAAGGGGGTTCCACTCTAGGAAATAGATGTTATGCTCCCTACTCGGTAGGGATTTCTACCTAGATGTAACTATAAAGGGCCTCCACCAATGTCGACGGGGGTTCCACTCTGAATGGACTCTCTAGTGATCATGCTTCCCCACTACTATCATCGAGAGTCACCTTAGAGACGTTTTGTTCTCGAAACCTGTCCCAATATTTCTCAAAGGCTCTTTTGAGGGGACCATCACATTCTTCGCAGAAAATTACTCAATATTCGCTACAAATGGTCCAAAATTCACGTTCAAATGATGGATATGTGAGAGGTGGAATATTTATAATGTTTTACATGACCAATATAGGACCCATAAAATATGTTACCCTATCTCATCACCTGGCCATTTATGTAGACATACTCAGGTACTAAACTATATACTAGTACCCCTAGGCATGCCAACTTACTCCCAAAGTACATGGATTATCTGGCCAACAGGAAGACAAGCGCATGATGCTCATTGATGGTCTTATAAGAAAAATGTAATTCCACTGATGTGCCTCATCAGACAACCCAAATAACTAAACGGGTCACACTGGTGTGATTCTTGAAGAAAAGTTCCTTGGATTGCCTATTCATTCCCCTGAATCGAACACCCAACAAAGAAGATGCATTTCACCTTATTGTGCACAAATAGTTCCATATGGGGACCACATCTCGATCTTGAAATAAACATTATGGATTGAATCATTGGGATCATAATGTAATAATTCTCAGGACTGACAATTTATTTTCCTCAATTAGACACCTGATGTGAAATTAATATTTCACCGCATTAAGCTCATATGATGCCTTGTGGGCCTGAACTATGAGTCCAAATTAAATATCAGAAACATGTCTTGAAACTCTTTCCATAAATTCAGGGTCATAGTATCGCAAACAGTTAGTCATTGTGACACCATATTAGAGAGTTATGTAAGATACAATATTCCAAAATAATATTAATTTTATTAATATTGGATGTTTTGTTGAACTACAAAAGGAGTCCAAAAAAGGTATTCAACATTTGTCCAAAAAATGACCATCTCAATTCTAAGGTCACACTTTCTCCGAAATCACATCAATCCAAGGTTATAGAAAGTAGTTATGGAAGAGTCCATGTTTTACAATCAAAAATAATAATATGATTATAATATTCTTATCAATTTTCATTAACAATTGTTCCTACTAAAACCCATGAACAATCCTCCTCAACCTCACCCATGCAGCACTCATTCCCACAATTGACTCCTTAATATCATTTGTTTCATTTTTATACTATAATTATTATTCTCTATAATACTCTAAATATAAAAAAATAAAGGAGATCCCATTAATGACATAAATTCACCCCTTCTTATGTGTACTTCCCCTCCACCATATCTCATCATCAAATCGTTATTTCAGTGAATTCCAAATTAAAATTCCATTAAATCCATATTATCCAATTTTTCATAATTTATGACGTCATTGTTATTATTATTATTTAGTATAATAAAAATTATAAAATCCCCAATTATAATTTATTAACTTGTCACCAATTATTATTTTTTAATTTATTATTATAACTATCGCTCACCGAATTGACCACATTTGAACACCATCACATCAACGTCATACAACCTCCGACATTGAATTCCTTGCATGACCTACATTTGATATTGATCTAGTCACACAGCATTTCATTATCACGTGTCATATAGGAAACATGGAATTAATAATCTAACAATAAAACACCTCTTATCACAAACACACACATGTCATTCTAATCAGATCCTTTCACCAAATATCATCCCACTTGTTTTTTAACCCATCCCCAAACTATCGATCTGCATGTCATTTGTGTCACCATAATGAATCAGGGATTTTAATCAAACATGAACCCTCCATAAAAAATTCAAATCAAGAACTTGTTTTCCAATGATCATGAACATGATGAATGATGGGGCTAAAGAACCATGAATAAATTTTCACGGATTGATTACATGCGTTCTTATCATTTCTAACAATAAAGTGGATCCCAAGGTTATTAATGAATTGACGAAAAATTAATTTCAGTATGATGGTACATGAAGATGCAGTAGGAAGAGGTGCATATCATAGAAAAAATACAAATTTACTCAATATTTAAATAAAATGGCATAAAAAAAGACATTCTCTTTATTTGTTATGGATTTATAATTAGTTAAGAATGTTCTTGTTAAGTGATTTGAGAAATTTCATTACATTCACTACATCCTAGTCTACTATGATCTGGTGTTCCGTTGACATTCATCATGATTCTCCAATGGAAGGATAGAGAGATTTCTTAGGAATTATTAGGATTATGAGGATAACCCAATGCATGTTTCAATGGTGAAATATTTATATATTTTCCATCTAGGTAAAAAATGAATTATTTAATTAAATAAATAAATTAATTAACTCAATAAATGTAGAGCCAATGACTATATCATCCAAATGTCCCATGCTAACTGACATGAGGTCTTTCTACGGGAAAAACATATTACGAACTCAATGGGGGTCTCATATTTACAGTATGAATCCTGGTTAAAGTGTTATTTTTATTTTGATTAAAAAATAATGTAATTTAGTTTAATAATTGCATTTATGGAATCAAAGTTGGTGACTGTTTCCACAAATGAACCACGCTGAAAAAAGTTATGTTGCACTTTGGTTAAACGCAATGTACAGAACTCAACTGTTCCATCATATTTCTAATATGAGCATCAGTTTTGAAGATATTCCATTATTCAAAAAAAATGTTCACCCATTATAAATATATATAATTTTTATATATGATTTATTATTGGAACACTAGGCCTCAGAAATGTAAATCATCTCAGTTCCATGCTCTAAAAGAAAACTATAAACATTCCAATGTCTTATAGGGAAAACCCTGGTTCTCTAAATTAATCCCTTCTTAAAATATTTTCTTCCCCAAAAATTAAAAATTGTTTAGAAAGGATGGGATACTAATATTGCATCTGGATTTTCAATACAGCTTCCCTATACTGGGATTTAAATCCAAAGGATACATGTTAAACTCCTTAATCAGCTCCTCGTGAATCATGAATATAATAACCATTTGTTCCTACAAAAGATAATGTGAATGCCTTATTCATAAAAACCATCAGGTGAAACTACAAAGGATATCTTGTCAAACAAGGCATCCCATTCGATGTCTCTCAGTCGAGACTCTATCACACACTCGAGAAGTGATGTATTAAACCCCATTAACCAATGAAAAATTATACCCCCTGGTTCCACTGAGGTCAGCTACAGGGAAGAAAACGAATCTAAAGCTTCATTCACCATGATATCCAGGGACTTCCTGCTAAGGGAATCATCAACAACATAGCCATTACTTGGAGTATAAATTATGTGAATGTCATAGTCTAGTAGGAATTCCACCCTGCACCAATGTCCATAGTTCAAGACACCACGAGTGAAGACAAATCTATGATTGAGATGGTCAGAATAAACCACAATGCACTGTCCCAGTTGATATTTTCTCAACATCCCCAAGGAAAAGACTGTCGATGCAACCTCTAGACAATGAGTCATGTATTTATGTTCATGGGGTATCAAATAAATTGGCATGTATGTGATTACATCTTGCTATTACGTCATGTTTGACACCGAACACACCCGGGTACCAATGATCATTATAGGTGAGTGTACCCATCCATTCATGAGAAGATTGAAACACAAAGCACATGGAATACCTAGCATGTATTCAACACTATTGGAAGGATTGTAACCCCAAACCAGAAACTCCTCCCCAGTTACTAGTGACATCGCATGAAAAAAATTCCAAGTAGAAAAAATCCACTAGAAATTCCTGGAATTTCCCTAAAACTCCATCGCACAACCTTGGGATTATCGCACTAGTTAAAATGAAATTATCCACCACAACATGATATTATCATATTTTAGAGGCACTGATTCAACATCATGTTTTTCCCACGTCTATGAAATAATTCTCTGGGGTGGACGAACCCCTCTTCCTCATCCATTTGAAGCTATATAGAACTACACTGATAGAGGGTTACACTGACACCCTACGTCACCCTTTGGTAAAACTCAAGAAAGGATCAAAAAACAAAAGTGTTCCTCTTATAGAGTATAATAATTTATAAATTAAAATATAGTAGACACATTGAGCATACCTCTCATATCCCATGTGTTTTACGATCAAAGACATCCAAAATCTGTATCAATCTGTGGCCCCGACCTCTAGCTCCCACTGCCTCATTTGGGAGACATTGTGGTGATGGTTGGAACTTGCAGTGATCTCCACCACTCATAGTTCCACTTGATAATCTTCAAGCTCCACCATTCTGGGGGACACTATGTCCATGTCTAGTACATCCATGATCATGACGTTTCCTCTTCCATGGTCTTCCATCAGCTATCTTCATGTACAAATCATCATGTTGGTTTGGGTAGTTTCACAACATGTATCCACTCACATCACAATATTAGCACTAATACTATATAGGATACCCTAGTATTATTCCATAACCTTGTAGTGTATGACCATGTTCCTTAGCATGCATGAGAAAGGGTTTCTTATGAAGAGATTTGGTTAACTAGTGCATTCTAACTAATACAGAAGACTTATCTAAATCATGCCCACTGCAAGCTCTGGCTCTTTGGCATCCCTCTGAATTAATAACTCTATCAAAAGCTCATGGTACACCAGCTATGGATAAGTGTGGATGCACAAGGGCACTATGCTATCTCATATTAATATGTAGAGTCCCTGATCACACTTTTGTGCTCTGAAGTAGCTGTCCTAGATCATGTCAAGAGAGTACTGCATATGCTCTGTGAAACTCACAGAAAATTTATCCACCATTATCCCTCCCATCTTGAAATCTAGAAGCTCTTAAATCTGATCTTAGTGTAAGAAGGATGTGTACTACTCCTCAATGAACAATGTCTATAATTCGTTCCATGAGTGTTTCGACTCTTTGTGCATCTACGTAATGAGGCTCCACCAATGTCCATCTACTCCCTGAAAACAATTAGCTACCAATAAAAGCATATATACCATATTGACCAAAATAATCCTGAATATCTGGATCATGTACACTATCCAATCCACTAATGAATGATGATATATATCACTGTGAATCATTGGTGGTCTATGACGTGGGAACTCACGAAGTGTGCTCAACCTATGAATGTCCTCATCCTTCTCTGTTGGGATTATTTATTGCTCAATAGTTAGAGGCACTACTACCTACCCACCTGGATGTAGGTTATTATAGGACTCACCTTAAACTATGGCCCTATTGATTAGAGTGTCTCTTTCATGAACTGGAGTAGGTGTCTATGTTGGCTGTCATTGAAGAGGTATCTTGAATGTGTTCAAGATATAACAAATAAATTTGAGAATATATATATATATATATGTGTCACACTGAGGATCTGACATAGGATGTGTATTCAAAGGTTCAATCCTATATAATGCATGTACCACTTATCCCTGCAATAAATGTATCAACATGCCGAGTCAACCTGCTGATAGTAATGTTCCTTGAGAATGCATATGTCAGCCACCACATCATCACTTCACGATCTGTACTAAGAGACACACTCGATAGATTTTGAAACTATTGACCAAATCCCATCAAAAACCATATTAGGGAAATGTCTGAACAATGTCCCAAGGGTTAAACCACCTCAGATAAAAATCTGTCAACATTTGACCAATAGGATCCCACCTGGCCGACGGATGGTCCAGCCATAACTACCCCAATGGTGCCTCCATAGGCTTGGGGTTTGTGAAAAGGACTGAAATTAATAAAAAAATTGGGTACCCTTTTCCTAATTTACCTATACTCACATGCACACACACAACTGTTTCAATGGAGATGTTTAGAGGGAATAAAGAAAAAACTGCAATAACTAGAAGGGTTATAATTCATTGATATAACCACTAATGAATAAAAGAGTAATATAATGTATACCAAAAGGAAAAATATTAATAATAAATTCCCAATAAAAAAATATTTCCCAAAAAGACAAAAAATGTACATTTAAGATGTTGAGGGAGCCCAAATCAAAATTCTCAATCTTCGACCACCATATGTGGTCTGATAAACCATGTATCCCAATCCTTATCTCTAGTCACGGTCAACATGGCTTTCATTTTTATAATAAAAACATGTATGGGAAAATACAATGTAGGGGGAGTATATACATACCCAAAAAAAATTACCCTAAAGGGGTGAAGGGGATATAATAAGAGATATAACAAAAGGAAGAGGTAGTAGATAATACATGGTACAATGAGAGTGTTCAAAACAACCCAAACCAATAGAGTGAAAGTAATATCATACACACACAAGTATCCTAGAATTTCGAGGAGATGAGCTCCTAATCAAATTTTCACTGCCTATATCAAGTGAGTAGACTCATCCAACCATGAGAAGCTGGACACAAAACAATTTGGCATATTCCACGTGTCATCGCCTTTCCTGGAATTAGAGTAACCATGTCCAAGGAGTGGACCCAAAATAATGAATATATATATATATATGCTCAGTCAATGAATCCAGAATAACAGATTAAATTGATATATATCTCATAATTATGCCCAATAATAGAGTCACCAACAGTTCCATGGTATGTCCATCGATGATGCCCAACACATCAGGCGTCGTCACTTAAAACATGACTCCAATGAACTAAATCACCACACCATAATAATATCTGAGTTGGGATGCACTAAATCTATCAAGTGGTTTTGATCACATCATGAAAATGTATCTTGGTGGGGAAACCAGTCATCTTTATGATGACTCTAAATCTACATCAAACCACATCTCATCACAAAAACTGCATATTCGTGTGGGTAAAAACATTATGAAGAGGACCTGAATAATAGTAAATTAGAGGTTTCAACTCTAATAGTAGTCATAGTGGACATGCACACTTACTAATGGGTGGTTCCACTATAGTATCATGTGGACCCATGCCGTAGTACAATATGAAGTCCTACCCAAGTCGTCAATGACAGATTCCCTTTCTGATTGGGGTTCCACTCTGATGGTATATGATTTGTTCCCATTGTGTTGGAGGGTTCTCATTGAAGGTTAAATACTCATGTATTGGGATCATGAGTGGTTTCCACTCTATGTCATCAAGAATCCACGCCCTACCCAGTGGCGGGGGGGGGCGTTTCACTCGGAATTAATTACAGAGGACAGATGCCCATGCTAATGGGGGTTCCACTATAGAAGAAGTCTTTAGTGATTATGCCGGATCAATTCCAACATCATGCATCACCCCAAATAGGTTTTATTATTAAAATATTTCACAACGTATATCTAAAGACGCTTCTATAGAAACCATCATATTCTATGAAGAAAAATACTCAAAATTGAATACTAGGAAGCCAATATCAGAGTTTTAAAGAAGTTAATATGTGATATATAAGCTTTATAATGAGGTAAAAATTGTGTATGGTGCCCACACAATGTGTGAACCGCCTCAGCACTTTTCCTTGTACCTAGCCATACATTGGTACTAAACTATGTACATGTAGTCTTAGGCATGCCAATGTACACCTACAATGCAGGGAATATCTGGCGAAAAGGCTGACGAGCGTACTATGCTCATCATTGGTCTAAAGTGAAAATTTTAATTCCACTAATACGCCACCTCAAACAGACATTGATAACTAGATGGATCAAATTGTTACGATCCTTGTGGAAAAGTGCAGAAGGTCGATTATTCATTCACCTGAATCAGACATTTGTTGAAGAAGATTCATTTCCCCACATTGTGCTTGAATAAAACCTCATGGTGATGATTTCTCAATACAAAAATAATATATATGTATCTCACCATTTATATCTTCATCAAAAAATTCACAGCACCGAAAATTCACTTTCCAAAAGAGTACAACCAATAAAAAAGGCATATTTCACTACATTACACTCTAATCACATCTCGCGGGCCAGAGCCATGTGTCCAAATTTAGAATTCGAAATTCTTATTTAAATGTATGCCTTAATTTTATGTTTGCAGTGCCACAAATGTTTCATCATTATGATAACCTATGTGTATGCTATTTGAGAAACAATATTCCAAAATAATAATAATTTTATTATTATTTGGTGTTTTGTTGACCAAAGGTATGAGTCAGAAAATGGTATCCAACTTTGGTAATAAAATGATTGTCTCAATTATAGGGTCACACTGCCACCAACGGTGCGTCAATCCAAGATTATATGAAGATGTTAAGAACAATACAATATTTTCCAAACAAAAATAATAATAATATAATAATATTATTGTTATTTTACTTTAACCATTTTTTCCAATGAAAACCCACTACCAAAGCTCCTTTCCTTCACATATATAGTGCACAACCCCCCTAGGGTTACTCATCTTTAACATTTGTTTCATTTTTAAATTTTCAATATTAAAGGATTTATAATTAATTCTTTATGTTAACCCATTATTTTTCTCACCACAACCCCTCACCAATATCTCATCTATAAATGATTTTGGAAATGAATTTAAAATTAAAATCTCATTTAATCTTTATTATTAAATCAATCAAAATTTATTCCATCATTGCTATTATTATTATTTATTATAATTATAATAACAAATAAGCAATTAAAATTTATTAATATGTCACCAATTGTTATTAATAAATTACTTTTATAATTATCACTCTCCAAATTGATCACATACAAACACAATCATGTAAACATCGAGAAATATCTATCATTAAATAATGTACATATCCTTCATACAAAATTGATTCTATCCCACTAGATATCATTGTCATACATCAAATGGAAAAATAGGGATTATTGATCTTATCATGAACCACTTATGATCACAAACATGTACCCACGGTGGGAATCTAATCCGTTCACCATACATCATCCCACTCATTTTTTATCCATCCCTAAACCATTGATCTACACGTCATTCATGTCATGTCAATAAATCCATGGGTTCGATCAAACATGTACCCATCCAAGAAATGTTTAATCATGACCATGTGGTCCAACGATGAAGAATCCGAAGAACAATGGAAGAAAATCATAATGAACTATGGTTTACAGATCAAATCCATGTGTTTTCTTGTTGTATATCAAGAATCAGGATCCAAGGGTTGAAAAAAATGACAAGAAATACATTTCAGTGTGTTGGAAAATGAAAATGATGTAGGGAGGGGCACATATCAAGGAATAAATATCAATATAATCAAATTTTGAATCCTGATGCATAAAATGATAAAATAACAATCCTACCATTATTTTGGATCCATCGTTGGTAAAGAACATGTATTCATAGAATCTTGAGAGATGTCACTACATTTGCTGCATCCTGATTTTTTCTGATCTGGAGTTTTGTTGTGTTTCATTAGTAATGTCCAATGAATAGAATGGGAGAGCTAATAGAAAATTAGTAGGATTATGAGGCTAACCTTGAACATGTTGACATGGAGATATATTTATTGATTTTACAACTAGGTAAAAATGATTTAATTAATTAACCCACTTAACATATCATTGATGAATACCTTATCTAAATGTCCCAAGATGAAAAACATTAGGTTTCTCCAAGGGAAAAAACCTCATTTTGAACTTAACTGTGCTGTCAGATTTCAATTATGAGTTTTTTATGAGGTATTTGGATTATATTTTAAAATTAAATTATTTTATTTCTATATTTTATTTACAATTTCATCCTTAGGGATTGTTTCTACTGATGACCTGATCCGAGAAAAGTTAGGTCACAGGGAGGGTAAACACCATGTCCCAGTATAAACCATTTTCTCAAATTTATGATATGAGCTTCCATTTGGGATATATTCCATTATTTCTAAAAATCTAATCATGCATTAAAACTATATATAATATTTTTAATAAATTAATTCTAGGAATATTAGGACTCATAATCTCATATTGTCTTATCATCTAACTCCAAAAATATTTCAGGAAATATTTCAAAGTCATACTGGAAAAAACCATGGTCACAACAAGTAAAAACATTGATAGAAACATAGAAATCAGCTATCTATATTCAAGATCTCCACATTGATCAATGTGATCAGTAGCAAGTCTAATACCAAAAAATATTTAACTTTTCATTTTGAACAATGGATAATATGCACCATGAATCAAATCCATATAAACAATTGAAAAAGCAATTATTACCAAAATAATATCTAATTGATTTTATAATGAATCTGTAGACATGTAATCTATTAGAAAATCACACTAGAACAATGAATACAATAGAATATCTCTGAATTATTAATATGAGACACAAGCACTTGATTGATTGGTTTTCTAGCTTCTTCCATTCCTCAAATCACAGTTTTATTTATAGATGATGTTTTATAAAATATTTTATGATAATATTTTAGTTATTTATGTTATATTATAAATTCCTTAGATGATAAAAAATAAATTTAATAGTTTAACAATAATTTACAATTCTCCAAATATTTAATTGTTCAATTACATTTTCCAAAAAACATAATTTGAAGATATTAACTATATAAAAATCTAAAAAACCTTTAATTACATTCATATTCATTGTTATATAAATTTTGATTTTAACAAAAATGAGACATAAGAATCATTTGACATTTCCACCTTTATTGTATGTTTACCATGAATATCAGTTTATGTTATCTCATTATAGCATGTACTAATAGATTTACTAGTGTATTATATTTATTTTTAATGACATATTTAACAGTTCTATAATTTTCATGTCTGATATTTAATTCTACTATAATTTTTGTATATTTTACCGAGGAAGGTATGTATCTCAATGTTTTATATAAACCCTCACCATTGGTCTATTGCCTCTGGAATCCAGGGAGGTGAAATAAGTTATATGAAACCTTGTTTGTTCACAATGTTTGTGAACTATACTATATATTTTATAAGTATCATCCTACAAGTGATATATAGGCTCATCCCCACACAAGACATATACCCACACATGTTGTGTCTGTATATACATTGCATAGTTCATATATGAAATTAACTAATGTGTAGATAGTTTTCCTAGAGTTTGTATTTTAAGTTATTTACTAATGGTTGTTAATGATGGAAATGATTTCTGATTGGGTGAATTCCTAGAGTTCCCATTGAGAGGAGGTGTCATCCTTTTGAAATAGTCATTATATAACAACCCAATGTTTATAAATGAAATATTTATATTGAAATAATTTTTTATTATAATATTCTATATTTTATTATACATATAATGATATGGATAATTTTTTATTTTATTAATAAATAATGAAACATCAATCAATAATGAATAAAATTATATTCTAGAAATTAAAATTCAACAAAAAATAAAAAAAAAATATTGAAAATTTGGATCACCCCAATTTACTAGAATAATTGAACCCAATGCCAACACTATAAAAATGATATATAAAAACATTAAACCAATATAACATCTCACAAAATGAAAATATATATCCTTGATATGACTTATATTGAATATTGAGTGAAAGAAGGATGTGGTATTTATAGTATGTTTTGTGAAAATTATAATTGTAATGTGACATTGGGAAAAGTAAAATGACCAATGTGAATTATATTATGATAATTAAATAAAAACATGACCATTGGAAATAATAACATGATAGTTGGGAATAGTCACTTGATCGTTGGAATATATATTTTACCACAAAACAGTGTGATATAAATAATATTGTTTATGATCAATTTAAGTAAATATAAACATTGTAATTATAAGAAAAAAATATCATGATTATAAAACACAAAATAAAATATAAACACATTTTTAATAAACTGAATTTTGAAGTATTTCCTAAAAATAACAATTTTAATATAAAAATAAAAATTTAAATAAGATAGAAATTTATTATATGAAAATTAACATCATCTATAAAATCAGTATGAAGAAATATTCCAAGGGAGACTAGTGGGTAATTTTCATAAACACTCCAATATTGGAGTGAATAGTAAAAATAATATTTTCAACAAAACCTGTGTATTTTAATTTACATCATTCATGTTATATTAATGAAATAATAATTTATAAGAAATAATTATCTCCCTGAAATATTTTATTTCCTATATGATTCATTAAAACATCCATTCCTAAAAAATCATTTTCCAAAACCTATTATCAGAAGTTATCCCTTAAAATAACAATTTACCATTTTTCAACATTCCTTTTTCATAAATTAATTAGTTATAATTATAAATTTTATTCAATGTCTTAACCCATTTAAATTGTATCTATATATGATTTATAATGTCAGAAATTTACTATTACATGTTTTACAGTTGATATATTATTTTATTAAAAATTTTATTCTAAAAATATCTATATCCTCAAGTATAAATAACCCCACTCTCCCTTGGTATTATCAATAATCCCCCATATTAAAATTCCTAAAAACTTCTGAAATACTTCTTTTTAATCACATTATAATTCATATGGATGCCCTGGATTAATAAATTCCAAATATCAAGAGATTCTTTGTGTTTTACAAGAGAAAATACACCACAGATTATGTATGTTTCAAGTTACTCTTCTAATTTTCATCTTCTTATATTCATTTATTATCCATCAATTTAAAAACAAAAAAACCATATTATTAAACATGAAATAATTTAAAATTATATTATATATGTTAATCTGCATTAATTATCATATTCACTGTATATATAAATTTCATTATTCTCTTATTGACAATTCAACAATGTCTTATCCATGGTCGGTTAACCACCAATGGAGACATATAAATGTAAATCATAATAATTAACTTAAAATATGTAAATTAATACATATATATAATATAAAAACATTTCATTAAATTTATTATAATATTATTTTATTAATTATACTAATGTATAAAATACATTTAAAAAAATAAAAAAATTTACACCAAATGGAGAAATTGTTAAGTAAAACATGGTATCCAATTGACTTCCCTATAAAAAAAGATATTTAAAATATAATAAAAATATTATAATTGATAAATAGTATTGTAAATTAAAATAATTCACATCTGAATTAATGTTATAAAAAATCTATTTGTGTTGTTTAGGATGAATAAGAGGAAAAAATAATGTGAGAACTAATGTATAGGGGTTCTTGAAGCCATCTTCTTTTTCAGGGTTATCACTCTTTTATGAAAACTTTTATTGTATTTATAATACAATTATGTTTCTTAAATATAATATCATTTTTCTTTCATTTTCAATCTAGGTTTTTACATGTTCCACCTTGATTTATAATCAAAATATAACGATTTTTCAAAAACTCTTGTCTTTAAAAAAACTACAACTCATTACGTATTGTTTCTTATCCAGAGAAAAAATAATAATTTATTCCAATATATGATATCACATTTTCATTTGGGAAATATAATATTTTTTAGTGAATGTACGAATTAATAAATCCTTATTAAATTCATTCCCTTCTATTTATTATATCTAGGATATGATTGTTATAATTTCTCTATGGCTTATATGATCATGTAAATATTATGATGTAACGAGTTGGACCAAATTTTATAGCCCTATAATTCATTATTTAATGTTATGTATCTCATTAGATAATGTTTTATATGATTGAAAATGATTCTTTATTTTTTAATGATGATGTTATGGTTATGGAAATATGTTATGTGTGAATATGATGCTATCATTTTTCCTATCTATGAGTGGTATTTGATCACTATGACATGGTGTTTCATTTTTATGCATTTCCAAATTCCATTCAAATATCTATTTTTTTTATCAAATTATTATGATATTGATAAAATTGTTATTAGATGATGATAGTTATTTTTACCACCAATTATATATTGATTCATGTTTTTATTCATCATATTACAAGGAATTTAGATCACCCCCCTCTATGATGAATATTCTAAAAAGAATAGATTTACTAAGGAGAACATGGGATTTTAAATCGATAAATAATAATGATTTAAATAAATAATTATTTTTTATTTTATAAAATTTATATGTGAGTCTAATTTTCTCAATACAAAAACCATGATATTATTTATTTTAATCTATAATATATTATCTATCCTAAAATTGATGTAATAGTTATACAAGAAAAAGATGGGAAACTGTATTAGGTATCGTAGCTCAGTTTAGCTAAATTAGTAATTATGATTAGAAATAATTAGTGAACAAATCTAAGAAATCATTGAGTATATAGAAAAAAAACAATGTCATAGAATGAATATTAACATTGATATCCCATATGACATGACATTAATATTAATTCCGTAAAAGAATAAATTATTTATTCATGATTTGTTAACTTATTTTTTTATCAATACATTTATATTATAGAACATGGTGGGAACTAGGATAAATCATTCCATCTACCTGTTTTATGGAGAATTCAATGATTTCGCAAATTAAATCCCCAATTCCATGGGAGGTGGAGTTCAAATCAATATGGTGATGCTTACCCAATTCTATCAAGATATGAATATTTACACTCTTCATATAGACTATATTCTTTCTAAAAAGAAAGATAATTTACCCATTGATTCCATTATGTGACAATGACCATTGACATTTAGCAGATTTTCTACTACATTTGTTGCAGAACAATGGTTCAACTCAATGTAGAATATCTTTTCTATTGAGAACTATTTTTAGAAGGAGGAATTGGCTATGCCTATCTATCATTTAGATGGAGAAACCGATAAAAGGTGGGTGTTTAAAAATAAAAAATAAATGAAGGATGAAGTTGAATAGATGAAGTAAGAATACATTAAGAACACATTTACTCAATGTATTTTTCTCGAACACTTCTACAATATATAAGTGTAGAATCCATATTACTAAAGGAAAATGGAGGTGAATTTATTATAGAACATGAATAAACATCACAAGTATTTGTATGTATTCCTTAGTATTTCTTATAAGAAATGATATAAAATATATATATTTATTAGTGATTTTAAACCACACCATCAAAATGATTAGTATATACTAGACTTTGTTTGATATGAATATGTGCATCGATGTGCTCTCAAATTCGGGATGGAATTAAAATAATGGTTCCATGGTTATGGTTATAAAAATAGAATAATAGAATTTCATGTTTGGTGGGTCAAATTATAATATATGAAATAGGCTCCAACTACCGACATGTCAAAATTACGGGGTGAAACATCATGAGATTTTCCTAAAGGGAATGGGGAAATGATACAAATGTGGGAGATAAGGAATTAATTATCATGAATGTCTAAGATACATGAATACAATGTCTAAAATTAATGAGTAAATGAAGGAACAACCTAATTCACCACCCATGGTTTGTTGCATAAAATTTTGGGAGGAACGGCAGAAAGAAAGTGCAATAAACCATAGGTCCTTGAGTGTAATAAGCATCAGCAATCAACAAATGGAAAAAAAAACTATGGACCGATTTTTCCATAAGTACAACTATATTTGAGTGTGAAAACAAATTCATATAAGGAATGCTTTATATTAACTCAAAAATGGAAAATGATTTATTTAATTCTAGATCTAGATATTCCATTATATCCTACATGTATTTTAGAATAGTTGAATTAAAGACTCCACATGTTAAAGAAGAAATATCTATAAAAACACATAGTGGTGTAACAATTTCCACCCAAAGTGTTGGAATAATATCTTGTAAGAGTCTGTGGGAAGATTCTTCCAATGAATATCACATTACATACCTTAGAGGAAATTTATGTTATACTAGGAACAAATATCCACTCATAATATATATCACCAATCCGCTATCAAGAAACTTAAATATCTTTTCATATTATAAAACATGAATTATCATTTTAAAATTCATAAAAAATCCTGAACATCAATTGGAAAATAAATAATTGGTGTGGGTGTTGGAAAAAAATAATGAAACATGCCTGTCCCAAATGGTTGACTCAATTGAAGGTATCAACATAGAGTAAATTCACATTTTTAGGGAATGAAGTTATGTATTTCTTGAAGAACTTCCTAAACATCACACAGATCATCTATTAGAGTTCTCAATAAAATATATACCTATCAACACTCATATATCTAAATTTCCTTACAGAATTGACCCTATTGAACTATAGGAGTTCATGAAGAAGAAAAAAAATCATTTTCACAATTGGTTCATATACCATAATGCATCACCTTTGGGTCTGCCAGTTCCCTTCACTGAGAGGAATGATATATCAATCCCATCGTGTATTGATTACCAGGAGCTCATCAATATCATCATAATGAGAATGTATCCACTTCTAATGATTTATAAGTTGTTCGGTCATCATTTAGGCGCGAAGTACTTCTAAAAGTGGAACTTCATTTGGGATATCATCAACTGATGGTAATGAAGAAATTTAATTTTAAGAAAGCCTTTTGTAAAATATATAGAAATTATTAATTAATAGTGATTCCCTTTTGGGATTTCTAATGAACTTATAATATACATGTATTTGATGAATATATTATTTAGATATAATCTTGATAATTTTCTGGAAGTCATTATCGATGATATTCTAATGTATTTCAAGAGTAAGGAGGAACATGAAGAGAATTTGAGGATTGTGATGGTGAAATTATGGAATGAGAAAATGTATTATAAATGCCGAATTTGTTTCTTTTGGATGTCAAAATTAATTCTTTTGTGGAAAATCATTGTAAGTAAGGTAATTTTTGTGGACCCTATGAAAAGGAACAGTAGTAATGGCTTAAACCCACTAGTTTCATGGAAATTCTAGTTTTTATAGATTAGCTACGTACAACTTACATTTTGTGATGAATTTTTCATGATTTTATATCCAGAAAATATGATACCACATCGTGGGGTATAGTATTTCATGATTTATGAATGTGAGGAAATCATTAAATGGTTCGAGAATGGGTAAATCACTACACCTGTATTCACATTACCAACTAGTGGAAAATGTTTTATGATACATAGTGATTCTTCAAAGAAAGGATTATGGGGTATAATCATAAGGATTATAATGTGAAAACTAATGACTCGTGATAGTTGAAGATCCATCAGCACAAATACATGATATATGACATAGATTAAGAATCCTTGATATTTCTCTAACAATTTGGATAATTACCTCTGTAAAGAAAAGTACGATATTTTTATTAATCATAAGAGTCAAATGTATATATTCACATAAAAGGTGTTTAGAATTCATTAATGAATATGGTTATAGATTATCAAATGCTATGATTTCTTTTTTCACTACTATATATGAATGGAAAAAAGGTATCTGATTCTCTTAGATGAAAAGAAACTACTTATTTATTGATGATGCGGATTTTCAGAGACCAAATCATATTTTATATACAGAGGATGTGTTTGGAAATAATAACATAATAGAATACATCTTACATTTTCTAAATGATTAAAAACCATCTAACTAATAGAATATTAAGAGGTCATGAAGGGATGTTTCAGAGAATAAAAAGAAGGTAAAAATAGTAAATGAAATGAATATGCATGAGTTCTACATCAATGATTTTGGTGTGATTTGGTTTGGAATGAGGTTTTTGCATGCCTTAATTATTTGAGATAAAGAATGAGCTATTGAATATTGTGTATAAATCATCATCCTCTATCTATCATGGATGTACCATGATGTACAATGATATTTGAGAACACTTCTGGTGGGACAACATGAATGATGAAATTTGAAATTATATCTCAAGGTTCTTAGTATGCCAATAGGTTATGTAGAGTGACTAATGTCCAAAGTGATGTTGTAAGAGTTTCCAATACCCACATGGAAATGGGAGAATGAAACTATTAAATTTTTATCTAGAATCTAAAAAACATCCAAATGAAATAATTTTATATGGGTTTTGGTGGATTTACACACAAAGACTACCCAATTTATCATTATTCGGGAATATTCGTTGGCTGAACAACATTCCATGATTTATGTGGTATAAGTATTGAGGTGGAAGGGGGTACTACTTTTGCTATCTTCAATCATGATACATGGTTCAGGATAAAATAAAATAGAGGATATCATCATGCGTTGAGTGTTGAGTCAACCATATGCATGGATTATCATCCCCAAACTAATGAACAATATGAATGGACTATTCCGACACATGGGGGCATTATAAGAGCCAGATCAATGGAATTAAAAGGTGGATGTGATCAACTTCTCCCCCTGGGTGAGTTCTTATAAAAAAACATCATCAACTCAAATATAAAAATGGATCTACATGATTCCTTGTATGGGGGGTTATACTAAACTTTAACATGTGTGGATGAGGATAAGGAATGAAATATACTTGGACATGATCTCATGCAAGATATGTAAGAGAAGGTTCAACCCATCTAAATACATATAAAACATCATATTGTGTTCTGAATAGCTATGATTACAACCATAAATGGTACATAGTTCTTGGATTTGGTTAAAATGGATTCCTTAAAATGTTTCCATGGAATACAATAATTGTTTATGGAAACAAGGGGAAGATTAGACTTTGGTACATTGGCCCCTTTATGACCCATTATCTCATAAGAGTAGTGGCTAATCAACTTGAACTACCACAAAGTGTGGATCAAATTCATGATGTGTTCCAAATATCACTAACATGGATGTACATAGAAGATACTTCACATGTATTAAAATATGATGTGGTACAATAAGAAAATGGATTCTCATATGAATAGAATCTGGTGATGATCGTTGAATGTAGGGAAAAATATCTACACAATAAGATAACTCACCTTTTAAAAGTGTAGAAAAGTAAATATTATTATGAAGATATGGCATGAGAACTGGAGGAAAAAATGAATCAAAAGTACCCTCACATATTCTCAACTGAGAATGTGTGTAGAACATTCAAGGATGAAATTTCTAAAGGGGGGAATAATATAAAATCCGAATGTTTATAAATGATATTTTTCTCTCAAAATAAATTTGTATTATAATTTATTATATATTTTAATACATATAAAGAAATCGACATTAATTTATTTCATTTATAAATTATTTTATATTAATCATTACTAAATCAGGTTTAAATTATGAAAATTACAACTCCGTACAAGATATAAAACATAAAATATAATGTGGTAAAATGTGCATCACCCCAATCTATTATAATCATTCCCCTCCATTTCAACACCACAAAAAAATAAAAATACTAGTAAACAAATCACCATCATAGAAAATGAAAATATATATCCACATGAGGAATTGTAAAGAATATGGAGTGAAATAAAGAAGTTGTATTTATATGAGGTAATGTGACTAGTGTAATAGTAATATAGACATTAGAATAGTAACATGACAGTTGGGAATAACAACCTGAATTTTAGAATAATAGGATGACCATTGAGAATAGAAACCTGAATATTAGGTAAAATAACATGGATGTTGGAATTGTAATTATATATAAAAATAATAAATCATGATATAAAAAATTTTAATCATGGTTTAATTAGTTAAATATTAATATTTTATTTCCAAAAAATAAATATCATGATTATAATCACTCAATGAAAATATAATCACATTTTCAATAAACTATATTTTAATGTATTTTCTAAAAATAAAATTTTTTATATTAAAAATTTGTGTTATATTATTTAAAAATTAATCTTCTTAAAATTAATATTAATTTTAAAGTCATCATATCAAAATTTTCCAAGGTTTTTTTTGATAATTTTCATAAATTCATTAATTTTTAAATGTATAAATAAAAAAATTTTCAAATTTCCATTGAATCTAAAATTAAATCAGTCAAGATATAATATTAAAAATATCCGTTGAAGAAAATTACTTTTGTACATGATATATTTAATTTTATAAATTATTCTTTAAATTAAAATAAACATTTTTTCCAATCTAAAAAGTGCATAAAATAACTTAATGTCAAAACTGATCCCTTAAAATAACAATTTCTCTTATTTAAAATTTAATTTTTATTAAAGAAATAAATTAGAATAATAATGGGGATTAATGGCCTCAATCAAATTATATAATATTTTTATTTATTTTATAATTTATAAAATGTACCACTACATGTTCTACAATTGATTTATAAATTTATTTAAATATTTATTCTAAAAATCCCCCTCTCAAGAATAAATAAGTCATTCCCGCCTCTTGAAAAATATCTCATCCAACACTTTCCAAATGAAATAATCTAAAAAAATCCTTATTCATAATCCCCTGATAATCCGTAGGGGCATTTTTGAGTAATCAAACTCCAAACATCATGGTATTTTTAGTGACATACAATAGAAGTTATACCGATGATTATGTAAGTTTCATCTAACTCTTCTTATTTTTTCTTCTTCACTTTAGTTATTCGACACCCTATTCAAACAAAGCATAAAAATTTAATGAAGTAGTAATTTAACATTATATTACTTATGTAAACCTAAAATAATTATATTTTTATCTATTTATATAAATTTTAAAATTCTCTTCTCTCTCCTTTAGAAATGTCTTATCAAAGGTCGGTTAACCACCTCTGGTGACAATTTTGATTCAATTATTATAACCACCATAATGGGGAGAAAATATATATTATATGTAATAAATAATAATTTATTTTAATTTATTATAAAATTTTTGACCTAATTATACTATTTCATAAGTAAAATTTAAGAAGATAGAAAAATTTAGGAAAAATGAGAAACAATTTTAGTATAGAATAATATCAAAAGGACTACCCTATAACTAAGGAAATTAAGAAAAATGATCAAGTGAAAATAATTGATAACTGTTGGAAAATAATTCAATAATTCACTTTTGTTTGAATGTTTTAAAAAATCTTTTTTTATTCATGTGTAACAAAAGCTACAAAATAATATGGGAATTAAGGTATGAGGTTTCTTAAACCCAACTCATTTTCTTTGGGTTATCTAAATTTCATGAATTTTTTGGTACAAATATTCTTCTAATTTTCATTAAATATAATTTCATTATTATTTATTTTATTTTTGGGTATATACATGTTTCCATGATGTTTTTAAAGACAAATAAAATTATATTAAAAGAATTCAGTTCCTTAAAAGCAAAACGCTGAATACTAATTTGGGGTTTCTTATCCAATGAAAAATGATGATTTTTCACAAGTATGATATCCCTATTTTACTTTTTAACCCCAATATTTATTCATGAGTGAATGATTTAAGAAATCCTCATGAAATCCATTCCGTAACATGGGTTATTTCCGGATTACTCTTGTTATACATGATATATCTCATGAATAGTTATATTAATATTTTGATATGGTGGGTGGGAATAAATATTACATTCCTTAATCCCAACTGTAATATGTTTCAAATGATATGTTTCAAATGATATGGACATATACAATTGTTTATGACTTTTTACTCATCATTCCATCACCTATAATGTTTTGGTGATCATGGAGTGTTACATTCATGATAACATTGGCCGATGTGGGATACTATTTTGTTAAGCCATGTTATTAATGTGTTATAGATGTTCGATTCATAGGGATGGAGTTTACTATTATTTTTCTTTTCAGGATTTGTTTGATATGTTTTTTAAATAAATATATGTGGATCATTAGATCCATTATTAGAACAAATAAATCAAAATAAGGCCGAATACTGATGTATCATCTATCTAAAAATATTATAACTATTTATTTGACCAATAATCCTAATTAAAGTTTTTACTGTAGAATTATGTTGGTTCATAATTCATATATTAGATAGTAAAAATGTTCCATTACATTCATATTTCGGTTATTCTAGAAATTATATAAATGAATAGTGGGTTCCTCCAATCTAGTTATGTGTGTTACCCACATACAATAGACTCATAATAAAATATATGGTCATGAACTATTTGTTACTATTCTGGATCCTCTCACAGTTTATTCAACAGCCCGTATGGAATCATTTATTATACACAGTCACTGGTCAGAATAGAATTTATATTTCGCAAACAAAACTCATCTTCTAAATAGAATCATAGTGGCAGTTCCATGTTGAACCAATAGGGATAACTAGTATACATCTAACCAAATGATAAGAACAATAGAGTGGCATTCCTCATAAACACTCTTGTGTTTGGTTTTACTAAAAGAACTTAGATTCAATTTACATTTAAAAATACATAATAATTCAATGTACATTTAACGGTTTATTCAAAATATAATCCTAAATCAACCTTGGAATAGACCAATGTATTATGGATTGAAGTGGTGTAATTTTTATCTATTGGTTATAGTAAAATCAATTGGATCTACCTTAGATTATACTATTAAATGTTCCAAATATATTCCACAACCTAGGTGAAGTATGTTTGGATTCAAGGAAGAATGTCTCCCAGGCTATGGGTCCAATCATCATCAATTCCAATTAGATCATGTTCCTTTGATTACATATCCCATTATCAAGGTTATGAAAATGAAGGATATAAGAAATTTATCCGAACTACTATCCATATGGTTACCATGTTTTTATTTAGATATTATTTATTTTAAATTCCACCCTTACTCTCATCCACAAATCCAAAGCTAATTACCTTGGCATGATAGTATTAAACAAAATAATGGAAACAAGTATTTTTTCAAACATAATAATTAAAAATATAAACTCAATTTAGTACATGATTTAAAAAATTTAAAATTAATGTAATAGTATGGTCAACAATGAAAAAAATAAATAACATAGTAATAATTGATATTCATTGAAAATCAGATTTGAAATTTAAATTCATGAACAACAACACACAATAAATGCATCTTATAATGGTAAGTAGTAGTAAGAGAATGATAAAAATTTAAAATAGATGAAATAGATGAATTTAAGGTTGAAAAAAATAAAGAAAGAATGAATAAAGGAAAATATATTAGGCATATGCCCAACTCTCTAGTGTGTTGATGGTCACTGGAAAATTTATAGAGATGAGTGTTTTGTGATGTGTATATAAATAATCACATGAATTTTATTAAAGTGAATGTGGGTTTGACATCCTTTACATATTACCTAAAATAGTCACCATAGATCATATATCTATTAGATTTCACTACATATATCATCAGTGATATTATTCGTTCAAACATTACATATCGTGTAATTCGTTAATGCCATGTATCTTCATCACGTTTAATATTTGAGTCTTTCATGACCTATAAATTAGATTTTTTTTATTGAGCATCATTCATTTTATATATATTAGATTCATGGGTATATTTTTGGATCACTGGTTCTCTTCTGAAGGAATACATGTCATGTACTATTAATTCAATATATACAATGCCAAAGTTTTTTGTTTTCTTATATTTCCTCAATTGAGTTTTGAGTTCCAAATTCCTACCAACACAGTTAAAAACATTGTGTATAATCTAATAGATCATTGATTGAACTATAATAAATGTATCCAAAATTCAGATATGATTTTTTATCATATTCTCCCGCCCTTGAACTATTTACTATCCTCATGAAAAAATCATCTCAATATGGATAACAAATAAAATAATTTCTAAAATGAAACATACATTGCAATCCAATAAATAAAACTATGTGTAATCAAATAAAAAATTCATCCATAATCATCGGCACTGGGAAAATCGTTTATTCTTCATATTCGTGTTTGTTATTTATATTATTAAATATTTGAATTATAATTTCTTAACTATCCCACAGAAGTTATACACACATTTCAATTTACCTGACAAGGATTTTTCTCTAATCACTCTGGGAAAAATATAATTGGAGTTATGATCAACCCCATAATTAATGTACATGTCCAAAGTATTGCATTAGATATAGAATCTTTACTTCATATATATAAATACAAAATTAATCATTAGGGATTAATAAATAAGGAAAAACTGAATCTGAGTCATGGGGAAGATATTTAGATCATAATCAACTTGGTTAGAAGGGAGGGTAATCTCTAAAGTATAATGCATGATAATCATGAACAGTGTAGTGACAAAACTCATTGATAAATTTACATTCATTCTCCCAAAATCATAATGTGGGTTGTTGAATATTTCATAAAATAATAATGAATGATCTTTAACAATTTATTTTTTTCAATGGTCTCACATCCACCACCATAAGACATATATATTTTAGTAAGAATCATCGGGCAGGAAATGGGGATTTTTCACCCTCCAAATGCATTATCTATTATTATTATTATTACTACTATTGTTATAATTATTAGATTAAAAAAGAGGTTAAGTGTAGAAAATGAGAAAAGTAATCATGAACTATGTTATATAAATATAATTAAAATTCCACCATAAATTTATCAATATAAACATCCCATGTATGCAAGTGAAGAAAATTCACTAACACACTTTTTAAAGAAAATCGTGCATATTACAATTATTAGGAAACAAATGTTTTATAGGAATGAAATAAATTGATCTTAAAAAGGTCATTCATGGATAAAATGTAATTAAAATGAAAAAAATGATGATGTGGGACTCAAAATAAATAAGTAAAAAAATATTCTCTAAATCTTTTGTATAGTGTATTTAGTCATTCATATCCTTTATAAGATTCCCATGAATGTTCTTTTTGGATTACATTCCCTATGTATATCTCATTGAAAATTTCTATAAAATAATATGAAAATGTAGGTCTAGAATCATATCAATAATTGGATTATATAAAGTAATTATAAATCACTTATGGAATAGTACCAATTAATAAGTTAATAAAAAATAAATTTCATTAATATAGAATTATAATTAAATAATTTGACATATAAATTATGTTAAAATATTTAACAATAATGAAAATTTATTTCAATAATATCCTTTGAAATTATTTCTTTTATTTAAATCTATGTAGTGATTTTTCATTTTGAAGAATTAATTCAATGATAAAATTCTCCTAAACTAATAATAACAATATAAAATTCACGTGTATAGAGACCAAAGACCAATCAGGACTCCACCTAAAATAAAATGAAAAAATTTAAAGAATATTATAAAAAGTGTTATGGAAGAGATAGTTGGATAATTTTTTACAGGATTGATTTAAAAATTATGAATTTAACAAATTGGAATCAAGAGATCCTGATAATGAAGGTCAATTCATATGGTAAAATATTTGATTATTTTGGGAAATTTTCTCCCAAAATAATGTTAAAAAACCTGGAACATGATAAACCATTAATAATCATGATATAACCTATATAAAAAAATATGAATGGTTTGGTGAATAAAAATGTAAGAATAATATTTCTCAAATAAATTTATAAAAGAACAATAATAATGTTATGGTATACCAATGAATTGAAAATTATAGAAAAGAAAAAACATACATTGAATTAAACTCAACTAAAACCTAGAAAACCAGAAATAATGGTTTACACACATAATGTGCTAACATTGACATCATAAACTATATAGATGGAAAAAATATCATTCAATATTGTCCACCTTCTTTGATGTCCTCCACCTACTATAGGAACTAGTGGTAGTGTCATCAAGCTTACATGGTCCCTTGGTGGGATTAACCACATCAGGCATGGGTATGAAAAAATGCTCATGAGGTAGTATTAAATTCCATAAAAATCATGGAGGGCGGTCTTGAAAAATACAATGATGGATATACTCATGATGGAATTGAATGTTATATAATAAAGGATAAATTCCAGGTGGAAGGATAGATGGTATCCTGATAGACTCTTTAATGATTATGGATGATACAAGTAATAAACTGGTTCCCCCTTCAAGGTATAGATCTTGAATTTTAGGGTTGAATATAATAATGAGGAAACCATGCCATGTACAAGATGTAAGACTGTAACAGATTGTGAATAGGGGTTTCACACCATGTAATCCTAGCACAAACAATATAAGGATGTGGACATTACTCACTTATGAAGTGCAAGAGGAAGTCGATAGAAAAGAGGATATGGAATATAAGAATTGGGTATTTGATTATACCTAGAATGTAATTTTATTTTTTTCTAAATTAGGTAGTAGCATCGTTTTCATTTGATGGACAGAACCCCTTACCTGGGTATCAGGAACAACAAAACCAAAGGTTAATTTTTCCCTAATTTTCCCCTCTGATCTCCAATTCAAAAATCGTCATATGTGTTGGAATCCCTTTGGCGAGATCTCGATTCCAATTGTGATGATCTTCAGGATTTTTCTCTTGATTGGGTTATCAAATTTTGATCTTTTATGCTTATTTTTTAGATCTATACCATTTTAGGTTGAATTAGAGACGGAAACTAGATGAGGAGTGTTGTACGACTATGAGGTAGCTGGTCTTATGCCTTTCACAAATTTTCAGGATTATTATATGTGCTGGAATGTTGCACACCCATTTTTTGGGGTTTCGCCATGAATGAATTTCTAAAATTTATATTACATATAATTGTTTAGGTAATTGATTATGTGATTCGAAACATGTTAAGGTAGATTAACTGGATTTTGTGCCACCCCATGGGTGCAATTTCTATTGGATATCTGTTTATGGTCGTTTTCCTTGGATGTTAATGGGCATGCCATTGGTTTCCCTACCATGGGTTGTATGGAATAAAATTGGGCATATAAATTATTTCCCACATGTTACACATGATTTTGAAACATTGTGATAGTTTAAACTACACGAAAGGCTTGTTGTATGAATTATACGCATGTCAGTTACTATTGTTTAAATCATGTAATAGTGTAATTTACATGTGTTGCTTGTTATATGATTTTACCACATGGGATTATTATTGTATATACAATAAGAGTTTAAATCACATGTGTTTATTTTTGTGTGTTTTACCCATGTGATTAATCGAATGTCCAAGAATGATGAGAATGGTCAGGGAGTTATGTTCATGCTATGAGCGAGCTACAAGTGTAGCAGTCATGCTCATGGAGGCTTTACATTTTGTCGAGTGAATCATGGATCATCAGTGGATTTTATGGATAAAATATAATGGATTTTTTCACATTTCATGACTGATACGTGGTACTTCATTATAGGACATCTCGTAATCGTCTTAGTTGATATGGACTTATACAACACATAGAGTGATACCGAGATTCCAAAAAGGTTCTCTGGGATGGGCATGTAGTATGTTGGTGGGATATCATGTAGTGTCATACTGGGTTTCCATAGAGGTTCAAAAGGATGAGATTTTAGGTTGTAGATATAATTTCCCCTAATTTTATACTTAAAATCCAACATAGTAATTTCATGGATGGGCTCAGGTTGAAAATTGAATATATAAATGATATGAATTATGATGTTTCATCCATGAAAATGCAGAATCTTTGATTTAGTATTCACATACATTTTTAGATATCCTTATAGTGTATATGTTGTGATTACATTTACTCATGGTTTCTAGGATGAGGATAGATCCTAAGACATATTTTCATCAATGTAATAGATTTAAATAAATGAAAATGGAATGACTGTAAATGAATAGTAGTGCAGGCATGACTGTTTTCTTTTCATCACTTCCTAGATTACTAGTTTCATTACTGTACTCTCCTGGTTATATATATTCACTGACAGACTATAATATATCTTATGAGGTTTCCTACTATTATTTAGCCTCACACACTATTTTGGTCATGTTTTTTTCTTAAACACATTATACTGTTGCAGGTGTCAATAAGAGATGGTTCACTTTTACTGGTTCATGATATTCATCTTATGGGAATAAGAGTATTAGGCCAAGATGAGGCTTGCATTGCTTCAGATTTTAATTTGAAATTTTTATAATTTTGGTACTTGTATCATTTATTACTATAGTGTATCATGTTTTTCTATTTTTCCTAGAACAACAAACATGAAATATAATCCTTTGATTATTATAACATCAATTAATTTATATTATCTATCTTCAATAGTTTAACCCTATTGTATGGTATTATTTCCTTCACTATCTATATTGTATATTATTCAATTTTGTTATACTATTATAATGAGATCATAGTTTCACACCATCACACCTAGGCCCTCACTTCTAGTTGGTAGCCTCTGTCGTTTAGGGAAATGCTTTTGAGGACATGTGGCCACCGGTTATGGGGAACCTTTGAGTGTCATCTGGATCTGGGACATTTTAAATTTTTACTAAGGGATGGTCCTTTCAGGGTTGCATTATTATTTTGTGACATTGGGTAGGGTTAGGAATGAAATATAGGTTTCTAATAAAATTTTCAATGGAGTAGCTACCTCACGTATAAGGAAAATCAAAAATTGATCGATTGAGTTGTGTTTTTTGAATTCTGAGCTGTTATAGATTATTCGATTTCACCATTCGGTGTAACAATTTAATTGTGATGTTATTATTGATTTCGTTGTGGTTATATTTTTCTCTAACCTGGTGAGATGATGGAATTCAATATCATGCATCATATAATCATCTGTTATAAATTAAATGGCTTGCATTCCTACCATGCCATTTATATACCATTTCTAATTTCATGCTGTAATGAAAGATAAATTGATAGATATTCATACTGTTTTTGATAGGTGTATTGGTATTTCCTATGGTTCGAATTGGATGGATTCCATGATTTGGTCTGTGAGGTGTATGGGACCTCTTGGATCAGAATTTGGTGGACCATGTTTCAGTCATGTTTTTAATTATGATATGATGTGCAGTGGATAGGCGCCAAGATTTGATCCCTGAGGAGTATGGGCCCTCTTGAATTGGAATTTGGTGGATTATGTGGCTGATTAAAATTTAATTGTTTTATTATGTGCTATATTTGGATATAAAAAATGATCCACGAGGAGTATGGCCCCCCAGAGATCGATCATGAAAATACTATTAGGTTATGTTTCTAAATCAATCGATCTAGGGATGTTTTAGATGATTACTGTATGGAAACCAATATAACATGGTGTGTCGTTCTATAAAAACATGAAATTTGTTATTTTATTATGGATAAAAAATATTTTTTATGTGCATTTCATGTAATCTTAGTACATTCCATTTGGTTAGTGACAATGGGTCCGACCATGTGATGGTGAACACTGAACGATGGTTTTTAGTTAGTGCACGACGTGTACTATAGGTACACATCCTGTAGTTTTACTCTTCTAGAACCAGTGTTTCTCTATCCATGTAGAATAACATCGCTAAGTTGTGAGACACTAGTACACACCATGTACCAGTCTATCGTTCCATTTATCTTGGGTGGTTACACACCAAGGCCAACAGAAGTACACCCCAAGGTAGGAACTCGAGGGTACACACAATGTATGGATTATATACTGTATGTACTCTCCATTTTTGTACCCTTTGTTGTTATTTTTTCTTGTTTAAACATGATGTTTGAATTCAAACCAAGAATAGTTCATTATGAGTAGTATTTCACATTGATTGGGACAGTGAAACCTATGGAGCATTCTGGGTATTCCTAACAGTAATTTTGAGTCTTTTATCTAAATGAAATGGTTCTTCCTCTAGTTTTCAATTTTAGTTGTCACTTGAGAGTGAAACATGCCATGAATGAGTAATTCGTTGATGGACTAACCATGTTGAGATATTTCAATTTGAAATGTGTTGTGAGCAATCACTCTTGACCTATGTTGTACTATAAATACCATTGTAGGATCCCTCTCTTTTGTACCATTTGTGATGATCCCTATTGTATGTTGCCTCTATGGTTTGTCATTTGAGGATCTTGTGTAGGATACCTCCATTAACTTTTTAGCCAAGGATCCATTGAAGGGTTCCTTCACTCATGTTTCCCTAGAGTATCCCATGTACGATGCCTCTCAGTGTTTTAATTGACCAAAGAAAACCATTGTAGAGGGATATCAGTAGTATCTCTCATTGAATGACACATATACCTGACCCTCAGGGCATGCAGAAGGGTGAGTGAATAGAGGAAGGTTATGATATGTCTTGTATTTATATCTTCATTTTTAACTATAATATTTTCTTATATCTAGGGACCCTCAATGATCTTCTTATTTTAAAATAAACTTGATTGATATTTTTTTGTTGTGCTTAATAGATATTTTTATTTTCAAATGGAAACCCTTTTTCAGATGGGTGATCATTGTATCCTGAACCATGATATAGGAATTTGAATTTTGGAATGCTCGGTTTTTCTTGATAGACATTCCTCGGGCACGATCATCTTCATAGGAGGTCATTTAAGCCACTCTTTCTTTATGATAATGATGGAATGATACATTTTCATCTGTTTAATGGTTAATGTAGATGATGTTATTTTAAGACATTTTTAGCATCATATAACTAGAACATTGATACCTAGGGTGGATAAACTATGAATGATACACAAAATGTTCTGTTAGTTTTTTTAAAATCAAGGTAGTAAAAGTTGATAAACACGGTACCCGTTGAGGGTTAAATGTTAAAACAAGCCATTGAGTTTATTTAAATGTTAAAATGGGTGTTTAATTATATTAAATGTGAAAATGATCCACTGATTATTGTTAAATGTTAAAAAAATCCACTGAATTCTGTTCAATATTAAAATGAGTGTTTGAGTTCGGTTAAATTATTGAGATTTGAGCTGATGTGTGCAATATTTGTTAACTCCATAGTAGATTAACCAGAGAGTTATGGAACCAAGTTCCTCCAACTAATATGGAGGACTTTCTAGGGAACATGTATTTTTACTCGCTGGTCAGTTTAACTTTATCTTTCATTCCATGTAATATGATTTGGTTAACGTGATTCCTGGAATGACACTCGTGTGTTTATTTAGGTTCTGAACTAGCGCATCTAAGAGTTTTTGTTCTTTCTTATGGATGTAGAGGAAACAAATCGGTAGGGAACATCACATCAGTTATATATAAATGTGTTTACTGAAGTATAAGGATCACAATCAAGGACAATTCTAAATGGTCATTTCTACTTGATTGCTATGGAGGATATGGATTCTAATTTCATGTTGATGCATTCTTGGAAGTATAATGTTGTTGTGTATTGGCTAGGATTGCAGTAATTGTGAGGAACCAAGGATTATGGATGGACCCCGATGGTTAAAAGTAAGCTATCATAGAAATAAATTTGGATAAATTTAGGAAGGTCTTATAAATGATGATGCGTCAAGAAGAGAAGATGAGTTCCTTCCAGGAGGTCGGCTTGTAGTGGTTCAGATGTCCTTTTCTTGTAATCCCTATGATCCTAATTGTGTTATCATTATTATAATATGATCATTTCTCCAATCTTGATGTCATTCTTGTTGCACGAAGAGAATGTTGGTTATACATAATCCAACAGTTGACAGTTTTTGGTCTAGTCTGTGATATGTTTCAATTTTTTTCATTGATGCATGGTTTTCAAGGAGGCCTGGTTAATTCTATGTGATATTTGTGATCTAATGTAGAAATGCCTTGAACAAACTATGGATGCCTACAGTCTTCCTTTATGTTTCTATCAGGTGGATTCTGCCCTGGGTTCAATTAGTGTTCTAATGTGGACTTTTGGCCTTGTTCAAACATCTCACTTGATATAGGGTGTTCAATCCACCGAGGTGATTTCCTTGGACAATGGTTTAATGAATATTATTTTAACCCCTACAAATAGTCTGGGTCAGATGAGATACTTTAAAAGGGGAAATTATTTTAGTGGGATGTTTCTGAATTACACATTTTCTCAAGCTATGACATGGCCATTTAAATGATCAAGGGATTGTTTTTCATAGCAGTGTCATAGAGAGATAGGTATGGGATTCATTGAACAGGAAAATTGCGAGCATGTGGTGCCTTGTTAGAAGTTATTGAGTTTCTATTGCAATATGTTGGCCTCCAATGCCAGTAATTTCTAAGATAAGTCATCCTTTCATGGAATGACTCATTATTCATCTTGTCACCTTTGTTTGGATCGAGTGAACTAGTATTAACACTCCACCAGTCTAAGGTGGGTGTTATGTGGAAGTCCACATTGAACTTCAAGGGAGGATAATGTGACCAGTTTTGATAAGGTCGGTCAGGGTTCAACCATTCCGTTTCTTGAGGAAACTATTAGGACTTCAATTATATTCAGATTCACACAGTTAAAGGAAAATCATTGTGTTTTCATTGTTAGAATGCTCGAGGGAAATATTTTTAGAGTATTCCACTGGTAGAGGATTCATGATAATGATTTTTTCTTATTAGTTCTTAATAGTATCACAATGGTTTCACTTTTCATACAGATAAAGGAATATATTAGTGTTGATGATACTTGAAGGTTATATATCTGAGAGGTGGTATGACGGCATGGGGTCCCACTCTCTATAATTTTAGATTGTGACTCCAAGTTTACATTTCATTTCTGGCAAGGAAAATAGAGGGAACTAGGAACATAGGTTATTTTGAGCATTTCATACCACCCTCAAACAGATGTCCAGCAAGAGTGGATTATTTAGGTGTTAGAGGATATGCTACGGGCATGAGTCCTATATTTCAAGGCTTATTTTGGGAGAGACACATACCCCAAATTGTGTTCTCCTAAAACAATATCTTTTAGGATACTATTCAAATGGAAGATTTCTAGATTTATATAGTATGTCAAGTTGTTCTCCTCAGTGCTGGTTAGAGGCTGGTGAGACAGCTTTACTAGGACCATCTCTCATGTAGGAGACTTCTGGTAAGGTCTAGTTGATTCAAAAATGAATTTCCACCTCACGGTCTCTTCATAAATTTTATTCTGATCATAGAAGATGACCTCTAGAGTTTGTGGTTGGGGATCACATTTTATTGAGCATTTCACTGAGGATGGGAAATAGGCAGATACATCGACAGGGAAAGATTTCATAGAAATATGTCAGTACATTTGAGATTATAGAGTGAGTCGGGTTGATTTCCTATCAGTTGAAATTACCTCAATGTTTCCAATCCATGCACAACATCTTCCATGTTTCTTAGCTACGTTGCTATCACTCACACCAATATCATGTTTTTCATCCCTAGTTGGTAAAGCTTCTGGTTGATGTATCATTGGAGGAGAATCCAATATATAGTTGACAGGAGCACGATGGATCTTCGAGGCTAGGCAGTTCCTCTTGTATGGTTGCAATGGAAGCATGACCATTCATAGAACAAGACCTGGGAGCATCAGGAATGACTATATTCTTAGTGGGTGGATTTCTTCTCAATTGTATCTTTATGACACTTATAAGGGAAATTTGGGGATGAAATTATTTAAGGGGAAATTTTTTAAGAACCCGGTTCTTCCATTAATGTCAGGATCATGTCTTTCAGGGGTTAAATTTGGAAGAAGAAGGAAAATAGGATGAGTACTAGCTTCAAGACTGTTACACAATGTGAATAGGGGTTACACGCCATGTAATCCTAGTGTATTCCATGTAAGGAAGTCGGCAGGATTCAATGATGACATGGAAGAGGATATCAGCATAACAGATTTTCTCGCATATACACACCATGAATTTTCAAGTACATGGAATGTAATTTTCTATTTCTGGATGAAAAGGGTTGTAGCCTTGTTTTCATCATATGGATAGAACCCCTCACCTGTGTATCATGAACAGCCACACAAGAGTTTGTTTTTTCTCCCTTGTCATCGTCTTATCTCTGATTTCAACATTGTCAGATGTGTTGGAATCCCCAAAGTTATCTCTTAATTCCACATGAGTGGATATTCATGATTTATTCTCTGGAACTATTTATATAAGGTTTAGTTTTTAATTACAGTTTTTAGATCTACCCCAATCGAGTTCGAATTATATGCCGATGCAGTATGAGGAGAGTCATATGACTACAATGCAAGTTGTCTTTTGCCTTTCGGAAATTGTCTTGTTGATTAAATGTGTCGGAGTATTACGTAGAAATTTTGGGGTAATCTCCTAGAATAAATGTTTCCAATTTCAATTTCCTATCATTTTTAGGTAATTTATTAGGTTATATAAATCATGTTTGGGTTTTTTACATTGATTTAGGGCCAACCCATGGGTGTGTTTTCCCTTAGATGTCTGTTTATAGTCATTTGGACAAGGATGCTTGATGGTATGCCATTGATTTCCCTACCATGGGCTGTTTGAAATGAAACTGGGTATATAAATGATTTTCCATGTGAGACATTTGATGGTTAATCCTTGTTATAGTTTTAATTTCATGATAGTGTTGTTATATGAATTGTCTCAATCTTTGTTATTATTGTTTAAACAATGTGTTAGTTTAATTTACATGCGTTTCTTGTTATATGATTTTTCCATGAGAAATTTTTATTATTAAGTCCCTTTAATTTTTTAAATAACTTGTATTTTTTTCTATGATTTACCTATGTGAGTAATCGAAAGGCCATGAATTCTGAGGTTGGTGGGGCTATTAAGTTTAATCCATGAGCGAGCCACGTGAGTAGTGGTCGGGATCAAAGAGGAGTTAATTTTTTCTAAGTCAAACATATATCGTTTAGGGATTTCATGGATGATGTATATTGGATTTTTTACATTTAATGATTTATACATTGGGATTCCATATATTACTACCAAAAATAAGTTTATTTGACATGGACTTATACCACTCCTAGAGTTATATCGAGATTCTAGAGAGGTTTTCTAGGACATTCTTGTATGATGTTGGGGGGTTTTCACCTCGAGTTAACTTGTGTATCGAGAGATGTAATACAATCCAGGATTTCAGGTTGCATATAGAATTTCACCCGATGAAATATTTTAATTCCAATATAGGATTTTCAGGGAGAATCTCGATGTACAAATTTCATATTTAAATGATATTACTTATGACACGTTTTCCATGCTAGATCACAGACATCGGTTTGATCTTCACATACTTATGTATAACTATAAAGTATAAGTTGTTCTTACATTTACATGGGATTTCTAGGCTTAGGCCATATGCAAAGACTTATGTAATTAAATTTAATTAAATTAAATAAATTAACATGGAATGAATGTAAATAAATACCAGTTCTTGTTGGATTGTTTTCATTTGAGTACATCCTAGGTTTCTACATTAATTATTGTACAGTACCAGTTATAAATGTTCACTGATATAATTTCATAGATCTTGGGTGGTTTCCTACTAATATTTAGTCTCACACCATGTTTGGGTCATGTTTTTTGTGCCGAAATAGATTAAATTGTTTCAGGTGTTGAAGAGGGAAGGTTCCATTCTACAGATACTTGATATGATTCTTTGGAGCATGAGATAATGTGAGCAAAATTTGGTTTGTGATGCATCTGAGTTTCTTTTTTTCTATTTTTTTATTTTGGTACGTGTAATGTGTATTACAACAGTGTATCATGTTTGGTTTTTTTCACAGAAAAATTGACATGTAATATCATCCTTTGAATGTTATGACATCATGTTATTTAAATTATCTATCTTACACTATTTTATATGGTTGTTTGGTATTACTACTTCTTCTATCTACATGTTATTTTATTTTGATATGTTTTAGTCTACAAATGTTGGAATAGATTCCCCACCATCCCACATTGGCCCTCACTCATAGTCAGCAGCATCTGGTGTTTGGGTAATTGCACTAGAGGATATTCGGAAAATCAGGGACGAGGCACCATTGAGTGGCATCCAAATGTGGGACACTACAATGCAGTAGATCTAGAAGTGGATAAATTAATATATATGTAAAAATGGAAATATGTGATCAATAAGTGTCGTCAATACTACTTCCCAACCATATATATGTTAAAAGATACATCATAATATATGTAATATAAAGAGATTAAAAATATAAACACCAAAAATAGCATTCAATAGTGGATAGGTACATGGGAAAAACTAAATAGTGCCGGCCATATCACAACTATCTACATAGTTGTCCCCTAAGAAAATAGTGGGGGTGTGGATTTGATCTTCCATATCTAGGGTAGAAGTGGTTATAGAGGTATGATCATCAACAATCGTAGGAGGTGTTGTGGTGCTGACAATGGGCTCAGTTGTGATAGGTGGGAGGTTATCTGGTAGCTGGATCAAACAGAGGAGCATATGAGGTAGAATTAAGTTCATGTCACTTTTCACATCTTTCCATCTCCACTATAAAATCATGTTGGGAAGTTGTTCCCATGTCCACTGAACATTGGCCAACCTACGCGGGAGGTGCAGTGGGAATCCATGATGTGGCATGCTCTATAGGGAGTTGACTATGGGTAGATATAGGTGATATTGGTGGGGTGGGATTGGATGAATGGATGTTGTAATTGTGGGAAATATGTTTTTATATCAGAATAAATAACTATAGAATAGACCATATGTTATATTGGAAGGGTGGTGGAGGTGTATTTATGGTTGGTTTGGTAGTGAATTTGTGGGAATATTGAAAAGAAACATAAAGGGTCATGATGGGTTGCTATGGTAGATAAAGTTGTGCTGGGAGAAGTCATGGTAATGGGGAAAAGGTATATGAGGTTGGGGTAGGAATGAAATTGGTAGGATTCTTATCTATATCATCAAGTTATGATGCAGCCCATACAAATCTTCCCTCGAACATCCTAGAAATCAATGTCTTATGGAGCATGGGAAGATCAATCGACTATATCACCCCAATAGAGGGAAGGTGATGAGTGGAATAAAATATTTTTAGAAGATGGATGAGGTAGGTAATGAATTTTCCTCCCATATGGATACCAAGGGCCTACCACCCCTAAAACTTGATGTAAGATTAATCTTATTTGGCCATGTTGAAAGTAGGGCCACCAATTACAAAGGTAAAGATAATGACCACAATTTTTCTGATTCTACCATGAGAATCTACTCTAGAGAGCCAGTAATGATTCATTGCTTGGTGAAAAATCCATAATGTTTCACCCCATGGCTAGGTTCTCTTCACCTTTTGTAGATCATGTAATCTTTCCATTATTAGGTGGTTAGTGGTCAACTACACTCCACATATTCCTTGGTTGGGTCCATTCAAATAGTATTGTAGGATAAGGAAGCAACAAAATTAATGATGTAGATAATGAGATGAACATCAAAATATCCTTTGGTGAGCTCCCAAAGGCTTACACCTAGGTGAATGGTGACATGACCCCTTTAAAGCACCAATGTGGCCATGAAATCTAGGAACAAATCCAAGTGTGTCTCCTCACATACCTCATTGGTGCTATAGGGGTGAATATGGACGGTAAGATCAATAAAATCCTCATGAACATTATAATTCCTGAAAACATCAATGTCCAATGTCTTTTTGGACATTTTAACTGGGAATATAAGATGACAAAGCATATGTGATTATTAGAAGAATAAAAATTACAGTAGGTGTGCATGTGTGGGAATGGGGTAACACCCTAGGAAGGACATGAAGTAGAATGGTACTAGTAGGAGGATGTTTGAGTTGTCGAACCTGATGCTGAAGGTAAGGTGGTCCGATCTGTGGGTGGCAGTGGTGATGTAAGGGATATCTTATTAAGAGATAAAGGATATTCACATTATGTCATGTGATTAATGGTTTTGGGATAGGATATATTGAATAGAGCTATGAGTTGTACAATTATGATTGTCGTGGAATAACCAAGTAGGAGAGTAGAGGACGGGAGGAGGAATATATGATGTTGAATAACAATTGATATGGAGTTAGATGGTCTATAGGAGATGAGGCATGCCCAAGAGGGTGGAGGATGTGCTTTGAACCTAGGTTTTAACAATTTTATAGCTATCCAGATGATTTCACGTCTTCTATTTATATCATGATGGGTAAATCTCTTTTTTTTCAAGGATTCCCAAAATATTCATTGTGGGTATTTTTTTTAATTGATGTGAACTTGATTTTTTTTCATTTATAATTATTATATTCATGGGATTATGACCTATTCTAGTCATTTCTAGACCATCCATATCATTATAATATATAATCTATCCTATTAAATATACTCTGGTTCCTCTCATGCATTACTTCATTTATTGTCAATAGCTAGACATGATTTCATTCAAATGAGGTAACCCTTGTAGAATGTATAGTGTAATTATTATCCTCTTTATCACTATATCTATCAACATCTGGAGTTGAGGAATCACTTTCATTACCACAATTTATATAACAACATGTCTCTTCAATATGATTGATGGATTGAAAATCTAATAACTAGCTACATTCCTTGGCATATATTACTATATCATAAAAATTGTTCCTCATTAAAGATATGTGTATACTTTAACAGATTTACCTCAATCAAAAGCTTCAAAATTTTGTGAAATTGGGTCCTTTTAATTATTGGAACATTCTATTCTTCCTCCACATCTATGATAAAAATATCTACATGAAAAATGAATTTACCAACCTTCAAAAAAAATCCTCGAGAGTTTCTTGAGAGTACATGACTAATAACTCATCTAGTTTATGTTCTAATCATTTTGGTTTCAATTATTCTAGCCCATGCTTTTTTATGACCCTAATAAAAATCATATTTATTCATTCAACAATATTTCTCATGTATCTTTTGAAATTTCATATCCCAAAAGTGGAAGGTATAGATACACTTATGGGGTCTCACGTCTTTTTTTGGAAGGTTCCACTGAATAATGGTGGATAATTCACCATTTAAGGAGATGAATCGTAATTCTTTGATTCTCTACACACTTGAGATAAACACGCTTATAATCATGGATTAATTAGTTATATGAGAAATGGATTCTACCAATGGTATGTTAATGTCAAATTGACTAAACAAATCTTGATTTTTTTTTACTAAAGTCAATCTAACCTCGTGTCATCCTCTATAGAATGTGTATAGGGGGATTGTAAGGTGGGAGTGGGAAAAAATCTTCCTTTTTAGGTTTATCATGAATTAGATATTTTTCGCTCCTATATTTTCACTTTTCTTGTAACTAGATTTATAGGTGATATCGTCGCTATCATTAATGATGATTATATAATGTTTTTAAGATTTTCTGAAATTATATCTTAACCACCACATGGATACTGAAAAATCAGTATTCTTCCACTTATAAGGACCCCATACTTTCCATCCTCACTCATATTTTTTTTTCTAGTACTGGAAAATGTACCCGATAATTGATATATTAAATTATTATAGATTTCCCCTCTCTATGATCTAGGATTTGTATGGTATCCCTTTGTATTTAAATCTCAGTCTCTTGGATAGTCAACCATTGATTTTTTTCCAAAAAGAAAGTTGTGAGGATATTATAAATGTTTTATCATAGAGGTGCACACTTCTATTATTATAATAGTGGATATTGATAAAAAAATTGTTATTGATCCCAAAGGGTAGATGGTTTTTGTTGAAATTGGTGTTGTGTTTAAGGAGTTTGAATAGGAGGTGGGTACCTAAGGGGTTCTTGATTACATGGGGGCACATGAACACTCCGCAATAAATAGTAACATTGATTAAATTATTTTTTGTGATGATCCAATCTCTATATATAATACTAATTTTGGTATTTTAGGGTTTTCATGAAATATTGATTTTTTTTATTACAATATTCCAAATTAGAATCATGAAATTGATGTTCCTCCAAACCTGCCCAATAGTTCAAATTTTGTGTGGACCTCTGCACATTTCAAATCCTTGGATATCTATAATAGATGTAGTTGGGGGCAGTGATGTTGTAGATAAAAGAAACAATTCAAAAAAATTTGTAATGGATTCAACATGAGAAAATAGGCTTGTATTTTATTCCACTAGATGTATTCTGTTTGATGGGGGTCCTCTATAATTACCCCATATACATGAATTGTGTGAAATCTCATATAATAGTGCTCTTTTAGCATTGTGAATCATGATTCTGAGCCCACCATTTGTAACAACATCTACTACTGTGTTGGAATATAGTTGGAGTCCTTGGTAGAAATTTTTTAATTCAAAACACACATCAAGTTTGATATGTGGTCACTTATAGGTTAGCTCTAGTAAATAGACCACTGATTCCCAAGATGATTATCAATTCCAAGGAGTGAAAATATTTATCTCATTTCTGAGCTTCCATTTTCATATTGGTGTTAATTAATTTCTATGATACTTTATTTCTAAATCATCCAATATTGTGATGTACTTAGGAGCGTCAATTTTTATCCAATCATATGATTAATAATTTGAAGAGAACAGATTGACGGAATGTTTGATGGTATCATAAGATAACCCATAGATGAAAATTTTATTTCATACATATATTAAATTATATATATGATTATAGGGATCTTCAGTATAAAGTAAAACAAATTATCTCATGTTCTAGAGAATGTGGATGAGTGTAGGTTTTATTTCAAATTAATGTTCCTTGATATGAGGTTGAATAGTAATGTATGAAGTACCACTAATGGAAGTCGATGATGGTGTGCTCTTATAGACATAGTCTCTCTCCCTGGTGTTCAAATAGAACATATTGGTTGTTTTGAGATGCAATATTGTTTTGTTTATCTATTTTTATTGATTCTTTGAAGATAAGTATATTTCAATGTTAGGATTGATTATAATTAATTCATGAGCACCTAGGTTCCATGATTGTGTCAAAGGGCTCTAGAGCATAAACATTCTCATAGAAGCGTAGAAATATGTTCTAGTCCTTGTGAAATTTTTTTAATAATAAATAGGGGAATGAAATGGGGATGAGGTAATCCATGTTTCACACTTAAGGGTGATGTGAAATGGAAGATCCATTCACCAAAACAGTGCAAAAAATTGACTATCTCAAATTAATTTGTTAATTATGTGTATATATTGATCAAATTATAATTAATATTTCCAAAACTACACTTATCTACTATGGAATAAAATGATGGATGTATGGGGAGAAACCCCTAGGGAATTTTTTGAGGTAGAAAACCTAATGATAATGATCTTATAGATGGATTCCTCATTATCTCCCTTGGGTTATGTTGTACTAAAAAATTATTTCATGGATTTATTTTAGGAAATATATAAGTGTTCTAAATAGAATTTAGAGTTTATGAAAAAGATATTACCAAATCTACATTGGAATATGCCTATGTATTTAGCTTCAAAGTAGTGAAAATGTCACTAATTTCTTGTCATAAAACTATGTGGATCTACCTAATCTAAAAATATTCTATGTTCTAAAGATTGTTAGCTACCTAGATGTAGAAATTACGGCTTCATGGAATTTTGAATCACCAATAATTCATTCATACCTGCACAACTCCAAATCAGTATACGTCATTCGATTACAGTTTTCGTGATCTGGTATATATAAAATAATGGGATTTAAATTCATTTAAAACATGATTACTAGACAGAGGGTTACCATTTTTGGATTTAGCAATTTGTTACTTTTAAATTTACCATTTCTCTCAAATCTAACCCTAAGATGATTATCCATGCATTAAGGTATTAAACAAACCCATAAAAACATGTAACATGATTTCCCTCACCATTAATCAACGAAAATAAGTGAACTCCAAAATTGAAAACAATGTAAAATTAATTAAATATTAATTTGAAAGAATAAATAACAAATAACATGGTGAAAATAGAAGTTGTATGAAAATCTAATTTGAAATTGGAAAATTGGAATAGTGACATTAAATGAACATGTGTTGCAATAGTATATAGTAGTGATAGAATTATTCAAATGGAAAGTGAATGAAATAGAAATAATTTGGGAAGAAAAAAATAATGAAAAAAATAATAAAGGAAAATGGTTCGAGAATCCTTCCAACACTCTTATGTCTCAAGGGTTTCTATAATATTTATAGAGTATATAGTTTCATAATGGGTAAATAATTCATATCATGAATGTTAATTAAATGAATTATGTTTAAATACATTCACAATGTGAAATTTGGTATCTCTTTGTTCACTTTTGATCATAAAATGTACATTATGATCATAGATCATGCGAATTTCATGGCTTGTATCTTTTATGGGAAAAATATTCAAACATTTCCCATGAAAAAATTATTCATACTATGTATCTTATTTTGGTCTCATATTTGTTTCATTGAATATGTGAAAATGGGATTCATGTCATTTATATGGATCATGAGTGGTAAATTAGATACTCGAGTTATCAATTATCTTTATGGTTCTTTAGTTGTATAATACATATTGTGTACGTTAGATTCTCGATGTGTGATGTCCAAATTGTTGGCTTTTCAACATGTCCACCTTTGAGTCTTGAGTCTCTAATTCTAATGAAATCAGATAAAACCCTAGTGTTTTCTCTAAAAAATCGTTATCAAACCTTAAATAAATGTATCCAAAATGTATATACAATTTTGGATTGTCACTGGTAACTAATAAATTTTTTTATAAACTTATTGTGAAATATTTATAAACTATGAGTAGAGAGAATATCAATACCCTTATGTTCTTAGTAAAGATTATTTTATAGAGTGGATTATAGTTTTCACTAAGTAGAACAAGACTACTTGTAGTCAGAATGTTTTATGTTCACTCCAATGGTAGATGCCTCATGATACTTCATAGAGATCATGATCCTTGTATGGTAAATGATTGATGTTTCATTAGTTTATATTTCATATCGGTTGTGATCGTATGATTCTTTATTCTTCCTGGAATTTCTACAAACAAGGTCAGGTTTATAGATAGGGAACTCCCTAATCTATATTTTATATAGTTTTCTATAAAATATTGATTTTGATCGGGGAATATAGTATGATATTTGAATTTTTGGTTGTGATTTATTATATTCTATAAATGTACCTAAAAATCATGGCATGGTTTAGTGACATATATTTGTTAGGATGCGATGCACACTAGATTTTGGAATAGGATAGTTCTTCTCTATTGAAAACCAGAGTTATGTCATGATAAATCCCTATGATAAAGAGAACATTGATGTTAAATTCAAAAATATTATATTATATTTATTCATTTGGAAGTATGTTTTAGTTGGGTTGTTACTGGTGTGATAATAGGTTCATATGGATGAAACATTTGACTCTCATAATTTACTAACTTTTCATAATCCCCTTTGGATGGAAAATGTTGTCATTCAAACATTAGAGGGATATTGTTGATAGGTAGATATTAATAAATGGTTTTCAGTAAGTTATAAATTGTTAGTTATTTCCACATCATTGATATTCCGGAAAATAAATATAAGCCATTAAATTTTAATGAAATGGTATTATACTTCAATGATTAGTGATTCATGTGATGCTCTTAATCGAGTTCTAGAGACCAAATATTCCATTATAAAGTGGTCATCTCTTAATTTGGGCCATTGAAAATATATGTTTTTTATTTGGTGAGGAAGATCTTTGGAATAAAATAGATCAATATTTTCTTTTTTTTTGAAAATATTGTTGAGATATGTAATTGATAGTGGAGTGGATACCCAAAGAGATTATTAAACATATGAATTTTATCCTTGAGGACATCCTGGGGATAGCTTTATCAAGTTATTATTTCTTAAATAGATTTACATGATTGGTTAAACAAATATTATCTACAATTTTCATATATTTTCTGTTGGATTTTATGTGTAATTAGAAGACCAGTTGGAGGTATGTTTTATTGGTATTTTTCTTACCTTCCTAACCAATGCTTCTTATACGTTCATCTAAGGTATGGTTAGTAACCTCTATAAATTTATAGAAACAATGAAATGTGTGTATTGGTCGAGTAATTGTAATAAATATATCAAAACTCATAATAGTATTTTTTTACTAATGAATGAAATATTGTGATTATGAGAACCATAGATAGTATATGTAGGCCTTAATTAGTTATACTATTATTTGAAATAAAATGAAGGGAATGTGTTTCATGAATTTGAAGGTTGTTTTTAACCATCATCATGAAGAACAAAAGTTTTTTAAAACAATAATGGTGGATATTTTGGTTTTAATATATTCAGTATTTTGAACATTATATTTTAGATAGTTCTGTAGTGTATCGACTATGTTAAAATGAGGCCATAAAAAGTTTTGTAATTTTTTCTCATTGAAATGTATTGATAGATGAAATCCATAACATATTTTTACCATCAGTGTATATTTTTAAATTAAATAATTTTTCCTTTCTATGGTTGGATGTCATGGAATATGATGTATTTATTTCACTCATTATAATGACCCTCAAATCTCTATAAATGTGAGATTATGAATATGGTGGAATTGGTTTTAGAATCATGTTAGATTTTCTATTTATGAATAGATCAACTAATGCATTAACTTAAAGGATTTAGGTATGTAGTATTTATTATAGATTTAATAGTTAAGCCTCATAAAGAATCATAATGGGTGACAAGGAAAGTTGTCGTTAAAAAAGGTTCTTAAGTTAGTATGAGGAATTTTCTATAACATACCAGTGGATCATTATGTTAGTTGTTTGGAGATTTTAGAAACATAATTAGTGGTATTGATTTGTAAATTTTTTAAATATTAATTTAGTTCTTATATGTGTCATATTGGTCAATATATTATATTTAAGACACTGAAAATTTGTTTTAATGTAATAATAATGTTGATATATTTGTTAACAAGAAACACTGAACATTATGATAATAAAAATACATTATAAAAATATTATTAATTATATGTAACCGTTATAACCTATCTATTGAATTAATGTGTTTGAATAAATGTAATTTTATTATAAAGGAGATGTATAATTATCATACTTAGTATAAATTTTTTTCTTTATTTCATAAGAAATAAGAAATCAATTTATAAATAAGTTAATTTTTCTGCTTCAAAAAGTAGTTACATTCGTAAAAACATAAATTTCATTACGTAGTTGTAAACTAAAATTAATTTTTGATTCTTTTAGAAACATTATTTTATAAAATTAACATCATTTTTAAATTAATCATATCAAATTTAACTTATGTTTATATTTTGGGATATTTAAAAAATAAAATATTTTTAGTCAATAGTAAAAATGTTATTTTTTTTAAATAAATTCGATTATTTTCAAAAATTTATTTATTTAAAATGTGCCATTATATTTTTTATTCTATATTAATGTGATATATGATCATTTAGTTTATAATTTCTAATTAATTATATTTGAATCATCAACATTAATGAATTAAATATAAGCTATATTTAATTAAAAAATCCCATTTATCACAAACAATTTTCACTGGTATTTGTGAATTTAAATGTAAATATATTTATTTATCTTAAAATATTGTATTTTTAATAAATTAAACCCTATAAGAAATTAGGATGATCAAATTTGGTTAATAGAACCCTTTCTTTCCATTATGAATAGTAACAACGAAAAATATTTGCATCCTTGGTAATGGTTAGAATAAGCTATTTCACATTTATATTGAGTGGGAACATATTTATAGGGGAAAACTGAAATTGAATTGAATGGAAGATAGAGAATGGAATATATAATTTCCTCATACATTCATTAAATATAATAAACATGTTATTCCCTCTTACATCGGTATGGAGGAGGGATCTTTAACCAATGATGTTAAAGTGGTGGGATTTGTGGAGGAAAATAATTTAAAATCATTACTTGTTGGATTCCACATAAATATGCAAGTGGGTTATACATGTTGTTAGTCTCTTTTAAGTGATATAATCCCTATCTGCTCTCATATGCAGTCAACTTGGGGCATGATAGAATTATAAATAAAGAAGAGAGTTTGGATGTGGTGGCCTCTCTTAATCAAGAATGCACACTAGGGCATGATGGATTTCTTTTATCCTTGTATGTGTCTTCTTGGGAGATAGTTTTTAATGTGGTTTTGGACATAATCATGGATTATTTTGTGTGTGTGTGTGGGGGGGGTGTCATGCCCTGAGGGGATTTTTGAATAAGTCTATTAGTTATTCCAAATATGTTGGACCATTTGTCTATAAAATATAATAGGAACATTATTATGTGTTACATTTTATGAAAAGGTTTTGTTAATGTGATAAATAGGAGGCTATCAACCCATCCACCTAAGTGTATTTTAGAGTAACAACATGGTTTTATTATAGGGAGGTGCACACATGTGACTATTACTCAATCATAGGAGTAAATTGGGGATCTCAATTCGAATGCTCAAAGATCCAACACAGAGAATAAAATTGATATGGATGACTCTTGTGATAGGATTGAATGGGGATTCAACATAAATTCGATCTCTTGCATAGCATTCTATAGCTTAGTGTCTTACTTATTCTTAAGGTTCTTCAGCTGACCCAAAAATTCAGATAACTTCATTGAAATGATATTTTGTTTTTCAAATAATTTATTTATCTAATAAAGGAAGATGATATTTATCTATGATGATTTATTTTTTATGAAGATTCCTTTAGTATATTTTTCCTAGTTGCATTCATACTTGGATTATCCTCCCATTCAGATGTGTGAGACACAGTAATGGAATATCCAACCACATTTTTGATGATGAAAATCATCATTTCGTAATTTTATTAGGTTATTTATTTGAGTAATTATAACAAATATTGATGAATACTGCATGTTCAGCGTTCAATGTATCAATTAAAAGAATATTTGTACTTTTATGTCAAAATATTATGATGAGAACCATGCTAAAAACATTGAAGAGATGTTGATAGTAAACAAAAATCCCATTCCAGTGGACTAACTGATTTCCTATATTTACATGATATGTCATCACATCCATCACAACGAGGAATTGGTTTTAAAAATCACAGAGTGTATCAACAAATTCAAGTGCATCTTATTATAATTTGGGTGTCATATTTTGTTGGTAAATTTTGATCTTACTTATATATTAATGCATGATATCTATGTTATCAAAGTTCCATGAAATATTTTAAGAAATATATAAAATATAAAGGAATAATTTTTTGGCACTCTCAATAATATTGTCGATTCCACATGGAGTCATCATCTAGAATAGATTATACTATGTAGTCATGAGGTATTTTTCTATGGAATGATTTTGATACCATGTATATACATCAATCAATAATTGTTGTAGTATGTCTTGGAAGGTCAATCTCCAAGTGAATGATTTTTTGATTGAAAATATGGCGATTATTTAAGATAGTATAAGGGGAATACCTACAACATGATGAATATTTTGTGTGGGATTTAACTAGAGAATAAATGTTTTTCTGGGTGGATTATTTAGTGAAGTAAGATAATTTATTATAAGAGAAACTAGTTTTGTGTATCCCTTGGTTTTCATGGATGTCCATCCAACGAAATAACATTTTTCAATGTTAGTTATTTTCCAATGTTTAACCACGCCACATTTGACTCACAACAACATGATGTTTTCCACAACCATTACCTTTTCTATGATCATGAGAATCTTTTGTTCAGGAGGGAATCTTCTGGGACCTTCTCGACCAAATAGTATCGATGTCCCATCCACACATGTCCCAAAGATAGATTGGATAAGATTCTTTAGTCCAATGATTTACTAATCAACATCAATTTCCATAAGTAGAGTATCTCGAATAGTGGTATTATGATAGACAACATGACCAGATGAAATTTTAATAACATTGTGTCGAAGTTCATATGTTTTTGTAATTTCATATAAGTTTCGGTTGATCATAGTTTCTTTGAAGGCACATAGGAATGTGATTTATGGAGAGGATTTGGGAGTTGTATTGGAATATTTATTTTAGGAGGAAATGGAGAATTTTTCTTCATTGTTGGTTTCATGGGGTATTGGATAATTTATTAGATAATAAAGAAAGGGACACAATAATTTAGTATAGTTGTTAAAAAATATATAATGCACTAAATATTTCTTGAGTGGAAGGATCTATATGTTAATTATTTTCTATAAAAACATGGACCGGGTGCCTAGTATCTAACCTAGGTGATCTATTGAATTTTTGGAACATTGTGAATTTCATAAGGAATATTATCAGTGGTAAGATATATTTTCCTACTATATAAAAGGTGGATACATCCGGTGGATGGTTCTGGTGGAACCCTTATAAAAAAATTTAAGCACCATATTGATGGCTCCTATAATATTGGTATCACTGTAGGGAGGGATTATTCCAAAACTCGAAAGGCATAGTGTTTATTGCATTGATTAGTTATTAGGGGAAATGTGTCTATATTATTATAGATTCTAACGATTTTTTAATGGTTTAGAGATTTTAATTCTACTAATATTAGCCACAATAGGATTGAAACTGATTATTTATTTATCTACTACTCTTTTCAAGGAAGGTATGATTCCCCCTTGAATATTGTTTATCTCATACTTACATGAAAGGAAATCATTGGTGAGAAATACTAAATCATACATGGCCCAATGGTAATTTTGATGTAGATTTCATTACTTCCAAGGGAAAAAATAGTAACCATCTCCTTATTTATTCTAATATGGCTTCCCTACCCCTTGAGTGTTCTGATTTTGTATGGGAGGATTACCATAGCCTCCTTTACTTCAATCTTCCATGACATTATTGTTTCCCTTTATCTCCCTCTAAATAATAAAAATATCGTACATTGAGGATTTATACCAGTAAAATGGTTAATAACCATGTAAAAACAATCATATAGAGTCTTAAAAGTAACCCAACCCATTCCATTATTTAATTATATGGGATTAATTCAACCATATCAATCATAATTTAAAATATATTCATTTTTGTGGAATTTTCCCTTGATAATGATAATTATATTATTTTATGAAATAAAAAATAAAAGATGTCAATCTATTACATTTAACATCATTTCATATGTTCTCGTATGGGATAATAAAATGTATTTAATTAATAGAAAATTTTATTTTGAAAATTATTAATTTTTTTTTTCTAATTTATTTTTATTTTAGAAGGTGTATAATTACTTTAAATTCTTACACAAAACTACCACATCTCTTATGCATGCTGTAAAAAATCAATGTAATGTATTTTCAAAACATCAAAAGTAATATATTTTGGATCGATTATAATATCCACCAAAATAAATGGTTAAAAATAAATTATAATTTATGCTTAAATATATTGTATTATAATTACTTTTTATTATTATTTATTTAAATTCTAATAAAATGAAAAGAGTTAACAATGAAATTAATAATATTTTATAAATATTTTATTTAATTTGTTTAAAGTCCTAGAAGTAATGAAATAAGAAATGTAGGATGGTAAATGTTATAAAATTTAAAACCTTTCACATTTATGATCCAATTTCTACATTATAAGTAACATTGTAACCCTTTATGATTGATAAAGGCATTATCCCGGTTAAGGTTAATACGAGTCTACCTAGTGTTATACAGAGATATAAGGGTATGATTTCCAATTAAAATTTTCTAATTCATATTTTTTTGCTGTATTTCAAAATCATTCTATCTAAAATTTTAATATATTACCATTTGGAATTATATTTATTTATTATTAAATTATTATATATTAATCGTTTATGAATTATATGTGTGTTCCCTCCACTATTTATACAAAGGCACCCCATAATTATATACCAAACTTCACATTATAAAAATGTATCATTATTTTTAATAAAAAAATTTACCTTACATATGAAAAGAAAATTATGATTATTTTACCACCCTTATTCACCCTCATTCTCAATAAATGCGAAGAAAAAGTATCTGTAGTACAAACATGTTTACTTCTGCCTCCACAATGTGGTATAATTCATTATCCATGTATATTTTTCATGAATGGTTATTATTATGGTTTTAAAGTATATATAATATATTTTAAATATAATTATTATTTTGTAATTATAATAGCATATCTACCTTCTTACCTTAAAATCTGTAATAAAATGATAATTTCACTAGTGCGTATGTGTAGAACGCCACATCCAGGAAAGTATGTGATTTTTTTATTTCTATTATACAAGGATGATAATAATGAGGAATTTACTATATTTTTTTTATAAAATATTTATTGTTTTGGAATTATAATATAACATTTATCATTCTTTCATTCTTTTCAATTGAAAAAGAAAACATCATTCACATGTAAACAAGGGTTACATTCTCCATGAACGATGCAAATTTTTTTTGTCTTTATAATGATAATGGGTGATTAAAAATATATATTTATATATAGTGAGTATAGATGATATTTATATCATAAAAGAATTACAGATTTTATGGGTACATGATCAATGTATACAGACAAGAACAATCAAATTGAAACATCCATGAAAAATATAATAGTTCACACTTGGAAACGACATTTTAGATAAGGAATTTTTAATAGATTGGTGATAAAATATTATATGTTCAAAATAAATGACACTATAAGAATAAATGGGATTATTTTATATAATTATTAAAAATTTAAATTTATTATAATATATTTTAGGTCACTTTCTATGTAAGTAATACACAAGGTAAGGGGATTTCATGTCTCTCATTTAGTAATGTGAGACATATTCCATATTCACCACGTCATTTCATTATGTCATACTGATAAATCCCCTTAATGATTTTATGAATTTTTTGTAGCAAAATTATTGGGATTGATAAATACATATTATTTTATTTCTTTTTTGATGTCTTGATTCCGATATTACCAAAGCGGTAGGAGTTCTTCGATTCAATATTATTTCATTGAGACATGGTTAATTTTTTGAACTTGTCTATGATTATGATGTTAAATACAAACCCTAGGAAATTATATATCATGACTATAATTATTTAAATAATATTTAATGTTATATTTTAAATTATTCAATCATGGAGCTTATATTTCTAATGGTACCAAATTTGTTAAGGGTTTTATGTTACAATCTCTTTGTTCACTGGGATTACATTGGATTATGATTCAAATCAGAAACATGCATGATAAAACACCCTAATATATAATGAATTTTATTATAATCTAGTTAATAATAATATTATCTTATACTAATACCATTTTCTTCTTTTTTATTTTTAAAATAATAGGGAAAATTATTTTGAGAAAATGATAATATATTTTCACTTAGATTAAAAATATTTTTATTCCAAATCCATGTTTTCCATAAAATTCTTTGAAGAATATTTGTAATTCATTATTAATATTTTTTAAATTAATTTTTTCCCATAATTTATTTAGTTTTAAATTTGTTTAAAATAAATATTTTGGTGATTTTATGAACAAGGTAATTTTGAATATTATTAGAAAATGAAAAAGGAATCATTATTTTAATGTATATGACATGAATAGATTCTCCCACACTCATTTATTCTCAATGATTTGAAGATTACTTATTTCTTTTACAGTGGAATTTTCTATAAATTTTTTTTCCACATTACTTTTAAAATTTTTACCATTTTAATAAAATGATTACAAAAATTAAAAGGGGGATTTCCATAATAAATATTCCAATTAAACAATTTTTGTATTTTTCATTTATAGTAACAACATTGATATTAATTATTCTTTATTAGTGATATGATCCAAGAACCATCCTTATTATTTCTCTAGATATATTATTATTATGAGGATGAGATGTTTATGAAACACATTCCCTATCCATGAGTATTGATATGTGGATATGAAGAATATTTTATGATCATGTGGAACACAGTTGAGGGAATTTTGATTATGATATGGGTGGGATATGAATTATATATAAATCCAATGCATTAGATAAATATAGACATCTCATGAGACTATAAATACTATAATGTAGAGTGAACCATGTTTAGTAAGGGACGTTTTTCTAGTATGATAGGCTTTTGAGTGAACCTTGACATGGGATTTTATGGAAGGGAGGGTGAACACAATCCACTATTATATTCATGAAAATTATTATTTACTGAGGAAATTATTTTTATACTTATTTTTATGCCAAAACATAAGGCCTATACTAATGTTATACACCCATGGATCATGTTTCTTGATTCTTATATGATTAACATCTTATGAATTGTCAAAAATTGTTCCTTGTTTCACAATTATTATAAATGATATTTTTGGGAATAGAATTACAAATGTGGATCTCGTATCCTGAGACTCTTATTGTATTATATTCTTTTTTGATAATTGATATCTTGTTTGTTTTCCCATAATTGGAATCTGATCTAAACCCTTTATAATATATCATTTTCCACAGAATTTGAAGAATGTTTATAAGTATGATATCACTAAGAAGGGTAGTACTTATAAAAATCTACACGAAAGATGATATAAATATTATATGTTTCATTGTATTTGAATAAATCTTCCCACAGACACTAAAACATTGAGTTTATACATTGATAATAATTCTATGTAATGAATATTCAACTAATAAGATGTAATATTCATTTATGAAAATAATGGGGTTTTATAGTTATTATCAGAGTAGGGTTTACTTAATAATCGAATATTAGGAGAATAAATAATTGGTTATAACCCTAGGTATATGTTTATGTATCAGATAACATACTACTGTTTTGGTAAGGAAAATATTATGTGATTTAGCTAAAAATTCATCCTTGTCGTGATACTATAATTTGATATGGTTTGGAATAGATGTATGTAGGGGTAATAAATCTAAAAGGAGTAGGTTGAGTATATCCCAAAAAACATTCTATTTCACGGTGAATGTTCCCTAATTTCTCAAAAGGTCTGAAACTCTTTGAGATTATTCTTGTGTTAATTAACATTTTCCTTATAATACAATATGTATGATTTGAATAGATGATGATCATGGACTATCTAAGATAAAACTACAGTTTTACAGATTGAAAATAATGTTTTATTTATAGGAAATTCTATAAATCATTACTTATGATTATGTTCTTTCTCACTATCATTATTATTATTGAAGACAATATTTTTGGTTTTTTTAATGGGATGAAATATTAGGATTCATGTTAATGATAAATGTGATGAAAAATATATTGATTTTCTTCATGAGAATCCACATGAAATGGGATATGAGATTATAAATAAGGTGAATCTTCCTAATCAGCTATCTTTTTCTATGATTAATAACCTAAAATTTGGATTGTTACCTAATAAAAATAATAAGATAAAAATTTATTATCATATATGTTCATCTAATTAATTCCATGAAGGAAAGGAGATTCAACTTCCTATATTTTAGGTATTTGGGAAGAAAAACCTAGGTAAACAAATCAATGGAATAAGAATATATGTTATATTTTTTAAAAAGGGGCATAAAGAATTTATTTTAAGAGGAAAAATGAATAGTTTAATGGAGTGAAATAAGGTACAACATAAGGTACCAATTAATTTCCCATGAATTTAGTGTGGAAATGAAGAGAATATATCAATTTGAATCCATAGGATTTGATGAATTACATGCAGGATAAATGGGAATTATCTAATTCTATACCCTATCCAATGGGTGTTATCCAAGACCATGGGAGGTCCTATGTTAATAAAATCAATAAGGTTGAATGATTAATTATAAATGTTTTTATATTCATTAATTGTTTGGTAAATTTTTTTTATCAGTGATATTCTTGTTACAAAAATCTTGAAACATACTAGAATTATTATTTTGTTCTTTTGTATTGATTATTTTCATGTATTTGTTGAATGGATCAAATATCCATGAAATTTGATTTAGTTTAAGGTGACTTTTCATGGGAAATCATTTTTAAAGGAAATATAACCCTTAATATGTTCCCAATGTGGATATAATAATGTTTAGTTATTATAAATAAACAATAGATATTTATAATTTAAACCAGATAGTATTAATTACCTTTAAATTGGTTACTCATTTGATGATCAAGTGATTTTTTGTCTATATTATGAGGGTTTTTAAATTTATGTATTTATAGAGTATATTGGTTACATTATCGATAATTAATTTTTGAACAAATTTGTGTTTTTAAATGGATCTTATATTGATTTATGTAATTTTGGTAAAGTATTAGACTATTTTATGGGAATATATTGTCATATAATTTAATTTTTTTAAAGTGACACGATACCCTACATTAAGTAGTTTGGGAAAAAATGCTAATATTGACCACAAAAAAATATGTGATCAAATATTTTAAATTTTGGGGGTTTCAATATATTAATTCATATTTTGGAAGATTTTTGTAAGAACATAACCCCCTAGGGCCTACCTATAAGGTAGATGGGTGATCCCTGGAAACCCCAAGGCTACAACCAATAGACTTGTTTCTAGTGATAATAATTGATATTTCATAATATAAAATGGGATGCCATTTTCTAATGTACATGTATGGACACACTAAACCGTCCCTATGAGACTGGGAAGATGAATAATAAAAGATTGTAACATCTAGAGGAAATGATGTTTTGAAATACATTTGGGGAATATATCATATATCCTTAGATTAAAACGTAAGTGAAGTAGGGAAAATACATTCCCAACTAGAATTGAAATGGAAACCTTTGAAGAAATGGTAGTAATGAATGCTGAGAGATCCTGGAACATGATCTCCAAGCCTAACCACAATACGTGTCTTATAAACCCAAGTTTCATTATGCTTTTCCAATGTCTACACCAAACTATATATCCTTTCCATGAGAAATGAAACATGGTATAAAATCTTGTTCATGGGTGATTATAAAAATGCCATTTTGGATGCCATGCAACTCATGAAGGGAGTAATATAAAGACACAATGAATGTCAATTGTTTATAATGATAGAGGGGGAAACCCCATAATATATATATACCCTATGATAGGGAAGCATGATCCCTTTATGTATAGTCAATCCATAGATTATTATTTTTCCATCATCTTTATCGGTAAATCTCTAATGATCAACATATCACATGTTATTCTAGGGAAAACATGTAGATGGCATAAACCATACATCTACTCCCTAACCCTAGGTGTAATATTCTCTAATATATGACTCACATACTTGTATGATAAGGTGATTCCACCTAGTATATAGAGTAAAAATGCCTGTGATCGATAGGGTAACACCACTCAATTGGTGGATAGAGAAACTATGCCCCAGTGCATTAGGGTGTTCACTCAAAGCATAGAGGACCCACACACTAAGATGATAATTGGATCCATTTGATATGAATAATAGAGGACATGTGCTCTAGTATATTTGGGGTACCACAAAAATGGTATAGGACTCCCTCCTTAGTACAAGAGGGGTGTTTCTAAATAGAGGGTAGATGACCCATTTCCTAGTGCATTATGGCGTTTTACTCAGCCTGTGTATAGAGTATATGTGGCTCATACCCTAGTGAAATAGTGGGTTTCTAACCCCTACCTCTATCTAATGATCATGTCTGATCATTTCCATTGGTTCCTCATCTCTTGAAGAAGTATTATGATTTGAAAAACTAATCTCATATCTCGAAACCTTTATGAAGGATTCCTTTACATTTTTTATATGGAATACAACTCAGGATTGGATAATAATGGGTCCAAATCTATATCAAAATAATGAAAATATAATGGGTGAAATCCCCTAATAAAATTACTTGACATGTACCAAGGGTCCCCTTTCATGTGACCTCACCTAGCCTCCTTGAAATATCCTCAAATAAACATGTGTTGGATGACCATGTAGTAATATATGGCATTTAAGGATACAACATGGAATGTCTCAACCCAACGACGCATGCCCATGTGCTTTTTTCATTTATTTGTACTGTTGGTTATTCCTATTCACCAAGGGATGACTAGGTACTAGGTTTTTCTTCTGTATATCTAGGTGGTTCCTTGTAATCCCAGAGTAAAAGGTATTTTAATCCAAATGGGGCCCCATGAATGTTCAGTTAACATAATACTTGGCCATCCCTGTCGAGGCCGTATGGCATATGGGTCCAACCAAATACTGTGTGATCCTTATTTTCCACAAAACCCAACTCAATAATGCTAGGGGATCTAAAACATGAATTCCTAGACAACACTCTGTATATTCATGTTTTTTATATAATCCTAGGTTAATCTTCTTGAATCACTTTCATGTTGTTGTTGCTACGGGTTATTCCTCAAAAAGTTTGTGGGATATTGGATCTATAAATTTCCATACCTAATCCCACATTAGTATCCATATTTTGGTACTCTAACCCTAGAAAATCTCCTGAAAATACCATTTTTTCACTCTCATTTCCAATTTAGACCCAAAATCTATAGTGGACCTACGTGCAACACACAAATCACCACAATCCATCTATAAATCAGTAATACATTCTTAATTTGTGAAACCACCATGAATCCTTTTGTTTGATCAAGATAGAACCAACATAGACAATTTCAAAACACATCCCCAAGGGACATCTATGAATAATTTCAACAATGGATGGGAGATAATATTAGTAATTTGTGTCGATATTTTTTTCAAGAATTATTGGACATCAATCCCAAGATCGAGGTATCCAAGTCGATAGCTGTTGAAATGGATGATTTATATCAGATAAAAATAACTAATACTTTTTTTCTCATGTAAAAAAATATATCTTAGTTAAAAATACAAATCAACATATATCCATGTCAAATAATTAAATAAAATGAATGAAATAATAATTGGGGAGAACAATCTCAAATTGGATCGATTGTTGGTGAAGATTGTGTTCGCCATCGATGATGAACACATTGCATTCATTATCTCTCAATCAACCTCGATATGATTATCTTCGATCCACCGATCTCAATCTGTTGAAAAGGATCATCCATGAAATCCTCCAAAATCCTAAATATGATATACATCTAGACCCAATGATTTGTTATAACTAGGTAGAAATAGATTAAATAAGGTCACGATCATTCAAAAAAATTAAATAAATTTAATTAATTATTTTAATTTAATGCACTGCCGATGACTCCATTAATTAGATTCATGATGAAAACCAACATTAGTTCATTTTAGGGGAATTTCTCAAATTATAGAATCAATCGTAGTCTTGTATTTCCCATTTTAGGTATTGAACAATGATAAAATATAATTCTACTAAAAAGATGTGATCACATGCATCAGAGTATATTAATATTTTCAATATATTATTTATAGGGTCATGTTAGACCCAATCACCATGCTGACTCAGATGATATATCAAGATATATAAATAAAAATATTCAATGGATAATCTATCCAATCTAAAGACACTAAATCATCCAATACCTCAATGATTAATCACATAATAGTGGAAGTAGAACAAAAAGGTTAAAGTATTGAGTCCACATATAACTCTATCACCCTGAAGATCTATCATCTATGATACTAAGCTTCCATAGCACACAAAACAAATTATTGGTTTATCCTTAAATGATATTCTCCTACCAATCCACAAATTCCATTGTTTAATAAGTGTATGTGGAATCATTAGTTATGTCATACTCACTAACTTTAAGAAAATTTTTGGAATAAAGAATATATATCCTCATCTAGGAAGCATGGAAGAATTTATTCATCAAATTCAGTACGAGGAAAAATCTAGTTGATAATAAACTTCTATAAGACTTCATAGAATATCAAATAGCCAAATTCTCATTTGGGATATCTTTCCTCCCCATCCAAAACTCTGAAATTGTCCACATGGGGAGACTATTAAGAAAACATTATCTCCCTACTAGAACATCACATACCTATGAAATCTATATGTATAATATTTATTTATACTATGGGTTATCCTCATACACGTATGGATCACCAAAATGTTTTCCATTTTTTCTTTCACAAACTCTATTAAACTAAGATATGCCTCTCCAATCTCAGTCTCACATACGGGTGACCTATAAGGTACCTGTAATGGTCCTAAAATGGTTTAATGTCAATAATAGAGTGATATATATTATTATAATATATCTATATCAATTTCATGTGATACTCCAAGGAATAGAAGAAGTCCAAAGATCTAGACCTCTATATATCCTCCAACATTATGATAATCTTCTTGGTTAGCTCATCCATTTGGGGGCGAAACATTGTACTCATTCTCTAATGGTTCCCAGAGGACTCCTACAAGTATATCTAAAACCATGAAATAAACCATGAATAAAAATTATGGAAAATAATCAAGATTTACCCTTAAAGATGAATGATATATTGTAGAAACAACTTCTATAGACTCTCCACCATACTCTATCACCTGATAGTAATGAAGTGTGCCAACTTCGTGAGTCATTCAACAATCACCCTGATAGAATCATGGTCTCCCACTATCCATGTAATAATTGTAAAACATTCCTAGGATAAATCATCCTATATTAACTATAATATCTTAGGAGGATATGTAGAATGTGCTAGAGCCTAGTGCTCAACATTCACATGCTATCATGTTAGATACCATGATACGATATCAGTGGCACTCCGCATCATTCTTCCCTAAAATAATTGTCTATAAAGGACCCTATACTCATTTAACACTCTATGATATATATCCAAAGAGGAAATATCAAACTCATTCATGAACTCCACATGAAACAAGATGGGAACAATTATCAGTTCCCACAAAATTGATGGTGTTATCACCTTCATCATAAATTCTATTTGGTCTATCTCTTGAGGATATCTAGTCACACAGAACATCATAGACTATGTATCCCGACATATACTCCCTCATAAGATAAATATGTGTAGGATTAAAAATTATTGAATAATGAAAATCTACACCCCTATCCTCTACAAAGGTCATCTAATAATAAGAAAACTACTTAGACACATCCCTCACAATGTGAGATAGGGAATTCCTACTAAGTACATATGGATCCATATTTTCCTTTCAATGATAATATATTATCTTGAATTAAAATTTCTAAAAAATATGAATAATGCCTCTATATTTGGTTTAGTCCCCTCTGTGTGAAAATATACATTTTACTCTTTTAGTTGGCATAAAAAATAAAGAATTATACCATAATATAGTTCATCTGCATCGTCCCGAAATGGATGCTACTACCAAATCCCATATATTTGTATCATAGATCTACAAATGGTTTCTATGATTCCCTAAACCATAAGTGATCATTTCCTTCCTTTGCATCAACATCCACTTGATCCAAGATCTAATGGTATTGGAAAACACTACATACCCAATTCTTACATCTGGTAGTCTAAACATATGAGAACTGTTCCACAATAGAATCAACTCCTCGAAAGATCCGTCAAACCACTTGGTAATGATAAACTAACATCAGTTCTATGTCATGTAAATAAAAGGAGATACTACTCTATTAAATTATGTAACAAAACTCATGTAGTACCCCACCAATGCAGGAATCCACAACACCTTAGACATGCTATTGGGTTTCTCTGAAGAATGAGTCACATCAATATTCACTATGTTCGTTGATAATCCACGATTAAATATGAAATACCTCAGTTGGTGAACTTCACATTCCTCTAACTTCTACATAATTTACATTCCATAAGGTTGTTGTTCTCTATGTATGTCTATGACCATCCTCAATTGCTCTTCGTGCTCCTCCTCGTACACAGAGTTAAGATGTTTTTTAATAATGATCAAAACCAAAAATTGGTCCAATTATGGAATTATGATCAAGTTCATCATATCCATAAACATAGTGAAGGAATTTTACAAAGAAAAAGGCATCACTAGAAATTCATGGTGTCTATCGGAATGTAATAATATCAACTTCGGAATATCATCCTCTTGAACCCTCAACTAGTATTATTAGACATAATTTTTTTTTAGAAACAACATCCACTACTCAATTAATTATCGAGGTTTTCAATAAATTTCAAAGGAAACATATTCTTTATAGTTAACTGATTTAGTTGATGATTATCAATAAAAATATTCAAACTCACATCTTCTTTTTTTGCAACCAAAACTAAAGAATCCAAGGGGAATGAAAAATGACTGATGAAACCTTTCTCTAGAAGGTCCTCTAACTAAACCCCAAGTTCCAAGATATTATTTGGGGTCTACTGTTATATTACTAAATATACCAATGTTGTAATGAGATTAAAATAAACATAGAAGTCAATCTCCTACCTTAGAGGAAGTGTCGAAACACCCTTCGGGAATACATCCTTGAAGTCATCCTATACTAATGGAATCAAGATCCCAAAGAGCCTAATTTTCTATGTGATAAATTCAACAATAGAGTGGTGAGGGGAAGACTCATTTTTCATACATTTACCTCATTCCCAGCCATGATATCCCTCTCCCCCAAGTAGAAGTCTCTTGTTTCTATTATCCAAAGGAATCTAACACACCTATGATGAAATAAATATGGTATTGAACTTTGGATAACTAGTACATACCCATATTTACATCATATGGTTTCATAATGATGACCATAATGTTCCATTATATAATCTCTCCACTGAGTTCATACTCACACTACAAGCAGATTTTTAATAACTAAAAATCAAAACAAATCGAAATATATAGAAAACAGATTATAGGATTAAGTCACAATTGATAGCTATATATAAACAAAATAGAAATGAATGAGTTTACATGAACCATTTTATATACATACTATAGAATGTGTAGAGAATACATAGAATGAACAAAATTACATATCATGGGCATGTCATAAGATAGCATAACATCCAGCTTCTAGTGGCTCTAACCACCAAATCCCTAACATGGGTGTTTGGTGCGTGGGTGTTGTGGGGGAAGTATATTATTGCATTAACATCCACCAATAGCACCTCCCATGGGATCCCCACACAATCCTCTTCCAGCATCTCCCCCAAGGTGGTACCCTTTCCATTCCTATGAAAATACAAATCATGGAACCGCCTATTTTGATAGGGCCAATACACTGCATTCCTACCCTCCTCATCACATCATGTTGGGAAATCATGATCCATGTGTCCTCACCCTTCAAATTTATAAAAACAATCCAATATTGGATGAATTTTTCATTTTCGTGATCCTTGTGGTGCATGGCTACATGAATGAGTCTGACCATGTGCATGACTCCTACATTGAAACCCTATGGACATGTTCAAGCTAGCTAATTTAAATGATTTGGTTCCTTGATACCTATGTCAAGATCAAGATACCTGGTGTCCCTAGTATATGAATATATCTATCGCTAGTGCCAACTCTACCGATCCAGAATATTTGGGATGCTCATGTGGACCACACTAGTATGAGTCTCTCTATGGATACAATTATCAAACATCTTTTCCTGGAAATATCCATCCCAACACTTATAGAGGGTGTGTCACTTGAGGTCAGTGAACCATGAACCATACACAAAAACTATTATACTACACCTATGACACTAAAGAATCAAAGGGATATGAAATATGTTCCATAAACTGGCTTAATACTCCTCATTAAACAAAATATAAAAGGAACACTTGGATAGAGTCATCTGCTCATATATCGGCATGTCTAGAATCAACCAGTGCACAAATGCCCTAGGGAAATTTCATCCTTCATGTGGAACCATTTAATTAGTTGGGGTCCACATAATTAAGAATATTCAGATTACAACCTCAATCTAATCATATACTTTTGCTAGATATGGGTAAATATAGAACATTAACTGCCTATGGTACATGAAATTCTGTATCATTATAATCATAAGAGAATCGTCATCATTTTCTTATTGTGGTATATGCTACACTATTGGAATGGCTTATAATACATTCCCACCTAGAGGAAACACATAGTGAGATAACCCATTCAATAAGGCATCATCATTCAGCATATCATCATCATGGTTCAGAATCAAAAACGTAGATACTTTCAACATTGGGTCATCCAAAAAGTGACCAATTGGTCCATAGTTATATTAACATATATATATGGTTATATGACTCAAAAGAGAAACTGAAAGGTGAAAATTTAATTTTCTTCATTACCACTGTTACATATAACCAATGTCTCACTATTTTGATTTTCCAAGAAGGTAATCAGAGTCTTAGTGTTTGGATACATCATCTACCACACCAACAATGGGATCTCTAGGTAGAATGAAATTCTTGAGAAACCATGATGTGGTTACCATAATTTGAAAAAAAAATTCACCAATGCTATGTATATATATCATATTGAGGATGAACAACCATTGATACCACTTAGTAATGACCCATCCCATCAGGGAATGTGTGGTTGTCGTATGGTTGAGCCATCATAAACCCCCACCCTCCACCATAATTTGTGGGGGTTGCTGAAAGGAACCAGGGAGTCGTAACATTAAATGAAAGGTATTTTCCTTTTAAACCTATTTGAATTAACCAATTCACCTCTATGCGTCATTGAAATGGATGGACTTTTACTTCTCCTCTCTAAGGATTCCCCAATGGAAGCGATGGATCTTCCACACCCCCTTCTTCTTCCGGTTTCTTTTCTTATACATTTCCCTTTCTTCATATATGCTCTCCCATTGTGGGATTATTCGTTTGGTGGTTCCTAGGGTTTTATCCTCAAGCATTGTCTTTATCCTTCTTCCTAGTATTTCATCCCCCTTATCTACCTCTTTTTCCCCCTTCTTGGTTCAGGATTACATAGGGTTTCTCCCCTATGATTCACTCCTCCATCGCAGTATCTGTTTATATTGAAGCTAGAACCTTTTTATGGCATCTGGCTCTCTCATTTTCCCTCTCCCATTATTTTCTTCTCTTGAAGAAATGGTTCCCCTTTCCCATAGCTTGTAATCCATATCGTTCCTCATCTTACGTGCGGTTTATTCACTCATCGCCATCAACCACTGCTCTTATTGTCAGTACCACAGCTCCAGACCCCATCCATGGAATATGTGTAGGTTAACATGGTGGTTTGGGAGTTTTCTTTTGTCTATGTTTGGTGTTGGTTTTAGTCGAACATTTGGTTTCTCAGGTGTTGGTTTACATTGACTGTTTTATCAGATATTGTTCTAGGAGGCGTATGGTCTTTCATCCCCATCAATGATGAAAATTTTCTAGTGAGTTCTGATGGTTGGGTGTCACATCATTCTAGGATATTCTTCTTATTGACTTGTGTATTTCTATTTTCCTCGACACTGTTTTTTTTTGTGGTCAAGGAGATGTTTTTGGTTTGAGTTTATCGATCTTGTTGATGTAGTTTTGGCGGTGTTTGTCTTGCGAGCTAATCTCGTCAGTGTAGTTGATGTCGATGATTGTTATATTGGGTGGGTTGGGGGTCTCCAATGTGGACTCATTCGGCTTAAACCATTAGGTAGTGGTGGGATTCATTCGAACTGTCAACTATTTTCCCTTTCCCACACTCCTCTATAGGTTGTTCTGGGGTGGTGGATCATTGGAGGCTCTAGGATGTGCAGTTTGTGTAGTCACCCATGGTTCAGGAGGTGAAACTTGAGGTGGATTATCACGTTATTCTGGATTTCATTTATAGTGAATCTAATGAACGGTGTCATCTGATAATTTTTAACATTGAAAGGCTGAGCATGGTTTTAGTTCGGGCAACAAATGTTCCATGTTTTGTTTTTGGTGACGATGGCTGTGTTGGAATGTGAGGATGCTCTGCTGATGGTTTGACGTGGTTAGCTTTTCAGTGGTACATTTGTTTGATTTTTAATTGTGAATTTGAAAAGATGTATTATGGAGGCTCAATGTGAGTTAGGTTTTCCAAAGGTGGTTTTAAATTTTTATTGGCGATTGTGTGTAGTTTTTGAACTCTAGCTAGATGTTTTGTGGTGTATTGGTGGGTCCTTGAATTGTTTCATCTTTTGTGATTTCTATATGATTCTCATTTATCAGAAAATACAAAAAATGGATTTGGGTGATGTCCCAACCCAACAAAATGTTGAATAAATTAATATATGAAGAGCTAGACACATTATCTACATGCCAAAAAACATACATTACAAATGTTCCAGATTGTCAGTAGGTTCTACCTATGTCCCTACTGAAACTATATAAAGGGTTGAGTATAAATATACCAGGTAGGGGGACCCAAAAACCATAATGGGGGAAATATAATGATACATAAAGGTTCAACTCAAATAATTGATAAAGGAAAATTAAACTGATTATATTTATACACTCATAAAGAATCTCATATGATTGAGAAATTTTTTATTTACCTCCACAGCCTAACCGAAAATGATGAGTCTTCCATTATCTCCAAATGTCCATAACATATTCCCCACCTCTCATTGTTTACTATAATAATACCATTTGTAAGAATTGCACCTCTCCACTTCTCCATACTCTAAAGGGGCACAATATTCTTTAGATTACATGCAATGAAATATTATAGTTATATTTACCTTAGTAGATAGAATATCCACTCCCAAGAATGATAAGGGTTTCCACTCGTTTGAATGATAGTGGACCCATTACCAAGGGTATTTAGGGTATTCCACTCAAAGAATAGAGGACCCTCACCCTAGAATGATAGGGGATTCGATATATATCTATCAGTAAAAATATCTCATCATTATGGATATGTGGGGTCTGCTCAAAGGGTAGGGGACTCATAACCCAGTACAATAGAGGCTTCCACTAAGAGAGTTGTAGATTCACACCCTTGTGCACCAAGGTGGGTCCGGTCAACCTGTGTATATAGTATGGGGTCATGCATAATGGTGTGATAGGGTGGTTTTTAAAACTGAACACTCACTATTTTTCATCGTGATCATTATAACTAGTTAAGTGATGTCTGGAGAAGCTTCACTCTCTCAAAACCAATCGTTATATCTCTAACCCCATTGTGAAGTGAACCATCAAATTACATAAAAAAATTCAGGATGAGATACTCATGTTCCCATATATGATGCCATAGAAGTAGATAAGAAGGGTGGAACTCCCATAGAAAGGTACATTGCATGTACAAGAGGCCATAAGGCAAGGGATCTCACCTAGACTCTTGGCCATGTCCTCACCTACACATGGATTTTCTGTCCATGATGTTCTACATAGTGTGAAAGGGTACTACATCGTGTGCCTCTTCCATTTGATTCCTTCCCATTTCCAGTGTTTGGGTATATCTGGTCATACCTATATACATCGAGTCATGCCACTTTATTAGGCTATATACCAAGCATTGTCTGGTTATCAGACTTTGTTGGGTGTTGTAATGTGTATTCCCATGTTCTCATGGTGTAAAAAGTTTTTCATGCCACATGGGCACCCAGGAATGTGTAACTAGTAGAAATATTGGCCACCTAGGGTTTGGTCACATGTTGTGTGGTATCATCCTTATTTTATAATATCTCTATCATCCCAAAAAACTTTATCCATCATAGTGGGTGGGGGATATAATGCATATTAATGAAGAAACCATTTTCATGGATTTCATTCTATCATTCAGTTTTTTTACCCACTATAGTTTTATAAAATTTTAATTGTCACATTATTATGTTTTTGAAGTGTTCTATGCTTAAATGAAAACATTCCATAATTCTATAAATTTAACATATATTTCTTTTAAATATGTATTTCAATAACAACTATTGACTATATTTATCCAAATTGAAGGATTATTTTTTTATGGATTGCAGGATTTATTTGATAAAATATTGACTTCTGGACCAGGATACAATTTTCCCATCTAGAAGGCAGAAAAATCATAAAATGTAGAGAAATATTCTAGATGATATGGTGGACCACATCTCATTCACTGGAGAATAACTAAGGTCCAACGACTACAATTAAAGAAATTCATAAACGATTTGAAAGATATTTAATAAGTAGATTATGCAAATAAATTTCCTGGTTATATTATTTCATTAAATATTCTATTGGTTTATATAATATTGGATAAAATTTTAGCAACATTGTCGACCAGATGTGGGAGTTATCCCAATTTACTCCAAACATTTAATTATGGATGAATGTTTCCAAATATTGCTCCCATAGAAGAGCATCAAATATCCATTTTAATGAAATAATATTTATATGATATTTATTTGAAAAATGTTACTATGAATGATATTTCATATCCTTTTACAATAGCCTTAGTTGGAGTTTCGGATACAGAGTTATGCTCCAATGAATGAGGTGGGTTCTACCATATCATCCAAAATATTTCTCAAACTTTACAGAATAATTTGGCCTTCTAGATGGTCGAATTGGATCCTGGTATGTAAGAAAATTTTTCCCACAAATCAAGTAGTCATTAAAAATTGAACCACGCAATTTGGATCAATACAATAAAATTTATAATAGAAATTCCAAATTCATAAAAATATGTTAAAATGTAATTATTACTATTTTTTTAATTTAATTTGAAAACACATCAATTACCTAAAAAATGTTATAACTTCCATTTAAATAAAAATATGGTGGGTTTAAAAACATTTAATTATAGAATACAATATATGATAATGGTGGCTTCATCACTCACCCACACTTAACCATTTCACTCCTTGGTAGTCATCATATAATCAAATCAAATTCCACAAAACAATAAAGAGTGAGAAAACACCAATAGTCTTATCTAAAATAGAATTCTATCATTTATCATTTACGAAAAAAATACCTTTCATTTTCATTCATCATATAAAAATTTGTTCAACCACATAAATCCATCCATAAGAAAATCATAACCTACCTCGCCATGAATTTTATATCACTCTTCACACAAGATAAATTAAATCTCATGTTATGAACATGATTTAAAAGTGAATGTATCACCATAGGATTCTGAAAATTCAAATCGCTCCACAATTTGAAACGTGAAAATATTTTTAATCATGAGGAATATTTCAAGGTGAATTATGTATCATAGGTTTGGTGGGAACATTATCAAAAAATTTAAATATGAAATTAGGATATTTCAATCTTATGTACAATGGCTGAATAATCAAGTGACAACATATAATGAACCTCACTTAAACCCCCTTTAGAATGTGAAACAAAACACCATCATCTTTTTTGACCTGGGACATGAGTTCGGAATTGATTACAATTAATGATATCATCCTACTTTATCCACTTTTTTATATTGATCTAGAATTTAACAATTCTATTTATTTAATTTATTTTTTATTTTTAATTCTCTATAAAGGCATAAAATTATTTTCTTTTATTCAATTTTTTTCATGAGAACCAAATGAAATAAAAAAATAATGATAAGATGATGACTTATACCCAATTTTCAAATTAAACATAACCCAAAATGATGTCACACACCTCTCAAGTCCCACTGATGATACACATCCCAAATAATTCACACTAAAGGCCCTTCCCACTCACTCAAACTAGAAATAACCATGAAAAAATACTAAATGAATGGGTAGATAAGAAATAATTGGCATATAATGTCGATTAATCCTATAATTTAATTAATGGAATCTAATGTATAAAAAGGATATAAATAACGACGTGTATCGTGTTAATATCAGGATATCCAATGTAGTGCCTTAATAATATTATTAACATTCCCTATAATACAATGATTATAAATAGAAAAATAAAAAATTCTAGTTCTGAAACCAAATATGAATTTCTCTTAAAAATGTGTTGGTATTATAATGAATATATCTAAATGGTTTAGAATAACTCATAAGATTGTGAATTTTTTTTGTGTTAGTGTTTCATATATATAGATTTCATATATTAGTCAAACTCATAAAAATGCTTGAAAATCCATGTGAATGTATTTTTTCATATCACCAATAATTTAAATTAATCTATTTTCAAAAATCATGTCAATTAGCTCAAAATAAATCCAAGTGTGAAAAATGATAAGAATACTCATTTAAGCTCATGTTTATAAAAATGAAAATGAAAAATAAAAATCACAAGAGAAACTTTTCTAGTTGACCCTCCCCCACCAACCCCCCCCCCCCCACCAGATAGTTAAATTTCACTACCCCTGTCATCAAAATTTAATAAATAAATGTGTAGATAACCCAAGGGATGGAATGATACATCCTGATGTTATTTTCTATTGGAAAAATTGTGTGAAGAACCAAGTTGCTACCATATTAAACCTTAGTGGTATAAATGTAAAATCAATATAAATATATATAAAAAGAAATAGAAAGAATAAATAAAAGGGAAAATGGTTTATTTGACCCCCCATGCTGGTGCTAGGTTTTTACGACTAATGCATAGGTACTAATTGTTGTTTAACACCAATATGATGGTGGATGTAATTTATTGATTAAAACCCATGAAAATATATTTCTAATAGAATCCATTAGTAGATGATATGATTGGGAACCCCTAAAGAAGAAAAAATAGTCCAACCCCTAGATAAAAGGAATGAATGAATTTTAGATCATGTGGGGGAGGAAAAAGAATATTGGGGTACTCCTTGTTTTATTCTGCTGGATGAGTGGTGTCCACTGGTGGTGAAGGTATTAGAATAAGAAATTCATTATCATCAATTTTTGGATTAGAAAATGATTCGTCATGATTTCTCATTTTGTGCCAACATCTTAATTTACACTATGGTATAGCATGACATGATCCTCCATTCTCTATTAAAAAATAAAAACTTCATCAGCAACTTCATCTTGGGACTTCATTAGTGTTGTTGAATCTATGAAATCATAATAAGGTAGATATGTTTTTAATTTATAATTATTAACATTTTAATGAAAATTATGTTCATAAATTAAATCACCCTCAAAACATTTAACTTCATCCTCTTTTTCCTCAAGAAAGGTTGTTGGGAACTCATTTGTTTGAGAGGGAAAGTGGGCCTTCAAGTTTTTCTTCAACCTCAGCAATGTCTTTTTGAAATGTAGTTGGAACAATCATTTCATTATTTTAATATTGTATTTGTTTTCATTCAATCCATATGACTTCATCTTCTTCAAATTCATCATCAATTAATGCAACCATATTGCATTCGTTATTGATAATTTTTAATTCTCTCTTGATGTGACATGGTGTTTTGTTCAAATTGGATCATCATTATCCCTATTATATATCTCTATTATTTATTTATTTATTACATCTAATTTATTCGTTTTTCCTTATTATTTATTTTATTATTTATTTATTCCTTATTATTTTATTTTATTTTTTTTTAATTTTTCTTTATTTTATATCATTTCATCTTATTTTTTACATTCTTAATCTTATTATTTTTAATATATTTGTATTTTTTCAGACTCTATATTAGTGGTTAATATTATAAAATGTTAAATAAAAATTAAGAACCTCTTAGGAAACTACCCCTAAAATTGAAACAAATTGACACCTCAAGTGAAATTAAAAATTCATGAAAAATCAAAGTCATATAGTTGCATTGATGGCCACTAAAGCTGATGAAGTTAACCTATTATGGAAAGAATGAAAATAAATTATATCCGAGGAGAATAAATTAATTATTCCTTCTACATTTCAAAATTCCTTTGATTAAGTTGTAGAAAAACAATATGACTCACTTCCCTCTCCAGAAAACATGTTCCAAATTGTCTTTCCTGAGGAAAAAAGTTTTATGATAAATGCTTTGAGGGTGTTTTAATTTCAAAACATTCCATTCATTCAGATATTATTAGTTCTGAAATGAAAATTAATTTCCTTTATGATGATTTTTTAGATCCATCATGACTAATGCATTCCCTAGATGAAGATGTTGAAGAAGTTGTTATTGTTAATGATACAATGGAGGAACCTCTCGAGCTTCACAATACTACAATAGAGAACGATGGAACAAAAGAAGAAATCCCAGATGAATCATTTTTTGAGACTAAAAAAAATGTAACCCACTTCTTATTCAACTACCATCACACCATGTGGACACCACTCCTCCAGCAGAACCAAACAGTGAACGCCCCTATTATCTTTTTTCAACCCCTCTTGATATCAAGTTCATTCTTTCATCTTATCTTGGGGTTGGGACTATTTTTTTTCTTTAGGGTTCATAATCATATCATCATCTGAGGGATATTGGGAGACCTAAATTTTGGTGTTTTCTAACCAATAAACACCATGAAATGATGTCAAACAAGATTACATGACATGTCTTTTTTCAGAAGCATTTTTTGGAGATGATCAATACATGATTCCTGATGACTATTGATCGTGAAATTACACCTCATAATGATAGTGGAAACCAGAAAAAAATAGTCATGTCCCATATTTAATGAATTTTTTCTATAAATTAATTCCTCCTAAACTCTTACAAACTATTGTTGGCGAGGACCAGATAAGGACACGTGACACCACACGTAGGAGAGAAATTCAATGAGGCCATTTTCTACATTTTCGTTTTTATTGATGTTTTTTTATTTTATATTACTTATAATATATTTTTCCTCTTCATCATACCAATATTATTCCTTTTTTAAATTCATGTGTTCTCCTAGTGTTCTTCCCTTCTCAACAACACCAAAAATAATGATCTAACCTCGATGCTTGTTCGAGTGAGGGAATGTTGTTTTGATTTTGATTATTGCTACTAAATTATTAATGTTTTTATTCAATTATAATTATTTCGGTGAGGGTTAAATTGATTAAGTGACCGTTCTTAAAATTTTCACTATCTTCAAAATTATTCTTATCATTTATCAATTAACCTACAATGTAATATAATTGTTATGTATACATTGGAGTGTGGAGTTTTTAGTTATGGTCATCAAAGTGGTCTCCTAGATAATATTTGGAAGATGATTTCCCCATATACAAAGGTCTTGATTTGGGGTAATCAAGTTTCAAATGAGAATGTGGTGTGATAGGTCATGATGAACTCATTGAGATGAATATAGGTAACACTTTTTAACAATGATTTCTTTCTCTATAGCCCCCCATGAACAATTTCATTCATTAATTGTCATAAATTTATTTTATTTTTTAATTCCATTATTAAATATAATATTCATATTTCTTTCATAATTATAAATCCCCAAATATATATTATAGATATTATTTAGGTATTAGTAAAATAATAATAGTTACAATATGAAGAGATTGAGTGTTGGTGGCCTCCTTGAGATAGACCCTAGGGTGAGCTACTATTGTTCATTTATAGGTAAATAAAATAAATTGAATAATGATTCATGAAAAATATCTATGTTCACGTACAAATGTTTTTGGGGAGGTTTCCTAACTTTTAAAAAAAACTCTTATTTAGGATTATAACCACTATTACAGTGTCTTTAAAAAATGAAAAACATATTTTCATAGTGACTACTCTGATGGTTCACCTGAATATCAACAATATGAGGAGACCATTAATGATGATTATTTTCAATTTCAATTCCAAAAAAAATTTCTCCAAAATTCAAGATTTAATCAATCAAATGGGAATTATTTCCAATGAATTAAAATAATTTAAAGCACACCATGATGCTCAAGAAATGGAAAAAATAATCCCATTGACATTTTATGTTGATGAAGAATGTGTGGATGTGCTGAAAACTAATTTCGAATCTTTTATTTCATTGTTAAAAGAACAAAATTGTCACGGATTCCTTAATTGATGTATCTTTTGGAAATAAAAACTCGTTAAAAAATAATTGGTATGGTTTTTTTTAAAAAGCAATTCCATATGAATAAATGAAATTTGAAACTAAAAACACTCAAATAATGTATGACTTTTTGGATAATTAGGAAGATAAGATTGATCCAATTTATTTTGAAGATCATACGGTGAAACCAGAGCTGTTGGATACTTTCTTTGCAACAATTTTTGACTCCCACACAGAGCGTGAACCCCAGATTCCACATGGGGAATCCTCAATTTAGGTTCCCATTTTTCTATTTCATTGTTTTAAAATTTTTCTTACTACTTGTACATGTGCATATTTATATCACATTACATAATAGTGGAATGCTCTTTCAGAAAATGATGATTTCATGGATGAAATAGAAGAATGAATACTATTTCGAGTTGAAGAGTACACCGGTACACACGTGGATGGTGGTTCCAATCTTATGTTTAAGTCATAATGAAATTCCAAAGATAAACATGAAGATGAAACTCATCTTGATATTATGATTCAACAATAAGTGTAGGAACAATTTAAGGATAAATTCATGGAAATTTTACTCTATATTTTGATCCCTCTTGCACTACATCATCAAAACAAAGTTTTCATGGAGGGGAACATGATGAAATCTTCCTTTTGGATCATATATATGTTTTGAAAACTAGAAAAGAACATAAAAATTTATTTTTAATGTTTCATGAGTATAAAAACCCAACCACTTTTATTTGTGGATGGCCAGCTAGAACTTCCTGACTAGGGGAAGTGAATTCCTAGCACCCTGTTTTGGGTTTAAAACAAGAATATATTCCCATAAATTTATATATATTTTTTTATATTCTTAATATATAATCTTGATGATATTTTTTTATATAGTTTTCTTAGATGAAGCACATAGGAGGACACCTTATAGATGTTACTACTAAATAAATATTTGGATAATTCTTTTCCTTCCATGTGTTTTTTAACATTAATCTTATTGAATTTAAATTCTCATATAATATTTGAATAATGAGGATGTTGTAAAAAATGAGTGTGGGGGGGGGGGAAATGATGGGTAGAATAAAATTTTCATGTTTTCTTTTCAATTTAGGCATGCTTTATTTCATTTTGTTGTTAATAAAATCATCTGTTCTTAAATGTGATTTTTGGTTTCAATTTAAAATTTGTTTCAATGAAAATAACCATGTTGATTGATGTAACTGAACATAAATTATTTATTAATGGTGATTTTTTCAAGATTTATGCGGTGGAAATTCATGAAAATTCCATTTAATTTAAAACTCTATTAAGTAACTTCTTTCAAATACTAAAAAACAATTTCTTGTGAGAATTCTAGACTAATTTTTCATTTCTTCCCATTCACCCATTACATAGTAATCTAATGAATGCTTGTTTTAACCTGAACATTTTAATTTTCAATCAAAACATGTGATAATTAAATTAGCTGTATACAGTATGAATGGGGTAATTTTTTTGAAATCCCCCTATTCATGATAATACTATTATATTACTCCATACCATACATTTGACAATTGTGATACCATAGTTTCCTCATACTGCCTATTTGATAGTCCACATTATAAGCTACATTCCATAACCAACCAACTTTTAAAGTACAATTCATTATTCTTGTAAAACATAAGAGTGAGTGACCTACTATGATGCTATGTCGGGAGGGAATTAATATTCATAAGAGATGTTCTTGATGATAAAAATACATTACTCAAAGATATTCCCATTTGGATATTTCCTTGAAAATGGAGTTTTTCCTTTCTAGAGCTAACCATGAACTATTTTTGTGACTATCTTGATCGTTGAAAAAAATATGAAATTTGAAAAATAAATTGACCTATCATTGCTTTTGATTTGGAAATATTGTGTGTTACCATGAATGAAATTTTTATGATGACTTGTGGCTGGTTTTATTCTTTGAGGAAATATTAGAAGAATACACATAAGTGAAAACTATAATCATGCAATCTTGCTTCATGAAGGATCCATGCCATCTCTTTCTACCTCATAATTTATCACATTTGAAATCCCATCAATTATCGAACCTCGAAACAACCCTTGATAATTCCTCTTTATTGACACAATTATTTGAATCAATTTATTGGAGATTTAGAATTTTTTTGATCCTATGTTGATCTGTGAAAATATTTGAATGGGAAAAGTATTACTGAAAATAAAAATCATGTATTGAGAGAAAGAAATTTTATTTTGAGGAATGCATACTTTTTTGTCGAGAAATGAATGAAATTGGACTGAATAGACATAATAAATGATTTAAAATTAACACTTTGGAAGAGGCATGATATGTTAGGTTCTTCTATTTTTTAGATTTTTAATTTTATTGAAATTTTTGGAATTTTCATTATCAATTTATCAAGAGTTCTCAATTGTTAAAGAGTCTATGTGTTTTGTGAAGTAGAGTGATGAAACTAATATTCTCAAAAAATTTATTCTGTAATTAAATGTTTTTTATCCCACCAATTTGATTTTTTTTGTTGAAATTTCCTTGTATTTGTAAATTAGGGATGTTTTGAGCTAAATTGTTAAAATGCCATAATTTTGGGATTTTTCCAGTTTTTAATAGAGTATGTATTTTAGTTATATCATTTTAAATTTTCATCCAAATCGAGTGATTATTTTTTTAGTTACCCAAATTTTTTGTGTTCATTTTTTTTCAATGGGACAAAATCTTGATTTTATCATATAGGAGACCAATTAAATAAGTTGTGGTGAAACATTATTCAGGACAGCATGGTGGACACCACATTAATAATGGATTCATAAATCTGGATTCAAATATCCAAATTGATTCATTAAACATTTATTTTAAATCTACCAAATAGGTTCACATCAATGACTGATGTAATGTAAAATTATGGTAATTAAGGAATTATATTAATGATGAAACCATGTGGAGAAATTTGGAATCAATTAGGAAAAAAAATTGGTGCTCGGTAATTAAATCATAACATTCACACCTCATTTACAAAGGATCTAAAATTTGGAGGGTCAATGTAAAATTAAATTTTGAAGAAATATTTAGAAGAGTCCAAAAAGTGATTTTAACATTAAAGGGGATAGTAATGGAAATTATTTCATGGAATTAGTGTTTCATGACAATCGAGAAATAATATGACGTTGTTAAACAATATTACACACCGTGTAAATGCATCACACGACATGAAATTTATTGGGACATTTTTTCATAGATGACTTAGTTGAGATATACAATGACTGTTGACCACAATATTAAATGATGTGTCAGTCCATTATTGTAGTGATAATGATGAAATGTACAAAATTATATGCAATCCGGTGAGGGTTCTAATGAAATCTTCCTATAAATTATTCCCTCATACACCATTCCAATCCATTCCGTAGAACTAGGACCATAGCATGATATTATGGAAAAACCATGATATAGAATATGATTTTTGTTTGATGATAATCCAAATATAATGTTATAAAATCCAAGTTGTGGAGGCATCATAGATTCAAGGATTCTTATCTTTTGAGTTTGGTAGATTATTGAAATATTCTTATATTTTTATGGAATATGTATTCATGATTTATGGAGGTCTCTTTTATTTGTTGTATTAAATTTCACCAATTTTGTTCTATATTTTTTATCAACATGTGAATGTAAAATTATTTCCTAGTTGTTCAAATTTAATTGGGAATGGTGTCCCTACTGAGAACAACAAGTCCAAATATGTGCGGATGCTCGAATGTCTTTGGGAAATGCTGTAATGGGATTAACAACCAAATTTTTCGTATCATTATTGTGTCTATGAAAGAATGGTTTTCCCCTATAAGACATATATAGATATCTGAGAAAAATAATTTCGAATTTCAGTTAAACCATAATAAATGGAGTTTTCAATGATTGATGTTTGTCCACCACTTCCTTCTTTTGTAAATTATCATTACACCAGTTTTCTTTTGATTTTTAATAACTAATGTAGATTTAATGTTTCCCTTTAATTTTGATCATTTTAATGGGTTTAAATCATTTAAAATCCACAATGTTAGTATTTAACAGTAAAAAAACAAATTAATGAAGTGAAATTTTGATAACATAGCCGAAACTTTTCTACTGAGACAACCTAGTGGTCACCACTACACTACATTTTTATGGGGAAAATATTGACAGGAGTAATGTGACTAAAACAACATGAATAACATATTCTAAAGGATTTTAAAAATTAGTTTACTTTTTAATATAAAAATGGGGACGTATTCATTCATTATCGATGCATCATCATCACCACCCGTTATGTTTAAAAATGTGCTTGGTAACATAGATCTAGGGATGTTTGTGCCTGATCCGATTCTAGTGTCTAAATTATGGCCCCCCCGAACCCTCACATATAAAATCACAACATCTACATTCCAATATTGTTTCCATTAAAGATATAAAATCTAAGTATATCAATTTCTACCTCAAAGATTCCCCAATCCATCCATAAATTTCCAATTAGTTTTTCATTCATGAAACATCCATGAAACTAGGTGTTGGATCCTTCTCAAACCCAAAACTCTAATGTCAAGAAACAAACCAGTTGGACATGGATGAATAAAGAGAATAAATTAAGGGGGGGACATATTATATTATAATACATTAATTTCTATGTGTTCATGTAAAATAATTAAAGGATTAGTGTATATGGGGTGATAGCCTTTGAAATGGAAGAATTATTTCTATTAAGTATCACCAATAACATTACTGGTAACATGAGAGGAAAAAATATCAAAGATGAAAAGAAAATAATTATGAATACATATTCTAAACATTAATCATAATGTTGAAATCACAAATGTTGTTCCCATACTCAAATTAGATTCACCGTCAATGAAGATTTTGTTTTCCAGTGATGATGAACCTGCAATGTTAGATATCTCCCAATACAGCTATATATAACTATAAGTATTCATCTGATATTGATCTACCAATGATGAATGTCCAATACCACCTCTAAAATCATAACAAGGTTATGAAACAATTCCTATATATTTTTTATAGTAAGGTATACATATAATAATTTAGGACATGGGAATATAAAATTATATAAATATCTTCATTTATTTTTTTCGCTAAATACAGCTTCAGAAAATGCCTCAAACAGATGTACAATGCTAAAAACCATAGTAAATTCCAAGAATAGATCCCATTTTTTAATTAATTTTTGGTATCATATTTTCAATATGAGGTCCAAAATAATGGAAAATGTATAGCAATTGAAATGATTCATGTGCATGCATATAAATATGTCAATATTTTTAACATATTATATGCAATGTCCTTAGACACCAAAACATTGTAATGAATAAAATGATAAATTTTTATGAATATATATAAATATTCAATGGAAAATAAATCAAAACTAGATTCATTACATGTCTTATGGTTAATTATTCATGCAATTGAATATGTTTGTAACGAATCGAGCTTTTATTAATGATATTTCCAATTGATCTAATTAAATGTATTTTTATGGAAAATGGTTATATAAATTATGAACTACATGGGTTTTATGTTTGTGGTTTTTAAAATACCATTATGAATTGTTTCCAATGATAATATATCCGCTGAAAAAAGATTACATGATTTATTATAAATATAAGGCTTTAACAAATCCAATTTACATAGTCAAAGGTAGAAATGACCTCATCTAGTCGAATTGATCCCCATGAAACCCATTTTTTGGATCTCGAAATGGTTTTAGAGTCACTTATATTCTCTCTAGACCATGAAAAATACGATATTAAACAAGTTAATCTTGAATGGAACAACCTATGAGAGAAGAAAAAGTTAATAGAGATTACCACTCGAGCGATGTTCTCCGAGCCACCCCATGAGCCTTTCACCATTGCACACCTTACGCTTATGTCAAATGTGGGTGTTATAAGTGGTTATGTAACAAGACCATATAACATTGATTATGTGCATTATTTTTGTATATAATAATGAATATACATATATTTTATTATTTTTACATTGTAAATAGTTTTTAATTCACAAATAGTATTTTTTGTAAATATTCAATTAAGAAATCTAATTTTCTGAATTAGTGGATTTTTTAAATAAATAATATTTTAATAAAATATTATTACTAAATTACTTTTTATTAAACATAAATAATCATATTATTTTTATGAATACAATTGTGATTTTTATTATGATTTCTAAGCCATTTCTATCAAAAGGCCATGAATTTTCGATAAATATATTTATTTATTTTAAATGTAATGAATTAACATATATAGAAAATTATTTAGATAAATTTAAATTATTTTTGGAATCTGGTCATTGAAATTGTCTTCTTGTTAATTTTTCATCATTTTCTGAGAAAGTCGAATTTTTGGGAAAAAATTTAATACCCTTTAATTATATAATGTGTATTGTGACATACTAATGTCCCAATAGTGGTGTAATAAAATAATATAAATGATTTTTATGGAAAATATATGATTTACCTTTAAAATAATGTGATTTTATTTTTGTTTTCTCAATTTTATGTTTCCTTATTTGACCATCCAAGACTTATAAAACATTTTAACATTTAGAATGATTTCCATGAGATTGTGACTCATCTCCCTATCATAATGCCACATATTTTTATAAGTTTAGCGATTTATCTTATAAATAAACTTTTACACACACCATTGGAAAAACCATGCGAAAAATCATGGTTTGGTGTATGGTTTGATTAGTTTAATGTGTGGTGTCCAAATCCTATATAAAAATGAATTCCCTCTGTTTTCCTATATAAACCCACAAAAGCTGCCACTTCACTTCACATAAAAACATTGGATCACATCCCTACCTAGCCCCACTCTCTCTAAAATCCTCCCAACACACCCCAATCTCCCATGATTCCTCTCTCAATCCCCTCCAAAGCATTCGGGATCACACCTCCAAGTAAGGGATATCTTCAATTCCTATTTTTGTCCAACATTACTTATGTTTTAATACCATGTAATTTTATATTACAAAAGTTGAGGTATAATTTTTCACATTCCATATACATCCCTCCTCATTTTTTAATGATGAGAGACCCATTTCTCTTTCATTAATGCCTCCAAAATGTACCTTTTACCAAGCTGAAATTCAGTATGTTATTTTTTCACTCGTCATTTCAATTCGATATATTATTTTATATGATGAATCTTCATTACATTAATATTTTAGGACATGTATCTATATAAACACCTTACATTAAATTTTGAGTACATATTATCATATACCCATTTCTCTCTCATCATCCATTTTTATGAATACTTATTTCACAACATTATGCTGTCGAAATTGCGCTGCAATTTTCCATGAAAAAGTTATTGTGTAGTGAATTCCATGGCCATTCCACTATCATGCATATTCAACATTATGGAAAATTACTTCTTGATTATAAATTTTTATTTATTTATTCCATTATCCTTTATTGTGGACTAAGAGATGGTGTTTAATGAATCCATGATATATGATCCTCGTGGAACACAAATGAATGAAATGAAATGATTTAGAATGGTATTCCCTGTTGTGATCCAATGCATTTGTTAAATAATTATATATTGATATGTCAACTGAATGGAGGTTTGTATAAAGAAAATTAATGTTCAATTAGGGTTTACTCATGGCCCATGTGCAATAAACTTTAGATCATGATAATATCACATTAAATATTGATGCCGCATTTCCATTTTACAATAATCATGTTATCTCATGCCTTTATGTTCATGTTTCAATCATGCTCCATTAATATGACTATTTTAGAACATTTAAATTATTTTTCATGGTATGCCCTTTTTACTCCCTTAATATTATTTATAGCTCAACCTTTTATTATGCATGTCCTCAGGTTATCCCATGCAATGCTAAGCATAAAGGATTGTGTGTGGTCATTTAAGAGATTTTTTCAGTAAATATATTTTGTTTTATATTCTAATTTGTTATGTAATGTTCCTAATTTCCCTATACACTAAACCTCTAGATCCTTGTAATTGTTTTAAGTGAAATATTATGTAATGAATCGTGTTTATGTGTGTAATAAAGAGCAGTGTAGTTATAGTTGGCATTAGAGTATATGTTTAGTTATTTTTGGGATTAGGATTAGAAAACCCTAATGAAAGCATTAGGGACAAGACAACGAATAATAAAAACATACCAAAATTTGGGTGAGTATTGATTTTGTGGATTATCAAGAATATACATCCCTATCTTGATACGAGAAGGTATAAGAGGCCCGGGAAGAGATTTATATATGCATAAAACCTGAAAACTCCACTTTGAGATAGACTCAAATATAAACAAGTGCATGACAATGGGCCTTACTGCACTATTGGTTATGACACTCCCATTTGATATGCTTTGGTAAAGTCATTATCATATTATAAACCATCATTATGTGAATTAAAAACACAAATCTCCTAAGAATATATGATGGTATGTAGATCATGGATAACATATATTGAATCCAAGGAATTCATAAGTTAAGGAAATAAATGTGATTTATAAGTTATCCCTTTTTGTCTTTAAATTACCCTTTTTTGTGTTACCCCTAACATTGTTTTTATTCTAGATAATGTCCTGTAATATGTGGAATCATGTTGAAAAACAACGTGACGATCAATGTGATGACTAGTCTAATGAGATGCCCAATCTGATGGGAGTGGGAATTGATAACATTGTCACGATACTCTCTCAATTAACTCATGGTTTGAATATAGATATGGGTTAATAGGAACGTTCAACCCCCCCAAAAAAAGAAGAAGATTCAATTGAGAGCTTTATGAGACCAAGGCCTCCTATATTTAATGGATCATCTGATACTCGATTGTGGAAAAGTGGATAAAATCCATTGAAATGATCATCTTCATCATTCAATGTTCTGAACAGGAGACTGTTCCTATGGATGCTTATTGTATGGATGACGAAGCTGATCAATAGTGGATGTTGATCCAAAATATGAAGCTTGAGGATGAGATCAATGTGTTGGAATGGAAGGATTTTCAGAAATGTTTTTACAATAAATATTTTTCTCACACCCTCTGACTTAAGATGGAATGAGACTTCCTTGCCAACATGATAAAAGGAGATGAATCCATCAAAGAGTATGAGGAATACATCACAAGGCTTGCTCGATATGCCTCTATCATTTTCCTTACCCAATAATGCATGGTTGACAACTTCTTTAGTAGGCTAATACCTATCCTATGGAAATCCATAGAGATCCGTGACTTCGAGAGTTATGAGTAAATAGTCTCATGTGCCCTTATTTTATAAATGAAGATCGGTGAATCTCAAGGGTATACTGAGGATAAGAAGAATAATTTGGACTTTAATTCTTGTTTTTGGATTTATAAATCCAATGATTCTATGATAATAAAGCACCCCACTTTCCAAAGGTGTGGAAATAAACACCCTGAAGATTGAATGAAGGGGAGAGGAAATGATTTAGGTGTGGAAGAAAAGGGAACCTAGACATTAACTTACAACAATAAAAATTTTCGGTTGCGACATAGGAGAGGAACCCTCTGTTCTACCCTCAATGCATTTTTCATTACTTCAAATACAAAGAAACATGAAACTTTGTAAACTAGTGCCCTATGAAAATGGTTTTCAGAGACAACTAACAACCTCCAAGGCTATAAGGGAGAGCTTTTTTCCATCACTATTGCCAAAGTGAACCCCGAAAAAAGTGGAGAAAGTCACACTATTAATTAATTCATGAATAGGGAATGTACTGTATGATTTTGGTTCTACACATTATTTTTTATCCCAAATGTTTGGTAGAAAAATCCCAAACCCACACCCCCCCCCCAAATCATGGAAGTAAAGATGTTAGTGAGAATAGAAAATGGGGAAATCATTGCATCCAATGAAAATAACTTTTCCCATGTCACAATTTGTGGATTGAACTTTAGGAGAAATTTTTTATACACTATATGGAGGAATTTGATGCAATTCTTCACATGGATTGGATTTCCCTATATAGAGCGAACATAAATGGTCATGAGAGGGAAATCAAAATACATTTGGAGAATCGACCCCTGATTTTGTACAAGTGTATGGAGGAGGATGAATCTTCTTTAGCACTATCATCTTATGAGTGGATATTACTACCATATGTGAACTTGTATCTTTTTCAGTTTATTAACTCCGAGGAAGAAACGATCCATGAAGACATGCTTAGTTTGAGGGAATTCGCTGAAGTGTTTCTCATGGAATCGTTTGGTCATCCTCCTTTAATAGATGTTGAATTATCAATTGATATTATACATGGGGAGTTTTAACAATCCAATACTCTATTTAGAATGGTTTTTTTGGAGCTTGTGGAGAATAAGAGAAAAAAATATAGGAGAATCTAGACAAAGGGTTTATACACCCATGTGCTTCAACGTGGGGTGTGGAAGTCCTCTTCATCAAGAAGAAGGATACGTCAAGGTTCCTTTTGATCGATAATCATGGGCTCAACAAAATCATGATAAAGAACAAGTAGCCTCTTCCACAAATTAATGACTTCTTTGATCAGCTATGTGGAGCACAATAATCCTACAATGTAGATCTGTGGTCGAGATTTTACAAATTGAGGGTGATGAAATAGGATACCCTCTATACTACTTTTCGTACTTTATATGGGTGCTATGACTTCATAATATTTCCTTTTGGACTCACTAATTTTCCAAATATTAATCATGTACTTGATGACTAGAGTATTTAGAGATTACCTCGTCAAATTTTTTGCAGTCTTTGTAGATGATATTATAATAAACTCCTTTACAAATGAGGATCATGGGGAGTATCTAAGAATTGTACTACAGACCATGTGAAAAGATACGCTCTATGAAAAGTACAGAAACTATGAGTTCTGGTTGAATGAGATCTAATTCTTGGAACATATCATTAGAAGCAATGTGATATCTGTGGATCCCTCCAATACAGATATAACTAAGTGATGGCTAAGGCCATAATCAGTGATGTATATCTGTAGCTTATTGGGGTGAGATGGATATTATCGCCAATTTGTGAGAAATTTATTACAATTCTCCAACCCTCTTACCAAGCTAAATGGAAAGGGAGTATAATTTTGTTGAATTGATAAATGCGAATAGAGATTCAAGGAGCTGAAAAGGAGGCTTATCACTACCCTTGTGCTCACATTACCCACATGTGGAGAACTCTTTGTGGTATTTTGTGATGCTTTGAAGAAGGGGCTAGGTTGTTTTTTGATGAAAAGTTACAAATCATTGCTTATGAATCAATGCAATTGAAAGTTCTTTAGAAAAAATATCCTACACATGATATTGATTTCGCTGTAGTAATTTTGATTTAAAAATTTGGAAAAATTACCTTTTTTGGGGCAAGTGGAAGATATACATAGATCACAAAAAATCCTCAAGTATATATTCACACACAAAGCATTGAATATACACCAATGAAGATGGCTAAAGCTGATTAAATTCTATGACTACTCAATCCATTATGACCCTGTGAAACAGAACCTGGTGGCATATGGTCTATATAGAAAGGACCCAACGATTATATAATTGATGATAACTGAATAGGACACAATCTTCATAAATTTTATAAATATGGGCATGAGAATCAAAAAGAAGGGAACATAATCAATCTTTTCACTAATGATTGATCATCTGTCTCCTTGGGAAATGTTAAAGGATGCTCAAAAGGATGATGTGGTAATTAATTAGAAAGTGGAAACTATCAAAAAACGGAAATCCTCATATTTTAATGTTAATGAAGATGGAAATGTGAGATTTTGGTCATGACTATGTGTTTTATTAAATATAGAGATGCTGAATTAAATTTTGGATGATTCACATTGTACGAATTTCTCCATTCACCCGTACATTAGAAAGATGTATCGATAACTCCAAGAGAATTGTTGGCGGGATACCATGAAGAAGGAGATCGTTTAATATACATCAAAGTGCCTTGTATGTCAGAAAGTGAAGGATGAGATGATGATGTATAAGGGGATAATGCAACCATTACCCATACCAGCATGGAAATGGGAGAACTTCAACATGGACTTTGTCCCCAGACTTCTAAAGGAATTCAATGGAAACAATGCTATATTGTTTTTTTGTGGATCATCTTATAAAGACTCCAAATGTTATTGAAACATGGGAGGATTTCTTATTGGATCAATTGGATCGAATATACATCTGATATGTGGTAACACATCATTAAATACAACAGTAAATTGTACCCAATTGAGATCCCAAAATCACCTCTACATTCTAGAAGAGTCTTCAACATGCTCTGAATACCGAGCTGAAATTTAGTACACCTTATCTTCCTCAAAATGATAGCCAATATGAGAATACTATCCAAACACTTGAGGACATGTTGAGAGCATGCTCAATGTACGTCTAATGAGGAAGAAATCAATATCTTTTTCTGGTTGATCTCTCTTACAATAACAGTTTCCACTCAGGCATCCAAAAGGCTCTTTTTGAAGCCCTTTGCGGGAAGAGGTGCAAAACACTGGCATGTTGGGATGATGTTGGGGATTGAAAACTCTTAGGTCCAAAAATGGTCGAATAAATGGTGGAGAAGGTTAAGACCATCCCAAAACACATTAAAGCTTCTCAAATACCACAAAAGAGGTATGCATATAATCATCAATGAGACCTATAGTTTGATTTGTATGCCATGGTATTGCTTTTCATATCATCGTGGACAAGATTTATGAGGGTTGTGAAGAAGGGAAATCTTAGTCCAAGGTACATTGACCCTTTTTAGATCCCTGGTCGAATTGGAGTAGGGACCTTTCCACTAACACTCCTACTAAATGTATCTTAAGGATAGGATGTATTCCATGTATCACTCCTAAGGAAGTACATACCTGACCCATAAAATGTTCTTAATCTATAGTTGGTACCATTAGGAATGACCTCTCTTATGAAGATATGTCGTGGAAGATCACAGATCATTTAGAAAAAGTCCAATGAAAAAAGACAATACTCCTTGTAAAAGTGTTGTAGAGAAACCACAAGTTTGAAAAGGAAATGTGGGTATCTGAGGAAGTGATGAAGCAGAGTTACCATCATACATTTTAGTGCGGGAAAAGGGAAATTTAATGGGGATATTTCATAAGGGGAAATATTGTAATGACACAAAATTTTATTAATGAAAATTAATCGTGATCTAATTAAATGTCTTATTATGGAAAATGGTTGACTAACGTATGAAAATACCGGGTTTTATGTTTTCGGATTCTAAAATACAATTATGAATTGTGAACATTGCTAAAATTGATGTTGAATAGTGATAACATGGTTACTATAAATATAGGGCTTTAACAAATCCAATTTACATAGGAAAAGGAATTGATGACCATATCTAGTAAAATTACTTCATACAAAGCCCAATTTTTAGAGCTCTACAAGGATGTGGTGTCACTAGGCTTGGATCTGGACTAATAACAATATGATCATCAACACATTAATCTTGATTGGATCCACCTATGAGAGAAGTGGAGGGTGATAGAGATTACCACATGAGAGATATTATACGATCCACCCCAAGAGTCTCTCACCTTCGCACACCATACCCTTAAGTCATATGAGAGTGTTATAAGTGGTTATGTAATAAGACCCTAGCACTATAATTATGTTAATTATTATTTTATAGAATAAATAATATACAATCATTTAATTATTATTACATTATAAATAGTTTTTAAATCAAAAATAGTATTTTTAGTTAATATTCAATTAATAAATCAATTTTGATGAATTAATATATTTTTTAATTAAATATTATTTTAATAAACTATTATTATTAAACTACATTAAATTAAATATAAATGTTTTTATAGTTCTTATGAATATAATTGTTGTTTTTTTCAGGTTTGAATGCCATTTTTGACAAAAACCATTCTTTTTCAATAAATAATTTTTTTTTCTTTTAAATGTAACAATTCAAGTATTTATAAAATAATTTAGATAAAATGAATATTATATTTGGAATCAGGACATCAAAATTATCCAATGATGTGTTTTTCATATTTTTCCAAGAAAGATGAATTTGTGTGTAAAAATTTAATACAGTTTAACAATATAATGTGTTTTATGTTATCATAATGACCTAATAGTGATTTAATAAAATTATATAAATGGTTTTTAGGACAATATGTGTTTTAAAATTAAAATAATTTGATTATGGATTTGTTTTATTAATTTTATGATGCCTTAGTGGACCTTCCAAAAAAATACATTTAAACTTTTAAAATGATTTCCTTGAGAGTGTGATTCGCATCCACATAAGAATTCAAAATATTTTAATAAGTTAGGAAATTTTCATTATAAAATAATTTTTTCCACTCCCATTTGGAAAAAATGGGAAATCATGTTTTCCCTACCCTTCCATACACTCTCTAAAATCCTCCCAAGGAAACCCAATCTCCCATTATCTCTCTCTAAAGACCCTCCCAAGACATTGGATCACACTTCAATGTAATGAATTTATTCCTTTCTCATTTTTTTCCAAATTTCATTATGTTGTTATACCATTTAATTGTCCATTAAATATTTGGGTGTATGACTTCAATCCAACCCTATACTTACCTAATTATGTTTTAATGATGAATGGCCCCTTTCTCTCTCATTAATTCCTCCCATGTACACATGTTTCTAGGCCAAAATTCTTTATGGGATTTCTCCTTCCTAATGTACATTCAGTTTATTTATATTATGAATATAAATTTCATTACATATGTTGGGACATGTATATATATGACCCCCTAAAATTCCAGTTCATGTAAATATTATGAGATACCCATTTATCCCTTGTCAACAATTTTAATGAATTCTTATATTACATCGTTATGCTGTTGAAATTGCACCGCAATTTTCCAAGTCAGAGTCATGGTGTAGTGAATACAATGCCCATTTTTCTATCATGGGTATTAAAATTTGTACATATTTTCTTGTTGATAATATAGTTTCATGTATGAATTCAACATTTCATTATCATTGAATAAAATATAATGTTTAATGAATCCATGTTATATGATCCATGTGGAAAAATTATGAATGAAATTAAATGATTAAGAAGGTTGCGCCTTGCTAGCGCTCCAATGCATGGGATAAAGATTTGTATCATGATGCATCAAAACCAATGAGGGTATGACCATGATAATTCAAGTCCAATGATGTTTTACTCATTCTCAATGGGAAATGAGCCTTGGATCATTCTGATACCTTATAAACTGTTGATGCCACATTTCCATTTTATTATAATAATGCTATATCATTCCTTTATGTTATTGTTTCTCTCATGCTCCCTTGATAAGGATATTACCTAACATGAACTATATTATTTATGTTATGACTATTTCACTCCTTTACTGGGATTTATATCTCACCCTTTTCTTATGCCTACCCTAGGGTTATCCCACGCAATGCTAAATATGAAGGAACGTGCGAGGTCAAGTAAAAGAAGTTTTAAATAAATATGTTGTAACTTATATTCTATGTTGTTAAGTAATATTCCTAATTACCAAACACAGTAGACCTCTCAATCCTCAGATTTGATTTAAGAGCCTTTTATGTTAGTAATCATGTTTATAGGTATAATAACAAGAATTTTTGTTATAAAAATGAAAATTTCTTTTTATTGTTGATGTTTTAGTGATTAATATATCTATATTGGGTAAAAAATTCTAACCTTTTTTTCTAATCATATAGTTATATTTGGAACCAATTCTAATTATTTAATGGATCATATTATAAGTTAAAAATTAATTGTAGGGATTTTTTCATAAAAAATTCAACTTGAATATTAATTCCATAGAGTGTGAGATGTAGTAGATATTGAACAAAGTACACAAAAAGGATGATATTGTGATTATGAAATAGTACAAACAAAAGTAAGGAATTTTTATAATACTGTCTCTCATGACAGTAAAAAATCCATCATATTTTGAAAAAATAGTTAAAATTGTTTGTCCATTTACCATCATTTCTGATTAATTGATGGTCATTTCACCGCCTCAATTTCTTATTGGTTTAGGTCATTAAATCACATATAGTTATAGTGTTTATCACTCTATATTATCCCTTGTAGATAATTTTCACCTAAATATATGTAAATTATCCTCCCACTAATATAATCCTTATCTGGTATCATAATTATATGTTATCTTAGATAATCTTTATGTTTTCCACTTCCCCTTTTAAAATGAAGATTTGTTATCCCTCAGTATAATGTGGGTTTTTAATAAACTTATTTTTTTTATATTAAACCCTAGATGATAGAGATAAAATTGAAAATGATTTATTTATATAAGGGGTGATAATGTAACACCAAAAATATAAATTTTAAAATAATAATAAGATAAATAGGTTTCTTAACACTCTATAATAACATTAAGAAAAATTATAATATATTCTGAATTTTTTTATTGAAATGTTATAATTATTACCAATATAGTGATTTGGGGGGTATTAATATGAGTAAATTCATTTCAAATTTTATGTGTAATGCTTCTAATAAAAACAAATATTTATATTAATACTATGGAAATATGAAATTAGATTTCTATAATGACATTTTACTACTGAAAAAATCATTTTATTCAAAAATAATTCTTATAGATTACTGTGTGAAGAAATTATAAATAATTTCATTAATATATATTTTTTGTGATATAAAATTAACATAATTTTGAAATTCATCAAATTGAAATTAAATTATTGTAAAAATTTTGGATTTTTCAAAAATGATTTATTTTTTAGTTAACAGTAAAAAAAATTTAAATTTACCAAATACACTCATTTGTTTTCAACAAATCAGTTAATATAAGAGTCCAATTATATTATTTATTTTATAGTGATGTTAAATATGATCCATTTTATATATAATAATCAAATAAATAAAATTCATATCTATAATATTTACATTTTTATATATGTTAATTTTTTTAAACCAAATTTTAATAAAAATTAATTTCCTTCATATTTTAAAAAATAATAAAAAAATTTATTACTTCCACTAATAGAGATTAAATATCTAAAAATTCAGACTATAAATTGAATTTATATTTTAAATGTTTCTAAATAAGACCATTTTATTTTTTGAAATTATGAATAGTACTCTTGGTAAATATGTGTCACCTTGGTAATGGTAAAATGGGTAAACTATTCTTAAATGATTCAGATAATGTTTTAAAAACAACACAATATTTAATTTAATTCTTTTAATGAGATCCTTATGACCATATAAATCATAAATTTGAATATATGCCATTTTGGTCTCATTTTCCATTTATAATGGAATTTATATTACATTATGTTATGAAAAATACAAAATGATACACTCATGGTTTGGTATTATATTATTTTATATGTTCAAATAGGAATAATATATGTTATAAATGAATACAATTTTTTAGCATGATAAATTTATTTTTAAGATGGTGATATAATTTCATTTTTTTATTATCAACATAATTACATTAAATGCTAACACAACGCTCACATGGTGACTGTCCAATCAGTGGAAAATGAAAAAGAAAAATTAAAATACATCTACAGAATTATTTTTTTGGAATATTAATTGTGTCAAATAATTTTTATTGTAAATAATATTGTTTAAATTATGAATAAATATTTTATATTTCAATTCCCTTGGGGTATTTTTGTATTTATATAATATTTAATGAATAAAGTTGAAAATAACATGAATGATTCCTTATAATAAATTATTTTTATTAAATTATTTTAAAATAAAATAATAATCATGGAATAAAATTTTTATGATGATAAATCCATGGAAATTACATCACATATCCATTTATGAGTCAATTGTTACCTTTTCTGTAAAATTATAACCAACTAAGATAGAAAAATTCATTAACGTGATTAAGGTCAAAATGAGTTGTTATGGCTTAAACCAAGATATAAGGATATGTTTTCAAGTTCAACGTGAATATATCCAATTTTCATCCTGTATTTCACCCTTATTTTATCCGTAATTCAAATTTCATTCCATTTCGAATCAATTTTCTTAAGTATAACTTTATTAAATTTCAATCTTTCATGAAATTCCTTGTATGTCCTCTCTCTAACTAACAAAATGAATCACCACTTTTCTCGTCCTTAAACCTCATTAAGACATCCCAATTTACCAAAACATACACAATTATATTACCAAATTCATTATCCATGAATTATAACCAATTTAATTGTTAAAATAAAATTCTAATAGTCCTCAATAAATGTTTTAATGGAGGCATATTGAAGAGAAGGTAATCATCCTACCTGACCTCTTTCAAAATATTTTTTATTATTCCTATTCAGTGTCTTAGATGGTGATTATGAATTTTTTAATCTACCTATTATATATTAATGAAATAACCCTCATTTATTAATTATAATATATTTTATACATTTATGCATTCTAATCTGTTGGAAAATGATAATGTCACTTGTGTGTACATATCAATTGCCACTTTTACAATGCGATGTGATTTGGTTCATCTCAATTTTAAATTTTTTATAATATAGATAGTTTTAATATATATATATATATATATATTATTTTTTATATATTTGTCATTTCAAAATGATTATATTATATTTATATTTTTTCCATTCATTCAATTATAAAATGATACGACATTCATGTGTATATACACATTATCATCTCCATGAATAATGTAAATAAATATTATATATCACCCTTTTATGAATAATTATAAATATACATATAATAAAAATATATGGTATTTATAAAAAAATATCCATTATAAACTATAACCATGATCAAATTATATAGATCAAAACTGTCCAATTGAGTCATCCATGATAAAATAAATAGTTGACACCTATGAATGATTATTTTAATAAATAGATGTAAATAAATAGGGTATATGATGATATATATCGAATATATACGACACTATAAGTATTTGAATATTTTTTTATATAAATATAGTCAATTTAAATTTATTATACATGAGGATATATCATGTTTAATGAAATATGAAAATGAGGTAAGGATATTTCTCATCTCATATTTATTTATGTGGGATAAATGCTATATCCACCATGAATTTTCGTTGTGTAGTGTATTTACTACACATGAATGTAATTTATGATTACTTTTATAAAAATAATTTTTGTTTAAAAATACATATTTGTTCCTCTCTTAAATGAGTTTTTGATTTTGATATTTCTAAGGTGTTATGGGTCATTCATCTGATTATTGATTCATTATGAAATGTTTGATTTTATGTAACTATTAAAGATTATAATGTATATATATTACACATTTGAGGTGTTGTATCATGAGTATCCTTATTTTCATGATTTTTAATGTTTTTTTGAATTATTCGTTCATGTGACTTATGATTCAAAAGTAACCTAAGAGGTAAACGTTATATGTTATAATATCATGGATTATTAGGATTGATTATTATTATGTTTTTAATAATTATAATTATGGACCATAATCTAAATATTCTCATTAATTTTCTTCTTCGAAGAATATTCATATAGTATTAATATTATATTACTATTTTCCTCAATTTTTCAATAAAAATTAATTAGAATATGTTTATAAGACAAACTAAATTTATTTTGACATGGGAAAGGAGTGTTTTTCATCCAAATCCATTTTTATATATAATATGTTTTGAATAATGTTTTTATTTCACTTCTATTATGTTTTAATTTTATTTTTAACCATGTTTAATTTTTTTACAAAATTCATTGAAGGGTGGTTTCTTTTCATTTCCCGAATAATGTGCTTTGATTTTTTATAATAAAATGTGATAGTAATATTTATTATAATATACATGGAAAAGAATAATTTTTTACCATCTTCGATACTCAATACGTTGATGATTTCATTAAAAATTTCAAGGGTTCTTTTAATTGAATGTTAATTATTACAATTTTTTAAAATTTTATATTTTAATGAAGTGATACCATAATTAAAAGGGTTTTTTCCACAATAAATATTATAATAGATTTTTTTAATGAATTTTAATTTATGACAACATTATTATATGTTACATATGATTTACTATAGATATGATTAAAAGTAACTATACATATTATTTCTCTTTATACTTTTGGATTTTGATGATTATTTTTATAAAATGTGTTTCTATTATGTGGGTAATAATATGATGAAAAGATAAATTTTTAATGATCTTGTGGAAAACATATGAATGTATTGTGATTATAAGGCTATTGGGCCTAGAATTATATATCCCTTAAAATATTTGGATAGATTTAGATATATAATTATATAATATGGATTGAAATGGGGAATGAACACATTTTAGTAAGTGACTTTGTTTATAATGTTAGACTTGGGAGTGTACCTTTATTAAGGATACAATGTAATATAGAGCTAACCCAATTCAATATGAAATTCAAGGAAATAATCCTTAATAAAGAATAATATTTTATATTCTTCTATGTATGACAAAAACTTATGTGTTATTACAATGTTATTCTCTCTAAGATCATGTTCGTTGATTCCTTTCTATTCTATGTCTTGTTAACTGTTACGATTTATACCATGATTCAATATTACTATCTGTGATATACTAGGTATTAATTTTTAAATGTTATACCCATTCCATCACACACATATGATCATATTATTATTAAGTGATAAATTGTGTCTCTTTTTTACCCATTCCATGAATCTGAGATCACCATTAATAATTATTCCTTTTCTCTATAATGTAAATTAATGATTATGAAATATACTCAACGATGAGTTTTTGATGTGAAGAACAAAGTGGGAGGTGATAAATAAAATTTATGTTCCAGTTTTTTATGTATCAAATATTACAAATACAATAAATCTATATGGTTCCTATTTAGATAATATTCAAATTTAATGAATATTAATTTAAAAATATATTATATCAATATATGGGAAATATCATTTAATATAGATGACAATGAAGGATTATATGAATTGTTAGTACTTCTTGTTTCATAATATAGTGGAATGAATAACCAATGACCTTTTGGTTGTTACATGGTGTTGTGAGAAGATTATAAATATATCTCAGTATTCACTATAGATTTTTTCATAATATTATCGTAACCAACCAAGTTATCTTTAGTAATATATATGAGTTATAGTTAATAAGAATTTCAATTGTGTGGTGTTATATGTTTCTTTTGTATTTTTCAATAAATATTGGAAAATTATGTGGTCCATGGTGGATCAACTCGTAATGAAACTTTTTAAGGATTAATCTTCATGGATTGATGATTATTCTTGGTGTAATGTGGATGAGTGAACAATGGTTCCAAATTTCATTGATTCATAATATTTTTAGAAGTCATATAATATGATATTATACCATTGTATTGGTTTTTTTAAGATATTCATGAGAAATATCTTCCTTGAGTAGTTGTCTCCAAGGATTACATAGGGCTTATACGTCAAAGATTTACATACATATTCATGATGGTATGTTTTATTCCATACATGTCGTTTAACAAGATACTTTATATTCCACTATTTTATTCAATTTTAGGATAAAAAGTATTGAATGTTTATAGGATATATCAACTATGAATTTTCCAATTCAACGATTATTTTATTTTAGGATTTGAATGTCTAGTGTATTAATTAGTGAAAACTAGTAATGCCACCCTATTAAAATACTTTGAAGGGAGAATATGGTGGTTTTATTGATAGTAGAAAATAGTATTTACCCCAATGATACAATTTATTTATATTTTAAGCTAGTTTAATTTTTAGGGATAATTAAAATTAACTAAATAGATACTATTAGTCCCATGAGTAAAAACCTTAATATCTCCAAAAAAAATTATCAGATCAAAAAATTGGTGTTTTGTTTCTGTTTAGGACCATGATTTATTCTGAGGTGAAGTTTGAATAGTCCACTAAAGTGTTCAACCATATATTTAACATTTTGACGTCTTTAGTTACAATATTGTTGAATTTCAGACTTATCATGTAGAAAATTATATTTTTTGTAATGTTATGAGGAACATGAATGGTTATGTGACATTGGCATGGTAGTTGAGAAACTAGATACTGGTTGTTTTAAATAAGTTGGCCAACGTTTAAAGGGATCTCTGATCAAGGTAGTTAATAAATAAATTTAATGGTGGTTTCTCTTGTTATTAATAATGACATTAAATTGCAATATTATGAGATAACATCAACCAAACAAATCCTCATTCCTGAGTTCATCAAAGGAAAATATCTCATTCTATATTTAAAAAATGGTGTGTTGTTATTCATGTTCCTCATGTTCTATATGGTGGTGTTGAGGATGAGGAATGAGTATTGAGAATTGATCTGTAAATCATTTTCATTTATGCCTTAAAATTATATTGTTTTAATATTCTTCTAGCCATTAACATTGTGATTCCTCAAATATTTCTTCTATGATATTTTTACGAAAATCAGTTGCAAGAATTGGTTTCCCAATTCATGTCGCCTATGGGATTTATTAGAGTAAAAAAAGTACAGTATAATCTCAAGGTGTAAAGAACATACGCCAGCAGGGAATTGAAGGGCTTATAAATAATATTCAATCCAAAAAAAACTAGTTCTTGAAGAAAACCCAGAAAATCACCATTAATTTATTTCAAAGATGGACCTTCAGTGGAGTCCATTCAAAAAAGAATTGAGTTGTCCTATTGGAATCAGTCCGAACCTTCCTCCCCTTTAATCAGCGTGAACTGCAACCATGCAGAGCGGAGGGAATGAGAAGGAAGAGGCCATATTTCTGCCAAAGAAACCTTGACACAACCATCAAATAGATAGAATGCATACAGATCAAACCAAGTAATCAAAGTTCTTAAGTCCATCACTTGAAGCATAAAAATAAAATCTTTGAAAACAACCAGTGTCCAAGAAATAACAAGCTGAAGGTTTAGAGAATCCAGACCTTGTGGCATGTTATTGGTAGGATAGGGAGATGATTAAAGGACCTCACTTGTCAACCATTCAACCATAGTCATAAGGAACAACAACATCATGCCAGTACTGAGGAAATCCTAAACAACAAGAATAAGAATATCCAACTCAAGGTCTTCACCAAGAAAGGAATTTAGGTTGATGTCCAAATTCAGTAGACAGCCAGGAAAATTCTATAGTGAATCTCAGCTACAGAAAGCAAGAAGGGACCACCGGCTCGGCCTTGATCAAGAATGAACAGCACAGATTTCGCAAGATATGATTTAAAGAGAGTAAGTCACTCCCAAGGTATAGCCTTGAAGTCAAAATCATGAATTTTTTTATACTTAGTCAGCATCCTAATAAACATGCTCTTTCTGATTTCAAGGTATTTTTCAATAGTAATGAGACCATATTGATATTTCTAGAATGTGATTTCATGTTGTTCATCCATCCATTCGTCAACTACATCTCCCACTGCCCAATCATTACAGTAGGAATCTCTATATACCGGATATGTATTCCTTTCATCAAATTCTTCAACTGAACTAGATATTTCAATAGGATGATAAACCACTGTTATGATTGAATGCTCTTTGTTTGTGACGTCAAGAGATCATGTAACTATTGTTCTTTAGTGATTTGAATAGTCACTACACTTCTTCGTTTTATTAGGATGTGGGGTAATGAAGCCATCAACATCCACCATTGGTTTTTTCCCTTTCTTAGCGCTTTAGTTGAGAAAGTTTTCTTCAATCTGACTAGGATTGTCATCATATGCAAGAAAGTATTCACTCGCATTAGGGAGTTCCCCTTGATCCATGCATTCAGGGTCATATGATTCAATTTGATTCCCTTTCTCTTTCAGCAGGGTATGAGGAGGACTATTACGATCATCAATATCATTAGGAAGAGAATCCAGAAATACAGAAATATCTATAGGATGGCTCACTTGTTGAGAAGAATGAGAATTAGGTATCAAAAATTCCTTATTAACAACAGAATCCTGCTCTGCATTATTCAAAGGACCAACATTTTCAACCTGACAAGCATTGATGGAATCCTTTGTAGGATATTTCATGCCTTTTTAAATCCATGTGAATTTCTTAGGCTTAGAACATACATTTATGGAGTCGCAGTCTTTTCGATCATGCCCGAGCCTAAGAAAAGCATGGAAGTAATCAGGTAACCATTCATAAACAACATCCTGGAAGAAACCAGATTCGCCATTCTGAATCCATATTTGGGTCTGAAGACTCTTATAGACGTCGAATTCAACACATATTCTGGCTACTGAAGGTATGGAATGAAGTGTCATAACTGAATCCATCCTTAGAAGAGTACCAATAAGCTGAAAAATCGGAAACATGGCATCATTTTTGAAGAAGTGAAGCGGTAGACAAGGGAAGCTGACCCGGATCGGGACTATGGGAGATTGAAGGTAGGGATTAAATTCTATGGTCCATTTGAGTACACGCATATAACAACCTTCAAAAGACCATGATCTCCATGTCCAATGTCTATAAGAATCACCTTCGGAGGAAAATCGAAGTACAACATTCGATGCATTCAAAAGACCGAGATGGAAATGCAAAAATACAATGGATTCTGGAGAAGTTCGTAAGTATTTCAGAGATGGTCTGTAGTATGGGAATCATCCAACAATTTCTTCTATGATTGGGAATATATAAAATTCAATGATAGGTTAACCTGGATAATAAATAATAAAATATTATTATTTGATTAAGGGATTGATAATTAATTGTAGTGTTGTTTCTAAAGTATAAAATATGTTCGACAAATAAATATAATAATTTATTACTTTTTTTAGATTATACTACTATCATTCATCAGGTTTTGATTCCATGTTTTTTCATTTTCAATAAATTATATTCGAAATGAAGAATAATGGTTTGTTGTTGAATAATTTTTTTCTTACTGGATTGTTACATGTGATATTTATTTTTCTGATACAATATGTATTGTATTGGTCTATATATGTCCTTGAATAACCCCAATTATGGAACAATATAACATCGATAAAAAATGCATGGAATTGAGAAAATTGTGAGTATTTAGATTCCAACCATGTTAACGATTGATAAAGGTCACGAAGAATTTTTTTTAGAAATTAACTGAGGTGTTCTGGTAGAAATGGTTTATATTTATCTAGAATCCTAGGAATGATAGATGGAATCATGTTGTAGTGAAGGAGAGGATTATAGTATAACCTTATCAACTATACACCATGTAATCTTCTATGATACATTTCATGTATTTTATGTTGTGTGGTAGATAGGTTAAATGGGATTAAAAATTTCACACACCGTGTGAATTTGTGTCACATTCCATGTATTTTAGAACTATTCATCTTTGATAAATCCACATACACACTGTGAAAAAGATCCATAGCCAAATGATGTCTGAAATATCACACACACCATATAATCCTGTTAAAACTGCATGGCGTGTTTCTGTTTCACGTGAAAACTAATAAGGTTTTCTTACTAATCGTGTACACCCTATATAATTAGTGTAATTCACATACATGAAATGGTAATTTAATTTAGTATGTTCCTATGTATCCATAAGGCCTTCCTCACCACAAAATATTTATTTTAATAATTGGAATTTTTTTATATAATTAGGAATTAATAATTTCAATATTTTCCCAAAATATTATGTTCCCAAATATATATTTTGTGTATTCTATCATCACATGAGTTTCATGATGAAAACACACAGTATGTATTCTTAGTTGAACTACATGCCGAGAAGTTTAATATAATAGTTTTGTGGTTATAAATTTATAGTATTTGTTGTGATTTCACACATGGGTGTTAGTTTTGGACATTTGAGATGTCACTCCTAAGTATTTATTTCTGTAGAGACTAATGTTATGATCACATCGGCCATCAAAGGCCATCTATGTTACATTTGGGAAGCTTGTAGATCTTATATCTATTTTAAGAGTGATATGGTTTAGAGAAGTTTGTTAGAGATAATAATTATTTTAGATACTCCCTTGTGTGTTAGGTTAAGGTTCTCAACACAATTGATTATGGTAGACACCTAGAGTTTGACTTGTTATATGGTGAAATGGACCAAATGAATTATATATTTAGTACTCCCATGTATATCATATAATGGTCTACCATACAAGGAGTTTTTACTCCCACATGTGTTTTTTGTGTGGTCCTTTATATGGGTTTTGTACTCACATGGATGATGAAAAAATATAATAAGTGGAAAAAATACTTTACTATAATTTCTATGATATGGATTAGAAGTCATAAATTACATATTTTATAGGTGTTTTGAGTCTAATATGTTTTGTAAATTGTGGATGCCTTTGCAATACTAACAAGACATTGGGCCTTTATTTCTTCCTTAATGTTATGGATTACATCTAAGCTATCAACTATTGGTTTTCATAATTTTTTTAATACTATATTTATCTATTGATTTATTGACACAAAATGATTCCTAAATATATGGTGAAAAGGACTGAAATATCACATTCCCATAGTTTTCATGAACTTTTAAAATATATAATCCATTTGATATGTTTTTTATTATAAATTATTCTTGTATTAGTTGATAGTCTATTTATTTATCTTTACATTTAGTTTTTAGGGTGTCTTGTAGGGAATTTTAATACTAACCCCAACATGGGAAATTCACCAACACATTTTTTTGTAATATAAATGATTCACATTTTAATTATGTAAATTTCTACTATGGATCTAGTGGTGTTAGAGGATCTATTTCATGGTAGTTATTGGTAGTGGTTTATGGGGCAATTCTTTCATATTTTTAACATTCCAATCATTCACATAGATTGGAGGTGTCATTCCATTCCATGATTCAATAGTTTTGGGTGTATTTTTTCTTCAATATTAGGATTATAATTTTTGTTTTCCAATATGTAATTATCTCGGTTATATGTATTCCCATTAATGTTTTATTATACAGTGAATTTGATTACATACGACTGGTGTTGGTGGATATTATTACACATTAGAAATGAATTTATGTTACTGGTTGTTATAGGGGTAGGACCCCATGTTTGTTAATTTTTTTCATTTCACTAGCCCCTATTCTGTTAGAGGTATTCTTATGATGGTATAAACAAGTTACCACTAGAAAATGTTGGGAACTGATTTGTAGGGTCATGTCAATATGTTATACCTATTACACATGATCATTGTGAATATATATGGGAATCTAAATCTGATCAGAATTTTATATCATGGAACTAGATCAAAGTGTATCTCATATTTTTTTATCGAAATTTCAATAAATTATGAATTTATTTATAGAATTGTTTTTAATAATATATATGAAATTAACTTTTTAATAAATTTTCAGTGGATGTGATTACTATCTTTAATTATGTTGTTCATTAATTTTAGGTTATTGAATGGAAAAAAATTTGTAATTGATTCTATAATAATTTTTATATTCATAATAAAATAATAAAATATGCAATATTTTTTTAAGGTTCTAAAAATTAAATTTATTCATAATAGATTTCTTAACGGAATTTCTGGATATGTTTATAAAATGAATAACTAATGGTTATAGAGTGTAGGAACATGTTTTTTTAGAACGGGTCAATATCCTGACCTTGTTTGAGTTTTTGACTGATTTCTGAGGAAACAGGAGAAAATGGGATGTTTCTGGAAATTTCCATATTACACGCCAGGTACTTTTATGTACACACCGTCTATAGGTTAAGCGAGTGATGGCCGTGTTCTTGCTCTGTACATGTTGTGTGATGAGTGTGTATAATTTCCTTACTACACGACGTGTAGTTTTAAACATGTCGTGTACACCCGACCGTGTGGTGTCCATACATGACATGTAGGCCTGTTGGCTGGGTAGAACACAGTATACGCCGTGTTTTCCTTGTACATGCCGTGTAGTCTAGCCATGTATGAGAAATATATATGGCATGTGGGTAAGTCAGCGAGGAAGAGAAGGGAAACGTGGTACATGCCGTGTATCTATAGGTACACGCCGTGTACTCAAGTCGGTAGGTTTGGAAAGTAAGGCGGCAGAATTCAGCCATCTTATGAATAGCTAAATCATATATATGTGGTGTGTAGTCATGAAGTACAATCCTTGTTCATTCTTTTTTTTGTTAAAACGGGAAGTATCCTCATATTGAGGCAAAACAACAATTTTTTCGCCCAGTTTTGTGAAACAAGTCGGTCAGACCTCTTTCATTCTACCGATCATCCGTCCGAGACCCGATTCGAACTCCAATTGATGTGTTGGAACCCCCTCGGTAATTCCTGATTTCCCTTTTGGCCATTTTGTTTGATTTTCTTTCGATAATGTGTTATCGACATTTGAATGGTATTAAATCTTTTGTAGATTTACCACGTTTTAGATCGAATTGGCAGCTGTTACAGGAGTAGCGTCGTACGAGTCTCAGGTAGGTGTAGCATACCTCATTTTGTGTTTTGGTGGTTTTGGCAGCGACGAAGCCTTCAACGCGTTTTTGGGTATTATGAGCGGGACCCATTTTATTTGAGATTTCATATACAATTTCTTGTTGGACATATGGGATGCCTTTGGGTATGCCATGTTTCTGGTTTGTGTGAGCGGGGACGGGTGAGGGGTCGTTGCTCATCGAGACATTTTGGCCGAGGAATTCCAAAATGCTATTAATTGAAATATTAATTTGTTAAACTATTGAGTATAATTTATTAAATCCTGAAATAAATTGCTAGTTCCATTTAAGACAACAGTTTATGTATGGGAAAACACCTTTCATTTTTCAATTAAACTATTTAGTTTGTTTTGACAGGTTATGTATTCAGTTTGAATATGTTATATATGAAATTTCTGAATTGCATCTTCTGGAACCTTTTGGGTTGTGTTGGGCGTGGATCGGTTACTCTTCAGTAATATTGATCACAGGTTGGGGCTTTACCTAGGTTACTTTGTGTGGTTTTAACCTCAAGATTGGGCATCATGGACGTCAGCTTGAGGCTGTACGACTATTAGGTTGGTCATGGCCTGGGTAACTAGGATGGTGATGCCATCAGACTTGAGTGGCATGGTCGCAGGGACACGTGGTGTTAGATGAGTTGGTGGGATAGGTACTATGATGGTGATTACCACTCTCCCAAGACATTGAGTAGTGTGGACATAGAGATACGCTGGGATGAGGTGGTTTTGACCACTCGTGCAGGTAGAGGCCCTTGTAGTTGTGTTTAGGTATTTAGGTTGGGGGTGCTTTCTATATAATGCAACATGGGAGGTGAGGAGCCTTCAGGGGATGGGTGTGCCTTCGGGACGTCGGTACTTGAGACACAAGGTGTCAGGAGGCACTTGGTGGCAGGTTACTATTATTGGGTGTCCCTTAGGGACATCAGTACTTGAGACACGAGGTGTCATGTGGCACATAGTGCTGAGTTACACGATATAGATTCCGGAGTGGGCTGAGGCAGGTCACACTCCATTGTGGCTGTTGAGTACCTGTAGATTTTGTGTTTACTGGTGTACTGTATTGTTTACTGATTTCCTTGTAATTGCATGACTACTTAAATAAATATATTTGGTATGCATTGTTGGGTGGTATCCTACTAAGATTTGTCTCACACCCTGCACGGGCCCTTCGGGATGTGTGAAGTATTTATGGATAAACATGTAGGTAAGAGGCTAGATTCAGGAGCTAGGATACGTTAGTTGTTTCATGGAGATGGTATGGACCTCGAGGTCATTCCTAGATGGGGTTTACATTGTATTTTTTTCTTTTCTGTATCGGCATGTTTAGATATTGTTGGTTAGCCAGTAGCGTCCTTTTTATATTCATTTGTGTACGACCTGCTTGGATGCATGTTTAATTTTTCAATAGTAGTTACATGTTATCAGCATGCTGTTGAGTTTATTTCTGCAGTTGTTGTTATATTTTCTTCTTCCTCTTTTTATCTATATCGGTTATGCTTGCGCTTTGTGGGTCTTGTTTGAGTCTGCTGAGTCTTTAATTCCACTGCATCTTTATTTTTATATCCTCAAACCAACACCCTTATTATTGATCCTCTGAGAGGGTATATCCTCCCCACTATACCTAATAGACCCTTGATACTAGTCGGCATACATTTGACATCAGGGGATGTGCACCTAAGGTAGTAACACCTGAACCGTTTGGAACTGTTCGGGTGGCTGGCTGGGTCCGGGTCGTTACAAAGTGTTATCAGAGGAGTTCTTGACAAGGATTTAGTAGCAGCATTATTCTGGATACTAATGATATTGAGACTTCCCTTTTTATTTTTTTCGTTTACTATTTGGGATATGGTAGAGTAGAGATAGGTTGTTGTTATAGGAACTAGGTTATAGATTGTTCATGGGTGCCTGCTGCCCCAGGTACGATGGATGGACCATGTTGCCATGGGTGGGTATTGTTGTTATGATTTTTTTCTCAGATTACAGTTTATAAGATTTCCACCATGGTGGATCACATGATGTTTGATGTTCTTGATTGTGATATGTGACCATTAACTCGTTATGGTAAGGGAGAATTGGACCTTGACCAGGTATGGAAAGGCTATTTTTCTTGGCTTTTGATAGGCACATTTTAGGGTATTTCAATTTCATAATTTCATGTATGCTTTTTGAAGTTATAATACCATGTGGAAAAAAATCAATTTCCATGATTCTGTGCTCTGAAATGTGAATAGGTGAAATTCTTGAAAGAATTGCTTATTGTTGTAATGTGATGTGCCATGATTTATATATTTGTCGAATTGAATGTTGCAGGATATTTGGGTCTGGCTCTTATGAGAGTAGGCGGTTACTATGGCTGAGGCAGTGCAACTGTAAGGATTGTGCGACTCGGTCATCATTTTGAGGCAATGTGAGTTATTAGGACGGGCATGGCCTGATGTACTTTTAATACCTAGCTCTTTTTTGGGCATGTAAGGAGTCCATGAGGCCAGGATGTTGTGTGGCATGGCTTGCGGTTAGAGGGAGTAAGGGTAGTTGTTATGCACTGCCTTTTACTTCTTTCCTTATCTGTATAGAATATATTGTTATATATATATGTATGGGCTGTATAACTATTTATGGTATTTAGCGGGTTACTCCTTCACGACTCGATGAAGCGTCAGGAAGGAGATGATACAGTGCTGTAAGATTAGGGTTAGAATTCGGTACAGGCAGAGCATGAGCCGCAGGTACAAGCTCAGGGACAGGATCATGTTCAGGATCTAGTGAAGGCAGGACAGTAGCCGGGTGTGGCAACGTTCAGACCATGGCTTGACGAGCAGCTCTGAGCTAGTCTGGTTGGTGTCTTGTAGGGGATTGATAGAGGCGCACAGGGTACAGAGCCTTCTATGGCATATCTGACGAGGGAGTTCTAGTCACAGCACCCGCTGCTTTTTAGGGTGAGGGTGGTCCGCAGGTAGCTGAGAACTAGATAGAGAGTATACATATGATCTTCGAGCAGATCCAGACGCCTACAGGGCGGAGGGTTAGGTTGGCGACCTAAATGATGTGAGGACTGGTGAAGAGTTGGTGGGACGTATAGGTTTTGGCTCATAGGCACGATGGACTGACATGTAAGGACTTCATGGACAGGTTCTTTGAGCACTTCTACCCAGAGACACTGAGGGAAGAGAGAGCTCAGGAGTTTTTGAGTCTTCATCACGGGGAAATGTCCATCATGGACTACGTAGATACATTTACATACTTGTCTCACATTTCACCAGGTATGGTTAGCGATGACGCTGCTAGGGTGAGGCACTTTGAGGATGGATTACGACACGCCATTCAAGTCCAGGTGAACATATTTAGGCTGGGTTATTTCTCTAATGTAGTGAATCAGGCACTCATAGCCAAGGGAAAGGAGAGAGTGAAGTATCGCATGAGCAGGGAGACATATTCAAGTGATGGTTCGGACAGGAGGAAGTGAGGACGGGATGAGTTCCAGTAGGGAAGTCAGGCCAGGGACTCAGCTAGACCACCTCATGGTAGTTCTTTGGTGATTTTGATTCAGTGTGGACAACCATGACATGTTTGGGCTCTGTGTGATAGCCCTCCAAAGGAGTGTCGAGAATGTGGATATGATGAGCATCTAGAGAGGGTTTTCATGTATCCTTCACAGATAGCCAGCTGGCAGGGACCAAGATAGACTGTAGTGGTTGGAGTTGGTTCAGGTTTTGTACCCGGAGAGGGTAGTCGAGGTTCAGCTATGCGCGGAGGTCATGAAAGAGATAGTGGGACCTAGTTGAGGGGTCAGTGGCCGGTGACTCGAGCAGCACTGCAGGGTTGTCAGGCATCAGACAGCCGTGTTTCTGGCCAGGTGCACCCCGTGGAGATGCTAGAGGCTGAGCAGGCCGCTGAGCCGACGACAGTTATACGTACACCGCGGTGTGGCCTTGATATCCATGTTTTCTTTTTGGCATGACCTGTAGAGTCATGGTTGTTTTTAGTGCATGTGGTGCACATAATATATGTGGACTTACTAGATGCTAGTTAGTGGGATTGGCACCATATCTGGTGCATGGTATATTATATATATATCCCTAAGATGCGTAGAATCGGGGCATCAAGGATGCAGGTCACTTGAGGTGCAGTTGGAATCAGAGCATCAAATATGTGGGTTACTTGAGGTGTCGTGGGCATGAGGGCATCGTTGATGTAGGATATTTGATGTGGTATGCACTAGGACCACGTACAGGCGGACACCGATGCGTTGCTGGCTATGTTGGGTGTCAGAAGCGACAGAGGAGCACCAATGGGGTGTAGGGGTGACGATGCGTCACGGAAGGACTATGAATCTAGAAAATAGGTTAGTAAACCATAGTTTTATTGAGTTTTGTTGGGTTGAGACCGTGTTAGATGATTCCTAATGTTGGGATCCCCTAGAGGAATTTATTCGGGACCTCTAAGAATTTGGAAGCCTGGGTTGCTTTATTCAGGGTGATATGTTTGGTGTTATCTCTGGGTTTTGTATGATATCTTGGGGATGAGCTATATTAAAGTGGGGAGATTGTAAGAATCCAGGTTTTTATAACAAGTCAAAATCCGGACCTTGTTTCAATTTTTGACTTGTTTCTGAGGAAACTGGAGAAAATGGGATGTTTTTAGAAATTTCTAGATTACACGCCGTATACTTTTAAGTACACAATGTGTATAGGTTAAGAGAGTGTCGGTCGGGTGCTCGCCATGTACATTCTGTGTGATGACCATGTAGAATTTACTTACTACACAACATGTAGTTTTAAAAACGCCATGTACACCTGACCGTGTAGTGGCCATACAAGGCGTGTAAGCCTGTTGGCCGGGTGGAACCCGGTAAACACTGTTTTCCCCGTAGACACGCCGTGTAGTCAATCCATTTATGAGAAATATACATGGAATGTGGGTAAGTCGGAGAGGAAGAGAAGTGAAACCCAGTACACGCTGTGTACCAATAGGTACACTCCGTGTACTCAGGTTGGCATGTTTGGAAAGTAAGGCGGCAGAATTCAACCATCTTTTAAACAGTTAGATTATATATACAAGGGTTGTAGTCATTTAGTACAGGCCGTGTACTTTATTTTTTTCGTTAAAATGGTAAGTAGCCTCATGTTGAAGAAGAACCTCAATTTTGTCACCCGGTTTTGCGAACCAAGCCATCCAGACATCTTTGCTTCTCCTGATCATCCGTCCGAGACCCGATTCGACCTCCGATTGATGTGTTGCAACCCCCTTGGTAAGGCATCGTTTCCACTTTTTCTATTTCGTTTGATTTTAGTTCTATAATGAGTTATAGGAATTTTAACGGTATTGAATATTTTGTAGATATACCACGTTTTAGTTCGAATTGGCGGTTGTTACCGGAGGTGTAGCGTCGTACGAGTCTAAGGTAGGTGGTGCATAGCTCATTTTGTGTTTTAGTGGTTGTTTGTGTGACGCGGACTTCGGTGTATTCTTGAGTATTTTGAGGGGGACCCGTTTTATATAATGTTTCATATTGAATTTCTTGTTGGACCTATGGGAGGCCTTTGGGTATTCAATGTTACCAGTTTGCATGAGCGGGGCAGGGTGAGGGGTTGTTTCTCATCGGGGTATTTTGGCCGAGGAATGCCAAAATGGTTTTTATTGAAATATTAATGTGTTAAACTTTTGAGTTTAAGTTATTAAAGCCTAATATAAATTGCTAGGGGAATTTAAGACATCACTGTTGGTATGGGAAAACACCTTGCAATAGTGTAATTCTACTGTTTAGTTTGTTCTGCCTGGTTATGTTTTCTGTTTGAATATGTTATATATGAAATTGCTGAATTACATCTACTGGAACCTTTTGGGATGTGTTGGGCTTGGCCCGGTTACGCTTGAGAGATACTGATCACAGGTTGGGGCTTTTCCCAGGTTACCTTGGGTGGTTTTGACCATGGGATTGGGAGTCATGGACATCGGCTTGTGGCAGTATGCATGTCAGGTTGGTCATGGCCCAGGTTACTAGGATGGCGATGCCATCAGCCTTGAGCGGCATGGTCGAAGTGATACGAGGTGAAAGATGAGTTGGTGGCTTAGGTACTATGTTGTTGATTACCACTGACTTAGAACTTTGAGTAGTGTGCGAACAGAGATACTCCGTGATGAGGTAGTTCTGACCACTCGTGTTGGTAGAGGCCCCCGTAGTTACTGTTGGGTATTTTGGTTGGGGGTTCCTTCCTTAGAAAGCTATGTGGGAGGTGCGGAGCCTTTAGGGGATGGGCGTGAATTCGGGACGTCGATACTTGAGACATAAGGTGTCCGGAGGCACATGGTTCCAGGTTACTATTTTTTGGTGTGATTTCGGGACTTCGGTACTTGAGACACAAGGTGTATGGATGCACTTGGTGTCGGGTTACTATTCTTGGGTGTGCCTTCTGGATGTCGGTGCCTGAGACACTAGGTGTCACGTGGCACATAGTGCTGGGTTACACGACAGAGATTTCGGCATTGGATGAAGTAGGTGACACTCCATGGTGTCTATTGAGAACCAGTGGAGTTTGTTTTTACTGGTTAACTGTATTGTTTACTACCTTCCTTGTAAATGCATGAATACTTAAACATATATATTTGGTACGCACTATTGGGTGGTATCCTACTGAGATTTGTCCCACACCCTGCACGGTCCCTTCAGGATGCAGACTGACTTTATGGATTTACGTGCAGGAAAGAGGCTAGCTTCAGGAGTTGGGCTGCATTAGTAGTTTCATGGAGATGGTATGGACCTCTAAGTCATGCCTAGCTGGGGTTTACCTTGTTTTTTTTTCTTTTTTTTATCAGCATGTGTAGCTACTATTGGTTAGCCATTGGCGACCTTTTTATATTCAGTTGTGTACAACCTACTTTGGATGCATGATTATTTCTTCAATAGTAGTTATAGGTTATTAACATGTTTTTGTGTTTATTTCTACTACTATTTTCATATTTACTGCTTCCACTGTTTATCTATATCGGTTTTTCTTACGCTCTACGGGTCTTGTTTGAGTCTTCTGAGTAATTATTTCCACTGCATCATTATTTTTATATCCTCAGACCAGTACCCTTATTATTGATCCTCCTAGAGGGTATAGCCTCCCAACTATACCTAACAGACCCACGTTTCTTATAGGTAGCCTTTGGCTTTCAGGGGAGGTGCACCTATGGTAGTAACACCTGACCCGTTTGGCACTGTTCTGGTGGTTGGCCGGGTCTAGGTCGTTACATAGAGAATAGATTGGCATCATAAAGAAAAGAAAACTTGTACCTAAATTTATAAAAGTAAAATACAAAAACTCAAAAGATTGAATAGTAAAAAAAATCAATGTAACATGTAATTCATTTTCAAATGATTCCTCAAACATATAAGATTATCTGAAATTAATTAAAATATTTATGAGAAAAAACATAATAATATAGTGGAACCACTAAATTCGTATAAATAAATAAATGATGAAATACAACTATGATACTAAAGACATTGTTGATGAATTGAAATATATTAGTATTAAACAGATTAAATGCTTCATATATCATCTTAGGTGTCTATTAATCATTAATTTGATGATATACTAAATTTCTAAAAAATTATTTCATCTTGGTTCTTAGTAGATCTACATCACAATATTATTATCGAAATCCAGAAACCAAATATTTTGAATTTATCAAGGATATTTTTTGAGAGATTAATATTTTTTAATTTATTAATTGATTAATTAACATAATATGATTCCTTATTATCCAAATTGGTTTATAGGGTTCATGTATCATATTTTATAGAAGAATAAATGACTAATTTTAATTGGATTATGTTCATAAATGATGTATGTGCGGTTTAAAATGGGAAAAAATTGATAAAGACAATTGTTTCAAATGTTGTTTTCATTTATTAATATAGTGTAATTTTCTAGGTTATACAATTTTAAATACTTATAATTTATTTGATTGTATAAATAAATAAATAAGAGTGGGACTGAATAGGTGTGAATATAAATCAATATTACAGTATATTATTATCGTAGAATGGCCTATGGGTTTCCTTACTTTGATTGGATAACTTGTTTTCTTAATATTTTTTTAACTTTCAGGCTCAAAATGAATTATAGATATTACACACTAAATATTAATAGAATGTATTACTAATTATGCTTCAAATAATATACTAAAGGTTTAACATTGTCATTCTACTCACAATAATCATTCTACACCAATAGTATTGTACTATTATTCTACTCATTGGATATAGAGTGCATCAACTACACTAGATATCCACTCTACCCCCACAATACAAGGTACACTTCATCATATACACGTTATTTCTATTTTGGTAATGTGTTTTACTTATCTAAATATTTTTCATTCATAGGTATGAATTTTATGAATTAGAAAGTGGAATCATGTGGGTCTGCCACCCTCTATCTGTCGAATAGTGAATCAATTACCTTAAATAGACTAATACTGTGAAAAAATTGTATGTATGAATTTAACTAAGAAAACAATATTTGATTAAATATTTATATTAATTGATTATTTTATATGTTAACTATAAAATATAACAATATAAATAGATAAAAAATAATTCAATAAATTAAGAATTCCATTGTAATGAACATAGTTTTCCAATATGACACATTTTGGCTACCTATTAAAGATGTAATGGGCCATTAAAATTATATAGCTGCATAGTTATATTATAAATTTGTATCCCTGAAAATTTAGCATATATATTTGAGGCATATTCCACTACTTTGAATTATTGAGTTGTTTAATATCCATGTCATCATATTATCCAATTTATGTATTCCTATTTGATTATTCGGAGCACTAAAACATTCCATGTTAATAATATATTGAATTATAAATATTTTATTTATATTTTTTTTTTTCTATATTTATGTTTCAAATGTGATTTCACATCTATTAACATTAAAATAAATATGTAGGAAATGGAAATATTACAAATTGTGGTCGTGGATTTAATTTAATGATGCATATCTTTTTGTGTCACAAATGTATGAGAATGCACTTGATGGAATGCATTGAAAAAGTGGAATATTATTTTGATCATCATTATTTCGAATAAAATACTGTATTATTATTACATGTTAATGTTTTAGTAAATATAAATTAATAACATTTCAACAGTTAGTGATATTTACATTATTTAGGTAATTACTCGGAAAAATTATGCTTTTCATGGGATGTACATAATTCATAACATCTATATCGATTAATTTCTCTAGGAAATGAGATCTCATTTTTTATACCATTTAGTTTCTTAATATATATATATATATTATCAAATTTCAGTTTCTAGATGTTTTACTTATGTATGTTTTCAATATTTTCAAATGAGATAGGTAATTATATTTTGAAAATGGATAGTTGGTTTCATTATCACAAAAAAATAAGTTAGTTATGTGGTTGAACCAATAGAAAATAGTGGGGTAAATATTTTAAATTACTCATTGATGTTATTATATTTTATTATAAATTTATGTTATTACATTTTTAGTATCTAATAAATGAATCATAGGATGCCAACCCTTCTTTATCATCTTATGTATGGGATGATTATACATTTCCTAAAATTTGAGAGTAAGATCATTATTGTCCCGTTGAAGGTGGGATACAGACAATATCTATCATAGGTTCTTCGTAGGTCACATATATCTTTTACAAGAACATTATTAATAAGGGGATGACAGGTTTGGTGATAAAAAATCATAGAATAAAATTCATGCACTAATAAATATTATTAAATATCTTGATTTCTACATAAAATATTGAATGATACAATCACAACAACATTGACAACATTATATTCAATTTTTAAGAGAATAATTCACAATATTCAAAAATAGAGATATCTTAGGGTATTTGTGATAACTAAATTTCATAAATTCAAATGTTAATCTATATATTATTTCGTAAATTTGGATTAGAATAACAACTACATTCCCAAAAAACTCATACACACATAACATCAGAGAGATTAGTTTAGTAAATGAATATATAAAATCATTTATGAGTGCACGATATTTTTAATAACATGTAACAAATTATTCATTGTATTGTTTGTTTTATAATAATTTTCCATATCTGTATATTCAGAATCATATATTTAACAAATATAATTAGTTTATTGAAATAATTGATGAATATAATATAATATAATATAATATCCATTAATTTTGAAACTACATCAAATTTCATATCTATGATTCAGTGGTATAATGATTGTTCAATTGATTTCTACATATCATAATACAATGATGGTTAAAACTATGAATAATAATCATGGCATACTGTCTTTTAAAAAAACATTCACCCCAAAATATCATATTCTTTGTTTTTATTTTTTTCAAAATTTATAAATAATTATTTAATAAGGTTTTTCTATGATATTTAACATTTTTTATAAAAAATGATAAAAAAATATTGTAAAATAGATACACTCTAATATAAATTGAAATTCTATTTGAATAAAAACCATCCATATCTATTAGTAATTTTATATGATATCGAGCAAACCTTATACAAGAACCATAAATTCATTGAAGACACATATTCAACATTTTAAATCATTTTTAGACATGTAACATTATGATCATATGTGGCTTCAGTTATGTTCCATTTGTGGTTCATAGTGTAAGGATCGATTTCCTCATAAATTCCCTAAATCCATTGCATTGAATCCCTATAATCCTATTATTCTATAATTTTCATTTTATTATTTCAATGAATTTAGATAGTAATTTTAAATTCATAGTTTATTATGTTATCTATGACATGAATAAAGTATGCCTAATTACTACATTAGTTATATCATTTCCAGCTAATAATTTTAACGTCCAATTCTAATTCAAGGGTTATGATTCTATTTTTCCTTATTTATTGTTTTTTAAATATTTTTTTTACACATGTCATGTTAATTATTTTAAATTCATGCACAATGGGAAAGAATTAATTAATTACTATGTGAGATGTACCGCCTATATTGGGAGAGTGAAGTGGATGTGAATCATTATATGTGTTTATTGATATTTGATCAAATATAATAATAATGAATATTTTTATTTTAGATATTTAGTAAACTGTAATATTATATATTAATGTAAAAATCCATTATAACATTGATTATGTTAAATATATGTAAAAAATATTTTATTTTACACTTTTTGTTTCATTTAATGAAGTAGAATGATGCTCAATATTTTAAAATATTTTGCTATAATTCCATAATTTGTTATTATTTTAAGTGCTACTAATTTTTATAATAATTCTATCCTCTAATAAAAGTATAGCGACAATTAAAAAAAACTCAATATGAATTATTATCACATAAAACTATTGGTGGTTTAACATATCACCACAGGATTTGTGGTATATAAAAAATTATATTACAATATTTAGAGGCACATTAAAAAAATATTGTTTAACAGGATATTTGATAACTACTCATAAACATAAAAAGGAATGCCACTAAATATAATATAAAATACCTCAACAAATTAATTCACCATTTAAAAATATTTTTTTTAAATCTAATAATATTTAAGAAATTTTAAGAAATCCTTTCACAAAAATCTTGTGAAATAATCATGAAATAATTATAATCAATATAAAATAAATTCTAATATTGAAATTATTTGTTGTAACACACCAACTTGGTTCAACTATACAAGAAACCTGATATGGGCTATCATGGTGTCATATAACATAGATATAGAAAGTTCTAAATATAAACAAAACAAGACATATTAACATTGTTCTATGTAGAATAAAGAGATTCAATAGGATTGATACAACCCAAGACAAATTGGATAAATTAGAAAAGTATGGATAAATATTACTGAGATGTTTCCATGTGACCAACTATCCCCTCCAAACAATCCGGTTATGATGTAATAGAAGAAAAGAGAACCATTCATGCTACATTATGCCCTTCCCTTTCGCTAATTCCTACAAAACATGGTCTACAACCACCCAATGTCAAATGTAGGGTGTTAGCACATAAACAAGTTTCATTACCCTAAAGAATCTATAAAATTTATAATATTAATATTAAATCAGTCATAGCTTCATAAAATCATATACCAAAAATAATTTTAATAAATAAACACATTTCAAACATTCAATAATTAAGGTATAAAAGAAAAAAAAGGTAAAATAATCTTTTGAGCAATTATCCATGAAATAAACCATCATGATATATTTAATGTATAAATGGAAAGGGACTCCATTTGGGACCTATCTTGTTATAATACATACAAGATAGAATATTAACCATAATCATTACAATGTTGCTACCATATGATATTGAGTCCTGTACAAGTTTGTTGCTGTCAAAAAATTATCCACCAGTGGTTCCACACACACTAGGGTCACCTATGACTATTTTTATATGCAACGAAGGCTCCCAATGGGATATGTTTGTTCAAACCCATTTCCAAAACCATTATGAAATTTAATATAAAACCATTTCCCCAAATAAAATCCCTTTAAATCTGGAATATATTGAAAATCATGAATTAGATCCACATTCATATGTCCACATACCACCATATTAATTGAAAGAAAAAAATCTATGAAAACTGTGAATGAAAAACTATGGATATCCCTTTGAAATAGAAGTCTAGAAATGGATCAATAGATAATATTAATTAATCATTAATAAGGAACAAAAACACATCAAATGAATCCACTATGAACAAAAGTAATGAAGAAGGATAATAATTTATTACTAGTGATTTTGGGTGAATCCCCTAAAATAATCATCTTCTAAATGGAGAGTTCCAGAAGGAGGGAGATAAAAAAATAATCACACAAAATCTCTTTAGGGATTCATATAGTATTTTAGGAATTGAATTATAATGAACCTCAGTTGGGAAATACAATTACAAATGCAAGACATGGGGTTTTGACTTCAAGAATCCCTTAAATGTCATGAAATGCCATGAATTATTGACATAAAGAAAAAGGAATCACATAATATTAAATTAAATCATAATCAAACTTCACCGGGTGTGTAAAATATTTACGTTTAGATAACTTTTCACTTTTTTTAACGATTTTCATGAAATTTACTCCAGAAAAAATCTAAATAATGTAATCCATTCATGATGTAAATGATTGTAGTAGGATTTACTCATACTTTTTTTCTATGAAAAAATATGTAACCAAAACATAAGGTTCTCCAATCCCAAGGAACACCTTCTTTTTTCATTTAGAAATTTAAACCCAAACAAAATTAATTCAAACTTCAATATATCCATAAAAATTAAGTTATTTTCCCCAGATAATGCTCTCTATTAATGAGAATTTCATAATTCATTCAAACAATAACGAGATACCACAAACAACTGACATGGTATACCTAAAGGAATGTAGAAGGGTGTTGGAATCTCCCTACAAAACATTCATCATGTTCCAAAAAAAACATCAAGATATAAGACTCAAAAAAATTGAATGCCAGTTCTATTTCATCTGTAATTCCTTCATCCACATATCATGTATATCCCATCAACCCCACCATTGTACATGGACCAATGGAATTAGTTTCCCATGAAACACCATCTCCCATTTACTGATAATATAAACCAGCTGCTCAACCATATTAATGTGGGCCTCGAGATCGACTTCATCCAAATCCATATCAAGGGAAGGATCTGATCAATACATCATCATATGGGATATTGAAAACAATTCATTGATGAAACAAGAACTATATAGTATATATAATTAATAGGAAACATTTCCAAGTTCCCCAGTGATCTCAATGGGGACTACAAACCTCAATGAAACATACCCCTAAAAACCAAATGATGATGTTCCCAGAGTAGTGAAACACTAGGTGAGATATAATTTTTATCCTCAAACTCCAAAACCCGAAAACGATATCCTATAAATTATTTATAAAAACTATATTTTGTTATCAAACTCTTTTGAAACAACTAAACTCTCTCTGTCATCTCGTGGTCAAGACTAATCCAAATCGAGGAACACTCTCCCAACACTTCATAATATAAGGGAGATATAAATTTCCACCTTGAGCTAGCGTTAATGGGTGATATTATAATAGAGGACGGATCACTATTTTTATAGGAAAATTTATCTAAAGGAAAATATTTATCCAATAAACCTTTGATATCGAACACAAGAGCATGGAACATATCCTCAAGAACATAGATATCTCTTTATGAATTTGAATCAATATGTGGTTGATATGATGTGATCAATTTCAACTCTAAAACCATAAACATTTCATAAAAAAATTAATAACTTGGACGATAACCATGGGTCCATATTAGAAACAACCTTAGAGGGAACCCAAATTGTTTTCATAATCTATCAAAAAAAAATTCCCATTTCTGTTCCACCATTATCATATCTTTGAAAGGGATGAAAATCACTAATTTCATGAGTTGATCAATGATCCAACAAATCAAATCCTTCAAACAATGATTTTCCGGTAAACCAATGACTATATCAAATGAAATATCCTCACATTTCCATAATAGAATTTCCATGGGTTGCAACAAAATATCTTGTAACTATTGATCCAAAATAATTTACTGACATGAAAGACATTAAAATTCAAAATATTCAATTGACCATCTCATCCTCGCACACTAATACTATCCTCTCAAATCATGATACATAATGGTAATACTTGGGTGCAAGGACAAGAAATATTGGTGTCCACTATCCATTAACTCCTACCTCAGGGACAAGTTAAAAACATACTTATTTTGTAAACACAAATGAAAAAATGGAGACCGAGACAACTAACCCAATCTCCCACACCATGAAATTTTTTACTTATGATCTGGAAAATGCTGTTTGACATCTTCTTGACCCAAACCCCTTATAAAATGTTGATTCATCTTACATTGAATAAAGATGTAACCATGAACCACATTCTTTCATTCCGAAGCTCATGTCAAAAAACAACCCCATTCAACAAAACTATTCGATAGATTCATTCGCATAATATATTGGTAATTTATTTCATAGTGCATCAATGACCACATTACCTTTTCAAATATTATAAGAAATATTAAAATCTATTGTCTATATATAATCCAATTATAATCTATATGTTAATTTTAGATCCCTCTATGTGAATATATACCCCATTATTTTATGATTCATATATACTAAAAACTATTCTCCCAAGAGATAGTAACACAGTCTTTTGATTGTGTCCATAACTGCTACAAACCCAAGATCTTGGGTAGGTTAGTTTGTATCATAGGAGTGTAACTATTGAGAGCTCAAGGAAACTACCAATCTCAAAAACATCATGGAACACTCCAAACGCATACTCGATGATTAAAAGAATAAATCATAATAGGAAAATGGTTACTGATGAAATAAAACTATAGATTAATTCAATATCAACTTCAGATCCCCCAAAAATATATGAATATGTTAATTCCATTCAAAATTTTTACACATATGGGTTAAAGTTGTCATCGAATACGAAATCATGAAATAGTCAATAACCAATCGCATATAATAACCATCCTATTCCTTAAAGGATCATATCCCATAAAAATTAAGCCACTCACATGTCATAACTACCTATACCTTTTTAGGATCCACAGATACACTGCTCTAAGAAGTAACATTCCCTTGAAACATTACATCTAGAATCCAATGATAATATTTCGAAATCATTCCAAACATATGATGTTTCCTCATTTTTCAAAGGATGATATTTAAAAATATTCCATGTGCTCCTCCCCTGACATGGATTACATGAAAATATCATACATGAACACTAAAAAAAATGATTTAAATAAATGATGAATGATATGGTTCACCAATTCAATAAACCCCAGAGGTTTATTAGTCATTCCGAATGGCATAACCAAAAACCCAAAATTCCCACACCATATCTCTAATGTATTCATAGGAATTTATACTTCTCAAACGCTAAACCTATGGTATAATAACTGCAGGTTAAATTGAAAAATTATATCAGAAAAAAATAACCAATAAATTTATTAGGATCATGCGAAGAAAAATATCCTTTATTAAAATAAAATAATTATAAATCTATAGTAAAACATATAATAAAAATTATGTAACCAAAATTCATGATATATAACACAAATTTGATCTATATTTGGTTAACATTATGTTTTTAAATGAAGATGAATGTGCATCTTTAGATGTTTATTGATTTACCTCTATCAAAACATTTATAGTCCTCCGATAACCATTGTCTAATAAAGAGCATATAGGAATTCTATTAAAATCCCCCCAGAGTTAAGCACAAACCCTTCTCATTTGTTATAATGAATTATATATATAATAATTTAGTACATTGGAATTAAAATTTTAATAAAAAAGGGTAATTCTGATTTCTAACTAAGTGCACATCCAACCACTACCTCAACTGGACAAGTGAATCCGACAATCCTTAAGTCATTACTAGTGTAACTACAATTTTTTAGCTAATTGTGGCCTCATATTTTCCCTCCAAGGTCTTGAGCAATTGGTAAATTTATTTCCTCTAAAACGATGCATTTGGATTTGTTAAAATATATTAATATTTTTAGATATATTATTTCCAAGGTCTTGAGATGCCCAATAACCATACTAAATAAAAGTATTAATCTAGATATATACATTAATCATTCAAAGGACAATACATCAAAACTATATTTGTTACATGTCTTATGTTTAACTATTTATGGAATGAATTATGTTGAACTTTGCCTATTTATTTGAGGTATTAGAGATTAATACATTTATATTGTGTAAAATGTACTAAAAATTTAGTTTTTGGTAAACATATAGATGTAATATGAATTAATTATAAATATTTTATAGATAATATGATCCTTAAAATACATTTTTACTACTTCTGGAATGAAAATACAATATTAATATTTATATCATTGTGTATGAGATGACATAGATATTGATAGAATAACAAACAATAGATGAAATTATTATTATGAAATAGTAAAAAACATGCAAATGAATTTTCTATTATTATATATCATAATAGTAATAAAATACATTATCTTTTTAAAAATTATCTAATTTTATCCTTTTACCTTCATTTTAGATTAATTTATTGTCTTTTCACCACTCACTATTAGGTTTTTTTGGTCATTAGTTTTATTATGGTTATGGTCTCTATCAATTAAAATAGCCCTTGGCCTTTATTTTTATCCTTGATATCTCAATATTAACATCCCAATAATTATCAACATATCATGTAAAACAATTATGTATTATTTCAGATAACCATATGTTTCTCACTTCCCCATTTTAAAGTAGGGTGTTCAACCCCTGATTTTGATGTGGGTTTTCAAAAAACGTATTTTAAATTATTGATCCTTAGATTATTTAGATTAAATTAATATGGGGTAATTTATTTAAGGGTTGATAATTTGACACAAAAATAATAATTTTAAAATAATAATAACCCCAATATATTTCTTAACACGAAACATTGATATTTAAGTGAATTAAGATATATTACAAAAACATTATTATTTAAATATTATCATTATCACATATGTGTTTATTTAGGGGGTATGAATACGACTATATAACTAATGAAATATATTTATAATGATCCTAACCAACTCAAAGGTATTGATTTATTCATATAAAATAAGAAATCAATTTTTTATAAAGTAATTGTATGCTTCAAAAATTCATTTTCTTCAAAATTGATTTCTATTTTTTAGAGGAAATTTTACGTAATTTCCTAAAAATTTATATATATTATTTTATAATATTAAAATGAGTTTTCATGTCATCATATAAAAATTAATTTATGGTATAATGTTTTTATTTTTCAAAAAATACGGATTTTTAAACAAATAGAATAAAAACTAATTTTTTAAATAATCTCATTTTTTCACTAAATCAAGTATCATAAATGTTAAATTATGTTTATATTTGGAGTTAAAGAAAAATATGACCCATTAGATTTTGAGTAATATAATTAATTCCGTTTTAATCATTAATATTAACTATTTTGATATAAGATAATTTTTATTATTAAATATTCATTTCCATAAATATTGCCTTCCTTTACATTTTACAAATTTAAATTGAAAGAGCTTTCTACACCATATAGAGATTAATTATCCAAATTTGTTTTTCATATATGGAATCTGTAGTTTCATATTTTCTAAATATGTCCCTTTTATTTTTTTCGTTATGAATAGTAACCGTGGTAAATATGTGTTTCCTTGGTATAGGTAAAATGGGTAGAAAATGGTTTAAAGTATGAGATATGGTATTAAAATAAACAGAATAAACATTTTACCTCATTTAATGATATAAATTTGACCATATCCGTCATAAATTTCAGTATATGGAATTTTTTTCATTTTCACTTAATAATGGAATTTATATTATTTATATTAATGAAAAAATAAAAAAAATCACTCTGTTTCGTTTCATTTATTTTATATGTAAACATAAAGATTATATATTTTATAAATGAATGTAATTTTTTTTAACATTATAAGATTGTTTTTATGATGGTGATTTATTTCCAATATTTCATAATCATATTGTTTCCGTAAATTCTTACAAAACTCTAAAACAATGATTGTTCAATCAGTGAACAAATCAAGATAACAGATTTCAAAAACATTGAAAGTAATATTTTGTGGAAAAAATATGGTGTCCCAAAATTTTATGGTAAGTAACAATTTCTATTTTATTGTTAAACAGTTTATATTTTAATTCTTTTTTTATCTTTGTGTATTTATGTTCCAAAATTAAAGAATGGAGTTTAAAATATCATTAATTATATTTTATGAAAAATAATATTATATTAAAATATATTAAAACTATATAATAATTAAATGGGGAAATAATTATGATAAATATCCAAATATTTCATTCATTTTCCATTTATGATATAATTTTTACCATGAATATAAAATTACAACCCATTAAGATTGAAAAATTCATTTCTATGATTAAGGTCCAAATGGCTTAGTATGTGTTAATCTAATATATAAGGATATATTTCCAAATTTAACATGTATAAATTCTATTTTTTTACTATATGGTAACCTAAAACTATCATAAATTCAAATATCTAGACATTTGGGAAAACCTTTATTGAGTACGAGTTTATTATATTTTAATATTTCATGATATTCTATGTGTGTTCTATCCCCGACTACTAAAATGACACACCACCATTGCTCTATTAAACAACCTTTTTCCATATAAATTGACCAAAACCATCAAAATTATATTCTAAACATCACTATACATGAATTAATGGTTATTTTTTTCATAAAATACCATTCCAAAGTCAATAATAAAGGATATAACGGGGGCCAACCAAATATTAGGTAATCATCATACATGGACACTTTCATTTTATTTATTATTCATCAAAATATATTCTATGGAAATTCATTATGATGGTTGTGATGTATATATATGATATTAATTAAAAAAACTATTCTTATTGAATTATTTTACTGTTTCTACCATTTTCCCTTTTAATGTAGTGGAAAATGATAACGTGGCTTGTGCATACATATCATCTTTCACCTCAATAATTCAATGTGAATGGTTTTTCATTTCAAATTTAAATTTATGTTAAAATATATTAATTTATTTATACATATTTTTTATGGATAAATAATACTTCTATAATGAATCATTTATATTTATATTCCTTCCATTATTTTCCTTAAATAATGATAAATCATTCATGTGTATTCATAGCTTACCATCTCCATAAAGACTGTGAATACTTTTTTCTATCACATATTTTATTTAATGATTACATATATGTATATACTGAATATATGTTATGTTTACATAATAATTAGTATTATTAATATAATGAAACCATTATCAATGTACACATATATGGAATTTTTAATTGAATCTCCCATGAAAAATTATATTGTTAACACTAAGAAGTGACAAATTTAATAATAAACTGATAATAAATGTGTTTTAGATTGACATATACGGAAAATATATCAAAATATAAGTATTTAAGTGATTATTTATATAAATATATATAATTAAAAGTTATTATAAATGATTTCATATCACTTTAATGGAAATTTGAACTTGATGTAAGGATATTTCTCATAACACAATTATATATGTGATATATATGCTATACTAAATTTTTTTTTGACGTCTTATGTTTTATATATTAACAATGAATTGAAATTATGGTTATTTTCAGAAACATTATGTGAATATAAATATTCATATATTTTTAATATTAAAAGAGGTTTTGATATAGAATTTTCCAAAGTGGTAAGGGTCATTCATTTCAAAATAGTTTCATTAAGACATGTTCGATGTTATTCACATATTAATTATTAAAATTTCTATATACTACCAAATTTAAAATTTCATACCATGATTCTTCATATTATCATGATATTTTATGTATCATATTGAATTATTCTTTCAGGGGATTTATGATTTAGAAGATACCAATTTTGTAATTGTTATATGTTACAATCTCATTGTTTATCATGATATTTTATGATTATGTTTTTGATGATGAAATTTCATTATATTCCCCTAAATAATATCATTAAATTTAATTTCCTTTTCATATTAAACTAATATTCATGTAATATTACAATTTTGGGCTATTTTTTAAACAAATTTATTGAGATACTATTTTTAATATAGTAATACATTATTTCTATTTGGCCCCAAAATATATTTCTACCATATATATTTTTCCTTTAAAATGATTTCATGAAAATTTTTAAAACAATACTTTTATTTTTTTTAATTTCATTTTAACCATATTTTATTTTTTTCAAAACTAGTGGAATGAGCTTTTCTTATCTTTTTCAAAACAAGTTGCATTGAATTATGACAAAAAAAATTCAGAGGAATAATTATTTTAACATACGCAGCATAAACAAAAATTCCTTCCATCATGACTTATAAATTAATTGAATGGTTTCATTGAAAATAATTTTTTTCACTTAATATTTAAGTGTTTTTAAATTTTAATGATGTTATTCCTAACAGAAAATGTTTTTTCCATAAAAAATATTCCATGTGATATTTTAAATTCTTTTTCATTTTTTAAAACATCATTTTATGTTAGTTATGTTTTACTGGGGTTAATATTCAAGGGAACAATACATAATATTTATATGTTTTGTTTATGATTATGGTGATTAGATTCTAATGAAATTTTTTTCCTTTCTATGTGTAATGATATAATGATATGATAAATTTTTAATGATCTTGTGGCACAAATATGAATGGATTATTCTTATGATTCTGGAAAGGCCAAAAGTAGATCTCTCACTAGAGAATCTGATTTATATGCATAGATCATGACCTAATACGTGTTGTAATTTTGACTAACTATAATTCAATATGTTACTATGTCCACTATGATAGAAATTTGTGTGAAACTTTGATAAGGATATGATGGAATAGAGAGTTATCTCAATGATTCAATAATATGATATATGAAATACTAGGAATAAATTTATTTTATGTTAATATCATTTTCTCTTTCAATTAGTCTCATTTTATTCTCATGTGATCATTTTTATATCCCTTTTTATATGTTATGGGAATATTATTTCATCCTTTAAAATGTTTCATTTCTGCTAGATATGAAGAAATGATTTAATTAGGAATCTAAATGATTGGTGCTAGTTGTGAATATCGAAGTGGGAAATGATATATATATTCTATGTTCCAGTATTTTGTGTATCCATGTTTCCAAAATGTATACTTTTGATGTGGATCATAACTTTATTTAATGAATATTCATCTAATAAGATGTAATATCAATGTTAGAAAATGATATTTTCTTATAGCTAACATTGTAGGATTATCTATATTTCTAGTACTAATTGATTCAATTTATGGTGGAATGCATAAAAAATTAGATTTTGGATGTTACGTGGTGTTGTGAGGATATTGGAATTGTATCTCCGAATTCACCATTTTTTCATAGAGTGGGAAAAACCCAACCCGTTTATCTTCTATAGTAGATATGATATTAGAGTTATTCAGAGTCCAACTGGAATGTTATTAATTGTGACATTAATAATTTTCGTTATATGTGGTAAGAATAATTATATCCCTTGTGATTCCATTTATAATGTCCACATTTAATGATTAATGTACATGGTTAGACATTTATTATTCGTGTAATATCGATGAGTGAACTATGTTTGGAATATTCAATGTTCTATAATCAATTAAAATTTCATATAATGTTATCGTATTCCCTTTTTAGGTTTTTCACTTCCAGTATTAAGCAACACATTCCCTGAGTAGTTGTTTTATATATTTACAATTCCCTTGAAATCCAAGAGTTACTTGCATATACATGATCATATTTTATATTCCACATGTATTATATAAAGATATCCATTATATACCTGATCATGTCTTTTTGTTTAACAGAATAAAAATTATTTAATGTTTGGAGGATATATAAAACAATATATTACAATGCAATGATTTATTCATTTTAGGGGTTAGAAGTAAAGTCTATTGAAGTTTGAAAACAAGTAAATTAACACCATTAGTAGACTTTGAAAAAAATTGATCGTTATGTTTATCATGGAATATAGTGTTTACCCCTAGGATTAATATTAGTATATTTCACTATGTTTTACTTTTAATAGATAATTAACATTAATTAAATAAAAAATATTAATGCAATGAGTAAAAAAATTAATTTCTCCAAAATTGAAGTTCATATGAAAAATTTGGCAGTTTGGTTGGGATAATATCCATGTCTTATTCCAAGGTGTGGAATAAGTTATGTAATAATGTTTCATCCCATATTCTGATAATTTTCAGGTCTATACTTTGAACATTGATGAATTCCACACCAAACTTACAAAAGATGAATTATTATTTTTCTTTCTTTTTAATGGTTATGTGGATTATGCATGGTTCTGTGGCATTGAAATTCTGAATTAGATGTTATATGGTGGATTTATTTTATAAGTTGTCCAATTCATAATGGTTTATTTTTATGTGTAAACTTAATAAATAATTTTATGGGTTGGTACATATGTGATTATCAATGAAATTATGGTGGAATCATTTTTGAGATTAATTCCACCACCAAAATCTCCATTCATTAGTTCTTCATAGAATAATATCTCATTTTTATTTATACAATATAGTTACGTTCTAAATTACACATGTTTTGTACTCGGGGGGTTGGGATGATTATCGATGGGGATTGAGATGTGATCAAAAATTCATCTTCATTTTTTCCTTTAAGGTATATTTTTTCATGTTTTTTCTTATTATACACTTTTGGATTATCAATTATTTTGTCTTTTATTGATAGTATTGAATACACAATATTATATTAACTTGAAAAATAAATAATAAAATTTTAATACTTTTGTAAATGATAGATAATCAATCATAATGATGATTCTAAATTATAGATGATGTTTTAGAATTAAATAGTATAATTGATGAAATTTATTTGTTGTTCATACTTATATGATTTAGGAGTTTTTTATTCATATTTTATATTGTTAAATATACTATTTTTGAAATGTAAAATAATGGTTAACGGATGAATTATTTTTATCTCAATTTTTTGTTACATTTGTTTTTTATTTTTTTGATAGTGTTGTCTTGTAATGGTCCAAAGATGGCCTAGAAAAATATCCAATTATGATGCATCATACCTCTAATATAAATAGAATAGAGATGAGAAAATAATGTTTAATTATCATGAAACAATATAAAAGATTTATTTATGTCATTGATAAATAAAATTTTGAAATTATTTGTGTGTTTTGAGGTGTAAATGGTGGATCTGATGATGGAATCATGAGAATGTGAGACGAAATCATGTTCCAATGAAGGGTTGGATTATCATATAATTTTATCAACTATATTCGATGTAATCTTCTATGATTCAATTCATGTAGTTTGTGTTTTTTGGTAGAGGGATTACATGGGATTATAAAATTAAAACAACAAGTGTATTTGGGTCACACACCATGTATTCCTGAAAAATATATCTCCTCATGTATCAATAGACACACTAAGTCAAAGGGCTATAACCGCATGATGCATGATATATCACACACATCATATAATCCTGATTAAACATCATGATGTGTATATGTTTCACATTCCAAATAATCATTTTTTTCTTAAAAACCATTTACACCTTGATAGACTTAGTGTACATCACTTACATGAGCTGAGTAGATTAGTCATTATTTTCCTACGTATCTGGAAGTATTCTCTCATCATGTCGTATATATAAAAATAATCGGTAATTTCTTCCATATTTATATGATTAAATATTATACCACTTGGACAAAAAATAACAGTTTTCACTTCCATAATGTCACTATATGAAAACTTCACATGATTCTGTAGATAAAACTACACAACCATCCTTTTGAAAGAATAATTTTCCAAGTAACTTATTACATGTGTTGTGGGTTTTAAATATATATTTTCAGGGTGATTTATCACTTGGGTGTTATTTTTAGACATTTTATTTTTCTATTCTAAATATTTATCCTAATTGAGAGTAATTGTATGATGCTATATTCCTTTAAAGGTCATATGAATTATTTTTTGGGATATTTTAGGATTTCTTCTCTATAGAGACAATTAAAGGGTTTGGGTGAGGTATTTAGAGATAATATAAATTTCATATACTTTAATATGGGTTATGTAAGGTTCTAGATACATGGGTGTATGGTACTCTTCAAGAGTTATACTCATTATAAAGTTCAATTTACCAAATTACTTATTGAGTAAGTACTTCTATATATATCATGTAATGGTTAACCATCAATAGAGTTTGTACTCACCCATGTGTTGGAGTACAATCCTCTATACACATATGGTACTCATATGGTTGATACACACATACCACAATAGTATCATTTTCTCACTATATTATCAAGGAGATGGATTACAATTTATTAAATACTATTATTTGAAGTGTTTTGAGTATTTTGATTATATCACTTTTGTGGATGAATTAATAATACTAATGAAACGTTAGACCATTATTCCATTCCTCTAGTTACAGTTTAAATATAAGCTATCGACTTTGGGTTTTGGTAATATTTTTACTACTTTAGTTATTTATGGTCTCTAGAAAGATATACTCCTTCATATATATATGGTGAAAACAATTCAAATATACATTTCCAATTATTTTCATGAACATTGAGAATATCTAATCCCTTTTGTCTACCATTGGACGTGGATATAGTTTTTACTTATTGGTTTGAATTTACATTTAGTTTTTTAGATGCCCTTCTGAAAATTTTTATACTCACCCCATCATGGGATTTTCAGCCACAAATGATTTTTCTATGTAGAAATTTCAAATTTTAAAGAAGAACATGGATAACATAGAAAACATTGTGTGTGAGGAGCTATTGTATAGTAGTTATAAATACTGCTTCATGGGGAATTAAAACGGATGTGGTTCATTCTATGAGTTATCATAATAATTATGTGTCATAATATTCATTGATTTAATAGTTTTGGGGGTATTTTTATTCTATATTTAGATTTCCTATTATGGGTATTCCATTATAGAATTGTTCCTAGTAGGTGTTACAACATTCTTGATCTATAATACAATTATATGATTACATATTACTAAAGTTGGGGGATATTATTATACCTTGAAGATGCATTTATTCTACTAGTAGTTATAAGGCTAGTCCCCCTTGTTTTTATATTCTTTTTGGGTGCAATTCACGAGCCCTTATCCTTTTAGAGATATGTTTATGATGGAATACGAAACTTACCACTAGACCATGTGGGGTGATGATGGGTCGGTTGTATCAATGAGTTCTCCTACTTCAAAATTATATATATATATATATGGGAATCAAAATATGAGGAAATTTTTTTCTCAATGATATATATATATATACGGGTATTTAATAATATTTTTATTATAATTTTATTACATTAAATGTTTTTAATATAAAAACGGTTTTTATCATTTATATGGACCTGTATGATTATATAAATTTTATGTGTATAAAATTCCTTGACATTCAATAATTTTTTTTAGAAATTCATGTTCCTAAAGTTGATTTTATTTAATTTTATGTAAGTAAATTTTACAAAAAAATTATTATAATTTATTGATAATTTTTTTCATAATAAATAAACAAATAGATACTATGCTTTTTAAGGTGCACAAAATCAAAATTTCTTCAAATGGATTTATTAATGTAATAGTTGAATATATTTATCAAAATATGAATTAATGGTTTTTGTGAAGAGATTTTAATCTCAATGGAAAATAGGGAATTCAAATAAAAATTACACAAAGCGTATGTATTGTTTAAGCATTTATGAAAATCGTAATTTTTTTCAAGTGACCAGTGAAGCATAACAGTTTATTAAATAATTAATGAAATATTTTGTTGAAAAAAATTAATATTTCAGTGGAACTAATAAATCCTTATAACTAACTAGATGATGAAATCATTCTGAGAAACTGATGATAAGGATGATGTATTGAATGAAAGTTGTTTAAACAAATAAAATGAATCATAAATAATCATACATTATTTCTATGCATTATTAAAAAATACTCATAAATTTCATAAAAAGGATATTTGCGTGATTATTGGTATATTCTATTTCAAAATATTATTATTTAAATATAGGAATAAAATAATATCAATTTTTCAATACGTTTTTTGGGGACTTTTTATTCAATATAATAATTGATTAATAGTAACAAGATGGGTTTATAAAAATATTTATTTTATTGGGATTATGTTAAATAATTTGTAAAAAGATAAAAAAATAAATTTTAATTGGAATATGTTTCCTAGATGACTTATGTGTTGTTTAAAATGGAATAAAACGTAGTAATGTCTCTTTCTAGAAAAATTATTTTCATTTATTATTTTAGTAAAATGCTCAAGATTATACCAATTTGAAATATTTTAACTGTAGTGGATTTTATAAATAATTAGTAAATAGTTGGATAGATTAGGCATGAATGTAAAATCATAAATGTAGTATATTATTAGAGTATAATGGTCGATGTGTTCTATTCCCTTAATTTAATAACTTGTTTTCTTAATATATTTTAATGATTGTCTTGCTTCAATAGATTTAGTTATTTTACCCATTATACATTAAATAATTGTCATTCTAAGGATTATTAAAAGAATATAATGATGGAGAAAGATAGAAATTCTTCTCAAAATTATCAATATACACCAATGGTACTAGATATTCATTCCACTCACATGTCCTATAGTGCACCTACTACACTGTATATCCATTCTATCCCCACTAAATAATATATTGTTCCACTATACTCTAAAATTTTCATCTACATATAATTTTACATATCAATATATTTTTTTAAAATTTTTCAATTTTATAAATTATTCAACGTATTCATGTGGTTCATCATTAATCTATCGATCAAATAGTGACTCAGTTTCTTTCAAGACACTATTAGTGTGAAAATATTATCATCATGTATTTAACTAAGATAACATTAATTACATAAATATTTATAATAATTTGTTATTTTAAATGGTAACTAAAAACATTTAATAATATAAAGTAGATAAAAAAATTATTAAATAATTATTTATTTCATTTTTATTAGACATAGTATTCCCTTTTGACACATTAGGGATACATAATAAGTATGAAGTGTGCCATTAATATCAGATACCACCATATTTATCCTAAAATGTTATATCTCCCTACATTTATTATAATATTGGTGAAATATTATATTATTTTCAATAAATGAGTTTTAAATATCTATGTAAACATGGAATCTAATTTTTGTATTCATATATGATTATTTTTAACACTAACAATGACTATTCTAATAACATAATGAATAAAAAATATTTTACCTATATTTATTTCTTTGTTATGATGTTTCAAATGTGATTTAACATTCTTTTACCTGAAAAACAAACATAACAAATATAAAAACTACAAATTGTGGTCATGTAATGTAATTAATGATGAATCTCTATTAGTGTCAATGATGTATGCGAATATCCCCAATGGAATTCTTAGGGATAAGTGGAACGATTTTTTTTCATCGTTATATTGAATAAAATCATGTAACGTGAGACATGATATTTTTTTAATAAAACTAATTTAATATGTATTCAACTATTACTGACAGTTTTTTAATTTAGTTAATTAATATGGGAATTGTTTCTAGTCATGGGATGTATGTAATTCCTTGAATGTTGTTCAATTAATTAATCATGGAAAAGAGTTGGAATGCTATATAGAATTTAATTTACTGAAACATATATCTATAAAATTATAATATTTTATTTTCTAAGGGAATTTATTATGTAGTTATTAAATATAGGTAAAGGATTTAGGTCATGATATTTGGAAATTAGATATTTGGTTTGATGTCCACAAAAATTTATGTATTTATATGGATGATCCTATTGAAAACATTAGGTTAAAAATTTTAAAATAATAGTTGATGTTCATATATAAAAATATAAATTGGTGTTATACCATTCGTAGCGTCAAATTAATGAATCATGGTTTACAAACTGTTCATTATCAATATATGAATGGGAAGAGGATACTTTTTCTGAAATTTTAGAGTGATGATATTATGGTCAGGTTAGTGGTGGGTTATAGAAAATCTCTATCATAGATACTTGGTAGGTGACATATATCTTTCAATGGTTTTTTTTATAGATTTTCTAGATTCGGTGACCTTATATCATAGAAATAAATTCATGCACTGGGGAATACTATTCAATTCATGATTTTTAGAATAAAACAAATAATGATCAGTTATCAACATTGAAAAATACATTATATTATATGAATAAAAGGATGGCACATAATAATTCAAGAATAAATATATAAATGATACAAGATTCATAAATAGTAAATTTCATAAATTCACACTATTTTTTTATTTGTAGTCATTAAATACTGATAAGTAGAACAAATTCCTTCACAAAAAACACATTCCAACATAACACTAGAGAGAGGTGTTAATTAAATAAGTATATAAAATTATTTTATATTTCATGGTTTTTTATAAATATATAACAAAATTATGCATATATCCATAGTTTTATAATATGTTTCCATATACATATTTTCAGAATCAAATATTAAACAAATACAATTACTTTATTGAAATTATAATTGAATATCATAAAATAAAATGTAATATTAATTATTTTTTTAACTAATTACAATTAACTATCCTTTCATATCTAATATTGTGTTTCCTCAATTAGTTGCAGCATTTCATTATTTAAATATGGCCAAAACAAAGAATAGCCATCATTACATTCAATTTTTAAAAAATATATTCCACCAAAATATCATTTTCTTTGATTATAATTTTAATTACATTATAAAATATTATTTAAAAATATATTTTTATATTTTTTAACCATTAAAAAAATAATTTCATTTTCGAAAATTAATAATTGTTACACTGCAACAGTAATTGAAATGTTATTTGAATACCAACTCATTAGTATAATTTATTCATTCTATGTGATAATAACTAGTCCTTATACATCAAACATATATAAATGGATGACAATTATTTTTCTTGTATATTAATTTTAGACCTACTACATTAACATCATATTGGTTTTTTGGATATGTTCAATGTTTGGTTCATATTAAGAGGATCTATTTCATCATCAATGTTATAAAACCATCGTTTTGAATCCCTAAAATCCATTTATTCTAAACATTTCTTATATTTTTCAATGGATTTACATAATAATTTTAATTTCATAGGTTATTTTATAGTCTATTACATACCTAACGGTGGTTTCATTATTTCATTAGTTATATAATTTTTCATCAAATAATTTTAAATTGATGTTCTAATTCTTTGAAAATGAATTTATTTTTAATGATTTATTATTTCTTAAATAAAATTATTACGAATTTATAGTTTAATGTTTCAAATTTCTACACCATGGGAACGATTTGCGAAATAACTAGGTGATAAGAATGACCCATATGAAGAGAGTTAAGGGGATGCAAATAATAATAATTTTATATTGATAATTGATCATTTATAGTATTAATGATAATTTTGAGAGTATATATTTAGTAACCAATAATATTAAGTATAAATATAAAATAGTTTTTACTATTATACTATAATTGTTGAAGATATGTATAATATATATTCTATGATTTTTTTGGAATTGAATGAAGTATATTTAGGTTGGATTAGGGAAAATACATTAGTATAATATTATAATTCATGATGGTTTTAATTTATATTATTGCTTTGAAATAATTTTTACCATTGTTAGAAATTTAGAGACAGAAAAAACAAACTCTATATATATTATTACCAAAGAAACCTAGTGTAAGATTAAAATAAAACCACTAGATTTAGGGAATATATTAAATTATATTATAAATATTAGTAGTACTTTCAAAATATTTTATCTCTATAAATGGAGGTTTGATAACCACTTCTAATATTGAATCAAATTCCACTAATTATGCACTAAAATACCTCCATTAATTCATTCTACATTTCAATGTTGTTTTTATAGAAACTGATAATAATTTTTATCAATTGTAAATAATTTCTTCCATGTCAATTTAGTGAAATAATCAAGAAATTATTATAATCACTATGAAATGAATGCTAATATTGAAGTTTTTGGTTGGAAAGAAGTAACTCTAGAAAACATGAAAAGCCACTTGAGATGGCCCATCGTGGTCATGTATAACAATTATAATGAAAAAAATATATTGAATATAACCAAAACAATATATACAACCAACAAATATTTTGGGATAAATAGATACAACAAGATCCAAAAAACCCAACCCAAATATAAAAAACTGTAAAATAATAGATAAACAATAAAAAAAATTCCCCATTTGACCAACTATCACATCCAAACCATCATTATAAAAAGGAAACATATGAAAATAGAACAAGGTAATCTACATGATTCCCTTATGTTTACCTGATTCCTAAAAAATTGGTCTAGAACCATCCAATATAAAAAAATTAGTCTGTGAGTAGATAGCATAGTTGGATACTGTTAGCGTGTCAATACATGTTATAATATTATGAATACAAAACATATTTATTTTTTAAAAACCTTATTAGTAAATAATTTTCTAAAGTAAAAACATTTGAAAACATTACATATACAAAGTATTAAAGAAAAAATATTAAATTAAAATTGAGAAAAAATATCCAAAAAATAATCCATCATTTGATAGACCATTTCTACAAGACAATGAATTCCATTGGGGACCTATATTGTTGTAATTTGTTCTAGACATAAAATAATCCAATGCAAGGCCATATTTGGTTCCCTAATATATCAATTTATTCCCTATACTTTTGATACCACTAATGTAACAACTTGGGGTGCCACACAACCTAGTGTCACCTATGTCTATTTCTATACACCCAAAAGGTTCAAAATATTTCTTGTTTATTCAAAACCATTTCCAAAACCATAATGATATTTTATTTTAACCAATTTTCAATAAAAAATATATATCAATAAGGATCATGTTGATAATCATGAATTATAACAACTTTCATTGAGTCACCTACCTCAAGAACAATATTAATTGAACTTACATTGATAATGGAGAATGAAATATCACAGTTTAACCTTTTAAATACAATTTATGGAAAGATACAAAAATGAATCCGTATAATACAAAAATCGATCAAGAATTTGAAAAAAAAAATGCATCCAACACTACCACTGAAACCAATAGTAAAAAGTATGAAGAAATTGAAATTATAATGGATGTTTAGTGTAAGCCCCCAATAATCAAATACCGATAGGATGGGTCCAAAAGCAGATTGATCACACAAAATCACATAAAATATCCTTTTATATTAATAGGGAATCCTTTTTACTAAATGAGAATGAACATTATTTGTGAAGTGAATTCAAAAATTCCATCCCTAGGGATTTCATTGTATGAAATTCCATGTATTATGGATTCACCGAATAAGGCATCACCTCTGATTAAATTAAATCTTGATAAAAAATTTTAATGGGGTCTATAACTTTTATCCCTAGTTTTATTTTCAAACCCTACATGAGTTTCACAACATCCACTCCACAAAACATTCATGTCATGTAACCCATTCATGATGTATTTGTTTTATGGTATCTTTTATATGGCCTAGTTTTCTATATAAAAACCCCCGGACCAATACCCAAGGTTATTTGTTTCTAAGGAAACTCTCAAAATCCATTTAAACATTTTTACCAAGACTTCATTAAATCAATATAATGTATATACCTAAACATTATTTCATTTCCTCATAGGAAACTCTCTATTTCTAAGAACCAAGAATGAATCCAAAATAGGGAATTCATAAAAAATACATGGAATTCCTTACGGTTGGTAACAAAAATGTTATAATCTCCCGACCATAACGTCATTTTCTCTTAAAACAATTCATTATGATCAATCACTCAAAAATGTGACAGACATAATAAATTAATAAAAAATTCTCATTCCCACATTTTGTGGATATCTTATCCACACGACCACATTAGTGGGAAGAAATTAATCATTTAAGCATGTGGCACCTTCTCTAGGTGATCTATAATCTGAAATGGTTTCTCAATCCCGACGATTTTTCACTCAAGATCAACACCCACCAACATTAAATTACATATGAAGGATATGACCGATAAAACCATATTAAGAAAACTTGAAACAAGTCAAAGGTGGATGTAAAATGAGACATTAAGTACAATTAATTGGAGGTCTTTGACAGTTTCCCTATATTCTAAAATAGCACCGGAAACCCCAGTGATAAATTATTATAATTACCAAACTGGTGATGTCCCAAGAGTTGTAAAAACTATGAAAGAAATAAGCACCAACCTATAAATGCCAGAAAGGATAGTCCTCAAATGATTTCTAACAATTCATTTCCAAAATCAATCTCTTTTTAAACAAATGCACCTTCTGTATCGAATGCTTATCATTATTCATCCAAACCAAGGAATTATCTCCCAACTCTTCCCCACATAATGAACATTAGCATGGAAACCCATACAAAGCCTCTATGGGTGGAATTATGATCAAAGACAAAAAAAACTATTATTAGATGAAAAGTCATCTAAAGGAAAATTCTTTTATGACTAACAACTAAAATAAAACACCCAATCCTAGATTATATCCCCAACAACTTGGGTTTATTTATATGTATTTCTATTTTCCTTTGGTATATATTATGTGATCAATTTCAACTAGAAAACAATCATTGTTTTAAAAATATTAGAAAGCCTAGATGTGATCTTTGGGTCCCTATTAGAAAGAACCATATAGGGAACCCTATAAAGTATCAAAATATCTCAGATATAAAATTCCCCATGATTTTCTAACTTCATCCACTCCATCAAAGAGTGGAAAAGTGATGATTTCTTGAGTTGATCAATGATAACCCAAATCACGTCTTTACTACAATGTTTACAAGGTAAACTAATAAAAATATCATTGGATGTCACACCCATTTAAATTATTGAATAGTTAAGGGTTGCAAGAAACTAGCATGTCCGTATTCTTCCACCATAATTTATTGTCACGTAAGACACTTTTATTCAATATCTGTAATAGATAATCCCATCCCCAGTCACTAATATCTAATTCTCAAATCATGATACATCATCGTAATACATGGTGTATAGACCTTAAATAATGTTTCAAATATCCTTCAAATCCTTCCACCTAGAAAATAACAATAATAACCAATTTCGAATACATGAAGCACCACTAGGAGATCCAGACCACTCACTTGAGAGATACCCACAAAAAATAATTTTACTAAAACTCTATATCATGAGGTAAGTCATCAGTTCGAGCCAAACCCATTCATTAAACGAAGAGTCAATATTTATTGATTATAGATATAGCTTCCCACTATATTCTTAAATTCACACACCCATATCGACAAAATAAACTCATCAATGGAAAATATTTCACTGATTTATTCACTACTTGTGTCTACAATTACCTTCATAGTTGATCAACGACACCATTCCCCTTTATAGGAGTACCATAAATATAAAAATAAATACTTTTTTGATACTATACTTATCATCTCTATCACAATTTCGGATACCTCTGAGTGAACATATACCCTATGATTTTATTAACAACATATACAATAAATTTTACCCCAAAGAGTTAATGATTCCATATTTTCAGTGCATGAAAAAATACTACCAACTCATTATCTTTGGTAGGGTAGTTCATCTAATGAGAGTTTAAATGTTGATTTACATGGGGTACTCCATATCTCCCCTACGTCAAGACACACCCCAATACCAAGAATATAGAATCGTAGAAATCATCATAACCAGAACATATTTAAAAAACAATTAAAACTCTAGTTGAATCCAATATCACCTTAAATTTTTGAAATTATCTATGAAACAAGTCATTCCATTAACAATTTTCACCGTTAATTATTAATGTTGTCATCAAATATGAAATTATTGAAAATTCATGTACAAACCACCTATAAGAACAATCATTCCTCATGAAGAATTAGATCTTAAACTTGTTTCATTGCCACTCCTAGGACAAAAATATCTATAAATATTTAGGACCCACTATTACATCACTCATATATATAACATTCCCTAAAATAATTTATTTTTTAATCCAAAACTAATATTCATAAATCATAACATATAGATGATATTCCCTCAATGTTATAAAAATGATATCTAAGTAGTCTATGTGCTCCACCTCTAACATGGGCTATACAGAAATTCCATCCATGAATACAATATCAATAAAGATAAATTATTAATTAATGATCTTTTTCATCAATGTTGTAAACATCATAGGATCATTAGATAGTCTGAATGGAATAACCAAAAACTCAAAATTCTCAAACCATCCAATAAACATTGTTATTAGTATATTAAATTCTCAAACAATAATCTTGTGGAACCCTGACCATATTTAAATATATAAAAACCAGATATCAACTCTATGATGATCATAGATTTCATAAATCCTATGATGTGAAATTTTGTTCTTGATGTTCATTAGATTTAACATTCGATAGTCAATAAAATAAATGAGTGTTCTATCTTCCTTCTTAGAAAATAGGATATGGGTGTCCCATATTGAGAAACTATGATGAATAAATACATATCCAATTAGATATGCAAGTTGGACCTTATGTTATACCAACATAATGGAACCATACATTATTATTTCCTAGAAATGGGCATCATATGAGGTTGCATTTCAATAGTAAACTCAACCTCTCACTATGTAGGTGAACCAGGAAAATTATATGGAATGTTCTCAGGGTACGCACACAGGACCAAAGGTTGACGATAGTTCATAAAAGGGTCATCAAAATAATAAAAATATATGAGAAATAGAATGAGATTACCCCATCATAAGGAACAACATGCCCTTCCCTTCCTAGTATAGAGTCCCACACACCCTAAAAATCATGAATGAACCAATTAATAGATATGAACTAAATTTCGTTAAAATAAAATTATATTTGGGAATTTTAATTTATAATATAATATATTATAATAATTAAGTCAAATATATCATGATCAATCACTATAAATTCACATTCAACCTCATGGTTCTCTATCATCACATGACATGCAGGCCACATGAAGCATTTTTCATTCCAACTTCTCAAAGGTATGGAAAGATCCAATAAAAAATATTTGAAAGAAAAACCAATAGGTATACTAGTTTGACTATATGAAATATTTGTTAGAATATATATGAAACATATATAACACCATAGATGATGAAATAAACATCGTATATCTTACAATAGATGTCCTTACTTCATATTTATCTATTGAATACTCTTCCATATATAGATGACTGGTATCAGCTCCTACGCATCCTTTTACATGAACATGAACATTCCACTTAGTATAATGATAATGAAAACCCTTTTTGGAAGAATCATCCTAAACCTATAATCCCTTTCACAATGTGGATCCCACCTTAATACCTTTGGACATCTTTTCACAAAAATGTTTCAGATGGAATGTCTTTCCCCAATTATGAAATGTCCTAGGATCCTCCATAAAATTAATTTTTTTATGACCATACCACCTACACTAAAAGTAAAAAACCAACTACTATCAAAAATAAATACTCCAAAATTGTTCCCATACAAAATGAGATACCTATTTTTATTCCTTCTCAATTGAGAACAAACACAATGGTTATTGACAGTACCAATGGAAGATCCTCACAACGTTGTTCTTACAATAATGATTTCCTCGGCCAAAGATGAATTATTGATTACCTCCAATATGGCCAGAAGTCACATATTGATCAAAATCTTCTGAATATCATGCCTCCATATCATCTCAAACCTTTAATAAATTTGGTAGTTATTAGTCACATGCTCTTGTAAAAGATGCAATAATTTAGGATAACAGGAGGAATACTCTAAAACCATTTGGACCTACTCTCCAAGGTCAGAAACTCTATGTTCTTTGAAACATATAATCTCTCAGGGTGAAACTTATTATTGATTATTTTATTGGAATAATTTAAGGTATGATACTCAGGCATCATATTCTTCACAGTAGATCCCCACTATCACTTTTCTAGTCTTTAAAAAATATATATGGTAAGCACCACATTAGAGTCCTAAGGATTATTCAAGAATTAAAATATACACTCAAATTATTCAATCAATTATTTAGATTACTATGATAATTTTCCACCATTTAAGGTAGGTAGATGGTACTTTCTAATTTCTAAGCGCTAATCCACTACTTGTTCTAGGTTCCTAACTCCATCTTGGCATATTGTGTGAATGTTTCAGATTAAATCTTCCTCCAAATATAGAGCCACAATATTTTTTTCAAGAAGAAAAGTTCCCTTGTATTCAATTATTGTATTTAGAAGACATATTTTAGGAGTAATTGTCTAAAAATCACTTGATAAAAACTAACTATTCAACAGAAAATTACAAAATCCTTAGACCAACATTAAGTGTCAATATAAAAAATGTAAAATGTTAATTACGTAAATTAATTAAGAATTAAATTAATTAAACCTTATTCATTACAAAGGAATAGATTCATTTAAATAATATTCACTTGTTGTTCATTAAAGTGACTTCAAACACCATTTCCCAAACCTGGTAAAAAGTTTCTATCCTCCCATGGAAACTATTGTTCTGCCTTGGAGGTAAGCTAGCTAGGCCCATTCTTATACATAATACAAAAATTATGATTCTTTTAAATATTTTCCACGAATGATGTAGAACCACACTAAGGTAGTGTTAAAAAACTTCATTCTGAGTATCCATTTGATAAAAATTTTGAACAAACCAACCCATTTCAACAAGATAATCCACCATAGTCATCCCTACATGGCAATTTATAACAATGATAATTGAAAAAAGTGTTGAATTTAAAAATCCAAACACACAACCAAATTAAAGTATAGAAGAAATATATAGTGAAAAATCTATAAAACCTAATCCATACAGGCTAAACTGGATAATTATGAAAAACCAAGAACAAAAACTCTCCATGTGACCAACCATTACATCTAAACCATCCCACTATGAAGGAAATATACAACAACCAAACAGGATATGGTACGTGGTTACCTTCCCTTTCAATATGTATTTAAAAATATTATTATCAACCACTAAAATGAAAATGTTGAGTGAAAATTCCATTTAATATATTTAATATTCAACATATATCAACTATTCGTGTTTTATTTTGGTATATTTTGTGAATCAGGGCATATAATATATCATTTATTTATGGATAACATATAGTGATATCATGGTTCATTACATCCCCCCATCCACCATAAAAAATCTCATCTACAAAATCCAAATTGGTTATATTTATTTAATGTAGTTTATTATATTTTTTATATATTCATCATTCAAGATATAACATGTAATAGTGAATTTACATTAAATTCATCTGCAATACCATGTTACTTATCATTCCTTCAACATAAATGACCATTCATACAATAATATAATCATGTATTAACAAACCATAATCTTATATTCATTATTATATGCATATTCAAAATCTATTTCGAATATCATGATATTATATTATTTTTAAATAACTTATTTCTTCAAAAAAGAATTATTTAACCAGAAAATGGTATTTAAATATTGGAACCACGATTTTTCTCAACTGGAAATTGATTTTATTTTGTGTTTATTGTCAATTCACACCAGGATTCTTGATGAATTTGTGATCCATGTGATATTCTGATTCTAGTGGCTTGAGTGATGAATAATGCATCACTTCGTAGTGTTTTCTGGATTTTTGGTGATCAATAAATTTGGGAAGGGAAAAAATCATGAAATATATTTTTTTTTTGAAATTGATGATTAAAATATGGGAAAGTATTGGATTTGGTGAAGGTTGTAGATTTAGGATGATATAGAACTTCATGATTTAATCTAGTTTCAAAGAGTTTTTATTCATTTTGAATGAGGTATCATAAATAATTGGTGAGTTGTGATGGAAATACAGTATGCTATTCAATTACGAGATACTTCATAAATGATAAATTTTAGTTGTTCTTCATGAAGAAAGTGATCGTCATCAACTTTTATAAATACATAATGAAAATGATGTGGTGAGATTCAAATATTTTCAAATGAACATATGGATTTACATAGGTATCCACCTACTAATTGGCATGCGGAGAGAATTTGAGAAAAAGATAAATTGTTCAAATTTTGAAAATCTCTTTTGAGAATGTCATCATTTTGATCCCATAACACTTCATAATGAAAATTATCGTGAAAAATATGGTTAAGAACAAATTGACACATTGGTATTTCAGAAAATGTATAATCATGAAGAATACGAGCCTTGAAAATAGATGAAATTTAGAGAATAATGTTATATTAGAATATGTATGAAGATTTATGAAATTATATAGTTTTTTGAATGATGATTCATATTTTTTTACAAACTGGGGGTTTCATTAAGGATTTAATTTCACAAAGGGTATTTACATGAACTATTTCTTTGGAAAATATTGTTTGAATGAATATTTCATACAATTCCATCAACCTAGTATTATGGTGTGAGGAGCATCTCATGCTAATATTGTGAAAACAACATAACATCCAAATATATTGAGGTGACATACAAGTCAAATTGAGTAATAATTAACTGAGGGTTGTGATCAAGGAAGAGTTGTTGAATGTGATATGAAGGAGGAAAGGTTCTATCTATAAAATCATATAAATGCAGTGAGTCTAGAAGAGAGTTATCGTGTATTATCTTTTGTAATGAGTAATATATAGATATGATTAGTGGATTCAGGTATGATGTACATACATTTGGCATAAGCTCGGTGGAATAACCCTTAGTGGTGAACCAAGTAAAACTATTTTTTTTGTTTTAAATTTATGATTATGATTATTTAATATTTTAATGACCCCTCTATATATTGTTATAATGTTACAATAAATATAGGTACATTATCCATCCAAATAAAAAGAAATTTTTACGATGTAATTTACCCCTCTCCTCTGAGGGATTTATAGTGTCCCACATAACAATGAGTTCATAAAGTGACACACATATCATATTCCAAAAAATGCGTTAACCATCACCAAAAATTCCATGGATAAATTTTTATTTAATTTGATTTTCAATTATAATACTATCTATCTCACCTGTAAATATCATTCAACCCATTATTTCCTCACCCTTATAAATTTATTAATCTAAAAAGATATATGCACATAGATCATGAATTACTCAATTATTATCCACAAATATATACACATATAATTAAATCATTTTTATGGTTATTGATTGTATTTTGTTTATATTTAAAAACCATTAAATAATAACTACTAATGAATAATCCAAAAATGTTTTACACGACCCTCATAATTTTTTGAATATACTAAAACAACATTCATTAATATCACTCACTAATTAAAATATCATTGACTATAAATAAAATATTCATTTTAATTTGGGTATCTTCCCCACTAAATTAGATAATAATAGGAAATTCCCATTTATATCATAATAGATATACATTAATATTCTAAAATATATAATTATTCAACCTTATTTAGTTATAAAACAAAGTATTTTTTGGATTTATTTTATTCCCATATTCATCTTTGTGATCATTTTTCTACTAAATACTAAAAAAATATAATTTCTCTGATAATATATCATAAATTTAGAATCTTTTCATCTCAAATATCAATCCTAATATGTATTCTCCAACATATATTTTAATTTATTCCTATAATAAATTAATTATAACTATTCCATATATGGTTAATCCTATAACTCTCTTGGTTCTACCTATGTATATTTAATATTATTTATCTTATTATTATTAACATAATACCATAAAGTAACAATGAAATAAATACTTCATAGTGGTTTTTAAATAGTAAATGATAAACCAAAGAATATTTCTTGGGAGTGTCATATAAGATGAATAGTAGATACTTTTTCATAGTGCACTAGAATGATGTAAGAGGTATACACACCCATCAATTTTTTGGGATACTACTCCCAATATTCATATTTTCCAAAAGTCTATAAACTTTTATTATCCACACAATGATGTATTTATAGGAAAACAAAAAAAATTGCCTCTTTTCCAATATTTTGTGTTGTTGTAATATGCATAGTCTTATACTCTGGAATTATACATAGTGGTCTCACTAATATTTCTTCATTATAATATCAAAAAATTAATAGAAATTTTTTGATATAGACTATGGGATCATATGCATCAAACACCTTACAGTTCATAATTTTAAACATTATTTTCTCAAAAATACACACGAATTTTAGATAGGTCTAGTTTCATTATAATAATATAAATAAAAACAATAACATTAATAAAAAACATTAAAACTATTTTAAACTATGTATAATACATATAACATACCCTGATAATGAAAAATTATATATATTATCCAATGGAAAAAACTTAAAGAATATGTTGATATAGAAAGTATAGTAAGTGAATAAAAATACATATAAACCATAACATGAGTTTTAAGAGGCCTTACATGATATCATATTTATAATTATCTTAATAATTATAATATGGAAAAATTAAATTAAATTAATAGATAATGGATACATAGAATATGTGGAAAAATTATAAGTCATGACATCATAAATATATGTCCAGGGTTACACCCAGGACCTATAATAATAAAGTTGACAAAGTCCCATAGTGGATTGGGATCACTCCCTCATCCCATAAACATTGTAGATAATGTGTCTTGGTTTAAATTCCATGAAACTAGTTACCCAGAGTCGGAGCATTATTAGATAACATTTTCATGCTCACAAAAGATCATGTCTCAAATGACTGATTAGTATAGTTGTCTGGGAAGTACTAGATAAATACATAATTTTTTCATTACATCATGAATTAAAAAAAGAAACATTGTGTCCCATATTAACACATTTATATCCTTTAGCATATCTCCACAGGTCAACCATAAAATACATATTCACATACTGGAAAAAATAAATCATAGAAAGGGGTGAGCTAATAAGCTCAGTATGGATGACAATATAGCAGAATCTTTCATAAATTAGTATAAGAAATAAATTCAATGTATATGAAAAAAACAAAATCCTTTTTTAACATAAAATTCTTCATAATATGTCAAATAAAACATAAAATAATTAAATTTACTTATTCTCATGGATATTCTACTAGTCAGATAATCACATATAATATCAATAGATATTTTCATAATAATGGAATGCATAATTCCAAAAATCATAACCACATAGTCATGGCCTCCTTCCAATACTACAAATATGATTTGGTAATGGCCTTGTTCCTAGAAACTTGTTTTCCTCCTGAGACCTGCCGATGCATCGAGGTGCTATAGAGGGCTCCACAAGTCACTTACTATGTTTAATGAATTCCTGATATGAAAATATTTGAAACATAACATAAAAATTCGTATTAAAACTATCATACAAAATGTAAATAAATTAACCATAAACCTAAATGGTATAAAAATAACTCGTCCATAGTAAAATGTATCATAAAACATTAAATATAATATGGAATATTACATCATAATCAATCAACATCAGTCAACTGTAGAATCAATCAAATGATGTTGATATAGATGAAATCGAAACTATTTGACAGAAATATATTTTTCAATTTTGAAATAATTTAAAAGTAACAAAATTATAAAATAAAACATTTATTTTGAAAATATTCATATAATCTTGTAAGGGGTGTTTTGAAGGTGTTATAACAGCAGAAAATATCAGCACGCGTCGTATAATTTAAAAAACATTATTACTATAATTTATCGAAAAGGTCATAAAGTACCATGTTTGGAAAGTGATGGAGAGATTCCATTCAAAACATTTTATAAAAAGTAAACCAAAGATATAAATTTCATTAACCCATATTCTAGTAAATAATAATTTTTTTCTGAAATGCATTTTTAAGAAACACGGATGTGGATGATAATGAAGTCCCAGTAGATACTTATGTATTAACAACCTCATATAAGTAAAGAGATTGTATAATTAACCCTTACTGTGTACTTTTCCTTGTCCAAGGGTATGTTAAACTCATTTATAATAGATAAATAATAATAATTAAATTATAAAATAACCACATAAATATATATGATATCATATATGATCTCCTAATTTTGATTTGTTGATAATAATTGAGTAGTGTCATCGTTTTTGGTGTTAACATATTCATTTTCCTTTGTCTGTTTTGTTACTTAAGTCATGTTTTTTATTAATAGGATCAACTTTATTCATATATATAATGATATTAAGTTATTAAACATTATTTTTAATCATAAAATGAATATTATTCTGGAATTGTTATAATGGGGAATGAATCTCATCGCGTTCATGGAGACGATAATCCGAACAGACGCACGAGAAATAATATCATTTTTATAGTAAAATAATATTCAATTGGATGGTATATCAAATATTCAGAATCATTAACATGTTATATTTATTATTAATATCAATTTCACTCATTATTAAACCCTATAAAATAATGAAGTGGGGAATAACAAATTACACCACGATTTGGAGATGGTAAGTAGTACGTACGCACGTGTGGAGACATTGTCATTCAAAGAATGGATTGAATAACGAATATGGTTGTATCATATTTATAATAGCATCAATGTATGTAGAAGGTACTAGAGTAATTTTTTTGGTATGGAATGGAAAATCATAGAGGAAGTGGAAGAAGAAAAGAACTTTGAAAGAGTTAATAAAATTATTTCCTCTTTTTGAGGAGATTCCTTTTCAATTGATCAAAAGGACTCCATAGGATGGATTTAGGATCAAATTATGGCCTCTGAGTTGAAGTTAGGGTAGATGGGAGGATATTAGATCAGCTATTGGCCATCCCAAATGGATTTTGAGTTGTGATTTTGAGAGATGAAGAAGTACACTTTATAAGAGAGGTGAGGGTCACTTTAGGAAAAGCATTAAAAATTATTTTTTTTATAAAATCATTTCTGATTTCAAATGGCTCCAAAAGGATTATGTTTGAGACTAACGTGGGTATGGGTCTAAAAACTCTCAAAAAATAGGTTTTAGGTAGGTTATGTTCAAAATATTAACCTTATCGTTTTTATTTAACTCAATGTTAATTAATTTATCTTTTACAATGTCTTCTTGTATTATTATAAAAAATTGTTAATACACATACTATAAAAATACAAGAGAATACAAAGTGGCTAATTATTGATATATATATATATATATATAATTATAAAATTCATTTATCAGAACCTTATATTTTTAGGAATATTATATCATTTAATAATATAATATTTGTTTTAAAAACCCATTTCTATCAATTTTGACACTATTTGGTATTTTGTGTTTGTTAAAGTAATGACAACATTATTACTTCGAAATAAATTATTAAATCATCCCAAAAAGTCATATTAACCTATAAAATTCTTGGAGTTCATCAAAAGTATCAATTTACATTTATTTTAATTTTTATAATATAAATTTTCTTAACCACTCATTAATAAGGCAATTACTGCATCATCATTGTGTCATAAATAACATTTACACTTTAATGTTTAAAATTATAAATAAAATACCACTATTTGGGAAATAATTTTATATTTATGCTGAATATTAGTAGTCGAATTTATCTTTTGTATATCCTAATATTAAAAATGTTTTAGTTGTTAAAATTTGAATTTAACACTTTTAACTATTCATTAAATAAGATAATAAAAAATAACCTAATTTAAGCCAAGTGGATCCAAGATGAGAATATTTAATTGTTAAGGTTGATTTTAGTCAAATTAAACTTATCCAATTGAATTAGGACATGTGTTAGAGTTATTATAATATCATTTTTACCTTTAATTAAATTATTTACTTTTAACTATGGCAAATAAAATCCTAAAGATACTATTCAAAAAAAATTATTTTCATCACACTAAACCAAATTTTACATATTAATTTCATCAATTTATCTTTATGTTTTGAAATTCAATTCACAATAGCAGTAAAATTAGGTTTTATGCTAATTTGAAAATGCGCCTAGAATGTGGGTAAAAGACGTTAAAAAGTTCAATAAAATATTATACCTTTAATATTATTTTAAAATTACTCTAATGAATTACATTGAACTAATATATGTATTAGGTATCTATTATGACATAATATAATTTTAAATAAATTTAAAAATTATTTAAATAAAAAGTCAGTTTTAAAAATTAATGGAGTGTTGTTCAATATTCATCAAAAATTGAATGATTTTAGAAAAATACCCAAAAATCACCCATAGATAATTTTTGTCTTAAATATTATAAAATGAGGTCTATTTTACCAAATTCAAAACATATAAGTTTCATTATTTAATTTAAAATTAATATCCATTGTCAAAAACAAAAAGTGAATTTTTAACAAATAAAAACTATCAAAAGATTGTAATTTTTTTATTTCCAATTTAAATGTGAAATTACTTATAATGACCTATGTTATATTAAATGATAAAAATATAATCTAATTATACTTTAGAAATACTAAAATTTAAAATTTAACATTATAAATTATTTAAATTATAAAAATTCAATTAAAATATATTATTTTCCACTATTCATCAAAATATGAATGTTATCAGAAAAGTACAAAAAAATTATACAAACTAAATTTTTATTTTCCACTTATAAAGTTGAATTTATTTCAAATAAATAGAATATATAAAAGTGTCAAATATTGGATTTAAAAAGGCTTCACCATTTAGAGGCGGAAGAACAAATTATTTTTAAAAATAAATTGTTAATCTAAAAATTAAAATTTTCATTGAATTATGTCTACGAAAAACAAAATTTGAATGTTAAAATTATATGGGATATATATAAAATTAAAAATGTGGTTAATTTTATTTATAACCGCTTTTTAATGTCCAGTTTGATAAGTCATGGTGCGTTCGAACACGGTGTTGTGTGTAGCGCAGACAATTAAATTACATTAAAATGATAATATACTATGAAATCATGGGGTGTTACATTTTCCCCTCATTCAATAAATTGAATCAGCACAATTTGAAATTTTTCTTCAAAAATAAATAGCTGTAAATAAAAAATACATTTGTGGAGAACCCACATCGAAAATAGGGTTAATAAAATTTATTGTTAATAACAGTGGAATGGAAATGAAAATATCACTACCAAATTTTGTTCTCTGTTAGGAGAACAGTGGTGGAAATTAGAGAAACATAATTGAAAAAAAACATAAATATTTTTAGATATTGATTGAGGCCATCTATCACAAAAAACATTAAAATTTAGGGCCTCAAATCCATCGATTTATGATGATTTAAAATATCATCGGTTCAACAAAATATAATTAATTAGGATTACACATTTTTTGTTTAACGATCTCATCCCTAAATATTAAGAATTAATTTCTTCATATAATAAAATAAACAAATATATCTGACAACTATAGTTTAAACCTTCCATTAATTTCTACAACAAAATCATCTTTTACTCTAAAAGATAATAGAATTCAAAAAATATTATACTTATCCTTATCATATATGGTTCCAAAAATAATGAATTTTGAATTCATTTGTCATAATATTTCAAAAAAACTACATTATAAAAACTAGGACATCATGTAGGCCAGTGGTGGGTGATGCACCTTTGTCGCCATTCGGTTGTGGGTTCATGTTTTGCATCCTTGCCAGACCCGACGGGGTGCCACCTGACGTCCTACTTGTACTTTTTATAATAATAAAAAAATAATCTTATGAAATGTTTTATCATTAAACAAATGTATCCAATGTCCAACAAAATTCATTCCAACTATTATACTTTTCTAAAAAAATTCTAAAGTACTCACAATCTAAAATGTATAAGAAAGGTTAACATAATGAAGATCTCTTTTGCAACATAATAATATTCGAGAGCCTTCATCATTTATTTGTTTAACACATGGTAACACCCAGAATTTACAAAAAAAAACTTATTGATTACATTCATTCTCTGTTATTTCTTTATTTATACTACATATACTCCTTATATCCAGAAATGAGGGAAACTCCAACAGTGATGGAATAAAAATACAATTATTTAGTTTCAAGGTAATCCATAATGTTGAATATAATTTACCAAATCAATAATATAATATTCCAAAATCACTACCTGAGTATTAGAACCATATTATGGTTTATCTTTCCATCAACCATGTATTTTCCAAAAAATTAACTTTCTATTGAGTCACTTTTCATAGAACCATATAATCTCAAATACTCATTGAAATAGTACTTCTGTACAGTCCTAATTTCTTTCCATAATTCATATAACTAGTACATAGTTGATACAACATTAAAATTACACTATTATCTAATAACAACATAATAACACTAGTCATTCTTCTTCATATAGGGTAGCATTATAACTTGATTCTTATCCAATAGCATCATTTGGTGCATACTCTGATTATTTGGACATTGATTCACGTAATTCCCCAACTCATTACTGATGAATAATTATACATTTGTAACCTTTTTATTACCCTTTTAATCACATAATTGGTGTCCTTTTTCTCCACACATATATGAAACTCTCATTCCCTTAAAAACATTACTCAGGTTATTTGTTCTATTGTTATCTCATATGGGAAAATACTTCTTTCCTTTCATTCCTTTATCCATTTTTCTCTCTAAGATCCTTGTCTTCTCTGGCTTCCCTTTAAAGACATAGGACTTTGAGAATTTTTTTATTATATAATTAACACATGATACTATTTATTCATATTATGAGCATACATAGAAGAATATTTAAATTATAAATTTTATTTTAAGATAATAAAAGATATTATCCTTCATACTCTTTTGATCATGCGTATTGATGAAGTTACCATTCCTTCTACTGGGCACCATTTCTAAACCATGTAATACACTAAGATAGATTATGAATTATAATTCATAATTCTATACTTTTAAAAACCATAACAACAAAAATTGAACAGTTTATGGATATAATACATAATCATAATTTTTTTTATTTGTGCATGTATTTATTCCTATTTCCATTATAAAGGTTTGTAATGAAAATTTGAATTATCCTAAGCTTATCCCCCTAGATTTTTATAACCAAGAGTGAAGTAAGGCATGTTGTCGTGTACCAGAATACCTCAGGTCACAACCACAACTCATTGTCGATGTTTTCACTCCTAGGTACATCTAAGCCAAATTTTCCACTACCTTCTCATATCCAGATAGGGATGTATTGCTTAAAAAATACAAAAATTCTATACATTACTAAAAGTCTAGGAAGTTATTCTATACTAATCCTCAAAGTCAATCTTTGGGTAACATTCTCTAAACAGAGTTTTTCTAAATCTAGCTTCCAATAATTGTTCTTAACATTCTTTGATACCAACTGTATATCCCCAACCCTGGATACCGATATTCGGTGCATTATTACATAACATTTTCATGATAATAATAGATCATGTCCCTAAATACTGGTCAGTTTAGTAGCCTTGGAATTACTATATACATTCATAAGTTTATCATTACATCGTGAAATAAAAAATCAACATTGTGTTCCATATGAAAACAGTCATATCATTTAGCCTATCCATATAGAACAACCATCAAATATATATTCACATCCTGGGGAAAATAAATCACAGAAAGGGGTGAGCTCAAATGATTAGTAAGGATAACAATATTGTAGAAACATTCCTAAATAAGCATAAGAATTTATTGAAATGTATAAGACTAAAACAAAATCCTTTTTAATATTAATCATCAGTATAATATCGAAAATATAAATCAAACTACTGCCATTTTATTATTGATATATATTTTCAACTAGTCGAATAATCACATGTTATATCAATTAAAAATTTCATAGTGTTATAATGCATAATGACGGACATCCAAACCACATAGTCAAGGCCTCATGACAGGACTACAAATAAGATTTTTTCAAGGCCCTCTTCCAAAACACATGTTTGGTTCATGAGACCTACTGATTCATCGAGGAGCTATAGTGGGCTCCACCCATCACTTCCTAAGTCCATGAATTCCTCATGTGAAAAGATTTGAAACCTAGCATAAACATTATTATTAAAACTATCATACAAAATGTTAATACTTTTACCATAAACCATGAATCATATAAAAATATCATATCCATAGTAAAACATATCATAAAACATTCAATATAATATGGATTATTTTATCATAATTAATCTACTTCAAATAATTCTAAAATCTATCAAAGGATGTTGACATAGATGAAATGAAACAATATGGGAGAAATACATCTTTCAAATTTGAAATCATCTAAAAGACAGATAATTATAAATGAAAAAATTTATTCTGAAAATATTATTATAAACTTGTAAAGGAAGCTTCGAAGGTGTTTCAACGGCCAAAAATAGATGCACCCTCAGTATAAGTTAGAAAACATTCTTAACTTAATTTTTCAAAAATGTCCTAGAGTACATTGTTTGGAAAGTGACAGAGAGATTAATTTCAAACCATTTCATAAAAATTAAACCAAGGATATAAATTATTTTAACCCATAGTCCAGAAAATAGTAAATGTTTTTCGGAATACATTTTTATGAAGCATAGATCTGTATGATAAAGAGGTCAAAGTAGATACTTACGTGTAAACAACCTCAGATAAGTTAATAGATGATAAAATTAACCCTTATCATGTAATTTTCCATTTTCGATGGTATGTCAACCTCCTGTAAAATTTTTAAATCATATTTATTAAATTATATATTAACAAAATATATAAATATGATATCATATATGATCTGTTCATAATTATTTTTTAATAATATTTCAGTAGTATTATCATTTCAGATATTAACTGATTCATTTTCCCTTATATGTTTTGTTATGTAATTACTTTTTGTTATGGACATGATCTATTTGATTCATATCCATAATTATATTAAGTTCATAAACATTATTTTTAATCATAAAATGTAAATTATTCCTGAATGGTTACAATAAGGAATGAATATCATCGCGTTCGTGGAGACTGTAATCGTTACGTACGCACAAGAAATAATATCATTATTTTGATGGATAAAAAATCTATAACTGGATGGTATATCATATATAAAAAATAATTAACATTTTATATTTATTATTAAAATATAGTATACTCATTATTACATCCATCCAAATAATTAATCATTGAATAACAGGCTACACCCTGACTTGGAGACTGTAGGCCGTCTATATGCATGCATGGTGAATTTGTCATTCATAGGATGAATATAATAATGAATATGGTTGTAACATATTTATAATAACATGAATGTATATAGAATATAATGGACTTATTATTTTTTTATGGAAAAAATAATGAAATAGGATGTTTAAGAAGAAGAAAAACATTGGAAGAGCTGATGAAATTATTACCTCTTTTTCGGGTGATTCCATTTGATTTGATCAAAATGGAACTATTAGATGGATTTATGATGAAATTAAGGCCACTAAGATGAAGCGAGGGTAATTGGGAGGATATTTGAGCATGGTATTATTGACAATATGGATTTGGAGACGTGATTATGAGTGTAGGTGAAATACCATTTTATAAAAGAGGTTAGGGTCACATTAGAAAAAGATTGAAATATTATTTTATTATAAAATCAGTTTCTGTTTATAAATGCTCTAAAACATTTTTTTTGAATCTAAGGTGGGTCTGGGTCGCAAAACTCTCGACCAAGGGGTATTAGATAGGTTTAGGTCACCATATTAACATTATCATTTAGTTTTAACTCTTAGTTTAATAGTTTAACTTTTAAAATGTTTTCTGGTAGTACTATAATAATTTTCAATAAATATACAATAAAAATCCAAGTTAACCACAAGTGATTCATTATTGATATATCTATATTTATATATGTCCTTTGGCCGATCTTATATTTTTATGAATATTATATAATTTAATAATATAATTTTTTTAAAAAAACTCATTTATGTCAATTTGGAAATATTTGGTGTTTCGTTTTTGTTAAAGTCATAAAAACTTTATTATTTTGAATAAATTTATTTAATCTGCACTAAAATGTCATATTAACCTAGAAAATTCTTGGAATGCAAAAAAAGTGTCGATTTAAATTTATTTTAATATTTATCATATTAATTTTGTAAATCGTTCATGAATAAGCTAATTACTATATCATCAATTGTGTCAAAAATAAGTTTTATTATTTAATGTCTAAAAATTATAATAAAATACCATTATGTAGGAAATATGTTTATATATCTATTTAATATTTATATTGGGATTTATCTTATATATACCCCTATATTAAATATATTTTATTTTTTTAAATTTGAATTTAGCATTTTTAACTCGTCATTAAATAAAATGGTAATAAATGTCCTAATATTATCCATGTGGATCAAAGCGGATAATATTTTATTCAAAAGGTTGATTTTTGTCGAAATAAACATATCCAATAGAATTAGGACCTATGTTAGTGTGATTATAATATCATTTTACCTTTAATTATAGTATTTACTTTTACCCGTGGTAAATAAAATCCAAAAGTAAATATTCATCAAAAATTATTTTCATCATATTGAACCACATTTTAGTTACTGATGTAAAATTTTCCTCTCGTATTTTTCAAATTTAATTGACAGAAGTGGTAAATTTATGATTTATGAAAATTTAAAAATGTTCCTAGAAGGTGGATAAAAGACGTTAAAAAGGTAAATAAAATTTTATACATATAATTTTATTATAAAAATACTCCAATTAATTACATTGAACTAATATAGGTATTATATATCTATTTTGACACATAAATAATTTAAATAAAAATAATAATTATTTAAATAAATATTCAATTTTGAACAATAAGAGAGAGTTTTTTACAATTCATCAATAATTGAATATTTTCAGAAAAATACAAAAAATTAACACTAGGATAATATTGATCTTTTGAATACAAAAATGAATTATATTTTATCAAATTCAAAACATATAGGTTTCATTATTTATTTAAAAATTAATTCTCTTTTTCAAAACCAAAATGTGGGTTTTTAAAAACTGTAAACTATTAAGAGATTGACATGTGTTTATGTCCAACATAAATGTGAAATTACTTATAATAACCTATGTTATATTAAATGATAAAAATATAATTTGATTATACTTATAATCCACTCAAATGAATAATTTATCACTATATATTATTTTGATTAAAAAAGATGATTTCAATTAAAATTTAGTATTTTTCACAATCCATGAAAATATGAAAGTCGTCAGAAAAGTACCAAAAATTTATCAAAACTAAATTATAATGTCCCTATTATAAAGAAGAATTTAATTTCAATATATGGAATTTATAATAGTGTCAAATACTGTATTTAAAAAGGGTTCTCAATTAAGTGGTGGAAAAACTCCATTTTTTGAAAAGTACTTAAATTATATAAAAATTGAATTTTTTTCGTTATATTAGGTCTAAGAAACACAAAAGTGTCATCTTAAAATTAAATAGAACATTTATAAAATTCCAAATATTGTTAATATTATTCATAACTGCTTTTTAAATGGCTGGTTCGGTAAGTCGTGGTGCGCTCAAACTCAGTGTTTGGGGTAGCGCATGCTATTAAATAACTTTAAAGAGATTACATATTATTAAATCATGGGGTGTTACAATGGTGGGTTAGGTCCACTCTCTAATATTTTAAATTATACATCATGTGATACTAAGATTTACCAAATCCATTAGAGGGATATGTAATTTAATTCCCCCTATAATATAATATATTGTTCTAATTCTACCCACACATGACCCGTAAATGGTATGCAATGAGCAATGTTTTGATGATCTATAGTTATGGGATAACCCTTCATATAAATAAAATCATATATATGTCTGAAACAATAGAAAAATAAATCATACATGAATTAAAATAATGATCAGATCCATTAGAAGGGATCCTTATAGCATTAAGAATTCTTGAACTGGTAGAAATTGGTTCTTTATAATATTATGGTTTTATAAATACCATTTATCAAATTATTTATAATTAAAAAAATACATTTTTGTTATTTATATTCCCATCAAAATAATAAATCTTTCTATTACATTAAATCATGTCTCAATGGAGTGAAGTTAATTGGGAACCACATACAACATTAGTAGTTTTTGAATCAAAAGTCATTGGAGTCTTGAATGTCATATGGCTCTATAAATACCATCAATAAAATAATGTAGTATTCCATTATACAGTAGTACAAAATGTGTAAACCGCTAAAATATAAAATATTTGGGTAGCATTAACGCATGTCTCAATGATGAGAAATTATGATGAAAAAACATACCTCATATTTGAATGATCTTCATAGATGCACATAACAACATGAATAATTAAATTTAGTTTTTTGGATATATAAAAATGAAAATTATTAATATATTATTCATATTTAAAGGTCCCTTTACAATAACATGTTATTAATATTTAATATATTTTTCTTTCCAATGTCGGTCATTTTGGTTTTTTCAGTCACAACCATATAACTCCTCATGTTGGCCCTGGTTGAAATCCATATAAAATATTTTCATAATAAACAAGATATCAATAGTTCTTTGGAAATAAGGTTTATATATTAGATATTTATTTAAATCAAAAAATAATTCCTGATAATGAAAATGACACTAATTTATCATGTAGGCGATCATTCACATGTATACACGAGTAACGCTTCCATTCCATGAGAAATGAGGGGGAAATAACTAATAAGAGGATTTTAAATTTCAATATAATAGTTACATTATAGGTTTCAAATTTATTCAACCAAACACATAATTTTTATCATCCTTTAATGGTTGTTATCAATAACAGATGATGTTTCATTGTGGATGTAGTTGTCCACACAATGCCCTAACTCACTATTTTTTCTTAGCATATGGAGTTTAATAAATAATGGTTTTTATATTAATATAATAAAACATATATATAATAAAGATATGTATGTAATCATATTTTATTATATATAATATATTTTTAAGAGAATGTTTGAGGTAAAAACAAAAGAAGAAGATAATGATTACGTTGGAGTCTTGATATTTCCATAGATAACTCCATCGAATTGATGGGATTATGCTACCATGGTCTTATAGGGGTCTTAAAAATATGTTTTATAATTATTGAAGTGTAAATTTGAGTATATTTTCAATTAAATATCAAATATTAGGTTTATTTATTAAATGGTTCAATTTAACCCCATTAATAATAATGGAAATAATATCTTTTGGAAATGATATTTATATTTTTTTAATTCCATGGTACTAATCCAGGGTCATTGCCATCAATGTTTATAAATTAGGTATTTTTGGGTTTCTTTGTGTTGGTAATGAATCCAAAATACTATCTACACAATATTCATACATATTATACAGTTTTTACCTATATTAATTTTGTATTTTACTATTTGATAATTAAATATAGAAACTAGTTTTAACTATGTAATTTTATGATTTACAAAAAATAATACATTAGCCATATAACAAAATATTGGATTGGGGGAAACATAATTACCCTCTATTTCACCCAATCCAATATATTAATATACAATATGTAAATTTTAATTATATACAAGTAAAGAATATAAATTAATTATTTGAAAAATATATTTTTAACCATTATGGATACATAAATTTTTTTATTATTGATTAAAAATTTAATTTTTATTTATATATTAATTTATGAGTTTATACATCATATATGATTCTTTATTTTAAGGATAATATATTAATTCATTCGATTGAAATTCAATGACATTAAAAAATTATTAAAATAATTGTTTTTCCATTATCTTGGTAATTAGAATTTATCCAAATAATCATAACTATATAAATTAAAATTGAATTATTCATAAATAATTATATGAAAACTATTATAAAAAATTTAAGAATAATTTTCCCAAATTTACTCTCTATGTCTACTTAATTAATATTCATGTTACTATAATCAAGCTATTTTTATGATAAAATATTTTTTAGAATTATTGTTTATTTATTGAGAAAACATATCAATGTATTGATTATAAAGATATTAAAATGATTATTATTGATAAATTTTCAATTAATTTAGTATGAAACAAATATTTTTTTAAATATTTTTATATATTAATAATTAATTTAATAAATATATTAAAAACATTTTATGATAAAATAGTATGAAATTCTTTAAAATAATACAAATGAGTTTTATAAAAGGATAATTGTTTTTTTTAATTTTTTTACATTATAAATATATTTTTTAGTATAAATGTTTTTCAAAAACATCTTTATAATAAAAATTTCTTGTTATTAGAAACATTAGTATTTTTACTATTCACATAAATATTTATTATTTTAGAAAAATATCAAAAATTTAGACAATATAAAATTTGATATACTCAATTAAAAAAAGTGGATATCATTTTAGTAAATTAAAATTAGATAAATCATTGAAATTTGTTATGATACAATATGTCAAGGAATGAATCAACATTTTCTATAAAATGTATCTTTTAAAATTAATTTAAGGTTAATTTTATTTATTGAATATAAATATATATTGGATGGATGATGAATTATTTATATGTATATTAATTACATATCTAAATTTAATTTTATTTAATTTTAATATGGGATTTCAGAAATCGAAAAATAAAAGTTATTAGGCGTAAAATGAAATGTATATTGTTATATTAATTTTATTGAATAGACAATAATTACATATTTATATCACACTAATTTCACATTAGAATCCCCTTATAACCTACGAATAATATCTCCTGCTAATATAAACAATAGTGGGAGTCACAACTAATGATTTAACTAGAATTGAATTTTCAACATGTCCTCATAGCATATGTTTTCCGCAAAAAATTATTATGATCATGTTATAATTCCTCAATTTTATATTGGTCTTTTTCTATGTTAGATCCTAGTAAGTATAACTCCCTTATAAACAGAAGAAATAAGATTTATAATGGTGAAATCAAATTTTAGATGTCATTTATTCCTTATTTAATTATTGATTTTACAATATTGTCACCTTAATTTAATTCAAATAATTTAACAACTTCATTTAGAATTTGATATATAATATTTAAAATATATCTATTTTGTTTAGATTAATATAGTTTGTGAAACATAATATTTAATATATTATTTATTTAAATAGAGTATGTTGTGAAAGATCCATTAGTTATAATTTTTATGTGACCTATTTTATTAGTTTTTACATTAATATGGGTAAGGCTAAGTTTAATATTAGAGTGGATAAAATCCAAATTTATTAAAAATTGTCTTAAAAGTGGTAAAAATTATAAAATTGTTACACCATCAATTCAACCCACACCCTAGTGGTTCACTAATTCCTATGAAATATCATCTGGTTTTAAATTATTCTAGTTCACTTTCTATAATTTTTCATAACACAAATGGATAATATTAATTCTATGAATATTAGGGGTTTCTAACTTATCATGTAAATAAATTATTTGACTAGAAGTATAATATGATTCCTTATCTTCTATCTCTTTTCCTAGAAGTGTTTGAATTATTAATAGTTTTTATTCATCCTACATAAAGAAGTAATCAAAAATCATTTATTTATTATAATAATCTCAAAAATGATTGTAAGGACTGAAATAATATTCCAATATCACTATTAGAATTTATATTTACTAAGGTAAAAGGAATTTAAAATGATAAATATATTTTGGACATGATATAAATCATATATTAAAGGAATTACAAATATAAATTTTAAAAACATTATTTATGGAGAAGTAGTTTCAAATAAAAATCAGGGGATGTAAAGATCATTAATGTTTATATTTTATCTATGTATGAGACAATATGTAATATTAAATTATTTTATAGGATTATAGAATATTCCACAATTATGATGAATCTAATGATTTTATATTATGATATATTTGATCCTCAAATCTCTTCCCATGATTATAATTATGATCTAAAACATGATGAATTACATAACATTCACACATTATAGAAAAAAATGATACCATTATTCAAGGAAAAGGCTAAATAATATATGGATTTTGAATCAAAAAAATGTTATTGATTAAGGAGGAATAATTTGAAGACTCTAATGATGATGATGATGATGAAGTAAAGGACGATAATTATTAGATAATCATATCTCTTATCTCTAATAATTTCGTAAAAGAAAATTTAAAATAAAAATAAAATTATACTCTCATATTATTTAAATGTGTGGTAATTGGAAACTTTTAAATAAAATTTCAATGGTTAAATAGAATTAAATAATATTTAAGTAAATAATATTCCACTTATCAATATAATTATCGGGGTAAAACATCAAAATATGTTATTACAATTATTGTAGGAGAAAAGAAGATTCAAAATAAAGAAAAAATATGATTAATATAAATGATGAGTATGGATCTTCATCCACTAAACATTAATAAGAAATAACTCTTAATAATGTCAAAAAAATTAGATATCATGTTGATAATCATGATGAGGCAATAAGAACTGAGTAATAAAAGGGTGGACTATTATATATGGAGCATCTGATTACATATGAATTGGAATATTGAATTGGGAAAAATTCACAGCATAAGATACAACATAATATTTTAACAAATAAAAATGGAAATAAACTATAAACTATAGATTTTTTTTAGGGGGGATGATATGCACATAGATCAGTTCAAAAATCTCATGTTCAAAAGTATTTAAAAAGGAAATATGATAAAATTTATTTAAGAGATGCTCAATTGGAGAAAAGTTTCTCATAGAAAGACACAATCTAAATATCTTGGAGTTTAAAACACATTGATGGAGAAAAGGTATAATAAAAATACATTATTATAAGTTCAGTTTGAGACCTTAATATTACTAGATAAATTGGAATAAAATAAGCATGTGAAATCATCAATTACTAAACCACAATTTAACATCCTTTTGAATAATTATGTTGGTTAAAATTATAAACTGATCATGTTTAGGAAAAGAAGCCTGTTGAAAAATATTTCTCTAAATCTAAGTTTGAGAAGGAATTTAAAATATAAAAATATTCCACAAGGCTATAGTGAGAACAACACATGGTTCTATGATAAAACAATCTAGAACAGATTTCTATTATTATTGACTACCTAGATGCAGTGGGTAATTTTTGTGATGTGGAACCACTAGAAATAAATCCTATTAATGATTTAATAATATACCATTACAATTAATAAGATACTACTATGGGGGGAGTGGTTAAAAAATCATAATAATAGATTCTGATAGAAAACCATCCATGATAAGAAATGCATCAAATATATCCAAACAAAATTTATTTTTGTCTTTGGGTGTAATATTTTAATGATGTGATGAACAATGTAACTATGTAGAGGAATTATTTGGCATACTTACTTTAAAATTCTATTATAATGAAATGTGTAATTTTATCTAACAGAAATATCAAAAAGGAAAATCATTTATTATTCGGGTGTAAATAAAATCATGAAATAATTGGAAGACATTAATTCTTGATAGTTCTAATTCCTCACAAATATCTGGATATAAAAAGTGATTCCACAATCATATAAGAACATGAGATACGCATAGTGACATTATCCGATGAATGTTTTCACATGAATTAATGTAATTATTTATAATTTGATTTAATAAAAGTTGTTCAATTATGAAATTGTTCATTTATTGAAGGGTTTGAACATAATATTGGAAATGTGAGTCCTTTATATAATGATGAAAATATTGTTATATTCAATAAATAATCATGAATCATTATGACCTCAATATATGATACTAAAATACTTAAAGGAAAAAATATATATTACCAACTAATATAAAATTTGATACCATATTAATATATTCTAATTTTGTGAAAAAGTTGATAATAATGTATCGTATAAAAGAAATTTCCACTTTTTCAGAATTAACATTATTAAAAACTAAAATTTTGTTGTGTTAAAAGGTAATACAATACATAAAAGTGAAAATAAAGACTATTTTTAAAACTTTTAATATGGTTTAGATGGTCTAAAAAACACATTAATGAGTGTATATCAATCAAACACATTCATTTAGTATTATTTGGTCCTACGAGACATCATTCTTCCATATGTTATTTTTCATTTATTTACTTCAGTAATGATTTCAAATAGTGGACATATTTGTACTCATGAACCCCAAATCTGATGTAGTTATAATTACTAAATTTATCATAAGACATTTTTAGAATGATATGGGCACATATATTATAATTCAATTAATATATCCTAGTATAAATTATACATTAAATGAATTTGAAAACTACCTTAAAAAACAGAGGATAAATAAATTATTGTAAACTATACACAAAATAATTTTTCAAAAAAATTTTAAAAAAGGAAGATGAAATTATGTAGAATTGACTCTGTATTTATTTAAATGAAACTAGTGATGAAGATGAGACTACGGATAATGAAATATTGTGGCACAAAAGGTTACAGAAAATTTTGATTCTAAAAATTTATAGGAAATATAGAGGTATTGGTTGAAATAGGATGAATCATAAGTATTAAAAAAATAAATATTCACCACTATCATGTTATTGGAAAACCTATTTTAGAGCCAGTTTATAATGAGGAACGGATTAATTCGAAGAAAAACTAGCTTGATAAAAATGAGAACCCTGCATGGGAGATTATACCTAGACTAGAATATTAAAATGTAATTGGCATCATGTATGTTTTTTAACAAATTGAATAAGAAAATAGAATTTAAATTGTACAAATATGAAATTATTTTCATATAATGTTCACAAATAGAAGGGAAATAAATTGAAGAAAATGATTCTCCAATAGAGAGCTTGGAATCCCTAATAATGTTCGTAGCAGTCAAAACACACATAAATTACAATGTCAAATATTCATTCCTAAATACAGAACATTATGAATATTTTTTTCATAAATTATAATTAAATTTTAATATTTGAACGCAATGAATCATTGAGTGAAAATTAATGAAATCATTTTCTATAATAAAATGGAAACCTATATCATGATACTCTAAAGATGATTGTTATATGAGGAATGTGTAATTTTAAAAATAGATGGATGAATGAAACCATTATTTGAAAGAGTTATACTTATAAAAATTATTTATCATTACATATATTGACGAAATTATATTTTTTATGATAAAAAATTTTCATATATATATATATATTGGGAAGTATATGAAAGTGAAATTTCATATATCAATGTTATGTTAGATGGGACAATTCATTGGACTATACATTTTTCAGAATAATGATTTCGTTTTCTTACCCTAATATAAACATTCTAAAAATAATTAATGTAATTTATATTGTAACAATGAAAAAAATTGAAATGGAAATTTTAGATGGTGTTGAGGTAAATAAAGATAAAGAAACAATTAATTCTAATTTAATGGATTTCAAACTAATTTTTACATCCTACTCTATCTAAAAACATCACAGAAATAAATTGTCTTTTTTTGACTCTATGTTCTTGGTTTCAATGTGTTAGTAATGTGTGTCATTTATATGAATAAAAAGTAATGATATGATATAACATGGGAACTCTAAATTGTAGACTACTATAAATATATAGGACAAATCTAAAGCTATATTGATCTACATTTACTAACAGGATATAAGATTATAATAAAAGGATGTCCACATATAGTGGATAATTTTTTCATAGTGAGAGATACGTCAGTTTTCATGAAAAAAAATCAAGACTCCATTTTATATAATATATGTGTGGTAGAGTATATTATTGGAATAAATTCATGTACATAGATCCTTTTGATGAAATTGAAGCTAGAGGAATCTAATTTCAATGATTTGAATCCACAAATTATTTATTATTTTAACCAAAGTTTCATATACAATTTACAGAAACAATTTCATCCATAAATATCAATGAAAATAAATATTATATTTAATTTAATTAAATAAATGGTGGCCAATGTTAATTTAATAATTGAATATATTTACGCCGAATATTATATGGAATTCATTTTTATCATGGAAGTTACTAGCGAATATTTTGATAAATAGTGTCCAAAAACCATTTTCATCCATCTACAATAACTAGAGGAAGTGTGGAATGGAACCACGAACTTTTATCAGATTTCATTTTCAAAGGGGTTGATAACGTGAACAACTATTGTGAACACCATGTGACCCTTTTTTTTTCAAATGGATTTGAATTGAACTTTCCGTTTCATGTTTTATTTATTGTAGTTTATATTTCAAAATTAGGTAGATAATTTGGAAAATTGATGTGTTAATTGAGGTGGAGTTGATCTATCTCACTTGGCCACCATTTATTAACACTATTAGATATAATTCACACAACAAAATTACCTTATATAATATTTTGGTTTCAGAAAACATCTCACACATGATATATTGTGAATTTATGACTTTGATGCGCATTGAGTATTTTAAATAGAAATTATTATAGTTGATAAGATTTTAATGATACTAAAAACAAATTAAAATGGAATATTAATGTAAATGAATTGTTTATTCATGGTTTTATTTAAATGTTTCCATTAAATAAAGAATCATTTGATGGAATTTAGATATTATGGGTGATGGTAGGAATGTTTTGGAGAAGCATTAAAATTTCAATAGAGTTTTTTCAATTCAATCTGCGGTTTTCTGATTTTTGTTTAAAATTTTGGTATGAATTCGAAAATTTGATATGTGATGTTTAGTACGAGTCATTTAATCTTTGTATGATTCATTTATCATATAGTGTGAGTGATTATAGGGGCCATATAACATTGTACAAGACAATTATAACACTACAAGAGCCATATAAATAATAATATGAGGTAATTGAATCTAAGTATGAGTCATATAAATATATTTCATTGAAAACATTATATGATTCTTTTTTAATAGAGGTAATTTTTAGGTGTGTAATTTTTAAGACATTGTGTGAGTCATATCTTAACTATTTACGAGTCTTTCTTTATATAAATTATTTGATTGTTTAATATGGGAAAAATATATTCCAAAAAAGAATATATAATGAATAAATATTATATATAAGAAACACGAGATGAAATTAATGGATAAAAACATCACAAATTACTTTTGATTTAATTTTTATGATGAGATTATAACTTATAGATAGAATACAACAAGATTAGCCATGATAAAAAATTAGTGAAGAAGAAAATAAGGGATACTGATTCTTTTCATAAATATAATCAGAAATTAATTTTATTTGAAATGAATATGATTTTATACTGATCTAAATTTTTTAGAATCACTAAAAACTAATTGTGTAGTGATTCAAGAGGAAATGTTTAGCATTATAATTTTCAATTGTATTAGTTGTTTAGTGTTGTTTCCATAGGACTTAAACATTCAAACCATGAATTGGTTGAACAATGTAATCTTATTCTGATCTACTGATATTTTTTAAATTGTTATTTAATTACTTTTCCATGATTTAAAAATGTTTTCTTTTTTTTTGAATTTTGATTCAATATAATAAATTATGAAGGTTGTTATCAAGATGATTATTTAGTAGAAAAAATTGAAAAAGGGTTTTAATTTAAATTATCATTATGTGAAATATAATTTTTTTGTATATATTGATATCATGGTTAAATACCCACATGAAATGAAAATTGTAAAAACTCATTAAGGTTTCATTTTGAAGAAATTATATACATGATATTTTTTGAACATGAGATGTAAAAAAATTCTGTAATTTTTTTAAATTCATAATTTTTTAGATTTTCCTAAAAAATAAGAGAATTTGAAAGATATGGAGAACATATCATTAGTTTATAGGAGATTCAATATATTTTGATAAAATATATACTGAAACTAAAGATTAATGATTGAAGAAAATTTAAAAGTGGAAGCATTTCAATGAAACATGATTGGAAAAATTTGAAAAGAATATCTATATCTATATATCAATATTTCTATACAGAATACATGGTCCTTATATTATTATAAATTTTTATCAAATGTTTGATAACTTCATGTTCTGATCATATTTATATTTTTTTAATCATGATTTAATTATTTCATTATTTTCATCATCTACAAGAGAATCCTCGATTCTTAATTAATCATTATCATTTTGGATTGTTTATAGTGTATCTAATGGGATGTCGGGTAAATCCTAGTGGTATAATGAAGATATCAATGATATAGGATGATACACATCATTGACATTATTATTTGATTATAAATTTTTAATGGAAAATATATGCACCAAGATAAAAACTAGAAACAATAAGTAGTGGGTACCCACACTACAGTTGAACATTGAATATTTGTTTGTGTGATGTCTTATTTTTATACTAAATTTCATATATGTATGGTATATTTCAGTATTTGAAAGGGTCGAATCTTAATTGATTTTAGAGTTTTAGTTTCATGTGAATGAAATTTTAAAATTATTACACCATTGATGCATCCATGTCTTTTATATAGATCACCCAATCCCTATAAATATCAAAGATTGTCAATCATGATGAACATTAAACATATTTATATAACAAAATATTTGTTTTTTTTTATTTTATTGAAAAAATTTATACTTTTAAGGGGAAATATAATCTTATTGAATCCAATAGTATGGAGTTCATTTATTTTTATTGTTTCTAAGATAAGGGGTAATTATTTGACACTAAAAATTATACATTTATCATGATTATTTCATTTGAATACACTACAACATCATCATGTGTATGATTTTGGGACATAGTCTAGTGTTTGAGAAATATGTAAAATCAATTTTTTACTTTTTCATTACTTATTTTTCATATGAAGTGGAATAGATTTTTGTTTAGGAAAATAACAAATTAATTTCATTGGATGGGGTTAATTGAATTATCATTTCATGATTAACCCTTCCATTAGAGTAACCTCTATTTTTAAAAACATTATATAATCTGTGTTCCAAAATCATGAGTTTGAAGTTTATTTACTATACAATATTTCATTACAAAGGTTTTGTTACTCTATTTTGGATTTATGACATTTATTTGGAATCAAAATAGAATTATGATAATCGATAGTCACAAATTCAATATCTAATAAAATGATATTAACAACTATTTTCTATCCCTCTTAATAGATGTGTAAACAGATATAATTCATAGAATTTATATAAATATATAATGTTGAGATATTATAACAAGGGAATAAATGTGTTTTCATTCTAATGTAAAATGAATCAAATCTCTAGGGGAGACCATTTGATAGTATCAATATGTAGGTTATGCTCTCTGAATACTCAATATATGTTAGGAATACTTATTAAATATATATTAAGATGAATTAATGTTTTTGAAAACTAAATTTCAAGTGTTTGGGAGTAATTCAATGGACTTGATTATATTTCTAAATGAATATATTGAGGAATTTTTAATAACGAATAAATAAATACTATTTTCAATGGTCAGTTTTAAAATCAGTATTATATGTTCGTAAAAAACCCATTTGGGGGGGGGGGGGTCATAATAATATATATATATAATTAATATATAGTAATATTTATTTAAATCAAAAAAAAATTCAAAAAAATCATTTCTCATCCCCTTCATCTATTTTTGTGAATTCCAGCCATAACTCTCAACTATTGAGTCCTATTGTCTCAACAATATTCTATGGTCTAATTTCTGCATCATCCTCCCTCATAGTCTCATACAATCAAAAATATCTCCCATGATGTCTACTATATCCCCCGCATTCATATCAACTATCCCTTTATTCATAATTTAACCTAGATTAATCATAAGCAGGACATAATTTTTTAATATTTGAATGGATAGTTCCCTTAATGTAAATAAACTATAAAATTCACCTTATCATATGAATCTAGATAAAACATTTACGTTTCTATTGAACTTATAATGTATAATTCTCTCTCGGGTTGAGTTTTTTTTCATACATTAACCTATTAAATTATATGAGATAATTAAAATATATTAGATAAATAAATGTCTCCCATAAATATGGACTTTAAGATCTCATAAATAAAATATTTTAATTAATTATAAAACCAAAACTATGTATAAAATTGGGTTTTAACATAGGAAATTTAAAAATTATGTTCTCAGATATCAATCTATACAAAAGTCATTTATAGATCTTTAATTAGAACACTATAAAATTTCACACATAAAATAAATAAAATGAAATATTAATTTAGATTTATAGAATGGTGATGTGAAACCTGTATTACCATGTACTGTAGATGTGGTGAGGTATATTTTTCATGGAGGATGTTTTATATAAAATGACCAAGAATTATTTGTTTACTTCCAAAAAAGAATTTTAACTAGGAAATTCATAAATGATAACACATATGATTAATGGGGAATTTATATAAGTTATTTATGATATTTTTTCCACCCTCATAATCATAATTATTTGTTAGTTCCTATAATAGAATATCATTTTCTCTTCTCACAATAAATGGGTACTAATCTTGTTCATTGAATTTGTGTAAGATTTAATGAATGGAGAATAAGATATTTTCAATGAAGCTTTGTCATTTATCACATTGATGTAGAACATTTCATAATCCCCAACCTATGTGTTTTCATTTAAGTGATGATTATAATGAATTGAATAGGATTCTAGAATTAATAGTCAAATATTTTTACTTTTGTTTTACTCTTCCATATTGAAATGTTTGTGACTTAATATATATTTCATTGGTGAATTATATTATACAATGAAATTAACTTGTTAAGAAATAATTAGTTTTATCCTAATGGATTATTACATGTGATACTAATTTCATCAAAATTTGGTAACCCATTCTATGATTGTTCAACATTTGACTAATGAAACCATTTTCTTCAATATATCAATGATCTGTAAAAAAACATGAATGTAACCTCATATTTCGAATTTAGGATTCCCACTGACCTCTAAACATTGATATATTATCTAATTTTTTTTATATTCATTCCATTATCACTTCAATGAATAATTACCTAAATAAGGGGCTTTCTCCAAGTTATAAGATTATGGTGTCAATGGATGGATAATGATTGTCTAATAGTGAATCAGATGGTGCTTCAATGGTGGATTCTTGTGCCTTTAGTGAAACATAAATGAAAAAAATGGTGTGGAATGAAAATAGGGAATAAGATTGATGGAGGTAATCATGAAGGAAAATCATGAAAATGTTACTGATTTCGGAGGATTAAAAGGTGGCTATTTAGGTTGGAATCTTGAGAGTGTCAACTGTAATATTGACCTAAAAAAGAAGATGAATTAGGAATAATTTTCCCAACTATATTTATTGTAATCCTTCTTGAAAAATAATCATGTAGTTTGGGTTATACAATCTATGGTAATGGGGGGTTCTAAATTTTACACACCAACTGTCTTTGGGTTGCATTGCTTGTATTGAAAAACAATGTATCTCAGCACGTTTCCACAAACAACCCATTTCAATGGGATAGAACTACATAATGTGTTCCATTTATATGATTCTATGAGATACATAATATATATAATGGTGTGTATATGCAATACATGACATGTAATTTTGTGTTACAACACATCATTTTCAACCCCACAGTCATTACAAACATTGACAACATGACCCAAGTAGTTCAGTTTGCACACACCCGAGTAGTTAGAATTCCAATCACGTTGTGTATTCTACATAATAATTAGATGGATATTATTTTTCATATATAATATTAAATAATGTACCTCATAGATCAAGAATACATGAAACCTATTACAAAATGTTTTGTACCCAATCCTCAAATACGTTGGGTGATAAAATTATGTGAGCTACCATTCTAAGAAACCTACACATTATGTCCATACTAGACCCAATGTGTACTAGATTTTATTTCTAACATAAGTTTTATATTTAGATTTTTTATTATTCCTTCAGTAATTTCATATTTACATCAAGATGGTATGATACATTTAGATAACATAGGATGTCTAAGATATGTTTTGAGAATTTCAATTATCATAGAATCATATATATATAATGACGAGTTTTAAGTATGGTTTTCGGAGATTATATGGAGTTTATCTACTCCCTAAATTAGAGTGGTGTAGTCATCCATTCATGGGGTCCATTTAAACTTTAGGAATCATACTGATTATTGTGTACAAACCCTTATATGATGGACAAAGTTAGTACTCTACCCTATATTTGGGTGTGGTCCTTTGTTTGTAGACTTATTATTCCACCATGTCTTGATTTCATTCCCATATAGGATTCCCATAATCCGTTTTTTGGATAACACATACATCAATGAAATATGGTCTTCCATTATAATTTTATGTAATTATAGTGGATTTCAAAGATTTGAAGTAATCCAGTTGTTATTGATCTTATACCTTTTCCAAATTTTAATATATCTTTGAGATATTGATTACACATTCATCCTTTCTATATACATTCAAATTCATCTTAAGGATGGGTAGTCATATTTCTATCTCACATGTTATTTTGATAATATAGGTATGTCTAATTTTTAGTGAAATGAAATATTTCATATAAATCTGCATAAAATATGGGATTCTTTCTTTTGCAAGCTTGTTAAGAACATTGATCAAATCTAGTCTTATTGATATATATTCTATTATCCCCTTGTTGGGTCCTGAAAACAATTCATAAAAATAGAAGATAATTACATGAATTTAGTAAGGGTAATAAATATATCCAATGAATAGTTTGATGAAAATATTCAATGGAGTTAAAGCCATGAAGGATGTCATGGTCTCGTGAAGTGAAAATGTTTATGCAGACCGCTGCTCCACATGGCCTTCCACTACTCCATGAAGAACCTTGAGAATGAAATAATTAATGGAATGCAATGTTATGACCAACCCAATGAATGAAAAATTTCCATTTTTTGGATTCTAATGGTGATTTGCGTCCTCCGTGAATAACTGACCATGTAATTGGATATCGATTGCGAGAGATGGAATTCATCTATGTCCCCTGCGAATGAAATCGTTCTCAGTATGGGGATTCTTTATTAGGATCTTGAAAACAAATCCCAATATCCCACTGCATTCCACCATCCATCTTGGTGTCTAGTTCCTCATATATTTTATATTATAACCCATGGGATGTTGAAAAAATAAGGGATGACACACACAAGATCTAAGACATTGTGGATAATTGGGTCAGAGACGTTGATTTCCATCTTGTAAACTCACTACATTATATTATGAAATAATCAATATTCATACGGATATCAAAAAACACAAGGCTCCTTCATGGACACTACTTTGTAGATCATATGAGGTTGGCCCTTTGAAAACCAGCATCCCGAATGGCAGAAATCTATGTGGAGGGATCCATGCCCCGCATGAAAAAATAGTATATAGGAGGAACTCAACCTCTCATAGAAAAATGATATTTCAGAAGTACCCTACCTCGCATAAAAAATGCTACGTGGGTGGAACAGTGGTCAATGCAGCATAGTCTTATGTGGACAATACCCTCACCGGTGTAGTAACAAGCTATGTGGAGTGAACCACATCCCGCATAAGAACTTGCTACGTTGAATTCGGTATCATAGGGTTTTTTACTATCCAGAACACATCACACCCTTTTGTCATACAATTGGTCCCCACATTGAGCCCTCTACAAACCTATATAATTGAATTAGTGCATGCCTCTTCCAAATCCCCTGACATGCATGATTAGTTCATCAAATACATTAGCGGGTCCACTTGGGTCAATATACCCATTGTAAGAGGAGTTTGGGTGGTATGCTCTGTGATAAAGAGGACCCTCATAATATTTTAAAACCTATATTCCCATGGCAATGCAGGTTCGAGCCTTGGAGGATCTAATTTGGACATCCCCATTCTAAGTGGGTCGAGAGGGTATCATTTATTCCTTTCACTCGGATGAATAGTGGGTTGTCCTCCTTTATTCTACATGATACCAAACTGAATACTTCCATGAGTAATTCCCTTGAATTTATTGCAGAATCCATAAATATTTCTCTTCTTATCTATATTGGGTCATAGAAAAATAAATAACATTATCTAACTATCCAGGTTACCAATATAAAAGAGTACATGGGCACACTCAAATCCCCTGCCCTCTCCCTTTAGGCTCCATCATCCATCCACTAGTGGAGAAAGTGGATCATGTGATCTCCAAATCTATATCTTCTTATTATGTCTCACACTATTAACGGATCTCGTGGTCAAAGAGGATAGTGGCGACCATGAAATTCATAGAATCAAAAAAATTATTCATTCTCATATTCAGTATAATACACAACCATAATAACCCTATGAGCCTTCTATTTTGTAGAAAACCCCACCATACTAACCGTATGAGCCTTCTATACAGTATATTACGTAGGCATATCCACTCTAATGGGACTTCACTATAGATTTATGCCCCAAAATACAGTAAATTCAACCTCATCCAAAGGTGTAATCCCCAACCCTTCCAATCGTTATGTGATTATATTCCCAAATAATTGGGATACATAGGATACATCCTTGAGGTACAAACCCAAAACCCAAATTAACCATAATTGTTTCAAGAACACAATCTTGGAAGGTAAATCTAACATGGTGGGACCAAATCCTTATGGTTTGGTTTATCACTATCAGTATTGGGTTACATCCCTTGTAATATCAAGCTCCCTCTAGGTATACCACATCGCTTCCAGGTCCCTCGGGCTGCCTCGATGTATGTCACACAACATCCTTAGACAGAAAAGATTCTTCTGGGAATCATTACCATATGGAATTAAACAACATGGTTTGGTTCTTGTCACATGACCTTAAAAATTAATGTGTCCAATTATGTGGCATTTAAATATATTTGATTATATTTATTCCACAAGGATATGTTTGAATCCCATTTTATTGGTCCAATCCAGACATCAAAACAAATTCTGTCTCCTTGGATGATGGTAAATGCCAGAGCACCTCATTATGTAGCTTAAAACCAGTATTTTCCTAATAAATGACCAATGAATATCAAATCTTTTCATAGAGGGGTACCCTTAATAGAGAACCTCTATTACATATATATCTCATTAAATGAAGAATCAATGATTCATAGATATGATTTTATACATATTAATACAATTATTCGTTAATTATGGGTTATCCATGTCATACTCGAGAACTATAAATTGATTCATGAACATATCATAAATCAATAAATGATTATTGAAAAAGGAAATAGTTCAGCCAAAAAGGTTGTTAGGATCGTGAATTCCCATTCCTTCAACCAATTCGATTTCTTATGTATCATTGTTCGAGTTACCCAATTACCATATGCTTTTGGAATGTAGGTCCTTGAGTCAATATGAATATGAGAATTGTTGGGTGTTTCTAGTTGCATGAATGAACCCCCATTCAAAACTGACTTTTCAAATTCGAGCGTGATATAAAATGGTGAACCCAGTTAAGATGACTGTGAAATACTCAAACCCCCCTCAATCAATCATACCATATAGAGATTTTATGATTATTTTTGCAATGTTCTTGTCATATGGTCCAACACCATGATTCCCTCTCATCGGAAACAAAATAGTGAACCTGATGTGAACCCCTAACCAAGGTGGAGTTATTTCCCACACATAAGCCCCCTTTAAATATTGAAATGAAAGAGGCCCAAAAAAATTGATTGATTACACATATTTTTTATGGTGATATTATATTGACAAGGTATTATTGTGTGTGTTTCTCACACATATTACATGATATTTGCACCAAAACACTCTATAGTCAAATTCCATTGCACCTATTATCATATAGATTCTCCTTAAGCACTACCCATGTTGTGTCCCGAACTGAATAAAAGATGCCATTTCCCATACATCGTCATCAAAATTGATTTATATATTTACTATTTAGGGAGTATCACTAGAATATTATTCTCTCCACCATGGAGGTAGGTCGACATGACCTCCATATCATGAAGACCTACCAGTCATCCACCCTGTTATCAAAGGCGATCCAAAAACTAATGACCCCAATTGCCATCTCCAACAATTTTTGGAGCTTGTCCTAGGAATATGATAATTATATTCTCCCTTAAATTAAAAAGTCTGATGATTTGATCACCATAAATTTCATCCCAATAGTATAGGGGTCCCACAAATGGTCCCCTACGAGTAATCATTATGGCCAATGTCGTATGACCGGGTATCCTCACCATGTAGAGTACATTGTCCAATGGTCCCTAACTGATGTCATGCAAGCCCTCATCCCTTGCAGATCTCATAGAGGGAAACAATCAAATGATCTTGAGTAGGATATGTTCATTGTTCTTACTTATGAATCCCACATGGAAAATAAGGTAGAAAACTATGATCATCCAAAAATTCCCTCCCATTCATATCAATCCCATCATAGAAATACATTGGAAAACTATATTCAGATGTAATTATATAAAAATTCATACAAAGGGTGTAAGTCGAATATGTATGGAAAAAAATAATATTTGAATACCTTCTCTGGGACATCATTCCTTCCATGAAAATTTAGCAGCAACTAGAGAACACAATAAACATATATCGTCTACAAATACAGGGAAGACTCACATTCCAACCCCAAAACTAGAATGGGATTATATTTATGTTCCCTCCATTTTTTTCCAATCAAATCATTGGAATTATGAAACATTAGAAATATATTCTAGACCATATCCTACAAACATGCCAAGATGTGACCACATATGCATCCATAACAAAGAGTCGAGCCCATGACCCCGCTTCCTCATATAGGGTGACTCATCCACATAATGGGATGGTAAGACAATTAAATAAATGAATCCCTTATACCATATGGGATGTTAATTGGAAATATTACATGATAAATGGCCACCATGATCAGGTATTAATAGCCCTTCCATCTGGGGGACTCCAGCCCACATTGTGGGCCTCTCTAATATAGGATTATGTCCCTACTTGAATTCTAGAAGATTACCAACATATCCTGGATTCATTGTTGGAGACACATGAATTTGAACTGTTATATAAATGTTTTCATTTATAGAAATCTATCATATTCTCCAGCAAGAGAGAGACAAAAAAATTCATGCAAAAAGAGAATGGGATAATAAATAGTAGACTCATTACCCTACTCTTAAAAAATATAAAGTAAATGAGATCCTAAAAACAATCATTGATGGTTTAGGATCCTAAAAATCTATTTCCAAATTATAGAAGTGGCAGTAGTAGTTTCAAATTCTATCCTCGAATCATTTTTAACTATAGCTATGATGTTCCTCCCCAATGAGTCTATAATGAAGGCTTCCTTCATGTGTAAATCCCAATCAATCATGATAGTGTATATTCTGATGAAAATATTTGTAGACATCATAATGGATAAAATATTGAAAAAATTATGATCATCACATTACTATTGTCTTCCCTGAATGTACTCCTCAGGGTATAAACAAAAAATATTCTCTTTGCAGTCAAACATCAAGCTATGATGGTAGTTCTCTCCTTGATGGAATTCACACTGAAATTACTCCCTACAGTGACATTTAATTTCATCAAGAAGGTCCTCCCATTAATAATATCTTTCCTAATGGTCCCCCTATAGTATAAACATTAGATATTATCCTATCATTTTGACATTGAGTTGTGATGGTAGTCCATGCCATGATGGAATTCACAATGAAGGTCCTCCACATAGTGACATTTCATTTCAACAATATGGTCATCCCCTTTGTGTTTTCTTACCTATAGGTCTATACAATGGTATTTGCTAAATATATTCTCTAGTAAGATATAAATATATCTATTATGGTATTCCCTACCATGATGATATTCTCTACAAAGGTATTCCACATAGTGACATTTTATTGCATAAAAAAGATCGTCCAATTTTTGTTGTACACCCTGAAGGTCCTCCCCAAGGTATATATTGAAGATATTTTCACTTCAATCAGTGATCCATCTATGACTATTTTCCTATCCATCATCAGATTCACTATCAAATTCCTCCGCACAGTGACATTTCAATTCAGAATTAAGGTTCTCCCCTTATCATGTAAAATACAAGAAATCCCTCATATTTTGAGGTTATTATATATTTGTCCATAAATTCTAGATACCCTCTGGATAATAGATACATCCATTCCCAACTAGAATATGGAATAGTGAAAAAATCATTATACATGACACCACATGACAATTTGAATTCTAACATAACCTCAACTAACCCAGCTACATATGACAAAACTTTCATAAAGTGTGCATGTTTGGATGATCTTATAGAGGATTCACTGGAATTAGAACAAAATGATACATTTACCATGAAAAGGAAGCTTTATAGGGATGATATACCCATATTTGTTCCCTCAAACACATGTTATTTTGATATTACATTATAATTTTCAAATGAATTCATACACATCATCTATATGATGCTCTAGAAAAATATCTTTCATCTGAATGAAAAAAATAATTTCTTATAAATGATATGAAGACCATGTAAAAACATTGGGAGTGTTTTTCATCAAATCAATATAAAATCTCTTATATATGTGAGGTAACCATGAATGGAAATGTAATGGAATGATCTTCAATTTGCATGAATCAATGCAGTTTTCATATATTGGAGTTGAATGGATGTCTTTTCATTCTCCCAGTACATGCCTCATATGCCTCCACATTTTCAAATTCCCACAATCATTGGTGCCTCATCCGCTACTCAGATTCTACTGGATCATCCTCCATTGCAATTATTTGGCCCATTTTCATTGGGAGATTCTCACATATTCATTGTTTTTTGCATTCCAGGGTGAGTTAATCCCCAAGAGAAATTACCATAAGATCTTTTATAGAAGGAAGTTATTTCTGGTGCTCCACATGCGTCATATATTCCAAATATTTTAGGCATTCAATTAGCTAACCCATGTAGGTTTTCTTGTAATTATCATCTAGTGATCTAGTTTTCATCCGAATATATTGAGGTGGTTCTATATTCACGTCATTATATGTGGGTGGATCCCTTTGGGGGGGAGCAGACCTCTTTTCCCGGGACCCAAGGTTTTGTTGTTTTGGGGGCTATCCTTTTAAGTGTGTGTTTTGGTTATTCACCAAAAGTCCTTCTACATGGATCTTGTGTCCTAGGAAGGCATTGTGAAAGCATGGTCTCATTGTATTCATGTTATCTATTCTTATTACTTCATGCATGTGAGGTGGTTGTTAGAGGTCCATTATAGAAGACACTATCCAATGTTTTTGGTTTATATTGGGCTTCTGGTGCTACTACTTCTTATGAAAAATGATTTATTACATTGAGGAATTGTTGACCCCATATGATCTTTTTTGTGAAAATATGTAAGATCTCATAAGATTCTAGATTCCACATTGGATCACCTTTATTTTGATATGGACCTTTCCAAGTTGACCTACCCCATATTTTTATTAGCACAAGCACAATATTTAATGGGTAACATCAATTATTATATGATTCTCCTAGTTGTTATTGCTTATCTTATCATCTTAAGGGTCATTATATCAGTATTTATAAAATCTCGTGATTCAGACTCATGGTTTGACGTACAGTGGCCTCAAATATTACTTCATTTGTGAAATATGTTTTGGTTCTGGTTGATCGGGATTCTTCATTGGATTTAGTGGAGGTTGGACCTCATGCCTCATCGATGTTTCCTTTGTTTCCACTAGCTCATGAGTTTTTTGCAGAGGCGTCCTTCCCTTTCTCATTGGATGTTATTCCCCATGTGATGGATCTCCCCCTGGAATTCTTCTCCCCCTCCCCACTCTAGGACATCACCTCTCTCCTCTTGTGGAGGCTCAACATCCATGTCTGTATATGTTTTTTTACACTCCTCGTCATTTTCTAGATCCTCAATAACATGTGCACTCTCATCCCTTGTCAGATTTCCATCCTTCCAATTCATATCTAAGGTGTGGGAAGGATTTGTTGCCATCTCCTATCCTCCTGAATGATTCCATGCCTTCTAGATCCTATAATATGCCCCCTACCTCTTAATAGCTCATTTGGGAAATTATCATAGCTCCAAATTATGTTCCATATTCTGGATCATCCCTTTTACATGATGATTATAGTTCCTATTCCCGTAGTGCCATGTGTGTGCATCTACAACTGAGGAAAATAATAGCATATTTTCATTCCCCGGTTCAATTTTCATTGCCACCTAAGTCATATAATGGGAAACTATTACCCAATGAATCATATTATCATATTTAATTCCCAAGGATTAGGTTCCCAAGTTCAGATATATTTTCTTTATTATGAAATTCAACACAATAATCTTTATATTGTGCTTGTTCTTAAAAAAAATATGATTTTATTTAAAATCAATGAGTGTGATAACAAGAATTTTTTACGTGGATTCATACATGGGTTGATGCATATTAAATATATAGGTGTTTTTTGGAAGATCTATATCTAAGTGGAGTTAGCGTTTTCTATAGAATAATTTATCAGAGTGAATATCAAGGATGGATTTTTATCTTTATTTTTGTTGTTTGTGTAGGTCATGTGATATTCCTTGGAAAGGGAATGATTGTCAACTGATATGTGAGATTTTGATTCAGTCCCAATCCATGGAACATATTACATGAATTTAACATCATTTTTGAAGTCTTAGAATGGTGTGGGGGAGAATAATTCGAGGAAATCTAGGATGGACATTGCTAGATTTGTCTCTCATCAAGGTTTGGTGACCATGGTTATATTGTGGACTCCTTTACATGGTGTATAAATCAACATGGGAGCTGATGAAGGTGGAGTGTCTTGGATATATGCTTTGGAAATATCTTTAGGATTACTCAGTTTATTAGGATACACAATTTATCACATGGTTCAGGCCATATTAGTTCACTCTCTATTTCATGTCATCACAACTTCACCAAGGAGTGGATAACAACATGGATTTGTCAAGGGATACTCCATTAGCATTCCACATGTATTTCTCAAGAAATGGTTGGTGATATTAATATTAAATCCCTATAATATAATTTCATCATCAATGTTTTAATTGATGAATCATATCATCCAATCAAATGGAATTTCATTCTTAAGGTGTTGGGTTATATGGGATTCTCTAACTTGGTGTAGTATCTTTTTTTTTTGAGGTTTATGTCCATTTGGATAGAAGTTTATTTCATGGGATGGAAGTATGGATTTTAGAATAGGGTTAGATACGTGAGGCAACATGACCCACCGTCCCCCACTAATTTCATCCAGGCCCACGATGCTTTATCAATTAATTTATACCATAATATTGTAATTTGTGAAATTAAAACCTTTTGAATCATGGGTGCTAAAATTGGCCTATCTCATATTATTTTTGTTGGTTGTATTTATTTTGTGGAGGGTAATATTAGATCCCTTATATGATTTAATTATGTTATGAAGGTTTACATTAAGCATAGTTGATTGTTGGTCGTGTATCATAAAAGTAGTATTGTTCTCCCAGCTTCTAGCTCTCTGAGATAACTCTCTATTGTTCAAGAAAAAATGGGTATCCATATGATAAATTTACCCATGGAATATCTTGTAGATCTGATCTCTATTGACAGGATTAATATTAATAATTATGATGGGATTTTAGGAAATATTAATAGTAAGATTAATAATTGTAAGAATCACTTCATTTCATTTGTGGATGGAGCACTATGGTAAATCATGTTTTATCCTCTGTTCTTATACATGTGTCATCAGCCAGCATTGTGCCCAATGCTGTGATCAGGAATATTGAGAATCTTATGCTGGAATTCATTTGGGACCTTCATTCTGATGGGAGGTTCCACTGGACCTCCTATTGTAGACTTTCCAGACCTTAGGATGAAGGTGGAATTTATCTCTTAGATGTTACAGTCAGGATAAATATCTTGTGAACCGAATTTTAATGGGATATAATGGAAGGTTAGACACTTTGGGGGTATTTCATGAATAAGATGTATGGTATGGGATTGAGTTCAAAAAATGGTAGAGTGACCATCTAATGGAATAAAATCAAGGATCATATTCTAGTTATTTAGTGCAACTCATGATGGATTATTGGTCGAGGTGATATTAACTTCTAGGGATATAATTGGTCTGGTATTATCCTATGATTTCTTTGATGTCCAACTCCTGATATTACATTCATGAAAGAATATTTACATCCCTTACTTATGAATAAAATCTTGAATGACCCGAATAAATATATTTATGAGAATTTACACATGAATAAAGAGACTTATGTTTTTGATTTCACAACTGCCTCTACTAGTATTTTTTTTGAAATGGTGTACATTAATGTAGTTCATTTCATTTTGAATCATGGTCATTATGGCCTGATTATTTGGTGTTAAAAGGTTCATTCAATGTTAGATATCCTCTTTTTGAGAATTCATTATACAACTATTCCCACCGAGGTGAATATTAGGAGAAAGGTTATACATCTTGATTCAAAGTGTAACTATTGTAGATACCCACTTGAAGGATCTATTTCTCATATCTTATTCATTGTTTATTAGGCTAGATAATCATGTCATGAGTTTTGTGGATACTTTAGCATTATGAAAAAAGAATAGAATTGTGATTATTTTATCTATATATGGTTTTTGGGAACAAAAGAAAACATACCTGAACATTTGGAAATACTATTTATTTTTATTTCGAGATGCTGGTATTTATGGGAAGCACAGAACATGGATCTCCATAAGGGTTTTGTTGCATCCAGTAAGATAGGGACTAGAACGGATCAATTTTTGGCATCCTAAATTTCCCATCCTTTATATTTCCTGTAGTTATCCCACTATTATCAGATATTTAGGTTTGTAGGTAGCGTTTACTCCAATAGTCAATATGACAGGCCTCAAGGGAACTGAATGTTATAGAACTGGGATTCAAGTTGAATGATGGCGGGTCATATAGTAATGGTCTTATGCACAGATGAAGGGCGGTTCATGATCTCGAGGTCTTAGTAATTATTTTCTTTAGGGCATCCTATTGTCCGAGAGACACTTTAATGGAAGATGGTTAATCATTGTGGGACATGCTAGTTATATGATGCAACAACCAATCTAACATGTCCTATGTGGAGACTAATTCAGTGATTATCCTTCCCTCTGTAAAAGGTTAGATTATGGTGCCTGGTTCTGTTATTTATCTTATGCGCATATGAATCTATATTTTTGGTTACTTGATTACATTTCTTCACTATTTTCATGATGGGTATTAGGGGGATGATTTCATTTCATCTTGATTTATCATGTAAATCTCTTACATTTTTATCCCCACTCTAGGATCTCTTACACCTTTTTATACATCCATAATCAGAGGTGATTCCCTTGTCCATATTCATTTTAGATGACCCTAATATACTCCCCTCATGTAGTATTCATTCCTAGAAAACTATTTAATTTTATTATTGAGGCATTCCACAATGCATTGTAGGAGTCATGAAATTTAATTACAGACACTTGACTTGGTGTTTATATCCAGTGATAGAAGGAACATGGGGATTTTTCCATCAGTCCAGGCTATGTTCAGAAAAACCTAATGGAAATTTTATCATGTAATGTCATCAATAAAAAGTTCCTATCCACTAGGACCAATTCTCAGTACATATAGCATACTAAATGAGAATAATCCTCTAATTAGTCTCAAAAGTATAGACCCAAAGATATAAATCATTTAAAAACTCATCAACCAAGCATCCAATAACAACAATCAAGATTTCCACATATGGGAAACCAAGTATTAAGAACTACTTCATCCTCATATGTATGAATTTCACATAAAGAACATACATTGAATGTATATTACACTCAGAAAAGGATGTTTCATATCATGTTATCAGTGATAGTAGTAGCAGCTACCGCAGTACGAGAACAGCCTGAGCACATAGTGCTAGAATATTTTTTAACAAAAATTTCCACTCCAAGGCCATCAAACATAGACAATGGAATGCCAATTTAATAATGGGGGAATCTTTATCCCACATGGCTGGTGTAATTTTTACCTCAATCTACCCTTCCTAAGAAATCAGTCATTTCCCATCTTGGGATGACAATATCATTTATCATCTCCCAGTTCATCCCATCTCTCATATCTTTTTTCAATTAAGGGGTGAATATGACTAGGTTAAATATAGGTTCCAATAGAGTCACTCTATAATAAGAAACTAGAATAGGATCCTAGAATGGAAGGAAGAGGTCTAAAAAAGGATGAAAACATCCCTCGCCACATTCATTATCCAGTACGGTCCCCACAATGTATTATTAATTAGTGAATGTCTTGGAAAAAAATCATATTGAACAAACTAGTATTAATGAAAACTGAGATATGTAATGAGGGTACGGTACCATTCCTATCATAGTCCACACTAAGAAAATAAAACGGTGTGCATATTTAGAACCATAAAAAGCTATCCCATTTTGATTAATCCCTTGACCAAAGCCTCCCTTTCCCCTAAGTAAGTCTCTACAAAAGATACGAATAAAGGTATTTCCACATACAAATCCCCTCCACCTAACGATGAGGATGAGATACCTATGGTCGAAGAATGATTAGCGTTATAGGAGGGAAAATTAAATATTAGAGGGGAGTCATTGTAATGTTTCTCCAAGGTAGCATTCATATCAAATATTCTCTATAGGGAGACCCTTAATGTATACTTCTAAGAGGTTTACCTCAAAAATGGGGGTTCAACCATATGATAGGAGGTGGGCGAAGACCTCCACAGTCTCGATTACTCGAACATCGGTTTACCTGATCCTGATTATAGATGGATATCAAGACTTCCATCTATTAAGGAGGCAACCAAAAAATATTCATGAAAATATTCAAATGATTTATCATCCAAGATATCATACACAAGTAATGGAAGAACTATAATATCAATTCTTTCCTATTTCTGAACCAATCCAATATCATATTTAATAAAAAAACCATGAAGGTATTATCAACACCATTTAGGAATTAGATGATTTATTGGAATTTATGGATGATCAACCTGTACGAATAAATATAGAATGAAAACATTACCTTAAATGGGTTGTCGACATACCTACCCTAAAAAATACTAAGATTATTACATTCTCTATAATCAAAAGCTAAGGTGACTCAGAACAATATATGTTACACATTGTGGTCCATTATGATTCCATTAAAGAAACCCCTAATAAACAAGATGTATTGAAAAATAAATTCCACATGTGAACCGTAAATGGAATGGTCTTTGTATGGTACACCAATTTTCCAGCTTAGTCAATCATAGGATGAGAAGGCTAATTTTAGTAGTTCCTCTTGCTTCTCATCCCAATGAAGCAATAGAAAACTACAATTTTCCTCATGAATTGATGTAAAATAAGAAAATAGGATATCCTCTAATTTAATTTCTATATCGAAATGGATGACCCACTCCATAAACCTGCCACTTCCCCAAGAATATCTACGTTATCATTTCATTGATAATATTCTCAAAAATCTATGACATCCACTCATCCCCATAAAATATATAACTTAACTTCAGTATTTCTATTCCTTTTTTGATATAATGGAATATTTTATATAGTGGACTATTCCTAGGACTCAGATAACTCCACAAGTATTAAGAAAATTTTTATAAAGACAGATATTGTATATGTAACACATAAGCCATAATTTTCACCATATCTAGCTACAAAACCTACACAATATCATTCATGACCCCTGGGTATCATAAGAAACCCAAAATTTCTAGGAAAAGAGGATAGGACCTAGGTGGAATCACTTTCATGAGTCATTTTAATAGATCAAAAGGAAACATGGAAACCATCTATGATGAATGTTCGGTTTGGTCATAATGGTTGATTGTGTGTTGATAGGGGGGTTAATCTTGCGCAATCATTTACATCAGGTAATTTTTTTTATTAAAAAAAACAATCCACAATTACCACATCCATAATTGGGTATAGACCTACTTTCCATGGGTCAGGTGTCAATTGGGGTTTCAGAACCAACAACACCTTGGGAATCACATTGGTCGAGGGGATAAGAGGTTGGGCTCATCACACCCTATTGAGGGGAATTATTTCATACTCTGAGACTCTCATATAGATTCATGATATGTTCAAGAATATATCATTGATCCCTATATAGAATTAGTTACCCTAAAAACTATTATATATCAATTCTCATTATATTAAAAATAAAGGGAATCACATCGATGAAAAAATAAATGGATTCTAGTTAGTGAATCCATCTCTATGTATCTGAAGTTAATTATCCATTTCCTTAATGATGGAAGTTGGTTTATTGGATGAATCTATATAACCATATGATTTGTAATATGCTACCCGACATGGAGGTTATTTAATATTCTGGGACTTATGTATTGTTACTATCCTAAGTGAATTTATTATAGAACTCAGTCCTCTGGTAGATTTCCATCATATCTTAGTTATTGTATTACTTAGATACATCATATTTGGGAGAATTTCTCAGTCTGATGATGGATGAGGTATAGTGATCATCTCATTTGAATGATTGGGTACCAATTGTTGAAATTACATTGAAATAAGTATTATATAGAAATGGATGTTTATTTGAGTGTTGGCTTAGGAAGGAATGCTACATATATTGGTTATTGGGGGAATCAATGTTCTAGTAGTTAAATTTTTTCCTTGGGACTGGCCTCACGATAGATTTACTTGTGTTGAGGGGAAGGTTTCATCCCACACATTTGGGCTAACGTAATTATATTCCCCCCAGTTGATGGTGATCTGTGATGCGAATGATATGACTATTTCAACTCCATAATCCCACATGATATATGCTAGGTGTGAGAAACTATGGTGGGAAAATGATCAATGAAATAATTATTTAGAGATTTGGTATAGATATTAGGCTTTTAAAAGGTATCTTATGTTTCCAAATTCTACTGGGAATTAGAGTTCTCATAGTTTATTAGTCATGTGTAGTTTAACATAATGTTAGGAGGACTTATATTGATGTTATGGGACACCAACTTTTCAAGATATATTCGTGGAGTGACATCATATGTATCATGAATATTGAATGATTTTGAGTTATCATAGTTAGCTATTTGGGAATTCTACACAATGGTTTCTCTGATATTAGTAGAATTTTACGGTGTAGATGATACGATTATTGTAACTCTGTAAACCCATGTGATATATGCTCATTGTGAGAAAATAGGTATAGTAAATAATCAATATCATTGCATGTAGATGTGTGTATTTCATCAAAGGACTACCCTTCGAATGATCGAATTGGATAATAAGACTCTGGGATGCATCATACATATCCTGGTTATTGAATGAATCATTGTTCTCATAGTTTAGTTGATCCATATTTACACTATGAGGACTCCCTATTGATCGTGGCATAGAAAATGAGTATGTTAAATGTTATCAAGTAATGTGAGGACCTTGTGATATAGCATACTTCTTTGTACTGTGTTATATTATATGGTTTTCTTTCTTGGAGGAAATCAAATGATCCAAATGGTTTTTTTGTAGTTTCCATCACATAAACTTTTTGACATGTCTCGAGGGTGTCACATAACATGACAGAATTTCCATGGTATCATCGCAAGAGTTGGATGGAACACATGGAGGGTGTCTCAAGAGTCTGTACAAAATTTCTCATAGGGTGTCACTTGTGATGGATTACATTACTAGAGGTTATCATGAGTCCTAGAGAATATTTTTTGAGGGTTTTAAGAGTTTTGACTAAAATTCCTAGAGGTTATTGTGAGAGCATTGATGACACACTCAGATGAAATTGTGAGACCTAACTAACATGACTCCATCCCATTTTTTTTGGTTATATAGATGATGTTCATTTAGAGTATTCAGTGCCAATACTATATGGATTAATGAGACTAATTTGGTGTCCCATGGGGGTCTGTGTGATATTCTCTGATAAGTTTAGAATGATTCTCATTATCTGAGTGGCATACCATAGGGTTGGAAGGAGATTTAAGTGACAGGTCATGGTGTTGTGATGTGTCTTGGATATCTCGCATGAAATTAATTATGGTCAATGAACACGTTTTAATGTTTATGTATTCCCACTTTGGTATTTATTCCATCTATTTTGGGGAAATTCTTTAGAATTATTTATATTTAGTTTATTTTGACTCTCGCGTGATCTGTAAGTTGTGTAGTATGTTTTTTTCACATATTAGAAGGAGTCCTTCATGGGATTTATGAATGATCACATTGAGTGATTTATTCATGGATAATTATCCCATTGGATATTCATCAAAATATTACATAAATAAAGACTTACTGTTCGTGATATCATCCACTCTTAAAAATCCTCTCTTGTTCTTGGGTGTGCAGATGTGTCTTGATGCAAAAAAAAGACAATGTTTGTCCGGAGCGTCGTGGTTGTGTGGTAGCGGTGCATTTTATATCATGGGAGGGGAATTTCTAGCTGTCTCCACACTGAATGTTCGTTGTTTTTTGTGGTATAACTAATGGAAATACAAGATGGATTAGGGAAATGGATTTTCCTACATGAATCTCTCAACATCTCCATATTGAATTGTTCGGAGTGTGTCATCTGGTTTTCATTATCCAAGAATGCATCCCTTCAATATTTCCTTTATTAGATTATTTCCAATAAATGGGGACCTTTTCAATCATTCAGTATATGGGGAGGGACTACCTTATTTTTTTATTGACATGTATAGGGGTATTCGCAATATCAATGTTCATGCGGAATGGACTTCATGGGATGCACAATGCCTTCCCTGGGACATTTTTGGAGGCACGTGTGGCAATTTATAGAGTCTTGATAGACTACGATGTGGACTTCCTTATTGTGTTGTATGAATTTTATGACCACAAGAGGCTTCCTCCTCCTCCCTCTTTTATTTCCATTGATTTATTTTATATTTCTTGGGGTCATGCGAAATTACATATGGAATTTCAAAGGCAATTACTCAACCACTATACAATGCATCTGATGTCCAAAATAGGTATTATGGAGATGTGTGATAATTTCATCAAAACATTCATCTATTTATCCTTAGGGATATAAAGGTGTAGGGAATGGTTTCCCAGACATACCCAAGGTGTTGTGGATCCTGCAAAACCCATTTCAGCATCATCATCCGCAACAAGACCTTAATCTGCATGATCCACTATTCGTTATGAATTGCATGTGGTGTCTTCATGTGACCTTATAATGTTTAGGTTATCTCTAGTATTTTGAAGGCTCACATTATTTAAATAACTCGACAAACTTCTTCTTCTAGTTCCAATTGTGGGGAAATGATACACATATTCATGTATTTATTCATTTTTGAATTATTTGATGCTTATATAGTGGGCGTCAAAAAATTCCCTTTCAGGAGTGACATTCATGGGATAAGGGATTGGTTTTGATGACAGTAAATCCATGCATGACTCTTTGGTGGTGTCTTGAACCGTAGTATTGGGAAATATTTGGTGTTATTGGTGATATTTCGTATTCATTGAAATTAACTATATATAGGATGTTGAGAGCCATTCATTTCATTGGCTACCACATCTCTAGTCAGATCTCAGCATTGTACCTATCACTTGTCTCCATTTCAAGACTATTATATATGACATGATCGCAATACCCATTAGTGAGACTTTTTTTAAGCTCATTTCATGAGATATCATTCTCAAGGACACTTTTTCTCAGGCTCCTTCTCAGTCCAAATTTGACTATATTTATGTAATTTCATGATATTAATCCATAAATAATGTTATTGTCTTGAGGGTTTCATGGGATTCACTAACTCGATAATATTATTGATATTATTATCATGGAATTCATGCAACCACGACCAGGTCACACGATCTCAATTCTCCAAACAGTTCATCTGATTACAAAATATCATTTTGGGTTATGCGTCCCATGATTCATTCAGAGGATACAAAATTTGTGAACCCTATATGTTTTTCATGAATCCCTTTCCGATTCTAGAGATTTGCATGATAAATATTGTTTATGTATTCTCATTTAAAAGATTTTAATTCAACTTTCTGAAATATTCCTCTAAATATTTTTAACATGGATTCTAGTAATTTCTTGGGTGTCTTAACTACAACCAATAAGTGGGACATGATTTACATAAATTATAATTCCCATCCATGACGTTTTTATTATACTGTTAATAATATCTATAATATGTTCCTCTCAACCAATCATTAGAAGTATCCCTTATCACATTGACTTCCTTTTTATGGTTTGGTTTTTCTAGTTGAGGCAACCATTCCTCTAGAATTTAACCTTACAGCTTGTTGTGGGTCATCCTCTCTTGACTATGTTCAAATTAAAATCCCCATGGATGTCCAACTACACATAGATCTATCCGGAGGGTTATCTTACATATTAAAAAACACATCCTTTGGTCTAGAGTGATATTATTTCATCCATGATCCCTTCAAACAAAATAACATGAGCATATTTTCATCCATTATAAAATATTCATTCGGCGGTTGGAGTTCTTATTGGGATCTTCATCCCAGTGGTGACTTTTCTAATGAGTGGGAAAGGTCATTCTGGGATACACAAAGCTACATAGAATTTTCGGAATAATTATATTGGTTCCATATTTACAATTCATTGTGGATCTCCAAATTCATCATATACCCCAACCCAATCTTATCCAAAAAATAATTATCCACTGGTTTCGTGGGACAAACAAATTTCATCTTCCCCATGGTGAATTGGGAATCAACCTATGGGATATCTACCCACTAGGTGGGATTCCCCCTCTGGGATAGATGTATGAGGAGTTTCTCCTAACTGTCGATGATTGTGGTGATCCCTCACAAATTCCCACTTTGGTGAAGGAAATTACTATCATTGTAAAGGATAAATTTTAGAATGTGTTGACAATGAGTTGACTCATGTATTTCAAGTACATGATAAATATTTTTCTCTACCACAGTGCAGTCAAGTTGACTACCATATTCCCTCTTCAGTTCTCTTCTTAGTGGGTCCATGATAGGGATTCCTCATATTGGGACATATAAGAAAATAAGGACAATACATCATGGTAATATCGATAGACCTCTATGATTTACCATAACTTTTAGGTTGAAAGTCTTTATATCCATCTTTTTGAATTGTTGGATTTTTCCGGGGAGGATATATGTTCAGGAATCCTTGTCAGCATGTTGATGACGAAGGAAAACCTTGTAGAGGGAAAACGCCTCAATTTATTAGTGTAGGTCCTTGTGAACCTTTATAATCTCCGGGTCCATAGTCAATAGTGTAAAACCACGTATAGGTTCTCTGGTCCCCTCTAGTTTCTATTTTTCTGGATAAGGGATCATTTTCATTATTATGAACACTATAATGCTTCCAATATGCCATACACCCTTTCCCATCCATGATTACTGAACATATATGTGGTTGGGACCACATCTATGAACCCTTATGGGTTAAATATTTAGTTATCCATCCTTATAGTTTTGAATTTATCGTATACCTTGAACAAGTTGGGAAAATTATTGACGATAATAGAGGTTCTCATGTTGAAAGGACTTTTATGATCTCTCTTCTATATGGATTCCATGTAGTCTGGGTGGATGAGTTAATCATCATTGAGCCTTATACATGTTATTGACTCTATCATCAATTGGGTTGCATCCAAGTTGTCTCCCCTCTTCCCTTGGTCTGTTAATGAGGAGAATGACATCATGGTTCATCCATTAATTTTGCATGATGTTGGAAGTTGAAGATTCAGAGCATGGGATCCCACTTCCCTTGTTGATGCTCCAGCATTTATTACCACTGATTATGCTAGGGATTGGGTTGTAGCATATGCAGAAAGTATGTCAGGATAGTTTAACTGTCATGTGTGTATGAATATTTCCACACTAACCTCTATGTATATTTTGATGAAGTGAATTATTGAAGACATTGGTGATTCATCAATGAAGAACCCTCATTCTAATAATGATTACCACGATAGTGGTTTATGATATTTTAATAAGTTTAGTACTCCATTACATGCCACAGATGACATTTCTTTTCATAAAATAGCATATTAGGCATCTTCTCTCACTTTCATAAATTCAAATCTTGTAATTTCTCCCCTACTATTTCTACTTCCCCAGGAACTGAGGCTCAAACACAATATAGGTTGATCTAGAAAAATATTCATGATTGGATTAAAAAGACACTCTTGGAAACATTTAATGACCAAGGGGGCCTTTCCCAATAGTTTTTTATGACATGTCGGTAAGTGGTTTTGATCAACATCCATTATATGATATCATGGTGCTAATTATCTCAACTCAGATTGGTAAGTCCAAAATTTAATGATATTTTAATGATCTTGTAGATGAGTCTCCCCTTGATTCATATAATAGGGTGGTGTTGGAGGAATTTTAACATGGTCATCAGTTATTATATGATCTATATGATCATATGGAACATAAAATGTGAAGGTATGGAGATAAGTTGAGATCATGGCCTATTTGATGTGTGCCCTTTAAAAATAATCATCTTCACTAGCTGCTTCACATATAAGATTCCTAGAGTTTACTACTTTGTTCAAGGCTCTTCATCTTGGACAATAAGAAGAAGAGTCTTGGAGGGTGCTACACTAACATTCAATTTAAGCATCTCACCAGACTCTTGTCAATAATTCAAGCACATCATATCACCATTAATAATTGTTCAACCATTTCAGTGTATCATATGTTTCTATAAACCATCATAGAAACTATAAAATTTAGATATTCCTACACGTTTTAATTCATATTTTAAATGATTGAACTTCCTAAACAGTCCACATTAATTTTCAGTTTCTTTTTATCCATGATAATCATGACATTTCATTCTCCTAGTATTATGAAAATCATCAATGATACCCATCCATTAGATAATATAATGTAAACATGGATGTATGTATTTGAATCATTAAATAATTATATATATCGTTTTATAAGCACTCATGAATGCCGAACAATATTATTTTCCATATTGATAACTTGGTTCCTTCTATCATGAGATTACCTAACTTGTAAAATGACATTTTATAAGAATCCATGTCTTGGGGGGTGGGTAATCTATCTTTCCCAAAATATTATAGACATATATAGAGGCTCTAAATTATGATAAGGCCATGTTGTTGGACTTCAAATCTTTTTCAGTCTAAATTACTTCTATGCTGAAGATTATGGTGTTTTATCATGGACCTTATAATGAATTATTTTTGGATCTTTTATATGGGACCTATAATTCTCTATTTTTATAGTATTTAACTCGGTCCATGATTTACTATAGTTTATTGCCTTTCATATTAGACATGATATTGATTTTTTAGCAGATTTTAGCTCGAATATATCATTAAACATGTTTTATAGACTTTTTTCTCGCAAATTGACATATTGTAGTTTAGGGCATTTTAGCTCAGACATTCTATTTCTCTAGTTTAGAGTCTTTTACCTCATACCTTCCATTTCACATGTTTTATAGTCTTTTATATTAGACCTCTAGGTACTATTGTTTTGGATCTCTTACCTTGAACCTGAGAGTAATGACAATTGAATATTGTGTAGATATACCAGGAATATCCATAACCCCACTGAGGTGCTTGGTTCTTATATGGTGTTTCTAGTGCCCATGAGGATTGGAGTTCATTTCACTTATGGAGAACATGACTTTAATTGGATGGTTAAATATCTTATGAATTGATAACATGGAAAAGAAAGCCTGATCTCCAATAATTTCCAAGGGTCCAGAAATATTTAAGGATTAATGTCGATAGAGGTAAAAATACTTTGATTCTACGTCCACCTCGATAGTTGGAATGTGGTTGATGTAATTCATCACCCAAAATATTGAGTATATGGGTATTGGATATAGAAGTCTTGTGGAGTATTTCCCATAACACTATGATATGTTATGTTCCACCCATGGGATTCCAGGGCTCACAAGGATAATAAATACCTTTATATTGGTCCATTATGTTATAAATTGGTGGGAATCAAACACTTAGACCTCAATAACATGTCTGAATCGAGTGATATTTGTTCTTTTCCAATGGCCACAATTCATTATCAAAGACTCAAATGTCTGGCCAATGAATTTGGGTATTGAACAATGGCTATACAGAAAGGGTTATGATACCCAAATGTACTTCATCTCCTGGTTTTGAGGCTCATGCACTACACCCTACGGTTTAGAATCATGATGTGCCAACCATTAAAATGTTTGGGAATAGAGTTTCACATAATTGTTTTGAGGAAGGGTACAGAAAAGGGTGACATAATGTCAAGGATGTCAAATCCAATTGAATATTTTTCTTACAATAATTGTAAATCACATCCCATGAATATCTGATTTAACTTAAGAGAAATAAAACCTGTGTGAATGGGTCATTCAAGCCTCTAATATTCCATGATTTTTGGATGATAACTGAAGGATTTAAGGCAATATTCCTAAGATATTATGGTATATTCTACGTAGCGAGTCCCTATTACCATTTTTTTACAAGAAGGTCATGTTATCCCAGACTTCAAATTCATGAAGGTGGATTGTAAATGTGTAATATTCATGAATTTTTGAAGATCTAAAAAAGACGAGTCACCACATATAGAACATAGTCTCACAATTAGGATATGTGAAAACCCATTAATATTTTTTTTTCCAAGACCAGAGGGTCCAACAAGCATAAAATGACTTTTATTTGGGATATAGTGTAGTCCATATGACATTTAATCCTTATTATTTTTGCCCATTATTTTCTTAAACATTGAAATAGAAGTGGTTAGGGAGAAAGTAGTTGATTTTTCCTCATGATCCACTTTGCAGGGCTTTATCCTTATAAATTTTTGGGTCTCTTAACCTAGTAGTTTTACATCTTGTGATTTGGAACATTGTTGGATGAAGCTTAATTTCATACAGATTTCACCAATGTGTGGGAATTTTACGGTCATGAAACAAACGTACTTGATATGGGGGTTTTAATAAAGAAACCCAATTATAAATCATAGGGTCAAGAGAACTCTAACAACCTTTTGATCGGGATATGAAAACATTGTAAATCAAAACTATAATTTATCTAGTCATGAGTAAGGATATTATAACATCATACTGGGAATGAACTAAAAAAATACTAAGGAGATGGGTTACACAGTTCTGATTGAATTCTCATAAGAATTAGAAATCCCTTTTTATTGGGCAAAAATGTTTCTGGTTGGTGACTAAAAAGACCTTCTATGTTAATATCATGGCTGAAGACAAAGATCCATTTTTCATTTCCAATATATATCAATGATTTATGGAGACATGATGTATTAAATACATTAATTTTGGAACATGGAATGACAATGCTTTTAAAAGTTAGAAAATAATTTCACACTCTGGATGACCGGGGTAAGGTTGTGGTAGTCCTTTCATACGGAAAAAACCGGTGATGTTATGAATTGTTTTTCATCATGTAGTGGGGATATTTTTTATTCATTTTAATTTCATACAATAAGGTGTATAGTTTATATAGTTTTAACATTGTGCCTCTAGAACATTCAGATTTTTGTTTAATTTCATGATTTACGGACTCACATACATGCAATTTAACATCATGAAATAAGTTCTAGTGGACCATCATCAATGAACAGAAATGTTGCGGTTAGGCCCAAATGTAGATGTCAATGTATCATTATGTATCTCGTAAAAATGATAATCAAACCAGACATAGATCTGAATGATGTTCCTTGCACTGGCATGTCCCATAAACAAAGAGGGGATATTTTTGTATCAATTTGTAATGATTGGGCCTAGTGTTAAAAATATGGGGGTCCTTATGTATCAAGTAGGGACATAAATAACATCCCACATAGTTATTGAATGAGAAACACTCTCTTCACAGTTTTATCTTGTACAAAGTTGTGGTAATTATTTATGTTGATTGTTGCAACTGGTCTTGGTGTTAGAAAAATAAGCATCACTATGTATCCTTTGATTATTGAAATCAAGGCACATGTTGTTCATGAGAGACCGTGCAGTTTTATGTTATGTAGTAAGGAAATTGATTGTGTAGTTTAACACCATGCCAAAAGAACTCATGGTTTTACTTTTATGGTCATGCATTTAAGTCCGTGTTGGACCAGTAATGTACATTCCTTAATTATTCATGTGGTAAATTCCTTAGTACAATTCCAAACATCACATGAGATATGGTATGTGTGAGAAAGAATTAATAACAAGTGTTTCACTCACTATTTAGAATAATTTGGGGGTACAATATAGTCATTTTGTATCATATAGTGGCTAGACCATGATAGTTGATCAGGGTGTCCCAATGTTTCACATTGAAAAATGAGAATCAAGCCCTATGCAGTTCTAAATGGTTTGTACAACTTAACATCTTGTGGTGAGGAAATTATCCATGCAATTTAACATCATGCTATAGATACATTGATATTCTGACATGAATGAAAATAAAGATTTTAGCTGGACCTATGAAAAGTGTTTTGGGTTTGGCTAATGTATCATGTAGTAGAAGAAATCAAGTCATATATACTTCCTGATGAATATTGTAGTTTAACATCATGAATCAAGGAATAATCCTTATATTTAATCCTCATGTGGTCATGATTAAGGATACCATTCATTTAGAGACTTTTTTTAGGATGTGGATCTCCGGATGTTAATGTAATGGAATATTGTAGCTGGACCGAAGACTTGAGTTTTAGGTTTCACTGCATTTCCAAAAATGGTAGGAAACATTCCGTACATAGATCATTATGAGCCATCTAGTTTAATGACATATGGTTAGGATGATATCCAAATGTTTTTTCATCATGTTTTTGGGATGAAGGATACCATGGAGTTTAATTTCTTCTAGTTAGGACTTGGATATCCAGGCGTAAATGAAAAAAAAAGATTTCTGTAGGACCCAAGACTAGAGTCGCAAGTGTCACTATGTATCCTGCAATGGTAGGAATCAAGTTGTACATATTTAATGATTAATATTGTAGTTTAAAGTCATGATACTAATTTTAAATAGTATATTTTATCCTCATGTGCTCATGAATAAGGATACCATGTGGTCTTATTACATGATGTTGAGTTTTTGATATCCAATCATGAATGAAAAGGAATATTTTTTCTAGTCCCATGAATGGTTTTTTAGGTGTCACTATGTATCCTTGAATGGTAGTAATCATGTCGAATGTTGTTCATGATGAACTGTATAGTTTAACATCATGCAGATAGTATGAAATCTATACAGATTATTATAATGGAGTCAGGATGAAGGATACCATGCAGTTTAAATTATTACAAATCTTACTTGGATGTGCATTATGAGTACAATTCAAATTATTTCATGTTGAATCATTCATTTTTTGGAGGTGTGACATGATCCCAAACCATGTTTTCCATTGATTGGGCTCCATTCTGATAGACCATACATATGAAATAAGGCACATCCCACTTGGGTTCCATTTTCCATTACTTATTATTGTGTATGATTGCGGTTCTGATATCTAGTACCAGTTCTACTTAGAGGAATGAATGGATGATCGATCTTTTATTAAATTACTATTTTTTCTTATTGTAATGGACCTCCAGGTTGTTTAGGACTTCTATGGGTAACACTAACTCAGTCCTGTACACCAATGATTAGGGTGTTTCATGTGTGATAGTAGGCACAATGGTATGGTAGACCCATAATGAATGGAAGTGATTTTATGGCCAAATATTTTATCCATATTCACCATCATCTAGAGTATATACAATATAGTCATATTGTATGACACTATTATTCCATTCATTAATGCATGATATAAATATAATTGATTGGTCTTGATATCGTACTCCTACTATAGTCTCTTGAATTCTGTAGAATATTGGATGGTGATGTTTTTCATCAAAAATGAATGACAGACTCTGATCTTGGTGATGATATATGACTTTTTTATGTTTATGATATTATTCTTCCCAGCTTCCTTGGGGGTTATTTCCTCATCTCATTTGGATTATATGTATGTAATAGTACATATGCATTTGAGGATTTTAGTTTTTACTCGTGGATATGCCTCCACAACATCCATTATCCAAATAGAAAATGGGAATGAACATTTATCCATATGTTGATATTCTGGGGGATAATATATGAAGTTGTCATGACTTTTTCACACTTGATATTTCTTGGTGAACTCCACGGAGTCATGTATCAGAGTTTTTCAATAATATCTCATCCTTTTGATTTGATGGGACAGCCTAGTCCCATAATGATGGGCACTACAAGAGCCTACATCAACTTATTTCATTATGGAAGAAATATGTTTTTATGATATTCATCTGAGGAGGATTTTATAAAAACCTCAATTGAATAGGGATTTCTTCTCATTTGGATGGTCTTGAAGTATGATTTTTACTGCATGGAACTGAATATGTTCCCTTCTAGCTCAATTTTTTGAGAGAGTCATCTTTTGGAGATAACTGATTATGGGCTTCATACGTCTATGGGTGGTCATTGGTTGATCATGCTCCGGGGTGGTGTGACCAGAATGATCACTCCCATATGGCACAAAATGATCAATAAGACCATTCTTTGAGGTGTGATATGGATGATTGATTCCTCATGATCAGGGTCGGCTGTAATGCCAACTGTATTTTCCTGTACGTTGGTGTGAGCATTCGGTGATCAGGGAACATGATGTCATGTGTGATTGAAATGGAACTATACCATTAGTCCACTAATGTAGGCAGTGAGAGGGACAATTTCATTCTTTTTAATTAAATATTAACCATTGATCTTATTTATCACCAATTTCATGTCACCATTGATATTCAAGTTGGATATGTTTAGGTGTAGGGATAGTTCCAACCCAGCAATGAAGGCTTGATATTCAGCTTCACTATTTGTGAAGCCTTTGAATGTTCAGAAATAGTATGATAAAATTTTGATGTTTACAGATACAAATACATTCTCTAGGATAAATTTTCTGTGCTTCTAGTTTTTCATCCTTTCTCCAAAAAGACTTTAGGAGGCACCATCAAAGTAGATCTCCCTGGTTTGGGGAGTGTCATTAAAGTATAAAACCTCTCCATCAGGAAGCTCAATGTCTTATGATATATTTTCTGAGGTGGTAACTACCGCAAGAAATAATCAAGGGAATCACATTTTATTGACTTATGTTGTATTATTTTAGTTTCATATTACTAATGAATGATGGTCCATTGGGAAAATCACCAAATAAATAAAAGAAAGTCGAGGATGTACTTGAACTGATCAATATGAGATACCATGTGGAAATTGTGGTGATGTTGGTAATGCCTCATATTTTTCACAATGATGAGAGTGCGGTGATGTTCTCCTCAACATCATAATATCTAGGCTCAGTGCCTAGCATCATATAGATGAGTTCATAGAGACTATTTTCCCTCGCATCATTTTTCATTTCGAGGAAAGTACCTCATGGGAATTCTGTGGAATCCACATAAACAATAAGTGGCCTTTCATCCTCCAGAGGAATCAGAACCATCAGGTACAAAAGGTACTTCTTGAGACCATTGATGGATTTTTGATACTCATTGCCCCATTGGTATGTTATTACATTTTTCAGTAGTTTTGTTGTGGGGTGAATTTTTTTTGGCCAGTTTGGAAATGAATCTATGAATGTTTGTGAGGTTCCCTTGTAGTCCCCTATGTTTTTTGAGAATTATGTGGGTGAAATTTGAAAAATAAAAATAGAATTCTTGGGATCACCCTCATATAAATTGTGGTGTACCACAAATCCAACTAACATTCCTCATGTTACCCAGAATGAATATTTTAGTGGTTTCATCTTTAGACTATGCGGGTAAAGCTTGTCGATGATTGTTTGGAGATCCGTGAAGTTAACACATTAATGTCAAGATTTAATAACCAACTCTTCAAAATAACACACAAATATCCATCACAATAATAGAATAAATATTTGATTCATGTGGCGCTGATATCTAGTGCCAGAATTCTATAATCAAAAGGGCGTGAACTGATAGAAGAACTTTCATAGAGGGGCTCTGATGGCCATGGATTCTTAATCTTCAGGGGTCATCTTTATTTGATTATGTAACGCCCCGACCCTAGTTACCCAGAGTCGGTGAATTTTTACATAACATTGGATTGATTACAAAAGATCAAGTCTCGAAAGACCGATTAGTATAGTATCCTTGGAAACAATAGATACATTTATAATTCTTACATTACATAATAAAATAGAAAACAACAACAATATTGTTTCCATGGACAACACTCATATCCCCTCATACTATCCCAACAATTTAGCCATAAAATACTTTTTCGCATCTTCGAAAAAAAATAAAACATTAAAAGGGGTGAGATCAGATTCTCAGTAAGGATAACAATATAGCAGAAAAAGCCATAAATAAGAATAAGAATTTAAGTCAATGAAAAAAAAGCCTTTTAACAATGAAATTCAGAAAAATATGGAAAAGATAAAATCAAAATTATGTAATTTACTTACTCACATAGATATTCTACTAGTCAAACAATCACCTGCAATATCAATATCCACTTTCATAATGATAGAATGCATAATGCCAGTATTTCATATCCAAATAGTCCAGGCCTTGTGCGAAGACTACAAATAAGATTTTGTCATGGCCTTGTTCCAAGACACTCATTTGCCTCCTGAGACCTACCGATGCATCATGGAGCTATAGCAGGCTCCACTCATCACATACTATGTCCAATGCATTCCTCATATGAAATGGTTTAAACATAACATAAACATTCATATTAAAATGAGCATAATAAATGTCAATACATTATCCATAAACCATGAATGGTATACAAAAAATACACCCACAGTAAACATATGATAAAGACATCAATAAAATACGGAAGATTTGTATCATAATAAATCAACTTCAAACAAACTAAAAATCCATCAATGGATATTGACATAGATGAAATCAAAACTTTTTTAGATAAATATTTCATTCTATTTTGAAGTCATTTAAATGTCACATTATTTTTAAGTAAAATATTTATATTTGAAAATATTCTTATAAGCTAGTATGGGATGCTTCAGAAAATAGCAGCACCGACCGTATAAGTTATAAAAAGTCATTCTTACCATAATTATGCCGAAAAGGTTATAATGGACCTTGTTTGGAGAACAAGGGAAAGCTTCCTTTATAAAAATCTTATAAAATTAAAACAAGAGAATAAATTACATTAACCCATAGTCTATAAAATAGTAGGAATGTTTTGAAATAAATTTTTATGAAACATGGAAGTGGATGATAAAGAGGTACCAGTAGATAATTATATATAAACATCCTCGGATAATGAAGAGATTGTGAAATTAACCCCTACTGTGTACTTTTCCTTTGTCGAGGGTAGGTTAACCTCCTGTATAATGGTGAAATATTTGTTTTTAAATTATAAATGAATAATATACATTAATATTATTTCATATATATGATCTTTTAACATTTCTTTGTCAATAATATCTTAGTATTATCGTCATTTTGGTTGTTAAAGGATTCGTTTTCCTTTATATTCATTGTTATTTGAGTCATATTTGTTATGGATGGGATGTATATTATTCATATACAAAATTATATCAAGTCATTAAACATTATTTTTAATCATATAATGAAAATTATTCTTGAATGGATACGATGGGGAATGAATGTCATCGCGTTCGTGGAGATGGTAATCCGTACAGACGCATGGGCACCAATATCAATCTTGTGATATTAAAATAATATATAATTGGATGGTATATCATATATACAGAGTGATTATCATGTTATATTTATTATTTACATCAATTAAACATCATTATTATACCCTTTCAAATAAAATTATATTTAATAGCATTTACCCCATGATTTGGAGACTGTAAGTCGTACGTACGTAGGTATGGTGACATGTCATTAAAAATATTGATAGAATATTGAATTTGGTTGTACCATATTTATAATAACATCACATTATATAGAAGATATGTGATTTACAATTTTAGAATGGAAACAACAAAGATAAAGGGAGTGGAAGAAGAAAGGAACATGAAAGAGGTGATGAAATTTTTACCTCTTCTTCTGGTTCATCATATTGAATTGGTCAAAATGGGTCCTTAGGTTGGATTTATGACTAAAGGAAGTCCTCTGGGATGAAGGGAGTATATTTGATAGGTTATTTGGTCAGGTGTAGGCCGAGCCAAATGGCTTTCAAGTAGTGAATTGGTGAGAATGGGAAGTTCTTTTTTATAAGATGGGTGAGAGGCACCTTAGGAAAAGCTAGAAATATTATTTTATAATAAAATAAGTTTCGGTTTCTAATAGATAAAAAATGGATTACGTAATGGATAAGGTGGGTATGGGTCTAAAACCACTCAACCAATAGGTTTTAGATAGGTTTTGTTCACTATATTAACCAAATCTTCAAAATTTAACTCTTAGTTAAATAGTTTGACATTTACCACGTCTCTTTGTATTTTTATATTATATGGTTAATAAATATAAAACATACTTCCAAGAGAACACCAAGTGGTTCATTAATGATAAAACTATCATTATATTAGTCCTTTGTCCGATCCATAGATTTTTATGAATAAAATATCAATTAATAATACAATATTCGTTTTACAAACTCTTTTCTGTCAATTTTGACACTATTTGGTATTTTTTTTATAAATTCATAACAGCATTATTACTTCGAAAAAAATTCATCTAACCAACCCTAACATGTCATATTAACATAAAAAGTTATTTTAAATCATTAAAAGTATCAAATTACATTTATTTGCATATTTATAATATAAATTATTTTTATATTTCATTAATTAGGTAATTATTGCATCATCATTGTGTCATAAATAAATTAAATTATATACTGTCTAAAAAATATTAATGAAGTACCATTATGTAGGAAATCTATTTATATTTACAATGAATATTTATAGTCGAATTTATCTTTTGTTTAACCCTATATTAAAAATGTTTTAGTTATTAAACGTTGATTTTAACTCTTTTAACTGTTCTTTGATTTAAATAATAATAAATTTCCAAATATAATCCATGTGGATAAAAGAGATTCATATTTTATTCCAAATGTTGTTATTGGTCGAACTATACTTATCCAATAGAACTTGGACATGTGTTAGGGTATTAATAATATCATTTTTACCCTTAAATACCCTATTTACTTTTAACCGTGGTAAATTAAAGTAAAAAAGTTACTATTCACCAAAAATTATTTTCATCTTATTGACCAAAATTTTTCATATTGATATCAACCATGTATTTTGTATTTTTGAAATTGAACTCACATAAGCGGTAAAATAATGTTTTATGTGAATTTGCAAATTCTCCTAGAATGTGGGTAAAAGACGGTGAACAGTCCAATAAACTTTTTATATATCTAATATTATTATAAACTAACTCCAATGAGATACATTGAACATATATAGGTATTATGTATCTATTTTGACCAAAAATAAATTTAAATAAAATAAAGATTTATTTAAATAAAATTTGGTTTTAAACTATAACTCTGTGTTTTTCCACTATTCATCAAAAATTGAACGTTTGCAGAAAAATAAAAAAATTTCACCCTAGGATAATTTTGATATTCCGATTCCAAAAATGAAGTCAATTTTGAAATATAAAATTTTCAAAATTTCAAAAAGTTGGTATTACTATTTATAACGGCTAGTTTGATTAGTTGTGGTGTGTGTTAGAACTCAAAGATGCGTACAACACATGCTATTGTATTATTCATAGAGAGGCGTACTGTGGAAGCTTGGGGTTTTACATTCTCCCCTCCTTCAAATAATTTTGTCCTCGAAATTTCTAGAATATTTCTACATTAAAAGACTCGGGTGGTTCTTCATCATATCTTCCTTGGGTTCCCACTTTGCATCTTCCATCTTATCGTTTCTCCATATAACTTTTACCAGACGAGTCGTCTGGTTTCTTTTCACTTGTTCTCTTGTATCAAGAATCATGACAGGATATTTGTAATAAGATATATCAGGGTCCAGTTATAATTCCTTATAGGTGAGTACATGGGTTGGTTCATTCATGTATTTTCTCAACAGTGATACTTGGAACACATCGTGAACTTTGGAGAGATTTGGCAGCATTGCCAAACGATAAGCTACAGCCCCAATTCATTATAGAATTTCGAATGGTCCAATGTACCTGGGACTCAATTTACCTTTCATACAGAAATGAATTACTCCCTACCATGAGATACCTTCTATAAACATGATCTCTTACCTGAAACTCCAAATCCTTCATTCAGTTATCGTCATATCTCTTCTGCCTACTTTGAGCTACTTCGATGTGTGTTTGGATTACCTTCACCTTTTCCATCGTTTCCTCAACAAGTTCTATGGAGACATGTTTTCTTTCAACAATATCATCCCAACAAGATGGTCTGTGCCATCTCTTTCAATATAATGCTTCATATGGTGCCATATGAATACTTGAATGGAAGCTATTGTTATAGGAAAATTATACCAAAGGTAAATATTGATCCCACATACCCTGAAAGTCAAGTGAGAAGGATATCACAATGTCTTCTATGGTTTTAATAGTTCGTTCTGATTCTCCATCTGTTTGAGGGTGGTAGGCAGTGCTCAAACGATGTTCATTATCTAGGGATTTCTGAATACTTTTCCAGAATCTTGAAGTAAAATAGGGATCACGATCAGAAACAATAGATAGGGGTACTCCATGAAGTCTCACAACTTCATTAATATGTTGTTTTTCTAGACGTTCAAGTGGTGGATATTCTCTTATAGCAAGAAAATGTGATGACTTTTTAAGACCATCATCAATTACACATATTCCATTGTTCCTTCTAGGAGTCTTTGGTAGTCCCATGAAAAAGTCCATCGTAAGATTGTCCCATTTCCTCTCAAGTATGGGAAGAGGTTTCATAACTCCTCCAGGATATTGCCTTCCATCATTCACGTGTAGACAAACTATACACTTTGACACAAAATCAGAAATCTCCCTCTTCATGTTGTACCACAAAAAATGTTGCTTCAAATCTCTAAACATCCTTGTGCTACCAGGGTGTATAGAGAAATTGGAACTAATAGCATTATCCAACAATTCTCCTTTAAGATTAGGTACGTCGAGAACACAATGTCTCTTACCATATTTCAAAATTCCATCTTTATACACAAAGTCACCCAATCTCCCATCATTCAATGATTTAATCTTATTTTGAAACTCTTCATCATCGATCAGAGAACTCTTTATCCCTCTTAGTGAATATAGTTTGGCAACCATTTGAAAAAGTATCGATGTTTCTCCTTCCATGGTAATTCCCATATCCATATTCACTAGATCCAAAAAAATAGGATCCCTTTCAACTCTAATCTGGTTCAAAACTCCATGATCCTTTCATCTCAAAGCGTCTTCCACCTTATTTTCCTTCCCGGAGTGGTAGTGTATGGTGCAATCATAATCCATGAGTAGTTGAAGACATCTCATTTGCCTCATGTTGTGTTCTTTCTATGTGGAAATATACTTCAAACTCATGTGATCAGTATATATCTCACATTTTTTACCATAGAGATAATGTCTCCATATCCTTAAAGAAAATATTACAGCTGCTAACTCAAGATCATGAGTAGGATAGTTTTTCTCATGAATTTTTAGTTTTCGTGATGCATAGGAAATAACCCTATCATTCTACATAAGGAAAAAACCTAGTCCTTTCATTGAAGCGTCGCCATAAATAACAAACCCATCATTCCCCAATTGTAGAGTCAAGATAGGAGCATTGACTAATCTTCTCTTCTGTTCATCGAAACATTCTTCACATTATTTTGTCCAAACAAATTTAACCACTTTACGTGTGAGCTTCGTTAATGGGTTATCCAATCGGGAAAAATTTCGGATGAAACGTCGATAATAAATTGTTAAACCAATAAAACTCTATACCTCAGTTATACCCGTTGGTGCTGGCCAGTCCTGGATTTCTTATATCTTATAAGGATCAACAGAGATTCCATCCTTAGATACAATATGGCTAAGAAAACAAATTTCATGAAACCAGAATTCACACTTGCTAAACATCCCATATAATTCAATTTTTCGAAGAGTCTTTAGGATAATGCTGATGTTATTTTCATGATCTTCGTAGATTTTGGATTATACCAAGATATCATCAATAAATACCACTACAAAATCATCATGATATTCCTTGAATACTATGTTCATTAGAACAGTGAAAATATAGGGTGAATTAGTCATCCCAAAAGGCAATACTGTAAACTGGTAATGTTCGTACCTACTTCGAAATGTTGTTTTTGGAATGTCTTCTTTCTTTAGAGACAACTAATGATATCCAGATCAAAGGTCAATCTTTGAAAAGTATTGAGCTCCGTGAATTTGTTCGAATAAATCATCAATGTGAGGTAGGGCATACTTGTTCTTTATTGTTATAGCATTGATCTCCCTATAGTAAATGAACAACCTCATAGATCCATCTTTATTTTTTACAAAAATAATAGGGTATCCCCATGGAGAAACACTAGGGAGAATAATTCCCGTATTACTCAATTCCTTTTGTTATTTCTTTAGTTCCACTAATTCCACAGTGGCCATTCTATAAGGGGTCTTCAATATGGGTCTTGAACCGGGAATTAAGTCAATGGAAAACTCAATTTTTCATTCTGGAGGATTTCCTAGTAAATCCTCTAGAAAAACATAAACATATTCTTGTAAAATAGGTGCATCATCTCTTCGAACATTCCTTTCGTCACCCATAGTTATTTCATTCTCTTCCTCACCAATAATTGAATTTCATTGAGTAACTGGGGGTTGATCTAGATAAATATTAGGGGGTGATGTTTCTTCTCTAAAGATATGGTATAGTTTATCATCATAAAAAATTATATCCTCCTTCTTCATACAACAAATTTTCAAATCCTGGTCTGAAATCCAATCCATACCGTGGATTATATCAAATTCCATCACGGTTAGGACGATGAGATCAATAGGTAAATAAAGTTCATATGCCTTAATGGGAACTGATTCACAAATCATTGTTTTAATGATACTTTCCATAAGAGTATTGACATACAACTCCCTTGTTAAATCAAATTGGAAATATCTAAATTTCATAGAAAACTGGGAAGATATGAAATAATGTGATGATCCCAAATAAAATAAATCATTGGTTAAACATGAGGAAAACATTAGATTACCCGCCACCACGTCTTTCAGAACATCAACCTCAGTAGTAGTGATCGTATAAGCTTGCCTTATATCCCTTAGCCTTTTATGAGGAATGTTTCTCTGACTCTTTGGACATTCATTTGCATAATGTCCCATCTCCCTAAAATTGTAGCATTGAACATAGGTAGCCGCTTTCTTCCAATTGAAATCATGAGCTTGGTGGCCGTTTTCACCACACTTGTAACAGACTCCCATTCCCTTCAGGTAAGTACCAGGTCGTTTCTTCCCACATTTACTACAAGATGGATATTCAAATTTTCCATTATTCCCCTTATTTCCATTTCTAGAGTGATCAACCGATCTCTTCTTCTTTTTCTTTTCTTTAAATTCGTAAGACTTAGAGAATTCATTTTCTATCTTGATAGCACATGAGAAAATATCTTCGTATGACGAGAAGGATTATGATACTGATGCTAGACTGAGAAATGGTTTTAAACCATCAAATAAATTATCCATCATACTTGTTGGGTTATGTATATAATCTGCATCATGCCTTGCTAACCATATAAAGTTAGACTCATACTTTGCAACATTATCATCCTCCTTTTTCCTCAGACTCAGAAATTGTTTTTCCATAATTGGTCGATGGTCATTAGGAAAGTACTTTTTTTTAGAAAATATCTTTAAACTCCCTAGATTCTATATTTGATACTTCATCATCTTCCTTCATGTTTTGAATCAATGACCACCATTGATCAGCATCTCCAGTGAGGTGGTAAACTGCCATGACCACCTTTTCCCTTTCATTACTCCCTAAGACATGAAATATTTTCTCTAAAGATCTTATCCATTTCCCAGCTACCAATGGATTAGTACTCTCATTTAATATTGTTGGTTGTTTCCTCATGAAGATATCTAACATTGATCCTCCACATTGCGGATAGAGGCGCTCCATATGGGAAAAGTTATTATTGATAACCTGAGTGAGTTGTCCATGTATGGTGATTAGCTAACCAACATCAGTTGCATCACCATCTCCACTATAATTATCTTGAGTAGGAGGTCAATCCCTAAGTGGATTGTGTGAATTGATACGGTTTCCATTCCTTTAACTAGGATCAATTTCAAAACAATGTCATACACTAGATTAGTTTATCAATCTCAATACATAATTCCAAACTTCTAAAACACCAAAATTAAAATGAATACTTTATGGATATAATCCATAATTATAAAAAAGGTTTTCTTTAAGTAATTATATACTCATAAACCCTTCATAATTGTTTTTAATGAAAATGAGAATTATCCTAAGCATATCCCTGGGGAGTGTCATAAACAATAGTGCAGCAAGGCCAGTTGTTGTGTACCAGTTCATGTTTGAGTCTAGCTCAAAGTGGGGTTTTTTAGATTTACCTTTAGGTAAATCTGTGCCACAGCCACCTCTACCTACTCGTATCCAGACGGGGATTTATTTCATGGAAAACTCACAAAATCTCTATAGTACCAAAATATTAGGAATTTCTTCTATACCAATCCTCAAAGTCTATATTATGGCTATGTTATCTAAGTAGAGTTTATCTATATCTAGTTTCCAAGGTATGTAATAAAATTCCTCTGATTCCAATAGTAACGCCCCGACCCCAGTTACCTAGAGTCGGTGAATTATTACATAACATTGGAATAATCACTAAATATCATGTCTCGAAAGAAAAATTAATTTTGTAGCCTTAGAAACACTATATACATTAATAAGTCTTACATTACAACATAAAATGGAAAACTAAAACAATATTGTTTCCATGGAAAACACTCATATCACTTCAGAATATCACTACATGTCAGTCAAAAAATACTTCTTTGCATCCTGGAAAAGAATAAATCATAGAAAGGGGTGATGTCAAATGCTCAGTAAGGAAAACAATATAGAGGAAACATTCATAAATAAGCATAAGCATTTAAGAAAATGTATAAAACTATAACAAAAGACTTTTAAACATGAAGTTAATCATAATATGGCAAAGATAAAATCAAAATAATTCCATTTACTTATTGACATGGATATTCTACGCTTTGAAAAATCACATCCAATATCAATAGCCACTTTCATAATGATGGAATGAATAATGATAGACTTTCATAACCACATAGTCAAGTTCTTGTGTCAAGACTATAATTATGATTTTTTCAAGGCCTTGTGCCAAGACACTAGTTTGTCTAATACGACCTACCGATGCATTGAGGAGCTATAGCGGGCTCCACCTGTCACGTACTAAGTCCAGTTCATTTCTCATATGAAAAGTTTTAAACATAACATAAACATTCATATTCAAACTAGCATATGAAATGTCAATACATTTTCCATAAACCATGAATGGTATGAAATAACACTTCCACATTCAAACATATCACAAAACCTTCTATAAAATATGGATGTTTTGTATCATAATAAATCAACAACAAACAAACTAAAAATCCATCAAAACACGTTGACATGGATGGAATCAAATTTTTTTTAGAGAAATATCTCTTTCTATTTTTAAATCATTTAAAAGTTACATAATTATAAAAGAAAAAATTTATATTTGAAAATATTCATATAAAATTTTAAGGGAATATTTAGAAAATAGAATCACCCACCATATAAGTTAAAAAATACATTCTTACATTAATTTTGTCGAAAAGTTTATAAAGGACCTTGTTTGTAAAACAACGGAAAGATTGCTTTATAAAAATATTATAAAAGAAAAAAATGTTATAAATGACTTTAACCCATGGTCTATAAAATAGTAATAATGTTTTGAAATACATTTATCAGAAACATTGATGTGGATGATAAAGAGGTCCCAGTAGATAATTACATATAACAAATCTCGAATAATGAAGAGATTGGGAAATTAACCCTTACCTTGAACGTTTACTTGGTCAAGGGTAGGATAGCCTCCTTTATAATGGTGAAATAATTTTTATTAAGTTATAAAATTTTCATATACATTAATATGATGTCATATATGTTTTTTAACATTTATTTGTTAATAATATCTTAGTATTATCGTCGTTTCGGTTGTTAACGAATTTGTTTTTGTTTATATTCATTGTTATTTGAGTTATATTATTTATGGATGGGATTTATCTTATTAATATCTAGAATAATATGAAGTCTTTAAAAATTATTTTTAATCATCTAATGAAAATTAGTCTTGAGTGGATACGATGGGGAATGAATCTCATTGCATTCATGGAGACGATAATCTGTACATATGAACGAGCGACAATATCATTCTTTTGATATTAAAATAAAATATAATTGGATGGTATATCTTATATACAGAATAATTATCAAGTTATATTTATTATTTACATCAATTAAACATCATTATTAAAACCATCCCAATAATAATGTATTGAATAACAATTACACCACGGCGTGCAGCCGGTAAGTCATACGTATGCACCTATGGGGACATGTCATTTAAAGGATGGATAGAAAAATAAATTTGGTTATACCATATTTATAATAACATCACATTATAAAGAAGGTACTGGAGGTTTTATTTTAGAATGGAAACAACAAAGAAAAAGGGAGTGGAAGAAGAAAGGAACATGAAAGAGGTGATGAAATATTTACCTCTTCTTCGAGTTCTTCATATTGATTTGATCAAAAGGGATCCGTAGGTTGGAATCCTGACTAATGGAAGGCCTCTAGGATGAAGGGAGGACAGTTGAGAGGGTATTTGGTTAGGGTTTGGCTGAACCAAATGGCATTGAAGTAGTGAAATATAGAGAAGGGGGTGCCCTTCTATAAGAGAGGTGAGGGGCACCTTAGGAAAAGGTAGAAATATTATTTTATAATAAAATCCTTTTCGGTATATAATGGATAAAAAGTGTATTATTTAATGTCTAAGGTGGTTATGGGTCTAAATAATCACAACCAATAGGTTTTAGACAGGATTTTATTACTATATTAAACATATCTTTTTGATTTAACTCTTAGTTAAATAATTTGACATTAACTGTGTCTCTTTGAATTTTTATATTATATGGTTAATAAACATACTATATACTTCCAAGATAAACCCAAGTGGTTCATTAATGATACAAATACCATTATATAATTCCTTTGGCTGAACCTTATATTTTTAGGAATAGAAAATCAATTAATAATACAATATTTGTTTTAAAAACTCTTTTATGTCAATTTTGACACTATTTGGTATTTGTTTTTTTTAATTCATAACAACATTATTACTTTGAAAAAAGTTCATATAACCAACCCTAACATGTCATATTAACCTATAAAATTATTTGAATTAATAAAAAGTCTCTAATTTCATTTATTTATATATTTATAATATCAATTATTCTAATATTTCATTAATTAGGAAATTACTGCATCATCATTGTGTCGTAAATAAATTAAATTATTTAATGTCAAAAAAATCTAAATAAAATACTATTATGTAGAAATATTTTTTAGATTTCTATTTAATATTTATAGTCTAATTTATCTTATGTTTAACCCTATATTAAAAATGATTGAGTTATTAAACATTGATTATAAATCTTTTAACTCTTCTTTGAAGTAAATTATAATAAATGTCCAAATCTAATCCAAGTAGACCAAAGAGATTGATAGTTTATTCCTAAGGTTTTTTGTGGTCAAACTATACATATCCAATAGAATTATAACATGTGTTAGGGTAATAATAATATCATTTTACCCATAAAAACCCTATTTACTTTAAACTGTGGTAAATAAAAGAAAAAAGTTACTATTCACCAAAAAATATTTTCATCTTATTGAAAAATATTTTTCATACTAATAACAAAATATGTCTCCTTGATTTTTGAAATTCCACTCACAGAAGTCGTAATATTATGTTTTATGTAAGTTTGCAAATTATCCTAGGATGTGGGTAAAAGATGGTGAAAAGTTGAATAAAATTTTTATATATCTAAAATTTTTATAAACTGACTCCAATGAATTAAAATCAACTTATAAAGGTATTATGTATCTATTTTGTCCGAAAAGAAAATTATATAAAATAATAAATTTTTAAAAACAATTCGGTTTATAGTATAACACATTGTTTTTTCACTATTCATCAAAAATGTAATGTTTTCAGAAATTACCAAAAATTCACCCGAGGATAATTATGATATTCTGAATAAGAAAATAAATTCCATTTTGAAAGAATAAATTTATAAAATTTCAAAAAAAGTGGGTATTACTATTCATAATGGTGAGTTTGATTAGTTGTGGTGTGTGTTAGAACTCGAAGTTGCGTACAACACACACTATTGTATTATTCAAAGAGAAGTGTACAGTGGATGTTTGTGGTGATACAGATTATATACTGAATAGCCATCCTCAAAGAGAAGGTCTAGAAAGTAAATTGGTGAATCAATCAAGAACACATTGATTGTACATAGGAAATTATCCTTTGGTCAATTCTAATTAAGTTCACTCAGGTCAATGCAGATCCTAATCTTCAGGTTTTTTTCTTGACAGGGATGATTCTATAAATCCATCATTGTTATTGAACATATATGAAGATGTTGGATTTTTTAAACATTTAAACATACACCTTTACATTGGTGGCATGATAGGGGTTTATCCTCCTGGATACATTCTTGAATCATTGATGCTCATCAGGTAGCCTACGATAGTGTTTTTCCACATCTAGAATCAGTCTGTGAATTTTAGTATAATTCCAAGAAAAAACATATCTGTTCTTCATTAGAAATGAAATTTACATCTCATGCTCTTATAGGGTTACTAAGACACCAATCAGAGTAGGTTTTGAGTCTTATTCTATTAACAGATTTAGATTCCTGAGCTCATCAATTGTGGTGTGGACACCATCCTCAAATGTGGGAGGAGCATTCCTAAGGTCATCCTCATATTCATCCATCTGTGAGTCTATGTAGTTATTTTTAGGAGCATATTAAAATATAGGGGCTTGTCTATCACTATTTAGGCAAGGGATCCCATGAACAGAGGCATTATCATCCATTTTTTCATTAGTAGTCATAGATTGATATTACAGATGATATTATTTTACAATATAATTGATGAAAATAGGGTCTTTCACCTATGATACTAGATAATTTTCCATGACTAGATTTATGGGGATCACAAAATCACTATCAAGAATACCCTAGGGATTTACATTAGTAGTTTCCAAACCATTAGAACCTGAAACCTGTATATCATCAATCACTATTGGTTTCTTTCCTCCCTTCATGTAGAAATATTCATCAGTATATATGGATAAACATGACTCAATGAGGTCATTGTAACCCTATACTATACTGACATTTCCATCCATGGGGTACTTCATTCACTGATAAAATGTTGACAGTACTGACAAGTGGCTATGGATCCAGGATCAACTAAGTAGATCATTATATATAGTGTCTTAATGGATATCTATAAACACTTCCTCAGATGTGAGTTCCCCAAACTAAGATTTGAGATTAATCTCCCAAGTAAGTCTTTTCTCACTGTTATCATAACTTTAAATGGCCAGATTCATTAGATACAAATCCCCTTCTTCATACCACAAACATCATAGGGTTTGAACCGGGATGAGAATGATTTGGATCCATTATCAATTAGATACCTCAAGACGATGACATTATTGAGCCTGACTGATACGTATTGGGATATTATGTTCCCTTGAATTGGTGCTTCCTGATCCAATTTAGTGAATGAGATAAAGACATTTCATTCTAATTGCATGGTCTCCACTCAAGGAAACTTAGGTAGAAAAACTTTTGTCTAAAATTCCCATGTCCTCTATAGGGAATCAAAAGTTCACCCTGAGTTCTTTTAAACTATGTTGTACATCAAGGATAGAGAGCTTGGCTTGAACTTCCACCAACTATTTCAAAATGTCATAATTTTTTTCCAGAGGTTGGCACTTCCAAATGTTAGGTTTTTGCAGCATATACTGATCATGACCTAAGGTATTTTAGGTAGATAGGACCGATAATTTTCCAAAGGTCAAAGTGTACATTTTTCTAGAGGCATAGGTCATGATGAACTTCCAGGATTTTTGGGTTGATTGGTAGATCACACCCCCCTAGGCGGTCATGCATGAAAATTGTGTGTTGACGGCCGATGGAGGGTTCTATGACACTACATGTATATTTTAATCTGGTTGTAGTTCTTTACATTGATTTTCATATACATATATATATATATATATTATGGGTACAAGACTGAAATATTAGGTTCGACGATGTCTGTTTCATCCCTTGTATCCTCGGTTCATGGGTATACGACATCCCAACCCCTATTTATTTGCTAGAATCTAATGATAAGGGGAATAATCATTATCAATGGAGGGTTATTCCAAGAGTATCACATTGATAAAACAAAATAATATCTCTTTGTTTAATGAGGAATTGATTTTGTGGGCCGATTCTCGTGTTTTGGATGTTGCGTGGAAGAAGACTACGAGAGTCATTACATAATTTAGATGAGAATATGACTCCTCATGAACATTTAATTCCTTCTTTTTATGATCCCAAACACCTTTCAACGACACATATGATATATAATTCTTATGATTTAGAGCTCTTTCGGGTCATCACAACTATGATTTCAGGGTAGAGTGATCTTGATCCTTGTTTTTTTGTGTCATCTAGTTGTTAAACGCTTGTGCTTGCCTGAATAGAACATTCTTCTCCCCATCTTCATCTTTTATCCAGACAATAATTATGTATGCCACCGGATTTTAGGAAATTTCAAATTCCACATCTCATGAATTGACCATTCCTTGCAGGACATCTTTGAAGATGATGTAGTATTGGATGTTATGACCTAGCCTTATCTGGAAATGGACGTAATAGGGATCGTATGTGAGGTTGAAATCATTAGGGGTTCCAAGGCAATGCATTATTGATAGGTTATTTTCCAAGTATAACTAAAATTATCTAGGGACTTGTTCATTAATAGAGGGGTATACCTTGTTCATCAATTCCTTAAATATTTGGCGACCCTGATTTTTCAGTGCATCAGGCCACAAATGATTTTGTGATGGTCAAAACCTGATATGTGGTGAGGGGAAGATTGGGTCTGACCTAGTGGTTTGAATGGATACTACTAATAGCCTTTGACTGATAGTTGTAGCATATTTTCCTAGCCTTTTCCACGGGGTTGAGGAAATATGTGGATATGAGTATCAGGTTGAACAAATGGATACATTCAAACATTGTTCCATTTATATGAACTCACAGAATCCACATTGATATTTCATTGGGGTCATTGGTTTTGACAGCTCATCCTTTATATTTTCATCACAATTTTATAGTAGATTCTTGTTGTGAGAGAGGGATGATAAAAGAGTAGTTCAAACTATTCCACCATTCATTTAAGTCTGAAACCCTTTAATTCTCACATTTCCTATAGATTGTTAAGTATAAAATAATCTATTTATTAACTATAGAACTAAATTGATAATTAATTTTACAAAAGCGATCTTCCCATCCATCAACAGATCCTACTGGTATACTACTATACAATAAAAATATTGGTCCTATCAAATTTTGTACAAAACAGTGCAACTTTTTATTGTTTTTTGAACTCTAGGGATAATCATCAGTCCACATCAGGAAACGAAGTGTGTGAGATGTTTTTAGGGGTATCCCTCAACATGAAAAGTACAGAAGAGGGGTTTACAAAATTTAGTGGAGGTATATGTTAATCCACCCATTCAGGACATGACTTCTTTTCAGGCTGTATAGGTGTGTGTCCCCATTCGATAGATTCTATTCGAGTACCCAAGGATATGATGATGTTAAGAAACTGTTTGGGTACTATTTTACAAGTAATCTCTCATATATTAGGAGATTTTGAGGGATGATGAGGTGGTCCACATTCATTTCATGTGGATTTCTATTTTTTACCGTACAGTTTGATTTCCCTACTAACAGAGAGGTTTTCAATACAACTGAGGGAAGTCTTGATTGTTTTCAACTTATTCATTTTTAATACTATTTTCCTAGGACCGAATGCAATATGGTGCTCAGATAACCCTCTTAATGGAGGATCTTCTATAGTAAGTATAATATTCATGTTTTCTTAAAGATGATATCTAGTTGGAATATTTCCCCTGAGTAGCAACACTTTGAGTTGTTAGAGAGATTGTATCTCACTCTAGTATTGTGAAAACTATTCCTCTATTTAAGGAACCTAAACTTATTTAGTTGAAAACTGAGATTTAGTAGTGCCTTTCACTTTTTTGGTAGGGTTCCCCTATGGAGGTGGAAACATGGTATTTAGAGGATAGAGGTTTTAGATCCGTCTTTGGTTCTAGGTGCATGAATCCTCATTCGGTGCATCCAAATCACCATCTTTCTAGAGTTGATTTTCCATGATGGGGCCCTCTATGTATGTTTCTTGATCCAAAATTTTTTCCATATTGACAGTGATGAAATTCAATGAGGTATATCCAGAAATGGTGGCCATTCTATTACATTCAACACAATAGGATGACTCTATACATGAATCATTAGGGTTATTATTCGGACCCTTGTCTATATTAGGAATTTTTGGATTATGACCCCAGTGGGATTTGAATTCTATTTCCATATTAAACTCCCATATTGGTATATGAAAATGCACTTTGAGGGAGTTTTTAGTGGTTACTACCATGCGATACTTGACTAGAAGAGGTTAGTATTGTGACAGGAGGAGCTAGTGTGATGTTGATCATTGATTGTTTATCCCCGTCATGTAAAATAACAATTCTCTCTATAGAGTTGATTATTATGATGTAAATTCCCCCATCCTTATGGTGTGTGGGTAAATGAGGGCCACATTTTTCATTTATGCATCTTGTTGTTAATGATCTAATGACTCCATTCAGGTATATGATGACACTCGTCACAGAAATGATGATATAAATGCCCCAATCCCTAGGGGATGTGGATGATCTAGAATTACTTTTGATGTCTCAAGGTTTCTCCCAAGGGATGATAATCCTAGTGATGGTGATTAAGATATAATTTCCCCCAGCCCATCAGGTTGGGGCTTGTATGCCACTGGTTCTAATGAATCCCAAATCATATTGTGAATTAATGACCTAAGAGGTAGATGTGGTGGTAGATATTTTTTATACACCGGTGATATAAGTTCTCTCCTAGATTCCTGATATGGAATCTACTACTATAGGTCATTTAATGTGTCATTGATGTGATCACATAGGTGTTAGGTGTGATGGTAGTCCATGATGAGAACCATTATTGATGGGAATAATTATGGGCGATCATAAAATTGACTTTCATGTTTGAAATAAATTCCTATTGGTCTGAGGGGCCCAATTTCCAAATCTGGTTGGCTATCTCATCTCTCTGTACATGATGTCTGTGAACTATTGAAGGGGTTTAATTCCCTTGTAGTGACCAACTGTCCTGGCCATTACCCGCTCCCCGGATTTATCTGGACGATTTAAAATTATTTTAAATTTTATCTATTGAGTTATAATGCTTCAAGTACATTTAAAAGTTTAATGATTCATAATGTCAGCATCCTATGATACAGATACATGGCATGGATTAAGAGATCATCTTCCAAGTGTCACAATGTAATGGTTACAAGCATGTTGCAGATTTGCTCATTGATTTTACTACTTTGGATCTCAATCCATGGTGATATATTATAAGTCTACCAGAAAAGAGACTGTACAAATTTTCTAACGTTGAATCTTGTATCGAGAATAAGGGACATGTTGAGCCTTCAGAAATGTATTAGAAGGCCATGTATTATTGTGTAGATAAGGCATGAACTCCTTTTCATGCTCATCTATGATCTCATATTCAGAAGTAGAAGGGGGGAAGAACATGATGGGGAGTTTGTTTTCAGATTACTCCCACCACATATCAATTTATTCTTCGTACTCATCAGACGTACAATTCTGTATATGGTCATACCATAAAATATGGATATGATGTTCACACACTTATAAGAGTGCCTTGATATTTGAAGTTGATGGGGAACCATATGTTGTTTACCCCAATGTTTCAAGAACCTATCAATAAAAAGGTATTATGGTTTCGAATAGTTCACTGTAAGGAGGTGTCTGCGAAAGTGGTGATTTTTTTATCTAGAAGTAATATGTTCATGGATAGGTAGACCATGGTGTATGTTAGGAGTAGAGCTCCTACAATCCGTCTAGGCACTGTCATGAATAGGATTATCTTGCTAATGTGTTTATTCTTCTTTTTCATTGATAGAAGAGTCAAAATACCCGTGTGGTGTTGATTATGATTCTTGAATAAACTCATGGACAGTAGCTTGGAAATGATTTGGAATATGATCCTTGTTCTATATCATTGTCAGAATATACCAATCAGCATTTTAGGATTGTACAGGTTTATGAGATTGTTTAATAATGGTTGTTGAAACATGTATAAAATTTTTTGGGGATGCAAGGATACTTGACTATTGCTGAGAATCTATTAGAATTTTATAATTCGTAATCTCATTATTGATTGGAATATGAGAATGTCCTAAGGCATGTTCCATTTTCACATCTGGAACCATAGTCATGATTGGAATATAAGCCCAATACAGAGCCTGTGGGATATGTTGTTGGTCTTTCAGGGCAGTTGTATGAGCCTTCCCTAATGAATTCCCCACCGTCATCTAATAATCCCCAGTTGGGAGATGAATATGTGCCTAGTATGAATATAAATTCCCAACAAAAATATTCTTTCAGACCTCTAGAATGGGAGAAGGGATATAATAATCCTCTTATATTACCTAGGAATACTTATGATGACGTCTTTCATCAGTGGATTTGGTAATATGTACATAGATTCTATTTTTTTGTGTATTCTAGGTAGATTCACTGTCACAAATATGATCATGTGATGTTGATTGTTAAACTATAACTTGCATATCCATGTCCAGAATTGAGATATATTCCGAGTAGTGGGCCTTTGGAGTATTTTTTTTGGACATATTTGATTGAAATATGAACATGTCTCGAGTTTTGTGACCCTCTCACGTGTTGCGACCTAGCCAGAACAGGGAGAAAAGCCCAATCCTCAGCCATCAATGTATTCCTCTAGAATTATTCTATAGGCATGTTAACCTCTACGAAGGTATGTTCCTATCAAACCTATTGAGCCCAAATTGGAAAAGCCGTATGAGCTTAGTATTATTCATCGTATTTTATCAAAATATTCTTATAATCCTCTGGGATGGGGGAAAGAATGTACTCTTTCTGTGGTACAACCCCTAGTTTACAGTGATCAAAATGTCAAGTTTCAATACTGATAGGGATATGAGTATTTCCCATTCCTATATCTTCAACAGTGTAGGAAAATTTTGATATAGATCTTCAGTTATTGATAAAATTTATTATCATTTTAGCAAAGTTTGTGAATTGATATAAGATGGCACATTTTTTGACTCTATTATCCAATGAATGATGCCTTCGATTGATGTTGTGATATGTAAACATCATTTTCCTCCTTGTACCATAAGAATATTCCATTGGGATTCATCAATTAAGACATGTATATGTAGTTCACACTTGTATTATATAGGAACATTCTCAAAAACGCATTCTGATTGAGTAGGAATAAGGGCATACTCGCATGTTCTTGATGGAATATTAGGAAAGGCAACCTCAGTAGGAGTGGGGATATGAGCCATCTCATGGGTATCCAATGAATTCCTTCTCCAATTATACATCCTTTTTCCATTGAATTGCTGTCAGAAGGGAAAATGTATCCAGTTGTACCCTTAGCTGGTGAATGGTGGCTTCAAGTGGGATGGTGTTGGTGACGACGGTGGATAGGTTCCCTCCTCTGGTAGTACATGAACTGAAAGTGATTTGTATTTGGATTCTGGATACACCCTCATTAGAGACTGAAGGTGGATGTTTTCACACTCTAGGGATAATTTCTTGAATATGATGGTTGTAGAAACAAGGGCTACTGGCATAGCATCAACATTCTAAGGGAGATATGGGCCCATAAGTTGTTGTGCTTAGGGAGCCTTGCAGAAATATTCCATTGTAAGGATTGTACCACATCGGTGGTTCTCCCAGACCATCGTGTTTTCCCCCATATGTTTCTTTTTTGAGCAGGTGATATTTATTTGTGACCAACGAGGGTAATAGCCACATATGATTTACCAAATTTTACACTAGATTATGAAGTGATTTCCTTGAATAAGAATACTTAGAGAAATATATATTGTTATGAATTCGTTAAAGAAAAAGGATTACTATTACACTAATATTTTACACATAATATTCTCATTCAGATAGGAATGGTTAAAAAAATTGTTCTTTTATTCTCGATTCATACATTTTTATTTTTTGGACTTATCAAAGAAAGAATGGAATTATTTCTTGAGAATCCTAATTACAAAGGATCATCTGTAATATCGGGCATGTCTTACTATTTTGAATGTATATGGAATGAAAAAAATGGATTGAAGAATTATTTTACAATTATTTTTTTACTATATAGATTCACATTTGTTTTACCATTTATTATTGCATATAGTAGGGAAAAATTTCCTGATAGTTATAAAAAATAATTATGTTGTTAGATAGATTAATGTTCGGTTTACATTTCTATTATGGTGAATCATGATGAGGAATGGAAACCCTTTTACAATGCTGGATCATCATGTTCTGGATGGTTGATTTTGGTGGGGCTTGACCTCTTGAAAACTCATTGACATCGGGTCATTGTAATTTTTAAGAGAAACATCCAATGGTTACCTCATCCATTAGTGTGTATAAACATACTTTCAAAATGAAATTGGAAAATTAGGGTTTAAGAAAAAAACACTTGTGAACTTGCACTGGTTGAGAGTGTGGGAGGGTGGGATCATTATACCCTTTTGAAAATAAATATTACCTACTGTAGGACTATCTTATATATTTAAGATATGTTCGTGGATCTCTCCCTAATCCCAATATGGGACCAGTTACAATAACAGTATGATTATAGTTTTATTCCTCATATATTTGAATGAAAGGGAATGTCATCTATAGGAAATAGAAATGGGATATCATTAGTTAATCCATATGTATGTATTCAAGGTTCTTAATCCATTTATATAGTTATGGGTTGTTACATTATAACGTAAATCCACATAACTAGATGATACTGAATATAATTCCACACAGGGAGGTGATTTTCTATTTTTAGGTGGGGATTGAGACCTTATGAGGCATTCTAAATATCCTAGTTATTTTAGGAATCAAAACCCACATATTTGATTAGGTCTGTGATGTTTAATTATATGTGGATAGGAAAAATATAGGTGCACTGGGACACCAAGCGTTCAAGATCAGGTCCCGAAGGGACGTCCTGTCTATCCCAATTATGGATAGAATCATATAATTTGTAGATCATTTGTTAGGGTCATATACCATGGGGTTTAACTTCACATTATGGACAATCATGGTGTAGATTAAATTATTATTGCAGTTCCCTAATCCCTTGTGGGCTAGGCTTAGGATGAGAAACAATCGGTGGAAAATTATAACTTTTCACTTCCCAGGATGTGGGAATTATGTAATAGGACTATCCATAGAGAATTCATTATAGATTCTAGGAATCAGGGAGATGTAATGTGTATCTTTATTATGGAAGGAATGAGATTAATCTCTGTTTGATTAATTTATCAATCTGTTGATGGTTGATGTAGAGTGATCGGCCCAAGGGAATCATTTGGTTCCGATGGTTGAAATGAAATTGACATAAGTTTTACATTGAAATGGATGTTTATTTGAGCTCGGACCATAGGAAGGTATCTATAATATCATAGTAATTTTTGAAATTAGAGTTCTCATAGAAAAATATCTCCCTTGGGACTAGACCCAGGGTAGCTATCCTTAGGTTGAGGTGAATGTGTCATTCCATTAATTGGGGCTTTCAATCTTATATTAACCTAATTGAGGGAAACCCATGATGTGAATGATATTATAATTGAAACACAATTTTCCCATTTAATCTATTCTTGGTGTGTCAACAAAGGGATGGAAATGATCAATTTAATCATGCTTTGGATATTTGAAAATAAGCTCATGCCTTAGAAAGTCATACCGTGTATCCTGATTGTGGCGATTATTAATGTTCTCATAGTTCATTGGGATTTTTTAGTTTCAATTAATGTATAATGAAAATATATTGGTGCTATCAGAAACCAATTTTTATTGTTCAATTCATGGAGGGACATCATTTCTCACAGATGTGTGTCTTCAGTTTGGGGACTTCCATTTGAATGATTGTTATAGAGTGCAAGCACTGTGGACACATCCTATATACCCTGGTTTTTTTCGAATCTGATGTCTCATTGTTCAATTGATCGGGGCTTCAACTATAATTCCTACATATGGATTAATGATTAGAAAATGAGGATGGAACTTGTTATCAAGTCTTGAGAGGCCCTTGTGACCAAGCTTGCTTGTCTTGAGGCTGTCACATGACCCTGTTGATTTTTATGGATCACATCTCATGATCCATAATGTTTTTTGTATAGGTTATCACATAACCTATCTAAAAATTACATACAGTGACACATGATCCAGCCGACATTACTTGGTATCATCTCAAGAGCTAACTAAAACATGTAGTTGGTGTTATGAATGTCTATAAGACATGTCTCGTGAGGTGTCTTTTTTCATGTATGACATTCCTAGATGGTATCATGCATTTGGAACAACATTTCTGGAGGTATTCAGGAGTCTCAACTAACATTCATAGAGGTTATAATGATAGTTTATATGACATGCCTAGATGAGACATAAATACATGGCTGACATGAGCTAGTATCGTTATATGGATCAAGAAATATATCTGATGGTCATAACAAGGGTTGGACTAAAATCCTTGTGGGATTCATGATAGTAAATTGTTAGGACTATGAGGTCTATGTCACATTCAATGACATGTTTGGAAGACATCGCATGACCTTGGAGGGATATTGAAGGAGCGTCATGACATCTGAGCGACATGTCTCTATGTTATCGCATGTCATGGATGAATCACATGAATAAAGTGAGGTTAGTAAACATGTTTTTTATGTATTTCCTCTTTAGTATTTGCCTACCATTTTTTCAACATGATTTATATTTATTCAGTGTTACTTTTTTTTATTCTCATGTGATCTGGAAGATGTGAGGTATGTTTTTCATACATTACATTTGGAGTCCTTCATGTGATCTATTAGTGTTCATGAAAAGAAATTTATTCATGGTGTATGATATCATTTTCTATTCCCTATAATATTACCTGAAAAATCATTGTTGTTCGCAAGATGTGATGCTCAGTGAAATATAATTTGGTGCTTCGGTGAATTGATAAGATTAGATGACAACATCCAACCTTCATCCATAGAATCATGGTCATGTGGTAGCCGTGTATTTTTTTATGTTGTGGTTGGGAAAATTATAGGCCTCACCATCCTAGTTGTTTTCTGGTTTTCATGGATTATTTGGTGAGAATTTGGGTTGGAGTCCGAAAAGGGAAATGGTTTCAGACATCTTCACACATCACTATTGCGGATCATTTTGAGGGTGGTAGCTAATTGTTGGCTATTAAAATCTTGTCTCATCAACATTTCCTTTATTATGTTATATCCAATTAAGGGGGACTGCTAGAATCATGTTGGATATAGTGAGGGACTTCCTTTCTTCCATATTGACATTAATAAGAGGTCTTCGTGAGATCAAAGTGCATGTTGAAAGGACTTCACAAGATACATGATGCATTGTCTATAACATTTTAGAAGGAATGGGTGGCTACCCAAGACACTTGTGAGACAATGTTGCAATAGCTTGTAGCACATAACAAGTGTTTTATAACTGAGAGAGGCTTAAACATCATCCCTATTTTATTTCCATTGTTTTGTTTTAAAAATGATTGGGGTCATGCACAATTACATGAGTTATGTAAAATACAATGACTATCCCTCATGACGATCAATCACGTGACCAATAGTTGTCTTATGGAGATGTGTGAGAATTTCAAGGTAAAATATATATGTTTATCCTAATTGATATAATGGGGGAGAACATGGTTTCATAGACATAGACAAGGTCAATCATAGGATAAGGATGAAATACAAAGGTCTTTCGTGAGCTGAGGTGGGCATGTCACAGGGTTATTAAATCTTCTTCCAGGCCTCCTGGGGCATGTATTATTTTGTATAACCCCAAGAGACTTCTTCCTCATCCATATTTTATTTCAATTATTTTAATCTTCTAAATATTCAGGGTCTTACATGTTTACATTGATTTTACCATGGATTATTTCCCTTTCCATCAGTGATGCATCACATGATATTAACGATAGTAAGATTCTTCTCGTTACCTTATAATTTTCATGCAATCAATAATAATTTTAAGGTTCATGTGATCTGAAAATCTCAGCCACCTTCTTCTTCCTAACCCCATTATGGGAAAAATAAAACACATATTCTAGTATTTCAACCTTGTTGAATTTTTTATGCTCAGTTGCTGGGATTCAGAAGTAGTGAATGAACATATTTTACTCATTTTGAGACAATAATGTTTTTAGGTACTTTATATATTCAATGGATAATGATTTACTATACCTACCAAAGCCCAACATGCCCATCTAATTATGTCTTAATGGACATATAGAGTATTGAACCACACACTAGACATTTGTGGACATCATCCAATATTGTTTCATCTTCAATGACACTATGTATGTAATGGTTGATTCTATTAAAGGAGTGTTGGGAAAGATACCAATGCAGGTTGTGTATGTTTTTGATATTATCCCCAATATTTATATGAGAGGAAATTAGTTGTTAATATAAGGTAATGAATGATTGATGGTTGTATGACCCATAATATAATCAACAGAAAACATGGTATTCTCTATGAAAAGTTCATACAGCCAACTGTTCCCCTAGCCACTTCTATTGCAACCTAGCCGACGTCATAACAATAAAAATTTTATTGAAAGCCTAGTAAAATCTAGGACTATGAGAAGATATTATGTTATTATGTACTATAATAATGTTTCCCAAGTGAAATTTTTATTACAAAGGTCTTCCCCTCAAGAGGATAGGACCCAAAGATGGAGAGTCCAAAAAAATATCTATTAAGAGGTGCTTTTGAAGCAAGGAACTAGGAACATTTTTTATCCTCCCTCCATGTGTAGGAAATAACCTCAAACCTCTAGAATCCTACATTTCAAAAAATATCATGGCCAAAATGGGTGGATAAATCATTGTAAGGTTAAACTGCATCTAGGAAAAAGTTTCATTTGAGTCTCTCAAAATATATGCCCTCATATTTGAAACAATATGCCCCATCCCCCAAAACAATACAACCATAAATGATCTGAAATGAACACACAATATCACATGAAGAGTTATTTTTTTTACCATTAATGTAATTATTTTAATGGATCCCTTCTCTGATGATGAGTATGGATATGAATTGAAATTCCCTGTTCCTGATGGTGTAACTCGAGGAAGAGGTCGTAGGAGATGAGGATATCAAAAGAATTCATATTTACATCATAAACCGTAATTATAGCCACATCAATTCTCAAATTTTAAATTTTGAATAAATCAGGGAATGATCTCTACATTGTTTCAAAAAAGAGCATGAAAACCCCCTACATCATCCACTGTTTACCCTGTCCCGATTACTACGGAATGTGAATTGGAGGGGCTACAAGTGTTCAATCACCCTCTGCAATGCAGGTTGACCTACCCACTACAACACACCAAGGGAAGGAGCACCAAAAGTTCCTATTTAGAGTGATTATCCATATATATAAAATAATCCAATCTCTAAGATCCTATGAAATGGAATCCTCATTCTTGAAAGCATATGATTTTAGACTACATATTTGACATCCTAAAAAAATTAGCCTTGGTACTTGCCAATATATCGATCATGGAATTCCAGTGTTTTTAAAAAAAACTCAGGGAAGAAATCATGGTGGATTTTATAATCCTTGATGAGTTTAAAGATTCATTATACACTTATATGATCTATCAGATAGGGACTAATCTCATGGAATTTATTATGATGATCTCTTTCACAGATCAAGATGAAAATTTCATTATATTGGGACACATAATACACTTTTATGGGACTGTTTTGATAAATTTTGTTGATTTATGAAAATCATTAATTTGAAATTGATCGTGAGTTGATCTCATCCTAGTATAGACACTTTTCTGGCTTGGCTATAGTTAGAATAACCTACCACCTTCCCCTCCAAACTAATGGGCTATGAAAAATGGAATACAGGTCACATGGAAAAATCCAAATCTGGGATCAATTTTGAGACCTCATATTGGATTAGAAATTTTTTCTCGTTCAGCTTGATACGACCTTCAATGTCTTCCTCAAGATCCCCTTGTTTCATTAACATGCATTAATCCCCTCATCATACCAAAAATGCCTCGAATACTACAGTAATTGAAAAATCAGGACTTTGCGCAATGGAAATCCCATGTTGAAATCTTTTGAGTCACCTTATATAAATGTATTATTCTATCATAGGGATGGGAAAAAAATCCTTATATTATGGTGTTTATTTGATTACCGACCCGACTGGTTTGGAAATGATCACAAACATTCCAGTCAAATAGCTCGATGAAGATTACGTGTCACCCATCATTCATTCGGAAAATACGAGTCCAAGTTCATACACATATTCATTGGTCTTCATGATTTCCTTTATGACCATAGAGTCCATGAGTGTTGATAATTTTGAAAACTCCCTATATAGTGGGAATTTTTTTTGGTTAAAATTCTTTAATTCCATCCCAATAGATCTAAGAAGTCCATGACTCACCAGATGTTATAGAATTGGTTATCTCATCACCAAAATAGGATGTAGACTACCCTCATCCATCCGCCCAATAGTTTTAATGAAATTAAACAGTATAATTTGAATAATATAAAGTCACTTAAACTTTTAACGTTCTTGATATTTACTCATATCCTAACTCGGGAGAGCTTACCTAACTACTTTATCCCCTTATAGAACGAGAGGAAGATAATGTGGGGGAAGAGGAGGAGCAGTAGGAACATTAGGAAACCCCTCCATAATTCTAGGATAGAGTCTCTACTAACATTAGTGAACTCATACGAATAAATATGGTTTCATAAGAACCATAGACCACTTTTATTTGTTCGACCATGACTTCCAAAGAAATATAAATATATACATCCTTTAAAAAGTATCATCCAAATTTGTTATTTTTTAACTATAATGATATTTTGATCCTTGATTCTAGGGTTTCCACACATCACCTAAGATTATCATAAGACCACTAATTAAATAAAGAAAATTTAAATGATGCACTTGAAACAAGATAAATCAATTGAAGTTGAATATGAAAATATAATTTCAGAGAACATCATTCCAGAGGTCCAATATACATAATGGTTTTATAATATCTTCCTTCATAATAAAAATAATGGAAAAAATCATAGTTTTCATTGATTTTACTGAACATAACCAACAGTACCTATAGATGATTTCGAAGTCTCATTCATAGAGATGTTGATCTATGAAACGACTAGATATTAGGATCTCTCTTTCATGGATGGTTATTCAAGATAAAAAATTTTTAATGTCCTGAGACGATGACGAATAAACCACCTTTAGAGAAAATACGGAGTAGTTTTCAATTGGGTAGTGCTCATTGTCATGACGAATTTTAGCACTATTTACCAACGTTCCATGCATCACATCTTCAAACACTTCATGGGAAGTTCGTCAAAAGCTTCATTGATGATCTAGTGGTTATATCCTGACAAAACCCATTCCACCTAGTAGATCAGGAAACCATCTACCACAAATTGAATTAGAAAGCCTTAAAATGAACCCCCTTGAAATTTGATTTCAGTTTTACCTTTAGGAAATTTCTCGGCTTCATCATACTCAACAAAATAATCATCCCTGACACCATGGAAAAAGAGGATATCCTTGTAATATTTCATCCAAAAAACCTCATTAAATTTTTTGGAATTCAATGACACATAGCATATATTTGGATCTTTATATCAAACCTTATAGGAAAATTCAATCCCTTAACCATGTTGGTGAAAAGGGGGGTAACATATTAGTGGATTAGGGACTTGCATGAAGCATTCAATTGTCTCAAAAAATATATATTGATCACATCATTGTGAATTCCACCTGTTGATGTATGCATACTTATTTTATATGTGATGAACATAGAAAAATAAATATGCTCCTTCCTTATACAAAAAAATGATTCATATAGAAAAAGGCCTTTATTACCACAGCCCGGCCATGGTCAATGTTGAGAATGATTATTCAAATATCTAGAAGAGCTTTCTAGAACTATTATTTACATTCCAAAAATTGAGGCTCTACCTACAACATCATGAGATCTATTTTGTATCACATAGTAACCCACTCAAATACTTTCTCATTTTTCCAATGTTGAATAGGCATATGTCATTGTGGGTAGTCATCATATAGCTGGTTTACATTCAATTTGTGCCTCATAATGTGTTCAAAGGCCTATATTTTGTAGATATTATGAATGATCACATATTGGAAAAATTGACTTCATTGGATACAAAATTACCTAATGAGGAGGTATTTTCTATTCAAGATGACCCCCTTATGTGGGAGATGTATTTTGATGGTGTGTCTATAATCTCGACAGGGATGGAGATGGAATACTCCATCCCCAACAAAGTGCGATTGGGAGTTGTACTCAATTTTTTTACATAAAAAGACCAACAGTACTCCGTATTTCCATTGAAAGGGTCCAAAAAATGAAGCTGAATATAAGGAAAACATTAAAGTAAAAGAGATGACACATCATGTACAAGTGAACCACTTTGAGATTATTGAAAATTTGGTTCAACTCATCAAGCAGTCTAATGGGGATCATGCCATCAAAAAGGAGGATATAATCCCCCTAATAAACCACATCTGGGGACTGCTGGAAGAATTTCCTTTATAGATTATAATAAATCACGCTTTAGGATCACAAAATACACAATATTAGCCACTAAAAAACTAATCCACATCTCTAGAATACGCAAACTATGATGAAATAGTCATCAACATTCCACACCGTTGGATGGTAAATCCTTTAATTTGATCTAAAATTGAAGAGATAAATGATATTATTCCAATCAAAAAATTATAATGTCTTACCTCATGCTAGATGATACCCCTTGTGGGATACTATAAAAATGGATATCTCCCTTAAAACAGTTCTATTAAATAGTTGATATGATGTGGGAAATTAAATTTTTTCTTATTTGAAGTCATGAATCATTAAATTATTCGCTATAAGAGTAGTCGTGATGGTGTCCTTATTAAATTCATTGATGGATAAGGGACTGTTTTTGTTATGAAGGAAGTGAACATTGGAATCTATTTCCTTAGGCAAGTCATGAAATATGGGAAACTTTCCCCCCTTTACATATGGATCAAACCTATTAAGAGAGTTTCCATCAAGAACTACCCATGGTGTGATTCCTACCATCACAAGATACATAGTTATGACAAAATATCCAATACCAATTCCATCTCTAATATTCCCCCTCATTCAAATTTATTCATATTCATCCTCACTACATGAAAATAGACTACACAGGATCTAGATCTATGTGTTCCATGATTCCAATCCACAAAAGACACATAGTGATGTCTGAATGCCCAATCCTGGTTCCATCAACATCCACCAATATAATCAATGGAAAAATCCCCCCACCCTTACGTATGGATCAGACCTCTTTTGATTGTTCCCATCCATTACTATGGGTGGATTGATTATAATAATCATAAGATATATATTATTTCCAGTATCTACAATCATCGGACAAATACAGAAAATAAAAACAATCAAAAAGAGAATGACACACTCTCTATGTATAGGTCAAACCTACAATGGGAGACATTTCATGAACACCATACAACTAAAATTATAACTCTAGTGAGAAACATAAGGACTCCCATATATCCAATCCATGTATATCCAACTAGAAATTAAAATACCCATATCTTTAATTTTTATTTCTGTTCTATGGTGGAATAATCATTTTCCACCACTTATTTCTAATACCAATAACAGATCACGTGGGGTAATGTGTTTTTGTAAGGAATTACAAACATAGTCAAGGTGTATCAATTTAAATTAGGGTTACATTGGTATTGGTTGAATTATATTAAAGGGAACAATATATTTCCATGACACATGATGTTAAACTGTAGAGTCACATCCAACATGGGAACTTTTTATGGATTGAATCCTACTATCATAGGATATGTAGTGACATCGTGGTATTTAATCTTATTTCCATGTGCAATATTTTCTCAGCACATCAAGGAACCTATCTCCTTACCCCATGATGTCAAACTACATTGTGAACATATGTGCCTTATGATATTAAATTACACATATCTTAGATAACCTAATGTGTATTGATTCTTGTTTTGACGAGATACATAGTAATTCCTAGGCCTCCTGTCCTTATCCCAAAAAATTGGGTAAAGAGAAAAAAACATCCCCATTTGTTGTATACAACCAAAGATCTATAAAGAAGATCTCAAATTCGGATTCTTCATTCATAGATCTATCATGGAAAAACAAATATCCCAAACATATGAATCATATATATTTGTGTAATTTAACAATCCATGGATAATATTGTTAAGGTTTATTCTTATATACTCATATAAATTTCTTTCATTTATCATAATATACTCCCTAATAAATTTTGGATCTATGAAATATTTCTCTATACATCGAATATGGAGGGTAATTTTATTGAGGAACCCATTGTTTGACCATGAAAAATATGCCCCAATTGGCTCTGCATATGTTTCAAAAAAGGCCTATCAACCAATGGAAAATTCATCCCCATGTGAGGGCTCTTTTACCTCCATAAGCCTCAATGAATATTTTTTCCACATATTGTTTCCTTTTATTTTATAATCCCAGGCTCATGGATTATATTTTCCATCCCCCTCGTGTTTGACCCATTTCATAACATCCAAAAACATTTAGACATTTATTACACATTATTTCAATTACATCTGTTCCTAGCCATATAACCTAAAACTAAAAGACCCCATGTCATAATAACTGGATGACATTAAACCACATGGTTGATATGTGTTTTGTATGACACTAAATTTAATGATCTGTAATAAATATTTATCAATTACTTCCACTTATTATAGGAAGTGTAGTTATTCACGAATCAATAATTTTGAGTCGAGAAATGATAAAACGCCCCTCCCTTTGGATTGATCATACATGCAAGTGGAACCCTTCCAAAACTATGTACGCTCTGATTAGCACTCTAATGGGATACATAGAGACATTCATATTTTATATCCTAGTCTTGCCATAAAAAAATGTCCCCCACCCTATTTCCTATAACTAAGTTAAATCTACAAAGGAGGTTCGAATACGCATCTCACCCATTTAGTGAGCCTATATTTTATAAAAAATACCCTTTCATCAAACAATAGTTTGATAGATGCATGGGGAAACCGTCCCAATACTATTCATGAATTTATTCTCATTTTAATGAGATACATAGTTATGCCTAGATCATATATCGTGGGCCCTGCCATAATGTAAAAAATCCCACTTTACTTATTATCAGTCTATCGTGTATTAGGAAAACATTCCTACACATGCATAGAAAAAAATTTCATGAAATGATCCTTCATATTTTGGTACATTCCTTCCATGAATAAATATTTGTGTCCATGAAATTATTAAACTCTAAAAATCTCCCTATCCATCGAAAATGGACGGTTAGTGTACTATGGAATCCTTTGTTTCTCTATATACAATATTCCACATTTGACTCTACATATGTCTCCTGCAAAAAAGCTCATGTGAACCAAAGTCTAATTTTTTTCTTAGAAGATATATATTCTATTTTTTAATGCCCCAATGACACTTTTATTCCATATCATCCCTCAAATTCAAAAACCCTTGATTGTAGGTTAAAAACATTCAACTTCATGACTGACCATGATGGAATATTATTAGACAGACTATGGTGAAAAGATAAAATCATTTATTTCCCATTCTTATCTAAAAGACCATAAAATATAGAATTTAAACATCATTTCCAAAAGATTTCAAACTTTATTTCCCTTCTCCCAATCGCACAACATTTAAGTACACCATCGTCGAAACCTTTGATGCACAATCAATATTCACTTAGGAGTGGTTTTCCATTCATGGATAGTCCTGATACATATTCCCATATCATTTTCATACATCATTACCTTGAAAAGGAAACCATCGTGGATTCAAGAAATATTAATGTCTACAAAATACCAAGCAAACATAAATTTAGGGTAAGTGTGATGAGGAAAATGGTGTTTGGAAATGGAAACAATTTCCCAGTTTCTCTACATTAGTCTCCCACTAAAATGTCATGTCAAACAAAGTAAAATTAATCATCCTTAGAGACTTCTCCGATATATAATATCCCTAACATAATCATGTGGGAAACTATTTTTAAATTAAATACTCATATACTTGTACCATAACATGTCTCAGATTCATAAATCGTGAAAACAATGTCTGAAAATCCATTATTCATGTCTGGAAATATATTGGGACCTTTTTAGCCACTAACCCATATTATGGTTATCAATCCATAATTAATGGTCAATGATAATCGGCCTTAATCATCATTCACATTAGTCTTATTGTAATGATATTAAACAATCCTCCAAAGGGACACATTATTCAGTAGGATGAAAAACCAAAATCGAATGTAGCGACAAGAGTCGAGTTCCAGCTATGTAAAAATACACTTCACATAGATTAGAATAAACTCATGAAATCAAAAAAATACACCAATCATGTTAGGTCAAAAACCACATAGGGAATCCTATGAAAAAGTCATGTTCCACCTATTAAGCCTACACCACAACAAAATGTGGAAAAAAATAACGAAATAATAGAAAAGTCACAATGTTATTAGGTTTTTTCATTTATCCATAGAAATAGTTGAAACTATTCTCACTATGTCTCTTAACTCATGAAAAAAATAAAACATTACATGATAATTTCAATTTGACTATCACATGTTGAAATTAAAATTACTTTCTACTAAAGTTTATCTGTCAAAACATGACTAATTATTCTAAATTGGAATTGAATAATAAGATAAAGGATGAGTGGTAGAATAATAAAAATATTTAATCGATATATTGAATGGGAACAGTGAAAGAGAATTTACATCATGTAGTATCTCCCAAATGTTACTAAAATGAACATGAAATAAAAAAATGGCTATTTTAAAACTTGACCTACTATAATTAGTTGATTGGATAGTGTCCAAAATGATCCATAAATAGCCTCCTCAATACTGGTTTTTTTCCATGTTATTGATCCATCTAGTGGGATAATTTGTATAAAAATAGTTTTTATCTATTTACCTATATATTTAGAGGCTCAAATCTCTATATTCATTTATAATAGTTGTGACTTTAAACTAGGTATATGAACCTCATAATCTCACATATCTACAGTTTGGGAAGTAATCTGATAATAAACATCTTCTTATTTAGAAACTAAATGATATAGATCTGTAGCAGTATCCATTCGAGCTTCCACCTAAAAATTAGAGGAATTAAATATGACATGTTCACATTTGTGTGAGACATTTATTCTCATGAAATGAGAAAATGGTAGATAAAGATATGAAAGTGTAGGAAATTACAAAATTCCATTCCCAAGACAAGGTAAACATGGATTAGGGTTTACACATTATCATAAATATTCCCTAAGGGGGTCTTTATGATGATAGTTTAGATTTTTTGACAATACTAATTACACACATCGTGATATTCGATTGCAGTAATGGGATCCTAAGCATGTTCATCCATTGTTATTGGTATATAGATTAGGATTACATTTATTTAAAATATTCTTGCTCTAAATTGTGACACCAATGTTTTAAATTACTCTATATCATCTTCTTATTCAATATCAAGAACTAAACTGATCAGTTTTGCATCAATTGTTTAAAGTCCCAATACTGACCCTCTTGAAACATCCCCAATAAGATTTCAAATGGTGGTGTAAAAAAGTGTGGCATCCAAAACACTCCCCACAAAATTAAAAATTGTGAATGATGATCCCATGAAATGCCTATATGTATGGATGGACATATTCCCCGTATAGAAGTCGGAAGATATGGCATTATAAGTGAATAACCGGGAGTGGACATCAGTTTATACACCTATCATATTGTTTTCCCCAACACCTCATCTGGATGATACTCCACCTGCGGTTGGAAATACTCCCATGAAAAGATAGTTGAAGATCTCATGTGAGATAAAAACATTTTCTTACATTAATAATCATGAAAAATCATTACTCATATTTTTTAAGGATTGGGTGTGATTTCATTTTGAAATGGTTTATGGGTAAAGATATAACATGTTGCAGGCACCCAAATTTTCATTGAACATATAAGGATCATAAGGTATGCAAGTGGTTATCCCATCAAACCAAGACATAGAATCCCATATCACAATTATATTATATAGGAACTTTCTTGAATAGAACCAATTCCATTATCCACTACGGAACTATAGGGTGTTAGAAAATGCATGAAAATAATTGGAATTTTTTTAATAACATAACAATTCCATCAATACTCATGAACATTGGGAAAAAATGAAATATTTATAAATTTATGGAGAAAGGTGGAATGAGGGATTTTTATAGTGTGATGTTACTCATAACAGTGATAATTTTCATCAACCCTGTAGTATAATAATTGAACTAAGAAATTAAGGTGGTGTGAGGATATTCCCATCAGCATATGAACCAACAATTGATTAATATGATCAGGGGTGGGTACAATCAAATTGTTAGGTTTTCCATCTACTAGTGTAATTTCCATCATAAAGGTGTACTATGAAACATTTGTATTGGAATCATGAGATTGAAAGATCAATCCTCTCTAAAAAATGGTGAAAATTCCACCAATCTGATGATAGGAGAAATGTATGTCTTGATTCTATAAACCCAAATAGTATGTTGTCTGGCCTCAAGAGTACCCTAGTACAAACCTAGAATACCACATTTCTATTGATTTGGATGAGTCTTGGTATGTCAAAATTTCATCGTTCAACCACTATCTTATAGAAATAACATTATCGAATCATTGAATGAAACAAGTGAGATGGTACGGAATGATCAATTTATCTACCACGATTAGTATGTCCTTTGCCAATGGAAACACCAACATAGTGTTTTCCAATGTATTTTATATAGTAAGGAATTCATCTTACATATTACTGAGAATGAGGATTCTCAGAAATTTTTATATATTCCATATATTGATCACTAATTCATCGTGTGATTAGTGGAATGTGATAGTACTCGAACACCAATGACTGGTCTACTTAGTAAACATCTTAGTTGGTGAATAAAACAAAAATAGATAATCCGATACTACCTAGTATAGGCTGATTAACTCCAGTTTTTTGTGGATTTCCAGGATATTTTGGTGGACCCAAAAATTCCAAGAACATTTAATTGAGAAACTCCAATCGGACCAAAATTACATCTTGGATATCCACCCTTAGTTGGGATCACCTTTCAATAGGATGAAAATGGATGGAAAATATTAAATGAAGGATTTAATGTATATTTAATGAATGATTTGGTTAATTTTAGTCCATAGAGAACAATTAAAAATAGTTGCTTTCCCATTTCCTAACCTGAAAATGATTTTCCATATTCTAGAGATGTCCACATAGGAACAATATGGAGACATTTCGATCCAAGTGGGTGGACGGTTCAATCGATTGGTAGAAGGGGAGAATAATAATGAAGTATGAGGTTGTAAAATGGTATTTAGTTGGATAGTAGGTATGTCATAAAATATAGACAGCAATGCTTTATCAGAATACCCTCTTGATGGATAATGTGATGATGAAGATCATTATCAATGTTTCCAACTGTAGAGGATCTTCTCCAAATTGTGCTTATCAATGTGAAATAAAGAGATATTTAATCCAGTTTACAGGATCATAAAAATTATATGAGATTCATAAGAAATAGAACCTATTAATGTTAAAAACTATGTTCTTCTTTTCTCACCATATGTGTTCCTTGGAATCACTACCTGATGAGGCGTTAAAGCCCATGATGTACTCAATTTAAAAGAATTATATCCATGCAGTGCTCAATTTTATTCCAATGAGTGTGCAGTCCAATGAAGGATTAGTTCACTAAGAAACTATACAATTTTTTGAATCCCTAGGTGGGGAATAAAATTACCATTAATAGATGATGTGTTCATGTTCATGTAAATATTGGCTGTAATGGAAGAACTATATGTGGAAGCACCACCAACAGAGAATTTGTGGGGCACATATTGCAGGGACGACCTAGTAAAAAAATGCTTGTTCCCCCTTTTTATAATCATGGTCCCCTCTTCTGGATCAATAAATGTACCATATCGCAGTTCAAAATTAGACAAAATTATTCATCAGAACCACCTCTTGTTTATCCTGATCAGATCCAATTCTGATAGATAGATTTTGATGGGTCCTAAAAACTCCAAAAAAACAGTGATAATTGTATTCAAATATTTTAGTAAAGGAAATAAAAATTGAAAAAAAATATTTTGAAGAAAATGTTCAATGGATCCAACACTATAATGTATGTCTTGTTCCAATGAATTGAAAATCACTACACAGATCACCGCTCCTCATACAGACCTGCCACTCCATGGAGCTCCCCAAAAATGAATTAATTCGCGATATGAGACTATATCACTGACCCCACGAATGAAGTAATGTAGTTTGTGGGGACATATAGTGATTTACATCGACCATTAATGAACATAACGATTAATAAAAATTATTTTCAGGCATTGATAGTCTTTTTAGTCACAAAAAAACAAAATCATTCACAGGACGGGGTGACCATTCTGTGTCCCACAAATGAAGCCATGAGGTGCACCATGGATGATAGACCATCCCGGAATCAGGTTCCTCTATTCATATGTAAAATACCATAAGTGGAACATTAATAAAGGAGGGATCTTCACACATGATATGAGAAGAAAATGTGAATTCTGGTATATCCTTTGATTCATAGAAGGAAAACCCAATACAAAATCTTCATTATGAAAAAACCTTTTTTGACTATTTGAAAAATGAAGGATTCATTGTCAGTAACAATCTACAGAGTTTATGTGGAAGGAAAATTTACGGACAACCACCCCAAATAGAAATAAACTACAAGGGGGATCCCTGATCCGCATAGAAAAATGTTATATAGGAGGAAATTGTACCCTCGTAGAAAAATTCAATATGAGTAGAACCCATACCAACATTGAAAAATGAAACATGGGATGATCCCTAGTCTGCAAATCACAATGCTACATAGAAAATTCGCTTCACATTGTAACACCATTGTATGATGAGGAAACCCCATCCTAACTAAGAACATGTTTTGTAGAAAGGGGAATCATAGATTGTTCTACCCTCTACCCCCCTTCACATCGTTCATTCATACCATAGGTCCCCATATTTTCCCCTATGTGAACCATTCTAAGGGTATTAGGACAAGGAATATTAAAAATATACTTGATATGTATGATTAGATCATCAGATACATTAGTGTGTGCTCTTAGGTCTACATACCATTGGAAATTTGAGCCGTGGTGGTAACCTCCATGATAAAGAGAACCCATGGATTTTTAAGGTCATCTTTCCCATGAAAATTAGGGTAACACCCTTGGTGGTGCTATCATGGACCTCCCCATTAAAGTAAAGGAGATATGAGTTCGTTCATGTATTCCTCTTTCACCCATAGTGTTTTTTCTCATTTAATTCTTAGGAACCAAAATTGAATCCCTCGTGAAGAAAGCACAAAATATTATTTATAGGAGGTGTATGTTTTGATACTCTTCTCTATCCTAGGTCATAACCAAATTGATCACCAAATGTGACTATCTCGGTATTCATAATAAAATATGAGTTGAGCACAATAAAATCTCCCTCCCTCCCCCATTGGGTTCTAGAATCAATCCACCAGTTGAAAAAGTCAACCATGAGATCTTAGGATCTAATTATTTCTATTATTTCCCAATACAAGAATAAATAACATGTTATTAGAGGTTAGTGGTTCAAGTAAAATTTTCATGGTCCTATTCCTACTTGGGCCTCCTAATTAGTATATTCTCACACCATACTCACCCTATAAGCCTCTAATTATAAATAATCCCCAACCATACTCACCCTAGGGGCCTACTATATGGTATAATCCCCAATCATATCCACTAAAATAAGAATTCTCTACATATGTAAGAACCAACCTCCATTCAAATGGGAATCCTCCATAGGTTTAATTTCCAACCCTTCCAAATTCCAAGGGGTTTGATTTCCAATTAATTGGGATACATAAGAATCCTCTTTGAGGCCTAAAACTAACAAAAAAGTCACCTGAATATTCATTGGACCATATTCCATGTGGATTTAAATACACCCCATAGTGATACATTCCTTTCTTACCCCGTTCATCACTATCATTATTGGGACACATACCATGTAAGGTCCTGCTCCCATATAGGAGGCCACATATATTCAAGAACCCTCTCTCTACCTCAACATAAGTCCACAACCATCATTTTCTAGTCACCATTATCATGGATGTCCTTTCCCTATCTTTAAACTAAGTTGTTTGATCCTTATACAATGAATTTAAATGGTGTTGTGTCCTATGATGAGGAACAAAAAATTGTGGTTTCTAATTACATTTCCAAGCATTCAAAGAAATAACATCGTATGGGTCTAATATCAACAGAAAAACAACATTTTCCTCCACATATGATAGTAAACTCTTAAACACCTAAATACATGGATTAAAACTAGAATAATTCTAATGAACTACCAATGAATACATATTTCATTCATATAAGGGTACCATTGATGGAGAACCTCTAATAAATACAGATATCCCCATAAATGATGAACCTCAGATATATAGAGATTATTTTGAACACATACACTCAAATTATCCTTAATTCAGGGTTGGCAATGGTATACATGAGAATGAACTAAGGATTCATGAACAAATCTCAAATCTGTAAGAGGGTGATGGATTTGAAAATAGTTTCCCCCAAAAAGGTGTGATGAGCCCAACATCCCATCAAATGAATCAATTTGATTTCTTAAGTAATGTTACCCGTGTTACCCAACAATCTTGGTCTTTTAGAAAGTAGGTATAAGGCCCCATCCTTAAACCATACATAATCTTGAGTTATTATAAGATTACAAATTGAGGATCTTTTCAGGTTTAGATTTTTAGAGAATTATATCATAAAACTTTCATTACTTTCCAAATTTAAACAATGTGGTTACATAAAAGATAATATTATTTTCTCCCATCAGCGGAAACATATTTAAAATAAAACATGGATTCTTTCTTGACACTTCCTTGACACTATCGTCATATCATGTACCATTCCCTTGACCTATGAAAAACATTTCAAAAACATGTGATGAGCATAAAAAGCTCAGTAAGGGTTATAAAAATATTCAAAGGAAACATGAGTTCATATATACATAAGAATGAAATCATATTTTACACATAAAACATAAGCACATTAACATACCTCATCAAATCATGAATAAATAATAGAAATCATAAGACATAAAGGTGACTTGAGGCATTCATACCATTCTTACGTAGGGAGTAACCCACTTGGTTACGTTTGAAATACCCATCACAGTATATTCCATAAATCTCTTCAGAGAAACCTAAACGTTTAAACCCTTCGCGTTACCCAATGCATTGGAGAGCTATATCGGGCTCACCCGCCCTTAGTTAATCACGGAACAATCCGTCTTCATAATACTTCCCAAGAACCATAAACATAATCATATCACATAAAACATGCATAAAGGAAACATAACATTTCCACTTTTCAATCATATGATATCAATACAACACATTGATATAAAAACATTATGAAAACCATTTTCAATACCGAAATAAAATAAACATATAACATGGTATTTATTTTTTATTTAGAAAAATGGTATGGCTTGTAGAGGAAGCCGAAACTCAAATAATGGTCACGGCGGTGGATAAATCGTTGTCGCCGCATATGTACGACCAAAACATTCCCTTTTGTCGTTTAGTAAAACTCTTCGTATAAAAAGATTCATTTTGGATAAATATAAAATTCAAAGGGGTTTATACACGATATAAAAGAAAGTTGTGTATAAAACATAATATGCCTCAATGAAAGGGGATTGAGACGATGTCCCATACTTTGGGTCCGACTTGACTAGATCGTTCTTTAATGTCCTGAAAAATAAACTTGAGTTAATTTCTACTTTCTTATGAACCTTTTTCAAGTACATTATTCATTTTACATCACTTATTACCATGTTATGAACACTATATAATTATTTAAGTTAATAACGGTCATTTTAACGATCAGTGGTACTTGAGTCAAAAATATGCTTTTTATAATTGCAAGTTGTTCGTGTATCCATTATATCCATAGTTATACTCATGATTTATATTTTACATATATCATATATATACAGTATATAAATTCATTTATAATATTACATAATCATTTAGAGGTAAGAAATGAAATGCACCGTTTATAGTGATGGTAAGCCGTACGTACGCATGAACGCTACTTTCATTTCTATGTCATATTAATGGAATTAAAACTAAATGAGGTATATGTATATTTTAATACCAGAATTATATTCATCATTTAGATGTAACATACATCATATATATCCGTTATATATATGTACTTATTATAGTACATTACATTTGTGGATAAGAAATGAAATGCACCGTTAATGGAGACGGTAAGCCGTACGTACGCATGAACGCTACTTTCATTTCTATCTCATACTTTAATGGAAATAAATAATAATTCTATAAAGGTATATTATTATTCCATTATATATCATATATAATATCATTAAATCTATCCTTTATATGTAACACATATGGTATTAACGAATCAAATAACTTTGAGGGGGCGGTAGTCCGCACTTACTAAAATGGGGATATCGCGTTTACCCATAATTGAAACCATAAAGGTATGCCATAAATGAAAAATACAGAATATTAAGTAAAACATAAAAACATTATATATCATATATAAATATAGTGACATCATAATGGCCACCTTTGGAGGTGTTATATGAGTGTTGAACAATCATCGTTTCGTGATGCAGAAATTCGCCATCCACGGAAACATTATGTTCTTTAACCATTAGATGTAGGTGTGTGTTTGTGTATATCTAATAAATCTCATAAAAACGTCCTAGTATATTTAAGATACTGGTGTTGTTACAAAATAATGGAATAAAAAGAGACTATGGGGGTTGGAGTAGCAAAATAAAACATAAGAACACAAGAGAAAACACTACCTTTAAAACATGTAACTCTTTTTGATTTGAGCTCAGAGGCTTCCTTGGGAAGACTTCTTCCCAAATTGAGGAATCTAGGAGTAATATATGGATGTTGAGAGAAAAAATGGGCAGGGGTTGGCCGAGCCAAGGCTTGAGAGGTTTGGGTAAGGAGGTAGATGTGGGGACCTTTTATAAGAGGAGAGGAGGTGCACTCTTGGAAAGTTACAAAATGTTACTTTATTTTCAAATGAGTATCATATTTTAAAGGTCCCACATTGATGTATTTCAAGGATAAGGTGATAAGGGTTCGAAATATACTCATCCAATAGGTCTTTGACAAGTTTAGGTCTTAGATTTTACATTATATTTTTAGTTTATTTAAATCATTAAATAATGAGGTAATCGCTGCATCATCATGATGTCATAAATAATTTAATTTATTTAAAGTCTATAAATTATGAAAAAAATTACTTTTATGTATGACATCTTTTCATCTTTACAATGACTATTTATAGTCCAATATATCATTTATTTAGACAAATTTAAAAATGTTTTACTCAGGTGATACATTCTTTGTTATATTTAACTTTCGTTAAAAATAAAAAGATAAAAAGTCACTTTCACACAAAAGTGATTCCATGGGGTCCCAAAGTTTGGCACATGGAATCCCAAGGTCGGCCATGAGACAACCAGTAGAATTAGGACACATTTTTTTGTCATTTTTTATTATTATGATATTATTTTATTTTCCTCAACTACTGGATTACTCATTAATCAAGATAATTAAAGATAATTACCGTCGTTACTATTCATAATGTCCAAAAACAAAAGAGTCTTAATTACATAATTTTGACAATATGATTCAAAATATGGAATCCATTTTACCAAATTTCAAACATATAAATTGAAATAATTAATTTAAAAATAATTCATGTTGTAAAAACAAATAGCGGGTTTTTTGAAACAATATCTATGAATAGTTTGGCACTTGTTTATGCCCAATTCCAAAGTTAAATTAATTCTAATGACCACCATTTGATTACATGGTAAAAATATATTCTATTTACACTTTAAAACCAATTAAAATGATAATATATCCATATAATTAAATTAGATGAAAAAGCAGTTTTTATGTAAAATGCAGTATTTTTCACTATTCATTAAAAAAATGAACATTTTCAGAAAAATACCAAAAAAATATCCAATGTAAATTTCAATGTCCCAATCATAAATAATATGTTTATTTTGACAAATAGAGCTTATAAAAGTTTCAATTGTTTCATTAAAAAAAGGTTTTCCATCAAAAGGCAGTAAATCAATCTTTTAAGAATATTAGTGTATTCAATGCTTAAGACTGGATTTATTATCATTTTAAGCCTCTAAAACACTATCTAATTCATAAATAGACATAGATATGAATATAAATTATTCATTACTTACTTGGTATGTTACATCCTTCCACCCTTAAGAAAATTGTGTCCACGCAATTTATTTACTTATCGAATAAGTGGGGGAATTTAGCCCTCATTGATTTTCATATTCCCATGTTGCCTCTTAAATCATGTGGTTTTTACACAAAACCTTTACCTAATGAATCACCTTATTCCGTAACAATTTCTCCCTATGGTCAATAATATGGACCAGTTGTTCCTCATAAGATAGGTTCTCTTCCAGCTGAACTACCTCTGGACTCAAAAGAAGATATGGATGTGGCATGTACTTCCATAACATTGAAACTTGAAAAATATTGTGTACCTGAGATAAATTTGGAGGTAATGACACTCAGTATGAAACTGATTCAACTTTCTCCATAATTTCATATGGTCCAATGAACCTTGGACTCAGCTTTCCTTTCTTACCAAATCACATCACACTTTTCCATGGAGAAGCTTTGAGAAAAACAAGATCACATACCTCGAAAGATAGATCCTTCCTCTAGTTATCTGAATAACTCTTCTGCCTGCTCTGAGATGTTCTCATGTGATTCTGAATCAAATGAACTTTTTCTTCCATCTCTTCTACTAATTCTGGTCCCATCAACTTCCTTTCACCCACTTCATCCCAGAAAGTTGGAGTTCGACACCGCTTCCCATATAATGCCTCAAATGGTGCCATCTGTATACTGGAATGAAAACTGTTATTATATAAATATTCAACCAAACAAAGATGTTGGTACCGACATCCCTGATAATCCATCGAACATGCACGTAGCATATCCAATAATTTCTGAATCATTATTTCTGTCTTCCCATCTGATTGAGGATGAAAAGATGTACTGAAATTTAATTCAGTACCCAACAACTTCTTAAGTCTTTTCCAAAGGTTAGAAGTGAACCCGAGATCACGGTTAGATACAATGGAGATAGGAACTCCATGTAACCTGACTATCTCTTTATGATGCAAACGGGAAATTTTATCTAGGGAAAAAGTATCTCGAATAGGAAGGAAATGAGTAGATTTAGTCAAAGGATCAACAATAACCCAGATTGCCTTATTACCTCGAGGTGTCTTCGGCAGTCCCACCACAAAGCCCATGGATATATTCTCCCATTTCAACTCTGGTACTCATAAAGGATGAAGCATCCCTTTTGGTAACCGCCACTCTTCTTTTACCTGTTGACAAGTCAAACACTTCATAGTAAAATCAACAATATCCCTTTTCATTCCGTCCCACCAGTAATAATCCCAAAGATCTCTATACATCCTAGTACTGCCAGGATGCACTTAAAAAGGAGAACTATGAGCTTCACATAACAAATCTCTCTTCAACTGTAAATCACACGACACACACAATCTCTTCCCAAATCTCAAAACAAAATCATTATCAATGTTGAATTCATGAAACTTACCCTTCTGAACTAGCTCTACATTTTTCTGCAACTCGTTGTCTTGCTTCTCTGCTTGCTTAATTCTGTCTGATAGAGAATATTTCACTAATAACTGAAACAAAATAGAAGGACATTCTACACCAACAAATTCTATTCCAAATTTCATCAAATCCTTAACCAAAGGATCACGTTTCAAATGAAACATCGCTAATGAAGCATTACTTTTTCGACTCAATGCATCAGCCACTTTATTTGCTTTTCTCGGATGGTAATGAATTGTACAATCACAATACTTGATTAATTATAGCCATCTCGTCTGTCTCATGTTCAATTATTTATGAGTGAATATATACAATAATCTTTTGTGATCGGTATATATTTCACACTTTACACTATACAAATGATGCCTCCAAATTTTCAAAGCAAAAACAACAGAAGCTAATTCCAAATCATGTGTACGGTAATTTACCTCATGACTTTTCAACTAACGTGAAGCATAAGAAATTACCTGACCATTATTCATTAGGATGCAACCAAGTCCTCTCAATGAAGCATCACTGTAGATAACAAACTCCCCATTCCTGGACGGTAGTGCCAAAACTGGAGCATTCAACAATCTTCTTTTCAGTTCCTGAAAACAATCATCACATTCTTTTTTCCAGATAATCTTAACACCCTTCCGAATTAGCTTTGTCATTGGACTAGATAACTATGACAAATTTCTAACAAACCTTCGGTAATAGCCTTCCAAACCAAGAAAACTATGAATCTCGGTTATATTTGTGGGTCTTGGCCATTCTTCCACAACCTTTGTTTTTGTAGGATCAACAGTTGTCCCATCTTTAGAAACAATATGACCAAGGAAAGAAATTTGTTGCAACCAAAATTCACATTTGCTGAATTTCGCATAAAATTTATTTTCTTTTAATGTTTTTCAAAATAATCCTTAAATTTCCTTCATGATACTATTTAATTTTAGAAAACACAAAAATATCATCAATGAAAACAACAACAAACTTATCCAAGAACTCATGGATAATTCTATTCATTATGTCAATGAATACAGCAGGTGCATTGGTTAGCCCAAAAGGAATTAATACAAATTCATAATGTCCATATCTTGTACGAAACATGGTCTTTGGAATATATGATTCTTTTACCTTCAACTGATGGTACCTCGATCTCTGGTCAATCTTTAAAAAATACTGATCTCTTTGGAGCTGATCAAACAAAGCATCGATATGAGGGAAAGGAAATTTATTCTTAACCATGATGTTATTCAAGGCTCTATAATCAATGCAAAGTATCATAGAACCATATTTCTTTTTAACAAATAAAGAAAGATCACCCCATGGTGATGTGCTAGGTCGAATGAAATATTTCCCTAATAAATCATGCAATTGCTCCTTCAACTCTAAAATTTCAATTTGAGCCATTCGATAGGGGGTTTTGAAATTGGATTAGAATCAGGATCTAAGTCTACAGTTAACTCAACTTCCCGATCTAGTATTATTCCAAGAAACTCATCAGGAAAAACATCAGGATACTCATTTACCAATGGTACATCATTTATATTTGTTTCCAACAATATGTGAAAGGTAACATTCATTTCCATCTTTTACAAGTTTCTCGGCCTCTTGATACGTTATCAACAGTAAGGGTTCATTCTTGTACACAAACTGAAAGTCTTTCTGAAAATAAACATCATTAGATCTACAGTCAATCTTCGCATGGTAAATAGAGATCTAATCCATACCCATGATAACATCAAACTCTACTAGAGGTAAAACAATAAGGTTTTCAAGTTGTTTCTTTAAACAGATAAAGATAGAAAAATTCTTATAAATTCTTTTTCCCTCAACATTTCCCCCAAGTTTTTTTACCAAAATTTCAGGATTCATTTATTGAGATGGTATTTCCATTTTACTAGATACGTTTTCAGATATGAAAGAATTTGTAGACCCTGAATCAAACAACACACTGGTATTATCTGAAAAAACAAACAAATTACCTGATACCACTTCATTTTATGACCCATCATCTATTGAAGTAGCTGCAAAGGATTTCACCACCACTTTCTGCATGTAGTCTAACTGCTTCCCATCACTAGAGCTCTTTTTCGGACACTCGTTTTCATAGTGACCCATCTCAATGCACTTAAAACATTTCACTAACTCTAAATAAAATTTTGTCTTGCCATCACCCAGATTTTTATCAGTGCAATCACGAGCATTATCTACCATGTTACCGCATCGATAAAACTTTCCATAATTCAAAATACATTGCCCAACATGCCTTTTACCACATTTATCACAAACTAGAAACTTAGTTTTCTTACCGTCAGACCTTTTTGAAGAATTCTTTCCTTTCTCCTTCCACCTCGGTCTCTTCTTCTACTGGTTGTTATAGAACACTTGATCATCGGAAAACTCCATTTCTACATTCTCAGCACATCGAACAAGCTTTTAATAACTTTTGAACTCACAAGAAGCCAATTCCCTTAGAAATTTTGGCTTTAATCTTATGTATAAACGAATGATTTTACTATCAAGGTCTCGGATAAAATTTGGAGCATACCTTGCCAATCGAGTGAACCTCTCTTCATAGGTAGCCACTGAGTATTCCTCTTGCCTCAATTCCAAGAATTGTTTTTCCATCATAATTCGAACAGCCTTAGGAAAATACTTCTCAAGAACCATACCTTTGAATTCATCCCAGTCAAGAGTATTAATATCATCAGCGTCCCTGATATTTTTAACCATCAACCACCACTGATCAGCATCACCCTCCAAACGGTAAATAGCATGACTAACCTTTTGATTGTCTGAAAACCCCATGACATCGAAAATCCTCTCCAGTGCTTTAATCCACCCTTCAACTGGAACAGGATCAGATGATCCTCTGATTGATGGGGGATGTTTCCTGATGAAATGTTCCACCAGTGACATGTTCCTCTGCGGTTGATCTGGCTGATCTCGTGCATGGATACCACCACTATTTTTCGCTTGAGTCAACTGCGCCATTTCTGCAACAAACAATTCAGTTCCAATTCTGACCATCTCAGCATGCTAATTCGGAAGGTTATTTCCTTCTATATGCATTCCTAGCACTGCTTCCCTGTTTCCTCTACGAAAACCATTCTGAACAAACATGTCTTAGATGAAGTAACATGGTAATCTTCAAATGCTATATCATTTCAATTTGACCATAAATTTTTTTTGGATAATCATTTAATAGAATTATAACTCCTAAAGTTATCTAAACCGACCTCTGATACCAACTATAAGGCTCGAGCCTTAAACCTTACTTAATCTTGAGTTATTACAAGATTACACATTGAGGATCTTTTCAGGTTTAGAGTTTTAGAGAATTAGATCACAAAACATGCATTACATTCCACATTTAAAAAAAGTGGTTACATAAATGATAATATTGTTTTTTCCCATTAGAAGAAACATATTTAAAATAAAACATGGATTTTTTCATGAAACCTCCTTGACACTATCATCATATCATATACCATTCCCTTGACTTGTGAAAAACATTTCAAAAACATGGGATGATCATAAAAAGATCAGTAAGGGTTATAAAAATATGGAAAGGAAACATGAGTTCATATATAGATAAGAATGAAATCATACTTTACCCATAAAACAAAATCACTTTAAAATACCTCATCAAATCATGAATAAATCATATAAATCATAATAAATAAAGTTAACTTAAGGCATTCATATCATTCTTACGTAGGGAGTAACCCACTTGGTTATGTTTGGAATACCCATCACAGTATATTCCCTAAATATCTTCAGAGAAACCTTAACATTTAACCCCTTTGCATTACCCAATGCTTTGTAGAGCTATATCGGGCTCACCTGCCCTTTTTTTATCATGGAACCACCCGTCTTCATAATAATTCCCATGAACCATAAACATAATCGTATCACATAAAACATGCATAAAGGAAACATAACATTTACACTTTTCAATCACAAGATATCAATACAACACATTGATATGAAAACATTATGAAACCCATTTTCAATATCAAAATAAAATAAAATTAAAACATGGTATTTATTTTTCATTAAAAAAAGGTATGGCTTGTAGCGGAAGATGAAACTCAAATAATGGTCATGGCGGCGGAGAAGTCGTTGTCACTGCATACGTACGACAAAAACATTCCCTTTTGTCGTTTAGTAAAGCGCTTCATATAAAAATATTCCTTTTGGATAAACGTAAAAGTAAAAGGGGTTTATACATCGTATAAAAGAAATTTTTGTACAAAACATAATATGCCTCAATGAAATGAGATTGAGACGAAGTCCCATACCTCGGGTCCGACTTGACTCGATCGTTCATTATTGTCCTGAATAATAAACATGAGTTAATTTCTACTTTCTTATGATTCTTTTTGAAGTTCATTATTACTTTTACATCACTTATTACCGTGTTATGAACACTATATAATTATTTAAGTTAATAATGGTCGTTTTAACGATCATTGGTACTTGAGTAAAAAATATGCTCTTTATAATTACAAGTTGTTCATGTATCCATTATATCCAGAGTTATACTCATGATGTATATATCATATATATCATATATATCGAGTATATACATGCATTTATATTATTACATAATCATTTAGAGGTAATAAATGAAATGCACCATTCATAGAGATGGTAAGCTGTACGTACGCATGAATACTACTTTTATTTCTATGTCATTTTAGTGGAATTAAAACTAAATGGGAGATATGTATATTTTAATTCCAGAATTATATTCATCATTTATATGTAACATACATCATATATATCCATTATATATATGTACTTATAATAGTACATGACATTTGGGGATAAGAAATGAAATGCACCGTTCATGGAGACGGTAGGCCGTACGTACGCATGAATGCTAATTTCATTTCTATCTCATACTTTAATGGAAAGAAATAATAATTATATAAAGATATATTATAATTCCAGTATATAGAATATATAATATCATTAAATCTATCCTTTATAAATACCACATATGGTATTAACGAATCAAATCACATTGAGGGGTCAGTAGTCCGCACTTCCTAAAATATAGATATCATGTTTACCCATAATGGAAATCATAATGGTATGCCATAAATGAAAAATAAAGAAGATTAAGTAAAAAATAAACACATTATATATCATATATAAATATAGTGACATCTTAATTTTCACTTTTGAAGGTGTTATATGAGTGTTGAACAATCATCCTTTCGTGAGGCAGAAATTTGCCATCCACAGAAACAATATGTTCATTAACCATTAGATGTAGGTGTGTGTATGTGTATCTCTAATATTTCTAATAACAACATCCTAGTATAATTAAGATACTGTTATTCTTACAAAATAAAGGAGTAAAAAGTGTTTAGGGGGTTGGAGAAGCAAATTAAAACATAAGAACACAAGAGAAAACACTGCCTTTAAAATAGGTAACTCTTTTTGGTTTGAGATCAAAGGCTTCCTTGGGAAGACTTATGCCCAAAGTGAGGCTTCTAGGAGTAATAGAGGGATGTGGAGAGACAAAATGGGCAGGGGTTTTCTGAGCCAAAGGCTTTAGAGGTGTGGGTTAGGAGGTAGAGGTTGGGGGCCTTTTATAAGAGGAGATGAGGGGCACTCTTGGAAATTTAAAAAATGTTACTTTATTTTCAAATGAGTTTAGGATTTTAGAGGTCCCACATTAATTTATTTCGAGGATAAGGTGATAAGGGTTCGAAATATACTCATCCAATAGGTCTTTGACATGTATAGGTCTTAGATTTTATATTATCTTTTTATTATATTTAAATCGTTAAATAATGAGGTAATCGCTGCATCATCATGATGTCATAAATAATTTAATTCATATAATGTCTAAAAATTATGAAAAAATAATATGATGTAGGAAATCTCATTATATTTCCAATTACTATTTATAGTCCAATATATCATTTATGTAGACAAAATTAAAAAAAATTTACTCAGGCGATACATTCATTGTTATATTTAACTTTCTTTAAAAATAAAAAAAAGAAAAGTCACTTTCACACAAAAGTGATTCCATGGGGTCCCCATGTTTGGCACAAGGAATCCCATGGTTTTACATGAGACAACCAGTATAATTAGGACACTTTTTGGTGTCATTTTTTATTATTATGATATTATTTTATTTTCCTTAATTTCCAGATTACTCATTAATCAAGATTATTAAAGATAAGTACCGTCGTTACTATTCATAATGTCCAAAAAAAAAAGAGTATTAATTACATAATTTGGACCTTATAATTCCAAATATGGAATCAATTATATGAAATTTAAAACATATAAATTTCAATAATTAATTTAAAAATAATTCCCGTTGTCAAAACAAATAGTAGGGTTTTTTGAAACAATATTTATGAAAAGTTTGGCACTTGTTTATGCCCAATTCCAAAGTGAAATGAATCCCAATGACCACCATTGTATTACATGGGAAATATATATTCTATTTACACTTTATAACCAATTAAAAAGATAATCTAACCATATAATTAAATTAGATGAAAAAGCAGTTTTGATGTAAAATGCAGTATTTTTTACTATTCATTAAAAAATGAACATTTTCAGAAAATTACCAAAAAATTATCCAATGTAAATTTCAATGTCCCAATCATAAATAATTAGTTTATTTTTACAAATATAGCTTATAAAATTGTCAAACTATTGATTAAAAAATGTTTGGCCATCAAAAGGCAGTAAAATAATCTTTTAAGAATATTGGTGTATTCAATGCTTAAGATTGGATTGATTCTCATTTTAAGCCTCTAAAACACTATATAATTTATAAATAGTCATATATAAGAATATTTATTATTAATTACATACTTGGGATGTTACATTAGGTCCATGATTCATCAAGGATATGAGCAGCAATGGGTGTTTCCTTTACCACAAACAAACACTTTTGTAATCAGACCCACCACAAGACAGTGTGAGATAAAAATGGTGAACCTAATATGTATGACTAGGAAATAACCTACCCCCCACCCAATTAAAAAATACATATAGGGATACCATATTCCTTTTGTTTGAGTTCCATAAAAATGGTAAAACACCATGATTCCCTCTCTTCGGAAAAACACCTAGTCATGGGTTTTGTTATGACTTAAATGTTTACCGTTACTTTTTATATTTACGGTGTATTGACCCACACTAATGTGTATAACTGAATCATATTGAAAAATTGATCATATGAGATGTATTGAGGGCTGGTTTCTTTTTTCTTAATATTATTTGGGATTTACATTTCTTATATGAATCAATGAAATCTAAAACCATATTTTGTGATGGTTTCTTTGGTGCCAAGGCAGAAAGTTGGTTGTTTTGGGTTGAAATAGTTATTTAATCTTTGCGGATACATAATCAATCCACTAGAATGTTGAAATAGGGATCCAAAGATCCAATGGTTTTGATAGTGGCCATATGACACCACACTAATGGAGTTATATCATAACCCAAGTTATAAATGGAAGTATAGTAGACTCTGAGAAATGTTAGGTTTTATTTCCTAGTGGTGGTATCCTATAACATGAGCCACGAGGATCATAGTCAATTACCAAGTAGTTTTTAAGGTGAAATATTTAAATCCCCCATATTTAATTAGGAACCCACTCACAGTTCCATTATCTTGGAACGTGCACTATGAGGGGATATGATATTATCGGATACCCGTTCCTCATATTCATTCCATATTCACTCTAGGAGATCCAAATTAATTCGGTGCATGATTATAGAGGAAATATATCCCTTATAATATCTTCTCCAATTAATTTTTCCTCCACTAATTTTTCTAGCAATGATATTTTATTTGAGAGGTAGTTTCACTGAATCATTTTCTAATATTCCCACAATGATGGGGATTTCATAGGAGGATGCAATATGAGACCAAACAAGGATGTGTACATAATGATTCAATTAATATATATAACTGTAGTAATTTTTTTATGTAATATGTAGTTGTTTTTGGTTATTAATTGACCATATGTGATATGAATTAGGTCGATAGAGGTCTCAAGGGTGTGCTAAAAATGGTCCTTCCTCTGTTTGATGACATGTTGGTGAAATTATCTTGCCTTTTGAGTTTTAACTTTAAATAGGAATATATAAATTATTATGGGTTAGTTTTTATAATTACTTATATACATTAAATAATTAATTTTAGTGATTTTTATGGAGTTATGGCCTCATGTGTGTAAAATATTTCCACTCGTGCTTCCACTATTGAAAATTAACACCTTTAACAATAATTATTTTTCATGTTTTATATTAGTTAAAATGTGATGTGAATACACCATATGATATATGTATTGTTATAATGTTGGTTTTTAAAACAAATAATTGGAAAATACATTATATAACATTTATTATAAAACCTAATATTTAAATCATGACAAAAAATAGATATAGAGAGAGTACCAATGTATTTTTCAAAAAACAAACTAATGTCGAATATCTCTATCAATGTTGTTTATTATAAAACAATTTATATATCAACAGTATTTATAAAATAATATAATTATTATATGGTTTTTTGGAAATTTTATATTGAAACATAGTTATTTTAAAAAAAATATACATATAATTATAAAATATCCCTTTCATTGTAATGAAAAATTATCTTATATCAGAACGAACAAGAGAAAAAATAATATAAAAAATCAATTAAAAAATTTAAAAAGCATATTTTACTATGATAATACACGTATAAAAATCTTTTATATAAACATATATAAATTATTAAATAATATAATATTGTGCTCAAATAATCTTCAACTATGGTTCAAGTCATCTTCTATATGTGATGAAACATCATAAAATATTCAAAAAAGTAATAAAATTTATAGTGCTAACAATAGAACTTTTTGATTAAAATATAAGTGTTTTAATGAACCGACATTATTAAAATTTGTGGTTGTTTTGATATTGGTAATTAAAAAAATGGTTCTTAAAATATAATACTCTTGTCCAACACTTCCACATTGACTATGGCAATACAATTATGAAATAAAACATAGAATATAAAAAACTATATCAATATGTAAGACAAAATAATTATTAAAAACAATTATTGTTATCAACCGTCACTCAAACACAATTGATTTAATTTTGGATTCTTTATAGATAGGTGATCCCTATTAGAAACCTACCATGACTATATTTATTTTCACATATAATCGTCCAAAACAAATATAACATATTGTAATTCATATTGAAGATATAATATAATGTAATAAAACATACGAAATCAATTATTCTTGAAAATATTAATTAACATAATTTAGTAAAGAGAATGAAGAATATAATGTGCATTCATGTTCATATAATACACATAACATTTAATTTCAACATAAATATAAAAATTTCTACACGAATGAAACTATAATTTTTTATAGTTCTTTATTGTGTAAGACTTCCTTCACATCTTTTAATGGAAGAAACTTACACTTAATCATGGTGCATTCTAATATTATTTATATATATATATATATATAGAAAACACTAGTAGAAAACCTAAATTATTTCATAGCACATAAAATGTATTCTAGATACATAAAAAATTGTATAATTTTACATTCATATCATATACACTGAGTGTATTGATAAAAAATTAGATAAGTAATAAAACATATCACAATAAGTTGTATATTCATAATAAAATTAAAATTTACTTATATGATAAAAACTATAACTGAGGTACTAACATATAATTTATAATAAAAACACCCAATATGACTATTTAAAAATTCATAACATATATCCTCTCTCACATATGTCAACTCTTAGAAATACATCATAAAAATTCTCAAATAAAATGAAGTCAATGACAATTTTGTTATCCCTTAATAAACAAGATTTTTAAATTATTTTGAGGGTTACTAAAACATTTTTTTATTTTTTCATAAATTGTTTTATTATATATAATAATATATAAGGAAAATATAAGAAAACATTAATTGTTAATTTTAAATAATAAGTCAATAGAAATTAAAAAACACATACCTCAATTATAGATGATCAAATTAAAAAATTACACAATCTAAGTCCAATGTGTACACCTCTATGGTAGTAATGGACACTAGATTTGTTGTATCAATAATTCCATGTTCCAGTACACTTAAGTGATTCCACTATATATGTTGATAATGTGGGTAATACCATATATAATTTATGATTTTCAACACTACAATATGTAAATGGGGATCCTTAGTATGTAACTCATAGTATAATGTTAAGTCTAAATGAGAAGGTGGAGTATCTAGATAGTCCCAATACAATAGATATATCAATATCAATATTCATATAATGATATTATATATAGATTATTTAATTTTATCATCTATGATATTATTCATCTTTTGAAAATCAAACTTCTAGGAAGTTATTTGTTCCTTGTATTGTGCCTCACTCAATGAAGCACTATTTTGTCTAAAATTATTTCATTTAACAACACCAAAGTCATATACAATTACATTTCCTTGGACTTATTACTTACATAAAATAGTCATTAAAAATTTTCATTCTAAAATTAGGGATAAAGGCCCCATGTTTTACTTGTGTCTAAATTATATCATGGAATATAATTTTTAAATGTTATATTTGTTTATGTAATTTATAAATTATTTAAATTTAGTAAAAATAATAATTAATTTATTATAATATTATCTATTACCTATTTTGATGGATCAATAATATAATTTACCTTTATATTAACTTTATCAATTTTCATGGTGTTCATGGAGAGATAGTGGATTGAACATTACCACTTCAAATCCACTACTTTATTTAGCTATTATTTTTTCAAAATATTTATCAATTATTTTCTACTCATATAAATGATACCCTCCAAGGGATAATGTATGAGGTTGTACATTTTGTGATTAGATATCTTGGTAACATATCCTTGATTCCTATAAAATAATTATAAATTAATAATTAATCATTTAATAAAAAAATAATTTCCTAATTTTATATTATATAAAAAGTATCAAACCAAAAATGTTTCTTCCATTGGGATAGTGACAAACTACTTCTGTATCATTACATCTAAAACCCCATATTTTAGGAATATTTTTTCTTTTTATCCTTCTATAAAATATAAACTAAAATCAAATTTTATTTAAAATCCCTAAATATAATTTTTTCAAAATACATCCACCTCTTCATTACATATTGTTTACTGGGAATTTCAAATTTCATATATTAATTAATATATAAAATGATAGTTTTAGGAAATAAATAATATTTTATCCTTTGGTAAAAAATAAATTCATTGAGATTTTTTGTAGTTATGTGCTACCAGAATAGATATTTCTTCATCTTGTCAATACTCCTCCAATCATGGTAAAATATCATAATCATATATTGAGATTATAGGGCCATGGAACTCTTAAACATGTCCATATTTAAACATATTGGGTTATTATTAGTTTGGGATTTAATTAAAATTCATTAATCATTACCTTGAGAAAGTTAACGTTTTTTATATGTGTAATCCCATATCAACTAACATTGGTATTGAATTATTTGAAATAGAAGAAGAATAATCTGAAATGGAAGGATAACTGGAAGAGCCGTAAATAATTATGAAAAAGGAAAAATTAGATTATTAAATAATTTAAATATTATGTTTATATATTTAGACACAAACATATCTATAAATTTATTCTTCTTCCAATTTTCTTGTCATTTAAAAAGATACATTATACACTAATGAAAATTAATATTCCACAATTTTTTTAGAATTAAATTATTATAAGATGTAAAAAAATTCATTTCTAAAAATAAAAAGTAAATTATTTTAATTTTGATAACTAATAATGTTGAAGAAAATTACATACATATGAATTAGGAATATAAATATATAGGACTAGTAAAATAATGTTTCTAGACTTCATCTACATACTATCTTGAAACTGAAACTTATGAATGTAAAAATTTAAAAAAGGAATGGTATATTGTTCAACATCTAAATATTTTTAAATATACATGTTAAAAAGATTATTATTTTTCATGGAACATATTCATAAAAATAAATATTTACCTGAATGATTTAGAGTATTGAATATTTATTACCTATATCCATTATATTTTTTCATTTCACATTTCATGGACCATGGATATAACACATTTATTTTTATCTTTTTATCATTAGGTAATATATGAAAAAATATCACAGAATTCCACAACATTATCAACATAAATATCACTTAAATGAATTTCTTCCCTGAAAATACTATGGTCCTATTATCATTTTATTGGATAATCTGATACAATTCCTTCATTTCATTCATATCTGTGATAAAATGTTCTTCTATGAGAATAAATATTTTCCAATAATAATGTGTAAATTTATAATAATATTGTTTCACACCATTATCAATAATTACCATGTTAAACTTGAAGAATAATTACAATAATTTAGTATGATACTTTTACCATTTATTATATTAAAATAAAAAAATATTGTTTATTTAGAAAATTGTTAGTTATATTTTTCTCTTGTGAAATAAGTTATTTAGTGATGACTATGAAACTAATATTTAAAATGGTACTCCTGTTATATTGATTTTTATGTGAAATATGTAACTAGTAATATAAAATCCAAATGTTGTGATAACTGTATCACATTTTCCCACATCTGACCATTTGAAGTATATTGATATAGATGAAGCATTATTGACTATATCAATAATAAATCAAACAACTGTATTTTTTTACCATTATTTTACCACTTTTCATTTCATTTAAAATATTTTACAACATTAAAATAAAATTTTATAATCTTTTTGGCTACCTAAGAATTATATTGTTAACATAGTTGGATAGAAAATATTATGAATACAAAAAATTAGACGTAATTGATTATTGTTGGAAAATGACATGGATGCCTCCAGAATTACACAAGGTAAATTATGAGTGGTTATTCCCATTAAATGAATGGTGAACTATCAAATTTTTTCTATTATACCTAATGTGGGAGAGGCACTATTTAATTTAGATAAAATTCTAAAGTCGTGGTATTGGGATTTTGGAAATATGTATTTATACATTTGTTCAATTTTATAATTTTTTATAATTTTTTTGTTTTATAAATAACGTAATAATAAATTTAAATATATTTGATGAAGGTATGTATGTAAAATTTTAACATGAAAAATGATTATTTTAGACAAACTATATTGTTTTAATTTATACTAATAAATAGGAATATATTTATTAAATTAATATTTATAAAATAGCAAATTTAAATGTTAAATTTTTTAGTGATATATAAAAATATGATGTACTCTGGAATAAAATGTGTATATCTTTTCATTTTCTAATAACACAAAAATTTCCTAATCATGGACATCTTCTAGATTTACCAAAGCTAATGGTATGATAATTACTTTGTTTTTTTTATTATTTCATAATAGGTAACCAGTATAACCATTTTTTTAAATCTATTAATCAGTTTTCTAAATCAATACCACTGGATTATTGCATCATAAATTATTTGGGTTATTTAAAAATGTTCATATAATTGGTAATAAATATTATTTTTATGATTTCAATTGATTTATGTGTGTTTATATTTTCTCTTTTATGATTGATACATTAATAATTATTTATACTTTTATTTTATTTATAAAATTATAAAGGATTGATTAATAGTTTTTGCTAAACTTTCTAATGGGGTGAATGTTTTAATCTTAATATTGAAGATAAAATTTACGGAAAATGATCACACTCATAAAATTTATGCTCTATGAACACTAAAATATGATGATATTTTTGAAAGAAATAAAAATAACCATTTATAAAATATATTAAACCATGCTTAATATATCTCACAAACTAGATTGGGTTCCTTGGTAACCCAATAACTGAGAAAGACCTGACATTTCCATAATGGCATTCCTGATCCCCAGGGGTTGGTGACAAGCACCTGAGATCACACAAAAAGAATGTGGCAATAAATATTCTCCAAATCAGAGTGGATGGAAGACATGTAGGTCAATATGAAAACAAAAGAAACTCTACTAGGAGTAATGTATCATAATTCAACATTATATTAAATAAAAAACTACTACATCCCAAGATCCAAAACTGGGAAAAATCAACTCAAGTCCAAAGGTAAATTACTAACTAAAACCAAGGATCAATAGCTAGATCCACCACCAAGAGATATTTTCCCAATCTTTAAACCTTGAAAGAGATAACCTAAAAATACATGAAGTTACAATATCATGTGAAATAAATGACTAGTAGGGTTTCACCATGGATTCCATAACAGTTTCAAATTACATATTAACCATCTAAATTCTTTTAAATTTTAAAAAAAATAGGGTTGGTATTACAAATCATATTTAATAAAATCATGATAAACAATTAAAATAATGGAAATATACTTTGGTAAATGATTTACTAGTGATGTAATTTTTATAAAATTATATATTAAAAAAATTATTTTAATAAAAAAATATATATAAATTCCGAAGTCATGTAAAGAAGATCAACCACATTGGCATATATTTATTTCTCAAATAGTAAATGAGAAAGAAACATGGTCATCAGTCAAATAGTTACGTATGTTTTAACCTATATGACACCACAATATATAAGTGATCTCAAAAATAGGTGTATACACAAGTCCACCAAACACTAAAAAACGGTAAACATTACCATCCCATCTGGGATGTGACTCACTACATGTGTTTTATATATTTTTTTAACATAATAGAATGTGTACAGATAATCCACCTACTACCGAAGGCTTTTATGAGCTATTACACAAGAAATAATGGAAATTTTATTTTAAGATATCGTAAAATACAATTAGATATAAATATTCAATTTCAAATCCATTTTTCTTTTTGAAACCATAATGGATTTTCATAAAAAAACATGTCACTTTAACAATATAAAACCACACAGTTTCTATAAAAATAGATAATCTAATTTTATAATTATTAAGTCTTTTTAAGAACTATTACATAAATAAGAAAAATCATTTCCACAATTTAATTAAAAAATTTATTTTAATTTGTTTCCATCAAAACATCGACTTAAATTAAGAAATTTAAATCTTCCAATTTCTATTTATAGGAACCAATTCAAATGGAATTGTGGGTTTTCCTAGTTCCCATTTCAGAACAATATCTAATCTCCCAATTCATTTGAATTAAATTTTATTCTTTAATAAATTTAAATAATCATTGAAAAATTAAATTTAAATAATTATTTTTAGTAAACCATGAATACTCCATGTAAATATGATTGACTAAATTGCACAAAATCACCAACCTTAACAAGAAACACTACACTTGCAATGACACTTTCCAATGAGAAACAAATGTATAAGACCTTGATAATCAACCTAGAAATTAGATCAAACAAAAAAAAATATTGATAAATCAATTTTAAGATGTTCTATTGAAATCCTAAAAAGATAAAAACGGGAGATGGATGAAGAATGAGGGATAAATATTACTCAAGAATCACACTGCAAGCGTGATAATGACCGAATTCTAAATAAGTGGATATGGACTAGCTGGAGAGCACCATGATCCCCTAGGGAAGGATTTAGGTCATGGTAGAAGTGATTAAACTAATGACAAAATAGGATCTCATCCACATTTCATGTTTAAGAACTGTAGTTAGGTTATTACACAATGTGTAACCACAATAGAAATCATGGAACAAAAAATTTACATAACCACCAAAAAACTAGTCACCTTGAATTAACAACTGAAACTCAATGTTTAAAACTAATCACTATTTCACTCGTGAGGTGTAACAACTCATCGCATGTTGTAACCTTCATAGCAGGAAAACATAAAGTCATATATGCAGAACCATTACATGATGTGTAACCTTGTTTCAAGTCATTTAACCCTCTTATAGCCGCCAAAAAATGGTAATGAAAGTTGGGCGTCCAACAAATATATGACATTTCCATTATCAGTATCCTCCAAATTCATTCTCAATTCTACCTAGTAAATTATAATAAAAAACCACATGAAGATTAAATACACCCATGTAATACTTGTAACATGATGTTACAACATCCCCACCTTAAGTTTCTACCTCCAGAAAGACTATGAAGAATCCTCCATACCAAAAAGATGTATCCAATGCTCTCTCATCAGTGCCTCTCATTTCCCCATCTAATGATTATCTAAATAATGATTCCATAACATATAAATAAAAGGAATTTCCCTCCAACAAAATACCATCAAATACGAATCATCTATCCTGACTAGACTCTCAGTCAATGAAAAATCAATTTCAATATCAAGATCACTCTAGATAAAAACATGAGAAGCTTCTGAGAGATACTTCCTTAGTTGTGACAGATTTAATATGTAATGTATTTATTTTAGTCACAGTTGGTGTTCATAATGGTATGTGACATTTCCAATTGATTTGACAACCTCCAATGTTCCCACAAAATGATTATCAGGTTTCACATTCCTCCCAAGTTGTTGATGAGCCAACCTAGGGGAAGCAATCAAGAAAACATGGTCACAAACTATGAAATCCAAAATAATACAATAATGATTAAAATAAGACTTATATCATTATTGTGGTTTCAACAATCTATGATGAATCATCTAAATCATCGTTTACATCTCTTCCACCATGTTTTGTCAAACTAATTATCTTTCACAATCCTCAAACTAATATAATGGATATTTACAAGGGCAAAGAAAAATGCACTAAAAATGGGAAAATATGGTCTGATACAGATAAATATTATTATAAAAAACACAACCATTCCAAATTGATCATCCCAAGCCCCACCTAAGTCGAGAACACAAGTGAAAAGCATTTCCTCTAGAATCTATATTGTTCTTTCTATATGGCCATCCTAATGTAGATGTAAGGCCATGCTGAAATGGAAATGAGATCATACTACATCTTAATGGACTCTATAAAATATTAATTTGAACCAAGGATCCCTATCAAAAACCATATAAAATTGAACATTGTGAAAAATGTAAAATCTATTTCATATAGAGATTTACTAACTCCTCAAATTTGGTTGTATCTCAAATGGGGATGAAGTGAGGTGACATGTTTTTCCTATCAATCACAACCCATATAAAATTCATCATTATCTAGGTATGATGAAACCTAACCACAATAACCAAATAGATTTCATCCCACTTCCATTTATGGATTTTATGTGGCTAAAGTAAGCATAATGGTGTTTAGTGCTTGTCCGTCACCTTCATGAATGTATAAAAATAAGAAAAAACTCATAAATTTCCCATATCATACATATATAATATAACTTATACAACATTTCATAGAACATATTTTTGGTTCCTAGGTGTGTTACTCACTCTAAATTTAGAAAATATCCAATCACAGCCTTCCTTGTTGTTAGCATAACAGAAAAGTAGTTTTGATATCATAAAACATAGTATTTAGAGAACAGTCAATGGGAAACTATCTCCCCCCAAAAGATAATCCCTAATACTATATAATTCATAATCTAGATCATGATCTGGAATAATACTCTTCATAAGATTAGATGTTGGATAAATAATCTTCAACCGAGTTCTCCTAAAATCCAATATGCAACTGTGCAAAGAGATCCCCCAAATTCCACTCATCCAAAGATTCATTCATAACATAGGTAGGAATTTTTCTACATAACACATCTTCAATGATGTTCCCTTTATCTAGGGTGTATGTAATGTCAAACTCTAATTATTATAGGTACTCCAACCAAAACCTCTGGAAGAGATCCAAATAATTTTTAGAGAAGATAAAACTCAAGCGCTTTTGGGGTGAGTACACTGTAAACCTTTTTCCATAAAGGTAGTCCATGTAACACTTATTTGTGTTCTTAAAAAAATTATGTACATAGTAATGGGTAGATAATTCTTTTCATTTGTCATAAGATGATGAGATCCATAAGCTACTACATGATCGACAAACATAAGAAACCATCCCAATCCTGAACCATATGCATCACAAATAACCACATAGCTTGTATGATTTAGTGTTCTAGAACATACTTTCGGTACATTGATTACATTAATATTGATTATATTTAAATATTAAACTTCATATTACCTATTTTTCATTATTTTTTCTTTAATATAGCATAAAAATGTTCAGGAATATTTATTGCATTGACAAGGATATAATAATTCCCTGCTATGATTACAATCATGATGATCTATGACAGTATACATAAATAATGCTATGTGGTTGGATTCCATAATATGCTGGGACTCATAGTATACATACTGTCACGTATGAGAACTGATAAGCATATGAGACTTCTTCTCATGAATTTCAATCTTGGTAATCTCCATAATGGGAGATTATGTGAACATACATTCCAATATGAATTCCACAAGTTTTGGTTTCATCAGATATTCCTATGAACAAGCCTGTGTAATAGTACATAGACCTAAATATTATCATTACCACATTTCATGAATCCTTCACAATGATTTACTGATGAAAACCGTCATGCATAAAATTGGTGGGATGTATAGTACATTGGGCGTGTAAGGAAAGACATGCTATTAAAGGATAAGTTGAGGAAGGTTTTGTACCATCCATTAATGGATGATGATATCTAGACCCTTTGATTGACATATAACCACAGTACTAAATTCCATGGAAATGGTGTATAGACGAGTTAATTTTAGGTTGTCAAAGAATGGCATCTCATGTTGAAAGGTTGATTACACTTTCATGAAACCAACTTGATGAAATATTCAGACAAAGGGATTATATAACCCAGTGAATGTTCATATGTGGATGTCATTGTTGAAACTATATATTCTTTCTCTAGGGTTCCTTGAACCATTTCGAGACATTACACTTGGATATGTGTCAAATTCTAATGGTTTCTAGATGTCTTAGTTAAATTCTATTTTAATTTAATTAATGTAATAAATATTATTATGAAGACAATGGAATAATTTTATTTAATTTAAAATGATTTCATATATTTATAAAACATTTATTCATGGGAAAAGAATTTATTTAATTATTTTATCGAAAATTTAAGAAATAAATATTTACTATTATTAAGTAAAATAATTATTTTAGAGAATAAAATATTTATTTTTTAATTCGAGTCATTAATAAACGGAAGTGGTGTTTGACTGGACCAAGGATGATCCGGTACTAAAATAATTATTTACAAGATGGTTTTTAATTATTTAATTAGTCATCTTAAAAAAAATAATTTGGTCATAATTATGTGGCACAAGATTAAATTAATGATTCAATTTTAAACAAGTCGACACGACAAAAAAATGACGAGGTTATTATTATTATTTAGCATGGGTTTTCTATAAGTTTATGAATGCAATTAATTTCTTTTATGCAATTAAATATTATAACATAATCCTCGTGTCGATAAATAGATTGGTATTTCTATTGTTCCATGTATGGAAAACCGGTGATGGAAGAGAAATTCTATGTCTAGAATGTTCTCTCAACTTCTCTCTACTCTCCCACTCTTGAACGATAGATGTTCTTCAAGACTGAAGTACAAGTTATGGAGATCGATCGACTCAAGAAATTCCCTTTACCTTCCTAGAACCATGAATGTGAGTTGTGTCAATCGAAGGAAATTAGAGAATGTGTGGATCACATCTAGAGGGATTCTAATTTGGATCCTCACAAGGTCAATGAGACAATCTGAAAGGGTCATCCTAGAATGATCAACATCATCAATGAAGAATGCACTGAAGAACCAGATATTTTATTTCATTAGAAATTAAATTTAAATAAATTATAAACGTGATGTGAATGATCCCCTCTGATGGTTTCAGGAATCTTCTTTCTTTATCAAAATCTTGATTCTATACCATGGAGACTAGTGTTCATCATCGTACGGATCCAGGAATAATCACTGATCAGGGTAAAAATTAAAGTTCGGCGTCAGCCCAACTACGCTTCCACTGCACCCAGATCCTTCAAGTGGTATCAGAGAGAGGTCATAATAGTTTATAATTATTTAAATAATTTATTGATGATTTACAATTTAATAATATCGTTTTTTAATCCAAGGTTAATCAATCTGGTAAATAGGATTTTTTGAACTGTTCTCCCTCTTTTTGTTTCTCACAAATATCACAGAAATGAATGATTTTTTAATACAATTTAAAATAGAGAAATCATCAGGGGGCGTCGGGGATTTTTCCTAGGTGACTTGAAACTACATGACATGAGTTTGGACTTACACATTGTGTTTTCTCCAATACACAATGAGTAAAACTGATTATACACTGTGTAGTTGTTGTTGGCACATTTGGAGTAATTCGGTAATTACTCTATCCATGTTCATTTATTTCACGTGATGTAGTTATTTTTAGATTGCATTTTGATAGGGAAAGATAGGCACATGCTTACCAGATTACACATTTTGGGTCCCACTACACAGGTTTTGTAGTCCCTTCGGGTTTGGGGCCAAACCGTGTATACCATAAACGGATAAGATGAGCAGAAACCATGTAATGTAGAGGCAACTTGATGTTTAAGTCACCGTACATTTTTTGTACTCAAAAATTAATAATGTAAGCGTGATAATCCAAGTCCATAGTCAGATCTTCGGGACATAGAGAGAAGTTAGTACCCATTGTGTAGCTGGAACAACACGCAATATACTTTACCAAATTACACATTGTTAATATTATAATGTTTGTGTAATGCTTAGAAGAGAATATCATGTATAAATTGTACTAGAGGTTATTAATCTATGCATTGATACATTTTGTATACCATGTGTCCAAATATTAAAAAAATAATGTGAATATAATACATATTCGGTAGATTCGAACGTGTTTTCATCAGGATACCATCAAGGTTAATTTATATACTTGGATGAAAATCTCAAGGAAATTCCGAAAATGATTAATATAAAAAAATTGATAAATTAAAGATTAAAATTAATTGATTCTATCACAATTTATCATAATAATAATTATTAATGAATTTAATGCATGTTTTATTAAATTATTATCTCATAGCATGTATGTGGGTGATCATGAGCTAGACTAAGACATTTTAATGCTAATGCTTTCCTTATTAAATGAATTGGTGGCCTATGATCCATCAATCCTCAATTATATGTTGGGATTTTTTCCCATTATTTCTTTTATGTAAACCCCTTTTACCCTTCCCCCACATCTGAGTTTAAAAGGAATATGCAATGGATGGACCACCCCAACATGTTTGGGAGGTCCAAGTCAAGAGTTGAGGCGAAGCCAATCCAAGGAGTTATAAAGGCGGATAGGTGGAAAGCTATAAATATTAAGGTGTTTATCCCCAAGGTTAGGTTCAATTTTTGAACCACTATAGAATCTAACCATTAGATAAATAAGCTCATGATAATTCCCTTTTCATTATTTTATTTTGGTCAGTTTCTTGGTTTTTCAGTATGGATGTGTTGTCATGATCACAAAATAAATAAACAAACAAGCATTCCAAGTGGAACTAAAATAATCCAGGATTGTGTGTAAATATTATCAAGACATGGGTAATCACTTAAGTATGTTCCACATAATATTAATAATCATCTGATAATGATAGTAAGAAAATTTACATATAGGAGATAAAAAATCCATCAACAAACTATTAAGGCAAACTAAGCCTTCCATTTTTTGATTAAGGGCATGACATAATAAAACTGTGTGTTTGACTAACCCTTGTTAGGACACTTAATTTTAATCAAACATCCCTTATGAAGGGTTTCGGGTGGAATTAACCATATTAAATCATGATGAGTAGACTTTTCTAGTCTTTGTGACATAATATAGGAAAATTTTGAGGCAATCAATGTCAAGATTTTAGGCTTGCGTAGTCCAATATATAGATCAAGGAGATAAAAACCCAGAGTTGGAAGAGACCCACCTACCTAAAAATCTTTTAATAGAATAGCCAAATATTTTTGTGGTTATGTGAAGGGGAATTTGGATCATTGCCACTAGAATTTCATAAAAACTTTACATTCTGAGATCAATTTTTAGGTCCACTGGGACACGATAAAATAATGGGAGACTAAATAAAATTAATATTTTATTTCTCATAAAATGTAATTTTTTAATCAACTGCTCTTTTAATTATAGTATAAAATGAAAATCACATAAACCACACTATCCATGCGATCATTTCTAGATAAAGGCAACATCCTCACAGATAGTAACTTCCAGGAATGGTTTAGAAACCATTAGGTTATTCTACTCCATCACTAGAAGTCTTATGTGATAGAGTTAGCATTACATGACCCGCCTACCCAAGAGGCGAGTGACGGAGAGTTATTGTTCTATGAGAAACATATGAACAACGCGATCAACATTCAATGTTTGATTCTATCATCAATGTCTAGTGAACTAATGGAGTCTTATGAAAATAGGGATACCTATATCATGCTCGATCACATCTATGGTATTTACTATGACAGAGAAAGGCTAGAATGGTTTCATATCTCCAAAAAATATTTCAGAGTATTCTTGGAGAGGGATCCCCCGTTGGGCCTCATCCGGTCATGATAATTGGCTACATTGAGATCCTTGAGGTTCTGGGTTTAAAACTCCCCAAAAACTAGGTACCGATCTGATTCTTACAACAATCCCTCTTAGATTTTCTGGGGTTGTTTTGAATTTCAATATGAGAAACATCGAGAAGTGTCTGTCTAATAATCGTATTCCCATTCGACAAGTGGACATAATTATGAAACCCAAATATCCTTCCATCCTTAGGGTGAATAAGAGGAAAGGGATGGCAGAGAGCATTAGTCCCAAAGCTTATTCACACCCTTAAAAAAATATCAAAGGGCAGTCAAGGGAATAGGAACCTATTTTTTTATCATGTTGAATGAATGGACACTTGAAGAAGAACATCACCCAACCAAATAAGAAAGGGAAGCCTCATGTGCATTTTTTATTGAATGTAATCTATCTGTTTTTAAAAACAGGGTATTATATATATCATTTGGTGATCACATGTGAATCCAAATACATTAATTTTATATATTATAGAAGATTGACTGAGGGAAAGGTAGATATATGAGCAACCAATGAAGAAATACATGTTACTGTAGCTATCAGTTACTACCACCTTATATTTCCAACTAGGATGATCGTGGCATTATAGGGTTGTTATTATGTGGAATATATTACTAAAAATATTATTTCTGTATCCAATTTAGAAATAGATGGTTTTTTTCATGTTTAGAAATGAATTTTTCTTCTTTTACAAATATATAATTTGTTTTGTTGGGGCAAATTTATACAACGGTCTTTACTTGTTTGATTAAACAAACTAGGGAATAGAAATCAATAACAAATATACTTCGCATGACCCATTCCACACCAAATGTTGGAATCATCGGCTAGGTCATGTAAATGTGAAATGCTTTGTATATATACATCAATATGGACATGTAGATTACTTAGAACTAAAACCGCATGGTGTTTTTCATGCATGTTTACAAGAAAAAATTACAAAATCCTCATTTGGTGGTAATGGTGAAAGGGATAAAGTGCTTCTTGAATTTTTTCATGCTGTTGTGTGTAGACTAATTCCAGTTGAAGCAGGGGGAGGGTACTCATAAAAAATATCTTTTACTAAAGATTTTATTAGATATGGATATATCTACATAATGAGAAATAAGTCGTATTATTTTGATAAGTTCAATGAATACAAGAATGAACTTCAGAACCAACATGGTAAGAAGATTAAAAAACTCTTCTAATACTGAGATGGATAATATAATAATTATGACTTCATTGATTACTTATGGGAGATTGGGATCCTATCCAAACTATGTACTCCTTGCACACCCCAGTGGAATGGTGTGGGTGAAATGAGGAACCGCACCTTGTTAAACAAGGTGAGATCAATGACGAGTCATTAAAGTCTTCCATTATACTTTTAGGTATATGCATTACAAAAAGATACACACATACTAAACCATGTACTAATAAAATTGAATAATGGTATTCCATATGAGTTTTGGAGTTGAATCAATTCCATGTTATCAGATTTAAATGTGTGTTGAAGTGAATTGATTGTTATGGCCTCTTTAAGTAACAAACATTCACATCAAGGCTCTAAGTTTACTTTTATAGGATACCCAAAGGAAACATAGGGATATTATGTATAAAACCACTCTAACAAAAATGTTATAATGGCAATACATTCCATAATCCTTGAGAGGGATCTCATTTCTAAAGGGGATAGTGGGAGAGAGATAGACTTTGATGAAGTCGAGACTCATGGTTCACAGTAGTTAGTACATGAACTAATTCCACAATTCCCCATGGAATAAAAAACTATTCCTTAGATACAACAACAACAAAGGAGTAAAAATGAGGATATAGAATCAGAAAGGTTTTTTATTCTAGTTACTGAGGATGGTGACACATAATTAGCTGATAATAATGATCCTATAACCTTGAAGGAAGTAGTAAATGACACAGATGTTTCCATGTGTAAAGAGCCATAAATTATAAAATGTATTCCATGTTCCAAAACCAATTATGTGTTTTGGATGATCCTCATGTTGATGTAAATAATATTAGAGGAAATTTGATATTTAAGAAGAATCTAGACATGTAATTACAATTCATTACCTATAAGGCACAACTTGTTGAAAAAGGGTTCAAGCAGTGTTAATGAATTGACTACAACAACAAAAATTCACTAGTTGCAATGCTGAAATCCATCATAATTCCATTAGCCATTGCCACTTACCATAACAACAAGATTTGAAAAACATATGTCGAAACAGATTTCCTTAATGGGAAGCTTTAATAAGATATCAAAATGAAACAACCTACATGTTTTATGACTCTAATGGATTTCAATAAGGTTATAAACGATCAGAAATACATTTATGGATTAATGAAATCATCCATGTAAAATAACCTTCATTATTATGAAGCCATAATAGAATTTGGTTTTATCAATAATTAATGTGATCCTCGTATCTACAAATAGTAAAATGGGAGTGCAATTGTTTTCCTAATAGTATATGTTCATGACATATTACATATTGGAAATGAGGTACCAGTCATATAGTCTGTTAAGGCATGGTAAAATCAATTCTTCCCCATAAAGGACTTGGGAGAGAAATCATATATTCTTTGGATCTAGATCTATCATGACACATCAAAGAGATTTCTAGGCCTTTGACAAATTACATAAATTGACAAGATACTAAAGAAACTAAATATGGAATAATCCAATAGGGATTGTTGGTAGCGTCACATGGCATTCATATTTCAATGAAATTTTTCCTCATAAACAAGAGTAATTAAAGTGAATTGAATGGATTCCATGCACTTCAGCAATTAGGTCAGTCATGTATGCCATGTTATATACTAGGCTATATTATGCCTACTCATTGAGTGTGGTAGGAAGATATCATGATAACCCAAGTGAACATAATTGGAGAGTATTTAATAATAATACAATGTATCTGAAACGTACTAAGGATATGTACCTTGTTAATGTTGTAGACAAGAAACTAGTCATCATAGAATATGCAGATTCTAGTTTCTTGATAGATCAAGATGTCCTGAAGTCGCAAACAAGATACAAATTCACTTATAATGGTGGGGCAGTGAGTTGGAAGAGGTCAAATGAGAGTGTGGTCATAGATTATATAGAAGAATATGAGTATATAGAAGCTTCTGAAGTATATGGAGAATCATTTTAGTTGCTGAGATTCACCCAGGAGAGAGATTTGTTACCTAGAAGAAAATATCCCATCACATTGTAATGTGATAATAGTATAGCAGTATCTCTCGCAACAGATCCAAGTCACATCAGTAGATGAAGCACATACATTAGACACATAATATATTGATTTATTTTCACAGTGAGATGAAATTACAGTGAAAGTTATTTCCATAGAAGACTTTGTGGATGACCCCTTATCTAAATCCTTCACTATGCACAAACATGATCATCATGTGAGGTCTAAGGGGATGAAAGTTGTAGAATGTTGGATCTAGTCAACAAGTGTGTTTCTAATAGTTGGTGTTCTAGAACCATTTTTTTTACTTTGGATACGTGAATATTTAATATATTTATATATGATACATATTAGTATATATTGTTCTTTGTTCGTCACAACTTTAGTGTAATATTTTCAGAGAGTATTTTTCAAATTAAGAACGTCATAGAAATTCCCTCACTATGATGAGAACCTTGAATTTCTATGAAAGTATTCTTAAAAATAGTGCTATAGTTTTATGATATACTATGATGAGACACATGGTATACGGACCATTATGATCAAGTACTCATAAGCATATGAGACTTCTTCTCATGAAGTTCCCACTTGGTAATCTGCAAGATGGGAGATTATGAGAACATACTAGCCATTAGGAATTCTCCTTGTTTTGATGTCATTGGATATTCCTATCTATGAGCATGTGTAATGGTCATTGAACATTAATACTATCATTACTACATGTCATGACTCATGCACATTGATTTAATGAAAAAAACTGTCACATAGATAGTTGGTGAGAAGTAGGGTACAATGGGTGCATCACAAATGACATGTTTTTAATAGATATGTTGAGGAAGGATTTGTCACTTCCACTTATAGAAAGATGATATTTTGGACATTGGATTGAAATAGAACCAGCACAAAAAATTCCATGTCGACGGTGTAATGTCGAGTTTATTTCATGTAGTCAAATAGAGACATATCATGAATAAAGGTTGATGAAACTATCCTGAAAACCACTTGATGAGATATTGAGACACGGTTACTATATTACAGAGCGAGCATCCATAAGTGGATGTTCATTCGGTTACCTTATGTTCTTTCTAATGAGGTCATTGACTCATTTCTAGACAATACTCATGGACTTTTGATAAACCCGCCTAATTCCAAGGATCAATAATCCTTGAGGGTCACACAGTAATTATTACAACTGGTCTCGGTTAAATTATATTTGAATTTTATTAATGGAATGAATATTATTCTCAAGATAGTGAAATAATTTTATTCATGTTAAAATGATTTCATAAATTAAGTAAATATTTATTAGTGGGATTGTAACGAAAAATATATTTATTTATTTTATTGAACATTTAACAAATATTTATTTATATGTTCGTAAATAATATATTTATTTATGAGAATAAATTATTTATTTATATATTCAGGAATTCAATTAATGGAAGTAGAATTCGAGCAGACCGAGGATGTTCTAGTAGTAAAATAATAATTTACAAGATGGTAAATAATTATATATCTAGTTGGCAGAAAATTTTATAATTATAATGAATTTACAATTATGCCGAATTGGATTTCATTTATGATTCCATTTTTTTCAAGTTGGATCACAATAGATAATGACACTTTTATTATTATTATGTAACATAGTTTTTCACAACATCTAGAAATTTATTTAATTTTTGTTTTGAAATTAAATTTTATAACAGAATCCCCATGTCAATAAATATGGAGGTATTTCTATTGTTCCATGTACGGGAAACAGATGATGCAAGAGAAATTCCATGTCAAAAATTTTATATAGACTTCTCTCCTCTCTACCTATCAAGAATGAGATACGTTCATCATGATCGAAGAACAAGATATCAAGATCGATCAACACAAGACATTCACTCTACTGCGTTAGCACCCAAAAAGTGAGTGGTGTCAATCAGAGACCATTGGAGAACATGTTGATCCTCTCTTGAGGGATTCCGATTTGTATCTTCACAAGTGAAATGAGATAATATGAAAGGTACATCATAGATTATCAACTTCATCAACGCCGAAAGTACTAATGAACCTAGTATTTTATTTTTTAAAAAATTAAATTTAAATTAATTAAAAACATGATTTGCAAGATCCTCTCTAAATTTTTGAGCCTCTTACTTCTTTATCTAAATCATTGATTTTATTCTGTGGATACTGGCATTAATCGTCATATTGATACCCGAGTAATCATTTATCATGGTAAGAAATAATGTTGGGCGCTGGCCCAAATATGCTTTCTCTGCCCCTAGAAACTTCATAGACCTACCCAGCCAATGAAAGATTCAACACTCGAATAGTATTAAACAATATTTTTCTTCTCAACAAATGAACTCTGAGATTATACATTCTAAGAAAAAATTTCCCCCTTCCGAGTCAGAGTAGTAATCAGAGAACACAACATTGGGAAAACCATCAAGAATTGGTAATAATATCTGACTATGGCCAAACAAGCTTCAAATATTGATGAAATTAAATTTTATCTCCCAAGACATAAAATCTGTTAAATTCTCATGATCAAATGATATACCTTATTCATGCATCATTTTCCCCAATAATTTCACTTCCTAAATCCCAAAATCAAATTTTGTAATTTTGGAATAAGGCCAATGATTTCTCAGATGACTAAGAACTATTCTCCGATGATTCATATGATCCTCTATAGTCTTGGAGTATGTAAGGATGTCCTCCATAAATAATAACATAAATGTATCCAGAGTCTCATTGAATATCTAGTTCATCAAAGACATGATAACTATAGGAGCATTTGTTAGGCCAATGAGCATACCATGATACTCATAATGGTCATACATTCTTTGAAAGGAATTTTTATGGATGTTAGTTTCTTTAATCCTCAAATAACGGTAACTAGAATAGAGGTTAATCATTGAAACCCACATCGCGCTTTCCAACTAATCAAATAGATCATCAATCCACGATAATAGATACTTGTTCTTCACTATTACTCGATTGATCTTTTTCTAATCAACACATAAGTGAAGATATCCATCATTAGTTGGGCTAAGAGGGCCGACACATCCCATGATGACACACTCATACATATAAATAAATTCACAAAAATATCTTACAACAGGCACATCATCTCTTTTATTTTTTTCTGGAGCCATCAAGAGAGAATTGAAATTGGTTGTGTTCCACATATTATTACATTGCAATCATGACCTCCCACGCCGATGATAGACTGGAGAAATAAAAAATAAACATATTGGGAAACATGGAAATCTAATGAGGATCACCGCTCAATGGTTCCTTCCCTATATAAAATGATATAATAGATATTACATTCCACAAATCTAGATAATAAGGTCAAGATATGCTTGACCTAGGATCTTAATCTCCATGAATGTCAACATATGCACCACTTGTTTATAGTAAGGTAGACCCCTGAAGATAAAAAACACCCTAGGAATTATTTGTAATAAGGAAATACATCAAAAATATGACATAGAAATTTCATGTTGAGGACCAGAAAACTCCAAGCTAGATTGAAATATGACAGAGGGAAAACACATGTAGGATTATAGATACACCGATCTCTCTTTGAACTAAGGGGTTTAGTAATCTCTATTGCACAAGATAAAATCTCTATATAAATATTAAGTGGATTAAAATACAGTTTGAAGTAAAAGATTGAGATGCACCTGTATAAATAGAGAAATCACTATTGACATTTCTATAATAACAGTACCTCTCACAGTTTCTAGACCTAGGTATGCTTCCTCTGGACACTCTTCTACTATTAAATGTATCTTCATTCGGGATGTCTATTGTTGGAATCCTTTTATACGTGAAGTATCAAATTTCCCAATAGTTTAGGAGGATATGATTATTATGTTCCATTATGCGGAGTATATGGGTTATGGGAAAATCTATCTATGTTCTCTAAATATCCATAGGAGCTACAATTATTCGGTGCCTCAGTGAAAAAAATCGTAGATTTTCCTGGATTTTGATGTTAAATGGAAATCAAAGGACCTCCTCCTAGAGGTGTAGGAGGTCTCAAATGACTCTTCAAACAAGATATATTATAAGAATATACAAACTTCCTTTTTTCCAAGGTTGAACTCACACTACTATTGGGAGAGACATAAAATCTTCATAACTTTAACTTTCTATCTAGTTCTACCTCGGCCATTGTCCCCCTATCTAGTACATCAGCATAAGAGGGTTGATATTGAAATAAAATCATGTTAAGAGATATCATATCAAGGTCTGAAAACAACCCATGGATCCTTCTTAATCTCATTATATACAATATTAGGTGCAAACTAAATGAGGTAAACAATGATATTTGAATACTCATTCGTGTTTTTATTTGACTTCTTGAGCTTTAAAAACAAAACAGCCTTCACCAACACCATAATATCTTGATAAAAATGGTAATTGAAAAGAACCATTGTCTATTGATATGATATGATATGATATCTTGTTTTATTTTCATTTCCATATTTTCCCACCATCTCCTACTCAATCCCTCTAGAACGAAGATTGAAAAATTCTTTTTGATATCTTCATGTGTTTACAAGAAATCAAAAATATGTTCTATCATTCCCAACCATTCTTTGTCATGTTGTGGATCAGTGGAAAATTTAAAAAATTATGGTTTATTGAGAATGAAATATTAATAATGATTTTGATAAACATACCCTTGAGAATCCCCAAATAGAGCCTAAATGGGGACTAGATGGGGTAAAAATCCAAGAGCTCTGACTGTACTCATGATCACCTTATCCAGATTTAGGTCCCCTAGAGGATTATGTCATTATGGATCATTAGAAACCTCTTCATGGATTTAATTCACATGTCTTATTGGATGAACGATTCTAGACAATGTCAGTAGAAAAGGGATATGATATGTTACAACTCAAACTATGCAGAAAGGAAAAATATTCTCAGTATATGGAATGACAATATATGGATTCCACCTTCCCCATATTAGAATTGGAAAAATTATATAACTCTTCCACAAGAGTTATTTACATGTCAAACCCTGGAGACATAATTTTCATTATGGTGAGGGCTGGCCAGAGAGCCAATCAGAGCAACCTCCTATATCCCAGTAGGATTTCTCAACTACATAGTGACTTAAAAACAATATAACATCCTACATTTAATACCATTTCTTCTTGAACCATCTCAGTTACGCTAGTAATTAGATAACAGAGCCATACCTGATATAGCATGAATGGTGTTCTTGATACCCATAGTTCTATGACTCGCACATGGAATTATACAATATACAAGTGGGAATGAATTTTCTACAATACATAGTGAAATCAAGACTACTAGTTCAATATGGATAAAAAAGAAACTCTATTTCAGGTAATATACCTGAAGTCCACAAGATATTAAATCCTAAAGTACTACAACCTAATTATCGAGTCAGGGAATAAAACAAACCCCCACATCCCAATGTAGAAAACTCACCATAACCTAGGTTAAATAGCTATATCCACCCCCAAGAGATCCTTTCCCCCTACTCAAACCTAGAAATCGATAATTTACCAACACCCAGAGGCACATTTTTGGTGTGACATAAAAGACTAGTAGGGTATCTATATGAATTCCATTTTAGATTCTAACGATAGATTATCCTGGGAAATTCATACACATTTTAAAAATAATTGGTTTGGATTTTCATTGAATTTACAAATAAATCATGTTATACAATTCAAATGATGAAAAATTATATAAAAAAAGGCTTTAAAAGTGAAAGATTATATCTAAAACCATTGATTAAAAAATTATTATTTAAAATAGTTTATAAAAATTTATAAGGTGTATACATGAGTTCAACAACCATTTTATATATTTATATCCCAAAAAACAAGCAAGAAACATGGTTATCTTCCAAATAAGTAAGTATGTTCGAGGCATTAGACCATATACTCTCTAAGAGATCTCTGTAATATGTGTATACCCCAATCCATTAGACAGTGTCCAAAGGAGACTCATCGCCATCCCATTGGGAAGTGAACCATTCAATGAATGATTTATAATATTGAGGTAGTGTAGTGTATGTCCAAATAACTCATCGACTACCTAAGGTTTGAATGTTCTCTATCTATATCAAGGATGGGAAATTTATTTTAATATTTATGAAAATATAATTAAATCAAATTCATCCATTTAAATTCCAATTTTCCATAAAAAAACATAAGTTAAAGAAAATACTCTTTATAAAGATAAACCCACTGCATTTCTATCAATTATTTTAAAGACATTTTCATATAATTGAAATCCATTCAAATCCAATTCCATAAATTTCAAAATTTATTTCAATAATTAAATCCATCAATTTAATGTAAATTTCTTCCATTAGAACATGAATTTAAATTAGTCAATTCCTATCATGTAATTTCAATAATATCTCAAAAATGAAATCGAATTGAGGGGTTTTCCAATTCTTATGCCAAATCCATTTCAAATAAAAAAATTTAATAGAATTCGATTTTATTAATGAATAAATTAAAAGAATGTTTTGAAAAATAAATTATGGTGAATATTTTATTTAAATAAAATAAATATAAAGATAATAAATCTAGATAAAGAGTATAGAACCACCTACCCATTCTCAAATCTCAACACTCACAACGACACCCATTAACATGAATAATGGTGTATAAGACCTCAAAACACAATCTTCAAATGAGATAAAACATCACATCGAATTGATCCATAAATTTATGATGATATATTTCAATTCCAAAAGAGTATAATGAGAGAAGGGTGAAGAATGAGGGAGATTTATTTATAAAGAAAAACACCCCAAGCACAATGATGATTGAACCCCAAATGAGAGGATCGAAGAGGGTTGGAAATCTCCAAGATCACATGGGGAAGACCTCAGGTTGAGGGAGAAGAAACTGGAGCAGAGGAGAAATGAGGATCTTAACTGTGTTTCTTATTTCAGAATTATATTTGGGGTATTAATTGATGTTTAACTACAATATAGTTGTGAAACATATAATTTCCTTAACCACAGGAAAACGTGTCACCCCAAAGTAAAAACCAACACTCTAGGTTTAAAACTAATCTATAGTTCACTCATGGTGTTAAATGACCCATCACTTCATGTAACGATCATAATGTGAACCCCTAAAGAGATCTATACAAAAAAATTAAATAATTTGTAACTATGTTACATGATGTGTAACCCTTTAGAAACATACATCGAAAGGTTTGTTAAATATGAGAGTCCAAAAAATATCTGACTTCACTATTATAGATATCCTCACAATTCATTATAAACCCTACCTAGTCAAAGTGATTGAAGAACCACAATGTGTTTATCAATTTACATTTCAGATTGTCAATGGGATGTTATAATATTTATAGTTTTAAAAAATACATTTGGGGATAATAAATTCATATTTCCTCAATATTTTTAATAGAGTTTATGTTTCACCATTCTTGAAGGGAAATCCCTATGAAATATTTAATGGTTGAGAACCAATTTTTTTATTAAAATGATTTTGGTTGTAATGTTTGCAAGTTGAATATGAAATATAATCCAAATAATATTGATTATAAAAGCATTGATGGTATCATTCTCAGTAATTCATCGAATATTAATTCCAATAGAGTTTTTGATATGCATATTATTACTATTTAAGATGGTGTATATGTCGAGGATCATCAATCTCATCCTAGATCATAATAGTTTCAAAAAAACCATCCCATTGAAAATGTGATTGGTAACACTTGTTCTTGAATGAAAATAATATGATATACACTAAATTTTTTTTATCACACTTCATTTGATTATAATCAAGTCTATATATATTTTCTTTTGATGTTTTAAATATTTGAAATTTGATAATGGAATGAAATGTGACCATGATAACTTTTTAGAAATAATGTGTGGGCTCCAATTTAATTTATTAAGGATAAGAATGTAAGATAAAATAAATGGATATTTAGAATAAATATGGATTAATCCACAAAGGTAACCAAAAATAATTCATGACTTATTTCCCAAGGATTATCATATAAATAAGGCATACACATTGAAGATTCTTTTTATTCTCTTTCCATGTTATATGGTGTTAGAATATTGTTTTGTTATTCTTGTTCAAATGTTTTAAGTTATCGAAAATGGTTTTTAATTTTTTTTCCATAAATTGAATTATATTTGAAGATGATTATTATATTTAGCTTTAGTGTTTTTTAAAATGATATTTTTCCTTATAATTTTTTTAAATTTTCCAAATAATGTTTTGGACTCAAACCAGGACCCCATGTATAGTGTGAGAGGATTTCTTTGTTTCCATTGAAAGATGATTTTAAAAAGCATAATGTTGATCATACTCTTATTATTAAATGGATTTATAATTATATTTTAATTTTGAAATTTTTTATTGATGATATATTTTTTGGATGCTACAGTGAATTACATTATAATGATTTTTTTTATTCATTTATGTAATTGGCGTCTTACATGATCCTAATGGAAAAATTAATGATCATTATTTGTATTCAATATTCTCAATGGAAAGATGGGATCATTCGTAATTAATAAAATTATGTTAATAATTTTGTTGAAATTATTTGTCTCAATTCATATAAATATATTAAATCTATTTTCGGTATGAGTTTTAAATTATTAATTGACTATTCTTGTAAATATGTTGATGTTATTGTTATTTAGGTGTGATTTGTAGTCTACCTTGTTTAACTACATGTCGACCTGATATCATGTTTCTTATTTTATTTTTTGAATGTTTTCAGGATAATAATAAATAGATTCATATTAAATATATGATATTATTAATCAAATATGGTAATGGAAATTTTTAATCATGTTTCTTTTTTCTAAATAAAATTCTTTTTTTGTAATATCATATTGTGAATATTCCTTTAGAAGATGTATAATTAGAATAAAAATCACATAAATTATGAATAATTTTCATTGATAAAATATAATTTAATGGTCATCTAATAAATACTTTTTGGTTACTCTATCAAATATGGAAGTTTAGTATATCTCTTCTACTAGTTCCTGAGCATAATGTTTATAGATTAACAAATTAATATTTCTTTTGGAATTTATATGGACAAATTTCCTATTTACCATGTTAATATATATACAATATCACTTTATAAAAATCATTAAAATATTATAGTTCAAATAATATTGATTTTATATTTCATTTTATTAGATATCACGTGAAAAAGGGAGATGTTGTTTTAGATTTTATCCATTCTAAAAAACAACATGAAGATATATTCTATAAGACATTAGACAATACACTGTTGGAAAATACTATAATTTAACTTGGAATGATGAAATCTTAAGTGTTTTATGTTTTCATGTGTTTAAGGGGTGTTTTATTTTATTTATATGAAAAAATATTCCAATTTACATCAAAATATGTACAATCATAAATCAATTTTTCATATTTTTTTAATTTTTGTGTATATTTGTTTGTTATAATAGTATTTTTAAACCTATTTTTGTTCATATTTGATGTTAGATTACAATTTAAACACTAAATTTTTGTAAAATTATTATTTTTAAATATTTATCTATATTCTTTTCAGAATGCTATTAAAAACATTTATCACTAATTTATAAATTATTTGTTATTTATTGATGACTTTAAATTTTCTACTGTGTAATTTTTTTAATATACAAAATATTTAGATTTTATATTTGATATATGTTTTAATATTAGTGTAATTACCAATTACCCATGAATTTAGATATGGTAGAAAAATTGTTGTATACATAACTTTATGTAAGTGAATAAAATATTTTCATTTACACAACCAAGATATTTTTCAGTCATGGATTTGGAGGAAAAAGATTTCCATTAAAAATTAATAGAGATTAAAAAATAAATAAATTTGTAGCAAGTTTACATTTCTCATGTAATATCCCTATCAAAGATAATTTCCTTGAATATTTAAACAAATCATGATTTTTTTTGAACACCTAGGGTAAGCATAACTTCCTAGTATGGCTTTTTTAAAATCATCTTTAAAAAATATTTTTAAAAATAAAATTTTGAAAACTCCTTTAATTTTATTTATATATTAAAATAAAAATTAAATATATATATATATATTATTTAAAAAAAACTATAATTTCATTTGGTTTGGAAACCTATCTAGGAAAAAAACATTTTAAAATACTTTGAAAATAATTATTAATTTGAAAACATTATTTAGAAAACACCGTTCAAAATTATAATTTATTTTATAATACGTAATATTTCAAAATATTATAATATATTTGAAAAAATATATTCTTTAAAAATATTTCAAATCCTTTGAAATACTTAATTGTTTTAAAATATAATTCTTTTGATAAAAGTTCATTCCTTGAAAATGTTATATAACATTCCAGTGGATTTTATAAAATTATGAATGATAAGTAAACAAAACCAAGGGTCCACTTCAAACATATGTGGATTTCAATTCCCACCATCTTTTTGAGTGATGGTTTTACACCCTAATTCCTTATCATGATCACATAATTCACATGCCAAATTTTTTTAAAACATTTTGAGCATGCCTTGTGTGTATATATATAAATCACTAGTCTATTTTCCTTAAAAACATGAAAATTAATTATTACATTTTTTCATACTCATATGTATATATGTAAAAACATTCATAGGAATTCACTTGCTAAATTTTGAACAACCTAATATAATGACAAAAAGATTTTTAGTTCATTCTTGTGATGTTAAATGAGGAATTATTTACATTAATCTATTCAAAATGATATTTCATTCATGAAATGTTAAAATCCATTTTTTTAAAATAGAATATAAAATGAAAAACTTTTTCATTTGATAATAATTGTTAAATAAATATATTAGATACGAATTTACTTCATAAAAACGTTATTTTTGACAATACCATTGTTTACATAAGATAATAGTTGGAATGTATGAATTCATCAAATGAAATAATTGTTTTTTTTTAATTATTACTCACATAAAATAATTCATATATTATATATATGTTGAATTTTTATTTCATAAGATAATCATAATAAAATGGAATTATATAATACCCATAATATTATAATATATAACATTTTCATATTAAACATTCCATCCTTATAATTTTAGATATATACTTCAGTAAGATTGTGATTTGAAATTAAAATAAGTTTTAATACATGAAGTAATGACAACATTAGATCATGAAAAAATAGCTAAATGTGTCTATATATATATATAGACCCACACATACACACCCAGATATCGTAATTATAAAAAACACATATAAATTTGATAAGAATTTTTTATAACATATAATATAAAGGGACTTTAAATGAAATATATCATGTTTTTTGAGATTACCCTCACAAAGAATTAATGAAGTAGCCTAAAATTATTGAATATGTCAAAATAGATAATTTTATAATTTGAAAATGATATATACATTTATATAATCGCTTATATAAATAATAGGTTTTGGAATATATGATTTTAAGAATCCCATTACATGAATTTAAGTATAAAAAATAAATATGAAGATTTAAAATATGATATATCATTATATTTATCCCCTTACCAAAAAACCAAGAAATTAAATCGAAGAAACTTCTTATCTTTTTAGAATTCCAAACCATGTCATATAATGAGGGAAATAAGGGTAACCATTACCTGGAGAAGGGGTTTCTTCGTTAAATAGAGTGAATGATGTTTTCCAGTGTAAGAAGAAGCACATATATGTACACATTTATGGTTCAAATATGTGTTTCTTCAAATCCTTAGAGAAACGAGTACTTTTTTAATCCAATGATGGATAAATAGTAAACCAATATATTTTAAATCTTATATACTCATTTTGTACATGACTTTTTTTGTACCATTTTACATGATAAAATGAGGGGATAAAAAATAATTTTATTTCCAATTTGTATCACATTATTTGAAATGTTTATTCCTACACAGTAACTCATATTTCATGGAAAAACTGCTATAAGATGAATGGATCATCTCTATGATGAGTTTTTTTTTGTTTTTATGACCTATTATACAATTCAACATGAGGAATTTATCACTAATATATGATCTATAGACATAGAGTATTGTATGTTGGTCTCCCTTTCTGGAATTTCCATGTGGTGAAAGGAGATCGAATAGTTTTTTTCAATGGAGACAATGCTGGAAAGGAATTCCTGAGATGCTATGTAAACAGAGTGGCCTGAGGAAGAAGGCAACATGGGAGATGATTAGATGACACTGGTCATTTCAGTTAGACGATCATGATATAATATGCCATTTTAAAATAGGTGGACAATGATCACACCCAAGCATCCCACATGAAGATATTTGATTCTTGGTAGCACAAATACAAGTTTTGTGGTAAGATTCCATTCCTAGAAGCTTTGAATTGGATTATCTCTTATTGGGCCTTACAGAGGCCCAACATTCTTTCTTCCTAACTTATCCTCCACCCTCTACAAGACGTGCCTGATTTTATTCCTCCATTTGAAGCCACACTTCCACCATGGTTGGTGGTATTAGACTGACTTCCCTTATGTCACTCAAATAGTTCTATGGGATGGCTAACTACCATAGTCTTGGTTTCCACCGTTTTTTTATCAAATTTAAAAATATTATAAAAATATATTTTTAGGAAAACATATATATTTTTTAATATTCATTCCAATGTTATATATTTGAAATCTAAATTGATCACTTATTTGAGTTTGTTAAAATTTTATTTTTAAAAATTTTATTAAATAAATATTTAATTCGTTTTTATTATCCTTGAAAATATATAAATTTAATAATATGACACTTTTTTAATTTAAATAATTTTTAACTTAATTATAAATTAAGTCATAGATATCTATATATAAAATATATAATGGGTTTTAGTCGTTATATTTTGATTTTATTACACCTATCATTATTTCATATATTGGAAAACCTCCATGGATATTTCCAATGGTCAAATAATTTTTGATTTAAAAACTTTAACTACATTGAAGATATTTATATAACTAGACTGTAGGTTATTGGAAATATATTTCTCTAAAACATGCCTTGTTTCATTCTATTTAATATATGTTCTTACTACCATTATCATTGGGGGGATCTTTCCCAGTGTGAATCGAGTTGAGTATTTTTATAATTTCTTTGTTTTAATGTTCATCACAGCATGTACTCATTTATTAGTGAGGGATCATAGTATCTTAATTTCATCTTAATTAGTTTGAAGCATTTATAATGAGGTGTTCATGTCTCAAGGTCTGATTTTGTGTCCAATTTTAAATGAAATGAACTCTATTGAACTCTTTCCAAAATTTTCAAGACATGTATTATTTATTTTAATAACATATACACACCTGAAAATAATTGTGTTCTATATTCTAAAACCTTAAAAGGATTCCCCTCATAATTATTTCACACTTGATTCCTTGATTGGAAAGATTAAAACATGAAAATTTTGTGGAACTACAAAATCATCTTTATTTCAGAAAATTATGAAAAAATATAAGGTATTCAACAATTATTCACGAATAAATTATAACATTAATATGGTCTTTGATGATAGTTTCATTCATGGATATCATGGGTCCATAGTTGGTCATGGTACCTCATGGAAATTTCAGAGTCTATCATTTCTTCTTTCGAGATGTAACTTGTGAAATAAGGACGAAATTGATGAAGAAATAAATAATTATTTAAAATGGTGTTGTTTTATATATATAATATTTGTACCTATGATTGTCCATGTGTTTTATAAAATATTCATTTTTAGTTGTCCTCAAAGGCCTCAAAATTATAATTGATACTCTCAAAGATACATAACTTTATGATTTCATCTATGTATGAATCAGAGAGGTCACCCTCTTATGCACCTTCTTCAAAATAGATCAATTCATCATATGTCTTATAGTGAAAAATTATGAAATTCTCTAGTAATATCTTCATAAAACTAAAATTTTAGAAAAGGTGAGAATAAAATAAATATGCATATATAAATAATAATCTAGGAAATAAAATAAGTAATTTTATTGGTATTATAATCATTATTGATTTGTTTTTAGGTGATGTGATTGTTGGTAAATGTTTCATAGTCATCTAAGCATGACTTCAAGGTTATTCATGACATCAGATCCTTAAGAAGTTGAAGAGAGAGAATATTTGTTTGGGATATTTCTCCATTCAATTTTAGGATTTTATTTACCTAAAAAATATGAGAAAGTTATTTTCGAAAAGGGAGTGTGTTGAAACTATTTTTAACAAAAATGTCAAACTATACAAATTTATCTAAATCCTTGCTCTGATAGTAACTATAATGACTCGAGACCCTCCCTTTTCAATCAATTATAAAAATTGATATATTTTTCTATAACTAAAAATATATAGTCCTTTAAACATCAAAGATCTTATATGGTCTAGGTTTTAGGGTAAAAGTAATTTTATAACAAATTATCATATCTTTAACTATAAATAAATGTGTAGCTATTGAAAATTATTAATGATACCACTTATTTGATGTTAATATTTTTAAAAAATCAATATGATAATTTAACATTTTCATAAAAAAAGGATGAGTATAATTTTCTTGTATTTAGTTTCTAAAATCTTCTAAAAACATAATTTGAAACTACATTTTAATAAACTCCTCTAAAAACATTTTTTATTATATAAAAATTACTATTATATATGTATAATTTTAAAAAAAATATAATTTTTATTGTTTTTTAAATATATAATTCTAAAAAAATCTTTTAAAACCTATTGAAAATACCTATATTTTATAAAACATTATTCTTGAAACACATTTTGTAAATACAAAATCATTGAAAATATTTATGATTTGAAAAAATTATAATACAATAAAAATATTTATTCTTTGAAAAACTTATAATACCTTTAAAAATATATAATGATTTCACTAGATAATGACATTGAAAGTACATAATTATTTGAAAATAAAATTCCTTTAAAAATATTAAATTATTTTAAAATATTATAATTTAATCATGTGGTTTAAATAAAATTACGTAGGATTAGAAAAAATACTATGAGGTGACATGGAATATTAATTGTTGTCTAAGAATACAGAATTCCTGTGGGATTGGTCCACTCTAAAATAAACTATCATGTTTACAATGTTCATGTTACAAATTTTTATAAATGATTTTGGTATTTCCTTATAGGAATGCACACACACACAATCACACACAAATATACATTATTTAATAGTTCTATTTAAAAAAATAAAAATGATTTATTACATATTTACATATTTGTATTTATATGAATATATAAATAATAAATTACCTAGAAAATCACTTGATAAATAGGGACCAACCTAATTTCATGGAAAATATCCTTTTCATAAATTCATGGGAGGTTTAAGAGAGAATAATAAACATCCCTGTATTTAATGACACAGTTGATTAATAAAACTATATAATCGATTTTATGAAAACAGAATATAAAATGATATACTTTATCATTTATAATTCATCATTTAGTAAAGATATTAGATAATAATTTTCTTGATTCAAAATTTCATTTCTGACACACTCATTTTATACATAGGATACTAGATTTAAAGTATGGATCTTTCATATGAAGAAATAGTAATTCTAAGATTTTAATTTACCATCAATAATTATATATATTTATATATAATTTTGATTTAAAAAACTAATAAAAAAATTATGACACACACATAATATTATAACTAGTAAAAACATGAAATAAAACATTTCATCCAAGCATGACTTGAAAAGGTTATCTTTTGTAAGATTATGATTTTTAATTTTTTAAAAAATATTATTATAATAAATAATTACACATTTAGATCATGAGATAATTTTTAAATGTTTATATATACAAACAAACATGTATCATAAGTATAAAAACCCATTATAACATTAAGTATAATTTTTTTATTTAATCTGATATATTGGGGATTTAAATGAAATCTATCTTGTCATGTCAGATTGTACATACAAATAATTAATGAAGTCCCCTTACTTAATTAAGGGTACTTAAATAGATAACATTGTAATTTGATAATATTATATACATACATATACATACTTTTAAAAATAAGAAGATTTAAACTATTTTATTTTATATATACCTTACTATGAATTTATGTCAAAAAAACATAAAAATTAATATTTTGGAGATGATATATATTTATAATTCACACCATATACAAATTGGTGAACAAAAATGGATGCAGCTTCATATATTTTTTGAATTCTCAAACTAGGTTCGAAGGAAAGGGAAATACAGGGATTCCTTGGCTCAGACAGGGGTTTCTTCTTCAAACTGTGTGAATGGGGTTATTCTACTATTAGAAGGTGCTTAAATTATCCACATATATGGTTCAGAAATATGTTGCCACATCCTTTTGGAAAAGATAGGATTTAATTCTTCCATTGAAGGGAAAATAGTAAACCTATATATTGTGAATATTAGCCACTAATTGTTGAGACACTATTTGTTTATAATTTTAATTATTGGAACAAGGGGTTTAAAATCGAACATGCGTTTTTAAACTATAACACCAAATTTCTGATTTTCATGTATTTGAGTTTATTTTTTTGTAAATACAAGATTTTTCAATAAGTAAGGATCATGTATGGGATGATATTTTTGTGGGTTAGTAAACAATGAAATGTTTAAAGGTGATTTATTTATTTCCAAATAAATTTGGTAATGGGTAGAATATTTTTTTTTGGTGTAACGTCCCCGACCCAGAAGCCACTAAACCGGTGGTCTGAGCCGGGTGGTTACTTGACCTTAAGCGCGCCTCCCTATACGCCAAAAGTTGCCGACTAGAAGCGAGGGTCTGTGTAGTCAAGTGGGGAGACTATAACCCCTTTTTATCAGAGTAAGACACAACAGAAACAATCAAACAGAGGAAAAAATAACCAACAACTAGGAAACAAGTACAACATCCATTTCCATCAATAAATATGCCATGTCATACTACAGTTCAAGAGTGAAAAAAACCGCAAAAATAAAGACAATGGCCAAAAATCCCAAAATGGTATCGACTCCAAGTCTGGATCCTCCACCAAGTGCAACCCATGTACGCTCTGCTACATAGTAAGGACCCTTGAACTTGTCTTGACATGCAAACATGAAGTCTTCTCGGGTACCCAACGGTGGCCCGAGCAGGGTGTGAGTACAACTCAGTATGCCACCACGAACGGTGTCTACAAAATATCCAGTATAAACAGGTAGTGTATGCAAAGGGAAAATGAATGATAAATTCCAAGTAATTATTAAAGGTGAAATTAAGAAAGTTAGAGCCAAATCCATTTCCATTCCATTACCATCCTTTTATTACCATTTAACATCACTAACCCTTTCACCACATTTGAAAAAGCTAACCACATACCTTATGTTACATGGGTTTAAGGCCAACAATCACATATAAGAGGGTAAAGACATCGTTATCCTATATCACTAGGACTAACTCTCTCATAGCAATCATATCCTCACCTCGAAGCCTCATTCCAGGTGGATTCAACTATTAGGAGAATAGACCCTTAGTCCCCTTTCCTAACCCGTTCCTTTATGGTGGAGTTTAGAGCCTCAGTCTTCACTCAACCTATGGGTGTAGATCCTCATGTCAGAACCCACTCTATGAAGCCATGTGCACATTCTTATATATAAGAAACCATCAACCATCCAAACCATTTCCCTACAACAAACACTATTCACAATACGCCACATGGGAATTACACATCATGACTTAACCCATTATCACATTACCCTTTCACATAATTTAACCATTCACCCAATTCCCAAGTGTTATGCCTAACTCACTAAGCAATTAACACTAATCCTAAAACCCATCCCATTATAGTCTTTAATAAATTTACACATTAACTCATTTAACATGTTCACCATTTACTTGATTCAACCATTCATCCCATTCCGATTAACCCTTTGGTTATTTCCATGTCTAGGTGCATCACATAACTTCTATTCCAAGTTCAACCAATCATGCCAACATATTCATTAATGTATCTACCCATAATTACAACAATCTCACTTGTTCTACTACAATCTCTAAGCCTGAGAGAAGTCGGCACATCCCATGGATGGCCCCAACTAGGTCAAGTCCAACCCATCACATCCCATAGGGATTGTGAGGGTTCCCATTTTCCATTATAATTACTATTAATACCAAACATGCCATGGTTATACAAAACATAACCAAAGGAAAACAATAACATAACCAAACTTGAACAAATTACTAAAATAACTATGGGATATAACATGTAGACCACCTACATAGAAACCGCGGTTGAACACACCCTCAAACGAGTCCATAGAGCTTTATTCGACCAACCATTGGAGATTCAAACTAAATCTCACCCAAAAGATAGGATATTAGGGCTTTGGAACAAGAGGGAGAAAAGATATCAACCCTAAACCAAAAAGAGAACCAAAGATGTGATTATCCCTACCCGGAGATTAAATATATAACCAACGGTGCTCTAAATGGCCAGGAATCGAAGGAGAACCACCCTTGGGAATCTTGGGTCGTCCAAGTTCATCGCTAGGGTCGGGAGAGGAAGAGGAGAGGAAAATCCCGAGTGGGGTTTAAAATCCCAGAGTGGCAAAACTGTAATTTTCCCAACTTTATGTGGTTGCACGGTTTAGCGGCACGATTTTGAAAACTGTGCGCATGCTATTGTCTGAAGGAGTAAGGGTCGCACGGTTTCACCTAGGCAGGCCGCCCAGTTTTCCTGCTCGTGCGCAGGCCGTGTGCCTTGGCCTGTCTTGCCCAGTTTTCCTTTCTTCCGTACCCCAAGCCCCTGAAACAACCCCAAAGCCCTTCATACATTCAGAAAACATCCCTTGTTTCCCTAAAAAAGGATTCAACCGAAACATAATGAGAACACACCTTTCCGAAAACCTGGGTCTTACAACCTCCCCACCATATAATGGGTCTTCCTCGAGCCGAGCTCCCAAGCCTCATCGGTCCACCGAAGAGAAGAGTTCGGGCCACTGAGCCCGCATATCCGAATATCACTCCCCTGTTTCTTCCTGAACTTTCCCATGTTGTTGTAGTACCTGAACTAATGGGAGAACCATTACTCCAAAGACCTTCTCACTACGATCCACCACACGGACCGGATGCTCCTCAAGGGACGCATTACCCTCAAGCTCCACATCTTTAACATAAACCATGTGAGATGGGCCAGTGTGATTCCACCGAAGCTATGACACATTAAACACATCATGCATCCCACCATAACTTTGGTGAGGAGCCAATCAGCAAGCCACTAGTCTGATCCTCTTCGCAATCTCAAAAGGTCCCACATACCTGGGCGCCAAGATACCCTGCTTTCGAATCAGACGGTGACCCAACCTTGGCGACACCTGAAGGAACACTTTATCACCCACCCCAAACTCAAGATGTCTATGCCTCCGATCTGAATACGACTTCTACCTACTCTGAGCCATATCTATCTACTTCCTAATCAACGTAACTCTCTCTAAATTCTCCTTCACGGGACTTTTCCCCAACAACTCAGATTCACGGGCCTATAGCCAACACAACAGAGATCTACATGGACACCTGTAGAGTGCCTCAAATGGTTCCATCTGAATCGTAGCTTGAAAATTGTTAATCTAGGAAAACTCAACCAAATATAGATGTATCTCCCAAGAACCACCGAAGTCCAAGACACAAGCTCTAAACATGTCTTCCAGTACATTGATCGTACGCTCTGACTAACCATCCATCTACGGGTGGAAAGCCGTAATGAAAAACATCTATGTACCCAACACCTTCTGCAACCCTTGCCAGAAAAACAATGTGAAACATGGATCTTGGTCTGAAAATATGTTCTGTGGCACCCCATGCAACCGCACTATCTCCCGAATGTACAGCTCACCCAATTGGTCGACTGTATAGGTCTCTTGAATCGGTAATAAATGATCCTCTTTCGTTAACCGATCCACAATTACCCAGATTGGATTATTCTTCCACGAAATCCTTGAAGACCCAAAAAAAATACATTGTTACATTATCCCAAGTCCACTCCATAATGGGAAATGGATGCAACAAACCACCAGGGCATTGATACTCAGCCTTCACCTACTGGTAGGTAAGGCACCGTGCCAAAATCTCGAAACTTCCTTCTTTATTCTAGGACACCAAAACTGCCGTCGGAGATCACGGTACATCTTTGTCAAACTAGGATGAACACATGGAACTCACGCGTCAACTCATCCCGCAAACACATTGGCACAACCACACGATCATGAAAGTGAACAACACCTTCCGCGTCGATGGCCCAACCAGAAGGTGGTTCCAACCTTTATGATTTTCCTTCTTGGATAAACACTCAGGATCATCAAGCGGACATTCCTTACATGAACCAAAAGCATGAACTCCATCGTTAAGGAAGCAAGAGTTACCTGAACACTTTCCTCCTGCACCTCCAGGTGCATCTCTGCAAACAAAGCCATCACCCTCCACTCGGTGCTGGACTCCTGAACTGTCTGATTATGAATATTCCCACTCAGAGCATCAGAAACACTATTTCCCTTTCCCGGTGTGTACACAAAATCAAAGTCAAAAGACTAGAGTTATTCAACCTATATTTTCTGCTGAAGATTCAGATCATGCTGTGAGAAGATATACTTTAAGCACTTATGGTCCGTAAACACGGTAAACCATCCCCCCAACAGATAGTGCCTCCAGAACATCAAGGCATACACTACTGCTTCTAACTCAAGGTCATGACAGGGATAGTTCTACTCATGGTGTATTAACTTCCTCGACCCATAATCCACATCTCGCTCAAGATAGGTGTGGTCATCCACCGCTTCTTTAACTTTTGAAAATAATTATAACAATCCTTAGACCACTCAAACCTGATTCCCTTCTTTGTTATGCCCGATAGTGGTTCATCCAAGTGAGGGAAATCCTGGATGAACCTTCAGTAATACCCGACCAAACCTAGAAAACTACGAACGTTTGAAACACTCTTGGGCTGCTCCCAAGATACAATTTCTATCACCATCTCTGGATCCACAGACACACCTACCTCCGAGATGATGTGACCCAGAAAATGCACCTCAACTCTCCAGAATTGAAACTTTGATAGCTTTGCGTATATCTGGTTCTCTCTTAGTGTACTCAAGATGATGTTAAGGTGTTGGGCATGATCGTTGTGAGGTTTCGAGTCAACTAAGATATCGTCAACAAGGACAACCTGAAACTAATATTGATATGGATGAATGATCTAGTTCATCCAAGCCATAAACACCGCCGGTGCATTGGTCAAGTTGAAAGGAATTGCCACAAACTCGAACAACCCGTACTGACTCCGGAATGCGGTCTGTTGTACGTGAGAAGACCTCACCCTCAACTGGTGATAACCCGACCATAGGTCAATTTTAGAAAACACTAATTCACCTCTCAACTAATCAAACCTGACATAAATTATAGGAAGAGGGTACCTATTCTTTATAGTCATCTGATATAACTTTCGATAGTCTATGCACAGCCTCAACGACCCATCAGCCTTCTTTGTAAAGAGCACAAGAGATCCTGAAGGAGACGTACTAGGGCGGATAAAAACCTTACACTCCAAATCATCAAGCTGAACCTTATGTTCCTGGAGTTCTATCAGTGCCATTCGGTATGGTGGAATAGAAACTAGCTCCGCTCCTAGCAACAACTCGATTGTGAACTCAAAATCCCTCTCGGGTGGAAACCCTAAGAAATCCCCAAGAAACACGTCTTGGAACCGTTCCACCATAGGAGGAAAAATAAGATGTTCCCCTCATCATCATCGAGCATGAGACTTGCCACTTGGGTCGTGAGTTCACTCATATGTTGACAAAACGGCCCTGCTAGACCTTCTTGTTCATCCCATTCGCCATGGTGAACGTAAGCGTCACCCTCAAGTGACCTGAATGATATTCTGCGATGATAGCAGTCTATGTGCGCCCGAGACAACACCAAAAAATCCATTCACAAGATTAGGTCAAAACCTGAAATCTCAAGAATGAACAAATTCCAAAGAAAACGATACCCACCATCTTCCAAGGCACATACCTTGCACTTCTTGATATCCTTAACCTGCACTCCCAACGGGGTGTCAATTGACATAACTCCACACACCCTCTCCACAGGTAAACCCAGCACTAACAGAAGTTGAGAAGAGTTAAAAGAGTGTGTGTCACCTTGTCAAACAATTCACTAGCAACTGTAGAATATATAAGGATTGTACCTCGAATAGTCGATGGTCCGACCTCGCCATAGCTAGGCGCAAACTGAACTGCTTGAAGCTCACTTGCCCCTCTACCCTCGGCTACTTCCTGTACTCCCTGCACTGCACTGCACTGCCTTACTAGAATGAGTGATCCTGCCCGGGAGTTCCATGTTCCCCGCCACTGCCAGTACGACCTTTGGAGCTCGAACTGCCTGCCCGATACGGGGCAACTGATCCCCTTCCTGTATATGGTATCTGCCTTCCACCATCATGCTCACCTGCTTGCCGAGGATTCTTACAGAACCTATGCACATGTCCCATCCTTCTACACAACCGACACTCATCTGGAGGTCGCACACACTGACCACAAATATTCCCCAGCCTACCGCACTGATAGCAAAACACCTGATCACCACTCTAAGAGGAGGACATTCTCTTCCAGCTGCTTTTCACATAGTCTCCATGCTGTGAGCTCTCATGGAGTCGCTTCCGATCCTCGGTAGTTACAGTACACTTCTTCCTCACTAGCACCACAAGCCCACTACCCAAATATCCCTTCAAGTTTCTTACAGAGATCAATGCATGATCTACTACCTCTGTGAACCTCTTCAAGAGGAAGATATTTAATTGAGACTTGATATCATGTCTCAGCCCATCCTGGAAACGTCTTTGCTACCGCTGCCTCATCCCCTGCTAACACTGGGAAAAAGAGTCTCAAATTAGTAAAGCATCTAGTATAGTCCATCATCGACAATGATCCCTGAGTCAAGCTCATAAACTCTGCATCCCGCTCCTGCCTCAAAGTCTCTGTGTAGAAATTCTCCAAAATAATTTCCTGAAAAACCTTCCAAGACATTTACTCAGCCTGCTCGATTTGAGCCTGAATATCCCACCAACGCCTAGCCTGGCCCCACAACATATAAGTGGCCATCTTCACTTTCTTTTCAACTAGAGTCTCCAGATGATCCAGTATCGTCTGGACAGACTCTAACCAGAACTCCTATACCTCTAGCGCACCCTCTCCGGAGAAATTCGGAGGGTGCTGCAGTTGGAATTCTTTGGTCAGCTCAACATACTCGGTACAACATGCCCTGGGTCCCGATCCATCATCTGCATAAGGTGAGCCAGGTTCTCCCAAAAGAATACTTCTCTACCTTCATTGATTGTCACGTTTTCTTGCTCCTCTACTAGAAGAGTGTTCTCATCAAAATCATCTCATTGCCTAACTGGTAATCGACGTCGCAGTGGAATTTCTCTACATTTCCAAGCACGAGATTTAGCAAACCTTCCACCAAACTAACACAAAATTTTATGGAACATTTTTAACTCCATTTCAAACCCTTATATTTCATTTTCTCATCATTTTTTGGTTTCATGAAATGCATGATTCACCCTACTTTCCTGCCTCACACACACACCCCATGCATGTGCCTAACACAATGCATGTCACCTACCTCCCTAGGTGCCTACAATGGTGCATGAATGAAAATCCTCATGCCATTAAGGCCACGAGCCAAATATCATAAAACAGTCACATAAAACCACATGTGCATCAGCTAACAATGAAATATCATCAACTATAACAGCACATGACTAAGAACAACATTTCCCACCTAGGGTGGCTTGGGTTATCCCTTGTACGTGGGTTAGCTACTCCCACGCATGATCTCATTACCAAGGACCGACACAAAATATCCCTTGGATACCAATCCCAAATAACAAGACCGCATATAAGGAGAAGAAATACCTCCTCTGATAACACTTTTTTACGTCCCCGACCTGGAAGCCACTAAATAGGTGCTCCGATCCGGGTGGTTAAATGACCTTAAGTGCGCCTCCCCATACACCAAAGTCTTCTGACTAGCAGCGGGGGTCTGTGTAGTAAAGTGGGGAGACTATACCCCCTTTTATCAGAGTAATCCACAACAGAAACAATCAAATAGCGGAAACAATAACCAACAAACAGGAAAAAAGTACATAAACCATTTCCAACAATAAATATTCCATGTCATACTACAGTGCAAGAGTGAAAAAAAGCCCAAAAATAAGGGCATCGACCTAAAATCCCTAAATGGTCCTGAATCCAAGTCTGGATCCTCCACCAAGTGCTACCCATGTCAACTTAGCTACCTATTAAGGACCATTCCCCATGTCCTCACCTACAAACATGAAGTCCACTTGGGTACCCAATGGCGGCCCGAGCAGGGTGTGAGTACAACTCTGTAGGCCACCACCAATGTTGTCTACAAAATATCCATTATAAATAGGTAGTTCATGCAAAGGGAAAATGAATGATAAATTCCAAGTAAATATTTAAGGGTCCATTAAACAGTTTAGATCCAAAGCCATTGCCATTCTGTTACCATCCATTTATTACCATTTACCATCACTTACCCTTTCTTCACATTTCCAAAAGATAAACACATACCATATGTTACATGGGTCTAAGGCCAACTATCACATTCAAGAGGGTAAACACATCATTATCCTTTCTCACTATGACTAACTCCCTCATAGCAACCATATGATCACCTCGAAACCTCAGTCCGGGTGGATGCAACCGTTAGGAGAATAGACCCTCAGTCCCCTTTCCTAACCCGTGCATTTAGGGTGGAGTTTAGAGTCTTAGTCTTCACTCGACCCATGGGCATAGATCCTCATGTCATTCCCCACTCTACTAAGCCATGTGTACATTAATATATATATGAAACCATCAACCATCCAAACCATTGCCCTACGACAAACATTGTTCACAATACCCCACATTGGAATTTCACATCATGCCTTAACACATTAACAAATTACCCTTTCACATCATTTAACCATTCATCCAATTCCCATGTGTTATTCCTAACTCACTATGCATTTAACAGTAAACCCATAACCCATCCCATTATGGTCTTTATTCAATGTACACATTAAACAATTTATCCCATTCACCATTTCCATGATTCAACCATTCATCCCTTTCCAATTAACCCTTTGGTTATTACCAAGTCTAGGTGCATGAGCTATCTTCTATTCCATGTTCAACCAATCATGCCAACGTATTCATTAAAGTCTCTACCCTTCATTACAACAAGGTATCTTGTCCAATTACAATCCATAAGCCTGGGAGAAGCCGACACATCCCATGGATGGCCTCAACTAGGTCGTGTCCAACCCATCACATCCCATAGGGATCGTGAGGGTTCCCATTTTCTATTATAAACACCATTAATTCCAAAAATACCAATGTTATACAATGAATAACCAAAGGAAAACAATATCATAACCAAACATGCAAAAATTACTCAAATAACTATGGGATATAACTTGTAGACCACCTACCTAGAAACCGTAGTTGAACGCACCCTCAAACGAGTCCTTAGACCTTTATTATACCAACACATGGAGCTTCAACTTAATGCCCAACCAAAAGATAGGGTTTTAGGGCTTCGAAACAAGAGGGAGAAAAGATATCACCCATAAACCAAAAAGATAACCAAAGATGGGATTTGCATTACAAGGAGCTTCAATCCGCAACCAACGACGCTCTAAACGGAAAAAAATCTAAGGAGAACCACCCTTGGGAAGCTTGGTTCGGCCAAGTTCATCTCTAGGGTTGGGAGAGGATGAGGAGAGGAAAATCCTGAGTGGGGTCTAAAAGCCCGGATTGGAAAAACTGTAATTTTACCAATATTAATTGGCCGCATGGTTTAGCCACATGGTTTAGAAAGCCGTTCGCAAACCGTGAACATGCTACTGTCCGATGGAGGGAGGGTCGCACTGTTTGACCTGGGAAGGATGCACGGTTTCCCTAGCCGTGCGCAGGCCATGCGCCTTGGCCTGTCCTTCCCAGTTTTCTTTTCTTCCATGCCCCGAGCCCTTGAAACACCCCTAAAGCCCCTCATACTTTTAGAAAGCACTCCTTGAGGCCCAAAACAATGGACTCAACCTAAACATAATTAGAACATACCTTTTCGAAAACTGGGATCTTACATTATGTCTCCCCCACTGGAGTTATTGTGTGGTTAAATCATATCGAAGTGATTCCATAGACAATGATACTGTCAGTAACGCGTACTTGGGATGATATATGGACAAATATGGTATAAGAAGATGATGACATGGGATATAATCTATAAAATATGGTTGTTTTGATTGAATTATTATGCATCTTTAAAATTGGGGAATAGGGATCACCTAAATGAATCCCACTTAGAAATCATGGATGAATGACCATTCACATACATGATAAGAAGTAAATTCCTCTTTTTAGAAGCTTTTGTGGGGAAAACGTATCATGATCGTTATATGAGGGAGCATTAGGATTTCCACCTCACCTATGCCACATTTCTTTCATGAGGAACCCAATATCATTCTCTATGCAAGTCCAAACTCCCACTGGGAATGGTGGTCTAGGCTAGACCTCCCTTCGGTTTCTCCCCTTCGTCGAAGGGTAGGATGATAACCATATACTTGGTTGGCCATAATTTTTCATCAAAAACTGTAATGTAATCAAACAATATTATCACCAAACCATTTATTTATTAAAATTCATTCCTATGTGATAAAATTCCATGAAAATTGATCAGTTAGTTCATTAATTTTTATAAAAATTATGAAAGTTCATTAATAAAATATAAACAATCTTCTTTAAAGTTCTTATCTCCTAAATATAGAAATATGAAAAATGTGGTAATATTTATATAATTTTTAATTTTCTTTTTAAATTACATTATATATATATATTTCTTAAAAATGGTTTCAACTGTTATATTATCATTACATAATTACTAACATTATTTCATCCATTTGAAAACCTTGATGGAAATTTCCAATAACCAATTCATTTTTTCTATAAATATTCTACATAGAAGTTATTTTAACAACTAGACTCTATGCCATTGAAAATCTCTTGCTTGTAAAGCTGGTAAATATCATTCCATACTATGAGTTTTTATTATCATTCTATTTAGAGGGATCTTAATAATGATAGATCTTTATGAATAAGGATATAATTTGTTTATTCTAATGTTAATAATTTAATATCCTAATTCATTACTGATAAATCATACTACTTTAATTTATGCTAAAAAATTTTCTATATTTTTTAAAGCAGAGTTCCATTATCGAGTTCTCAGTTTGTGTCTTATTTTATGTAAAATGTACATTATTTTACCCATGTATGATTTATAAAGTCTTTTGTTATTTATTTAAATATATATACATACTTGAAAATACTGGTGTGTAATAATGTGAAAAATTAAGAACACTCTATACACTACTTACATTATTTTTATTGAAATAATTATAATATTGAAACCATATCATTTTTAAAATTTCATAAAGGGGAGATGTTTTTGTATTTGTACTTGGTTTTATAATTATAAATTGATAGAGAATTTTTAGTGGAACCATGAAATCTATTTTTCCTACAATTAAGATGATTGTGTTTTTTATTTACTTTAAATGTCATAATAATTGAAATTTATTTTTATTAATGTTTTCTAAATATTAGTCATATCATAATATTTAATTAAATTATATATCATTAAATATCAAATTTGGAAATTTTTTATAACAAGTTCTATCTATTTTTAATGAGTTATTAAGCCAAATAAATCATCAAGGACTGTAAAGGGTTTTCACTATTCCCGTATATCTAATTAATGTAGTGAATTGTCCCACATATGAAATTTATTGTAAACCATATAGATGATTTTATCAAATCAGTTTGATTCAATATTATGATCATATATGTGGATAAAAAAATAAATTGAGTGATTCATTTGTTATGAAGTATAAGAGATTTATATATATTTAATTTTATGAAATTGACTTTCGAATAAATGTATATCTTATTAAAAATTAGGGTACATATATTTTTTTGTTTTTTGTCTAATTTTTTCATTTTCTTGAACAAATGTTCTTATTTTTTTAATCATTAAATAGGATATAAAAATATTATTAATGTGATCCTTGATTCTGTAAAAATATAACTAAATTTTTTTAATATAATTAAGCTGGACTCAAATCTAATTCCACTATTTATTATTTTTTTAGTATGAAATTTGTAAATTCAATCTATATATAGTTTTCAAAAATTCTGAAATGTGAATTTCCTTTGTGAATCTCATATGTTGATTATAATATGTGAATTTCTTATGTCAATTCTATTACATGATCCACCAAAATAGTTTTTCTAATGTTAATTTGTCTAGTGGTGTGAGTATTATATATGATGACTAAAAATATTATCTAAAAAACACCTTAATCATTTTCTCCTAGCTGGTATAATGAAATTTTTATAGGGTTTTCAGGAATCCAAAAATCATTTTTTTCGTATTGATTATTATATCTACCTCTTTCTTATTCTTTTCATTTATAAAATTTCTATTAATTAAATTATTTATTAAAATAAAATTTTTAGATCCTATAAAAGATTTTTTCTTTATTTTTAATATATATTTTTGAAGACTAAAGTATGTTTATACTCAAGCATCAAAAATACAATTTGAAACTCAATTTTTTTTTTTAATTTATATTTATTACTAATTATATTATTTTTAAATTAATATTAGTACATAGTAATATAATTAATACTTGTTATAATATTTTTATTGAAATGTTTCTATGTATTCAAATTCACTACAAGTTTACTTTTTATATTAATTGGAAATCTTTTTATTGTGTTTTTTCAAATTCAATCATTATATTTTTAGGGAATATTTTATTATCCAATTATTATGTAACAATTGTAGACAATTTATATGAATGAATGTAAAATTGTATTGTATTATTATTTGTTGTCATAAATTTTAGTTTTGAGTATAGTGATAATTATATAATGATAATTTATCCATTTTTGGTATCATTCTGATAATCCAATTTGATCCTTTTTGAATTTTCAATTATCAATCATCACTCAACTTAGTTTGTTTTTTTATCAAAATGGAGTTGAGAATTATTGATGTAAATTTTATATCAAGTGATGTAATTCTGATATGATACATTTTTTATTATATCGTTCAAATTTTTCATTTGATGTATTATAAATAGTGTGGTAGATTTTCTATTGTGATGTGTTTTGTATTCTTAAAATAATGACCATTTCTCACTATTGTTGGACCATCTCTCAAGGGGTGAAGAAATCATGTATGAAATCTTTGTCTACTTTGATTATTCTATTAAGATAACTAGACCATGTATAATTTTTATATGTGTTTTATTTTACATGATGCCTATTTATAAATGATTTGTGATAGAAAACCAGTCTCTAGTATCGGGTTCTGACTCAGTGATTCAAATGTCATTTCATTGAGGTTGTGACTCATAATATCTAAGGTTAGGTTGGTAATTAGGCTATGATGACCCATAAAATAATTAGGTTTATTATTTATTATTCCATTAGATAAAGTAGGTTTTGTTTGGCTTATGATTCCATTTATAAATAATAATAGAGCATACTTTATCTCACACTAAGTATAATGGTATTAGAGTAAACATTGTCGATTTTAGACTAAACCAATATAAAAAAATTATTATGTTCATTCGATTTTTTTCTTCATAAAATTATGAATGATTTTTAAAAATCATAATTGATTTAGATAATTAATCTTGACCTTTATTTAATATGGTTTATTAACCCATTTTATAATAGAATAGTAGTCACAGTTTTCCTTTATTTGGATTTCAGCAGTTTTCCGAATCTCTTTTCGTGTTTATTTAATCATAGTAATAAATATTGATACGTAATAAAAGCTGTCATTAATTTTTTTTATATAATATTTTTTTCTAAATATTTCATAAGTAGAAACAATCATGATCCAATAATATAGAATGAATTTTTTAGTTCTAAAATATGATAATCCTAAATGTATAGAAATTTTATATATTTGAATAAATGAATCTTCAAAATGAATCCCTCGCATTAATCACCAACATGATTCACTTGCATGAATTACCTACATAACATCTCCATGGTGATTGTTTTAAATGGTGTATTTTATCTTCATAGAGAAAAAATGATTTTTGAAAAACACCTACATGAGATTCCCTTACTTGGTTTAATAGTATTTCTATAGGTTTTTAGAATATCATGAAATTCGATATTTTTTAAATTTTAATTTTTTAAATATATTTTCTATATATTTATTTGAAATATTGAATATCATTAAAGGACTTTATCATTTCATATTATGTATGTATAACTTATGGTAGTTTTTTTTCTTTATTTTTTTCATGTTTATGGGAAAATGAAAATGTGTTTTGTTTTCATGCATTAAACATACAACATGAAACTCAAAAGATGTTTTTATTATTTTATGATGTTTTGGTAGATTATATTATTTTGAAATTAATATTACTTTAAATAAAACTCTTTTAATATTTTTTTAATGAATTTAATATCATGTTATAATTTTTTTAAAGTATTTTCATGATTACTTCATGTTTTAAATAGAATTATTTTCAATTTAAAATTTCAAATAATTAATTATTATTTTCAAGGGATATTTTATTTTCTATTTATTATGGAACTATTTTAAGAAATATATTACATCATAGATAATTTTAGATAACTATTTGGACCATAAATGTTCATAATTTTTTTTTAATATTTCTCACTACTTTACTCGAACAACTACTCAAAATTATTCTCACTATTATTAATTAAATGTTTTAATAGTGGATGAATATAATGGGACCCTTGATAAATATTTTTTAAAATGTATGGATTTATAGTGGATCTTTGACATAATTATTTAAAATATGAATGTTTTAGAAAACACTATACACTATTAAAATTTTATTTAAAGAAATATTATTTCTATTAAAACCATATATTTTTAATAATATCAAAGAGTGTGGGATGTTTTTGAAACAAGGAATTGTTTTTTAATTAGTAAAAGGGGATATTGTTTAGTGTATCCTTGATAAATTTTATTTTTTATTACTAAAAATATTTTATTGGTTTATATCCTTTACATGTCTCAGTACAGTTAATATTTTATCGATTGCAGTATGATTAACATATTGTATATAATAATTTTTTTTGAATTAAAATATATTATGATTTTTTATTTTTAATAGACATATCATGTATTTTATGTTTAATATTGTGTTTTATGGTTAAATAATTAATTTGATATGTTAAAATAAATTTATAAAATATTTTAACTTGTCCAATATTTCAATTTTTCTGAACTCTAGTTAGACCTTTTATTATCATTGTAGTTGATTTGTGAAACACGTATCTATTTTTTGAGTTTTGGTTTCCATAAATATCATAACATCATCATGAGCTAATGAAATAAAAAATTTCTGATTAATTTATTTATATATCAAATAATATTATTCACTTTTAAATATAATAAATAAACTTCTTAATAGATTCCTTTCATATCATAAATTATGATATATTTCACCCTATATTTTCATACTGATTTTTGCAGTTTTCAATAAATCTTTGGCTTATATTTTTTATCAGATATTTATCTATATAGGAATGATTAACATGATCCATGATAATTTTAAAATTTCATGAAATTTGTTAAATATAATTCAACTAATCCTAAATATGAATCTATAATTTAGTATATAAATTTTAGGTCTAAAATTAAATATGATAGACTGTTTAAATATTTCATAAATTCGGTTATATGAATCACCTACATGAATTCCTAACATGATGATATTCACTAACATGAATCAAATGAAGCAATTCGCCTTTAACAATTGAATATGTTGTGATTCTTAACTTTATAGTGAAAAAATATTACATTAAAATCATCGACTTGAGTTTCTCATAAGTGGTTTAATGAAATTTCTAATTATTGTCCTAAAATCTATAAATATTTTTTTTTTAAATATTATTTATTTTATATATTTACTTCATTTAAATTTCAAATATTTTAATTTGAATAATCCCTATCTGGATTCTGATTAATTATGTTGAACATGTGTGATCTATATTTCATTTATTTAAATACATTTTTGTGAATGTAAAAAGTGTTTTATTTTGATGCATTAACCATACATCTATGATCTAAAAAGTCATTTTTATTATTTTATTTTCTCCCTTAAATTATATTATTTTTTTATTAATGTTAGTTTCATTTAAACTCATTTGAACTTTTTTAATATGTTCATTATATTCTTATTACGTTTTTAAATTATTTAAATGTCTAATACTTGTTTTAAATGAAATTATTCTAAATTTTGTATAACTTATTCAAAATTGAAATTTTATCAACAGATATTAATGATATATTATTATGGATGAATCGAAAATAAAATTGTTATTGACTTAAAATTTTATTTTAATTATTCTTTTTTTACAATTAAGGCACGAGTTTTTTTATATTTTTAGAATGATACTTTCTGTTTTTCTCCCTATTTATGAATATTTTGTTTTATAATTTTTTAATTTTTACTTCTCAAATATCTCTTTGCATTTTTCAGTTTATTTTATAAGTATTTCTCACATTTATACTATGACATATTACTCATTTGATTCTTCATTGATGATATATTTTATATTTTTTATATGATGAAGTGTGAAGAGTGTGTTGGTGTTGATGTGGTGAAGTTTTATAAATTCTTCTATTGGTGAAAAATTCCCACAATTATTGGATGTTATCTCAAAGGATAAACACAAACTTATACAAATTATTAATCAACCATAATGACACATTAAATAGTATTAAACACCTCAATAACATGTTCTATTGTTTCTTCTTCTTTTTTCTATTTTATTCAAATTTCTTCCTCCTATAACACAACTTCCAATAACGCATGTGATTTCATATTCTCTTAATTTGTTTTCATAAAAACAAATTTCTATCATTAGGTTGTGTCTACCAGATTAAAATTTTAGGATCATTTGAGATGTGTCTCTCTATATCTAAAGTCATGTACATTATTGTGTAGTGACTCCATATTAAAAAGTCAACATTCTTGTTTTATACTTCCAAAAGAAATTTTTTCTTCAATTAGCTTATGGTTCCCCATAAAAATTCATATTAGTTATTAATGGACCTCTCACTTATTAGTGACGTATAAGAGTTAAATAGGTCTACATTTGAAAAATATACGATAAAAATAATCTTGTATTTTTTATTTTTTTCTTATAATTTTTAACATCATTAATTGACATTGAGGATTATTTTTGATATGTAAACTATCTCTTTAAAATTTTTAATCTGGTCATTTCAACAGAGTTTATACCATCTGATAACGTCTATCCTACCAAAAAATATTAATAAATTGGTGTATTTTTTTAGTAATTTTCCTTTAATCATTCTTTCTTTCTAATACCATCAATTGATATCAAAGGTTAGAGATTCTTAAATAAAGTTTATATTTGTTAATGTTTTTCCTTATACAAAAAATCTAATAAAAATTGTTTTACTTTTTGAATTTAGGTACTCCTTCAATAGTTGTTTTGATTATATTATGTTGGTAAAAATATTTTCTAGTGGACATATTCTACAAAAATATGAGTAAGATTGAATGAATGAATTCAATAAATGAATGTATTCCAAAGAAAGCACCTCACTTTGATTAAAATTAATATGGATACGAGAAATCCCTATTGGAAGTGTACCTAAACAAATAAGAATTGAATAAATTTAGATCTTGTAAATACATTATAATCTACATATGTTATCCTAGATACATATACATGAAATTATTCTACTATATTTTTTTTAAATTTAAAATGTAGAAATTGTATTATATTATGTTTGAAGAATAATTTTATTTTCTCTTGTGTCTTCCCATAAGATATCGCATGATATGTGGTATATTATAAAATTTACTCACATTGGATCAGACAAGATGGTTAGAAACAAATTTAGAACTCTTCGAGTAGAGTACCAATATTTCAAGACAGGTGAAGATGAATTCAACATTCAAATGTTCCAAAAATTAATAATAATTTTTAATGGAATGAATTACCTTAGAGAAAAATTAGAGAAAATAAAAAAATTATAAATAGTATTTAGATCTATATTAAGGAAAATTCAATCATATTAGGTTTTAATCGATGTTGGGGTGAATTTCTAGGAATACGCATTTTTTGAACTCGTCAGATCAATTATTTATTAGGAACATATGTAGAATAATATTTTTTAAAAATAAACCACAAAGAAGAATGAAATTTATTTACAATAAAATATAAATTTTATTTATTAATCATGTGAATCTAAGGCATATGAAGGTGACTATTTACAAATCACAAAGATAATAAAATGTATTTATAATTTGATAATGATAATGAAAATTTTCAAGAAGGGACCATGTAAAGGTCATAATAATAATGAAAAGGAAATGAAGGATACTACATATAGATCATATGTATCCAATTATGAATTTCAAAAGGATATACATATCATAAAAAATTGACCAAAGTGAAATCAATAAGGGATAAGTAAAAACAGTATAACAAATTAAAACATGTTTAACATTTTTGATGGATTTAAATCGATGAATCAGATTCAATAAATCAATATGGAAGGAAACAATGGAATTCTAAATAATTTTTGGTGGAAAAAAGTTTTAATGAGGATTTTAATTATTCAAATTCATTTTTTTATTTAGATTTTTATGGTTATAATTTTGATTATTTTTATACAAAAAATGAAATTATTCAAAAATATGTTTTATGAGTTATATAATTTTATAGATAATTATATGATGAAAATTATTAGAAAATAAAGGAATGTAAGAATATAAATTACAATAATGATACTCTAAAATAAGAAATATTAAATTCTCTTTTCTATTTTAAATGTATGTTATATAACAATATTGAGTAATTTTAGAAGGAAAATGATAATAATTGAAAGAAAATATTAATATAAATGATATTTCACCTAATTGTTTCCAAAGAATTTGAAACAAATGATATTATAGTATATATGTAAAAATAAAATAAAGATCAATATTTATTTGGTATCAATCAACAAATTCCAATGAAACATAGGAATACTTTTTTAAAATGTTATCCCTCAAAGTTTTCTTCCTTGACTTCCTTTTAATGATGTATTCTTGAACATTATTATAGCAAATGATATATTTGATATCCTCAATCTCATGGTTATACCCAAATTCTTATTTCATATAGTTTTTCTTCTAGATTTCCAAAATATAAATGGTTTCAATCTATTTTAGTTCCAAATAATTCTATTGTAAACCCAGATGGACACAACATATCATAGTTACTCAAACTACAATGTAATTGATATTTGTAGGGTAAATGCCTTAGATGTCTCCTTAATAACACATGATATATTTACAGTAGCTATTCCCAACACATAACCATTGATCTATTGAATTTCCTCTATTATAACAAATGTGTATGAGGCTCTATTAGTTCTTGAGATAACTCTAATAGAATGATTAAATTATTTGGTGAAGTAAGTATTCTTTTAAAAAAAGATTTCTAATGTTTAAATTCGTGATAGTTTGGAAATGTAAATAATTAGTATTTCACAATTACAAGATGATGATATATATATTAAAATGGAATATAATAAAAAAAATTATTTTCAAAATGATAATTTTTATTGTATGCTGATATAAATATAATATCAATTTTATTAGTTTTTATGATCTATGTAATAAAAATGTTAATAGTCCCAATGTAATAGTAACCGATTATATTCTATAGAATAAAAGGATTATACATTCTCATTTTCCTATAACACAAAAATTATCCAAGCCTGGACATGTACCTTATTTACACAAGTTAGAAGTAATAAAATATTTTTTTTTCTTTCCCAACAAAAGGTAAGAACAATAAAGAATCATTAAAATCCAAAAAATAATATTTCTACATGTATTCCTCTAAAAAAAATTAATATTGATTTATTTAGTCCAATATAAAATGTTATCTTAAGTGAAAATAAATTTTTTGATATTTTTATTGATTTTAGTTGATTTATATTGATTTATTTTAAGTCTCCTAAAATGAAAAATGATCTAATTTTATTTCTTTTTTTAAGAGAGTTCAAAATTAAAATGTTTTGGTTTAATTTATTCTATCAAACATGATAATAGAGGTGAAATTGATAATTTAATTTTTAATATTTTTGATGAAAATGGTTTTTATAATAATTCTGACAAAAAATGGTTTTATATAATAAAAGTTAGATTTTTTTAGGAAATGTATCGAACCATGTCTAATTAATGTAGTTTTCCAAATTACAATCTAAGAGAAAATATGTATACTAATTGGATGGTTTTGAATATATTTTATGTTATATTTTTAATAAAACACCTTATCGAGGGTTTAATGGTCGAAAACCAAAGGTTTGTAATTTTTAGGTTTCTGGTTTTAATGTTTTTATCCTGAATAAAAAACTTATTTGTATATGTTTATGGTAAAAGTGTTGATGGTATTATCCTCAGTTATTCTTCTAGTAGTAATGAATAAAAATTTAAAAATAATAAAACCATGACATTTGAAGAATCTATGAATATAATTTTTTTTGAATCTTATGATTTTTATATTTATGTTATGGAAAAAAGGAAGCGGATTTAAGAGATTTCAATTTTTGAGAAGAAAACTAACTATATAATGTATATATTGAGGGGGAATAAAATTATTCTATATCTGATCCCATATAAGAGAAGAATCCATAATATCATTCCATTGATAGTTTTATTTGTAATGTTTCTTCTATTATAAAAACCAAAATCTATATTTAAAAATATATTTTAACATTTTTTTTATATCTGATCATGTTCATAATAATGTGGTTGATGCATTAAACGATACAAATTTTATTATTTATATGTAATATGTAAATAATAATTTTTTCAGAACTTATGTTTAACATTATTTTAATTCATAAGGATAATATGATTATATAATCTAAATATATGATTGGAAAATTTATTGGTGAATCTCGATTGGTTGACAAAATTGAATCTAGGCTTCTTCCTTAAGGATACTCTCAATTTCAAGGTATATATTATGAAGATTCATATGCACAAGTTTCTAGGTTTGAGACATTTATAATCTTATTAGTTTTTACTATTTTTCAAATTATTAATTTATATCAAACGGATTTAAAAACATATATCAAAATTTCGTAGTAATTAATGAATTTTATATTTATCCACCCCCCAGATTTTGAAAATGAAAAAAATATCCTAATAATTGTTTTAAATTATCTGAATATTTTTATTGAATCCAAAAAACATCATTTTTTTATAAGACATATTCATTGTATATATTTTTCACTTTTTTTGAAAGGGTAATGTTATTCCAAATCATATTATTTAATGTATTTATAATGATATTTTACATGTCAAACATTTTTTTGATGGAACAGTTTTTGGATCCTCTACTAAATTGCATTGAATTCATTTTTTTGTTGGTGTAATATGGGTTTGATAAGAGTATAATACTATAAATAAATTTGATTCATGGTATTAAATTTTGTCAAAGTAATGATAGGATATTTCTTAATAAGTCCAATTATTCTAAAGAGTTAGTTAACAATATTTATTTCAATTCTTGTAATTATCATAAAAAACAATGGGTACAATTTATTATTTAGATATTAATTACTCTAGTATCGAATTTGAAATTAATGTTTATAGAGGCATTATTAGTAGGAAACATTATTTAACAACATATATACTTGATATCATGATTAATTTTTTATTTTGTAAATGTTTTCATTATTATCCTATAGAGAGTCATATTAAATATGTTAAAGTAATAATAAGATATGTTAATGGAACTATTAACAAGCATTTTTTATTCTTTTGACTTAATATAATATCTTATATATGATTTAAAATACTATAAGATAAGAATAAAAAAATATCAAGTATGAGTATTAATTATGGAAAATATTTATTTTGTTTTCTTCTAAGAATAAATTATTTTATGTTTTGTCTACTACAAAACATGAGTATGTCTCTTCTATTACTTATTATAATGAATTATTATGGGTTAAGATAAATTAATGTTATATTAATATTTATCTTCAAAATTTTCTAGTTATTTTTTTATTTAATATATAATTTCTATTTCTAACATTACATTAAAATAATATATAAATTTGTATATAAAAGATACATTTCATTTTTTTGACATCATGTAAACAAGGGAGATATTGTTTAAGAGTTTATCCTAATAAATAATCAATAATATTATATCTTTACTAATCACATTCAATTAAAATTAATTTTCATCCACAATTATCCGTACCTTATCTATGTATTTCCTGATTTTTGGATGTATAGATTCTGTTATTCTCAAATTTATACAAGTATTCTTTAAAAAACACAATAACCTACTTTTATATATATTTTTGAACAATATAGGTTTTTAATTGATGTTTATTTTAAAATAAACCTTTCTAATTTTCATATATAATTCTAAATATATAATATTGCTTATATATAATTATATATCCTTATCTCCCACACTAAATGACAACCAGGATTGCCAATTATATCAATAAATGATATAAAATAAATCTCTAATGTACAAACTATGAGGAAAAGTTTATTCACCATTGCACTTAAAAAATTTGAATACGTGAAATTCAATCAAATGGGATTGACAAAACATCACACCTTTCTGATAAAAATTCTAATATGAATCATTTATATTTCTCATAGTGTATCAATTAGATTCTATTACATCAATGAATGATAATCATGACCTTTTAGTTGATTAAATTTGAATCATACAGTGACCCAAATTTTTTCAGATTTAATGAATACCCACTAGAAAATTAATAACCATGAATAGGTTAACAAAAAACATATTTTCACTATGTATTAACACTTAAAAAACAATCATAAATAGGTTTATTTTTTGATCTAACTGCATATCTATTGTTATAGATGTTAATTCCAAAGATTTTTGAAATCAATATTTTTTCAATCATTTTATATATACAATAGTTTCATTCAAATAATCACATATTCTTTTCATAAATAACATAAAATAAAATTTATGCATTACCTATAAAATGAAATTTTATGGAATATTAAATATTATATACCATATCACACATTTTCTAATGACGTGTAATTTATTTCTTCCCAAATGTTTCATTGATGTTTTTTCCTAGTTGTTATATCCATTGATTGAAAATAGTTTTGGGGGGCCATACTATTGTAAGAAATTAAATTCATTTTTATCTTTTATATGGGTAATACATTCAAAAAATTAATTGATGACACATTTATAATATCATTCTTCCATTATTAAACTTACTTTATAAATTCCCTTATACATAAAGTCGACAATAATTATATCCCTTAAGACTGTATGGAGATATTTTTTCATATATAGGATGTTTTTTAGTGAAAATTACTCTAGATTGAAAAGAAAAATACTTTTCTTGTATTTATTAAACACTTTAACACCTACCTCCCATTGAAATTTAATATTATTAATCAATGGTGATGGATAAACACCATTATCATTTCTTGTATATTTGGGTCCATAAATCAACAATCTCATCATAACATATTTTTTCTCTATGCATATCTATGGGGGAAGGATGTAAAATGAAAGCATAACAATCCATGAACTATATTGGTTAAAATTACTTTGATATCTTATCATTCCATCTATCCATAGTCCCATAACAGGTTTTGTATCATTATATCAAAAGTCATGAAATTATTTATTAAATTTCTTCCCATTGTTTAAATAAACTTCAGGATATAAGATTCTATTATATATTCACTATTCTACATGAACTCTTTGCTTCTACGGTTTATATTAATTTGAAAACAAATTATTTAAAACAATAAATAATAAATGATACTAGATTATCATATTTGGATTTTTGGTGCCCTATCATAGTAATAGACTGCAGTTAGATCTTCCATCAAATTAATAACATGATTCTAAACCATTATATTATTTTTTATATACATTAATATTCTATTCACTAAAACACATAGTTGTTTTTGGAAAACATGTATTTTCTTACACATCAATCACATTTAAAATAATTTAATTTTATCCAATATATTAATAATTTGGAATCTTATTGAACTGTAGAGGTAATTAGTTGAAAATGTAAATCAATTTAGTAAACATTTTATTTATCAAACATTTTATTTATTTTATGATATCTAATATCAAAAATACTAAAAACATTATAAATTTTGTACAACCTAGGAACATAATTATTCTTGCATCTCTGAATAGTTATTAAACACATGTTTTTTAATCTTTTCAACACCTAAATCATAAATGAATTCCCTAATAAGATCCTATTTATTATATAGAACATAATATTAAATTTTAAATCAATGATTTTGTATTTAACTATTCTAGATCTAGTGTGTATAAATATTATTAAAAATAAATAAAATTGTATGGTATATGATTTCTATATATGAAACTCCCCGACCCCATAAGATCGGAGAAGGTGTATTGTTTTTGTTGAGTCAATAAGGTTCTCCTTTTGAATTTTCTTTTCCTTATTTCAAGGGGGAGATTGTTGAGTCATTAAGGTTTCCTTATGACTTCATTATCCCTCTTATATTGAAAATCACAAACACCTTATTTCAAGGAAAATTTCTTTGTACACTAGTTTTACTCCTTCAAGGAAAATTTTCTTACCCAATGAAATTTACCCTTACCTAGATTTCATTGTTCATATCATAAATTTTCATAGTGTAAAATATGGAATTTAACCAAATCCTAAGAATCCTATAATTAACTAGATATGAAAAATTCTGTTTTAGGATTCGAATTCTCATAATTCTTCTTACGAATTTTCTGAGGACTGACTCTCAATTCTGAATACGAATTCAAGATACAACCTCTTCTGAGTTCTGACTCCGAATTCTGAATATGAATTCAGGATAAAAACTCTTCAAAGTTCTGACTACGAATTATGAATATGAATTTTGGATACGAACTCATCAATGATTTGACTCCAAATTCTGAATATGAATTATGGATACGAACTCTCCAATGTTCTGACTCTGAATTATGAATACAAATTTTTTATATGAACTCTTCAAAGTTATGAATCTGAATTCTAAATACAAATTCTAGATACAAACTTCTCTGAGTTATGAATCTATGTTCTCTAAATTCAGTCTTCGAACTCCTATGAGTTCTAACTCTGAATTATCATGAACTCTGACTCCGAACATTGTCAGTTCTGGTTTCGAATTCTAGTAAATATAGATTCCGAATTTCTTTGAAATTCAGACTCCGGAATTATATAGAATTCATTTTCCTAATTCCTAGAATGACGAATCTGAACATCTTTCTATTATAGACTCTAAATTCATTTTTTGTTGACTTTGATCTTTCATTTACTCACATTCCGAATATCCGACTATATTTATGACCTGAAAATTAAATTTTTTATTTCAAAATCACTTTTATGGAAAACTGGGAAACTACACATGTTCAAAATCCAGAATCAATGAGCGCAGTAAGAAATCACAAAATAATTGAAAACGAGGCTATGATTATTGGATTCACTTACCCAGTATAGCTCCCAATAAAGTGTCATAACCTTCGTAAGCAGATCCTTCTTGACTAAATCGTCAAAATGGTCAATCAGTTTGTCCCATGTATGGATGTACTCCTCTACATCAATCCTCCCTTCATTGAAGCCTCATGACAGAATTTGATCTTGTTAGTCAACCCAGGACTTTTGTTCCTTGTTAAAATATTTCTGAACCTCTCTTTCTAAAATTCTGATCAAATCCTCCTCTGAAGCATTGTTATGAAACTCCCCTTCTCTCACCTCTATCTTATAATGGAGAATATGTTTATGGAATGTATTTTCCCCCCATCATCCTTTCCCACCATATAACTCATCCCTTGTTCTTCTGAAGGTGTACACCATGCCTTACCTTTTTCACTATTTAAGACCGATCACTTCTATTGATTCTGGTCTTGAACTGTAGATACACATTCCATCACCTTGGCTCTTTTTTCAGATCATGTTTCCATCATCCTAGGAAGACGGAAATAGTCTTTCCGACTATTCGCCTTCTTCCTTTTAATCACAATGCAACCCCCCACGTCAAGGATCCCATTTTATCCTTTCTTCTTCCTTGGACTGTGAAGTTCTCTAACTCATGTTCCCTCCACAATTTCCATAGGAAAAGTAGAAATAGTATTTCCAACCATTCACCTTCCAACATGTGATTAAATCATGATCAATGAATGGGGGATAAATGTGTGTCCAATAATAATGGTATTAATAATTTCAACGAGGAATGTAATTAACGGTGTTGGGGAATGTATTTAGCCTGATCATATTCCCGATTTTCAGAATCATTCCAATATTATTTTGGATGATTTGGAATGAAAACTGGTTTATGGAGAAATGGGAAGTCAAAATTCATTCAATTGTATGTGAAATGAATATAAAACTGATTTATAAGGTATCCAAGGTCATGAAAGAAATAATGATACAAGATGAGGTTTTTTAATGAATAAAATTGGTGAATCTGAAGATTTCTTGTATCGAAATCATTGCAATGAGCTCATCAGATTCATATTTGTTTGAAGGATGAGAAGGTTTGTTATAAATGTGAGAAACTGAAGGTACTAGATATTAGCCAGACTAGGATCTAAAAGACATAAATCATTGGAGAATGACATTGATGGCTATGATATTCATAAGTGAAATAAAAAAGATGATTTATTTTCAATTTCTTTTATCAAACTTGGTCAAGGATGATCTTGCTGAAATTGATAATGATTCAACATTCTAAAGTGAAGAAGAATTAGAAGACTATTTTTTTCTTCATATAGTGAAGATAAATCTAATGAAGCAAACATATAGTTCAACCAGATTGAAGAATTGAAATTGAGTTTTTCAATGAAATTGAAATATGGCTATTTCATCATAAATTCAAATTGATATGGAGCATTTAAATGATGAAATCATACTAGGAAAGTCAAAGTGGTAAATATAAACTAGATTGGTGTTTCTAAATAATGTTTGAAGAAGAATTGAATTAGTTAGATGATTGTGGAAGGATCAAGAATAATTAGTAATTATTGATGAATTCATCTTGAACCATAAATTCCAGGCAACATGATAATTTGGTAAATTTGGTTGAATAAGAAACAATTTCAAATTCCCACCTCAAATATATTTCGTTCACCTATAAGAGGTGATATTTACAATTTAATTTTTCTAACTAAAGTACTAGTCACATTGGAGGATAGAGAATATATACATTAATATGGAGAGAATAATTTTCTATTTTGGGCACCATTAAAGATGTTTCATCATACATAATTGAAGGGAGAAGTGACAAGATAAATATTTATCCATATGATCATCGTATTCATCTAATTATCATATTATTATTATCATCTTATTTTCATGGGCATCATTATTGGCTGAATAATTGAAATTATATTATTGTATTGGGATTTTGAAACTCAAGAAGAAAATGTTCAGTACTGTATCAACCGTATTTTGAAATAATTATATTTCATATTGGGCAATCATATTGTGTGAATCAGACTAGGCATTAAAACTATGCTTCATATCAAAAGTTTCTATTCCTTACCAGCTAATGGGTATGAAATTGATGATTTTTTCTTAAAATAATTCATTTTTGGAAGTTGATAAACTAGAACAGGTGACATGTTTTGTTAAAAAAATTGTATTACAACATTTGTTTTAGAGGGATCACAGAAACATTTTTTGTTTTTCTATTGTGCTACACGAGTGATACAACATTTCACACTAATTTTATTCTACACCAATTTTTTTTTCTGGTGGATTATGTGGTATTGGATTATTTAAAAACCATACAAAGGATGATTCTATTCTTATTGAATATTGAACATTGTTAATTATTGTGTTCAAGTTGATGTGTTTGTTAATTGTTTTCAAAAGTTAATAGAATGTTTAACAAGATGTGAAGATTGATTCATTCTCAAGGAAACATAAAATGAAAAGATATCACTAAATCACCCCTCCCACTATCAGTGATACATTTTCATAACTAGGTACTTTTTATTGGTATCATATCCCGGTAACAATCACTTATTCATTACTGTAGTTTAGAATGAAAGGTCGTGGAAAATCTAAATTAAATGGATAATAAAGGTATTATGGATTCCAATGGTAAGAAATATCATATTTAGAAAGAAAGAATATTTACTAATCTTATTTTTATTGGATTTTATTCTCTTGATTGAGCACGAGATAGATTTACACATATTGATGACAATGTTCCTCTTAAATCTATTGATAAGAAGAATTTGAAGAACGATCGGAGGTCCAAGAAAACATTACTATCATCAAATTTTGAAAATGAATTCCCAGGGGTGAAAGGTGTTTCTATAAGCAGTGGTATATTTGAAAAAGTAAAAAACATATTCAAAACCAATATAAATTCAATAAGGTAAATTAAGAAAAACTGGAGATTCAAGAATGAATATTTGAAAATTGGTGAGTATGAATCTATTGGGGTCTTCATTACTACGATGAATGACATTTTTAGCAATATCAAATGTATTAGTGAAAAGATAGAATACTCTACAGTTTGTTGAGAAGATATTGTGAATCGTTCCTAAAATGTTTGTTACAAAATTTTCATCATTTGTTGATAGAGATCTTGAAACATTATATATAGATGATTTTCATAGCAGCCTCATAACTTATATAATAATAATGGAAAATCCTATGAAAATAAAAAAAATAAAATGGGAAATTCTATCAAGGATGATAATAAAGTTAATTAAAATAAGATTCTTATTAAATATGAATCTAATGATATTGATTCTAAAAATGTTGTATGAAAAAATATTGACAATATTTTAACCTTGATTTCTCGAAATGTTAAAAGAGAAAAAGTGAAATACAAAGATAAACATCCCTTGAGATGTTTTTAATAAGGACCCATTTGGAACTTTGTGGAAAATTTTACAAAAATAAAGAATAAGACATTGACGAAGGAGAATGGAGGAAAAAATTTCATGGATGAAACATGGAGATAAGGGAAAATTGTATGATATATAGAATGATATAAATTTAATCAAATCCAAATGAAAAAAGATTTTTATATAAAGAAGAAGAATAAGAAGCTAGTGATGATGATTTTGGAAAAATCTATTGAGTATAGAGTTGAGAATACATTTATTGAAATAGTGAATGCTGAAGCGTTTTTGAGTATTAGTTTCAATGAATATGAAACACAACTTGAATTTCATTTGAAATATGAGATGTAACAATGTCTGAGGAATATTTTATGGCGTGAAAATCAAAACAAGAAGTTGGAAGATGAATATTCCTAAAAAAATAATGAAATTTGTTTAGAATAAATGGACAAGACTCTGGTGGGGGTTAAAAAATTAAATTAATATTTTGAGTGAGAAAATAATTGTAATGAACATCTATAAGTTAAGTTTAAGAAAAAAAGAGTATGATTTGTAATTTTTTCAACACAACATTTTCTAAAGCCAAATAGAATGGTATATGATTGGAATATTCTATTTATTAATATGGTTAAAGTTCTCATAATGGGAGACCTATGAATCTCCAGAACTAGTTATCTAAAAATGAATAGCAGAAATTTGGAATTTTTTATTAAAATAATTTTTTTTAATCTTATATATGTAATAAATATTATCAATGTGTAGAATTTAGTAGTTTCAAACTCCCCTAATTCGAAAAATTATTTTAAACATTCTGAATATATAAATATTTCTTATAGTTCTGATATGGGTGAAATTAAAATGAATATTCTAATTTATAACATAAATGATGCTGATTCAGATATGAAATATAAGAAGGTTGTTGAGAAACATTTTTATTTCTATGGCCAGTACATAGGATTAAAATTGAAACACACATTCTATGGATACTATTGGTATTGTGGTGAATTATCATATATAGAAAATATGTTTTAGTTCAACCATCAATATTAATATTATTCTAATGGTAATAAAAGCTAAAGTTTGACCGGATTCAATTATGTAAATAAAATAATTATAAGAAACTTGTTTTGATGAAACCTATGAATGATGGAGTAAAAATTGAAAATAGGGTCTGACCCCTATAGTTATTTACGAAAGATGACAACAACCACTAGATCTTTCTATGGGTTTCTTGTTATGTTCCTAGTACAAAAAATGTTTCATACCAATTCACTCAAGATATAGATAAATAAATAAATCGAATAATAAAACTCCCATATTTCAAAAACTTCTATAAAATAATTAAAAGGATAACGCCATTGGATTATTGTTACGGGTTGTTTCTCTCATATGGAATGAGATTTGAGAATGTTGAAGATTTTAAAATATTCCCATAAATTAACTGTGACATTCATCATCATGAATAACTATGAATAATTAGTGTTAGATCATCTATCATTCAGAAAGAAAAATTGGAATAAAAAAATCTTAATATGTTTATTGAATGAAACATAACCTACCAAGTGTTTCTAAATTATAAGATGAAGGTTTTGAATTTACTTTTATGAAATATGTATTTTTTTTGAAAGGTGATAAGTATGAAAAGATAATTACAATAGGCCAACATAAAAAAGGAATTTTATTTCATGTTGGTGAGGAAAAAACTCTTATTAATTGTGCATTGTAGAAGAGAATAAATTGGGTCATAAAAGGATATGACACATATGTTAAAGAAACATGAAAAAGTAATCAAATTTAGATACTGTCAGATATATTTTATATTTTCCATGACGATGATATTGGTGTTTCAATATTTGTAAGAAAGGAATTATTACAGATTCTGTGCATAAGAAAGTTGGTATTGGTTAAAAACAACAGTTGTAGCTTATTCATTTTGATATTTGTCAGCCAACGGAAAAAATCAAAAAATGGAGATAAATATATCATTAATTTTATTAATTATGTTTCTCGCATTACCTGTATCATGTATATGACACATAAGTGATATTCATTAATAATTTTTTAACTTTTCATAAGGATATTTGTGAAAGAAAGTTAGCAATCAGTGAAGAAGTTGAGAACTGAAAATACTGGTCAAAAAATGTGAATAGTTTTGAAGTTATCTTGAGAGTCATGATATTCAGTATGAGCAAAGTTCCAATACACTCCTGAAAAAAATGGGTTTTATTATAGAAATAATAGAAGTTTTGTGGATATGGGAAAAACTATGTTATATGAAATTGGTATTTCTTATTATTAATATAGTACATCTCTGAGTATTGATATTTATATTCAATATTTATGTATTTTTAATGAAAATTCAGATTTTAATTGATATGAAATGTTTTATGTATGTAATCTATGATTTTACAATGAATATGTTTTTGTACACCATTATTATTATGAAGAATGCTGGATGCTATGGAAAATTTGAGAATAATGGTGATGTAGGAATCATTCTTGGCTATGCTGTGGATAGAAGAGGATACAAATTCTTCAAAAAATAAACATGAGAAATTGTTAATTCTATTTATGTGAAAGTTAGTGAAATATATGAGGAAGACAAACCTAATTATTATGATAGAAAATATGAACAGGATAAGTAAAATTAGTTATCAATAATTATAATGCTACAAATAATTGTAATCCAACAAAAGAATAAATATCAAACATAGCTATTTCCAATAATGAAGAAAATAATCAAAAATGTCATCCTAGGATGATGAAGAAAGTGGGAACTCATAATACTATCAATGATAAACATCATAAAGCTCAAACAGGAAGAAAAAAAAGGATATTACATATACTTCTTGCTATTCAAAATTTGAGTCGAATGATATGAATGAAGATTTTGAGTATCTGAAATGGGTTCAGTACTTTCATGAAAATTTGGATCAGGTAAAATAGATTAATACAAGTGAAATCACACCCAAGATAGATAAAAAACATTATTGGAACATTATAGGCTTTCTATAAAAATTTGAATGACGATGGTGATGTTATAAGGAACAAGACAAGACTTGTTTTCAAAGGGTAGTTGCAAATTGGAGGTATTGATTTTTATGTAACCTTTTATCCATTGGAGTGATTAGAAACAATTATAATTTTTCTTGAAATTTATTCACAATGAAGTTAAAAAATCATTCAAATGGATGCTATTTCTGCATTCTTGAATGGTGATCTTGATGAGGAAGTTTATGTTGAACAACATTATTCTTTTCTGGTTGGTAAATATGAATATTATGTTTTCCTATTTAAGAAGCCATTGTATGACCTGAAAGATGCTCCGATGACATGGTATTATAAATTTGATATGTGCATAAGAGTGATGAGTTCCATAAAAGGGAGAGTTGATAGAAATATTTACTTCAAAGAAAGTCAAATTTATTCCTTCATCATCATTGTTTTTGTTGATGACATTATCATTGTAGGGAATTATGTAAGATCACGGGAATGATTTTCTGATGAAATGAAAAAGTAGTTTCAGTTGTCCAGTCTGGGGGAACTAAAATACATTCATGGGTTATAAGTTTAATAAAAGAAGAAACATATTTTTCTTTCTCCAGAAATGTATGCTACGGAACCTCATAAATGGTTTGGAATAGAGAACTAAAAACATGTGTCCACAACGATAAATGTGAGAATAAAGTTTTCTAATGATAGAGAATGTAAGGAAGTTGATAATAAATAATTTGAGAAGATTATTGGATGTTTTTTTCTTTTACTACCTCAAGAGATTTCATTGTGTATTTTTTCTCCGTTTGTGCAATATTTTAGAGTTCACATAATAAATCACAATTAATTCATTGAAAAATAATTAACAAATACATCAAATGCAAAAAAAATCATAATTATCTATGATAACATAGAAATTATTTATTTTTTTGGGTATTTAGAAGATGATTATGAACGAAATTTTGATGATAGAAGAAATACTTATGGTTGAGTATTCGTTCTAGGAATGAACTATCTTAGTTATCATACTGTGACATAGAATTCAGTAAATCTTAATGTGGTGGAATATGAGTATGTTTCTACCCATAAACCAACTACTCAACTTATGTGAATGAAGACTCAATTAGAATACTTTCTTGATGAAGTTGTGTTTTCCTTTCTATTGGGTTCTGATAATCAAAGTACAATCAATTTCACCTAGAATCTAGTTCAACATTATCGATCAAACATATAGATATCAAAAACCATTTCATCAAAGATCATGTAGAGTATAATGAATTAAATATGAATTATGTTTGAACATCAGATCAACTTTCTGAAATTTTCAGAAAACCTATACCAAAGGAATCCTTTTTCTAAATTAATGTTATCCAATGAAAACTCTATTCCTAATGAGGTTGATTTTTCATGATTAGTATGGTACAACCCCCTGTGACTTGGAATGTCCACAACATCAATGGTTATCATTGATTCCCCAGTTAGCTCAGCTACAACATCCTATGTGATTTCATTTCTCTCTAGAGGAGTAGGGGATATAGGCCCCTATGATGTTGAGTTTGGATTGTTCATTGTACCATCACCCATTTTTGTTTCAGTTAAATATTCATAACATGACATTACAAAAAACAATGGATAAGGAAGGAGATTCAATAGTCACATGTTATCCTAGATCAATGACATTTATCTAGTTTGTTTTATCATCTTAAATTTCATAGAGTTCCATGGAGATGGTCCCCAAGGTGGAATAGAAGGATGGGACATGGGTGGTAATGGTGCCACATGATCTACGAGAACTGCCTATATTTGTTTAGCTATCATGGGAGAGCCTTCATTGTAGCTACCTCTCTCTAAGAGATGTTATCCCGATAAACATTACCCCTTGGGGTATAATCACAGTGCGATGGTTTGATCTATTATACCCAACCTCCAATAAGTAAAATTAATTGGTGTTCAATATCAAAATAATAATAGGAAATAGGATTTTATAAAAACAATAATATTATGTATTTTTCTGCACCGTCTCACATCACCATGGATATTAATATATCCTGAACTCAATTAGACCAATAAATTATACCCTTGAATTTATGAATGGAAATTCACACCATCTTAGAGTATATTCCTATTTCATGAGTATTCTCTTGGTAGGAGATTCACTTAGATATTAAGAGCATCCCATATCCCTTATGATCATTGTTATTATAATGAAATGTTTCCCATATTTCAAATGTAGATGGGCTCACTCTCCAATCATCCCAGTCCATATATGGTAATGGAAATTTTCTAGTAAATATAATGAATAATTATGGAGGGTCTTCAATGGGATGTTGTTTGTGTTTCAATTGCTTAACTTGATTTCTTGGTGTCTCATCCTCCCTAGGACACCATGGGGCCAAGTGATCCTAAGGCCCCAGGTGAGAATGAGGATAAATGTCTCTAAAATTTATTCCAGATATTAGGTCAGCCTCATCATCCACCTCAGTAGCTGGGTTATCATCTTCTTCACTCTCTGTGACATCATACCTCACCATTTAAATATCTTACTAGGTAAATATTTTTCAATAATGTATTGAATTAATGTAGTTTTCTAGTCTTGAATATAGGTTTCAAACACCTCATGGTCATCTGCATAAGAAATATTTTCATGATAAGATTATTATCTATATCAATGTAATTCAACCTATCTATCATGAATAAGTCTACATAAATCACCAATGGGTGTGGAATTACACAATGTGATTCACTTATTCCATGATATTGTATAATAAGACTTAGGGGGATGGGGTACTTGATCTTATGAATAAAGTCCAACATCCTGAGAAGATGAACTAGGAGGTTCAGAAAAAATGTATTTTCTTGGCTATTACCCAGGATATGAATCTCCATTTGTTTTCCACTAGTGCCACTAATTCTCGGGTACCAGTTGACAGTCAGCAATAGGGAATGGTGTTTATAGTTGGTCTCTAGGAAATTATCGAATCCATAAATTAGCATTGGTCTTTGTGAGTGTAGGATCAAGACCCACATGAGGTGAAATCCCAACACAACACCATTTATCTTCTCAAGAGAGCATTTGACATAGATAACAAGACCCCATTAAATGTTTTTCCTTACATGAACTATTTATGGTAATGGGTAGCTCATCTAAACAGGGTATAATTGAATCACAAATATATAGGGTTCATACCCATCACATGTCATCTCCCCATAAATTTATGAAACTAATGTTCCATATCTTAATGAAATGAGATACAATTACCATAAGATTATCCCTAGATGAATCATTTACGAATGAACAAGAGGCATACGAATTATGGGTGAGATGAACATGATGGTTGAGATGATGCATTACTTTATTCCCTATCTAGTAATATGGGTTTAATCTATTAATGAAATGATGATATGATTAGAAGTTATCTTCTATGTTCCATTTACTATGATGAATCCATAAACTCCCATATGGGCTGATACCCAGCACCAAATATCTTGAAAGTATCCCCCATGTGATATGTTGACTTCCCCTAGCTGATGCACCCCGAAAATGGTATATCATTCCCATCAATAGAATGGTGAGATCAATATGCCTACTAATGGCCTACTAATCATCCATTAAAAATATCTATATTCTAACCCTAATGCCCAATTCATGTACAAGAAAAATCATCCACTAAGAGCTAGGGAAATAAATAATTCCAATTGGAAAAACTGGTCAATATCGGGGATGATCATGGATACCCACTCAGTAAAATAACCCTACTAAATCGTTTTCCAATATTCACCAATGTAACATAGGGTACAATGATTTTGAATGGTCCTTTACCTTCTTGTACAAGGTTATTGTCCTCATTAAATAGTGAGATCGTTGACCTAGTCAGAGAATGGAATGTTCTTACTCTGGTGAGGGTCACCCTTTAGATGATATTTAACCTTGTTAATAAGATTCATTGTAAGATATGGGGTCCTCTTTGTGTTATTCAATGTCAAATAGGGTGGAAAAATTAATCATAAATATCACTGATTATCATCACTCTCTATATCAGGTAGATTTCTCAGAGACTAGTGTCAACCTCTCCATGCACCAGATAGAATGTATTTGTGCTAGGGCTTCATCGGCTATAAATCTGTAAGATAACAACACATTTGTGATATAAGTATGTTTGAGACACGGAAATGACCTCATAAAATCACATATTATTTTAATTAATTTTAATTTCCACATAACTATATTAGGCCCAGAAAGGATACCCCCAGTTTAGAATAAATTTTCCCCCTGTCAAAGTCCCGTTTTGATGACCACCATAACTACATGATTTTTGGGGACTTCTATGCAATGTTCTGATAAAAATGGAAGGTTTCATCAGGTACATACATCATTTATTCCATCTAAAAAGGAATTAAATGTAAAATAAATCAGTTTGATTACCCTTCCCATTTTAATGGCGTTTTCGATGAGATGATGGAGTGGTTAACATATTTGTTCTTAAATAACCAGTTTGTGTGTTGATTTACTGAGAATGGCACTAGAATGGAAAAATATAATAGATGCCTAAATCCTTAAATAGAAATCTTGGATTAAATTTAATATCCCCTTTATCCAACACCTATAACTCCCAGGAAGGATTGATGAGCTTGCCGACAGTGGTTTTGGAATTGTTATAAACAAATTCAATAATTGAATTCTTCCTATCCTCATTGGATGAAAATTAATCAAAAAAAGTGCTGATAGATTATAATAGATCCATTAATTATTAATTCTAATACCCAATAAAGAAATAAAGGATTAATATTCATTAATTGGTTGAGTATAAACCAATTCGTAGCATGGAACATGGCCCAAAAACCATTGGCCCATAAATCATTTGCCCTCACCACTTTGACCCACAAAGAGTTGGCCTCCATGGTGCTCAAATTGAGAATCATTGATCCATAAAGTGTTAATCAAACATCAAAATGACTAATTATCTATGCGGGTGAAGAGAACTACAATACATTGCTGAAACATTCAGTTTTCAATAAATTCTTCCACAAAGGAGAATGATAGATGGGGGTTAGAAAAATAATATATTTGACAAAGGGCTCAATTCATAGAGTTGTATGGTAATAGTAAAATTGGCATGTCCTACATATATATTGGAAAAATCCATATACTGAGTCCACATGAATATCGGTAATAGGTTTTAATGGGAGAAACTTGTTCATTGGAACCACCTCCATTTTTTCCTGATCGAAGCCCATTTCGATGGGTAGAATATTTAGGGTTTCAAAATTTCTTCATGGAATTTGAAACTAATTTTAATGAATATTATAATGGATTAAGAAATCCGAAAAATAGTTTCAATTTTTTTTAAAATAGAAAAGTAAAGAAGGATGGCTAGTTCTTTCATAGAAAACATGCTACGTAGACCACAACTCCACATAGCATCCCACAAATGAAATTGTTCATGGTACATGATAGTGGTTGTCGACACCCACAAACAATGATAGTAATTTGAGGGAAAAGTTATTGATTTCTATTTCTTGAAATTGAAATCATTTTTGAGCTATGGCACCTATATTGATCCACTTGAAATGAACTTAATGTGTCCCACCACATACGACCATCCACCCTTGTAACTAGTTCCTCTATTCCTCTATCAAAAACACACATATGGGAGCTGATGAAAGGAGTTGAAAATGATGGCAAAGTGAATAAAAGTGCTAGGACCATCAATTATGAGAAGGAAACACTATATAATAACATTATGGTATAAACAAAAATCACCCAAACATGGGCATACCAAAATAATAGGTGTACGTGATTTTGAAAGGCATAAATATATTCTATCTTTATGGTCAATCACCACACATTAAAAAATACAATGTTGATGTATCCCAATCCAATGTAGAAATATTTTATACTTGGGGAACGTTGACCCATTTAAAAAATCTGCACATGGATGAATCCCAGACCCCTGTAAATATGTTCTATGTTGATAGAACTCATGCCCTAATCGAAATATTCTATGTCGAGGGACCCCATTTCACATAGTATCATGATATGTAGAATAGGGCCTTTATGAGTGATATTATTTACCACACTCATTACTTCCCTCTCACGTGAAATTAATCCCCACATTGGACCCCTTTAAAACAATTCTAATTTTATAAGGACAAGGCCTCTTCGATAGCAACTTGACTTGTATGATCAAATCATTGAGCACATCAACATGTACTATAGAGTGTATATACCCATTATAAGAGGGGTCTTATTGGTGACATCCTTACCTTGTGAGTCCTAAAAATGAACTCAATTATACATTAACATGTTAATGATAGTCTCAACCATGGATTTACTAATTTGGACCTCCTCTTTTTATATATTAAGGGGAACCACCCGCCTTACCCTTTGATGAAGGATAGTGTTGTATCCTTCCCTAATAATGTATGAAATTATGAGTAGGGAATCACTCATGTACTAAGACCATATCCTTTCATGTGGGTGGATACACTCCTCCACATCATGTACCTAGTTCATTACTAGGAATTGATGTGACTATATTGGTTAATCAAATATGAGATATGATAATTAAAATCCATTTCTCCCTCTCCCTTTAGGCCTTGGATATGAAAAAAAGAGGAGACAATAGATACAACTCTCCCACTCTCCCTCTCTCCTTCAGATATTGGGATCAGACATCATACACTAGTGAAAAAGTTTGATTTTATGTTTTCTAGATCTACCAATTGCTCATACTTCTCACACCAGGAATGACTCAAATAGACATAGATGAAAGTGTAAATCACAACATCTATCCAATCCCTAGCACTTATGGGACTCATATTGTGTATAATCTCAAACCATATTCACTCATATAAGTATACTATTTCGTATAATCCATTACTATGCTCTTGAAAATTATAATCCTCAAGCGTGTATTCCCCAACCAAACATAGGATTGACCTTGAGTTGAGACTTATATCATTGTTCCAGAAACACGTGCCTCATATACAGGGTAAGCCACGAACCCATGCCTCCACCATCAATGTGCCAAATCTCCAATGAGGCAATTCCCATGGACATAATGCATAGGTGTAATACCCAATACATCAAACCAAACAATGTGGTATTTGATTCATTGTTAATTTGAATATATAGGAAGACTCCATCTTTTCCAAACAAAACACACAAATTCACATTATTGTTCTCTGTTCGGCATCACCAGTATGTTAAAAAATAACCCAACTATTTATATTATTTCCATGTCCATTTGATCACAATCCTTATTGGTCCATATTCCCATTGAGATCATATAACTTTTGGGAAACCAAACTTCTTTTTGGTCCATTTGGCTGCATTAGCATAAGACCCACACCAATCATTTATTAAGAACCTTCCTCCTAGGCATCCTTGCCACATGATAATAAACTATACAATTTATTCCTTATCAGGTGATGTTAAATTCTATGATGTTTCATGTTATGTGGCCTCGAACTATGTGGGTTCTAATTCATTTCATGAGGATATTTAAGAAGCATGTGTCTTGGGCCTGACCTGAATATTAAGACAACTCCTATCTCCCTTGATGACAGTAAAATATAGTAAAACAAATTTCCTGGACCAAAATGAGCATCATAATGAAAAAAATACATCAATATATAATTTTCATATAAATTAGTACCATTTATAGGGAAAATTTGATCCATACATATATCTCCACTCAATGGTGAACCTCATATACATACAGATGATTTTGAATCTATGCATGCTCATAAATGATCATTCATTTTGGGGTGACCCATGTTATACTTGGGAATGAACAAACGAATCTTGAACATGTCCAAGATATATATGGAGACCTAAAATATGTAATTATTTCCACGGAAAGGGTTTGATGATCTCAACCTACCATCCTCTCAACCAATGTGAGTCCCTAATCCGTGTTAGTCTGTTTCTCCACAACCACCATCCTTTGGAAAGTAGGTTAATTAAACATCTCAAATGTGGAAACTCTTGACTGTCTTTGTCTCCATGAATGGCCAATTATATGTCATTGTAAAATGGATTTCTTGAGGTAAATGACAGTGAAATCATATTCATCCCCCAAAATTAACCATGACCATTGAAAAATTTCAACAGAATATTTGACCGATGCATGGGGTGAGTGTCTCTACATCTTCTTGATTTTATAAACTAAGTAAGTTGTAGATCAATATTGTTTATTGGTGTAGATTTTGAATATAATTACTGAATTATCATTGATGTAAACAAAGTTATATTTTATTCCAACAAAGTAGTTTACTCATAATAAAAAATTGATTATGAAATTAATTAGTACATTAATTCCTTAGGATAATTTCATGGGATGTTATTCCCAATTTCGTTGTTGTTGTTATGATTTGAAAGATATTCACCTTTCTCAATGTTCTTGTTTGTGTGTGGTATAACCGTACCAGTCACTCTAGTTCAATGGTCATGTATGACATGATAATTAGTATTGATGATGCCTAAGGAATGATACTACAAGGAAAATGTGATATTATGATGTGTGTTATGGGATGAAATTACCAGATACCATCTGATAGTATGATCAGAGTTATTATTACCATTATGTTGTATTTTTTGTGGATTGGATGAATTTTATTATCATATTCATTTCCATAAGGTATTAGTTGATAAACCCACTTTTAATCTAATTGGATGTTATATGATGTTGTTCTCAGTAACACAAATGATTCATATGGCATGGGATGGCATTCCCTTTGTGTTTTTGAATAAGGTATAGAAGGATATCCATTTCTCTCATTTTATACTATTAAAATATTATATTTAATGCATGATATGTGATTGTTATCTGTATGTTACACACTTGTTAATGGTATGTGATGTTCAATAATCTATTATTTATATTATATGTGGGACACACTTCACATTATGTGATGCTTCTAATGGATGGGTTGATATGCTCATTTGAGGATGGTATTGTGTGATGTGATTTTACCCAATGTTATTTGGCATAGGTTTGTGTATTATTTTCCCACTTTTGGTGATTTGGTAGAGAGACCATTCATGCCTTTATATTATTTATTTTTAAATGGATAAATGTGATTTAATCACCATAGTTGATTGTGTAATACCTTTGGGGGACATAACTATTATTTTTTCCATGTATTTTATTATGTTTGAACATATCACTCTGTACAAGAACTTTTTTATTTTATGTCAATGATTATTTAGTGAGAATATTTTTATGTTAAGATTTATTATTAATTTTTTTTTATTATTTTTAATATTAAAAATACCTAACATTATGCTCAAAGTGTTTACAAAAATTTAAATAAAATTGTTTAAATAGAGATTTATAATTTCACATAGAACTATTAAATACAAATGTCTGTATTTTTTATCGCTTAGGTGATTATAACTATTTTTTAATGTTTTATAATAGATAAATTAACCACATTAATTGATTTTTGGTTTTTTTGTTATTTAATATAATTCATATTTGATTTTAATGTCATGTGATTTTATATCATTATGTTTTATTTTCTATGTCCTAAACCAAGTTGGGTCATCATTTGAACATGTGCTCGTCCCGGTCTGCAGCAAGTCCTGATGGGCATTCCTGATCCCCATAATCTCCCACAAGTTCCCAAGTATCAATACTAGAAAGTGGGACCGATTTACCCAAACATAAAAATATAAAACAATAAAAAATTTAAAATAAACCAATGATGTAAAACAGAACCAAATATGGATTTAAAATGTTTTAGACCTAAGTCTCTAAGTTTATACAAAACCAAAAGAGGGATACCATAAGAAATGTGAAAAAGAAACCATCTCTAGAAACCACCACAAGGAAAGGGGGAATCCTCCATCAAGAAATAATCAAAACACCTCCCAATAAGGTCACTAGAATCCCAAACCACCATCACCAAAATCATTACCCATATATGAATTAAACATTACAACATCTACATACACACAAGGGTTTCAGTAGGGTATCATATATTTCCTATTATAATATCACCCAAATGATTACATTCTATAAAATTTAAATAAAAAATAATAATTAAATGTTCAAAAATGAAATGAAATAATTTATCAATTTTAATGAAAGAATCCTTAATGAAAATGACATTTAATGGAATACAATATTAAATAAAATCAACTTTACCTTTTGTGTAACTCAAATGCCACCCCTTATGTTTATAGTGAGTGAGACATGGTCAAATAGAACTTTCATTGGAGATGACCTATGGTTACTAGTCAGTGATGGGGCCCTAGAACATGACGTCATGGTGTAAAGTGGTATATAGACCATAATCATCTACATTCCTGTGCATGAGCCACTTGAAATGAATAATATCCAAAATTAAAGTGGTCTATTATCATCATCAATATTTAGTTAGTATGGTCATTTTCAATCCATCTATGTGAAACTAGGACGTATCCACTTCTATATCACTAGAACACGAGTCCTAGTCTTCCCTCCTAACTACCCAGGCTTCCCTTAGTTCTCAATATCTTTCACATTTTACGCATAATATCACTTACACATTGCACAAGCCAAACAAGGCACTACACACACCAAAGTTATAATTTTCATACTCAAAATAATTTTTAAACCCTAAAATAATACAAAAAATACTTCCAACCATGATTCTCACCACAAACTCAATTTAATAAATCATGTAGTAAATTAATGAAACATTTCAAAATAACACAATAATGGATCACATCACGAATACCACAATTTCAAACATAAATTCCATTTTAAAATCATTATCATTTCAAATTTACTTAAGACTACTGTTAACCCAACATATATCTCATTGAAAATTCTAATGAACACAAGAATTCTTAATAAATTCATCAATAATCATTTTATCATGGAATCACCTACCACGGGAGGAGAAATTTCTGGAAATCAGTGTGAAACTCCAACCACACCTCGACTGCACCACATGGATGAAAAATAAAATCATAATTCAAATTATTTAACAAAAAAAACCAAAATTGAACCCTCAAATTAGAACCCTAGGTTTGGAGAAAAATAAACCCTTAAATGAAGAGGGTAAAAAAGGAATAGATGCTGATTTGGAGAAGAAAGGCCGCGTACATGATGATCCGAGGAGAAAACACCATATGTATACCAAAAATAGATTATACAAGGGAGGTGGATGGAGGGATAGAGTAAACTAGGGAACTAAACCATTTAGGATAGACAAAATGAGGTGTGTTGGGGATTCGAACCAAGAACCGAGAGAAAGCATTCGAAATTTTAATTACAGGGAAGCCGCAAATGGTTAGTCTGCGCGGTTTGGTAAACCATGCAGTTATAGTGTAGATAATTATGTCAAAATAAATACCTACACATGATTACATGGGATGAGGGGAAAGGTTTTGTGGACGCCATGGGGTTGGCTCTATCTCATTCCACAGAGTTTCTTGGGTTCGTCCATAGTAAATTGTAATTATCTGCCAACTATGTATAAGATCCAATCCACCCAAAACACTCCATTTATATACCACATTGAAATGAAAAATACCTGAAAACATAGTACAATGATAAAATAGAAAAATACATGAAAAAATATCATTATGGTGACAAATCTCCCCACCATGAAAATATTCCCCTCTTAGAAGGTCATCCCAAAATATGATCAGTAAATATAAACGAGTACTCTTGTTCGACCAATGAATTTCTCTCCCGAGTCTTATATGTATAATTACCATGCTACAAAAATTTGAATAAAAATGTAATAGACATCCCATTATTCACATTTTCATGTGAATACACAACCCATAATGGTCGTTCAATTACTAATAAATCGGGCTCCTACTCCAACTCTTCTTAATTCAACACCGGCGATAGGTCCCGATTATAATTCTTCATTTGAAAGACATGAAACCTGTCATGAATCGATGTCAACTAATATGGTAAATATAACTGGTATTCCACATTTCAAATATTCATAGTAATCTTGAATGGTATTACATACCTCGATGATATCATTCTCTACTTCCGCAAGTGACGATGACTCAAAGGGTGTGCCACTTTAAAAAACACTCGGTCACCCACAAAAAACCCACGATATAGACATATTTTATAGGAATAGGACTTTTAGAACTATAAAATGTTAGGAAATGATTTTTAATCATCTTGATTTTCTTAGACTCCTTTTTGACATGGCTCGGTCATAAGAGTGAGGTCTCACCTACCTCAACGCAACACAACTGAGACCCACTAGACTGATAATTGATCACCTAAAAGGTATCCATTTGAGTAGATAGTTGGTAACTATTATTGTATGAAAATTTAACCATTCCCATATGGATATCCCACAAACATCTCAAATCCAATACACAGACCGAAATGATACCTTAACAAATAATATTTTTTCAATCTCTCTTACCATCTATTTGGGGATGTTATATCATACTCTGTTTGATCTGATTCCCCAATTCCCAGCGAAGGACTTCCCAAAACCAATAGGCAATGTAGGGGTATCTATTAGAAATTATTACTAATGGTACACCATGAATTTAGACCACTTCCTGAACATTCAATTATCCCACCTCATCCACCTTCGTTGAATTGTTGATTGGTATAAAGTGGGATGATTTGGTCAAGTGGTAAATCACTACAAAAACATTGTTCCTACCTCAAGGTGTATGAGGTAATAAAAAAATTAAGTACATGGGGACATCATATGACATCTAAATAGAAGTGAATAACTACAGAATAAAACAGAATTTCTTTTTATTCCCTTCTTTATCTTACTGACAATTGTAACATCTTGATAAAAAAGAAGCTATGTACAATTTCATAGTTGGCTACCATAATTACAGAAGAACATCATAATTCATTTTTATATAATTAGGATGAACTACCCACTAAGATGGATTCCTATACAACACCACCACCTCCCTCAGAGAAAATGGCCCAAAAAAATGACCCTTGAAAAACCAAATTCCCTTGGAAGATAATGAAAAATCAATGGACGTCTCCAAACAAGAGGAAACTACATATACTACTTGAGAAACTCATCCACATGATACTCCCACTTAACCTGTCCTATTTGAGAGATCCAAATTCATACATGATAGGAATACACCTCCACTATTCTCCATGGTCTCTAAGTGCATCTGAAAAATGGGCCCCATCAAGGACCACTGGTTATTGGCCTTCATCAATTTCTTCATTGGAAAAATACTTATAATGGTCTTAGACACTGAATTACCCTTTCATGGGGGTATAGACAATATAAATTTCAATCCCCCAATAATATTTGATCCAATGGATATGCCTCAAATTTAGATCCTTATTGTAAGGACACGACATTAAACATTCCATAATCCTGAATTAAATAAATAATTCACATTGTGGATCTTTTCAGGTTATGATTTTTAGAAAATTAGGCCATAAATATTACATATCAACATCAAAATTACATGTAGACACTACTATAAAGTATCCGTTTTTTCATAAAATAATAACTCTTAAAAAAGAAACATTTCATGTTTCATGTTTTTAGACAGTATGAATTTTCCTTGATCTCATCCTTAAACCTATTCATCTTTAAGTCATATGGAAAAAATTTCAAATACATGGGATGAGAATAAAAAGCTCAGTATGGGTTACAAAATAAAAAAAGGAAACATTAACCCAAAAATAAATACAAATAAATGAAACCATTATTTTCGATCATAACATACATCATGAAATCATTAGATTTAGGAATAACATATACAAATCATAAATCATAATGGTATCTTATGGAATTCATAACATAATTTCATTGTAGCTATCACATATATATAGGGAGTCACATTTTGAATACCCATCATAGTATATTCTGTAAATCTCTTAGGTGAAACATTAACTTCTACCTCTTTCATGTTACCCAATGATTTGGAGAGCTATCTCGGGCTCACCACCCTAGGTTTTTTCGGAAACCACCCATATAATTAAACAATTCCCACGAACCATAACATATTCATAACAATTAAAACAAGAATAAATGAAATATAACATTTCCACATTGTAATCACAACATATCATTTCATGATATAGACATAATAAATGCTTTATCAAACTATTTTCAAAACCGTTTAAAACATTTAATAAAGAGAATTTTGAATCAAAGTGTCACATACAACATTGAATATTTAAAAAATTATAATTTGAAAACATTAATGTTTATATATATAAATCTTTATAAAAATTTTTAAAACATGGAAATTATTGATAAATATTTAGAAGAAAAAATCTTTAAATCATTTAAAATGATATTTTTGTTGAAGAGTTTTTATTAAAATGAGAGACTCTTGAATAAAAATAATTGATGAATAAAATTGAATAAGAATGTTATAATATCAAGAGAATAAATAGTTTAGTGATGTAATATTTCAAAAGGTTGTATATACACCATATAATATTGAATTGGTGCACAACGACACTGAAGTCTAAATGGAATGTAAATTGAGACGAAATCCATTATAAAAAACTGTATCCTTAGATTAAGGATAATTCAATTTCATAATAATGTGTGATAAATATACATACACTCAATATGATTGGATATTAAGTGTAAATTAATCACAGGACATTCACAAATGTCATTTTGAAGACAAAACTAATGTCTTGGATGTTTAACTCAAGGAATGGAAATTGAGTTAAAATTACTCTGATCAAGTCCATATCGATGACTTCAGAATTTATCAGTGGAATGATTATGTGTATCAAAAGTATATCCACACAAAGGATAGTGTAATTTAAAATAGAAATAAATAAATATTTATTCCACACATAATCATATAATGACATAATTATGAATTATAATATTAACCCAATAAATAGAAATTGTGATGAAAGGTTTCCTTGCCGATTTGGAAACTTAAAAAACATACAACCCATGAATGAAGAATCATAAAATGAAGATGTAAATACCCATTAATTTAATTATATTACACAATTAATAAAATATTGGGTATTATATACACCTCATGAAATTAAATACTGGAAAATATAGCATTAATCTCACAGGAATAAAAATTGATATGAAAATATATTACCACGTTGTAATCAATCGAGTTGTATGTCCAAAAGTTAATAAAAACTAAATGATTCAAATAATAAAATGAATATAAAGATAATAAATATAATATATATCAAATGGAAGTACATAATACACCACATGAAATCAATTAGTGCCAAACAATGGAAATCTCATAGAATTAAAAGTGAGATAAGAAACTCCTTACCTCGTGTCCGACATGACTAGTTTGTTCCTTGTTCTTCCTAAATAACACACTTAAGGTAATTTATACTTGATTAAGATCCATTTTTAAAGATTATTATTCCTCTTATATCACTAATTAACATGTTTTAAAAATTATGTAATCATTTATGTTAATAATGGTTGTTCTATCGATATTTGGTTATAAGAAATGAAATGAACCGTTCCGGAAGACGGTAAGTTGTACGTACACATGCACACTACTTTAATTTCTATTTTGAATATTAAGAGATTTAGAACATAATGATAAATATTTATATTATAATTATAGTATAATATAAAATATAAATTCAATAAATCCTTCCTTTATAAGTCCCAAATATTTTATGAACGGTCCATATCTCTTTGAGGAGGCGGTAGTCCGCACTTCCTCAAATGAAATATTCGCGTTTACTCAAAATGAAACCATAAAGGCATGATATAAATTAAAAATAAATAAGCATAAATAAAACCTAAAAATAATATATATCAGATATAAATACAGTTCCATCATAATGACCACCATAATAGGTGGTAGGAGTTAATTGGACAATCATCATTTCTTGAGGGGTTAGTCTGCCATCCACAGAAACATTATGTTCTTTACCCATTAGATGGAGTTGTGTTTAAGTGTAGTTTTAATAATTCTCATAAAAACATCCTAGTATACTTTTTATAATGGATCTGTTATTAAATAATGGAATAAAAATATTTTAGGGGCTGGAGATGTAAAATAATACTGAAGGACTAAAGAGAAGATGTTACCGTTAAATGGGCTATCTCCCTTTTGATTGAACCAAAATGTTTACTTGAAGTGCTTTTAGCCAATGATAAGGCTTATATGAGGAAGATATGAATCTTGAAAACTTATTTTGGAAGGGTTTGGATAGGAAAATGGCTTGATAGGTGTGTGTAATGGGTTTGAAGTGAGGGCTTTTTATAAGGGGGACGAGCGGCTCTTTATGAAAGTTCAAAAATTTTATTTTATTATATAATGATTTTCGGGTTCTAAAGGTCCAAAACTTATAAAAGTCTAAGATAATATGAATCATTTTAGAAATAAAAGCTTCCAATAAAAATTGGACAGGTTTTGGATAATATTGTATTCTTTATAATTTTATTTATTTAAATCATTTATTAATGAAGGCAAAAACGCAACATTGTTATGTCATAAATAATTTTAGTTATACGATTTTTAAAAATTATAAAAAATATTCCATGATGTAGGAAATTATATTACCTGTCTAATTAATTTTTATAGTCTAATAGATAACTTATATAACCCCATGTAAAAATTAAATTACTAAAATACATATTTTTATGTTATTTTTGTCTTTACTTCAAAATAATTAAAATAAAGTGTCTTTATCACTCTTATGTGGCTCCATGGGGTCCCAAAATATACCCAAGGACGACTGTGGTCGTTCATTACTCATCTAATAGGGTTAGGATAAGTTTTAAGGTAATTTTTTGAAATTATGATATTCTATTTACCTTGAATTACCCTATTTACCTTTAACCACGGTAAATAAAAGTCAAAAGTTACTATTCATCCAAAAATATTTAATCTTAATGAACCACAAATTATATAATAATAACGACCTTGTATGTCCGATTTTTAAAATCTAATTCACTGAAGTGGTAAAATTTCATTTAAATGAAAAAGTCGGAATTATAACTACTACTTAGTGGTTTCACTATTCATAAAAAATTGATGTTTTTTTGAAAAATAACTAAAATTCAGCCTATGCTATATTTGGTTTTCCAAATTAAATCATTATGACTATTTTATCATATTAAGAACATATAATATTTAATAATTAATTTAAAATTAATTCTTGTTTCCCAAACAAAAGGCATATTTTTAAGATATAATAACAATCAAAATTATTGAGACTAGTTTATGACAAATTTCAAATTGAAATTTCTTCTAATGACCAAAATTGGTTTAAATGGAAAAAATATAATCTAATTACCCTTTAAAACCAATTAAAAAGATAATATAAGCTTTTAAATAAATTAGATTAACAGTGGGTTTTGAATTAAAGTAGTGTATTTTTCACTATTCATAAAAAATTGAACAATATCAAAAAAATAGAAAAATTATTTCCAAAATAAATTGTGATTTCCCAATTCTAAATAGTAATTTTATTTTTTCAAATAGAACATATAATAGTTATAAAAATTATATTTAGAGAGGGTTCTCCGTCAAAAGGTGATAATTCGACCATTTAAAGAATATTAGAGTATTTGTGCTAATAATCATATTATTTTTTTTAAAGACCCTAAAATTTATTGGATAAATGTAATAATATTTAAGAATCAAGTATAACCAATTTTTTAGTTAGTTCTGTTCATTCTTTCCATTACAAATGGCTTGGCGTTAACTACCATTAAAAATAATAATAATATTATATTATTTTTTACTACAACTCAAAGTTTTGTGAAACGTATGATTTCAAAGAAACCTGTTGTTGTGTATCGGGTACACCATCGAACATAGAATCCCCTTTAAAGTAAAATGAATAATTAATTATCAAGTATTAATAAATATAAAAATTTCATATTCTTTATTTACCTGAGATGTTACAATTATAATAGAAAATATAGGATAATATCTTATTATCAGAGTAGAAGACAAACTTCTCCCCATTGAGGATGTAACTCCATGTCTTCAAATCATTCATAACTGCATCTAACTCGAAATAATGGGTCTTGTAACTAGCCACATGTGGTGAGAGTTGGCATGAACCATATGCCACTGTGTGATCATCCTGCATCAGCACACACCCAAGACCCATACATGACACATCCCAAAAACCCACATACCACATTACTGATTCCAGATAGATCCAAATGAGTGCATTATTCAACTTCCACTTCTTATCCTCAAAAGATGCATGAAATTCTGGGCACCCTAGAATCTGTACCCCATTCTGGGTAAGTGCGGTCAAGTATGAATATTTTCGAGAGAAATCCCGAACAAACCGCTGGTAATACTGCACTAGGATGAGGAAGATCCAAATCACAAAAATTTTCATCAGCTCCTCCCACAACATGATGACACTATTCTTCTTAGAGTCCACTGAAACCCCTTTCTATGAGATGATGTGGTCTAGAAACATCACTTCTCTGATATAGAATGGGAATTTTGAAAATATTTCATAAAGACGATGATGTTATAAGGATCCCAACATGATCAACATTTATTCTTGTCATCCTCATATGATCTAGAGTAGAATAGGACTTGGTCCAAAAATAAGAAAATGATAGATTCGAGATACTAGTAGAACACCCTTTTAATGAGTTATATAAGGACCACTGGAGTATTTTTTAATCCCAAAGGCATTACTAAATACATGAAGAGGTCGTACCTGCTTTAAAAATCCATTTTCGGGAGATCCGCCTCTTTCAAAATGACTTTGTGGTAACCCAAACATAAATCAATCAATGAGAACCATCTTTCCCTATTCTTATGTTTGAAAAAATCATCAATTAGTGGAAGATGTTACTTATTCATGATGGTTAACTTATTATGATTTTGGTAGTCGATACACACCTGGAGAGATTCATGGGCCTTTTTTGTGAAAAAACTAGAGCATCGTAAGGGGAAACACTCAGGCGAATGGAACTGTTGGGTTCTAATTATTCTATCTATATCATTAATTTTATCAATTCTGTAGGGGACATGAAATATAATGGGGAGATATAATGTATGTGTTCCCAGTGAAAAATTGATTGATAACTTCACATCATGCTCTAGGGTAAACCTAAAAAAATCAACAGGAATGACCACTGGGAACTCCCTCCCCACATGTGGTAGTCAACCCTTTAGAGAACTATCATCTTCCTCACACATGATAGATGATAATTTAATGAAATTATTATCCCAATTAGGGGATGGAATGGATTCTGCTTCCCATGAGTACGCGCGAAATGCACCACCCGATTTTTCAAATCTCAAGCCTGCTGCACCCTCTCTTGCCCGCTCTTCGGTTGTCTCCCCTGCACGCACGTCCCTGCCACCGGCGAATGCGTCTGTAGTCTAGCCTTCGGAGGGATCTGGTCCCCCGCTCGCACCTCTACCCCTTTCCTCTGTTCCTATCTCTCCTATGGCTCTAGTGGATGTCTCCCCTTCCATTGAGCCTCCCCGGCAGAGCTCGTTCAAGGGCGCCCTTTGTGGATCGCTCCGTGCTTCCCCCCAGATAGGATTCCCAGATGTTTGTGTTCCACCCCCGAAGTCCTCCAGTACGGATGGCTGTCTCTCCTGGGATTTTTCGGGGTTCACTTTTTCTAAGGCAGAGGCGTGTTTGAAGTGGTCTTTGGTTGCCCATTTTGGTTCCGTGAAACCCCCCTTGGTGGTGTTCAAGCGCTTCGTCCAAGCATGGGGACTCCAGTTCCAAGCTCAGATCTCGGAGGTTCACCGGAATTATTTTTGACTCGTTTTGGCATCGGAGGAAGACTTCCTCCATGTGTGGTGTAGGGACCCCATTCCTTAGGGAGATGGAATTTCAGCCTCTCTCGCTGGAAGCTGGATGTTCACAGGGGTAAGGAAAACCCGTTTTCTACGGTTTGGATCCACCTTCGGGGACTTTCACTCCCTTTTCAGAATGGCGGGTTCTTGAAGGTGATTTGGGATTCCCTTGGAGGTTTTCTATGTTCTGATTCCAGAACATCTAGCTGCGCGGACGTCTCGGCCACTCGTTTTTGTGTGGATATGGACACGTCTCAGCCTCCACCGAGTAAACTATTGCACCAGGTACAAGATACCTGTTGCTGGAGTCAGGATATTTTTTACCCAGTCTTCCCCAGATTATTCTCCCACTATCCGCTACAAGGTCACTCCATACATGTTTGTAGAAGACACTAGAAAAAGGTTTGGAGAACTTCCCCCAGTGTCTCGCCCCATAGAGAGAACCAGATGGCCTCTTTCAGCTCTACTCTTCCTGTTGTGTCACGAATGAAAGGGAAGGTTTCTGGTGATGTCTCAGGGACGGTGCCTCTGTCGGTTTCTGACTGGATGACTTAGAGTCCCTCCCCCCTTGTGATGTACAGGCAGCATCCAGCTAGGCCATAGTCCCTTCTATCCCAAAACGAGTGCCTGCTCTCCAGGTTGGGTTGGAATTTCCCCCTCTATATGCTTTCAAGTTCCTAAATGGTCTATTCGTGGAGGTACCCTCGCTAGTACAATTTTCCAAGCCCCTAGCTCTCCTAGCCCTTCCACCCCCTCCTACAGTCCTATCCTGTTCCGTGAGTGAAAGTTCTGATCTGGGCTGGTCTTTATATGGATTTTGTTTTTCTACTGGTGAGCGGGAGCAATATTATGAGGTGGTCACCCAGTGCTTAAAGGAAATAGAGAGGACCCATTCTACCAATCCCAATAACAGTTATCTACCCGGTTCCTGTTCTTTTATTCATGTTCCTCTTATCGGTAAAGAGCCGCACAAACCAGAGAGAGTATGAACGCGTTCGCAGTCCAGAATCCTAAAGGAGAATCAGACCTCCCATTTTTAGAAGACCACTAGCTCTAGAGCCAAATCCAGAGCTCTTTCCTTTAATTATTCATGTTCATATATGGAATGCCTGAGGCCTCGGTTCTTAGGTAAAATATGACATTATCTCCTCTAATATCAAGAAATATTAGATTTGAGTTGTTGCCATAATTGAGCACAAGAAGAGCCCTGCCAAAATTAGAGACTATACTTAGAAGCTCAAGTTGCAGGGCTCCCTGGATGTCGACCCCTCTAACAGGAACATATGGATTTTTTGGCACAAGGACTACTCGGTTGACCTAGTCCAAGCAATTGATCAATTCATTACTATCAGGATTACCAAAGGTGATATCTCCATCCTCATGACGATGGTCTTCGGAAGCTATGACCCCCACCAAAGGGAAACTCTTTGGATTGAGTTAAATGCTTTCGACACTGATAATCATTCATGGTTTATTGGCGGTGACTTCAATGTGGTTGCTTTCCCAAAAGAAAGGAATGGTAGAGGCCCATTCCAGAGGAATTCTAGCAAGGAGTTTGTCCAATTCATGGTTGGGAAAGGCATCATCAACCATGTTTTTTTTGGTGACTACTTTAATTGGTGCAACAATCTTCAGGGGAATAATCGCTCGTGGAGTCATCTTGACAAGCGCATGGCCAACATGAATGCAACAACCATGTTTTCAAACACATAGGTGAGCCATTTGGTTTGGGGGATTTCCGATCATTCTCCATTACTGGTTTCCATCTCATCGAGGCAGGATTCTCGGGAAGGTTTTCATTTCTACCATCAATGGGCTGAATGCCCGGGGTATCAGGACATTGTTCATGAGACATGGAACAAACCCTTGAAAAGTTGCACATGGGTTTCCATTCATGAGAGACTGAAGCGCCTCAAAACTCGCCTTCATACATGGAGGAAAGAAATCCTGCCTAGTGACTCTGGTTTGAAAGACGTTCTGAAGGAGGTGGACAGCCTTGAGTCAAGGCTGGAAGAAACATGGGTTGACCAAACCTTTGAGGTGCTTGTGAAAAGGAAGGAGGAGGTGGTGGTAATGCTTCTGCCACAAGAACATTTGTCAACGGAAGCATCAAGAATTTACTGGCTCAGAGAGGGTGACATGAACCCTACCTATTGCCAAACCTACATCAAAGAAAGGAAGATACATATTAAACCAAAAATTCTTTTGGATGATGGCTCTTATACGGATGACAGGAACATTTTGGGTAACATGTCACACTCATTCTTCAAAGACCTATATGTCGGCCCTTACTCCCGAATGCCGATCGGGTATACAGGAGGGGACAATGGGATCTTTGAGATCATCCCTAAGCGTGTTTTTGTTCAGGAAAATAAAGGGCTCATCACTATTCCAGATGAAAATGAGATCTATAATGCTATGATGAACCTCCATCCAGAGAGTGCACCAGGTCCAGATGGCTTCCGGGGTTCTTTCTACAGGTCTTCGTGGGATGTGTTGATAGCAGATATTGTGCTGGCTATCCAGGACTTCTTTAAGGGAGGTAATCTTCCACGTGTTGCTTGTGCCACCACCTTGGTGCTTCTACCTATGACCAGGAACCCTTCCTCCATCATGCATTACAGACCTATAAGTATGTGAAACTTCCCTTATAAAATCCTCTCGAGTCCCATCAATGTGAGGTTGTCCATCCATCTTCCGCGATGGATCTCCTTGGAGTAGCATGGTTTCGTGATGGGTCGGTCGATTCAAGGGGATATTGCTCTTGCTCAAGAAACGATCAGAGATATCAACCATAAAACCCGCGGTTCAAACATTTCTATCAAAGTGGATATGAACAATTCTTATGACCGGGTGGTGTGGGGATTCAACATCAAGGTGCTGGAAGGTATGGGTTTTTCCCCATGGAATATTGACCTTATTTTAAGATGCTTTAGCTCAACGTGGATGGCAGTCTCTAATATGGGAAAGTCATGTGGTTTCTTTAATGCTACTCATGGCCTGAGGCATGGCAATCCGATCTCTCCAAGCATCTTTATCATGGATCAAGATGTCCTCATCTGTCTCATTCAAAGGATCATCAACAATGGGGAGATTATGGCCTACTGGAGGACTATGATAATTCAGTCTATCTCTCACCTTATGTTTTCCGATGACACTCTCATTTTCATTAATGGTGGGAGATCCTCACTCCGAGGCCTGAACAAGCTACTGGAGTAATATTGTCACTAGAGTGGTCAAGATATTAATATAGAAAATTGTATGTCCTACATTTCTAATAAATGCACTCCCAGCCGCAGCTCGGTGGTCCTGGAGTCCCTCTCCATGCAACGAGGGAATTTCCCCATTGATTGTCTCGGAGCCCCTGTTTCTTCGAGTAGAGTGAAAATCTAGGATTTTGATTTTATTTCCAGTAAGATCTCAGATTGTATCCTCAACTGGAAGAATAGGTTCCTATCTTTTGGAAGTTGTATTTCCCTTATCAATAGTGTCCTGGTGGCCACACCGGTCCATGCCCTCTCTGTTGTTCAATCCCCGAAGGGTTTCCTCTCCATCATTGATAAACTTATGGATAATTTCATATGGGATCCCTATGCGGAAGGGATGTGGAACTCGACCTCATGGAGGAGGATGTCTAGGACAACGAGGGAATGAGGCATTAATATGAATAGTATTGAGGATTCTATTTCGTGTATGCATGCAAAGCTCACCTGGGAAGTCTTGGAACATCGATCTCTATAGGGGAAAACCATGCACGCGCAGTATGTTCGACTGACGATGGAAACCCGCAGATCTCCCGTCTGGACTATTATTTCTCATCTCACTTCTAATCTTCTTTGTCAGTCTAGATGGATCCTTGAGAGGGTAGATATTTCATTCTAGCATCAAAACTGGTCGGGGGAGGTGATTGGTTTCCCGGGATTTCCCGATCCTTCACTTACTTTCAGGGAAGCCAGTGTGTACCTGGACCTTATTAATGTCATGCTGAACGAAGAGAAACAATCATTATTCAACCTCATTGCACTGTCTCCGGATATGGATCACTACGTTTTCAGCCCTTCCTTGGTAGGGGTCTTCACGATGCGTGATTACCGCCGAACTAGAGCAGCACTAGAGATTGTTGATACCTGGAACGTTATCTTGTGTCCCTACTTCATCCCATCTAAATATAACTTCCTGGTTTGGTGGATCAGGAGAAGAGCCATTCCCACGGACGAGAATGTTAAACGATGCGGTGTCCCTAATGTTTCAAAATGTTCCTATTGCCGAACTAGCCAGGAGGAAAGTTCGATTCATCTCTTCTTCCATGGTGATTTGGAATGTGCTATATGGAGCTTCTTCGGGGAGTTCACTGGTTTCATATACCTCAACATGGAGGACCCTCCTTTTCTTGACAGATGGTTCCACGGCTCGGGTGACAAGGGCCCAGAGAAACTGGCTCACACCTTGATCATGTAGGCCGGTTGTTGGTGTATCTGACAGGCCAGAAACAATCAGAGGCACGACGGGGTCCAGTCCTCGGGTAAGTCTATCATCATCCGCATACAGAATCTCCTCCTTGAACTGAGATATCTCTCTAGTAAGTGGCAGGAAGCCCCTTCTCTCCACTGGATGCATCTGAGGCAGCAAGGCCGTGGATACCCGTGTTAAAGGCCATTGGGTCCGATGGAACCCTCCATCAAGAGGTCTCAACTTTAACACCAATGGTTCATGTAGTTTGGGAGTCTTACGAGGGGGTGGGGCTACTCGGGACACACATGGATCTATTTGGTTGGCCTTCTCTTCTCATCTCGACCAAGGTTCCTCTCTTCAGGCCGAAGCCAAATCCTTGCTGCTAGGTCTTTCTCTCTATCAACAGGAAGGAATTTCCGTTTCAGAAGTTGAAACAGACTCGAAAATTCTACATGATGCCTTAAATATTCTATGCCCCGCTCCGTGGTCTATTACCTATATTATCATAAAATGTAGAGGTATGATCTCCAACACTACTACGGTGATGCAGTCCTGGAGGGAAGGGAACCAAGTGGCAGACTATCTTGCTTCATTGGAGGTCATTGGCCCGGTTCCGGTTTGTTTACATAATTTTTATACTCTCAAACCTGAAGGGTTAAAGGTAATCAGGGGGGATTCCCTCAGCCTTCACTACTTTAGACCCCATTATGTCCCTTCTGGTCTAGGGGATGTGGGGTTGAGATTATGGTTGTTTTTTCTCTTTTTTCTTCAATAAAAATTGAAATGATGATGATTATCCCAATTAGGGAGTAGAGTTCTAGCTCAGCCTGACTGAGGATACCATTTTATGAAGAAAACCTAATAACTTCCATCATGTGCCATGAAAATAACTCTCCACAGATATCAGTAAATATGTTCTTGGAAGCGCACCTTATAACCCATTCCATTGATCACATCAAATATGTCCTTATATGGGACTTGGATGTCACATTCCATCTTAACCTCTATGATAAGAAGTTCACATGACGGGCGCCTGAGGCCTTGTTTCTTCATCTTACACAATGTTTCCACCAACTTCATTGAAAATGATAAGATATTGGTTAGAAAATTTAAAAAAATCATAAGGAGTTATGATATAAAAAAATGAATCACCAATGTAAAAAATAATGATAGCTATAGAAGATGAAATCATATTGGTACCTCAAACAATCAAGGACCCTTAATCTAGTCCAACTGGTTCCTTATCCATAACATGAAGGTGCCTAGTACATATCTGAATCTGACCACGACCACTGGAATGAGGCTCTTCTCTGAGTTGACCCAAACAAGAATATGATCTGGTTCATCTACCTTGACCTCCAAATTGAGATCCCACCATTCATGGGAGTTCTGACTAAACTGACATTCCCCTGGAAGCCACTGATCTTGCACCTCCCTGATAAGAACATACACCTCTGCAAAATCACTACAAGTGCCCCAAAACATCACATCAATGTTAGGTCATGGGAGGAGACTTTCAAGAAGTTGTAGTGTGTCCCAACATCCTTCATTGGATAAACATTATTGAACCTACATCATTATCCATGGACAAGTGCCTCATAGAAGGATATCCCCTACTACTTCCATCGTTCTTCCCCTTCTCATCTCACTTCATCTTTATTTCTGATGAACTCTCACAACCCATCACTGACATGGCCCCATAGGCACTTTACCTTTACTTACAGTGTATATCATCCAAACATGGATGGTAAGCCACCTAAGAATAATTAACTAGAAAGAACAAGAATACCTGAGAATATATCTCTGGATGAAATTCATTCTCAAAACATAGAGCATTATTATCTTCATTAGAGACTATTTTTGGGGAATACCAGACCAAATCAACAAAATGGTTGACATAATCCATCACAAAATTTTCCACATAGAAAAGAACCACGAACTCCAATGATCTAGAATATGACAAGAACTCAAGGAAATATTGGTCATTGATGATCTCCTTGATGTCCTTCCAGCTCATCTATTCATGCTTCCTAGCTTGAATTAGTATGTACCGCCCATTTCGACCGGGACACTCTAGTGGGAACAAATCACAATTCGCCCTGATCTCTATAGGAGTGTCGAGGAATTCAAAAAGGCAATTAACCTTATTATTATTCTACTCCACATCCCGAGGCTCCATGCTACCTTAGAAAGGTGTTTTTTATTTAGAAACTCATAGTCTTTGACCCAATGAGTACAAGGTTCAACCTCTATAACTGGAGAAGGTGTAAAACCCATTCCCTATCCCATAGCCTAAAATTCACAAACCAGTGCATCTAGCAATCTATGATCCATTGACGATGGATAACACTCTATGTCTTCTTTATTCGGTTGTACGAGAACACTCTAGGGAGGAATGTTTCTACAAAAATCAATAGTTACATCAGAAAATTATTAACACAACTAATTATAAATATTTCAGTGAGAATAATTAAAATAAATAAACCAAACATGCCAAAGAAAAATAATGACCAAACCACTTTGCCCCCACCTTGTTTCCACATATAGTATGCATACAACACATTCGACCTAGAGGATAATGAAAACCAACATCCCAACATCCCTTGGAAACTAATGGTCTCTCCCGAGGTGTTCTGTCCAAGATCCCTACTCGCAACTAGAACTCCAAGCCCTGACAATACTAGATCATTCCTATCTTGATTCAACCCAAATTTAATGGCCGAATGAGAATCCTACTCTAATACCATTTTTTCATGAACCTAGCCAAGTCATCATCTGAACCAGTGCCCAACCTGGTCTGTGGCAATTCCCAAAGGGAATTCCCCATTCCCAAAGGCTGGTACAAGTTCCTGAGTATCAATACATGAAAGATGGAAATATTTACCCAAACATGCCAATATTAAACAATGAAAAATTTAATATAAACCAATTCTATAAAACCTAAAAAAATAAGTAATTATAAGGTTTCATATTTAATTCAACAGTTTTATACAAAAACAAAAGAGGGATTCCAAAAGAAAAGGGAAAAGGAAACAATCTCCCAAAAACCACTACAGGGAAAGGGGCTCACATCCCTCAAACCATCATCCTAAGAAGATCACTATAAACCCAACCCACCATCACTAAAATCATTACCCTTTATTGTAATAATAATAAACAAGTCTACATACTGCCAATGGTTTAAGTAGGGTTTGATCTATTTCCTTGTAGGTTTGCACCAAAAACAATTCAGTGATCTAAATGATAAATGAAAATAAACATTCCACATTAATATATTAAAAGAAAATTATTGAAAATTATAAAAAAAATCATCAATGTGAGCATATTTTAATAGAATGAAACTTGAAATAAAAAACCCTTTTACTTTTGATGTAACTCAAATGCCACCCCATATGGAGATGGTGAGTGCAACATGGTCAAATTGGTCAATTCATGGGAGAGGACGTATAGGTACTAGCTAGTGATGGGACCCTAGAACATCACATCTTGGTGAAAAGTGAAATAAGGACCCAAATCGTCTACGTTCTTGTTCAGAAGACACTAAATAGGAAAAAAATCCAAGATTTTGGTGGTCTCTCATCCTTATCTATATTTATTTAGTGTATTCATCATAAATCCCACTGAGAGAGACCAGGTCATAACTAATTCCATATAACTAGAAACTATTTATACTCCACCCTCTAAACTACTCGGGCATCCCTGTGATCTCGACATGTATCACATTTTACAAATAATATCACGTACACATTGCACAAGGAAATCATAGTTCTACAGACTCTCAAGTTGTTGTTTGCAAACTCAAAACACTTATTAAAACCCACTGACAGACCAAACATTGTTTCAACATTTAATTGAATCACAAAACTAATTTTGTAAATCATTTACTCAAATAATAGTATATTTCAATCGTACACAACAAGGGATCACATCAATAATACATCATTTTCACTTGTATAGTCAATTTTTGAATAAATTTTATAGGAAATATCCTCAAAAACTAATTTCCCCCCTCACATATAACTAAAAATCATTTTAAAGAACAAAATATTGACTACCAAATTCATCAAGAAATGTTTAGGAATGAAACATCCTACCATGGGTGGAGAATGCTTCAGAAATTAGTGTGAAACTACAAATACTCATTGACCACACCACACAGATGCAAAATTGAACCCTAATCCAAAATATCAATCCCAAAACCTAAAAATAAAACCCTAAAATCCTAATTAAAGGTCTGGAGAAGAGGATACCCCAAAAAGAACAGAGGAAACACAAGAATGGGGGAGATTAAAAGAATAGAAAAGGTTTACTTGATGATTCATGGAGATACATACCTAAATCAACCACAAAATCAAATATCCAAGGTAGGTGGAAGGTGGGAGAGGAACATATATGGTGAGAAACCCTGAAGGAGGGGATAAATTCTGTGGTTTAGGGGATAAAATTGAGAGGAAAGAGGAAAAAATAAAAATTTCAATGACATGGGCGTTGTGCATGATTAGACTGCATAGTTTGGTAAACCATAAAAAATATGTAATGAGCATTCTTTCTAATGGAATACCTCTTCATGGTTATATGGGTTATGTTCTATGGCCACACTGAGGTTATGTGGTAGTTTCTGTCTCCTACTGTATAGTTTCCTGGGATGGGTACATGGTTACTACAAACTGTGCACCTACCGTGCACAAGATCATGTCCACCCAAAACTGTTCATTTTTCTTCTAAATTTAACAGAAAAAATGGAAAAATATACTACAATGAAGGAATTTAAAAATACCTAACAAAAAGATCATATATGTGACATTAAATGTATTACAATTGTTTTTCAAATCATTGTGATTAAATTCAATGCTAACTGAATATTTTAAAAATCATTCCATTTTAATATTTTATGAATTTTGAAATGTATTTTTTATAAATTTAATGTCTTATGGTCAATTTCATTATCATATGATCATTATGAAATGCATACATTTTTTAATTCTTATAGCTTTTTAAATAAAAATAAAAATTTGAAAGTCGTGTTAGTTGAAAAGTCGTATGACTTTTAATGTCATATGAAATGATTTATAAATTATTATCATCATTAATGGCATAATATATTTAAGGATTTGATTTTATATTTTATTCTTTTTCCTTACATATAATTGTTCTAACTTTACATAGAATCATTTTATATAAACACAAAATGAAATTAACGTTTATGTGGTATATTTTGTGATTCTGTTGGTGTTTTTGTATATATATATCCCTTATATATAGTGAAATTATATAAAATTATGAATAATGAAACCTTATAAATGTATAATGATTACTATAATATTTTCTTGTTTTATAAAAAATCATTATTTACACTACATACATTTTATAATTCATTTTTTATTATGTGAATTTAAAGGAAATTTTCACAGTTCATTCTTTTTCATTTTGAGTGGATTTCAATTATTTATTTCATTTGGTAGTTTTATTTACTATCTATTTATATAGTACTTATAAAAGTGTTATTAAATTGTAAAATATATATGTATGTATTCTAATGAATCTGTGAACTATGATTTTGAATTGTTTTTTGATGGATTAAGTGTAGGACATTTCTAATTATAGGGAGATGTTATTTTCATGATCATGTTATTTTCTAACTATAGAAGCTTATGGTTTTCTGTCAAGAAGATCCCACAATATTTAGAATAGTGCAGAGTCAACAAATATAGAATGTTCCATTAAAATGTAATTATCAAACATTATGTAAAATATCAACATGGTTTATTCAAGAATAGATACATGATACAGGATATACATATAAGAATTATGAAATAATAAACCTATAATATGACTTTTTTCATTATTTAAATCATGAATGATATAAAAAATTTGATATACTGTAACTGAATTGATTTAATCTAAATCAATGTTATATCTTCTTCAAAAATATACGCTATATTTTATTCCTACTTTTATTAATGTATAATTATATTATAACTCTATTCTGAATAATTAGTTTATTAATTTCCTAATAAAAATAGTTTTTCTGTTTGTAATAAATCCAAAAAATGTTAGTTGCATAGGTTGTGACTCCATAATAAAGACTATTTTTTTGGTTGTTCCATGATTTGTGGAAAGATATGTGTTTTCATGTTTATACCTCTATGTCATAAAAAGGTACAAATTATAAATAATTTCACCCGATTGAAAAATATATCTTATTCTACTTAGTACATATCATATCAATGATTTAAAAAGATTGAAGAGTAAATATTGGATCAACATATTTGAACTACAATAAAAAAAATTGTTTATAGTTTTTATTCCATGAATATTTTATTTTTGAACATTTCATTGCATTGCACTATTATTGTAAGCAATAATAGACTCTGATTGTTTAAATTTTTTAATTTATTTTGTACATTATTAACTTTTGAAATGTATTTTTCACCTCCAAATCTATATCATTTTTTCATGTTAGCCTCTCCCAAAATTGGTAATAGTGTTTATTCACCTTGGATATGGATTTTTTCTCATATTTTCATTATGATAACCTACATATCCTAGAATTAATAGCCTAATGAAAATAATTTTTTAATATGTTATAAATCAAATTATATAATTTTGTATAATTAAAAATCAAAAATTCATTTATGGAAACGATTATCAGTATTTGAAACTGATAATAGAAGAATAACTGAAGTAATTCTGTATTGATCGTTGGAAGATAATTGAGAAAACATATAATCTAACCCATGATAATCCAAAATCCCTTGTATGTAATGATATTGTAAATTATATTTTGAATTATTAATTAAGGAATATATTATATTATACTATTAGTCAAAAATATTTTGAAAAATATGAACTTATAAGACCAATGAGGACTTATGGAGAATACTTAATGTCATAAATAATGGCCTGTATAAGCTTAAAATAAAAATTTGGAAACACACTGAGTTAAATAAAAGGATATAAATAAATATGGTAATGAATCCAAAAAACAATGTTCTATGTATTCAAAAGTATTTTCAATTGTATCAATACCCTTGGAGAGGTTTTGGATAAAATTATTATTGTTAAAAGGGTTTTGAGTTCACTATTTATGATTTAGAATATGAAGAAGGAAGTAATCTATTAGTTTATTAACATTAATGAATATAATTTTGATAAACTAATCATTACATTTTAGTATTTTGAGCTTAAATAAAAAAACTTATGTTGAAACGGAAAATAATAATGGTAAAGAATTTAATCTAAAATAAATTTTTCTACTAATTTATGTTATTTTCTTATAAAACATTCTGAAAATGATGAAGCATCTTAGATTATCATATGAGTTTTTAAATATATGAAAATAAAAGAGAAATTTATATGCTACCCAAAATACATCTATAGAAGGATGACAAAAATCAATTAATGAATGTATTTTAACATAAATATAATAACATATCATAATTAGTATTCCTTGATAATTTTCAAATAATTAATGAATAATTCCCACGATCTAAATTTGGAACGATATTTGAATGAATATAAATAGATAAATAAGTAAAGGATAACTTTTTAATCTGGTTAGAGCTGCACTAAAGATTATGACTGAAGAAGTGAATACTCTGAGAGAGAGAGAGAGTGTACCAACATATCATTAATGGTAAATTTTTTTAATTTGTTATTAATGGATTCTAATTAAATTTCAGGTAGTCAAACTATTTTGGTAATAGTGGTAAAATAATTAACTAAATTAAATGAATAATTTAGTAGAAAATTAAACAAATTGAAAGTTATATTGAGTGATTCATAAATAAAACTAGAATACATTTACGAATGAATACATAAGTTCACCAAAGAAAATGAAAATCATAAACATAAAAAAACATATAATTTTATTTTGATTACAAAAATTAGAAATTAAAAATTGAGTAAGTTAAACATAAAATTAGGAATGATGGAATAAAATATTTTACATCTATGAATGTTGAAATTAAAGAAAATAAATTCAAAAAACTCATGGGTAAATTGAATCAAATTGGAAAATACCATAATATGGTCAAACATTAAAAATAAAAAACTAAGAAATTAAAATTCTTGTACAAAATGGGATAATAAACAATGACATTGAATTTACTCAAAAAAAGAATGAGAATCATAAGAGGAAATTTTTTTTTAAATAAATCTAAAATATTTTTTTCAATTTGAAGAAAAATGTAGAAAGATTATGGCTATAAAAAATATAATAAGTATAAAAATGGATTTCGATATTATAGTAAAATTCAAGATATTTACAGAACTTATTTTGTTAAAAGAACTAAAAGAAATTATTTTGATTATTCATTTTATATATGTAAATTGAATGGAAAATAAAGAAAAATGATTTATCCATATATTTTACATAATACTTTGGATATAATAAGAATTTTATTTTCAATATTTTCCCTTTTAGATTTTCATATAATAGCTGTTTCAATTTAGCGTGGGTTCTTAAATGTTTTATCACAAATAAGATGACATCAAAATAGAATGTTTAGTAATTTTTTTAATTAATATATTTTTTAATTATATATTTATTAGGATTATAAAATATATATGGTTTATTCAATGTGGATATTTAGGGCACAAAAATGTTGATCATTTTAATTCTTATGATAGAGGCTTGATTTCATCTAATTAGAAATCTACAGGTAAGTTAAAATTTTTATAGGATGTAATATTATTTAAATATTTTATAATTTCAATGAAACTATATGTATAAGGTTATGAACACAACATAGTTATTATTAATTAATTTTTTGAGGATAAAATGGGAGTTTTGTTTGCAGAATATACTTTTTTATAAATGTAATTATGTATTATTTCATAGAAATGCGAAATAGAAAACATTACTCTAGTTTTGTTTCTCAAATAACTAATTCAAATTTAAGATGTTTACTTTTTGTAAAAATATATAATTTCATTTGGAAAAAAATGATTGGACATTTTTAATTTCAGATACTATATTTGTTGTCTAAATATTGAAAGGTGCTTAGACTACCAATGATTTATATAGAAAAGTTTTTTATTTTTCATTCATATTTAAAATATAAGAAACAAAAAAAACATTCACACCTTTTCATATTATTAGTACAGTTATATTTTTATAACTATAATATATTTATTTATTTGGCCATATGAAAACTACTGTTGTATGTAGTTTTTTTCAAACTATTTATTACTAAAGGTGGTTAACATGGAATTATAGATTATGAATATGATACATTTAGAAACATCATTAATTTTTGCAAAAAAGATAAAATTTGGAAGTTCCATTTAAAACATTACATTTCTAAGTGATAATGGTTGGGATTTTACAAATCATGGATTAGAATTTTTTTAAAGATAATTGATACTTTCAAATTTAATCTATTTCAAATACACCACATAAAAATATTGTTATAGAGTGGTATAATAAAACTATTTATTAAATTGAAAGAACCTTGCTTAAGGAATTTAATCTATTAAAATTTTAATTGTTGTAATAAGTTAAGGCCACATGATATATTTTAGAAAGATTTTTTATAAGGTCCATAAAAAATAAACTCCCTTTTAAATTTCATAAATACATGAAGTCCAATATTTATTATTTTGGACATTTTAGATATAATGTTTTTATTTTTTTTAAGTAGAAATACATAGATAATATTGGTGCTAAATGTAATGATGGAATGTTCTAGAATAGTTAAATAATAGTATATCTTATATAGAATATTAAGGGAACCATGATGTTAGAAAAATTTCAGCATGTAAAAGTTCAATGATATTGATGAAAAGTTGTTTTGTGTTTTGGTGATCTTGAATTAGAATATTCATATTTTTATATTATTGATTATAAAAATTAAAATGATAATAAATCATTTTAGGGGGGTATATCTCATACCAATAAGATCCATGAAATTAGAAAACTCATAGGGATCTATCATGACCCATCTTGGTCAGGCTCGTGATGTGCCTCCCCAAGCCCCCCTCTGATAGGCCAGGGGATGGGGACTAACATGGAGAAGGAACATCACTATAATGGGAGGCCTTATCCTAAGTACTTTTATGAAAAAAAAAATCTCTAATCCTATTAAATGATGAAATGTAAATACATTTAATATGTTATTAATTCATATATCTAATCCCATAACTAGTGTATGAAAAAAAGTAAAAGAAAATTATATAGGTCCAAATACAAGAACACCACAAATAATTTGAAACAAAAGTACCACCTAAATGTAAAGTACTAAGAATAATGTCAGAAAGACGTAGGAACACACCTAGGTCTATCTGGTCTCACTATGAACTATATGGTCTTTTTCCACCTTGGACACTATCAAAATGTCAATCATCTACACCAGACATGACAAGTTTGGGAAATCCCATGTTGGGGTGAGTATAACAATAATTTGTAGGACACCCTGACACCACAAATCATAAAACAAAGGAACTATCATTATCTCTATATAGCTATATGTCTATTACACATATAATAAGAATATACAAATATTCTCAATAAATACACATAGTCTGGAGGTAGTCCATAACCATATTTTACCCAGCCAAGGATTCCAACCTGAATATTCCATAATGTTGTAATCCAGGAGAACAACCTCATGTGTCTGATACATTGATGAAATCTGTCTAAGGGGTAGTATTCATTGGTTATTATCCTGATAATGAACATGATTATAGTTCAAAGAGATACGACACACATATGATGATTAGCTCAATGGCCATGGGGTGATACCAAAAAACACAATTGGTATTACCCAGCTAAGTCGAGGTTGAAATATTATATAGTTTTGGTCATGAAGAAGCAATGAACTCCCCCAAGACTAGTGGAGGATAAGGACATAAGTTATCTGGAAGTCATTTCTAGTGGTGATGAAATCAAAGACATGATTCTCAGAATGAAAAAGGAATGTGCACTGGGACCCGATTTTCTCCCCGAGGAATTTTATTGTGTGGCCTATGAGAATGTTGGAGAGCAGGTTAAGGGGGAGGTCTGTGATTTCTTCAAGGCAGGAGAACTAAATATATCTTCTTGCGCATCGACTATAGTTCTTATTCCCTAGTTCAGATATCCCATTGAAATGAATCTGTACACACTAATATGTTTATGCATCTTTGTCTACATGATCCTAACTGGTCTTTTAAACAGAAGAATGAGTAGGATGATACACATGATTGTTTCTGAAGAGCAACACAACATTGTTCAAGGTAGAGGCATCTAAGGAGCTATCGGTATTACGAGGGAAATGGTGGAGGATCTGAATAAAAAATAGTTGGATTCAATGTGATTTTGAAATTAGATATGGATAAGTAATATGGATTAATTGTATGGAGATTTTTGTAAAATGTAATGAGGAAATTTGGATTCAATTAATGGTTAAGTGATTTGTGGTTTGGGTGGTACACTTCTCCATGGATTACAATTTCTCTCATGGGGAAATGCTTCAGTTTTTTCAAAATAGTTTGGGGAGTGAGGTAAGGATACACCTTGTCTCTGAGTCTCTTCATTTTGGCCCAGGAGTCACTTTCAAGGAACATTCAGAAGGGGCTGGTTGATGGAATGATTATTCCTTCAAATAAAAAATCATGGGACAATTTGGTTTCTCATATAAAGTCTTTTGATTAGATGTTTGTCATCATTAATGAAGGAAATGATCAGTGGATGGCCTTTCTCAAATTATGTCATTAAATAGGGAGTTGAGTGGGAAACAGGTCAACATCAGGAAAATTAATGTTTTTATTTCCAATAAATGTTATAGGAGGCATAGTAGGGACCTTCAAGAATGGTTGGGTATGCGACAACCCCAATTTCCCTTGATATACCTCGGTGATCCAATTTCCAATGGCAGAATAAATAAGTCTCATTTTGATGATAACATGAAAATAATGACAGGGTTGATATGTAACTAGAATAGAAAATTACATTCCTTTGGAGTGAGGATAACTTTGATCAAGATGGTTTGGACATCGATTCAATTTCATATTCTCCCTATTATCCACCCCCCCCCCATGGTTAGATCGTCCTGCTATAAAATATCAAGAACCCTTTTTTGTGGTATACAAAATAGTTAGGATGGTGTCATTGGGAATCATGGAAATGGATTTCCAAACCAACTGAGGAGGGTGGTATTGGGTTGTGGAGTTTGGTTGATACCATGAATTGCATGCATGCTCAATTAGAATTGGAGGTGATTGATGATACTTCATTATGGGAAAGGTTCATTAAAAATAGATATGAGGATCACCGGTGGGAATGATATGATCGAAACATTAGGATATATAATCTTTGATGATGATTTAGTTATTATCTGGAGGTCTTGTCGGACCAAGAATGAAATATTGTTGGACGGAGAGACATCAAACTATGGATGGACAACTAGGCAGGAAAGGAGCTATAATTTCTAGGATGTCCAGCACTGAAGATCACTTTCAAAGAGGCCACCATGTAACCATCCATTCTAAATTATATGTTAAATGGTGAGAAGAATGTGGTTTACAGGTCCATTAGGTCTGGGGAGGAACCGGATCACTCAGTGTTTGTGGGATCAATATCTTGCAGGTTCTGCGGATGTGAGAACTAAAAGTTGATGCATGTGAAAGACAGTGGAAATGAGTGGAATTTCAAACTCTTCTGTAAACCGATTCCTGGAAAATTAAACATTCTAGATGGGAGACATAGATATTAGGAAATTATTATAGAGGATAACATTCAGATGATGGGTGTGGCTCTGACATCTCGTTTCAAGTGTTGTACATAACCTCAAAACGAATTAGTTGAACAATTATTTTTCATGGTGGAATGGGAAAGAGACATATGAGACATCATGAGGTAGTGTACGCACAAAATTGGGCACTGGGTACTACTTCAAAACATCCAAGAGTATTTTTTTAGGATCTGGATAGATTGAGGATGAAATCATAGTGCGTGGTAGGATTTTTGCGGTGGCATGTTTTATTCTCTGGGAAGCAAGGATAAAGGCTAGAGACAGTATCAAACAATCTCAAATATTCATTCTGATGTTGGTTAAACTGATTGTGGTGGAGATAGGGGTGCTCATTAATGGGGGTACATATACCGATTTCATTAGTAAGATCATTCCATGGGTTTTCAGACATAGAGTTGCATGGATTCAGCAAGGGCGATGGGTAAGCTGTAATTTCCCTCATTCTAGTTTTAAATTGAATTTGGATAGCTCTTGTATGGATGACGTTATGGGGGAAACATTATAAGAGATATTAGGGGATCTGTTCTCCTTTACATTAGTTCTTGTTATGGTGCAGGCACATCTATTGGATCCAAGGCACATGCCATGGACACTGGACTATCACTTTGTAGGATCGTCAACATTCAAATTTTTAGAAGTAGAGTCCGATTCAACTCTTTTAGTTGGGATGTTATTTAAAGATGATTTATTACCTTGGGAATTAACTTGTATTATTATCAAATTCACAACTCTCCAATGTGAGGGTACTTCTATTCGTCACATATGGAGGGAGGGGAATAACAAAACTGATGCTCTAGCAAACAAAGGATTTCCAGGGGAATAGTTGATTGTGTACACCAGTCTAGGTTCCTTATCAAATGACTATAAGGTTATTTCTAATAGAAATGAACTAGGTAATAATCAATTTATCCCTCCTTGAGGCATGGTTGTATTTGATTTAATTTCAATAAAAATTTAACTTTTAGTCTGTCAATAGAATAACTCACTCTAGGATTCTTGTAGAGATTACAACGACTCTATCCAGGATGTCAAAATGAAGGGATTGTAGTCCTAGGAGTATGAGATGATTCATACCAGCATTTAGGGAATGTATATGGGGAAAACCACAATTAAACATATCTACGATATGGAGGAAAATAAATGACTTCCATGTTTGATAGTATACACAATGTGTAGTAGGTCTCACACATTGTGTCCCTTGACATGAAGTCCTGCCCGTGTAAATGGCCATGGCATCATGCCAGGTTGGTGTAGTAGTACATGTCATTTAGGAATCCTATGTACTCAACCTGTGTGTCATTACATACCCTAGCCTATGTACTTATTCAAACCCATTTCCATGTATGAGAGTAAACATCGTATAAGATGTTCATGTACTCTACCATGAGGCCATGTACAAGCCAATGTACACACCAAGTATATAGGGAGTGACCACATTATTTGTAGGACTAGAAACATGTCATTTAATGATTTTCTCCTACATAAAACCCAATATTCCACACAGGGCCCCCCCAAACTACGTAATCCTAGATAACACGACATGTGTATTGTTTTTTCTCAAAACCCTATTTTTCGTCTGAATGTCCCAGACAATGATTTGTCCTTAAATTCAAGGGTTTCCTAAAAAAACATAGATTATGCCTTTTCAAGTCAATATATTAACTAATCAACAAGGTGTGGGCCTCCAATACACATGGAAAACAATATCATCATTTTTCGTTGATGAAATTTGTAGAACAAGATATTTGGAATCAACTTTCATTTGAACTAATAAGTCCCCATAATTTCACATCTTTTGTGTCCTGATAATACTGGATCTACAATTATGAATCATTTCACACTGAAATGATTGTTCAATGATCAAATTTTTCATAAAACATCGAACCAGAAGCCAAAAAATAATTTCCACAATAATTGGTGAATTATGGTAGAAAATAAAAAGGAATATCCTAAGGAATGGACCACAACCGATGTTTGTGTGATATTGATTTGTTTGGTTATAAAAATAATCAATAAATCAATAATAATGAAGAGAAAATATCTTTCGAAACCCTGAAAATATTATCATACCACAAGATGATCAAACCATGGTACAATCCATTTGCTGATTAGTTCACATTCATCATATAAATAATGAACTAGGAATAAATTCCAATAAAACACACTTTTTACATTGATTGGATTGATCACAAAAAATTAATGATGTGGTGTCATTTTCATTGGAATGATTCGTCGAATGTGAGGTGTTTCATTCCACGATCCATGATCTTATCACTGTTTTCTAGAGAAAGAATCCTTGAAGCTCCCTCCAACGATCATGTAATGTTTCTAGTGTTTTGAGGGTAACACTAAATATATGACATAATGATATATTTTAAGATAAAAAAACAATACATCAATGAAATGAATTAAAATAATTTACTTTGATTATTTTATTCATATATTCTCCCACAATAACGTTTCCACAGACGACCCATACTGAATAATGTAATGTCACACCTTGGGTAAATCTCACATTCTTAACTCGACAGTTCCACTAGATATCTGATTTGAGTATCTTTTTAGATTTTATTGCAAATTTCCATGAAAAATTATTTCACTTGATATTTAATATATTTAATATATTTCATACATTTATTCCGAAGACACTGGGCCTCGTAATCACACATCGTCTCAGCAAATGATCTAGAAGACAAACCATATAATATCAAAAAACTAATACATGGAAAATCATTGACATTATATTCTCCCCACATTGGGGACCTAGGTCCCCAAAATTACAAAAAAGGGACACTCAAAAAGATGATAAAGTAGCATAAATCTCTGCATCCCACTCCCCTGTGCACTACATGAGATTCTTTTGTTGGCAGTGGACATGCACTAATGGAATCGATAACCAATGCTGGATTTTCTCTGGATAATCACCAATCTTTATCGAAAACTAAACGAAGATCACCACATCCTTGATGTATAGCTCACCCCATTTGATTATCTGCAATGAGTCATGCACATACCTCCTCAGCTACAACATGTGGAAGACATCATGTGCCTGGTCTAACTACAGAGGTAGAGCTATGAGTTACACAACCTCTCCAACTCCATGCAGTATTTGGAATATGGTTAAAATAACTCAGAGATATCATGCCTCCGGAACCCAATCTCTATAATCCTCGTTTAGGTGAAACCTATAGGAAATCATATTATCCCTCCTTCAATTCCAATGGACTTCATCGCCAGTCATCATAAGACTTCTGATGGTACTTTGTAATCATCAATTACTCCTGGATGGTCTGCAACTTCTTCACTGTAGCTCTCACCATATCATGTCCCATGAGAACTAAATATCATGGGTCAGTCCAACAAGATTGTGACATTTAGGTTCACCCATAAAAATATTCAAATGGTTCCATACAAATAAATGAATGGTAGTTGTTGTTGTATGTAAACCAAACAAGAGATTTCTGATCCTCCCAACTATGACCAAATTCCATCGTGTATGCTAGTAGCATATCCTCCAGAACCTGAATAGTCTACACTTTTGGTCATCAATATGGGGATGAAACATAGTGATCATACATAAAAACATCTCTAGTGCCTCATATAATCCCTTCCATATATTCTTACTATGAAATCTTCATAATCAAATAAAGTATCTTATGGGACTCTATCAAATTACACTATCTTCTAAATGTTGATGCTTCCCAATCCCTGTGTTGAAATATGCTATCATATTTCTAGGAAGTGGGCCAACCTGGTGATTCATTCTATGATCACCCAGATAAAATAGTGTCCCTAGGACATACATGGTAAATTATACATAATGTCCATAGATATACCATACCTCATCCATTCTTGAAATTCATGGAGTTGTGATAAAACCACTAAAACTTGGGGCATGACGTTCACCTGCAAAAAAGTAAAGAATCGAGAAACAAACACTATAACTTTGACATTAGTGGTCCTGTATCATCTTTACCACACATGGATATACCTCCAAAGAAGACATGTGAAACTCACTCCAAACCTACTCTAGAAGAATTATTAACACTATCATGAATCCCCTGAAAATAATGACATACACCCCAAAATTATAAAATACATCAAGATCATGACCAATGTATTAATATGTATGTAGGTTCTTGAAGTTGATATCCCCATGATGTGCTTCCCTACCTCGCTATAAGAGAGGATGGGTAATAACCATCGACTTGAGGTATGCTGCACTATCCACAACCATAAATGATTAATACAATGGGGCTGACAACTCTGAGGCCTCATTCAGTAGGTACAAAAAAGATCTTCTACTGAGAGGATAAGCTACCACATTCTCCTTCCCATGAGTATAGACATTCTCAATGTCATAGTGATTGAAGAACTCTATCCGTCACCTCTATCTAAAGTAGATATCATTATGAGAGAAGATTTAAATGAGACTCCTGAGATCAAATAATATGATAAACCATTTACTAATCAGGTAGTGTCTCCACAGATTCACAGTGAATATTTTCTATGCTATCAAGAGATCATCGGTCATGTAGTTATTCTCATGTGGTCTCAATTAGCATAAACCATTTGAAATCACTGATTCCCTCTACATCCAAACACTACCATGCCCGTATGCAGATGCATCGTAGAACACAATTTAATTAATACTCTCCTCTAGAAATATTAATATGGGAGTGCTCGTAAAGTATTCCCTCAACTGGTGAAAATCCCATTGGAAATTCTCTGTCGATGCAAAATGATATCTTATTCATGTCAAATATTTCATGGGTGCTGATATCCTAGAGAAATCAGATATAAATATCCTATAAAACCATTCCAACTTCAGGAATCTATACAAATCTATCATAATCTTGGTAGTACAATAAGCTAACATTGTCTCAATATTGGTCATGTCCTCTACCAATCCATCCTCTATGAAAACATTTAATAGAGAGTGGACCATATGTACACTTAATTTGAATTTAGAGATATTTCTGTAAAGATGGTTCTCTTAGATTAAATCAAGAACTATCCTCAAGTGTCTGATATACACCTACACATACACCGGAGTATATATGGATATCATTGATGATGACTACCAAAAACAAGTGTATGTATCGTTTAATAATCTTGTTCATGAGTACCATGAACATTGCGGGGGAGTTTTTCATTCCAAAATGAATCACAAAGTACTCATCGTGACCATAAAGACATCTAAATTCAATCATCGGTATATCCTCATAGGATACTCACCACTGGTGATATCTTGACTAGATCTCTATCATCCTGAACTACCATAATCCTCTCAACTGATCAAATAGGTCACTGATACTTTCTAGTGGATACCACTTCTTCACATACTTCGGGTTCAAGTGTAGGTAGTCCACACCCAACATCAATCTCCCTTTTACCTTCTTGGTAAACTAAATTGGGTCTTCCCACGGTGAAACATGAGGTCTAACAAATCCATCCCTCTAAAAGGACCCCAATTACTCCCTCATATTTAAAATATCTACATGATTCATTTGATATGATAGAATATATATTTTTGTCATCCCACAGTGTAGATCATGGCATAATTCTATCAATCTGCGGGGAGTCAACTCCGAAACATCCTCACATAAGACATCATGATACTCCACCACCACATTTGTAGAATGGGAAATCAAAACATCCACTACATGAAGGGTTACTAAAGATAATTTATGATTCATCATCTAAACCTTCTTACACATATTTAGATCCAATGTGAACTGCAACTCCTTTTCAACAAAAAGGGAAATCTAGATCCATCACTACAGACAAACCACACCCTTCTACTGAAATATTAAGCATGTGAATGAACTTTACATAACCAATCTATACCCTGATTGATGTCGTAAGGCCTCGATGCTGCTAACAAGAGATTCCTTTAGAAACCCTATCCTCTAAGAGTTTGGTCTCACTGTCGGTAAATGTGTTTGATCACCGAGTCTTCTCTACTAGGAGTCTCTAACCATATGTTTTGAAAAAAAGGATCCACTAAACTATATATATGTCTAGAACAAGGTATGTGGAAAGAACATAATGACTATAACATCTATCTATCAATACAGTGGGTAAGGTTGAAAAGACATATATCATACCAAAATTTATTCATAATGGCAATGGGTCATATGGTTCATCCCCCTGTAGTTATCCACTTCACTATCAACCATCTCCCCGATCCTGGAGTGGACCACCTAGGGATGGTGGTGTCATCATGTCCAAGAATTGACCACCTCCTTCACCTCTTCCATCTTCTCTTCCATGTCATCCACACTACAGACATTCTTGCTCCCCACTCTGCCTATAACTTGATGGATTTCCTATGGTCTCTTTGTTTGCTGTATGGCGGGTACAAAGATATCGAGTTAGATGTCCCCTATAATTACATGAGTAGTACACCTCTATCTAGGCTGATTGGACCCATCCTATGAGAATTGAACATTAAAACCACTATCCTAAGACCTCCTCCTAATCAATATCACACATCTAGGCCCTAATACTGATGTCATCTCCCTGATTCCAATGTTGCTTCTCCTAATTTTCCGATGCTAATAACCACTAGTTGTATATGCTCGTCCAAAAAATCATAATCAATAAATCTATATCTAGAACCCCAATATAGGTAGGAATTCATAGAGTGATAAAACATTCTTGAATGTTTCTATGAAGACCTCACTCAAAGTTACGAAAATTGAATAATTGATCCCAAACCATATCCATTATGTTCCTAGAGAGGTTTTTAAATCTCGATGATTATTCAACTATTGTCATGATACCTCATTGGAGCTATATAATCTCCTAAACACATTCATCCCTTTGGGTAGCTGGTGAGAAATCAAATATGAAAATATTCTCAAGATCTTTTCATTAATGATATTCCTCATCGTAATAATTGGTAAATAAAACCTAACATCACCCTATTGATTCATGAATAAGGCTCTCTACCAGGACCACCATCTACTCTATTAGCGTTGAGACCAGATGAAAAACATGGGTCACCACCTCAAACTAGTCCTTAACTACTTGTGTGTTGGGATCAACATGGAACATGAGGGGTCACTTTCACTGAAACTCATATATCACACATAGCATTTTCACCTCATCCGCTAATACTAGGGGTCGCACATGCTTCTCTATAAGTGGTGGTATGTAAGGTCCACCTCATATACATAATATCTGAGGAAATTTCCCTTGTAAAGATGCCTCACCTTTGAAGGGGTCATCCTCAGGATCATTATAAAAAATCATAGAAGGTATACATAGTAGAGGAATTCAGAAGTAATCAATATTTACCCTAGACAATGAGTATATATGGAGAGTTGATTCAAAATGACATTGAAACCAAAACACATTTCAATGTGATGCATGTTCTATATTTTACCCTTCAAACAATGAAATCATGTACTGATTTGAATAGGTGGTGATCAGAGTTTAGGGGTTTGTAATCATTCGTCACTACACTAACACTGGAGTCCATAGCATGAATGCCGAATATGAAACAAATAACACTATTTCCCCAAACCATTCTCATAGAATTGATGTCCTAAAGTAGAACATACCTCCCTCTGATACAACTCTTTCAAAACCAATCCCAGTGGGACCTATGTACCGACTCCCCAATATCATCACCAATAGTCTATGGGAAAATTATTAGCATAGAGAAGGAATATCACTTACACGGGAGGACATAGATTAATTACATATATGAAAGCTGACATAGGAAAGCCTATACAATGGTGAAATGTAAAAACAACTGAACAACCATTCATTCATACATCCAATACCAAAAACAGAGTATGATAGAACATAAAAGAAATGGAAACATGGTCAAATACAAGCCCATAAAAAGGATTCTAAAACTGAGGTTGAACCTGAATGAAATTTTTGTGATTCTGATCAAAAATCCACAGGAACACACCTCAGTCTATTTGGTCTCAATAGGCATCGATGAGTCCTGTACCACCAAGGACTATGTCAAAAAGACATTCATCTGCATACAATATGACATTTACGGGAAAAGCCCATGCTTGGTGAGTATAACAATACTTAGTAGGACACCCAAAAACTACAAAGAATTCAATAATGTAAATATAGTTATCTATAAAAAGGTAGATTTCTATAAAATATAAAATAATAATATCAAGATAGAATCAACATAGAAACACTTTGAATAGGTAAGACAAAAACATTGTATACCTATCCTAGGATACCAGCTCGTAGATCCTATAAACCACTCATCCTGGATAATACACTCTTGAGTTTAACAACACTGATGATATCCCTCTTAGAGGTACAAAAAATCAGGACTCCTCATGATAAATAATATGCTAATAGTCTGAAAATATATGATACACAAATGAGGATATCTCTCAAGGACCTATAGAGAACCCAGTAAACTGAATCTAGATTGTCCTAAAATATAGAGGATTGACAACCTTAGATTTTCATTCACTATTATACCATGAAATCCACCCAGGGAATGGCGATGAATATTCAGGCCTCTAAGAGGGATTCAAATGAATCTATCTAGATATTCTTGTAGAAGGGATCATAGTCCAAGGAGTATGATATGATTCATACTATCCTATTGGAAAAGGATAAGTGAAACGAAACCTAGTGAAACAATTCCAATATATGAAGGATAAGAGATCCATGCCTTGTATAATAGAATACATGACATATCGTAGGGGTTACGCACTGTGTCCCTTGAAACTAGGCCCTACCCATGTAAAATAACATGCCATCAAACCATGTTCGTGTAGTATTAAACACCATGTAGAAAACCATTTTACTCTACTCATGTTCATATACGTGGATCATCACATTTACATTGTTCAACCCCTATCTATGTTGAGTTTTACAGGTCCTATAGTCAGTCCGTGTACACCATCCTATCTCAATGTACTATATAAACTACATGAAGATTATCTTGGGAGGGATAAAATTCCATGTAGGTTTAGAAACACACCATGTCATATATTTATCTTACACAAAACCCTAGCCGCTGCACAGGGGGCCCCACATGACGTGTAATCGCAGATTGCACGTCGTGCATATTAGGTTTTTCTAAAAACCCTATTCTTCCTTAAGGGATTTAAATGGATTATACTCCTTCTATCCAGTGGTTTAAAATATACAAAACCAGTTATCATGGCACATTGATCCTAGACATCAACCAATCAATAATACTCAGGCCTTCGATCTCCTCAGAATGCATGATAATCATCATTAATCACTCCACACCGAAGAACACACATTAAGGTATCAAACAACATCTGAATCTATTTTTATTCATCATCACTCAATCTTCATTTTATTATGGTCTTGGATATAAGAGTTTTGATTTTTTTTCATATAAATGAGTGTGAAATGATCAATTATTAAACAATTCCATGAACTGCAGGCCAATGAAGAAATACCACGATGAATGTTGAATAGAGGAAAAAAATATATTAGCAATCAGGAGGAATATACCTCCATCATTTTTTATATCGATCTCAATTATTGATGTTTTAACATCAATCGATCAATCAATAGTCGTGATGATATATTCTCCCTATTAACCATGCAAATATTGCCATCATTCAAGATGATCAAACCACAGACTAATCAATTCCTTGATTGGTCCATGATCATCGTCAAATTCAATAATGAGGAAGAAATACAAATAAAACACATTCCCTAACAAGATTGGATTGATTGCTAATGAAGAAAAGTAAGAAATCGTTGTCTTTGGGAAGATACATCAAATATCAGGTTCATCGATCATTGATCGATGATTTGGTCACTGATTTCCTAAGAGGGATTTCTAGAAGCTCTTTCCAATGGTCATCCTAAATTTCTTGGGTTTTGAGGCAAACCCATTAAATTTGAAAAAATAATCTATTTAATGATCCTGAAATTGATGTGTTAATGAAGCGAATTAAAATAATTTACCTTAATTATTTTATGCATTTCCTCACCCTTGGAAACATTTCCACAAACAACCCCCACTCATTAATGTTATGTCCCGCAGAGGGAAAACATCCTGGTCTAAACACAATGGTTCCCTTACCTTTTTTATCAAATTATAATTCTATAATTTATTCCTATTTTAGGAAAAACTACTTACGCATGCTATTTATTATATTAAATATATTTCAAATATTTATTCCTCGCTAACCAGGACTCATAATAAGACATATTCTCCAATGTTGGAAACAAAAATAATCCACATAATATCAAAAAATAATAAATATAAAATCCGATACATTACAAGCTCATTTTTTTAAAATATAATTGGAAATTTTGAATCTAGAATTATGAATTTAATTTATTTTTTTAAATTTTATGGGAGTATTAGTTTGGTAATGATTTTAATACTATTAATATTTTTGAATCATTGATTGATTCAATTTATAAATTTATTAAGATTGATGAGCTTAGTCAAATTGAAATAAATATTTTTTGGAATTATCTTGAATTTCCTAAACTAAAATATACTTCATGGAATAAGTTTATTTTTCAAAATAAACATGATAAATCCAAAATTATAAATATAAAAAAACATACAATAGTTTTTGATGTATATATACTAGAAGATGAAATGAAATTTTACAAATCATTTTAACCAATAAAAAATAGTATCCATTCATATTATATAAGATCTTTAATATTTACTATATTTTAAACCACTTTAAATTGATATTAAATATTAATTTTTAAATTTATAATTTATATGGAGATTTATATTAACCAGCCACATATATTTGAAAATTTAAAATTTTTAATCCTTGTTAATAAAATAAAAATTTATTTATATTGTCTTAAGTACACTCCTAGAGTTTGGTATAATAGAACTTCGTTATTTTTATTAGAAAATATTTTATTTAAAGTATATATTGTTCAGTTTTTTCTTACTAAGACAATTTTAAATGACCTGTTAATTGTTCAAATATATATTGATGATATTGTGATTGGTTTTACAGGAAATTTATTATAAATTATTTTTCTAAGATCATGACTTTCTTATTTGATATGAGTTTATGGAGTGAATTAAAAATTTTCAAAAAATTAAAATATCATAAGGAAGTAATTCAATGTTTCTAAATAAATCTAAACAATTTAGGGATTTAGATACTTTTTTTCATCCTAATTCTTGAAAATCATTGATAACTTATATGATTATTAATTATATATTAGATGTATTTAAATCTTGAAAATATGAATATGATTATTTATTTATGGGAATGATTAAAAGTGTCTTTTAATTGATAGTATCTAAACATGAAATGTGTTATCATATTTTATGTTTGAAATATGTTAGTATAATTCTAATGAAATCATTTAAATGAGGTTAATGTAAAATTTACATATGTAAAGGAATTGTTAAATCTAGTTTTTTTATTCTAATAAGATTTTTTTAATTGTTATAAAATAATGGTTCTCATTTTCGGTGATATAGGATTTCTATAAAAATCACAATAGGTGGGTTTCACCCATATGGAAAAATAACAATTTAAAGTATTTCAAAAAAAATTATAATCATCTATATATATTACGAAGGATGAGTATATATTTGATTTGAGTTATAGTACCGAATGTATTTGGATAAATAAAACACTATGTACATTCAATGTTTATTTATGAAAAACTACCCATATGTTGTGATACCAAATGTTTCTATTTTAATAAAAAGACATCGGTTACAACATTATCGGATAAAACATGTAGATGTTATATTTCATTTTATTGGAGATTAGGTCAGTAATGTTGATATTATGTTTTATTTTTTTTCAATAGAAATACAACTTGGTGATATTTTGATAAATAATGTTTGAAGATGGAATAATAGATATTTATTCTAAAATGATATAATTTTAAATTATCATTACAAATTTATTATTAAAAGAATATTATGTACAGATTATATACTTCTTGTGAATAAATTCTTTTAGTCGAAGTCTGATGCTCTAATTCATAAAAATTTTAAATCCACTATAATTGTTTGCATTTTTTATTGGAAATGATTATTTTAATATTTAATTGGTATTATATTACTAATTGGTTTCCATATGTTTAATAAATATGTTTATTGGAACATATTATTCTATTTAAAGATCCCTTTTATCTTATATAGTAAAATTTAATGTTTTTTATGCAATAATTTTTTGGAGATTAAATTGTTATTATATTTATAATTTTTTAATAATAAATATGGTTTATAATTATTATAATTTTTTTTATTAAAATAAATTAGTTTTTTATTTTCATACTAAATTTTCTTTATTAAATATTAATTTAATGTTAATAAAAATTAAGATTTTGAGAAATTTTAAAATGGGGGAGAGTTCTTGTAATTTCTATAAAATTATTTTTGATTTTTTAATTTCAAAAAGAGGTGAGATTATTTTACTTTATTTTATGTGGATTTTTTAATTGTTTTCTCAATGATTTAGCTTATTTATTTTAAATATTATATATTCCACACATTATCCTCACTATGTTTAATAAAACTACATGTTTAAAAAAATAATTATAACTTCTCACAACCCCTTTTCATCCTAATGTGTCTATTTTTTTGTGTTTGTTTGAATATAATAATGATTATAATGATTCATAAAATATTATTACATCACATTATATTATTTTTTTCTTTTTAAATATTCTTATGTCATAAAAAATTGATTTTAAGGTCATATTATTTCAAATTCTAACAATTTATTTTTAAATTATTACATTCAATTTAAAAGACTTATGATCCTTTAGAATGGTGAATGATTTTTATTTTTTATGATGTTTTAAAATTTCTATGACCTATTTCAAAGTTTTATGATAAATTAAAAAGTATTTCTATCATTAGAGAAGTCATATGATTTTATGTTCTCATGATAATTTTCAATAATTTATAAGAATTTACAAAGTCATTTCATTTAACAATTCATAGGATATATTGTGTCATAAAATATGTTTAATGAATTATATATTTATTTATTGAGTATGTTTTATGGAAGAGGATTCACTATGTAGGATTTGTGTTTATGACCAATTATTTTACCACTAAATAAAATTATTATATGTGTTCCCAGGATGACGTTAATCTTTATGCAGGGAATTTTATACTTATATATATATGTATATATAAATTCTTAAGAATGAAATTATATACCTTTACTAACAATTAAATAATATACAATTATGTATATTATTAATACCATTATATATCATATATAATTTTGTAATTAAATTAATAAATCATATAGGATTCATATTTACCTATATCTGAATATAAATGAAACATGCACGATTTTTTCACTATCATTTGGAGTGGATTTTTAGGTAGTGTTTTCCTAAATTTATACTATTTTTATTTAATTATTGATTATATTTTTTATCTATTTTATTAAATTATAATACATATATATATATATATTCACATAAATCTATTCAAAGATAATTTGATTAATATAGGAAAGTATTAAACTTTAGATATTCCAAATTAATGCTAAATTATATTTTATTAATCATAATATTATTTAGTTACGGTAGCCTTTGACATGTTATCAAGAACCTTCCCTGTTATGTTGAAAATTATGGAGTCAATGTTCTTGCAACTTATCATTTGAATGTGGTTATATAACTATTAAAAAATGACAAATGAAATCATACAAGAGTAGATACATGGTACATGATATTTATATAAGAATTGAGATGTTTCGAATATCTAATACGAATAATGTTAAATTGATCTGGTTTTTAGGGAACACCCATGTTTGATCCAATATAACTTATTTGATCAATGATACATCAATTATACACCTTCCTCAAACTCGAGTTATACATTTACTTTTCAGAGTTGTATCAATTTATTATATATGTATTTTAAATAATTGATTTATAGTTTTCTGATAAAAAGTATTTTTGTAATGGTTATGAATATTAACTAAAATTTAGGTACTTGGATTAGGAAACCTTAATAAAAAAATAGGGTTTTTTATTGTTATTCATTTATCTGTATAAAGATAGATGTTTTGGTGGTTGTACCCAGATGTGAAAAAAAGCTATGAATTGCAACATGTTTTACTCTAGTCAAAACGATGGTAATATTCTATTTAGTATAACTTTTATTGATGTGAATAGAATATTTAATATCATATGTAGTGTTATATTATCTAAAATAATTTAAAAATTCCATTCTTATATTATTTTCAACAAATGTGTTTTATTTTTTGAACACTTTATATTACTACACTATTATTGCATGCAATATAAAATTTGATTGATTAAATATTTTAATCTTTTATGTAAATTAAATAATGTATTACAAGTTCTATTCACCCCTATAAACTTATTTCATCTACGTCAATCGACTAATATTTATTTATTTGTTTTAGAAACAACATTTTTAGCGGTCTTCTGAGTTTTACCCAAACCCTTATTGAACACTTTGAAACTAAAAAATATTCCATAGTTGATGTTACGAATAATGTTAATGGAACTATAAATGATGGGTGAGTTTGTTTTCTACCATTGGTGTTACGATATGGGCTATTAAAGGACTTGGAGACAATATTTTATTTATTGGGAAACCATAGAATACTGAAAAGTAAGATTAGTATCCAATATGTCAATAAGTAGTAATAGTGATGTAGACAAATTTATTACAATTTCAATTTTCAATTATTTATTTATGTGAATATAAAAATTTATATGCAGTTCAATTTACCAAATATTTTTAGGGACATTCTCTATGGTCAAATATTGTGGTTTCCTTAGACCATGCATTAGTGCCTTGTGACTCAGGAAAATCACAAAGTCATATGTATAGATAAAGAAAAGGACCATCCACATGATTGGTGATATACTCAAGTATATTTGTTTTAGGATATGGATTTATAATGTAAATGGGGTCGTATGATTAAATTGGATTCCTTATTTAGTTCCCTTGGACCATTATTTTTTTTAAACCCACATTAAACCCTACATTAATTTAATGCCCACCTAATATCGTGGTTTAGCATACCTTGTAATTGTGTGTTTTGAATGATTTTACATTGGTTCTATAGTATTTATCATGAAATGTTTTTTCTGAATTTTTTTGGGATTCATATATACAAAAAATTTGATTTATATGTATTTTTACTAAAGATGGTATGCTATCATCATGTTATAAATTTATCCTCCCTACTATTCAGCCCCATAAAGTGTATTGGGAGGCATACATAAGGTATGTGGTACTAATATTTCCACTATTGATGTTGTATAGACTAAGGATGTTACAATGTTGTATCTGATAATTATTTTATTCTTACTTTTATATTTTGGATATATTATATGAATATAGGGTAGGTTATAACATGGAATGGAAAATATTTTTTTTGCATGACTAGAACATATTGAAGCATATTTCCAAGTTACTAGAGGGATGTGAATACTATTTTGGGATTCTTTGATATAGTGGAGTTATTTATAATATTCCATTTGTGATGTTTTTTATTACATTATTGATTTTAAATCTTTTCTCAGGGTGATAGGAGGACTTATTTCTTGAATCATATTAATATGTATGGTTCATATGAAATTTTTGTGTCTCCTTTCAATTAATAAATTTTATTATTGAAATTGTTCTTGTAAATTAATGTATCATCAACAACGTATATAATGTTTTCATTTGTAATTTAATGTGGAAACACTATATAATTCGGTTTTTTAATTTTTTAATATTTTTTACTTTTTATTAATTATTGAGGAGAATCATATATTTATTTGATACCTAGTCTGAGAAAAATAGTATGGGATAGAGACATGCTCTGGAGATATAGGTCTATTATGTTGTTTTTTATCATTATCTAGAAAGAACAATTTCCCAATATTGGGAATCTCTTTTTGTGAGGGTGTGATTTGATATATTTCTTTGGGTTACATCATCGATGTGTTTATGGATGTGATAAAAACCATTGAAAATAAAATAATTATGCGTTTACTCAATAAGGATTACTAACCCCATTGAGGGTGGATTGTAATGATATTAGGATACCCAATATGAATAAGGTTCATGAATGGGGTGATGACATTCACTTCTTGGAGATGTTGGGTTAGATAATTGGAGTAGCTTCATAGATGGTGACCTATGAGTGGTAAGGACAATATAATAGGATTCAACGCTTATTGATGATGATTATATTCTATGAATTTTAGTGAGTTAATTAACAACTATATACAAGGAACATTTCTAGTTTAAATATTTTTTTAAAAAAGTATCTATATTATTATGAAAAAATACTAATATATTTAAATAACAACAAAAATACAATAAAAATTTATAAATTATGAATATATTGTCTATGTTTTTAGATATATGTATTTTTTAAATATATATAATTATATAAATATATTTAAAAAATAGTTTTTTATATTTATAATTATAAATATTTTATGAGGGTTTAAAGAATGATCACTTGTAAACGGAATCTTTATTAAGGCTTTTTTAGCACAAATAATGATATTACATTCTCAGTTATAAATTTGAGCAAATAAATACCATCATTATCATTTCTAAAAATCAATTACTAATAAATATTTCTTTTATATATGTTCTATTAGAATTTATAAATCTGTATCATTATTATGCATAAAAAGCATGGCTAAAAATGTCATCTATGTTATCTTATTAATTTAGCACTAATAAAAGGGATCCATATTTTCTCTTTTTTTGGAAGCACTGATAAAGGTGTACAAATATTTTTAACAAACCCTTACCAGTCACAATCCAATCAAGGTATCAGAATATTTCTAAGGAATCCACCTATTGAGGGTGCTCATCCTCATTAAATCCAATATCAAATCAAGGCTTGAATCAATACTTAAACAATTAAAAGGATCTAATCCAATTCTCAAACAATTAAAGTTTCGTATGAATCTAATGCTCGGATGAATTCCATGTTTGGAAATATCTCTACTTTCTCTTGGATGATTAAATGATTTAATACAAGTTATTTTATTTTCCCCTCCTCCTCACTTGTTGATTGCTTTTTTATTGATATTTATTTGTGTTTTTATTATAATTCATTATTTTATCAATTACAAAACTACTTATTCGAACACCATAGTTTGAAAAATGGTTCCCCTTAATAAATTAACTTGAATACGTTAGATATTGGTGAAAATATATGAAATGACATAGTGACCAGTTGACCTATACTATGGGGTTATCTTTATTCAATAAACATGATGGATCTAAAAGCTATGAAATATTCTATAAAATTAATCGATTCAACCTACCACTAGAAATAGTAAATACTAGTCCTAATCCACATGTGATAGTAATGCACTAATTCCTTACATGGGATAAATAGTTAGAAGCAGTTTGGTGAATTATATTGATCATTTTTATAGAGTGATAATTAATTTGGTATAACACATTAATAAAAAAAGTTAAACACATATATGGGAAATATCTTAAGGATTGATCCTTTATTTGGACAATTTTGTATTCATAATCATATATTATAATAATTTTTCTTTTTCTTGTTTGCATAAATTTCATAAATCCCATATATTTTTCATTTTGTCAATATATATATATATAACACTATAAATATAATAATGTTGTAAGAATAACAATTCATTCATAATAAAAAAAATTTATGGAATTATTGTTGTCATTGACTATATTTTAATATTGAGGAACAAAAATATTATTTTTTTCCACTCCATAATGGGTGTTTCATATACTCATCCCCAAAATATAATATAGACTTCTTTACCAAATAATGAAAATCATTCTTAATAGTTTATTTAAAAAAATAATCCCCTTAATATATATATATATGACTGAATCAGAATAGATGTGATCATAGTATAATTTAAAATTGTTGAAGTTAAATACTTTTCACAATTAATTGATTTATATTTTAAGGGTCCATATATATCATGCTGAATATAATACAAGTATTATATCATTTAAATCTATACTTTTTTATATTTTTTTATAAATAATCACCCCATTATAATTAGTAAAAAAAATTTATCAATTTTATCTTCCCATATTCAAAACATATCAACCCACCATTTTTATGTTAGTATTTTAATGTATCATTTTCTAATATGGTCAATTTTTTACTAGAAAAAATAAATTTCCTCTTTTAAAAAAACTAACACTAATTTTTACCAACCTCAAATTAGAATGTAGTTGGGCTAGTTATATATACCACTGTATAAATATATCAATATTTGAAATTATAACCCACTCATTAATATTTATTAAAAATAATTTTATTTTTTCCATCACACATCTATTAGACACAATGTATGATCTACATATATCCATATGAAATTAGATAATTCTTTAATATTTCTTTTTATTTTCAACATCTTTTAGATGAATGTAACTTATCTTATGGGATCCATGATTTCTTAAATAATAATACACTTTCACCATGACAATGATATTTAATTACCTCATTTTACCTGTCATGTGAAATGAACAGAAAATATCTAATATGATAGGATATTTCTTTTGTAAATTCTTTAGTGTGACATCAATAATAAATTCCACTTAAATTGAATTCTTATTCATATAATACATTACTAATTATTTGATTTCTTACAAATATGTTTCTAGAAAATCATTACAATCCTTTATATAACTATTTGTTTTGTCACATGTTTGAAAGATTTAATTCAAAGGTGGGAATTCATCATATGATTACCCTTATAAAGAATATTCTCACTTTGAAATTATTTTTGTACTAGTGGGTAAACTCCCAATAAAAATAAAACCTCCATATCAATCAAAATTACTATTATGTATCTCATTATAAAAAATGTTTATAATATGATTCAGAAATCACTATATAAATCATAATGGCCATGAAACTAAAATTTAAATATAAATCCCACTCATTATGTTATTTAAAATAAAATTTATTTTCATCTTATAATGTCATAATTATTGAAAAATATTATCTACAATAAATTTATAGATTTTGAAATATGTTATCATTATTAGGTTAAATATTTTACAAAAAATTATTTTTTAGTTTCATTATGAATTTTTAATTTTAAATGAAATTATAATTTTGATATTTCATCTAATATTTGATATACCATTAATATTAAATGTAATATTTTTTAAGTTGTAATATAATTTGTTCCAAAAAAACAATAATGGTTATCAAATTATATATATATATATATATATATATTTGAACAATTATTTGATATTATTTTTTGTTATTTGTCATTTTAGGTCCACATGTATGGGTTACACACTGATGAATCTCTAATTCCATATACATATTTAATATAAATCATTATTTATTAGAAAAATTATCTATATATTTTTGAATCTTTTATTTTATAAAATCAGAGTTAATTATTCTTGTTTATCATATTTAGGTATTTTATTACTCTATTAATTGGATATAATAGGTTTTAATTTATTTTGGGAATTGAATAATGAATTAATGGATCATTTTAATAGACATAGGACTTGCAACAGAAAAATTATTAAAAGTATTGAAATTGGTATTTATCCTATAAATATATAATTCATAGAGGCCTAAAGGAATAATATATCATACCATGTCCTCATTAAAACCCTATGAGTCATAAACATGAACTTGTATGTCCATAAAATCTCACATTCAATAGGCTGCATGTTAATAACTTTTTCAATGGTGAGATTCTTAAAAATGGGAGGCATTACCCCTTCTAGACAACATAATGGTGTAAAAATATCATCATAATCAACATCATCTCCATGAATTGTTGTTTTTGAAATTTATTTCATGGGACACATCCCACATCTCTTTTACATTGATTACACTACTATTATTAATAGTCATCTAATGTATGACTACTGTTGAGGGTATTTCAATCAACATAGGTTCATGTCCACAAGAGATGGAGGATTAGTGTCAAAAATTTTCAAGAATATATTTTCGGAAGATGATATGACAAGGATGACAGTAGAAAATAACAAAAACCATTGGATCAATTCAGAGGATAACACCTACCAAAGCGGAGTAATTATTTTCTAAAATTCATTTACCCATTTTCCTCAAAGCATACTAAATTTTTTTATCAATAAATTTTTGGGTTTCACTTATTAAAATTATTTTTAACATTCAACTTAGAAAATGAGTATCTTATGTTTATTTATTTATTTATTATATAAAAGGATTTTATAATGAATCTAATACGTAATATATGAATCGAAAATAGATTATATCTAATAAAATAAAAAAAGAGTATGTTGATAAGGTTAAATAGTTTATCTGATTTCAACAAATCATGCTCACGACCCTTCTCAAATACATTATCGTTATTTATGTTTTTGTTATTCCAGAAAAATTAATCCAGAAGAGTTGGAAGAACATTTTATTTTTCATAGAATATATCATAGCTATAAATGTTGATGAATTCCAGTGTAAATGATGATGTAGATAGCATTGAATATTTGATTATAGAAATTAAAGATGAAATTCATTATTTTGAAACGTTTTTTTATAATATAAATAAATTTACAAAAAGATAGTTTTATACCAGTTGTACTAAATATACAAAATTTTCAGTTTTAATAAAGTTATTGAATTTTAATTCTTTTAGTAGATGGAGTGGCCCTAGAATTATTGAACTACTTTCTCTCCTGAGTGTTATGATATTAGAAGTAAATGAACTACCATGTTGAATATATCGATGGAAATGTTCTCTAACAATATAAGATTATGCAAGTGATTTCATGTAGTTTTTCTTAGATCATGAATCACTCATAATATTCTCTAAGTGTGGTGTGAATCGACCCACGAAAAATGAAATAATTCCATTAAAATATATATAGTATGTTCCAATAATTCCATGGTTTAGAAGAAACTTTTGATGTTTGAAATCCTTGATAAAATATACATATACTGCAGATATCAGAATTTAATATGGGAACCTACGTCATCCAACAGATTCTCCATAGTGAATGGAAATTGATTATGAGTATCCTAAATTTGGAAATAATCCGACAAACATTAATATCATGTTGACTAAAGATAGAATAAATACTTTGGTGTACATATTATTAATCATAGTGCACGACCCGCCTTGTTGGTGAATTATAACTTTCTTTAATTGTTATGCATGAAGTTTAGGTACATTATATTGTCTCTGCATAAATCTTATTCAAAGAAACCTGGTACTGATATTGATGTTTATTTGGTTACATTGTCAAATATGTAAAATTAATGTGTAATATAGTTATTATAATGTATAATTATCATAAAATTTAATAATTAACATTTAGGTCCATCTTGTACGGGATTCTCAATAATGTAACAGGTCATGGAAATTTATTCGGCTATAACAATAATGGAATATTTGGGTGTCACATTTGTGTATAATTATAAAACTTATTTCAGTTGAAACATTCCTCTAAGACTGTATTTTAAGGACATCAAATATTTTTACCTCAAAATCATAAATACCAATCTTGGACAACAAAATTCGATGGGAATATCAAATAAAGGGCATCATAATCTCCATTAATTGCTGATGAACTGTTAGAAAAAGTAAAATATAATGACTTCTTTTATAAATAATTTTTTTTAAAACCTTAAAAAATATAGTTTGAATAAGAAATCAATTTTCATTGAATTACCATATTTCAATTTTTTTAACATTAGACATGTTCATGATGTCATGCATGTGTAGAAAAATGTATTTGTTAGTTTTATTTCCATGTAACTAAATGTTACAGAAAAAATGAATGATGGAATAAAGGATATTTTGTATATAATTTACATTGAGATATGTGAAGAGTTGGAATAGGATAATGGTAAAGGGTTGAATTTTTATTCTCCAGAAGTTTAAACATTATCGAAATTGGAAAAAATTTAAATCTTTATTTTTCGTTAATAGTGTAAAAATTTCAGATGGGTATTTATCAAATATCTATAATATCATGTCAGTGACTAATTTGATGTTAAAAGGTCTAAAATAAAATTATTATTATCTTTGGATGAAATATTATATTCATGTTTCATTTTATATAATTTTTCCTCAAAATATAATGCATATATTTACCAGAGTCTTCTTCGTTTTCAAATGCATATGCAGTAATATTATAGACCCGATGAAGTTTCCAATCTTGAATATGGAAGTTTAATTCATATTATCTGAATTAGATATGTTATTCCCTCCATCATTCATTAATAGAGTGGTCTGCATCATGGTTCCCTAGGTTAGATAGGTTCAAATATGTGGTTTTGTCCATTATTGGGGGATTTGCCCCATTGAACGGTATATGATAATTTTGAAAGGGGCCGTCATGAATTAATGGTGGCCAGACTGTTTTATTTCAAGAATGATATAATATTCAATAATCTATTGAATTATATACCAATTACCATTCTGATGATGATATCATCAGTCTCCCAATGTCTGGTCACAATAGATTCCTTATATGAGAAGGGATTTCTAGAAGAGATGTTGTTATAGTAACCCTCATAGAGTAGGGGAATGTGAACCATTAAATTTTTCATAATAGTGAATTTATTGGTCCATACAATGAATCCAAAATAGATATTATTATATATTTCAATCCATCATGTGATGTTGGATAGATATAAAATACAGAGAATTAATAGTTTATAGAAATGTTTTGTGATCAAATTTATAAGGAGTTAACAAAAAATCGAAATTCAATTTAATAAAATATTTGATGGATAAAACGGGGTTTGATGGAAAATGATATATAAAATAATTTTTTTCTAATAAATTGTTATTTTTTCTATATTACTGGAAATGATGACCACATTATGATGGAAAAAATTGTTGTTACACTTGTGGAGAAATAAATTCACATAACTAGTTCCATGGATAGAAATAAAATTTGTTAAAATATATCATATTTTGGAAATATAGAACTAATGTACATTTATGATTATATAATAATTCATGTGATGATTTTCCATTGAAAATGTTTCGACACTAGGAGTGTGGTGAATTGTGATGAAATGAGATTCTTGAAAGATAATTTCAGTGTGGATGGAGAAAAAGATGAGTTGTTTATTTGGAATCACAACGAGTGAAGGTATTTTATGTGTCTAATCCAATATACATGAATTGGTTTAGTTTATATCATGCGACTAAAAAACTATCTAGTTAGATGAAAATTAAATCGAGGATAACCCTTTCATTAAAAGATCACAATCAGTTATTGTAGATCCCAATGTAGACATTGTCTTTTTTATTACATGGGACAATAAATAGTGGATTTGGATTCTCAATAGAGGATCTAAATCCATAAAAACATCAAAGAGACAAAGAGATCTCAATGAGTTGGTAAAAGTGATTTTTTATATACTAGGTTTTTTCACATAATATTAAATATTCCATAATACATTAACATAATCTAAATTAATTGTTTGAATACTCATGTATAAAATGTATTATGCATATGTTGATTTTACAAATCCCATAGAAGAACAGACTATAATGAAAGAAAACACTTTGGATGGAGGTAAAGACAATGTTATTATAAACATTCCTTATTTTACCAATAAATTATATAATGAAATATTGATATAATTTTCATTATTACATGAATATTTCATTAATTTTAAAATATTTGTTTCCTTACATAATTTCTTTCTAAGGAAAAAATCCACAAATTTACACACCCTCAAATCCTTTTTGACACCTACAGTGTTAGCATTTTCAACATTCCATGTTGTTCTCTCCACTGTCTTTGTATGAATAGAAATGATGCATCCTCTACTCAATGCCATAGTTAATCTTGATGTTTTCAGAATAAAATAATTTTTCATACAATTAATGTATTATTTTATATTTATCTTCATTTTTTTTCTTTTTTGGTATTACTCACATAATAATTGTTTTCTTATACTGGTGGATTCTTTTATTATAGATGGTGTGGTTTGATTCACATATCTCATGCTCATGAGAGATTGGAATTTAAGGCTGAAAATTAGATAATGAAAATAATAAAACGATTCAAGAATGTATATGAACATTATGAAATAGTGAATAAATAATACATTTTGAATTAAATTTTGTTATAATTTTTTAAATTATTTTTAGGTTAATTTACTTATCATTTTTATATAATAGTTATATCATTTCTCTGAAATATATTTTGGGAAGATATCTTTCCACATCTGTTTTATATTTTTATCCATCTTTCATGCGTTTTGTGCCAAAACATCCAAAATATATCCTTTATCAAAACCATTTCTATAATATAGTGCTAAATTTATTTCCTTTATTCTTGATACATCCAATAAATTTATTGGAAGATAAAAAATGTATCCTCTTATCATTGAAATATGTAATTTTGATGTTTAAAAATTAAAATAATTTCCAAATAATTATTTAAATGTCTCATAACTATTTTAAATTTATTTAATTTTAGTATTGGTTGCCTAATAATTTACTTCATGTATAATTACATTCTTTTGTTTATGTTGGGTGGGTTTTTCGATGCATCTCATGATCATGAGATATTGGTAATTGAGACAGAAATAGAGATAATAATAAAAATACAATGGGTCATGAATGTATAAAACCATCATGTACTTATTTAATTATTGTTTTCATCAATTTATTTACTATTTTTAAGTTAATTTCCTTTTTATTTTAATCTATTAATTATTTGTTTTTTATCAATGAACATTTGGGAAGTCATATTTTGATTTCAACTATCTGCAACAATCAACAAAAGAGACAAAATTTTAAATTCATCAAATTTTACCATGCTTTCTATTACCATTATTTGATAAACTATCAAAACTGTATATTGAGTCCATATTCTTAGCTAAAAACCATTTTCCACAAAGAACATCATCTCAATATTATTTTTTGAGAGTTATACCAATAATTGAAATTGAAATCATGGTAAAATTGGAATTTTAGATTATTTAAGACCGTTGGATGTATGGGAAACAACAAAACCTCAATCTGACACACAGTGTGACAGGTATAACACCATGTACTAATTTATATTTAAAATTTTAATGAATATTATTAAAAAATAAATTGACATACTAAAAACAAAAAAAAAATAGTTTTTTGTTCTAATACATTAGATAAACGATCGATAATTTTTATTTGATGTGTAGTAATCAGCCATAACACAATTTGATAAGTGATGTTTCTAGTATGTCTCAACGTATTTTTTATAAGTTTAAAAAAATAATTTTAGTTTAAAACATTTCAGTAACTAAAACATAAAAAAAATTATATTATATTAGTAAACAAGTGAAATAATTCATTATTTATTTGAGACCTCTAAAAACTATTATCACATCAAAATAACACATGATGTGACTGATATGACACAGCGTGTGAGTTTCTAGTTTAAATTTACATTTTAGTAAAAAAGACAAGTGACAAACCCAAAATTGAGAAAACTCATTTATATTTTTTTATAATTTACTAAATTGATCTTTAAGTAATTTTGTACATGTAATATCATCATCACATCAATGTGATGAATGATTTTACCAGTATGGCTCTAATTGGTTCTTTTTATTGAAAATTGGCATTAATTTTAGTAAAAAATAATACTAACATACTCATTACTAATCAAACACATTCGTATTATTTTGGCACCTTATGATAATGTTAAATAATTAATTTTTTGTTTTTAGGAGTCGGGATCACCCCAATATGTTGAATAATGTGCCAGATATGTCTCACAGTGTCTGTTATCAATTTAAAATATACATTTTAGTTCAAAAAGAGTCACTCAATTAAAACTATGTATAATCGCTATGATTATATTTATAATTTGTGAAAACTATACATATTTCATTTATGACTTGCATGAATAATTCTCATGTCAAACTAACATTTCATGTGATCAGTATGATTGAATGATAGTATTTATTGATTAAAATAAAATTTTAGTAAAAAAAAATTCCACACTCAAAACCATGAAAAAAAATTAGATTATTTTGAAACATTATGAAAATAATGAATATGTGATTTGGGAAATGTAGGAATCATCCTCATCTCAATATAATAGATGATGTGACCATTGTGAATCAATGATCTTCTTTTTATTTATAATTGAAATTAAATTTAGATAAAAATACTACTAACATACTCAAAATAAAGAATCACATTCATATTGTTTGGATATTTTAGTTAATTAAACCCCATTACATATTTATGTATAAGAATTATCCTTAATTAAATATGATACATAATATTCCCGATATGACCCAAATTGTTCACTATCATTTTAAAATTTACATTGTAGTTCAAAAAGTGATACTCACCAAAATATGAGGAAACATGCTTAGATTCTCTTGAATTTTTTTTGAGATGATTAAAATTTCATTTTTATACTTTATGAATGAGCCTTGATTTAAATTGACACAAGTTGTAACCCATATAACATAAAGTATGCGTTTCGAGTTTAAAATATCATTTTAGTATAAAAGTGAAGTTACATACTCAAAACCATGAAACCACAATAGGACAATTTTTGTACATTAGTAAAATTAACCATAAGGAATTTATGACATGTGGGAATCTATTTCACCTCAATTTGATTCACGGTGTGACCTGTATGAATGCAACTGAGTCTTTATATTTAAAAAAAATATTAATTTTTGTAGAAAAGACAACTAACATACTCTAAACTAAGGAAACACATTCTGATTATTTTGATACTTTAGGGGAAAATCCATATTTAATTTTCTATATGTTTGAATCATCTGAAACTTAATGAGATACACTGTATAACTATTATGACTTAAAGTTTCTAATATAAGTTTCAAATCAAAATTTATTTCAAAAATTTTCACTCACTAAAAACCTAGAAAATATGTTCAGGTTGTATGAAAATGTTTTTGCAAATATTCATAAGTCATTTATTTCATGTAGGAATTAGTATCATGTAAAATCAACACACGATTTCACCTTTATTACTCAATGTGAGTGTTTCATATTTAAAATCAAATATTAGTAAAAAAATAAAAGGATTGTTATCAAAACCAATAAAACACATTCATATTGTTTTATTTCTTTACGAAAATGATTCATATGTAATTTGAGAAGTGATGGAATCATTTACACTAGAATTTGTTGCATGGTGTGACCTGTATGACTCTATGTTTGAAATTCAATTATAAATTGACAATAATTTAATGAGAAAAGAAAATGACATACTCAAAACCAAGAAAACAAATTCATAATATTTTTATACATTATGAAAATGATCCATATGTAATTTTTGATGAGTATTATTCTGCCACACCTCAATCTGATACATTATGTTCCCGATATGACACAATGTGTTCCATATCAGTTTAAAATTTATATTTATTTTAAAAGGTATAATTCAATGGTGACATAGAAAACATTCTCTTGTTTTCTTGTTAATTTATAAAAACAATTCATATTTTTTTTTGACTTGTAGTAATCAATCTCACATCAAAATATATCATGATGTTATTGGTGTGACTCAGAGTGCATGTATTCATTTTAAAATAGAATTTTAGTAAAAAAGAAATTTTTAGTACCAAAAAATATGAAACATTTTTCTAATGGGTTTTTTAGTTTTATAAAATGATGAATATGTTATTTAGGAATTTTAGGAATAATCAGAACCTCAATCTGACACACAGTGTGACCGATATTTCTCCAAGTGCATATTTTTATTTAAAATCGACATTAATTTTAGTAAAAAGGAAAATTCACATACTAAAATTGAGAAACCACATTAATATTTTTCTGATATATTAAAAAAATGATCCGTAAGTCATTCTGTATGTTTATGAACCTGATGAACCCGAATCTAATGCACGATGTGCCCAGTATGTCTCAAGTTGTCTGTTATGAGTTTAAAATTATTATTTTAGTTCAAAAGCCTTTACTAACTTAAAACTGAGAAAATGTAGTTATATTTTCATATTAATTTAGTTAAATGAATCCAAAGTCATTTATTATGTTTTGTAATCTTTATCACATCAAACCAACACACGATGTGACCGGTATGGCTCAAAGTGTATGTTTACATATTGAAATGAAATTTTAGTAAAAAAGAAGTGTGGAATATGCAAAATCAAGATACTACATTTGGATTATTTAGATCTATTAGTAAAATTATCCATATTTCATTTATGATGTGTAGGAGTTTGTTGTACCTTAATCTAACACAATGTGTTACCAGTATGGCTCAAAGGGCATCTTTTTTAAAAAAATTCATTGACATTATTTAAATAAAGAGGGAAACTGACATACTCAAATAGAGAAAACACATTTATATTATTTTAATACATTAGTAAAATTATCCATAATTCATTTTTTTATTTTTATGAATCATTGACACCTCAATATGATACACTATGTTCTCAATATGCCTCAAAGTTTCTATTATCAGTTTAAAATTTAATTTTAGTTCAAAAGGTGAAACTCAATAAAAACCAATTAAACACACATAGATTGGGCTGATATCTTATAAAAAATATTAATACTCTATTTTTGAAATTTCAGAATTAGTCACACATCAAAGTGACCCAATATATTACCAATAATACTCAATTTGGGTTTTCCAAATTTATAATGTCATTTTAGTAAAAAAAACTCAATCAGTGTACTCAAAACTATGAAAAAAATTTGTATTGTTTTGATACATAAGGAAAATAATATATATGTAATTTGGGACTTCTATGAATCATCCACACCTCAATATGAAACATTGAGTGACATGTATGACTTGAAGTGCATCTTTTTATTTAAAATCGACCTTAATTATTGAAAAAAAGACTACTTACATACTCAAAACTGAGAAAATGCATTCATATTGTTTTGATAATTTAGTTCAACAATACATACATTATTTGAGAAATTTATTAATTATCCAATTCTCAATCCAATTCATATGGACATTTTAATGACTCCAATTGAGTCATTACCATATATCTGTGTCAATTTAGTTTAAACATGCATCACATCACCAGAACCGAGGAAATGATCAAAGATTGTTTTCTTATAATTTTATCTAATATTACTGAATTATGTTCCTTATTTATTTAACCTTATTTTAATTTTCAATGAAATAGTGAATGAATATGAACAAAAAATTGTGTGACGTCCTAGAATCAACCTCAACTCAGTCTGATAAAAAATGATTCTGGTATGACTCAATATCTAGTTTAAAATTAAAAAAATATGTTAGTTTAATTTTTTAAATTACTAATAATAAGAATATTTTTATCTTCTAGAGGTCTGTCAATTTTTCTTGATCCAAGGTGGTTTTTTTAGCAGTATCATGAGATTGGGTTTGGATCACATTAAAAAAGGAACATTGATGTTTTTGAATGCATGTAATCATTTTTACTTATATAATTGTATATACGAATTTTTAAAATGTCTATAATATATTTTCTTTTTATTTGTGTCATAAATATTATTTCATTTAAATTATCTATTGGTTCTTGATTTAGTTTTTTTCTTGTGGTGTTTCTAATGCTATAGTATGTTTTTGTAACACACTGCATTGGTACTGTAGTGTGATGTTACATCACACTACAATATGGTCATTTATGAATTCATCTATACAAAATAATAAATCCCCCCTTTATAAAACTGAATTAAAATAATTGATTAACGTGTCCCTAATCAGTTCTTCTAAAATTACTGATAATAGACCCCTTTATCTACACTATTTTATCACTAACAAAACCCTATGATTTTTAATATCTCTTCAATAGTCAACACATATCTAGAACTTATAAAGGCCTTTTAGTGATGTGAAATGAATATTTATTAGTTGTTTAATGCATGAATTTTTTACCTTCCTAGGAGGTGAGACCAGTTGTATGATTAATTTTATGGGACTATAACAGATCAGATATAACTCATGATCAAATGAGGAAAGTGTTGTGGAAGTGAAGAACATTTGTTCAATCGTTCATTGTTATGGGTTCTAATTGAATAATATGGTCATTTCAAATTGATGTGGGGTATGTTATTTTGATTTTATCATTCATTTATAAAAGAGAGTGTTTTTTTGTTGACAAGCATGGAATATGGGTTTGAAGGCATACACTCATCCTTCAGAAGTTGGCCTAGATAGTTCACTAAGTATGACATGCCAATAATAATATGTGGTGAATATTGATGGGAATGATTAAAAAAATCTCAAGAATAGAGATATTGTGTTGAAGAATATAAACAATATTTGGTTGATGTCTTGCTGATGTTTTTGGTGTATTGTGATTCCCATGTTATTCTTTTCTAGTATGAAGGTCATACCATATTGGGTTTATGACATTAACAGTATCTAATAAATTTTCATGGTGTCTGAGACTCTTTATCACCACAAAATTATGGTACCGGGTTATGGGATTTTATTTGTACATTGGGATAATCATGCATCTATGTTGATATTTTTATATTGAAATTTTGGATGTTTTGATACACCTTATATTGTCATGGGATGATGTAGATTAACATTATATCATGAATATTTTCTAGGAAGGGTTTCTCATTTAATCGTGAAGATAGGATTGACTAGAAAAAATTGATTTTTTGATATAACAAATGAATGAGACATGTACTCTATAGAGTGGTGGAAAAATGTTTTCAGCTAATGAGATTGCGGTTATTCTTGAACAACCTGAACATATGTGATTAAATCTACGGATTTTATTGGGATATAAAATTTGGTATTGTAATATATTGATTAATTGAGTGGTTTATCATTATTAGTGTAATTTGTAGGGTGTCTAACTAAAATTGGGGGGGGGGGGGGTGAGGCTATGATATACTAGTGAGACGGTGTGCGGAATATAGTGGGTTTGAATTCTTGAGTCATATGGTTAAGGTAAAATTCACGGACCCCTAATTATATCTTTTGATGATAGATTTTATGGATGTAGAATAATGATGTGATGTGGGAAATGTTGGTTTAGATCATTGTGGTTTGTAAGGATCGAGAGGGTAGATCACGGGGTGGATCTATCATTATATAATGATAGGTGACTATGGAAATAATTATTTTATAAATATCTTTTATCATGATAGATCATATTTTAGGCTAGTAATAAGGCTTTTTATATGGTGGGTAGCACAGAGTAGATTTTTCAATCATGTGAAACTCATTAGGGGTTTTTTTTGTAAATTCCAAATGTTTCATATCAGTGGACCCATCCAAAAGGTGGTTATGAATTTTAACACATCATAGATACAAGTCACTAGTATATTTCTCAAAATTAGGGTAAAATTCATGATTGGGTTATTGATTTTGATGTCATTTCTAGCCATTATCATTAATAGTTTAGGGTTATAGGTTCTGAAAGGATATAATATAGGAGTGGGAAACTATGAGTTATTAGAAATTTGTCTAATATTTTTACAATGACAATTGGGTCCCTCATATAATGGTATGTATGATAACTTATAAAAACGAGTGAGGAACTACATTATGATAGTATTCTAAAGGATGAGACTTTGGTCTCATATATAAATGGTCATATGGTTATTGGATGTAGTGTTGAGTGGGTGTTTGAATATTTTAGACAACAAATGTAAACTAATGGTGTGTGACATTGTTTTTTGGATTACATATATTCCATTGAGAGTGTGGTAACATTGTGGATTTAGTGTAATTGATTGATTATATGAGTCATGGTTCATCAGGTTTTCAGTGATAATATATGTTGATTGGTATCATCTGGTCTATTTAATTCATTATCAAGAACAATTTCTTCGATAAAAATCAGCATGCTTTATTTGAAGGATGAAAAGTGTAATTTATGAGCTAGAGCATTTGAGGACTGGTGTTTTGGGAAGTTTTATTTGTTCATAGGTGATAGAGACATGGCCGAACTAGTGTGTGTTTTAGAGAAGGATTGTGCATATAATACATGTGATCTAATTAGATCCAGTGAGTTGCATATCGAGACTTTTCTTATATGTGAATTATGTTGTGGGGATATAATAACATCATTCACAAGGGGGTATTGGTATATCCATATAATATTTTTGAAGATATTCAAACTGATACTGGTTCATATGTTTCAGATTTATATTAGGAGTCATCATTTTCAGGCATGATAAAAATGTTCAAAAGGATGTTTTGAAAATGGTTTTTAGGGAGGAAAACGCCCAATGTTGGACTTCCTATTATTCTAGATGAAATTCAACATATTTGTTATACACTAATCCCTAAAACCCCTAATTATGGTTACCTAGGATTATGAGTATAATTTATTATACAATAGAAAACCCGTCATACAGTTATTCAGGGATTAATTAAACCTTAGTAGGAATTGGAAATTTGGTGGGACACCATTGTAGCTTCATTGGCCTAGGAATTGTGGGTATCTCATTGCCTATTCCATCATAAATATGGTTTAATTCCATCAGTATCATTGTAGTTTCACCAAATTTTAAGTGTATCTTTTGAAATTTTAATAGATGACTAGGTATTTTATTAAGGGTGAAAATTAGAAATTTCTACCCTTTTTAAATATGAACCCAGTCAGGGTCCCCGATTTTAGTAGGCCCATGAACATGGGTGGTCGAGTCTCCCTCCCACTCTTCGTACTCATCTATCCCACTATACCCTTGGTCTTATAGTGAATATTTATTCCATGATTGATGTAGGTTATCAATTTATAATCCTCTCTTATATTCTTTCTTCTTTTATTACTTATTTCTATGGAATGGATTAGGTATTGTAGATGAAATTTCACCATATAATGGTGAAATAGTTCCCCCATGATGTCTCTTTCATATATGAATTTAATAGGATGAAAAAGTAGGATGTTCATATTCTGTTACATATTTTATCTCAATTATGTAAATGTCATCTATAATATATTTTATTATTTTCATAAAATTAATAAGGTTTTTGGTGATGAATTGATATTATGTGTTAGTTCTATGGTATACAGTGGTCTTGAGGGTGTCCTTAGAGTGATCAATACCCACTTGGATGATGATTTGAAATTTCTATTCCACTAAATAGGCTTTACCTTGAATATTTCATTTTAGTTATCATTTTTTGGGCATCACAATTCATTATAATTGTTCTATAATTGATTATTATATTTATTATGGAGTAAGGGCCTCATGTGGTTAAAAAATATCCAATTTATCATAGTAATAATTTTTAAATGAAAATTGATTCTTGTATAATGTGTATCTCGATATTAAGTTATGATCCCCATAACCCTTTCTAATGGTTATTTCACGTTCCCATCTCAAGTGATACATGGCTCAACACAAATTTTTCATTTACTTAAAAATAGGTATAATCATTCTCACTCGATTCATATGTGGTAGGTATGTATTTCTTTCAATTTAATTAACCCTCTATTCACTATTATATTACTCGTTGACTGCCAATAGAGACATTTTTAGACCAATGTTCTTGGATATTGTACTTGTGTCCCATTAGGTGGGGGTTCCATTTAGTTATGTAATAATGAATAAGACATTGAGTATTATTCATTAAACTCCAAATAAATACAATAGGTTTTTAATTGAGGTAGTATAGAATGAGGCATTTACAAAAAATGTATTCTTTTACTACTTTAGAGAGTTTATGTGCATTTAGGTATATTAAGGGAATTTATTATGATGTATCTTAATTTCATGGATACTGATGTCAGTATTGGATACATTACGGAATTTGGGATTGTGGACATTAGAATAAATAGAGATGCATCCTATGTATACTGTAATGTAACAGTCCAATAATAAGATCCCTTAGCCTCATCTGTGTATCAGTACAGATGATGTGATCCCTTCTTATGGCATGAACTAAAATATGATTTTTTTTCATGTTAGCCTTTTTAAAACATATTACTAACATATGAAGATAGTTTTTATCCAATTTATATATTAGATTATTGGTTTACATAATACTTAATTTTGGATATTTGTATAGGTTTCTCTTGTGAGCATCGGAGTAGCTAATATTTAAAATGAGATTGATGTTTTGAAGAACCAATAGTTACATGCCTAAATATCATGGAATAAGATATAAATTATGATATTATGTTTTTATGATTGTGATTTTTGATGATATTATCAAATAAATTTATTTCATCCTAGTTGGATAAAAGTGTTTTTTACAATAATGAATGTTTTCATGATGAATAGTTTATGGATTGGTTTTGAAAAAAATAGTAATCTAGAAATTTTTTTATTTTATTATATTAGTACAAACCAATTATATTGTAATGTTTTATAAAAAATAAATTATATGGATACGATCTATAAAAATATACATAAACAAATTTGATCATATATATATATATATATATTTTATATGTAATGATTTTTGAATACTTTCTGGCACAACATGTTGATCTATTAATGTTTCCAATGATCCAATCTAATGGATTGTTTGATATGAAAATATAGTTATGATTTTATGATCTCCTTTTTCTCAAAATTATGTGTTTTTATGTGACTAATGATCTATGATTTATTTGGAAGGATGATAAATTTTCACATGTGTATAAGGGGTTAAATTTATGTTTATGTAAAATGATTATAATAAAAAAATTATGTGGATTAAATCAAATGAATGTCGTGCTTTCATGTTTCCAACATGTTGTAATTTTTCACTATATGGAATTTATTCATTTTCAATATGATATATGTGTTGATATAATGGATTTTTGAGAAATAAGATGAGACATATAAAGTCCAACAAAAATACAATGTCTATTAGATTGACATGTAAAAATCTGGTTTGAAATTTTTTCCATTTTGGAATGATTATTTATCAAAATTCTGTCATTTGATAAAGTTCCATCATTCAATGACCCTTTAAGAAATTTCCTTTGTAACTAAAACATTTCATTTCAGGAGGATCTACAAAAGCTCATAGAAAATAGTTATTGGTTTAGTTTATGATGTTTGCAATTGGATGATGTTTTTTTAAAAGTATTTTGAAATCCAACAGAACGAATATATATTTTATAATTATAAAGAAAAAATTTATGAGAAATAGTGAAACTGACATATTCTATAGAAGAAGTCCGTCAAACAATGTCTTCGTGTAAACTGCATAATAAGAACTCGTTTACATTATTTATCAGATATGCATGTTTGAAGGTGTGATGTTGAGGTTTCTAAATAATGAATGATCAAAATTTTGGTATAAATATCATCAAAATAAAATAAAATATAATGGTTATAATTACAGAAACATGCCATAAAATGAATAATGTTTCATAGAAAAGATACCATTAATATTCCATTAATGATTTTTTGGATCATCAGATGGACTCTAATAGGAATGAAAAAATCTATGGGCTATTACGGACACACTTTTGTCTCCTGGTGATTGGGAAGAAAATTTTGTTATTATCCTTTCGTAATGAAATCAAAAGAGATGATTCTAAACTAATCTTAAGGGTTTTAAATATAGGTGGGAGGTTTAGGGATTCTTAATTGTTTTTGAAGATGGTTCTGAATTGTTGAATTTTCAAAAAAAAATTGAGCATGATATTTTAATTTTCAATATTTCATTAAGTTGGAAGGAAAAAATAAAATACTACCATTTGCTCCAAGTAATTCATTTATAAATAGGGTATAAGTTCAAAATTTTGTGGTTCCTTTTATGTATGTTAAATATAAAGCACTATAGAATTAGTTCTAGAAACCCCACTTGGTAAAACATACTGGGAAAACAATTATAAGTACATAATTTGAGAAGGAAATCTTAAAAACCAATGAATCACATGATTGAGGAAGGAGGAGAAGAAAGAAAATTTGGTTTTCATAGGAATTGATAAAATCAGAAGAAATTTATGAATAAATATGGATACTTATAGACTATTATAAAATGTGAAATTCTATGAATTAAAAAGTGAGGATGTTAACAAAAGGAAATATTTCTGTATTGAAAAATCTTATAGGGAAATAGATTAAGATTTAATGGATACAATGTTCAATAAAAATTTATAGAAACACATTTTATACCTACTTCTAGGTAAAAATATGAATGAAAAATAGTATTATAGCAAGAACATCAAATTTTATGTTTGTATAATGTTCAAGGTGATAGAATACTGGGCTTATTGGTGATGGTTTCTAAAGTTATTAAGATAATATTTGTTATTTATTTGGAAAAACATGAAATATTGAATTGATCATTGTGAAAATCTTGGGTATAAATATTCCATTCCTTCTATAGCAATAGAAATGGGTCTTATTATAGTGGATGGTTTAGCCTTTTGTCGTTTCTAATCCACAAAATGTACATTATACATTTGTTGAGAACTAAATAGTGTATTTTCACATAAACCTATGGGTGTGGTTGTGAGCCTGTTCTTTTTTAGAAAAGTTATAACCACTTGATAGGATTAAAATGGTATTTTTTAAAGAATAAAATATAAAAGAAATATTGATCACAAATTCAACCCTCCACCTAACTATGTTCAAAAAAATCATTTTTATACTATTTAGTTATTAAAAAAAATTGTTCCCTTCATTTACTCATTACATGTATTTAATGATATGATAAATTTCAATGGATCCTTATAATTTTATATATAGTAAGTTGATTCATGTTTTTATTGAAATAAATATCATATATAGAATGATAAAACGTTACCATATCTTATTTAAATTGGTTATGAAGTTATATATATTGTAGAGATGTATTTACTCCCCAGTATGATTGTGATACCCATACAACTTTTATTAAGAATCATTTTGAAATTATTGTGTTATCAAGAAATTCCAAACATTCATCACTTTGTAAATGTGATTTTAATTGAGTTAAATTACTTTAAATGGATAAAGGAATTTGAGAGATGAGTAAAAATATCTATGAAGGAAATATGGATTTTAATAATTCCTTGTTAACAATATAGAGGTTTTTTTTATGATGACCTCAAAAATGGATGACTATGAATCTATTAGAGTGTTCATTAAAAGGGTGAATGAAATTATAGGAAACATAATATATAATGGTGAGAAGTTAATGTATTCAATCATAGTATGAAAATGACTTATGAATTCTTCCTAATAATATTGGCGTAAACATTTCATCATTGGATGACCTAAGTAGCACTCTTATCCCATATCAAATTAGAATAGGGAATTTAACAGAGTAAACATAATCATAATAGGGATATTTCCTTCAATGATTCTAATTTGAAAAAATATAATAATGTTATTGAATATTAATGTGCAAGTTAATATGATAATGAAGATATGATTAGTAAAATAATTGATGAATTAATTTCCTTGTTTCCAAAAAACATTAAATGATACATAGAAATGAAAAAAAGTTAATTTTACTCAAATTTTTTTCTATAATGCTATTGGATGATTTGTTTCAAATTTACATAAAAATGGAAGATAAATAAAGTGATAGATTCATGTCAAGGGAAATAAGATAATTTAGGATGAATGAAAAAAATTATATATCTTATTCCACGGTAATGGATAAAATTAAATTTAATTACCAAAAGTAAATCTTGTTTTCAAAAAATATAGTAATGATGAAAATAATGAATAAAAATCTTAAAACATCACTAATAATTATAGTAAAAAAATTATTAAAAAAGGAAATGATGAATTTTAAATATATAATCCAATAATTACTTATAATAATGAAGATACTAGTATGTAGTTATATCAAACTATATTTTAAAAAACATATTCCTAATTATTATATAACGTAGTGAGGAGAAAAAGAAGTTAGAAAAGGATAATCAATCAAATAAAAATAATGTATTTATTCTTTAATAAATATCTATATACCCTATGAAGACTCATTATCTGAAAATAGATCTTGATGATGAGAAAAATATCAATTATGATCTTGAAAAAAATATAAAGGTAAATGAGTATGAGTTAAAACTAACCTCGAAAAAACATGACAAATCTAATCAGGGAGATTTTAATTTCAAAAAAATTGTTTTAAAATCTATGGAATAATATGAAATATGAAATCCAAATAATGATTTAAAAATTATAACCTTGAAATATTATAAGAATAATGATGATATTTATAATAATAATAAAATTTATAAACCCTAATATACTGACAACCCTGAAAAAGATGAAAAATATGATGATTCAAAACTGTAAGTTAAAAAATGTTGACGAAAAGGAAATGTATAACTCTATAAAATATAGAAGATATATTGGAAAATATTATTTCTTTGGATATTTTTTGGAATTGTCGTGAATTTGACCATATATTGAATATGTTTTTGTTCTTAAAAATTTATGAAAATTATAAGAGAAAACAGAGGTAGTGTTTGAGGAGGAGTCAACCCACTTAAAGACTGCATCATGGGAATGTGGATGTAAAAATTAGAAATAGAATCTTGACAATGGAAGCTACCTATGAATGATTTGAATTTTCATAACATATTCAAAAAATATTTATTATGATGATTATAATATAAAAAATATAAAAATATACAACTATGGATGTGACGAAAGATAATGTAAAGTTAAAAATATATATTTTAGTATAAAATTCTATCAAATGGAAAAAAAAGAAAATCCATATATTATAGATATTTATAGATATTCACATATCATAATAGATATGATCTTCTTGAGAAATTTTAATTATTTTAAAGAAGGAACAATGACTTTTGGAAATGATGGGTCACTCAATGTCAAAGGTATTAAATCTTCTATCATTGGGGTCAAAATATTGAAATCCAAAAGATCCTTATTTGTTGGTGGAATGAACCAAATTTTTTATATGTTTCATAACATTATGATGTAGGTAAAGAAATTATTTGAAAATATGTTTTTTATAAAAAAAATTTGACGTTTTGAATGTTATAAAAAACCAATAAACAAAGGGTAATTACTTTTATGTTGGTTGATAAAAATGTTCATGCTATCTAAGAATTATTTAAGAAAATATGTTATAAATAATTTTCTAGTGAGCATGTGTCAGAGGAATATGAGGAAGTTAAAAATGAGAGAAATTATATGTTATTTTTTTGATATGATAATAATATAATCTAATGTTTTTCGTATTTTCCATAAATAGAAGATATTAATTGTTTTTTTATATGAAACATGAGATTCATTCAAACAATCCCTTTAGTATAATTCACTTTGATATTTGAGCTCCAATTATAACATAGTCAATAAATGAATATAATATTATTAGTCATTAAATTGATAATTTTACTCACATTACATGTGTTATGTTTTTAAAACATAAACGAAATGCTATGAAAATTTTTATGATTGTTAAGGTAAAATTCGAAAATTAATATTTATATTATATGAATAATTTATCATTCATTAATGTTGGTGAATATAATAATGATGATTTAATCAGTTATGCTAGAAAACATGGAAATTTATTAGTATATTTCATGTCACACACCTCAAAAAAATGACTTTTCTGGAAGTGCAAATAGTCGTTTGGTGGAAATGGATTGAATAATATTGATAGAAAAACAATACATCTCTATATTTTTTGTTGGTGACCTCCATTATAGATAGTTATTTTCATAATTATTTTTATAGAACAATCAATAATATAAATCCGAATATTGTATTTTATAATGAAACACTGATTTTGAAGAACATATGGGTTTATGACTGTCCACTAATTATAAATGCTAATGGATAAAATGATGGGAAGTTTGATAAGAGAGTTATTTATGGAATATTTATTTTCTATTCACCTATTATAAAAGTATAGCAATGTTTTCATAATGAAATATGAATTAGAAATGATTCAACAGATGTAAAATTTCTTGAAAAATATGGTGAAATATAGTCATAAGAAGATGTGTATAGGGAGATGAGGAGGATGAGTAGATTACTAATGAGAAACATGAAAATGTTCATAAAGATATTATCAACGATGATGTTTTACAATATGATAATTAAAACTCAACTATCTCATGTCATGTTGAATAAATTCATACTCCTCATCCCTAACTAAAGAAATTGGTCAATGTTCATAACATCATTACAGATCAACAAAAACGTGTTCAAACATGATGATCATAAATGTTTATTTTATGCACTACATTATATTCATATGTTGATGAATCTGGGAAGCATCAAGTTAGGATTGATTCTATGAATGAAAGGATATACTAGGTTAACAAGAATGTTACAGGGGATTATGTACCCAAAATGACAAAAAAATATTGTTTATACAAAGTGGTTGTTTTGAAATGTGTTAAATGAGGATAGTTATGTGATAAGAAACAAATACTGTCAGGTTTGTAATGGTTACTCAAAATTTTAAGACATTGATTTTGATAATACTTTTTATCCAAATAAAAGATGAGAAACTTTCAAATTATATCTTTTTGTCACTAAAAAATAAGGACATAAATTTTTTTTGATGGATGTAATGTTATATTTTCATAATGGTGATATCAATGAAAATGTTTATATCAATAAATTTTGTTTCTTTGTGATTGGTAGAGATTTATGTTATATGTGTAATATGAATAATGACATTTATGCATTGAATATTGCTCCGAGTACATGGTATTCCAAATTGGATAATTTATAATATATTTTAAATTTAAAATTTAAAATATTTTATATTAATCAATACCTCAAAGAAGTTCATGTGGTTTTCATAATTATGATCATTAATATTGATGATATTTTAATTTTTGGGATTTATGAAGACTCATATGAAATATTTTCTACGTATATGAGGATTTTTTAACTAGTAATGTTGGGGTAAATGAAATACTTTCAAAGGGATTCAAATCCTATAAAATATAATGTATATTTTCCTATCAAAAGAAAATTATTCCATGAAAATTCATAAGTTGTTTGGAATTGAAAATTAAAAACTAGTTTTCAAACCCATTTCAATGGGATCCCTTTTCTCTATAGATGGAGAATGTAATGATGTTGATCCTAATATTTTTGTTATTTTTGTTGAATTTTTTGTATATGTGATATATTCATGGTAAATATTATATATATTGTTACTTTGTGTGTGGGATCTCATAGTTCTTAAAATAACCTCATAACATAATAGGAAAATTAATTATAATATACATATATAGGAAAAATATTTCAATATAAAATATTACTTCATTGGAAATATTAATTTGTTTTCTTATATATATGTATTTTGGGATTAAATTATTAATGATAGATGATCCACATATGGTGGATTATTCATTCTTGGGGAATTTTGTTTAAGTTTACATACAAATAATAATAATTATATTCCTCTCAGTATAGGTAATGAAAATGATATGGAATCTGTTGTACCTATAATGGTACTTTTGTAGACGAATACTCGATAGGAATATTTTTAGTAGAAGTGAAGTTACATCTACTCTTGGGTTGTGACAATCAAAGTGATATGAATATCAATAAAAATATAGTACAATATTCTCAATCAGAAAATATTGATATCAAATATCACATCATCCACTATAATTTGGTGAATAAAAAACTGATGATAGAGTATATTTCCACAATTGAAAATTTTCATCATATATTCACTAAACCGCTGCTGAAGGAAGCATTCTATAAGATGTTATCGAACATGGGTTCACATCATTTGTCTATTCAAGGCTATTATATGTGAATTTTCCCTTCTACACGTTGTCTTTATATAGTGCTTTCATGAGGGTGAAATTTTTTTGTATCATAATTCTATCCGCTGGTATGTTCTTAACCTATTGAGGAATGAATTTATTTTGGGGGATTTTTTATATGGATAAGATTTGATCTATCTTTGTGTGTGTGCATTAAATATTTTAATAGTTTGATGATGTTTATGTAGGAAACATTTTTATCATTGAAATGTTCCAAATGAATGATGATTTGAAGAATATTTGATGTTTTGGTGTTCAATAAAATATTTTATTAAGTCCCTTCTTATGGAAAATATATTTTTTTGTTCTATGTTTCTTATTTACTGCATTGATATTTCTGACATAGGATTATAATCTTTCGATAAGTAATCCATTTATCTGGTTACAAAGAATCTGTATTTTATGTTTCCTTCTTGGAAACATAACATAAAGGGGAATATTGTGAGATCTAAGTCAGTTTATGGAATACTTTCATGTTTTTGAATTAGTTTTTAAATAATAATGATATATGTTTTTTTTGAAAAATAAGTTTTATAAGAAATGATTGTATTTTGTCCTCTTAGAAAAATCACTTCATTTTTTAATGTTTTTTAATAAATTCAAGAAAAAATGAGGATTGGGTAACGATTTCCTAAACAAATTCCATCATATGAATCTTTTTTATCAAAGGATTACTGGTTATTTTTTCATATTTTAAGTATATCTCTTAAAAGTTTAATTTTATAATCAAATGTAATGTTTAATAACAAAATTGGGTGATACATTTCAACTATAAATGTTATCAACATCATGATTTTTAAAATATAACATGTTTTATTCTTGATTAAGAAGGAAGTTAAATTTACATAACTATAAAGGGTGATAAATTCATATGTATCAAAATGATTATGAGATAAAGTTATAAGGAAGAAATGAAATGATTTTTTTTCTATGTGTCAGGAAGCATGGATATTGCGGTTCGAGAGAGTCACTGTTTATTAGAACTGAATCTTGCCAAAAAAATGTATTTGATGATGAATGAAATAGAATATAAGAAATTTAATGTGCATATAAATTATATTACGTTGAAAAGTGTGATGCATAGATGAAATGTTGTCCTATTAAAAAGTAATGTTACAGATTATTTTCCTTAGATAATGTCCCATATGAAAAATTCACATCAGACAAATTCCTTTAGATTTTTTTTTTCTTTTTTATGTATATATATATATATATATATGAATATCTACCAAAAATTTTCTCATGATTTTATGAAGTTTTAAGAGATATATATTTTGTGTTTTTTTATGTTTGGAATAAACTAGAATGTTATTAATATTAAAAGAAAAAAAATGCAATGAAATTGCAAATCATATAAATAATATGAATGAATTCCATTCAAAAGGTCATTAGATGATTCCTATTAGAGAAAATCTTATACAATGTCTATATGACGAACCTGTATGAATACTTGATGTTGGTATTCAAGAAATATGATTCAATAAACATTTTTTATAACGATTATCTAAAAAATGGATTATAAATGAAATAATACAAAAATTTCTAATACATTGAATCAGATGAAAAATGTTTTAGGGAGAAGATTTCAAAAATATATCTGTCATGTTTTTGATAATTATTAGATAGAATCTCACTAAAATAATAAAATATATTGAGTGTTAGGAAAAAAGTTTTTAATGATTTTTTAAGAAGTAATGTTCTGTTTGAATATTTTTAATAGATACAAAATGTGATAATGAGGAATTTATCCTCAACGATCCAAATATCAGGGAAGGATGGTCTATGATTCTCAAAATGTTTTAGGGAATGTCGTGACTACATTAGCTTATGAAAATAACATAGTGGATGATTTAAATTTAATGTTTTCTTTGAGTGGGAATATAAAATTAGAATCCCACCTTTTCTTCAAGTCAGGAATCTAAAAATAGGTTTTATATATAATTGGTGGAGGTATTGTTCTTGTGTACAATAGATTACACATGTCCAAAAATGTTCTAGACAAACCAATAAAATAAAAATACAACATGAATATTCTCAAATCAGTAAAATGACAAATATTATTTCCAACCTTGGAATACCATTGTTTATGAAGAATAAAAGTGAAAAAAATTTGTCTGATGATATTCAATCAGAAGAAATAGATGATGAAATTTATAATTGAAACACCTTTTAAAATATTTGGAATCAAAATAATAAAACTATAAGGATGTTCTCACAGAAAAAACCCTCTAGGTGAAAAAATTGGATAGATAAATAGATGAACAATAAATAGAAAATGTTTTCACATTAAATTCCACTAATAATGGTATCAAACATATTTTTTTAATAAAGTGAAATATTAATAAATGTTTTTCAAGGTAATAAAACGAAATTTTTTTAAACCCATCATGTTTAAAAAACATTGATCATATAAATATAAATTTCTAATGTTGTTATGAAAATTATGGTTGCATTATATTTTTTATGAAACATGTGTACTGTATTATGAATCATAGTGAAATTAAATTATAAGGATATTTCCTGCTTGTTGAAACCACATAAAATTATTTCATTTATTGGATTTTCTGGATTGAGATTCTTTACAAACTATTCCATGAAATAGATAATCATATGGAGTAGTAAAACATCTAATTTATTTTTTCCCTATGTGCTTGATTGTGATCTTGTTCTTCTAAAATGATATTAATCATTAATACGAGGCGAAGGTTGCTTCATAAAGAAGGAAATATAAAGGAAATATTGATCATTGATTCACGCCCATCTTAGTAGTCACACATGTCTAGAATATGAAAATAAATATTGGTTTCATTAAGATGTGGATGTGATATCCCATACTCAATGTTCTCATTCATATTTAGGATAGCCTCCCCATTCATTAAGATCATTATTATAGTTTGAGATATCATTACCATTTTTATTGATGATTCCTATGGAGGGATGACATACCTAGTGTGATATTTTGATGTGTTGTACAGTATAAAATTCCCATTTACCATCTATTATTGTGACCATTGAAACTATTTCTATAACGTGTTATTCTTGCTGTATATGATTCACTTCCCTATTTTTTCAAATCCTTATGTTCTGATAATACATTCCCACATTCAATCTATTCTGATGGTGAGAGATGATATTCCTAGTTAAATAGATAATGCCTATAACATTAGATGTCCTACCCAATATATTATTTAATAATATATTTGATGATATGACATTTATATGATGTTATTATAATGATGGATGGTTTACCCATTAAAATATGAGGTCATGCTTGGGACATTATGCATGTGATAATGGAAAGATAACCCTAGCAATTGTTATTATATTAGGATATGGGATGTACTACCCCTGGTGTTGGGATTATAAGGATGGGTATGAGATTCCAATTTGAGGATGGTAATTATGGGATATGATTCCCTCTCTAATTATGGGCCCTAGGGATAGTGAATATGTATAATCTTTTGTTGATGTGTTCAAGATGTGATTCCAACCTCTATGGTATTTATATGAAACCATATTCCCACCTATATATAATTGACATCTAGACACTATTCCCAATAATATGACAATGTATTCCATACATACTTCCAATCACAATTTATATAATATTTATTGGTACTAAGACCACTATTGTGAAATTCTTATCAATAAAATTTCCCTATGAGTTATCTAAATTGATATAATCATATGATGTGGTTGTTTAATATGAAATGAGACATGATACCCATTTAGTGGCTATTTAATGTTTTTACATCCACCCCAATATTGGATAAAGCTGGAATAATCAACCCTTGGTGTCTATGTAGTACCAATGATGCCATTATATTTACAATTGATTCAATTATTTTGTATTTATTTATGAATATATACAATATTCATGAAATTGTAATTGTCAATTATGTTTAGGGACACGATTCATGGTGGCCTATAGAGTATTACCCACACTACAATCTAGAACCTTTAGACTGAAGATATTTTCATTTTCGAATGTATGGATAAGAAAAATAGAACAATCATGATTAGTTATCTTCTTGGAATAAGGTTGGTGTTAGGATATTGGTCAAGTGAGGACTTATGACCCATGTTTTAAGTGTCCTACTTCATTTACATCCCTTTGATAATTTTACGTATTTTTATAATATAGGTAAGAGTAATTTTTATTATCCTATATAATGAATATATGGAAGCATCATGTTTGGGTGAATAAATGTTTAAAATTGCATATTTGTTTCTTCCAATTGAGAGATTTTGTTTTCTAGATGTTATAAAATCAAAGATAATCTAGTATATGAATGTAAAAAAAAATTAAAAAATTTAAATTAAAAAACTTAATCCATGTAAAAAATTATACAACTGAAAAATTAATTAATTTATGATGAAAAAACATGTATTATTATATAGTATCCCAAATATTAATATAAACTAAATTCATTAGGAGAAAATATTTATTACGGGAACTCTATTAATTTATCCTAATACAAAAAAATATTTGAAATCTAGAACCATGGTTTGCATGTTTTTTTACTAAGAACGTCATTGAATAAACTCTAAAGAAGGTAATGTTTTTCATTCAGATATTCATTTAAGGAGACATTGCTAATGTGATGTTTTATCTCAGAAATTTTTCATGATCAATGTGATTGGTATAAATAACAAAACCATTATTCCTAAAAAAACTGATTCATAAAAAAATAGATTCCCCACATAGAATCTCATTGATATCAAGTTTTAGAAGTAAAATAATTACAAACTAAATAGATGAGATATAATATAATGAATCAACACTGATAGAATACCTTAGAGGTCTCACTTAGAAAATTTATAAAACTAAATTTCTAAAAATTATTGACATCATAAAAATTCACTTGATTAATGGAATTACAATATTCTTCCATTCCTTGATGTTTATATATATTTATTGGCAGCATTATAATATAAATCTATTGATAATAACACAGTTATCATTGTTGTGTTATAGTAGTGTTAGAAAATGAAATATTTCCTGTTTAAATATTCGATGAAACTTATTATTCTCAAAAAATAATATGTTTTTATTCAGATTATAGGAAAATTATATTCATAAGTTTTATTTGTCACTAACAAAACATGATATAATCTGATGAGATCAATGTCTTGGGCGGTGAATCAGGGATCCCTTATTTTCTGTTATGGGTTTTTCATTTTAAAAAAACCACCTGATCTTTTTGAGTCTATTGATCCACTCAATATAATATATCAACCTATCCTATTGTATATAACAATTTATTAGAAAATAACATAATATTTATAAGGTATGGATATAGATTCCCACTCTTTTTAGTGTCAGATATCCCCCCCTAAAAAATTTACTATTTTAAAGATTTTGTATAAAATGGATTTCACTATGATATTTTCACTTACAGAGTCAGATAAAAGAGAAAACTATTCAAAACATCATCCAACAAATAATGTAATATTACTAACACATTTTGATATCTTCACATCATTATTATGGTCCTCCTCCACGAACAGATGAATCAATAGATATACATATGTACTCCGTCAATATTCAAAAAATAAATATATATACCATCTTTTATTGAAACATAAACTAGATTCTTGATAATACAAGTCTTCCAATATTAATCTAGGTATTATCACCTTCCTGAATTCTCACCACTCAAACAAGAATCTTTAGCCCTTACCTAGTACTATGTTCCTCACCTCTACCTTCTCAATTATTCATTTTTTCACTCATCACATCTCGTGTTTGACTATCCCCCTAAATTGATTATGTGACATTATAAATTATTAAACCACTTTTTACAATCATTAGGAGATTGAAAAAGCACCAAAAATATCTTCTACAATCCCTAAAACTGAAGAAAAATGAAATTTTTTTGTTGAATATATTCTCACACGTTGTAACACGAATTAAATAACTATTTATATCACAATAAATTTCCATGAATCATGCTATAATCATGGCCTAAAATTGTACCATGTTTTTATGTGAACATTAAATATTCAAACATGAATTATTATAATCATTTCTCTTGATTTTTCTGTTTCACCTACTGACACACCCTTAACCACATAGTGGTGAAAACCTGTTGGGTTTTTTGGGATCAATACATTAAAAACTACGGAATAGACCTCTAAATTTTCGCATTTTTCACATTAACTACACTGTTGAACTGATATATTTAATTGGTTATGTTTATTATCCCCATGTTACCCTGGTAACCATCCCAATCGCCACACCAAATTATATGTCATAGGACTAGTCATACTGACCTTTGAAATCATAGGTATTAAATATTGTCTTCTTTATCAAACCATTATTGTTACAACCTAGAATTTTATTAATTTAAAATCCCTTATTATAATTATTCCATATATTATAAGACACATAATATAACATATATAACATAAGAAAATTTAAAAACGATTAAAGAAATAAATTATATGTATTTCTAGAATTTAACGATACCAAAGAAATGGGATAGTAACATGAAAATGGGAATAGTAACATGACCCTTAAAATTATAATCTGATAAATAAAATATTAACCTCCCCAATTAATGTGTAAATAATATTTAGGCATCTATATAAATTATAATATGATATAATTAAATCATTGTATAAGTAAATAAATATTTTAAAAAATAATTAGTAGTTGTTGGTATTTTTTTAAAACAAAAATATTTAATTTCAATTATATTTTAAATATAATGATTTAAATGAAAATATATTTTAAAAATTTAAATTCATAAATGAATATATTTTTTTCATATGTTTATAAGATAATTTTTGGTGTCATCAGTTAATATTTCAGTGAAATATAAAATCTGTTATAGTTTTAATATTTGTATTTTCCATATAAATGTTGATTTATTTTAAAATAAATTTTATCACATTTAGATGATTGTTTACATAAATTGGAGTTCATTTTTGAAATATACATATAAAATATTTTCATGATGGATTTTTTGTATTTTTCAAAAAAAAACATGAATTTTTTTGAATAGTAAAAGACAATAATTTATGATAAAATCTAAATGCATGAATTATTGAGTCAATGATGTTGTATGTATAATTAAGCCCAAAATCAGGAACCTTCCATTATTTTAACATATTTAGTGATAATATTCAATCTATTAATTTTCATTAAAAAAATAATATATTAATGAATAAAATAATGTGAAAACTCCCCTCTCCCCCAATATAAATGTCACTCCTCAGGACTACTTCTTCTCACATATTCCAAGTCCTCAAGCAGGTAAAAGATCAATCTAACACTCATCTCAAGACCCTCCCCCCCATGTGCAGGAGAATTTTGTCTCATCAAAAGTCCAATTATGTTTTCCATAAAATTGTTCTTAAGGAGTTGAAAATCAAGAGGTAAAAAACAGTTTCATTTTCATTTAATTTATTTTCAATTTCACTTCATTTATAATCCTTACCTCACCTCCACTTATCTATGTTTCATTATATATCCTCTATCACTTATGTAATTTAATTTAATTATGTTAATTGAATAATTCATCTTCAAAATCTATTTCAATTTACTTTTATTCTACTAATGAAAATATCATATGTAGTGTGTCGATTTACAGCCACCATGGATGATGCATTTTCATATTTCACTACCTCATTAATGGATAGAAATAAAACCATTATAATGATTGAAAAAAATTATTGAGATGTATTTTATAACTTTATTTATGTTATGTAGCTTACTTATATACCAAGTACAAAATAATTAATCAAAATGAGTTTTTTGGGATCAATAACTACCAAATCAATATAAAAAATTATCATGATCATTTTCTCTAATAAATCCTTCTCATATATAATATATATATATAAGACCAATTAAACATTTTTATGTTTAGTAAAAAAAATTGATTTCTATTATGGATAATTATATCCATTTTATTTGATCTTCCATACATGAATACAAGTGAACTCATCTTAAAATTCAAGAAAATGAACACACCCAAATGATGAAATTGAACATTATAAGAAATAAAAATGGCTATAAAGAAATATTACAATGATAATAAATAAAATAATTTTAGAAGATTTTGTTTACTTATTAATTAATAAAATTAATTTTAATATCTAGAATATTAAAGTGAATAATTTATTCAGACATAAGGTAAGAGGATTTTCGCGAACCCAAATCCATTCCTTGGATTATTCTCAATTCCAAATTATGAATGTTTATATTAGGTTCTTGAAATTAATTTTACTATTTTTTTCTGTTATATAGATGTTAAAAATATAATTTTTTTAAAAAGGAAAATATTTTTCCAAAATAACACTTCTTTATAAAAAATCATTTTAGTTCACTTAATAATGATAATTGTCTTCTTTAGATTGGTGATTATAATAACAATTATGTTATTTAATTTTTATTTTGGGAACCCAGATGTTTATTCATGATTGTATTCCTTATGAAATTCTCCTGAAACCCATTTCCATTACATGAGTGATTGTAAGGAAATTTTTAAATATGTTCAATATGGAATGCATGATTATTTAAATTTTATGATGTGACGGGTCCCCCCGAAATTGTATAACACACCAATCAATTGGTTAATGTGATTAATATCAGGAAATATGTTAAAAGGATCATGTAAATGATTCTATCATTTTTTCCATGATTATGATATGATTATGCATATATATTATTCAAAAACATGATGCTAGGGTTGTTCAGAACTATGTGCGGTAGTTTAGTGATAAGACATGATATTTCATTTTTATGCATTGAAACATTCTTTGACATTATCTAATGCTTCATATCATGATTCAGATTCTGATATTTATATTATATTATGCTTATGATGTTTATTCTCAACCATGTTTCATTCATTTTATTCATAATATTACTCGTGATTTAGCTCACTCGTTCATTTGATGTAAAAACTCAGGTGAATACTTGAAATAATGAGAAATAAGGTCCAATAAAAATCTAGGGAAGAAGGAAGTAAATATTATTTATTCATTATTATGTTAATGTTTTGTATGGTCCTCATTTTTTCAAGACGCTAATACATTGGATCTTCATTTTGTAATGACTTTTTGTTGTTTATCAGTAAAAGGAATTTATAAACATGTAATAAATTTATGGTCACTATAGTTCTTATTAGGTCATGGTTTAGTTCATTTTGGAATTAATATTTTAGAACATTAGTGATAACCCTTAGTACGAGACAATGTATATGTAGTCACCCAAGATGTTTTTTAGATAAATGTACACATATGGATCCCACAATATATACCTTTAAAGTTCGTTTCATAATGCAATAATTTATTTATTCATGAATTATGGACTTATTTTTTCCATCCATTCCTATTTTAGAAAATTGTGGAAACCAAGAGAAACTATAAAAACAATAAATGAAATGGAAAATGTAGTGAATGACCAAATGATGTCCCTAAATCCTTAGGACGTAGAGTTAAACATTTCATAGTGATTCTTACCCCAATATCTCTAGATAAAAATTATTAAAAAAATAATTGGGAATCTCATCCTTTACATAAGGTTGAGAAACTAGATATCGAGCCTTTTGTGCTGCAACAACCACCAACATATAGTGGTTATTCAGATACTTTTGTCAAGGAATACTAGGTCAACACAATGGAGAAGATCTTGTCTATACATAACTATTCTAAGATAGAGATGGTGAATCTAAAAATTGATTATTTAGAGGGATAGGCTGATCAATGGAGGGAATTTATTAATAACACCACGATGGAGGTTGAAACTGAATAGATGGTGTGTATTTAGGAAAATATGGAGAAAATTTTCTAACCGCTAAAGTAAAAGGAAGATGAATATATCTTGGAATATGAAGATATTTCACATGCATTTCAAGTTATTCCTCATTATTTATTATAAACAATGATATAAAAATGGATGGATTAATTAGTGTTTTAAAATCACACCTTCAATGGTCACTATGAATTCAAAACTTTGGTAGTTATGAAAATGTAATTTTATGTTCTGTTAAAGTGGATATGTCATTTTTAGAATGGTTCCATAGATATGGTGATAAGAAATTAAATATGAACTTTCAAATGGAGTGATCAAATGAAAAGGGTGGAAGAAAAAATCAACCACTCTCAGGTCAAAATTTGGAGAAAAGGATCATTAGAACTATATCAATGTGATTGGGAAATTCCTCAAGTGTTGGAGAGAATGACACGAGGCTCATAAATTTCGAAGAGACATGTGGAAGCTATAATGTGTGGTGAATGAAATGAGAGAATAATTCATGGTTCAATGCTTCAATTTTAAGTTGAAAAATAATTATACAAGATAGTTTAAAAAATATCAAGTCCTCTGGGGTAATCAACGTTAGTAGCCACCAATGACATATGATAATTGGAAATATTATTCTATCAGTAATACTAAGGTGGATCCATGAAATGATGTGGTGATAGTTATTGTATTCATTCATTCAATAATAGTGAACATATGATTTTATTCTGGTTCTACACATTATTTAATATTTTTCATGCTTAGTAGAATAATTAAAAAACTACCTCAAAATATGGTCATGAGTTATCTATGAGAACCACCCATGGTTAAACTATTTCATCCAAAATATATGACTCCTACACGGTAAATTATTATATACAAAAACTCCCATAAAATCTTCTCATACATCATATTTTTTATTTTGATGCTATATTGGGTATGGATTGACTACCAATATACAAATCCAACTTTAATTTTCAGAAAAGGGGGACCACTCTTCACATCCCGAGGCATCCTTCAATTCTGTTCAATAGTAAATAAGAGGATGAATATTCTATGAATCTATTTTCTCAAGTGTGGGTATTATTTTCATTTTGAGAAATTATATCTAGCATAATTTATTTAGAAAAAGAAGGTAATCATTTTTGAATACATTCCCATTGTGAATTGATACACTAAAGTGTTACCACATTGAATTTACGAGTATTCCTCATGATCAAGAGGTTGAGTTCTGAATTGAAATTATTCATGAATATATATTGATATAAAAGACACCTTATAAAATGGACACTATTGAGTTGGAGGAACTGAAGAAGAAGTTACAGGAGAATTTGGAAAAGGATTTTATATTTCCATGTGCTTTACCATGGGGTACACATGTCCTTTTATTCTAAATATGTATGAATAAATGTTCCTCATCATTGATTAAATTGACCTCAGAAAATCATTATAAAAGATAATAATCCCCTTCCATGTAAATAAGACTTGTTCGACCTATTGGGTGGGCTAATTATTTCTCTACTGAGGGAATTTAGTTTGGGTATCAGTATTTAATATTTATTATAGAAGATATTCACAAGAATGCTATTAAATAAGTCATGGGAACAATGTGTTCATAATGATGGCCTTTAGACTCACTAATGATCTATAAATATTCAAAAAATTAATGAATATGGTCATAGATATTACCTCAAAAATATTTGTAGTCTTTATAGATGAAATTTTAGTATACTCAAAAAGAAAGGAGGAACATGAGGAAAATTTAAATACTATGTCGATGCTTTGTGATGGGAAAAATATTATGTAATTTACACTAATTATGATTTCTAAATGGAGAAATTATCAATAATGGGGAATTTTATCACCAACAAAGGAATATATGTGGACTTTTATAATTCAATGAGAATGGAAGAGTGGATCAGTCCAACATACGTAATGGTGATCCAGAGATTCCTTAGTCTAGATGGGTATTAACAACTATTTTTTGAGAACATATCACAATTTTGAAACCTACTAAACAAGGTATGTTTTAAGGAGGAAATGTTTTTATAGACTTGTTAATGTGAATATTGAATCAATAAAGTAAAAAAAGGAGTCTTATAACCATTACAGTACTCACACATAAAACATGTAGGGAATTATTTGTGATATATATTGATGATTTTCAAATGTAATTTGGCTATGTAATGATGAGAATTATAATGTGATATAATACGATTTAAATAATATTAAATTTTATGAGAAAAAATATCCCACACATGATTTGGGTTTCAGTAGTCGTGACCTTCCCATTAATAATCTAGCTGCATTATCAATATTTGGATAAGTGTGAAATATATAATAATAATAAGATCCTAAAATATATATTCACAGATAAGGATCTTGATATGAATATGTGATGATGTATAGATCTCATCAAGGATTATGAATGCTCCATCCACTACCATCCTAAAAAATAAACAAAGTGGTGTATTCTCTATGTAGAAAGGATCACGTGATGTTATAAATGTTGAGAATTAAGAAGAATCAAATCTTATCAGATTTACAATGGATGGACATGTGAATCAATAACGAAAGAACATCATCAATCCCCTCTCACATGATTTCTCAACCATACCTTATGAATAAAATAATGAATTCTAAATTATTATTTGGAATCTCAAAAGACGCTAGAATATTACAGAAATGGGAAATCGCTAGTGTTCAAAATTGATAAAGAAGGAATTATAAGATTTTTTTCCTAACCATGTGTACTATATGATTGAAAAGTAAATAAAGATCTCATGTGTGACCCACACAGCTTATCCTTCTATATTAATCCATGGAAGAAAAAATATGTATCAGGACCCCCAAGAGAACTCTTTGTGGGAAAGTATAACTAACGATATCACTAATTATATATATTAATGTGCTTAGTATGTTAGCAAGTGAAGGATGAAAGAAAAAATTCCAAGGGGATGATGCAAGAATTACCCTTTCCAATAAGGAAATGTAAAAACATCACAATGGTCATTGTCACTGGATTTCTGATGAAATTGAAAGGAAATTATGCTATATGGGTTATTATGGATCATCTCTCAAAGACATGTCATATTATCACAATTCTAGAGGAATTATCACTCAATAAACACATAAGGATATATATCAGAAAATTGGTAAAGATGCATGGATTTCCATAATCAATTGTATCCAATTGAGATCCTATATTCACCTCCAAGTTCTAGGAAAGTCTAGAACATTATCTAAACATTATGCTAAAAATATGTACATATTATCATCCCCAAACTGATAAAAAATGAACATATTATTAAGACCCCAGAAGACATACATAAAGAATGTTCTATAGACATCAACGGAGGATGGGACCAACATCAACCTCTGGGTGATTTATCTTATAACAATTGATTCAACTCGAACATACAAATGGTTCAATATAAAGATCTTTTTGGGAAAATATGTAGAACACCGACATTTTGGAATGATGTCGGTGAACATGAGCTGTTAGGATCCGAAATGGTTGATGAAATGGTAGAAAATATGAGAAAAATTCAGAATCACATCATGGAATCCCAATGTTAACATAAGAGAAATGATTAAAATCATCGATGGGACCTAGAGTTTGAGGTTAGAGACATGGAATTCCTATTCAAATCTCTATGGAAATGGATTATGATATTTGGGAATAAATGAAAGCTATATCTTGAGTATATCAGTCTCTCTAAGATTCCTGATTATATAATAGTTGTGGACTATCTACTAGAACAACCACCTATGATATATCCGGTACAATATGTATTCCATGAATCCCTCTAGTGGATTTACATACTCGATTCCATGTGAGTACTGAATCAAAAGGTTGTACATTTGGAAAATGATCTCCCTTACTAGGAACAACCAATGAAGATTCTGGACCATAGAGATAATGTTTAATGCAACAAGGTTATTTACCAGATTAATGTACTTAAGGAAAACCATAATAATGAAGAGTCTACTTTGTAACTGGAAGAAGGTAGGAAGGAAAAGTACCCTCACATGTTTTCACCATATTTAGGAAATCAAAATTCTGGGTGAGAAATTTCATATGGGGGTTTGAATATAAAGAACTAGAATTTCATCAAAAGAAACTACCTACTTATAATTATTACATATATTATAAGACTTTTTAAATCACATAGAGAACACAATACAAACATTATAAATGATTAATGAAATAAATAAGAGGTATATATATATGTTAAAGAACATATACCAATGGAAAAGTAACATGACTTCTTGAATAGTATCATAACCATTAGAAATAGTAATATGACCGATAGAATAGTAACCTCACATATTAGAGTATAAAAAAAATTTAGGTATGTTATAAATAATAATATGATATAATAATATCATATTATATTTAAATAATGTTTTCAAAATTTATTAATTTGGGGTTGGTATTTATATAAAACATAAACACAGTTTTTCATTTTATAATTAATATAATGTTTTAAAATAAAGATTATTTTCTAAAATAGTTTCATAAATTAATATCATGTTGTCTTATGATTATAATATAATTTTATGAGACCTGAATTAATGTTTTAGAGTAATACAAAATTAGTTATAATTATAAATTCGATACTTTCCATGTAAATGATGATTTCATTTATGAATTAAATTTATAATATATGTATATATATTATTATTATTTTCATAAAATGGAGTTCATTTTTTAATTCTACCTATTAAAAATGGATAGGGTTAATTTTTATAATTTTTCTAAAAACCTGAATTTTGGGTGAATAATAAAATATAATAATTTTATAAAATAGTTAAATACATGCTTTATTTAGTCATAGATTTTGTATAGGGGACATAAGTATAGAATCACTGACTCTCCTTTATCATTTTTATATATTTTGTGATACGGTTCAAAATATTAATATTCTGGAGTGAAAACAATAAACTAATGAATAACATATTGCATAAACTCCACTCTCATTCCCAATAAAGTAAAACCCTCACAACCTATTCTTATCACACTTTCCAAGCATTGAATATTTTCAAATATCAACCAAATTTTTTTCCAAGACCCTCCCCCACATCTATTATCTATTCGTCTCATAAAAATATCGTACCCCTTTCCCTAATGAAGTTCTCTACGAGAAGAAACTCATGAGGTAAAATCCTCTTTCTTTTTCAGTTAATTTATTTTCAATGTTATTTATTTTCTTATATACTCATCAACTATAGTTATCTATGTGGCATGAAAACTCTTGTATCTTTTCTATAAAATAATTTTATTATTTTAATGTATTACTTCATCTTCAAGTCTCTTTTATTATCATTTTATTCTATAAATCATAATACCGTCTATTGTGTGCCAATTTATATCACAGTGGATGATGCCTTATCATTTTTTACAAAGACCAAAAATGATGGTCATAAAACCATTATAATGGTTGAAAAATATTTTAAAATTTATTTAATAAATTTTATTATATTATAGAGGTAATTTATATACATAAAATTAAATAATAATAAAAAGATCGTTGTGATCAAAAACCACCAAATTAATCTGAATGATTATCATTAAAATTTAACCAAGTTAATCATCCTCATATATGAAAACAAAATAATATATAAGACCAATTAACATTATGTAATTTAATTAATAATATATTTTTTTAGTTCTAGTTAATTATACCCTTTTTACGTTGTCATCTATACATATATACAAGTGAACTGATATAAAAAACCAAGAAAATGAACACTACCGAATGATGAAATTGAACATAAAAACCCACAAAAATGGAAATAAACATAATTAATTAATTTATAAGGAATAATTTACTTGTATAAGAGGTTCTGTATCTAATAATTTATGATTTTAATTTTAATATCCATTATATTAATGTGATGAATTATTTTAATCATTGGGTAGGGGGATTCTCGAACCCAAATCGATTCATTGGGATATTCTCTCTTACATGGTATGGGTGTTAATATTATATTCATCAAATGTGTTTTTCCATTTCTTTTTGAGAATATAAATATTTTCAATATGATTCTATGAAAATCTAAATATTTTTCCAAATATAACTCATCTTTCTAGAAAACCAAATATTTTTACTTCTCTTGAGAATTTTTCTTCTTCACTCATGATTGATGATTATTATACATATTGTTTTATTAACATTTTATTTCCAGAACCCCAATTTTTGTACATGAAATTATATGATATGAAATTATGATGAAACCCATTTTCTTTCCATGGGTTATTTTATGGAAAATATTGTTATACATTCTATGTGGAATGCCGAATTATGTAAATGATTGGATATGAAGGGTTCAACTAAAATTATATAGAACACTAATGAATTGGGTAATGTAGTTTATCTAATTTTAGAATGTGAAATATGTGTGAACATAATACTATATTTGTTCACAATGATAAATTTATGAGGATGAACATATGTTATATGGGATCATGATGCTCTATTTGTTCAAAAAATTTTGTGGTAGTTGACAACTATGAAATGATATTTCATTTTTATATGTTGCAACATTCCTTGATTTTATCTAATTATTCCTCTCATTATTATCATGAGGTTCCTGTTATTATGTCATAATGATGATTTTTATTCTCAACCATTTTTTCTGTATCTTATTAATCATTTAACTAGGATTTTAAATCTCCTATTCCATTGTTGTATATCCCCATAAGAATACATGTACTAATTGGGAAAAGAGGGCAAATAAGAAGTTATAGAAGAAGGAAATAATTTTTTTGAGGATTATTTATGTAAATGATTAGTATGGTCTTAATTTTACAAGGATGAAAAACCTTTGGATCCTAGTTGTTTAACTATTTTATACTGTTTATATTTAAAATGATGTAATAAACTTGTACAAAAAAATAGGATATCCCTAACGATGAAAAATGTTCCAATTACGAAATGAACTGTGCTGCACATATAATCTAGTATCACAGTATGGGGACCATTATTCCAAAGTCCCTAAATATTTATCATGTGAGAAAATATTTTTCTGAACAATCCATATGTTATGGGAATGTCCTACAGAAAACATAGTCATGATATTTATTGATTAACTTCTTTATCTCATCTCAATACTTAATGATATCATGAAACTATTCCAATATAGAAAAATAAAAACAAATCCAATATTCACAATATTCACAACATTCACCACATTTGTATTTTTTTATCAATATAACTATTTTGAGATGTCCTTGAAGCATGAAAGTTCTTCCCAAGTCGATTTGTACATCAATTATTTTCTTATTATCCCTATTATATTTCCTCTTCACCTTATTCAAAATCATTTGAAGATCTAAAATAATGGGGTGTTGCCATCTCAACACCCCACAAACATCCAATCATCCATTTTGTCACATTAAGGGGATGGCTGAAATCACATGATACACATAGAAAAGAGCCATTGATTAACACATTGTATGTCAATGTGGGATGACCTCGTCTAAAAAACAATAGGGATAAAACATTGCTTGTATTGTTTTTCTATAAGAACTATTCAGTTGAATACACAATGAGAATGTTCTCAGTTTTCAAATAATAGCATGTATTTTGAAAATTCTGTTATAATAAACATTTCACCTACACACGTCTAAACAAACCATTAAAACAATTTATGTCCAAGTCATGTGGTACCACATTTTTCTCACACAATGACCATCCAACACACCATTCTCAATGTAATGGGTAAATTTCTAATAAAGGAGTATAAAAATGTTTTTCACACCTCATTATTTATATATATACAAGTTTTTTATACCTTATAGTTTTGAAAACATTATTCTCAAATGAGATCCCACTTAATGAATTAAATCCTATAATATTTATCATGTGTAAGTAATACATGTACAACTAATCATATTTTTTATCAATAATTAATAGCCACAAACATATACATTAATTACCTAAATATTTTTACAAGTTAAAAAAGATTATGGGAATAAGGAGGAAACATATTTTGATTTAGAGGAAACATTCAGGATGATAGATTCCTCTCACCCGAGGAAGTTATATATATACAACCACAACCTATCAATTGTGTGAAACATTACTTAATACTAGTAATTAGAGAACATAGTTTTTCCGGTTATATAATTTTATTCATTAACTTTAAAACTTTTTGGCAATCCATGTTAATAAATTTCTGGTTATATGTGTTGACATATTCCACCTTTAACAGAAGTCACCATTCAGATTCATGTTTCCTTTTATTATAATGTTTCATTAATTTTTTTAATTATTTTTTTGAATTTTTTATCAATAATTTTATATTATTAGCTCTGCAAAGAACCCTCTTGTTTATTGTTTTTGACATTAATTAGTATGTCTTCTCCTTTCATTGTTCATACTCCCCTTTATTTGTTCCTTATTTGATTTTCATGAATTGAAAAGTCATTACAACATTCTAATGATTTTTGATCAATATTCTAGAAACAATAATAATATCTTATGAATCAATTTATTTTTTTATGTTATAATAATTTCAAATATCATTTTTAGTGAACCATGTTACATTTTAGTGTAACCACCACTCTTTTGGATATTTTTTTTGTTAAAATAACATCATATATGTTCTCTCATACACCAATGATGATGTGGGGGGGTTATCAAATTTGTCTTACATCTATATTTTTCAAATATTTTCCTTTGTACCTATCTAAGAAGTTGAAATAGTAAAAGTAGAAAAATGTAATAATTGGGTTTTGGGTTAATTTAGTCATGGATTATGTCTCCATATTATTATATGATGTTATTATAAAACTATCAATAGTATCATGTGTGTTCTCAGAGAATTTATTCTAATAATAAATCTATTTTGAAACATCATTCTCCTAAAAAAATGAGAAATTCTAGGTTTTTTTAATCAATACTTACTAGAATTTTCTCAATATCAACGTATATCATGTTGAGGTAGTTCATCTCATCATGAAAAAATAATATCATAACATTCTAATCATATTTATTAATCTTGATTTTATATTTATGAACTATTTTTAATTATTTTAAATAATATTATATATTAATTTTTTTCTCCTAACATAATATTTAGTATCACTGACATTGTTATGTATTTTATGATATTTTTCTAGTTCATGGAATATTTAACAAAAATTATCATAAAAATATATTCCTCTAAAAACATACTTACCAATTTTTCAATAGCTTCACCATATATTTCATTTATAAGTGATAATATATCAAATTTTCCACTAAGTATTTTTTTGGAGTATTTCTTATTCCATCAATTTAATATAATTACTCTTTTATTACACTATCCACATCTTCCAGCTATAATTTATTATCCTGAATTCCACTGAGTGATATAAAATAATTACCAATTATTTTTTAGCATTTATAAAATTATTTTTAATCTCACCATGAAGATAATTAATTGAGGTATAATCATAAAAACCTAATCCAAATTCATCAAAAGAATCATAATCAATAGAATTATTAAAACATAAACTCTAATAGTTACAGTCTATTAGTTGTGAATCACCCTTTACTTTTAGATTATTCTTCAACAAACGAACCTAAAATTTCTTGCTTTTTATCATAGTCCGAGTGGAAATCACTATATTTTTAATAATAGGATAATATCATTCAAGTCATGATAAAATAATATCTTAAAAGTAAATACAATGGAAATAGAAGATTTTATTATCATTAAAAGAATTTCCATATTCATTTTCATGTTTTTAACATGTTAGTTTTTGAAAAACTATTCACTATAGTGTGGTGAAACCCCATTGAAATTAGTTGCCTCAACATTTTTTTCAAATTTTTTGTAGTCCCATCTTATATCTCATTCATAAAAGGCCATCATCTAAAATAGTACAATAATCTCTATGGAAATGGGGCATACCCTTTATTTTATAGTGATACATCCTGATCACCATGACAAATATCTATAACATGAAGCTATAGTTGGATTCCTTTTATAACTAAATCATTTAATTAAATTCTTCTTCCTCGAACCACACCCAATATTTAAAACATGTTTGGTTGAACCGTGTTGCATAGATAATCTAAAATCTCTCCATGTGGACCACTATGGCGTGGTTCCATATAATTTCCAATGTTGGGATTTTTCTTTTCAACACACCACGTGGTATATATATTTCCAACAACTACCATTATCAATAATAATCTTCATTCTGTTATTCAAAACCACCTCAAACCACATTAACATAAACACACACTTCTCTTATTGAAAAAACTTCAACGAAATGCAATATTCACAAAATAACTTATAAAAATTCTTATAGTTATCTAACATTCAATGTGATGGGTATTATAATTTTTTGAAAAATGATATAAATGATTAAAATCACTCCAAAATACACTATTTTTTTTTAAATTATAAAACACGTGATAATGGTAATTTTGGGTGAATTGGTTTCTAAAAATAATTTCATATAACATCTAATGAAATTACATTAAATTTTACCGTCCAAAAGTGATTTATTATTCAATATAATCAATCATTATGAATTTTAGTGTTCACTAACCATGTAAATAAACACTTTAGTGTATTAAATGGTCAATCATATTTATTGAGAAACATACTCTCATCAAATACTAATGGAAAACATAATTTTTTGAAATTTTACCCATATTGTGATTTTAAAAGTGATAATCAATAAAAGAGAAAAATAATATGATAAAAACTAAAGAACATTAATATTTAGGTATTTATAACAATGAAAATTATTAAATAAAAGTTAAAGTCTATATTTCATTTTAACATAATTATATTTTAATCCCTATTGTGATATGAAAAGTATATGTAAGAGTAATATTATTCACATGTATGTTTTGTTTTCTAACCACAAGATACACTTCTCTCCCATTGCAGAGCATCATAAGAAAAATAATCCTCTCCCCATCATTGGGATTATATAATTATAAAATAAAATTTTGTTACTAGTCCAAATATTATATGAAATGAAGAAATTAACCTTCAAGAACATTTCTTTTAATGCATATGGATGATCATATTCTATTGAATATGGGTCAAGAAAATTTTCTAAAAAAATTATATTATATTCTAATGAATTTATTTTTAAATTTATTGAATTATAAGAAAAAAAAATATCAGTAGTCCCATTTGTAGTTTATCATAATAATGATCATATTCCCATGATGTGGTAAATATTATGTAAGAGATAATTTCTTACAAGACTATTCAAATTTTACAGTAATCATATATTTATTTATGAGAGAAATCAATTTCAAATAAATTTATATTATGTATTAAGTGATTCTATGTAATATATTAATAATGAATGAATATGAACATACCAAAAATTAAATAGGGGTTCATTCACAAAATATAAAAAGTAAAATTTAATTTCTAAAAGATAAAAAATATTGAGTTGATCATAAAAGGAAACATATGTCAAGAGTAGTTCCTAAAAAATCATAAAAGTTAAAATTATAATACTTTTTTAAAAACCCCTCTTGAGCATATAATATAAATTCATAATAATTTATAAATAATTTAAATAAATATTTCCACTGCCCTTTTTTGTGGTGTTTTTCAATTTATGGAGAAAGTGAAACAAAAATCATATTGCATGATTTCTTATCATTTTTCGTTGATAAATTATACTTATTAAATTTAGATCTATAAAAATTCAATTATTATTTAATAAGACAATAATATGATCTTCATTTATAATAAATATAGAATAATATACCATTTTTCAATGATGTCAAAGTAATTGGAGTCTTATATCAATTTTCATCACATTATTGAATTATGGTGTTATTTGAAAATGAAATATATCTTATTATATCATAAATAATAATATTTTTTGTAAAAAGCATCCTAAAATACATTAGTGTGTACCTAATCTAGAAAATTTTAAAACATTTACTTCCAACTACCACATATACAGCTTTAACAAATGATGGTGAAACTAAATATTTCCACATTCTAGATGACGATGTTTAATCTAGACAATACATTAAATAGTTGCATAATTAGTTTTTTGATACATTTTAAATCCATAAAAATCATTATTTGATTAACATTTTAAAGTAAACACTCATATAGAAAAATTAAATGAACAACATGTTGAAGTTCTTTACTGATGACAGAAGTTCCATTTAACTATCCCAATAGTGGGTTATTTAATATGTTGTTGAAATATACCCAAAAATGACATAAAAAAATAATGTTTTGACATAATATATAATATATTTTAATATAATAAAATTTTCATTCATTCCTTGAAAAAAAATTATCAACATTTTTCATATATTCATTAAGATTAACTTAACATGAGTGACCAACCAAAGTATTAATACTAGAATAATTTTGAAAACCAAAACATTTAATTAAATATATAATGTAATTATGATGAGTTAATATTGTTCCTTATGATTTATACATAACATTGAATCAAATAAATTAATTAATTTCACCCATAATACTAATCTTAAATTATTTTCACTTAAGTTATGAAAATCTCAAAACATATTTTTTTGTGTAGAACATGGAATAATTTCATCAAAATATATTTTTATAAAGATGGTGAAATTAAAAACACTATTATTTTCATAATTAACTACTTATTTTAATTGGATGATCTATATATTCAATTATAATATCTGGGAGGTAATTTTGTAATATTTTCTAGCTTTTAGGAAAATATGAATATTATTTCTCATCTACATGTTGATTCAAATCCATTAGTCTAATTTTACAAATTTCCACTTCTTTTATATGTGGATAAAATTATGAATGTGAAATATTGTGGCTTTCAAAATCAAAATATGTATTTCGTCCACAATATGGATTCTTTAGAAGCATAATAATCACCCATATCTAATTTAACATGTACCATTTCAGAAATGAAAATTGTTAATCAGATTAACAAATAATACAAGTTACTATTTTTGGACTGACCAAGAAAAATAAATTTATTAGTATTCAAATTAAATTTATTAAATTTATCATTAGTATTCAACATAAATACATTACATCCAACAACACTAACTAAACCATGTTTTTTTCATCATATTCGAAAATTCATAAGGTCTTCTATTTGAATCGAACTGAAGTAAAAAATAAATTTCTAGCATAATACATTGTGCTTAAATATTCCTATAGAAAATATATAAAATTACAATTTTCAAACAATGAAGTATCAACCATTTCATCAGGGTTTTTATTCCTCCTTTCATCTACATTGTTGTGTTTTGTATTTCTTAGTGCTGAAAATGTTTGATTATTGGCTTATTCACAATGAAAAAGTTCAAAAGAAGTATTTATAAATTTTTAATGATGACCCATATAGATAGAGACTACATGCATGTTTTTCTCATTTGATTATTTTTTATAAAACATTTTGTAAAATTATAGTGATTATATCATAATATAAATAATATAGAACCTTTTAAAGATACTATAATCATCAATATGTATATACACATATTTTATCCCATCGACACTTCAAGTTTTTGTAAGAACGAAATGATTCATTTATACCAACTATAAAGGTTTAGAATATGATATTTCTCTAATTAGTTTAATGCGTGACATATATTTCTTACCACATTTTCGAGGTCCATGTACTCAAGAATAATTAAATGTAAATTTTTAATTATTATTTTACTTTTCCTTTCCTAAATTTTTTAGTTATGACTTGAAAATTATTGTATCTTAAAATCCAATTACTAATACAAGGATTATCCTCAAATGTACATAGGAAGAGTATTTTTTGTAAACTAAGGCGCTTATGTCAATAGTTTAGACATTATAATACCGATCAATATACATCACGTGAAATCATATTGAACATGAGATATTATATTTTTTATTTAAGAATTCTATACAGTAATTATCATCACATGGCTGGATAACATACATAATGATGTGCATATGTCCTCAAACAAAAATTATATTAGAAACATGTGAATTTTTAGTAAATTAAACATCACAAATAACTAAAAATATTACTTTTAAATTTCCTACAAAAGTTACATTCCCACCATTAATTTTTTTATGGTTTTGAAATATGACATATTTTACTCATGTTTTGAGAACATTCCAGGCCCATTTACAATTTGTATGGATATTTTTAATAAAATATTTCTTATAAAAATGTTATGAATAACATTTTTGACCTATTGGAATGAAAAAATGCGTCCATGATGAATTCATGATAAAGGAATACCAAGAAATGTAATTTTGAGGTAAATGGAATATTTTCAAAAAAAATAGAGTTTCATGAGTCAATAATCAGTGGAGTTATATAATCCTATAATTATCAAATAACAAAACATGCGTGTGTTCAATATGGAAATAAATACCGATCATATAACCATTTTTAGGATTATACCATGGTATTTCTAATTTAAAAGAATTTGAGGCTCCCATCTCAGTAAAACTGACTTTCATTCTCCATATAACCCAATAAACCATCATTTCATATTACGATGTAGAAATTTATGTGAAATTCCTAATATAATTATATTAATTTATTTAGTTGTTGTCATTATATTATCATGTTACACCCTCAAAATTAAGAACAACACCCTTCTTTCATCATCTAATAGTTCATATAATTCAAACATATTTCCAACATCCAACATGTTTGAAACACATTCTTTAGATACACCATTAATGGAAACCATTCACGAAACACATTCTTGAGACTGATAAGGGATCATAGGACCCATATCCATCTCATCCAGGTACTATCACATAAAAATATTTCAAAAAACTAATATCATGAAAATTCATCCCAAAAGAATTTATATTATGTATGGATGAGGAAACATACATTCATGTTTCTTCAAAGAATATGATATTATTTATTCTTCCACTAATAAGTCGGGAAATGAATGTGTAACACCAACACATTTCTTTGATTCTTCCTATAATCATCTGGGCAACACTAATTCTTAATAACCACTCTATCCATTGATATATCCCATTTCGTGGAACAAGAATCTTGAACACATGAAATTAATATTCATGGAATGGTCCTCTAAACTACAAACTAGGAACCTTAATCTCTATGGTTTTTTATTCCTTCTTTGAAGAGATATATAAGACACATCTTTTATATTCAATCTCTCCACTGAAACAACCTTATATCCTAACATCCATTTAGGGATATGATAAAGATAAAACATTTCAAGGAACCCCATAATACATCTATATACATATCACAACAATTTATAAATAAATTAATTTAAACAATCAGTATAAAATGATCAGTCCCCATTCAAATTAAAATGAAGAGTATCACAATTGGACTATAATTTTTTTTACCTATTCATGGAATGAATAAAGGAAATGACCACTATTTTTTGGAAATCATGAGAGAAACCATTTTCTTATGTAATTTTCATAATATTCCCCATGTTAGGATAATAGGATGACCCACTTCTCACATACTATAGAAACCCACTAATTCATAGGTGATGATAAAAGGATGATAGTGTGGTGAGCATAGGGTTACCCATGTGACTATTAAATGATGACATAAGTGATAATCCTATGATTCAATTTGTGAAAAAGAATGGGTCTCATCATGTGATGAACATCATATTCCTTTAGTTATGTGGCTAACATGAGTTTTGTGATTTGTGTTTTAGTCCTATGTGATGAGCATATTATTCCTCAGGTGATTTACATGTGATTCCTTTGGTTCTCGGAGTATGTTTCCTTGTGTGATGGGAACAAATTATCTTATGTGATGAACATGGCATTAAAATATGATCGGCATAACATTTATTATGTGATAAGAAAAAGGATTCCCTTGTGGCCAACAATTTGGAAGATAAAACCGATGCCCAAGATGTCGATCATTCTGGATAGATTATCTTATTAAACACAATGTCTTCACCCTTATAAAGAATAATTTTAATTAATTAATCAATTACAACATGAATATAGACTCTAAATGAGATTCACAAGGATTTTTTAATTTTTATTGGGGAAACAAAACCATAAAATGAAATCAATGGATTACTTTTCTAAAATCCCATCAAATTTTTATAATCAAAGATCCCTCGTCATTTTCATGGTGTTTAAAAGACACCCTTCCTTTGAAAAGGAAACACATAGCTCAAAATGAGACCATCCATGGTGTAATTTGATATAGATGTATTAGTGGAATGTATCAAAAAACATAATGGTAAACCTAATGTGAATACCTACTCATTAATAGTAGGATGAGGAGTAATGTTGTACATCACCATCAATATGAATCACTAATATTAGGAATATTGGGAATTATCCCCATCATACATATAATTATGGTAAGCATTAAAATAATATTTTAGAATTATATCTATCAGACATTCCCAAGGAGGATGTCCCATAAGGGAAACATTCATGTGGTGTGAGAAAAAAATAGATATGTTTCTAAATCACATTGATCCCCCTACATATGAATTCTAAAAACATAAATTAATTCATTAAAAACTACATTGTTCATATATGATATGGGACCATAAACTTTTCTCATTTATAGATTATACAGTATTTGGCCATCACTGTCGGTATCTGCAATTATTAAAATGAAGTCATTGTCCCTTCCAGACAAATGGATTTGGAGGACTTGGAAGTCATCACATCATGATAGTACCCCCAAGAGAAAAGTTCATGTAAGGGGAAGTCACCACCTATTATTAATAAAAACCACTAACAATTACTTTCCCATGATTTCGTAGATAACACCTACCAATAAACCATGGTGATTGGAGAAATATATGATTAACTAGACAGAACTATCACCTAGGAGTCAAAAAGGAAATATCTTAAAAGTTGATATAGTCATCAATGCAGTGTTATAGGGATTAAATAGAAATTGGATGACAATACACCTATTTTAATTATTGTAATATAGATATCATGAAACCTATGTCAGGTGAAAGCTTCAACTCATGCTACATGAGTGTTTAGTATTGTCGCTCTTATTGTCTCTCATATTGTGATAACCACTTTGTTGGGAGATAACCTTTCCAATAATGGATCATGTCCACAACCACTAACTATAAATTGTTGGTCAATTATCCATACCACTCCTACAACTGTCAATCATCATAGAGCTCCTATTTATAATGAACTACTATAAAACAGTACCACTAGTTCCACCATCAATCATCATATAGTTCCCCCTTATAATGAAGTTTAATACCACCCAGAAGGACCTCCCTTGGGTATATGGTAAACGATTATTTGCATATGTCTGCCAAGAAACACTAAAAATATTGATTATTCGAAGACACCCAATGATTTAAAGAATATCATACATAAGTAAATTAAAACCTATCATCGATGGAATCATTGGGTTCACCAACTCCTTTTCACCACAAATCATTTAAAATGTGATTCCACAAAGAATTACAGAGATATATTTTTTATTCTACCATCTCAAATATAAGTGTAGGTATCCATCGATTACATATTTCCATAAAAAAATTTCATGTTTAAGAGGTCCCAAATCCACTTTAGAAACTAATATATAGAGAAGATGAATTGTGATAAAAATATTGAGTCGACATGAATCCACAACTATAACCATCAACATCTATTTTATCCACTTCTACACTGGATATAAAAGAGACATAGAAATCAATCATATCACTATAAAATGATGAGAAGCAACCAGTATATCCCAGGAAACCTTTTTCCTCTCAAAATACGAGGATCCATAACCTTCATATAATATGTGTGTGTCGATGAAGATCACATCACCTTCAAAGGGTACCTAATGAAACTTGGTTAGGATGTCCCAGATGATGAAACCCTTATATGAGGAGTCTCCACCGAGAAGGTGTCTACTGCTCCCTCCTATGACATCATACATTTTAAATAATTTAAAAATAGTTTTCCTCTAAAAGTTAGTTAATAAAGAAGATGCTAGATTTTTTGAGGAAATAAACACTTACAAAATTTTATTATTGTTCTGGAAGTATAAAATAATAAATTTATCCATCCCAACGATTCTCCCTAAAAATCACACAAAGAATTTATTAGACGAAATGTGGGTAGTGTTATTACTCCATTAAGGACACAAATTTTAAATCCTCTAATGATATTAATCTATCTAGGTACTCCTTCATCAGTTCCAAAAGGTCAATCACATAGTTCATTTAGTGGATCAACATCCTCATTTTTGTTGACATAACCAATATTTTTGACAGGTGTGTAATAACATTATCATGGTGTTACACTAGATTTTTGGTGATTCATTTCCCCATATGAAAATTATTGTTTGGGGTGGTATACTACATTAAAATTAAATCTTCTATTGCAGAGAAAGTAATTTTCTCAATCTTTCTTACATGGTGATGTTATTATTTGTTCACTACTAACAATATCTAGGGTAAATTTCATCACCACTGATACCCTTGCTGATTCGGATCATGATTTTATGGATGATCCATGTGATGATGATATTCCCTAAGAGAAATAATAATGATAGGTGAACCCCCTTCAAGGAATCTACACCTATCAATTGAGATTGTCCATGTTCCATATAAGTCCACATGATATATCACTATAAAAAATGATTTAGAAACATGGTATGTGGAATGTACTATACTAGATTATTATGAATATTATCGTGACTGGTAGAAATAAGTGTCCTAAGCCGGTCATCCTCATAAACTAGAGGCTTCCTACTACCAGTGTGGGTCTATGGTTGTGCGATGAGGAGAATATACCACGTTTATTAGAGTATTGATAATAATTTGATGTAAAAACTATCATAAAGAATCCCTTACAGTTAGAGAACCCATATATTATAAATAAAATTAAAATTTTAGAACAAAATGAAATGAATTCATACATGTATACAAGATTAATCTCCTTTTAGAGTGATCACAAACATAAAATTAGAAACCAAAATAAATAAATTTAATGATGTCGAACTAAATCTCTAAGACATACCTCATCCCATTCTCTAGTACATGCATCTAAGATATCCCACTCAATCAATCATAGGCCTCATCCCAACCTATACCTAAAACCATGTGAGAGACTTCTATGGTACCAAAGTACAATGGTGGCCAAATATGGGTGTGACTACATAACTTAATATGTAAATACCAATGTAGCCACATGCATAACCAGTAATGTAGTGATATTGGTATGTGAAACCCTCAAAATAAACATAAAACCAGTTGAATAATGAAATTAATAAACATATCACTATTGATCCCCAAGTATTTAACCCTAATCAATTAGCATTTCCTAAACTTGTTTCAAAGCATCTCGGAGCATGTTATGACGATCTTGAATACTATATAATTTATTGATGGACTTTCTCATTGGTGTAAAAATACTTATAATGGGGATAAACTAACCTTAGTATATAGTATAAAAACATTAGGAAATCTATATGCAAGTATCACAACATTAGGTAAGCTCTATCATAGTACATGATGGTTCCTTACATCAAATACATGGTAGTATGGGAGACACAACCATCAACAATATATGATCTAAAATTCCCTAAAAGATATTATGTGAAAATAATACTATCATTTACACTGAACCAATAATAATATCTCTAAATACATGGTTTCCCCACTAGAATTATCAAGACATCCTTACAAGTGGTGTTTCCTTTAGTATCACGACATACCTAAAGGGAGTTTCCATAACATATCTGAAGCGATATTTCATGAACACTCTGTATGGAGTTTTATATATATGATGATCGACATCCCCAAGGGTCTTTTCTGTACATATCAAAACCAACATGGGGGGTGTATTCCATGTCCCATCATACCTACATCCAAGGAGTATGCTCACAATGTCATGTATTCCTTGTAATAATTTCACATTTCATCTATAAAAAGGGATTAATGGTTGGATGAACACCTATACTCATCATAACTATAAATATATCATCAGTTTCATGAATGGTATGGGTTCTAAAGTGAAACATATAACTATATCTACCAAATCACAATTCACCCACTCAGGTTCAATATATCTCAGACATACTAAATGGGGTCCCTAGGGGTAGAACATTAAATGGGACCATACTGGGGGGCCATTATGAGATAAGATAAGTTAAATAACATCACATGTGGACCTCAGTCTCAATAATATACCAGATAATGATGGTTATAAGAGGGAATAAAAATCCTTAACACAGTAATTTACCAAAAATGTCATTGTATTCAACAGATGGTTTTCCATATTGACAACGTTTAATAGAGATGGTTCAAAACACATCTAAATTAATATGTTCATCTTCAGATAGTCCAATTTCCCAATATAAACACTTCCTTACTATTTTATATCTTCCTATGATAATATATATTAATGGTACTCACAATCCCTAATAGATATGACCATCTCAATTAATCACACAACCCCTCTTGTAGGTGTCCAAATAATCTTTATAAATGTTCAAAAAGTCATATTCATTCCAATTTAACCCAAGAACATCACTAAAGGGGATCCAAGTAGCATCATATCCCATTGGATTCATAGGATCAGCCACCAATGATCGAGTCCATCATTCCAGTGCATGAAGACCAGTGTCGCTTTGGATATTGTCCAGTTCATTTCTACGAAGATAGATTATTTAATCAGTGAATATAAATCCAAAAAATCTATTATTATATTACTCGGTGTCAATTCCATCACTTTTGTGACTACGTATCACATGAATTGTGAGTAACGTGCATCTTACCAGAATAACATTACCAAGGATATCCTAGAACATATTGACCCATTTTTTATTTTTAACTCGATCTTTGTATAATATTTCCTAGGAACTCCAAGAGCCTCCCAATCAACTATTCATTCCATTGGCCACCGATAACTCGCAGAAGGTCCTAATTCAAGCAATGAAATCATAAAAAAATATTTATAATTCGTTATAAATTTATTTTAACAATTAATATTTATATTCTTCTTCATCCCAATTATGAATAATTTTCTAATTACATATCGAGTCATATCACCACACTAGAAAAGTGATAAAACACACCTAGGATGTACATGGAACAATCCATATTCCATCCTAGGCCAATAACCAACCAAAAATTGTTAAAAAAAGATCACATTGATTCTATTCTAATTTAAACTCCATAAAAATCACTACGAAAATATACATCACTATAATAGTTATCAATGTTGTGTGATGTTTTTCTCTGGATTTCCCCAAACTATTCTGAAAAAAATTCCAATATTAATCAACCAATATCACAATTAATTTTTATTAATCGACACCAAATACTAAGAAAAAATGGTTTGAAGATATTTGTGAAAGAGAAAAAGTGAGAAATCATGATGAAACTGGAAATTATCTTGGATTCTCCAGGAACCTATAATAATACACATCTCTCATAGATGGGATGAAGTATTGAAGAAGTGAAAGAGGAATTAGATAAAAAACCTAACACGTGCTCTCATTCTTCATAAAATTAAGGGATGGTCAACCATAAAATAGTGTGTTTACAACATAAAAACTAAATATCTAGAATCCCCGGTTGTGGTCTAATAAGGCATATCAGCTAGAAATATGGGATTCAACAGATCGGTGAATCTAGTAGAGATGTTTGACTAATTCCCAATCCATCACTGAGCTTTTGGCTATACTCTATGACCCTATCTGTCCCTTCCTTCTCCAAATGATCTGAAAATACCTCGATTAGGCTTTGAGCTCCTTTCTTTGAGAAGAAATCATTTTATATGTACAAGGGCTCAAATTTATTGTTCAACCATTAATTAAATATTTAACCCATCAATCAGATGATAAATTTAAATCCCACATAATTTATAGACCCAAACATTGAATATGAATGAAAAACTCCACACTATAAAACATCTGATTATAGATTGGTCTCGCAGGCATTTTATCCATAATTATTGATCTATTGTGGGCATGAATTCCCTTATAAATCTTTGAGTTTCATCATTGAATTCACAGCTCACCATTAAAGTGTAACATTTACTTCTAGGTAATTAAGTCAAAGGAGCTGAGCTAATACAGGTAATTTTCCCTTTCAAAAACTAGTATAATCTATATCCAATTCTAGACACCCTAAAACATGAATATGTCATTATAAAAATAATCATCAATTTATTGGTGCACCCCCCATATTACATCAAATATAAAGACCAATTATGATAAATATTGTCTTACCACCATTGGTGTGGCCATATGAAACACATTATCAGAGTCTTAAAAAAATGATCGACAATGTATATAATACTCTTCACCTCAACACACATGATAGATAAGTTCAACTCCAGTAATGATCCTCTTTAAATAAAATCCAATAAAAAACACTTGTGTGGTGGACTCCTAAAAAGAAATTATGTATATAAAAAACCTCCATAAAAATACTTATAAAAAACAAGAGATATTCTCTCTACATCAAATATGATTCACCTTCCATGCATTCATTCCAACCACATCCTATTAATTTTTAAAATTCAATTCTGACAAACTCCTTTCATCCTTTCTATGAAATGATTTTCCACCCCCACTAATGAATTACCAACTCTCCTAATCTTGATGCCTTGGAACCTAATGGAATCCTCTAATGAAAAAATGAACATTCTCTCTGAAATCCACGCCTGACACTTAATGATATTCAATAGAAATATCTTCAACCAATAAATACTATAATAATACCTTTCCATGAAAACTAACACCTCATTGACATGATGAACATTTAAATCAGATTGATTATATTCGAAGCCCAATGCTAATGCTTAGACTCTAAACATAGTCACAGTCAAACTTATTTTTGACATCCTGTAACAAAATTTGTTGAATTTTCATTTATTTAATCACTAGATTTGTGCTGTCTTAATGGAATTCAGAAGCTGTATTCCAGAAATTTATAACCCTACTAACTTGATGTTGTATATCCTAGGACCAATACAAGGCATACCACCATAAGAGTACAATAATGATCACTTATAAATTTGAAATGTGATCCATAATCAATGATATTAATACAAAATAGCATAATGTGAATTGATGTGCCCAAATCATATCCCTCCCAAGAATCAATATGGAATTTCAATTAATCATTGTTTCTTTGGTCATGAAATATTTCAAATGGTAACCACTAAGTTCAAATTATTAGTGGGGGACACAACCTAAAACAACATATGGTATGCTCCCCACAATATATTTTCTATTCTGCCAATCATTGAGAACAATTAAATCTAAATTTTATCAACAACATACAATTTTATCACCACTTGTGTCATTCTCCTTAATGGTATGGGCTAAAAGTACTATAAGTATCAAAAAACTTCATCATCCCTTATTCTAACCATTGAAGTCATGTATTTTTATTTCAACCAATACCATGAATAAAAAATATGGCATACCCCAACCTAATAAAAACCAAAGAGTCATACACTCCCATTGTGACCAAGCACATGAACTAGACTCCCAACTCCATGAATCTCCCATAGCCAAAACATGGCTCGCAGATTAACTCAACTGATGAGAAACCTCATCCATATCATCCTCATTTAGCATGAGTTCCCATTTCAATCCCCTTGAAAATATGTTAACTAACATGTTCCATTTCCAATCAGTCGATCACAAACTAATGTGAATCAATACAAAAATAATAACATCTAGCGGATATCTAACATTATACTAAAATACATCTATAAACAATATGGTTTGGAACCTGAGTAGTCACGCCCTTTGATGTTTTCCTTGTTAACAAATTTTTTTAGTAATCATGGTGCATTATATCAAGATACATGTAAATAATCCTTCCACAACCATAATCTCAATTATACCCTATGTGAATCAATATCAAAAACACAAACATACCAGTTATTCTGACCACTATAAAACTAATATACGTGTATAACCACTATGAAAGTTCACCCTCAATCAATAAAAACCATTGTTAGACTATAATCTCGAGTCATGACACAAGGTCACTAGGATATCCTATTATCAAAAACTCAAAGAAACATCTCATGATTTAACACCTCATAAGGCTCTATATATGGAATCTCACATGTGAATCCCCCAATAAAGGTTCTCGCATATGTACATAATGAAATATCGAGTTAACACATATTCTCATAGGGGAACTGATTCTCATGAGCATCCACACAAGGGACTCCACCATTAAGAATCACATTCATAGAATGTTAATACATATATACATAGTGGAATCTCCCTACCATGATATATATCCCATAAATCATAATCATACAGTTTGGTTATGTAGAATTAAATTACAATATATATTCTAAAACACTATATAGGTTGTTTCTGAGACTTTACATACATGATCCTAAATAATAACCACCATGATGGGGTTCGTCCACATGAATTAATTTTCTGTATCGATCTACCTGGCCAATATACACCACTAATTAGTGGGACTATACAATTGTTATTATTAATCATCTTAACATAGAATCCACATAAACATACCCAATAAATAAATTCATATACATGTCGGGCCATATTATTAAAATTCCACAATGATAATATATGATAAAATAATGTATGAGTTATTATATAATAATTAAATTTTATGGCCTCTTTCTTCAGTTATAAATATCAAACTAGATGGAAAACATGTCATGTGAATCCCAAGGAACTTATTTGTCATACATGATATGCCACATTCCTCGATGGTCAAGATCCAAATATACAAATGGATTATGAAAAAAAGGAGAAATAGAGAAAAATATGATAAAAAATCTTCAGTCTCAAAACATTTGTGTCTCACGTGAGGTCAATATCATATACATGACTCTGAAAACACTTTATGAGAATAGATATTGCACTGTTGTTATCTTGGATATCTTCTCAGAAATGGTATTATTGATGCACACAATATATGTACATCTCAAACTCTAAAACATTCCTATATCTCCTATCTATAATACCCAATATTGTAAGGAAAACAAAAACATCCTCTGACATGACTTTATAATTTTTCATCCTAGATCACTATGAATAGTAGATCGACCAGGTGTGTAATGTGACTTCAAGTGTTCCTCTACATACAATAGAATTTTATAACTATGTGAATGGTTCTAGGGTGGTATTGTGTGGATACTATACTTCATATATCTTGATATTATTAATAGATAAATATAACATTGTATCATACACAATACATAACCATTAGAGTATAAGGATATAATAAATAAGTAGATAATGCAATATGGAAACAAATTAACTCATAAATACATATAAAATTCATCTCAAACTAGGATGATAACATATAAAGAATATAATATGAAAAGAAATAAATACATTGATCCCCTAATACATATCTAACTCAATATGAAGTACATGTTTCGAAGCTATCATTCACTATTAATCTAGGTCCCTAGTGCAACATGTTAATGTAAACAAGTGAGACTTTACTGAAGTACCAAGTCCCATAGAGACCTGAGTAGGGTGTGATAATAAATCTCAATAGCTAACCTGAAATGTGGTCCCATAAATAATAATTTTTTTTGATATGTTTGTGTAACATATTAATGATAAAAAACAAAAAAAAAACAAACAAATAAATAAACATACAAACCATTGTTGGTACTTTGGTATATAACCCTGATTTCCCATACCAATATCTTCCAATGTCAGAGTGTCTCTATGTAAATCATGATGAATATGCCATATATATAATGACCGAAGAATATTTGACCCCGATATAAAGATTGTGATCCTCGTGTTAAACTCACCAAAGTATCATGTATAATGACCTATTGAATGCTCCATCCTAGTATCACTACCCAATGAATACATCATCACATATATGATGGTTATCATGAATGGTCCCCCAAAGTGTGGGGAACTCTTAAATTATCACCAAAGATCCCAAAATCCCCTTAAAACAATAATATTGTAGAAAAAACATCCTCTACATCGAACAAATATTCCGGTCTCCAAATATATGGAAGCTCCACCCGTTGTATTAAGACCTTTTAAAAATTGTTTATTATTTAGTATCATAACCTACATGATATGATTCATAAACTCCCTGAATGGAATTTTCATAACCCCATGTGAAGAGTATTCCATTTATGATAAAATAATCCCTTTATAGCATTTTATATACATATTAAAATTCTTATGAGGGCATTTAAAATATCCAATCATAACTAACTATCATGATTTTTATAATAGTGCCAAGGACACCTCATTGAAATTTTAAATATAATATCACTTAAAAATGAAAAATTTCTTGTTTCATGACTAAAACTATCATCACTGTCTCTATCACATCAATTCCCATTCATGGAATTGGTTCTAATGTGAACCCTATAACTATCTCTACCATGAACAATACACCAACATAGGTTTTTGCTATCAATAGTGTGCCAATAATATCCCCTAGTGTAATACATCAAAGTAATTCTACCTATAGTCCTTTTGTACATAATATATTTGGAGGTACCTCGAATTGGGGACCTTGTTTCAATCAAGTCTCTAGTCAATGATTGCACAAGGGGGTATCAATCTCTTAGATAATGTCATGAACACGAAATGGCATCAAAAGTAAAACTGAGTACACCACATCGACAATGGTCTTGGGAGGCGTCTCATGGCCCATTTATATTCCCAAGGTCATCATATTCTAATTTGAAAACCCAACCCATGCCTATAATGATTATAGTATCTACACCTAGGATAATCATATCTCAAGGTTACTCATAAGGACCAGTTGGGTTTTCTATATCATTTCATCACAGTATGCCAATTAGATGCATCAAAGGATTCCTATGTAATAGACACAAAGTCATAATATTTCAATTTTACCATGGAACACAACTCAAGTGGATCTATGTGAAATGGGATACCCTTTTATTCATAGGCCTAACTATATATGATTGAGTCCAATATAATTGTGCACAAACGAAAATATGGATTTGGAACTTTTCCAACTCATTTAAGGCATAAAATTGAATTTAAACATTCAATATAATGTAATTAAATAGATTTATTAAATAAATCAACTCAAATCCTTCAATTATGGGACTGAAGATCTCATTAATCATAACTAACTTGAATCTAACCAAAGGGACCCTATGAAACCACCTTCCTTGTTCTAAATACATTTATACTTTTATTTCACAATTTTATAGTACTTTCCTAGGATTGATAATTGTCTACCATGCGCATCCATGTTCCACCACCATCAACAACACATACGAGGCCCTAAATCAAAAAAATACGTCAGCAAAAATTAACTATAATTTATTTGTAAATAATTTATATAATTATAAATTAAATTATAATTAAATTAAATTAAAACATATCCTAATTACATACATGGTCATATCGCCACAATGGTATCATGACTAAAGGTTCCTACAAGGTCAATGATGCACTCTCGATACATTCCTGATCTAATTCCCTAACCAAAGGCATAAAAATATTATCAATTAAATTCAATTTCAAGATTAAATATTAGAACAATCGCTTCTGATACATACCTCACTGAAACTATATGTCACATCATACTTGAGTTTCCTTGGGATATCCTATATCTAGGCTGAGGAAAAGGTAATTCTTACTCAAATGATTCCACTATTCTCTAGAAGAATATACACCAAATTCCTTCTTGGAAATGAGAAGAAATATTATTGAATGAAAAATATGGAGAAAGCATGATAAAAGGGGAACATATAGTGTATTTTAATCTATGACACATCAACACTAATCCCACATAGAGGGGATGACAGAGAGACAAAATTGGAAGAGATATTCACCAAATTTCCTTCCATGTGACCCCCTTCTACTGAAGATCGAGTGGTTGGGAGATATTAAAGAAAAATAATTTTTTCTCCAATTAAGAATATATCCATCCACCTTGATTGGCTATTTTGTGAGCACAATTGGGTTAAAGGGGTACTATCCAAGCCCCCAACTCGATAATGGCTATAGGCTATATCCTCAAGGATGATTTCCTTCTCCCAAATCTTCCTAAAACACCAAAGAAGACTTGGAACAATATCAACTATCCAATTATAATATATTATTTTTTCAATGGGACCTCAACTCTTGTTCGGCCCTCGATTAAAAAATTTATAAACCAAACAGATGAAAATTTAAATTTCCTTTAATATTTCAAATCCAACAAGACAATTGGAATTACATTAATGATAATGGAGTAGTTAAATGTTTTAGAATTCTAGAGTTCATTAAGATAACTTAGGTGAATGAATAAATCAATACCCTACTCAAGAATCTTGAGGTTATCTAACATCTCACTACCATGCTACTCTAAAGATTTTATCCTGACCAGGAAGATGTTCAATTTGACTATGTCACACTCCCTATGTTACCCAAATAATTGATAGACAATAGTTAACCAACCAGGACCATAGTTAATGGCTATACCTACTTCTGAAATAGTGTTACCTTACCCATTACTCCCCCACAGTCATTCAAAATGACTTCCCAGTGATGGATCATGACTACTCCACTTCATGAGTAATCCAACTACTTATGGGAAGACATATGGTGAAGCCCCCCATGATGAATTGACCAGTTCACTCACTGACCTCCTTGGTGATGTTGATACACAATAAGATTTTGTACAATATGAATGTATATCATACCTTGTTTGGTTGGACCATGTTACCCAATAGAAAAGTTTCAAAAACAAGATCATAACCTATTTAATTTGTACAACCCAAATAAGTACCATTCCAATTTCTACTCTCAGTGCTAACTAATTTTATGTTACCAAAAATATAAAGAGGAATTCAAACTCTAAAACATCATAAAAACCTAGAATGTCCCTTAATATGGTAGTATATAAATTGAATTATGGATCAATCACCATCCGCTAGGATCAATGTTTCATATTCCTCTACCAATTCATCACCACCGTATATAATACGAGTGTCACTAACCTATATATGTTAATGGGGTGGGAGAATGATTCTGTCTCATAAATTATTGTTTTAGAGAATAGATTTATTCAATCTATAAAAATTCAACTACCATAATAATAGTTTTTATGGATGTGTGCAGAGAAAATTTAAGATGATCTGTTCCTAATGTTTATCTCCTAGAAATATCCCACAGGATTCCATGAATTCTCTAAGATAGATAAATATACTAATGAGGTCATGTTGTGATCTAATAAATGGTATTATCCAATACATCTTCAACCTGCATGAAATCTTGAGATAATAAATGTGTATAATATGATTTAGAATACTTCCCCTTAGTCAATCCAGATGTATGAGACCCCATAATGGAATACCCATCATTCATTGACTCAGACTGATAATATTCCCCTGGACCCCATAAATGAAAATAATCAAGACACTTCACTCACTGTAAAAAATTGGATACATCATAAATTATGAGAAAGTTTACTAATTATTCATATGTTCCATGGAGAATAACCGATAATAGCTTCAGGGCATGAAGAATAAACAAGAGGTTTTGTAGAAGAACTACCCCTACTGTTTCCCCTGCAACTAGTTCCTCGGAAACATAATCAAACAATACAGTTCCTTCATGTATTGTCTCCAACCAATGGTATATCATGGTATATTGGATATAGGTGATCATTCAGATCATGTCACACGGATCTCTACCACCGCCAATGATTACCTTTATTCTAGATAATATAATTTAATGTTCAATCAGGGGGAAAAGTTCAATGATTGTCTAGCATAAAATACAGTCACATAAGATCATGGAAACATTTATCAACAGGTGAGTCAACCAGAAAACTCCCCTTAAATATCATCTATTATGAAAACACTATGAGCTGTATAAATCCTTGAGAATCATAGAAACATGGTCTAACATCACATTGATTATTTTAATCCACTTCCACTATTCACCCTCGTGGAATTAACCCCCTATATTTGGTTTATATTTCATGAAATGTTGGACTCTAGATGATTCATATGATAGTGAGTGATGGTATTTATTTATCAAAATCATCATGTTGGAGTAATAATACACTAAACACAAATTTGAAGATAACATGTTATCTCAAATGACTAAACATATATTATTTAAGACCAAGGTATAATATTAACCAAATAAGAAAAATCCATAAGATGTTATCCTAGAAAAAATAATGTGTTATTAATACATAAAAATAATAATTGTCTTGAGGTCCATAATAGTATTATACTATGGGAACTACCAATAAAATATTTCACTAGACAATTTAGTTATTTGTACATTTATAACAATCATATACATCCAATGCTCTGTCATAGGAATCAATGCATTAGAACAACTCAAATAATTCTATTAAATCACCCCATCCCGAACTTGTGAGGCCCTGTACACTTAATTTTAAGGAATATCCACAAAAAAAGAATATTAAAGGCCATAGAATGGTAGTTTGATGATACCAAGAACCTCATAAATATCCTATCCTTGTTCTAGATCAAATATACACTTCACCTATTAATGGAACTTCTTGTGGCCAATATTGTTTCATTGAAGTTATCTATGGAGGTCAAACATATAGTGGTTGTTATTTAATCATCTAAAACCTTTTAAGGATAATATGAGTACTATCATTACATTATCTCTTTCTCTGAGGGAGATATGGTTGAAATCATAAAAGGCGGCATTTACCACAAAATTGGCTTTGAAAAAATAAATGTAATTTATGTCTACTAGTGTTTGGTGGAAACTATATTTGAGTTTTATCTCATACATATAAATATGTAATAAATGTAGGTATTCACATAGAATGATCTAGTCTCATGTGATATGAAAATTTTCTGGTATGACATGTGGAAATTAATGTTTCTTTGAATGATCAAATTAAAGCCTAGTTTGCGGATATGATTTCCAATACAAAATTCAGTGTTTTATTGTAATACATAGATTTTATGATCCCATTGGAAAGGTTGGTGCTCAATTTTCCTCATGTCATCCCTTCTTCAAATAAACAGTTCCTATTGTACTCCCTCAATAATCTAGTATGAGCGATTCATGGTTATTTTGGTCCATAAAGCTTAGGTGAATCACTATTCCTTTGTTTTAAGGATTATAATATGAATGGAAACAAACCCTAGGAGAAAAGATCCAACATCATCAATAATCATAATGAAATCACATCCATCGTGGTTGATTCCTTTGGTGATATATCTATACACCATATATTATAAAATACCATATAATTTTGGAATGATAGCGTTAATCCTAACAAGGAGGAATACGCATATATCACTTTTTACTCATATATATGATATGTGCCACATTGGAATACAAAGTCCTCTCATTTAATACTAGTATGGTCTTCCATTCATCAAAAACACGGGTATTCTCCATTTATACTAATGATAAGTATTGATTCATTTGCATTTAGTAGAGCCATAATGAATTGACATGGTATGAAAACCACCCAAGAAATTTGAATAAGGTATAAGATCTATATTCTCTCTCATGATGGTATCCATAAAATAGAAATACATGGATTTTATTTTGAATATTTCACCATTTTACAGGATGGAAATTCTACCTCAGAGTTACTTATACTAAATGATTATTCTTCACCATCTAGTCATTAACTGTTTTATGAATAATAGAAATTGGTGAACCTCTAATCAAAGCATGATCAGTAGACTTCATTGATTAGTGAAATCATGTATCCAAAAATAGAAGAGAATTATATATCAATAAAAAGGTAACAAAATGATGTTATTGGTGGACATACATTTAATGTCAAGGTAATGATCCCCATTTTAATGTCTGCCAGCTTGGCCTTCCCGTTGGCCACTAAGGATAGAATCAGGCTAAAAAGGATGCATCACTAGAATGGTTCCAGGGTTTAGGACATTATTTATATGTTTATCAATGAACACTTCATCCATATTTTTTTGGTAAAATTTGATTCTAGCCATCATTATTCTAGATAATAATTGTAAGAGACCAATAAATGACTACATCAAACTAGGCAGCCTTAACAACCAATATCTGAAGGCTAAATTCCCCCTAAAATTTACAAAATCATTGATCGACACATCAATTAGAAACGTAAATCTTTCAATAATGTATAAATAGTCTAGATATAATAATATTAGGGTGTACTCAAATGAAGAATAAGACACAACATTTATGTTACCTTAGGGATATTTCTATTATTAGGTCATACTATTTGTTTTAGAGGTTGATTGAGAGACCAACCAGTGATCCATTCATTACATCATCAATACCATCCATAAAATCATGTCGGTGTTCTATTTGGATTATTTTTGGGTAAAATGCAAGATTTATCAGGAAAAGCACAAATATCTAGAGAAATTTTTTCCATGATCTGTGCTCTTAAACTAAATTAGAAACCATGATGTGTTAATTCATGGCCACCTATGGGAGATTGTTTTCTTTATTAATTGGTAAATGGGTATCAATATCAACCGTAATAATATTATGTACATAATTGTAATTTCCCCTCTATATAATCTATTAGAATAGTGAGGCATTAAAGGGTGTCTGGTTTTTATCTAGCATTTTTATCAAATGTGACAGTAAAATGTTACTCCTTATACATGTAAATGTAGAAAGGAACATCCTACAAATGATATTATTAATTAAAAACGTAATTTATTGTTATCGACAAAAATTTGTTAGTTCTTAAGGGTATAATGAAACCTATCAATGGGAAACCTTTATTTATATTCTCTATATCTATATTGTTATCCCATAGTACCCCTATAGAATAATATAAAAATTTAGGGGGGATAATAGTGTGAACTTCCCGATTTTTTTGATGAAATAAATTTAATCCCTGTATATGAAAATAAGATTTTATGATTCATCTTCATGCCAAAAAAGAATAAGTAAGCACAATCATAATCTAAATAGGGTTTTCCTTAGTGTTTCTTTTTCACTCTCTCTGATTCCCCATGTTATATGTATTCCTCCTTTGAGAGGGATTCACTAAAAATGATAACAACTATCAATCCATTATTATATATATCATATTGGACCTCAATATCCTCGTTCTCAACTATCATGTGAAGGATAAATCTGAGTTGGTCAATAATAAAATCAATAGTGATTTTACTTTTAGTAAATATTCATCCAACACCTTTCTTGTGAACATCTATGTGATTACAAAAAAATTTACCTTTAATCAAAGTGTGTCCCATATCTCATGACCCCAAAATGATTGAATATATTCCCTAGAAAATATTTTCAACTCCATTTCCAATACAATACAAGAAAATATGTTACTTTTGGTGGCACATATGAAATTTATTTCCCTATCAACTTCTATTATAAAAGGTTGATAAGTGAATCAAGTCAAGATCATATATTCCTAGGAATGGACCATTAATACACCTATTATTGATTATTATCCTAATTAAATTAATCCTTTTGTCTAGGACCTAAAACATGGAATATTCTATTTATGTCAATCTGAATAGGAAAAAATCAGTTCGCGTGAAGTGTACTCTATCTAATATGACAACCTCATATCAGAGAATGTCCTCTATAAGAACTCATTTGATGGAATCATTTTACATAATATTTTATGAAAGGAAATTACACAAATACTAAAGTAATTTCATGTTGGGAAACGGAAGGCTCGTAAATCTGAATTAAATCATTCTCACGAAATCCAAATCATGGGATACTTCTTTCCAACCACGATTCACAACTACATGGAATTCACTATGAAGATCCTAGGATTATAGCTTCATGAAATACTTTAACAACATCCTCCATTTCTTCTCTATGTTGTTGATATCATGGGTTCCTATACTCTATTAATGACCCATCGGTTCATGTTCATCATTATTCCCATCAATTTGTTTTGGATATACACTAAAGAAATTCCACTCGGTAATTTGAGGACCATGTTCATGACATAGTTAATAACATCCAAAATATTTAATTCAATTATGATCAATGATAAAATTATCCTATAAAGTGTAAAACATATATGTTTTTTATCCATAGAATGTTGATTATATATAATTCAACTGACCTTAACAAATATCATGTTATCATGCATATAAGAACGGATAGATTGATGCATTTAATAAATTCCACCCTAATATTATATGAAATTGGGTGGATTATAAAAATAATATATAACAAAAAATGATCTCCAATTGTTTGTGAGAATATTATATTATATCTCATACCTCCACCTAGGTAACACCTTATAATATGGAATGTGGAGTAGAAGTAGAAATTCCTATTGAGGATCAACTCCCTTTATTTTGGTGGTCATTCTATGACTAATCGATGCCAGGTAAATATTTCAAGTACTTATACATGAATTACAATCCCTTAATAAAAATATGATCAAATCATAACACTTACTATATATTCATAATAATCTAGTCGCATGATAATTCAATAAAAATGTTCTTCCACACTAATTCATCCAAGGTGTCATAATAGTATAATTGGGAATGACAGTGTTTCCAAAAAGAAACCCATAAATGTTTGATTGAAAATGGAACTGTATAACTCCACCCACCAATATGTGGATCCTCATAACATGTATTGTATAATATCATGTTGGATTCAAATAATTCTTAGATACATGATTTTAAATGGAATAACCCCCTCATCTTTGTTTTATGTTGTTAAATTGGATAACATCCATAGTAAATTCGGCATGGTTTCAAACATATTGGAATGAGTTATAATCACATGAAAGGTAAACAAATGAAATATAGTTCCCAATATAATGACCATTATCCATGTTTCACATCATCCCCACAATATGATGATGAACTAAGAAGTCAATGTTCTAGATGCACAATATTAAAATGCATCATATTTTGGTCTAACATTTGTATCCTTAAATAACATAGATTATATATTTATACATAAAAAATAAAATAAATATTTGTGGGGAAGTCCTAACCCAAAAATATTACTCCCCAAATCCAATGGTGAGAACTCACTACACTATCTTATTTAATTATTTGTGGCTTCATTCCCACCTCATGAGATACAAGTGATGCACCAATCCCCTACCCAAGATTATCCACACACTTTATCTTCATTCCTCTATTTTCTATTATGAATGATACTTTTCATGATCCCTATCATGTTTTAGAATTCTTTATCTAAAAAAATCACCCATGATATTAATTCCCCTCTTCATCATATGATTCAAATCTATAAAAAGTATATCACTCTTGAGAACTTTGTGTACCTTGATTCCTACTTCTTAGGATTTATTGTGTTTCTTGAATCTCATATCTTGGGCCAAGCAAAAACTCTCCTCTCACACCTTCAATGGCTTGGTTTTTAATGTCTCAAATGGGATCCCGTTTTACCCTCCTAATGATGATATGATGTCTCTCAGCAATGATATTGTCTATGAAATATATCCTTGATCATTATCCCATTGGTTGTTCCATTTATTCTTAAACTATGTCCATCCACCATTGAGAAGGAAAATAATTATTTGTGTGTTTTTATAGAACTGTGGTTCATATTGGACCCCATTTTTTCATATTTTTCTCCCTTGGTATTAGTTGAAGAACCTTAAAAAGGTAAATTCCATAGTTTCATTTTCAAGTTCAGAACCACATTCTATGCATCATAACTTTGAACTGTGTGTAATTTCCTTTAAAATTTATTTTCGTTATCATGTTGGATTTCCAATTCATTTTAACATTTAATTTCCCATATTTCAATATATTTTTATTTTAAATTGGTATATGAATCCTGACATTATATAGTCTTCATGAAGATAAAATATTGTATATATTGGAAAATCGAACCCCAATTCAGACTCACTACTATGTTGAAAAAATCATGTAACCCCTCCAGTATAAATTATATGACCATGAATTGGATTTTTACATTACTCTAATCCATATATCCCAAAACTATAAAGAATCATCGACCATTCAAATCCCCCTAAAGGAATGAATAATCATTCACATGTCTCCAACGGTTTCACCACTCTATCAATCATGGTAAACCCATAAATTTACTCAATGGATGATGGTGTATTCCCATGGTTCTTATTAATTTGTTTGAGAATTTTAAATCCCTCAATAACCACACATTATGTCTCCATGATTTTTCATTTCCCTATTATTATTTCATTTCTCAATAGAATCCCCACCAATGATGGTAGGAAACCAAGTCCCAGCCCATCTCTCTTCTAGGGAAAACACCATGGAGTAATTATTCTCAACAAAAACATAAATAGTCCCATGTTATGAGTGTGGAAAAAAATGAATCTTACATTTTTCCTATTAATAAACACATAGTAGTGGAATCAATGTTTCAAAAATGATTAGTGATCATCCTCATCCTATCATTCACGTCCTCTATAGTTTAGATTATGGAATTATAGATTTCTATAACATCAATTCACCCTTTTACTATGTGATAATTAATACCCTTGGCATTACCCTCTCATTCATTTGGTTATATTTTCATTTTGAACCATTCATATTTATCTACACAATTGATTTTCCTATTTTCATTGATTTCTTTAGAGGTCGATATGACATTACAACGATGGCTAGTGAATCCCTATCTAGAACCCTATTGTGTTTCATTTCATCTTCCATTTCACTTGTCTCTCACATTGGGCATGAATCACATGGTCTTGAAGTCTATGTATTATATTTTTTCTAACATGATCAATCTCGTTCAACAAAAATGGTTGGGAACAAATTTTTTTTCCTTTCAACATGACATTAAATTTTGAAATTAATGTCTTAACCATATGAACATAAACATTAGGATCTTAAAACCTCCGTATAATGCTAAATAGTACAATAAAATCATTATTGAATGATGTTTACAACTAAATAAATCATGGGTGAACAATGTTTTTGTTAATTATTTTTAGGGAATCCCTATAATCTAGTGTTAGTAGCTTACCAAAATTCTTTCAAAGAACTACATATGGATTTATTCCCACTCCATAGAATACATATTTTCATATCAATTTACTCTATCATGCTCAAACACAGAATATAAACTCATTACATCAAATAAATTAAAATGAAACATTGGAACATGTTAAGGTGATTTATCACCTAGCATTGGATGAGACCCCCATTCATTAATTTTCGACAAACTATCCAAATCCGTGTGGTATATTTATTCTTGATTATACTTTCATAATGAGGAAAAAATAATATATTTTCAGTTGTTTTCAATATTTACCACTTGAGAATCCATAAATTTCATCCCCATTATTCTGTTACTGAACATGTCCTATATAGTGAATCACTGCATAAGAAATATACTTGGATTGATTCTGATTCCATAAGATATGTTGTGATTCCTGGATCATCAATCATGAGATCAGATATATATTCTTAATTTTCCATATCCAATTGTTCCATTCAATACCCATTCATTCTGTTTGTCTTCTACCAAATGATTTTGAGGATATAAAACTCTACAATAGGGTGGCCTTGTTTCTATGACTCTAAACTATTTTTTAACCCTAATAGGATCTCTGATGGTCGTCATGTTATTATGATAGTAAAGATATAATGAAGATGATTTGATTCGTTTTTTTGGATTTTGTTGTAAATATATAGATAATATTTTATTTTAAAACTTATGGGGTTAGGTGATGTATTCTTAGTATTTATATCATGAATGAATATCATGATAAAATATAATTTGTATAAATTGGATTATGAGATAAGTATAGATGTTTCATTAGACAATGTTCGATTAAAAGTACCATGGTATTGTAAAACTGAACAGTACATAGTGAAATTTACATTCCTCGGAGTCATGTAAGATGGAATTTGGAAATTTTGTTGTTTTATAATATCTACACTATAGACCCTTTCCATACTAAAGAGGATGTTTGTTTTTGTTTTTGTACCACTAGATATTTTGGGATCTTCATGTCATAGTACCTCAACCACACTATATTCAGAAATATTAATAAATATTATTCCACAATAATGAACACCATGATGTAGTCAAACTATGGATGGTTTTTGGTTGTTCTAGATTTTATCAGTCCCCCATGTCACATCACTAAGACAATACAACATCCATTTATTGAAGATAAACGAAAACAACTAAAAATTGGTAGTTTTTTTTAACCCAATAAAATATTCCATGTATGGGGTTTTTATAGGATGTTTTTGTGGTCTATGTATATTTCGAAGGATCATATGATTATGATGGTTATTTTAGTCTACAATAACTACCAACTTCATACAGGATGATCTGCATCATTTGAATAAATATACAAAGACTAAGTCTGAAAGACGAGTTTGTTGTTTGAATTTGGAATTATGATTCAAACATATAAATGAAAAAAAATATTTCATGTAAAAAATGTGATTTTATTAAATTGTATAAAAATTTAATAGATAATAATAGGGAAACATAATATGATTAAGAGAAGAATAATAGGTGTCCATATTGTCACATACTGTAGAGATAATTCTTTTGTTTTTTATATGACAAAGTAGAATAACTGAACCACTACATTGGTATTTGAAGGCTTTGGTATGAAGGTTTTATTATTATATTGATTCCATAAATTATGTATTGTTGTTTAAGTGTAGGGGGTACTATCATAGTTATTATACATTATGTAATACTACTTCAAGGATAAACTATTCTAATTTACCTATATTTTAAAACTTTTGGTTCTTATTATTTTGGTGCAATTCGTAACTTGTTGAGGATTGGTCTTCTCATTTTGAGAGGAGATCCTTGTAAATTTTTTTCCTCATAAATATCTTTGTTTAGTAGTAATCAAGATTAACATTAATTATTGATGAGGGGTTTTTCAAAAAAAAAAAATATTTGATCACTTATTCACACCCCCAGTGGTCCTCACTATTCTAAGATATAGGTTTTGATTAGGTATCAGAGCATAGGCTCCACTGATTAGTGATTTTTTTTTTAGATTTAGAGTAAGTCTATCATTGGTCTTTGTAAGAATCATTGAATTATTATTATATGTCCAAAAAATTCATAATATAATGAATATAAATGTGATTAAAAAAATTTATAAATAAAATATCATATCTAAAGGTATTTGATATTTCCATATATCATTTCAATTGTCTTGTAATTTCCTAACGATGGAAGTAAGTGGTATCTAAATCCTGCTGAGAATGATTCTTTGACAGAAATAGATGAAAAAAATATTGTTAATTATTTTTGTGTCAAGAATTATTTTCTTTCATTATTATATACGAAATAATTTATCAATGTATAATGTATCAAGATTAAAAAATCCATTTTGGATAACGTTGTAAATATCTATGAAACTAATAAGAAGATGTAATAGGATAATAAACTGATATTGACATTTAAAAATGATGATATTTAAATTCATGATGATGAATATTTTAAGGAATTTTAATAACTAATAATGATATTATGAGTACAATTAGATGTTATGGTGTTAAATAAGAAGATAGTATATTAGTTTATACGATAAATTATTTTACTATATAGGTTTGATGAAAAATTATGGACTATTATTGATTGAGAATCAAAACCACTTCTTCTAGGTGATTTTAATAAAAATCTAATTGCCTATGAGATGAGGAAAAAAAATCATGAAGAAGAAGTTCAATGCTGAAAAGTAAATCTATCCTATGGCCTCACAAAAATGAATGAATTAGGATAATTTTGATGAAGAAGACGTTGATTATTATTATTTAAATTATTATTGTATATATATGGTTAATATTATGAGGAGTCAAAAATCTATTACTGTGTGAAGAGGAAATGGTATGTTTGAATATAAAATTACTCTAAAATTATTTCGATGTGGAGGAGTAACATATTTTGTTAAACAATATATGTTAATGAAATATTGTGTTGGTAATTAATATGATGATGATGAAGTCCTAATTAGTGTTTCTAATAAGTGAGCATAAATGATTGAAAACACGTGGTTATTTACTAATGTAATGAATAAAAATTTATCAAAATTTAGAAAAGGAACATTATTTAATAAATTTATATTTGTAGCAGCTGGTATGATGAGTAAGAAATGGAAATTTCAAGAGATATAAATGAAAAAATGATCATTCAAAATGTGAATGAAAAAAAATCACAAGTGAAATATGTAGTGAAGTTTAATATAATGGTCACATATTTATGGAATTCATAATGAAAATAGTAATAAATTAGTTTCTATTTGAATATCTAATTTAGAAAAATATATGAGAAAAATGAAGAAGAAAAATATTTCTTATAAAACTAATGAATTTGTTTTTATTAAAAATAAATTTGATATATTTAATTAAATTTATGAGTAAAATAAAATTGTTGAGGAAATTAAGTGTTCAAGAGTTTAGAATGAAGGAGTGAAATAAAAAATAGGAGTTCATGTATTTGGAATAATAATTAGGAAGTATGTAAAATATACCTAAAATATTTAATTATAATTTTCAAAACAATATTCTTGATGTTGGGGAATAATCATGTAAATAATATGCTCATATACATTATAAATTTTGACCAAAAAATTAATAGTGAAAATTTTATACATCTTTTCTTATTAAGGAGTATAAGAATTCAGCCTAGAAAATGATATTTATAGAAAAATAATGTAATTTTCATGATTCTATCAATTATATGTACATATATTTTAATTAAAAATATCAAATAATTTGTGACAAATAATGTTGTTATTAAGATAAATTTGAATTTTAAAGAAATTGGATTTCACAAAAAAATATTCATAATGAAGCCCAAATTAGTGGCATGAATAAAGTTAAAAGATAGGTTCAATGTTCTAGAATGCAAGATTATTATAAAGAAATATTTGAATTTTATGATTATTACTATCAATATGGAGGTTTTGGGAACATATATGGAATATAATGGTTTAATTATAAACTCAACTGTGAGTATAGATGGTTTGGATGAAAAAAATTGGGGGCGGTCCATATAACTCAGAAGAGAACAATTTTGAGAAATAATTTGAAATATGAACATAAAACTGAAAAAAGTTTTCAACAATTAGGGAATTTTTGTGAAATATGTGGTAAAACTTTCCAAAATTCAAATTGGTGTATTATTATGCTACCATAACAATTGTGATCGTGTGATAGTTCAATAGTTTTTTTTAAATAATTAGGTTAAATTCAAAAAATACCTAGTCATTGATACTTCCTTAAAAGCATCCAAATGGAAATTTCCTTGGATTTTGGACATCATTTTTTCCTCTCTGGTGAAAGGAGTTATAAATCAACTCAAGTATGTTAAATAAAGTAAATAATGCTTAGTGACAATTTTAATGATTCATATATCATAATTAGAGGTCTAGGATCTGTATTGATTGGTATAGATCAATTTAAATCCAAAATCACATTGTATGATGAAGTAATTAAACACAATATTTTATGGGTGTGTTAATTATGTGATGAATTAAATGAATTAGTATTTTATAAAGATTATTTCCTTATGAATATTTTTAAGTATGTAGTTATGCTTAAAGGTGGATAGTTAGTAGGTGATGTTTTTTAAATAGGTCAATCTAGAAATTCTTAATATTTATGTGTGAATGAAAAATGTCATTTTCTATATCAAAAACAAGGTTATATTGTCCAAAAAAATATCACTAAGCTTATTTAGGGAGATTTTTTTGTGATGTTCCTACATTTAAAATAGTATGTGTCTCATAGATGTCCCTCTTTTAAGGTTATTATTTTACTTCCATTCATCGACTAACAATCCCCAATAATTTCACCCAGGGTTCCCAATGATTTTGGATGTATTTGGATATGATTTGGGTGGAAGAATGGGCCACACATTTTGGCCTCATAGTTTACTAAATAGTGCAGAAAAACCATGCGCACATGTCTATGTCATTAAAAATATTTTCTAAATTCCCATGTTTCCCTCATGGAATAAAACCTAATCCACTCATTTCTTCACAATGTTCTTCCTGGTATCCATGGACAACCCCCAAGCTCTCCCAGTCCTCCTTGAAACTCTATTTTGAAAGGGTTTTGGTGGAGAAATTTTAAAAATTCTCATGTATGTGAGTATCCATATTATTTCTTTCCTTTAACTTAAGGTTTATCCTACTTTTCTTGATTCTCCAAATGTTCAGATGTAATAGATTCATACCTAGGGTTTGTTTAACAGTTTCTTGGTCCAATCTTGTGATTTTAGGTTTATATTCACTATATTGTGGTGTGTTGGTGGCGCGGTTGAAGAATAACACAATGATTTGAGTTTCATGACATATTTTGTAGGTGATTCCATGTGTAGGCATTGTATAATGAGTTATCATGATGGAATTATTTTTTTATCATGTAATTATATCATTTATTAATGTGAGAAAACTATTTTTGGGAGAATTTATTATGTTTTTTATTTTATGTGGCATATTTATGTGAAAATGGGGGTTTTCATGTGCACTCAATGTTGTACCAATTGAGGTATTTATACTTCATGGATGTTTTTATTAAAATGATTTAGTGAATCCAATTATAGTTTGGTGTAATGTTTTTTGGACATTGATTTTAAATGTTGGGTTTTATGTGGAGATTATGTGTGATGCTTTGGTATAATTTGTGAAATTTTTTATGGAAATTCTAATTGAATTATTAAGTTATAAGAATGGTGATAAGAATGTTTAGCTAATATTTTGAGTGTGTTTGACCAGAACTAGTGATTTTATTTTAAATGGAATTTCATATCATTTGGAAGTTGTTTTATCCCCTAGATAGAACCCCCGATCTCTAGGTGGGCAGACTTGTACTACTATGCTGGTGGTCTAGAGTGGTTTTGTCCCTATTTCACATAGAATGTTTAAAATTTACAACAGTAAAATAACTATACTGCTGATGATTGGGGACAACTATTTTATGCGGTTTTCCCTACTATTTTCATGTGCATGAGAACAAATAATTGATCTGGTGACTTTAACTCCGAGACATGTGGTAGTTGGGGCCCACAATAGGATAGTGCATAGGGGTTTTCATGTGGCTAGTGATCATTGAATATTTGGTATTGAACATTTTAAAATGGTGTTTTTGGCTAGAAAATTTAGTATCATGTGTGTTTTATCCAAATTTATTTTTTATTAAATGTAAACCCTTGATAAATTTTTCCATTAAATGATTCAATTTAGAAAATTTTCCATCCATTTCATGTTAAAAAAAATTGAATGATTTTTTTCATATAATTCCTGTCACATTTAAAATTTGGGAGCTATCTTATTGGGATTAGTGTCACACCCTACTGATACCTTTTGGTGTAAGTAGACTTCATCATGTTTGACACATGTAAGGGAAAGGTCCTTAGAGACGATAGCTCAGGTTGTTAGTTTCCTTCCATTGTGTGGTGTTGTAGAGAAGGCTTCTGCAAGATGACCCCTTTTGTGTGGTGTTTCATGGGATGTTTGTTTACTAATTTTTTATTTTTAGACTTCTTTTTTCAATTTTAAAACCTTTTTTCAGTTCTAAATTTAAATTAACGATTGTTTGGTTGGTAATTTTTAGATTTAGTTTATTTATTTTTTCGGTTGTTTAATCCTTATAAACATGGATAAATCAATCCCAAACCATTTTTTATAATACACAGGGGGAACATGTTCTAGATGTTGGGGAGAGTAAATTCCCTTCAATCCTTTCCATGGACTGGGTCGGGTGTCTTCATTAATGGTGACCAAATTCAGTTTAGTAAAAAATGGTATCAAAGGGAGGTTGATCTATTTTGGTCATATAATTATTTTTGGGAAGGTAATGGTTAGATATTGTCTTGGACTATTCGATATTAGAGACTTTGTAATGAGTAGCGGGTCTATCCATATCCTTTGGTGAAAAACATTGAGCCGCCATGGGATGTTGGGATTGTTTGTTTGACTTCTATTCTCGGTGGGACGTGGGGGCTAGAAATTGAACGCAGACATCAAGTAGGAGTGAAGTGGTCATTAATTTCAATTTTGGGATATGGTTGAATTATTTATATATGATTTAATTGATGAAAATTTTTCATAATTGTTTTACTGATGATTTATTTTGTGAAGGATGCCTTGGGTAGAAACATGTCACCCCAAAAAGCTCACATGCACCCTCATGAGGATGTCGAAGAGAGTTATCCCTCACCAATTAATGAATAAATGGTAGAATCTATAGTCAGAGATGTCCAAGCCCTACTAAATGTAGTATATACCTCTCTTTTCATAGCTAGAGAAGATGATACTTTTACTAGGGAGGACATAGCATTGGATTTCTTAAAGAACAAGTCCCCTTCATTCTGTGGTAGAACAGAACCCCAGGAAGTATATGATTGGATCATGATGATTGAGCACATGTTCTAGTTTTTCGACACACTTGAGGAGTTCAGTGTGAATTGTTCCTCTTTTCTGTTATAGGGTCACAGTCACAAGTAGGGGGAAACAGTGCTTCATGATGTGCATCATGAACAGATGAGATTGGAGGACTTAATCGATACCTTCAACAACCAGTACAACCCTGATTTTGTGGGATAAGAAATATACATAGAGTTTAGGTAGATAGTTCAGAGGGGGATATTTTAGTGATGAAATATGCCAACCATTTTTATGTGTTGGTCAAATATGCTCATGAAATTGTCACCAAGGAGCTGATGATGTATCAGAATTTGGAGCGTGGTTATAAAAAAAATCTATTACAAGGTCTTATTGTTAATGCTGAAGACTTATTCCAAGGTAGTTGATCATGCTTGTATAGTGGAGCTTTGTCCACCAGGGGAGGTATTGTTTTTCTGGGGTAGTGTCGGTGAAGGGAAATGGTAGTTCTTTTGAGACTAAAAGGAAGCAAGAGGATATAAGGAATATGGGAGGTGGAAGATCAGGGAAGCCTTCCAAGAAGTTTTCATCAATGGATTTTGACTCAAGGTCATTTTTGTGCCACTATTGCAAGAGGATAGGAAAAACCCAAACTCCATGGAATTATCCAATGAATCCTTGTTATTGGTGTGGTGGTATGGGACACTTTCTTCACTTTTGCAGGGTGGCACATCTACAACAGAGTGGTGAAGGGTCTGTGGCTTCCAGGGTGAGTGATATCTCAGTCAGAGCCAGCGAGGATGGGGGGAACATTGTCTGGTGGATGTCAAGATAAGGAAAAATCATCTTCTGTATAGATCCAGTTCAAGGAAGATCCATAGGTGAGTAGTCTTTTTTAAAAAGAGACTAGGTATCTTCCTGTTGTGGTGTAGGAGCCAGCGGGATCAGATGTGGAACCTTCTATAGTTTGAGGTACCATCTTGATTGAATATTATATATTATATTCTATTTTAGATACTGGTGTTTCTATTTCATTTATCGTTTCCCATTTTGCAAGAACACAGAATTTTCTAACCGATTTGTTATCCTTTACGATGGAGTTAGTGACACCACTGTGTAAGAGGAAGGAGCAGGGTCTCAAGTTCCCATTATGTGCACTTACTATGTCTGGGGTAGTGATGGGTTGGGACCTCTTGGTCTTTGATATTGATCTTTTTGACATAATCCCTGACATGGATTAGTTAGCGAACATTCAATCACACATCGATTGTTATAGGGGGTGTGGAAGTTTCACAACACCTAAAGGTATCCCTCAGTTTTCTCATGGAGAATGGGATCCTCAGTCAGGTCATATGAGACCTCCACTCAAAATGTTGGGAAATATTATCTTCTATTTATCATCTAATGCACTAGAGTATGATGTTCGTTCTCTTGAGTTTGGATTAACTCACGTAGTGGATATGTTCCCATAGGTATCTCCAAATAATTTTTAATGATTTTACTAGGAGATTGATTTGGATTTCTTGATTTATTTGGCATCATGAACATAGTCGATATCACATCCCTCATATCGTATGTCCCCCACCATGATAAGGGAATTAAAGATACAACTGGTTGATTTGGAAGTCATGGTATTGATTCACCCGAGGGTTTTCATTTAGAATACTCCTATACATTTTTCAATGAATGTCGATGGATCCCTCTGGTTGTGTATTGAATACTGGAAGCTGAACATGTTAACCATTAAGTACAAATATCATTTTCTCTTAATAGATTAAATTTTTGATGATTTGAATAGGGGAGAGTTTTTTTAAAATAGACATGCGTTCAGGTTACCACAAACTTAGGGTGATAGAGGAAGATATCTTGAAGACATAATTCTGAAGAAGGAATGACAACATTGAGTACATGGTCCTGCCATTTGGGTTGATCGACACTCTCGTGGTCATTATAGAACTCATGAATACGGTGTTCCACCTGTATCTCAACACATTCATCATGGTATTCATAGATGACATCCATGTATACAATATATATGAAGAGGAGCATGAAAACCACTTGCATGTTGTGTTGGGAAACATTCAGGATAATCACCTTTACGCATGGTTTCCCTAGTGCACATTCCATATCACAAATGTAATATTTCTAGGACCTATGATCTCATAGAATGGGGTTTTGGTGGATCCCAATAATATTAGTGTAGAGATTCCTTGGGAGAAGCTGAAGAACGTGTTTGAGATTAGGACTTTCCTTGTTCTGCTGAGTTCATAAATGATGATTGTTTGGGACTTCTCTCAGCATTCTTCCCCCTAACTACCCTCACCCGAAAAGGAGTGAATTTTTTAGGGGGACAAAATATAAGGGATCCTTTTATGAGTTGATGTAGTGGTTATAAACCACCTCTATTTTTATCTTTCTAGAATATGGAAAGGGATATGAGGTGTATTGTGACGTTTTGGGTATGCGTCTAGGTTGTGTACTTATGAATGGTGACCACGTGGTAGTGTATGGATCTTTCCAACTATGACCACACGAAAATAATTACCTGACTCATGAATAGGAGTTGATAGTGGTGATTTATTCTTTGAATTCATGGTGTCACTACCTCATTAGGGAGAAGATTGTGTTCTACTCTGATCAAAATAGTTTAGCCTATATCTTCTTGCACAAGGATCTTAATATGATGTAGTGGTGTTGAATTGAGTACATGTGAGGGATCGAATTCGATATCATCCATACCTGTTGGAAAGCGTAATGTTGTGGTTTTTTTATTGAGCAGGAGAATACCAGTACAAGTTTTGAAGAATTCCAGTGATGAGTGGACTCTGATAGGGATCATTGATTAGAAGCCTATGTAGACCAAGGAGCATAATTGAGGTGAGTTCCTAGCAAGATCTCAGTTGTCTCCATCTATTTTATAGTTGATTTATCTGGAGAATCCCACTTATGACCTATGTTAGAGGTTTAGGCAGTTTCTTCTTTTTGGGGACATATCTTCCGATTGGTCATTCGCTCTCAAGGACATCTTCTACTTCAAGGGTATTTTAGTGGTTCATTTGTCAATGAGAAAGGTGGAGATGTGAGATAGCGATCAATATTAGTAGGTTTTCCATCCGGGAGCCACTATGATGTACTATGATGTTCATAGGTAATTCTGGTGGCCATGTATGAGACAAGAAATATCAGAATTCGTGTCGAGTTTCTACACATATAAGTAGGTAAAAGTAGAGCATCAAATACCCTCTAGTTCGATCCACCCATTACTCATTTCTACCTATAAGATGGACAAGGTCGACATGGTCTTCATTTTTGGATTTACAGATACAACTCAGGGTAAAATGGCATTAGGGTGGTGATCGATCGCCTGATCAAATCATCCAACTTCATTCCAATTAGAGATATGACTAAAGTAGGTGAGTTGGTCCATTTGTATCTTCATGATGTGGTAAGGCTTCATGGTGTTCCATCAACAGTTGACAAAAATAGAGAGGCTTGTATCAATTCATGGTTTTGGTAAGGCCATAAAAATGCATTAGGGTATCATATTAATATTAGCAGGGCATACCATCCTCAAAAGGATGGTCAGACAGAGTGGGAGAATCAGATATTTGAGGACATGGTTTGTGCGTGAGTTTTGGACTTTTGAGGTTCGTAGGATGGCCATTTTGGATTTTTGAGTACTCTTGTAAGAAAAATTACTAATAATATATTCTAAATACATTTTTGAGGCACTATGTTGTTGGCATTGTCGATCCCCAGAGTATTGGGATGAGGTAGGTGAGACCTAACTATTGGGGATGAGCCATGTTCAAGATACTTTTTAGAAGTTCAAGTCGATTAGGTACATTTTATTGATAGCTCAATGTCTCATAAAATGCATTGATGACAAAGGCTTTGAGATCTAATGTTTTATGTGGTTGATCATGTATTCTTGAAAGTGGCTCCTCGTTTGTTTCATCATCGTTTGGGATAGTAGGGAAAGATGACACCAAGGTATGTCAGAACTTTTGATATCACAAAGCACATTGGAATGGTGGAATACATGTTGGTTTTACCCTATCTATTTACTTCTAATCACAACATATTCCACGTACCCTAGTTAAAGAAGTACAATCTCGTTCAGTCACATGTTTTTAATTATGATGATTTGGAGAAAGAGCAAGATTTATCAGTGGTTTAGTGGCTGGTGGGAAAAGATGATTTTGAAGGCGCGATAGGGAAAGTCTATTTCACTAGTTCAAGTCCTTTTTCTTCATGGGAATTATGTCCATGAAACATGGGAGTGTAATTCATAGTTTGAGAAAGAGTACCTATTCTTGATTTCTAATCATGCTTCAGTTTGACTTTCTTGGGTGTAAATTCTTTCATGGTGGGTATAATATTAACATATATTTCCCGCTGTTATGGTAATTTTTTATCTTCTATTATTTTCCTATCATTTCCTCTAAGGTTTACCCTAGGATTCCCTTTGATTTTTTCTGTTTTTGGACATGTTTTGGGTGTCCGGAATTGGATGCACCATTTGGCGGCATGGTTTAATAACCCGTTTGGACAAACCATGTGTAGGTGTCCAGGTCAATAAAAATATTTTCTAAATTCCCATTTTCTCCTTCCGGAATGGAACCTAATCTACCCATTTCTTATCGGTTTCATGACTATCATCCATGTACGTCCTCCACACTCTGTCAATCCTCTTTAGAACTCAATATTTAAAGGTGGTTTAGTGGAGAAACATCATACATTCTCAAGTAATGAGTTTCCTTCTTAGTTCATTCCTTTTCCTAGGGGTTTCTCCCACATTTAATGACGCTCCAAATGACCAGAATCTAGGGAATCATAACTCGTTTTTTAGTTTCTTGGACCAATCTTGTTTTATTGGTATCTCTTTCACTCCCTTGTGGTGTGGCAACAGAGCTGTTGAAGCATCACATAATGATTTGAGGTTCTTGACACATTTTGTAGGTTACTCCATGTGTAATAATTTAAGAATGAGTCAGATTTCAAGAATTATATTTTTATCATACCAATATTTCAATGTGTTGTTTTGGAAAACAATTTTTGGTTTCATTTGTTAAGTGGTTTATTTGTAAGTTGCATTTTTGTGTGAAAATGGGGGGGGGGGGGTTATCACGTTCATTCTTTATTTTATGAAATGAGATTTTTTTATACATCACTAAATGGTTTTATGAAAATGTTTTAGTACTTCTAATTCTATTCTTCTGTAATTTTGGTGTACAAGTTTTTTTTTTTAAATATGGATTTTAGGTTGATTGTTTGTGCATTGTTTTGGTATACTTTGTGAAATTTTATTACAAAAATTCTAAGTGCATTATTGAGTTATATGAGTGAATAAAATCATGTTTCTATAGTTCTTTAATGTGTATAAATATAATTGGTGTCTGTATGTTTAAATTACATTTTATATCATGTAGAACATTTTTGATCACATAGTAGAAAACCCGAGTATCTTAAAGGGCGGTTGTGTACTATTATATTATTTCTTTAGAGTAGTTTTGTCCATCGTTCACATAGCAAGTCTAACATTTACAATGATAAATAACTACAATGATGATGATTGTGTACTATTAGGTTATGGGTATGTTCTCTAACAGTGTCTCATGCATGATAATGACTATTTGATTTAGTTACTTTTACCCTGATGTACAAGGTACATGGGGACCACATGTAGCTAGTACCTAGGGCTATTTTTGGGGTTAGTGTTCATTGACTATTTGTTACTTACCATTGGATTATGGTGTGTTTTGTTGGAAAATTCAGTATCTTAAATGTTTTATATAAATTTATTCATTCATTACTGTTGACCCTATAAAAAAATTTCTTATTAAATTTCGCAATTAAGAAATTTTTGATACCATTTATTGTATATAGAAACATGAAAGTTTTTTTCTTATAATTCATATCGCATGGAATATTTGGTTGGAATCATATTGGGATTAGGCTCACTAAAAAAATACACCATTGAGTTTAAATAGACTTGATTATATTTGACACTAGTGAGGGAAAGGTCTCAAGAGATGGTGGTTTGAGTCATTAGTTTCCTTCCATGGTGAGGTGTTGTGGATACAACTTGTGGGTGGTGACCCCTTGTCATGTAGTGGTCCACATGCTATTTTTTCTTCTACTTTTATAGTTTTTGACCTATTTTGTCATGTTTAAAACATTGTATATAACTCTGAAATTTATTTAAGGATTTTATGGTATGTAATTTTTAGATTTTGTTTATTTATTATTTTGGGTTGTCTAATGCTTCAAAACTCATTAATCCTTTTAAAATACATTGTTCATAATACCTGGGGACATTTGTTATCCCTTGGGGATAGGGAATGCCCTTTGCACCATTCCACAAACCAGTTCGGTTACTGGTTATATTTGTGACTAGATTCGGTTCTTGATAGTTTGTAATTGGATGTGTTCCACTTGTGAAAAGGGAATGTTTAGGAATACTCCACACAACCTAGAGAAAATAAAAAATAATCATCATTTGGATATTTTTCACTATGACAACTATAGCATAAAAATTTTGTATTCAAAAAATAAAGGTATGTATTTAATTTCTTTTCTGAATAATTTTTTCACATTACATGATTTATTTTTATTAAACATAACTTAGAGGCATCAAAATTGATTAAAAGTTTCCATAGAAGTGCAGAAAATATGTGCGGTTACTCTTTAAAGAAGATTCAAACTGGTAATGGAGTTCAGTTTTCTACTGGATTATATAAATATTATCTTGATGGACATGTTATTCTATATTAAAACAATAAACCATAAAACAATAAAAATAGTGGGGTTGAATTATTATATATAATTATTATAAAGATTGCTCAAACTATGTTTTTATATCATGAAAATGCTAATTATTTTTAGAGACAAGACATTTGAGAAGCAGTTAATATTGAAAAGGATTATATTTACTATAAAAATTAAAACATTTCATTATCAATGTTAAATTTAAAAATCTATGATATTTTTAATGAAATTTTTTTGATGGTATATTCTTTGTTTATCCATAAAATGGAAGAGGATATCATTTTTACAACAAATAGAAATGAAATATTATTTATGAAGATGATGTGACTATTATGGTTCACATAAATAAAGGTAACTCTCATTAAATAAAAAGTTTGAAAAGGGATTATGGTGGATATTTTCTTCAAAAGAAATAAATTAAAATCTCTAGAATTTTTTTATAATAATAATAATATTCTACATAATGTAGTTTATTCAGAAAATTCAAGTGATGAAGATAAATATTTTTCACGTCATCCATGGTTGATAAATCAAGTAATGGTCCAAAATATCATTGGAAATAATGGGAAATTTTTTCAAACTAGAATTATTTTTTGGTAAAACTCTAATATCTCATTTTTCACTCAATACAAACGTCATTATGTGAAAGAAGCAATGACTGATCAAGACTAGGTTGGTGAACTGAATGAAGAGATGGAAGGTATTTAAAAGAATGAATATTAGGACATTGTTCCCATGCCCAATGGTGATAACATTGTTGGAAAAAAAATTTCGTTTAGAAACAAAATGAATGAAAGAGAATAAGTTGATAGAAACAAAGGCTTATTTGTGTGTAGAGAATATTCTCAGGTTCAAGGAATTGACTTTGATGAAAAATTTCAATGGTGAATTGGAAGAGGAAGTATATTTGTAAAAACCATGTGGTTTCTTGTATGATGAAGATGGAATTTTTTTTTAATATTAATGAAGTATTTAATAAAAATCCACAATAGCTTTATATTTCTATCTTAACAAAATATAGAAAAATTTAAATTTCAAAAAAAATATTTTTTGATAGCGATCAATAAATCAATGAGGATAATTAGTTATTACTCATTATTATTGTATATATTGAGGGTATAATTTTTTATCTAAATTTTGAAATAATTTTTTAGTGAAACAAAGAAACAATTTGAAATGTCTTTTCTTAATTAGATGAAATTATTTCATCACTTACATATTTCATAATAAAATGATTATATTTTTCTATATAATGAAAATTATGATAATTCAATGTCGAAAAAGTTTGGCATTCAAGATTCAAAACCTTTTTTAATTCCTATTATAGTTGGGAAAAAGTTAGGAAATCAATAACATGTGTTTGATGATCCGAGGGAGTTGTATGAGTTATTTATAAGATTACATTAAATGATAGCTTCATGGTAATATATTAGGTATGATTATACAATTTGTGAATGATATCAAATTGTGCCAAATTTTTCTCATTTTTTTATTTGAAGTTGAATCATTAGAAACATTAATGGCATCATTGGTTTTGGTATGAGGTATGACAGAAAAGGTAATCATGGGTTTTTTTGTTATTCAGATTCATATCATGAAATTTGTGTTCATGATAGGAATTATACCACCTATGGAGAATACTTTCAAGGAAAATGATGTATTTTATTGAATTCATGCATATGGAATTCAGTCACCATGAATACTATTGATATATCAATCTATTCTTCTAATGCATGAATATTAAATATTTTTAAATGAGTATTCATTACATTATGAAAAGACATGCATGAGTACTATAATAGTATAGTGACATTAGAAACATAGAATACAATATTCATAATTCAAAAATTATATTCAATTTCTCCCATAAAGATCTTCCCATTTAGTACTTCTACATAAGACCATTCATTATAACCTGCGGGAAGAAAACATAATAAAGGGTGATACCAAATTCTCAGAAATGGAAAACATAGGTAATTAGTATGCATAACATGAGAAAAAATTTATTCTTAGATGCGCTTCTCAGTTTAAAAACATACCCTGCATATCAATGGTCATAATCTGGAGTCAATGAATAAAGATGATATGTTATTAAGACACAAATCAAAAGAGAATATATAGACATGACCCCTGAGATTGTATTATTGGGACAATATATATAATTTATGAATACACATAATCAATGAAATTATTATGTCAAGGATACACAAAAAGTATTTATTGACATGTTAGGCTTCGAATAACCACTTGTGTACCTACTTTGGGCTTCTTCAAACAACATGTTTACCCTATTTTTGGGCCCATGGTAACCAAACATGTACCCATATTTTTTTTATTTGGGCTTATCACCTATTTTCTCGTTGATCCAATAGAAAATTTATTATTACCCAATTTTTTGGTGGGAGATCTAGGTCCCCCATGTCTCATAATTAAAACTATAAATATGTGTGCCCCAAGATCAAAAACATTCATCAAATCATAGACCATGAAATGAAATGGGAATCCTAAAAATTTAATCATATCATAAAATGTTGAAAAGGGAAAAAATTCATAATAATTTCATCATATCCTAACCGAAAAAAGGTTTTATATGAATTTTATTATGTTATTACCCATGGAAGATAAACTGGTTTCATAAAAAACGTTTCCTCATTATCATAAACCATTTAAAAAAAGAATAATAAATGTATCCTTGATGCATATCTCCCGTACAACATAGAAAACATAAATAAATGAAGATTTGGATAAAAATATGTTATACTATACAACATGGAACACTTTGTGTGGAAGATATCACTTCTCCTTGGGAAAATTATTTTAAAAACATAAAACAAGTTAAATACATTCTCCTTTTAAAAATAACCATTAAAACTTATAAAGGATTCCGTGAAAATCATTTAATGATTTGTAAAACCTAAAACATTTTTAAAATACTTTTTCTTAAAAATGAGCATTAACTATCATTTAGAAACATTTTAAAAAAAATCTTTAAAAATAGGATTTTGGAAGTAAATAGATTCCTGACTAAAAATATAAATAATGACGACATTTATTAAGAATTTTTTCATAATTATATTTACTAATTAATAGTTTTAACATGGTACCATTACATTAAGATATCATGAATAACCATATTATAATAAAATCCATGAGAATCAATGAGAGGTATATAATTATATTTCAACATTAAAGACTTAATCTGAAACAATGTTGATTAATAATGATATTGTAACATATGATCTTCACAATATTAGTAACATTGAATCCAAAGCCTGATGATAAAATATCATAAAATGTAACTTCAAATATAATTAGGATAAATATATTCATTATATTCCATTTTAAATGGGTTGTATATACACCTTGGGAAAGAATATGGGTGCATAACATAACATATGTCTCAAAGAAGAAAAATGAATACAAAATTCACATAAAGATTTGTTAACTTATACATAGTAAACCCCAAGAAATATAGATCCTTATATTTATATATAAAAAAATAATATAATATATAAGAATCAAGAAATACATTTATCTATACTATATACACCATATAAATGAAATTTGTGGTTAATACGACACATGTCTCACAGAAAATAATGTTGAGTGGGAAATCCATTACATAAGGTTTTGACATCCATTGTACTAATTAAATAATAATATATAATAAATATAAGTTAATTATATAACTACTATATAATCATACATATATATATTAATCCATGTAATATTTTCTTATGATCCTTTATTATTAGTTTATTTTAGTTATGTGTTAAATTTATGTTTCCCTTAATAATCCATTTTTTATATATGTTGTGATTTTTTTTCCTCTTACATAACTCATGGTTTTATAATTTACTGAATAAATAAAATGATACAAATAAAATTTTTATTAATTATATATCTATTTATAGTAATCCATAAAATTTTGTGATATGATGTGAAATAAACCATACGTGTGAACATTATTGTTTCCATTGTCATATGATATTGAGTGAAATATATATATATATATATATATATATATATATTCATTCCAATATTGTGTTTATTTCAAATATATAACAAATTTTTCTTATGTAAATCCTTAATACATTACATGTAATGTGTATACTAAACATAGTGGCTCACGAGACAGTATTCTACCTTACACACGATCGACATTATCATTTTCCCAAAAAATAGAAAGCAAGAAGGTATGTGTGATATATTAGTTCATGAATTATAATAAAATCATATATATCATATACATCATATATAATCTATAAATACATCATGATTCATATACATTGAGGTGGTGATGTAAAAACGAACAACATCTTTTTACAAGGCTTTTATCTTATGTACAAAAGAATGATGATTATTTTTCCGATTAAAATATGTGTGTGTGGTTGTAGGTAAATTAAATTAACATATAAAAATATAATAATATTTATTATACTTAGGTTATTATATAATCATGTTATTATAATATTTTATATGGGTGTTGAAAAAAATAAAATAAATATGCTCATTAATGAACGTTAACTCTTCATCGGGTATCCTCCATAGTATTCCACTGAAACCAACATATGATATATCTAATAAAAAAAGTTTATCTTATTATATAAGATATGTTATTAAGTTATTTTGGAAGATCATGGTCGATCAAAACTTTTTGAGAGGTGTGATAATGTTCAGAGAGCGAGTCCCCTTTTATAGTTGAGGATAAGTTTCATTCTTGTAAATACTGATATGTATTCACTATTTGGATGTTGATTTGTCCTCATGTGGAACCAAAAATTATAGTTAAAGGTTTTTAGGGACTATAGGGTCTATTAAGACACACACCCCACAAATAAAAACTTATTTTAATCATTTTATTCCTTAACTTCTATGTATCCAATTTTAGCCTTTTTTGGTTTTTAGTACGGTAACAACTTCTCTAACCTAGGTAATATATTACTTAAGAATAAATTAGAGTGAAAAATATTAGATTATGTTGACCCAAGGATAATAACTTTTATAAATAATTTATCAACTATAAATCATTTTTGTAATAGACATTAATATTAAAAAATGTGGAAGTTATATGAAACATTACAACATTAACAGTAACCATGATAACCTAGTTTTTACAATTTGACGATCAGTGTAGTTATTATAATAGATAATTTGGTCTATCAATGGACTATTGTTGATATTTATTAATATTTAATAATTAATTTATAGAATATATGATATTTAGTAAATTTAACTCAATTAACAAATATTATTTACAAAAACTATAAATAATATAAAATTGGACATTATTCATTTCATATGAATTTAAAAATATCAATGAAATAATGTAATAAAAATATATTTTTGTGACACCATTTTAAAATGATATCTTCATATACAAAAAAAATAATTGGTTATAATTCATTAATCTTACATCACTTTTTGTATTGTTTGGATCAGTTATTATATATTTTATTAACTAAATAATTACATCTTTGGTGCTTATTAATCATTTTAATTAATTATTTCATATCTAAAAATTAAATATAAATTAATATGATAAAAAATTTATCTCTCAAAATAACACCGAGAACCAAACAATTTTTCACAATATCCCGAGTCTTTATAGAAATCAAATGGGAGAAAGGTTCCTTTTTTCGTTACTTAACTTATTATTTGGGTCAATTTCCTATAAAATTGTCCAAAAAACTTATAAAATTAAATATTAATGTAACATGAGTCTATATATTTCTATCCAATTGGTGTTGGAAAAATGTATATATTATTTTAAACCTTATCTTTTTAGTTTAAACCCATAGTTATTCCATCATTACCTTAACCTCTGTAATTAATTTTTTCTATTTTCACCATTCTATTTGGTAAAAATTTCATTTGATCATATTATAAATCATAAATTATGATGATTAAAAATATTGAATCCATTTTTCGAAATTCAATTCATGTAAGTGAAAATTTTTTATTTAAATTGGATATTATAGACATGACATGATTTTGTGTTTTTAAAGAGAAAATATTTAAATTTTTATCATGTTTTTATAACCTATTTTGTTATGAAATGGATTAAAATGAGCTAAATTGCATTATTTTATTTTCAATAGAACTTATTTTACTTCTAAAAAATTAAAATAAATTATTATTTATAAATAAATTTAAGGATAATATTGTTTTCAATTAAAATTCAATATTTTTCTCTATTCATCAAAAAATGAAATATTTGGGAAAAATCAATGAATTTTCCATAAGCTAATTCTATTATTTTAATTTCATAAATGAATTTTATCTTACCAAATTAATTTTTAAATTTATTTATAATCTAAATTTCTTACTGTGAAAAGAAAACAATTAAAAATCATTTTTTGGGAAAATAGTATTTTCAAAACATATAAAAACATTTCTAAAAAATGAAATACCATATTACCAATATGTTTCCTTTTCTGTAAAACCATTATAAATAATAATTAAAAAGTATTTAATAATATTTCTATTTATATGTGTTTTTGCTAGGTTATAATAGTCATGTTTTAAATAATAATGTTAATAATATATTGTGGTTCTGTTAAAACATTGTCTATTATAGTACAAGCCAACTCTGGGTTTTATATAACACAATGTTAACATGGTTTTATTTTTAATACAAGATAAACTAAATCTTTTGATTAATGAAAAAAATATATTAAATTAGACTAATAATAAAATTTATGAAATATCGGGGTGTCAAATTATACACCCCCTTAAAATGAATTTCTTAATCATAATTCCTCACTTTAGTACTAAAAAATGATGATAATTATACATTATTACATAATCATGTTCCAAAAAATCATCATCCAGATGGTTGTTTCACCAAAAAACACTAACTTTGTTTGTGGTCTTGTTTCCTATAAATTTCGATATTCACTCATGATTCTCTACCAGTTGTTCCTAAAATGAAATATCATGATTGTGTGGTATGACATGTGAGTTTAGTACATGTGATTGTTCAAGAATGTGATATCATTGGTTTAATACATAGAACAAAATATAAACCCAGGATAGGTTAAGTGTATGCACTAAATGATAAGATACAATCAGGATATGATCATGTATTTTAATGGGACCGATATACAAAAGGTTTAGTTTTCCCACCATTATTACAAGGAATAATCATAGAAAGAACATTTCACCTACATCAAATTCTAGATAAAATTAATTATTATCAACATAACATGTGTATCAACTATTATCAATCCGTTCATGTTTCTGAATGGCTTAAACATTACCATTCATCTCATCTTCTTTATATGGTTCCAATAGTCTGGAAATTCAGTTATATACATTATAGTTCTACACTTCATTCCTTGATGGTCTCCATAAAGAGACATATGAATTCTCATGTAAAATATATTGTTGTAGAAAAAAATCCCCATGATGAAGCTGTTTATCTCAACAAATTTTTACATCTATAGGAAAATAGAAGAGATATTATTTTAATCATATATGCATAGGTTTTAAATATATTCATTCTTAAATAAATCTTACTCTATCACAACTAGAAAAAAAACATGTTTCCAAAAATCTAATTACACTACTTATTATAACTGTGGAAACAGGTTATTCATATATTAATATTTATTAAAACCAATTAAATACCATTGATCCTCACTCCCCTATTCCCGAGGATCCATTATCCTCTTCAAGTGGTTCTCCTCTCCTCTTCATCTCCCTTATCCTATGTGTGTGGTTACCTTCTTCATGATCGATCCCCATCCTTTTTACATCTTCCTTTTGTGATATTCCTTCGTCAAAATAGCGAACCAATATCCTAACTCTGGTAACCGTACTCCTCTAAAATTGTTATAACATATCCATCCCACCTCTGATCTCTTGCAATATTCCTCTTTCAATGTGGATATAATATTGAAATCCCACATCCCAACAACGCATCTCTTACACAGGTTCCCCACCCTTATGCCAAATTTTTTTTGTCATGGCCTCCCCACCTCCCTTACCTCTTTTGTAATGGCCCGAGGTCTTGGTGGTCCATTTAATTGTGAAAATCAGGTTCTTCTGGGCGTTCTGGGTAGTCTGGGATCCTTTGTGAGGTTTGAACTAATGGTAGGCCTACCGGTAGCGTTAGCCTACTGGTAGCAGGCCTACCGGTATCTCGGTCTACCAGTAGCCACAGCCAACTGGTAGCTCTGTCTACTGATAGCTCGGTCTACCGGTAACTGCAGCTATCGGCACCTCTGTCTACCAGTACCTCAGTCTACCGGTCGATATAGCTTACTGGTAGCTCTTGGCTACTGGTCGCTGTCAGCCACCGGTAGCTCTCAACTACAGGTGGCTCTCGCCTACCCCCACAGGGTTTTCCAGTAGCACCTCCTTTTTGTTTTAATTGATTTTTTAAACTCTATATTGACCCCTTTAAGCTTGTTTAAATCCTAGTAATTCCCATAAATGGCGTTTAATTAAATTATTAATGAAGTAATGTGTGTGTGTTTGTGTGAGATGAAACCGCGGGACCCATTAATTAAGTGTGGGGACGCATGGTCAACCCATGACCCCATTCCTTACACGGATTCACATTCTTATATCAACCGTTCCTGGACTTTATAAAAAACTACTGGGATATCTCTGGGCTTCCTTTTTCTCGATCAACCTCCGATCAAATCATTTGATCATTCTGAGTTACTGAGGCCTAGCCCCTGCATTTTGCGCATCTGTTATTCGTGGCACGATGATAAACTTCGATCGTTGATCAATCAGGTAGGTAATTTCCCCATCGCCTCTTCTTTTTGTGTATCATGCGGGGTGGGTGTGCTACTACTTCGGTAGAATTAGATAATCCACGATCTATTAAAGATATAAAATGATTCTAAAGAATTAATTGGGAGGGATGTGATCGATGATAGTGCTCTGTTTTTATCTTCCTCCATGATTATTGATTTTTGAATTGTGCGGGCATACACCTACTGAAAATCATGGTCTTTGGTGGTCTTTCTATGTGCACTAACGAAACCTTACTTCTGGTGATGTTAAATGTCTCTTTTATGGTTGTGAACCCATTCTATGTAAAGGAAATTTATTAATCATGTATATTCGGCTAAATAAACTGAATCACCAGGATAAATCCTTTCTGGGATAACCCTGGTGAAAGCACACGGAAATTGCAATCATGGAGTGTGTTAAATCTTTTAAATCGGAAAATACCGACATGGGCCTACTTTGTGTTGGTGGTGGTGGTTTGGTTGTTTTTCCTTCACGGACCGTTTTCTGGGTGATGTGGGTGGGGATGGGATCCTCCTGTTGATATGGTTTCTGTGGTTTTGAATTTTAAGGCCGGGTGGTTACTTCTCTTATATCACGAATTAGGGTGGGATCCCATTTTTTGAGAAACCAATGCCTTCTAGGATTACAGGGCAGTGTCTCGGGGTTTCCATTGTTTCCAGTACTTTGAGGGATCTCTTATACCTTTTGATTTTGTGACTATAAGAGAATCGGGTGTGGATCTTGTAGTTGATGCTTTACTATTTTCTTTACTTGACTTGTGATTATGCTTACTAGTTTCCCAAGTATGTGCATAAACTTTTTTTTAACATCATTACTGAACATGAAAACAAGAACGGGACAAATGGGTTTTGTTTGGCGTGAGTAGTGACGTGGATATGGGAATTGTTTATGTTCTTTAGGCTGGCTGAAGGAAAACCTAAACATGGGTGAGTTCCCTTTACCTATAATTATAATTGTAGTTTTATGTTTCTTATTCACGCCCCACCAAATTTGAGCACTTAGTGCCGAACACCCCCATTTCATGGGGGAGTGTGTTTTTTTTTCAACACTTCTATTTGTGGTTGGTTGTTAGCTCCTTTCAGATCCCTTTCCTGGATAGCCCAAGTATCATCGGGTAGGATGTGATGGCCTGAAGTCCATTATTATCCAAATAACCTTCAGACAGGGTAGTGTGGTGGTTGGCCCAGGTGTGTGCGGGCAGGTGGTTTCCCAAGTGTCTTCGGGATGAGGCCTATGCGTCTTCGGTTGTGGTAGTGGATCTTCTACCCCAGGTTTCTTCGAGTGTGGCGGTGGTTGTTCTGGCCTCGGTGTCTGCAGGCGTGGTTACGTGTGACAGTTGTGGCCCAGGTGTCTGTGGGTGAATAGTGGTTGTGGCCCAGGAGTTTGTGGGCATGGTTTGGTAGTGGGACTAGGTGAGGATATGGCCCAGGTGCTTGCAGGCGGGGTGTGGCAGTGGGACTACAATGAGAATGGCGAGATTGGTCCGATGGAAAGGATGTCTTCAATAACCAGTGGGAATGTGGTGTGGGGTACCCAAACATGGATGTTCTTTTACTATATATTACCTTGCTTGCGTTATTTGGTGAGTGTGGCCGACATGTGGGATGGATGAACTCCTTGATATTGTTGGTTGTCTACTTCTCATGGGGCATTAGTATGTTCCCCCACCCGTGCATGAGAATCTTTGGGTTTTCCCTACTGAGTATACTTTTATGCTCACCCTACGTATATAAAACAACTTTCATGTTTCCAGGAGGACTTCAGGGATCGTGCGGGACCATACTAGCTCGGACCTTTGGGGCAGTTGTTGTTGTCATTTTCCTTTTTCTTGGTATCTTTTTACCTTGGGTTTTTTATTTCTTTTATCATTTATTTATGAACATGCATGTGGGAATGGTTTACTTTTTTTGTCCTTTACTTTTCTATCAATTTTGTTGTTGTTGGGTTTCCTCATCTCATCTCCCAATCCTATAAAACAAAAAGGGTAACGCCTTCCATCTGTGTGTGAATTCCATACCCTTGGTGCTAGTCGCCACTCCGGGACATATTGAGGGAAGGTTTCGGGGGTCATTATCTCTTCTTGATCTTAATGAAAGATGGTCTTGGAAATCTGCTAACCCTTCCCTCCTTTTGGTGAAGGCTGGTCATGACAGAATGGTATCAGAGGTGATGGTTGAATGATAGGATAGAGTCTCGAGTTAGTCATAGTGAGGATTGCATGGTATGGTAGGTAAACAATGTTGGGTGATCTTTGTGCGTGGATTAGGCCAGGGAAGACCGGCTAGGACATGAGATTTTAGTGCCCCCCGTGATCCAATGCAAGGACTCTGGACCTAGTGAACGGCCAAGTGAGGCCACAATGATTGAAGGGTAGAGACCCTAGGAAAGGTACATGAATCATAATGACTTTTGTTCTCGTGTTTCATTAGTGTTTTAGGAAGTGAAATCAATAAGAAAATTTAGGAAATTTTAAGAAAAATATTCTTCACTACATGGGCTTAGGCATTCTTTGTTTACCTTGTAGGTATGGCACCTGGAAGGAGACCATGTGTGGTACAGGTGACTCAGGTCTAGGAGACTACCTTGGCCGATCGGCAGAGAGTTGATCGGGAGGAGGAGGACGACCAGTGGCAGAAGGCACTTCAGGCTTTCCAGCGGAAGACCCTCGAGAAGTATGAGGGAAGAACCTCCGACATGAAGACGAACGGCTGGATAGAAGAGCTGGAGATATCATTCATCCAAATTCAGGCCACGACCGAGTACTGGGTTCCTCTGGACATCAGCCAGATGCGGGGAGCTGCGCGTCAGTGGTGGACGCTCTACCTAGGGGAGAGGAGAGAGGCTGAGGTAGCATGGGCTGACTACGATAGGGAGTTCTGGGTGGAATTCATCTCTTCTACGATGAAGGGGGAAAAGTGGTAGGAGCTACTCTCCCTCAAACAGGGGAGTATGTTAGTAAGGGAGCTAGGAATCAAGTTCAAGGACCTCCTATGATTTTCTCCGGACCTCTTTACCGATGAGGAGTCTCAGGCAAGACGTTTAGAGGAGGCGCTCCGACCCTCCCTCAAGTATGCTATTACCCCATTTACCCTCCTAGCATACATGGAGGTCCAGAAGAAGGTCGAAGTGGTGGATAGGATGCACGCTCTAGGAGGTGTGTCATGAGAGGGGATCTAGCTGGGACCATCGAAGGGGAAGGCCGTCAGCACCAGGCTGCCAGCATTAGGACCCTCCAGGTTCCGACCAGCAGGAAGTAGGCTGCAGCAGTTTCAGTTTATGTCCCCTAGTCCTCGCCCTTTTCATTCAGGACCAGAACTGGGGTGCTTCGTATGTGGGAGATAAGGACATATTCGGATTCATTGCCCAGACCAAGTACAGTACGATGGTGGCGGACAACCCCAGCACCCGCCCCAGCAGTATCTTCTAGCCAGGCCTTTCCAGCAGCACCAACAGGGGTAGGTAGCTCACGCTCCTCCGAGGGAAGAAGTAGCAGGATGAGGCCGACCTCAGGGCGCTCCTCAGGGACCTCGACTAGGGCGTGGTCGGGGAGGTGGTCGATAGCCGAGGGGTAGAGGAGTTGGGCGTGCACAGTTTCACGCCAAAAGGGTAGCAGTTCCAGCAGGACTGGAAGTCGTTCGAGGTACGATCAATTTGTTTAGAACACTCGCATATTCCTTGATCGATACCGGAGCCTCGCACTCCTTCGTTGCACCTATTGTAACCCGTTCATTGGGTCTAGATGCCGAGAGACTTCCAGTTCCCCTGGTGCAGAGCACACCAGTTAGAGGTCAGACCAACTTGTTATATGTTTTTCAAGGATACAGATTGATTATATGGCCACATCAGCTGGTTAGGGATCTTCTACTGCTATAGATACTGCCATACGGTGTCATCCTAGGCATCGACTAGATTTTCTTTGTGTTTTCCGTCATCGACTGCATCCGAGGAAGGGTTGTGTTCTATGTCTTGGGCTTCCGGCATGCTACTTTCACCAGCGAGTGGAATAGTCAGATGGACAACCCACGAGAGGAACCCCTCCTCTCCTTCTTAGTCGAGCTGTCAGTAGAGTCAGTGGATGATTAGATGGTGGAGATTCCGGGAATCTTCAATGATTTTAAGGACGTCTTCTATGAAATATGTACTAAGGTGACACCCACTACCATCTCTACCCAAACCCAATGTAAAACTCTGGGTCGGTCAATTGATGGGAACCCACTTGGTCCCTCAATTCAATAACTGAGAGGCATCCAATTTGGAATCATATAAGGTAAACCCATGCAAAGGAATCATAAATGGGATCCATAGTTGTAAAAATGTGAAGTAGGAATACTACACAGATTCCTCGAATGAAAAGAATACAAAGGCATCCGACAAGGGATCCTCAAAAAGGATCATGGGTATGGGATCTAACAAGGGACTCCCTAGATCAGAATATAAGCAAACGAATCCCTCAGTAGATCCATCAAAGACAGATAATGGATAGATTCATCTTATACGAGATCTTTGATAACAACTATTCCCGAAAGACTCTATGTCTAGAAGACACATCTCACATGGTAGACACCATCAAAGGAAAAACCACGAAGGAATCACATATGAGAGATAGACCTCAAATCATATCACAACAAAGGTCTGAACTTGGTCTCTCTAAAAACCAAACCTATCATTCATGTTCAAGTCTCTCCCCTAAGAGATGACGACATTCTATTTCAAGAGGAAGAACTTCTATATTTTGCTAGAATCCCCAATAAACCAATTAGGACTCCTCAAAATTCTCCATACTTTTCACCGTCACAATCATCATGGAATGTTAAATAGAAAGGACTACTATCAGTTCGAAATCTGAATCTAGGTAATGAAAATATGAAAAACAGTCAAAGGGAACAAACGATGGAGTACATGATATTTAGAGTCCATACATGGAATATACCCGCAGAACGCCACATGGGTGTGAACAGTTTGTGACTTGAGCGTTTAAAAATCCCAGGTACCCAATGTGTTGAAATGGTTATATAGTGTGTATCCAACCAGGGGGTAAATTCCCATGTCCATCAACCGGCCTGGCCATCTACATGGCCAGGCCGTGTACCATTACATGGTGTGCCAACTACATAGGGTCTGGTCGTGTACTCTACACAGACATGTACCCCAACAATGGTTTTCATGGCGAGGTACTTAGTAACACAGACAAGTACCAATACTCTATGACTATACCCCATACATTATGTGTACTCTTTTAAGCATTATCTTCCCTAAAAATTAAGATCACGCGATATTTCACCTTCGAATGCACACAGTGTAACCTTGTATTCCAAAATGAAATAACTATAGATCACCCAAGTCCCTTCTTTTCACCCCCAAATAAAAAGATCCATCCATCAGGGTCCTTATACTAGAATAATTGGTATATAAATTTATAAAATGATAATTCTAAATGGAATCTATTTTCAAAACATATATGTGCATACTTATGCATGGAAACTGCAAAACAATCATTCGATTTAGCAGTCCATTTTATCCACACGTCAATCCAGTGTGTCAAGGGCCTCCTGGAATATTCTCCCACTCTTCCACTCTCCCCCTCTTTCTCCCTCTTCCTCTCCTCCATAAGTCATGCGGCATATATGCCCATGGATGAGCGTATATTAGAAGAATAAGGAAGTAAAAAAAGAAAAATAATAAAAATAAAAGAAATGAAATGAAATGAAAAGAGGGGATTAGGTCATCCTTAGTGCCCAACTTGAGTTTATGCTCCACTAAGGAAAGAATATTTATTCCGGAAAAAATATCCAATAAGTAATCTCAATACAACACTGCATTCAAAACTTATGTCTAAACAAACATGCACAAAAATCATAATATTGTTTTCCTATATATTAATTATTAATTATTCATCTAAAATTAGAACGACCAAGTTTTCACTAAACTCTTTTCCTAGGATAAACACCATGTTATGAGACCAACATTGTGGTCAAAAAAATCTACTATCCTATTCTGGGGTAAAAAACCATATTACCCCTTTTTAAGCATCTAAAAGGAAAAAAATCAGATTTTTTCTCAAAATAGGAGTCTGAAAAAACACGGGTACTTACAACAATTATTCACTACAATTACAATTCCAAATCAAATTATTATATACTTTATATACTCCATTTTTTCAAATTTAACTCTAAAATAACATTAAAAAATTTATTATTTACTAAATATGGATATCTTCTTACAAACTAATATATGTTTACAATTATGTTATATTTTAATGTTACATCATGTCTTGTTATGTATAAATCAATGAAATTGATTTTTGGTACGTTTGTTTTACTTAATATTATTAATAATTTGTTAATTATAGTTTTTTAACATTATATTATCGTTGTTGAATCATATTTTAATGTTTTCTTTTTTGTAGAAAACCCATTTCATTGAAATATGATGCATAAAATGTGTTGGTGTGAACTATTTGTGGAGTGACTGAATGTCTAAATGAATGTGTCTCTAAGATTAATAATTCTAATCTTGGTTGTTTCCATTAATCAATACATGTTTATTTTTATAATTTTATTTACATTTTCTCTTTCCAATTTTTACACAATTTTTTTATTTTATAGAAATTAGTTATTGGTGTTAGCTCAAAATAGGTATAGTGTATTTGGTTGTGTTATTGAGGTAAAATAGAATAACTAAGTTGAATTTATGGTGACATATATATTTTTAATAAAATTATATTTCATTATTTCATAATTTGTAAACATTTAACCTTTATGATTATAAAATTCTATAACAGATATGATAGTTTTGATTGGTTTTTTTCAGATGCATAATTATTTTGAACTAATTTATTGTACTAATGTTTAGGAAGGTACATGGTGATGAAGGGTGGTGATCATTTTTAAACAAGAATTTGTTTAGTAATATTAATTTAAACAATGTTAACTATATGGTTTTTTCCCGAAATCATCCAATTTTTGTAGTTTTCATTTTTATTTTTATTTCAAAAAATTTATTAATAAAAAAATTATAGATGAAAATGATACCACTATAAAAATGTTCTACTGGGTGTTTCTCCACCTAATAATAATCATCTTATGTAATTGTATTCCCACTCAATTTTTTGATTCTTTGCTTTCATATATTAATAAACTTTATTCATAAAACATTGACTTTATAATTTTCACTTATAGAAATTTAGATACTTGTGATATTTTTAACTATGTTGAAATTGTGGTGCCAAATTTTTATTTAATGAATGCACCAAAAAAATTAGTCATAGACTCTCCATATTTATGTCATCATTTAATAATTAAAATGGCCATTTTTTATTTTGAATTTAAATTACATTATGAATTTATTACTAATTTGTTTTATATATATTTACTAATAAAATAATAATACTTACCATTTGTTTTTGTAATTCAATGATTCTCATGAATATTCATTAATTACTACAACATTTTAAATGATTTTTTATCCAATTATATTGAACAATTCTTTATTATCCATATGTTATTTACTTTAAATGAAATTGATGAAATGTAATTATAATTTTTTTGAATCATTAATTCACTTACAACATTCATTTCAATTTTTTAAAAGTATTTTTTTTTTGAAATTTATATAACTAAATTCATATTTAATGTTATGTTTTTTTATTACACAATCTATGTGATCCTGTGTGAATGCACTAGCTTGTTGATATTATCATTGTTCTTAACGGTATAATGTGATCCATCGGTTTAGGTTAGTAGGCTTAACCCTTCTAGGTAATTCACTATATCATCTAGATATATAGTTTCATTTTTATAAATCCCCATTGGATTTAATTTCTTTTACTTTTCTAAACCCTTTGTGGCATATGGGGGGAAGGTCTCTCCCCGTTATTATACTTCTCATGGATCTATAGAGCCTATTTAGACCACTATAACAAAATATACAAAAGTTGAAACTAGTGGGTTCATTGATGGATCATTCTTATCATCAATAAAACTTGTATATAAATTTTCAATATTATTTTCTCGTAAATCCATGTTTTTAATTAGGTCCTGAAAGGTATATAATGATAATAGATCCATTCATATACACTTCAAATTATATGTTTATGTGTTGGGAAATATTAGAATATTTTATATAAGAGTACCCAACTAATTTCATGAAATCCAATCCCAAAATTTTCTTATTAACTGATGAAATATCTATTGTTAGGAATATCAACACTATAATAAATTCAAATAAAATTTATGGAAAAAATTTCAGAAATCAAGCATGATAGTGAATAAGTGTTCAATGTTTCATTAGATGTCCACTGGGATGGTGTTCAGAAAGTTCATCTGACAATGTGTTCTTGTATTCTTCTTTCTTAATCATTTAAATATATTTTTTTCAGGTAAATTTTATATGAAATTTCTTTGTTTAATTTTTATTATATAATTTATATTTTTCTTATTTTATTTAATTATATTTTGGGTGGAAATAAAGTGTCTTTTTAGAGAAGAATCCATGTATCTAATGTGGTATAATGTGTAATATATTTTTACAAAGATAACAATTTAAAATTATGAAATCAAAAATTAATTTCCATAAATATTGGAATAGTTTCATAATATATATTTATAATTTTATATAGTTTAGTACTATATAACCAGTAAACTCTTATTGTCATCATGATAAGTTGTGTAGATGATATTGTTTTAGATTGCACCCTGAATCTTATAATAAATGAAAAGGATGACAAAGGTAATCATGAAAATTTATATTTAGAAATGCTTTTTTCTATAGTAGTTTAGTAAAATCTTATCATTATGATTTTATCATCCTCATAATGCTTTTATCATCAACTCCATTTGAGAAAATGTTTTTTATTAACATGACTATTCTATTTTTTATTATTTCCTCAGCCTCTATATATTTACCTTCTCGCTAAATTTATCATAAATATATATATATATAATATGTTTAGTATAATGTTTAATGTGTCAAGAATTAATGTTACCCTATCTTTCTTCTGGAAGGTGTTGACAACCTTGTTTACACTTATAATTCTTATCTATTTCCAAAATTGTTATTGATTTTTGTTTTCATGTCAAAACATTGGTGAAAATATATGTAACTGAGTAAATAACAAGTATAAATAGAGAAGTAATAAATATATAATTGAATATACATGGAAAACATCAGTTTTATTCTTATTAAATTGTTTTCCTTCTTTTATGAAAACTGATTACCACATGTCCGAACATGTGAAAATGAATATTAACACCACCAGTTGATGGGGTAAACATGTAGTGGGTTATTCACATTACTTTTTCAATTCTAGAACATAACATTACAATTAATTTAATAGAGAGTGTTTTCAAATAAAATTTTCAATTAAATTTGATAAATTGAAAAATCCTATTATTGAATGATTTAAGGAATAATTTTTTTCTAAATATTCTTTTTTAAAATAATTTTAACAATTTTTTAATATATATTGATTTTAAATTATTGACTTCATTAATAGAAATATAAAATAAGTGAAGTTACACATAAGATAGACGGATGAATAATAAAGTAGAAATGAACAAGGTTAAAATAAACTTGTCCTCATGAAAAAAAATTAGCTCTAATTCTTATTTCAAAAATATTTTCTAGTAATAGATTCATAAAAACTGATGGAATCAATTTTATAGAGGTATTAAAGGAATGAAGAAAATATTATATGTTATGTTGAATAACCCTCTATAAAATGAAATATTACATTCTAATGTATACTAGAATCTCCTTACAGCCTCTTAGTACTAGTAGAAACATATCCATTGACTTTTAGCTCATTTTATTCTGATATCCAAGTTATAGAAGCATTCCCCTTATAACAGATTATGTTAAGAATGTGCATCGCTCTTCTCCGTCATAGTAGCAACCCTAAGACTCCAAATGAAAACATTTATCTTTAATTTAGTGCTATCATCTTGAACTAACAATATTTTGAAACTCTCATTCTATTAATAGCATCCATCTCAAATATTTATATGATCTTTCAAATAATCTCCCTTCAGTTGAATCAATATCCAAAATTGTAATAGGATTTAAATATATTTATGATCACACTATCTAAAAAATTCAATATTTCATGATCCATTGAAACAAACCACAACCAACATAATTTTTAAATTTTAAAAAATTTGTAAATTTAAAAGTTTCAATAATTTTAGTAGATTTTATTATTACAAGTACATATATATTTTTCATACATGTACATATTAAAATAATTGTTTCTATATTATCATGAAACATTAAAATATTATATTGATATAAATTTTAACAACATTCTTCTCAATTATATAATAAGAAATAAAAACTATAGAAAATTTATTATTACATAAATAACATAACATATTCTTTGACTGTGATGTTCACTACTGAATATTTTTTTCTTATAAAAATATACACATAATTACTATATTTGTTTCTTATATCCTCATACAAATAGTTATATTAAATTTTCCATTGATACAATTAAAATACAAATATTCCTCATTCCAATCATTTAAACATTTTAAGGTACACCTAAAATATCATAGATTATAGATTTATTCAAATATAGTTTACATTAAATATAGCTATTTCATATTAAACTTCAAAATACTCCTAAAATATTTTTATGATTCAAGAGTTCATAATTATAAGATTTCTACGATCTATACTATATTAATGTTTATAGTCATATGATTTCTGATACACAATCAACTAAAATCACTGATCTACCTATCAAATTTGGGGAACACCACTACCTATAGAGGAATTCCTCCTCTAATAATTAGTTCTAACCATTTAATAGACTCCAATTAAAATGATTAATAAAATTATCCCTACCATTAACATGTCTCCTTTTATAATAATAAATATCCTAGGTAATTACAAATATACCCATGTTAAATAAGACTCTCAAAAAAATAACTAACCACCCTCTTGGGGTATCTGACTCTTCCCCTCCTATGATATGTACATAAATCACATGTTTTACTACAAGCATTCTTAAATCCTTCTATAGTTCGTACTGTATTCATTTTTTTCATAGATTACAGTCAATACAAATAATACATTAAAAAATTAGGATTTTTTCTTAATTATAATTTATATAATTTCATGATTCTGTATACAATTGTGAATTTGTAAATAGTAGTGCCTGGTTGTAAATAATAGTTTGTTGTTGTGGGTATTAATTTTAATTTTCACGGTGATTGCCTGTTTGTGGTTTTTCCATTGTACAAAAAATAATACAATATTTATGTAATGTAAAAAATACAATAAAAAATAAATAATAAAAAATGAATTTTATTTATGTTAATATTATATATAATCATTATTATTTACATAAATATACTTATGTTTGTCACCATTAATACCCTAATGTTTGTACCAAAACATAAATAGTACACATTATCATGTTTCAAGTGCATATATTTCTTATTCTTATAGATAAAATATAATATATAGTCATTTTAATGATTATAGAGTGTATGATTATGCTAACGCTTCAATTAATACTAAAATAAATACACAATATCAGATACTATAATATTAATTTTTAAACATTTGTTATGTGTTATTTCATTATATTACAGTTTCTTATTCTATAAATCAATTTAAAATATACCAATACTCTTAACATGAAAATTATTGGTAGGTTTTTATGAAACAATCACCATGTTATTCATATATTAATATTTTTCATATTTTAATCATGTTTTTTTATTTATGTTTTATTATTTCTGTGGAAAGATATTTATTGCTCGAATTATATGATAATAACTCACTAAATTTTATTCATCGCGGTAATTTTATTTTAACATGTAAATCATGTTTTTTATATTGGGTTAAATTTTTTTGTGAAAGGAATTATATTTTTATCACAACTCATAGTCCTCATTAACAAATTATTAAAAAATTGGATCCGATCCAGATGAAATATTATTTATAAATTAATTTTTTTTAATTAACATGCTACACATTTAATAAAATTTAAAATTAAAAAATTTAAATTTACTATTAGGTTGAACTGATTTTTATGAAAGAAACATAATTTAATGTATCTCTTTATCATTATTGACATTTTCCATTAGAATTTATGGAATATTTTTTTATTCTTCATCTGATTTACTATAGATTGTTAATTTTTATAAGTCATATTATTTCCATATTTTTCCCCATTTATATCCACTTAAAGTATGTATATTTTCTCTTTCATGTATCCACATTTTATTATATCATCATCTCTAGACAGTATGATTTCTATGATTTCTAAACACGATTTTGGTTTTAAGTTTCAATTCATATAGAAAATAGTGTTCTGTGAACAATGAATTCATTATGTATTGATAATAATGAGTACCCTCATTATCTTTCAATTTTTGGGATTTATTTCGCAATTATTCAAAACTATTTTGAAAACTGTTTTAGATGTAATGTGTCTTATTAATCCATTGCACACTTCATGATATATTGTTAAGAACCACTAAAGTATATGTTTAAGTGTTCAAAAATATAACATATCAATCAAAATTTGTTCACCATAATGTTGCCTATATTCTATATATTTTCAAATTTTAACACTTCCCAAAATATAATATTATATTCAATCTTCAGTTATATAATTATAACTCCTCATTCTTTATTATCATCTCCAATAGAAGTTAGATCCAAATGTTAAAAGTTAATGTTCATTTCCTCATTTTCATCTTCAATAGAAGCATTCCCAAAATAAATAATTTCGTTTTGTTTTCCTCAAAAAATAGAATTTCATGATGTTTATAAGGGTTGAAATTATTAAATTAAATCCCAATTATAAATTAATTTATTCCTAACGTTTTTTTAGGTGCATTATTCAAAATATCTCATAAACATCATCCAATGGATTACCAATTTAAATATCATTTACCCTGCATCTTTAGGGTTCTATGTCACACTAAATAATATTTTTTATAGAATATATTGACATAAAATTTTATCCCTATTAATTTTAGTTTCATAAGTGTCTCGACATGATATTAATAACAATTTATTTCGGCTTGGGACTTATTAAAGGGATTAAAAATCCATGTTTCCATACATGAGAAGTTTTATTGAATTCCCTTGATGTGTCCCATGGATATTTTAATCTCTCACCTATTTTTATTCTTTAATTATGATCTTCAATGGAATTCCATGATGGTGTCTCACAATCATTTTAGTAATATGGTTCTTCTCAGATGAAATTATTCAATTATTCCCATTTATAACATACAAGTTGGACCTTACATATATATTTAATTAATAAAATCTGTAATGAATAATGATGTCTTTCTCCATTATAGGCATGTTAGATTGATTCCTCCAATATGGGTAATTCGATTTAGAGAAAAAAACAAACATTGTTTGTTCCCCAAGCAATAAAAAAATATATTTCCCAAGACTATTTATTATTATAAATTTAGTTTTTCTTGAAAACTATGGAAATTAGTTCTTATGGGGGATAATCATGTCAATTCAACATTTTTTAATTAACCTCAAGGTTTAATGATGTATAATAATTATTAGGGTATCATCTATGGATTATAAAAATAAGGGAATATTTTATTATGTGGTGAATAGATATGTATAAATTATAGAGTCCTAGGTGTTTGGAAATATTATTTTTTTTGAACCAAAGTGCATGATTGGTATTTTTAATTTTTCTCAACATGTGAGGTTAAATGTTTAAGAGGAATATGGTATTTATTTTATGGGGGAAAGCATGTCCCATGAATGTTAAAATAGATTGTGTGGTGATTTTCTTTAACCATGTTTTTAATTTTTGATTTACATGTATAATTTGTGTGTAATTAAGTTGAAAATTATTCCTTAAATGGTTACATACAAAGAATAAGTGGTTTCTTGTTAGGTAACTAACCTTTAATGAAATATGGGATATTAAGACCTAGTTAAAGGTTCTTTATGTTTATTGGGTTGAAAAAATAGTAATCATTAGTATAGATAATATATTTGTATTTCCATGTTTATTTCACAAGCTATATAGTTGGAATAAATTGAAAACATCAGTGTTCTTGGGTAATAAATTGTTTGAAATGTTGTGTTTTTAGTGATGTGTGACATTTTTATCAGTAACCATTTTTTTCAATGTTTGATCAATGTTAATGGTCACTCACATATTTCATATAGTGGGTTGAGTTGTGAACATTCGTGGTATTTCATAATTGGCCCTAACGTTAATTTTCCCTAATTGAGATAACAATATTTTTTATATATTCACATACTAAATTCTTCATTTAAAAGATTTTTATCGTTTTTACAATGGATTAGGATCTCACTCACTTTAAATAACACCTTCAATTTGTAAAAATTGAATTCATGTTGTTTTAGGTAATAAAATGTGTCCTTTATAACTGGGTGTTGATTTCAATCTATTTTTTCATACTCAGTGTGAAATCTAATCAATATTTATGGATTGAATTCTCCCAACTTCCTTCCATTTTCTATTTCTACTAAATTTCTTAAGTGTTGTTTTGTATGTCTTACCTATGAGTTTATTTTGACTATTTGACATTTTTGGAAGTGTTAGTATTTTATGTAATGTTTATAATATGACTAGTCATATAACTGCATCATGATATTTGGAATGACATAGAATACATGATATTTTTAAAAATCATTTATTTTCACCCATTTTATCTTACCGTAAAATTTTTCAAAATTATATAATGATTCATTAATGGTATTTTTTGGTTTTCAAAATAATTTAATTGTTAAATGTTTTTTATGTAATCATCATGATATGTGTAGTGTTGTGTACAATTGTATCCTTTAAGAGATAAAGAATATGAAATTAATTTTTTGATCTATTTATTGAATAAACCTAAAGGTAGGTACATTATATTATAATCATATAGATCTAAGAGGTTCAGTATAATAAATATTTTCTTCTATATTAATGTATTTATATATTTTAAAAACACCACCTTAATTTTCCCTCAACAATGATAAGTTTTTATCATAATTGTTCAGAATTATTAATACTAATTTTAAATGTTTTCAAATGGAATCATAACATTAATTCATCTATTTTAATTGATAACAACCTACTCAAGTATATTTGTGTCGTGGAAAACTTGTCTTCTAAAATATTTTATAATTCGGTTCTAAGTTCTTAGGATAATTCAATTGTACATACTTATAAATTATATAACTTTTATGTATGATATATCGATTTGTCTTCGATGCTACATTCTAATGAAATTTTCATCTTGAATTGATGATAATTTGGTTTATTTCCAAAATGTTTGGTAAAAATTCATGATTATCATTTATATATTTCTCTTTTAATCATCCTTGTTTTTAATACACCTTGTAAATGGATTAATCATTAATGATGGATTTTCTTTTGGGAATAGGGAAGTTAGGGTTAACTACTAAACATTTGTTCCTTTTCTCAGTATTTTATTGTGTCCATTCATTAAAATTTTCAATTTCCATTGGCCAAAAATATATCATTGGATTATTAGAAATAAAATTAATTCGGAGGAACATGTGTTTCAGTCGTCACTAAAAATATAATGATGTTTAAAAAGTGTAGTGGTTGTTTGGTTTCTAAATATAAAAATTATATTTTATCAATAATTATTTTTATTTTGAAATTTACCATTATCTACATGCATCATAATTGGAATTTGATTTATTGAATGTTTTTAAATGATGTGGAACACACACATATGGAAAAAGGGTTAGACTTTTATCTCCTCTGTAAAAATAGAAGTGAGATTAATAAAAAGATAGATACAGAAGATGATAATTATGGGAAGTCCAAGAACCTGAATCTAGTAATGATTTCCAAATTTACATGGACCTTTTTTTCGATTTCTTTCTAGGGCTGTAATTCTAGGATATGATTAATTCGATACAATATAAATATAATATATTTGACATTCCTCTGTCTGTATTTAATCCAAAACCTAGGTTATATACCGGGTGATTAGGTCTTGTTGAACCATATGTATTATATAATTTAATTTTTTTTATCAAAATCAGAATCACATATCATTTTTATTATGGTTTTATTATTCAATCCTCAACTAAAATTATGGTAATACACAATATTTTGGAATGGTTTCTCTTTTTCCATTTCCATGGTTTCTGATGTTTGATTTTTAATTTTATTTTTAACATTGTTCTAGTTGTATAAACCAAATAGTCCTAAAAAGATTGATGATATGATTGTTCTTCTACAACCTACAACTATGTAATTTTTTTATAACATATGGAGGACGTATCCGTGGAAAAAACCATGGTTCCTTCCACCAATTTCTATTGTAAAACTATGGTTGTATTATTCATTTTCCATAGTTCAAATTGTGTCTATAGAGTACCTACTACCACAATTTTAACCATGGTATTACTGTGATATTATAATAGTTATACCATGGATATTTATTAAAATTTAAATAGTATAAAACATTGATGTAATCTATAATATCCATATTTTAAAACATAGATTTAGGGTTAAATTTTCATCATTAAATAGTTGCAATACCGATCTATGAAACAGTTTATATTGTGGTAATAAATTGCTTACAACCAAACTTTAATCAATGGATGAAATCTTAAATTGCCATAGCTAAATCATTGCAATATATAGCTATCTCCAATGTTTAAAATTTGGGAATAGGAATTCATTACCACATTTTAAACCATGGCTATAACATGACCCTATTACAATGTTAATTGTATCCACGGTTTGTATGGACAATGTCTGTAACCTATGACCATAGTTTTGGGTCATATTTCAAGAGTTTCAAACCATGAAAATGGATAAATTTTGTCAATTTTTATATATAATACCAAAGGGTTTCATTTCTATAAATGTATCTTAAAATATTATTAATTATGATAATCTCCAATCATATAAAACTTTAGATGGTGGTGTCAATAAATCAAATCATATGACCATCCTTAAACTCATAAACCCATTATAGTACCCATAAACCTTAAGTTAGTCATCCCTAGAGTTATATATGCATCCAAATCATAATTCATCCTTTATTCCATAAACAATATCTAATCACATAAAAAAATTTGCAATGTAATATTGGAGTTAACATTGTACCAATAGAATATCAAATGTTTTTTCATTAGTCCACAATTATTTTAGAGGGACATATGCTCAAGAATTTTACTAAAGAATGTGCAATAATATTTTCATTGGGAACATTTGTAGAAAATCATACATGAAATTCTTAACTAAGGAGGGGTGGAATAGTGACACTAAATATCATGATTCACATGAACCATTGTAACCACCAATGTTTTCCCTTTCTAAATTTTCATCAATGGTTGTTGGCACTGATCATGATTATTAACCCTATGATTTGGGAAAATTCTATATTAATATCCAAACATCATTTAATTAAAACACTAAAGTAAGAGATATTAATTATAGACATATTCTTATTATTTTAAACATTAGTTAACTTTATGGTATACATTACGCATTTAGTCCTTTGATTGCCTTACTATTCAGACGTAAACCATTTATTAGTCCCCTTAAAACAATTTCCTCTGAACATGTTCCCACACATTTATCATAATGGAATCATAATCCTCTTCACTCCATTGTTATTTTATTTTCATTATAATTCCAGTTTATTATTATTATCAAATCCATGGGAGTGTAATGTACCTCCAACCTCAGTTTCCACATAGACAACACATAGATAAACCTCTTCATATATATTGATTGTATGTTATATAAAACAACATTTTGAGGCATTGTTTTAAGCCACTAAATAATTTATCAACCTTAATTTTAGGATGGATGGTTATACAAAAACATAACTTTCTATACTTGTAAAATATTCCTCAAAGGTTCCAATCAATTCATTATTCTTTTTCTTTATCTCAAAGATCACCTTATCTACATTCTTTTAAAGAATATGAAGAACATACTTATTGAAAAATAAGTTCGTTAACTCATCCCAATCCATAGAGTAAATGACATTATATTACCTCATATTCATAAAAGGACTCCACCATTGATTTACATCACCGTAAAAATAGTAGACATCCAAAATGTTTATTTCATGTTTTGAACACTCGAGAATGATAAATATATTTCTAATGGTGTTGATCCATTACTCAGAAACAAGTAGATCATAAGACCCACTAAAATATGATCAATGTTTCCTCATGAAGGATTAAATATCATTTTTCCCTCATTTTTTTAGAAGTCAATAATGATATATATATTTATCATTTTGAGTGAGATTTACATTGATATTTCTCATTCAATCAACCAAAATTTTTAGATTCTAAAGAGGAAAATATTTACAACTTAGATCAAACTATTCTTAAAAAATATTTCAATAGGTTCAACTCATTGACTAACACCATAATCATAGTCTGAGAAACACTATCATAATGTGGAATCACATAATCCTAAAAAAATTATATATTGGATTTTAGAAGCAAGAAATATTCTTTTACATCTTTCATTTATCATAGTTCATTTATTTTCATCATCTACATAAATACTTCATGATTGTTGATAAAGTGTTTGTGAATTTTGAAAATATATCCCTCAGTAATTTCAAACTTTGTGTTTATAAAGGTATGTAATAATGAACTGGTTCCCAGTTGATTTTAGATACATACGTTGTTAATGGATTTGTTACTCTTAGATTCATCTATTCAAGAGACACATCCACATATATTTTAATGATAAGAATGTAATTACATCTAAAGCACACTCTTTATTCTTTACCAAAATTAGAGGAACTTTTCTAAAAAAATTAACTCATCCTCAATGATTTATTTAGAGACATCATGAGACATATCCGTAGATATATCCTTAGGGATATCACAAACTTTTTATCATCCTAGTATTAAATGTTTAACTAACCCAATCATATTATACCATCTATAAAAATAAAAACATAATATACATAGATAATAAATATTTTTCGATGAATATTAACAACATCACACCAACAATCACCTAAGGATAATAATAGTATAGTACCTTTCGTATCTTGGATAATAATATTCTTAATCCAATAATGATCTGAAATGTCTCTTATAAATATCTTCACCTTTATTAATACTACTGAAATCATTTCTTCATAAACTAATGAAATGAATACATAAGAAACGGAGATCTCAAATTCCTAGTATGGGAAATAAATGGATATAAATATTCAAAACAGGATCCTAAGGGTATTATTACATGGGAATAAAATTTGAAAACCAAAAGCTGAATATTAACTACCATAATATAGAGTCAAGGAATAATGATTGGAATTTATAAGTCATTAATCATAAGGGAATCAAAAAACATGATCCATGAGATTATAAAATTGGAATAAGACCTAGAATTTTGACATACACATAATCAAATAAAATATTACATACATGATACCCACCAAGACATTCATGGAATAATGGTCTTCGTAAAACCACATGTGTATCAGATTTCAGCTTGGGCTAACCGCCCTTTTACCCTTTTTTGATATTTGGATAACCACTCATGTACCCACCTCTTCGGGTATAAGCTAAATATCCATGACACAATTGATCTCAATGAACATTTATCAATACCCAATTCATTAGAGTGAGATATAGGTCTTAGACTTCTCAATGTGAGAACCATACATATGTGTGGAACAAGATCATAGAAATTCAACATATAAAAACTGTTTAATTGAAATGGGTATAATAATCATTTGAACATATCATAACCTATGTAGAATATATAGGTTCCATAATCATTTATGTATATTATTTTCAAGGAAAATAAGTGGATTTAATAATAATTTGTCATAGAGTAACGAATGGAAGAGAAATGGGTTTCATGAACAATATTTCTCCATAAATATTAAGCATTCAGAGAAAGAATAAGAGTGGAGTCTCTGGATCATATCTGTATTAATGAATATGTAACATCAAAAGACGAAACATTAAAAGGAAAATAATTTTTAATTGATAATTTAAAACACATCATGAGTAAAATATTCCTTCTGCATTGAAATTTTATTATTAAAACATAAAAAAATTTAAAAGCATTTTTTTAAAATAACCATTTACACATATGATGTATGATTTTAGAATCAGTTAAAAACTTTTTTAAAATATAAAAAATTTCATGTTATTTTACATAAATATGAGAATAAAATTCCATTTAAAAAATTGAAAATATTTCATTTAAAAACATGGTTTTGGAGGGAAAATGATTTTTGACAGAATAGTGAACAAATTAATATTTTCTAAAAACAGTATCTTAACTATCTATAACGACACAATAATTTATGAATAAAATTCCCTTGTTATTTAATTAAATCTAATATTTTTATAGAAAACACATTATATAATTTTATTATTTCCATTTGTATTTTAAATGATGTTTGAGTGTCATTACCATTGATAATATAAATTTTGAATAGTGATCACTTGACTAGTACACATATAGGATTTTAATAAAACTCTTTGGAATATAAAAAGAATCTGATGGCCTCAACAAGAAGGATAGAACCCTTTGAATATAATTTATTATAGATTCTATGGGAGATAGTATTTCATCAAATTTCTCTAGTCCAAGACCAAGCTCAGATCCATCAACTTTATCCTGGGAAAAATTGTTTATGGGAGAAGTTCAGGCACATCGAGATCACGACCCAAACCAGGTTCAATGAACAACCCCATGAAAGCCCCACCATCAAACACAATACTCTACGTAAATTTTCTAGTGTAATAAATGGATATGTATCATTATCATAGGAATAGTTATATGTATTCAACTTTTTTACAAAATATTGAATGTAGTTTATTTCAATTGTTGTATCATTGTAAATTTTTTTAAAGAATACAAATTATTTTTGGTTAATATTCAAATTCAAATAGAAATCTATTTTGACGAATTAATGGATTTTTGAAATAAATATTATTTTATCGAAATATTATTATTAAATATCTTTTTTAAAAGATAAATTTATATAAAATATTTATGAAGTCAAATGTAATTATTTTTATTACTAAAAAATAATTATTTTTAAAACTCGTGAATTTTCTATAAATATATGTTTTTATTTTAAAAGTGAAAAATAAAATTTATAGAAATTGTTTTATAGAATATGTAAATAAAACATTAATTCAATACATCAAAATAATCTAATGGTGAATTTTTCATAATTTTCTGAGACATATGATTTTTTTTGTAAAAATTAAATTTTGTATAAATATACGATGTGTTTTATGAGATCATAATTTCCAAATAGTGTTGGGATAAATACTATAATAGGTATCCATGGAAAATATATGTTTTAATTTAAAATAATTTAAATTTATGTTTAATTTATTTATTTTAAAAAGCCTTAGTAAATCCTCTCTGACTTATAATATATTTTAGGATTTTAAAATCATTTCATTGAAAGTGTGACTGACCTCCACATAAGGAAGGGAATTTGTTTGTTATCAATTTACCTTATATTTATATAAATATACATGAAAATAACCTTTTTATAAAAAAACTGTAAAAACCCATGGGTTGGTTTTTGATTATGAATTTTTTCTTATTTATTGTCCACGACCTAAAATAAAAATGAACTCTCACTTTATTTTTAAATAAACCCTCATAAGATCCCATTTATCTTCACTAAAACTCTTTGAAACTGATTCCCCCTATTCCCAATACTCCCTAGATTCTTCCCAAAAAAACACATGATTTTAAGAAGTCCCTCTTAGAGACTTTGGAGTCACACACTCAAGTATGGGATCATCGCCTTCCTGTCCTTCTATCAATACAAGATCATTATTTGAAATTAGAATTTATAATTTACATTTTTTTAAATTTCATTTAGTTATTCTGATTTAAATATTTTTTAATTCATATTATTTGAATCTAAGACTATTTATAAACTCTCATTTTGACCCATACCAGAGCTATTACTATTCTAAAATTTTGTATGGGATTCTCACTCTCATCTTTTCCTCAAGAAACTAATTTTCGATATTCAATTTTTTTATTTCCATTTTTTAAGCTATGTTAAATTATTAACAATCCACCTTACATTACACCAGAATTATAAATTATATTATCCCCTGTCACTCTTATTTAACCCTCCTAATAACCCTAATATACTCTCATTACCATGCCAAAATGTTTTAAGGGTTCTTTTCTTTTTTCTCTTTCATCAAGATTCTTTATTATGTTATGACTTCTACTTTAAATTAAATATTTATGGAAATATCATTACATGTCCATATTACATTCAATTTCATGTATAAGTTATGAGAGACCACTTTCTATCTCATCAACCAATTTTATGAATTTCTATATGATAACTAAATGTGGTGAAAATTGCACAATCATTTACCATGAAAAATTAATTGTGTAGTGAATACCATACAAATTTATATATCAAGGGTATTAAAAATTATTCAAATAATCCTATTTACTTGTTACTTACAAGTAAATATTCAAAATTTCTAGATCGTGGTATAAAATTATGATGAATAATGAATCCATGTGATATGATCTAAGTGGGACATTTAAGAAAGATATTGCAATTATTACGATGGTTGTGCCCTAATAAAACAAAAATGCATTGAGTAATTTCTATTAACATGATATGATATTTTGGGATGGGGGTTAATATGATTCCACTATGAAATTTTTTTTCCACCATTATGTTTTGGCAGTTTATCATTGACATGTGTTTATGATGTCATGATTTAAGTTATTGCCACATTTCCCATGTTATAATTATCATTCTCAATCATTCCTTATTATTCATTTTCCATAATTATTCATTGATATTACTTGTCTAAAATGTTCTATTATCCTCAGGTTATTCCATGACTGTTCCATTACATGGCATTATAGCTTATCCCATTCTAATGTTTGTCATTAGGTTATCCTATGAAATGTTAAGTAATAAATAATGTTTTTGTCATGTCAAATAATTTATTTATAATGATATTGTTGTATTTCTTGTTTTAAGTTGTTGGGTAATGTTCCTAAACCCCATAGACTGTTTTCCTATTAACATTCATAGTGTTATTATGTGAAACTTTATGTTATAAATCATGTTTACATATGATATAATGAGAAGTGTTGTTATAGATGGTATCATAGGATATGTCTTGTTATTTTTTGGTTATGTATTAGAAAACCCTATTGAAAAAGCTTATGGATAATTCTATGTGTAAAAGAAAATCCCAAAATTTTGGTGTGTATAGGGAATGTGGTTTATCAAGAAAATACATCCATGTCCAGATACTATAAGTGGGTGTGGTTCTGGCTCAGATGTACCTAGGAGAAACATCTTTGACAATGTGTTCAGGGCCTGACTCGTGCTAACTTGGTACATGAAAATGGGCCTTACTGTAAACCATGTTTGAAACTCCCATGAGTTATTCATTTAGAAAATTCATAATCTCATTACAAAGCATTGTTATGGGAATAAAAAACATGCCCACAATAATATATGTGATGAATTAGATCGTGGATAACATAGTCTGAAACTAATAAAAAAAAATAAGTATTGGAGGTAAATGAAATTTATATGTTATTCCATTAATGTCATTGGATTCACATTTATGATTTAAGTATTTAATAAACTCATACCTAAATTTTTTATTCGATCCAAAGGCTGGAAATAAGTGGAATCGTATTAAAACCAATGCAACGGGAAATGTGTTGATTGCACCAATGAGATGCCCATCTCAATGGGGGATGTAATTGAAAAATATTTCGCAATACTCTCTTAGTTATCTTATGTTGTTAATAGAAACCATGACCAGTAGGAGCTCCCAATCCCTTTAAATGAGAGAAACCTGTAGTCGAGAGCATCATGTGACAAAGAACCTCAATTTTAAGTGGATCAATTTATCCCTTAATCATGGATATATAGATCAATTCCATTGAAAATATATTCTCCTTCCATCAATGTTCCCAGAAGGAGATGGTTCTTCTAGATTTTTATTGTATGGAGTTTGAAGCTTATAGGTTATAGAAATTGATCAATAATATGATTTTTGAGGATGATATCAAAGTAATGGTGTGGGTGGAGTTCGTGGAAATTTCTTTTTGTAAATATTTTTCCCACACCCACCATCTTAATATGTAAAGATATTTCATTGTACTCAAGGAAAATAATAATGAATCTGTTGGGGCATATGAGGAAAACATCACAACACTTGCATGATACATCATTAGTTTTTTTTTATTACCCTAGAATGAAAGGTTGACCCCTTATTTTGTGTGATAATTCCTAGTATATGATAAGCCATAAAAATCCATGACTTCGATTACAATGAAGAAATGTTATGATGCTGCCTCAAAGTCAAACTATAGATCCATGAATATAGGAGGTATCGCCGGGATAATATGTGGAAAGTGGAATTTTATTTTGGTAGTATGATGGATAAATCCAAGGGTGATATGAAATTTTAGCATCCCAATTGTCAATGGTGCAGAAAGATAGACCCCAGAAATTTCTTAAAGGGAATAAGGAAATGCATTAAGTGTATGATGGAGGAAAACATAGATAATAATTGCCGACAAGAGACACCTGGTATTGCGATGGAGGAATTGAATGCTCTAGTCAAATATAATCACAATATTCATTAGTACAACCTCAAGGAATCACAACTCTGTGTTAACCAGTGAAATAATCCAAGGGTTATTGGAGGAAACCAACAACCACTATGTTTGAAAGTGAAATATTATTCCATAACTACCGCAGAAATAAATCCGAAAAAATGAAGTTGTGATAGGTACACTAGTTATTCATTCACGAATAGATAATGTACTTTGTGATTATAGTTTTATGCATTCCATTATATCATAACTGTTTAGTAGAACAATTCACACACACCCACAAATCATCGATGTAGATATTTAGGTAAAGAAGAAAAATGGTACAATTATTGCATCCCATGTGTATAACTCTTCCCTTGTCACAATTTGTGGATTGAACATCCTGTAGAAACTATTCATACATACATTTGTGGAATTAGATGAAATTCTACACAAGGATTGGATTTCTTTATATTGATCCAACATAAATTTATGCAATAGTTAAATCACACTCCATAAGGGGAACCAGTCCTCAATTCTATACAAGTGAAAATAAGAGCATGAATCTTCTTTAGCACCATCATCTCAAGAACGTATATTAATTCCCTATGATAAAATTTATCTTTATAAAATGAATAATTCTAATGAAAAATCCATTCTAAAATACATTCCTATTGTGAGGAAATATGATGATTTGTTTCTCGATGAATTTAACGGTCTCCCCCCTAGCAGAGAGGTTGAATTTTCAATCGATATTATACCTTAGTTGTCCCAAATATCCTAAAATCCTAAAATGGCTATTGTTGAAAATGAGAGGAAAATGAAACAACTACGAGAGAATCTGTAAAAAGGTTTTATACTCCCAAGTACTTCTCCATGGGGTTCACTAGTCCCCTTCATCATGAATAAGGACGAGTCAATACTCCTTTGCATAAATTATCACGAGATCAACAAATCATGATGACGAACATTTATACTTTTCCAAAGATTGATTACTAGTTCGATTATCTATGTGGAGAAAAATGTTTCTCTAGTGTGGATGTATAGATGGGATGTTACCAAGGGTGAAGAAGGTGAATAATCTGAAGGCTATTTTTCGTACAAGGTACATGAACTATGAGTTCATAGTGATTCTATTAGGACTTACTAATAATTGATAAATCATTATATATTTGATGAATATTGTATTTAGAGATTACCATGATAAATTTTTGTTAGTCTTTATATATGATATTATAATATACTCCAAAACCATAGGGTTTCATGTGGTGCATTTGACAACATTGAAAAAGGCCTTGATGAAGGAGAAACTCTATGAAATGTACACCTATGGTGAGTTAAGGTTTAAATAAGATTAATTATTAAATAATATAATAATAAACAATTGTATATCTATGGATCCTTCCAACAAAATAGAAATTGAGGGTTGGACGAGACCAACATCTATGATAAGTATCCAAAGCATCCTTGTGTTAGCTGGATATTATCACTGATTTGTGAGAAATTTATCATTACTATCAAAACATCTTACCAAGATATCTCAGAAGGGTTTCAAATTTTCTTGTAATGATGAATATGATGAGAGCTTCATGGAGTTGAAAAGGAGTTTTATCACTTCCCATGTTCTCACACTACCCACGAGTGGGGAACTCTTCATAATTTTTTGCAATGCTTCGAAAAAGGGATTATGATGTATATTGCTGAATAATTAAAAATCCTTTTCTTACACCTTAAGGAAGTTAAAAATTCATTAGAAGAACTATCCCATGTATGATTTGGAGTTGGAAGCTGTGATCTATGAAATGAAAATTTGGTAGCATTATCTCTTTCGGGGGAATCGTGAAATATATATGAATAAAAAAATTCTTATATATATTCACATAAGAATAACTAAATATGTGCCAATGAATATGGTACACGATAATCAATTATTGTGATTTATTATTCCACTAAAATCCTCGGCCAGTAAATTTTTGTGAATATGCTCGAAGTTGAAAGAATATAGCAATTCTACCAACAATGAGAATTGATACGGATCTTATGTTATTAGATTTGAAGAATATGGACAAGGGGATCACAAATAATGGAAACTAATAAACCCCTTCGAAAATGTTTTACCATCTATGTCTTTTGAAAATATTAATGTATTCTTAGAAAGAAGTCATGTCATTTCAAAAGAGGGTGGGAAGAATAAGGAAAGCGACACAATACATGTTTAGTATTAATGGTGACAGAATTGTTAGATTTGTGTCAAGGAAACATGTTCCCTAAAATTCTATGTTATTGAAATAACATTAGAATAATGGAAATAGTTCAAAATTTTCTATTCCCCAAGGAAACACAATTATGTATCGAGATATATGAGTGAATTATTGGTGGGATAACATGATAAAGGAGATCATAGAATATATATCAAAGTGTCTAGTATGTTAGAAGGTAAATACTGAAAGGCTGAAGACTAAGGGGATGATGAAACCATTACCTATATAAACATGGAATATGGAAAACATCACTATGGAATCTGTAACAGGAGATCCAAAGAAATTCAAGGGAAACAATACTATCTGAGTTGTTGTGGATCATCTTAAAAAGACTGCAGACATCATTAGAATTCATGAGGATTTCACACTAGGTTAATTGGAACAAAGATACATCAGATATGGGGTAAGGCTGCATGGAGTACCCCTATTGATTATGTACGACCGATATCCAATTACCAATTATATTTTTTGGAAAAGTATCCAACATTCTCTAAACACCAAAATAATCTTATGTATATCTTATCACCCTCAAATTGATGGTCGATCTGAACAGAATATCCAAACACTTGAGTACATGTTAAGAGCTACCTCAATGAACATAAAAGGAATATGGGACAAACATCTTCATTAGTCCAGTTCTCTTATAAAAAACGTTTCCGGATAGTCAAAAAAATTACTCCTTATGAATCACTTTATGGGAAGTGGTGTAGAACCCTAGTATGTTGGGATGATATTGAGGAAAAAAACATATCGGTCTTGAAATGGTCTGTGAAATGGTGGAGAAGTTTAAGACCATGCATTATTACATCAAAGTGGATCAAATTTGACAAAAGATCTATGATGATAATCATCAATGTGACATAGAGATTGATTTTTGATACATATTATTCCTGCATATATCTCCATGGAATATACTGATGAGATTTGGGAATAAGGGATAGATTAGTCCAAGTTATACCACCTATTTCATGATACATTATTTAATAAGAGAAATGTCATATCGACTAGGACTCCCACCGAACCTAACTGTAGTATATAATGTATTCCATGTATCTGTCTTAATAAATTACATACCAGACCCATTTAATGAACTCAATATCGAGGCAGTACAATTGGATATTGAATTTTTCTTTGTGGATTAGTCGGTGAAGATCTTAGATCGTAGTGAAAATTTTCTATAAAATTAGACAATTCCCCTCATTAAAGGGTTGTGGTGAAACCATGAGTTTGAAGAAGCAATGTGGGAACTAGAGGAGGTGATGAATCAGATTTAATCTCATCTATTTTAGTGTGGGAAAAGGAAATTTCGAGGGTGCAATTTCATAATGGGGGGAAGGATGGAACAACCTGATCATTTATGGAAAAAAAATATTGTTTTATTTAATTAAATGTTTTATGGTTATAGAAAACACTTGCACTCATTTTATTATATCGATTTGCATTTTTTTGACCATTAATTTTCATTATCATGGGTAATATATTCATTTAACAGTGATCCCATGTCGAGTATAATTATATGGTTTTAATAAATCCTTTTGATATAGATAGTGGAATTGATGGCCTCAACCAGTATGATAAATCCTTATGAAGACCATTTATCAGAGCATCTGATGAAGATAGCATTTATGGGATTTTCCCTAGACCAACCCCATTCCAATATCCAACAAATTATGTATGAGAGGAACTTTTTGTGGGAGAAGTTCATGATCATCAAGATCATTGAAAAAACCTTGTTCACCGAGCAACCCCACGGAAGCCACACTATCACAAAATTTACTCTAAGGGCATATTCTTGTATAATAAAGGGATTTCTATCATGAAATAAAAATTTTAACATGTAAAATGTTTTTATATAATATTTTATATATTTCCATCTTGTTATTGATACTTTGTAATTGGTTTTAAAGAAGAAATTGTATATTCGTTTAATATAAAAATTAAATTAAGAAATCATTTATGATTGCAATTATTGGATTTTTGAAATAAAACATATTTTAATAAATTAATATTATTAAATTACATTTCTTTATATAAATTATCATATAATTTTTATTATGTTAAATGTAATTTTTATTATGGATCGAAAACTATTCTTGTCAAACTTGTCAACTTTCAAAAGATATTTGTTTTTATATTAAAAGTATAAATTAAAATATTTATAAATTTATTTAGAAAAAATGAATTTTATTTTTGGAATTAGGATCCCAAAATTATCTAATTCTAAATTTTACATATTTTTTGCAGGCAGTCGAATTTTTGGGTAAAAATTTAATACCATATAAATATATGGTGTGTTTTATGACATCATAATAGACTAATTCTAATATAATGAATTCTATAAAAGGCATCATCATCCAAAAATATGATTTTACTTAATATAATTTAATTTCAGTCTTATTTTATTTATTTTATAATACCTTAGTGAATCCTCTAACACATATTATATATTTTCCTATTTTAAAATCTTTTCTCTAAAAGAGTGATTCACCTCCACATAATCAAGGTAAATATTTTATTTCACTATCCCTTTCTCGGATATTATACTGTATAAAAAACCAATTTATTATAAAACTTGGGTAAAAACTACTGGATGGTTTGAGGTTTTGAGTATTTTTTTATGTAGTGTCAAACACCAAACTAATAATTAAATTCCCCTCCTATCTTATATAATCCCACCCAAGATCCCTTTTCTCATCACAAAAAATTCCTTGAATCTCATTCTCCTTATTCCCTATAATCCATATAGTCCTCACAAGGAACTAAAATCTTTAATGAATCACCTACCAATCCTTTGGATTCACACACACAAGTATATGACCCTCACATTAATCCCTTCCTTTCAATTCAAGAACCTTCATTGAAATTATTATTTATAATTTAATTTTTTACATTTTAATTAAGATATTATGGTTACCTTACAATAAAATGAATATTTTTTTTAATGTTATACCATTTAAAATCCCTCATTTTACCCATATCTAAGCAATTACTATGGCAAAAGATTGCAAGGGATTCTCTCTCTCCTATATCCATCAAGCAATTAATTTATGATATTCCCTTTTGATTTACATTTTATTATGTTGTAATTCATCCTACCCTACCCCCTTATAATAAAAGTGATTTATAAATGATGATATACTATATCACTCTCATTTAACCCTACAAGTAATCATTATGTACACTAAATACCATAACAAACTTTTTGAGGGGTTATTTTGTTTTCTCCCCTATCTTCATGGTTATATATTTTGTTTCACCATATATTTAAAAGTAATTATGTTATTTATTGTCTTACCTAGTATCTATAACTTGAAATATCATGTCTAAATCATTGAAGTCCCATTTCTCTCTTATCAACTAATTTTATGAGTTTCTATATGATTTCGTCATACTGGTGAAATTTTTCCACGATTTACCATGCCAAAAATAATTTTTTGGTTTATACCATACCAATTTTTTAATCAATGGTTTTAACCATTAGGCACATAATAATATTTATGGGGGACATACATATTTGTATTCCACATTTCTAGATCATATAACAAATTTATGATGTTGAATGAATCTGCGTAATATGATCTATATGGCATACTTAAGCATGAGATTGAAATGTTTATGAAGGGTGCATCCTCATAGAACTCTAATGAATTGGGTAATTGTTAGTATCCTGATACATTATGTTGGTATGAAGGTTTATGTGACTCCGTTATGGTATTTTTTCCATCCTGATGTCTGGGTTGTTTAGCTCTAAATTATGTTTATGATGTAGTGTCTTATGTTGTTGGCACATTTCCCATTTTAGGATTATCATTCGAAATCATGCCCCATTATTCATGATAATTTGTTACTAATTGATATGAATTTTATAGCATTTATTATTATCCTCGTGTTATTGCATGTTTTTTTCCTTTACTAGGCTTTATATCTCACCCATTTCTTATGTTCATCCTCTGGTTATCCAATGTAGTGTTAAGTACAAAAGAATGTTTTCGTCATGTCCAAGAAGTTTTAAAAAAGTTTTTATTGTTTTTAATGTTTTATATTGTTATGTAATGTTTCTAAACACCAAATACAATATACCTCTTGTTCTTCTGAGTTCTATTATGAACAATTTTATGTAATCAATAATGATTTAATATGAAATAAAGAGTTGGATTGTTATACATTCTTATGTACTAAATAGTGTAAAATGTCCCAATTAATTTATGTTATAATTAATTACCTAAAGAAAATAAAATACATGATTATTTTTTATATTTATATAGCAACATATCAATATTATATTCATAATCATAAGAATCACAATAATTGATGAGATTGTAATATAATAACTTTACCACATTGGTAACATTGGTTAATAATTCCCATTGAGTAATAAAATTAAATGGAACATAAAATATCATGAGTATAAATAAATTATTGATACTACAAGTCAAATGGTATTTGTATACACCTCATGAAATAATTTAGTTGTATAAAATAATATATATCTCAATGAACTAGAATTTAGACAAAAAAATCAATTACATATTTGGTAAAATTTAACTGTAAAAAAAGAAATTGAGATACTCAATTAGATATTTAAATACCAATAATTTGAAGGATAATAATAATATAATACATTCCTAGGATTTATATAAACCATGTAAAAGAAATTGGTGGTGAATATGAAATGTTTGTCAGGGAAAATAATTGTGAGATGGAGATCTCTTACCATAAGTCTTGATCTCTACCATTATCGATAATACCTTATGTAAATTAAATATCAATAGATTATAAACATTTTACATAAAAATAAGTATATATATATATATCATAACATATATTATTTTTTATGATCTTTTTTATATAAACAATCCCATGATAATGATTCGTTTTGGGTAATAACGGATTAATTTTTTGTATATGTTTTGAATTGTTATGTTTTCCCCTATTAATTTAATAATGGTTTCATCATGTAAAGAAGGTAAATTATGATATAAATATCATATATATTCATTATATATCTATTTATAGTAATTGATAGTATATAGTTAGGAAATGAAATAAACCATTCATGGAGATGGTAGGTTGTATGTAGGTATGAACAGTATTTCCATTTTCTATTTATATTGAATGTAAGAAAGATAAATGATATATATATATATATATAAATATTTTATTTTATTTTTTAATTCGCATATATAATATATTTATATTAAACATATCCTAAAAACATTACATGTATAGGGTGAACAAATCACATCGCTTCATGAGTTTGTATTAAGTTGGACACATGAACGACATAATTATGTTCCCAAAAAATGGAAGAACCGATGGTATGTGTCATAAAATAATTCAATAATCACAAATAAATCATTAATTTATTGTATAAAATATATAAAATATAAATTAATCATTATTCCAAACCTTGGGATGTATAATGGAAAAATGAATGAAATCGGTTCACAATGAGGTAGTCTCATATACACTCAAACAATGATTTCATAACCCATTTGACCAAACTGTGTGTGGTTGTAGGTTTTAACCATAACATAACAAAAACTCATTATATTATATATATTTTAATTATATAATCATGTTAAAATAATAATTTAAGGTGTTGAAAAATAAATAAATATGCTCCCTGAAGGACATTACATCTCCATGAGGTATCCTTTTGAGGTTTGCAATAATCCTTCCAATGTTTGCATTGATACCATAAAGAGTCATCTAGGATTAATGGAGGGTAGTTGGGAAGTTATTTGGGAAGATCATGGTCGAGAAAAATACATTGATAGGAGTGATGAAGTGGATAGAGTGATTTCCCTTTTATCATTGAGGAGTAGTGGAATTTTGGTAAATACTCTAAAGTATTCACTCTAGTAGGTAATTATTATCTCGTTAGTTTACAAATATGATAATAAAATATGTGGATGGAATATATGGTCCCTCTACACCTCGAAAACAAAATTAATCACATTTTATAAACATTTCATTCTTTAAATTCTCAGTATCCCAACTGTTGGTAGTTTGGTTATTCAAAATGGTAACCTGTTATCTACCCTTGGAAGTTTATCATATTAGACTCAATTAGAGTGATAATTAGTAGAATTTTTTTACCCCTCATTCTAAATATTATATATAATTTAAAAAATGTAAAACCTCTGTTTGTGGGAAATAAAGTTTAACACAAACAAAAATATTCTACAAAAATATTACTTTAATCGTAAATGTGCTAACAATGTTTTTACTATTTAATAGTCACTACTTATATTAATAATAATTGGTCCATGAATGAAATATATTTTATATTTATTAATTTTAACAAATTAATTTTTAGAACATTGGATATTTAGTAATTTTAATCCAATTAATAAAATATCATTTGTTTTAAAATATCATTAATGTCAATTTTGACATTATTCTTTAATTTCATTATAAGAAATATCATAAGAATAATGTAATTAGATTATATTAGTATAAAAACTATTTAACTTTTTATATACATATATATATGAAATATAGGACAATAATTCATTCAATTAACTTCACTTTTTATATTTTTATAATCATTTTTTATTAACTACATAATTAGGGAGTTTGTGTTCCCTAATAATTTTAGGTAATTATTTAATCTCTAAAAATTAAAGATAAATTTTCATAATAAGAAAATAATTTATATTTCAAAATACTATCTATAATGGAAACAACTTCCCACACCAAAATATTTATAGATATTACAAAGGAATGATGGTTCTTAATTTGTATTTTTCTTTACTCAACTAATTATATGGGTGATGTTCATGGAAAAGTGACTCATAACCCCATAAAATGAAACAATATGTTTATAGGGGTTGAAATATGGCCATAATAATTTTTTTTGAAAATATGGTATGTTATTTTTCAACTTATCTTCTAATTTTAACCCCATAGTATATCTATTTTTACTTTAACAAAAGATATTAATTTTTATTATTTCAACAATTTATTTCTGTCCGAAATTATGTTTTCCTTATTAGAAACTATAACATTTACTTATAAAAAATTTGGAATTCATCATAACAAATCCAATTCGAATAAGTGGACAATTGCATGTCAAAATTAACCACATAGACGCAACGAGGAAGCATGGTTTTAAAAAATAAATGTCCAAAAGTTTAAAAAGTATTTATATCCAATTTCAATAAGAAATTTATTCCAATGAACATAATTATGATAAATTAAATACAATTTTAATAATTTTAATTTAAAACTGATTTAAAAAATACTTTATGTTTATAAATAAATTAAATGAGGGAGCAGTTTTCAATTATTATTCAGTATTATTCACTATGCATCAAAAAATGAATATTTTCAGAGAAATCAAAAAAATTCACCCCAAAATAATTATTTTATTATGGTTTAAAATTAATTTTTATTTTATCATTTTAATTTTATAAAATTTGGAAAAACTAATTTTATTATTGTCTACAAAAAAATCATTTTTTTAAAAAAATTTATTTTCAAAAAACATGGAGACATTACCAAAAAATTTAAAACCTTTATTATCATTATGGTTCCCTTATGTAAACACATTATAAAAATTAATTAAAAAACTATTAATACAATTTATCCTACAATTTTTTATGGAATGGTTTTGAAAATTATGTTTTAATTAACAATACTAATAATAAATCGTGTATTTTTTTTAATATTAGTGTCGTATAGTGAAATATAACTCATGGTTGTGTGTAACACAAGATTAAATTGGTGTTGAATGTCACACAAGAAAAAATAAATATTGAGTTTAATGAAAAACATTTAAATTTAATTGAGAAACAATATTTCCTAGAATCTCACGGTATTATAGTTGAGGACAAATATATGGATGCCACTAATACCTTAACACAACCTATGTTGATGAAGTCTCAAATAAATGATCTAAAATTAAAAGTAATTATCAATTAAATTTTTATGTGATAATAAAAGTTAAATCAACCTTATAATAAATACATTTCAACAATAAAGGTCCAAAAGCATTGAGATAAAACATAAATCCATCAACAATATTGTAGACATGAATTTATTGTCTTTGGAATTGGTTTCTATAAAGGAAAAAATGTTGGATTTTTTCAAAAATACACTTTTGATGGAATATTTTCACAATATATGGTTTTTTGTAGGTGTTTAAAATAACCCTATAAAGGGGCAAGGTTTTGTGTGGTTTCCCCCTCTCTCATATGATACTTGTATATTATTTTATAAGGTGGTTAAAATTGACAACCTAAATGTTTTCATTATGTATATATTTATATTATCTATCAATGGGGGAGTATAAAATATATTCAGAATACCCATTAATATGTATTACATTCTGTGGGGTCATATACAAAGATATAGTTATTAAAAGAGGTAAGACATGACCCAACATGTATGATCTATTTGAATAGTCTATTTTATGTTGTGTTAAGAATGTTTCATGTGTGAATGAATTATTTTTGATGTTGATAATGTTCATTTTAAAGGTTTTGAAGTTCATGTATAAGTATGCTATAAATAGAAACCTATCATATGGATAACCTGATATTATTTATTCAATTTTATTGTTTTTTACACCGAATTCACCAACATAAGAATGTAATTTTAAAATGGTAATCCATATCTTTATTTTGAGATTATAATTGTGATATATATTCCATGGTTTCAAAATAAAACAAGTTGGATTTTTCATCCAAATATGTTATTTAATTGTTTCGTTGTTTTTTTGATAGTGAAGATTTTTTTGAAAAGGATATGTTTATGTTTATTGGATTCCATTGTTAATACATACATCATATTCTAGGTCAAATAGTGCAATTCAATGTGATTTTTTGTATTGTTCTTATCATGAATGAAGTTCATGAAACATGAAAATTTGGATAATAGGGAGGAGAAGAGTAGTCGAGATGCTACATTGGACCATGTCTTAGTTTAAGTACCATGTCGAAGTATCAGGGGATATGGTGGAGTGGGTAGTCTACACCACATATGTAATAGAGATATAATTTTTATGTTTTATATTTTTTAGTACCTCCATGTTATAGAGGAGGCTAGGTAAGATTTTGGAAGCATTGGATACTTCGAAATCATTACAGCGTAGTAACTTAACCATTTCATTGTCATGAAGAAAAATGAGGTTAATTTTAAATCCATGATGTCCATGATATAGTCAGTGGAAGGATAATTTTCAATGGTTATATAATTTTTTAGTATTCCATGAAGCATAACCTAGACCATACAACAACATTGTGTAGTGGTTATATTAAAAAAGATGAAAACTATCACGACTTTTTTGTAACCCCTAGATAAATCCATAGAAGGGTTTGTATAGTAATTATTGAGGGTATATGTTGAGTTGGATATATCTGAGGACTTTGTTGTTTATTTCAGTTTACAATAAAGATTATTTTCAAACCTGTTAATCATCAACTTTTTAATTGTGATGCAAGTTTGATTATGAATAATTGTTTGTTTTTTTATTTGAATTTTTAATTAAAAATTTGACGGAAATGTAACATGATATTGTGGAAAAAGTTATTGTAGATAATTTTATAGAAACAGATGAGAGATAATAAGAGGGAACTAGAAGATGATAAAGAGAAGAAGAAGGGTTGTGCCTATTGGATCATAGTGAAATGATCATACATGCATTACTTTGGGTTGAAGAGGAATATGAAGATCAATACATTATAATGTCCAAGATATGTTTGGAAGGATTTATATTTGGTGATTCCAAAATTATTGAATTATTTGTTAAATGTAGAAGACGCAATCATAGTCATGAGACTTGAGGTAATATTTATTCATTGATAAATTATAATCATTTTATATATATATTCAAAATGATCGGGGATATGATCTTGAAAGAATATGGATCATCCAATGGAATAGAATTCTAAATTGAAGAGGCGAAACATTCCAATTCATTGTCTCATTCATATGACTATTTCTTGAATGGTGAAAAATATTAACATTAATTGGTGATGGGGGATTTTAAACAAGAAAACCTGAAATATTTAGAGTCTTTGGTCAACCCACAACCCCCACACTCATTTCACTATCATTGGTCCATGAGGTACCTTTTCTCTAGAATCCAAGGACATAGCTTTATGAAAATAAATGGAGTAAACTAATCATTGAGATTTTATATAGAGGTTTTTGGGCTTCCAATCCACATCATGGTTTTCCTTATTCTATATTACTATGAATTTGACCTTAGTCCCACCTCTATCCTCATTGCATGTTGTTACTCTTTCCAGCCTTGCTATTGGTTTGCCGACCTTAAAAGGAACCACTTTGGTGATAGTCTAATGCCAATAAAAAATATAATTAGTCCAAGAATAAATACCTTAAACTAAAAGCATCCCCGTTGTCTTGGTTACCTTAACATTAAAATTCATTCCCATTGAATGAGTTGAATGATCATAAATATTGAATAAACACTTGGTCAAAGTAATTAGATCCTAAATTCTAGCATAGTAACAGTCCATATTATAAATCCTTAAACCATTATTAATTATTTCATCAAAGATATGAAACCTTACGTAGTTTAACACTAGAGATCACATCAGTCTCATAAGTATAGGATGATTTAATCCCATCTTAATCACTCATATTATGTTTCCATTTTCATCTTTTCACCTAGCTCACATGTATAAATATACATAATGGAAGATGATTAGACCCAACGAGTTCTCAAAATCTTCTAGAGAATCACACACATTTAAAGGAATACATTATGATCCCTAGAATAGAATAACATCCAATATCATTTCTAAATGGAAAACCACACAGTGACAGAATAGTTCCCTACGGACCAATATCCTATCTATGGTGCATGTCTCAATAAAATAATTCTCAGTGGTATAACATTTGAAACTATGTTTCAAACCTAGTCAATTTTCATCCTCATCAAATTTTACACTTCTTGTTAATCAATTTAGACTCATAGAGTCCCAAATTATCATTACCTCAGATTCATTTTATCAGGAAGAATTACAACACCCTTGGTTCTCCACACGATTTATTATTAATGATAGTAAAGATTCATACATTATAAATCATAATAATCTAATTCTATCACCTTAATTGGTTTCTCCAGACTGTTCAATGAAGGATTCTAACCCCTAACTTCCATCCCACGTTATTAATTCTTCGGTAACAATAGTTGTCTTCAATTTATTTCTAATTTATCACACCAAGAATTATTCATGTAGTCATAGAGGATATTTTCAATATATTTCATTATAATTATTGAGATGAAAAATAAAAATAAATAGAATTAAAATTGTCTAAGGTATTCTCCTTAGATATTACATATTAATGTTTTTAGCCTTTTTATTTAGGGAGAAAACATATTACTAAAACCTATCTACCTCTCACAAATCTTCTTCAATGTAACATCAATTCTCTATAGATAATATCTGAAACCAATCATGCTGATCCTTAAACTCCAAATATTGATATGTGCGCTGATCAATCCCAAAATTTGTAGCTGTTATTTGAGTACTCAAGCGCATGACCACCTATACACGCTTCTGAGAAATCGAATACAATTGATGACAATTATCTTCTTTCTTAGTGATATCTTATTCAAAAACCTCAAACACTACCATTTTGACGGAACTAAAATGTACCTATATAAAATTTGAAATTATGTCACTCCAATCCCTCCAATTCAACTATTAATTTTCTGGGGAATCTTTTAGAGTTCATAATAATAAATTCCCTACTCAAAAGTTCACCACCCTGTGGATATTACTTCTATTATTCCACCTATATGACTCTGTAATGTGTTGGTGATAAATCAATACAGATTCTTCAAAACCTTTCACTATATTCTCAGTTTTCCTATACCATGTCTATCCAAAATTCTTCTTCATCAATAGTAATGGTCTCCAACTTGGGTGATTGGTCTATTAATGGAGACATTTGTTCATATTTATGATCCATATCCAAAGATCTAGTCTCTAATGTGTGTGGAAGAAATGGTTCTCTTGATTCCATCTCTACAAACTGTGTCACCAATGAATCTGTGTCAGGTTTCACTTAGATAGCTTATTCCCTCTGGTCTTATCACAACATATATATGATGAAGAAACCACCATCACCATTTTTTTACATATTAGGTTAATTTTTTATAAAATCAATCATTATATAGAAGACATGTTATTTTATTCCCATATACGTTCAATGCTAATTATCTTCCATGGGATATACATCTATGGATTACACATTACAAAAAAATCAATCTATTATCCAGGACTTTGGATGTTTTAAATTTAAGCAGAAGTTACATGAAAAAACGAGTATACATCATATGGATGTCCATAAGGGAACACTTTTTAAAATGAATTGTGGTCCTAATTACCTCTCCTTGACCATCCATCATACATATCAGTGGGTCAATGATTAAGTCACTCGATATAGGCTCTGCCACCCTTGACTGCATATCCTTAGTAGTTAACCCTATACCATGAGCTGTTCTAGGTTCTCCCTAAATTGATAGCACCTTAGGCTCCTATGAGGTCAATGAAGAACATTCTGACTCATCTTACTGAATTGTAGGACCTTTTGGTTTAGCCCCAAAATCCAACATGTTGGTGATAGGTTCTCTATATCCTAGAGAAATCATGATATAATTCACTTATAAGTATAAAAACTATCAATATATATATTTATGTTAGTTCATATAGTTGATTTAATGAATGTTATGAAAAATTCAGGTTGATAGATGATTCAAACTATGTGTAAGAATGCATGAGAAAACATTTTGTGGATTCAATCATTGTATCTATCATAAAAATTATATCCTTCGATGTCTAAAAAACCCTTTTTCAGGCCAACTCCCAATGTGCCTAAGAGTATTCCCTCCGTGGGAGATCCCTCAATGCAAGTAGGAATAACACAAAGCACCACAAGAGACACCATGGGTAGATATATCATCTTTGTAATGGGAAACTAAATTAGTCAATATAGTATTTTTTAAAAATAAATTAAATTTAGATTTATTTTTTTATCTATAAATAAAATTTGGTGGTGTATTTTTGGATTAAAAGGATATCATTATGCATCAGTAAATAGTTTCACCCCCACACCAGCAAGAATATTACTCACTAGACCACTAGAATTATCAATGAGTCAGAATGTAGTACTCCTATTCCTTGACTTCAATTGATTTTGGCTCTACTTCTCCTCAATTTATACTCTATGGGATATTTATAATCCACCTCACTCATTGATTCCTACATTATCCAATTAGTAAAAGTTAGTTTGATTTTGATTTAACTGTTGACTCCATAACCGTTGTATGATTTTGTATCTTTAACCATATGACATAGGTTACATTGAAATATCTTTTTTCTCAATGTCTCTTAATTCTCAATTGAAGAGTCTCAAATCTCTTCGTCAATTCCCCATGATTCATTCTCATGACAATATCATATCTCTACTTCTCCAATATGAGTGGAATAATTCATTCCCCTTCCAATCTAGGTAGATGATATCATGTTTAATAAACTAGTGAAGGGGTCCATCTTCCCATAATAGTATGTCAAAAACTATTTGTTTTTAATTTAATTCATCATTTTTTACTAAGGATGTTTATTCAAAACTAGAATAATCTTGAAATCTACATAAGATATCCTGGTTATCCACAATTTTATCAACGATTATCTATACATAATGTACAAATATATCCTATCAAATTTCCACTAATATTTAGGTAAACTAACATTATTATTCACTTATCTTATTTGATATATATGTTACCCATAATCCATTATAGATATATATATAAATGTTTCAGAATATTCTATGTGATTTTTGTCCAACATGTGGGGGTGCTTCTACCTCTTGATGTGCCTGATCCTATTTCCACATATATTTATGTTATGGAGTTTGTAAATCTACATCAGCATAATTCATTACTTTTATATGATCACTTTATATGGCTTGTGATATTTTAAATATTCAATGGATCCACTACTCTACTGACCCTTTTCTCACTTTACTGGGTTTTTATGGATTGTAATCTACCTTTGGATTCCTCCAAAGAATGATTTCATCCATCTTTAGAAAAATTAATGAAATTAATCCCATTGATGTGTTGATTAGATGTATGAAATTGTTTTCATTTTTTTCATAGAAGAACATAGAAAATAGTTTTGGAATGATCATGGGATGATATCAAAAAAGGGTTCTTATTAATAGACACAATAAATGATATTGGAGGATGTTTAATTTTCAAGAGAACATGTATGGGATATATGGATCATATAAAATATTTCCATAGATTCTTGAAAAAAACAACCCTCCTCTAAATTCCATCATGTATTAACATTTTCAATCCCTACACAAAACATCATCCATCATTTTATAAATTCTGATGTGGAATGGATGAAAGAAAAAATTTTCATGTGAGGTGATCCTTGAAATTACCATGGACAGGTAGTGTGGAAAAGTTCAAATCCCATTATTGTTGAGAAATGATAGACTAAAAAAAGTGTTTTGGGTGATTAATATGGTTCTTATAAAAATTCCACCAAAATTTTGTTGAGAAGCACCCTTATAAAAATAAAACTGACAACAAAGACACAAGGGGATGCCCCTTTAGAAGACAATCCATGATATTACATATGTCCTACAAAACACCAAGATAGTGTGATTTATATGATATCTATTTTCCAATAATGAGACCATGATAAATATCCTTGAATTCAACCTCATGTGTGCATTCATAACATGTTGCATCCATCCATAGAGTAATGACTAGAGTAATGTCTTATTTATTATATAAAATGAATATTCCTTCACACTAGATCCCCACTTTCTATATTGGAATTGAATGAATAGGATTAAATATGGCCTTGTTTTCTTACATGTTTCATATCAAGGTCGCTCCATTATCCTCTTCTAAAATAATACAAGAAAAAAAATATCGAGGAAGAGATGAAACCAAACTTTAATGGATATTACATATGTATTAAAGTAATTTTCCACTAAAAATTTGAATATTCTCCCATCAATGTCACCAAAAACATTAATATCTACAATATATTCCCCTATGAATTTAATATAATATTTAACTAACAATATATCACACTCAGTATGGGAATCCCTTCTATAAATTGAAGATCGAACATGACATTCTAAAATTCATTGTTGTGTTAATGAAGCATTATTATATATGTTGACCACAGGTTTAGATTCTTTGGGATTGGATCTAGGAAAAAGTCATTTTGGGATGTAAACATGTTCACTACATTATACAACTAAACATCATGGAGAACATAAAACTCCCCACCTACTTATTGAACCATGTAGGCCCACACCCACCCATTATTTAAATATCCCCATATGAATTTTCCACACGAATCCATCCACAATTTTTTCTATCTAATATGATTTAGTTTTAGATTAAAGATTATTTTGAGGGAGAAAATTACATTTTTTTACTCCACAATTATCATAAAGGATGAGCTCTAGTGAAATGTTTTTCATTGAGTTGTGGTCCCACATGTCATGATCTACAGTTGAATTATTCCACAAGATGTATCCTACTGAACTCTTGATGTAGGTACCCAGAGGTTCGTGGTTTTTTATCAATATTATGACTTCATTATTGAGGCAGAAGACAAAATGAGGGAGCTGTTAAAGATTGGATTTCATTATACACCTCAGTTTGTATATCTACTGACATCTATTACCGAGGATTGATGTTTTTTCTTGATCCATGTCAAAATCTTGTTCATATCACTCACTTCCAGGGAAAAATATGTTCAAAATCATAGGAATCCAACTAGTGTGTTATTGAAAAAGATTTTAAGACGATTTCATTGATGTATCCTCTCGAAACATCCCCCAAACAAGTTAGAGTTTTGGTATGATGATTCATCCGTCACACAACATTCATTAATAAATTTTCATTAATATATGGAGAGGATACTCTGAAATAAAAGGATTTTAGGTAGAAGGGATTAATTAATCTAGTGTTACAACAAAGGAGAGAAATTTATCAATTTTTTTTGTGATCCCATGGTCCCCTCAAAGACCCCACCCCTATTTATAGGCAAAGCATCGACCCGTGTTTTCTGAAATATGTGAAAAAACTACCTATAATTCTTTTTTGTCTCAAAATTCAATCTTTTACTCCCCAATAAAAATTAATTCAAATATGGGTATTTTATATAACCAAAGAACACATACAATAAGGATCTAGGATTGAAAAATAATATGAGATGTATTTTTAGTGAAAAGGAATTGTTTTTTCATAATATTGATTTTTGAATGTCAAAAATAAGTGAAATTTAAAATGAAAATAATTTTGAAAAACCATAACTATCACATGTTAGAGTTATCTTCCAGGTGTATTGTGCCTATAAATACCCATCAACTCACCATTTTAGGTGTTTTAATGACAATTTTCTAGATTTTTATTTTGTTGATGCTCTCATCTCTTGTAAACCAACATCCACATTTCATGAAACCCAAATCAACCTCTAAGGAATATTATAAGTAAAAATATTATAGTTATTATCTATTTTTGGAATATAAAATTATTTACATTTTTACAATATGATTGAATAAAACTTACCCTAATGCATAATTCACTTCGTGGATTAACTAAAAAATTACCAATGTAAAAATTTCACACAACAACCAATATTTGTGAATCACATTCTATTGGCATTCAATTCTTTATCTTCATTCACAAAACAAACATTATTTAATGTTGACAGAACATGGTACCTACATCAATATGATCAAAAATTCATCACGAAAAATCAATATGCACAATAGTAATATTGAAAATTCATCCCCATGTCCTTCAAATCCAACAAGGGTTGAAAGGTATTGATACATGTCTCTCCCAAGCAGAGTTTGGTCCAGTTTCTCCAATATATTGGACTAATGTAACTTTTATAACACTATATAATATTATTTCTACATATTTCAGTATTTGATCATCACTAGTAAGTAATATCACCTTTATCCATTAATGAGACCCATTTTATAACAGACATTCCCTTACTGTTTGATGATCAAACAACATTGATCAGTCTTGTCAGATGGCCTTAAATTTTTTACCATAAACAAGATGTTTTTCTAATCCCACTCTAACTAGGTACATTGGATGCCTCATTGAGATTCAATATCAATAACTAGAAAACCTTACCATCCCATCTAACTTATGAGAGATGGAAAAATCCATACCTTCCTTTTATACCCATTGGACTTCGATAGAGTCCCCAATAAAATTTAAATTGTTGGCTCCCCTTCATGATGGGTGTAAAAGGATTTGAAATAATTTAAATTTAAACCATGAGTGTCCCTACTAGACTTAAAATAGTGTCTTCATATACATAAAAGGAATAATTGGATCAACCAAACTTATGTGATTATTATAAGAGAACCCATTTTTTACATGATGAGAATAAGATTCCATATGTGATGAGCATAAGATGTATCCCCTCATTTATGTATCCATAACCTATACATTCCATAGTGATGAGATTAGGATTTCAATGTGATGATAATAGATTTATTTTTGTGAATATTATTAGATTCCATAGGATATGAGAATAAGATTCCTTATGTAACAAGCATTAGTTTTATCATCAGATGAGATTGATATTCCTTAGGTGATAAACCTAATATGAATTTTAAGAGAGAATTGTATGCCAATGTGATGAGTATAATATTTCTTGTGTGATGATCATGATATTCCTTAGGGGATCAGACAATAATTCCTTTTGTGGCAGTAAAAGCATTTCTCATGTGTTGAGCATGTGATTCCTTAGGTGATGACCAGAATATGCCTTATGTAATGAGAATATGATTCCCTAATGGACCCCCTAAATATGATAAAAAATATTCCAATGTTTCCCAACCTTCACGAAAACTAATCATTTCCAACCAATGTGGTTCTCCCTGTTAATAAAGTACGTGATGTAATTAACTAAGTTCAACATCAATATCACATCAATAATGGGATTAACAATCATGTCTTAAATCATTGAAAGAGACATGTACTAGATAACGAACTCCATAGAGGGATGTGTTGACATTCCATCACCTTATTTTGGTCAATGTGTTTTCATCATCACCTTGATATTGATAGAAAACTAATATTTGGAATTTAATAATAATAGGACTTGACTCGGAACATCCAAAAGTCATTCTAATGCATTAGTCCAAGTTAGATGAATATAATAACAGCACCCAAAATTTCATGGAAGTAGTGTTTCTTGAAAAAAACACATTACGAACCGTCATATTTCTTAACCCTATGTATTGTACCACAACTTGTTTCAAATATATATAAACCCCATGAGTTGAAATGCATTGAATATTATTCAACATTTAATTTTTCCTCCAATAGAATCCACTTTGACATTTCTAATAGAAAGGTTCATTTTTTATAATGGAGCGGTTAGATTTGAAATGTTCATTTCTTTAAATAAAACCAATTCTCAAATATGTATGATTTATTTGTAACTGTACATTGAGATCATCAATGTCCTATATTATTGATCTAAAATTAGAAAAAAATTTATTAAACTAACCTTTTGCATTGTATTATAAATAATTTCTCTTCATTTTTTCTTAATGTATAAATAGATTTAGAGTCTAACTGAAAAACATGTTTAGAAATGTTATCCTAATCTTTGTTAAGATGATGATTAATATAATTATATTCTATCATCAAAAAAATTTCTTCTCTTTAAATATTACACATCATTCCATTTCTATGAATTATTCAGAACCATCTTCATCATCTAAAGAAAATGAATTTAAAGTATCTAAAGAAAAATTAATAATAGATTTAGTTGTTACCTTTATCATAAAACAAATAGCATCCTATGTTACTGTAATATAGACACCATCAATAATTAATCTATCATTGATATTTAAATATTAATATCTTAAAAGATATATATTTATATCACTCGACATGTCCATATTAGCCCTACAATATTTTCACTCCTTTGTATTTGTAGATTATCTAGATTCCTTTTATTTATTTTTCATTCATGTAAAATAAATCCTAATGTTTCTTATTTTATTTCACTCATAACAATTAACATCAGATATATCATCTCTTTTTCATCACTGTTTATATATTCCCTTCTGATGGTGATTAAAAAAACTTATTTTCATATAAAATTATCCATACACATTATAAGTTGACCAGGATTACCTTCAATAAAAAATTAGATCTTAACTAATTTTTTTTTAGATTTACCATTCATAGTAGTACTAGTCTTTGAAGTATTTCCATGGTAAGTTAATGCAATGTATTTTCAATCAAAATAAAATCCTTTTTACTCTACAATTTTCAGTGTTATCTTCACCCTATATTCATATTCGTTTATCATCCCAATATAATCATCCAAACTATGTTTCATATGATTTTTTTGTTTTTTTCACTCCTACACGAATTTTCATTATATCATAAGAATTTATATGATTTTTGTAACACCCTAAAACCAGTTACCCAGAGTCGGTATTATTATTACATAACATAGGCATGATCACAAAAGATCATGTCTCGAAAGGCCGATTAGTTTAGTAGCCTTGGAAGTACTGGATACATTCATAAAAGTTACATTACATCATAAAATGGAAAACTACAATAACATTGTTTCCATAGACAACACTGAGATCCCATATACTATCCCTATAGGTCTGTCACAATATACTTCATCACATCCTGGGAAAAATAAATAATATAAAGGGTTGAGCTCAGATTCTTCTTAAGGATAACAATATAGCGGATACTTTGATAAATAAGCATAAACATTCAAGGCAATGTATAAAACTAATAAAAATCCTTTTAAACATTAAATTAATCATAATATTGAAAATATTAATCAAAATAATTCCATTTAATTAATCACATGGATATTATACTAGTGGAATAATCACATGAAATATCAATAGACACTTTCATAATGATGGAATGCATAATTCCAGACTTTCATAACCACATAGTCAAGGCCTTATACTAAGAATACAATATAAGGTTTTTTTTCAAGGACTTGTGATAGAGTTAATATTTTAATTATTATTTATATGTTTTTAAATGATTTAATCCTTCCCAATTATTCATTGTGAGTGTATTTGCATCATTTATGTGATTTTGGTGTATTTTGGGCTTAAATGTGAAAATGGGGTAATTCTGTAAAATTGTCAGTTTTATATAGCTTCTGTTTTTCAGGCATAACTTTTATAATATGGGTCCAATTGTAGTGAATATTTTTTTTAGTATTCCTATACTTGGGGTCTTAAAATTTTCCTTCTGTACCAAGACCCAATTCGAAGCGCAATGATGCAGAAAATTCAATCAAGTGGAGAAATCAGTTTGGAAGGCAGAATGGACCCTACTTCATTAAATATGAAATATCTACATCATCCGACATTATAATGAGGTTATTCCAGCTGTTGTCGATAGAGGAGTTCAAAAGGACGTCTCACATTAAATTTCATAAATTATTGATCTCATTAATGCATCCTTTTGGAGCGTCAAAGTGGAGTGGGTGAAACAGTGTTTAGCGGACAGAAAAGTAATGGTCATTGATTCGGCCATATATTTCTTTAAACCTGTCAAATGATTCTAAACTTTTGAGGGTAGATAGAAAACTTCTTTTAAAACATTCTATAAGAAGGGACCTCAGTGAGTTTCGGCCGGATGGGGGGCAGAACAGAGGTACACTTATGGAAAACAGAATCTGGAGCATCAAATTTTCTGATCTTTGTTTTCTCTCTTTTGTTCTACTTAGTTTTGTAATGAATTCTTCTTTCCACTTAGTCACAATTAACCTTAACATGGTGGGGTAAACTTATGTGTGATTGGGGAAGGGGAGGTTTTCCATGTTCTATTTCATGAGTTTCATCTCTTAATGTTTTAAAATCCTCTTCTCTTTTGTGAATCAGTTTCAATTTACTATAACAGTTTTTATTATCATGTATGATTGTATCTGATTTTAGATTATGTTGTTCATTTATATTTGGTCAATGATCAATATCTCCCTCCACTAGGTTCTGGTTTATAAACGATAGAATATACCAGGACTTAGTGGAGAAGTACTCGGTGATCACTGGTACGTGTGTGAGGAGTAGTGAATGTTCTTGATTACCTGGGATAAACAAGACCCGATTGGGAATTGCCTAAGATAATTGGGAGTATTTTCTACAACTCTATTACACATTGGAAGGAGAGTAGACCGACCTAAGATTTAGTAAGGTTTATTTTCACATTTTTAATTGACCAAGGGAGTGAGAAGAAATAATTGTGGATTCTCACTCTTAACGGTTTAGTAGAAGAGAATTGGATAAATTGGAACTATGATAGAATTAAAAATGGAGAACCAACTCTGACCTAATCACCCTTCTTATATAATAGTTTCAATCACTTGATTTGTTAAGTTGTTCTCAATATTTTTCTTAAATTTTATTCTTTGTTTAGTTTCTTTCTTTCCTTTTCAAAAATCAATCAAATTCAGAAAAACAACCACACTTTTTGATCTTATTTTAACATGACAGCTTAATTTTTGTGCACTCCTCTCTGGAGACAACCTAGGTAATCCACTATAATACATTTTAACATAGGTTATATTTTTTTTTGCCACACCCCACGACAAGAACATGTCAAAACTTGGCGTCGTTTCCGGGGAGGTAGTGCCAACATTTCTTTTCTTTTCTTTTCTCTCTTCTCATCTTTTCTCTTCAAAATTGCATGACTAGAACCTCAAAAATTGAACCGTTACCCATAGATCCGGAAATTGAAAGAGCCTTGTTGAATATACTTAGAAAAATTAATTTGGAATCTGAATTTGAGGAAGTTCCCCTTGAAGACTCAAGTGAAACTTCAAGTGTTCACTCTGATCCTGTCATCATGGCTGAAAATCAAAACCAAACACTTAGAGACCTCTGTGCACCACAATTCCTTAATCAAAACAATCAACTTGCCATGCTAGTGTTACAAAATTATTTTGAAATAAAACCTAACATGAGTCCTTTGCTTCCAAAGTTTCATGGTTTGGTAGGTGATGATCCAAACAAACACATTAAAGAGTTCACACATGTTTTCTCAACTTTCAGACTCCGTGGAATTACCGAGGAGCAGGTAAAGTGGAAGGAATTTCCGTTTTCATTGGATGGAGCTGCTAAAGAATGGTTGTACGGCCTACAACCAGGAGACGTACATGACTGGAATGACCTGGTAAGATGTTTTATGCAAAGATTCTTCCCCACCTCTAGAAGCACAGCCATTCAGAAAGAAATCTACGCCATACTACAATCATCTGGAGAAACTCTTTACGAGTACTGGGAGAGATTTAAGAAGCTATGTGCCAGCTGTCCACATCAATCCATTGAGGAACACCACTTTCTTGTCTTCTTCTATCAAGGACTACTGGAAAATGACAGAAACCTTCTTGACGCATCATTTGGAGGTGCACTGATTGACAAGTCACCAGAAGAAGCCAAGGGCTTGATTGAGAATATTTCCCAAAACTCACAGCAATTTGGAAAAAGAGGTATTGGAACAAGAGGTATTCATGAGGTACGCACTTCTCATCCATCACCCTTATTAGAAAATAAGTTTTAAGAGCTTACTAGTTTGGTGAGGCAGATGGCCTTGAAGCAAGTTAGTTACCAACAAGTTCCAGCTAAGGTATGTGGTTTATGCTCATCTCTTGATCATTTCACTGACCAGTGTGCTGAAATACAGGGAATGGAAAGTTGTGCAGCAGCCTTTCAACCAAGGCAGTTCCAGAAAAATCAAGGATGGAGAGAGACTAACCAAGTCCAATATAGATTTGGAAGTCAACAGAATCAAGCTAGGCCCCCTTACCAACATCAGTTTCAAAACCAACCCCCATTCAAGAATCAATTCCAGAACCCTCCACTATTTCAAAAAAAAGTATACTTATAATCAGCCTTCATACCAAAAACCAACCAATATCCAAAGACCCTATGAGCAACCATCCACTAGTGCCCAACCTCCAATTCAAAACCAACAAAAATCTGAGTTTGAAGGACTGAAAGACACTGTTAAAGATTTGTCCAACAAGTTTGAGAGTCTCATGGACTTTCTGAACAAAAAACCAGGTAAAATCCCTTCCCAAATAGTCCCAAACCCAAAATAGAATGTTAGTATTATAAATACAAGAAGTGTAAAAGAACTCCAACCACCATCCACCATTGAACCTGAAACAAGAAAAACTAATATGGGTGAGAATGAAGTTAGAAATGATGAATATTCTATGAAAATGCATTGGGAAGAAGATAAGAAAGAGGAGGATGATAATGATAGGACAAGAAGGAAGAAAAAAGAAACACCATTTCAAAGGAAACAAAGGGAGATGAAAGATATACCACCACCATTTCCATCAAGGATGATTGAATCAAAGAGGTTACAAGAAGAAGCACTGCAAAAAGAAATTCTGTACACCTTTCAGAAAGTGGAAATCAACATACCTCTGCTTGAAGCACTCAAACAAATTCCAAAGTATTCTATGTTTTTGAAGGATATTTGCACCAAGAAAAGGATACATCAAGGGAATGAAAGGATCAATTTGGGAAGAAGAGTCTCAGCCCTTGTCACACCACAATTGCCAACCAAATGTCAAGATCCTTGGATGTTTTCTATTCCATGCACCATTGGTTCATTAAATTTCTTTAATGCTTTGTGCGATTTAGGTGCATCAATTAATGTATTGCCTCAGTCAGTATATACTTCTTTGTAGATGGGATACTTGAAGCCCACAAGAGTGGTGGTCCAGCTTGCAAATAGATCCACAGTTTTCCCAGCAGGAGTTCTAGAGGATGTCCTGTTAAAAGTCAAAGATCTTTTATTCCCTGTAGACTTTTATGTGTTGAATATGGAAGATGATTGGATCTAATCACACTCACCCATAATATTGGTGAGACTATTCTTAAATACGACCAAACCCATCATCAAAGTCCATGAAGGGACACTTACCATGGAGTTTGGAGATAGCATTGTCCACTTCAATATTTTTGAATCCATGATGCCCCCATCAGATGATCATTCACTCTTCGCACTCTCCCATGAAGATGACATAGAACCAATTGAATAATTAGGTATGTTTCATGAATTTTTATCATTTGGAGATAATTTTTCCATTAAAGATATCACTAAACATATGGATTCCAAAACTCTTCGATGTTCTGATTTTATGTTGGAGGAAGAGGTAAAATATGATTTCTTTGATAATTTGTTAAATTATGATGAAGATGATATGATTTCTTGTATGCAGGATGTCAAACCATTGGAAGTGGATAACCTCACTTTAGTTTCATCTCTTGAGCATCCTCCTGATCTAGAATTAAAACCACTCCCCACTAATTTAAAATATGTTTACCTTATGGAGGGAGAGAAATTACCAGTAATAATTGCTAACAATATATCTAAAACTCAAGAAAAATGATTGATTGAGCTTTTGAGAGAGAATTTCCAAGCAATAGGGTGGATCTTAGGTGATATCCCAAGAATAAACCAAAAAATTTGCTCACATAGAATTTTTCTTGAGGGAGATTCCAAACCTGTCAGACAACCCCAAAGGAGGTTGAACCCTACCCTGATGGAGGTTGTGAAAAAAGAGATTGAGAAGTTATTAGAATCTGGGATCATCTATCCCATATCAGATTCACAATGGGTTAGCCCCATCCATGTAGTACCAAAGAAAACTGGCCTAACCATTATGAGGAATGAAAAGAATGAATTAGTCCCTGTGAGAATTCAGAATAGCTGGAGTGTATGCATCGATTTTAGGAAGCTGAATTAGTTCAGTCGAAAAGATCATATCCCTATCCCATTCATTGACCAGATGTTAGAGAGATTGGTAGGGAGAACTCATTATTTCTTTTTGGATGGATTTTCAGGTTATTTTCAGGTACCCATTGCCCCCGAGGATCAAGATAAGACTACCATTACTTGTCCATTTGGTACTTTTGCATACAAAAGGATGCCATTTGTATTGTGTAATGCTCCAGGTACATTTCAGAGGTGTATGGTAAGTATATTTTCTGATCACATTGAAGATTTCTTTGAGGTTTTCTTGGATGACTTCACAGTTTTTTGAAATTCATTTGACCATTGTTTGAAAATTCTGGAAAAAGTTTTGAAAACTTGCATTGAAAAGAACCTTTTTTGAATTTTGAAAAGTGTCATTTTATGGTTGAGAGAGGAATTGTCCTTAGGCATTTCATTTCACAGAAAGGCATTGCAGTTGATAAATCAAAAATTGAAGTGATAAATTCTTTTCCTCACCCAACTTGTGTGAAACATGTTCGATCATTTTTAGGACATGCAGGATTCTATAGGAGGTTTATAAAAGATTTCAGTAAGATTTATCTCCCTCTCTCTAGATTTCTTTTGAGAGATGCTGATTTTGATTTCAAAGGTTCATGTAGGAAGAATTTTATGATTTGAAGAAGAAATTTATTACACCACCAGTGATGCAGCCACCAAATTGGGAAGAACCATTTGAGCTACTTTGTGATGCTTCAAACCAAGCAGTTGGAGCTGTCCATTCTCAACAAAATGAGGGTAGGCCACAAGTCATTTAATATGCCTCGAAAACCTTATATGCAGCCCAATTCAACTACACAACAATAGAAAAAGAGTTTTTAGCAGTTGTTTTTGCTTTAGAAAGATTTAGATCATATCCGCTTGGAACTAAAGTCATTGTTTTTTATGATCATGAAGCTCTTAGGTACTTGATGAAGAAGGCTGAAACAAAACCGAGGCTAGTGAGACGGATGCTACTACTATAGGAGTTCAACATAGAAATCAATGATATGAAGGGATCTGAGAACCAAGAGGATGATCACTTAAGTCGACTACCCAACACCGCTGAAGTTGAGATTCCATACATTGAACCACTAAATGATCACCTTCCAGGAGAGAAGTTTTACTCGATTGAAGGAGCAGTACCTTGGTATGCTGACATGGTCAATTGTCTGGTAACATCTCAGGTCCCATCTCATTTAAATTCTCACCAAATTCACAAATTGAAATCTGAATCTAAATATTACATCTGGGATGATCCATTTCTTTTGAAGATTTGCAATGATCAAAAGATCAGAAGATGTTTGCCTAAAAATGAAATTGAATCATTCTTTAGGTTTTGTCACACATTAGCTTGTGGAGGACACTTTGGACCTCAAAGGACAGTGAGGAAGGTTTTAGAATCTGGATTTTATTGGCCAACACATTTCAAAGATTCACATGAATTTTTTAAACGGGGTGAAAAATGTCTGTTTACAGGAAATATTTCAAAGAGACAAGAAATGCCCCAAAATCCACTTAATTTTTGTGAAATATTTAATGTTTGGGGGATAGATTTTATGGGACCTTTCCCAATGTCATTTGGAAATTCTTATATTCTTCTTGCTGTTGATTATGTTTCCAAATGGGTGGAAGCAAAAGCCACCAGAACTGACGATGCTAAAGTTTTTTTTAAAGGTTGGGGCCGAAGCCTCATTTTTTATTATTGAAATAATGAAAAGTCCTCTTTAACTGGGTAGAGGGAGACCCATTACATAGCCCGAAGGCCCAGTGGGCATTTAGCCCATTATATAGCCCGTAGGCCCAATTTTTTGGCCCAAAGCCCATTTTGTGAATAGTACTGCTACAGTACATGCTCTGCTACAGTACCCTACCGCCGCTACAGTGCCCCTGCCGCCACTACATTTCCCCTGCCGCCGCTACAGTGCCCCTGTCGCCGCTACAGTGCCGTCGTTGCAACAGTGTCTCGGTTGCTACAGTAACGCAACAGTGATGCTACAGTACCTACTAAAGTTGTTTGTGATTTTGTCAAGTCTAACATATTTTGTAGGTTTGGAGTTCCTAGATCAATCATTAGTGGTCAAGTGACTCACTTTTGTAATTGGAGAATGTCAGCTTTGTTGAAAAAGTATAGGGTCCATCATAAAACATCAACTCCCTATCATCCACAGACTAATGGGAAAGCTGATGTGTCCAATAGGGAAATCAAAGGAATTTTGGAAAAGACTGTTAATCCAAATAGGAAGGATTGGAGCCAAAGGTTAGAAGACACATTATGGGCTTACAGGAGAGCCTACAAAACTTTAATTTGAATGAGTCCATATAGGTTGATTTATGGGAAAAGTTGTCACCTACCTGTGGAATTGGAACATAAGGCATACTGGGCTGTGAGAAAGATGAATCTGGATCTTGAAAGTGCTGGTAAAGAGAGAAGATTGCAATTACAGGATTTAGAAGAAATTCAAAGAGAAGCATTTGAAAATTCCAGGATTTACAAAGAGAGAACAAGAGTGGCTTATGACAAACTAATCCAACCAAAGGACTTCCATCCAGGAGACAAAGTGTTGTTATACAATTCAAGACTCAAGCTGATGCCAGGTAAACTTCATTCTAGGTGGGAAGGTCCATTTATAGTTACTCATGTATATCCTTTTGGTGATGTACAGATTTTGAAGGATGGAGTGAAGGATTCGTTCACTGTTAATGGGCACAGATTGAAGAAATTCCTTGGGACCATGCCATCAGAGCCAATGGAGGAGATCACACTCCTCCAACCTGTTTATTAATAAACTTTATCAGGTCGTACCTCTCCTTTATATTTTCATGATTGTTGTGATTCAATTTCCAATATTCTTACATGTTAAATACATTTGAATTCATTATGGACACTGCATCATTTACGTGTGGGGGAGGGAACCTTTGTAGTGTAGGATTTTTATGTGTTGTTTGTTTTCCTATTTGTTTTAAAAAAAACATGTGAGTGTTTAAAATTTTGTGTGTTTATTTTTCAATTTTGTGTGTTTTTTAAACTTTTAAGCTAAATTATTATCATTGATATTTTTGAAACCCATCTCCATGAGTGAAATAATTTATTCCTTGAAACTCAGCATAAATGAATGCTTATAATGATATTGTTTCATGTTCAATTCTTTGGGAATTTCATGAAAAATACTCTGTTTTTTGAATCCCATGCCACATATCACTGTCTTTATATTTGAAATCACATTCCCGTGAGGCTTCTAAACCTATTATTTTTATATTCTTTACATTCACCTCACTTCTTGAAAGAACCAAATCATGCTTGATTTAACCAGAATTTGATTTATTCCTGTAAAAATATGAGGGTTTGAGGTACTTGTGTTTTAAATGTTTAAGGCATTTATTTGGTTTGAAATCCCTCTTTTCAAGATAATCCCTTTCATAATGGACTACCTTGAACATTTAATCCTTGTAGCCCATAGATTCCATGAACATCCTGTTAGGTTAGCCATATTATATGCTATTCCCTATCCAACCTACTCTTGAAGTGAAATTGCATGATCTATTTGAACATAAGTGTGGGGGGGAAGAGGTCTTGTATTGTACTGCCTTATTTGGGGATACTTTGGGTGAAAACAAAATGTTGAAGAGATGTTATTGCTGCTGAATAAAAAACCATCTAGCTGAAATTTGTGCCTTTTCTGGAGCTTTCATGATGAGAGAAGTTGTGCCTCTCTGGAGATTCTAATGTAAAAAAGGAAGTTGTGCCTTTTCTAGAGCTTTCAAGAAATATTATATTTGAGAAGATTGAAATGTTTGATGCTGAAATGATGATCTGTGTGAACATTACATGATATTACATAAAGAAGGAGCTTATTTTCTACTAAGGGGAGTGAAGAGAAGACCATAATTTTTCAAAAATTAGAGTAATGCAATTTTACTTCAAAAAGAGCCAAGCCCTCTATATTCATCCTTAGAATATTTATATCTAAATACTACCAACCTAAATCCACAGAACAACCCTGACAAGTCCTCATGATAAACATATGTCTTTGACTCATATCGGGTGGAGATGTAGGAATTTATCAAGCCTATGGTGACCCTTGTATGAGTTTGGATGAAAAAGACATTGCTAAAAAATTGAGATTTGTGTAATGAGAGATAATGAAAGTTAGGTAAGTGTTTTGTGTGCATGGGAGGAGAAATGAAGAGTAAATTTATTGAATGATCCTAAATTAAGAACATGAAATAATAGAGTTTGAGGATCATGATATATTTTGTTTCTTGTTTTCAAATTAGTGGATCTCATGGCTATGTGTTTTGAATTTACTTTGAATTTATTTTGATTCTGACTTGTCTAGGAGTCCAAGTGATAAGTGTGGGGGAATTGATAGAGTTAATATTTTTATTATTATTTATATGTTTTTCAATGATTTAATCACTCTTAATTATTCAATTTGAGTGTATTTTCATCATTTATGTGATTTTGGTGTATTTTGGGCTTAAATGTGAAAATGGGGTAATTCTGTAAAATTTTCAGTTTTATATAGCTTCTGTATTTCAGGCATAACATTTATAATATGGGTCCAATTGAAGTGAATCTATTTTTTAGGATTTCTATACTTGTGGGCTTAAAACGTTCCTTCTGGACCAACACCCAATTCGAATCCCAATCGTGCAGAAAATTCAATCAAGTGGAGAAATCAGTTTGGAAGGCAGAATGGCCCCCACATCATTAAATATGAAATATCTCCTTCATCCGACCTTATAATGAGGTTATTCCCACTGCTGTAAACATAGGACATCAAAAGGACGTCTCACATTAAATTTCATAAATTATTGAGCTCATAAATGCATCCTTTTGGCGCGTCCAAGTTGAGTGGGTGAAATAGTGTTTGGCGGCCAGAAATGTAATGGTCATTGATTCGGGCATATATTTCTTTAAACCTGTCAAATGACTCTCAAATTTTTAGGGTCGATAGAAAACTTCATTCAAAAAATTCTATAAGAAGTGACCTCAGTGAGTTTCGGCCGTCTATTTGGAAGAACAGAGGCAATCTTCTGGAGGACAGAATCTGGAGCATCAAATTTTCTGTTCTTGGTTTTCTCTCTTTTGTTCTTATTAGTTTTGTATTGAATTATTCTTTCCCCTTAGTCACAATTACCCTTAACATGGTGGGGTAAACTTATGTGTGATTGGGGAAGGGGAGGTTTTCCATGTTGTATTTCATGAGTTCCTTCTCTTAAGGTTTTAAAATCCTCTTCTCTTCTATGAATCAGTTTCAATTTCCTATAACAGTTTTTATTATCATGTACGATTGTATCTGATTTTAGATTATGTTGTTCATTTATATTTGGTCAATTATCAATATATCCCTCCACTAGGTTCTGGTTTATAAACTATGGAATATACCGGGACTTAGTGGTGAAGTACTCGGTGATCACTGGTACATGTGTGTGGAGTAGTGAATGTTCTTGATTACTTGGGATAAACAAGACCCGGTTGGGAATTGCTAAGATAATTGGGAGTATTTTCTACAACTGTATTACACACTGTAAGGATAGTAGACCAACCATAAGATTTTAGTAAGGTTTATTCTCACATTTTTAATTGACCAAGGGAGTGAGAAGAAAGAATTGTCGATTATCACTCTTAACGGTTTAGCAGAAGAGAATTGGATATATTGGAACTATGATAGAATTACAAATAGAGAACCAAATCTGACCTAATCACCCTTCTTATATTATTGTTCCAAGACACTAGTTTTTCTCATTAGACCTACAGAAGCCTCGAGTAGCTATAGATGGCTCCACCCTTCACATACTAAGTCCAATGCATTCCTCATTGGAAAAGGATTAAACATAACATAAACTTTCATATTAAAACTAGAATAAAAAATCTCAATAATTTATCCATAAAACATCAATGGTGTAAAAAAAACACATCCATATTAAAACATATCACAAAACCTTAAATACAATATGGAAGTTTTGTATCATAATAAAACATCTTCAAATAAGCTTAAAATCTATCAAAGGATGTTGACATAAATGAAATCAAAACCTTTTTTAGATTAATATCTCTTTCTATTTTGAAATATTTTAAAATTCATATAATTTTTAAAGATAACATTTATTTTGGAAATATTTTTATATGCTTGTAAGGGAAGCTTTTATGATGTTATAATGGCAGAAAATAGCCGCACCCGGGGTATAAGTTAAAAAAACATTCTTACCTTAATTTTGTTGAAGAGGTCATAAAGTACCCTGTTTGGAAAATGACGGAAGGATTCATTTAGAAACATATAAGGTCAAATAAGTGAATAAATGACTTTACCAAATTTTATATTAAATAGTAAAAATGTTTTGAAATACATTTTTAAGAAGCATGGATGTGGATGATAAAGAGGTCCCAGAAGTTACTTACGTAAAAACAACCTCGGATAATAATGAGATTGTGAAATTAACCCTTACCATGTACTTTTCTTGGGTCGAGGTTAGGTTATACTCCTATATAATGGTGAAATAATTGTTATTAAATTATATAGGAATCATTTACATTAATATGATATCATATATGATCTTTTCAGATTTCGTTGTTAATAATATCTTAGTATTAGAGTCATTTCGAGGGTTAAATGATATCATTTTCATTATGTGATTTATTATGTAAGTAATGATTGTTATAGATGTTATGTATCTTATTCATTTTCATAATTATATTAAGTTCTTAAACATTATTTTTAATCATCTAATGAAAATTAGTCTTGAATGGATACAATGGGTAATGAATCTCCTCGCGTTCATGGAGATGGTAATCCGTACGTACGCACGAGCGACAATATCATTGTTTTGATATTGAAATAATATATAATTGGACGGAATATCATATATAAAGAATAATTATCAGGTTATATTTATTATTTACATCAATTACACATCATTATTATACCCATACAAATAATAATGTATTGAATAACAATTACAGCACGACGTGGAGATGCTAAGCCGTACGTATGCAGGTATGGTGACATGTCATTCATAGGATGGATAGAATAATTAATATGTTTGTACCATATTTATAATAACATCAAATTATATAGAAGATATTGGATTTATTAGTTTATAATGGAAACAACAAACAAATAAAAAGTGGAATAAGAAATGAACTTGAAAGAGGTGGTGAGATATTTACCTCTTGTTCGGGTTCTTCATTTTGATTTGATCAAAAGGGCTCTTTAGGTTGGCGTTATAACTAAATGAAGGCATTTAGGATGAAGGTAGGATAGTTGTGATGGTATATTGGTAGGATTTGGCCGATCCAAAAGGCATTGAAGGTGTGAATTAGAGAGAAGGGGGGGTTCCCTTTAATTAGAGGGTTGAGGGGAACCATAGAAAAAGCTAGAAATATTATTTAATAATTTAATTATTTTTGGTTTCTAATGGCACAAATATGAATTATTCAAAGTCTATGGATGGTGTGGGTCGAAACCCACCCAACCAATAGGTTTTAGATAGGTTTGGGTCACTATATTAAATTTATCTTTTAGATTTAACACTTAGCTAAATTGTTCTCTGTTTACCATGTCTCTTTGTATTTCTATATTATATGGATAATAAACTTACTATATACTTATAAGATAACCCCAAGTGGTCCTCTAATGACACAACTATCATTATATAAGTTTTCTGGCCTATTATTATATTTTTAGGAATATAATATCAATTAATAATATATTATTTGTTTTAAAAACTCTTTTATGTCATTTTTGACACTATTTGGTTTTTTTTGATAAATTAATAATCACATTATTAATTCGAATAAAAATTCATATAACTAACCATAAAATGTCATATTAACCTATTAATTTTTTTTATTTCATAAAAAGTCTCCAATTACATTTATTTGGATATTTATAATATAAATTATTTTAATATTTCACTAATTAGGTAATTACTACATCATCATTGTGTCATAAATAAATTAAATTATTTAATATATAAAAATAATAAATAAAATTAAATTATGTAGGAAATCATTTCCAAATTATGAATATTATTTATCGTCAAATTTATCTTCTGTTTAACCCTGTAGTAAAAATGTTTTAGTTATTAAAATTTGAATTTAACACTTTTAACTGTTCTTTGAATTAAATGATAATAAATTTCCTAATCTAATAAAAGTGGACCAAAGAGGTTCCAATTTTATTCCAAAAGTTATTTTTGGTCGAATTACACTTATCCATTAAAATTAGGACATTTTTTAGGGTAATAATAATATCATTTTTACCCTTAATTGTTGTATTTACTTTTTACCGTGGTAAATAAAAGTAAAAAAGTTACGATTCACCAAAATTTATTTTCATCTTATTAAACAAAATTTTCCTTACCAATTTCAAATGTCTCTACCATATTTTTGAAATTTCATTCACAAAATAAGTAAAATTATGTTCTATGTGATTTTTAAAATTCACATAAGAGGTGGGTAAAAGACGGTGAAAAGTTCAATAAAATTTTTGTATATCTAAAATTATTATAAACTGACTCCAATGAATTACATTGATCATATATCGGTATGATGTATATATTTTGATGTAAAGTAAATTTAAATAAAATAAATCATTATTTAAATAAAATTTCTGTTTTAAACTATATCTTAGTCTTTTTCACTTTTCATAAAAAATTGAATGTTTTCTTAAAAATACAAAAAAATTCACCCTAAGGTAATTCCGATATTCCAAATTCAAAAATGAATTCTATTTTAAATGATAAAATCTATAAAATTTTAAAAAGTGGGTATTACTATTCATAACGGCTAGTTTTATTGGTCATGGTGTGTTAGAACTCAAAGTTTCGTACAACACACACTGATGTATTATTCAAAGAGAAGCGGACCGTGGAAGCTAAGGGTGTTACAATTTTATCATCATGTTTTTCAATTATGATATCGAACTGACTAATATATTTTAATCCATTAATTATAATCATAAATAGTTAGTTCATCAGTTCCATTGATTCAGCCATTTTAAAGTCAAATTGCTAATAATTTTATCTAACAATCATTCTTCTAGTGTGCAAGACATTCAATTGTTTTAAATGATTGACTACTAAATTCCTCTAAATTATATTATTTATTTATCACAAAGTAATTTTTCTATATATATATCTATATATATTTATTTTAAGAAATTAAATTTGACTATTCCGAAATTTATAATTCACATGATATTATAATTTATATACTCATGTATACTAATAAAATTTTCCCCTTTAAATTTTTATTATTTCGGTTTCCAATTGAAAATGGTCCTTTCTAGTATTTAGGAAAAAATCCTTTATCTAGTCAAACCAATACACTTATTCACATCTATCATAAATATGAATTCATTAAAATTTTCAATATTTCTATCAAGTATTTGACCCATAAAAAATTAAACATCATTACACTTCTATATATTTATTATAACTAAATTTAAAATAACATGTAAAATAAAAAGAAACATCATGTTTTGAAAGTAAAAGTGGTAAATTTGATACCAAGTGTCGAGATTCAAAAAAATAAAGAGAATATCATTGGTAGAATATGTTTTCCACGATAAGGAATGTATGGTAGATTCAAGAGAGGGTTAATTGAATCTATGAAATTGATTAATATATTTCAACCACTTGAGATAGTAAGTTTTATCAAAATTATAATTCCCCAAAAAAGTGTATACAAGAAAAATAGTTCTGGAAACAGATCTATTAGATGATTGAAACATAAATTTTGTAAACCAAACAATATAATTAGAATTTAAAATATTTATATTTTAAAATATATGAATTGTTCAACAAAAAGTAGAAGAATATTAAAAAGGATATTTCTTACCAAATGGTTCCAATAATGGGAACTATTCACTGTAATCCCAATGATGGAAGAAATTCGACAAAAATAACCACGCTATCCGATATGTACACCCAAAAATTAAAAGGATACAATTATTAGAAGGAAAATTTTATAAAATATTAATAACATTGATAGAAAAATATGCATCATGTGGCTCTATCGTTGATCTTATATTTGATATGTGTTATGAGTAGTAAGTCCAACAATATAATTCATTAAAGAAATCATTTTGAAAAATTGAGAGTCTGCACCTTGAATAAACGCAATATATAAAATTGAATGAAATTTTTTTTTCAAATTTGAAATTCTAAGATATTTTTAATGAATCCTTACATATATAATATATTATTAATTCACAATAGATAAAACAATTATACTAAATCTCTCTAAATCACTAAAATGAAAAATATGAAAAATATTGATCGGTTTTCTAGCTTCTTCCATTCTCCAAATGAATGTTCAATTTATAGATGTTTTTTTAATAAAAACTCAATGATAATATTAGAGATATTAAGGTTTGAATATAATATAATAAAAAGAATCAAAAAATATTCATTGAAATTTTTATCATTGGATCACAATTCTAAAAATATTTAATTGATTAATTGCAATTAAAAAATGATCAAATGTTATAAACTGTATAAATATAACATAAACCAACTCATAATTTCTTATAAAATTCATATAAAGTTGAATTATGATTTTATCAACATTACTATATATGATTCATTCAACTCAATAGATTTATTGTATGTCATCATAGAATTGGAATTTCTCTCATATTATTACAGAGTTTATTAAAGGATTTAATAGTTCCTGATATGTAATTTTAATGATACATTAAATTGTTATTTTATTTCAATGTTTGATATTTACATATACTAGGATTTTTGGAAATTTTATCAGGAATATTATAGTCTATCCATGTCACATATAAACCCTCACAATTGTTATGTCGCCTCTAGCATACATGATGGAAGATTAAGGTTTTTGGAACCTGGTTTTTTCAAACAAAAATTGAACTTGACTATGGATGTTACACAGATCACCATACATGTTATATTTATACTCACCCCAACCCATACCTTTTGACCACACATGTTGTGTCTATATAGACATATAATAGTTCATATATTACCCTAGATGTTGTGGAGATAGTATAACTATAAGATATATTTATATTATATATTTATGGGGTGAATTCCATAAGTTCTAATAGATAGGATGTGTCATCTCATTCCTAATGTTAGATGTAACAAGTGGTTTTTATATATATATTTGTGTTTCCTTTTTTCGGTTTAATTATATGGTATTGTAGTGGATATCTATTGTGATATGTATTTTTCAATATATTGTCCATTTAATTATATATTTATTGTGATTGTTTACATTAATATATATTATATTTGATTTTATATTACAGGTTTCATATGAATATTCTACACACACACACACATATATATATATATGTTCATATATTCTTGGTGCTTATCTCCTTCCCATTCCTATTAAAGGGAATTTTGGGGTGTTACAGTCATCATACCATTGGCCAAGGTGGGATACTACTTTGTAAGATGATGTTATAATGGTATCAAATAAGTTTTATTCTTATGTATTGAGTTTAGAGTTATTTTCCTTGTCTGGATTAGTTACTTAATTTAAGGGGAAAATGATTTGTGGGTATTCAGTTTAGTGATCAGAATAAAACTACGATCGTAGGTGCATAGGTTAATGTATAAATTCTCAAAAAAAAATGATTGCATGTTCATTGACATTGAATCCTAGGTAATTATTTCCCGGTTATAAGTATTCCAATTCATGCATCATTTAGTGTATATTAAAAATGTTTCATTCCCTTCATATATTTTCTCACTCAAATATTCTCTATGTGAATGTTGGATTCTCCTTATCTTGTAATGTATGTATCACACATACCATCGACTATTAGGAAAAAAATAGAACAATGACATGTTTTTATCGGTTTTTTATCCATTCATAGTTGATTGAACGACCTATATAGCATCGTTAATTACATGTGTGTGTTGATCATGTTAGAATGTATATCACCCAAACAACACTAATCAACTAAGGTGAAACATGGTGTCTATTTTGGATTGAACCCATATAGGAATGTGGTTGGAAGTCATACTTACTATAATAACCTTATGGATGGATTCCTCATGAACACTCCTTGGATTGAATTTACTCAAACAACATATAATTTATTTACATTAGAAAATAAAAAATGATTTTGGGTTTTGGAAAAATATAATCCTAAATATGTACTACAATAGACCGGTGGTTTATGCTATTAAGTTGTGGAATGAATAAAAATTGATTATTGTAAAACCAAATTTATCAAAATATGATGAACCTAAATTTTTTTCAAGTGTTATAAAATAATCTATGTGAATTAATCATGGTATTAATAGAGAAATTACCACATGATATTTGTCCTAGCCTGTATTTCTCAAACTATGTTAGGTTCTATTGATTACACATCCCATGATTAGGGTATTGAAAATTAATGGGATAAAAAATTATCCAAATTACTACCCACAATTTTAACACTTTTTTATTTAGAAATTTATTATGTTTAAATACACCCTTTCTATAGACTGCTAATCGTATGAATGTTTGTAAAACATGACAGTATTAAACGGATACAGGGAATTATGAAGAATTCTCGACATAATAATTAGACAACTCAAATGAATTCAATCTGTGATTAAAAAAATGTAAATTAAATTAAATTCTATGTAAAATTTGTAAAAAATGATGAATTCAATGGAGACTGAAGATTCTAAGAAATCATCTTTGGTATTGGATAATAGGATCTATATGACTCAATGAACGGGTTTTTGACTTATTATAAGTAGAATATAAATAAATAAAATTGTAAAATAAGTCAAGATAAATAATTTAGGAGAAAATTATGAATAAAATGAAGAAGAAATTACAATATATTATGCATTCATCTAACTCCCTTGCTCGGTGGGGGTTGTTAGAATATTTATAGATCTGAGAGTATCACAACATGTAAATAATTCACATCATGAATGTTTCTTATGTTACTTATATTCTGATTCATTCAAAATGTGAATATGGGTATGAAATCATGTACATCACATCTATAAAATAATTTTAATATCATGGATCTCTTGGATTTCATGGATTATATGTTTATTGGGATTCATGTTTTCATCTTTGTATGTTGTCTAATTTGTTCATGCCATTTATCTTCATCATATATAATATATGTTATATTTACTAAATAATTTTTTTATTTTTTTTAATTGGTTTATATCTTGTAAATTTTATTCATATGCTATACATAGGCTTGTAGATTCTCAAATCATGGAATACATGTTGTTTATTTTGGATTCATAATGCTTAATGTCCAAATTTTCATTTTTTTCTAGTTTGTCCCCCTTTGATATTGAGTTATTCATTCATCTAAAAATGCATAAAACCAATGTATTATAATGAAATTAATTTTTATACCTTAAATAATGATATCTAAATTTTATTTTTTATTTAAGATTATTAAATTCTGCCACATATGATGAATTCCTTTTCTCCGTGAAAAAATCACCTCAATTAGGATTCCACATGAAACATTTTCTAAATAAGAAACATAAATTAATTCAAGGAAAGTAGAACAAAAATTATGTAAAACTACAAGTCCTCCATTATAAATTATGAATAAAAAATAAATCATGCCTCATTTTCAATTTATTTATTAAAATTATTTCTTCCTCTAATTAAAATTTCCTAACAATTAATAGTATGAAATACACATATTTTAGGTTTCCTCATAATTTATTTTCATTCATCAATAAAGGTAAAATATAATTTTATTTACGTTCATAACATGAGTACATGTTCCCAACCATAGTCTTGTATTGGTTTCAAAATATCTACTCCATAATGATAAATAAAAAATTAATCATGATGGATTAAGAAATAATGTTAAAAAAAATCTAAGGTGTGGTAGAAAGGTAGATCCAAAATATTCAGTCTCAAAATGTATTTTCTGTTCTATAGTGTAGTGAATTATAATCATGAATAGTATAATAAAGAAAATACACCTTGTAAAAATTATGTGCATGCTATAAATAGCTCAATGTGGGACCATGAATATGTTAAGAATGTATTAAAAATAATCCATGTTCCTTTCCATTTTTCTAATATCTTGATCAGGATACTTATCACATCCATCATATAGCCAGAAACGTTCTTTCATGTGAATCATCGTTCTAGAAATCGTGATTTTTTACCATATTAATACAAAATACATAATAATAATAATAATAATTTTTATGTGACATGGTAAGTGACACAAATACCATATGTAATCATGAACTATGTCATATAAATCTCCTGAGAATTCCATCATACATATCCACAGTATCAACATACTATGTATGGAAGAGATGAGAACTACACCCTTCACATTTTCAAAATAAAACAATGCATACTACATGGAGTTGGGAAGGAAGGGATAATAAGTTTGAAACTACTTCATCACAAAAAAGTTATTCTACAAAACTAGGTGATAAAAAATATATATATAAAGGTGGTTCTTAAAATAATTCTGTCAATAAAGATTGGCTCAATAAATATATAAGTTCATTTTTACAGTCATAGACTTGATAAGATTCCAATGCATGTTCTGATAGGTTTACATGCCCCAAATACCTCTCAAAAAATTTGCTTAGATAATATTATGAAAATGTATGTCTGTCATACTCTTATGATTTTTGGTATGTAAAATATGATTCAAAAACGTAAGGAATATTATATAGTAATATTTCAATCAGAATATGGGGTAAGAATCTATAATTATAATTACAAAACTCAACCAAATAACAACATTAAAGATAGAAACATGAATAAAAAATGATTTTGAAAATATTTTTTTAAAAAATTTCAAATTTTTGAATGGGTGTAATGAGATTTCAATTTTAAAGTTGAATTAAATGAAAATTTCTCTTATAAGAATGAGAAAATGAAAAAATAGTTTTAAATATAATAAATCTCCATAAGAACTCCCCCACAAATAAAAGTTAACACTTTACACACTTTTATGGAAATCATCATGGTGGTAATAAAAAATAATATTCATAGATTTGAAATATAAATTCGGATTTAAAAATTATGTAATCAATATCTCCATACAATAAAGATCATTCCATGGTGGAAATTGTTTGTTAGAACTGGGAAATTTTGCTCCTTGTTAAAAATATTGGAAAAAAACCTACTCTTTATAAACTATTAGTACATATAATATAAAAAATATTTATGAATAAGAATTGATAGTTTCACAAAGTTAATGGTGATTTAAAATAGCTCAATTTAATGCATCAAAGTACTATATTAATGTTTTAGCTTACTAATGAAACAAAAATAAAAGAAGAGAAGAAAGATATTTTCTACGAAACGTAATGATATCATAGAAATATATATGGGTTTCCACCCATAATGTGATAATAATGAAATCTTCCACAAGATATATTGAAAAAAGATAATTCGATTTTGTTCGTCTACACAAATTTCCTCTAACACCTTTAGTAACTGGTGATGGGTTCGTTCAGCTTATGGGGTAGCATAGTGGGGTTAACCACCTTCGGAATGAGTCGACTAAAATTACCATGTGGTAGAAATAAATTCAGCAGATATTGTGGATGGGAAACCAGTAAAATAATGATCTATATATAATTAAGATGATACTATATGTCCATTATAAATTGATAAATTTGACGTGGGTGGACATACGGTGTCCTAACAGACTCATCAGTGAAAATAAATGATATATCAAATCAATATAATGATATATAAATTTAGAAAAAAAATTGTTAAATTACGAAGCAAGAATAGTAGTAAAAAATATGTCTCATCCTTTTATATGATAAATAATACATCATGGGACATTTAATATAAATATAGTACACAAAAATTGACACCCAAAAATCGTTTATTTTGGGGGACATGTACATGGGAATTACTAAATATTGTAGTGCATATCTCTACTATCCACATTAGTATCCCTCGTCAAAATAGAAGGGGTCTAGATCATCTCAACAATATCTTTCGTAGAAATGTTTGTGAAGGTAGTCTCATCAATCACTATAGGAGGTCCTACAGTGTAGGAAATAGGCTCGGTTGTGATATGTGGTATGGTGGGGTCGATCAGTATGGGAACCGACCATCTTGAATCTGGGTGATGCAAAGGAATCTTAGAAGACTAAGAATGGTTGTTTCCCTTCCCCATCATGGATTTTCTACTATATACAGTTTTTGGGGACATCGTAGGTGAGATCTGATGGTAAACTAAACTAGGAAAGAAGAATAGGGAGAATAGTGGTTGTAAATGTCTTTGCAGAGGGTGGTGGGTGGGTATATGTAGGTGGTAGTGGTAGGTCGAGGGTGGTAAAATGGATCCCTAGGTGGTGAAACATTTTCTCTCACTCTCTCGAGTGAACTAGATAATATACCAGATTTTGAACAAGAAGGGTGGTGCATGTGAAGATGTGGAAAGTGGTAGTGATACAGTGGTGGTCATAGGGATAGTGGAACATTTTAGGGAAGGAGGGGAATGTGTGGTGGATGTGGTGGTGGTGGGAGTAGGTGTTGGTTCTAGGGTCCGATTAGGTGGGTCGGGGTTGGGGTGGTCTGGGCTGGTTCCCCTTCTTCATCCTTAATGTATTCTAGAGACAGGGAGTATCTACACATATATTCTTCAAAATCCATAAATTGTGGATCATGGAGTAATAAACTGAATCTATCATCCTATGAGTTAAAATAGTAAATGTGGTGTCAATGATGCTTAGATGACAGTTGATGTATGTAATAATGAAATCTACCATAAGGGTACCTAAATCCCGCCACACTATGGCATGGTTGTACAATGTCAACTTGGAGGCTATGTTGACATCTGGTCTACCCATGGTTGTGGTAATGAAAATGACTTCAATATGATTGATGTTCCCATGATAATCTCCTCTGGAAATCCATTCATGAGCCTAATCTCAGTAAAAAATCCATGAGGAGGAAACCCACATCTCAGTGCTCATAATTTTACATGGATGCTTTTTCGGTCCTGGGAGATCAGTTCCCCACTCTATTCTAAAACAATATTTTCCATTTCTATCTGAATATCATTATTGGATTTAGATGTGATTAAATCCTTATTATAGATACTGAGACTAATGATGAAATCTTCTCGGGGTAACTCCCTAGGCTTACCACCATAGAAGAAGGTAACATGAACTGCATTGAGCATTAAAGTATCCATGAAATCTAGGAACGTCTCCTTATACATCCCCTAACATACCTCTGGGATTTTAGATAAGTTAATACATCCAAGAAGATCATGTAATTCCTCGTTCATGGGAATATGTACAAAAACATCCTGGTCAATAGTAGTTTTGGACCTCATAAACTTTTCTTGTATGTTTACTAAGCGTTTTCAATGCTTAAAGGTAAATAATTGATGGAATCAATAGATAAAGGAACTAGGAAACACCCTAGGATTAAGTGATTGTATAATTTCATTTTCAGGAGGTGGTTATAGTTTCCAAAAATGATTAAAAATGTGATGGGCTCAAATATGATGGTGTCCAATTAGTACATATATATTGAAGTAATTTTTAGGGGAAGTATAAATGGGGTGAAAATATTGAGTAGTAGTGGAGTGGAGGGGAAGAAGAAGGTCGGTTGTCTAAGAATGGAGGTGAGTCTGGCTAAAAATCTAGAGGAGGGTACTCACATTTGGGAGTATAGGATATTGGGGTGAGGTTACATGAATATATTTTTTACTTATTTTAAATTTTTTATTTTGATTTCATGTCATTTATTTTATATATAATGTGTGATTCACAGTTTTTTTATATTTGAAGGTCCAACATTGTTACATCATGTATTTTTTTTACCCTGCATGAATTAGAAATTATTTATAGTTCATTTATCCATTTTATGGAAACATACATCTGAAAATTTCCCAGATTTTCTAGACCTTCCTAAACATGATTAAATATAATCTAAAATATTATCTGTTTGGGATTTCCAAAATATAAATACTTTGTTTATTGATGACATCTAGACTTGCCTCGATTCTGACGAGGAACGCATCATTAGAGGTTCATTGAAATTACCATCCTCATGATGACTGTAATTATATTCATTAGGGTTATAGGGTCCCACTATTTCCATTACTAATTATATAATTCTATTTACCATTAGTAATGAAGATTTCTTTACAATCAAATTACATATTTCATTTCTTGTTAAATTATACTAAGTTGAACCCAAACGAATATTCTCTGACTATAAATGTCAACCATCCTTGATTTACATCAATATGAACCTTACCAGTGGTGAGAAATGGTATACCTATAATTATTGGAACATCCACTTCTTCTCTTATAATTAGGATAATGAAATCTATAAGAAAAATGAATTTACTGTCATTTACCAAGACATCCTTCAGAAGAACATGAGAGTAAATGAATGGGAATCCATCTAGTTGATGTGACACTACTTTTGGATTCAATTGTTCGAGGCCAATATTTTTTAAAACACTCATTGGAATGAGATTGATATTTTCTCCAAGATCACATAAGTCACTTTCAAAATAACATTTCCATATAGTATAGGGAATTGAGAATGTTTCAGGTTCTTCCATATTTGTCAGAATATTTATCTGATGAATGGAAGAGAATTATTCATTTAGGGATATCAGTCGGTGGTCTTTTATTTTCCTCTTACATAAGACCAAATCCATTATATAAATAGCATAATCAAGAATCATATTAATGGATTCTGCAAATGGCATGTTGATGTTAAATTGTATAAAGAAATTTAGAAAATATTTATACCACCCCTCAATCTTACTGTGTCACATCCTCTCTAGAAACTATACAGGGTGGTTGTTTGGTGGTGATTCAATATATTAATATTATTTTCAAAGTTTCTATTTAACTGTAGTATATTTTTTTATCTGGTTTCACATATTTCCCCATACCAACATTTTGGGAGATATAACCACTATCTTTGCTAATGAATGTGGATTTTTTAGGTTCATCAACATTGTTTTACTGACCTATGAAGGGATACTAAAAATCCATAATTCATCCACTTCTAAAGAACACACCCATTTACTCCTCTATTATATTTTCATGAGTACTACTAGGAAGAAATACCGGTATTTGATCCAATAATGTTTTTTATATTTTTCCAGAACAGTGATTAATGGTAGTTGAGTCAATAAGGTTTTCCTTATAATTTTTCCATTCCGTCTTGTTTTGAAAATCACAAACACCTTATACTTAAGAAAATATAAATTTTACCTCCATAAGAAAAATTTACTTCTTTAAGGAAATTTACCCTAACCTAGATTTTCTTATACATAGAAATATTTTTCTTTAGTACAAATTCCGGATTCATAAACAAAATCCCAAAAGTCATATAATGTAAAGATTTGGAGGATTCGGTTTTTAGGATCCAAATTCTGGATGAGAACTATAATGAAGTTCCAATCCGAATTCTGGACTCCGAACTTTCATGAGTTCGACTCCGAACTCTTAAGTAGTTTGACTCCGAACATTCATAAAGATTGACTCCGAACTCTTATGTAGTTCAACTCCGAACATTCACGAAGATCGACTCGGAACTTTTAAGTAGTTTGACTCTGAACACTTATGTAGTTCAACTCCGAACTCTGGTGAGTTCGAATCCAAACTATTATGATGTTCGACTCCAAACTCTTATGAAGTTCGACTCCAAACTTTCTTGAGTTCGACACCGAACTCTTATGAAGTTGGACTCCGAACTTTTAACTAGTTCGACTTCGAACTCTGCAAGTTCAGATTCCGATCTCTGGTGAAACTAGACTCCGAATTCCTATAAAACATAATCCAAACATTTCTTAACATAGACTCCTAATTTCATTTTTGTTAGACTCCGAAATTTTTATTTGCTCACACTCTGAAATTTTGTATAGATTTTACTTACATATGCCTCATTTAAAAATGATGTCGTGCATTCAGTTATACATGATTTATTATTAAACGATGCCATACATTCTGTTTCTAATTAACCGTTGGTTGAGTTACACATGTACAGGTCCCTCCGAATTTCATGGAAAATATGACCGTTGGAGGAGGGAGACGACTGTTGAAAATTTTTCCTATAAATAAGAGCTCATTTGAAAGAGCTCAACAATAAGTTGATTGATCTAGAGACCACACGATGTTAAGGTGATTTATAGAGAGAGAATATTTTCATGCCTTGTGTGTACGGAACTGATCGTTCATATTTCTTCGTGCGACTCTGAATGTTGGTAATTACATTGAAGAACTTTCGGGGACAGGAATACAGAGGTTCCGACTACCTTGAATCTCAAGGGCTTCCTTGCTGAGGAGGATAGAGGATCCAACTACCTTAAAGTTGAGGGCTTACGGGGATAGAAAGACAGAGAATCTGATTTTAGTATCGAGGGATTACCATGGTGTGGGTAAGATAGACATGCTTGAAAGTATAAATCAATGGACCTTTATCCAATGTTTTTGGATACCCTTCACTTTGGGTTAAAAGAATTATATCTTGTTACTTATAGTTTTACTAATTGTTTTTCCGCAGCACTTTGGTCTTATAAGGAAAGTATAACTTTCTTATATTTCCTTAAACTTGTACTCTGATTCATTTATATTCTATATGCTTTAAGGTAGAAGCTCATATTGTAAACCTTAGTTAAGATTCAATTTCTAGATCCATATTTTCGGAACCGATTTTCGGAATCACATTCCAGATTTAAGAAAGTGCATAGAACATGAAGTTTATAACTTCACACCTTGTTCCAAATCTTTAATTGGTGTGAGAGGTGTTGTGAATTTTCTTAGTTTAACTTTGTTAAACATAGAACCTTCATTGACTAATGAAATTCTTAAATTATAAAATTTACCCCCCCCCCTCTTGTATATTGAGCATGTACATCGTTATTTCGATCCTACAAAGGTTCCATAACAAAACCCTTGGTTTTTACATATCAATATACTAGGTAGTAATCCTCTAATATTATTTCTATATGAAGGTGGTGAGAATATTCTCAATATTTGATTTCAAATGTGGGGGATAATATTGTTGTCATGGTGGAGCTTGCAGAAACTATTTTTTTATCCCTCGAGAGAGATTGTTATTATGGAATCTATTATTCTGATTAAGGATATATTATTTGATATGGATACCTTTGTTATCCATGATTCTGTAGTGGCATTTTACCACTTATCTGTTAATAGTTACATTGATGTATTTGTTTTCTCTTCTGGTCTAGTATCATTTGATTATACTGATTTTGTTATTGTTGGGGTTGCTAAAAATGTATATTTTATTATTATAATTTACATATTAAATTTTCGAATTTTTTTTCCACAATACATACTCAATAATCATGATATAGGTGTGGGCCTCCCCAAAGTTTATAATTTTTTACCTTTATAATAGTGGATGGAGAGGGTTTTTCATGTAGTAGTTAGATACAAGGATTCAATCCCTTTAGTAATGGCTTCAATATAAGTCTCTCGATGGGTATTCTATTCCAACTAAATTATTTTTCATCAAGTATGTACTCAATCACTCTTTCATAGACATGAATTGAGCTATATGTCTTCAAATAGTGTCCCTTTGACATTGGGCATCTTGATCATGATCCCACCATCAGCAGTGGCCTATACTACTGTGCGATTTCCTTATTAGATTCATTGGTATTTATTTTACAATTGGAGCTACACATAATTAATATGATCAAAAAAATTATAGGTAGCCTAAGAAAAAAGTCCCAAAATTCCCATGATGATGCATCATCTTCTTGGGAGAAATATTGGAGCACATTTTTGAGATTCCATGTTTTTTTAGGGAACTATTTATATTGAAATTTCTTTTCTAAATGATATTATGTCATGATAGACTTGTGAGATTAGATTTTGAACCAATCCATGGAATATTCACTCAATTAAAATGTAATTACATGATGTTCAATGATGTTAATAATACACCTTGGTTGGTAAATTTGTTAGAAAATTATTTGCAAATTGACATATTATCATGGGTATCTTCACATTAATTTCCACTACATTGCATCATTTTTTAGATCATGTGTATTTTTGTATGTTTTATTTAAAATACATGTAAATATATAATAGGTAACATCATGTTTTGCACAATACCACTAATGGATGAAAATATATAGTCCATGATGGTTTAGTCATACTGCACGGGCCTTTTTATAATGATTATGTGGGGAATATTGGATTTTTTGAGGTGAGAGATTATTAAACTAAATCATGCTTTTAGAAATGGAATATAGAAATGTATCATTAGATTTAAAGAGTAAAATAACGTAGTTCTTGATAACCATGTAACATTGAATGAGTCAAAGAGTCCAGAATCATGTATTATCCGGTCGAACAGAATGCACAGTTTCTATTTAGCGAGGTAGTGTTTGTAAAAAAAAGAGGGGAAATAAAATATGGGTTGAGGTAATATGATTTTTTCACTGAATATTTTTTTCAAGGCACACACACATCCTAATTACTATGAAAAAAATTGGGATCATATGATTTCATTGATTATATGTAGGTGTTGATCATGTTAGAATTTATATTTCTCAAACTGCATTCATCTATGAAGGTCTAACATTGTGGAACTTTGGGGTTAAACCCATGGGGATAACTAGAAGGTAGGAAAACTAATGATAATAACCATAGGTAGGATTTCATTATGAACACATATGGGTTTTCTTTTACTAAAACTATGTAGAATCTGTTTAATTCAGGAAATATATAAGTGTTCAGGGTCAATTTCATGGTTAAAAAATATAAGTATAAATCTTTCATAGAATATAATTATGACTTAGTACATGAAGTAGTGGATAGTTAATCAATTTTTAATGGTGAAACCTACTAGATCTACCAAATTTATAACTATTCCTTATTCCAGATATATACAAAAACCATGGTGTAGTATGCATTGATTGAGGTCATAAAGTAGTTCTGTTATTGGCTCTAACATGATCATATACAAATAGGTTAGGGTACTTCTATTACACATCCCATTATCTGTTTTTTGAAAAAGAATGGGAAAACCAATTTCTTTAACATAATTACTATCCACTGGTTTGTCATTTTATTATTTAAAAATACATTACATTTAAAACAATTCTTACACTAGACCTGTAACCCTATGTGGATTAGCTGCTTTTGATGGTATTAAATTAAATAATGGAAAAAGTGGGTATCCTATATACAGTAATAAAACAATTAAATCAATGAATTCCAAAATTGAAATATTGTAAAATATTTTATATGCTAACCTTACTGGAGAAAAAATTATGAATGTAGCAGTAATTAACATTTCACAGAAATCAATTATGATAATGGAACACTATAAAAAAACATGAAATGAATGATTCTTCGAATAGTAACAAGTGGAAATGAAATTATTAAAATGTAAAATAAATAATTTGAAATATGTTGAGAATTATAAATGAAATAAAAGATGGATAAAGGATGATAGTTTGTCTGTCTATCCAACTATCATTCACATTTGGGTTACTGTAATATTTATAGTTCTAGGAGTTTCACGACACATAGATAATACACAACGTTAATGAGATTTAAATAACTTATTTTCTGAGACATTCGTGAAAAATATTAGTTTCACATCATGTACTTCAGATCTAAAAATACTCATATGATCATCGATCACTAAAATTTCACAGATAGTATCATTGGTGTCATTTATGGTTCATACATTGCACATCAGTTAATTCATTCATTCCATTTATCTTCATCATGGGTCATTTGAGTCTTTCATGACAATTAAATGGGATTCACATTGTGTACTTAATTCAATTATTTTAAATTAGATAAATGATTTGCCTTTGGGGTACAGTTTCTCTGCTCAAGGAATACACATCGGGTATTTTGGATTCATGACATGTAATGTCAGAATTTGGTTTTTTTAATCTTGTCCTTCATTAAACATTGAGATCTTAATTCTAAAAAATATATATAGCAATACCATGTGTATAACCAAATAGTTAATGGCTAAATATATAATAAATGTATCTAAACTGTCTCAATCATTCTGGTTAATAATTGATCAACCAGACATTGATTCATAGATACAATATGAAAAATTTATATCCTATGAGGTGAAAGAATATCCTTACCCTTATGTGCTTAGTGAATATTACGTTATAGAATGGAAGTATGTTTTTATGATGATGAATGAGACTAAATGTTTTCTAAATTTCATATGTAAAATCCAGTGACATATTCCTAAATAGATTTCAATGAGTTCTTAATCCTTAGGCAGTATAATATTGGTTTGATACTCATATTTACACTACAAATATGGTTTAGATATCTATCAACCATATTTTTATTCTTATAGATTTTTTTACCACTCATGGTGAAATAAATTGTTTCTTTATGTTTTCCAAAATATACAAAGGTATTATAATACATTGGTTGGAGTCCAATACCCTTCTAAATATGTTCAATTTATTGAGGTTGTTGATGGATTGGGTTTATGGGATGCTTTATCCTTTCCTGGAAGTTTACAACTATGCTTATTTTTATTGTAAGATCACTCACTGAACTTGATTTGAGATTGGGTTATTGGAACTACTAATTTTGATATTTTAATATTATGTGAGTTTTTAATTTTAGGTTTTTACATATATTATTCTATATATCTTCCAATGACTCATAATGTCATTTTTATTGATATTTTTTACAACGTTATGCACCCTTGCTTTTAGAATTGGACTGTGCATCCATTGGGAATATTGGAGTTGTTTTATTGATGAATATCTACGATGAAGAAACAATTAAAATAAATTCACACTTACTAATGGATATATAGTCTTTTATATTTATTTTACAATAGTGTATTTAGTGGGGTTAGACTAGATTTTGATGGATGAATCTCAGGATCATCTTTACATACCACCTTATCATAATCCCATTTAGCCCCAAAGTACTATTTGTCAAACATTAGATGGTTGATCATGATGGATTGCTCCAAATAAATAGTTTTTAGAGATATATATAGTATTATTTATGTGTACCACATTGAATCTCATTAAAATAAATTTACTAATGTTAATTTTACTCTTCAATTATGATCCATCAATGTTTAGTTATACTAGTTAATTTTTTAACTAGTCTATTAACACAAACGATTCCTTCTAATTGTAGTAATCTCTTATTCAAATGTTCAAAAAAATTGAATATATTTTATGATGCAGTGATCTAATATTATTATAGTTGATCATCTTATAGATTATGAGATTATCATTTTGAAATATTTAATCTATGGTTGACTGTTTTCCCCTAGTAATTGTTGAACTTGTGAATGATATCAAGAAGTATATCCCATAGTTTCCCTCATTGAGTACCTATTTTTTCATATCATCTTAATTTAGTGTTTTTACTAGAATTAGATACTATTTACCAAAATTATCTTAGGGACTTGTTGTGTAATTGGTTTACTATTTTTAGGACGATTTTTTTATTTGTGTTCACTTTAATGTAAATTCTTCCTTGAGGATAATCATTGGTATGGTTAGAAAAATCTCTAGATATTTCAGAATACTGCTTTGTGTATATCTATTAATGCATCATTAGAAACATCTCAAAAATCTGGATTATTTTGTTAGGAATAATAATGTTAGGGGTGATTATGAAATCCAAGTATTTTTTAATAGGCATTCATTATATTGACTCACATTTAAATTAAAATTAATGGAAATTATTTCAGGCATTTATTGGTTTATTTAACCAACATAAAGAACAAAAAATGTGTGTATAACTCTCATAATGAGTGTTTTTGTTTTTATAAATCCCTCATTTTGAATATGGTATTTGAGATAATGGTGTAGTGGATCATCTATGTTAATCACTAGGATGTAAAATCATATATGATCAGTGTGAAGTAAAAATGTGTTGATAGCTTGAATCCCAAAGAGATTTTTTGTTACTAGTGTATATTGTTGAGAACGGAGAAGCTGGAATTTATATGGTTGGATTTCATGGAATATGTTGAAAAATTTTCACTAGTTCCAATGACCCTCACATGTTTATAACTGTGATATTCGTAGAATTGTGGCATTGATTTTAGTATCATGTGGGATTTAAAATTCATCAATAAATTCCATAAATATTCCATAAAATGTGTTAGGTATTTCATATTTCATGTAGATAGAATGGTGATGCACTATAAAGACTTTCCTTGGATTAGGTGATATATAATTGTATGGAACAGTTCATGAGTCGGTATGGTAACTTAGAGATAAAATTCCAGTGGATAATTAGTGTCTGTTGTATTGTAATTATAGAAATATAATGAATGGTATTTAATTGGGGATTCTGGTTAATATTCAACAAGTTTTATAGGTGTTTTATTAGTTCTACAGCTAAAAAAGACCATAAATGTTTCTTTTCAAGTCATAAAAATTTTATTTCATTTATTAACACACACCAATGCACATTAAGAGAATTTGTATATATTAATAAAATATTATTAATTAAATGTAACTTTTATAACCTAGTCGTGGAATTGGATTATTTTATTTAGGGTAGAGAAATTATGAAATATATTTATATGTTTCTACTATAAATTTCTTTGACTAATTCTTATAAAATAATAAATAAATTTTTAATAGTCAATTTATATTTCAAAAATTCATTTTCTTCAAATAATTTTATTTGAATTTTTTGTGTGAATGTAATAATTTATTTTTTATTCAATTATAAATTTTATTTTATGAAATTGAAATCATATTCGAAATAATAATATCAAAAATAACGTATGCTTATGGTTTTGTATATTTTTTATATTATTGTTTTATTAGATAATTGAAATGGAAATCAATTTTTCAAATAATCTCATCATTTTTCATGATATACAACAGTTTAAAAGTACAATTATATTTTTTATTTGATAAGAAAGTAGAAAAATTATCAATTTTATGTATAAAATAGAATTAATTTCATTTGAATCATCAATATTCATGATTTTGTTATAAGCAAGTGTTTATTCATTAAAACACAATTTTCAAAAAACCTTTTTTCATTGGGATTTATGAATTTATATTAAAATTTATTTACAACACTTAATAAATTTGTATACTAAAAAAGTATATGGTATTTAAAATTAGAAATATAATTTTTTTTAAAAAGGTCACATTTGTCATTTTCTCTTTTTCAATACTATCTCTGATAAATATTTATCATCTTGATAATTGTAAAAAATATAATTTTTTTTTAAAAAATGGGATCAGTTATCAAAATAAAGCTAAAAATTTATTTTATTTCATTGAATGATATTAAATAGATAATATCCATCTTATATTATAATATATATAGTTTTGTGCAGTGTTACTTGGATAATGATAATTATATTATTTTAATTAATGGAAATTAAAAAATTAAATTCTATTTCATTTAAAAACTTCATTTATGTTCACACTTTTATAATAATTTGTTATAAATTAATATAAAATATTATTTTGAATATAATTAATTTATTGTTTTTATGTTCATTTATTTTATGATTTTAGTAATTTTATAACTACCTTAAATGCTTATACAAAATTGTCACATCTCTTTTGAAAACGGTAAAAACCCATAGAAAATAATTTCAAAATCCTTAAAAGTAATATTTTTTGATAAATTATAGTGTTAACATAAATATATGGTTAATATAAATGTATCTATAATTTTTATATGGTTTATAATTGAATTAATGTTTTATATTTATGTCTTAAAATTCAAATCAAATGAATAGGGCCAGAAATGACATTTATAATACATTATGAAAAATGTTTTTTATTGGATTATTTTAAAATAATTAAATTTTTTAAACATAAAATGTAAATTGATAAATGGTCTAAAATATTATCTGATATCCATTTTTTAGTCATCTATTACCTTATAAGTCAAATTTTAAACCTTTAATATTGAAAACATCATTATTATGGTTATTGTTAGAATAGATTTATGAGATGTTAAACAAATAGGTAATTGTAATTTTTCAAATAATAATTGTCTAAATCATAATGGATGGTCATATTTCAACCTCATAATATCTAAAATTAAAATATTTTTCCATTTCGAATAATATTTGTTGAGTATATGTTTATTATATTTTAATCATTTAAAATATTTCAAGGTTGTCCTCTCTTCCATTCATAAAAGGAAACCCGTTCATTTTACTTATTACGCAACTTTGAGAATATTTATCTACCAAATCATTCCCAATCCTGTTATAAAAATAAATATACATTAATTATAGGGGTTTTATTCTTGAAATACCATTCTAGGATTCCATAAGATAGGATCTACGGGAGGCCTACCGAAGAAGTCATAGTCATCCTACCTGACCTCTTTCTATTAAATTCATCATCTACATACTCTAATTATATGATGTTTTTTATAAAAAATAATGTATTGTATTTATACTAAAATATTATTATTATTACAGAACCACCATTATTCAATCAATTTTAAATAAAATTGGATGAATAATTATATATCATCTATATGTTTGGACTATTTCTTCCACATAGCAATACAATTAATTTTCCATATAAAAATTTTATGAATGGTTATTATAATGGTTTTAATGTTTATATACTATATTTATGAAAAACAAATTCCATTTGTAATTTTAATATCATTTATACCTTCTTACATTCCAATTCATATAAAAATGATAATGTTACATGTGTGTACGTGTAGACTACCACCTCCACGAAGTGATGTGAATTTTTTAATTCATGTTGTTAATAGATGGTAATAAAGATAAATCAAAATTATACATATATTATTATGATATAATTATGGTTTTGTAATTATAAATTACAATTTTCCATTCTTTCCTTCTTTTTGAATGAAACTGAAAACCATGGTCATGTGAACCAATACCTTACCATCTCTATAAATAGTGTAAATAATTTTTTTATTTATAATAATTATAGATTCTACTAAATATTTTTATAGTCAATATATCTGATATTTATATCATAAAATCATTTTCAAGATGTTGGTACCATAACTAATGTATATGCCCCAAAACTGTCAAAGTGAATCTTCTATGAAAAATGTAATAGATAACACATAGTAGCAAAGATTTAAATAAAGAACTATTATTAAGATGGTGTTAAAATTTATTGAGTGGAACATATATGATACAATAAGGATTCAAATTATTCTATTAAAAACATTGAAAAAAAAGATAAATTTACTATAAAAATGATTCAATCCATTTTTATGCAAGTCAAACAGGAGGTAAGTGGATTTCTCATCCCTCTATTATTTATGGGAGAATCATTCCATATATCAAAATATTTTTACTTTTGTGGTGGATATAATTCCCATGAATATGTTTTATGGTTATAATAACTAATATTAGGGGGGAATTCCTATAATTTTATATGTTTAATGATGTTTTGATTTAGATATTACCCAAGCAGTAAGGGTTCCTCATCTCAATATTGTTTTGTTAATACATTTTTTAGTTATGAGCCTATTTATTATTATGATATTATATACTACATATTTGAAATTTCGTATCGTGGTTATAATTATTTCAAAATATTTAATCATTAATTTGAAATTATTCTTTTATGGATCATGTGATTCAAATATTACAAATGTGATAAGGGTTTTATATTACAATCTCATCATTCAATTGGAATGTTTATGATTACTTTTTGAATGTGAAAATTTGAATCCAGTCATCTAAATAATTTCTTTAATTCTCTAATACATTGGGTAATCATGGGTTTTTCATGTAATGATATCATTCCACTCTTTTTTCTATTTATAATCATAGGTCAAATGTCTTTATGAAAAATATAATTTTGTCCACTTTATTTGGGATTCATTTTCTACCATGCCTAAATATTATTAAAAATCATTTCAGTAATATTTTTACTGAAATCATATGAATTTTAAATAAATTTTTACATTTAATTGACTTTTTAAAAATTTATTAAAAGGAATATTCTTTCCATTTTCTGAATAAATGTGTTTTATTTTTTCTCTGAAAACAATAAATGAATATAAATTTTAATTTACATGGTATTAATTGAATTTCTCATTGTCATTTCATACCAATTATTTGAATATTAGTTTTTAATTTTACATGGTTATTTTTTATGAATCTTTATTCAATAATAATTTTTTGAAAATAATTATATTTATAAAAAGTGATTCCAAATGAAAAGGGTGTTTTCGTTAAGAAATATTATATGTGAACATTTAAATAAATTTTTATTTGTTTTAATATCATTTTATTTTAATTATTTTTTAACATGGATACTATACAAGGATACCATACACATTCTTTCTGTAGTTGGCTTATGATTATTACGATGAGATGTTTAAGAAAGTCATTACCTTTCCATGTGTTATGACATGATTATATAAAAATGATAAATGTTCTTGTGAAAGAAATATTAATTGATTATTATTATGATATTGGTGGGATTATAATTATATATATCTCTAACACATTGGATAAATAAAAATACCTCATGGTATTATAAGGAATGTACTAGGGAGTAATCCTCGTTGTGTGAGGGAGATTTTCTAATATGATAGTCTTAGTATGGAACCTTGACTAGGGATATTATGGTATTGAGAGTGAATCCAAACCACTATTTCAGTTTTGAAAATTATCCTTGAAAAAATAAATGATATATGTTTTGTACATTATGCCAAAAACATATTCCATATGAAAATTTTATACTACCAGTGCACAAGTTCCTCATTTACTTTGTGATTCATGTATTATTAATTTTCATCAATTGTCACATCTTTAAATATTATGATATATGAAATTTTGGGTATGTATTTTTAAATTTTTAGATCATTTTCTCCAGACCATATTCTCATTTAATTTTTAATTGGTTATTAATATCTCATTTATATACCTAACAGGGAATTTGTTCTCACCCTTTCTTGTGTTTCTTTTTTCCCAATGATATGATGAATGATTTAATTTATTGTATGTCTAAGAATGGTTCTAGTATATAAGAACTAATGTAAAGATGTTGTAAATATATTATGTAATTTTTTTATTAATCAAACTTTCTAAATACACAAATCCTTTATAGTTCATACATTGATCATAATGTTATGTAATGAATATCCATCTATTAAGACAAAATATTTATGAATGAAGATAATTAGTTGATATAGTTAGTATCAGAGTAGGGTTTAGATATAATTTTATATTAAGAATAGATATCATTTTTGAAACCCCAATGGAAAATTCTAATTATATGATAGTATACAAATTTAATAATAAGTAAAAGATTATGTGATTTACCAATAAATACATCCATATCCCAATACTATAAGTGGATTTGATTTTTTACCAGATATATCTAGAGGTTATTGCCCAAAAAATATTGATTAGGGTATATCTCAATTGTCATTCTGGTTCATGGGGAATGATCCTGTAGTGTGAATCTAGTTTTTCACTCTTAAGGGACCTGCTTCGGATAATTCACATTTTACTTATGAACTATTATGTTATATTTTAATAAATGATGAACATTGATGATATATGTTAAACCTAATATGTCATTTATTTAATATAATTAGTCTTGAATATTAAATCCCTAAATTATTTTATAGTATTATTTGGTTTCTCAATATGATTATTGTTACTCATGAAACAGTTTTTTGTTTTAGTCAATGGATTGGACAAGGAGGACTCTTGTTCATGATTAATGTGATGGAAAATGGATATATTATCCTCATGAAAATCCACATGAAATGGTATTTTGGAGGAGAAATATTGTATTTTTTTTACTAGATAAATTTTTATATGTTTAACAACCTCAACACTAGTATATTACCAAATATAGTTAATATGAGAAATTAGAGTATCATAGGGGTTTGTAAATAAATTCCCTCGAAGACAAACATTTAAAATCATATATATCAATTATGTTTGGAGAACAACCAAGTGAAATTTGTCAATATAAAAGATAATATATTTTATTTTAGGATAATTGGGGAACATAGAATGTAATTCCATAATAAAAATGAATAGTTTGTTGAATAGAAAAAACGTTAAGCCTAATATACCAATTATAATCCATTGATTTTAGTGTAGAGATGAAGTACATCTAGTAATTAACTAAAAATTAATATTATGTTATATGTGTGGGGAATATGGGAATTATATTAGTAAATTGCCTACTCTATTAGCGGTATATTAAACCATTGAAGGTCCTATGTCCTGAAAATTATTAAAGTGGAATGATTGAAGTTTTTATATAGTGTGATTATATAATTATGTTTTAGTTGTTTTTTATAAATGATATTTTGGTTTTAAGAATCTTGAAACATGTATATATTATTCTAGATTAGTTTTCCATTAATGATTTTAAATTATATATTTAATGGAACCCATAACCAAGAAAAGTGATTTACTGATAAGGGGATATTTTATCGAAAACATATGATTTAAGGAATTATAATAGTTAATATGTTAACAATGTTGACAAGGTAATACTTATATTATATAATGATTTAATAGGCATTGATAATGTAAATTAGTTCGAATTAGAGACATTTTAAATAGATACTGATTTGATGACCAAGTGATTTATGACATTTTTTATGAATCTTATGACAATATTTGGATTTATATAGTATATTGGGTAGGTCGGGTATAGTTTTTTATTTTGAATATTTTCTTGTTTCATTGAGATTTTAGAGTGATTCTAGTTACTTTGGGAAAGGATTTTCATATTTTAGGATAATATATTATCAAATTATTCATGAGTTAGGAATGTAACATTATATACTATATATTGGTTCTTAGGCTTAAATGTATATGTTGTTCATAAAAAGAATATTAGATCAAATCATTCATATTTTTGGGGTTTGAATTTTGTTATACTTATTTCAAAAGATACCTATAATGACCAGACACACTGGTTCCTTCATGGAAATTGAATAGAAAATCCATCACTACCACAATCCAACATAAAATAGGTTAGGGTATTGTGAAAAGAATTGAAAAGGAATAATAAAATATTGCAGGTTTTTTTCTAAGTGTACCTATACATTGACACCCAACCATCTCAATGAAACATTTTAGTAGAATTATAAAAGAAAATAATAACTAGAGTAGACCATAAATGTGATAACATCAAGGGAATAAATTAGAGTGTATATGAATAAATCAAATGTGAAGAGGAGAAAATGTACACCCAACTATAAATGAATTCCCAACAAGACAAAAACTCAAATAAATGATATTTGAGAGAGACCGACTCATGATCTCCAAATATGAAACTTTTTTGTGGATTATACACCTGAGTGTAACTATACTCCACCAATTTCATCCATAATCAATCTATCATATTCATGAGAAATTTTATGTGATGAAAAATGCTAGGTATGGGTAAGTATAATCATACCACACTGGATTTTTTGAAACCCATAAAGGAAGAAATACAAATATACAAAAAATGAAATATAAAACCAAAGACAGAGGGAATATATATATATATATACTCAAAAACCCATATGATATAGAAATATGATCTCCATATCCATACTAAAATCCTAAATTATAATTTTTACTACAACTGCAAATGTATACCACTGATGATTAGTATCTCACGTTAATATCATTAAAATAGTATGGAGGGCTCGTACATTACCACTACTCCATCGCCCGAAGGGGATACTCTCTAATATAGGACTCACACCATTTATGATAGGCATATTCCACATACTATATTGAAGAAAAATTCTCTATAATGATAGAGGGATTCCACTCAGAATATGGATTGAGGACTTGCCACCTAGTGCATCGGGGGTGCCACTCAAAGCATGGAGGACATGTACCCTAACATGATAGGTGGTTCCACTAAATATGTATAGAGAGATGACTCATTCCCTAGTGTGTTAGAGGTTGACATAGAAAATATAGAGGAATATTTTCATATTACCATAGGTGGGTTCCACATAGATAGTATGTGACATGTCCCTGGTGCATTAGGGGGAGCCACTCAAACAAATTATCATGTGTAAGGGACCCACACCCTAGTGCGATAGGGGGGTTTCAAACCCCCGCCTTGCTTTACTGGTCTTTCATGATTATTACTATTGGTTCTTCATTGACTATAGAAAATTCATTAGCTTAAAAAACAACTTTTTTATTCTCAAAATCCAAAATTATTGATACAATCCAATACTACTTGGAAAACTACTCTAGATAGGATAATCACGGTGACTAATCTATGACTAAAATAAGGTGAATCATATGGTGGAAGCCCCTATGAAAATTTCATGAAATATACTAGGGTTTACATGGTTCATAACCCCACATGTCCTCCTATTTATGACCTTTCATAAACTTTTATTGGATAATAATTTACTACTACATTGAATTTAATGGTACCACATGACATGTCACATCCATCCATGGCCCGCCTGAGTGGTCTTAGTCATTCCCACGTAAAATAGGTCATTCCCATTCAATTCAGGTCATGGTCGTGTACCTGTCTATGCCATGGTACTAGTTTGTTCCTATGTAAATATAAGAATGATCATGTAATACTTAATTAAATGTAGTTTCATTCCATATTGGGCCCAGTTGTGCACATCATCAACCAGACATGGCCACCTTGGGTGGGGTCACATTGTGAGTTGGCCCATCCACAAAACATGTGATCCTTTATTTCACCAAAACCATAAAAAATGTAGGGGTAAATAGTGTGTGTTCCTATACTAAACATCATTTAGTCAATCTTTTTATAAAATCCATGGTGAATTTTTCACGCATCATCACCATGCTACCATTGCCGCCAATTCCAACACAAAATGGGTCAGGAAGCATAAATCAAGGGTATTTCATTCATGATCCACTATAGGTGGCTTGATTTTATCTATCATGACCCTATCATTTCTCAAAAAAATGTATTTGTGACACTATAATTTCCACTACACATCCTGAATCCCTAGTGGAATCACCTATAACCCACAACTCACCCCAATCCATCTATAGGTCACTAACCCTTTCATCCTTCAAGAAACCACCATGACTATGGAGGTTTGATCGCACTCTAACCCTCCAATGAAATGAAAAATAAAATCCAAATGGTCTAATAGAGTAGAACAAAAATAATAGATGGGTAAGACCATAATAAATTTGAATATATTTCTAGAAATGAATTCTTGGAAAACAATCATGAGATCATGATGTCCAAGGTGATATCATGTGAAATGGAATAATTATATGAAATAAATATTACTAATAAAATGGTGGTTCTCATGTGATAAACATACATAATAGATAATAAATATATCAATATAAACCCGTGATCAATCTTTTAATCAAGGGTCAGAAAAAAAATGCATATCTCTACTAGAAATTTGAATGAACATTTATGATGATTTTGTATTCCAACGATGAAGAACCCACTGAACTCACTACCAATCCATCCACATCAATCATATAGTCTTTCATCCTCTGATCATGATCCTCTGATGAATAAATTCCAAGACCTCTTATCAATTCCTACATGGGTTACAAAAATAACCATAGATATTTCTTATACATATTTATAAATAGAGGAATTTTGGTTGTGGTCATTTATAATAAAATAAAAAAATTATTTTTATTTTTAAATTTATTTCTATTTCATTGATTCCCTCAATTAGACCTCTAGAAAAAACTGACCATTGGATTTTCCTAGTGTAAATCATTTATTGTGAAATCAGCTATGATATTTGAGTTTCTCTTTGAGGTCCTATACAAGGGGAATACAATTTCTTTTAAAACAATGTTCTTGTGTTCGTTAAAATATATTAATATTTTTAGTATATTATTTCTAGGGTCCCAAGACACTGAAACACCATGCTGAATCTGAGGATAAATCTATATATATATATATATATATAGTAATATCAAATATTTAGTCTATCAAAACTAGAGTTTCAACATTCTCCCCTCCATAAATGTTTTTTTTTCAGGATGAGTATAAGCTACGAAAATGGGGGTATTGAGTTTGCATCTGACTCTCTCACTCCCAAGAGATCTCATGCATGCTCTCTTATTTCCACAACACATGAAAAAAGGGAGAGTATATCCTCAAATGGGTTTTTCCTGTTTATCCTCAATATCTATAGGGTACTCTGTGAATTTTTCTTCTTCTTCAATGTCATACTCAACCCAAAAAATAACATGCATCAGATCAGGCACATATCACCTTAATTGTGATACGTAGAAGACAACATTCACCTAATTCATCTATGTGAGTAAAAATAGGAGATAAAAAACCATTCATACAATTTCAAGAACCTCAAATTACAAGATGATCCCCAATGATGGATTTCCTCCCTAACCAAACCACTGTAATCATCATCATTGGGAGACTATTAAGATAACACTGTCTCATTAATTGAACTCTGAGAAATAATGAATTCAATATGCATAATATCAATATCTACTATTGTCCATTCTCATACACTTTTGGATCAACTAAAAATTCCCCTCTATCACCTGTAATATCTCTGGTCCAACCTGAGATACCACACCAATCATATTCCAGCACATGGGTGTCCAGTATGGTCTCTCGTATAGGGTCTAGAATGGATTCAGGTCAATAGTAGGGTGATATATATTATTATAAAGAAAACTATATCCTTTTCAAATAATCTTATATGCTATATATGACCTCTACAACAAAATAACTCTGCATATCCTCCATCACCTAGGTAGTTCTCTGGGACTGCCCATCTATCTAGGGGTGAAAGATTGTACACATACTAAACTAGGTCCCAAAGACCTCCAAAAGGCTTCTCCATAACTGTGAAATATAATATGCATCATTTTTAGATACAATCATCGAGGTACCCCACAATGCTGAATAATTTTACCAATGTACCACTACACAATACTCTCCACCAAACTATACTCCAAAATGCAATGGAGGTGCAACAATGTTGTGCTCAATTTAAAAATCAAACATATAGCATTGTGACCACTCACAATCCATCGAGTACATATGACAATTTCCATGGATATGTTATCCCATTTCCACTATTATATCTCAAGAAGCTATATCAAACCTATCAGAACCTGGATCTTTTCCTTCACCTAATGAAATGTGAGACACCAAGAGACAATATTGTCTTTATCCACCTCATATTTTTCTAAAGAAAATACCATAAAATTTCAATTTACATATTTTCCCCTCCATGATGTACATCCAAGGGGGGTGTGTGATACTCCAACATCACCTCTTCTTGTAACAGGTCCATAGTCACCAATCATCCCCCACAATGTATGGTGGTCTCTCTTCCATCATGAAATCAATTTTGTTTATCTCTTTAGGATAACTATTCATGTGGATCCTTAATATTTATATCACCCTAAATGACCTCCCTCCCAACTTGAAATGTGGAGGAGTCCCAACAATCAAATGTGGAAAAGCTACATCCCTATAATCCACCTGAGTCCTCTAAAAAAATCCATCTACTAAGATTCTTTCTCCTCCAATTTATAGAAGGAATTCCCACTAAGGGAACCTACCTCTACATTTACCTTCCAATTAGTATAGACTGTCTTGATATTATAGTCCTTCATGAATTAAAACTAGTACTTATGTTTTTGTTTTCGGTCCCCTTTAATGATGATTTACATGATACATTGCGGGTCAGAGTAAATAATAAAGTGTTCTACCAATGTATAGTTCCAACACATATTTAGAGAAAATACTACCACTTAAAAATATATGCTATAAGTGTCATATTTTATCACAATTTTTTCAACTAAAATTACCCATATTTTATCACATTCTAGCTCTTAAATAATATTCATCTAATCCCATATCCAAAATAATTGAAATACACTACATAATCCATTCCCACCTTTGGTAGTCAAAAAATAGTAGAATCATACAACCCAATAATAAAATACTCAATGGATCCATAACACTACTCTTTCATGATATAGAACTTCCATTTATATGTCAGGGAGGTCATTGGGGATAATACTATAGAAATTCAAGCACAAATCTCTCATAGTACCCATAAAAGATAAGAGAGCTCAACACCTCTAACATTATCTCAGGTAGATCCAAAAAAGAGATACAACAATATTCACCTGGTACATAGAAAATCCATTCATATATATGACATATAAATGAAACTGAATCTCACAGATCTAGAAATGAAACATCAAGAGGTTACTGTAAAGTTGGTGCTCTTAAAGTAAATGTTGGACCATCTTTGTATGCCATGTATTCTAATCCTTTAACGCATAGTAAAAGAGTTTATCATTAATTAATATAATCACTAATTAGTCCAAGTATGTAGGGAAGATATTGCTTATTTGAGCAATAAACCCTGTATGGGAACTCATCACATCTTAAGGCATTACCTAGATCTCATATTATCTGTGGCGACAACTGAATATAATCATCATAATAACATCTTCATGAAACCTCTAGTAGTGGTAGCCTGACCTGAAATCTATTTCTAAGAACCAAGTCTCACCTCTAAATTAGTCAAATAGGTTATAAATTCATGGAATTGGGTACTTATTCTTTACTATTACCTAGTTAATGTGATGAAAACAACACAAAACCTCATGCTCTCATACGCCTTTTTCATGAACAAAATTAGAGCTACCAAGAGGGACACACATGGTATGATGAAATCCTTTATATATGGTAGAACGACATTACCCTTGGTCCCTAGAGATTTTTAGGGTCCATATAACAAAACAAAAATGATATTAGTTTGGTCTTGAGGCAAAATTCAATGAAAAATTCCATCTATTTCCTCAGAGTTAGTCGTGAAACATCCCTGAATTCTTACTCTAAAACCGAAATCGAAATTTTTAATGAGATTAATGAGGTAGGGATGAGTCTTACTATTGGATGGGAGATGAGATACAACCTCCTTATTGTAATGTTATTCCACTCAGCCATGATATATCTCTCACACATAAATTATTATCATGTTTTATCTTCCTAATGGAATCTCTCTCTATTATTGTGACATTAAATCAGGGATCAATCCTGGGATAACAATACTATTTCCATTTTAATTTAATAGGGTTTCATAGTGATTAACCATATTCCCCATAATTAAATATCTCTTCTAAGTGCATACTCACACTTCTAGAAGTTATGAACTATCAAAATGTCACACCCAATCAAAACCTATTCAAAAAAGATGTTGTATAATGTTATAAATTTGGAGATCTGGATCTCAAAAAAGTTATACAGAAAAGAAAGAGTGAATAGAATCTAAGTTTACATGTAATGGAGAAATTGATGAAAAGAAATAGATCATACATCTTATCTTCTCTTAGGAGACCATGTCATAAGCCTCCAAAACATGTAGAAACTAGTAGCCTCAACCTCATTCTCACTGATGCAAGCATGGGTTGCATGGTGGTTGTGGAAGAAGAATCATATACCATCACCTCCACTAGAATATCATCCCCATGACCCCCATATCTTTCTTTTCAAGAATCAACATTATACGGTATACTCAGGACATGCTTGGGAGAACCGTAATCATATCACTTCCTCTTATGTAGAGGTCCATATGAAGCCTTCATACCCTCCCCATCACATCGGGTATTGAAATCATGTTGCATGTGACCTCCACATCACATACAAAACATCACCCCTCTCTGGGATGACCTGGTCCTATGCATGAATCCTACAACACATTTCTACATGACTGATTCTAACCATGTTCAACTCTCAGTCATAGAGGCCTTGTTGTCTGGATCCTACTAGATGATGTAGATAACATATCCCCATGAGGACTATAACCATCATCATATTTTTGTTGTACATATTATAGGAATCTCCAAGCCACCAATTCACTCTCTAGCACTCTATTATATGTGTGATTTTCTAGAGGACCACACTAGGATGAATGTCTCTATAAAGAGCCTTCTTGAAAATCTTTTCCCAGAAGTAACCATCCCAAACCATGTTGAGGGAATAACACATCAGGTCAGTGAACCTCTTAGAATACTCAGAAAACATCATACTACCACGCTTCATCGCATGAAGAGATTGTATCCAAACCATGTGAAATAATGATGAGTAATACTATTTATGAAATAGTTGTTAGAAGGAAGATCGTGAGAGAAATTCCTTATAATATGTCTACATTACTACACATTACCAGTTCCCTGATCCTCAATGGAAATTTATGACCACTACTACAAGTGTATGATTAGTCCAGTTCTTAAAAATACTAATGTATTTGATCACCAAATAAATACAATTATTTTCTTCATACGTACCTATATAACCATAGAATATCAGTGGCCTCTAGCACTAGAAATGTCATATAGTGATAATCCTACATGCATCCTAAACCTATAAAAATAGTTCTATTTGTTACATGATTGGTGGGGGTACAACTGAATTAACAACAAGAGGAAACACCTCCTAAGATAGACCATAAACTAACACCACATCACTCATCAGATCACCATCTAGATCCAGTATCAGTAACCATGATGGATTTCTTCACTGATGAATCCAAAATGTGACCAAGTCGTATCAATGTTTAATGAGAATATAAATATGGAGAGATGACTCAAGAATAATATCCAAAGGACACAAATATATATGATTCATGTTTTATTTTTTCCTATAACCAATATCTCAATATACATGGATGAGAAAAAGGTAGTTATATTCCTAGTGAATAGATTCTTTGACTGAAGCACCAACACTATATTCTCAATGCTGGAAATCATACTTTAGACATTTTTATATAATTTCCCTAATTTCAAAACAAATCCTCTCCATGGGTATCTATCTACATCTGTCTAAGGTTGAACCACCTTTTAAACCCAAACATAACAACCCCACCTCCCATTGCCGACTAGTTCAGTGGATTATTGAGTTATCACAACCCCTAACCCACCTCCAATAGGCTTGAGGTTAGTGAAATTCTATAAGAAATAAAAAAAATTATGCCTCTCCAAGTGTGACTATACAGATGCACCAACCTATTGTTATGTAATAATGCATAGGAATAATAAAAAACAAAAACATCTAGAGTATAATATGAATTTAATAAACACAAGGGATTACATCAATGTATAAAAAAATTAAACTAAATTTTAAATAAAAAAACACACACACAACTAATAATGAAGTATCAAATAGAAAAAAGGAATAAATAGTAGCTAAGAGGGATCCGTTCCTGATATCCAAGCCTGACCCCCATACAATACTTATACTCCCAAGTTTCACTATGCTCCAAAAATGTCACTACTAAACTGTTCTATATATAAATAAGATAAAAAATGTAGACAATTCCCATGATGGGGTGAGCATAAAAATACCTTGTCTGATACCCTGAAAACAATGAAGGGGGAAGTAGAAAGGTGAAGAAAAGATCATGTCAACCTGATGTAAGGGGAAAACACTATATATATATACTAAAAATGTGACCCATATGATAGAGAATGGGGATCTCCATATCCCTAGTGTTTACAAGGATGAGAAGACTACCTACATATCCAATGGTCAATCATTGATACCCAACATCTCACATATATGGCGGAGAAAGTCATTTATAGGACCCACGCCATATGACTTCTTCGTAGACCAAGGGGGAATAATCTATAATACAGGACCAAGAATCTTGTACTATATGGGGGTCTAATATGTATATACATGACCTACACCCTATAAAAATACAATAGTTCCTCTAGATATATGGATAAAGGACTCATACCAAGATTTTTTAGGTGGAGGTCTACTAAAATCATGGAGGATCCACACCCTAACATAATAGGAGGTAACACTTCATAATTATAGATAATGTATGTGTGCCCTAGTTAATTAGGTGTTATTAAGGGTAGATGACCCAAGGCCATGTAACAAAGGGAGAAACACACATAGAGTAGAGGACCTTCAACTTAGTGCATTAGGTTATTTCCACTCAACCAGTTTATGGTGTTGGGGGGACCTATATCCTAGTGTGACAGGGGTTTCTATTCCTGGCCTCTCTCTGATTAACTAGTGAAATCACTTTTACTGGTGTAGCATTTCTTGGCGAATAATAGTTTTACCAATCTCTTCAATAATATCTTGAAAGTCACTAAGAATGGTTCCATGGAATACTATGTAGAAAAATTCTCCGGATAGGTTAATCGTGGGCTCAAATCTACTTCTATATAAAGTAGATACACATAGTTTAATTACCTAATAAAATTATATTGTGTGTATATGGTGTCACATGACCTACGGCCTCACCTGGCCTCCTAACCATTTCTATGCCAATACATGGCTTGGTTGGAGACGTAGTATCACAAATACTGTTAGGTTGCCACAATACATTAATTTTTCATTCAAAGAACACCCTTGTGATTTTGGTAGTGGACATGTACATCTGGTTTTCCTTTGTACATTGGGTCTTGATAGTGTACTAGGATACATAAATGGATTTTCCAAAGTACTCAACCATGCATGTATACAACAAGGTGTTCTTATATACTACTTATGTACATGTGGTTTCATGAAACATAGTTCCATAGGTGTTTTTATATGGCCCACATCTCGGCCAACTCGAGTCGGGTCACATGACCTGTGCACTCAGCTACACGGTATGTGTTCTTTATCTTCCCAAAAACCAGAGTCATCAAAGATGGTATGTCTATAGGAAATGTATTACAAGACTACACACCATGTTGATGGTTTCTTCATAGAAACCCCATTAACGTATTCATGCATCATCATCACAACACCTCTTCCACCCATTCTACCTCATAACGCACTAGGGAGCATGGTTATAAGGTATACTATTTCTGATCCACTATTGGAGGCTAGATTATAGCCACCCAAACTCTACCACATCTCCTCAAAATAATTCCTTTCCACTTATTTTGATGAGCCAAATCCTGAATCCATAGAGGCCTTACCATGAACCAAAAACTCAATGAAATCCATTAGTAAATATATAATTCATTCGTATTTTATAAGACTTCCATCGAACCATGGGTTCGACGAGGCTATAAATTATACTAGAAATTTAAAGTCGTAACCCCACTATCCAAAGATGAATAACATGATCAAATTATAAGGAAGATCACATAAGAAAATTTAATCTGTCATTTTCCATGTGTTCGTTTACAATGATCATAGACTCATTGTATCTGGGGTGATAACAGATGAAAGGGAGAAATTATATTGGATAAATATGACCAAAAAATGAAATTCTCGTTAGATGAAGAAATATCATAGATAGAAAGATGATAAATATAAATCCTTTAACAATGTTTTAATCAATGGGTAGAAACCACAGTTGACAAGCTAGACCTCAAATTTGTAATTATTGCTAGTGTAGATATTGTTCTCCAGTGATAAAGAAACCATATCGTTATATATCTCTTGATCAACCTCAATCAAATAATCTGTAGTCCTCCAATCATGATCTTCAAATGAACAATTTCCAGGACATCATATCTTTTCATTCTAGGTTTTCACAAAAAACCCTTGTGATTTTTTAAAATTAGCTATAAATAGATGAATTTTGGATGTGGGAATTTAAAATAATATAAATCTATTTTTGATTTATTTTTATTAAATAAACTATCGACAACCACATAATCTAGATAATCAACACCAACCATCATTAGGTCATTCCTATTGTTAATTACATGTTTTGGAATGAAATAAGGTTTCATATTTCCTATCTAATGTCACTTATAATATAAAAATCCATTTCCACTCAAAAAATTATTTTTTGTGATTTAAAATTTATAAATATTTTTCATATATTGTTTAAGGGGTCTCGAGACACCGTAAAATTAAGGTAAAACAAAATATTAATCATGATATATATATATATATTCAAAAGATAATTCATCAAAATTAGAGTCGCTACAATTAATAAGAATAACTATTTATGTAAGGGATTCGGTTTAACATTAGATTTTATTCTTGATGTTTTGGAGAATAATGTATCTAAAATGGGAAACCAGTGAACTACATTTTGGTTTTTGTAAACATATAGAGATGTGAGGAATGAATTCTTATTATTGTATTGACCATATGATCCATTAAATGTTAATTTTGATGATTCTATCATGAAAACTTCAAAATCAATATTTATTCACTGGATTATGAGATGATCTATAAGTTGATCGAAAAATATTGAAAGGATGACATTTTTATTATGAAATAAAAATTATAAAATTACTTTTTGTCATATTATCTATCATGTTATTAAATAATACCTCATATTTGGAAAATTATATATATATATCCTCTTAACATCATTTTAAATTAATTGATGGTCTTTTTACCCCTAACTTATTTTTGGTTTTTTGGTCATTAATTTTCATATTTTCATAGTCTCTATAAATTAATATTTTCCATTATACATTATTAATTCCCATATATCTATAAATTAACTTCCCAATAATGTTCTCCTTAACTTGGAAGGTGATTATTTGTTATTTATGGTAACAATTATGTATCCCACATCTCTTTCAAATGATATTTTGTTATCAATCTGTGAGATGTGGGATTTTAGGATAGTTATATTTAAACATTTAACCATACATAACTGAAATAAAATAAAAGTAATTAATTAATTTAATATGTGAGAATGTAACACAGGGGAAAACAATTTAAAGAATAATAAGCTCAATATATTTTTTAACATGAAATAAACTGATCATTAAGATAAAAAATATTTATTTTAATAATAATATTATTTTAATGTGTCTATTAGAACCAACGTATTGAATTGGTGGGTATGAATATGAATAACTTCATTACAAATATACCATCTTTGAACCTGCACTCCCAAATCAATTGATGAAATCAGAAATATTATTTTTCTAACTTTGATGATGATAGTTGTTACCCATATCATTCATCCAAACCATACAATAACAAAAGTAAATTTTCGGTAACATACATTCTCTATGACGTTTCACGTTTCGAGATCTAGAAAATTTGGACATAATACTACATAAAAAATACTCTTATGGTCAACTGATCATTTCTCCCACTTAAACTAGATTTTATTATTTCATATTAAGTCATCATCATCATATCTATGAAATCCCTTCTAGAAATACTTCATTCAACTTCCTTGTTTAAGAACTAGGGGACAATTACACATAAAAAAGATTAGTTCAAATTTATAGTAGGGTTAAACAAAAGAATTATCAATTAAATGTCATGAATAATAATAATAAGTGCAGAAGGGTATGATGACATATTCAAATTTCATGAGAAAATAATAAAATAAATCAAACCCATAAATACATAGATCATAAAATATGAAATCATGGAAAACGAAATACTAATCAAAACAAACTATTTTAATCTATACGATATCAATCTAGATATTTAGATAATTTATTAACCCATCACAATAATATCAAAAATATGTTTCTTTCTTGGAATATATTTCCCTAAAACTCATGTTAATATTTTTTCAAAAATAAATAATGTTTAGTTAAATAAATAGGATTAGAGCTCTGGAAACATCATTTTTCTTTCCTCTAAAGTTAATATAAATTACATAATGTATTGGAGTGCAATATGGGTTAACCCATCATATAATCTATAACATGCTTACCTAGTCCTATCTTGGAAACCCCATCATGTATGTTGTAACAAGCTCACCTAATAATATCTAGTCTATCCCATCATGCAAGATTTAATGGGATCACCATGTACTATATTGGACTCCCCATAATATAAATAATTACTTTGAACCAAATCATTAATACATTACAAAGTGATTGTAATTCATTATAAAACTCAAAAAAACAATCCCTATTACTTTCATAACATGATTGGCCAAAGGAAAATATTTTTATTTCATATCAATATGTTTGAAACATGATTATCCCTTTCTAAATAAGCGTTTTATATAAAAATAAATTTGAAAATTGGTTGACCAATTTAAAAGAAATGGGTTCCATAAGATTCTCATTTAAATGTAATTAAACCATTTAAATTAAACAACTTCCAAAAATATCTCTTTGAACATGATTAAACAATTTAACACAAAATTTTTCTTTAAAAATATATTTCAAACATGATTAACATGTTTAACTAAAATGGTCTCTTTAATAATCACTTTGAAACATGTTATAACCCATGAAATAAAAAACATTTCTATAACGTTCTCTTTAAAAAAAATATTAATCCATATAGATAAATAATGATGACTGTATCATTCAAAAATAACCTCATTGGATTATAATTAAAATACAATGTTTATTGAAAATTATTAATGGAAGTACCATTTGAATATCATTTAAATATTTCTTGAAAAAAAAATTTATTTTCCAATTTTAAAAAATATTTATAAAACATATAACATTTTGAAAATACAGTCCTTGAAAATAACCATGAAATTTTAAAGAATAACCTTTAAAAAACATTTAAAAAATTTCCTGAGGAAAATATATGTTTTTATTCTAAAATAAAACAATTAAAAACATTTTTTAAACATTTTTTTAAAAAATTGTGTTTCCAGAAAAATCGTTTTCGACCAAAAAGACCATTTCTAATAAAAAAACATTAATTTGAACTCTTAAGTGAAAAAAGATATGAAATTTAAATGAAAAAATATTCTCCTAACATTGATATATTAGAAGAAAATTCATGAGTTTTTTGGGAAAAATATTATAATATTTAATCATGGTAAGTATAATCATAAATAATATTTATAAAAAATGAAATTATAACTAAAAACCCTTACCACATTAGTAACATTGAATCGTAATACCCATTAAAGAATAAAATTAAATGAATCACTAAATGTCATGATAATTAGGATATTAATGATATTACAAGTGAAATGTGTAGTATATAAAACTCATAAAATAATATTGGAATATAACAAAACATACATCTCAAAGAAGGAAAATTGAATCAAATATACCTCACTTCGTTGGTTGTATTGAATGAACAAATCCAATAAATGATAGATTCTAAAATTGATTTTTAAATTCCCCTAAATATAAGTATAAAAATTTTAAAATAAAATCATCTGTATTATATAAACCACAAAAAAATATAAGTGTTGAAAATGGAATATATCTCATAGAAATAAATGTGGGACGAGAAAACTCATACCTTAAGTTTGACTTGTCACAGTTTTCTTTATCTTCTTGAATGATAAACATATATAATTTTTTTAATTCGATGATCACAATTATCAGTTTTATTATAAAATTTATTTAACTTATTAAAATTTTGTATAGAATTTATTAATCCATTATGTTTAAGTTGTATGTTTTGACCAAATTCAACTTCCATGTAAAAAATGACTTAGGTGGGTTGAATATTCTCAAAGATGGAATTATAAAAACATATCCATCTTAATAATAATTATATTATTATCATATATATAAATAAATTATAATTTTATAATAATTCATGGATCATGGTTATGAAAAATAAAACAACGTTGACCATGAAGACAATAGTCCATACGTAAAATTGAGCAACGTTTCTAATTTTGCAAGATAATAAAGGAATGAAAGTAAAAAAACATTTGATATTTTCAAAATGTTAATAATATAATAAATACCATATTATGTAATTATATACACCTATAAAGTCAATTATTGTGAATTTGGTATGAAAAAAGGAATCAAAACATATTAATGAGGCGGTAGTTCACACATAGACAAATGATGTTATAATTTGTTTAGTGCGTGAAAAGGTAAGAATGAAAAATAAATATTATCTTCCCATAATGATAAAAATTTAATAAATATCATAAATATTTCATTTATATAAAATATATGAATTATACTTACCCATATTATCTTCCATGTAATTCATTAGTGGAAAAAGAATCACATCACTGCATGACGAAGTAATATTTTGTACATTGGAGTGATGTTATTTTATCCCCTACTATATGGAATTTTAAAAATTTATAAAATATATAATGACTACATATTTGTAATTTTGTTATTCATAACATATATACTCATTATATCATTCATCATACCCAACTTTGAGAGGTGGTAATGGAAAAAATAAATGAAATCATCTCGCTAGGTGGTAATCCTCCGTACACAAGAATGACGATTTAGTAGCACATTTGATGAAAAAGGGTAAATGATTTTTGTAATGAAATTAACATAAATATATTTACTATATGTATTATAAATTTATTATTATATAATAATCCTTATTAATTTATGTGGGTGGAGAAATAAATAAAACAAAAATGTGTTATGATGAACACTACCACTTCTTCAGATATCCTCTTTAGGGTTGAATCACAAGTCTTCCTATATTGGATTTATTCAAAACAAATAAGGATTATATTATTTTGGGAGGTATTTTGGGAAGCTATTATATCATTTTGATTCATTATAAATATAATTATATGTGTTAATATGTGACGGGAGTGATTTCTGTTTTGTATTTATGTAGGACTAGAATTTTTGTAAATAACAAAAAAGTGTTCACTATTTGGTGGTCTCCCTAATGTTGTGTTCTTAGAAAATTGGATAAAAATGTATGAGATGGTTTATTTTTTCAATAAATTCCTCCAAAACACAAAAATAAACACATTTCATTCATTTTATTCCTTACTCATTATGTTTACATAATAATACATTTTTTTAATATAAAAACTTTTATAGTCTTATTTAACATGGTAATTTACAATTTTATAGTTCAACTATAATGAGTTTTAAAATATAATTAATAACTAATAATTATAAAAAATAAATCAATTTAATAAATAAAAAAATATATGTGTGTAAAATTAATTTTAATACAGACACATGAAATGAACAAAACCCTTGTATACTCATAATCATTATAATTATTTTTAACTAATTTCACTTATCATTATGGTTAAAAATTAAGTTCCCTGTAAATGATAATATAAGATATGATGATTCCAAATATTTAATCCATTTTTATAAATTACAGTCATAAATTTTGGGTGATTTTATTTAATATTAATCTCACAAACATGGCGAGACAACATGTTTTTAAGAAGTGTATTCTTTAGATAAAGATGATTCAATATTTTCTCTATGACCATTAATTATAATTTTATGAAAATAAATTAATATATAAAATTATATAATCAATGAATTTCATTAAAAACATTCCTCATTAGGGGATATTTGAATTAACTAAAAAGGATAAACATAATTCTTTTTATAATATTTATTATATAAATTGTTTTAAAACCAAAAACATATTTATACTAAATTCCAATAAAGAGATTATTTAATGTAATTATGTGTATTGAATAAAAATAAATAATAATTTGGTTACTTTAAAAAATATTCAAAAAATATTGGGTATTTTAAATTAATTAATTTATTTAATATAAAATACTTTTTTAAAATAAATTAGTAATTTTCACTATTCACTGAAAAATAAATATTTTATGAAAAGTCCAAAAAATGCACCCAAAGTAAATTTTGGTATTTATGATACAAAAAATATGTTTTAGTGTGTCCATTAAATTTTCTAATGTTTCCACAAAATTATTATCATTTTTTCTGAAAATATATATAATTATCTTTTTAAGAAAACATATTTTTGAATAATAATATTACTTTACTAATACATGATATATTATTCAATAAATATTTATTAACAATTTATATTTAGTAATACATATATATATATATTTCATAAAATATTTAATACAATTCATATCCTCTAATTTATTGGCTATGTTATAATGGTAATATATATCTTGGGTTGTTTAATTTCATTGTATCTTATTGAATATGTAATCAAACATAAAAAATGCATGGATGTATGTAATGTAAGATGAATATAGTGTTGCAGATAATGAAAGATAAACTCAGTGTATAATGTAATTTTTTCTATCCAATATAATTTATTGGTTTTAAAATATCATTGTGTTAAACCATCCCCATTTAAGATATTGTGTCCTCGCAATTTTATCTTTGTCTTAGTAAATATTTGTTGGAAAATTGAAAATAATTTTCTTTTAAATCGTTGTCATAACAAGTTTAAACCAAACATATTCTTATTAATAGAGAGATTGGGGGGATTAAAAATTTTATATGTAATAACACATGAAAATATTTCCATATAGTAAAACACATATGGGAATTGATGAAATGATTAAATATTATAATGATTGATTTAGGTCATTGATCGCAAGATAGAGAATGATTAAGGGAATGTTAAGGGCCTTAATCCCACAAATTTGTTTTGATTGGAAAAGTAATTTTTAAAAATAATTGATGGTTCTAGGATAACATTTGTGTTTAAGGATCCTTTCTTAGTGTTTAGAAATTCACATACCATCTATAATAATAGAAAATGAAAATAATCATAATTAATGAGTAAACTTTCATCCATTAATAATTTTAGGCCACAATATCATCTTTTTCTCCAGCAATCATTATTCATGTTTAATTTATCATGTCTGAAAAAAAATATTATTTCAAGGACCACATTCCTATAAAATGGATAACATGATATTATATTCTTATTTAAACAATATGCAAAAAACATATTTAGCATATAGTAAGATAAATAAATAATCCTTGGTAAATTAATCTCAACATTTCAACATCAACACACAAAGTTCAAACAAAATCATTCGAAAAATTATTATTCTTAAAATTCGTCATTTCTTTCATGACTTATATCTAATCCTAATTACATAAAAACTAAAAAATTTATTTTTAAAAACAATTTTAGAGTATGTGAGATCCGAAAAACATTACATGAGAAACAGAATTCATACCACATAGGAAATTATCATGTTATTCCCTAAAATCATAAAAAATAATGAAGTGTGCACCCCTGGTAAACTCAATGTGATACTAGTTCCCTTCATATTAGCATCATATATGATAAGGCCCTTGGGTTTGTAGACCAATATATCCAATTTCTATATATGTTCATCCATTTTTATTTTCCATCACTTGATTCCCCATGCCAAAATTTGATGTTGTTTGTTGATCTAAACAACGTTCTCATCATTAAGGTCAAATCAGATCGATCTATCGTACTTTCTATCATTATCCTCCATTGAAATGTTAATATTGAATGCTTCCATAAACATCTATTTCATTGAATACATGATAATTTTTAATTTATTATCCTCCTCCCATATCACCTTCTAGACACCATCTAATGCCTCATGTTCTAACAGGTTTAAAGGATCTTCTAACCTATCATGTTTTATCCCCTCATCCTTATGACCATCTTCCTCCTCATTAGTAGGTGATACTAGATGAATAATAACTGAATCATACTTATCACTAGAATCCTCCTCATAAAGAGTTGATGATGGATGATAAACTACTAGATTCAGTCATTCCCCTAAATCAGTCTTCTTTATTATACATGTTAATCTGGTGAACATGAGTTGTCGAATACATGAGTAGTCCCTTTGTTTATTATATTTTCTGGTTGAATGGAAAATTTATAAAATCAATATTTTTTTCTACTCCTTCCTAAAGATGATCTCAATAGCTATTGTTGCGTGAAGATAATTCTCATAATATAATGATGAGTGTGAGTTAGAATAAATTTACCTTTATTGAAGAACCCACAGTGTCCAAGATCATACCCCCCCTCCTCTATGAAATTTCAACGAAAAACGTCCATCTATAATGATCATAGTTCTCATTCTCATTATCATCCATATATAATCCTAGTATATCCAAACAATAAAATAAATTTCTCAATTTAAGAGTTAGAGTGGTCCATCTAGGTTTATGTCTATTTTCTTCATTCACCCCACCTTCACATGAATCCAAGGTTCCCACCTCTGAAGCTCCGTGTGATAGGATACCCAAGAAACAATAATCATCAGTGCAAAATGATTAGAAATATTTGATCATATATTCTTCGCTGAGAATATAACCATTATTACTCAAATAAATTCATCTATGGTTCTGAAATAACGATAATATTTACTAGTAAAAAATTTCCATACTAAATTTTTCATCATGGTCTCCAGTTGTTGGAGAAAAGCCCTTATCTTCTTTTGTTCATGGGTTAAATCCCCTGCGCCTTTCATGATACGATTAGTTGTCTCTAAGAAAACAGTTTTTTTACTTTTTTAAAATATGAAAAATAATTGATCCATATCAAAACATCAAACTGATCTAGGGTTTTAAAAATACCTCATCCTAATAAAACATCACAAAAATATTTATTAATAACCTCAAAAATATTCCAACATATAACTAAAAAATGAAGTGTCTAAGAAACTATCCTTATTATCAAACAAAATATTACAAGCCTCTGATGGAATCTATAAATCATTATATAACCTAAAAATAAGACATCACAATCCCAAATGATATCTAAACTACCCATGGATGCAAGTTATAATAACCCAGTACTCACAATCCTAGATTTGACACTAAAATAGTAAAAATTTCAATATCCTATTTGATGCTAACAATTATGACCCATTTTATCCATCCAAACCATACCAAATAAAAATCTAATGGGTATCAATTATATTCTCAAGGGCCTTTTATGTTTATATTTTGAGATAATTGTGAAAAACTCTAATATATACCATACCCCAGTCGTCAATTGAGAATTTATCCCACCTAACATAGCTTTTTGTATTTTAAATTATGTAAACATCATCATATATTTTAAATCAATTATAGATATAATTCATTAAAATTAATTCTTTATAACTGAGGGAAATTTAACTATAATAATGGTGAGCTTTAATGTACATTAAGAGATAATATAAGAATTAAAAATTGAATATCATCAATGTGAATAAATAGTTAATAAGGGTATGATGACATAATCAGATTGAATGATAAAATCATTAAGTTACCCATACACATCAATTACTGATTAATAAAATATGATGACATATTAACGGATATAGTCAACTAAATGAATAATCATGAGCCATGTGATATTAATCATGATTATAAGAAAAATTATAAACTCAGAAAAAGAAAAAAAAATGTTTTGGTTTCTTGGTACATTATTCATTATAACTCATATTAATATAACATAAAAAATTGTTGTATTACAGTAAAATACATATGAGAAACCCCCTTGAAACTCCTTTATTGTTTCCTCTCAAGACAACGTACATTATTCAACGCAATGGATAGCTATCTTGGTGTACCCATCATTTAAGCTATAACGGGCACACCCAACACTATCTGGGCCCCCTATCATATAATATGAAACATAATCACCTAGAACAATCTGGGATACCGCCATAATATTAGCCTTAATGGGATCACCCAATTCTCTCTAAGAATCCCCATAATAAACAAAATATCCAATAACAAAAAAGAAGAATAAAGAACAAAGAGATTTCATTTCATCACAAAACTCATAAAAATAATAATTATTCCCTTCATAACATGATTAACATGTGGAAAAAACAGGATTCAAGATAATCTTTTTGAATCATGATTAACCCATTAAAATTAAACTGGCTTCATAACAATCCCATTGAACTATTCTTAACCAACATAAAAGAAAAGGGTTTCATATCTGCAATATTAGAACATGATTAACTTGTGGTTATGAAATGTGTTCAATAACCATCAATTTGAAACTGGATTAACAGATGGAAAACAAATGGGTTCCCTAAAAATCACATTTATACATGGTTGATCTATGATAAAGAAACATGGTCTATAAAAATCACATTGAAATATTATTAACCTGTGGAAATGAAAAGGATTTCATAAAAATATATTTGAAATATAATTAATATATATATTGAAATAATTAGGATGGTATAATTCCATCATATCCATATTTTAAAATAAGGAACAATATGTTTTATTATGTCTATGTATGGAAGTACCCCTCAAATATCGTTAAAAAAATCTTTTCAAAAATATCATTTCTATGTTGAACACATCTTTTAAAACCTAAAAAATTTTGAATATCAATTTTATTAAAAACAATAAAAAGGTATAATATAATATTTAAATTTAATTCCAAAATTCTCTTCAGTGAAATATAATCACATATTTGAAAATCACTTTTTAATCAATTTTTTTTTAAAAATCATGGATTTGGAAGAAAGAGTTTTTTTGATAGAAAAGAAGATTTCTAATTTAAATACATTATTTGAAATATTGTGTAGATAAAGAGAAGAAAATAAAATGAAATCGTGTATTCAAATTTCATAACAAAAGTAAATCAACATTATGAGTTTATTTAGAGATATATTAGAATGAATCATCATTTGATGCATTATCTTAAACAATCCCGATAAACGATGGGATTGTAACATAAAAGTCTTACAACATTGGTAACTATGAATCATATGGACCATGAAAGATTAAAATTAAATGAAAATTAATATTTCAGGAAAATAATTATATTCATTTTATTAAATGTAATAGGGGTAGTATATACACCTCATAAAGGAAGATAGGTGTATAACATAACAAACGTCTCAAAGAAAGAATATTCTGACAAAAAACCCTTACTGCTTTAGTAATATTGAAACCATAAAACCAATTACAGAGAGATAATCAAATTGATATTTAAATCCAAATTAATGTAATGATAAAAATAATAAAATAAAAACATTGGAAGTATCTACATAACACAAAAAAGGGATGAATATGGAATATATTTTATAGAAATAAAAGCGGGATGAGAAAACCATTGCCTTTTTTCCAACATGTCACATGAATATTTATCATCCAGAATAATAAAATTATCTTGATTTTTTAATTTCATTATTACTATTTTCATGTTTATAATTACATTAATTTCAGTTATTAACATGTTATATAAAATTACTTAATCGATTGTTTTTATGTTGGTTGTTTTGACCATATTTGGATTATATATCGATAACAACTTCAGTGAGTTCTGTATGTTCAATGTGGAAATTATTTAAATATATCCAGATTAATAATAATGAAATAATTATTGTATTTGTAAATATATTTTACTTTTAAAACCAATCTAGGAACAAGGTTTTTAAAAATGAACTATCATTACTACCATGGAGACGTCAAGTCGTACATATGCATGAGTAAAATTTCAATTTGACAATTATCATTATGGAATTAAAGAAAGTAAATTTTTTATTTTAAAAAATTACAATAATATCATAAATACCAAATTATATAATTATATATTCATATATAAAAATTTATTAACCTATTGTGTTGAAAAAATGGATTCACATCATTTCGAGGAATTGATAGTCCACACGTCTAGAAACAACATTATAATTTTTTCAGTGAATGTGAATGAAATAAATAAGCATATATATTACATTATCAGTATTCTAAATATATTTTAATATCAAAATAATTTCATTTATATAATATATATTCATTATATTAACCTTTATGAACATCTATGAAATGTGTTTTTGAAAAATAAATCACATCGCTCCGTGAGACGGTAGTCCACTGTACATATGAGAAACGATATTGTATACCCTATTGTATGTTATGTAAGAAAGTATATTATATTTATTAAGAGGTATAATAATGGTATAAATATCATATATAATCTTTATATCCATCATCAGTCCCATCCCTAGGATGTGGTAATAGAAAAAGGGATGACATCATTTTGTGAGGCAGTAGTCCACCATACACGCAAAAAATGATTTCATATCCTAGTTTTGAAAATAAGGAAATAATTTGGTTATTAAATGAACATAAAAACTTATAGTATATTTAATATAATATTTTTTTCTATATATTAATTATTTAATAATAATTTAAGGGATCGATAAACAAATAATACAAAAATGATCATTGATGAACCTTCCCTATTCATCAGTTACCCTTCTTAGTTTTTCACCAAAATATATACAAGGAAGTATTGATATCAAACATAAGGGTTATAGTACTATGGGAGGGAATCGTGAAATTTATCTTTTCAGGTCTTGGTTGATCTAAATGGATTGAGAGGTGAGAAGATGTGAGGGGAATGAGTTACCTTTTATAGTGGAGGAGTATCATTTTTTAAATATCCAATAGTATTCCCTATTGGGAGGTGTCTCATATCTCATGATCCAAAATCATTGAATAATAATGTATTTTAGGGTTTATGTTGTTTAGAAAAACCCTCCATAAGTCAACAAGTAATTAATTTTTTCATATTATTCCTTAGCCTTTATGTTAACTCTGTTTTATCCATTTAGATTTTGACAACGGTAAATTGTATCTTTTAATTAACATAGGTAATTTATTCATTAATACTAGACCAAAAAATGTATAATTGTATATTTTATAACTAAAAAAAAATAAAATAAAATTATTTTTATTAAATAAAAATCTTATGTATGTGTAAAATTAATTATAATACAAACGCATGTAATGAGTAAAAAAATATTTTAACCTTAATTGTGTTAATTTATTTTAACTTTTTTCAGTAATCATTTTTGTCAAAAATTATTATGACCTTTTTAGACAATATAAATTATTATTATTCCAAATATATAATACATTTTCAAAAATTACATTGGCATAAGTTGAAGAATTAAATTTAACATTCATCCTACAGAGGCAACAAAATTGAGTTTTTAAGAATAATATTTTATTAGGAAAAGATAATTGTATATTAAATTCATGACTAATAATAAAAATTATATGAAAATAAATATATATTTATTGTTATATATTCTATAAATATAATTTATATCATTCCCCATTATGTAGGATTTAAATTAATTAATTTTTATAAACATTGTGCATTTTAAAACAAGTTTTAGAAAAATATGTTTCTAAATGAAACATCAAACATATAATGAAAACTAATATAATGATGGTCAATGTAGTGTACCAACCCCATAAGTCTCAAAGTTGGTGTCTTATATAAATTATATTATAATAATTACAAGGAATCATATCCCAAAGGACTAATTTGTTAATTATTCTTTGAAACCAGATACAAACATGAGTCTTGTGTTACAAATTTACAGAAAAATTACAACAAAAAAAAATTATTCTAAATAAAATTGAGGGTAAATTTATTCCATAAATTATATATATTAATATATTTCATAGTACGGTTCTTGGATTCCTATAGAAATGAAACATAATAAGGTTGAGGTCAAATGCTCAGTAATGGTAATGTATTTTTGAAGTAATAATTAATCAATGAGAATAATAAATATGGCCTAGTAAAGAACTCGAAAAACATTCCATGAAACCAATATGATGAAAAGGATGTGAATAAACCCTATGGAATGGAAAATAAAACACATTCCATTCAAATAAAATGATATGAAAAAATTTACATGGAAAGGTAAGAAAATAAAACACATTCCATTTAATAAATGATATCAAAATTAAATGAATTCAAATATATATCGACATAAAATATCATGGTTAAATGATAAATTAATTTAAATGAGGGAAATTATTAATTATTGGATGTCTTGTCTAGGTAACATAAAAAACAACTCCATTAAGACCTTTCACAAGATGGTTTAAAACTGTAGATAGAAACCAATTTAATTTACGCAACTAATTTGTCTCATGAGAACCTTTAGATGCATCGAGGGGCTATATAATGTCTGCTTTCCACCTATCCTTACTAGCCTAAATCATTCCTAATATTAAATAACAAAAATAAATAATATTCTTTATATAATATCCATATTAAATAAAGAATATGGAAAATCAATATTTCACCAAATAATTAAATAAATATTAATATAGACACTGTGGGTAATATATTATATGGTTTAGGAAATATAAATTTACATGATAAATGAAATCGATACTTAGGAGAAATTTTAATATTCAATGCTCATAAGAGATTGAATCATTCAAGGGGATTAAAAAATAATTCAACTGAATGTGAAGACTTTTCTTGTCCAAATAAACCATAAACCATGTACATGATGATTAAGGATGTAATCAATAAAATTTATCCCATGTGGACCAAAATAATTTTTTTAATCATTGTTGAATAGAAATAAAAACTATTGTAAATACATTTTTTTTTTAAAATATCAATTGTTTTGAAAAACATTTTATTTTTTAATAACTATTGAAAACATTTTATTATGTATTCTTTTAATCTTGGAACGGAAAATTCAATCAAAATGATGGTTAGTAAATCCTCTATTCCAATACGAGGTAAAAAAGAACATTATTTTTTTTGTAAAATCGTTTGAAAAATACCTCCTTTAGAAAGTGAAAAAAAGAATCCTTTGTAAAAAAATTGATAAAAAATTGTAAATATATCATTACCACCTCATGATAAAATAATTTTTTTTAGAAAATTATATTTTTGAAGAAAATAGGATCATTGAAAATTGAGATAAATGAAGTCTATTTTTCTTACAAACATTTTCCTCCACAATTTTAGTATCAAATAGTTGAAAATGGTATTATTAGTTATCAAAGGTCATGAATATCAAGAGTGAAATAAAATTATTATTTTTTATTAGAAATTGAAACGTAATTTCCTATGATGTAAATATCAATGTGTGGATTCCATGATAATTTTATTTTAAATTAAACCCTTGGAATGATTATAATATTGGAATGGTAATCAATTAATTAGTGAATTATGTGTATTAAATGTAAATCCACATATAAAAGAAGAATTAAATCAATACATATTAAAATTCATTGTAGACATGATCATATAATATTAATAACTACGAAAAAGAAATATAACCCAATTAAAAGTAATTAATTTATGAATTTCTTTTCCAATTTAAAAATTTTATCCCTGATCCCCTTGTATGAAATAATTTAAATTGAAACTAAAAAATATAATAATGAATGATTGGATCATGATTTTGTATTTCAAAGATGATTTTTGTGTCCCATAGATAAGAAATTTTGTGCAAAAAACATTGTTAATTTTTATAATTAATGGTCACAATCACAAAAGGAAGTGACATTACAAAGATAATCAATAAAACGTTATTAAGGATAATAATCATTAAACATTAAATTGTTCCCCATACCACTTCGAACCATTTGAATCACAATATAAATTTAGTTATAACATTAAATTAAACTTATAATATCATTATAAGAAATAGTTTCATGATATAAAATATCAAATGGAAGTATATACACCATATAGATGAAACATGGAGAATAAAAACAAACAGGTCTCAATGGAATGTAAATTGGTATGAAATATATTACATTACATTTCCATTATTGTGAAAAAATTTAAATTCCTATATAATAAACTTTTGTAAATTATATACTTAATTTACAACCTTTTTCATTTTTGTCATTACATTATTTCACTTATTACAATGTTTTGTAGAACTTCTTAATCGATTATGTTTACATGGGGTTTTTTTACCAATTTTTTTTATGTGTCAAAAACAATATTGGTAAGTAAACTATTTGTAAAATGGGTCATTATATAACTTATAAAAAATAATAATAATGATTTAATTATAATAATTATATATAAATTATTCTTTGAAAACAATTCATTAAATATATTTATTAAAAATGGAGCAATATTACAATCATGGAGACGGTAGGTCGTATGTATGCATGACTAACATCTCCATTTATCAATGACCATTCTGTAATGAATAAATGTAACACCATATCCATTAAAATGATAATTATATCATAAATAACATTTTATTTAATCATATATATATTTTTATATATAATATTCTTGGTATGTTAAAGGAATCACATCGTGTTGGAGAGGTAGTAGTCCCCACGCACACGAGCGATGTTATCTCTTTTTTAGTGTGTGAATGGGTACAAACTAAAATGATATATATTATATTTATAAAAAGGTAATTCGATCATGAATATCATATACATTTTTTCTATGTAAATTATGTTCAATTAAAAATCGTCCTTTATATATTCTATGTATGATATGAACGAATGAGGTCGCTTTTAAGAGTCAGTAGTCCACATTTCCACAAACGATGTTATTGTATTTTCCAAAAATGGAATGTAAAATGGTACATGTTTTAAAATAACTAAATAATAACAAATACATAATAAATATCATATATATCAAATATAAATATATTTTTCATCATAATTTCCAACCACGAATGTTGGTAAAGGAAAACTGAACAATCATCATTTTGTGATGCGGTAGTTCCTTGTACATAGGAACATCATGTTCATTACACATGAGATGGATGTGTGTATAATTTTAGATTAAAAACTATAATAAAAACATTATAATATATTTAAGATACTTTTATTTTTATATAATAATGAAATAAGTGTATTTTAGGGAGTGTATAATAGAAATAAAACTAAATAACATAATGAAAGATGTAACTTCTTAATAAGGTAACTTATTTTGGTTTGAAACCGAGGAATTCTTGTATTTCAATATTACTAAGGAGAGGATTATAATATTATTGGAGTCATTTTTATGAGATATTTGAGATGATCTTGTTCGAGCCAAATTGATTTTGGATTTGTGGGAAAGTCAGAGGAGATGATACCTTTTTATACACGAGGAGGAGTGTAATTGTTGTAATATATTGACAATGAAATTCCATAAATGTTTTTTACATTTCATATGGAATCCATAATGGTCTATTGTCGATAAAATGGTTAGGGGATTGAAATATTTCCAAAATATGGCTTCTGGACAAGTATCGAAGTCATCTAACACTTAAAATTATGGTTTAGTCCCTTATTATGAGTAGTTTCACCATAATCATTATAAATTTTTTTAATTAAATTTACTAATATTATTAGTCAAAAACATAATTTAAACTTATTAGAAATTATAAATTATTATGATAAAAAATATGGAATTCATTTTCCCAAATTCCAATCACACATGTGTCAGAAATTAATTTAATTTAATACCATAGACAGGATGACAATGTCGGTTTTAAAGTAAAAATGTATGAATGATTGATTTATTTTTATAGTCAATTTTAAGGTGAAATTGATTAAAATGACCTTTATTGAATTAATTGATAAAAATATTATCTAATTAAACATTAAAAAATTAAAATATTATTTATCCTTATAAATAAATTATATGAAAAACTATTTTTGAAATAAAATTCACTTTAAGTAATTATTCATTATTAAATGAAAGTTGGCAGGGAAAAATAAAAAATTTACCCTAACCTAATTTTTTTGTTTCACATTCAATGATGAATTATATTTTAACATATATTCCATAAAAGTTCGAAAAACTTGAATTTAAAATAGGATCACGATTAAAAGGTGGTAAAATTCCTTACTAAAAATTTAGTATTTTATTTTATGTCTAAAATTTTATTTGTTTCATATATTATACATATCAAATCTATTGGAAGAATATAAAAAATAGTATATCTAATATAATATATATATATATATTACATTAATATCACTTACTAATTGAATTAATTTAGTTTATGATGGTAAAATAGCTTTATGAGTTTCAAAATATATTTCTATAAAAAAATTCTTTTCATATTAAATTGGTAATTATATGCATTTATAATTAACTTGTAAACAATGAATTAGTTGTGTAAACCATATATTTTCAAAATATTGTTAATACTACTCATAATTTATAGATTATATCTTGGTAAATAGTAATGTTTTTATAATATATTGTTATTTGGTAAAACATTGTCATCCATGTAGTGAAATCCATTCAAGAAACACGTAGTTCTGTTTTCCACACACTAAATCGGTATCATGTGTATTGAAAAATATATATTATATTTATTTTATTAAAATATTAAAATATATTATTAATCCTTGGGATATTATATTCCCTTACACGTTTGGTGTTGCTTGTCATACATGCTATCAAATACATGATACTCTTTTATAATTTCCAAATTGTCACATTCTCCCCACCATAAATAATTTTTTTCCTCACAATTTAAACTAAATCATGTTAATTTATAGATTTATATTTACCATTTATTAAATACCACATCATGTGAATTTTTCATAATATATCATATATAAAAGAGAAAATGATAATTACAGTGTTCACGTAGACTAACATATTACTAGGTCATGATGTATTAGATCATTAGCGGAAACTAGAGATACATACATGGAGGAAAAACATAAATATTTAAGGAGAGAGATTAAGGACAATAATCAAAAAACAGTGAATGATAAATAGAATATTTATGACCTCAAATAAATAAACCTATGCTGATTTAAAAGGTCAACAGTTCGAAAAAATAAGGATTATGAAAATATATGTTTTGATCATTTTTCTAATGATGGGTAATTATTTTACTATCAAATAATATAAGGATATATATTTACTTGAAAAATCTATATAAAAAATTACATCATTTGGTTTTCTTTGATTTTTTTTACAATTCATTCAAAAATTAATATTGATGCATGAAGCACTAAAATAAATTTCAAAAGGATCTTAGGGCCTATAAAAGAGTGACATGTCTGACTATTTCTCTCTAACCATTCACAAAACTAATATGGTAAGTACATTAATATTAAAACCTCAAAGATAGAATTACTAGATTATTATTAGTATCTATTCATAAAATTATTCTACTAAAAACACTGACATATTTACCAGGACATTAAGTAAGTTAATAGATGGCGTCAAACCCTTATCATCCATTGGTCATGGGTTCATGCCCTACAACCTTTCTGGATTTGATGGTCGGTTACCCAACATTCTTTATTTTATTTTTTAAAACCATGTCAACATAATTTCTCAAATTAAATTTTACTGACATTCTTGAAATAATTTTAATCACTAAATGACATTTTAATTGTGGTTTTCAATACAAACACAATATATAAATAATTCATTAATTTATTTCAACATTAAACCTTCAATGGTATAGTGTTTATCCATAATATCATTAATAGGATTCTTAAATTATGAATCCTTATTTTCAATATAAAATACATTAGGTTTAACCTTGGTTATTCATGGTTAAAATCCATCATAGTGGTTTGTAAAAAAACATTAATAATCCAAAGAATATCCCCCAATAGTATTAAACGAGGTCCACAGTATGGTCGTTTTCGTGTACTAGGTCATGCTGAGTCATGCTCGACACACATTTTCATAGTTGTTACTCCTATGTAAATTTCAACTAGAACCTTGTCCGGTTGTAGTATCCAGATAGAGATGTATTTCTATAAAACCAACATAATATCTACTTTTAAAAAATTCTAGGGTGTTATTATACACTTATCAACAAATTATACCTTAGGGTCATGCTATATGGTCTATTTTTTCATAAATCTAGTGCCCAATGTTTCTACCAAACTTCCTTTGATTCCAACGGTAGAAACCTGATTCCAAAAGGCCCAAAACTAGTGAATACTGTCAATTACCTGGGGACGATTATATTGAATCTAGTCCCAAATAACCAATCAATTTAGTAGTTATGTAAATACAGTTTCATATATGATAATTATCATAAAAATTAAAACAATAATAATAGGATAATTATTATTTTTCTAAATAACATAAGGGATGTATTTATTTCATATATTATATCCTTGTATATCTTTTATAGTAAATTTCATGGATTCCAAGGGAAAGGAAACATAATAGGAGTGAGATATAATTTTCAATATTGCTAAATTATAGTGGATTTAATAATTAATAAATGAGAAAAAAATTTAGGGAATGGTAAATAACTAAACACACGTGCCAAATAACCCGAAGGATGAAATGGAAGTGAATAAGCATTAAGTCATTTTAAATTAAAACACATGACATTCAAATAACTAGATAAGGAAAAATAAATCTGGCATGGTAAGAAACTAAAACACATTCTCCTTATATAATGAATTGAAAGTGGAATGTATTGATAGATATGTTGATGAAAAATCTCATGGATAAATAATAAAAAAATCTAAATGAAGTAAATTCATAATTATTGTACATCATGTATATGGAACATGAAAACCTATTACACCAAGACCAATCATAATTTTGTTTAAAACTACTGATTTAAACCCATTTAATTTTTGAAGCTATTTTTTCTTGTAACATCCCAAGTATGTAATGAATAATAGATATTTTCATCTATGTCTATTAGTGAATTAGATAGTTTTTTAGAGGCTTAAAATGAAAATAAATCCAATCTTAAGCATGGAATACACTAATGTTGTTTTAATACCTTTTGATGGAAAAACATTTTAAATAAAAATTTTGAAAATTTTATAAGATCAATTTTTCAAAATAAACTTATTATTTATGATTGGGACATTGAAATTTACTTTGGGTAAATTTTTGGTATTTTTCTGAAAATGTTCATTTTTTAATGAATAGTGAAAATACTGCATTTTACATCAAAACTTCTTTTTCATCAAATTTAATTATGTGGTCATATTATCTTTTTAATTGGTCTTAAAGTTTAATTTGAATAAGTTTTTACCATTTAATCCAATGGTGGTCATTAGGATTAATTTCACTTTGGAATTGGGCATAAAATAGTGCCAAACTTTTCATAGATATTGTTTTAAAAAAACCCGCGATTTGTTGTGACAACAGGAATTATTTTTAAATCAATTATTGAAATTTATGTGTTTGTAATTTGGTAAAATGGATTACATATTTGGAATCATAAGGTCAAAATTATGTAATCAAGACTCCTTTGTTTTTGGACATTATGAATAGTAACGACGGTAATTATCTTTAATTATTTTGATTAATGAGTAATCGGGTAGTTAAGGATAATAAAATAATATCATAATAATAAAAAATGACACCAACATGTGTCCTAATTCTACTGGTTGTCTCATGGTCGACCATGGGATGCCTTGTTCCAATCATGGGGACCCCATGGAATCACTTTTGTGGAAAGTGACTTGTTATCTTTTTATTTTTTTAAAGAATGTAAATATAACAAGAATGTATCACCTGATTAAAACATTTTTAATTTTGTCTACATAGATGATATTTTAGACTATAAATATTCATTGGAAATATAAAAATATTTCCTACATCATAGTATTTTTTTCATAATTTTTAGACTTTAAATAAGTTAAATTATTTATGACATCATGATGATGCATCGATTACCTCATTAATAATGGATTTAAATAAAATGAAAACATAATGTAAAATCTATGACCTAAACATGTCTAAAAACTATTTTATGGGTATATTTCGAACCCTTATCACCTTATCCTTGAATTATATCAATATGGGACCTCTTAAATACGAATATCATTTTAAAATAAAGTAACATTTCTTTACTTTCCAAGAGTTCCCCTCCTCTCGTCTTATAAAAGGCCCCCACCTCTACCTCTTTACCCACACATTCAAAGCCTTTGGCTCGGCCAACCCCTGACCATTTTGTCTCTACACTACCCTCTCTTACTCCTTGAAGCCTCAATTTGAACAGAAGTCTTCCCAAGGAAGCCTTTGTGCTCAAACCAAATGGAGTTACCCGATTTTAAGGTAATGTCTTCACTGGAGTCCTTTTGTTTTATTTTTCTTCTCCAACCCCATAAACTCTTTTTATTCATTTCTTTTGTAACAACTATAGTATCTTCAATATACTAGGATGTTGTTATAAGAAGTATTCGAGCTACACTTACACACTCCTACATCTAATGGTTAAATAACATACTGTTTCCGTGGATGACGAATTTATGCCTCCCGAAACGATGATTGTTCAACATTCTTTTAACACCTTCAAAGGTGGCCATTAAGATGATAATATATTTATATATGATATATAATATGTTTATGTCTTCCTTAATATTCTGTATATTTCAGTTTGTTCATACCTTTATGGTATCCATTATGGGTAAATGCGATATCTTCATTTTAGGAAGTGCGGACTACCGACCCCTCGAAGTGATTTGATTCGTTAATACCATATGTGGGACGTATAAAGGATGAAGTTATGATATTATATATGATATTGCACTGGAATTATAATATACCTTTATATAATTATGATTCCATTCTATAAAATACGAAATAGAAATGAAAGTAGCGTTCATACATACGTACGACTTACCATCTCCATGAACGGTGCATTTCATTTCTTACATATAAATGATTATGTAATATAATAAATGCATGCATGTACTGGATATATATTACATATATGATATATACATCATGAATACCATTCTGAATATGATGGATACATGAACAACTTGTAATTATAAATTGTTTATTTTTTACTCAAGTACCAATGATCGTTAAAACGACCGTTATTAACTTAAATAATTACATAGTGTTCATGACATGGCAATTAGTGATATAAAAGGAATAATGAAATTGAAAAAGGTTCTTAAACATGTAGATATTAACTCATGTTTATTATTCAGGAGATTAAAGAACGACCGAGTCAAGTCGGACCTGAGGTATGGGACTTCGTCTCAGTCTCCTTTCATTGAGGCATATTTTGTTTTATACACAACCTTCTTTTATACGCAGTATAAACCCCTTTGATTTTTATGTTTAATCAAAAGGAATCTTTTTTAGACGACGCTTTTACTAAACGACAAAAGGGAATGTTTTTGTCGTACGTATGCGGCGACAATGACTTCTCCGCCACCGTGACCATTATTTGAGTTTCGGCTTCCTCTACTAGCCATACTTTTTTTAAAAGAAAAATTAATACCATGTTTTACTTTTCTTTTATTTTGGTATTGAAAATTGTTTTCATAATGTTTTTATATCAATCTGTTGTATGGATATCTTGTGATTGAAAGGTGGAAATGTTGTGTTTCCTTTATGTATGTTTTATGTGATACGATTATGTTATGGTTCTTGGGAATTATTATGAAGTCGGGTGGTTCCGTGAATAAACTAATTGTGGGTGAGCCCAATATAGCCTTCCAATGCATTGGGTAACGCGAAGGTGTGAAACGTTATGGTTTCTCCGAAGAGATTTAGGGAATATAATGTGATGGGTATTCCAAACGTAACCAAGAGGGTTACTCCCTACGTAAGATTGTTATGAATGCCTCAAGTTACCTTTATGTCTTATGATTTCTATGATTTATTCATGATTTTATGAGGTATGTTAAAGTGCTTATGTTTTATGGGTAAAGTATGATTTCATTCTTACGTATATATGTACCCATGTTTCCTTTCCATATTTTTATATCCCTTACTGAGATTTTAATGCTCATCTCGTGTTTTTGAAATGTTTTTCACAGGTCAAGGGAAAGGTACATGATATGATGATAGTGTCAAGGAAGTGTCAAGAAATAATCCATGTTTTATTTTAAATATGTTTCCGTTGATGTGAATAAATGAATACTATCATTTATTGTAACCACTTTGTTTAAATGTGGGATGTAATGTTTGTTTTATGATCAAATTCTCTAAAACTCTAAACCTGAAAATATCCTCAATGTGTAGTCATGTAATAACTCAAGATTAAGTAAGTTTTAAGGCTGGGGCCTTATATTTCTTATGAGAACCAATATATGCATCGAACAACTATATAATGTCAGGGCTCCACCCATCCTTACTATTCAAAAGCATTCCTCATATCGAATAAATGAAATAAATAATATTTATTATCAAATATCCATATTGAATAATGAATATTAAATGAACAATATTTTTCCAAACAATTATAAAACTATCAAAGTATCCACCATATGTAAAATGGTATATGGTTTAGGTAGTAGTAATATCCATGATAAATGAAATGGATAAATAGGTGAAAAATAAAATTTTAATGATATTGGGAGATTGACTATTTCAAGGGTACTAACAAATAAATCCAGGAAGTCAATGTGAATACTATGCTTTTCCAAATCAATCATAAACAATCCAGTGGTATAATAAGGAAAGTATTAATAAAATATATCCCAAGTGTAATTAAATAAATGTTTATTTTCATAGAGTAATAGAAATAACAATATGTTTTAAAAACATTCTTGATGAAAATGTTCTCTTTTTAACAATTTGAAAAACATTTTGCCTAAAAATCACATTTGAGAAGATTTTGTAAAAAAATTTACCTTTTAAACATGAAAATAATACATTAACTAAATAATGATGCATAAATAATTACATGTTGTTCAAGGTAAAAAAAAATTCTTTCTTAATGGTAAAAAGGTATGAAAAATTCCTTATTCAGAAATAGGTAGGAGGATTCCTTAAATAAAATTAGTAAATTAAAAAAATGTAAAAAATTATTTACTGATTAATGGTAAAAATATTCATAAAAGTTTCAGTAAATCGGGATTTTGGATGAAATTGGTCTCTCCAACAAAATAGATAAATAAAGTCAGGTTTTCTTAAAGACATTTTCTAAAACATTTTGAGTACCAATGACATGAAATGGAACTATTACTTAATAAATTCCATGAGTGACTACAGTGTAATGAAATTATATTATTTATTAGATATTTATCAAATAATTTTCTTTGATGGAAATTTAAATGTAAACAATACAAGAAAATGATATTTTAGAGTAAAACATTGAAAATTTTTTAATTTTGGAGTGAGAAACAATTAATTAGTAGATTATGTGTATCAACTATAAATTCACCTATAGAAGAGGAAATACATCATTAGATAGTAAAAATTATTATAAAAATGATCATATAAAATTATTGAAAATGAAAAAGATATGTAACCCAATGAAACAATATTTGGTTATGAAATTCTTTTATGCATGGTAAATTTTAGTTCAAATCCCCTAAGATAAAATAATTCAAATTGAAACTAAAAATATTATGATGAATTATTTAATGATGATATTATGTTAAAAAGTGGAAGTATGTGGACTATATATATGAAATTAGTTTCCCAAAAATAATGTAATTGATTCAAGGGAAAGATAACAATCACAAAATGATGTGAGATTGCAATGATAATCATTAAAATAATTCTTGATGAGAATAATCTTTAACCATTCCAAAGTGTCTCATACCAAATTGAAACATTTAAATCATAATATGAATGAAGGAATAATATTAAATGAAAATTATATTATAATTCGAATAAATATTTCCATGATATAACATTTCAAAAGGTATCAAATACACCATATAAAAGAAACTATATGAGTAACCACTAATAAGTCTCAGTGAAATGTAAATTTTATGATATCCTTTACCTTGTGTTTCCTTTCAGGCGAACATTTATTAAATTCCAAAATAATAAACATTTAAAAATTATTTACCTTTATAATAGAATTTATTCATGTTTATCATTCCTATTATTCCACTTATTAACACGTTTTATAAAACTACATAATCAATTCAGTTTATATCCGATTGCTTGACCAAATTTGGTTTATGTTTCAAAAAAATAGTGCTTGTACAACTATGGTCAAATGGGTCATAATATATCCACTCTATAATTACAATATAGAAATAATTACCATATTTATAGGTAAATTGTACTTTTAAAAAAAATCATTAAATACGGTTATGAACAATGGACCAACATTACAATCTTGGAGATGATAAGTTTTATGTACACATCAGTAAAATTCCAATTTTTTATGATCTTTATGGGATGAAGGTAAGTAACCCCAAATATATATATCGTTATAATTATATTGTAAATTATATTTTATCTAATAAAATATACTTTAAAATAGAATTATTTTAATGTAATATTAATCACATCATGTTGAGTAGGTGGTAGTCCTCAGGACCATGAGAGATGCTATAAATTTTTAAATGTTTGAAATGGTAATAATGAAATGATATATATTATATTTCCAGAAAATAATATATTTCATGAATATCATATATATTTTTATTATGTCAGATATTTTTAATTATAATAATCTTTTATACATTCCATGTATCGTTTGAATGAATCACTTTGCTTTTAGGAGGCGGTAGTCCACACTTCAAAAAACGACATTATCATATATACACAAAATGGAAATTTTAATGTCAGGTTTTTAAGAATAATTAAATAATATTAAATAAATAATAAAAATAATATATATTATGAAAATATAATTTCCATCAGGATGGCCAACAATGAACGTTTGTAAAGGAAAAATGAACAATCATCATTTTGTGAGGTGGTAGTTCATCGTACACATAAATTGTATGCATGTTTCCAACTATATTGATTTTTTTGTATGTTTAGGTCAAACCCTTAGCATAAAAATATCATATTATATAGAGAATACTAGTTTTATATATAATAATAGAATAAAGATTGTTTTGGGATTGGTGAATGAAAATAAAACAAAAATATATGGACTGATTTTACCTCTTAATTGGGTGACTCCTTTAGCTCAGAACAACAGGATTCTATGGATGTATTTCTCCTCAATGGGAGGATTCTAGGAATAGGGGACGTATTTAGAGGAGATGTTTTAGTAGATCATGATCGATCCCAAGTGGATTTATAGGTGTCAAGAAATGGGATATATGAGTCCTTTTTATAGTGGAGGAGGAGTGGCACACTTGTAAAATTTTGAAAAATGTAAATCCATACATGTTTTTAACATTTAAAGTGGATCCTATTGTAACATAATGGATCTAGATTCCACTCAGTTGGTTTCACATAACCGGCTGGCCACATGGCATCGAGCACATTTCCCCAAACAGTAGAGCATGATGACTAGTAGTGAGGGCCTAAGGTGTGATAGTGTGGAAACAATGCTATCATTTTTAGAGTGTAACACAGTATAATAAATAATAATATAGTATTGAAGTATGTAAATAACATAAAAATGAATTAAGCATTATAATACTGTTAAGATTAATAACCAAGAATCATTCAGTACAAAACAAGAAGTATTATATTAGATATTCTAGGAACACATCCAAACAAGTACACTACAATAATACACAATATATGTCTCATTTCACAGAAGTGGCCAAAAGATACTAGGAATCACCAAAAGACTCATATCGGTCACATGAACTCTGACTCCATAGTAGCACATCAAGTACCTGTAGTCGGGCACTTTCCCTGACAAACAACTTCAATCATATCATCTGTTTGGGCCCAAAAGCATGACCCAAAAATGGCGTACGACTAAATATCATAGGAAACCACACAATGACTATGCCAATCTATAAAATAATATATATATATATATATATCATGTGGTGTACAATAGTTAAAGAAGTAAATAGATGTACTTGAATGTAAGCACAATATATGTCTCGGAAGACAATGTAATCAGGTATAGTTGTAGACCAAATCCATGCTTGAGATTTTGCTTGGCAGATGATTCATTAGTAATTATATTTCCATATTCAACTCCATTATATTATATAAAAATATTGTTGTCTGGCATAGGCCTGACAACTCCCGTATATTAGTAACCATCAACTAATGACATAAAAATCATTTAATCATTTTCTAGTAGATCTCGGTCGGGGTATCCCACAATGGATCCCATTTTCGCTCGACATTTTAAATAAGACTCAATGAGCCCAACCACCCTATCCAGGGTTTTTTCACAACATTTGAAAAAATAACCTCTGAAGATGGCCCATTATCTTTTAATTGATATAATGATTTACCTAATGTTTATAAGATGCAATTAGTCACATGAGCCCGAACTTTTCATTTTACCGAGACTATGTCTCTCCCATTGCTAATTACTTATTTTTATCATTTAATTAAATTACACATTCCATATCAAAATAAACAGAAGTGATTGAAACTGTCACATGGATTTCACAGAATCAACTCCCTTGGGCTTAGTTTATATAATAACCAACAGATGTATATTAATCTATTACATAGTCAATCAAGGATAACTCACATGGGAAAACCTATAACCTGCCTGTTAGGAAATTTAAACAATTCAAAGGATTAACACAATAAGTATCTCATTTGGAATTTCATATAATGAGTAGTACATTTTTAACAACCAAATAATGGTATTTCATGATATGGCTTATATGTATTCTTATCCAAATAGCTATCTGGTGAAAATGAACCCATGGGATGACCCTAAATCACGGTTTACAACCATAAACATGCTTTCAAATTATCAAATTAATTACCTAATCATATATAAAAAATATCAGGTTCATTAATCAATAAAGTGGAACCCTAAATGTGGGTTTGCAACACATTGGAATATATAAACATCATAACAATTCATGAAAGGCATAATACCACCTACCTCATCCTCGTACGACTCTCCCCATCCAGTGTCGGGCTCAAAATCGACCATCTAAAACTTGGGCATAAAATCTTGAACATGAAGCACTAGATCAAGATAAGAAATTTGGAATAATGGATCAAGAGGAATTGATAGTTGTCCGAGGGGAATTTAACACATTTGATGGTGTTTGAATCGGTGATTGTATGAGAAAACATGAGGCAAAATCCACTTTGGAATTCCTCAGTGCGTTGCTCATCGAAGTAGGTCTGTTTCTTTATGTATTTACAAAAAAGAGGCTACTACCTAATTAAATCAATTAACAAAAAGTACACTTCATGTATTTGAGACTATAACCTATGTCTGTATAAATTCTATCAAGACCGTTACAATGTAGTGTACTGGTATTATATAGCTTATAGTCCTCCATACATGGTGTGTTCCAACAAGTACACAACATGATGTTCCAATTCATTTCTTGTAACATGCCTGTTTCCAGCCACTCAACCTTGTTTCCACCATTTTATTTAAGTATAAACTGAAAAATAAAAGAACCATACCTCGAGGGAAGAACTAGATTCATAAATATTTCCCCCTTTATAGTAATGTTTTGATGAATTTCCCTTCCAAGGGAGACAATGAAACATACGAGAACAACTCAGAACACTATGATCATATATCAGACTCCCTCTCCCATGTCCCATCATACAATTTTCCTTTCTTCGATATCACCCAAACCAAAGGAACAAATCAACCATAGATAAAATATGTGCGATGATCCACAATACGAATGACATACTCTTCAATGGATTCATCTTCATGTAACTCCACTTCCTCGGGATTAAAGGTGTGAGATGGCCTTGAAACAAAACATTGAAACCGAGAAATGTGGAATACATATTTCATTGACCTGTACCTATTGGATAATGAAAATATATAGGAAATCGTCCTGACCCTCTCCAGAATCGCAAATATACTGATGTATCTCAGCAAAAGATGACCCTATCTCCTGATCCTCTTTTGTCCAAACCACAGTGCAACACATTTGGAAACATGATCCTCGACCTCAAACTCCAATGGTCTTATATGGTGATTATCATATGATTGCTGATGATATTGTGTAGTACCCATTCACATCGGAATCAACTGAACTTTCTCAGTGGTCTCCAGGGTACGGAAAGGTCCCTTAATCGCTGCATCTCTTACCTGAAACCAATATGTGTGCGATTGGAATGGTCTTCCATAAATATCATAATATGGGGCCATTTTAATATAATCATGGAAGATATTTTTGTATGTAAACTCCACCAGGGGTATGTACGTCTCCCAAGAACCCCTAAAATCCCGGATACATGCCTGAAGCATGTCCTCCGACACCTAAATCATGTGCTTTGATGGGTCATCTATCTATGGGTGCTATGTTGGGCTCAGAAACCCCAATGTACACATCTCCCTCTATATCCATTTCCATAAATGAGAAGTAAAATTCACATCCCTATATGAAATGATAGAATTGGGAACCTCCTATAGTCATAAAATCTCTTTGTTGAACAATATCCCAATATCTTAAACATTGAAGGTTTCCTTAATCGGTAGGAAATGTGAAACCAATATAAGAATGTAATCCATAACCCATTCTACATCATTAAATTAGGGTGACCATGGTAACATTATCAAGAAAACCATTGCTACTTAATTACATTTTGTCTCATAAATGGTTAGCTGCTGTAAATGTCTTACATGACTTTGGTGTTCTGCCTTCACCTGTTGACAGGTGAAATATCTCATGAAAAAACAAACTAAATATTCCTCCATGCCAGCCACATGTACTAATGATGTAAATCTCGATATATCTTAGTGAAACCAGACTGCACCTCCTGAACTAAATCATGAAAATCTCACTTCATCTCTTCTCGCCGGTCTGCCGAAAACAATATGTAACCCTGTAAATGAAAAACCACAACCTCTTGTAAGGTATAATCAGGAGGTGGGTCCTCTCCTAACATAGTCTCCCATAGATCAATGCCTTCAAAATTTGATAGATATATTATCTTTAATCTGTCTTATAAGGTATATGTAATAACTGAGAATATATGAAAAGTCTTCCTCTTCGTGTCGTGGACCTCTAGATGCATCTTAGAGAACAACGACATCAGCTTCCACTCTCTCCTAGAAAACTTCACTACCTATATCAAATTCATCATGATTTGTGAATCAGCCACTACATTTCCCTTCCTAGGCATTTTGGAAAGCTTGAAGTCAAAAGACTAAAGGTATTCCACCCACCTTTGCTGCCTCAAATTCATATCACGCTGGGTAAAGATTTACAATAGTCTTTTGTAGTCTGTGTACACCACAAAATGCTCTCCCAACAAGTAATGTATCCAACAGAAAAGGCATGATGGACCATGTTCAACGCGAGATTGTGCATTGGGTATTTCCTTTCATGTGGCCTTGGTAATTGAGACATGTACGCAATGACTCTATCCACCTGCATAAGCCCTACTCCTAGCCCGATACCTGATGCATCGTAGTACACAGTATAACTTATTCTTGGGTATGGAAAAATAATTATTTTTACTGACGTTAATCCCCCTTTTATCTCCTGAAAGGTCATCTCATAAGAATATAACCATACATACTTCACACCCTTCTTTGTCAATCCCATCATCGGTGCTGTTATACATGGTAATTTTTTTATGAAACACTTATTGTAACAAGACACCCTAGAAAACTACACACCTCAAACACATTCTTGGGATTCTCCTAGGAAACAACTTCTCTCACCTTCTCTAGTCAATTGACACTCCATTATCTAAGATGAAATGACCGAGAATGTGATTCTAATCTAACTAGAAGTGGCACTTTGAGAGATTAACATATAATAGATGATATCTCAGTGTGCTAAAAAAGATATCAAGGTGTGTGGTATGGTCATGTAGACTATGAATATACACAATGATATCATCCATGAAATGTAGAAAAAAAATAGAGATACGGATGGAACAATCATTTCATCAGGGCCATGAATATCATTGTATTCTTCTTCATACCGATGGACATAACCCCATGCTCATATAGACTATATATGCGTTGAAAAGTTGTTCAAGGTATGTCTGATGATCTAACATGCACTTGATGATAACTAGATCTTATATCAATCTTTGACAATACTTGATATCCTCAGAGACGATCAAAGAGATCATAAATCAGTTAAATAAGATAACGATTCTTCTTTGTTAATTGGTTCCATTTTCTATAATCCATAAATAGCCTCTGGGTACCTTTTAGTTTTTCTGTGAAAGGACCAGCGAACCTCATGAAAAAGTACTGGGTCAGATGAAACCCATAGCCTTAAAATCCTCTAGCTACATCTAGAGCTCTTGAAACTTTTTCATTGTTATTCAATTACGAGGAATGGATACCGGTGCAGCTCTTGGTACTAGATCGATAGAGAAATATGCAACTCTTACTAGAGGTAAACCAAAAACTTCATCTAGGATGAATTCCCTAAAACCATCAACCACTGGCAGAAATTCCATCTATCATGTCCCATAGTCATCTATATTTAATCTAGAAATCTTAGTTATCATCCCACTCAATCCACGATGCTCAGGTCTTTCTTGTCATTCCTGGGCATCCCACTCTCCCTTCTACAGAAACGATCTGCCTTCTGATGATGTAAAACTCACCCAACGGTGATAGCAATCGAAGATGTCTTGAAAGGAGACTAACCATACCAATCTGAGTATGACACTAAATCTCGTCATTTCTAAGACATATAGATCCCAAGGAAAGAGACACCCACTAACTTCAAGGGGCCACTCCTTGCACTGTCAGACACATAAAATTCTAATCCCAAATGAAATATGTAGTTTCATTACATCCCCAAAAGTAAAAAATCATATCTCTATGCTCACCCCAATGGGAATAGATATGCAAGAATTTGAATCCTCTATATCAAAGAGTGCAGAAGCAAAAATATAGGTGACTAGAATATTACCTCTAATACTATAAGTTCTAGGATCATACACTTTTTGTGTCTATTGCATGACATAAATCTGGCTTTTACCGTGGCCCTTAGACACCGTTTGGATACTAGGAGCTGACCCACCATCATGTCGCTAAAATCCTGAGGTCTGGCTACCTCAACCACAACCCCTACATTAGCATGAACATCCTAATTCATTCCAGTTCCCTGACTGGTGAGAAGTTGTTGACCCTCCTCTTGAATGTGGAGTTAGTGAAAACCTGATCTTACTGGATGTTGGTGGAAATTTCATAAAGAAACAATGTAAGTGGACCATATTTCCACAAGATAGACACATGAATGGGTCTATTGGGCATTGAGGTCTAGTATTCCCAATTATTCTACACTAGAATCACTTCACCTGGATAATAGAAGATATGTTTGGTATACTAGATTCTCTACTTGTAAGCTCCAAATGATGATTCATGCGACCATTCCAAACAATGACAGATCATGGTGTTTAACTGCATTGGCTCTCACATATAGATTCCCTCTGATTCTTATCTGTAATCTGTAAATAGTACACTATAATAGATATAGTTTTCAGTCTGAATAGATTCACTTGCGAGCAGATGTCATACATGCTTCCATCCTCGGATCACCTAACCTTTGATAAATCGTCACCCATTAAATTGGGTATGAAGCACTGTAACTCAGTGAAGCGGGTAGAGTAATCAAAAACATATTGAGGTACCTACTCTATATGCATAAAATCTTGGGCATTTTTAGATCTCAATATATTAGGTTAGAAGTAGTCATAGAATAATATCTAAAATATTCCCCTTCCATATCCCACTGATGCTCTGTCTATGTGGTAATATCCCACCACCTCTTGGTTGATTCCCAGGGAATATAAATCATGATCATTACCCTCCTCTTATGAGTCATCTCAATATGGTCAGGGGTCTTTAACATGTCCTCTACCCATGACCATATATCATGTTACCCGCCTTCACTAGAAAACATGGATGGATGATGCTGCTGGAACACTCGTGTTAGTTCTTCAATAAATGTTGTAGGACATGATTCTCCGTGAAAGTTACATGATACTCATAAAGCCTCCATGGAAATTATCATCGCCATCCACCTCTAGTATAAATGTTGGCGCCACAACTGACGTGACTAGATATTCCATTAGTATTTCATGGCCTACCACCTCTAGGGTATGATCCTTACTGCTCTACTAGAATACAACTAGTGGAAATTGTGGTAAAATTGATCTATAAAGTCTTGAAAAATCACCTCAATATATGTTTTTTTCATTAAGTTATATAGTTCAAGTGTAAATGAACTTAACAGAAGAATAAAATCCCCACAAGTTAACAAAAGATGAGTATACACCTTGTAGGAACCAATCACTTTTTGTACACTTATTCAATTACATGGTCGTGTTCTCTTGCTAGCTTGAGCATGTAAACACCCTAGGTACACAGTGTGTCAGTAGGGTACAAAATGTGTATACATAATCTCATACATGGATGTGTAACTATCCTTACATGGTCCTGTTAACATCTTAGATATATGTTGTATCAAGAGAACACATGGGGTGTACTCAACTCTTCCCCCCTAGACATGTACTTTTACATGTCCAGGGACACATGGTTTTACCTATGTAATATTACATAGGGTGTACATAGGGTACACGAAGAGTTCTTATAAAATCTCAATAACCCATTCTCACTCTGACACAGCTAGGAACACAGTCATCAAACACACGGCGTGTACTCAGAGTACCCAGGATGTACATAAGAAGTTCTTTTCATCATGAATATAAGGAAACATGGCTTCTGTTCATAGTACCACATGCCGTGTTGTCTGGGTTTCTATAAATTATTCCAAAAAATCATTTTGAAACCCCTATTTTTTGAAAAATAAATTAATGTTGTGACAAATTCCGATTTATGGGGGCTCATACTCCCCACAAATCTAATCGTGGAATCCAAATGTAGCACATAACAATAAAATCTATATCCCATTGCTGAAATGTGATCCATTAAATTCCACTCAAAGAGGGATTATACTCATCTGGGGATAAAGCTTGGAATCTATCCAATTCAACCATAAAATGTACCAATACACCTATCAAAACATTAGGCATGTCTATCATAGTATCTAAAACAACATCATGTGAGATTGAATATTGTAATCTCATAGGGTTCAAACATAATAGAACCACAATGAATTTTTTCTAAGATCACAAAATAACTTTTTCACCCAATAGTGAAATCAAATCACCTATAATAGCTCAAAATCCAAAAAATACAATTTCATTTGTGGTAATTTGGATTTTCCCCATACATGGGGTAGATTATCCAAGGAACAACTAATTACCAAATTCTATTTCCTTTATATAGTCACTTGAGAGTAAAGATAACCCAGAAAAAAATCCTATGATACCAATTTGTAAGGTCCCAGATCCATAATCCACTCAACTAGTGCCCCATACGTAGTTGTCCAAATGGCCTCAAACTCATTTATATGAACGTTAGAGGCTTCCAACTCACATAAAATACCTAAGGTGTGATAGTGGGGAAACTATTCATTATTTTCATAGTGTAAGACAATGGAAAAAATAATAATACAGTATACAAATAATTAAATAACATACAAATAAAATAAATTGTGGAAGACTGAAAAGATAAATAACCAAGAATCATTTAGTAAAAATGATGATGTAGTATGTCACATGTTCTTGGAATGAAACCAAAAAAGTACACTAAAGTTATAGACAATATAGTTCTCAATTCACAAATGTAACAAAAATAAACTATGAAGAATCACTAGACATGGCTCGGTCCAATGATATCTGACTCCTAAGCAGCACATCATGTACCTATTGTAGGGAGATTTTCCTTATCAACCCATGAAATCATATAATCTATTTGGGCCAAAGAAAATGACCCAAACAGGGTGTAAGAACTAAATACATGTAGTAAACCACCCAAGGTGTGTGCCAATATGTTAGTGAATATATATAACATGATGTGTACAATAGTGAAAACATTAAATAGTAGGTACTCAAAAGTATAGACAACTGATGTCTTAGAAGACAAAGTAATCAAGTATAGGTGAAGAATGAATCCATGTTTGTGCATTGGCTTGGTATATTCTTCATTAGTAATTATAATTCAATACTCATCTTTATTGGTTTATATATATGTCTTGAGTAACATACTATGCTTGAAGAACCCCATATAGAAGTAACCATAAAATCATGACATAATAATCATTAAATCATCTACCAAAAGATCTCGGCCTAAGTATCCCTCAATAGATCCCAAGTTCGCTTGGCATTTTAAATAAGACTGAATGAGCCTGAACACCCTACCTGTGGCTCACTCATGGCCGTTAAATAATTTTCCTCGTAATTTGGCCATTATAATTTAACCATTATAATGGTTCACCCATGGTATATAAGATGAAATTAGTCACATGAGTCTGGCCATGTCTTTTTAAAGAGACTGTGGCTCGCCCATTGCTAATTAACTCTTTTTATCATTTAATTCAATTATATATTTTATCTAAAAAGTAACACGTATGAATTAAACAATCACATGGAATTAACATAATCAACCAATATGGGATTAGTTTATATAAAAACCAACACATGTAAAATAAAATATTACATGGTTAGACATGGATAACTCCCTTGGAAAAAACTGATAATAAGCATATTATGCAATTTAATAAATTACAAGGCAAAATTAAATATATATATATATATATATCATGTGGTCAATTCATATAAATATAAATAAGTTTTTACTAACCCAAGAATGGGAGTTCAAGTCAAGACTCCAAAGCATTCTCTTCCAAACACCCATCTAAGGAAAATACACCAATGGGATGTCCTTAAATCTAGTTTAACAACCCTTAAAATTATCTAATTAATTACCTGATAATAAATAGAAAATATCTAAGTTAATTATTTAGTCAAGAGACTCTCTTAAAGTGGGTTCGCAACACTTCGGCATATATAAACATAATGAAAATTCGCGAAAGGCACAAGACCACCAACCTCGTACTCGTACGACTCTCCTCATCCATCGTTGATCTATAATTCATCCTAGAAGGTAGTAGATATAAAAAACAATTCTAAATAACCAACCTTAAAAAATATATTGAGAGAAGAAATAACTAATATAGGATTAGTGTAATTGAGAGCATACCATGGGCAATCCAATGCATCCGATGGTGATCAAATCAATGATCAGATGACGAAACGGGAGGAAAATTATCGTTCGGATTTTTTGGGTGCACTTATAATCGAAGGAGGTCAGTTTCTATATGCCTTTTACAACAAAATTAACACTAATCCCTGATTTAATCAATTAAAAAAAAGGACATTGTATGCACATGGGAATACACATCATGTCTGCAAAAATTATGTCCAAACCATTACATGGTTGTATACCGGGTTCAAATTCCATGTATCCTTGCATAAACCACGTGTACCTAGAATTATGTAGTGTGTATTTCCCAATAACGTCATTTAATAAGCCTTCTGTTAGCCCCTTGACTTTGTTTCCCCCATTTTCATTAGTATAAACTGAAAAAGAATGATCTATACCTCATGGGAAGAATCTGGTTCTTACACCCATAGTGGTAAAATTTCAATAAATGTGGGTATATGTTCAAAATATTTCCATCCAATGGACTTTGGACAAGTTTCTATGTCATTTGATCCCATAAGATTGTGGTTTATTCCTTTCTTAAGATTAAATTTACTTTAATCATTGTACTTAATTTTCATTACATTCAATAAATATTTGGTAAAAAACTAATTTTACCATTGTAGACATTATAAATAATTCTTATTCAAAATATGGAAGCCATTTTAATAAATTCCAATCACATAAGATGAAGAAATTCATTTATATTTAATCTGTTAGGCGGAACAATAATTCGGGGTTTTAAAGTAAAAATATCTGAATGTTTTCTATGTTTTTATAGTCAATATAAAAGTGAAATTTAATCCAATAACCTAAAGAGGATTAATTGATAAAAAAATTATTTAATTAACCATTATAAAAAATTTAAAATATTATTTTACATTATTAATAAATTATATGAAAATGTAGTTTTGAATTAAAATGTTGTATTTTTCATTAATCGTCAAAAAATAGACTTCACAGAAAAATATAAACAGTTTAACCTAATTTAATTTTTTGTTTATTATTAAAATATTATGTTCAGTTTTACATATTAAATATATTAATTTACCAAAAAATGAATTTAAAATAATATCTCCACTAAACGGTGGTAAACATTCCTTTATAAAAATATCGTATTGTATGTGTAATATTGGGTTTGTTCTTGTAGTATGCCTATTAAATCTATTAGATGGATATAAAAGATATTATATTTAATAATATATATATATATATATTACATTAATGTAACTTACATATTATAGTTAATTTCATTTATTAGGGTAAAAAAACCTTGTGAGTATAAAAGTAGCTCTCTATAAAAATGTCATATTCAATTTGTTTTTATATAAATTTCTAATTAATTTTTAATGAATAAATTAGTTGGGTAAACCATATATTTTCATAATTTAGTTAATACTATTCATAATGGTTATTTTATATATTATTAAATAATTAAATTTTGAGAATATATTATTCTTCGGTAAAACTCGGTCTTGCGTGTAGCGCGAGCCATTGAAGAAACTCATTGGTGCAAATGTCGCATGACAACTCGAAATCATGTCCATTACAAGTAATATATTATATTAAACATATTTGAAGTAGTAAATATTTTATGAGTACTCAAGATAATGTATTCCCGTATACACATGGTGTCGCGTGTCACACACTCTATCGAATGCAAGTTAATCTCTGAGAATTTTTAGGGTGTTATAGTTAAAAATAATTAAGTGATTTAAATATGACTAAAAAATAATTATGTTACTTGAAATAATATTCAAATCATATTAGGAATTTTAAATTACGTAATTTATAGAAAATTAAAGTATTTTTTTAAATATTCTAATTTATCACAATTCATTGAAAAGTCAATTTTTTCTAAAAAGTTTTAAAATTTAACCCTACGTAAATTATGATATTGTGATTCCAAAAAATATTTTAATTTTCAAAATCATTTTATAAAAATTACATAAATTTAAGAACATATTTTTTCATGAATGTAAATAAGAACCATTTTGCACAGAACACATTTTTGAATTATATAACCACATTATAGAAATTTTTTGGTTATCAAATAAAAATCAATAAGTATTTTTTCTAGAATAAGAAATATATATATATATATCAAAAATTAATAAATAATATTCATAACCACCAAATTATTGACTTCTTTATAACCATAAAATATAAAATGGGATGTTTATGCTTGGTTTTTTGTGTTAAATACGTTATTGAACATAAAAAACCCATGTGTACATGTAGTGCATGCTAAATTGACTATTTTGTGTAATGCATTTTGACCATAGTATTGTGTGTAATGTATGATAAAATAAGTTCTATGTTTTTGTAAAACTATTAAATATATATTTTTTTCTTTTCACTCAATTTGATTAATTATTTTGAAATAGTCACCAAATATTTAGTAATGTACTTTTATTCATCAAAACATCATTTTATTCAAAAAAGATATTTATTGAATTTTTTTGGAAGAAATTATAATTAATTTTTTTGAAATGTATTTTTTATTTTATAAAAATATTATTTTTTTGAAATAATCATATCAAAATTAATTTAGAGTTATATTTTTTGATTTTTCTAAAATGAATTATTTTTCATTTAATAGAAATAAATATATTAATTGTTTAAATACTCTGATTTATTTATTTTTTATATAGTTATTTAAAAGCCCCATTATATTATTTACTTGATATTAATGTTATATATGAGATGTTTTATTTATAATAATATAATGTATTTCATTATAAATTAATATTTTAATTAATTTGTTGTAAGTTAATATTTATGATTAAAAATGAATTCTTTAGAAAATAATTTTCCTTTATGTTTTACGCATTAACACTATAAATGATTTCTTCAACATATATATATTTTACATATAAAAATTTATACCATATTTGGAATTTGTAGGATCCAAAAAAATTATATTTCCCTTCTATTTTTTCAATATGAATAGTAATTATGGTAAATATGTTTCACCTCAATTAGAGTAAACTGGGATTAACATTGTTGAATGTATGAGATAAGGTCTCAAAATCAACCTTATATTGAATTTATTTTATTTTTTGAGAAATATTTAACTACATTCCTCAGAAATTAGAATTTCTGGAATTTTAGTGTGATTTTCCCTTGATATAGGTATTTATATTATTTTAATTCATGAAAAATCCCTAATGTCACTACATTTATTTTATACTTCTTTTTTATGTTCACATAGGGATAAGAATATATTATAAATGAATATACAAATTTAATTTTAGAATTACTATTTAACATATATTATGGGGATTTATTTTTAACGGTATAATTACCTTTAATCCTAACACAACATTGGCATAATAGTTATCAAATCAGTAGATAAATTAAAATAAATGAAATAAAAATTGTAAAAAGTAGTATTGTTTTGGAATTTTTACGTTGCTGTGTAAATTATTTTGTAAATAGTAATGTAATTTTTTAAATATTATATATTTTAATTCCATTGTTTAGTTGGTGTACTTAATGTCCAAATAAATGATTAGACTAAAAAATAACCTTAATTATATTTTATTAAAAATAATATTTTGTTAGTTTTATTTAAATATAAAACAATTAAATATTATAATTATGATGAAAATTGGTATAAAATTTCATTCCATGTACATTTATGATCCAATTTTTACAGTATATGAAATATTATAACCCTTTAATATTGTAATTTTTTATCACAACTATAGTTAAAACTTATTTCTAAGGTGTTAAGCACACAAATAATTATATTTTATCTAATTAAACTTGTTTAAATAATATTTTATGGCCATAGTTTTACCTCGTCATATCTAAAATACTGATCTATATACATTTTTAATCATTTTTATTGATTATTACTTTATTATATTTTAATCATTCAACAAATTATATGTGTGTCCTCTCTTCAAATCTTGAAATGAAACCGTTCTTTTATCTTCACTAAAGAATTGTGAGACATATAACTTTACTAAAACCTTCACAATTATCTTATCAACATCCATATACTTGAATTCTATGTTTTGGTCATCCTAAAATATCATTCCAACAATCTTTAAGATAGGATCTAATTGTGGCCTACTTATAAAGAGGTAATCATCCTACCAGACCACTTTAAATTTACATATTATCATACCTAGACCACTTCTATGGTATTAATCAAAAAATAATTTATCATCTATCATCAATTTACTAATATATTATTATGATTATTGAACAACAATTATCCACCCTCTTTTCCATTATATTTGAATGGAAATTATCGCATGTTCTTATGTTCGGACTACTACCTCGCCATCAAAATAAAATTTATTTTTAGTCACATTTTTTCATAGATATTTTATTATGATTGTAATGGCCCGGACCTCTCCGGTCCATTTCTTTGTAAAAAATTTGATGTCGTCAAACACGACACGTGTTGTAATAATAATTTTTTTTATAATAATAATTGATAATGGTGGCGTGAAAATATTTGGTGTTAATTAGATAAAATGGTTTTAATTTAATCATTGTAAAATATAAGAAATAAAATCGAATATGTTTAATAAAATGATGGGAGGCTCATGGAATAAGTTATAAAGGAATAAATTACAATAAATGAGGCTCATGTAATAAATTATAAAGGAATGAAATGCATGGGGTGCATGGGTGTGACCTTGTACAGGAGGCGTTGTGCGGTTCTCCACAATTAAAGTTGGAATAGTGTTAATAACATTAAAAGGGTATTATTATATAATAATTTGTTATAATAATAATAACGTGAAGAGGCACGTGAATGGGGTTCCCAACCATGCGTGAATATAATGTTATGGGATATATGGAGTAATTATGTGAAAATAATGGGCGTCAATAATAATAATAATAATAATTAATGTTAATGATGGGGACCCGTTGATGAAATTGAAAGAGGATTTATTACTATTGAATTAAATAATAATGATAAAGGTGACAGAAATATGTGTGTGATTGGTAAATTAAATTAAATGGGTTTAATTTTTGGTTAGTAAATTAAATTATTTGAATTTAATTAAATGGAATGGTTTTAACTTAATAACCACGGAAAACTAATTTAATGGGATTAAATTAGTACATTAATTATGGGTGTTATTATTATTAATTTTATTAAATAATAAAGTTGAAGTGGGAATGGAGTTTGGGGCGTTCGACATGGAGTAAAAGAAATGGGAGGCGCCACTTTTGGTGGTGGGAGAGAATCATGAAAGAAAAAAAATTAGATTGGAGAGAGAAACAAAAAATAATAATAAGAGAAATAAAATTAAAAGAAAAATAAATGAAAAAGGAGGAATTTGTGCTTAATTATAGCGCCCATGAAGACTCCAAAACTTGATTGCTTTTGGAGTTATGAAAAATAAATAAATAATTGATTAATAATAATAATAAAATATTGTTATTATTAATTTTGTTGATAAAACACTTTTTTGTCCGTAACTTCTTCGTGCGACCTCGGTTTATCGAACTGTCAGTGGCAGTGTGACCCTGACTACGAGACGAAAATTATGAGTCCAATATTGGATGTCTTTTTCGGGTTTTCGGATTGGGTATCCAAAACGCTCATGAATTAATAGATTTAATATTGTTATTATTACGGGATCTTGTATCCAACGTATCTCCCTCATACGGTATCTGATTGACGATCCGTCAGCAACAGCGTAACCCTGAAGTTATGACGGTCATTTTAAGACCATTAATGAGCTACTTTTATGACTCATGGCTCGGGTCAACGAAACACCACATATTGATAGAATTATCATTATTATTAAAACGCGTGGAAACTGCGTGACGTGTTAACCAATCAAAACATGTAACGTATGTACGGTCACATCGTGTATTCATTAATGCACGCTGAATACGAATTTACCTATTCGTTGACTATATAAGAACGAGGTCATGTTTTATCTTCCATATCGATCGCTTCTTTGTCGCACGATGACGCTCTTGGACAATCGAGAAGTATTCCTCCTCTAACTTCTTTGTCCGAGCTCTGAATTACGATCTGTCAGCGGCCACAGGATCGTAGCGACGAGACGAAGCTTCTAAGCCCGGACTTGTCACCTTTCCTTCCGGCCTTCCTTCTCCAGCTTCCATCCTAGGAGGCGTTTGTCGGGTTTGGCGAAGGCGGAGGACACCGAAGGACGTCGTCGGAAGCGACGTGATCGGGACCTTTTGAGGTAGGGGTTTACCTTCGTCTCTCTTTTTGGTGAAACATGCGGGGTGGAATATTTTTTTTTTCCATGGGATGCAGTTGAACATTAAATAAAGATAATAACCGGATAAAGAAGGGTTTGGGGTTTTGTGCTGTTTCTATTGCCTTCCAGTTTCTTTATCTTCTGATTGTGATTTTGGATTGAAAGGCCTTTGCCTACTGAAAATCAAGGCCGTTGGTGGCCTTTGCGTGCGCATTTGATATCTGAATTGTTTGTGGTTGGTTTTGATAAAACATGGAAAATGGATAAGCACGTAAGACTGGCTGATTAAATGAGAATGAAAACCTTGTGTGATCACCCTGGTTGAACAAAATTGGAATAATGAACATGTTGGTGGTTTGGTTGTTTTGTGGGAAATGTTTTTGTAAACGATGGGGTTGAAATGGGAAGTGGTTGGTTGTGGAAAATGCCTTTATTTATGAAAAGTGTTTTGATTATGAAATGTTTTTTGGAAGTAAAAGGTGTTTTCAAATGCAGAAATGTTTTGTGTGTGGAAAGGTTTTTATGTGTGGAACTTTGAAATAAATGAATGATGGAATATTGTATGGTTGTGATAATCTTTTTTAAATGAAATGGCATGTGGTTGCTTGCGTTTTACCTAAGCTTGGTTGTGGATGGCAGGGATATGTTTGTGAAAGGTTTTGTCTGGATGATAGTTGCCCAGTAGTAATAATTTTGTTAAACCATTACATGAAACATGAAAACCTAAATGGGATTGGGGGATGATTGTTTGATTGTTGATGCATGCTTCGTGGTAGCAGTGCCGAGGCACATGCTCAGTTTCTCTTTTTAAGAAGCCATAGGTTGGGCTGTGTGTTTGGTATATGAATATATATAATTGTATCTTTGTGTTTTGTCGCACCACACCCATGTCAAGCACCTAGTTCCGAACACTCCCATTTTATGGGAGAGGGTGTTCCCCCTTAGTCACTAGCTCCTTCCTGCTCCTTCTTCCATAGGCTATGATGGATTGAGGTGGCCTTACACCCAAGACTCTTCGGGTAGGTCTCGAAGGTTGTGATGGCTTGAGGCGACCATTAGCCCAAGACTCTTCGGGCAGGCTTACCGTTCCCATGAACCTTTGGGATGAGGCCCAGGTGTCTACGGGCGGGTTAGTGGTTGTGGCCCAGGTGTGTGCGGGCGAGATGTGTGGTTGTGAGGCCCAGGTGTGTGCGGGCGGGATGCGTGGTTTGGCCCAGGTGTGTGCGGGCGGGAAGAGTGTGGTAGCGTCAGGACGTTTTCCGTTTGGAAGAGCAACATCTAATTAAGTGGGAAATGGTGCGGGGTACCCAATACTTTTGTTCTATATATATATATACTAAACTTGTTTGTGTTACTTGGTGAGTGTGACTAGTGAGGCTGGGTGGATAATTTTTCCTTGTTAGTTTCTGGTTCTTCTGTTTTCTCACGGAACCTTAGGGTGTCTCCCCACATGTGCATGAGAGATTTAGGTTTCCCTAATGAGTATACTTGTATGCTCACCCTACGTTTACTTTCAGGTTTCCCGGAGGACTACCAGGGCCGTGCGGCACCCTACTAGTCGGGCAGTTGGAGTTGTTGCTGTTGTTGTTCTCTTGTTTTCTTTGGCATTGTACTTTTTAGCTTCCTTGTACTTGTACCTTGTTATAAAAATTGTTTAAACATGCATGTGGGCTTGTTTTGGGTTTATTTATATACACTTGTTCTTTTCCCTTTTTGGTGGTTGACTTGTCCTATTTCCCGATCCAAAATAATAAAAAGGGTAATGCCTCCCATATTTGTGTAAACTCATACCCTTGGTGCTAGTCGCCACCCCGGGGCCTACTGGAGGCGGGACTTGGGGGTCATTGTCTCCCTTTCACCATTGCCAGCTCAGGATGGGCATCTTTGATGGAAGGGGGTCGTGACAGAATGGTATCAGAGGTGATGGTTGAGAGATAGGATGGAGTCTGGAGTTAGGCACAGTGAGGATTGCATGGGATGGTAGGGCAACAATGTTCGTTAATCTTGGTGCGTGACATAGGCCAGGGAAGACCGGCTAGGACACGAGATTTTAGGGCCCCCCGTGATCCGATGCAAGGACTCTGAGCCTACCGAACGACCAAGTGAGACTATATTGATTGCAGGGTAGAGACCCTAGGGAAGGTACATGCATCATAATGTTTGTGTTTTACTTGATTTGGGTGTTCTGGGAAAGAAATTGAAATAAAATGATAAATTAAAACTTTGAGTTTTTCATTACTACTTGGGCTTAGGCGTTCCCTGTTTACTGAACAACTATGGCACCTAGACGTCAACAGAACGGCAGAGGAGTGGGACACAGACAGTTTCATGCAATAGAAGTGGCAACCCTAGCAAGGCCATAGATCAAGAGAGATGTTTCTGGTTTTACTTAAATGCTCTCATTTATGTTTTGTTTAAATTCAAGATCATCACACTCCTTTGTTGAAACTCATTCTCGCCCATGCTTTGGGCCTGGAACTTTTTTTTCATGAATTTATAATGCTAAGTTGTTACCCTCTTTCCTTTAAATGTGTGTGAAGAGTCATAACATGTGGGGAGAGGAGGACCTAATCCCTAATCAAGACGCATTAATGTGGATGCGATTAAACCCGTGCAGGAGTGTCAGTGCCGCCTAAAGCGGATAATATCTCGACATGGAAGAAAGAATTCATCAAGCCATGTGTTCGGGAAATTTATTGATGTTTTGTATGGTGTTGGGGGGCAGTGTAAGTTGGAAAATCCTAATATATGGAAGTGGGAAGGCTCAATCCTTAATCGAGAGGCATTAATGTGGATGCGATTAAACCCGTGCAGGCGAGTCAGTGCCACCTAAAGCGGATAATATCTCGACATAAGAGAGGGAATTCCTAACTCACATAATTAGGGTTGTCGGTTGTTTCTTGTTATGACCAGAGGTCTGAGAGGTATCTTGAGGGGTCGTTTTCCGGACCTTTCCCCCTTTTATGGGTTGGTTTTAATTCTCGAGGACGAGAATGTTTTGAGAGGTATCTGGTGTAATGGCCCGGACCTCTCTGGTCCATTTCTTTGTAAAAAATTTGATGTGGTCAAACACGACACCTGTTGTAATAATAATTTTTTTTATTATAATAATTGATAATGGTGGCGTGAAAATATTTGGTGTTAATTAGATAAAATGGTTTTAATTTAATCATTGTAAAATATAAGAAATAAAATCGAATATATTTAATAAAATGATGGGAGGCGCATGGAATAAGTTATAAAGGAATAAATTACAATAAATGAGGCTCATGTAATAAATTATAAAGGAATGAAATGCATGGGGTGCATGGGTGTGACCTTGTACATGAGGCGTTGTGCGGTTCTCCACAATTAAATTTGGAATTGTGTTAATAACATTAAAAGGGTATTATTATATAATAATTTGTTATAATAATAATAACGTGAAGAGGCACGTGAATGGGGTTCCCAACCATGCGCGAATATAATGTTATGAGATATATGGAGTAATTATGTGAAAATAATGGGCGTCAATAATAATAATAATTATTAATGTTATTGATGGGGACCCGTTGATGAAATTGAAAGAGGATTTATTATTATTGAATTAAATAATAATGATAAAGGTGACAGAAATATGTGTGTGATTGGTAAATTAAATTAAATGGGTTTAATTTTTGGTTAGTAAATTAAATTATTTGAATTTAATTAAATGGAATGGTTCTACGTTAATAACCATGGTAAATTAATTTAATGGGATTAAATTAGTACATTAATTATGGGTGTTATTATTATTAATTTTATTAAATAATAAAGTTTAAGTGAGAATGGAGTTTGGGGCATTCCACATGGAGTAAAAGAAATGGGAGGTGCCACTTTTGGTGGTGGGAGAGAATCATGAAAGAAAAAAAAATAGAATGGAGAGAGAAACAAAAAATAATAATAAGAGAAATAAAATTAAAAGACAAATAAATGAAAATAGAGGAATTGGTGCTTAATTATAGCGCCCATGAACACTCCAAAACGTGATTTCTTTTGGAGTTATGAAAAATAAATAAATAATTGATTAATAATAATAATAAAATATTGTTATTATTAATTTTGTTGATAAAACACTTTTTTGTCCGTAACTTCTTCGTGCGACCTTGGTTTCACGAATTGTCAGTGGCAGTGCGACCCTGACTACGAGACGAAAATTTTGAGTCCAATTTTGGATGTCTTTTTCGGTTTTTCGGATTGGGTACCCGAAATGCTCATGAATTAATATATTTAATACTGTTATTATTACGGGATCTTGTATCCAACGTATCTCCCTCATACGGTATCGGATTGACGATCCGTCAGCGACAGCATAACCCTGAAGTTATGACGGTAATTTTAAGACCATTAATGAGCTACTTTTATGACTCATGCCTCGGGTCAACGAAACACCACATATTGATAGAATTATCATTATTATTAAAACGCGTGGAAATCGCGTGACGTGTTAACCAATCAAAACATGTAACGTATGTACGGTCACATCGTGTATTCATTAATGCACGCTGAATACGGATTTACCTATTCATTGCCTATATATAAACGAGGTCATGTTTTATCTTCCATATCGATCGCTTCTTTGTCGCACGACGACACTCTTGGACAATCGAGAAGTATTCCTCCTCTAACTTCTTTGTCCGAGCTCTGAATTACGATCCGTCAGCGGCCACAGGATCATAGCGACGAGATGAAGATTCTAAGCCCGGACTTGTCACCTTTCCTTCCGGCCTTCCTTCTCCAGCTTCCATCCTAAGAGGCGTTTGTCGGGTTTGGCGAAGGCGGAGGACACCGAAGGACGTCGTCGGAAGCGACGTGATCGGGACCTTTTGAGGTAGGGGTTTACCTTCATCTCTCTTTTTGGTGCAACATGAGGGGTGGGATATTTTTCTTTTGTTCCATGGGATGCAGTTGAACTTTAAATAAAGATAATAACCGGATAAAGAAGGGTTTCGGGTTTTTGTGCTGTTTCTATTGCCTTCCAGTTTCTTTATCTTCTGATTGTGATTTTGGATTGAAAGGCCTTTGCCTACTGAAAATCAAGGTCGTTGGTGGCCTTTGCGTGCGCAATTGATATCTGAATTTTTTGTGGTTGGTTTTGTTAAAACATGGAAAATGGATAAGCACGTAAGACTGGCTGATTAAATGTGAATGAAAACCTTGTGTGATCACCCCGGTTGAACAAAATTGGAATAATGAACATGTTGGTGGTTTGGTTGTTTTGTGGGAAATGTTTTTGTAAACGATGGGGTTGAAATCGGAAGTGGTTGGTTGTGGAAAATGACTTTATTTATGAAAAGTGTGTTGATTATGAAAAGTGTTTTGGAAGTAAAAAGTGTTTTCAAATGCGGAAATGTTTTGTGTGTGGAAAGGGTTTTAGGTGTGGAACTTTGAAATAAATGAATGATGGAATGTTGTATGGTTGTGATAATCTTTTATAAATGAAATTGCATGTGGTTGCTTGCGTTTTACCTAACCTTGGTTGTGGATGGCAGGGATATGTTTGTGAAAGGTTTTGTCTGGATGATAGTTGCCCAGTAGTAATAATTTTGTTAAACCACTTCATGAAACATGAAAATCTAAATGGGGTTGGGGGATGATTGTTTGGTTGTTGATGCATGTTTCGTGGTAGCAGTGCCGAGGCACATGCTCAGTTTCTCTTTTTAAGAAGCCATAGGTTGGGCTGTGTGTTTGGTATATGTATATATATAATTGTATCTTTGTGTTTTGTCGCACCACACCCATGTCAAGCACCTAGTGCCGAACACTCCCATTTTATGGGAGAGGGTGTTCCCCCTTAGTTACTAGCTCCTTCCTGCTCCTTCTTCCATAGGCTATGATGGCTTGAGGTGACCTTACACCCAAGACTCTTCGGGTAGGTCTCAGAGGTTGTGATGGCTTGAGGCGACCTTTATCCCAAGACTCTTCGGGCAGGCTTACCGTTCCCAAGAACCTTCGGGATGAGGCCCAGGTGTCTGCGGGTGGGTTAGTGGTTGTGGCCCAGGTGTGTGCGGGCGAGATGCGTGGTTGTGAGGCCCAGGTGTGTGCGGGCGGGATGCGTGGTTTGGCCCAGGTGTGTGCGGGCGGGAAGAGTGTGGTAGCGTTAGGACGTTTTCCGTTAGGAAGAGCAGCATCTAATTAAGTGGGAAATGGTGCGGGGTACCCAATACTTTTGTTCTATATATATATATATACTAAACTTGTTTGTGTTACTTGGTGAGTGTGACCAGTGAGGCTGGGTGGATAGTTTTTCCTTATTAGTTTCTGGTTCTTCTGTTTTCTCACGGGACATTAGGGTGTCTCCCCACTTGTGCACGAGAGCTTTAGGTTTCCCTACTGAGTATACTTGTATGCTCATCTTACGTTTACTTTCAGGTTTCCAGGAGGACTACCAGGGTCATGCGGGACCCTACTAGTTGGGCAGTTGGAGTTGTTGTAGTTGTTGTTCTCTTGTTTTCTTTGGCATTGTACTTTTGAGCTTCCTTTTACTTGTACCTTGTTATAAAAATTGTTTAAACATGCATGTGGGCTTGGTTTGAGTTTATTTATATACACTTGTTCTTTTCCATTTTTGGTGGTTAACTTGTCCTATTTCCCGATCCAAAATAATAAAAAGGGTAATGCCTCCCATATTTGTGTAAACTCATACCCTTGGTGCTTGTCGCCACCCCGGGGCCTACTGGAGGCGGGACTCGGGGGTCATTATCTCCCTTTCACCATTTCCAGCTCAGGAGGGGCGTCTTTGATGGAAGGGGGTCGTGACAATGATGGATTTAAAGTATATATATATGTGATATTAACTATATAAATTTATTTAGGAATTTACAAATAATTTCTACATTTAAACTTTTTATTCATTTGAAAACGATATTGTCGCCTATGCGTATGTGTTGACTACCACCTCCACAAATTAATGTGCATTGTTTTAAATTTAAATTTTACATGGATGGTAATATAGATATATTTAGTGAAAATATATATTTTGTATTATATAGTTATGTTTTTTTATTAATAAAATTATATTTATATTTCTTCCCTTCTTTTCATTATTAAATGAAGGAGAATTATTGTGTCTGTGTTGCTAGCCATATCCATGTATGCTCTAAATAAATTTTCTATATCTACCTACTATTAAGGACTAAAAATATTTTAATACAAATATATAAAATATTTATAAAATGGATAATATTGTTGCTATATTTTCACAATAATCTATGTTTAAGGATCAGAACAATCCAACAGAAATATGTATGAAAAACAATACTGTAAACACTGGGGAAAGATTATTTTAATAAGGAATTTTATATAAATGGATTCTAAAATTATAAACATGTACAATATATGATAAAATAAGTAATTAAATGGTTTTGGTAAATAATTACAGTAATTTTTTATTAATTATAAATGATTTTAGATCACTTTCAAAGAATAATGGACTTGAGGAAAGGATTTTTCTCATCTCACATTTATTTGTGTGAGAAAATAGAACTATTCACAACATGTTTCTATTTTATTGTTTATATACTAACCATGAAGAAATTTTATGATTATTTTAATTTAAATAATTAGTATTTATAAATCCATATAATTTCTATCTTCCATGAGGTTTTTATAAAGATATTTCTAAATTGGAATTGGCTATACATCTCAATAGTGTTTCACTAAGAGATTTTTATGTTACCCATATGTTGGTTATTATAATTTATATATACTATACATTTGACAGGTTATATCATGATTATCCTAATTTTAATGATATAAAATGTTTCATTTGAAATTATACTTTCTTGGTTCTTATAATTCAAAAGATACCAAAGTGGTAAATGTTTTATGTTATAATCACATAGTTTATTAAGATTGTTTAAGATTATGTTTTGAAGGATAAAATTTCCTGATAATCCCCTCAATAATATAAATTTTTTTATTCTAATGTGGTTATTTATGTTATTTTCACGTAATATTACAATTTCCTCCTCTTTTTTACCTAAAATTATTGAGGTGTTTTTTAAAGACAAATTGTCTCCATTTTGAATTTATATATGAATATTTTCCTTCCACATCCATGTTTTCTTTAAAATGTATTGATGGGTTTTTTATAATTAATTCATATTATCTCATTATTTACATTTTATCCCATTTATTAATAATTTTTAAAATGTTTTAAAACTATTCTTCTATTATTTTCCAAGACATGCTCATTTGGACTTTTTAATAAAAAAATTGTAAGGAATCATTATTTTAACAAACCCTCCATGTACAAAATATATTATCATCATGACTGGTCATCTCATTTATGCCATTATTAAAAGTTTCAATGGATATTTTAGAAGAACATTATTCAATAAAATTTTGGACATTTTTAAATTTTAAGGATGTAATTCCAAAATAAAAAGGATTTTTTTCCACAATATATATTCCAAGTGATCTTTTTATAGAATTTATATTTATGATAACATTTATTGATGTTACTTTTTCATTAATATAAACATGATTCACGGATAACATAATTGTTAATTACCTGTCTAGTTTATGATTATGATGTTTATATGTTTAAGAATTGTTTTTCTTTTATATGGGTTATGTTATGATGATATGATTAATTTTTAATTATCAACGGGATCAAATTATAAGGTATTATGATTATGATAATGTTGGGAACAAAATTATATATCTCTATAATTAATTAGGTAGATATTGATTTATAATTATATAATAAGTACATGGATGGGGAGTGAACATTATTCATAAAGGGACTATGTCAACTATTAGAGACATTATAGTGAACTGAGTGTAAGGATACGATAAAATGGGGAGTGATATAATTCACTATGATAGTCATGGAAATGACACTTGACAAAAAAATTATTTCATACACTTATTTGTATTCCAATAATCAATGTATTATGAAAAAATTATTTTCTCATGGATCATGTGCATATATTTCTTTGTAATTCATGATTTTTTAACCTCATGAATTTATACCATGATTCATGATTTTGATCTATGATAAACTGTGTATAGATTTTTAAATGATTAGCTCATTAATATTTCCTTGTTTTATTATTTATGAGCATCTTATATCACAATTTATAATGTTTCCTTTTCCCAGGATATGATGAAATGATTTGAGTAATACACTCTATGATGGGTTATAGTTGAGAAAAACTAAATGGGAGATGATTTTGTTATTTTAGGTTTTAGTATTTTATGTATATATGTTTCGAAATAAAAAAACAAATATGGTTCTTCTGTACATAAAAAATATAGCTGATATGATGTGGTTATCTGAATGGTCAACACTGCTTATTTCAGATTGTGGTGGAATGCATCAATGAATAGATTTGTGATGTTACATGGTGTTGTGAGGGTATTTAAATTATATCTCAATATTTAATTTACTAATTTTCACATGTAAAGGTCATAACCTAACCTAGTTATCTTCAATAGTATATATGACTTATATGTAATTAAAGGTGAAATTGTGTGTTATTATTTGTAATTATTTCAATTATCCTTAATGGTGGGAATCATTTTTCTCTCCCTAGTGTTTCAATTTATAATGATCCCTTTTATCAATAAATATGAATTTTTTAATTAATATTATTCATGTATTGTGGATGTAAGACCTAGGGTTCGAATGTTCATCAATGTGGAATCTTTTTAGAATTCATATAATGTGATCTATTGTCATTGGAGGTTTTCCTTATATATGATTGATCAAGAATTACATTTTAGTTTTTTCTTAAGTGTAACATTTTTTTTCAAACACTTATATATGAAAATTAAGATCCTTTATAGCTATCTAGTTCAAACAGAAAAATAAAATACAGACTCGTCAAAGAAATATTTGAGCCAATTAAAATCAATTTACCATCAAAAATTCCATGGATGTGATTTTACATGAGTGTATGGATCATCCGTTAATATTTTTTATAAGGATATTCCAAATAGTGTAATGATTGAACATATTCATCTTATTAATATTTCTCTTGTTAAATCCTCTAACCAATATGTGGCCCTTTTTCTCAATCAACTCGCATTGCTCCTAAGTAGAGTAAAATTAGAGAAATCTTTCCATCATTTGATCAACCTCATCCTATGTCGCCTTAATCTTCTAAACTTCATCCAACATTAATTTACCCTTTTTAATGATTAGTTACATATTTTCAAGAACTCAATCTTCATGTCACTAAGGGCCTTCATGATATCCTATGTCACACTGTTGTCTAGGTGGATGTGCAACCTTCTCCATCCAAACTTCTTCTATTTGGTAGAGTCTCTCCCCATGTCGATCCAAAATTATTTATTCTGAATCCCCTTGATGATTCACCAATGATTACAGGGTATCCTAATCCTGTGATACCACATTATCATTTTATTATGTTTCAATATCTCATATTTTTTTATCTTCCATGACTCGTTCCACTATTTGGGGATCCTAATCCGTGGATTTACCATATTTTTTACCTGGAAATGTCTTCATTAGCCTAGGTATATATGAGTAGTCCTTGAAATCCTTTGTTTTCTTCTTCATTGAGATAATTAACATCCATGTGTCCCAAATTGCATTGTTTTCTTTCTTTTTCATTATATTGTGTAAACCGTTTATGTACCCTCATGGTCCTCCATTGGAATCTAATTATGAGTTCCAATTATTGTTGTGTACCCCTCCATTATCATTAAAGACATCAAAATGGTTGTTTAGGTAGGTACAGGAAAGAGGCCTTCTCGGATTCCTCTAACTTTTAGCACCATACCATGGCTCTTCATGCTTCTAAACATACTTAGAACATACCTACCTCAGTCAGTTGATGTAGCTGTTCATGGTTTGTTACTATATCTTTCAAACACATCCATCATATAGGTTCATTTGTTTGATATCAAAAAATCATTATCATTAGAAACACTATCCCAAACTGAACTCATTTGAACATTTTCATTAGACCTAGGGCCTTCTATATCTTGTTTCGGTCGATTGAAAACATCTACCACCTTTGGGTTTCCCTTTGTACTCTTTTCCTGATGAATCATTCCTAGATTGCTCCCGAAATATACCTAGAGATGATTTATCCATCTGACCTTCACCAAATCTAGCATCCAGCCTATTGTCATTACCTCTATAACCTATTTCCATCTACCTTTCACACTTACAGACTAATAGTCCATGAACAAATTTCTTATATTATGTATATAAATAAATCAAAGAATCAAAGATAAATGACTAATCCAAATGAAATTTATCCACAACAATAATCTAAACGAAATCAATCGACCATCTAGTTACATATAACTCCATGAAAATTTGTGAGGACACATGATGACACATGGACCTCTAGTTCTATATTCAAAAATAGGTATTTTCCAACCATATTTCCAATAAATTTTAAAATTGTTGTATTTTTGAATGGAAATGGATGTTTATGGAGACTAACCCAAATTTCCATTTTTGGGGTGTTGCACTTCATATGAGAGTCAAAAGACCACCTGAGAAAAGATAATTAGAATCCAATGCAAGAGTGTAGATAATTGGCCCATGCCTTTATTAGGTCAATCGTCATTTCAAATCAAACCACGATGTTCTTACAATCCATTAAACCTAGCTTTTCACAATCATGTTCGCCACAAAAACTGAAAATTCATAACATTGTTAAATTAAAAATAGTGGATTAATTTATTAACCTATGTAATAAATTATTTTTAGATTTCAAGGTAAATTAATTTTAAGGGATAATTATAAATCGTCATATAAAAAAATACTTATCACCAAATTATAGAACATAATATCTCCAAAAATGAATCTGCAATAATATTTCTAGCATTTTGGTATTGTTCAGAACTAAGTTTTATGGCTTAGAAAGGAAATAATTTTGTACTATTTAATTAATCCATATATTGATCATTTTCATGTATTTAATTATAACAATGATGAATTCCATATTTGAAAATCAAAAAATGAATTATTTGTATTTAGAATGGTGGTATAAAACATGTATGGTAATCCAAAATTGACATGAATAGTTAGATATTATTGGGAGAATTTTTTATATGACTTATCCAATGATTAATTCTTTATTATAAAAAATTTATATATAATAGAAAAAATTATTGGTGGTTTCACATGTCATTAATAATGTAATTATGGTGGAAACGGTATGATTTTAATTCCCCAACCAAAATCCATATTCATCTATTCTTCATCTAATAATATCTCATTTTTTATTTATACAATGGATGGGTGTTATTTATGATCATCATGTTTTGAATGGTTTTGGGGATAATGATTAATGGATATTGTGGCATGATCAACAATGATTTGGAATTTATTCTGTTGAGGTATATTTTTTCATATTTTTTCAATCCATGAACCTTGTGGTTCTTTAAATATTTCTTATATAATTAAGAATATATAAAATTTAATTATATTTTAATAAGGAAAATAAATAGAATAATATTAATACTTGGATAAATTATTGTTTATTAATCCAATTAATGATTTTAAACTATAGAATAAGTCTTTGGAAATATATATTATAATTTATTTAATTTATTTTTGGTTTTTTCTATGTTCTTAACGTTTTTTATTTCATATTTTTGATTTTTCACCAAATTATTTTATAATTTTAAAATAATTTCGTAGGGATGATTTAGTTTCATATTAATATTTTTTTACTTGTTATATTTATTTTTGTGATATTAAAGGTCATGTGATGGTCCTAAGATGGCCAAGAAAAAACTCAAATATTGTCACATTAGATCTCTAAGGAAAAATGGATGGTGGTGGTAAAATTGTGGCTAATTAGCCTGAAACAATGTATATGATGGATGAAGGACACCAAAAATGAAAATTTTGAAATTGTTGTTGGTATTCAAAGTGTAAATGGTCGAAATATAGATGAAATCATGAGAATGTGATATGGTATCATATTATAGTAGATAGTATATTAGTCTTATTTTCTCAACTATACACTATGTAATATTTTATCATACATTTCATGTAGTTTTTTGTGTTGGTGAAGGGTTATATGAGATTCAGGATTTTACAAACTCTGTGACTTCAGGTCACACTCAATATATTTCTGAACTATATATCTCATCATGTATCTATATACAAACTATTTCAATGGGATAAAACCACTCAACCTGTTCTATATCAGACATATCATATAATCGTGATGATTTTTCAATGTTTGTAATTTTTGAACACACCAAATATTTATGTGGTCCTGCATGTCGTTAACACTACATAGACTTATTGTACTTCACAAAAATTACTCGGGCAGTTTAGTTGGTATATTACCATGTAGCTAGAAGGCCTCCCTTGAAATTGAGATTACATAAGAATAATATATATTTTCTTATGTATATAAAATACTAAAAATTATACCTATTTTAAACACATATCATGTTACCTACAATAAAATCCATGTATACTGATGTCAATGAGTTGGGTGATGATGGTACCAGACCATATTTTTTTATAGAAACACATGTCAAGAACCATACTACACACAATGTGTAATATTTAGTTTATACTATTCTATTTGATTTCTCACTCGTGTGTCAGTTGTGTATATTTTAGTAATATCCATAACATTTATCTCTATATAGAGGATACTGGTCTGATCTTTTCAGCCCTTAGAGGCCATCTAGGCGTTTTTTTGGATGTTTGATGATATTATATCTATAAAGAAAGTTGAAGGGTTTATGTGATGTGTTTAAAGATGATAGGTATTTCAGATACACCAAATTGTGTCAGTTCTAGGTTCTCTATACCTAGGATTCTGGTAATCCACTATAGTTATACATATTATAGGGTACAATCACCCAAAATGAATTATAGAGTTAGTAATCCCCTTTATATCATGGAATGTTCCACCATCCATGTAGTTAGTAGTCCATAATGTTTTGAGGTGTGGTCCTTTCAGTGGCTAAGGTGCTCACATATTGGTTAGAAACATACCTCAAGAGGCAGAGTCCCCTGACTATAATTTCAATGAGACTGATTTGAATTAATTTAAAACTAGTAGTTCTTCTGTTTTTTGTTTTATGATGTTTTGAATTTTTGGATTTATTTTATTTACAAATGATACATTAGGCCTTTATGAATTCTCTCCATTTATATATTAGATATGAACTATCAAATTTGGGTATTGGTAATATTTTTGATACACTATGTATCTATAGATGCTATTATGATATGATTATTCATGAATTAATAGTGAAAAGTATTATAATATCAATTTCCCATAATATTCATGAACATTGAGAATATATGATCCATTTGGAAAAAAATTATTATCCTGTGGTCGTGAATGTTACGTTGGCCTATTAGATTGTTATTACTTTTTGTTTTCAAGGTTTAATGCATGGAATGTTTATAATGAACCATGAGTGGGCCTTGTAGGCACATGAGTTATGTTTTTTTAATTTTTTTTATAATTTATGTATGGCCTTGGATAACATATATTTAGTGGATATATAAAACATACTTCTTGATTGTTATTGATGGTGGCTAACTATGGATGAATTATTACTAATGTGGTATATTATGGGATTTCTTATAAAGAGGATTTGTCATCCAATTACCAGATTCAGTAGTTTTGAGATTATTTAGCCTTCTATATTTTGGTTTCCTACTTTGAGTTTTCCAATATTTAATTATAATGAATATGTGTTTTTTTAATTTTGTTCTTTTATAGAGTTCACTTTATTACATATTCTTAGAGTGGGTTGATATTATTATGCATTGTATATGAATTTTGATTACTTGTTGTTATATAGCAAGTCCCCAACATGTGATTAAAAGTTTTATGATTTTCACCAAACCCAGGTTTATTTAAAGGGACATTAGGATGGAACACTCGACTTTCCATTGCACCAAGGGGGCCCCTAATGGGACAGGTTAGGTCAATGCCTTTTCTTTCTACCCAATTATCTGATTATATATATATATATATGGGAATTAAAATTAGATGAAATTTTTTGTTCCTGGAACTAGAACCATGGTTATCTCATTTTATTTTTATAGTTATATCATTACATTAAGAAATGTTTTATATACAATTGTTTTTTATCATTTATATGGAACTGTTTTTTTAAACATTTTTATTTGAAATGGTTCCTTAAAATTTATTAATTTTTTTCTACTGATTCGTGTTTAATTATAATCAGATTTTACGTAACTAAAGGGAAAAACTCAAGATAAATTATTTTTTAATCTTTTTCTACTTTCATAATAAATAATAAATATAATATAAGTTGTTTTAGTTTCCCGAAATGAAAATTTCTAAAAAATGATATATCAAAATAATAGTATGATATATTTATAAAAAGAATAACTAATGGTTTTAGAATATAAATTGAAATATCAAGGGAAATTAGAAAATAATTAAATTAAAACTAGTCAAATAAAACATCAACTAGATTATGAATAGTTAAAACATCCATGAAACATGTAAATGCTTTTCATTTGACTAATGAGAAATAAAAAATCATTTGAAGAATGATTGAAATATTTTAGAGAAAAAAATTATAATGTAGTGGCACTACTAAATCATCATAACGTACTAAATAAATTGATCATACTAAGAAACTAATGTTAATAACAATGTATTAAAAGAAATTTGTGCAAAACACGTTAAATGATTAAAAAATAATCATCAATAGATATTATGAATTAATTAAATTCAATCAAAAAACTTCAAAAAATGAGTTTAAATTAATTCAAAGTAGATCCTACATCACATTATTATTATTTAAATCCACAAAACATATATTTTTAATTTCACAATAATGTTATTTTTGTGATAAATATTTTAAAATCTATTAATTGATGTAAAATCCATATGATGAAATGTTTTCAAAACCACATGGTTCAAAAGGGATTATATTCCATAATTTATATTAAAATAAATATCTTATTCTACTGGGATTAGGTTGTATATATTAAGTATGAGTTTTTTTAAATGTAGTAAAAATTGAAAAGTATCTTATTTCAAATGTAGTTTTCATTGATTATTATAGTGAAAAGGATTAGGTTATACCAATTTGAAATAACATGAATGTAGTGGATTGTATTAATTGATACCTAAGAGTGAGATGGAATTTTTTTTCAATGTAAAATAATAAATGTAATATATGATTATTGTATAATGGCATGAGGGTTCAATTCATTTATTGGAATTAATTGTTTTCTTAATAGTTATTATAGGAATTTCTTGCTCGAAGAGATTTAGAGACGTTCCCCGCTCTACATTTCAGGATTTTCATTCTAATCATGCTTAAATGATCATAATTATACATAAATATACTCATTATAATAATTATAAACAATGTACACCAGTAATATAGAAAATTTGTTCTGCTCATGTGACAGAGAGTACACTAACTACACAAGATATCCATTCTACCCCCATTACATATGGTACACTTCATAACATAAAATGAATTTTTATTTTGGGACTATTTTTATATATCTAAATATGATTTTGTTAGGTATGAATTTTATGATTTATATTGGAATATCATGTGGGTCATCCTCCGTTTCTCAATCAAATAGTTACTCTGTTAACGTCAGAAAACTATTGGTGAAACATCCTTATCTGTATGTATTTCACTACGATAACATTAATAACATAAATTTTGGATTAATTTAAAATTATTTCGAGATAATATAATAATAATTAGATAAAAATAATCATTAAATAAATATTTATTTTTATTTTTTAGACATTATTTTTCCATTTGACACATTTAAGATACCTCTAAAGAAGTAGTGCCACATTATAAGAATATACTAGAAATATTTGGTTATAAATATTCATATCTCACCATTTATTATATATATTGGAGAAATATTACAATATAGTCAAATACAATGTTTTTTCAGAATCCATGAAAACATATTACCCTATTTATGTATTTATCTATGATGATTTTTAACACTAACACTTACTATGATAATGTTCTGATGAATTATATTCTTATTATTTATAGTTAATGTCATATTTCTATGTTTAAAATGTTGTTTCACATCCATGAACCTTAAAAATATATTTAGGAAATGGAATGAATAAAATTTGAGTCCATGGAATGATTTTAATGATTCATCTCTATTAATGTTAGACATGTATTAAAATGTCACCAATATAGTGCTTATAATGAAGTGGAATGATTTTGTTGATCATCATTTTGTTTAATCACATCATGTATTTTCTTACATTTCAATGGATTAAGAGACATACTTCAATGACATTTCACTTATAAATGATTGATAATTTCATCAGGTAATTAATCTGAAAAATGATGTTAGTCATGGTATGTAGGTAATTCCAACCACATCATGTTTAATTAATTTCACTAGGAAAAGAGATAGAATAATATCTAACATTTAAATTTATAAAATATATATCTATAACATTTATCATTTTTCAGTTTCTAAAATTAATAGTTATGTCATTATTCCATATAGGAAAGAGTGTTAGGACATGATATTGTGCAAAAAAGAGATGTGATTTGATTCCCACAAAACGATACAGTAGTTTTGTGGATAAATATATTGAAATTATTGGGGTAAACATTTAAATTACTATTTCATGATCTTATATGGAATTATAAATATAATTTATTGAATTTTTATTATATATTAAATGAATCATGAAATTCCATCCCTTTTTTGTCCACATATGTGTCTATGGAAGATACTTTTTCTGAAAATAATTTGTAAGAGTATTATGGTTAGGTTACAAGGTGGGTTATAATAAAAATTCATCAGGGGAAGTTAGTATGTCACGTATATTTTTAATAACGACATTAGTTATAGAGGGTTTATTAGTTCTAGTGATCATAATTTATTGAAAAACATTCATGCACTGAGTAATACTATTCAATATCACTATTTCTTGCTTAAAATACAGAATGATCATATCTCAAGTCTAGAAACTATATTATCTTCTAGGTTTAATATGACGAGACACATTATTTCAAATGAAATATGGACTTGTTAGGGTATTCATGACTAGTAAATTTTATAAAATTACTTTTTTATTCTACATTTTCGCAATTAAATTTTGATGCGGAGAACAACTGCATTCACCAAAAAACATTGACATATAACACTAGAGACATGTAGTCTTTAAATTAATATATTCAATTATTTTAGATTTCTTGACTTTTATTAATTTGTGCCAAATTATGCTCTTTATTCTTAGTTTTATAATTTGTTTTAGTAAATTTATATTTTTATTCAAATATTTATCAAATATAATTTCTTTACGGGTAAAATTATTAAATATAATAAAATATTGTTTAATATCCATTAATTTTGTAACTATTTATTATTGACAAACCTTTCATAAGTGGTATAATTATTATTTAGTTGATTTCAACATATCATAGTATAATGTCAGTAAAAAACGGAGAATATTCATCATTGCATTCTATTTTTATTAAATATAAGACCCCAAAATATCCTTTTATATGTTTTTATTTTTAAATTATTTATCAATAAAAATGTAAAAATAATTTTTATGGTTCCCAAAATTTTTATAAAAAAATAACATGATTAAAAACTAGGGAATAATAGATAAACTCTGATAGTAATTTAAAGATTCATTGAATACAACCCCATACATCATTATTAGTAAACTAATATGATATTATCCAATCCATATATATCAAAACTAAATTCTTAGAATAGTGTTATTTTATCTTTAATATCAATTTTTATACTATACCATTATCATCATATTGGTTCTTCGCTAATTCCATTGTATGTATAATTTATAAGGACTAAATTGCATCGTCAATGTCCTAAACACAAATCCATGAATCCCTACAATCCATTTATTACCAAAATTTATGTAAAATATATTAGTGGATTTACATTGGAATTTTAAATTTGTAGTTTATTTTTTTTTATGATGAGAACATGCACAAATAAAAATAACTCCTTTATTAATAAAAGTAAATTAGGACAACAATAGTCATGAAACAAGGTGATTTCATTTATCCATTTTAATAAAGGGGAATAGATCAAAAGGAATATGATCAAAAAAGAAAGACACATTCTATCTGAATCATTTTTGGAAAGACTATACACAAAATAATTAGCCTTTGTATAGATTTTAGTTTAAATATAATCAATTGAAGATGAAATATTCAAACAATACCTCCACCGATTAGTTAACATTCAATGAACATGAACAAATTCAATTCTAATACCCTGAACAACCATAGTTGAGTCACATTTTAGAAAAATCATATTCCAAACCATTTTATTAGCATTATCAATTTCTATAATAACAACAAAAATCTAATCTTCACGTGAATAAGAAACTCAACATGAACCATGAAACAATCCTATGATATCTCCAAAAAAATATCCAAAGATATCCTGATAGCTCGAAGGAGATAGCTTATCTCTCAAACACCCATTAGTATTTATTTTAATCCATACAATAAATGTAGGTTTCCATCTAACTTCTATAGTTCCCTTGGGAATACAAAAATCACATTTGATTCCCACTCTCTGGAGAATCAAAATGTACTGGACAAGATTATGAAAATTCAATTTTTTACTGGTGTCATCATTTTTTATAGGAGACAAAAGTTATTCAAAATGATTATTCATGTTAAAGGAGATAAATCCATGAATCCACATGTTTTGTTCCTTCCAAATTAAATTCACCAGTTCTATAACAGTACATTGAAATAATAGTGTTGGTTGCGGAGAAAGAAGAAGGTCCAACCAACTCTTAAAAAAATATTTAATGGGGAAGGTGAGGGGAAACCATCTTTGCAATAATTCTAATACATGTATCCACATTAAAGCATGAAACAAATATAAAGATTAGGTGAGACAAACCATACCGATATTCAATAAAACAGATATAAATTGAGCCCAAATATATTCCACATGATTGTAAAAAAAACATCAGTTGGAAGCATGTAATGAACCATCCTATAACCATGTTTGAAGCAAGAAAGAATGATTACTTCCCTATTAAACTTACCAACCCATTTCATACTAGAATAATAACCAATGAAAGTTTGAAAAAATAAAATATAATGTGATAATGACACTTATAGTCAGTTCCCATGTAAATAAGTCTCCATTCGAGGATAAGTAGTATCCATGAACCATAATATTTATGTGATCATGAAGGTATTTCATTTCATTAATATTATATTTGAAATAGATGTCTAAATACAATCTAGAATAATCAATAGATATATTCTTAATAAGGAGAATACTACTCAAGTTTATTGACCATAAATTGGGAAAAGATTCATTAGAAACAGACCCCATTGATTGAGATTCCTCGAAAGAGAAAATGGACTAGAAATGGGGCCAAAGTAAAGAACCAAAGTGATTTTGATTCCCATATTTGAGTTTTAATACTGATATCCACATCTCAACAGGTTTAGAACACAAATCCCAAGAAGTTATGGCTATTTTTCTATCAAATATACTACCACTCCAAATAAAATTTTTAATGGAAAAAAAATGCTCTTAACAAAGGAAAGAAGTCGTTCATAAAACATGAATATGTAGACATATTTAGATATGATGCCTGAATTACCCAAACAAACTTGTCCTTCCATGGATAGATTTTTTCATTCCGAGGGGACAAGTACCTTCTACCCTGACTAAAATTTATATATAATTATTTAAAATTTAATCTTCCCAAAACAATGGAACACCAAGATATGTAAAATAAATAAATCCTTCCATAATACCCAAGTCATTAATAATATCAATCTTTAGAGAAGAATAAATTCCTCTACTAAAATAAACAAAAGACATGTTCCAACTAAATTGTTTCCCTGAAAATTCATCATAATAAAAGAGAGCCTTTTAAATGTTTCTGATGTATCTCTTATCTCCATGAGTGAATAGAATCACATCATCCTCATGTAAAACATGAGATGGAGATGAAATACCTCTACTAGAATGAATACAATTCATTGTCCCATTACCAGCCATACTAGATAAGAGTCTACTAAGATAATATTTAGAAATGGAAAACATAATAGGAGATAAGGGATCACCTTTTCAAACCCCTCTTAAACATATAAAATATCTTCCGTAGATCCATTAATAAGAATAATATATTCGAGCCGAAAATAAATTTTTTTTAAAACAAATAAAAAATATTCTCAAAACCAAAGTTAATAAGAATAAATAAAGCTACAGAAAATCATATCAAAATCCTTTTTGATATCAATTTTAATATCAATACCCCCTCCACTCTTATATTTTTTAATAATCATAATGTGTTCAGAAGAAGTGATAATATAGTATGGAATTACACTCCCTTTTATGATGCCAAAGTGAATAAGGTAGGTAATTTTTTTGATGATAGAATTCAATATATTAGAAATTGTCTAGAAAATAACATTATAAATTTTATTGACCAACGAAACAAGGCTAAAAAAATGGGCCTCATTGTGACCCTCCACATTTGGAATAAGTACTAGAAACTAAGCATTTAACCCATTATGAAGTAAACCCCCTTTGAGTAAATGTAGAACAAACATAAAAATTACGTCTCAAATAATCTCGCAATTATTATGAAAAAAATGATTCTAAAACCACCTAGACAAGGAAAACTATAAGGTTTTAGAGCAATGATAACCCCCTTGATCTATGGTTCTAATGGAGGGGAGGTAAGCCTCAAATTACACACTTTAGTAACCATATATTGAATAATACCCTACACAAGGTCAGTAATAATGTACGAAAATTTGAAAAGTTCTATATAGTATAAAATAACATGTGTAGAAATTTATTATATGTTATCAAAAATCTATTCCCCATTATTCAGAAATAAAAATTTCCTAGATACTTTTTTAGAATTTTGAAAAATGTTAAAAAAACTTGTAATTTATATCACCATCATTAAGCTAACTATATTTGAATGTAGCTCTTTTTATTTAATTGTTTATTGTGTAATCTTGGATATACCTAAAAGAAGATTATTTACCACCTATGTTACATTATTTTTTTTCTAATGATATTATGCTTCAATTAAAATTCAAGGTTTGTGATTATATATTTTATTGATTATTTTTTCATATATAAGATCTTTGACATTTTCCAACATAATTATTTGAAATGTAAGAACCATAGTAAAAATGATATCAAGAACTAGATATGAATAAAAACACATCATGGGAGAGGGAAGGGAATGTGAAAAATTATATTTGAATGTTGATATTTTAACAACATATTATCAATGATAATCTTAAGATAACAAATTTAGTTACCTATAATAATATGTATTAATATAAAATATTTTTTCATAATGTATTGTATTTTGTAAAGATATTTTAAATATAAAAGACCTTATTTTTTTGGAAATGTAATGTTGTATAATGAGGCTAGATAATGGAATCTATATTACTATAATTTAATATTTCATTGTAGTTTTAACATTTACAAATTGATTTCAATAGTTTTAACCACTACTAAATTTTTTTGATAATTAAAATAAAATATAGATATAGTATTACAAAAGTAAAATAGTAATGGTTTAATAAACCACCACATGATTTATGGTATATAAAATATTATTTTACAAAAATTAGTGTCACATTCAAACCATTTTCTATGCTTATTACTAGATATTAAATAACCAATACTAAACAAGAAACAAATTCCACTTAATATACTCTAAACAACCTACATGAATTCATTCATCATTACATAATGGTTTTTTCAACAAAAACTAATTATTTTGACCATTGTTAATAATGTATTCTATGATAATCTACTGAATAAATCGTTAAATAATGTTAATTACTATGAAATAATTAATTATATTTAAATTAGTGGTTGTAATGAACCAAACAGGTTCAACAAGACAAGAAATACAACATGTCATATAAAAGTGAGGCATAACAAAGATAATGGAATCATGTATAAAATATAACCAAAATAAGAAACAACTAAAGTATATTGAGGAATAAATAAACACAATAAACTCAATAAAAACCTATCTGAATGGCCTAAATAAAACAAGTATTAATAAATAAGACAAAAATGTCTCTATATGAACAACCATTACCTCTATATCTTATAAATATGAATGAAATATATTAAAATTTAACCAACAATCCTACTTGAAGCCCTTCCATTATTCTATGTCCAAAAAAATATGATCAACAACATCCCAACAAAAAAATTAGGGTCTAAGGACAGAGCCCAGTTGGACACCACTAAATAATTCAAACAAGTCTAAATACCACGAATGAGAATGGTCTATCAATAAAAAAATATCTATTATATAAATCATTTTTATAAATAAAACCATTTCCAAAAAAACATTCCATATACTTGTTATCATTGTTAAATAGTTAAAATAAACATGTGAGAATATATCCATGAAATAAACCATTATTAGCTGAACCAGGCATATATGAAAAAGCCCAACAATTTGTTCCTACCCAACAAGAATGCATACTAGATATAAAATATATTGAACAGAGTTGGTTGAAACAGATTACAAACACTATCATAGTCTTTCAATATTACAAAAGTATCCCCTAACTATGGAATATACACAAGGTTCGCCTATTTCTTTTTCACAACACACACAGGGTTCCCAATTGGATATGATTGTCCAAAACCATTTCCAAAAACCATTGTAACATTTAATTTAAACCCTTTTTCAGAAAATAAAATCTATTTTAATAAAGGACATATAGAAAATCATGAATTATTATCATATTCATAGATCCAGGTAACTAATGATTGATTGATTGAAACTTAACTGCCTTCAATAACAGAGATCAAAAGACAATGGATTCTCCTTCAAAAGACATGGAATGTTAATAAACAACAATGTTTCAATAGTATACAAAAATCAAAAATTAATTAGAAACAAAATTTTTTCCATCTGCACTATGAAAAAAATAAATGAATAAGTATAAATACCACTTACCATGAATGTTCGTTACAATGACTATAGGAATCAAACAATGAATGGATCAATCTTGAAGGTGGTAGATAACCAAAATTGATCAAAATCACATTACTGATTGAGAGGGAATCTTGGGAGCCTAATGAAAAGAAAATTATTTTATGAATTGAATTTAAAACCACTATACCTGAGTATTTATCATCACAAATCCCTTTCCTGGTGTGAAAAACCATGAAATAAAGATAATACAAAAAAAATAATCACCTCAGATTAAATTAAATCTCAATCGACATTTCATGATGTGTTAACTTTTTTTCCATGTTAAAGAATCATGCCCAATAAGAAATTCAAATAATATACTCTAAAACATATTCAAATAATTCAATCAATTAATGATGTTAATGTTTTTATAAGGTAGTAATAAACCTTGTTTTCTACAGAAAATTCATAAACCTAAACTTAATGTCTTTCTATCACAATTAACAACCTATAAATCAATTAATAATTTTATACCTAGAATACGTAATATAAAACAACATGATTCCATAAACTTTTGGCCATTTTACCTATAAAATGATCTATATTATCATGAATCCTAATATAAAACCCCATAACCCACATTCTGGAATTTGGTACTGAACTTGTAAATGGAAAACAAATTTATTTTATTCTGATAATTGTGACTTTTCCATCCAAAACTTAAAACACCAAAAGGAAAAATTTGATCACCAAATTCCTTAAGGGAATTTTTTATAGTTATATAGAATTATGACAATCTTATGTATAAACAATTTGCATTAATTTAATTGATAATCTCCCCCACATAACCCTTCATTATAATCCATATGGAACCCCCTCTATAAATATCTCCTTAAACCTTATTCTATATATCATGATGAAAATAAAACATAATAATGGTGAGCTCAAATTCTCATTAAGGGGGAATTTAAGAATTAAAAAATAAATTTCATCAGTGAACATAATAGCAGCATAACAGTATGATTACATAATCAATGTGGATAAGTATAACATAATAATATTCATACCAATCAATACATGGATTATTAAATATAAAAACATGGAGAAAGTATTTAACAAAGAAAATAATCATAAGAATAAATAATCCTAAGCCATGTGATATAAATCTAGATCAAATGAAACACAATAATCTTATTGAAAGAATAAATATCCCATATAGATATCTCTGAACAAAATCTTCATAAAATATCTATAGTTTTGTAAAATATGAGTAACCAAACAACCAACATCCAATATAATTCTCCATTGAGCATAATACATAAACAATACATTGGAGTGATCATTTGGATCACCCAATGTATATGATATAACGGGATCCCCCAACACTATTTTGGAACACCCATCATATATATTTTCAAAGATACTCAACATGAATAAAATATATACAGCTTTTATTTCATTATAATACTCACAGATAAAATCATTATTCTTTTATAACCAGATCAACCCATTAAAAAGAAATGGGTTCTATGACAATTTTGTTGGAACATGATTAAACCGTGGAAAAGAAATTGGTTCCATAAAAATATATTTGAAAAAAATTGTACATATTTAAATTAAATTGGATCCCTAATAATCACTATAAATCATGGATAACCTATAGAAAAAAAATATCTTCCATATCAGTCTCCTGGGAACAACCATAATCCATTAATATAAATAATGAGGATGGTATAATTACAAAATATAATAAAAAATTCATATTCATGATATAACATATCAATGGGACCATATATACACCTCATAAATGAATACAGGTTTATAAAATAACAAACATCTCAGAGGAAGAAAAATGTGAAAAAAATACCTTACCCTTTTGGTAGCTATGAAACTATATATACTGTTAAATGGAGATCATCCAATGGATTTATAAATACCAATAAATTTAGTTATAGGAATAATAAAATTTATTCATAGGTAGTATATACAATACATAGTAAAAATAAATTGTGAATATGGAAAATATATGAATGATGTAATCTATATGTCCATCATCATACCAAACCATGATAGGTGGTAATAGAAAAATGAATGAAATCAATTAGCAAGACGGCAGTCCACTGTACAAATGAATGATGGTTTCATAACTCATTATAGGGAAGTGTGTGAAGTTTTAGGTCATACACAAAACAGAATAGAAACATATTATATTGATGATATTTATGTTACTATATCATCATTCTTTAATAATAATTTAATGAGGTGAAGATAGATACAAAATAAAAATCTTATCGATGAATGTGGCCTCTTCTTCTGGTATCCTACTTAGGTTTTCACCAGAAACTTATGATGTTAATTTTTGACCAAAATAAGCCTTCAAGGATGATGGTAGAGATGTTAGTAAGTGATATTTTTATTGTTTGGTTGATCCAAATAGATTTAGAACTGTCCATATGTTAGGGGAGGGAATGACCTTTTATAATGGATGAGTAGTACCATTCTTGTAAATACACAAATATTTACACTATTGGGAGGTTTCCCATACATAATGTGGATAGAAAAAAAGTAAATAATGGATTGGATGGTTTATTTTTTCGATAAACACCTCCACCAAACAAAAAGGAATACATTTTCATCATGATATTCGACAATAATTATTTTTACTCAATTTTACCCATTTACTTTTTACCATAATAACTAGAATATTTTATTTACCAAGTTAATTTATACATTAACACTATATTTAAAAAGATTTTTATTAGATTATTTAAAAAATATAGATTCTATAAAATTAATCCAATTTATTAAATAAAAATAAAATTTCTGTGAAAAAATTAAGCTTGATACAAATTCATATAATTCACAAAACCGTGTTTTAACCATAGTCACGGTAATTAATTCTAACATCTTTCTCTAAAATTTTTTCTAAATATTTAATTTAATCTTATTATACAATATAAATTATTTTAATTAAAAATATTTAATCTATTTTGAATAATTCAATATGAAAAATTTGATGAATATGAATTAATGTTAATCCCACAGACGAGGTGGGATAGTAGATTTTTAAGAAGAGTATATTCATAGAGAAAGTAGATTCTATAATAACTCTATGATTAATGGAAGTCACTATGTTAAATTTTTTTTTTCTGATATATATTCTCTAAATTTAATTTAAAATTTTCACAATTAATAATTATATTAATTAATTTAAATGGATAAATATTATTCATTTCAAAAAAATTAGAAAACACATTTAAAAAAACATATAATAAAAACATATATAATGTTGATGAAATAATTAATTAAGTTAAATAATTTCAAAAAAATAATACTTTGGTTCCATTAAAACTTATTCAAAACATATTTGTACTTTTAGTTTAATAAATTTATATAAAATTAGAGAAATTATTACAATAACCGATATTCTTCTAATATTCAATAAAAATATTAATATTTTCAAAAAATCACAATATTACACCCAAAATTATTATTTTCTATTCCATTTTGAAAAATTAATTTAATATTTTCTAATTTATTTTTAAAATTTCTCAAAAAAAATTATAATATTTTTTCATGAAAAGTAATAAAAATTATTTTTCAAAAAAACATATTTGTGAGGAATAAAATTAATTTTCTAAAATTTTATTGATTACAAAATAAAAATGTATCAATAATTTATATTAAATAAGTTTTTTATATATATACATAATTTGTTATTTAATACTATTTATTCCCACCAATTTAATGACTTCATTGTAATTATAATATATATCATGTGTCATTTAAGTTCAATGTTCTGTGTTGAATGTGATATTGAACATAAAAATATCCGGTTTCATATTATACAAGTTATTGAATAGATTTTATGTTCCCAAGATATAATAACTACTCAGAAGGGAGGGTTGAATGAGTTGTTCTCTTTTTATATGTTTCAAAACATTTAGAAACTTGATAAATAAAACCTATTAAAATTTATATCCCTATCAACCTTTAAAAGATACTCATGTATAAAAACATAGGAAAGGAAGAAAATAATACAACATTTAAAAGGTTCGGCCTTAGTGTGAGAACCTACTTTATTTCCATAGCCACTCTTATGGGTCTATGGAAATCCACTATTATCAATAAGTGAATACAACTTGTGCCAACTCAAGTTTTCACATTACATGTCTTGATAAGAATGATTATCCTGAATCCCATTAGTTTATACTGTTTTATTAATATAATATTGATCCAAACAAAATATAAATACTTTTTTCAATCTTCACCACAAATGCTCTGTCTGAATCCTCAGTCTGATTTGGCTGGATCCGATTTTAATTTTTTAGAATGATGAATCTAATTTTTGAAAAATGATGGATCCAATTTTTATAGAATGATGGATCTGATTTTTTGAATGTTGGATTCTATTTTCACAGAATAATGGATAATATTTTCAATTAATACAGGATCTAATTAGGTCTAAATACTGGATCCAATTTTCAAAGAATACTGGATCTGAATTTCACAAAATATTAGAACTGATTTTCCCAGAATCAAGGTTCTGCTTTTCATAGAATTATGGATTCAAATTTTGTAGAATACATGTTTTTATTTTTTCATAATACTAGTTATGAATTTATCATAATATTGGTACTTATTTTCATAGAATAATATTTCATATTTTTTCACCATACATGTTCCGATTTTCACAGAATGTTTGATCCAATTTTCTCATAATGTTGGATCCATCTGTTGAAAAATCAGTATCTGATTTTTAGAATATATTGAATCCATTCTGACTAGAACTGTATGAAAAATTCACACTCTAATAGAATGCTCAATACTTTTCATCTTCAACAATATTGGAACATTCACTTTGATTTATTCAGCACTCTACCTTTCATGCATATTTAGAATGTTCCAAAAGAACGAATGATCTGAGAAAATATTTAAATACTAATCAGAAATCCAATGGAGGGGAACATAAAATATTTCTTATTTCCTTAAATATCACAACATTGAAAATATATCACATTTAAATCATCAACATTGAGTTTTTCGAACATTGCTAGATTTATCTGATACATATGTAAACATGAATTTCATGTTTAGCCCCCTCAACTTCTGTAATTTTACTTTTGAGTAAATCTGATTTCTATGTATGATGGTTTCAATTTTCAGAAAAACAATTATAGATCATATTTTCAGAACAGTAATTATAGATCCTATATTTTTAAGATTTCGGTTCAAATTTTTAAAACATTAATTCAGGATCCTTTTTTCATAAAAGTAATTCATGATCAAATATTCTAAAGATTCTGGATCAGATTCTTTGAATTTTATGGATCCATTTGTTTTTTCTATTTTCTCAATCTAAATCAAACTTCTCCACCAATTCATCAAAATCATTTATCCTGGAATGTTTTCATGATTTTTGAGGAATTTTTTAACATCAATGAATTAACATATTTTGTTTCGAATGTAGGAAAACATTCTAACTTCTAACTTTATTTTTGTCAGTGAAACCACTTCAGCAACAAAATGGGATCATCAACCAAAAAATCTTGTATAAACAACTTCTTTCTTTATAACTCAGAATCTTCATTATTTCTATGATTAATGAAGATAAAAACTTCCACCGAACAAAAAATGTTTTCTGTGATTATTTTGAATCCAGTTATCTAAATCTTATGTAGATAGATCTGATTCAAGGATAACAAAAACGTTATTCAACAAAATATTTTGTTTTCAACAAATTCAATAATTTTTTCAAAATAATGTATCATTAATGTACTTAAATCACCCCATTTTTATTTCTTGAAAACCCTCATTCATTACTTTTCTAAATCTTAGTATTTTTTAAAACTCATTTTTTGTAAAAAAACACATGTTTTCTACTTCTCTCAAAAGACAACCTTTCTTAAAATAAAGTTCCTAAAAACACACTATTGGATAAAGTAATATTTTTGAAGTATTTCATTCTCTCTTTGGAAATAAAATTTTCCAACAATGTAATGAAAAACCCCCCATTACATTTATATTTTTCACTCACACTTTTCTTTTATTCTCTAATTTTATTTTTTATCCCCCATTATATGATAACGACTGATTCAAATTCATTAAAGAAAGATATGTAATAACATATTAAAAATTATAACGTTATTAATTACACACCACCTTTATCAACATACTCTAATGCACCATGGGGGATCTTACATAATTGTTTTCGAATCTCATTGGAGGACTCTGAACAAAATATTCCTGCCTAAAATCTATAAACCATCCTTTCGACATTTCTTTTTTAATGTTAACGGCAATTAGATAGTATGATGAAATGTATTCTAGAAAAACATCTGCAATAGAAACATTCTCCTTTATAAATTGAAATTTATATCAATTAGTTTTGATCATTAATGTTGTAAATGTGTCTTAAAAAGATCAATTACACTCTGGTTATCACACAGTATCGTCAATGATTTAAAGAATATTACTTTATAATCTTTCATCTAAACTTTCATCCAAAACATTTCAGTATAAGATTGAGTATCTGCAAAATATTCATATTCAGTTATGATCAACGTTATTGAACTTTATTCTTATTATTCCAACTCACAGAACATTCACCTAAAAATTTACTCATGTGGTTCTCATTAAATAATTATAATCTCTAGCCCAATCAGCATCAGTATAACTAAGAATCATCATCTCAAGGTTTCCTTTATGAAATAACCCATGTGATATTTTTTCTTTTATTTATATAATCATTATTTATGCTTACAACATATCTGGTTCATTTGAATTACATTGATACAAGGAAAACAACGTCACAACATAACAAATATTAGGACTTGAAGCTATAAGGTACAAAGGACTTCCTATCGGCTTCCGAATGTCTTTTTGATTCACACTTATTTCATATTCATCTTCTCTCAATTTTTTGCTCACGGAAATAGGTTTTGAAAATTATTTCAATTCATCCATTCCAAGAATCATTAAAAATTACCTAGCATAATGTTCTTAAGATAAGAAAATGTATTTTTCTATTTGATAAAAATTTAATACAAGGTTGAATGTTATTCTCCCAACATTAACAATTAAAATTTATTATTCATTTCATTAGAAAACTCTTCACGGTTCTTTTCTTTATCCCCATTAAAAATTATATCATCCCATTAAAAATTTATAATTATATTTCCAGATTCATCATCTTTCACATACAATGTTCTATCAACATATACTTTGCATAATTTCTTCATTATCAAACAATTTTCAGGCATTAAATAACCAGAATGTGGAGCTTCTTTCATATCGTAAATAGCTTTCATCAACTTAAAAATATTTTTTCATCAATATCAGGTAGAAACCCACAAGGATTCTCAATGAAAACTTCTTCCACAATCATAAAATTAAATAATATTGAAATTACATCGACATGATAATATTTTTAATACCCATGTATGGCTGAAAAAGAAACATTTTAATAGGTTCCAATCATGAAACATGGGAAAATGTTTCATCAAAATTCAAACATTCCAACTATGTGTATCCTTTATAAAAATTTCTTATTTCCCATCTTGAAATTTTTCTATTCTCATTCAATTTTTTTTACAAGACACCTAGTTTCTGAAAAAAAAAATTATTTACTAGCCTTGCAACAAGATCCCATGTTTCATTGTTCTAAATTTGACCGAACTCTTCATTCATTTTATGCACCAATTATTATTATTTAATAGCCTCTGAAACTAATTTTGGTTCATATTTTGAGATAAGTGAATTCTGGTTATCTTTTCTCAACATCCTTTTGTTCTACACCAGAGACTATTGGTTCTTAATAAAGTTTCTGGATTCAATATGTTTTTTTAAGGTATGAATCTCAATGATTATTCACTAACTAAAATTTCCTCCTCAATATTATCAACACCCTTTTTATGAAGCATTTATTTTCTATTACCTTCACATCATATGTGTCTGTAAAATTTTGTAAATGTTTGTTCCAACATCTGTAACTTCTCATATTTGGTGAATAAACCTTGAAATTTCCTTCATCAACTTTCTCATCAAACATTCCAAAATATGTATTTTTTACTTTTATCAAACATGTACATATAAAAACATTGATTTATTTCAATGAAATTTTTTATACCACATTTCATAAGGAGTCATGTTGGATTCTGGCCTCAATAAAAATCTATTTTAAACACGTACTACAATACTAACACCTTCCCTCTAAAAGAATTTTGAAGGTTTGTATTTTTCTAACATACTAATTCCTATTTCCACCAAGATTCTATTAATTATTTATACTACTCCATTTTTTGTGGAGTATAGATGTAATTGTTTTGATGTTTTATATAGTGTTTTCTTAGATAACCTTCAGAAGTATTGTTTGTGAATATGGTACCATTATCTCTTTTCAATTTCTTTAAGGAAACCCCTAATTTTTTCCCATAAATATTTCTAATGAATTTCAACATTTGAAGGACCTATGAATTATGATTTATAAATGTGATTTTTTCATCAAAGTGAAATCATCAATAAAATTAACTAAATGTCTCCTTTTTATTGATGTCTTACCGGTCCACCTAAATCATATTAAATAATCTAAAGTGGTCTAGTAGATTGGATTTCAACTCTTTTATCACTTTTCTTTGCCATTTTAACTTTCTGGAAAATAATACTAACATAATATCCTCTTTATTTATATTTTGTAAAAAAAATTACAACATCAATATTAGAATGTTTAATAATGTTTTTCTTCCTAAGGTTCCTAATTCATCAGTGCGTTAAATTGTTTTCATCATCAGCACTCAACTAATAAGAGTTATTCAATTATCTTTGTTTAAAGAGATTACTATGAGTTCATTCTCCTTTTGTAATGACTTTTCAATCATTCACACTTTTGATGAAACATGAATCCTTTCTGAAAATTTATTCTTTTCCATCATCTCCAAGATAAATTACACAAATATAGTTATTTTTTATTCCATCAACAAGTAAAACATCTTTATGTTTCAATTTACCTTTCTGAAAATTTATTCTTTTAGGAATGTTACTCATTCATAATTTAATATTTCCACCATTTTTCTCAAACCCACTTCTGGGTAACTATATGTTCTTCCAAAAATATTAATCTATTTTCCATAGATTCCACAACACTAGTAATAGCCATCAAATTTTGATTTTCTATTCAAGAATGATCTTTCACTATAAAAACTATGTTGAGGTGAGTAAATTCTTTCAGCTTTAACATGATTATGATGTGGACCATATTTTTTTTGGGTGTGTTTTATTCTTTTATAGAAATTATAGGTTTCCAACTTTCTTTCTCTATCCATGCTTTCCCAAAAAAAATTTGGAACCTGAAATGTTACAAGAATGTGAAGAAACATTATTTTTAGTGAGAGATGATTTCACATTATTCTCATATTGATCCTTCTCAACAACATTATATGACTCAAATTTTACTCCCGAAGCTTTTGTTATGTTTCCATTCATCTTCCTCAATGTAATTTTACACACAATAAGTTTTGATTGAAACATGTTAAATAGTTATTATTTAGCTTCTAGATTCATGCTGAGATATTTCATGATATTTCCCTATACAATAATTCTATTTTTGAAACATAAAATATCTTAAATTTATCCATAAACCTTCTTGATGAAATCATTTCTTCCATTCTAAATTTATTTAAGATCTAATTTAATTACTCTAATTTTTAATTTGAGTTTCTTATTTTTCTAAAGACATGCAACAAGTTCGATTCTGAGCCGAAACTCTCTATCAGATTCTTCTCCAACTTCTTCACTATCTGAGGAATATTTTATTTTCTCACATTTTTTAATGAAGATTCAACAAATTTATAAACACTTATAATCAGATGAATTGTTTTCATTTGATTTTGATTCAACTTTCTTACACGACATACTACTTTTCTTTCTAGTGATGTTATTCTTGTATTTATTGGAAGAAATTTCTTCTTAATCATTTTTTTTCTACATCTTCTAGTTATATTATTCATCAGAATCATCTCGATATACTCACATATTTTTCTTAGATAAATTCATAGAATTGTTTCCAATTACATTGCACTAAAAATTTTGAGAGGAATACTACCTACATACATTCCTATTCATCATCCATATTTCTTCGGTATAAAACAAGTGATTTTTTTCATTCATCCCATCATCCAATTTATCATCAGACTCGCAAGTATATACTTCTTCACCATTTTGTAATCTCATATTTTTTATAGCTTCAAAATAAATTTTAAATTTCATATTCTTTTAAAACATTGTAAATTTCCTCATTTCATATGAGACATTAATGTTATGTAATTTATCAAGGCATATCTAAAACCTATATTGTTACAGACAATTTAATTTACTCTAGTGATGTAGTTTTCAATTGTTTCTTCATCTCTCATTATGATTTCTCTATTCATATAAATCCCTATTTGTATTTTTTCTTTCTTAACTTTTGAATTTCCATTAAAAACACTATCTAGATTGTCAAAAATAATTTTTTATGTTTGGTGACCCATCACCTTTTGATAAAAATTTTATGATAAGGAACGGAAAATAGTATTTCTAGCCTTTCCATCAACTTTAATATTTCTCTTACCAAGAAACATCATTGGAAAATATTTTTCCGTATGTGGAAACCAAATATTAGTAGCGTAAAAAACATCCACATCAAGAGATAATTGATAAGGAATCATTGTATTCTGCTATCAATAATATTTTTTTCTAGCTACTGTAGGAATTTATATATTGTTAATAGAATTATTATTATCTATGATAAGTATTCAAAAATGGAACAAGATCCCCTATGATGCCAGTTGAAGTTCCAAGGATCGAATAATAACTGAAAAGTGGGGGTTGAATACGTTGTTCAATTTTTATATGTTTCAAAACATTTAGTAACATAACCCTTTCAACCTCTTTAGATTTATATCCTTATCAACATTTATTAAATACTCATGCATTAAAAGGTATGGAATCAATAAAGGCACACATGAATTACTAGTGCAACCTTAGTGTGAGAACCTACTTCATTTCCATATACACTCTTGTGGGCCAATGGAAATTCCCTTTTATGATAAACTGAATACTACATGGGCCAACTCACAATATACACATTCTATCTATTGATAAGAAATATTATACTAACTCATATTCGTATTCAATATTTTCTTATAAAAAAATTGTGCCAAATAAATAAATAAACACATTTTTGAATCTGATGCACAATTTCTCCATCTCAATCCTTAGTCTGATTTGGTTGTATCCCATTTAATTTTCTCATAATTCTAGAACTGATTTTTGTTGAATGCTAGATCTAAATTGCTCATAATACTAGATTTAATTTTCACAAAATATGAGTAATGTTTTGGATAGAATAGTAGAACCGAATTTCATAGAATACTGGTTATGATTTTTATATAATACATGTTTAGATTTTATTAGAATATTGGATTATATTATATAGATTATTAGTTATGATTTACATAGAATGTTGGTTCAGATTTTATCATAATACTATATATGATTTTCACAAAATGTAGGATATTATTTTCATCGAAATATGGATCCATTCTTTTAAAGACAAAAAATAGATCATATTTTTAGAATATGTTGGATCCATTATTCTCAGAACTATCTAAAAACTCTAACTTAGATATATTTTTTCAATATTGTTCATCTTCAATCAGATGGGAACCTTCACTTTTGATTTCTCCTAAGCTCATACTTTCCCATGTGTGTAGAAGGTTGAAAATGAATGAATGATATGAGCAATTATTTATAGGAAACTAAGAAAACGAAAGTAATGAAACATGAAATCATTAGTCCTTCATTAAATCTTAAAACTCAAAAAATCACTCACATTTAAAAACAGATAATTGAATTCATAAAGAATCCTTATATTTTTCTAAGATTGATGAATAAAATGAAATCCATGTTTGACTTCCTCATATTATTGAATTTTACTTTTTAGTGAATCTGGTTTTTGAATATTCTAGATTTTATTTTCTAACCAATAATGCTGCATTAGATTTTATGGAGATGCTAGATCAAATTTTATTAACAATAATGGAGGATACGATTTTCAGAGTAACAATGCTATATATGATTTAATGAAGATGTTAGATATTAATTTCTAAACAATAATATTTGATCCATTTTTGAAAACAATAATACTATATCGTATTTTATGAGGAGAGTAGATCCATTTTTTTGAAAAATAATGTTGGATCCTATTTTGGTTTCTTTGTAATGAATTTAAATCACACATATCCATCATTTAATCAAATGATTTTATAGTGAAATTTTTTCATGATTTCAAGGAACACAATATTCATAAAATCATCATACAATTTTTTTAGAAATAATGAAAACATTATAACTCCAGAAATCATTTTTTTCAAAAAAAACTCTTCAGTTAGAAAACATGATCTTCAAAAAACGTTTTTGTTCTCATAAACTTATTTTTTCTAACTCAGAAACTTCATCATTTGTATGATTATGGAAATGAAAAACATCCATCAACAAATAAATTAATTCTTCAATTTTTTGGAATCCAATGATTTGAATCCAATACAGAAGGATCTGATTTGTTGACAAAAAAATCTTCAAAAAAAGTTATTTTTCAAAAAATAAAAAAAACATTATTAAAGAAATTTATCACAAAGATGCTTCAATATTAAATTTATCAGAAAAATATATATTTTATTGTCTTAAGGAGATACATTATAAAATTTGATTAGTTTTTTGGGTCCTTTTTTCTATCAAACATAATTTTCTTATTCTAAAAAATCTGGCTCTTAAATCCCCCCATAATATATTAATTCTTATTAATTTATAAATTTCCTCTATAATAAAAGGTTTTACATTTCAAAAATAATTTCTTTATAAAAACACATCCTAAAAAGAGTTAATAAATAGTCCTATAAATAATTAAGAAAGGGAATTACAAAGGTCATATTGAAAAACAAACTAAGATTCTAAATAGGAGTACATATGTGGGAATGAATGAAAATATTAAATAATTATTAAGAGTGATTTTGACGATTGATCCTGAGAATGTTAATGATCAATGGAATATTAAAGGCCTCAAAACCCTAAACCTGTGAAGATTGAAATGAATATTAGTTCAATAGAATTGAAGGTCCTACAATGACTTTTTAGTTTCAAGATCCATTTCTAGATTTGATGAAATATCATAGTATACAAGCTATGAAAATATTTTAATATACTTATATGATGAATATAATTTCATCCATCAATAAATATCTACAAAAATGTAATCTTTTTATCTAATCATTTTTTATTTATGTTGAATTTTTAATTCCTATAGTACTAAAAAATTATAAAGACCACATAGCCATAAATTTTATTAAAACTATTGTTACTATCCTTAATAATTAGTGAAAACCAAAATTGTTATCACATGGTAATATAATTCCCAAAAGGAATAAACCTTCATATGATTCAGTAGTATTCATAATTTAATTATAATACCAAATATTGAAACTAAATAATTTCATTACATTATACCCCAAATTACCTCAATAACACCAAAATTAATGAGTGTTTTAGCCTAAAAGGTTATCACATACCTTTTAGATTTCAATCACAGAAAAATATATCTATCTTATTTTGGAACAACATTAATCACTTTGTCACCAAATCACATTTAATGTCTTTTGGTGATCTATATAATAAAACATAATTTCTCAATATTAAAGATCATGTACACCCTAAAGTTTATCAACATATTAAATCTAATATTTGAAAATTTTAAATTCATGCTACATGTTATACAAAATCATTGCAAAAACTACAACCTATTAAAATGTCTCTAAAAACAAAATTAGTCACATTAAGATCTCATTTTATTAAACATAATAAAGGTTTCTATGAAATTGAAAAGGTGATCATACCTGAGCATATATACCAATAAAGGTATCCAGAAATCATAATATAACCTCTAATGAGAACATCCTAATCTCCACATTTCTAGAAACAATTTCAATGACTCAAAGTATAAAATACTAGAACCCACACTCGCCAATTATGTGCTAAAATTATAAAAATTAAAATTCTAGATACGATTCTAATAATTATGACCCAATATATTCCATTATAAACTTACATGATTCAAAGTAAAATTGGATAACTTATATCATTGAATACCTTTTTGGTTTACAGTTTTATATAATTTGTAAAAAATTCTATATAAATGATTTACACGACATCAAATGTTAATTTATACCACTTCTCACATCATCATCATCTATTTGAAATTCCTTATAGACATAACTCTTTCAGCATAATTATTTATAACCTGGGAAAAAGGAAACATAGTATTGGTGAAGTCAAATTCTCCGAATGTGAAAATTTATGAAATAAAAAATGAATGTCATCAATGATAAAAAAATGAATAAGGTTATGATAACATAATCAAGGTGCAGGAGTTAGACATTAAAAACTCATACCTATAAACTCATGGACCATCAAACATAAAAACATGGAATAAGTCCTTAAATGAAATAGTTATACAAATCAATAATCAAGATATATTTTATATATATCTTGATCAAATGAAACATTATAACCCCATCACAGGAATTGATAAAAAATATTCGTATCTTAGAACATATTCATCAAAAAACAATTAGAGGACCCTTATAGAACCTTTCTAAATTAGATTAACCACACTACCTACTTACTAAATAATTCTCTAGAAAATATAATCCTTAACTTATAAATTGGAGAGATTCCTAGGCACACCAATTGTATATTCTATACCAGGGTCACCCAATGCTATCTGAGCACAACCATTATATATAATGTCCAAGAAATGCAACATGAATAAAGTTCTTACTCTATTAATTAAATCCTGACACTCATTAATGCAGTTTTTATCATTTTATAACTTTATCTACCCATTAAAAAATGGGTTTCTTGTCAATATCACTAAAACATTATTATCATAGGAAAAATAAATAGTTTCCATAATAATCACATTTAAAAAATCATAGTCCATCAAAATAAATAAAGAGGATTTTATCACTAAAAAATATCACAATTTGACCATAAGTTAAAGAAACGGGTTTTAAGTTGATAAATGTAAATACCATTGAAATATCATAAACATAATTTGTAGAGAAAAATATATATTACATTTTGAAAAGAAATTATAATATTTAACAATTTGAAAATATTTTTATTTTAAAAAAAGGAAATCATATAAATGAATATTTAATCCACTTTTATAGAATGTAAAGAATAAATTTTCCTTTTAATTTAAAATCACTTTAATACATTTTTTAAAACATTCTTTTATAACATGGTTTTATCAGAAAATAGATATATGACCTCAAAGTGAAAGGAAGTCGAATTTTCATAAAAATAACTTCTCACAAAAATTAGTAATTTTTTTAAAAAAAAGGTAAAATTACTTTAGAACATCCTAAAATGAATTTTATAATATAAATAAATATAATTATTATAGTTAAACATAAAAACATAATAATACACAATCCCAATAAATGATGATATTTTAACAAAATATTCATCCCAGTTTTTAAAATTTGAATCATTACACCAATGAATGAATAAAATTAATTGAAACAAATAATATCAACAGAATTAATATATTCAGGATATAACATATCAAAATTAAATAATATACACTATATAAAAGAATATAGGTGTACAACATGACAAATATCTTAAAGAATAATAATTGAGAAAAAAATTGACATATTCTTTGGTAACATTGAAACCATAATCACTAGTAAAGAGAGATACTAAAATAGCTATGTAAATCCATATAAATTTATGTAAAATAATCATTTAGTAAATTCATGGGTAGTATATAAAACACATAATGAAAAATAGTGGTGAATATTTTATACATCTCAAATAAATAAAAGTGAGATGAGGAAAAAACCCTTACCTCAAGTCTGATTCACCACGTGTGTCTCTATATTCCTCAATAAAAAAATAATTTTAATTACTTACTTGATATAGTAAAAAATTTCAAGTTTATTTTTAATTTTATTTTATTTATATTAACTTTTTATACAATTACTTAATCATTTCTGTTTACGTTATATGTTTGGACCATATGTGGATTATGTGTCCAAATCGACATCGGTATGTCGACTATGGTCAAAGTGGTAATTATTTAAATGTATCCAAATTAATATTTAAGAAATAATTATCATATTTATACAGAAATTTTACTTTTTAAACCTATTATTATATATATATTTGATAATTGATCTAAACATATGATCATGGAAACGATAGGTTGTACGTACCCAAAACAAACATTTCCATTTTTCAATGATCATTATGAATAGATGGTAATTAAAGTTTATATATATAGAATGATAGAGATATAATAAATAATATATTATGTAATTATTTATATTAATATATACAATTTTTGTGATGTGGGGATGAAAAAATAAAACTCATCTCTTGGAAGAGGCTGTAGTCCAGAAGTCCAAGAACGACTATATCATTTTTTTCAATGAGTAAAAGTGTTAAGATAAAATTATGTATTTAATTTATATAATTAGAAATATTTCATTAATATTGTAAATATTTTATATATATCACATACCTTTAATATCTTTACCCTTATTACCATCCACGTAATGAGTTAGTGGAAAAATGAATCACATTGATTCATTAGGCGGAAGTTCATTGTACATATAAGCAATGTTATCATATAAATTAATTAATATAATATAAAAGGGTTTGAATTATTTAATTAATCAATATGAATACTATTTTTATAAATATAATATAAAAATTTTATATTTTTCACTATACCCCAACTATGATAGGTGGTAATTTAAAAAAGAATGACATCGTTTCATGAGGTGTTATATTATCATACACATAAATAATAATTTTATAACCCATTTTATTGACGTTTGTGTGGTTGTAGGTCATAAAATTAATATAATAAAATTTAATTATATGGAATATAATGATTTAATTATATTATTACTGTTTATTATTAATAGAAATAGGTGAATTAAGATTCAATACAATAACACTTGTGGATGAATGTTACCTCTTCTTTAAGTATATTCCTAATGTTCACACCAACACCTTTTTAGATATGATTTATTCTAAAAATAAGGCTCATAGGACAAGGTTATGGAATTTGGGAAGTAATTTTTTTGGGAACATCTAAATTGATTGGTAGGTGTCACGAAGTGAGGTGAGTGAATTTCCTTTTATAATAGAGGAGTGAAATTCTTGTAAATACTGAAAAGTATTCACTATAAGGAGGTCTCCATTAAATCATGTGTCTAAAAAATAGATCAATAATGAATTTTAGGTTTTATTTGGCCTAGAACAACTACACCAAAAAACATAAATAAATTTTTTATCATTTTATTCCTTATTCTTTAAGTTAAATCAGTTTAACTGTTGTAGTTTCTACCACGATAGCTTGTATCCCTTTATTTAACTAGGTAATTTTACTTTTAAGAGTAAAATTTAAATGTCTTTTGTTAGATAATTTATACCTAATTATTATAATTGTGGAATATAACTTATAAAAAAATATGCGTGAAAAATTAATTTTATTACAAATGCATGTAATGGAAAACCCCTATTTTATCCTTAATCGGGGTAATTAGTTATAACTATTTTCCTTAATATTTTTGGTAAAAAATAGGGTTTACCATATTGGATAAAATAAATTAAAATGGTTCCAAAATGAAATAAATTTTCCCAAATTACCCTAATATATGTTTCAAAAAAATTAATAATAACAATATAGACATGGTGACGCAACAGGTTTATAAGAAGAGTGTTTTTTAGAAAAGGATGATTAAATATTAACTATATAACTATTCATAATAATTTTATGAATCTAAAATAATATTTAATTATGTATATGCTATTAATTTATTTTTAAAATGTCCCAATTAAGAACTATTTTAAATAATTATTTTGGGGAAATATCATGCATTTTATAACAGTCTTTACAAAAACCCATTTTTTAACCCTAAAACAAACGTATACTATAAAAATATATAATTTATTAAAATTTTACTAATTTTATTATATATAACTAAATAATACTTATGTTACATGTAACATATTAAAAAATGGTAATTTTAAATTACATAACATATTGAAAATAAAAGATTATTTTACAAAAATCCATTTGATGTAATATTCCCTAATAAAAATTATTTTCCAAATAAATTATATATTTCACGTAAAGTAGGTTTTGATATTATGATTGAAAATAAGATCTAAATTTTAAAAAATAAATTTAATAAATTTCCAATAATTGATTATAATATTTTTCAGGATAAGTAATAAAAATCATTTTTGAAAATATCATTCTTTAAAGAATAGAAACCTGTTACTAAAAAGTGGTTGATTTTTAACAAAATATTTATGCAAATTGTATATTGAGTAGAAAATTTATATATATATATATATATATATATATATAATTAGTTACTACTATTTATAACCACTTATTTAATGGTTCGGTTGTAATTGTAATATATATCATTGGTCATTTAACCTCATTTTTGCATGTTAAATATTCTATCAAAAATAATTATATGGGGGTTTTTGGTACAGGAATCTATTGCATAGATTAAATTAATTTAAAAAATATATACTATAAAGCCTCAGGGAGGCATATTCTCAGATAATCTCAGTGTTTTGTTTCCTTTAAAAAATAAAATATAATTATCTCATTTTAATATCATGTGGTGTTCACCAAAATTGCTCACAAAAATGGTAAACCATAAAAAATGAAATTATTGCATGAAGGATGGTAACATGGTGTATACATCACTAACCATAAATTCATTGTATATCTATATGTTCACCATGATGTAGCACTGACAAAAAATTAAAGTCCACTACAGTGTCATCAACAATTCTCGCTCCTAAGTCTCATTCATATCCCTTCTATACTACCATAGTACACTAACCAAATAAATCATTTCACTATATAGATAATTATATCATTAATCCATAATCTGAACTATTTTGTTAACCACATTGATGTTGAGTTCATGATCATCATCCTCCCAATTAATCACATTGGAAGGATCTAATCAGGATATCTTCAAAAGGAAAATATGTAAAATTTAATGGATGGAAGTCAACATATATGGTTAGTTCAACCAATAAGACACAATTACCATTCACAAAACTATCTCAAAGGGGACCACGAACCTCGGTGTCAACTTACCCTGCTTACCCAACCGATGAAGCCCCTATAGAGGTGAAACTCTTTGAAAGACCCAATCATTAAAGTCAAACTCTTGTGGATATTAAGGATGTTATGCATAATATTTTGGAAAACTATATTCCATGATCAATCTATTCTGATTCAACTACACCCTCTCCATCAAATCTTAAAAAATACTCAACCTATCCATCGATTACTTTTCCAACACTACCCATCACAAGGTAGATCTATAAGGCCAGCGACAAAATACTTCAAAACATTCCATTCTGATCACGGACGGTAATAATTTTATAGGAAATATCTACTAAAATAAAAATTCCCATCCTAGGAAAGACATAAATGAAACACTAATTCACATATAATATCCGCATTAGCCTGGATTAATCAGTCTATTTTCCATTATCTACAGATGATATGATACGCTAATGTTCAACTAAGAACCCATCCCATATTGAAAAACAATCCAAAACCTATATCTGAACCTCATATACATATCACAAACAACCATAGAGGTAACTCCATAAAATCTCACATTCTCATGAACATACAAGTCCCTTGGATGTTCCACCTTCATCAACTCCTTTATTGGAAAAAATATATTGATTTAATGATTCGATCAATGATCACACCAATAACATCATTCCCACTAGGATTCCATGTTAAACCAACAACCATATCCTTATAAATATTTTCTTATTTTCAAACCAGAATGGGTAAGTGTGGAAACAAACTTGATAGTCTCTAGATATCCACCATAATTCACTGACAAAAAAGTCATCATGATACAAAATCCACAAATGACCCTATCATACCTATCCACCAATATTAATATCTAATATCATGATACATAATTGTGTTACCTGTCTGTATATATTAGAAAAATGGTGTATAATTTAAATCAACTCCTACATAAGGGGAAAACAACATATTTCGAAAACAGAAATCACCACAAGGAGACTGATACCACTCACCTGTGATCTCCCCACAATAACTTATTTTACTGAACCTATTTCATATGCGGTCATGCATATTCTTGAGTCAAACCCTATCATAAGATGAAGAGTTAGCCTTAATCAAATCAAATTACACCCACCTACTAGCTTATTCTATTCCCAAGATCATATCAACAAACAAATACATCAATGAACACTCTTCCCCTAAATAATTCACTTCTAGTGTTGGTAACTATCATCTTAGTGCCTTAGAAACCATTATAACTTATCTAATACTCTAATAAATATCAAAATCAAAAGTACAGATATACTCCACCCACCATATTTTACATAATTTTAGATCTCTTTGTGTGAAAATATTCCTCATGGTTTTATGATTAATATATAAAATAGAATCATCATAAAAGAGGTAGTGTTAGGTTCACTAGGTATGATACCATGAGAAGGTGGTGAATCAGGGTATGATAGATTAAAACAACTTCCCTTATTGATCTAGTCTTGCTGTTTAGAAAGACTCTCTTATCTCTCTCATTCCTACAGCAAAGTATAAGCAAAAAATAAATCATTCACATGACACAATTATTTTTACTGGGTTCACCCTCACATGCCTACGTCCAAGGAGAATACACCGGAAATGTGCCGATGTACAAAATCCAATAAAAGTGCACTGCTGTTAACAAAGTTCAGGATAGATCACTTCTATTCTCAGGCACACTTCCTTTACAATGTTTAGGGTTAGCTCACTGTTTTTCCTAAGGGTCACTCCCTATTTCTCTCTCTCTCTGGCTCACTGCCGGTAGAAATAATAACCTTCTAGCTCTTCCTTAGCTCACTCCACTAGGAAGGGATCCACTCATAATTTATAGAACTTTAGGTCTCTTCATTTTCATGAATACATGAATCCTCAACTATTTATAGAATCTTTGTTAATGTCCATCATTAATCCAGTGATGAATACTCCTTTTCCCTTGAACACTAGGAAATTCCTTTTGAAAAAACTTCGCAAAGAACCCTACTTTAGGAGGCTCCCAATTTCGTGAAGCTCAGACAAGACTTCGTGAAACGTCTTCTTTTTCATGAAGCACTCTCGTGAAGTACTCTCATGAAGGTAAAGTCGTCACAGAGTGACTTCACTCATGAATCTCACCGAGCCAATACAGAGCTCACAACTTTTGTGGAGCTAGATTATCCATTGAAAATCTCTTCTTTCACGAAGCTCACTACCTTCACGAACTACCTTCACAAACCGAGTGAAAAAAAATTTCTCTGAAAAACTATGTATTTCTTTCTACTTCTCTTGAATGGGTTGAGGCCTATTTGGAGGCGATTCCACCAGCCCGCTAACGTTCCACGCGAATTCTATGACACATAATCTCAAATTGTGATGATCCGATGTTCTTGCTGAAATTATCTCAAAATCACGAAGCACCATATAAATTTTCTGATCACGGAACTTGACGTAATCGCGGAGCATCACCATCAATCCGTTCATGCCTTCATCGGGAAGCTCCCTCGTAAATCCCTTTACCGTCGTGATGCGCTTCAATTCTTCCATTCGCGGAGCTTGATATAATTTGACGAATCACCGCCATTGTCATGGTTCTTTATCAATATGGATTGTCAAAAACATATCTGGAACTCGACAATTCAACATGGAAACCTTCTTATTCAACAAACACAATCAACCAAAAATAATGAAATGATTCCTTGAGGGATTTTTTCCCAACAATCTCCCCCTTTGGGTTTGTTGACAACTCTTATCAGAATTATTTTCTACACTTTGATACCTCTCTGATGCTCCTTCCAGCCGCTACCACCATTCACCTCTTGCGGTTCTGATAGCATTCATGGATTCACATAAGACGTAGTCTAAGAACACATGAGCAATGATCGGTGAGAAACAAGAGTAGTACAAAAATTTCATATACGAATCACTTACTATCAGACACCAATTGTCGATTCCAAACTAATACCAATTTCTAAATTGATACCAATAGTTGAACCACACTGAAACCATTTGGTGATAGCTGGAAACCTTATCACACCATTCCAACATCACTGTTATGATTTTATCATGATCCCTAGCTTTCGTGATATCTATGCTTTGATTGATCACTTATAGCATCGTTAGATTTAATACCCTCCCCCTATCTCATTTCACTCCCCCTATCTCGTTGCTCCACCTGTCTTCTTCTCCCTGTGTATTTGACAAAAAAATTCCCTTCATTAGCCACTCTTTATACCCTTGAGGAGTCACTATTTCTCCCCCTTTGTCAACAAACCCAAAGGTCAACCCTTTTTAGTATGCAACATTGGAAGGATCACATATTAGCACATTAGATAAAAACAAGAAATACCTCGAGGAGAGGGGGTGTTGTTCCACATCCACACTCTTTCAAATTCGGGGAGTTGACTAAACTCCCAGAGCCAGTCAATGCCTCTCAAAAGCATCTTTGGGTAAGGAATTCATTATAATGTCTGCTACCTGTAATTTTGTAGTCACATACTCCAACTTCATGATTCCCTGGTCAACCTTCTCCTTGATAAAATGAAACTTTTTCTCAATGTTCTTCGTCCTTAAGTGATGGATTGTATTTTTGATAGATTCATAGCACATGAGTTATGTCACTGGATTCTGATCGGAGACATCACAACTACTCCCATATCCTCTAGTCACTGTTTCATCCACACTAACTATGTGCAGGCTAGAGTGGCCGCAATATACTCATCTTATGAGGTGCTCAATGAAATGAAATCTTTATTCTTACTTAGTCAGGAAACACACAAGCCGCCAAGATAGAATACACATCTAGACGTTGATTTCTTGTCATCTGCTGAACCAGACCAATCAGCATTAGTATATCCCAATAATTATGACAGAAATTTGTCACTATACATCGAGCTGAAATCCACTATTCCCTTGATATACCGAAGTATTATTTTAACTGCATGCATGTGGCTTTCCATGGGATTGCTATCATATCTTGCTCCATGGAATGTGGTGAATACAATTTCAGGCCTTGTTGCAATCAAGTATAGAAAACATAAAATTATTTTCATGTATTCTGTGATATTAACTACCTTGCCATCCCCATCTTTGGAAAATTTCATCCGGTTAGCTTCTGGAGTTTTCATCTCCTGGATTTTTCCATTCTAAATCTTTTCAAAACCTCCTTGGCATATTTGGATTGTGAAATGAATGTTACATTCATTCATTGTTTCACCATTAGACCAAGGAAAAATGTTATCTCTCCAATCATTGACATTTTGAACTTAGGTTTCATGAATTAGGAAAACTGTCTACACTGAGCTTCAACTGATCTACTAAATATTATATCATCGACATAAACCAACACCATAATCCTTTGATTACTGTCACTGCTGAAATATATATTATAATCAACTCCCCCATGCTGGAAACCAATATTCTTCATGTACTGATCATGCCTTGAGTACCATGCTCTTGGTGCTTGTTTCATCCCATAGAATGCCTTCTATAGTATGAAAACCTTGTTCTCATCCTCATGAATGAGAAAACCATCTGGTTTCTCAATATACTCATCTTCCTCCAGAACCCCATTCAAGAATGCAGATTTGACATCCATCTGGAACACATTGAACATCAATTTCACTACAATTTCTAGGTATAATATGTTTTATCTAGCCTTGAAACCAGTGTAGATGTCTCATCAACATATATTCCCTCTATCTAGGAGTATCCTTTACACCCTAGCCATGCTTTGTTTTGAAACACTGTGCCGTATTCATTCATCGTGTTGTGGTAGACCCATTTATTCTTGATGACATTCATATTTTCTGGTCTCGAAACAATATCCCATGTCTGGTTCTTCTCAATCTGATCATGCTCTTCATTCACAGCTTAAACCATGTTTTCAACTTCAGCTACATCAGCAAAACATTTTGGCTCTACCTGAGATAGGAAAGATGTCTGCTGTAGTGACTTCATTCTTCTTGTCTGAATTGGAGTTGTCAGATCACCAATGATATTCTTTCTATCAATTCCAGCTCGTCTATTTGGCTTCCATGCAGACACAGACTAGATACATTCATGTTCGTCATCAGTGTCTTCTTTTGAGTCAGCATCTTCCACTTTTTCTCCTCATGTGTTTCTTTCCTCTTCATCACTTTCATCAAGAACCTGTTCACTGTGTTGTTATATATTCTCTTCATTTTCCACAATAGTGACGTCATTTATCTCAACTATATTCCACAGCCTCTTGTTAAAGCATTTGTATGCTTTGCTTTTACCTGAGTAGATCAGAAATATTCCCACATCTCCATGTGATTAAAACATATTATTCTTTTCATTGTTGAGAATGAAGCACTTACTTCCAAATAATCGAATGTATTTCACTCTTGGATTCTATCTGTGCACATTTCATACAGAGTCGTTTCTTCTTTCGGGTACAATAGAGCCCTATTAGAATTGTATACTGATGTCAAAACTACTTCTTTCCAAAAAATTTACGGTAGGTATTTTTATATTTGCATTTTTCGGGCCATGTTTTTGATGATCTGATTTCTCCTTTCAACCACTCCATTCTGTTGGGGAGTTAATACTGAAGAAACTTGATGCCTTGTCCCATTTTTCTCAAGATACTCTTCCACCTTACTATTTGTGAATTTTGTACCATTGTCTGTACGAAACTTCAGAATTTTCTGTCAGAGCATCCATTCAGATTCCCTTCGGTACTGTTTTAGGCAGCTGAACACATCATACTTTTGGGAAATAAAAAATACCCATGCCATTTTGCTGTAGTCATCAATGAACAGAACATAGTACCTCTTTCCATCAATTTCTCCTGGTGTGATAGGACCACAAACATCAGCATTCATCAATTCAATCTCTCTTGTTGACTTCTTTTCCTTTTCATTATATGTCTTTCTGCTAATCTTCCCTTATTGGCATGCAGCGCATGTGTGAGTATGATCACGTGAAAGCCTAGGGAGGTCTCTTATCGCATCACACTTCACCAAATATTCTAGGGATGGTTGGAAAAGATGACTAAGTAATTTATGCCACAACTTGTTTTCTTCATCTCTGGATAGAAAACACATATCTTATTCTCCACTTACTAGTTAGATATTTCCCCTTATTAATTTTCCATGTAGTACTATTTTCCCATATCTTCCTTTTATGACACACATCTTTTTAGTAAACCTTATAGAATTTCATGAGTCACATAGTTGTCTGACACTAACCAAATTATGATTGAGTCCTTCTACTACTAAGACATCAACACGTCTCATTTCTTTGCCCCCAAACTTGGCCTTTCCTGAGCCACTAATTTTCAGGCCTTCATCATTTCCAAACATTACAACTCCTTCTTTGTCATATTTTACTCTTGTAACAAGATCCATATCACCTATCATGTGAGATGTGCAACCACTATCAAGGATCCACACACCAGAGCAATATGATGCTTTAAGGGAAATTTCTGCCACCACAGCCTTCTCATCATTCTTCTTCTTGGTCCATATTTTTTCCTTCACACTCAGCATGGATTAAGACTTTTTTCTTTCTCAGTGTATGATAGACCAGCTTCATCCTGCAAAGGTGCAAATCTATTTTGCATTTTCAACTCACATGTTTGTTCATTGTTCTGTTTTTGTCAACATTTTGGTTCTGCTTTGGGACATTCATTTGTATGGTCGAAGTGTAGTACCTAGCCATGTTTGTGAATCCTCCACACAAAAAACAGTGTCCTTCGAAATATTTTTCTAGAGAACCGTTCTCTGTTTGGCTGCCACCTTTATTCTTGTTCCCTTCGATATCTCTTGGCTATGGAACACATCCACTATGAATGTCCCATCTTTCCATAGCAATAAAACCTAATATAAGTTGAATTCCCTGGCCTGACTTCTGCACTATGAGTTTCCCTTTGGGATATCTGAATATTCTGATTTTTTTCTTCTTCCCAAATCAACCTTCAATAATGGAGTGGGTGCTTGCAGTCTGGCCTCAATTTTCACTGCTTTTTGTTTTCGGTCTATCCACCCATCGGTCTTAGAATCTGAACAAAGTTGATGCTTATTTTCTGTTGAACCACTATTCTCCATTTTCAGATTATCTATTTTTTGAGTGATATTCTTTCCAGATGATCCAGCAGGAGTCTTGATTTTTTCTTAATCATTGACCATTTTCTGCAAACCGGAATCTTCTCCTTCAAGTTATTCAATACGCTTGATTTGATCCTTCCTTGTGTTGTTCAAGCTAAATATCTACCATTACTATTCTTAAATTTTTATTTTATACTCACTAAATGATTCTGAGTCCTCTAGTGTTGATGACTTGATTTTCTCAATTTCTTCCATCAACTCATACTTCGCTTCTTCTTGTTGATGCATATAGAGTTTGGCGTCACGAACAACGTTGTTGGCTTTCATTATTTTGGCTCCCCAAACATCTATCTCCTCAAGAGAATCCTATAACTCATCTTTCACATATAATCATACCTCAAATTTTTCTTCTTCTTTATCAGCTTAGGTTTCATTCTTATTCTGAGAACTACTGACAACTGCCACCATAGAATTTTCTCCACGATCTCTACATTTCCCTATCTCTTCAACCTCTTCAACCTCATACTCGTCTGAACTATCATATTTTTTTGAAAGAAGGTTTTTATTCTTAATGAAATTTCTCTTGAACTGTTTCCTGACATTCACATAGGATGGACACTTCTTCTTGGGAATTTCAATTTCATCGACATCATCATCATCTTTGAACTTTTTGGGGAACCTTGCCGCAAGATGTCCAACCTTTCCACATTGGAAACAAGCATGTATAATCTTCCCAATAAACATTCCCTTACCTATTTGAAGGTTTGAGGAGAGGGATGACATCACCTCATATGTCTCTTATTCTTTCTAAGAGTCTTAAATAGGGAGATTCTTCATGGCCTTGAATTCCACCTCTTTAGATTTTCCCTTTTCCAAAGCATCGGTATCATCATTTCTCATTTCATATGCAATAAGGGTGATGTGCAGGTTTTCCAATGTCAACTCTTTTGGGTCTTTATCTTCCAAAGCTGAAATACTCAGATTAAACTGAGGTGGAAGTTTCCTCAATATGCACTTCACAATATTTATGTCTTAAATAACTTATCCAAGACCTCGCATGTCCTCCACTACAACATTTACCATGTCAAAGAAGGTATCAATAGACTCATTCGAGTTCATTCTCAGATCTTCATACTTGTTCCACAACACGTTCAACCTTGCTTCTATGACCTTTGTATCTCCTTCATACATATTTAACAGCTTTTCTCACATAGCATGTGATGTTTTACATGACATCACCTTTGTATATATAGGACTGGATAGGGCTCCCACGAAAAAATATAGGCCCTTGGTGTCGAAATCCAATTCTCTTCGCTCGGCTTCTAATAATGCCCCACTGTTGTTGTCAGCTGTTATACCATGCATTGCTGCTGTGAATACATCAATTTCCAATGATCGCAAGTAGTGTTGCATTTGATTCTTCGATAGCTAAAAATTGTTCCCATCAAAGATCGGAATCCCTTTATGATTGGTGAGCTCCATTTGAGAGAGAACCAGTGATAAAAAAACATTCCCTATAATACCAATTGTTAGTTTCACTACGTTAGATACCCTGATAGGGGGGGTGAATTAGGGTATGATAGATTAAACAACTACCCCTATTGATCATGTCCCACTGTTTAGCAATACTCTCTTCTCTATATCTCTTTCCTACAACAAAGTATAAACAAAAACCAAAGTATTCGCATGACAAAATGATTTTTACTTGGTCCACCCTCACTGGGCTACATCAAAGGAGCATACACTGGCGATGTGCCGATGTACCAAATACAGTAAAAGTGCACTACGGTTAACAATGTTCGGGATAGATCAGTTCTATTCCCAGGATCATTGTATTTACAATATTTAGGGTCATCTCATGGCGTTTCCAAAGGGTTAGTCCTTGTTTTTCTCTCTCTAGCTCACTGCTGATAAAAAGAATAACATTCTTCCTCTTTATTTTCTCACTGCACATGGAAGGGATCCACTCTCAGTTTATTGACTTGTAGGTCTCTTCATTTTCATGAATACATGCATCCTCAACTATTGATATATTCTCTGTTAACATCCATATTTCATCCACTAATGAATACTCTTTTTCCCATGATCACTCAGAAATTCCTTTGAAAAAACATTCGCAAAGCACCCTACTTCACGAGGCTACCAATTTTGTGAATCTCAAACAAGCCTTCGAGAAGCTTCTGACTCATCATGAAGCACTCTCGCGACGCACTCTCGTGAAGTAAAAGTCGTCATAGATTGAATTCCCTTGCGAATCTCACTGATCCAATGTGGAGCTCGCAACATTCACATAGCTACATTAGTCACCATGAGGTTCTTCTTTCGTGAAGCACGCTGCCTTCGTGAACTACCTTCACAAACCGAGAGAAAAATATTTTCTCTATAAAACACTCTCTTTCCCTCTTCTTCTCTTGAATGGGTCGAGGTCTATTTGTAGGCAATTCCACTGACCCACGAACATTCCTCGCAAAGTCAACACCACGACTTCTCAAATCGCGAAGCTCTGATGTTCCTACTGAAATTATTTCAAAATCGTGAAGGAACATGAAAATTTTCCAATCGCGGAGCTTGACATAATCACAGAGCATCACCGTCAATATCTTTATGCCTTCGCCGTGAAGCTCCCTCACATATCCCATCACCACCGCAATGCGCTTCAATTCTATCGTCTGCAAAGCTTGACATAATTGCAAAAAATCACATTCATCATTTTTCTGGTCTTCTCGAAATACAATCCATGAATCATATCTTTGAGAAAATCATGCCTTTTTCATATTTTGATGAGATCTTCAAGGATATCCCAATTTCTCGATGCTCACCTTACTCCAAAATTTGTACTCCAAAAATTTGGAAAACACTGGAAAATGGCGCCACCTTGTACTGCTCTTTTGTACCGCCTCCAGATCGTTTGTTCCTTTTTCATGGTTCATTGTCAACATGGATTATAAAAAACATTTCTAGAACTTAAAAAATCACCATAGAAACATGCTTTTTCAATAAACACAATCAACCCAAAAATAGTGCAATGATACCTTGAGGGATTTTTGACCAACAGATAGTGATGAAAAATTTTGAGGCATGCATAACCACATGAAGATATAGATCATGGGTGGGGTAGTTATTCTCATGGGGGTGCTACTATTTAGCACAATCAGCTACTACATATCTCTACTATATTAAGACATACCCTAAACCATTCCATGAAGAATTACCAAAAACATTTTAACATGAACCTAGTCCTGGAAGAATTAAAAATTGTGCTTAATTAAATCTAAACATCAGTTCCTCAAAGTATCTATGAAGATTTTCATTCCACTCAATATTTTCACCCTTATGGGTTAATATTTTCATTGGATATATAATCATGGAAAATTCCCAAACTGTTTTCTTATAATAACCAACGATCCCCAAATGCATCATATCTCAAACACATTTCTACGATTCTCTCATAAATTAAAATCCTATACCTTTTCTGGATCCACTGGGATGACCCTCTCAAATAAAATATTCCATAAAACATTACTTTTTAAATCCAAAAATCAATTTTGGAAATAATTCAATACCAATGATGTTCCCTCAATGTTCATTGAATGATATCCAAATGGTACATTTTCTCCCCCTCTAATATAATGTTCACTATAATATCATCCATGAAAATGAAAATTAAATATTTTAATAACCAGTGAAATATAGGAATCATCAATTCTGTAAATATATATAGAGTAGTAGTTAGACTTTATGAAATAGCCAAAAACTCAAAATTCCCAAACTGGCTCATAAACACTATATTAGATATATCCTCTTCCCAGACACTCAACTGGTGGTACCTTGAATATAAGGTAATATTTAAAAAATAATTAGTAAAAATGTTTTTATTTATTAAAACCTAAATAATGGAATGGAATATTTGTTACTTAAGGGTAAACTGATTTATCTTCTACTACATAATAAAAAGTTTGACGATTTTGTCTTCTTTCATAGTGAATAAAACATGAAAATCACATGGTGATGTGATAGGCTGAATAAATCACATTTCCATGAGATATAAAATTTGTAACATAATTTCTACCAACATAGTAGGAACCATAAGGTATGATTTCATATAAATGGGCATCATAAGAGGTAGCAAGTCAATAGTAAACACAACCACTCTCTAGGGATATAAACTAGAAAGATCATCCAGAAAGACCTTGAGATATACACCGACCACCATTGGTATTTCATTTTTAATACAAGGATTAATGAAATCAAGAAAAATCTCAAATAATTGGAATTATATTACCGCAGCATAATGAACAGTAGGCCCCGCCATTTCTGATCTAGAGTCCCAATCACCCAAAAAAACATGAGTGACCCCAATAGTAGATAAGGACATAAATAGATTGTGACAATATTCTATTTTGAATATAACATTGATCATCTAATCCATTTCGATAAACATGTCTAAGATGTCATGATTTTTTCTTAGAAATTTTAATTACACACTATGGTCTTTTATCATCGCTTTTCAAGTTGGGAAATTGAAACCCTGTTTGAAGAATTTTCCTAAAGGTGTGAAATGATAAAAAAAGAACAAAATAAGATCCATAAAACCCCATAAATTCAACTATATTTGATGATATAAAATAATGAGCATCACCATTATCAAATACGGATGTCACCATAAAATTTAAAATAATCATCGTACATCTAACAGTAGTTAGCCTTACTTATGATTCATCTAATGCATACACTACAACATAAATACATTATGTAAAAACACCACCCTGACCATTGTTAGACACATGAACATCCCACATATCCATGGAATAGGACCCACTACCCTTGGAGGAATCAGTATAAACCTTTGATCCCTTGGTGAATAGGGATTGAACATTACATAGTTGGTACATCTTGTCACAAAAACGTTTCAGATGGCTAGTTTGTGCATAAAAATGAAAAAAGGGAGCCTCTGCAGAATTAGGCTTATCATGCGAAAGATTCCTATATTGATTTCAAAATGACTAATTCTATCCATATTAATCCATTGAATCTATCCTAGTTGAAAACTGGATAATATTACCCATACTTTTCTAGCCAGAATATACACTCTTTAAAATGTCTGTACCAACTGAAGCAGCACCATACCACATTTTTCTAGATATGTTAGCCTCTAAAAATCATATTTTTCAACTAAATATATTATGGTTAGACAATAAATGATGATCAGTTTTTAATTAATATCAGGCCTCATTCTTTACTCAAACCTCCACCCTTGTAGGCACTCATTAGTGAAACACTCTGGTGCCCCGTGCACTAGTTCATCAAAATGGGTGAAATAAAATAGAATGGTATGCCCAAATTTATCTATGGTTATAAATTTTTTTTATTCTTAACAAGTAATTTATTAGGGTAAAATTTTTTATTGTTGATTTTATGGCATAAATTTTAGTAAAGGTACATAGACAACATAGTTTCACAAAGGAGTCTTAATATCTCATTCCTGGTGCATGAAGAATATATATGGAAAAACCCAAAGTGGAGTCCTCAACTATATTAAAGAATTTTAATATCATCACAATACACTAAATAAATTATTCATATTAATATTATCCTTTATCATCATATATATAAAATCGATGCTACATTATAAATATTTAGACATGATCCACCCCTTGTTCTAGGTTCGTGACACCATCTTAAACAAAAGTAAGTATAGAACAGATTATAGATTCTACCCAATATGGTTCTGCATCTGTATTATACTATATAACCTATCTCACAACTTCCACTCTAGGATTCTAAAAATATTTTTAAGGAGGCATTTTCTAAAAATGGTAAGATGGGAACTAATTAGTCATAAGTGGATTCCAAAATCATATAACCAACAAGAGGTATATATATCAAATAATTAAAACGATAATTATAAAATGAAATTATGAATTTTTAGAAATAAATAAAATTTATATAGTTAAAAAGTTCATTTTAAAAAATATGATATAGTTCAGTCAATATGACCTCAAACAATAAGTCACAAACCTAGAAAAAAACATACCACCCATGGTAACTTGAGTTTAGAAATGAATGTGAGGTGTCCATACCCCTTCATACAATTGATAACTGAATTTAGATTATCCTAAATCATTTCTAACAAAGTTAATAAACCGCGATATGGAATTTTCAATGCACTTCCAAGCTGAGTATCACTATGAAACCAATTTGTAACAAACCATCCTAGGTAAACTTGACATGCCACTTGATTCATCCCATCAAGTTGATGTATTATAAATATAACAAAACCAATTATTTAATATGACAAACACAATACATAAAACCATAGTAATGTTTGGAAGAAATAGATACAAGAAGATCCATTCAACCCGAACCGAATAGCCTAAACTATAAAATAATGAATAAACAAGACCAACGTGTCTCCACGTGGCCAAGTGTTGCCACCGGAAAATCATTAAATAATGGAAACAGATGAAAAGGTATCATAAAATACTACATGATTCCCTTAAATTTCTCTGATTCATGAATAAAAAGTCCTACAGCTGCCAAAAGGAAATATTAGGGTGTGAGCATAGAGCCCAGTTGGATACCACTAAATAATCAATACAATTCATAATATCAAGAATGCATAATAGATACCATTAAAAAATTATTTATTAGTAAATTTTTATAAATAAAACCCTTTTAAAACATTAAATATATTAGGTGTCAAATAAAAATAGGTAAATTGAACATGTTATCAAATATGCATGAAATAAACCATCATGTGATTAAGAAGTTATAAGTGAAAAAATAAACCATTTTGGCCCGAGGACAAGGGAATACATACTAGATATAAAAGAATCATGTTCAAGGACTATGTTTTTCCAAATTGATATGCAGTCCTTCCATGGCCTTTTGATATCACAAAAGTAACCCTTAATGGTTTCACACAAACTAGGGTAGCCTATGTCTTTTTTCTACCACACACAAGGTTATCAGTGTTCTATTTTTTTAATTTAATATAGAGAACCATGCTAAAATATAATTTAAACTTGATTACACTAAGTAAAATAAAATTTAATAAACAACATAGATAAAATTATAGAATTATCATCACTTGAATAAACCAACCTACATCATGAACTATTTATACTTAATTAACATCGAAAATAGAGATCGATAAACCAAACATCAACCTTCAAAACAGAAGTCTGATAATAAATTTTAAAATACAAAAATAAAACACCAAATGGTCACAAATCATAAAAACTTATATAACCAATTCCACCATTGTGACAAAAAATAATGAATAAGTAGAAAGAGTTCTCAATTGTGACGTGCAATTCAAATACTATAGGAATCAAACACTTTATGGTGAAATTTAGATGGTGGTAGATCTCCCTTAATTCCCAAAAAATAACATTACTATTCAAGAAGAAATAATTGTCTCTGAATAAAAATAAACTATAGTTTTTTTTATTTAAAAATATTGTACCCGATGATATCACATTGTGAATGAATTTCATTGTATGACGTCCCATTAATTTATGATATGATGAAAAATGTTTAACCTCAAATGAAATTAAATACTAATTGATATTTCCATGGGATGTAAAATTTTCATTGCCTAGAATCAATTCATTCCTTGTATAAGTTTCATAGAAACTCATCATCAATAAATTTACTTAATTTATCCATTCGTGATATGAATTTTTCTTATAGGTAGTACTCATCATTGTTTGGTTTGAAAAACACCGAAACCAAAACTAAAGGTTCTCCAGTCCAAAAAATAACTCTATAAATCCATTTAATTATTTATATCTCTAATGCATTTATTAAAATAAATATTCATCAATGAACATTATGTCATTTTATCTAAAAAATTCAATAAATTATTCAGAATTCCACAATGAAACCAGAAAAAGGAAATCAATAAGATAGAAAAGAAATAACATAAAAAAATTAATAGGCTTTTATTGTGGAGGTTTATATAAACTTCCCATAAATATTATAGTAGATTATAAAACCACTAATGAAGATAAAAACTATGTTAATACAACATTTTCCTATAACAATTCATTGAATTCTTAAGTTTGATTATACTGTAAATGCATAGGCTTGGTTACACCAGTGAAGATGTCAATATTGTGAAGTGGACTTTGAGAAGGTTGTCATCTCACATAAATCAAATTGTCGTGGTGATAGATTTAAAGGATCTTAAATACGATCTCATTGGATTATATATATCATTTACCTTTTACTTATGTGAAGATAATTATTGATGATTATACTAATGAGTAGAAAATATCATGAAATGTTGATTTCATGGTTAAAAAGATGATCATTATTTGAGGTGATCCTAGGAGAAATTAAATTTATGAAGTCTTATCATTAGTTTCCACAAAAAATAAATGCAGAATTAGAAAATTTAAATGGAATCTCCCACTCAATAGTTTTTTATGTGTAATGATTGAGTTCTTTTAAACATATCTTCCAAAAGGTATAATGATTATAACGATGAAGATAAACCTTTTAATTAATATTATAAATATATTAAATGACATATATTTAATAAAAATGATATCTTTATCAAACAAAAATTTATTCCAAATGAGAGTATACTTCATATGAATCAAAATATGTACAGATTTAGGATTTAAAAAACATGACAATATCTTTGAAATGACTTAAATTAACGGAAAAATAATAATTTAATGAAGTGTTGAGGTTTTCATTGACCACAAGTTTTCAATGTCTTCCCCTAGGGTGGAGCTAACTTGCAATATATAAGTTATAGTTTCATTAAAGGATAGAGAATTGGTGGAAGACAACCTTCAATTCTATCAAATTATTGGAGTGTTATCCCATGAGAAATTAATGTAATACTATATTTGATAACATAAGATTTATGAAACACCTATCTTTAACAATTGTGAAATATATTTATTAAAATATGATCGTTATGACCTAGTCATTAATTGACCTGTGTGAATTGATGTAACTGTATTATGATATATATATATATATATATATATAATGATCATACTTAATTATAATGTATTTTTTAATTCTTAGGAAATAATAAGTCAGTCTTAGTATTGTCATATCAAGTTTTAAAACTTTGTTTTCAAAAAAAATAGGCTTTATTTGTTTTTGAAAGTGAAAAATATATGTACATTCTACCAAAAATATATTTTTTTTTCTTTTAAAAAGGTTAAAATTTTCAAAATACGTTTATCAAAAGTATCCCAGACTATAATTTTGGGTTTATTTTGAGAAGATATTATTTTTTGTCAATTGTTACAAATACATATTTTATATAAACAATTCAATTCATTTCATGTTTTTAAAATGTACCATTATATTCGTAATTGGTTTATAAATTTAATTAAAATTTTTTTATTTAACAAAATCCAATTATAGTTATCTAAATACATATTAATATTAATTAATTTTGTTAAAATATTTATACGTAAAATTTTTTTTCTTGGAAAAATATTTTCCATCATTTGGTTATGTTTATTTTTAAAATAATTTCTAAATATAATTATAATTGAATTTTATAAATTGATTTCTATATATAGAAAGATGTCGTTAAAATATAGTAAATATTTCCCCTTTATTTTTCATCGTATTGATTCATAGCATTGGTAAAACTATCTTCACCATGGATAAGGAAAAACTGGTAAAATATGATTAAAAATAATGTAAAATGGCTATAAAATCAACCTATCTGTTTCATTTATTTCATTTTATTATTTTTTTTAAACTTTAATCTTCTAAAATCATGATATGATTAAATTTATTTCTACTTTATTTTCTTAATATACAGAATATAATTTAATGAAATGAATAAATAAAAAATGTAACTCACTTTGTTTTATTATCTCTAATATATTTTCATAAGAATACAAAGAGTTTATCTTTTTTCATAAATGCTTATTTAAAATATGGATTAATTTTATTATCATGGGGTCTTTTAATATTTTCAAATAATGGGATAATAACCATTAATATTTATGCAATAGTGGCATAGTTCTTGTTCTGGTAATACTAAATTCGTTATAAATTCTAAATATATAGATGTTTTGTACTCTAATTGGATGTTTTAATTATATTAATTTAATAATTTAATTAATTCTCTGGGTTCTCCTCCCCTCAATTTATAAGGAAATCAAATATATTCTCTTCCTCACACTTCTTGAACCATTTACTTTGACCATGATCTACTCAAGTCACATTCCAACATCCATCCACACATACTAAAAGTCCTTAGTGCACAAAAATAACAACCTAAAATATTTAAGGTATAATCCATGAGTGGGTTTCCGAATAAAAGGAATAATTATTTTCCTAGTGTTTCAAGATTAGTTCCTCTTATAGCTCTATAATATATTTATAAATCATTATGAAATAAAAACATAATTATATAAACTATACATAAATGTAATTATATTTATGTTTAAACTCTTATCTATCTCAATTTCCACCTTATTGGAGCTAAAATATTGATTGTGTTTATTTATAAACAACCACCTCCAAGAAGTGATGTGTTTCATTTTTCATAACTGTATTTAATGGATTATTATAATGATGGATTTTATGTAAATAAATTATATTTATAACAAAATTTATTTTCTATAAAAATTAATAATCACATATAGTAATACCATTCCAAACTATAAAAAACGAACCATCACACATGTATTTGTACGGACTACCATCTCCACGTAGCAGTGTAAATCATTTTAAAAAACATTACTCTTATAGATGGTCATGGGGAAGGAAATAACAAAGGTATTTTAAGATTATTAAATTATTAAAATTTTTAAATATAATTTTTTTTGACATTTACAATTTTCCATGTATGAAATGTATAAACCTCACTCTGGTGTATGTGTAGACTACCGCCTCACGAGCTGATGTATTTTGTTTTTTGTGAACAGTTTCCAATTATGGATAAAAAATTATTTTCCTCATAAAAATAATAGTTATTTAATTATTATTATTCTTAACATGATGTAATAATTACCAATTTGACCACAATCATCCTACCAAATTAATTTCACATTTATGAACCAAATATCGTCAAAACAACTGATGTGGAATTGATCTATTAATTATTTAAACGTTTCATTGAAATAAATGAACTAATTATTTGGATGATAAGAAAACAATACATGAAATTTTTATTATATCATATAACAATTAACATTATATTATTATATTTGATTTAAAGGATCTACATGGAATATTGGGACTCGAGGTAAGAGGTTTCTTAAATGAATTTCCTTTCATTGAGTTATATTACTTATTCATTGACATTTTCATTTCATGATTATTCTTGAACATATATCTAAATTCTTTATTTTTTTATTTTTTTATTTTTTGAATTTACATATGAGAACATAATAACATTATGTATTAATTATCACTTCAAATGTAATGATCATTGTAAGGGTTTTCCTTATCTCAATTTCATTCTCTTTTGGCATGATTATTACTTTTCACTATGAAATATTTAATGGTTCACATTCAGTATATTGAATTAATTTTTCCATATTAAATAATATAATTCATTGGATTCATTGATCTATTTCATATTTATAATTTTAATGAATTTAAATTTGAAAATTCTCAAAGCGGTAAAGTCATTATGTTACAATATTATTTCTTTTACTATTGTATATGTTCAATAATACTTTGGAGAAGTTTATATGATCTAAATTTATTAAAATAAATCTATATTCATATCATATTGTTTAAGTATTAAACTCCTTTATTTCATTTTTCTTATTATTTTACTCCAGGACATCAAAAGTAATTTATTAATGAAAAACTGGCCTTACTTATATATTTTTTTGTGAGGAGTATTTTATATTATATATCTATGATAATTAGAGTATTTTCAATATTTTTTTATAAATAATTTATTTCAAAATTAAATTTAAAAATATTTTAAACATTTTAAAATGGTTTTTAATGTAATATCTTATCTATTTTCTAAATGGTGTACTTTTCATTTTTAATATATGTGTGAAAAAAATTCATTTAAGAATGTATCAAATGAATGAAATTTACCATCATTATAACTATTTTCATAAATGAAATTTACCTTATAAATATCAATATTTATTTCCATATTTATAATTATTCCTGATATATTTGAAATTTTTATAAAATATAATCAATATAAAAGATTTCATTCCTTGTTCTCAAATAAATTTCATAAATGGTCTTTTAAGGGTATTCTTCATTTGTAGAAACATTCCATATATATTTCATATATTGAAATGTGGTAATTATTTACTGCTAAAATCCATATTATTTTATTTTATATATTATAATTGTTTAAATAAAATTTCATGGAACACATTTCATTAAAATGAGTTAATAATGGCAAAAAGGATTGATGACCATTTTCATGGGTGTTTTGTTTAAAAGTGAAATCATAAAAAATATTGTTCCTTCTATCGTAAACTAACATATATATGAATTATGGATTGTTGGTTTCATTATATACCCATTATGGATGGTTTCATTATATAGGTAATTTGTAAGAGTTAACTATTGTAAGATACTCCTAAATGAAGAAGTAGTTTACTGCATATGATGATCTCATAAGAGAATACAAGGTCAAATATTATAAGTTTAACCTTGTAAAATATTGTAATTATCCTATTTATTTGATTACAAGATCAATGTATGATGTTATATATTACCAAAATAGTTTCTTTATTCATTTAATAACTTCTAATGTTTCCATTGGTCAAGGATTGTTTTCACATGGCTCGTAATTATTGACTCTCACATCTTGAATTTTTGTAAAATATTTATTACCAGGATCCTTGTTATTCTTTGATTTTTTATGAGTTTGATTTCTCTTATTTTATACCCTTGAAAAAAAAAATTCCTCATACACATGTTCACATCTAGTTCTCATCAATGTTGTTAAATTGTTATTTCATAGTTTTACAATTACAGAGAGTTTCAGATAACCCTTATTATGTTTTCTACATAATGTTATAAATAAAAATGTTATTAAATATATGTTTTTAGGGGTTTCAAGAGGTTTATGAAGTGGAATTAATATAAAATAACAAAATTAGGGTATTATAGGAAGAAATTATAACTTAAATACCTGGACAATGTTTTTTAAGTGTTTTTTTAATTATCTAAAACACTAATACTAAAAGGTATTTTGTTATATAAGTGATCAAAAACAAATTATGCAGTAATATTTTGGATGGTAAATTTTGGGAAAATTTTATTCAAATAAAATTTAAAAATAGAAAGAATAATTTTTTTTGTTGGTGATCTAGGAGTATGAGTTTGTTCCTGGTGTACTTTTTATTAGAGTATAGTTTACATAACATTGATATTATGATTTTTTTGAAGTGAGATTGACTTAAGAGTTATGGATTATATCATGGATTAATATTTTTATAATAGGTCAAAAATTCAACGCTGTAAATAACCCTATTTGGGTTTTAATTTTTAGGGTTTTAGGGTGATTAATGATATTTGGGTATAATTTTTATTGGGTTTATGTGTATTCAACCAATAGGGATCTCATTAATGATTATTTCCAAAGTATGCTATTCCATTATTGAATATTTAATCTGAATGATATGTGACAACCTTTGTGGTTAAATCCATCTTAAATGTGGATAATACTGAGGTTAATTGGATATGTGATTCTTTATTTATGGTATGAAAAATGATGATACTTTTGTGTTATTCTGAAAATTTTAGAGAAAGATTCATTATTTCCACATATGAATGTTTATACATCTTTAAATTTATATAACCTTGTGGTAACCAATTTTCATCTAGTAAATTTAAAAGGATTAACTTTTTATCCATATTTATATCATATAATATATTACAATTTTTATTATTTATGAATAATAAATAATTATTTTGGATATACATCACTTGGAATATATGATGATATATAGGTAGAAATTTGTTAAACAACACATCCATTGGATCATATTTTTATATATATGATGAAAATATTGTGTGTATATTTTCCAATATTCTTTTCTAGGATAATATAATTGTATCATATAAATTAAAAATGTTTTATTTATTCAATAATTTATTATTAATTTATGGTATTCATTCCCGATTTTGAATTCATGTATTTTTCACATTAACATTTTCATTATGTAATTCACTATCACTATCGAACATTATTAAGACATTAATTCTCTCCTCCATGACCATATCTTCAATTCCTACTAATGTTATTGACTTTAAAAACCAAGTTACATTCTATTCCCAAGGACCTTCATATTTTCCATTTCTTATTTTCAAAAGGTTGTTTTATGAAATACATTATCACGAAATTATAGGTAATATTTCCTTTTACTATAAATTTATTTACCTTCAATTGGTAAAAAAACTATGTTGTTGTGGTGATCATTAAATGGGATAATATGAGGTTAAAACAAAGAGATTCAGGTTAAATAATTACAAGAATATGTAAAAAAATTTATAAAAGGTCATTTAATGGAATATTCATCCTTGATTTTAATTATATCATTTCATTTCACCTTTAAATAAAAACTTAATATATAATAATATAATACTACACATAATTACATTGGAACACCTACCCTCACTTATAAAAGGAAACCACCTATCCTCTCTTTCTAAAAATTAATGTCACATTTAGAATGAAAAATATATACCAAAATCACTTACGAATAGAAATTCACATATCCTATAGGTCGTGGTCTTAACATAAGACTGACATAGAAGTGTTAACGTTTATGCCAAGGGTGGTTTTCAAAAGAGGGATAATTTTGTACAAAGGGTCTCTTGTTTCATTATTATTACAACTCTTTCAAATATTATTAAAACAAGATGATATAACAAAATTGTTTAGTCAAATATAATTAAATTTTATTATATTTATTTTAACACCCTTATTTTTCTCATTTTTCATCATATAGGGAGAGAAAAATTAATTCAACTATACAAATGGACAACCACCTCCATGAACTAATGTGTTTTCGTTTTCATCACAAAATTTAATGGATGGATTTTAGGATGAATTTAAATTTCATATATATATATTATTTATTAAATAATTATCATTTTAGAAATAAAATGTATCATCAATACTCTTTTCATTCCCATCATTAAAATCCGAATCATTATATGTGTGTACGTACAGACTACTATCTCCATGTGCTAATATAATTTGTTTTCAAAAAACTACCTCCCATGGATGGCCATGGTGATGGATTTAAACATTTTATTTAATTTTTATATCATTATAATTAATATATGAATATAATATTTTCTTTTCATTCATTATTTTACATCCAATCAAATGTAAAAACATCACTTTTGTGTATTTTCAAACTTCAGGGCCATGCACCAATTTGTTTATATGGGTTCCTTTCAGGGATGGATCAAAAAAATCATATAATTTATTAAAAATATAATTATTTAGTTATTATTATTCTATATTTTATGGATCAATGATCCCTTTGACCATGGTGAACCTATATAAGTTATATTATAATTTTGAATAGAACATTCTCAGAACAACCAATGTAGAAGTAACCAATTATTTAATTAATTATGTCATTTTAATAAATGATATAAATTGTATAATGATAAGATAACAAAAATAATAATTGATTTTGTATTATTTAAATTATTAATATAAGTTTGTCATATAGGATTTAATGGATATAAATAGAAATTTGGGATGCGAGTTAAGGGGTTTCTTCACTCAAATTTATTACATTGAGTTATATCACTTCTTCATTGAGTTTGTTATTGCAAGATCATTTTTGAACAAATTTTTTTTTTATATTTTATATAATTTTATATAATTAAAATTACATTTTTACAAATAGCCACATCATAAATTAATTATAACATCATATTTTATTATATTTTCTAGGGTTTTATCTTTATCAATCTCATTCACTTACAACATGAATCATATCGTGCACAAATATTTCTTGGTATTGTGTACATTCTTTCCCATGAATGGAATTTTTAAGGTTAAATAACATAATTCTTCAGATTTGAAAATGGGTGTAATATTCCTTCTATCAATGAATTTTTATTAAAATGTTACTAAAGTGGAAAAACCATTATTCTACAATCTCATTTCTTTTTAGGATTATTTATGATTAATGTTCATATATGAGAAATTTTATGGTGTAATTTTCTTATGTTGTGTATATATTATTTTTCATATGTTGTTTATAATTTTTACATGATTTTATTTTATTTTTAACTCTTTGGTTATTAGGTAGATCAAAATAACATTTTAATGTAAAAACAACATTATTTCATTATTTGCAACATAAAATTTTCTCTTCCAAATCGATGATGTTTTAAATGTTGTCAATAATTTTATTTTATATGAGGAAATAATTTTTTTAATTTATTTTCATCAATATTTGTCTTTGTTTATAGTTTTTTATGTCAAATCATTTTTTGGTTAACAAAAGGGTACATTTGGTTTTCTTTAAATGTAAAAAAAATATATTTCTTTTAACATTTGAAAAATGAAGGGAATTTCCTAAAATCATATAAATTATTTTTTTTTATTTTAATTAAAAATTATAATTTTTCCTATTTATTTTTAAATAAAATATTTTCCCAATAATCTATAAAATATAATAAAATATTAAAAAAAGGATATTTCTTATGCATTCAAAGAAATGCTTTAAATATTCTTTTAAAAGTATTCTCATATATATAAATATACCAAATTATTTTCATATACTCCAATGGGGATATATTTTAATGATACCCAACTTATTCTTTCCATATATGGATAAGGATTATTTAATTATATTGTCATGAAACCTGTTTTCTTTCCCCTTTTTAATAAGACTAGAATGGAATAAAGATTTTTTTTCAAGGATGTGATGTTAAAAATTGAATCTATCTTAATTTTTTATTCATTATATGGTACTCATACATATATATGGATGGGTAAAAGGTGGTTTCATCATAAAATAATGACATATTGTTCTATTATAGTTTTCCAACTCATTAGGTAATGTGATGGAGTACACTGTTTTATTTTACTCCCATGATAAGAATGAATTTAGAGAAAATGAGTAGATCATAAGAGATTATGGGGTAAACTATTGTATGTTACTTCTGAAAAATTCATAATTTTACTTTTTAGATGATTTTTAATGAATGTTTCATGTTCCAAATTACCAATATAGTTTATTTATGCTTGTAAGGTGTTCACGTGTTTCATTTTATCATGTATTATTTCGACATGGATAATGATTATTGAGTCTTATTTACTTCATATTTATTAAATTCTTTATTCCATGAATCATATTTTGTTAACAAGGTTTTTAAGGGTATGAATTTTCATTTATTATGACCATGCACTTTCAATATTTTCAACTTATCTTATGAAATTCGTATTCTCATTGAATATTTTAAATTGTTAATGTTTCTATTTATCCTTAATGGTCATTTGAGCTCACCCTTCAAATGTTTATTTTCTCCATGTTTCTTTTCTCCATGTTATAATGAAATAATTTATGTATTAATTTTAGAGAAGTTTTTTCTGTAGGAAATGATGAAGACTTAATGTGGAATAATAATAGCTGGTTATAGAGGAAAAAATTGACTTAATGACATTTGTACTGCAATGTATGTTTTTTTATTAATTATCAAAATTTATAATATTAAATTTTCGTTTGGTATGTATGTGATTAAATTTATTTTGAATGCTGTTTAATTTTGGGTGGTTAATATGAGGATTTGTTTATTCAAATCAAATAAAAAAATTAATATTATATTTTTAGAACAAAATATATTTTTACAAGATCAGGGTAGCCATAGGGTGACTTAAAATAAAACATTTCATAAAACTCTAGTACCCTAATTCCTTTATTATGGATTCAAAGACCACTACTAGCAGAATTTTTGTATTTTAATTCCCTTTATAATCTTTCATCTCATATTTATTTTTTAATTCTAAATTATAATTCATTTATAATTTTTAAATTTTTTAAGTTGTATTTTTCTACGTATTGGTAGACTGAATATCATGATTGTGAGATATAACTCCTCCTATTATTTTGTTACTCGAATAAAATACATATAAAACCTATTCCTAGATAGAGGATTGTGTGGGATCACATTCTAGGTTACAACTTACTTTTTAAAATAATTGTATCTATACTGTCATCAAATACACTCTTTTAAATATTCTTTTTATAGTAATTAAGACTCCCAATAAAACAACATTATGGTTTCTAGGATCTATGTTTTGATTGATTTATTCGCATCATTTACTTGAAAAATTCACCTACATATTGGCTACATAATTTCTTTTTTGGATAAATCTATTTTCCCCAATATTTTAGTTTATTTTATTGATTTCCATATTCATGATATTTTATTTCCCAATTGAAAGATATGTTTAAAAATCCGGACCCTATAATGAATCATGGTCACATCGATCCAGAAATTTTACTATTTTATCATGTTTTAATAGTCACCCTCCATTGGTTAAATCTTATTCTTTTTTAAAGAATGTACAATCATAAATTATTAATATCAACAGATGATTATGATCCATGATTCCTGAGATCATACAAGGATTCTAATTTTTTTAACAAATGATTTTGTTTCATCCCATATAGAGATAGAGGCAATTACACTATGTATTTAGATGACTGTGTGTGTAAATAATAGTTTAGAAGATTATTTTTTCATTTTACTCATACTTCAAACAATGTAGGGGGGAATTACCCTCTAATATATTTATCTATTATATTTGAAAATTTATTAATAGCCTATATGGTTTTATTAAGAGACCCACCCCTCCCTCTATGGTGTTTCATTGAAAATTTCGGAGTTTTTTTAATGTAGAATTTCTACCAGAGAAGTGTCTCACTCTAATTCATAGATAGATCATGATACCCAATTTGGGATACAAAATTGGGACTATAAGGAAACATATAATGGTTAATCATGATTTCTACGATGATACAGAACAATATGGGTATTAGATCCTCAGATAAATGGGAGATCCACTCTAAATATATCATATCAACACTAATTTATCATATAATAATTCTTGAATGAAAAATAAGTTTGAAAAATTCAACATCTTTATAATAAGGATAAATATTAAAAACTGAATGCATGAAATACCAATTTTGAGAATGTATGGATCTTCTATAATGAAAAACTATGAGAAAGATTAATGGTCATGTCTTATCAACACATTAACATCACAGATTCTAAAAATGGTTAGTCAAGTCATTATACCTCTATTTATAACAAAGGTGATAAATGGGATCGGTAAATTATCTGATATGATCCTAATTCTTTTAGTTCAACAAATATTCCATGGATCATTGGGGTATATTTTAACACTATTAGCAAGTATATTGAGGAAAAAGGATAGTTTTCTTTCTCTTGAAGGGTTATGAAATATTATATATCATATTTATCCAATAAGTAACTCATTGACCTTAGTTACTCGGGTGAATGTTTTACATGGTACAATAATAGAAAATGAAGTAAAATAAAATTATATAGATTGGATAAATTTTTAGTTAATATTCAATGGATTTAAGCATATTCAACACAATGATCATTCACAAGCCTCATATATTTCCAACCTGCACACCACTCTATATCATGTAAGATAATCTGAATGCTCATAATGATCAATATCACACAAATATTCTTTGCCTTTGGTCACATGACTATATACAGTTGAAAGAATCTTATTAGTTAAGAATAGTGTAATGGAAATCATTTTTTACTCTATTTAATAAGACCAAAACATTTAAACAATCTATTTTGTCACGGTAAAAGTATAAAATTTCAGTTGATCTGAGTATAGAAGACATTGTAAATGAAATTATGTCCCTTAGTGAAATATAGAAATAATTTTATCATTATAAAATATTCCTTAATATACAAAAAAAAGATAATATTTTGGTTGATTAGTTGTTTTATTAAGATTTTACAACTCCTACAAAATCTATTATTTGATGGATTAAGGATATCAAAACATTTTTTATCATTATTTCATTAGAGAATGGAAATTATTTATAACAAATACAACAATAATATGGTACTTTAACTTGTTGTGGTAATATTATTATGGTTGTTTATATATACTCTATACTAGCATGGGATCCTAATCATATATTTTTATATTTAGGAGGATAGGGGTGGATATATTCATTGAGTTTATCCATTTCTCCATCAAAGACTCATGTAATGCACTTTTAGAATCATTCCTAAATGAATAAAAATTTACTTACTCACTTAAATTTTAAATTCAATAAAAACATTGTCCAAGTATTATATTTATATCCTCATATATGAATACATGGTAAATTTTAAAAATAGACATTAAGGATTCCATCTTGATTTATTACCTTCTTTTCTGTCTACCTAACATAGTTTCTACAACCACATTAGTATTAATACTTAAAATTTACCACACTCTCACTTTACACCAATTTCAAATTAAAAGCCCGTGAAACATTTACTAAAAAATTCATGAAAATTTAATAAATGATAGACTATCCACTGTCCTTGACATTATTCTTTTTGATAGAAAAAAAAAATTAAAAATGAAGGGGAATCTTTTTTTAATTTTATGCAATATTTTGTTAATGGGAAATAGTGGAACATAAATTAGAGATCGGGATGATGGAATCATCCATGAGACATATGAAATAATAAAAACACATCAACATAAGGTATTTATAGAAAATGAAACACTACCAATTTAAGATTTTATTATATAAATGCTTAGACGTCTATGTGAACATAATTTATTAGAAATGTATTGCATGTAAATATTATTATGAAAAAACGGTATGTTTCTAAAAAGTAATATAGATCATAATTTACAATTCTTAATATACTGTTCTACATGAATATAGTTGTTTTGGGAAACTTCAATTATCAGATAGATAATTTTATAATATTGAGTGGGGACCTATGTTTATTTAAAAATTTTCTGAACGATTTTGATCTATTTTTAATCTGATAAATACAATAGTATAATCTCACTAATTAGACTTTATGCTCTGATTTTTAAGTTAAATTTCGAATCCCTTAAATTTTTGGTTATAATGAATGTAACAGTGTTTCCTTATTAATATAGTAAAAATTATCAAAATCATGTAATTTCGTATACCTTTTCCACAATTTTATTTTTCTCTAGAATTCATATATGTTTTTTGAGTTCTATAGAGTTTTTTATAAGGGTAAGCATAGTTTGGTGAGTTCGAGGAAATCATTCATATCTTATAGTACACTGAATAATGGGAGAAACCATGAAATTGAATTTTTATTTTAACTTTATGTGGTGTCCGTATATTTAAAATCTGGTAGAAGTTCATTTAGGACAGATATTAAGGTGAGGGTTCTGTACCGAATGGTTTATATTAGAGTACATTTTAATTCCCAATAATCAACACACTTATAGAAATATTGGGTAATTCAAACCCACATACGTTGGATATAATTTCAGTTTTAGTGAATGCTTACTAATAGAAGAATGTATAATGTTGGATATAGTTATGGTTTTGTTCGATCAGTTTCATGGAATAGATTAGGCCTTCTGGTGAATGATTATGGAGGATTATCTTATTAAAAATGACTTGGATCTTACTTTACGTGGATTTTAACCATATAGAATGTAAAATAGAGAATGGTAATGACTATAAGAAGAGAATTAGATTATTGTGTACATCACTAGCAAGGAATGAATCTTTTAGCACTTGAGACAACAATTATATAGAAAAATTGGTAATGGAACTGGTCAACATATAACAGAATACTACGGCATGTAATAAATTATTCATGATGTGACGGTTTTTTACCATTATCCACAAAGATTTTGAATTAGTGAATGTGACATTTGATAATAATGTATAGTGACTTCTTTTTATGTCGCCATTATAAGTGATTTAGAATGTGATTGTAAACACTATAAGAAAATCCTATGGGAGAAATCACATAATATTTTATGATTTAAGGAAAATGATATTAAATTAAAAAAATTTAATAAGCTATGTTCTGGGACCACAAAGAGATACTCTTAATATTAATAAAAGAGGACACTCACTCTAGAGTAGAAATAAGAGGAAACAATATATGGATTAATCACATGAGAGGAGTGGAGGAAAGATAGCTAATATGAGATTCAAATGTTGTTTTTTTGGAAGAAATAAAATATCAATATGGATTATGGGAGTTACGAGTATTCCTATGGAAGGTAATACACATCCAGGTGTTAAAATTCCATTAGTTCTACATAGGAAAGTAACACTTTTTCACATAGATATTATTCTAGTAGAGTAATGGGTGATAGACTTGAGAGAATCATTCCCCCCTTTGTGAGAGAAAGGATTCTTAATTGATTATGTGTCTATAAATATTGGAAAGGTTTATATGCTCGATGAAAAATATTTGGATATCTTGGGGGAAGTAAATGTTAATTTTTGGATGAAGAATTATAATGGATTGAATTTGAAATATGTTATCCACATACTAGGTTTGTAGAAAAACATAACTTCCAGAGAACAACATGATAAGGCGGGCTATAGGAATAGCTTCTCCAATGTATTTTTTATGGTAACCTAATGTTCAATGGTGATTTCATTATGATTAATGTATGGGATATTATATATATCTATATGATCAAATTTATTAGAAATTCTGAGACAAATAATAGCTAATTGTTTTTAGTTATGGAATTTCCGACATAGTTTTCATTTTGAAAAGATTATTAATTCTATAATAGATATAGTAATGTTGATTTTTTCCCACATGGAATTAGAACTTGTGAAATTTATATACAGGGTAAATAGATAATGGTTTCCATTAATTTGAGTTAATATAATCTGTGATCCCTAATGTTATAACTCATTCACTCCGATATTTTGGGACCTTCCATAATCTGATGTCATAGTGATTCAAATTATGTTGTGACATTTATAAATTATTATATATAAAAAATAATGTCTTTCCCATATATGGAATTTTTTATATATACATTAGTAATTCATTTAAAACAAATCCATAGTGAATAGGGAATATTTTTGGAAGATGAAATTATTATGATCTAAGTACTGTGTGAATACAATTAACCAAACATCCAAAAAAATTGAATGAATGGGATAAAGATAGAGAATATTATCATCAAAACAAGTCATCATAATAGTGGGGATAAAATAGTAAGTCATAAATTTATAGTTAAACCTCTAATAATAATGATTCACTCTTTAATGTGCTATTAATTTTAGTAGTGGTAGTGAGTATAGCAGAAAACTTATTTAGTAGAAGTCTAGTATTAGAATTGTGGTAAGAACTATTATGGTAGATATTGTTTTGTAAATTTATTGATGTTAAGCAACCTAAACATTTATATTTTTATATGATGTTCACAATTTTATTAAGGACATGAATAATATTAATGGAAAATAAAAGGTATTATTGATATTTAGAAATGTGGTTAAAAATTTTGGATTTTAGGTATGATTTCATGACATATTCCAAGTCATCTAGAGATGAGATGTTGTCTTTAATGAGACAATTTTGTGAATGTACAAAAAATATAATGGAATGAATTTTATGGTAAGGAATCAATTCTCAATGTAATGTTTATCTGAGTAGGAACACCATATAAATTCAATTTTTATATAACAAAGATGAAATTATATTATGTTTACTAATGTGAGAACTAGAAGATATTATTTAATAATAAAGGGTTTCTAAGTCATTAGTGGGAGTACTAGAGGCTATGAATATGAAAAAAACAATAGGAACGTTCATAAATAGATCTATCTAAGAAGTATTTTTAGTTGAGAACACTAATAATGGTCATAAATCTAGTTTAAAGTTTTAGAGCTGCAATGAATTTTCCTCTTCTAACAAACAATAAAGATCTAGGAATCCATGATGATACATCCACATTCAATGACTCTGATAACTGTATGTCTTCATTGAATGAATTTATTTCTACATTGATGTTATAATGAACATGGGATATTCCCATGATACAATTATGGGGAAAAGAACATGAACATAAGTGGGTTTTCATGTTGAAAGAAAATACTAATGGAAAGAAATTGTTTAAGGAATAAGTTGAATTGGAGGGATTTTAATAAAATTAAATAGTATATTTCATTGAGAATTTTCCATTAATACATATGAATGAAACTATATGTAATTTGATGAGTAGGGTAGTAGTTGTATATAAATACATAGAAGAGATATATTTAAAGAATACCCTTTTCATGGAATAATATATTTACATGAATCATCGGATCAGTTTCATGATTAATATAAACCAAATATATTAGTTTTTAAGTGTAGGAAAATAATATATGTATTGAAAATACAATCGATAAAATGAAATCCAAAATTTTAGATTTTTTTGAAGGGTGAAGGATTCAAATGGTGAAATGAAGAGCATTGTTGCTAATAAAAGTTTTTGCATAATGGGACATACATCATACTTCTACTCAATTTGGACGATATTTCTATTTATAGAATGAAAATTGAAATGATTCAGATGAATAAGCATGGAATGTCTAGTCAGTTCAAGATAGAATATCTCAAAAATTCAAAAAATATTTTTGGAATGAAAATTAAGTGTGATATGATATCTATAATATTGGTTTTATCATATAGGGTTTATGTTCATAAGGTTGTTGAATGGTTTGTAATGGGAAAATGAAAACTAGCCTCGACTACATTGGATAGATGCTTAAAATTTCCTAAAGAGACATCACCCAAACAATTGATGAAATCACATTAATAGAGAAGTCAACATATACATTAGTATTCAGAGATTGTACATATTCATTACTTTTTTCATCATAAGAAATTTTATTTATAGTTGGATGTAAAAAATAATTAATGTCTTATCTAGGAAAGTAAAATAAATAGGTTCTAAAATCGAAACTTTCCCATTTTAATAGATCAGATAAAAAAATGTGAACATTTTAATAGATGAACCACTGTGTGGATAAGTTTTCTCAATCATTATAGGAAATTACGATTCCTAGAATACCACAACATGATTAATATTTACATTTGGATTTATGAAATTTGATTGGATTTCTTCGCTAAAAATATTTTACACTTTGTAAAATAGATGTACAATATATAATCAAAATAGAATAAGGGACAAAGATGGATTTTTTGGTGTCGTCACTGAAGGAGCTTTAATAATGTTACTATGGTTGAGTATTATTATGTTCTAATCAATGAAAAATTATATTGGATCAAAACCTGATGTTTAATTCATTAACAAAGAATATTTCTCAAATATACCACTTCAAATTGAAAATTTTAAATTTCTATGAGATTTAGATATAGATGATTACTAGGATCTAAACCCAAAAGACATTATAAAGATGGTGTTAGTATAATAAAATATGAGGAATTAGTATTCCACAGTTAGACATTGTTAAATAAATGAATAATATGAAATTATATATTATTCAAAAATAATAATGAGATGTAGTTTCCAATGTGTTGAGGATTTTAAATAGGTTCCCTAAAGATGTTTCCAGTGGGATATTGTTGAGAATGTGGTACAATATTTAGTTCACTATACATATGTGAGAATTAATAATAGATCTGATGATGGTATCATCTATGATACTCCAGATGTAGTAAAAAACACTTCATCAGATGGTGGGAGTTTTAGATGACAACCATATATGACCAAAATATGAAAAGAAATGGTTTTGAGCTCATGTAAATCTGATGTTTTGGAAAAATTTAGTTCAGAAGGTTTATAGTGATAAATGATCATGCTTCAAAAGGATACTGTAGATCAGTAGTCACCGTTATTAGTGGAGTGGCCTCCATTAATGATGGATATTTTGAAACATAAATTACTTGGTGATGAATTATAGAAAACTAATTTGGGAATATGTTTATAGTAATCATTTTATGATAATTAATATTGGATTTTGTTCAAATAATTAGTGAATAATAATATACATAATTAGGCCCTACATTTTCAATTATCGTTGGAACATAAAGCCCTTTTAATATATAGATGAAAAATTATTATTTTTCTTTGGTGGAGGATAGAATCATTGTTTAAACCACATAATTTTTTATGTCTGTTACTCTATTATTTTTTTATCCATATTGGTTGTGTGTTTTGTATGTTCATGAGAGTTTTGTGAAAACATTGACTTGTTGACGTGAGTGGGGTGAAAATATTTTTATCATACAGTACACTTATTTTAGCGGTAGCCAATATAAATATTTTTAATTTATACTACATTCACAATATTAAGGTTTTTAATCTAGTATATTTTCCATTAGGAATTAGATATCTATGTTTGGGTTCCCTCTCCAACACATCCAAGACATAATTCTCTCACTTAAAAGATACTTTGATAACTATAACAAAAGGTTTGTTGTGAAAACATTCTGTTAAAAGTGGATATGTAATGAATATATGAGAATATGAAATAATGAATCACTTTAAGGTACATGAATAATTGTGGGGGTTTTAAGTGGTTTTGTGATAATATTTTACACTACTTCTCTTCACTCTTATTCTTTAACATTTAGACAAGAAAATGATTTATTATTCTCAAATTGATTCATGGTCTGAGGAAAGGGTATTTTTTACCTATATCCCACTTTTTATAACTCTGGATGAATTTATAAAATATATCAATAATGATTCCCAAGTAGTTTAATGGGGTATTTTATAGGTCCCTATAGACCACCAGGTGCATAAGACATTATATTTGTGAATGAAATTATAGTTTTTTCAATGGATGGAGTAATTACATTAAATATTTAATGGAGATCATGATAAACTACATATCAAATATTTTACATAAGAGATATGTGAACAAAAAAAATATCTTCCAAAGGTTCAAATGGACGGTCATAAAGACTATAATGTTAGATAGCCATCCCCAATGAATTATTTTCTCTAGACTAATGTAGGGATAACTTTCAAATGTTAGGACTAATGTTAGCATCATTGAAAAACAGGTTCATAAGATAACAATGTTTATAATTAATTAGAATATTTTTTTTATCTTTTTGTAGAAATATTATATTGATCAATAGAATAATATTATCAATCTTGTATCATATTTCATTGGTCATAAAGGTTCCTAAGGTTATACTAAAATACATGGATGGATTAGTCACTAATTTTCATTCAGGTACCTACATATAAAATAAAACACATTGTGTGAGTTATAGGAATATGGAGTATTTGAATAAGGATAGAAAAATAAACATTTAATGTCTAGAGGTAACCATGAGTTACTAAAAAATGAAATTGTATATAGATTACACCATGTGAAAATTTTTCTAGGCTCACTTATTTAGGAATTAATATGGTTTTCTAGTGGATTATAATATTTATACGAACAAATAAATGTCCTTTATTTTGTACAATGTAGTTAAAATCCAACCATTATTAATATTTCAGACCTAGTGGATCATTATAATGGTGTTTTTTATATATGTAAAAGAGGTCGGGATCTATTGTGAATTATCCTAGTCACTTTTTTCATAGTATTTCCTTAAATTAGGATAACTGGAAACCCTCTTAGTAGTGTGGTGCTCAATTTAAAATAAATAAAGATGTTCAATAAAATAAAAAATATTGATGACGAGAGATTATGCGATTTTGTTCAAGAATATTCATTTATTTTCATCGTCAATGTGTTTAATAATATAATAACCAAACAATATGTGAATTAAATAGGGGATTAAATTTAAAATGACAATTTCATACATACTAAACTATGATTTCTCATCTATTGAGCTCAAAATGTTTCTTTTATATTTGACATCACAGTGCAGTGAAGAGGCTTCTATATAACCTCTAAATTTCATTATTGTAATAATCCTTTTATATATATATATGGTTGGTCATATTTTCCTTGAAGGTGAATGAGATAAATTCGTAGAGAACATTGACTATATAAACAACAAAATTCAACCATGATTCTCTATGTATGATACATTTCTCTATTCGTGGTTCTTAAAAATGTATTAAAAATTTGATGATTGTTGTTTACTTATACTAGAATCATTAATGGGCTATTGGACCATTTTGGAGGTCTATAATAACTCCACACTGGGGGTGAACAAGGATAACAAGTTAAATTGATTTATAAACTCTATATATCTTATTATAATTATTATAATTTCTATTTATGGGTAATGAAACTATAATATTATAATTAAAACATGGGGAACCAACAAGATAATATAGGACAAAAGAATTTCATTGGGGATGAAATCTAAATCAACTAAAATATTTTTATACCTGGGTTGAAGATAAATATAAAAAAAATTACTAAGTTAACCAAATTATGAGATGTGGGTAGATAATTCATTAAAAGTAGTTCGAGATGATCATGGTATTTCTTTAGTTAAACATGATAATGAACCTTATATCAACATAATTGAGGTAAATATTTAAGGGTATCACTATCTATAATGATAGATTACATTCATTATCTTACCTGAAAATAAACTCTATGAAAATATACATGTTATTAAACTATCAATATAATTAAAATAAATTGAATATTATATCATATAATGATGTTTTAATATTTTTGGTGGTATAATTGACAACCATAACACCATGAATTAGTGTAATATGTCAATGAATAGTCTTACATTAAGGGGATATCCTGTAGAGGGTCTCTATATTTGTTATGAATTTAATTATCTCCCTTAATAAATTAGTCATCCGATTTAACAAATAAAATTTGGATTCAGTATTATATTCACCAAGAATGTTTATAAATAATATCCTATTTATTAAGTTAGATATTAAAATAAAAATTCATTTTTACATTATCAAAAAATTGTTAAATAAATTTAACAGCACAAAGGACAAGTCATCAAGATGAGGTTAATTTTGGTATAAAAAGAGAGATAAATGAACCATGGAATGAAATTAGGATGTTGGATCACATGATTTGTTGAGAATGTAATATAAAGACATAGATATCAAACAAAAAATATTGAGTATTATCTTAAAAAACAAAAAATTCATAATGAATTCAACCTAGGTGGGGGATATTACTATAAAATATCATCATAGTTTATTCAAAGATATAATATCTATCTGCATAGATGAATATTATTTTTTGATTAAAATAAAATACTATAGGAGATCCAATGATGTCAAAATAATAAACCTCAAATTAAGTGTTATTATTAATGAAATTAGGGGCATATAGAAAAAATGCATTTTTATAGAAAAGTAGAAATCCAAGGTATTAGATAAGATAATTAATATAATAAAAAATCACTATTTTTAGTATATTATAAATGGATACTAGTTATTTTATGATTGTGGAAAACTGTACAAGTATTTTTTTAAATAGTATATGAAGCAATATTCCAATGGGGATTAAAATTTAAAATAAAAAGAATCATAAAGAGTTTTTAAGAAAACTAATAACCAAAAATATGTTTATATCATTACAATATTGGGAGGGTACATCGTATCTAGAAGTGAAACATGCATATCAACCATCAATGGAAGTTAAGTATAAATGTTGGATCAAAAATTAAAAGTATTAGTAATTAGTTATATCCATGTAGGGAAAAAATAAATCTATAAAACCTAGTTGAATGGAATGAGAAATTCCAAAATACTAATATTTATAAATTTATTAGTTATGGTGTAGTATATGTTATGAATTATAGAATATTAGAAGTTATGATGACTGGATGATTCATCCAAAACACAATGATCAGAATTTAGCCCTAAATAAGTTTGATAGAATCAATATGGATAAAAGGAATTTCATGAAGTTTTCCTCATTAAATATCATATAATGGTTTTTTCCATTACTATATTTTGGAAAATTAAATCCATAATATTTTTCTAGGAATAAAGAAAAGGTTTTTCTCACAATAGTTATTGGAGTGCACAAATTGTACCAAATAATGGAGTTGATCTATTGGTTCCCATTAACTAAATTCGAAGGTACCCATAAAGATATAAACTAAGTAGAATAAATTTCTATTGATATTATAATATATGGGGACCAATTACATTATATGGATTGTTAGGATGAATTATGTTATCGTAATCAACTTTTAATTTCATAATCCATGTAAATAAGTGTTCCTTAAAAAGGTATAATCTTGTCCAAACCACCTAAACATATGGGTTTCTATAATTTTTTTAATCAAATTCATCTAATAATATTATCAGTGTTCAATAATATTGATTTTGAATTTATATTTGGTCATTTTGGAGTGTTTATCTTCTATTTCTTATACACTATATTACATGCTCATATTGGTAATTTATTCTTATTTATATATTCTATAGGATATCATTTACTGGATTATTGAAAGATATTTCTGAGCCCAAAAAGTAAATTTTTATCCCTCTTATGTGTTCCCGAATTTCATAGGAGTTCATTAATATCATTAGAGTTGTCATCGTATGAGAATATGGCCTGGGTAGAAAAGTTTTATTACATGAATTTTTGTTTCTATATAATGAAAATAGAGGAATTTGTACTATATAAAGACCTTGATCTTTAATTGATGGGTACTATGTTTGAAGTGATAAACAATTAGGAATGGTTAGGGTTGGGTAAGAAAGAATAATTTTTTATCTATAAGTTACTATTCAGAAAATGTGTGTCATAATACATATGATGTGAGACCCACGCTATAACATATGCATTATATCATTGATATTTTATATAATTTGTCCAAAATGAATAATGTGTTCCTTTTATTGAGGCAATTCAGCATGAGGATTTTTGAAGGTGAACTAGTGGAATACCATATAAATGACTTCAATATGATCTAAAGTCAATTGGATTATATAGAGGGACACATTGAAAATTATATTTCCATGTTGTTATTGATTTAATTACTAATAATTTTGTGGGATAAAATTATTACTCTTTTGTGAAACCAAAGATAAAAATTACCTCTTAGTTTTGGAATTCATTTGAGGAATTATATTGAATGAAGAAATTTTTCAAAAGTAGATGCATGACTCTTCCAAAAATGTATATAGTTCAGAAGGAAGGGGTGTACTAATGTTTAAAAATGTCATAAAAATTTAATTGTAGAAGAATTCATAGTGATAGTATCACAATATAAGGAGGTATAATGTATTGTCATTGTGGTCCCGAAAAGTAAATTGTTATCCCTCTTAAGTGTTCCCAAATTTCTTAGGAGTTCATTAATATTATTAGAATTGTCCTCGTGTGAGAATATGGTCTGGGTAAAACAGTTTTATTACATGAATTTTTGTTTCTATATAATAAAAATAGAGTAATTTGTACTATATAAGGACCTTGATCTTCAGTTGATGGGTAATATGTTTTATGTGATAAACAATTAGGAATGGTTAGGGTTGGGTAAGAAATAATAATTTTTTATTCATATGTTACAATACAGAAAATGTGTGTCGTAATACATATGATGTGAGACCCACGCTATAACATATGGATTCAATCCTTGATATTTTATATACTTTGTCCATAATGAATAATGTGTTCCTTTTTTAAGGCAATTCCGCATAAGGATTTTGGAAGGTAAACTAGTGGAATACCATAAAAATTAGTTCAATATGATCTAAAGTAAATTGGATTATATAGAGGGACACATTGTAAATTATATTTCAATGTTGTTATTGATTTAATTACAAATAATTTTCTGGGATAAAATTATAACTATTGTGTGAAACCAAAGATAAAAATTACCTCTCAGTTTTGGAATTCATTTGAGGCAGTATCTTTAATGAAGAAAATTTTCAAAAGTAGATGCATGAAACTTCCAAAAATGTATATACTTCAGAAGGAAGGGGTGTCCTACAATATTGAAATGTCATAAAATGTAATTGGTGAAGAATTTAGAGAGAGAGTATCACACTGGAAAGAGGTATAATGTATTGGCATTGTGGGAAGAAATGTCAGTTAAGGAAAAATTACAATCAGTATCATGTGTATTCTAAAAGATAATCTTATGGATGTGGATTTTTGAATCATGTATCTAAAGATAATATGGGTCTAAAATTGAGTACCACTATCTCACATGTGCCTAGGATTATGGACTATAGTCTAATTGTCAATCAAAAAACAAGACTAGGAGTAAAAAAGAACTATCATTCTAGAAGATATTACATTTTTCATATTGAATATCCACAAGGTCCCAAAATTGTGGTAAAGGATTAAATACCTATCAATTAAATGATGAAATTATACATTAGTTGAATGGTGTGTGGAACATACAATAATTAAGGAAAATTTTAATTTTCATTGCATTATTAGATGATGCTAGTTTATGTAAAACAATCTCAAATTGTTAATGGAAAATTTCACATAGTTCAACAGTTGTTTCCAAAAGAACATAGAATTGGACGTTGTACCATAATTGATATAAAAATTAGTGAATCATATTTGGTAATTATCATTAAAAAATTATGGCATGACCATATGGGTCACTTGTGTGATAAAGGTATAATGATAATTTTTGTTACATTTGTGTCAAAAATAATCATGGAGTATAAAACATTAAAATGTGTATCTTCTACACGATGTTTGGTTAGATAAAAAATAGAAGGTTTTTCACAAAATTACCTGAATTTAGATTTGGTTTATGTTATTATTATCGATCAGCTCAAGTGTATTCTCAAGGAGCATCATCATTCTATATAACCTTCATCTATGATAATACATGGAAATTTGGGATTTTATTTTTTAGTCACATGATTGAGTTGTTTTAAAACATTATCTAACAGATAGCAAAGATTTATAAAATAGATAGGTGGGAAGAATATGTTCATAACTTATTATAATGGTGGGGATTATAGAAGTATAGAGTTTTAATGGTTCTACAAGCCGAATAAAATTTGATTTTAGAAGACTCTGCAAAACTCTACATAACAAAATGCAGTCAAAGAGAGGACAAATAAAACATTGACAGAAAAAGGAATATAGTATGAGGAATCACATTTATTTATATAAGGTATTATAGAAGGATACATTTAATTATATTTACTTCTTAATAAATGTGATCCGTTCCTCTTTATTGGGGAAGGAACAATCAAATTTATTTGGCCTAGATGGAAGGATCATTTCACTTGTCTCAATGAATTCATCTCAAATTACTATGTCCACATTGATTCCAAGTATAGATAGAATAATTTGGATATGTCACATGAATATTTATTTAAAGGAAATTGAAATTAATTGTTTGGGTTTCAACTCTGGGAAACCACATAAATGGTTTTTGGATTCCAAAATTCCATCTCAAATGAGGGTATTTTTCCAAAGAATAATAACTTAGATGATAATTATAATGTTATATAAATATTGTTAGAGTATAAAGTTCACCATAATGGATTTTTTAATGTTATATATGTTCTAAATAATTTAGGAATTAATTTTTTAATGTAAACACTAGAATTCATGAATGATATAACAGAAGAGAGTCAGGTTTCCTTGGTGTTTACAATGAAAAATTACCATACCATTCTTATGAAATAAAATCATAGGGGCATTTTTTAAATACTTTTCTCTAGAAGATAAATCTCAAAATGTTTTATTTCCATAATAATCTAATTCATAGTGGGATTTTTAGTGGACTATAATAGTAATGCTCTATGTATGTATATATATATGAGTTATCTATACTACTTGATTTATATATATTATGGTGAGCCTGGGATCCTGGAAGGGGAATAAAATATGAAAGAAACAAAATGGTGGGAGTTATCCATGGGGGATGGGATTGATTCCACTTGCATGTTTGGATAATTTAATCAAACAGAAAAGCATGTTTGGAACATTGTGATTCAGAACTAATGGGTGTAATGGATGAAGAAAAAAGTGCATTGTAGATAGAGGTACAATTAATTTCTAGTTATAAATGGGCTTCAACATGGAAGGTGTATGTTAGAATATGATATTTTCACTAGTAGTAAAATATATGTCTATCTGGATGGTACTAAGTATAGTTTCCATAGAGGGGTCACATTTGTAATAGTTGGATATCAAGGAACATTACTTCATGAGGACTTAGAGAAGAAAATATACATGGAAAAGTTAGTTGTTTTAGTGGATCATTGAATCCAAGAAATTCTATAATAGCTAAATTAGTTCATTTTGGTATGAGGTAGGTTCCATGAAAGTGGAATCAAATTATAGATGCTTATATAATGAATTAGATGTAACAACCCATAATTTCCCTATACATTTTACTTAAATAAATATTATTCTAATTACTTTTTTATATGTATAAAACCAAAATAAAATAATCTATGATATATTATGTGATCATTATTATGAAATTATATGAGTAATAAAACTTTTTGTGCATGAAAATATAGCAATAAATTAAAAAAAATACATTCCAAAAAAGGATTGATCATTCTCGAATAACAATTTAATGATCTAATAAATTAACTCAACATGTTTTAAATGATTATTATCATAATATAGGATATTAAAATATTTGAACTAATTAATTAACAATCTTTTAATTTGAAATTAGTATGATGTGTTATTAATGTTCAAAAATTATATTTTTCAATATAAGTAGTTTTATTTACATTTTTGAATTTAAATTTGAAAAATAATTATTTTAATTAAATAATCTTAACTGTGTAAAAATAATATTATTTTAATCTATAATGAAAAAATAATTTTAGTATGATTTTTCAAAATTTTTCAAATATAGTTCATTCTAGGTGAATATTAAAAATATACATTTTACAAAAATTAGTAACTATTATAAAATTATCCTTATATAATAAAGACCTATTACATAATAAATCATCTTAATTTATGAAATGTTTATATAATGAGTAGACACATATATATTATTAAATTCCATTATGAATGTATAAAACCTATGTTTAATATTTTATAAACATAAATAATATTTTATATAAAAACATCCATTTCTCTTTTATTGTAATTAAAGATAATTTTACAAAAATTCATTCATTAATTTCTTTTAAAGGAACTTAAAATTTATTTTTTCTATAATAAACCATTTTATTCCATGAAAATCAAATTCGTTGATAATTTAGACCTACACATAAATTTCAAGATTATAAATACACTTTTTTTAATATTGGCTTTTCACATGTCACATGAACTATGGTTAAAATTTATTTTTCTCAAATATATAAATTTTATAAGATTTGATTTATTGAATATTTGGAATCAGTTTATATAAATTATGTACCAAGTCCATTTTGTTTCTAGTCATTTAATATTTAATTAGTCTGCAAAAATATTGTTGCCACGGTAAAACTAAAAAAGGTAATAGTAAATAGTCATAGACTAATGGATAAAAAGATGTTTTCAAATGATTGGTTAAGGGATTAGGGAAATATTATCATAATAAATTCTACTAATTCCATTTTTTATTCTTTTTTACCTTTGAAATAAGTGGTCTATTTATATTATGTTGAAATATTTAGAAAACTTCTATTATCAGCAATTATAATGGGGCACTCTCACAACCCCTTAATGAACACCCTAAAAATTTGGATTCTTTTTGAAAATAATAAAATTTTCTATAAAATTAAATGGTATCACTTTTCATTGGTCCTCTCATAAGATTAAATTATCCTAAGACCTCCTTTTCCAATGAGTCTTCCAAGGTAAATCCCAAGTCCTCAATGTGATTACATTTTCCCAAATTCTTTTATTTTCTTTATTACATTCCCAAATATAATTTTATAATTTCATTATAAGGAAATTTTATAGTTATTATAATAATTTTTTGTTTTAAATCTATAACTATTAGCCATAATTTTAATTTTCTATTAAGAAAAATAATATAATCATTTATGCATTATTTGGCCTATAGCTTCCATAATGTGACGAAATCCATTTCTCACTATTGTATGTCTTCACATGTTGTAGTTATGAAATTTATGAATTAATATGAATTATAAAACATAATTTTTATTATTGATAGTTAAATTATAATCTCTCATATTTTTCTATAATTCATCTAGAAATTAATTTTTTCATTATACGTTGTGTGAACTACCTTCTCTACAAAGTAACATATCTTGTTTCTTTCGTGTTTATTAATAATTTATTAAAATAAAATAAAATATGATTCACCCCTTTAATTTATTTAAATAATAACATTATTATTCTATTATAATTATATTATAAAAAAATAAAACTGTTTCAAAATAATAATCATTCACTAATTATAATATCTTCATGTTTTGTTTAGTTTGACAACATACTTGAATGATGATAAATAATAATATAATTGATAGTTGTAATAACATAATTATTAATATTATAGAATATGAATAAGTTAATAAATATTTTTTTCTAATGGTAAAATTAATGTTATACTCATCAATTAATATACCAATATCTATTCATTACAAATTACTAATACATGATTTTAATTTATTTCTTCTTTAATGGTTGTAACAAAAAAAATACAATAGAATGAAATCATAATATTATAGATAATTATAAAACATAAATTGTAGTACCTTTATTAATTTTTTAATGGTGAAATTTTTGAGAAGAATTATGAAAAATTCTGCTAAAATGAAATTACATCAAAACAATCAACATTACTCACATGATATATTTAAAATAGATAATAACAATCTAATATACCTGAGGTCAATAATAATAAATATATTTTATATTTATTTAAGTTTGTTAAATGTTATCTAAAATATGAGATTGATATATTTATGCTTTTTATACTATATCATATATTTCATTCAACTAAGAAGGGAAATGAGATAATGGTTTCTTGTCTCACTTTTTAATACCATGAGACATACTTCTTATTATACACCATATTTAATTTGGAATGGTTTAAATACTACAAATTTAATATTTTTCATGACTATATAATTATGTTTTTTTAATTTTTCATTTTAAATCATATACATAAAGGGGTTATACATTTGAGGTTTCTAATTTCGTATGGGTTTGTGCTAACTAAAGTTTCTTCTATTGAGTTATAGACTTTATTTTTTACCACAATTGTCCCATTATTTATTTATTAAAACTAATTAATAATATTTATTTCAATTAATCCATTATTTCTGGTGGTTTTCTATTTTACCTTATAACCTCATTATAAAATTATTCAATCCTCAACTATTATGTTAAATGAAAGGGTTTCTTGATCTCAGTTAATATTTCATAAGAAAGACTTTTTATTATACACCAATTTACTTTTATATAGTGTATATAATAAATTTATGTTATATAATAGGATGAGTTATATTTTTTATATAATATTAGAAGTATAATTTAACATTATTTCTCATTCAAAGTATTTTGATTTAAATGTCATTTTATCAAAAATAGATTTTAAAAAGTTGAATTATTCCTCCCAGATTTATAAATACAATATGTTGTTATGATATTCTACGACCATTTTTTCAATACAATTCTATTTGATGGTAATTTCTATTCCTCTTAGGGAATGTTAATTATCTTTATCGTTATCATTTTATTAATTGAAAACCCATATCATGTTAAAATTTTACTCTAGTAAGAATCATTAAGATTTATTCTAATAGATATTTCTCCTCCATGTACTTGTTTTACTTCCATCCAATTATTGGGAAATAAATTATAGATTAATTCATTTTAACCACTTACATCTCATCATCACTTTTCAAATAAAAATTTAATATCCTTATTTATGATGTGGAATTTCAATAATGGTGTTTCAAAATATTAAATTGTTTAATGTATCAAGGATATAATTTATATTCCACTACAAATTTTCTCTATAAATACATTATGTATTTTACATGACTTTATTATTGGATATTTCTTAAAAATTAATGTTTTAATACATCCCAATATTTCACTTTCTAATGTTTTTGAAAATTTATTTTCAAATTAAATATTTGACATTTTCAATAAGAATTTCATTATTAAATTATGAAAAAAATATATTTTTAAATATTTCCAAAACCATAGATTCCCCATAACTTTGAAACATGTTTCAGTTATTTTATGGTATTGTAAACGAAAAAATGATTCCCTTGTTATATGAGTATAATGTAAAATTATTTTCATCAAAATGAGTAATTATTATCGAATATTTCAGTGTAAAATTATACAATTATTCTAAATTTGTTATTTTATAACCAATTGATTCATTTACAATGTTTTAAAAAATAATAAAATTTAATCTATGTAATAAAAATGATCAGTAATTGACTTTGACTTTATATACGATCATTAGTGTATAACGATTATTTTTCCTCCAATTTCTTTCCTCTTTTAATTCCCTCATTTCGATTCCATTAATTAGAGGTTGTTTACATAGATTTTTATACATCGATTTACTGGTGGAAATAGTAAATTAATTGTAAAACATTTATCTATATGTTTTTAATACCATATGATCTATTTTCATGATTCAAGTATAATTATAAATGATATGACTTGATATTTTTTTGTATCAGTTTATTTTTCATATGTATGTCATGTTACAATTGTTGATTGAATTTTGAATATTTATATTTTTTTATTCCATTTGGAAATAATTTTAAAACAGTTTTGTTTCCATGGGTTCATTATATTATGATGATTATTCATTTTATATGTAACACATATATATGGATGATGATGGTCGGTGACCTACATCTCCCTTAAATGAATTGGTTTAAATTTATATCTTCAGAGGTAATATAGAATTGACATAATGAGTTTTTTCACACATGAATGGGAATAATATATTTTATCTCACTTTAATGCAATAAAATAATGAGCTTTTTCACAAAGGAATGGGTAAAAATAGTATTATCATTAAGTCTTACAATTAATTTATTTACTAATATTTCTATTTGGATCATTATACTATATTTATGTGTTATCCAATAGTTTTATACATTTTCTTATACTTATGTTATTATATTATGTCATATTATTTGTGGAATATGATTTCGAACAATTTTTATCTATGTATTATATTATTCCAAGACTTATTCCATGACTCATGACTTTTAACCTATAATTTACTAGGAATAAATTTCATATGGATCTTAATTACACCCATATTATCATCCTATAATCACATATGATCTTTTTTGTTTTGAATTATGTTTACCATTATTGTACACGAAATTCCATCATTTCATATGTTTCCATTTCCCAAAGTCAAAATGAAAATTAATACATATGACTTAACTTGAATAATATCTCATACATATAATTATTTTTACACATTTAATACTTCATAAGAACTAATAAATTTCATATATATTGAGAACAATGTCCCTTAGTTGAAAAAATAAATATTTATGTTAGTTAATGTTTTATCTTTATTGTATAAAACTCTAAACCTAAAAGATAATGGGATTGTTTTTAAAATATATTACAATCATGTAATGTGATTAATATGGAATAATATATGGGGTGTCTGATTATATGTTTACCTAGACAAATATTATATACTTTTTTAATAAAATGTGTTTTATGATGGGATATTTAACAACCTACATCTCTATGTTGTTGAATTTATTATTAGTGGACTATTAAAGGAAATGTTTAGGGATATAACTATTTATTTTATTATAGGTTTTAATATAAATGATCATATTCTATCTATATGGATCATATGGATATAGATAGTAAGGGACACAAGTTTGGGTACATTGTACCTAACTTAATCAGATTACATCTGAAAGGTTATGCAACACCTATTCATGAGTTAGGAAAAATCAATGACCACAACCCTATAATGAGATTTCACATTATTTTAGGAGATGGAATCATGAATATATTCTAAGGAAATATCCATTTCCAAAATTTCTTAGGCATCAGTACTTAGAATAACAATGTATTACATGGATTAAACTCAACTATTCATTTCCCATATAGTGTATGTTATAAGTTGATACATACAAAATTCTAGAAGAGAATATTTGGATATAGTAAAATGGATTTATTGAATCTTAATGTTTTGTAATTTAGAAAAATTAATTTTTCATTTATGATTTATAGATGGTTTCCCTCACTCATTCATCGTGGGATATTTAGAAACATAAAAGAGCGTCGATGGATAGGTGTTCACTTTTACTGGAATGGGTGTGATATAGAAGTTTAAGCTTACAAAATATATTACCTATTAATTAAAAAATTGGATAAAATTTAATCAACAAAATATTGAAAGTATATTACTTAGATTAAGGGGTTGTTAAGAGATCTAGGAAGGAAAAAATATGATAATTGTCATTTTATGACTTGGAGATTAAAATATTCCTGGAAAAAAAATATGACATTTCATTTCAGGATGAATTGTATTAAACTAAAGAATCAATGTCACGAACCGTCCTCGGGGCCCATGTCGTGACTATCCCAAGACCACCTTCTATAGGCCAGGGGCTGGGGACTAGCACCAAAGGCATAAATCCCAATAACTGTGAAGGCATTGCCTTTATAAAAATATCCACATCCAACCAGAGTACAATAGGAAGTAATACACTAAGTACGAAGGGAAGTGTGGAAAAGTAAATGAGCCCAAATAAAAACCCAAATGAAAAGTAAAACTACACCTGAATGAAAGTACAACAGAAAAGACAAACAACTGGAATATAGAAGAAACTCATGGGTTTTCCACCTCGTATCCAACCTGAAGGGTAGGTACAAATAGCCTCCTCAATGCTTTCGCCCGAAAACCACCTCCGTGTACCGTCTCGTCATGAATTCCACCTACGAGTATTCACTCGTCGTGAGGTCCACCTCCAGGTACTGACTCATCGTACACTCGGTCTCTGTCAGCGCTATTCGTCGTCTGAATCCAACACAACGAGGTGTGGGCATAGCTCGCGCAGGGGAGAGTATAACGATACTCAGTAGGGACCCTGAGACCCTCAATGTCTCACTAAATCCAACAAGGGTAACCACAAAGAAGGTTCTCAACATATAACCCTTACATAGGTATAATCCCATACTTATACCTAAGTTATCAAGTAACCCATCTCAAACATGAGGAAACACAAAGGTTATGAAATCAATGGATAACCACTACTTAGGTATATTCCCATACATGTACACAAGTTATCAATCTCAGTACTGCTCCAGCTTCCAAGACCATGCAAAACCAGTCCACATAGGAAAGAAGTCAATCATATCAAAGATAATTATTAAAAGTGAAGACTTAGCTCACATAGGTATACTTCTCACGATTAGGGGTGGAGATGATTAGATGTAGCCTCTGAATCATCTCTATGTCAAACCCACATAGGATCCATGTACAAGAGTCGTCGCTTCCGATCCCACGTAGGATCCAAGTATAGTAACCATCGCTATCGAACCCACATAGGATCCAAGTACAGTCGTCATCGCTGCCAAACCCAAGGAGGATACAGGTACAATCGTCATCTCTACCGAACCCACGGAGTATCCAAGTACAGTTGTCCTCACTGCCGAACCCACATAGGATCTGAGTACAGTAGTTATCGTTGTCGTATTCGCAGCCACCCCTAGGGTTCCCGCCCACAGCACGCTCGATTCCAGGAGGGTCCACCCCATGAACCAAATGTTCGATACATCAACTATCATAAATTCTAGAGTTGATGTATCCCAATGTTCTGTATCATCAATATGAACTCAACACGATAGCCAGAGCTTCAATTAGAATCCAGCAAAGTCGACGGCACGTCAATCAGACATCCGGAGCTCAAGTTATAACTGTTTCTGCTCCAAGAGCCATGTTGGTTTTGGGTTCGAACCAACCTGGCCATACCCTTACTTTTCTGAATCCATGAGTATAATATACTGAAACGACCATCTCGATCCAAGGAATCCTACACAACTGACAGTGCATAGCTCGGAGGTCCACATCTCAAGATATGACCGTTTAACAGCAAATGGTTCTAAAATATGGGGTCTAGGCCTGGTCCGACCCGGCCCAACACCCCTGGGTTGACCCTAACTAGGTTGACCCAAATAGGGTCCAAGTCCAGCCCAGTTGGGTGGGGACCGACCCGGCTGGTGCGGTATGGCCCAACCCACGCGGCCCGGCCCAGTCGGCACGACCCATCCCTGCCAGCATGGTTCAGCCCGACCGGCGTGGCCCGGCCCGCGAGACCGGCCGCGGCTCGGCCATGTTGGCTGAGCGACATGCATGGAGAAGGGGACACGACCCCCCTCTAATAATTGAGGCCATCGGCGTCAGTTGGCACCGCCATGCCATCCCGGGATCCCGCATGGCCGCGGGATCCGACTCACCGCTGACGTGGCTGTTTTCGCGGTGGAATTTATCTGGGGGCGTGCTTCGGCGCCGCCTCCTCTAGCCAGATGGCCGGCTCTGGCTGCCCGTGACCCGCACCGCTAGGAACTTCCATGGGCCATCGAAGTTTCTTCGTTGGTCCGTTTGAGCTTCCGTCTGCGTCGGCGGTCTTCTCGGGACCCGAACTTCACTACAGAGGAATCTAATCACTATTGTGGACCGTTTCGTCATCGCCCGTCAATCTACGCATAGAAAAACAATCTGTACATGGTCATCAGACCGTGTTTGTTTGGCCCACTCCCTCCACGTTAGTCGATAGAAAAAGATTGAACAATAGTGATGTTCAACAACAAATGAGGCACAATTTTAATCAATTAAAATTGAACTTAATTCCCAATAATTCCAGCAAAAATAATTATTCTGAACCCATATATAAAAACACTCACGGATCAGCTTGTTAATGAGTTGATCCACGTTCTCTGTTTTAGAAGGGAACAATCATGGGAATATTAACATTCTCATATTAAACACCTTCCTTGATTAAGGTTCAAGGTTGACAAGCGGCGTGGATGACTGTGCCGTTTTCATCGTCGTCGGTGTGCACTCGAGGAAGAGATGTCTCATCTGTTATCATCGAGAGAAGAATAGAAGGTGCACCATCACTAGGGAGTTCCCGCATCAGTGTCTCCTCCCTTGCCGTGGTGGAAGAAGAGGATGAAGAATCGTGGTCTCCGGGTTAATGTTCTTCATCGGAGAATTGGCGTTCTTCAACAAAGGAGAGATCATCCTCTTCATTACAAGAGTTCTGTCCATCAAATTCCCCCCCACACAACCTTCCAGAAACAATAAAAATAAGGCCACCCCCTATTTTAATTTAACATCCCAAGAATTTAAAATTTAAAATTCAAACACTTAATTAAATTAATTGAAGAAGTTAAATCAATTAATTAAAGTGTGTGATGGCATGAAATAAAGATGGAGAGAGGGGAGAGGAAGAGTTACTCAATTAAATTCCAGGGGGGTATCAACATTAAACAAAGGAGTATATGGGGGACTTAAGAGGTTTAGGGAATGTGAATGGTCGGGGCTGGTGTAGGACCCACCTCAAAAATATACTTATATTTGTAGTTAGAAGCTTGTGGGTCCCACCCCAACCACCCCATGTAAGATATAACCACTTTAGACATAAAAATAAAATTGTTCCACAATTTTATTCACTTCCCATTTAATCCACAAATTTTATCTTCTTCTCCCGTGCAAACGCAACCGCGATAAAGGTACCCTTAAGCAATTATTGGGGCTGCGGATTCAATGTTGCCCTCAGATTTCTATTCTGAGCACCGGTTCAACAGACAGATAAACCCGCTCATTCATTCACTGAACGTACCTGAGCTAATGTTAGGAAATTTATTTTGGGCACACCGGGCCTCAGAATCAGGTGCTGTCAAAATCTACGTACTCGTAAAATTCCATGGTATTTAAGAATATTTTTTTAAAATTCCTGGGTCTTTAAATTACTCCCACCTCATAGCTTTACGTCCCTGTAATGTTATAACACAAGCTAGGGAAACTAAAGGAGGTACCAAGCACGAATCTAGGCCTCCTGCTCCATGTGCTCTTCTGGAGATTCATGTGCTTCCAACAAAGGCACACAAGAGGAATCGACCATCCTTGTAGGACCTGCTCTTGTCGATCCTCATCCTCAACTGGAACCCCCGTGAAAGTATCCCCTATCATTGATATCCATCTCTCCATGGTCAATGATGTGTGAAGGGTCGTGCATGTATCTCCTCAGTTGAGATATGTGGAAGAATTCATGCACCTAGTGCAAGTGTGGTGGAATGGTCAAGCGGTAAGCCTCCTCGCCTACCCTACTGATGACCTAGAATAATCCAATGAACCTCGGAAAAAACATTCCACCTCGACCACATCTATATAAACCTCATAGAGGTGAGACACATAAGAAAACATTGTCTCCATCCTCGAACTCTAGTGGTCATGTCTTCTATCAACATTGGATTTCTGCCTGCTCTGTGCAGTATTCATCCACTCCTAGATGATTTGCTCCTTCTCCGGTAGCCTCAAAATGGGCGCACTAGTCAACCTATGCCTCAGCTACAGAAAAGAATTTTTGGCATATCCCTGACCACATTAATGTTTTTCCCCTTCTACATCAATGCTAAAAGCGGTGCAAAAACTCTGGAAATGTTTGGCTCAAATCAATGTCTGGCCGACTCATTAGTGATCGACTGCACCCACTTATGCATGATTCCATCATGTGCTGCCTGGGGTTTCCTTTTCACTGACCATGGAAAAACCCATCCCAATGTTGTAGGTAAACCACAACCTTTTCTCCTAATACAGTCAATCTATGTATCAACTTTGGTTGCCCAGTCTATACCCAAACTAACGTCGTAAGGCCTCGATGATTCCACCAAGAGGATCCAACCGAAATTCTCGCATCAACGGTCAGATCACACCATCGGGGTAAGCATGATTATCGAGTCTCCTCCCAAAGGTATCTCTATACATGAGGGTCAGGTAAAAAGTTTAACTAAAAACTCTAGGTTTGGGACAAGATTCGTGGAAGTAAGGGATGATTCGTATCAATGTCTGATTTTACAATAGATAGTTGTAGACACAGATCGTACCTCGAATCATTCCTAGATCCCTTGGGTCACACTCCTTTACCGCATGTATCTACTCTCTTCCCATGCCCTCATGCTCCATGAGCCTGGCGGGGAATACCAATACGGGTGGTTGTAACATGTCGAAATTTACACCACCTCATGCCTCTCTCCCAGCTCTGCTTCCACATCTGATAATCTGTAGATTCATTTTTCCTTAACACAGCTTCTACTTGAAACATTTTACACGCCCAAGTCTCCGAGACGGGCGCCAGTTTCTTTCTTTCCCACTGCTAACCTTCACTGGATGTGTCTACTCAGCTAAAAATTCAAAACCACAAAGGTGTTCTCTAGACCTATAACATAAGTAGGAGTGCATAGAGGAAAGGGGCAGGCTCAGATGTCATTAAACACACCTCGCTCAGAAGTCTTATCCCTAAATCACTGATATTATCGTAATCATCATGTTCCAAGAATGATCGGTACGCCTTGATGATTACTCAGCTACCGACATGTCGTCCTGCCGAAGCTGTATAAGCTCTAGAAAACTCTCAGCCACCTCCTCAAGCCATTCCTCAGCTGCCTTTGAGTCATGCTCGCCTCGGAACCTGAGGGGTATCTGATGTTGAAACACGTGTAAGGCACTAATCCAACATGTGTCATCTATCGGTACCACCGGTTGAAACTGCTGACCAACAGGTAGTGATATAGTTGGCACACTACCCGAAGGTATTATCTCAGGCATCAGTCCGTGTACCGAAGCCTCATCACTATGCGTACCAACCTCATGGTCACTCACTAGGAAACACTAGTATCTAAGATCACCATATGCTCTACTAGTGTCTAAACTTGGTGTATAACTCTCTCAATCGCCTCCAGCCCGTCCACTACTGCCTGTGAATCTGTCTTGCCTCATAACCTCGGAGGCCTCTTCTACTAGAACTCGTGCAACGCGCTCTTCCAGTATGCACCATACACTAGTATAGCTGGTGGAATCTTCTTCTCAATGGGTGGTGGTGCTGCTGGTTCACCACCCGAATGTGCCAACATAGAAAGAGGGCCATTCACCGGAGCCTCATCGCTCAGTGGGCCGTCATCGAATACTATCTCGGAACTCCAACTGACTATCTGCGTGGAGACATCCTGAATAGATGCAACACTGTCAAAAGATTTAAACCTGGTGATATGACCTAGTTTGAGTTGACTTAAATAAAACTTTTGGAAACACAGAAAGAATCAGTGTTTTCGTGCACTGGGTCAGAAATCAGTAGTAAGGGTCCTGGTGTATGGATACGTCGGCTGCCGCACCAACACCAGACTCCCTGAACTGAAGACCACACCCAGTACACTTAGCAATATTGCTTCCTAGAAAAGAATTATCAGAGTCCTGATTTCTACGGTAGAATCGAATCCTCTAATACCAATTTGGCACGACCCGTCCTCGGGGCCCGTGTCATGACTACCCCAAGCCCGCCTTCTATATTCCATGGGCTGGAGACTAGAACCAAAGGCGTAAATCCTGATAATTGGGAAGGCATTGCCTTTATAAAACATATACACATACAACCAGAGTACAAGTGGAAGTAATACACTAAGTACAAAAGAAAGTGCTGAAAAGTTAATGGGCCCGAATACAAACACAACTGAAAAGTACAACTACAACTGAACAAAAGTACAACAGAAAAGACAAATAGCTGGAAGATTGAAGCAACTCCCGGGTCATCAAACTCGGATCCTACCTGAACGGTAGGTACAGATATCCTCCTCAACGATATCGCCTTCCAACCTCATTCATGTACCATCTCGTCGTGAAGTACACCTCTTGGTACTCACTTGTCGTGAGGTCCACCTCCGGGTACTGACTCGTCATACACTCGGTCTCTGTCAGCACTGTCTGTCATCTGCATCCAACACAACGAGGTGCAGGCATAGCTCGTGTAGGGGTTAGTATAACGATACTCATTAGGGACCCTGACTCCCTCATGGTCTCACTAAATCCATCAAGTATAACCACAAAGAATGATCACAACAGATAACCCTTATTTAGGTATAAGCCCATACTTATACCTAAGTTATCAAGTAACCCATCTTAAACATGATGAAACACAAAGGATATGAAATCAACAGATAACCACTACTTAGGTATGTGCCCATATATATTCATATGTTATCAATCTCAGTACGGATCCATCTTCCAAGCCCAAGCACAACCAGTCCACATAGGAAAGAAGTCAATCATACCAAATATAATGATGGAAAGTCAAGACTCACCTCACACAGGTATACTTCTCATAAAGAGGGGAGGATATGATTAGATGTATCCTCTCAATCCTCTCCGCTGTCGAACCCACATAGGATCCAAGTATAGAAGTCATCGCTGCCGAACCCACGTATGATCCAAGTAAAGTAACCATCGCTGGAGAACCCATATAGAATCCAAGTACAGCCGTCATCGCTGCCGAACCCACGGAGGATCCAAGTATAGTCTTCATCACTGCCTAACCCACAGAGTATCCAATTACAGTCTTCCTCAATGCCGAACCCACATATGATCCAAGTACCGTCGTCATCGTCATCCTAGTCGCAACCACCTTTAGGGTCCGGCACACAACACACTCGATTCCAGGAGGGTCCGCTCCACGATCCAATAGGTTTGATACATAAACTATCACAAAGACCATTTTTTATGTATCACAAAGTTCCATCTCGTCAATAGGAACTCAACGCAACAAACTGCGCGTCAATCGGATTCCTGATCTTAGAGATAAAGGCTTTTCCGTTCTAGGGGCCTAGTTAGAAATGCGATCGTTTATAACCCGGACGATATCCATAGTCATAAAAAACTCACATATAGTTTCACAAAATAATCTTCTCGTCAAAGGTGTCTCAATACAATAGACGGTGCGTCAATTGGACGCCCGGTCTGTGAGTTAGTAGCCTTTTAGTCCCGGGGGCCTGGTTGGTTTCATGTACGAACCAACCCGATCGTATCATAACAGTACCCTGAAATCCCATGGGGTATACTCGAAGGAAGTGTTTCTCAACATGATTACCAATTCCACTGACGGTTCGTCAAACAGACGTCCAGTCTGAGAGTTATTAGTATTTCCCTTCGAGGGGCCTGGTTGGATTTCAGGTACAATCCAACCCGTCCATACTCCAACTGTGTCCAAACCTCAGGTTAAGTATACCAAAATAACCGTCTCATCAAGGGGAATCCAAAAAAGTTGACAACCCGTCAATCAAACGTCCTGAGCTCATGTTATAACTGTTTCTGCTCCGAGGGCCCGGTTGGTTTCAGGTTCAACCCTACCCGGCCGTATACATACTTCGCCGAAACCTTGAGTGTAATATACCTAAATGACTGTCTCGGTCCACATAATCCTACGCAACTAACAGTGCATCGATCGAAGGTCCAAAACTCAAGATATGACCGTTTAACCGAGAATGGTCCGGAAAAAAGGGGGTATGCACCCGGTCCGACCCGGGTCAACACCCCCTGGGTCGGCCCGAACTGGGCGACCCGAATCGAGTCCGGGTCTGGCCCATTTGGGTGCGGCCTAACCCGGCTAGCATTGCCCAGCCCCACTGGTGCGGCCCGGCCCAGCCGGCTCAGCCAGCTTGGCAGAGCGAGATGAGCGGAGCGACGGGCGCGGCCCCCTCACCGTTAATTGATGCCGGCAGTGACAGCTGGTGCCACCCTCCCGTCCTGGGATCCCGAACTACCGCGGGATTTAACGCACCGTAGCCGTAGCTATTGCCGTAGTGGAATTTCTCCGGCATGGCGTTGGGGCACCGCCAGGAACTTCCATGGGCCACATGAGCTTCTATAGTGGTCTGTTTTAGATTCTGTCTGCGCTGGTGGTCTTCTTGGGACCCAAACATCACTGTAGAGGCTTCAAATTTCCATTACGGCCCGTTTCATCGTTGCCCATCAATCCGCGGATAGACAAAAAATCTGTGGAGGGTCGTCGGGCCGTGTTTGTTCGGCCCACGCCCTCCGCATTAGTTGATAGCAAAATATCGAACAACAGTGATGTTCAATGACAAACATAGAACAATTTTAATTAATTAAAATTGAACTTAATTCCCAAAAATTCCCCCACACATAATTATTCTCAACGCATAAATAAAAACATTCGTGGATCAACTTGATAATGTGTTGATCCGCGTTCTTTGTTTTAGATGGGAACAATCATGGGAATATTATCATTCTCAAATTAAACCCCTACCTCGATTAAGGTTCGCGGTTGACAAGATTCATGGATGATGGTGATGTTTCCATCATCGTCAGTGTGCACTCGAGGAAGAGACATCTCCTCTTTTGTCACGGAGAGAAGAATAGAATACGTGTCATTGTTAGCGAGTTCCTGCATCGGTGTCTCCACCCTTGCCATAGAGGAAGAAGAGGATAAAGAACACTGGTCGTCGAGTTGATGGTCTTCGTTGGAGAATTGGCATTTTTCATCAACGGAGAAATCCTCCTCCTCTTCACAAAATTTCTCTCCCAAAAATTCCCCCCACACAACAAGCCAAAAACAATTAATATAAGGCCACCCCTTATTTTAATTTGACTTGCCAAGAAATTAAAATTTAAAATTAAAACACTTAATTAACTTAATTGAATAAGTTCAATCAATTAATTAAAGTGTGTGTTGGTAAGAATTAAAGAGGAAGAGAGGGTAGTGGAAAAGTTACTAAATTATATTCAATGGGGTTTCAACATTAAACAATGGAGTATAATGGGGGGTTTAAGGGGTTTAGGTAATGTTAAAGGTTGAGGCTTGTGTGGGCCCCACCTCACAAATATCCTTACATGGGTAGTTAGAATCTTGTGGGTCCCACCCCAACTCCCCCATGTGGGATATAACCACTTTAGATATAAAAAGAAAATTGTTCCACAATTTTATTCACATTAAATTTAATCCACAAATTTTAACTTCTCCTTCAGTGAAAATGAAATCGCGGTAAAGGTCCCCTTATGAAATTATCGGGGCTGCGGATTCATTAGTTCCCTCAAATTTCCATTCCGAGCACCGGTTCAAAAGATGGAAAACTCACTCGTTCGTTCACTGAACGTACCTGATCTAAACATCAGAAATTTATTTCGAGCACACCGGGCCTCAAAATCAGGTGTCGTCATAAACTGCATACTCGTATCATTCCAAGATATTTTAAAAAAATCGTTGAAATTTTGGGGACATTACAATAAGTTCATTGGGATGTTTTAATGTTATGTAGTATTGGATATATATAGGTTTAAGATGGTCTTGAAATGTGGTAGATGTGAGGGAAAATGTTGTACTCAATGATGTGCTATGGTGGGGACGAGCCTCAGTAATTTTGAGATGACTAAAACGATAGTGGGGAATAAATCTAGCTAAAATGAATGATTGAGGTGTATAAGGAGGTTTGAGGGTTCTTATGAAGTACATAGAATTTTCTCGAGATTATAATTCTCATGTAGGATACTTTTAGGTAAAATTCAAATGTGAAACCCAGTTTTCAATATTCAAAACATATTCAAACTAAAAAAAGTTTTAAAAGATTGATTTTCATAAATACAATGATAATAGTGGAGAGAAAATAAAGGAGTTTTGAATAGAGAAATTTATTACTACAAGATGATGTATCGAGAATTTAGAGATCAGATACTACCCATGAAAATGTCTTATGGAAGTATTATGGAAAATATAAAGGATATGGATGATATTTTTCATAATAATGAGTTCATAGAATTCATAATTTTTAAAAAATTTGTAAAAATGAAATTATCTACTACAATTCATGGTTAAAATTTACATTTTTACTCATGAGATACTCAATAAGTCACATAGTGTACTTGATAATGAAATTAAGGTAGTGGGTGCCTCTTATTGGACTGAGAAATAACTACAATGATAAGGGATATGTGAAAGCACACACTAGGGAGATTAGATGATACAATGACCAATTTTACTGGACATATTCAACATAATTTTTTATGAAGGGTCACTAAAATAAATTTTTATATTATAATCTTCTTTTAATTCATTAATAAAATTATTAATTCCCCCACTATGGAGTTGAAATCATTTCCAAACTATATAAAATTGTGATTTTATTTATTATTACCATATTCAATCATTATCTTTTTAAATTATTTTCTATGTTCCATTGAAGCATTTGTAAATATCAATGAGATTATTTAGGATTTATTTATTACTATGTTATGAGAATTATATTGTGGTCTTGTACATGTAATTTGTTCTTACCAATATGTTTCAATGTATATATTAAAAGGGATTACCATAAAATAACCATGACCCTAACATTTAGAAAGATAAAATGATATAGGTACATTTAAAATAAATGGGACTTTCATATTTTTGGTTATTAAAGAAATGAAATTACCATACTATTGGGGTAAAATAAATTAAGATAAGAATAAAACAATACAATGAAAAAATCATAAGGTTTAGTAATATATATTCTTGAACATAATTGACCTTTAATCGATTAAAATTATATGAATGGCATAATGAAGACATATATCTTGGTTATTTATGTTATTCATAACAATATATTTATTATAATAAAATTGTTGTCCTTGTATATTCTATAACATTAACCAAAAAAATATACAATTAAAGATTTTTTTTTGAAATTGTTTTGATACGAAAAAAATGGGGAATCTCTACCATATATGTGGAGAAGAATAAATTTGATTTAAATCCCAGGTGGATGAAAATAAATTATTACAAAATTGTCTTGTAAATTCAAGAAAAAAAACATGAAATCATTGGTGAAAAATTAATGTCCATGTTATATACAAATAAATAAATATAATCATACTAAACCATATTATATTTTACAGAAGATAAAATCATTTAAAATATGGACAACCCAACAAAATAAAATGTTTACAAGGTTTATAGAATTGATCATGATTATTATTTTAGGATGGAATAAAAAATGCATCTCTATAAAATCATGTACTATATGATCTCTATTAATTAATATATAAGGATTCCAATGAATATAGGGATTAATCACAAATAAAAATTTAATATTTGATATCATAGTTTGGTTGACCTGATTCTTTTGGAAGATTTCTTGAAATTTTAGATGATTATTTGAAAAAATAATTATAAATAAACAAGTGTAAGATTAAGCTAAAATTCATAGAATAATGCATCATGTGTTTTGATATGATAACTCTCAAACAAAATAGTTGTTTTAGAATAGAATCTAGTTAACTAAAAACATGTCTTAGATGATTCTCATTGAAAAAAATCTAATGAGTAGGTAATAGAAATAAGAAATCCTCAAATTTTTTAACTCACAAATAGGATTCCATTCCATTGAGTTGAGGATAAAAACCCATTGGAAATATGGTATTGGAATTAGTTAACATAAAAATAATTTCATAACATCAAAAGAAATAAATTTATTCTAAAAAATAAGAATTTCAAAAAAATTATAGTCTTTTTAAGATAAAGTATATTTTTCATAGATAATAATCAACAATAATGGTGTATAAATTTTTCAATAAACATATAATAAAAAAAATATGAACTCCATAATTTATATATTATTGAAAATGAGATTTTTTTTGACAACATAGTAACTGAATTACCAAAGAAATAAGAATTAATTTGAGACTCCCTAGGGGTGAAATTGGATAATAATAATTAATAAGAGAGAAAAGATGATGAGGATACTATAAAATGTTTACAATTATTATAATTCATATATTTGTTGTAAAATTGAAGATTAAAACCTAGATCAATTGATAGGATATCTCTAATCCAAATGAACATTATGAAAACACTAACGTATATAATAATTTTTTCTCAACAAAATAAAAAATTGATTTGTCTACTATGGATAAGAGTTTTATTAAGGATATGAATAATAATAATAAAATTTTCTAAAGTAACCAAAAAAGTGGGATTTATTCAAAACTAGAGTAAAAAACATTCCTAAAAATTGGTTTCTGAGAAAAAATTAAATGAATAAGTTAGTGTGATTTAAAATAATACATGAATAATATGTAAATGATAATTCTAATTTTAAAAAATTGATGATGATTTCACATTTTCTCTCTTATAATGAATATAAATGATTAAAATATCCTTTTTTATAATATAAAAAATAGGTTTAACGTGTTATAAATACATATAAAATTATTATTTATTAATGGATTCCATGGATACAAATTGTATATTAAACTTTTGTATGGTCTTATCATTCAATAATATGAGAAAAAAGTGTGTCACCTAAAGAGAGAAACCTCTATCCTAATGAAATTACTAAAAGTTTGGTATTATAATCTATATCAGTACATAAATAATATTTGATTCTAATACGGAAGGAGGATGTCATGAACCCAGATTTTTGTGATTAGTATTTATTATTATTGAATGTAAATTGGATGTATATGTTTATTGGAACATTGGTCAGGAGAATCCAAGCATGATTTTAAGAGATCCTATGATTGTTTAAATAATTATACATTATCATGGATGATTTTTGATTGAATTGTTTTAGGAGTTCTTTATATTGAATTTTTTTAAATATATTTAATGAGAAAAAATATATAGGTATTGAAGTTGGAAATAGTGATGATGTATTAATTAAAGATTATATTAAAAGGAAAATCTAGAATTGGATCTTGTGTTTGGGGATAATTTTTTCTAATGGATATAGGTTTTGGATTTAGAAAAAAAAAATCCAACTCTTAACCATCTCAATATATGAGAATTCAAGCCTCCATTGGGGATTTCTAGATAAGGTCACACAATTGGGGACCACCTAGAGAATTATTAAAGGGTGAGTATAGGGTGTTCCTTTGTCATACATAATGGTACTTCTTTTTGAACTGGATTGTTTACTATGGGTTTATACAGATTATAACCTCTCATGTCTGGGGTGGAATTGAATGATGAGGGAGAACTATATGTGCCTTGTAGTCTTGAATGACAAATATTGGACCAAAATGCAATATTAAGGTTAGAACTTTTTCAAATGATAAATTGATGTGGGGATCAGAATTTGTGCATTATGTTCATCCATTATAAATGTACATAAATTTATTATGTTGGGTGTATACATGATATTCTAGTGATTCAATAATATCCTACCTCAAGAATAATTTATTTCATGATATAAAAAACACATGGTACAAGATCCTCTACTGTGTAATTTAAGAACTCATGCAACAAAATGATGATTAAAATATGAAAATGATTCTTAGAATGAATAATTAAATCCAATAATGTTGATTAATGTAAATGATTATGGTATATTCATGGATATTTGACTGACTATACACAACACATGGAAGGATGAGTGACTGTGGTTGTTGTAGGATAGGTTGAATTATAATGGGATTTTCATATTTGAATGCATTCATTCGATCTCGATAATGTTGCATGGATGATTAACTGACCACATGGTGTACAACTGATCCAGTGATTATATGGTATATAATTAAGTCAACAAAAATTATATTTTTCTCAAATGATACTTCTATTAATATAATTGTGATTCTAGAAGAAAGATAAGTAGAAATATCTATAGAGTTTCACAACATAGTGAGAAAATAGTGACATGTAATTTGCAATGTAATTTCTAAAGAATAGGTGTTTGGAAAGACTATAATAGTTATCTTTGATCCATTTGGCCAAGGAATGTTTGGTGTAATAATAACATTATATGAAAAAAATTGTAAATCATATTTTATTATAGATAAATATGGGTAATTCATTATTTCATATGGTTCGCGTATAAGAAAAACTACCTACTTAAAGGTAAATAAAATATTGTGTACAAGTTAATAAATCCTTTTTAAAGTGGTTTTAGATAATTCAAGGACTACATAATGTTGTATCCCAAATTTATTAGGGTTTATCTAAGATATCCATATTTACATAAGATTCAATATCCAGGGAAACTTTATAAATAATGGGGGTGTATAATGAAGGAGATAATATTGTATTAATCAGATGTTTCCAAGAGTGATGTTCGTTAAATAGAAACATATATCTTGATAATTATAATCATGATTAAGTATGTAAAATAAATATAGATGATTGATGAACTAAAGGGATGTTTCAGGTTGTAAAATAAGGTATAGTGTTCACAATAATAATCGGTTGATTCATATATCTGAATATGTTGTGTAAATGCATACAAACTATCATGTATAGAATGATATTTTTAATGAAATTTTTTTTCAATATGGAAGTAATGAATTTGATGTTTTTAATGAAAAAAGATTCCACATATATATCTTTTTCTCATATTATTAAAATTCATTCATGTGCAAAATTTCATGATTTTAATATGTTGTTGATATTGTACATGAATGGAGATATTTTATGAATAACATTGATAGTTACATAAATATTTATAAATTCATAATTTTATTTGAATTATCACATTTTTTTGAAAGATAAAATAATATATGGAATATAGATTTTGATAAAGACAATAAGTGGGGGTTTTATATTTATATCATATAGATGCGATAATTTAAAGATATTTTAGTTTTAAGTATTTACATATATATCTATATAATGAAATGAAAACATGTAAAATAATGAGATAATTGAATATAATATATTTTATAATATATATATATATATATATTATTTCAAATAATTTTTTCAATATTCAGTTCAAATATTTAATAGGGATTAATTTATATATTCTATGTAAAAACATGAGAATATCTAATAACATTTCTAGTCCTAATAACTATTGTGGGTCGAAGATGAAATAATAGGATCTCAAAGTTTTGTTTTTAATTTATTTACGAGAATAAGAAGAATTTATTATAGGAAATAAAAATTGTCCATATTGATCATGAATATTATAAAAGAAAGAAGTGTTGTGTGGTTTAGTATTTTTATAGAAATAAATTGAATGATGTAGAGATGTAGAGTGAATTTTCTTCAATGAAAAAGAAGTTTGTGTTATTTTTTGGATAATTGGGAATATAAATGAATAAGGGACATCCTATATTTCAAGGAATTAATAATAGAAGATCATTATATTAAAAAAAAATAATCAAAATTGTTGTAAACATATATTTTTCCCCTAATAAGCATTTTATGTTATGATATGTTCATGAGTGTGGGACTCCCCAAACAAGTGTGTCGGATTCAAACCCTACACCATCATGAGATCATAGTGTAAGGATCATATTATTTTATTTGTCGGTGTGTGACCTCATGTTCTATGGGTTAATACCAAGAATTGAATTTCTCATATTGATAGGTGATCCTTGTAAATTAACGTACCTCTAGTTTGTGTGTGTGTGTGTGTTTGGGTGTGTTTTTAGAATAATTGAAAGTGATAAAGGATAACAAATACATCTATTCACATTATCATATGATAGAGACGAATAAATAAGTAGTAAACTACTGGATAAAAAATAAAAAAACTGATTAACCTCCCCCCTCAGTGTATATCATATCCAAAATGGTTCCCCTCAATTTGTACTAGTTCCTTGTTCACCTATAATTTGATTCTATATATTTTAAATTGTTATCCTTTGATTATTTAATGTTTCACTTCAAATTTATAATCACATTATGTTTTAAAAAAGATTTATCTATATCCAAACATAATTCATTTTTTTCTAGGATAATGTTTAATATGATGAAAAATTATAAAATTAGGTTTAATAAGGTATCCCTCTTATAAGAAATATTATTAGTTTCTTCATTCCATAATGTCAAATAATATAGATCTAAATGAAGTAAGAAGAACTTGTGTGTTCTATTATAGTGAAGTGAAATAAATTCTCATTGACTCTATCAATTCAAAGTATTCATGATATCATGATGGATATTAATTCATTTTTGAAAAAATAATATTAGTATAAGAAAGGCGTAATGTTGATCATATCTTAATAGATTATTTTGTTTATAAAGTAAATGATATGATTCATGGATAACCCAAATAGTTAGTTTCTATAATTTTTGGGATCCTTTAAAAATATAAGATGTGATCAAACATCCCAAAGGTGATGCAAATAACATAGAGAAATAATTAATAGAAAAGTATTTGACATCTATAAATATATCTTAAAAAGCATATTCCAAAAAAAGATATGAATGGGGAGATTAAATGGGAAGCTCCAAATGTGAAGAAGAGTGTCTCAACTGAAATATATGAAAAGGAATATACAATATAATAATTTTATTATAATATCCATATATTATAAGAACATAAAATATCTATCATTGATATCTAAAATATTTATTTGGAATTTAAAACCAAAAAGGCCAAGGATTTTAAAATATTGATACATGAGAAGATGAAAATGCATGATAAGGAATTTAAAATAATGGAAAGAAATAACCAAAAATGTTGAATGTCAATAAAAATTAAAAATATATTATTAACATGATAAAACTTGACCTTTATATTAAATTTTAAAAGTTGATGATACCAAATGTATTTTATTTTTATGAATCATATGGAAGAAGTGCTACTGCCATTGAATTTTATAAGGAGGATAGTGGTGTTGAAATTCCTTCATTATAATGATATAATATCATTTGACCAACTAAAGATCATTTTTATATATACATGAATAAATAGGTACCATTGTAACACCTGTATATTTTATTGTTTTTTTTTCAGATAATGTTAATTTCTATTATAACATGTGCTACAAGTAGTTCATTATTTTAATGAACCACGATACAATATTTATAATACTATATGACATGGGTGATATGACATATCCACTAAATATGGATGTTTTAATAGTAATAAAAACATTTTAAATTTTAAGTATAATGGTTTAACAAAACTAAAAAATATTGATGAAATGTACTTAGTTTTTGGTAAAGTATTTATTTTTTTTCAAAAATACTATTTTCTCAAAAAATTATTTTACTGATTTTTTTAACAAATAATAAAAGTATTTTTTTCAAAAATTTAAAAAATATATTTAAAAAAATTAATTAAATTATGGAAATTAATATTTCAATATTATCTTCTGGTTATTTGTTAGTACTTTTCTAAAAAAAATTAATAATTCGATGAATTGTTAAAAATAGTGGTTTCTATTGAAAACCGACTATTCGATTAAAGAATTTATACGATGACATTTTGTTTTAAAATATATTTAAAATAAATATTACTTAAATTATGTTATATTTAAATTCAAATAGGTGATTGTAATCAAATTTTTATTTAATTACTATATAAAATATTTTCAATATTTTGAAACTTTCCTCTTTGGAAAACATATTTGTACTTGAACCTACGTGTATAATTTTACATTATATTTTGAAACGTCAATGAATTCAATCATAAAAATTTAGTATATATTTTTACTAATTATAATTAATATTATCAAGTATGTTGAACATAAATTAATTCATAATTAATTGTCGAAATAGTAAAAAATTGTTATCACATTAAAGATCAAAAGTGTTTACTGTGAGTTAAACTAAAAAGATAAGGGTTAAATTGACATAAAACATCCCTAATTATAATTTTATAATCGTAAATGTAATTTATCCATTATAATATTCTAAAATGATCCATATTGTAACGATTAGGCATGTGAAAATTAGTATTTCACATTATTCTTTTCAAAAATTCAATATATATCCTCTTCCCATCTTAGAATAGGAAACCCCTTCTCCTATCCTTTTAACAATTACAAAACCCTATTGTGTGGAAAAATTTATCCATAATATTCTCTTTTAGGCCTTATGTGGATCCTTAATCCGTCATATGACGGCATTAGGTATAATTATAAGGTGGCTCTCTAATCAAGAGGTAAAATTTTTACACATGAGTTTTTATATTATTTCTTACTCAACCACCATCAGATATTATTAAAACAAACACATATATTAACCAAAATATTTTTATATAATAATATTTTATTATTTTATTTTTGAAACCTATATCATTGTCCACTACTCTTAAATAAGAAATGAGATCGTCAATCATATGTGTGATAGACATCCGCCTCATGAACCGATGTTATCCAATTTCCATCACACCCTATCATGGAAAGATATAATGGTGGTTTTATTTTTATATATACGATATTCATAATTTTTTTATTGTTTTTTAATAATTATATCACACATTCCATTTGAATTTCATTCTTTGGGGATACAAAAATATTACTCATGAGCATGGCATACTACCGCCTCACAAAGAAATGTAATTCCTTTTTCACTAATTCTTTACATGGAAGGTAATAAAAATAAATGTAATGAATTTATTTGAAATATATAAAATCATAATAAATCTATCATGTTGATATTTTATTTATCTTCCATTATTGTGGTCCATTTATAAAATGGAAACAATATTCTTGGGCATGTTTGTCTTACCATCACCTTGAATGGGGGAACATATTTTCTTTAACATTCTTTAATATATTTGTAAAAATACATATATAATGAATTTATATTATATATATATCATAGTACACATTATGATGCTGAGTCAAACTTGATCAATATATACATCAAAATAATAATAAACCAGAACAAGTATGAAAATAAATCATTTATTACTTTAATGTGATTTTAATAAAGAAATATTAAAAAACTGGTAATAAAAAATCATAAGTAAATTATATATGGTATAAAAAATATTATTACATTTTTTATAGATATATAATAAATTTATTAATTTTATAAATGAGGTCCAACCATGAACAAAGGATGTTTATATTAAAAGAAAGATATTTTTTCTCATTATTCCTTCATTGAGACAAATGTGGTGTTATGAACCTATCTTATTTTATAAGGTGTATATACAACCCCTATAAAATTTAATATCAATAATTTATTTATTCTAATGATACTTTTAGTTTAATTTAGTTTAAGTCTTGCGTGGAGCTTATAATTCTCTGTTTCCAAAGAGGTAAGGGTTTTATAATACAATCACATCGTTTATCTGGGTTATTTATGTCTATAATTTAAATAATGAAATATTTTGATCCATATATCAAGAAAATCCATGAATATTCTTATCATCTGGTTATTACATGAGATGAAATATTTTCCCATTATTTTTCTCTCATTATATACTGAATATTTCAATATAATATTTTTAATAACAAAATGAAATTATTTTTCTCTATAGTCATAAGTAATTTCTCTTCCATATCTATGTTATCTAAAATAAATAATTTAAATACAGTTATTAGTACTCTTATATTATTTTTTAAATACATTTTCACCATTGATTGACTTTTTAAAAATGGTTTGAAAGGAATATTCTTTTTTTTTTAAAAATTAACATTTGGATTTTACCGAAAATGTAAAACAATCATTGTTTTAATATATAAACATGAATTCAATTTCTCACCATAATTACCAATAAGTTAATTAGATATTCCATTAAATGTTTAAAATAAAAATTTATTTGAAATGTATTTTAAAAATAATTTATATTTTATAAAATGATTTCAAAAGTGAAATTAATATTTTCCTCATGAAATGTTTTAAATTATTTTTAAATAATTAATTATATGTTTATAGTGTTATTTAAAAAAAAGGATTTTAAAACTATTTTATGTTTCCAATAAAAATTAATGTTTAAGGATTATTTTCCACACAAAAACATTTAGTAGAAAATTCAAAAATCATTTTCAATCTAATATGACTTCATTTGATGTTACTTTTTCACTAATAGGGATATGATCCAAGGATACCCTTCATAATATTTCTATGAAGTTTTTATATTTTTTATAACAAGATTCTTATGAAATCCATCTTCTTTTTCCATGAATTATGCTATGATGTAATAATGAAATGATTATGAACTTTTCTATTTTCCATAGGTTATTTTATGTAAAAATTATTATTAATCCCATTTATTTTCATGTATTATAATATTATGAATGTTTTATGATTTAATAGAATATGAATGTTTGATTTTCAATATGTGATGGGTTTGACCAATATTTCCCTCTAATTAAGTGGGTTAACGTTTAAATATGGTAAAATAAAACTGATTGGAAAGGGGAGAGAACATTGTTTAGTTGGTGAATTTTTCCATAATCATATTATTTGGATTTATCCTTGACTACAATGTTGGGTTTTAGAGTGAAACCATTCCAATGTGATATACTATTCAATAACCCGTGACTTCTTTAGAAATGATTCCTTATGTTCATGTGTACTCCATAATTTCATGTCTTATGTAACGTTTATACTCTCATGGATCATATTTAGTGATTTCCTAATGATTAATGTCTTATTTACTTCCTATATGTATTTCCTGACTCAATATTTGACCTTTGATATGTTGGGTATAGTTTTAATATGTTAATTTCAGGTTCTCAAATGCTCATTCTCACAATATGTTTCCTTTTTTCTCTTGTTTTCCCTTTCTGGCATTTGAGGAGACACATTCTTATGTTTCCTTTCCACATATTATGATGATAATTATTATGTGTGATATTTCTAAAAAGGGTGCCAATTATGGGGAACTATGTGGGAGATGATGTAGTTTACTAATGAACTAGTAGATTATGTTTCCATGTTTCCAACGGAATGATACATTTACGATACTTATGTGTGTGTTTATTTATTATAATGTTTATTCATAAAGAAAAATTTAAAGTATATGTATGAAAATATCAGGTCATTATAGTTTTTATTAGTGGACAAGATTTATTATCCTTTGGAATCTATGATGAGAAAATATTCAAGTGAACCCTTAAGATAACCCCAAATATAAGGTAACATGCTAATGTTTTGGAATGAAATAGATTATATTGTTTGACTAAAAATAAACCCTTTTCAAGATACTATAAGTTATTTTGGTTCTTTAAAATATTTACTTAGGGGTATTAACACTGAAAAATTAATTTTGTGCTTGACTTGAGTGTTACCCGGTACATGATAAGAAGCCTTACTGTGCAGTTTTTAGTCACTCTTGTGGGATATGATATAGTTAATTTACATTACCTTTATGATCCATCATGAAGGATTTGAATATATGTAGAATATAAATAATAGTGGTTAATTAGTGGTTGTTTTTCATTTAAAATAATGTGTCTTGATTTAGAAATTCTATAAATTATTTTTCATGACTAGGTGTTTTCCCTCTATAATTATTATTTCTCACACTCTTATTTTTGGTTTTTGTCAATGGATGGAACCCAAATGAACCATGTTAATTCTGAATTCAATTGAAATGAAATTATTTTCATCAAGATAAATTAATTTTTGTTGGTGATAGAATGAAAATATTATTTTTATACACACACAACATTCTCAAACTATTCATCATGTTGAACGTCCAAATGAATAATAGAGGGAACAAAATTAGGTTGAGTCATTGATGGAGAATCATACAACATATAAAAGTTTTTCATATAATCCACTAGTTTCTATGAATATTTTCATAGCCAAAAATAATTTATTTTCTATTATCAAGTGTTTCAAACATGAGAAATTCATTTTGGTTGTCTTTCATTTGGATTGTGGAGTGGAATGATGGTGGATTCTCATCATGAATAAGAAAAAATAAGATGAAATTGACTCTATGGTGTTGGATTATCTTAAGAGATTATTTTTTAATAAGTTCATCCCTTCTATTATTCATATAAAAAGGAATATGGATTCCATTTGAACTAATTTAGAAGGATGATGAAACTTTTAGTAACTATAATGAAATTTTATTACGAATTAGGAGAAATACTTCTAGAATTATCATCCATCCTAAAATTAAGGATAATACATTCGTCAATAAATTAAAACCCTGTCCCCCAAATACATTATCCATATGGTACTTATAGAAATATGAATAAATCATTTTATGTTCACTCATGTTTGGAGATAGAGATTATAGTAACCCATCAATCACATAGTTTTATAAGAAAAGAAATTAGCATTTCAAGGGAAACAATATTTACCATGGATATAAGAAGATTATGTTTTTGTCTTTATCAATGTGTGGAAAGAGACATGATAGAAAAATTATTAATGGGACTGGTAAATTTTTTATATGTGGAATGGAAGTCCATAAAAAATAGAATGTTTAAGATTTATGAAGAAGTTAACTAAAGATATGAAAAAATACAAATACCCATAGAATGAAACAACAAAACTCTATTGTTTCTAATAAAATGTGCACATGCATGACAGTAACCAGTTCCAAAATCTAAAGGGTAATAAAGGAGATCGATATTAAGAGGCTTTAAGATTGATAGAAAAGAGAAAAACGCATCTGATTAATATTTCTAATGATGTGTGAAATAATTATGTGGTCAAAGGTACACATACAATCCAATCTAGAATGGTTAATGTCTTATTTTACAATTGATCTACCCATTACATTATATATATATAAATTATTATTGTATGAACGTTACACACCCTTGGTTAGATGTATTATAATTAGTAAAACCCCTAGTGGTATGTTTAACACATCTCAAGTATATAATTCCACATTGGTTTATGTTTGTTGGAATGTTATTCTAGTTTATCTTTTCATTACAATACCTATATAATTTTAGGTTATCTTAATAATGGATTTGATTTCTATAAAAAAATATCACATTAGTTTCTAAGGAAGAGAATTCATGGTTTATATACTAAACCGACCTATGATCATCTACCAATGTGTTGATAACTAAAATATTTTGATATAAATCACAAATGTTATATAGTTTTTAATTCTTTATCTAATGGGATTTTTATCTCATATGGTTTGAGAGAAAAACAATTTCGATGATATGCCTATTTTCCATGAGTTTTATCATGTCTTTCTAGAAGAGTTTCATAGTCTTAAACAAAATCATGAAGTTTATTTTTTAATAGAACCCATATATAAGACCACAACTATTTAATACAATCCCTATAAAACAGACCTGAATAAGTTTTAAGAATTAGATAATAAACTATAGATGAATACTGACAAGGGATTCATTATTCCAAGTGTATCACTGTAGGAAGAACTCATTCTCTTAGAAAAAATGAAATATAGATCGATATAACTTTTCATTGATTATCCGGAGTTGAAAAATATCATAATCAAGAACATGTATCCTTTTTCACGTATTGATCACTTATTTGATCAACTATATATAGGTAAATATTTTTCTATGATTGACCATTTCTCTTGATATTGTCAATATATGGTCAATAAGGACGATATACCAAATACATCATTTCATTAAATGTATCAACAATATTATTATATAGTGATTGCATTTCTTATTACTAATTCCCATATTATCTTCATGGATTTAATTAATCGTCTTTAGAGATTCACTTGATTACTTTGTGGAAGTATATATAGATTATATTATTATCTTTTCAAAGATCATGGAAGAGAGTGAAGATCACAAGATAATTATAATTAACACACTAAGAAAGGAAATTTTATATGAAAAGAAAGTAAAAATTGTTCCATTTGGATTTAAAAAAAAATGGATCCTATAATATTAATCATGGGTGTATTGATGGATCCATCAAATATATAGGCTATATAATATTTTCTTGTACTATCCATAGAGACCATGATCTGAGTGTTTCTTGGTTTTTGGGATATTTTAGAGAGTTTGTGGATAATATCTCATCATTATCTAATCCACTCACCAAATAAAATCTGAAGGGAGATAGGTTACATTGGATCAATGAATGTGGGGATAATTTCAAGGAACTGAAGAGAATATTATTTTATATGCACGATTTTACAAAACATTATATTGGAGAAGGGTTTTTAATCATTATTGATTAATCTAATAAGGTATTTGGATGTGTTCTAATGTATAATTAAATTGTTATAGCTTATACCAAATAAATATTGTAGATTCCTAAAAAAATTCACAAACTATAATTTAGAGTTATCTGAGAAATTATTTCAATAAAAAATTGAGGCATTGTAATTATTGTTAAAATTATGATATATACAATAATCCCAAAACACTAAAGTATACATTCACAAAAAATGAGTTCAAAAATATCTAAATGAGTTGATTTTATAATATTAAATATTATTATTTCACAATACATAACTCCCAAGAAAATCAAACAAGATAAACGATTCATTGATTCGAAAGCATCATGATAGATGATCCATAATAAAGATCACAAAATAGATAATTTTTAGGGATTTATATAGGATAGATATAGAAATCCAGAAGGAAGGGTAGAAATCATATTTTATCAAGTTATTGTTAAACCATCTATCCTAGTAATTATTTAAGATTCATAAAAGGATGTTATATATATTTTGAATAAGGATAGAAATACTCCTAAGTATAACCTTAATTATGATGGAATGATAAGGCTCAAGAACCATGTATGTGTTCTAATAATAGCTAAATTGAAGAATGAGTTGTTAGAGGATTCATATAGTTATTTGTTCTATATTCATACTAGATTAAAAAATATATATAAGGATTTCAAATATTACTTATTGAGTCATTTCACGAAGAGATATATCACAGATTTTTTACCTCGATGCTTTCTATGTCATTAAATTAATATTGGGTGAAAAGTTTATAAGGGTATTATACATCCCTTAACCTTATCAAAATGGAAATAAGAAGACATCCACTAGATCTTATTTTCAGACTCTACAAAACATATATAGGGATCAATGTTATATAGGTTATATTTGATCACAATAAAATGTAGACACACATAATCACTATCATAGAAGATTTATCTTTGGATCCTCTTTCTAGGATATACATTAAGAATGTGGTACGATTTTATGGAGTACTACATTCACTTTTTTATGATCTGGATCTATGGTTTACCATGATATTATAGACTAGAATTCAGTAATATATTTATACAAAGATGACTTTTATGAATACATATCATCCTTAGACAGATGGTCACTCTAAGAGAAAAATTCAAACACTAAAGGATATATTGAATTCTCATTCATTGGATTTCCATGTTGGTTGGGAAGACCTTCCACTAGTTGACTTTCCAAAAAATAATAGCCTTCACATTAGTATTTAGATGGATACTTATAAATCCTTCTAAAAATAAAGTGTATATACTCAAAATAATGGAATTAATTTTAAGATAGAAATATATTGGTCTAGAGATGGATGATGTAAAGATAGAGAAGGTTAGACTCATTCAACAACATATAACGGGAAAAAAATTCAATGAATAAGTTATGATGATAATGATCGACGTGATCTAGAATTTCATGTTGGGGACATTGGGTTTCAATGAATTTATTTTTGCAATAATGTAATGATATTTAAAAATATGGGAAAGATAATTCCTAGGTATTTCAGTCCCTTTTAAATTTTTTATCGTATCGTGATGGTAGCCAATCGGTTGGTGCATTTAATAAAACCCTATCATGTCCATGATATTTTTAACGTTTCTCTCATGAGGATGTACATAACTGACCCTTCCCATGTACTAAATAAATATTTCATACATCTTTATAATGATATTTAATAAATGGAACAACTGTTGGAGATTTGAGATCAAATTGAGAATGTTCTAAGAATCAAGACCACTCATGTGGTCAATGTTTTGGTGAAAACACCTATTTGAAGAACCTATATGACAAAATTAATATATAATAAGGCTTTGTTATCATAATGTTTTTTTAATAATGAGGAATTTCATGGGATATACTCAATTTGTGTGGGGTATAATGTAACACCATGATATTTTATGATTCTTGTAAAATAAATTTAATTTATTAGATATCTTGTTTTATATGCCACAATGAATTCTAATGAACTGAAATATAAAATTTATATTACTATTATTCATGGTAATTATGAAAAATCCATTTAACATGGAGGCATGAATATGAATAACCAAATTTTAAATATTATGTATAATGATTTTATTTAATGAAAATATTATTTATAAAAAATCAATTAATTTTTTGTAATGTGTATATTTGGTTTAAAAATACTATTATGTCAAAAAAACAAATCATTATTTATTTTTATTAATAAATAATAAACATAATTTATGAAAAATTTGAATGTTTTATCCGACAAAATGAACTTCATTTTTGGAATCAAAATGTTATAATTTGATTAATCATATTTTTTAGATGTTTTTAAAATTATTTCTTTTTTGATAAATAGAGAAAAATAGTAGTTTTTATTGAAAACATTTTTTTAATAAATTATAAGGTAAAATTATTTAAACATTTTACAAAATGTAAAATTTTTAAAAATATATTATAATTAAACTAATATCGGTCATTTTATTAAATTTCATATCAATGTTTTATATGAGAACTTTTTAAATTTTAATGTATTTCTCATTGGAAAACAAATTTTTTGTCACATCTTTAGGTTTAATTTAAAATTAAATTATTCCAAAAAATTTAATTGAATTTTTAAAAATGTATTTCATCTAAAACGTAGAACATTAATTTTGAAAAAAATTAATAGTGAAAATATTAAATTAATTTTTTTCTTAAGGTAGAACGGTTTTACCTATGGTAAAACTAAAATATTAAGGATTAAAAATGAATGAAATATTTTATAATTCCTATTTTATATTCATAAATTGACAATTAATATTATATTGTTTTAAAATGGTAAATTTATGATATATTTTTCATGTGAAAAATATGGTCACATTTTATTCTTTTCAAAAAATCTGGGAGTGTCCTCTCCTACACTTGTTAAAGGAAACCCCCGCTTCTATCCTCTTCACACATGGAAAACCATTTGGTTAATCCAATAGAAATTAAATCCCACTAAATAAATACCTAACCTAAACCTCGAGATCTTATTTTGATTATGAAACCCTCCTATGAAATAATTAGGAATAAACCTAAAAAGTCTTCACAAAGAAGTAAAATTCTTAATCATCTGCTTTTATTTTATTTCCTCCACTACCAAATTAAATTATTATTAAACCATGATAGTATAGTAACATATATCTCCTTGATATAATGATATTTTATTTCATTAAATTAATTATCTAACTCTCTATAAGCTTCCCAAAAATTGGAAGCAAATTGTCTATTGTGTGTAAAACGTACTACCGCCTCGTGAACCAATGTTTTTCATTATCCATCACCACACCTCTCGGAAATATATAATTATTGATTTATTTTTAATATATAATTTTTATGAAATTATAATACTTTTTTAATAATGAAATTACATATAACTTCGTACATTCTATTTTTTGGGATATGATAATGCCACTATTGTGTACGGCGAGCTACCTCGTCACAATGTGATGTGTTTCATATTTTACAAACACATTCCATTGAATTGGATAAGGATAAATTTAATTAATATAAAATCTATATATGTTATCATAAATACTCCTTAAATTTTATAAGTTATTTTACCTCTTTTAATTACATTCATATATAAAATGTATAGAGTAGTCTTGTGTATATACGGCTTACCTTCTCCATGAAGGGTGTAACTTATTTTATATATCTAACTATAATGGATTAATCTAAATACATAAAAAATGAATATATATGATATTTATATCATGATTATAATTTTCGATACTCTTTAACCATAATCAATGTAAAATTAACCACAATACCAAACCAAAATATACATGAAAAAAAATCAATTATTACCTTAAATGTAATTTTAACAAGAAATTTTCTATTAAATGGTAAAAAAATTCATAAGTAAATCATATATGTTATGATTAATATATTTATAGTGACGTAATAAATTTCAAATAAACATATTTTTTGTATATTGGAGTTTTTGAATTTTACTAAAGGTATAGACACTTAAAGTAAGATATTTTTGTCTCAATTTTCATTAATTGAGACAGATGTTGTATTTTGTACGTATTTTATTTTATTAGGTGTATATACTATACCATTAACATGTAATATTGTGGATGTATTTATTCTAATTTTTTTATTTGTTTCATTTAATTATATTATTTCATGGAGATTATAGTTCAATGTTACCAAATTGGTAATGGTTTTATAATAAAATATCATTGTTCATCTGGATTGTTTAAGTTTACACATATGGTGATGAAATCTTATAATCCATCTATTAGAAAACTCATGAATTTTCTTATCATGTGGTTATTTCATGAGAATAAATTTTTTTCATTCATTTTTTCTCTTTATTTACTCATGATTTTAAAATATTAGTTTTTTAAATAAATTTTGAATCTATTTATCTCATTGGTCGAAAATAATTTCTATTTCATATCCATGTTTTCATAAACAAAATTTATTAAATAATGTTTTAACTTCTCCAAAATGATTTTTTAAAGACATATTTTCCCCTTTTTACTTTTTACAATATATATATATGGAATATTCATGTTTTCTTTCCAAATAATGCAGGTTTGAATTTTACAGAAAATGTGAAAGGAACATTTTTCATAAAGTGTATGTCATGATGAAAATTGACCATCTTCTTAATGAGACAATGTTTTAAATCTTCCATTGTTGGTCTAAAAAGGATACTTTATAAGAAAATTATTTTTATAATGATTTTTGTATTACAAAAATTCATTTTGGAAAGGATATTTTCATCAATAATTATTTAAATTATTTTTACAACTTACATTATATTTTTCTAATGTTTTTTGAAATAAATTGATTTCTGAAAATTTTTTATGTTTAAAAAAAAATTCAAAGTGGAATGTTTTCTTCCTTAATAAATATTCTAATAGATCTTTCAAAATAATTTTCCAATTAATATGACATCCATTTATGTTACTTATACTTTACTAAGTATATAATCCAAGGTTATAATTATTATTCTTTTTCTGAATAGTTTATATATATATTGAGATGATTCTTATGAAACCATTTTTTCACCATGGATTATGTTTTCATGGAATGGTGAAATCATTGTTAAACATATATCTTTTCCATAGGTTATACTATAATGAACATTTTATGAATCACATTTCTTTACATGGGTACTATTATGATGAATGTTTTATGATATCATGAAACATGTATGTGTGATTTTCTATATGTGAGGTGTGGGACCTATATCTTCCTCTAATTAATTGGGTAATGACTGATCATTCATGATATTAATAGATCTTAAATGGGGGTGAAACTGGTTTATAAGGAGACTATGTCCACTATGATATCATTTGGATTAAACCATGACTTCTACGATAGTTTGGAAAGTGACCCCATTCCATTATGATAGAATTGGAAATGGTCCTTGACAACTATGTAAATTATTTTATATACACATTTTTATACCAAAATATCATTTAATATTTCAATGTTATTCTCTCATAATCATATACTTTCATTTCATTTTGATTAATTTCCTCTCAACCTCAAATATTTATGCATCGAATCGTGATTTGGATCTATTATATGCAAGGTATGGTTTCTATACTTTATTCTAAGGTTCTCATACCCTCATACCCAAATTATGTTTTGATATTTACCTTTTTTACCATTATTACGAATTTAATATCACACATTATTATGATTCTTTTACCTAGGTTATGATGATAGGTATTACTTCTGATATGTCTAAAAAGGGAGATAATTATGAGGAACTAAGTGGTAGATGATGTAGCTCACTTCTGGGCCTATCTTTTATATTTCCATTTTTTCATATTCAATAAACCATTATGATCATCAGGTATGTTGTAATGTAGTGAATGTTAATAAAAACTTATGTAATGTCTATGTATGAAAATACTAGGTCATCATAATCATCCATGACTTATTATAGTGATTTTAAAATATTTTCTTTTTGAAAATTATAGGTTTAAAATAAAAATATTAATATATATGAGGAAGAAATTTTATATAAATATTTACACCATGTATTTAGTGGATATATGAATTATTTTGGATATTGGATCCCCAATTACTACTCAACTAGTTATAAAAAATTCTAAAATTCATATATTGTAAACTCCATAAAAAGTAGATTTGAAATGAAAATCTCTATATTTTAAATTATGATGGTGTTATAGTAGACTTGAGGAAAATGTATTGTATTGTTAGTACAATAACTTAAATTACGAATATCATATGATTCCCATTTCATGAGGTATCATGTTGCAGAAGATAAATAAAGCTCATATATATAAGGTAAATCTTTCATGTTCAAATAAATTTGATGTTCTTAGAGATCTATATCAAGCTTCTTAATGGTGTCCACGTTATTTTTTCATGTTCATATTAAAAAGTATCAAATAAAAATTAATTATATAAATCCAAATGAGAATAATGAAAAAACATCCTTTATAAGAAATCTTGATACTAATTTAAAAAAATTCCACTAAGAATATATCAAAGAATGAAAGTGAGATATCCTTAGAGAGAAAGAAAAATTCAAATAAATTTCATAATAAATACAAGTAGATCTAGAGGATCACCATATCCAAAAGTTATTGTTTGAAAAATTACACTCCTAAGAAGCTATGTGGAGAACCCAAACAATCTATTAATATATAAATTGATATTTTATTTATTGGTCTAGTAGATTAATAGAGATTAAAAATATATGTAGAGGCACATAAAAAATCCATTTGTAATGAAAAAAAATAAATTCCACATTAATAAGTAATATTTCTAGTGATATTTGAGAAAAAATTCTACTCATATTTTGGGGAACCACTATGTGAGAGATGCAATAGGGCAAGACACACTAAACAAGTTATTTAACAACATTACTAATATAAGAAAAATATGTCAAAGACTTATCATTACATAATTTGATGTTTATGATTAGATGGTTAAAGAATTAATAATACGATCACCTAAAGAAATGGTGTTTTTTATGAGTCTCGTACTTCCTAAAACCAAATCAGATCTAAAGAAAAGATGTGGAATCATGGATAATGTTGTAACATGGATGAGAAAATCCTCCCATGTTACTCCTCTAGATCTTTATTATAATTACCATAAAATAATTTATTGTTTTCAAAAAATTCATTCACATTTTACAAAATATGTAAACGAAACCAAACATATTAAAAATATTTTATTAATAATTGTATAGTATACACAATGATGGTAAACCATTAATAGTTATTTCTTTTATAGAGAAAATAATTACTATGAGTTAATATTGAAAAGAAATTTTTTAATAAATCCATTTAATTTATATTATATATTTTATTTTGAATAGATAAATTTTCAAATTTATGAATTCATATTTTATAAAGTAATATAAATTTTTGAATTCCTCAAAAAAATACATTCGTATGTATGTTTGATATTTTATAAAAAATAGTTTATTTTTATGTGAATTATAAAAAGTAATTATAATTACAATAGCATCACTTTTATATAAATTAAATATTTTAGAAATAATGTTTTTATAAAAATAATATATTTATAAATTAAAATAAATAATTCAATATCACTATTTTTAATTTATAAAACACTTGAATATCATTTTAGAAAAAAGTGATATTTTAGGAAAACTATATTAGTTTTTTCCTATAGTTAAATATACACATGGGAATTTAGGTTATGGATTTATTTTAAAGTAACATAACTCTTATATAGAAAATTATAATCTCATAAATGTCATTAAAATCAATAACATTGTTAATTTATTCTATACATAAACCTCGTCTTTAAAAATAAACAGCCTTTAAAATAGGTTCTAATGCATTACATGTGCAATTGTTAATAATAAATTCCTAAATTATAGAATATTAATTTCAAAAAGTAATTAGTTTATTTGATATAATAATTTTAATATTATTTAATATGTTTAATTTCATTTATTGACAAAACATTTATATTGTTTGGATTGATGTTAATTACCATGATATTAGTTAAATAATTACATTTGAAGAATTATTTTATTAATATCAATGAATTGATAAAAAAGAAAATAATTTAAAATAATTTAAATAATGAATTAAATGGGATTTTTAAAAACATAGATAAATATATTAATAGTTATTCATTAGGTAATCAATAATAAATATTTTTAGGAATTTATAATGGTCAAATTGACATTATATTTACTAAAGAAGTTTTTCAACACATTATACTTTTCATATAAAATTTAATTTCATATTTTTTAGAAATTTAATTATACTAAATGGATGATAAATTTTGGCTCTATAAAAACAAAAATAGGCTATATGGGTTCTATTATATTTTTAATAAAATAAAAAATCAATTAGTTAAAACATGTTATATTTTTTGAAAGTAAAATGGGAAAATGTAGAAAATTAATTCTAAAAACAATATAACATGATTGAAAAATGTGTGGAAGTAATTTTTGAATCATGATCTAACCGAAGGCCCCATATAAAACATTTTTTATAATCCTTCGACATATTTACTTTGAAATATTTTCAGGTAAATATTAAAATATAATCATTGTTTCCAAAAGTTTTGTTTTCCACTATCATAAAAGAGGATCACTTACATGTTTTCAACCATACACCTATCATTAGAAATTTCCATGAAACACTACCAAAATATCATGTCTTAGAAGTCCCTAACTCTCTCTTAATTCACTAGAAACACTATGTTCTCCTATTCCATGAATTTATAAGGATTTTTTCAAGGAAAGATCATGTCTCCAACTATATTATTATATCCTTCTTTAATTTTTCTCCTTAATCATCATCTTCAAAATCTATTATAACCATAAAAATATAATGGAATTAATATCATAATGAAACATATATATTATTATATTAATGGAATAACCATTATTTATTCCTCTCTATCCACTAAGAAAAACAAAAGTGGTGTTAGTGTATTGTGTGAACTGCCACCACCACAAAGTAGCATCATCCCATTTCGACAATACAACCATTAATTAATGAAAAAAGGATTTAATTGATGAAAAAATATGAATTATATGATATAAATATAATTATAAAATATTAATTTTTCATTTACCTTCATTCTTACTCATCCTTTTAGAAATACAAAAATTAATTATGTTATATGTGTGAACTATTTCCTCCACAGGTAGTATGTTTCATTTTTCATCACTAACCATCATTCATGGATTTAAAAATATATTTAATATATAAAAATTATTTTTATATAAAAATTAATATTTTATATATTATGAATCTATTTTATAATTTTTTTTATTATGGCTAATGTATACGCTGAGTTATGAAAAATTTACCGAATAATATTGGGTAACTTGCATGCGAAAGAAAACTGTAAAATAAGTAAATATAATTTATTAAATGTAGATATTAAGTGAAATTGTTAAGCATAATTTTTATAATAAGGTATCTAGTAAAGAGAAATGATTATTCAGGATATTAATCATGTGCATAGAAAAAATCTAGAAAAATATAAGGGTTTTTCATCTCCAATTCCTTTCTTTGAGACATGTTTTGAAGAACACACCAAATATAATGTGTAATGTATATATAAAACCTATTTTATATATTATATCATAAATTATATTTTAATAATTTTATTTTATATTCAATTTCCTGACATCTCTTTAATTTGTTTTTTATTTGAATGTTTCAAAATTCATAAGGGGTTTTCATGTCAAATTAATCTCATTGAGACATTTTTTCAATGAGCCCAAAATAGAACTTTTAAGCTATATATAATACCTATTTTATATAGTATATTAGTTGTATATTTTAATCATGGTATTTTATGTTTAATTTCAATCCTTCTCTTTTATGGGGTTTTTATTTATATTGTTTCTAAAGTTGTAGGGGTTTTCATCTCAAATTTCTCTCTTTTAGACATGTTTGGTATTATAAACCTAATATAATTTTATGTGGTGTATATACGACCTATATGAGATATCATATAAGGAATTATCATTTAATTATTGAATTTTATTTCAATCTCATGTCAACTATTTTTACATGTTTTTATTTATGTGTTTCTCAAATCATAAGAGATTTATTGATCTAAATTCTAATTCTTTAATATATAATACATTTTTGTAAACAATGTTTAATTTTAATGATGTATTTAATTAATATAGAGTTTTTTTCTAAATAATTCCCTTTAATTGTATTTAATTTTTATTTTTTTCTCTTATTCATGTTTTTATTCATACATTTGTTTCCCTGCTTGTAAATATTTTTAGCAACCCAAATCCCCTTATTTGAGTAATAATGTTTTTCCTTGAACATTGTTCTTTTTTTCTTGGATTATCCCACAATAATATTATATTTTATGCAAAAATATAATAATATTTTAAGATTTATGTTCTAACAAAATGTAGGTTTTATTTCTGTATTACAATATGAGTTTTTAACAAGGTAATTTCATGTATTAAAAATAACCCATTCATAATATTTTTTATTGACATTTCCTAATGAAAAGGTTATTTAATTTTCAATGATCCTTTATAGGTGATTATTTAAAAAGTAAAAATTTTAAATTATTTTTTACATCATATTTTGAAAAAATATTTTGGAGTTCTCAGGGAACATCCTCATTTTTTTATGTGTTGTGAATGTTTTCAAAAATCATTTTTGTGTTTTCACTTTCATTACCATTTACATTTTCAAAATATTTTCCCTACGTTTAATTAGTATCATTTATTTATCCAATAATAAATATATTTTATCATTTCATGGAAATGAAATCATGATTTGAAATATTAAAATTCATAATCACTTGGGTGATATCATTCAACCATTCATTTACAATTATGTTTTTATCTATGCCAACATACTTTTAGGTTTCATTTATTACATGAGGGATATAGTCTTTTGATAACATATATCTAATTCCCATGGATGGATTATGATAAGTTTTTACATGTATTAAATTATCTGTTTACTCATTACCCTTTGTAGTGTGACAATCACATTTTACATAATTCTGATTTGATGATATTAACCTCCAAAAATTGTTACTCTGGTGACATGTGGAAAATTATTGGCATATTTTATATTGTTATTTATGAATGGATTATTTTTTACATGTTGAATATTTAATTTTTAACCATAAAATTGCTTCCTATAGATGGATTATGTTCATGTAATCACTTTTAATGACATGGGGAAAGGTGTGGACATTCTGTGAATATTTTTGACTACCAAAACAATTTTATAATGTATTGATATTCCATATTATAAAAAAATAGATATAAAAGTTTTTTTGATTAATTGGTTCCTCATGGAATGTTATAAATGTTATTTATGGCTATTGTAGTGATTTCAAAACACTTAATTTGGTGGTTAGTGGGGCATATAATTATATAGCACCTTGCTGCATCGACTAGTATCATGAGAAAAAATTGGGTTGGGTATTCGGTGTATGCCCTCCAAATTTGAAATATGTCTTAACTATAGTCTGAAATACATTTAATGTGTCTTGGATTAATACATTTATTATTGGTCTTGATATCTAGAATTATACAATCCATCAGTATGAGATAAGTATTATCAAAATCCATTTTTAATTTATTATCAGGGTTATATCATGATTTTAGATTCATGTAGATAATGGATTCCTGTTTTTACCAATTCTGACCACAATATTTATGAAATGTTTATATATTTATTAAATTAGTAATATGTTTTCCTAATTAAGATCCTGATCTCAACACTTCATTTGATTCTATTTCTACATGTTATAGAGAAAATTAGTACCTGTCACATGTTTATAATGATAACACATGTGAAACTTTTTTTGGGATACATTGAATATGTTTCATGGAATAACGATTTTCTTTTATAATTATAAAATTATCCATTTCATAAAAAAAACTTGGATTTATCTGTTTATATTTCTTCTTAATTCTCTATATCTCTAAAACTGAAAACTTACTTCATATTTAATAGATTCAGTAATATTTATTCATATTTTAGTTATGAATGGTTATATCTAGTATTTTACTTCTGGTTTCAATGAATGTTTATAACTTATGTGCTTGTGGAACTGAGTCAAGGAGAATGGGTTCAGGCTGTCACAGTTGGTATCCTAGGAATGTTTTAGATAACTATTTAATTACGAATTTTTTAGATTAATTTATGTTTTGATCATGTATAGTTTATTATATGTTTAATGGTTTAGATAACACATTGGTATAAATATATGAATAAATGATAAGGAAATAATAATCATTTTATTTGGGTATAAGGATAATAAAACTTTTTTGAAAACACATGTAATTAGTCCAGGTATTAGATAACATCATAAAGGTTTCATAAAGTATATATTACCTCGTTTTTCTTAAAAATTCATCCCAATATAGATACTAAAATGTGGATGCAGTTTTAACATAGATGCAGCTACGTGTAATCACTATGAAAAAGGTTGATTGATCATTAACTCAAACATTAATATGATTCATAATGAGTGGGCCTAAGACTGCACACCTACTGAGAAACTCCAAGGATATATTCTATCCATGATCACATTCTCATTATGATCAATTATAAAGTATTTATGAATAATATTTACAAATTTTTTAAGATAACTTGACATAAATACGACTATGGATAACTATGGGTTGAACAAAGAATTCAAAGGATGATAGAAAAGTATCATATTATTAAAATAATGTTTTTCCAAGGTAATACATTTTTGGATTGATATTTTTATATTCATATTATAGATATTATCAGAACTATTTTATTTTAATAAATAATAAGAACAATGACAACCAAAATGCACCTAATAAAGGTATGTCACTAGGGAAACCTATGTCTAATTACCAAATAAGGGAGAATAATTATATGGTTTAAAACCTATTTTATTCTTATTATGATTAAAAAGTTAGTTTCCTAACATTAATTGAGAATAATAAAATGATATTTGTATGAAACTCATAACTATTTCCATTAGTAATGGTTATTTATAATTAAAATTCAAGTATATTCTATATTTTTATATGAATTTGGGGAAACATATAAGAATTCTTCGTCAGCTGTTTTGTACAATAGCTTATATTTAATGGTATTAATAAATGTCAAATGTTTATTTGTTACATGGTTATATATTGGGATAACTATTGGAGAATATATGGATGAGGTATGGATAACTCATTTGTTTAATATATACATGATATTGAGCTATAATGTGTATTTTGATTTTGAGTATGTGAGGCAGGTATTAAATGGTATCCTTGGAATTAATAATTGAGTCGTGAAATTTTTGAATATGTTCATTTCGCTATTTAGATTATGATATATAGTGACTAGTATGAATTAGTGGTGAATTGCATTTGAGGATTAGATATATAGTTTATATTTCGGGGAATATATAATCACATTATTGTTTAATTTATGGGATATTCAAACTGTTTTTTAGAAAGGTATATAATTGAGAGTATATGATTATGGGATATACATACATGGTAATATGATTTTAGGAATGAATAATGAAATTTTATATAGGATATGTAGGATTTTGGGATCATATATTTCAATTATTCTTGGTTATATAATATTTATTGAAAGTTCATGATATTTTGGGATCACTATTCTTAAGGATTGTATTAAAAAGTATGAGATAAATCCACTCAATGTGAATTACGCTAAACCAAGAATGATCTATGATTTTGATATAGGTTCAATCAAGTATAATTAAACTTCTGTTGTATGATATATAAGATAACATGATAGTACAATAATGTGAATCATATTTAGGTTATGTTTTTCTATGATTATTTATGGTAACTCACTTATAATCATAACCACCCTTGTTAAATATTTCGGTTTTAGTAATCGATATAACTAAGTGAAAACATGGGTGTGAGGGAAACTGAATAGACTAACATAATTAAAAGGCCACTGTAATTGGATTTTTAGTGAGAGACTCCTTTAGTATTATAAACCACCTATCATTAAAGATGATTAACAATGTGAATATAGTCAAAGAAAAAAACACTAAGGACTCTAAAATGGTGTCTTGTGAAAAATAAAGTGATTAATATAATGAAATAAAGAATATTAAAAAACCCTATATATCATAAATATTAGAAAAAAATGGGAATGGTTACCTTAAATGGACAGGAAAATTTTCAAAGTGTTGAGATGTATTTTATCAGACTCAAAAGTCTTAGGGATTGATGTAACACCCCTAAAATTCTAAAAGAGATACTTGTATTCGATAATGTGTATGAAATATGAGAACAAGTGAATAAAGGGATATAATATCCTATGTTTTTATAATATATTTAACACGTTAAATAAATTCAATATGATTTATAACTTGTAATTCACATGATAGTGAGTTAGTGTGTGACATACATGACAATCATATTTTTCAATGGCATATGCTACATGTATGACTGAGTTTTATAGAACAATAATGTACTATCAAAATATTATTATTTAATATGTTATAAAATATAAATTATGAATATTATTAACTAAATTATTATAATATATTATTTTCACAACTGATTCATTTGTTAAAAATTAATTAAAAATGAATATTAGAACCAGTTTAATATGAAAAAGTATTTTTATAGAAAGATTTTTTATGATCACAAAGTTGTTTTACCATATAAAATTAAATTAAATACAATAAGAATGTGATATAAATGAACTATATATATATAATATTTTAAATATAATATTTTTTGTATTCATATATCACCTTTGATAAGCATAATATAAAAACATGTATGATAGTACACATAAAATACTATATTTTTATTAAGATATTTTTACATCATTTTATTGGAGAATCTATTTTAAATAAATTTTTTAAATGTTTATATATTATATACATAAAAATAAAGTTCATCTTCGAAGTATAAATGTCAAAATTATATTACAGTGATTAATTTATCTTCTTTTGTGAATTTTATTTTTTTAACGAATAATAAAAAAATATTGAATTGTAATTCAAAACGACTTTTTTCATATAATTTATTTATAAAGATAAATAATATTTAAAATTTGTTTTTATGTTTATTTATATAATATTCATTTCATTTAATCCAAATTATTTCATTAGAAACAATTTTACTCTAAAATTGACACTAAAAACATAGCAAACTATCAGATGTTTTAACTTTAAAAACCTTTATTGTCATCTCGTCTATGGGATTAAATTATGATTTACATATGACACATATGTGATTGGAATTTGAAAAAATGTATTAGATATTTGGAATAAGAATAATTTCTAATTTCTAATAGGTTAAAATTATTTTTTGGAAAAAAAAATTACAGAATTCAATTCAAATCAATTACAATAATTAAGATAAAACTATGAATAATAATGGAATAAACCATAATATTAAGGGACCACATGATATATAAATATATTCAAAAGAAATTTTATGTGCATATTTTGAATATATCCCTGCTTTTATCATAATTGTACCATTATTGTTACCACTTTCAATGTGAAAATGTGTATTGAATTCCTTTTTCATAATATTACAAGTGTGTCGTTTCTCCTCCACTAAAAAAGGCCTTATATTCTCCCACTTACTCACACCACTCATGACACATTGGATAAATAAATATATTTCCAAATAGATCCAAAAATATCTACCCTCATCTTTGAATCCCAACTTTAGGTAGAATAAAATCTATGTTAGTCTTTAGTTCAACCCAAAATGAGTTACCCGATTAAGAGTTAACATCATTCCTTAAATTGTTTTATTTATTTTCCATTCTCCACTCCATAAAATATCATTATTTAAATATAATATAAACCCACACGTATCCTAAATATAGTAAGATTTTTTTATTCTTTTTGTTTTACATACACTTACATAGAAATTAATCTAATGGTAATGATCGTAAAGTTTCTTTGTACGGAGAAATACTGCTTCACGAAATGATGATTGTTAATTTTTTCTTTACTAACTTTCATGGATTCCAATTATGATGGAAAATATATTTATATATGGTATATATATATATGATATTTATTTTGTATTTAACTTTAAATAAATATTTTATAACACATTCTTTTATAATATCCATTTTCTATAAATACGATAACATCATTTGTGAAAGTCTAGACTACGACCTCTTAAAAGAGAGGTGATTCATTTACACGATACATGTAATTTATGAAGGATGATTATAATTAAACATAGATGACATATAAAACATATATGTGATATTCCTAACATAATTAAAATTTTGAATATATAATATATTTTATTTTTATATAACACTTTCACAGACTTAAAAAGAGATTATGTCATTCATGGACAAGTGGGTTACCACATCCTCAATATGATGTCATTCCTTTTACATCAAGAGTATTATATATATGAGTAAATATTATTAAATAACAATATATTTATAATATAATGATCATTTTTAAAATATATATTGTTACATAACTTCTTTCCATAATGATCGTTGAAAAATGGAAATGTTACTCATGTGTATGTATGGCCTACCGTCTACATGATGGTAACATTGGTGGATTTTTCATAACCATATTAAATGATTGGTTATAAAAGTATTAGTTCTGTATAAATATTTTAATTATCTCTTGATTATTATTATTTATATTTTTAAGTAAATACCTATTTCACTATAGTTTACCTACCAATGTTGTTTCTAACACATGAACCAAAAATGGTTAGAACACTCAACGTAATGTTAATTGACTATGTAGTTATATAAAACATGATAATAATGGAAATAAGCGTAATTATAAATATGAAAAAATTTATCATGAGTGTAAATAATTAACATTTTTTTATTATACAGGAAGTTAAAGGAAGTTTACCCGAATGGATACGTATCGCAGGGGATTTCACCTCAAATTACATTCCATTGAGACTTATTTGTCATTGTGAACCTAGATTATATTATATGCTGTATATTCTTCCATTGGAAATGTTATATCCTATAACTATTTATTCCCATTATATTATATATTTCAATTAATTTTATTACTTCTTGTATATTAGGATTCAAATGTTTCAATGTGGTATGTGACACTTTGGAATGTTTAATGTTTATTCTCCTCGAGAATGTTTTTAATGATTATCATTGCAGTATCACATCCTTTGGGAATTGTTAACATTATCTTGAAACAATCACATTATTATTGTGAACCTAATTTATTATAAGTGGTTTACATACATTAACATTTAAATATTATATCACCATTCATTCATTCTCTATGATATTTTGAGTTTCAGTCTTAATTATATCTCTTATGGGGATTTGAGTTAAAAGTTACCAAGTGGAAAAGAATTTCAAAACCCAATTTATTTTCATTAGGTTATATTACTTCTTCATTTTCATTAATATTATACAAGAATATGTATAAAGACTCTCAACATCTATTGATTTATTTCTTCCTTTATTTTTTAATTTATGTTTGATATAAATAATCTATTCTTCATTGATTCTCACTCCAACATTATAATATTTTTAATGGTTTAATTTACAATATAATTTTGTTCAGAATTATTTACTCATAAATTTCCACCAAATGAAATTATTTTATTAATATCTAATAAACCCATTAATTTTATTCTCCACTAGTTATTCATAACCTTAATTAATTAATATCATTATTTTCTCACTCTTTGGTACACAAAATTCATAGAAAATGTTTTTAAGAAAACATGAAATTATTAATCTCTTTTTTTGGGGAATATGTCTTCATCTGGAAACCCCATTTTATATAAAAAGTTTTCATAATGGTTTTTAACCAGATTTAGTAATAAAATTTTTACCATTTTTTATTTTACCAATTGTTTCAAAGGAATATTGTTGTCGCTTTCTAAAAATGTGTTATTATAACCTTTTTACCGTGAAACATGAATGTTTTGTTTCCCTCATATCAAAAGTAAGGATTTACTCACCAAAATTTATTTTGAAGATTCCACTGCATTATTTAAAGCTTATTTTCTATAGAAAAAAATTTAATTTGTGAACATAAAAGAAATTTTTTTAAAAAAAAATTAAAAGAAAAGGATATTATCCTCAAGAATGTTTTTAAAAGATATTTTTTTCAATATTAATCAATGAAAAAACCTATTTCTTTTTAGTACAATTGGGATATTTTTTTATACTATACTTATTCTTTTTCTAGATGTTTTATGATTTATTATTCTAGGTATATTATTCACATAAACTTCCTTGATTAATTTATTTGTCCCCATGAATTATTCAATCTCATATGGTCATTGAACATTGAATTTTCTCTTAATTATACAATCCATTTATCATTGATATTTCTATTTCTTAAACCATATAAAATATTATATAAAATGTATACTTTGACATTTATTTGATTATTTGGGGAAGTATTTATAATTTCATATTATTTATTTAAAACAGTTATTTGAAAAGAAATTTTATTTGTTTTTGTTATTCAGTATAAAGAATGCTTTCGATAGGAAATGATGGGTGGATCCCATACATTAATAACTTCTCAATCCATCAAATGGTTACCATGAGAAAAATAATTTGTGAAAATTAAAAATGTTTCAATCCATGGTTTTAAACAAGATTGTGAAATTTCATGACTGTATAGGTTTTCAAGTTCCTCAGGCATGGCGTCCATTAAGAAAGCATTGATTTCATTTAGTTTAAGTTACTATTAATCCATGATATTTTACCTCAATATATCAATGGATAAATTTCATTTATAACCAATTTATTAAATGGAATGTGTTTTGGTTTCTTACCAAGCCATATTTAGTTTTTCCTTACCATGTTATTTTAATGGGATGCATTTTCATTTAACTTGACTCATTGTCTATTCACTTAATTTTCATCCTATTGGATATGTGGAATCTTTTTTTGGTTAATTATCATTCAATAATTATTATTCCTATTTATTAATTAATTCTTCAATTATATTTTCACCTACTAAGCATTTGACCTCACCCTTATTATGTTTCTTAACCATAGGAATCCAAGAAGTGTAAAATAAAAGATATAAAGTGATATACTAGATGGAATAAATTTATTCTAAAAGTTGTTTTGGAAAAAAATATGTTTTCATTTGTGTATTTACTTGTAATAAAATTCATATATGTAGGTGGATTACCAATACTACTAAATTGATTAGTGATTTTGGATTTAATTCCTTTTCATCAAACTAATGGAATTTATAGCAAACACAGCCTATAGAACTTATGAGGTTGGGTTCCTACAGTTTTTATTATAGGATGTATATTAGTTACCATAGGAACTAGATTAAAAAAACGATATATTAGTGAACATAACCTTAAGATAGAATTTGATGATAACTGTATAATAACACCCTAGAAATTTTTTAAAGTAGAGATTATGTGGGTATTTCTTGCAATATGCACATGTCTGGATACTAAAAGAGGATGTGGTTATGGAATATATATATTTAGGTGTGAAAACTACTAAAATGTGTTTCGGGTCCAGACATAGTTTAACCTCGTACATGACAATGGGCCTTACTGGGAACCTGGTATGACACTCCTAGAGGATATTCATAGGTTAATAGAAATTTTATTTACAAAACACTATGAAGAAGTTTTAAAATGAATAACATAGGTTAAAACTAAGGTGTTTTAGAATTGAGATAAGGTGTCATAGATTTTAAATCCAATGAATGATATTATAGATAAACCCTACAAAAATGACGTATATATGTGAAAATAAATGGAAGAAGTATTTCTGTATTGGGATTGTATTAAAAATCATAGTTAAATTCTACATAGTTATTAACCATATTTCAGGGAATTACATCATATTTAATATTGAAATTAATTTAATATGGTTTTATAATATGACAAAATATATGCCAGGTATCAACCCATCGAATCTGGAAATGTTGTGGGTCTTGAACCCATGACTAAATGAAGATAAGGGCTTAACACCAACCATTGACCTATGCAATGTCTAGGTTAATATCTCATTGTTTTTTGTTTAAAAATTTGATGACTAGATACAAATGATATCCTAGATGTTTTACTTTTTAGTTTTAGAGATTAATTTCCTTACCATATTATATTTGGAGAATCGTTAGAGTTAAATAGTCAGACTGGACACCCTTTTATGTCCCATATGCTCATTTATAAATAGAATATATTTCTATATGAAACAGTATTAAATTTTTAATGAATTCCCAAATAGATCTCAGAACAAAAAAATTTTGAGATAATGTATAAAAATATATTTAATGTAAGTATATTCATTAAATTCTTAGGCAGTAAAATAATTACTCATCATTAGAAAAATGATCAAATTTTATTTTCCTAATACCATAATTTTTGTGGCACTCATGGCATTTAAATCATTAAGGATTTATATATTTGAGACCCAAATATATCTATTGTGTTTTAAATTATTTTTTTATTGATGACCTAAATAACTTCATATAAATATTTAAACATTTCCTCCAAGTATGCATCACTACTTTCCACTAATGATCTCATACGTAGATATGTGGTTATATGTTAATTCATTTGACCTTTTTATTTCTCATTTTCTCTTTTTTAAAGGTCATTTTACTAACACTTCTCATGATATAGGATTTTAGAAATGGTAAATATCAAACAATATATCAACAATAACATGTTTAAATTGTGAGGACCAAATTTATTTAATGTGTTGAGAATGTAAAACCCCAAAAATTTGAAGAGAGTAACGTGTATTCAATTGTGTGTTTGACATGAAACACCCAGAGCTTAAGGAAATATAAAAACCCAAGAATTTATAATATATTTATCAATTTAAATAAATTTTATATATTTTATATATTTTAATTCACATGATATATTTTTAGCATGCGACAAACGCAACAACGAGTTTCTTTAGGGGCTTCTACTACATGCAAGATTGAGTTTTAATGAATAATAATATAGTATCAAAATATTGTTATTTAATTAGATATAAACTAGTCGTTAGAAATAGTTTTAACAATGTTATTAAAATATATGGTGTAAAAAACTAAATAATTGGTTAAAAATTAATTATAAATGAATATAGAAACCAATTGAATATATAAAAATATTTTTATATAAATCTATTTTTAGGCTCACTATGATATTTTACTCTAAAAAATTAAATTATTGACATTAGTAAGTAATATTAATGTTTTATTTAAATTATATAGCCAATATAATATTGTTTATATTAATATATTATATTTGATGAGCATAATATAAGAAGAAACCCAATTTTACACAAAAAAATTTCAATATTTTTTAATGACCAATTTACCACCTTTTAATGGAGAATCTATTTTAAATTCAATTTTTGGAACTTTTATTGATTATATATGTCAAAATCAATTTCATATTTAAAATCAAAAACATAAAAATTAGGTTTGGAAAAATATTTTATATTTTGTTATGAGAAGTTTCATTTACTAACAAATAATGAAAAATACTGAATTTTAATTCAAAAATACTTTTTCACCTAAAGTATTTCTAAGGTTAAATCATATTTAAAATTGGTTTTCATGTTCTATTAGAAAATAATTTTATCAACTAATCCAATTTAGGTCAACATAATTAATTACACTTTGAAATTTACTATAAAAACATAATAATCTTTCAGATTTTTTTACTTTCAAAACTGCCATTGTCATCTCATCTATAGGATTAAATTTGAATTAATTTCTACCACTTATAGTATATAAATTTGGAAAAATGGATTTCATTATTGAAATAATAATATTTTCTAATTTATAAAAAACATAACATTGTTTTTTACAAAAAAAATTAGTGAACGTACTTAAAATTAATTACAATGTTTAAGATAAAATTAACTATAATAAGGAAAAATTCAAACTATTAGTTAATGTAAATAAAATTAATTACAATGTTTAAGATAAATTGAATGTTTATTAACCATTTAATATAAAAATACAAAGAGACATGGTAAATGTAAAACTATTTAACTAAGAGTTAAATATAAATGATAAAGTTAATATAGTGACCCAAACCTATCTAAAACCTATTGGATGAGTGGTTTTAGAACTATCCCCACCTTAGAATTTAAATAATTTATTTTCAAACCATTATAAACTGAAAATTATTTTATTATAAAGTAATATTTCTAGATTTTCCTAAGGTGCCCATCACCCCTCTTATAAAAGAGAACTCCCCCTTCTCTCTAATTCACACCTTCAATGCCATTTGTCTTGGCCAAAACCTATCCAAATACCCTATAAACTGTTCTCCCTTCACCCTAGAGGAATTAATTTTGTCATAAATTCAACCTAAGGATCCCTTTGGATCAAATCAAAAGAAAGAACCTGAAGAAGAGGTATTTATTTCACCACCTCTTTCAAGTTCCTTTCTTCTTCCACTTCTTCTTTATTTGTTTTTTCCATTCTAAAATAATAACTCCAGTATCTTCTATATACCATGATATTATTATAAATATGGTATAACCAAATTCATTATTTTATCCATCCTTTGAATGACATGTCCCCATACGTGTGTACGTAAAGCTAACTGTCTCCATGTCATCGTGTAATTGTTATTCAATACATTATTATTTGAATGGGTATAATAATGATGTTTAATTGATGTAAATAATATATTTAACTTGATAATGATTCATTATATATTATATACCATCCAATTATATATTTTTTTAATATCAAAATATGATATTGTCGCTTGTGCGTAGGTATGGATTACTGTCTCCATGAACGTGATGATATTCATTCCCCATCATATCCATTGAAGACTAATTTTCATTAGATGATTAAAAAAAATGTTTAAATACTTAATATGATTCTGAATATGAATAAGATACATTCTATGCATAACAAACATTATTTATATAAAGAATCATATAAAGGAAAATGAATCATTTAACACCCGAAATGACGATAATACTTAGATATTATTAACAATGAAATGTTAAAAGATCATATATGATATAATATTAATGTATATTATTCTTTTATAATTTAATAAAAATTATTTCACCATTATACAAGAAGTTAACCTACCCTCTACCAAGGAAAAGTACATGGTAAGGTTTAATTTCACAATCTATTTATTATCTGAGGTTGTTTTTACGTAAGTATCTACTGGGACATATTTATTTTCCCTGTCCATGTTTCATAAAATAGTATTCAAAGGGATTATTTTTAAGGTACTTTTTACTAAAGCATCATTTTAAATGTTTTAAAGATATATTCTTCTAAACCAATCTCATTAATTTCCATGTTTTCATAATGGTTTTACGGATTTATTAAAATGGACATGAATGTTTTTAAATGTTAAATACATTAAAAAGATTAAAAATTCTATGGGACACATTGATTAAAAAATGTCTTTAAATGTATTCTTTTCTAAATTGTATTACTTTTAAATTTTTTCATGAAAAAGGGATATTTGTCTCAAATATTTTTGCAAATAATTTTCATCTATGTCAAAATCATTTAATTGATTTTAAACATGTTTTATGTTGATTAGTTATGATTCAAATCATACATATTTTATTGAAGGGTTTGTGATATGTTTGATTGTGGATGTGTTATTTTTATACCATTAATGTTTTATGGGTAAAGTATTGACATTTTTTATGCCAGTTTTAATACGAATGTTTGTGTTATGTTTAAACCTTTTCATATGAAGAATGAATTGGACATAGTAAGTGACAGGTGGAGCCCGCTATAGCTCCCCAAAGCATCAGTAGGTCTCATGAGACAAACTAGTGTCTTGGAACAATTCCTTGAAAAAATCTTATATTGTAGTCTTTCCCCAAGGCCTTGACTATGTGGTTATGAATGTTTGGAATTATTAATTCCATCATTATGAAACTGGCTATATATTGGGTATGATTATTTGACTAGGTGAATATCCTTGTGAGTAATAAAATGGAATTATTCTGATTTATGTTTTCCATATTATGATGATGTTTATGTTGAAAAGGATTTTGTTTTAGTTTTATACATTGCCTTAAATTTTTATACTTACTTATGAAAGCTTCCTATAAATTTTTATCTTTACAGAGCATCTGAGCTCACTCCTTTCTATGTTTTATTTTTCCTAGGATGTAATGAATTATATTATGACTGACCTTCATGAATAGTCTATGGGATCTCAGTGTTGTCTATGGAAACAATGTTGTTGTATTTTTCCATTTAATGATGTAATGTAAACCTTATGAATGTATCTAGTACTTCAAAGGCTACTAAACTAATCGGTCTTTCGAGGCTTTATCTTTTGGGATCATACCAATGATACATATTAATGCACCGACTATGGGCATCTAGGGTCGGGCGTTATAGTTGGTATCAGAGAATGTTTAGTACAAACCTTGGAAACTAGATTTATATAAACTCTTATTAGAGCACGTAGCCCTAAGATAGAATTTGAGGATTAGTATAGAAGAACTTATTAGAATTTTTGTATTGAAGAGATTTTGTGAGTTTTCCAGGAAATACATCACTGTATGGATATGACCAGGTAGAGGCAGCTCTGGAACAGTTGTTCCTAGGGGTAAAACTTAAAAACACTACATTAAGCTATACTCGAATAGGAACTATTGCATGACAACAGGCCTTGCTGCTCTCTTGGTTATGACACTCATGGGAGATATGCCTAGGATAATTATCATTTTCTTTACAAATCATTATGAAGGATTTACAAGTATATACCTCAAAGAAATTATTTTTATGATTATAGATTATATCTATAAATTGTTCAATTTATGTTAGTTATTTTACAAGTTTGGAATTATTCATTGCAATACATAAAGTGACCTAGTGTATGCCATTGAATAGAAATGCAGCCCAGTAGAAGGAATGTAAACTCTAGCAATATGTATGATCCAAAGAGTAAGAAGGATCATATCTTTCACGGTATTAAGCCAATATTTAGAAGGGAAATAGTCTCCCATGTATTCTCAACATATGAATAAATAGTATCATGTGTTAATAAGATAAGTAATGAATTATCTGAATCCTATGGCTTTGAAGGGAAGAAAGATATGAAATGGATAGAAGAGAGAATGATAGATAAAGGGAAGAGGGGAAAAGATGGATTTTCCCATATGTGATAACTATGGAAAGAATCACCTTTGTAAATTCATGAAGAGAATGAGAGTTTGTTATAAGTGTGGAGAAAACAGAAAACAAGTTTGTGATTGCAAGGGTAAGAAAAACGATTCAAATTTAAAATGCTTCATCTGCAATGCATTGGGACACTACATGAATAAATGTCCCAGTCATCAGAGTATACTACAAATGATGATATTGGATAATAATAAAGTTCTAATACTACCTCAGATGAAGAGGAATTACTAGTGTTCTTATGTTGTTATTATATAATTATTACATTTGAGTGTTGTATCAGCAATATACTTGTTATATGAATTATAGAGATAAATAAGGATTTCAATACAACACTATTTTATTATGGATTTGAGATTATATGGTTCTAAGAAAAGTGACTTAATAGTTAACTATACTTTTTGTAAAATACATGGTTGAATGAAAGGTAATCCCTAATATGGTCCCGATAATGAGGTAGTGATTTTGGAATAAGAGATGGTTTATTTGGAAACATTATATTAGATATTCTTGACTACCATCAAACTGATTAATGATTTGTATATTACATCATTGTTTGAGTTAAAAACATTTTTGGATAGAAGGACTATATCCAGTTTTCTATACGAAATAAGGGATCATGAAAGTAATCAATAAGGTTTTATGCTAATTCAAGATGTTATAGTGTTTTAGAAGAATATATAATGAAGGTGTTCACATATTATTACGTGGAAAAAAGGATCTTCATTGTGTTTACCTTTTTAATAAATTTTGGAATGTGATTTTGGATAGAATTATTTTGGATAATTCTAGTTTTTGATTATTTTTGGATTGCCATAAAATGACAACCTGGAGGTCGGGCGGCAACATGTCACGTCCGACAAAGCAGTGAGACATGAACCTGTAACAGAAGGGCGACAAGGTTTTATCACCTACCACTAGCCCACATGATTTCCTGGATTGAATAATATAGTTTTTTAAAGGTCTTGTAGAACAATTATAAATTCATTTGTTTTGGAACCCTATACGAATTGGATAAATAGAATATTTTTTAATGTTCTGTTATCATTCAGAGTTAAAAGATGAGTTTGTGGTAGAAATTAGTTAAAGGATGGAACTCTAATTATCAAGTATATATTTTTTCTTCTCTTATTATATGAAAAAATTAATTCATAAACATTAGGTAAGAGATCTTAAAACTAAAAATGTGTTATCTTAATACTTTATGTTTTGTTGAACAGATGGTACTTTAAATCATCACAGATTGATGGCTTTGAGGCCCTCAATTCTACAATTGTTTGTGATTGAAGACTTCAGTAAATCTATATAAATATTTACATTTTTTCTCCAATTATGTGTCTCTAATTTCCAACAATTTTCTTATTATTGAGATAATAATTTGGTGGTAGCTGTTTCATTCCCCTTATCCTCTTATTAAGACTAAATTTTATAAACCCAATTTCCGATGTGGGTTTTCCCAAAAAGGTATTTTATATTTTTAACCATTTATTTTCGAAGAACAATTTAAAATTGCGAGGACACAATTTATTAAAGGAGAGATGAATTTATCACCATAAGATTTCATAGTACGTTATTTCTTCAATGTAATGAAATAACTTGCACTACACGCAACACTGAGTTCAAGCGCACCACGACATACCAAACTAGATGTTAAAAAGTGGTTATGAATAGTATAAACAGAATTTTGAACATCATATAATCCTTATAATTTTAGAATCCATATTATGTGTTTCTTAGACATAATGTAAGAATAAATTCAATTTTTTCAGATAATGAAATTATTTTTCAGAAAATGAAATTTTACTGCTTTTTAATGGAGAACCATTTTTAAATACAATATTTGAAACATTTATATATTAAATTTGAAAAAATAAACTTTTTCTTTAGAATCTGGACATAATAATTTAGTTTCAATAAATTTTTGGTGTTTTTCAGATAACTTTCATATTTGGGTGAAAAGTGAAAAATACTATATTTTATTTGAAAACAACATTTTTATTCAAAATAATTTATAATGTTGAATTATAAATTTTAATGGCTTCAATGTATAATTAGATTTTATTTTTACCATTTAATCCAATGATGGTCATTTTAAGTAATTTCACTTTAAAATTGGACATAAACAATTGTCAATCTTTTGAAATTTTTTAATTCTTAAAAATATGCTTTTTGGTTTTGACAACGGGAATTAATTTTAAATTAATTAATTCATCTTATATGATTTGAAATTTTTAAAATATAATTCATTTTTGAATTTGGAATATCAAAATTAGCTTAGGGTGAATTTTTGGTATTTTTCTGAAAACTTTCAATTTTTGATGAATAGTGAAAAACACTAAGTAATTGTTTAAAACCGATTTTTTTAAATAATTTTTTATTTTATTTAAATTTATTTTATGTAAAATTAGATATATAATACCTATATAAGTTCAATTTAATTCATTGGAGTCTGTTTATCATAACATTAGATATATAAAAAGTTTATTGAACATTTTACCATTTTTACCCTCCTCCTCGGAGAATTTTCGAATTTACATAAAACATAATGTCACCGCATCTTTGAATTGAATATATAAAATATTAGAGACACAGTGGAAATCAGTATGTAAAATTTGGTTCAATAAGATGAAAATAGTTTTTGGTGAATAGTAACGTTGTACTTTTATTTACCACAGTTAAAAGTAAATAGGGTAATTAAGGGTAAAAATGATATTATTATTACGCTAAAATATTTCCTAATTCTTTTATATAAGTATAATTCGACCAAAAATACCTTAGTAATAAAATTTTAACCTACTTTGTCCACTTAGATTAGATTTGGACATTTATTATTATTTAATTCAAAGAAGAGTTAAAAGTGTTAAATTCAAGGTTTAACAAGTAAACCCTTTTTAATATAGGCGTACACATAAGATAAATTCGACTATAAATATTCATTATATAGATAATAATATTTCATACATAATGATATTTTATTTATAGTTTTTAGACATTAGATAATTTAATTTATTTATGACACAATGATGATGCAGTAATTACCCAAATAATAAAATATTATTACAATTGATATTATAAATATCCAAATAAATGTAATTTGAGACTTTTTATGAATTACACTAAATTTAATGGTTAATATGACATGTTAGGGTTGTTTAGAAGAATTTATTTTAAGTAATAATGTTGTAATAAATTTTGAAAAAACAAAATACCAAATAGTGTCAAAATTGACATAAAAGTGTTTTTAAAAAAATATTATACTATTAATTGATATTCTATTCATAAAAATAAATGGTTCGGGCAAAGGACTTATATAATGATAGATATATCATTAATAAACCACTTGAGGTTCTTTTAGAAGTATATAGAAGGTTTATTAACCATATAACATAAAAATACAAAGAGACGTGGTAAATGTCAATCTATTTAACTAAGAGTAAAATCTAAATGATAAAGTTAATATAGTGACCCAAATCATTCTAAAACCTATTGGTTGAGTTTTTTTCGACCCATCCCCACCATAGACATTAAATAATTCATTTTGGAGCCACTATAATCTTAAACTGATTTTATTATAAAATAATATTTCTAGCTTTTCCTAAGGTGCCGCTCACACCTCTTATAAAAGGGAACTCCCCCTTCTCTATAATTCACACCGACAAAGCCATTTTTCATGGACATCCTCTACCCAAATACCCTCTAAACTTACCTAAATTTATCTTATATGTATTACTTTAGTCATAAATCTATCCTAAGGATCCCTTTTGATCAAATCAAAAGGAATAACCCAAAAATGGGGTAAATATCTCACCACCTCATTCAAGTTCCTTTCTTCTTCCACTTCCTCTTTATTTCTTATTTCCATTTTTAAATAATAACTCCAGTATCTTCTATATACTGTGATTTTATTGTAAATATGGTACAAAAAAATTCATTATTCTATCCATCCCTTGAGTGACATGTCACCATATGTGCGTACATAGGGCTTACCGTCTCGATGTCGTGGTGTAATTGTTATTCAATACATTATTATTTGGATGGGTATAATAATGATGTGTAATTGATGTAAATAATAAATATAACATTATAATGATTCTGTATATATGATTTACCATCCATTTATATATTATTTTAACATAAAATGAATGATATTGTCGCTCGTGTGTACGTACAAATTACCGTCTCCACGAATGAGATGAGATTCATTCCCCATCGTATCCATTCATGATTAATTTTCATTAGATGATTAATAATAATTTTTTAAGACTTAATATCATTCTGAATATTAATAATATACATCTTATCCATAAAAAACATTATTTATGTAACAAATCTTATAAAGGAAAACGAATCAGTTAACACCTGAAATGACGCTAATTCTAAGATATTATTAACAAAGAAATGTTAAAAGATCATATATGATATAATATTAATGTATATGATTCTTTTAAAATTTAATAACAATTATTTCACCATTACACAGGAGGTTAACCTACCCTTGACCAATGTAAAGTACATGGTAAGGGTTAATTTCACATTCTCTTTATTATCCGAGGTTGTTTTTACGTAAGTATCTACTGAGACATATTTATTATCCGTGTCAATTTTCATAAAATAGTTTCCAAATGGATTATTTTTAAGGGAATTATTACTAAAACATCATTTTAAATGTTTTAAAGATTTATTCTTCTAAACAAATCACATTAATTTCCATGTTTTCAAAATGGTTTTAAGGAATTCTTTAAATGTACATGAATGTTTTAAAATATTAATTACATTCAAAAGTTTTAAAGTGGTGTGGGACACTTTGATTCAAAAATGCCTTTAAATGTCTTCCTTTCTAAATTGTGTGACTTTTAAATGTTTTCATGAAAATGGGATATTTCTCTCAAAGTGTTTTAGAAATCATTTTCATATATCTCAGAATCATTTAATGTATTTTAAACTTGTTTGAAGATGATTTATTATGATACAAATCTTCCATATTGTATTGAAGGTTTTGTGATATGTTTGACTATGGATGTGTTATTTTTATACCATTCATGATTTATGGGTAATGTATTGACATTTCGTATGATAGTTTTAAAATGAATTTTTATGTTATGTTTAAACATTTTCATATAAGGAATGCATTGGACTTATTAAGTGACAGGTGGAGCCCGCTATAGCTCCTCAATGCATCGGTAGGTTTCATGAGACATACTAGTGTCTAGGGACGAGGCAATGACAAAATCATTTATTTTAGTCTTGGAACAAGGCCTTGAATATGTCGTTATGAAAGTATGGCATTATACATTCCATCATTATGAATGTATCTATTAATATTGCATGTGATTATTCGACTAGTAGAATATCCATGTGAGTAAGTAAATGACATTATTTTGATTTATGTTTTCCATATTATGATAAACATTATGTTGAAAAGGATTTTGTTTTAGTTTTATATATTTCCTTAAATGTTTATGCTTATTTATGAAATCTTCTGCTATATTTTTATCCTCATAGAGAATTTGAGCTCACCAATTTCTATGTTTTATTCTTCCCAGGATGTGAAGTAGTATAATATGACTGGCCTTCATGAATATTCTAGGGGATCCCAATGTTGTCTATGTAAACAATGTTGTTGTTTTCCATTTTATAATGTAATGTAAACCTTATGAATGTATCTATTACTTCTATGGATACTAAACTAATCGGTCTTTTGATACATGATCTTTTGTGATCATGCCAATGATACGTAATAATGCACCGACTTTGGGCTTCTGGGTCGGGGAGTTACAATGTTAATATGGAGAGTAACAGAGAACATGGTCGAGAAAATGATAATAATCAAAAAGACTTAAATCTGTGATCATCAAAGGGAACATTTTATTCATTGAAAAATAAGGTACTAGGATAAAACATTTCATAGAAACAAAATTTCCCTATATTTGAAGTCTTTTTATGAGCACAAATATTTACTTCTTTTCATTGAACTTCATGAGAAAAATATCATATTGTCATTGTGAAATAATTTATTTACACTTGATATATTATTCCAATAAATGAAGGTGAATTTTCCATTCTGAAAGCTTTAGAAGATCATGAGATCCATAAATATAATAATAGGTTATTGAAAATTTCCTTAACACAAGAAAAAATATTAGAACAAGTTACCCAATATTCATAAATCATCTTATGGTGAGATAATATGTTAATATCTAAAACGTCATTTTCATTTTGACGTAAAAAATTCGAAAAATGATTTACCTTATAACCCATCTGATGTATTAATGTCAAAAACATTAGAAATACGGTCACTAAATTTCTAAAAAATAACATAGAATTTATACCCCATAAATCATTAGGAATATTATATTTTTTACCTACCAAACATCTGAATATATTCGTCATGTACTCTATTGAAACATGATAATAACATAAATTATTATAAATACATATTGAAAACATGCATGCTTACATATTTCAATTATTATTGGTCATTTTCCATTAGTATAAAAATATCTTAATCTCCACCTATGATAGCATATTATAGTTTGTAAAAAAATCTGTAATCAGTTCAAAGGTAATTAGTACCATCCAATTTAATTATTCATATCCAATATGTCCTTAAACAAACATCACTATCTCGCCATTAGGAACTTGTTGTAGGTTCTATTTCACTTAATAATGTGTTTCCAAGGAATATCACCTTACCATTATATCAATGTTCTATGTCTTAAACACCATTCAACATATCATATTCAATCCTTAATAAAAAAACATAATAATTTAATTCCAATACATATACAATTCTATTATCCAAAATTTTTAATAAACCATTACTCATTCATTATCATCTTATTCATTCCTAGAATATAAAATATGAATCATTTCTTAAGGCTTGTGAACCCAAATCTAATCAAACATCTTATGTTTACTGTATGAAATATTATTTAATCATCCCATATCTTTCACATGTCATTTGTGGTCTCTTTATCTTCAATGTTTAACCAATACTCATACCACATACCTAATTCTAGTTAATAAATTTTCACTTATGAAATTTATTTTCATAATTTACATACTATCTACAAATTAAATGTTCAATGATGACCATGTTACATCTAGTTGCCACTATTGACAATGACCAGAAAACATAACGCGAGAAACACTTATCATACAGAAAGAAACATAATCATCAAAAATTTATATATAATTCCTAAATCAAGATAAATAATTTTAAATATATGTATGATTAGTCTTATTTATAGTTACATCCCAAGAAAAATCTGTTGAAATATCAATATGGATATCACTAATGTTTTCTCATCATAGTTTCCAAAGGTTGACTAAACCATTTCTCTGATACCAACTTTAACATTCTGTGATTTTTATACATGGATATGAAATAGTTTTAAATAAATATTCCCTACATTATACAAGAATAGTCCCAAGTATCATAATATATTAGTAAATTTTTAATCTTGGAACACATTCTTCTAATTATGTGAAATATCATCAATATCTTCAATAAATATCATTCTCTTTCTTTAGTCCTAATTGAAACCTTTCTTCATACCAGTGGAAATGATACAATAGAAAGAGTGTGAGCTAGGATACATAGTAATGGTAAACATGATGATTTAAATTTTTTATCTTAATATAGAATAAGATAAAGAATATTTTTGTGTGATCATGATCATAATATATAATGTTTAGACCCAACATATCAAGGAACATAAACAATAGTTGCGATATAAAACATTAACATGATCTATAAGAATGAAACATCATCATAAGTTATTCCTGAACAATTATTTCAAGCCAAAACATTGGGTGGAATAATCATATGTATTGAAAATATTTCAATATATCATGGATAACTATCAAGACTCACAAAGCATGCCTTATCTTTTGTTTCCCTTAACAGGTTAATCACATCAACTTGTTTCTCATCGTAGATTAAGTACATCGACTTTCTTACTTAAAAACTCATAATATATAATTAATTACCCAATTAATTGGGTAAGGATATATGTACCACCATTCACATGACGAAAACTATACTTATGTGTTCAATAGGACTATAAATCGTTCCTCAAATCAGAACCCATGTAGTGAGATGACTTTCAAAAACATCATTCAATCATACGTAACCCATGGAAAAGAAAAGGGTTTCATAAATATCATTCCATTAGAAAAATAAAACAACCATATAAATAAAAGTTAAATTATGCTTTAAAAATATCCCCATAAAATCAGAAATAACATAAAATAATGAAATCTTTGATAGAAAATAATTTGTAGAGATCACAGGGAAAAAACATTGTACGAAAATATCCTTTCGGCATCGAAAACATTTTCATTCATTAAAATGATACTAAATTTTAAAAAAATTCATTTTATTTTAAATACACCTTATATTCTATTAATATAAACTTCAAATAATTAATGTTTCAGGATGGTTAAGAAATGTTTTCACACTATATAAGTTAAAAAAATGGACATTTGTTGGATAATCATGATGTAGCTCACTTGGAAAATAGGAAAATGATTCCTTTCAAACCATTTAGTAAAAATACAATCAAGGGTAAAATTAAATTTAAATAGTCGTATGATAATTTTAAAAAAAATTGAAATATTTTTTTAGAAAAAATTGATGTGGAGTATATATATTCCCCAACATACACTCAATATAAAAGAATCCCTAATATAAATGACATTGTGAAAAAAACCCTTACCACATTATAATTAGACGAATCTTACTACCCATGAATGAAATAACTTATATGGACATGAAATTAATATAATATTTATTATATTACTCGAAAAATACATTCATGGTTAGTATATACACAATGCATAAGAAATAAGTAGTGTATAAGACATTTGTCCCATTGAAATAAAAGCGAGAAAAAATTATCTTAACTAAAATGTAAAAATCCTTAAGACACATTAAAACATTTTGTATAATAAATATAAGTTCATTAACCATATACCATAGATAAATATTAATATATATATTACCATATATTTGTTATTTATGATTTTATATTACTCTCTATTAAAAATTACAATTTTATGTTATGTTTCAGAAATAACATATTGGTTTCTCATAAATGTTTCAACCAATTATTCTTTTTACTCATAATTAGATAATAATTTAACAATATTAATATTGATAATAATGATATAAATGTCATATATATTCATTATATATCTGTTTGTGGTTATCTATAAATGATAGAGGTTGAAAATAAAATACAACGTTAATGGAGACGACATGTCGTACGTACGCATGAACGATATTGTCATTTATTTATCGAATTAAAACAATGAATATATGATATATTATCATTAAATAAAATTATTATGTTTGATATATCAGATATATTCATAAAATTCATCCTTATTACCACCCATAAGAAATATTTATGTAAAAAATCATATCACATCGTGGAGATGGTTGGCCATACATACACACGAGAAACATTAACATTTCCCAAAATATTAGGGTGAAAAAATTTATATATGATATTATAATTATAATAAGATTAATAAATTCATAAATATCACATATAAAAATTATGACCATCAAAATTTCCCCTCGTAAAATATGGTGATATAAAATGAATTGTATCACTATGTGGAGGCTGTAAGTAATATATATACAAAAGTGATACTTTATCTTCTTATTCGATAGAAAAGGGAATATGAAATTATGTGTTCATAATCATAATTACATTAAATAATATTGATGATTCTTAATTTATTATTTTATTATATATATCATAGATTTATAGGAGGTATAAAAGAGCATAAAAATAGAGTGATCATTTAGAGTGATTACCTCTTCTTCAAAATGGCACCATTATATCTCCTCAAAAGTACTCTAGATTAGGTTAATTGGGAAAACCAAAACCTCTACAATTTGGATATGGAATATTATAACTGATATATGTGGATTTTTTCGAGATATAAGACTCAAGGGATTAAATGATATGGGGTATAATGTTTCCTTTTCTAATGAAGGTGGGGATAAGTTTTGAAATTTATCACAATATTAATTTATAATAAATATAATCTCAATAAAAATACCACCAAAAGGAGAATTATTAAAATATAAATTAAAATTAGGTTTTAATATCATAATAAAATATATTTTAGACATTTTTTGTTGTTATTTTAAACCTTACCATTTTGATTAACCCATAGTTATCCTCTTTTAATTTTAACTATTATAACAACCTATTTAATATAAAAAGGTTTTAATGTTTACAAATAAAATTTCAATTGAAACATAAATGTCCAAATTATGATAATTTTTACAATATATAGTCCTCTTTTTCGATATTTTGTATTTTAAGTATTCTTATCTAATTTAATAAAATATTATTTTTCTTAAATTTAATTAATTTTAATTTTTAGAGTATTCATTAGATTAAATTTAAGAAACTCATTCCGGAAAGATAACATCAAACCAATTTTTTTAACACAGCCCAAATATTTTATATGTAAAAATAAAATTAGTTTCTAACATTTAGTATTTCAAATTATATTTCGTTTAATATATATAATATGATTTAATTGATTGTTCCCTTAATTGAATATTTATTGCATCCTCATTGTGTCATTATTTAATAAAAATATGTATTCCCTAAAAATTAAAAATAAAATTACATGTTTTGTATATGAATTTTATATTTAATAAGGATATAAATATTCAAGAATATAATATTTTTAACCCTATGTTATAAATATTATACTTATTATATAGATTAATGTTCCATATTGTCACTATAATTGATTTTAATAATATTTATGTCATTTTCATGTATAAGTGTCCATTAAATTATTAAATTTATAACATAATGTGTTAATGTTTCAGATAAAATTATTCAATAAATTTTTTTCAAATGGTATGGTTGTTTTATAATATTTTTAATCTTATTTTTACACTTAATTACACAATTTATCCTTAACCGTTGTAAAACCAATTAAAAAACTTATTATTCACATTTTATTAAAATAAAAGGATAATAATTACTAATTTTTTACATTTCTTTAAAATTAATTAATAAATTTTACTAAATTAAATTCATAGAATTTTCAAAAATTAATTAATAACTAATCCTACATAAGGGACAAAACAACGAGTTTTTAAAGTGGAAACTTCTAACATATTGATATTTTTTATATCAAAATTCAATGTAAAATTAACTATAATTAACTAAATTTGGATTAAATTAATAATAAATTATTTAATTATAATTTAGAAATAATAATACATTTAATTTCACACTATATTGTATTTCGATGAAAATGTTGTCTTCAATTAAAATGTAATATTTTTCATTGTACATCAACACACAAAACATCCCAAAAAATACTAAAAAATAAAAAAAATAATTCTTTATATATCGATTTCAATAAAGAATTTTATTCTTTGAAATATAATGTATAAAATTTTCAATAAATAGATTTAAAAAAATTTCTCTTTTTAAAGGTTGAAAAATTACCCTTTTGAAAAAAACATCCTTTTATTCATAAAATTGGATTTATTCTTGTCATATTAATATCATTTATATTAGATGAGTGTCAAAAAATTACTAAATATTCCATAAATAAATTTTATTTAAGACAATCATCAGTTCTATTTTTTTATTTATTGTGAAAAAATCATGTTTGCACATTGAAAAAATGATTTTATTAGAAAAGTAATATATTTATTTTCTAATATTTCTTAGATTCATTTTTAATTAATTGATAACCAAATGATTATATATATATATATTTAAATCATAATTTTATCATTTATTTAACCTTGATTGTAATTTCCATTTTAACGGGTAGGTGGTAACTAAGATAATTTTTTATTTAATATATTAATTGTATATTGTCGTTTGGTAAAACTAAGTATTGTATGTAACACAAGATATCGAAAGAACTCAACCTTGTGTGTAAGATAAGAAAAACAAATTGTTTCTTTTAGAACAGAATAATATGTTTTAGCATGAAATAAAATCTATTACATAAATTGGATGATTTAAAAATCAATATCATAAAAAATCATAGGGTGTTACAAAACTACTACTAATGAATTGAATATTGTTTTACACTCTAGATTTTCTAGTGTGATATGTCATATAATATTTCATCAACTACTGTATATTTAATTATTAATAACAACTATAGGTTTTATGATTTTCATATAAATCGTTTTCATGGTATGATGGATGTTATCATTATGGATCTATATCAACTTTCCTTAGTATGATTCTCTTAGATGTAAGGAATGGGTTGGTTCTCTTTATAAGGGGATTATAATAATTAAACATGAAGATAAATATTATTCCACATATTAAAGAAAATTATGATCATCCTCGTAGTGTAATATTAATTAATAGTTCCTTATATAAATTACATTGATCTTAGGAGTTAAATTTTGAGGATTCAATTTATTTTATTGGTGAGAATGTAAAACCCCTAGAACATAATATATGTCTACCTTTGAATAAGTATAATTGTTATATAAATTATGTGAAATTCTACTCCCAATGTAAATAAACCAAAAAATTTTAACAATACATTATTAATAAATCCATAATAAATACTAATAAGTTTAAAAATATTAATTGCTACTACATTAATAATGTAAATAATTAATATGAGTTAGTATTAAATTTGTTATTTTACATAATATTAATTTTATTTATATTATTTAATTTATTTAGAAAGATTAATTTTAAAAATATAGATTTTAATTTTTTTAAATTAAAATATATTTTTTAATTCCATATCACAAAATTAATTTTGGATGAATTTTTATTATTTTTCTAAAATTATCGATTTTTAGAGAAATGTTCATAAAAATAACAATTTTTTATAATACCATCAATTTTATAGGACATAGAATTTCTGTAATCCTTTTGGAAAAAACATATATATATATATATATATATTCAAAAAATAGTTTTATTTTTATGAAAACCATACCTATCATTTTAGAAAATCAAGTTGTCTTTTATGAAAACTATTTTTTTCTTATTTCATTAATGAAATTTAACCATTGGAAAATAGTTTTTGGATTTATATTAATGTCTAATAACTATTCTATAATAAATTTTAATATTATTAATATCATTATATTCCATATCATTGATAATGTTTTATAATATATATATACACATTATCCTGAAAAGTATACTTTTCTTAAAAAATTTATTTTTCACATTACAAGAGATAACTTAATGATTCATTTCCCAGCACATATAATTTTATTATGAATAAAATATGTCTATTATTAACATAATACTATTAATATTATTTAATACTGACTATTTCATTTTTGGGTATAAAATTTTAATTGTTAATCATATTGATAATTAAATTGATAATACTGAAACAATTATTTTAAAATAATAATGTAATTAATACAATTGAATTTATATCAAATCAATTAAATTGAAAAAAATTTATATTATGAATATAATATAGTTTATAAAAACAAAAATAAATATATTAACACTTATTTAATTTGTAATCAATACTAAATAAGAATAATAATCAGTAATGGTGAAAATTGAATTTTTCTACAAAAATGTTTTATTTACACATTACATATATTAATTTAAAAGTTAATTTTATAATGTTAATAAATTAAATTTTAATAAATAGTTCTAAAAAAATTAATCACACTCATCTTTGGTTAAATGAGTTTTGATTTATTTCAAAAATAACATAAAATACTTAGTTAAAAACTAGTTACCTAGTTGAAATGTGAAAGATTCAAATTTTATAACATAGTGGTCAAAACCTATGACATGTTCAAAAAAAATTTATACATGTTTGATCCCTTATCATCCCAAGGATATCCCAGAATCCATTATTTTAAAACTTTTATCCATTGACATTAAAATAGTTTCACAACAATCTTAAAAAATAATGGGTGTTTCTAAAAATTTCAATTTAATCTAATATAAAAGGGGTCCACTTACGCCATTTTAAACCTACACCTCCTATTCGAAATTTCCTTCAAATTATTCCCAAATATCCTCTTATATAATTCCCTCACACTATATTAATTCCATTTTTTTATTAATATAGTATTATCTTTTTAAAACAAAGGTGTTTTCCATGAACATATCATGTCTCCACAATAAGTATTATCTCCTTCATAAGTTTTTATTCTCAGTGTAACTCTTCCAAATAAATTTTATCCCTAAAAATAAAATTAATTATGTATCATAATTATAATTATATAATATTATATTAATGGAATATTTTTCCTTTATTCATCTCAAGTTGCAATAAAAATAAAAAACTTTGTTAGTGTCGTGCGTGGTCTACCGACTCCACAAAGAAATGTCTTACATTTTTTCAACACCTCCACTCAGGGATGATAAATAGGATTTAATTTATGATTAAATATATTTTCTATAATATAACAATGATTCTAAATTTAATAAATATTTTTACCTTCTTTCCCACTCATTCATTGAAAAATGGAAATATTGGTTGTGTGATTATGTGGACTATCACCTTCAGGAGTAATTGGTTTCATTTATCATCAACACCCATCATGGTCAGATTTAAAAATATATTAATTTAAAAAAAATATTTCCATAAAACTCTTATGATTTTGTAAATATTGAAAAAAATTTATGAAACTTTCTACTGTGATCAATATATGTGAGGAGTAATGTAAATGTGACCGAACAACCCCAGGTAACCGACATATTCAATAAAAATATATAATAAATAAAAATATTATGATAATAATGAGTACATATTATTTTAAATAATTAATAATAATGTTAATAAGAATTTATCTAACAAACATAACTTTATTATTCCAGATTTTATGTGCATTTTCAGAACATATCTGGAGAACAGTAAGGGCATTCTTCTCTAAATCATCTCATTGATCAATGTTTTCAATTATGCACCTAATTGAATTTTTAAGGTGTATATAATACCTATTTGATATATTATATCATGTATTATCTTTTAATAAAGGTACATTATGTTAAATTACAATTCCTATTTTTCAATAAGTTTTGATTTGAATGTTTCAAAAACCATAAGGGTTTTTCATCAAAAAAAATGCGTTAAATTTAGGCTTGTTTTTAATGGTGAATCTAATTAAATTTATAAAATTTATATTCCAATTATTTGATATATTATATGATTAAATATATTTTAATAATTTTTTATGTTCAATTTCAATCCCTCCCATTCAATGGGTTTTGATTCAATTATTTTTTATAGTTGTAAGTGTTTTCATCTCAAATGCATATCTTTGAGACATATTTGGTATTATGAACATCATTTCTTATATGTGTTTCATAAACTTATTATTTTAGATAAGATAGAATTAATTATCTTTTAATCATGGTATTTTATGTTCCATTACAGTTCCACTCTTTTAGAATTTTTTTTAGTGTTACTCAAGTTGGAATATATTTCTTTTCCTCACTTATAATTCCTTGATACATGGTATATTTTTTGAACCATGTTTCATTTTAATGGTTTAAATATTGAAAATCTATTTATTTTTTTCATACTCATTATATTTAATTTTATTTTCCTACAAAAAAGATTCAATTATCCTTGTCGATATCGACACAATTGTTTTCACAGTAGTATGGATTATCGGCAACTAAAATCCCCTTATTTGAGTTATAATGTTTTACCATGAAAATTATTATTACATTCATTGGTTATACAACATAATACATAATTTTTTTATAATCCTATTTGATAAAAATTTAATAAAAATAAGGTGTAATTATTCTTTTAAAAATGTGGTTTTTCAAACAAAAATTAATTTTAAATATTAAAAATATCTTTTTCATAAAATAATGTTTTATATACATATTTTCAAAAACAATTATTTAATTTTCAAGGATCTATTATTGGTGTTTTTTAAAAGAAATGGTTTTTAATTAATTTCTACATCACCTTTTGAAAAAAAATTATAACATCTTGTAATTTCCTTATTTTCAATAATGTTACAAAAACTTCTAAAATATATTTTAACTTTTCACTTCCATTTCCCTTTACATTTTATAATGGTTTTCCTCTTAGAGGGTTTAAGTTACCATATTTATCCTCTAATATAAATATGAATCAATTTTTGGGAATCAAACTCACAGTAACTAATAATCCAATTCAATATCTCTTCTCAGTTTGTTTCATTGAAGAATTATTTTTCAAGGTTGATTTTCATTTTTGTTTAGATTATTATAGGTTTTATTTATTACACTCATAATATTTTCTTCTTAAACCATCCTAATATTTCCCATGGATTTATTATGATCGTTTTTTATAATTATTAACTTATCATTATACTAATTTATCTATATGGTGTGAACATCATATTTTACGTTATTATTGTTGGATGATGTTCACCAAGAAATAATGTTGTTATATTGACATGGGGAAATGTGTTGGAATTAATTATATTTTTAGTATACTACATATAATTATGGGAATGTTTATTATGAAATTTTAATCATTAAGTTTCTACATGTGGATGGGTTATGATCATTTTATCATTTTTATGAACAAGTTGAAAATTAATGTCATTTATTGATAAATATTTATCGAAAATACATCTTCATCATATTTGGATATTCCATATTATCTATTATATGGAAAGATATGTTTTATTGGGTTATAGGTTCACTGAGTAATGATATAAAAGGTTTTGTTGACTCTTATGGAAGATTCATTAGACATAATCTATTGATGGATGGAAGATAGAATTTATATCTTGATGATATATGGATAGTTCTCATGAGAAAAAATTGATTTGGGTATTTTGTGTATGAGTAAAAAATTCCACAAAATTTCTTGACTGTAGTCATTGAAACAAGTAATATAACTCATAACATGTCATTGATGTTATTTGTTGATATTTTCTATTTTGAATTCTATTAGTATGATATCATTATTGATATCCATGTTTTACTTTATTATCATGGATATAGAATGGATTTTGTTTCATGTTAATAATGGATTCATGTTGTATATATATTCCCTAAAACACTTTTCCTTGTCAATTCTGTGATTTCTTTAGTTACATGTTTCCCTTATTCAGAGTTTGAACTCACTACTTATTATTTTTCAATTTCCCCAGGTTAGGTATAATGTTGTACATGTGATATGTTTTTAAGGAAAACACATAGGGAATAATTTTTTTGAGATATTAAATATGTTTTTTGAATTAATTATTTTTTCATATTACTAGATAATCATATATTTGATATAACAAACATGGGATTTATTGATTTATGTATTTTTAAAATTATTTAAAGTTATCAACCATGAATGATCCTTCAAATATAAGATATTAAATTTTCTTTATTGGTTTTGAAATTATGTATGATCATATTCATGATTTTTTTATTGGTATAAAATATTGTTTGTAGAGTTATTTCATTTCACTGGATCTATAAGCATAGTTCCAAGGAAAGACATATCTGCCTTGTTATTCCCATTAACGAATAAGATGATCCAGCTTATTCCCGTACAATTTTTCTGTTTTATTAGTGAAAACAATGAATAGAATTAATGGTGTAGAATTTTTTCATGGGTGAACCTATGTACAAGTTATATATATTATTTCTAGATATCATAGATGTTGAATTCACTATCTAAGATTGATCTCTTAATTGGTATTCTAAAATAACCATTTGAGACTTTTTTTGATTAAGTTGAAATTTGTATTTTCATCACTAGAAAATAAATTAATAGGGATACCATCCTAGTTTAGCCACACATTTGGTATTTTAAAGATAATAAGTTGATGTAGAACATTTATGATTAAGAATTTGGTGTTTTTAAATATATATATAAAAACAAATAAATATGATCAATTTTTGTGTATTCAAGCATCAAATATAATGTGATTAATCTATATAATATATTCATCAAAATGAATATTTTTTCAATGTATCCTTCAATGGGATACGAGTAATGATTATAAATATACTGAAAAAATTATTAGTTCATACAAATCTTATTATTCGAGATTGATCTTAAAGTAATTTAGTTGATTATGTATGTTTTTTTTAACTCTCTCATATTTATTTACAAGAATTAAATATGTAAATTTGGATGATATATTAATATATATAAATTAATTAAAATTTTATGTTTTTAAGAATGTACATAATGATCTTAAATCATAAAATTTATACGTGAATGTTTTCAACATCTCTGTTGAAGTAAATGTTGGAAATTTATGTTTATGTAACTAATGTGAAATTTCTATCTCAACATGTATCATCAATGGAATCATTTTGAAATCAATTTAAAGCTTAAATGAATTGGAAAGAGTTTCTCATTTCATTTGAATTCGTATTTTTTTAAGAGAGATGGATTTATTTTAAAAAACCTTCATTTTTTTAAAAAAATCTTAGATCTGGTATACATAATGTGGAATGGTTAATATAAACTTTTTAATCAAAAATTGATATAATATTTCCATGTTTATTGATTTTATTATCAATAAATTTGATATAATTTAAAATGAATGACTAATAATAAAAGAGGACAGAAGGAATAATGTTATAGATTCTATTTCTAAATAATTTAGAAATTATTTATTATAAATAAAAAACAAGAATGTATGAATTTTCATTCATATGAGTTGATAATTCCACTGTGATTCATGATTTTCAATCTATTAGAGGTGTATTTTTCAAAACAAACAAATATAATATAATTATAAGTGTTTTAAAATATTATTGTTTTGTTTTTAGATATATATTGGGGATCAATAGGTTCAATTGGTGCTATGATGAGTCATGGTTACTTTGGGATTCGAAACATTAGTTTCAAGAGATAAATCCTAAGATATATGGTTAGTACTACCGATTCCCCTGAAACCATGAGTCATATTCATTAACGAAAAAAATTCATGTAAACTATGTGTGGTGATTCAAAAAACAAAAGGGGGTTTTTATAAAATAGTGGGTAGATCAACATGTTTGTTTCATGTTCATTTAAACCATTCCATTCAACTATGTGAGGTGGGGTGCACATCATACAATGATTCTTCATGCTAGGTGAATGGTTTTCGGAATCGTGTGCCATATTAAAAAGTCACAAACTGTTATTTTCAAATCTTGACATTAAAGGTTTCGACCCCTCGTGTCTTTTTTATTCACCCAGTTTTGACTCCTATGTGTGTTCTCATGTTCCTAAATTCCTCTATGGAAGATCCCATTTATTCTTGGTTTGTTTCACATGTTGTATGTTGTGTTGGAATCCTGGAGTCCTATTTAAGAATCAACTTCCCTATTTCCCATATTTTTTACAAATTTAGGATTCATTATGATTTTTATGGGGGATATGACATTTTTAATATGTTTTTTCTAGTTATATGATTTCATCTATTTTGGTTCAAATTTGAAGTCGATTCTAGATGAGTAATGTTTTCTTTTAATGAGGTAGGAGGTATATATTTTTTACATAATGGTATTACTATTTATAAAATGTATCATTGTGATGTAGACAAAAAAATTAAATGATTCCTTTGAAACATATAATACATTTATTATGATTCTTAGATCCTGACCTGGGTGTAGTACCATCCACTCTTTCACTATTAGAGGTTCATAAAATCAACTCAGACCAAACCATGGTTGGATTTCATAATTAATCCCTTTATAACCATAATTTTTAGGAAACCAAACATCCTTATAGGGATTGTTTTTTGACATTAAGGAACCCCGATTTTATTCTTCCATTATGTAATGAAAACTACTCGTATGTGGTTATTATAATGTCACCTAAATATTTGAACTCTTTTATGGACCATGGGAATATCATTGAATAATAATTCATATTAATGAATTTATAGTGACATCATTATATTCTACAGGCCACATTCATTTCTTATTATTCCCGTCATGTACAAGCTAAAGAGACACCACTCTGATTGTGGTTTAGTTTTAACAAAATTCATGATAAAATAAATTACATGAGCCTTTGAATTATAGAGTAAATTTCATTTATTCTATTTTTTGAATTCTATGGGAGTTATGGATTATTTTCATTGGGACTATTGAAGTTATAAGTTAAATTAAAGGTTTTTGGTATTTTTTGATCCAACATGATTATTTAAAAATAATCCAATTTTGAATGAGTATAAAGAACCTAAATGTTTATAACTAATGGTTGTTTTTTGTATAATATTAATTAATGTCCATGATCCTAAGTTTCATATTTTATTCACATTTTCCCTTTTTTATCATCCTTGATCCCAATTATTATTAAAATAATTGATATAGTGACTCCCACGAGGGGTATGAAATAGACTCTAGCTTTGAATACAATTTGATATCCCAATTAATGACACATGATTGATTTCTGTGAATAATAATGGGAAATCAAACCATTGATATAGTAAATGTATTACATGTGAGAGTTCCTCACCCTGGAACCAATCATTCTACTGCATGCTCTGAAAACATTATAATCTGTGGAATGAAATTCCAATATTTTCCTTTATTTCCTCTGATGTAGAATACCTTGCATTGTATCATTGGATTCCAATCTAGTATATCCAGAGATTACCTTGTACATTCATCTCTAGATCAGTTAAAGACTTTTCAAAATTTGGAATACCTTAGAGTACTCTTTGGATCACACTAGGTTATAATATGTTATAATTCTATGACACATTCCTTGGATTGACCATGATAATTTCTATTGGATAACTTGGATTATTTCCATGGGACTCATAACTAATTTATTATCACTCGATCAGAGATATACCAAATGGGGATGAAGTAGGTGGTATTCCCTCTTTCACTAAAACATTACGATTTTAATAATTTATATTTTTCACAATGTTATTTTTTATTTTCATAGAGTATAATAAATTATACTCTATTCATTGTAGCCTACTGAGTTATACACATAACCTGTTCGGGCTGCCATTTTGGTATCGAAGATGATTTATTAGATATATTTTAGGACTTCGTAAGTACTTCTTTGAAGTTAAATATTATAGTCTTGGATATTGCATAAGAGTTTTGGTAGATCATGTACTTAGACTATATTTCTGTGTTGATTCATTTATTTATTTAGTATTTTATATATCTATCCTTAATGTATATATTACATGTTATATTCTTGACAACTTTTTATGTGTACCATCTTATGTCTATACATGGTTGGTTTGTTCGTCGCATGTCGGGTTATCAATAATAATTTTATTTCTATGTTCATTTCAATTTTTAATTCCAATGTTGAATTTATTACTGATTTAAAAGGATATCTATCCCCATCATACCACCGTTAGACCCCCAGTAGTAGTCTACATACTCTTGAATTTTTTCATGAACACATGAGTCCATGCGTCCCTCAAGATCAGTTACTTATGAGTAAACCATGTTTGAGACATCAAAATTTCATATCAGAAGTTTACATTCAATAGTAATACTATTTAATTCTTGTATATATGATACTAGGTATGTTTTTCAACATGATAACTAAATATTTTATTAATAGTCATCACACGCATAGAAAAATGTTTAAATTTATAGGGAAGGGATAGTTGTCCATAATTATTGTTAATAGTGTTGACTATTATTTTTCCTCAAATGATTTATTATCATTTTTTGGTTACTAAATTATGGTATTTATATCATGGAAAATAAATGAAAGAGTGGAGGCTTTTTCATTCATTGTTTTATGCAAAAAGGATACAAATTCCATTTGCATTCTTATCTGTATATGGAGATTTTTTGATTTCATGCCGTTTAAACATGTATACTTCACTTACATGTTAAATTTACTTATTATAGTTATGGTTCATGGATGGTTAAATAATATTTCTACATTTACAAAAATGGTTTTTCTTATATATATCTATTATGGAATTCTATCAATCATTCTTGGAATTAATTAATGAGATGAAATATTTTTAAAACATTTAATAAAATAACTATATTTAGAACCTTAATATTAAAGGAATATTATTTTCTTTTTTAAATTATCTATGTGGTTAATGATTAATGTTAGTTAAATAGTGTGATAAATGAAACATATAAGTATTTTACCTTTTAACATGGAAATGGAACCCCTATAACTAAATCCTTATATTCATTGGATGATCCCCTATAGGTCGATCCTAGAAATATATTCCAATGAAATAAAAAATTAAAGGCTGTATATATAAAATCATTAATTACATATCTATAAATGGGTAGTTCATAAATGAAATTTTAATTATAAATTATTTAGTGTCGTCTCCATAAATGGGGAATGGATTCCGATATAACTGAACATAATTATACATGAAATATCCATCATTGGCCGATGGTATGTTTATATACTTTGTTAATTAACCCCTTATTGAATATTTATATTAAATGGGATGGTTATTTAATGTGTCTGTAGCACCTTATTCAATACTTCATTAGTGTATAGTTTTATATTATATAACTTGTCACATTAATATGATAAATGTACTTTATTGTTTTTGTGCCTCTTTGAATTGGGGAATTTGTTACTTATAATTCTAGTTAAAACATAATGGTAAATATTCTATAGAGCTTATGATTTCCATTTTCATTTACTGGTCCCAATTTTTATAACATATAGATATGTATCAGTTGAATAGACATTGTTGGATTATTTTACTATACAACTTTGTGACATCCGCTAAAAAATGGCCTAGTACAATTTATTAAATGGTTTCCTCTATAACTAGTACTTTAAATTTCATTTCCCTAATACTGTATAATGTTTTTTAAATTTTAACAACTGTAATGTACTAAATAAAAATGTTTTAGTTGTGTTTATATAAAGACCCATAATGTGGGAGTTAGTTATAAAATTCCTTGAGAATTTTCCTAGATTTTAATATAAACGTTATCAATGAGCCTCATATAAGGTTTTTATTTTTTTATGATGTAACTGACACCCTAGTGACCTCTTAGTAATGATCCATTATTTAGAGATGGGTCATATTGTTAATGTGGGGGGTACTCGATTTTAGTAGTTCCCTTACTGATAACAAGTATTAATAAAATATTGTACTGAGATTTCATGCATGGTAATTACTGATAATATTATGTGTGGGAATGACTAAGACTCCTAGTTTGTATAATTATTACCAAGGTAGGTGAGTGTGCATTCGGTATATTGAGCCTTATTATGTTTGTGAGCTTCATAGATGCATTAGTTTATTGGGACCGACATGCCAAGGGTGTAACGACCCAAAAATTCATTAATGTAAATCCCTATTGATCTAATTAAATGTCTCTTTATGTGGAATGATTATATAAAAATTCATCTTCTTTGGTTTTATGTTAATAATAGTGACTGTTTCTAATATAGTTGTTGAAGAGTGGTCAAATGATTAGTATAAATATTGGGCTTTAACAAATCCAATTTACATAGACAAAGGAAGTGATGGCCTCATCTAGAAGATGTGCCCTATACGAAGCCCATATTTCAGATCTCAGAAAGAAGGTGGAATCATTGGGATTCACTCTTTACCAAGCCCAAGCCGAGCTTGAATATGTTAAGCTCGAGCGGGACCGCCTACGAGAGAAATGGAAGTTGATAGAGATTACCACTCGAGCAATGTTATCCAAGCCGCTCCAACAGTTTCTCACCATCGCACATCTTACTCTTCAGACTTATGTGGTTGTTATAAGGGGTTATATAACAATACTCTATCACTATGGTTATGTAAATTTTTTTATATGATAATGAATATAATTTTATTTTATTATTTTTACCTTGTAAATAGTTGTTCAAGAAAAAATAGTATTATTAGTTAATGTTCAACTAAGAAATCTATTTTGATGAATTAATGTATGTTTGAATTAAATATTATTTTATTAAAATATTATTATTTTTATTATATTATTTTTTATTAAATATTAATGATCGTATAATTTTATAAATGCAACTGTAATTTTAATTATGGTTTGAAAGCCATTTTTGTCAAAACCCGTGAATATTCGATAAATGTCATCATTTATTTTAAAAGTTAAAATTAAAATATTTATAACATTATTTGGATAAAATGAATATTTTTTCTAGAATCAAGATGTCGAAATTATCCAACAGTGAATTTTTCGTAATTTTATGAGATAGTCAAATCCTTGGGTAAAAATCATATACCATTTAAATATATAATGTGTTTTATGGCATCATAATGACCCAATAGTGATTAAACAAAATAATATAAGCCTTATGTTTGGCCAATATATGTTTTACAATTAAAATAATGTGATTTTGGGTTTTTTTGATTTATTTTACAAAGCATTAATGGACCCTTCAAATCTTATTAAACATCTTGTATTGTAAATTGTTTTCCATGGGAGTGTGCCTCACCTCCACATAAGAACCCCCATTATTTATAGAATTTCAGACTTTGGCCATATAAAATATTATTTTCCACTTACCTTCGCCAAAAAGAATGGGAAAAACCATGGTCTGGTTTGTGGTTTGGATTAGTTTAATGTGAGGTGTCTCAAACCTAAATAATAATGAATTCCCTCACATTTCCAATATAAACCCATCTATTCTCCCATTTTATCCTCACTAAAAGCCTTTTCAGTTCGTCCAACCTCTGCCCTACTCTCTCTAGACTCCTCCCAAGGTTCCCCAAACTCCCAAGAATCCTCTCTCAAGCCTCCCTCAATCCTTTGGAAGCACACTTCCAAGTAAGGTTTTTTCTTCCTTTCTCATTTTTTCTATATTAATTAAATTTTTATGACCTTTTAATTTCAATTATAAATGTTGAGTTAATGTTTCTCAACTCCCCCATACTACCCTATTTATGTTTGAATTATGGTAGACCCTCGTCTCTCTCATTAAATGCCTCCCTTGTACACCTGTTACTATGCCAAAATTCTGAAAGGAATTTCCCTCTCCTCTTTTACATTCAAGCAATTATTTTGTATTCGGACTCTAAATTCCATTGAAATTTTTTGGGAAATGTATCTATATGACCCCCTTATTGTCCATTTCATTTACATATGATGAGACACCCCTTTCTCTCTCATCAACCATTTTTATGAACTATTACGTCACACCGTTATGCTGACGAAATTGCACCGATTTTCCAAGCCAATGTCATTGTGTAGTAAATACCATACACATTTATCCATCAAGGGTATTCAACTTTATTCTCATTTACATATTTATTATAATGTATCATAAATGAATTCCACATTCCTCTATTGTGGAATAAATGATTATTTTTTTATGAATCCATGTTATATGACCCATGTGCCCACTTATGCATGAAATGAAATGTTTAAGAAGATTCTTCCCTTATAGTGCTCCAATGCATTGAGTAAATTATAGTATCATGATACATCATGAAAAATGGGTGTTTACTCATGAAAATTCAGGTGCAAAGAGGTTTTACTTGTGCTTCATGTGCAATGAGGATTTAGTCATGCTCTATGTGCAATGAGCCTTGGCTCATGCCAAATCCATGTTAAGTGATGTTGACACATTTCCATGTTATGAATATCATGTTTTATCATGCCTTTATGTTTATGTTTCTCTTTTGATCTATTTATATTCCTATTGTCTAACATGTATTGTATTCCTCGTTTTATTCCATGAATATTCCCTTACTGGGCTTTATACCTCCCCCTTTTCTTATGCATGTCCTCTGGTTGTCCTATGCAATGCAAATTACAAGGAAATGTTCTGGTCAAGTAAATCAATTTTTCAATAAATATATTGTATTTAATGTTTTATGTTGTTTTTTAATGATCATAATCCCCAAAGACACTATACCTCTCGATATTCTATGTTTTATCAAGTGAAGATTTTATGTAATAAATCAGGTTTAAGTGTGTAATAAAAAACAGGGTTTTCATAGTTGGTATTAGAGGATAGGTTTGGTTATTTTTGGTATTAGAATTAGAAACACCTAGTAAAGCCTTAGAGACAAGACTAAGTATAATAAAAAACATCCCTATGTTTTGATGTGTATTTATTAAGTGGTTTATCAATAAAATACATCCATGTCTGGATACGAGCAGGAAGAGGCGGCTCTGGCACAGATGTATCCTAGGGGTAAATCCCGAAAACACCGCTTTGAGCTAGACTCAAACAGGAATTGATGCACGACAATGGGACTTGATACACTCTTGGTTATGACACACCTAGGGAATATCCTTTTCTAAATTCACAAGCTTATTATGAACCTTTATTAAGTGGAAAAAATTACCAAAGAATATATGTTAGAAATTATATCATGGATAACATAGACTGAAGCCAATAGAATCATATGTTAATGAAATAAGAGTTATTTATAAGTCATCAGTTTTGTCCTTGTATTACCCTTTATGTGTAACCCATATCTTTCATTTTATTCCAGCTAATGGATGGTAATATGAGGACTTGGGATAACAACTGATGTGAAAATCAATGTGATGATTGTACTAATGAGATTCCCAATCCAATGGGAGTGAGAATCATGAACATTGTCATGCTTCTCTCTTATATAACTCAATATTTGAATAAAAACATGGGTCAAGAGGAATGCCCACCCCCCCCCCCCCCCACCCAAGAAAGAAAAAATCTATATCGAGAGCATAATGAGACAAAGGACTCATACTTTTAATGCATCATACGATCCCTCAATCGTTTAACAATGGATCATCTCCATTGAAAAGATCTTCTCCATCCAGAAATGTTCTGAACAAGAGAAGGTTCTCCTAGCTGCTTATCAAATGGAGGGTGAAGCTGATTAATGATGGACGTTGACCAAAAATATAAGTCCTAATGAGGAGATCGAGGTATTGGAATGGAATGATTTACAGAAGATTTTTTTTGATAAATATTTTCCACGAACCCTCCAGCTTAAGACGGAAAGGGACTTCGTTTCCCTTAAGAAAAAATGACGAATATGTTGGAGCAGACAAGGCAAAATTCAAAAGGCTTGCACGATACGCTTCCAGATTTGTAATAACTATTGAATGCAAGGATAAATGATTCTTTGGTTGGTAGAATCCTAGCTTGTGGAATGTGATGGAGATCTGTTACATCGACACCTATGAAGAAATTGTCTGATGTGCCCTCAAGGTTGAAATGGAGATCAGAAAATCTCTGGGGTATCATGGAAATAAGAAGAATAAGGTGGAATTCAATGAAGGAGGTCCGATGAATAAATCTAACGTTTCTAAGAAGATCTATCACCCCACTTTCCAAAGGTGTGAAAATAAACACCCCAAAAATTGCCTGAAGGGTATGAAGAAATGATTTGGATGTCGAAGATAAGGGCACCTAGTTGTTAACTCCCGACAAGAAAAATCCACACCTTCCACAGAGGGGTGGAACGCTCTGTTTGAACCTCAATTCATTTTTCATTGATGAAACTACAAAGAACCAGGGCAACTTGCAAATCATTTCCCTATGACAAGGTTTTTCATAGGCAACCAACAACGTCCAAGGCAGCAAGGGAGAGATTTTACCATCACTACTATCAAAGTGAACCCCGATAGTTATGTGGTGATATGTATGCTAGTTATTCATTCAAGAATAGGGAACTTAATTTTTTAGTCAGGTTCTACACATTATTTTATATCTCAAAAGTTTAGTAGAACAATCCCAGCACCACCACAAATCAATGAAGTGAAGATGTCGGTGAGTACAGAATATGGGGAAATCATTGCATCTAATGAATATAACTCCTCCCCTATCATAATATGTGGATTGAACTTCCCAGAGAACCTCTTCATACTCCCTCTGGTGGAATTTGATGCAATTCTTGGCATGGATTGGCTTTCCTTATATAGAGCCAACATAAATTGTCGTGAGAGGGAAATCACTCTCCATGTAGAGAATAGTCCCCCGATTCATTACATGTGCAAGGAGGAAGATGAATCTTTTATAGCTCCATCATCTCAAGCATAGATATTACTACCCTATGAGCACGCGTATATGGATCAGATGATTGAGTCTAAAGAGGCAACTATCCTAGAAGACATTCATATTGTTATGGAATTCACTGAAGTGTTTCCTGCAGAATTTCCTGGTCTTCCTCCTAGAAGATATGTTGAATTCTCAATTGATCATATACATGGGGAGTTGTAAATATCCAAGACTCTATATATAATGACTTTTTTAGATCTTTAGGAGCTAAAGAAAAAACTACTAGATAATCTGGCTAAAGGGTTTATATGCCCAAGTGCTTCACCATGGGGTGCACTAGTTCTCTTTGTCAAGAAGAAGGATGGGTCAATGAACCTCTTCATAGATTATCGTGAGCTCAACAAAATCATGACAAAGAACAAGTATCCTCTCCCAAGAATTGATGACTTTTTCAATTAGCTACGTGGAGAACAATACATATCCAAGGTGGATTTGTGGTCAGGATATTATCATGTATGGGTGAAGAAGGAAGTTATCCCCAAGACTTCTTTTCGTACAAGATACGGGAACTTTGAATTCATTGTAATGCCTTTAGGACTCACTAATTCTCTATCGATATTCATGGATGTTATGAATAGAGTCCTTAGAGATTACCAAGACGAATTTTTGGTAGTCTTTATAGATGATATTCTGATATACTCCAAAACCAAGGAGGATCCTGATGAGAATCTAAGAACTGTACTTGAGACCATGCAGAAGGATAAGCTCTATGCAAAGTGCAGCAAGTGCGAGTTCTGGTTAAAGGAGGTCTTAGTCATAGGCCATATCATCTCAAGCAATTGGATATCTATGGATCCTTGCAAAAAATAAGCAATTGAGGGATGGACGAGGCTAACATCGACAATGGATATCTGTAGCTTCATGGGGTTAGCTTGATATTATTGACGATTTGTGAGAAATTACTCATGATTGTCCAACCCTCTTTCCAAGATTACTTGGAAAGGAGTAATGTATTATTGGAGTGATGAATGTGAATAAAGATTCAAGGAGATAAAAAGGAGTCTTATCATTATGCTTGTGCTCACTTTACCCACAAGTGGAGAACTTTTTGTGGTATTCAGTGATGCTTTGAAGAAGGTTTTGGGATGTGTGTTGATGCAAAATGACAATGTCATTACCTATGCTTCAAGGAAATTAAAAGTTCATGAATAGATGTATTCAACTCATGACCTTGAGTTAGAGGTAGTGATATTCTCTTTGAAAATTTTGCGGTATTATCTCTTTGTGGAGATGTGTGAAATATATACAGACTACAAAAGCCTCAAGTATATATTCACGCAGAAAGAGTTGAACATGCACCAATGAATATGGTTAGAGCTAATCAAAGACTATCACTGCTCAATCCATTACCACCATGGGAAAGAGAACAAGGTGGAGGAAGCCCTAAGTAGACAGGAACCTGTGATTCTATCATTAATGAGAATTGGAAGGGCTCCAATATTCTTAGATTTGATGAAGATGGACATGGGAATCATAAAGAACAGAACATCATAATTCATTTCATAAATGATTTCTCAACCGTTACTTTTGAAAAGGTTAAAGTATGCTCAAAAGGACGGTGTGGGAATTCAAGAAAAAGTGGAAGATATCAGAAAAGGGAAATCCTTGGAGTTTAATGATAATGAAGAAGGAATTGTGAGATTTGGGAAATGATTTTATGTTACATCAAGTCCAGAGCTGAAGAATGAACATTTGGATGATGCACATAGTTCAAATTTCACTATTCACCAAGGAATAACAAAGATGTATAGAGATCTCTGAGAGAATTATGGGTGGTATAATATGAATAAGGATATCATTAAATATACATCAGGTTTTACGGTGTGTCAGCAAGTCATGGAAGAGAGACAGATGTCTAAGGGGATGATGCAACCATTTCCCATACTAGAATGGAAATGGGAGAACATCACCATAGACATTGTTACCGGACGTTCAAAGACTCCCAAAGGTAATAATGAAATCTAGGTTGTTGTGGATCATCTTACAAAGGCTTCACACTTCATTTCTGTTTGAGAGGATTTCCTTTTTGATCAACTGGCACAGATATATATCAGAGAAGTGGTAAGGCTGCATAGAGTACCACTATCTATTGTGTCCGATCGAGATCCATGATTCACCTCTATATTTTGGAAGAGTCTTCACCATGCTTTTAATACTGAACTAAACTTCAGTAAGGCCTATCATCCTAAAACTAATGTTCAATCCAAGTGAACTATCCAAACACTTGAGGACATGTTGAGAGAATTCTCAATGGACTTTAAAGGAGGATGGGATCAACATCTTCCTCGGGTTGAGTTCTCAAATTAAAACAGTTTCCAATCGAGTTTCCAAATGGAACCATATGAACCCCTTTATGGGAAAAGGTGCAAAACATCAGTGTGTTGCGATGAGGTCAATGAGCGTAAGATTTAGGGACTAGAAATGGTCGAAGAGATGGTAGAGAAGGTTAAAACAATTCTGTAGCATATCAATGTATCCTAGAGTCGACCGAAGAGTCATGTTGATAACCATCAACAAGACCTTGAGCTTGAAGTTGGAGGCATGGTATTTCTACGCATATCTCCATGGAAGATGTTCAATGGGTTTGGAAAGAAAGGGGATTTAAGTCCATGGTACATCGGCCCCTTTAATATTCTTGATCATGTTGGGGTTGTGTCCTATTGACTAGCACATCCACCTACCATGGCCAAAGTGAATGATTCCTTTCATGTATCCCTCTTAAGGAAGTACATATTGGACCCTTCACATGTACTCTTTTTAGAGGTAGTACAGTTAGAGAATGATCTTTCTTATGAGGAGAAACCAGTGAAGATCTTAGATTGTAGAGAAAAAGTTCTACGAAATAAGACAATGCCCCTCATCAATGTATTTTGGCAAAACCACATGTTTGATGAAGTGACATCGGAATTAGAGGAAATGATGAATTAGAGTTATCCATATCTGTTTTAGTGTGGTAAAAGGAAATTTCAAGGGGGATATTTTTTATGGGGGGAATATTGTAACAAACCACACATTCATTAATGGAAATCCCTCTTAGTCTAATTAAATGTCTCTTTATGTAAAATTTTTGTATAAAATTTCAACTTCTTTGGTTTTATGTTATGAATTTTTATCGTTTCTAATATAGTTGTTGAATAGTGATCACATGATTAGAATAAAAATAGGGCTTTAACAAATCCAATTTACATAGATAAATGAAGAGATGGCCTCATCCAGAAGACATGGCCCATATGAATCCCATTTGTAAGAGCACAAAAAAGAGGTGGCACCATTGGGATTCACTCTTGACCAATCCCAAGATGAGTTTTAATATGTTAAGCTCGATCAGGACTACCTACGAGAGAAATGGATGTTGATAGAGATTATCACCCGAGCAATGTTATCTGAGCCACCCCAAGAGTCTGTCACCATCGCATACCTTAATCTTTGGTCTTATGCGGGTGTTATAAGTGGTTATGTAATAAGACCCTAGCACAATGGTTATGTACATTATTTTGGTATATAATAATGAATATACTTTCATATTATTTTTATTACCTTGTAAATAGTTTTTAGCACAAATAGTATTTTTAGTTAATGTTCATCTAAGAAATCTATTTTGAGGAAATTAATGGATATTTGAATTAAATAAAATTTTAAAAAAATATTATTATTGTTATTAAATAAATTATTATTAAAAATAAATGATAGTAAAATTTTATGAATTCAATTGTAATTTTTATTACGGGTTGAAAGTCATTTTTTTTCAAAACCCATGAATTTTCTATAAATGTAGGTTTTTATTTTAAAAGTGAAAATTAAAATATTTAGAATTTTTTTTGATAAAATGAATATAATTTCTGTAATCAATATTTCTATAATATCCAACGGTGAATTTTTCATAATTTTCAGAGACAGTCAAATTTTTGGGTAAAAATTAAATACCATTTAAATATATAATGTGTTTTATGACATCATAATGACCCAATTGTGATTTAATAAAATGCTATTTACCTAAGTTTATGCCATTATATGTTTTACCATTAAAATAATGTGATATTGGGTTTGTTTTACTTATTTTACATAGCATTAATGGACCCTTCAAGACCTATTAAACCTCTTGCCTTTTTAAATTGTTTTCAATGGGAGTGTGGCTCACCTCCACATAAGAAACCCCATTATTTTAAGATGTTGGTACATTGTCCTTATAAAATATTTTTTTCAACCTCTCTTTTACAAAAACCATGGGCAAAAACCGTGGTCTATTTTGCGGTTTGGATTTGTTTAATGTGAGGTGTCCCAACCCTAAATAATAAAGAATTCTATCACCTTTCCAATATAAACTCAAACATTCTCCCACTTCCTCCTCACTCAAATATTTAAGAGTTCTTACATCCTATTCCCTAATCTCTCTATAATCCTCCATTTGTGCCCCAATCTCCCAATAAGCCTCTCTCAAGCCTCTCTCAAGCCTTTGGAAGCACACTTCTAAGTAATGGTTTTTCTTCCTTTCTCATTTTTTCCCAATATTATTTAAATTGTTATGACCATTTAATTTCAATTATAAATGTTGGGGTGTGGTTTCTCACCTCTCCCATACTTCCCTTTTTATGTTTTAATGATGGGATACACTTTTCTCTCTCATTAAATGCCTCCCATGTACACCCGTTACTATGCTGAAATTCCGAAAAGAATTTCTCTCTCCTCTTTTACATTCAAGAAATTATTTTGAGTCATGACTCTAAATTCCCTTAAAATTGATGGTAAATGAATATATATGACCCAATTATTGTCCATTTAATTTAAATATGATGAGACACCCATTTCACTCTCATCAACCATTTTTATGAATTCTTACGCCATGCCTTTACGGTGCCGAAATTGCATTGATTTTCCAAGTCAATGTCATTATGTAGTGAATACCATATCCATTTCTCTGTTAAGGGTATTCACCTTTATGCTCATTTACATATTTATTTTAATGTTTCATGTATTAATTCCACATTACTTCATCATCTAATAAATTATTATGTTTTATGAATCAATGTTATATGATCCATGTGGCACACTTATGCATGAACAGAAATATTTAAGATGGGTATGCCCTTATAGCGCTCCAATTCATTGGATAAAGTATAGTATCATGATACATCATGTGCAATGGGTGTTTACCCATGATAATTCATGTTCAATGAGTGTTTACTCATGCTTCATGTGAAATGAGGATTTACTCATGCTTCATGTGCAATGACCCTTGGCTCATGCTAATTCCATGTTAAGTGTTGTTGCAACATTTCCATGTTATGATTATAATGCTTTATCATGTATTTATGTTTATGTTTCTCTTGTTCTCTGTTGACATGCCTATTTTCTAACACGTATTTTATTCCTGATTTTATTCCATGATTATTCCCTAACTGGGCTTTATAGCTCACCCTTTTCTTAAGCATGTCCTCATGTTATCCAATGCAATGTTAAGTATGAGGAAATGTTGTTGTCATTTAAAGGAAGTTTTCAATAAAGATGTAATATTTCATATTTTAAGTTGTTATGTGATGATCGAAATCCCCAGATACACTAGACCTCTCGATCTTCCTTGTTGTATCAAGAGAATATTTTATGCAATAAATCAGGAGTAAGTATTTAATAAAAAGCTGGGTTGTCACAAAGGGCATGGTCAACTACTTTGTGAGTCATGTCACACATCTTTTTCCAATGATATATGACTTAATATGTAATCATTTAGGATAAGAGTCCTACAGAATAAAACAACCATGAGTGACATTTTTTAGTATGATATAACATGCTAATCATGTGTGGTTCTATTTGGAGTAATAATCAATTGAAATGGGTGTTCCCATTGCCTATAAGTAATAACGTGGAAGTTTTCATTGTCATATGTTGTTCCATTGTGTAAATAAATGATGAATAATACATAGTGTGGTTTTTTTATAATCTATCAAGTCTCAAGTAGGTTTGTGAAAAGGGATCGTGGAAACACCTTGAGAGGTGTTACATTATGATTTCCTATGAAATGGTTGACTACATCTTGGGGGATGTGTTCATTAGTTACTTTTGAAGTATGGTGACATGGGATTTAAGATCATGTAATGAATGAAATTTCCCTGAACTATTAATAGAAATATATGTTATCTCAATTCCTGAGATGAATATGTTAAAGGATTAGGTACTATAACACCCCCAATATGGGTCTGTTTTTTGATTTGGTGTTAGATATGGGTGTTGTGTGTGTGCATGGATCGAGTATAATAAGATGGATGATTATATAAATTGACCTGATTTATTTATACATATAATTGGATAGACTTTTCTATTAGAACTTAATATAATGTTTTAGTCCATGCCTATAAACCATGTTTGGTGGTGTATGTAGCATTCTCCATGTGATGGGTTTTTTTAGTGAAATGATCACTATGTAATCCAATGGTTGGTAGATTCATGTCAATCATACATAATGTATCCATCATGATAGTATTAACATATTTGTATAAGAATATCCAAGAATGGTTAGGATGGATTTTAGAGTCAAATAGATTGTAGTTGAGAGATTTAAAGTCTCAGATATAATTTTGAATATAAAACTCATATATGAATTTGGATTAAATATGGATGATAGATAAAATATCAAGGAGTATATGTGACCAATGGTATTTTTATAGATCAGTTGATCATATAAACTTATAAGCTATAATGAAGATAATATTGTGGGTTGAACTCACACCCATTTAATTACATTGTGATGTAGACTTAGAATTCGGTCATTATATTCTATATGATCATTGGATCACCTAAGATAAAAGTTAATGTTATTGAGACTTTAGAAATGCGTCAACTATTTAGTTGGATGTATTATAAAAAACAACATGATGTTTTTTATAGACATTCTAGTATGAAAATTCTAGTTTTGGGATAAGACCTCTTTAGGAATTCCATATTATGGAAGGAATGTGTGTTTTGGGGTATAGTCTAATAAATTGGACCCTTGGGGGGAGATAATTATTTTGTTAAGATAATGATCAATAGTGAATAAATTTCAAGGAATGGTCATCAAAACTCTTTTGATTCCCCCTAGTTGAATATTAACTATAAAATTAATAAGTTTCTTAAAGGGTAAATTTATGGTTTTTTAATTAATAATGAGTAAAATGATGTTTTCATACGTTATTGTATTGTTACAAGAAATTTTCTAATGTAAATAAAGGATGAAATAATGTTTTCTTATGTTATTGAAGGGAAAAATAAAGTTTTATTAAGTTATTGAAGGGTATCTTAAGGTTTTTTTATTTTAATAAAGTGTAAATTATAAATTTCTAAGTTAGTGAAGGTTAACCTGAATTTTTATTAAGTTATTAAATGGTAAATTGAAGTTTTCTTAGGTTAACGATGGATTAATTCACTTTTTCATATATTAAAAAAGGTTAACTCAAACATTTCTTCATTTACTATGGGTTAACAAAAAAAATTATGTTACTTTAGGGTAACATAGGATTCATTTTTTTTACTGAATTCTATTGGGGGATTGGTATAAGCTTTCGGGGTCATTCTTAGATTATAATGTAATCCTTTGGGGATAAATTCATAGTGATCTAGTAGAGATGTTTTTTTGAGGTTATAGACAATCATTTTTTTGAATACATTTTCTGTTGAGTTTATTTTTAGCAGGTGAAGGGACAAATGTTTTTCATTAGAGGATGAAACCATAATCTTGAAATGATTTAATGGATATCACATTCATATCAGGGTACATTACTATTGTATCCATGATGATAAAGTCAATAAAACCCTTAAAATGTATTCTGATAGGCAATTTTGACTATGGGAGGCACTGTGGTACTGAATTGGTGTTGTTTGATAAGAATTAAAGTGGATACAACTATAAGTTGTAAATGTTAATGGTACTTGGATTTGGGTGCCTCAAGCTAGATGAGATATGTGGAAAATTATTTTTTGTGTTTATAATGAAATACTAGTGTTGTCTAGAATTTGAATGATCTCATGTCATGTGCTTGGATCTGTGTTTGGAAGCATGTCGTGTGATCGAATATAGAATGGTTCTCTATGAAAGGGATTTGATTACCCGCATAGGCTGGGAAATGTTTTTTTCCCACATGGTATTATCTGGGATGATAAGTGAATAGGTCAGTAGGTTTTATGATCTCACATTCTAATGATTTTAGACTTCCATAGTTATTATTTTTTCAATCTGGAGGATGAGACATTTTCAAAAATGATAATGAGAATAGAAGCCTGAGATTCTGAATTTTATAAAGTGTTTTTACATGTATTGGGGACCAAGAGGATCCTTAGGTTATCATAAATTTATATGGATCTTTTGGATTCATAACATTCATTTTTATAGAAATAGTCTAGGGTGTATGGTTAGAGAGTGGATTCTTCTAACCATCCACCCTAAATCGTGAAAATAGTTTGTTAAGGTACATGGTTAATGTTTACCATGTGTAGATCATAAGAAAAAAATTTATATTTTTTAAAGAAGATTTTGGGGATATTCATGGTTATTTCAGGGTTTTGTAAACTATTTATTATAACCATGTTAGGTTAGGTGTTCTTTAGACAAAATTTATTCATTTTTAGCGCATGGTTTTCTAAATCATTCACCTCATTAAAAAGATAAAAATTAAGGTCTTTACCCACAACCATTTAATTTTTTTCTCCCCGCTTTTCTTCCTCATTCACTCATCAGCCCCTCTCATGTTCTAGCTCCCCTTCCTCTCTAACTCCATGAGAGATCTTTTCATTCTTGGTTAGTTTTATTCATCATCTGATGCATCTAAATCCTAGTGGTGATTCTATGAGCCTAATTACTTTTTTTCATTTTTTTCTCTTGTTTCCATGCTTCCTCACACTATTTATATGGGTGAATATCTATTTTTTTATATTTGTGTTCTCTAATTTCTTCTATTCTAGATCAAATTAATTTTTGATACTTTATTATTGATGTTTCTTAATTATGGAGTAGTTGTTCTATATTATTTCTCCCTGAATTTATTTCCATTTTTAAAATTTTATATTGTACGCACACAATAAACACTATGTGTTTCCCTTAAAACTTAAAATTACATTTGTTTTTCTCCTAAATACTAACCTAGGTGTAGTAAAATCGTCACTAACACTATTGGAGGTTGACAACCTCAACCCTGACCACCCCTTTAGGTGATTTTATCATATCTTCCTTGAAAACATTACTTATTAGAAAACAAAAACACCTCAAAGGGTGTGTTTTCATAACAGTTAGTGGAACCCAAATTCAGTCTTAACTTATGTAATGAAACCACACCATAGGGTATATTTTTCTAATCAAAAAATTAATAGAACTCTTATATGGTTCATAGGAATGTATCATAATATTTAATCAACCTAAGTCACTTATAGTTTCATGATTAAATACTAGTGTCTAAGTTCATTTACTGTTATGTAACTCATAGGAAACATTAGGAGACACCTCCAAAGTTGTCGTTAAATTTTAATAAAGTCATTGTTATCATTACTTTACTTATTCCAAGTACATATAACTAAAATGGATTGGATTTAATTTTTTTAATTTCATGGAAACATTATATTATTTATATCGGTTCTTTGAAGTTATAAATTTTTTAAAATGGTATTGGTAAAATGTGATACCACTTTTTCTTTAAAAATTTAACAATTTTAAATTTTTATGACCTAATGGGTTATATATAATGTAATTTTTTGTATAATTTTAGAAAATTCAAATGAATCTATGTTTCTTTTTTTCTGGATTATTTCATTTTTTATCATCCTTGAGTCATGTTCTTATAATGAAACGTGTTATATTGAGGACTTCCATGAGAATGACTTGGATTACATCCTCGAATTCCATGTGTGAAATTGATAAATTCTACATGATTGATAAATGATATGCCCAAGGGCTAATCCCAGCTTGGATTCAGATAATTCCTTACATTCAAGAATACCACATCCTATCATCAATTATCCACCTAAAAAAATTGGAGAAAAAAAATCATGGATGATCTTATAGTACTTTCATGACTTCCTATAAAATGGGATTCATTATTTTATCTCCTTAAATTATAATCTACTATATCCCATTATTAAATTGGTCATTATTATCGGACATAGTTAATGACTATTTGGAAAGTGGAATGACTTGGACTACTCCTTGGATTACACATGGTTATGATGCATGGTATTTCGTAGACCCCCTCATTGGATTCAAAGTGATAGTTTTCTTAATACTCATGGTGTTATAATCATGGGACATATAAATAAATTATTTTTCCTTGATTAGAGATAATAAAATTTAAGCTAAAGTATGTGTTATTCCTTGGTTTACCTCTACTTTACAATTTTCATTATTTATATAATGCATACTATTATGTTTAATAATAATATACTATAATTAATTAGACACCGTTGGTGGTGACCTACTAATTTTTACTCATAACATATTTCATTCAACATTCGGTAGTCAAGAAGATCTATTAGAAATCGTTTGGAATTGACTTTTTTCTTCTTTTATATTATAATATTTCTGAAAGGAAGTTGAATGAGAGTTTCATTAGATCTTGTACTCGAACATCCTTTAGGATTTGGTTCATTAAATTATTTATTCTTTTATCCATCTATCCTTAATATATATTACATGTTGTGTGATTTAATTATTCTAATTTGAAAAATATTATGTCTATCCAAGGTTGTTTTTTGGAACACGTTGGTTTTTAAGTTTTTATTATATTACATGGTTCATATTATTTTATTCATTCTTCTAATCTATTTACTAATGATCGAGTGGGTAATGTCTCCCCTCCATACCACCTTTAAACCATCACTATTAGGTGATAGCCTCTGGAATATAGGGATGCTATATTGAGGCCTTGCTAACCTCATGTTTTGTTTGTTATGATGGAATCCATCTTTTATGTCATAATGATTTTTTTGAGACAAGTTTTTTGTAATTTTTATTTATTTTAAATGTTTTTCAATGTGTTGAATAAATTACTTTGATGATTTTTCAGGAGATTCTAATCATGTTTTTCATTAATCCAGTGAAGTTGTGTATTATTGTTAACTATCTTGGATTATTTATGTTTTAAGTTGTTTATGATTTACTTTATTAAATGTATTGGATGTAACATTAAGGATATAATATTTTGAATATTGAAGTTAGAAATACCAATTAGTTTTTTAATAATAAGGAGTGAAAAAGAGAATGGTGAAATTGGATCTTTTTTTTGGAATTGATATTTTTCAAATAAATACATTGAGGATGTTTCAAAAAAATTGTACACTTCAACAGCTTAACACCCTACCATCTATAACTCCACAGATGAAGCACAACTAATCTAACTTAGGTGGTGCCAACTAAGAGCTGTTATAAAGAGGGGGTGGAGGGAGAACAAACGGAATTCATAGTACATGTAGGTTAATTAATTAGTGTGAATACTACAAGAACATATGTCGTTTTTACTCTTTTTATAGGGAGGAATGAGAGTATAAGAGAGAGCTTTGTTGTTGTCGTAGTTTTGAAAGCATGTAATCATTGTGGCTTTTATTGTTTTGGAGTTTTCTTATGAATAATATATCGATGTAGGGATCAAAACATTAACCGAAGTGGATCAAAAAACTATGAAATAGATTTTGGGCATAGAACTCTTCATATTGAAATTGATATTTTATATATATTTTAAGGTTTTTGTTGTGGGATACTCTAATGTCTAGGGGTCTCTAAAACAAATATTTTCACGAAATTGATGTGGGGATCCGAACACAAAAACCAAAAAATAATGATATTATAAAGATATTTTTATGGTTTTTGATCATATTAAAAGATAATTTAACAAGTAAATATGGAACTATAATAAAATGAGATATGTTACTTCGTAGTGGATATAGTCCTCACAAACATACAAATGAAATTTTAATTTTTCTAAATGGAAAATAGAAAAGGTTGTTAATTTTCATTACCAAAATATAATGAAAATTTGTATAATATAAATACTACATTCATAATATAATGTTTTATAAATATATTTTAAGGTGAATGATATAAAAGATACAATGTTACATAAAATTTTATTCTTTCATTGAGAACATGTGATTTATCATGGAAATATCCTTCGAAATACAAATCGTAGGGAAACCAATAGTGACTATAGGATTATTAAATTGATACAATATTATTATAGGGTAGAAATATAATATTTTAGGATGAATTCTAAAGTAATAGGTGCATCCTGATGTGGTGGATGTGATCCACTTTAATAAGTGAGTGGACGTGTAATTTTGGAAATACACATTACATTTCAATAATTATATTTCACCACTCAAGGGTCAAAGGCTGCAAACATGTAAAATAATGGTTAGGATGAGGTTCTCTTAATTAACCTCTAACAAAAATACTTTTATTCCCATTTTTTAAATTTTTTTGTATTTTACAATTCGTAAAACTCTTTTTATACTCTTTACTTTACAGTGGAAAAAAATATTTTTAAACTCAGTAATTAATTTTAATGGACAAACAAAAATTTTAAATTATTTAATAATATGAAAATAATTTTTTCATATGAAGTCTCTATGTTTTGTAAAATCTAATTTCATAATTAGAACACATGACATGTAAAACCAATGTTTGAAAAATTATGTTTTGTGCTTTTAATTTATGTGTAGGATAAAATTATCAATATTACTTATTTACGTGAAATAATTTTTTTTATTATTTGATAAGAAATTGTAATGTAAAAACAATCAAAACATGAATTTCATTATTAAAATGGCTAATTAAGAGAAAAGATCAAAAACTTTTTTGAATTGAAATAAACATTGTATATGTTCTAAAATTTAGGAAATGATTTTAAAAGGTCATAATAAAATATAAAATGAATAAATTTAATCATAAAATATATATTTAATTTATTAAAATGTTTATTAAATTTCTATCTCTTCATTATATGATGTTAAATTCACAAAATGTATAATTTTTCAAAAACTGTATTTTTCACAATTTATATAAATTATATTATTTTAATAAAATATCAAATATGATCCTAAAATAAAAAATAATGTTTCATTTTTTAAATTAAAATTATTAAATTATTAAAAACATTATATAAAAAGATAATATATAAAGGAAACTACTTTATTTAAAATTTTCCTTTTAGAACATTAAATATAATTATTCATATTTTGTAAGTATTTCTCATTTATTAAAAACATTTATTTACCAATGGGTTTTGTATTATTATTTTCTCATAATAATATTCTTCTTATATAGAACCACTCATTATAGTTTGGGGTACCATGTAAAAAAATCTATCCACATAGTATTTATTTAAATGAATATTAAAGCATAACATCTTGGGTTTTCACTTCCCCCCAAATTATATTATTCCATTGAAATTATTATTACTACCCCCTAATTAAATAGATAATGGTTTCTATAAATATACATGACATTGGATATAAATTCTATAAAATATAAATTTTACAACTTGGGAAACAATGCTTTTCTCCACATAATAGTTCAATCTTAATATAGAGTTTTTCTCCAAACATGTGATCTGATAGTGTGTCTTTATTTGGTATTCATAACCAAATTATATAATATTCTTATAATGTATTCCATATTCATCATTTCATTAATATAATAATGTATTTTTATATCAAATGTTGTCTCCTTATTCTAAATTATTATTTTTTCTTTATTTTAGGGGAACCAATCCATTTCCAAAATCAAATAAAGTTAATATATAGGAATGATAATTATATTTTCAGAGTTCATGATATCATAAACATAATCATTGGATATAGCATCCCGCCTTTTTATAACATAAACTTTCATTACATTAAACAAAACTGAGGATCTGTAAGGTTTAGTGTCTTGGAAACTATGAACATAATACATGAAAACAACATAAAAGATTCTTCTTAAACATTTGAAAGGATTATCATTAAGTTCATCCTATGTTAATTACTGCATCTCATAACCTGGGGACATACATCAAAAGAAAGGGTGAGAAGATGGCCCAGTAAGCGAAACAAGCGAAACATTTTACATATGAACTTGAGATACATCAATAAAGTCATGAAAAGAACTTTAAGGCATTATAATGAAATCACGAGGCATATCATAATAAAAATAAAATTTTTCATAACTTGAAGATGTGGCTACAAAATTTAATATATACAATCATGAACATATCACCAAGGTCCATCCCCAAGGTGTCATTTGAAAATTACCAAGGTTATTCACCAAGGTATCGTGAAAATTGTAATCTCTAGTGGTTACATCATTACCCAATGCATTGGAGCGCTATCAGGGCGCACCCTTAAATTTGCCTTTATTATCATGTGAGACACATATATCATCATAAATGATTTCATAAACAACCCATATAGCATAAAATAAATGGTTTTCATTTCATAATCATAACGTTTTAAAAACTTCTTTAAATACATGATCTTTACGTCACATTAAACCCACGGAAGGGGAGAGCGGGTTTCATGTATGTAAATCCCAGAATTTAAAATAGAAAATTTTGGTATATATGTGAATACCCATGTATAAATAAGATCTTTTAGTATTCACTTTATAACATAAAATAATTTTGAGAAAAAAAGAGAGAGGCATTTTGAGATGAAAATTCTGCAGCAAAATGGCTATGTTTCGGGGTTTAAGAAAACATTGAAAAGAGAGGGGACATGGGTAAAACATTCATAAATTACCCATAAAATAGTAGAGGGACATAATATAAGGGATTTAAGAACATGGTAATGAAATTTGAAAATATACCATATGAAATGAACAACATTAAAGGAAGAAAAAAAATAATATTTATCTTATGAAAATTCGGCAGCCTAACGGCGCCACTTAAACTTCAACAAAAATGAATTGACGTGATAAAAAAGGGTCTCTCATAATATTAACATAAATGATCAGTATGATAGATATAGATATCATACCACAAAATAAATTAACTTGAAAGACTTGATAAGAAAATAGAATTTGAAAATGAGAAGGGTGAAAGAATCCCTTAGAAATTCGGCAGCCTAACGGCGACATTCAACAAAAATGAATTGATGAGATCAAATAGGGTCTCTCATCCTAAGAAAATAAAAGTTCAGTATGATAGATATAGAGATCATACCCCAATATAATAAAAAGAAACTATAAAGACTTGACATGGAATTAGAACTTTGAAAAATGAGAATGGTGAATGAACCACTTAAAAATTCAGCAGCCTAATGGCGCCACTTAAAACTTCAAAATACTGAATTGAAGAGATCAAATGGGATATCTAATCATATGATCATAAAATATCAGTATGATAAATATAGATATCATACCCCAACATAATCAAAAGGATCTTGAAAGACTTGACATGAAAGTAGAACTATGAAAAATGAGAAAGGTGAACGAATCCCTTGAAAATTCGGCAGCCTAACGGCGCCACATAAACATTCTTAAAACGAAATGATGAGAGTAAGAGGGGGTATCTCATCATATGAACCTAAAAGGACAGTATAATAAATATAAATGAACATACTCCAACATAAGAACACGGAGCATAAAAGAAATGACATAAAAGAGATCACTTGAAAAGAAAGAGAGAGGTCGGATCCCTTACCTTTAAAACCTAACTCTTAAAACTCAATGGTTGGGACCTTGAGGGCTTGGGGGCACCTTGGGAGGACTCCATGGGAGGTAAGGAGACCATAACTACGTTGGGGGAGAGTTGGGAGTGAAAAATAAAGGAGGAAAGGGTGGATATTTGTAGGAAAAGTGAGGGGACAAGGCATTAATGGCCAAGGGACACCTCAAAAGTGCTTTTCTCAAAACCATGTTCTCTCCCATGGAATTTACCATGGAGTTCGGCCTCATGGGTCCCCACATACAATAATTCATTACCTTTGGTCGACAATCCATTAAAATATCTCATGACATCATCATGACACAACTATGATGTCATTAAACATACCGAAACCCTAAAACTGTGTTTTTATTATTCACTAAAAATTCAACTTTCTCAGAAAAATCCCAAAATTTCACCTTAACCAAATATAGATGCTCTAATTAAAAATATGAACTCCATTTTATAAAAATAATTTTCTAAATATTTTTAATTCAATTTTTTATAAAAACACTATTCACCGAAAATTTATTTTTTCAGAAAAAACCCCAAAAATTACCATAACATAATATCGGTGTTCTGAGTTCAAAAATGAAATCAATTTTATAAAAATAATTTTCTAAATATTTTTAATTTAATTTTAAATTAAAAAATACTATTCTCCCGAAAAAACTAATACTTGAATAATAATTTATGAAACTGTTATTTAACCATTTTATTGAATCACATTACTTAATCAAGGTGCCTAGATTATTTTAATAATTTCATTAAGTGAGATTACTATTCCATTTGGACACATTACTAATACTAATCATAAAATCACTATTCATAATTTACTATTCTCAAAAATCAAGTTGATATTATTAGACTCTAAATTTTTCACTGAACATAATTGTAGAAGAACATTTTTTGAAAATCATTACACATTTTTATTTATTTAAGGTTTAACTAAACATTTTTAAAATATCCTTTTTCTAAAATTCATCAAAAATATGCATACTATATTTATCAGGACATTTGAAAATTCATAAACTTCATTATAAGAAGAAATCAAAAAATTTATTTAAAAAAAAAGATTACACAAGGTAGTTACGGTCTCCTTACAAAGCCCCTTATCACACCAGCCTCGGACCTAAGTGTAAGGTGTGCTAAGGTGAGAGAATCCGAGGGAGGCTCGGCCAACATCGCACGAGTAGTAATTTCTATCAGTTAGAACTTCTCACAAAGGTGATTCTATTCTAGCTTCACACGATGAAGTTCAGCTTGGGTTTGGTCTAGAGTAAAGCCCAGTGGTGCTACCTCTTTCCCAAGTTCTGTTAGATGGGCTTCGATCGGTCCAAGACTACTGGGTGAGGCCATCAAATCTTCTTTTTATATTAATTAACCAAGATTACTTGTATTTAGAGACAATAATCAAAACGTTTAGTTTCCAGCAGTCATATTGACCAATGGTCATATAAAAGTAAAACCCCAATGGTCTCATTTTAATTATACTCATGTCATTAAATGAAACATTTTTTTTGAGTATCAAAAATAAAATAACACAAAAAATTATGAAAAAATATTTATTCAAAATTTCGGGTCGTTACAGTCTTCCCCCCTTAAGAAATTGTGTCCTCTCAATTTTTTTAAAAAAATTGGGTTTTGAAATTTCATTGAAAGTCCCACATTGTAAAAAGAGTCAGTAACACTATTACATTAAAAGAAAGAAAAGGAAGTACAATGGTCACCCGAGTTAACCCATACTAGGATTCCATGGAGGAAACCATGGACATGGAAGAAAAAACAAAGGGTCAAGTTCTGGGGGAGAGTGATAGAAAACATGATTAGGAGAAAGTTAACCATAAGAAAATCTCAAACTTACGATGTGTGTAAACGGTCTTTGATTACCTAGTAGGAAACGTAAACTAACAACATTTTTGTTTTACATTCCTTTTCATAATTTTGAGGAATAAATTTACTACATAGAACAAAAACATAAGAAAATATACGTACCTTCAAGTAGAGATTCAAACTTTAATAAGTCTTTACCAAAACAAATATTTTCTCCAGATGATGAGGATTCAAAAACACTTGGTCCCATCCAAATCATAAGAATCATCTTCTAGATAATCACATAATCCACCAAAGATTAACTGTCTATTTCTTCTATTATCCCAAAAATAGAAAGGGTAAGATAAAACAACTCTTCAAAAAGAAAGAATCCCATTGGAAGGGAAACTTATTTAAATCTTCAAAATTCCACGGTACTACCCAAAGTTCCTCATAGACCATTATATAAATAACAGTCCATAAAATAAACTAAACTAAGATTGAAACCCAAATACAAGAGGGATTTGATAACATAGTCTTCCAAAATAAACTTCATCGTTCATCTCTAAAATACATAAACCACTCCTAACATCTTATAACAAAAGTAGCTAACCTAAACATATTTTACCCATGATCGGTTAATAATTCCCATAAGTAACCTATAATACCATAAGTTCACCTTAAATTCATCGATTCTTCAAAATATAAGTCAACCTTACCCCTCAATGAAAATACCATAGTAATCTGTTTACCTCGATCATATAGGGTCCCCAAAATAGTGAACGTCTTCCAAAATAATAATCATCTTTTAATCCCCTAATCATATATTTCATAATAATACGGCAATCATCTCATTTCCTATTACATTGGTTGTTGGTACATGTTCTTCCATTTCCCACCATTAACTAAGAAGAGAAATTATAATTAGGGGCTTAAATACTTAGCCAATAATCATGAAAAGGAACATAAAGCATATAAGGATAACTTTTATAAGAATACTATACCCTAACTTTTGATCCCCTAGGTTTCAAACTAGGTTATCCATGATCATATATTCTTATGTGAATCTTTATTTTATTTTATCTTTGTTCCTTTAATAATGGTTCATAATAAGCTTATGAATTTACCAAAGCATATCCGCCGGGAGTGTCGTAACCAAGAGTGCATCAAGGCCCGGTGTCGTGTACCAGTTCCCGTTTGAGTCTAGATCAAAGCGGTGTTTTCGGGTTTTACCCCTATGTACATATGTGCCAGAGCCACCTCTACCAGCTCGTATCCAGACATGGATGTATTTCCTTAGCAACCCATTACTCAATACTCACCAAAATACCAGGAAGATTTCCTATATATAAACTTTTCTATAGGCTTTTTCCTAATGTTTTCATATCCTAATTTCCACAAATAACTAAACCATCCTTTGATACCAACTATAGAATCCCGCCTTTTTATAACATAAACTTTCATTACATTACACAAAACTGAGGATCTTTAAGGTTTAGTGTCTTGGAACCTAGGAACATAATACATGAAAACAATATAAAACATTCTTCTTAAACACTTGAAAGGCTTCTCATTAAGTTAATCCTATGTTCATTACTGCATCTCATAACCTGGGGACATACATCAAAAGAAAGGGTGAGCAGAAGGCCCAGTAAGGGAAACAAGAAAAACATTTTACATATGAACTTGAGATACATCAATAAAGTCATGAAAATAACTTTTAGGCATGATAATGAAATCATGAGGCATATCATAATAAAAATAACATTTTTCATAACTTGAATATGTGGCTGCAACATTTAATATAGACAATCATGAACATATCACCAAGGTCCATCCCCAAGGTGTCTTTTGAAAATTGCCATGGTTATTCACCATGGTATCGTGAAAATTGTAATCTCTAGTGGTTACATCATTACCCAATGCATTGGAGCGCTATCCGGGCGCACCCTTAAATTTTCCTTTATTATCATGCGAGCCACATATATCATCATAAATCATTTCATAAAAAACCCATATAGCATAAAATAAATGGGTTTCATTTCATAATCATAACGTTTTAAAAACTGCTTTAAAGACATGATCTTTACGTCACATTGAACCCACGGAAGGGGAGAGCGGGTTTCATGTATGTAAATCCCAGAATTTAAAATAGAACATTTTGGTATATATGTGAATACCCATGTAGAAATAATATCTTTTAGTATTCAATTTATAACATAAAATAATTTTGAGAAAAGAGAGAGGCATTTTGAGATGAAAATTTTGCAGCATAACTGCTATGTTTCGGGGTTTTAGAAAATATTGAAACGAGAGGGGACATGGGTCAAACATTCATAAATGACCCATAAAACAGTAGAGGGACAGAATATAAGGGATTTAAGAAAATGGTAATGAAATTTTAAAATATACCATATGAAATGAAGAACATGAAAGGAAGACAAAAAAATAATATTTCTCTTATGAAAATTCGGCAGCCTAACAGCGCCACTTAATCTTCAACAAAAATGAATTGACAAGATCAAAAAGGGTATCTCATCATATGAACATAAATTATCAGTATGATAGATATAGATATAATACCCCAAAAAAATTAACTTGAAATACTTGATAAGAAAATAGAACTTGAAAATGAGAAGGGTGAAAGAATCCATTAAAAATTCGGCAGCCTAACGACGTCACTTAAACTTCAACAAAAATGAATTGATGAGATAAAATAGGGTCTATCATCATAAGAACATAAAAGTTCAGTATGATAGATATAGAGATAATACCCCAACATAATAAAAAGAAACTATCAAGACTTGACATGGAATTAGAACATTGAAAAATGAGAAGGGTGAAAGAACCACTTAAAAATTCGGCAGCCTAACGGCGCCACTTAAAACTTCAAAATACTGAATTGAAGAGATCAAATGGTTTCTCTCGTCATATTATCATAAAATATCAGTATGATACATATATATATCATACCCCAACATAATAAAAAGTAACATGAAAGACTTGACCTGAAAGTAGAACTTTGAAAAATGAGAAAGGTGAACGAATCCCTTGAAAATTCGGCAGCCTAACGGCGCCACTTAAACATTCTTAAAACGAAATGATGAGAGTAAGAGGGGGTCTCTCATCATATGAACATAAAAATGAAAGTATAATGAATATAAAATAACATACTCCAACATATGAACATGGAGCATAAAAGAAATTACATAAAAGAGATCACTTGAAAAGAAAGAGAGAGGTCGGATCCCTAACCTTTAAAACGTAACTCTTAAAACTCAATGGTTGGGACCTTGAGGGCTTGGGGCACCTTGGGAGGACTCCTTGGGATGTAAGGAGACCATAACTTCGTTGGGGGAGATTTGTGAGTGAAAACTAATGGAATAAAGGGTGGGTATTTATAGGGAAAGTGAGGGGACAAGGCATTAATGGCCAAGGGACACCTCAAAAGTGCTTTTCTCAAAACAATGTGCTATCCCATGGCATTTACCATGGAGTTCGGCCACATGGGGCCCCAAATACAATAATTCATCACCTTTGGTCGACCATCCCTTTAAATATCTCATGACATCATCATGACACCGCTATGATGTCATTAAACATAACAAAACCCTAAAATTGTGTTTTTATTATTCATTGAAAATTCAACTTTCTCAGAAAAATCCCAAAATTTCACCTTAACCAAATATCGATGCTCTAATTACAAATATGAACTCCATTTTATAAAAATAATTTTCTAAATATTTCTAATTCAATTTTTAAATAAAAACACTATTCACCGAAAATTTATTTTTTCAGAAAAATCCCCAAAAATTACCATAACATAATATCGGTGTTCTGAGTTAAAAAATGAAATCAATTTTATAAAAATAATTTTCTAAATAATTTTAATTTAATTTTTAATTAAAAAACTCTATTCACCCGAAAAAACTAATACTTGAATAATAATTTATGAAACTGTTATTTAACCATTTTATTGAATCACATTACTTAATCAAGGTTCCTAGATTATTTTAATACTTTCATTAAGTGAGATTACTAATCCATTTGGACACATTACTAATCCTAATTATAAAATTACTATTCATAATTTACTATTCTAAAAAATCAAGTTGATCTTATTAGAATCTAAATTTCGCACTGAAAATAATTGTAGAAGAACATTTTTTTTAAAATCATTACACATTTTTAATTATTTAAGGTTTAACTAAACGTTTTTAAAATATCCTTTTTCTAAAATTCATCAAAAATATGCATATTATATTTATCTGGACATTTGAAAATTCATAAACTTCATCATAAGAAGAAATCGAAATTTTTATTTAAAACAAAGGATTACACAAGGTAGTTACGGTCTCCTTATATAGCCCCTTATCACACCAGCATAGGACCTAAGTGTAAGGTGTGCTAAGGTGAGAGAATCCAAGGGAGGCTCGGCCAACATCGCATGAGAAGTAATTTCTATCAGTTTGAACTTCTCACAAAGGTGATTCCGTTCTAGCTTCACACGATGAAGTTCGACTTGGGTTTGGTCCAGAGCAAATCCCAGTGGTGCTACCTCCTTCCCATGTTCTGTTAGATGGGTTTCGATCGGTCCAAGACTACTGGGTGAGGCCATCGAATCTTCTTTCTATATTAATTAACCAATATTACTTGTATTTAGAGACAATAATCAAAAAATTTAGTTTCCAGCGGTCATATTGACCAATGGTCATATAACAGTCAAAACCCAATGGTCTCATTTTAATTATACTAATGTCAATAAATGAAACATTTTTGTTGAGTGTCAAAAATAAAATAACACACAAAATTAGGAAACAAGATTTATTCAAAATTTTGGGTCGTTACATTGGATAAAATAAAACAATGAATTTTCTTCAGTAATAAAATCATATATACTATGATTTAATTCCACTAAAAATATTATTATATACAATATACCATAAACCATCAATTCTTCCATAAATATAAAATGGATGATAAATATTCCATAATTATCACGATAAACTTCAATAGTTGACATCAGATGGTCATTCACTTGTTATATGGGATTATGTGGATTTTTATAGCGATAATCCTTGTTGGACCATAGATTGTGGACTTCATTTACATAATACCCAAAATTCGTGTACCTGATCTAATGGTGTGTGGATGGTGTGGCTGTTAGGAATCTAATACATTTTACTGTATTATATAACTTCTTTATCACTATTAAAAGATCATAATCTCTATTGATAATCCTTATACACATTAAAATTTTTCGTTCTCCTTTGTGACATTCCCATATGTGCTTCATCCAATATTTTTGATATGAAAAAAATTAAATATCCTTTCCTTCAACATATTCATCACCTGAATTTCCATGAGCTTCCATCATTCACTTATTAGGAATGTTTGGGATTTTTAAAATTTCCATATTTTTAATAATAATTTATGATATCTAGATTTTCATTATCATAATACTTCTCCCTACACCTCTTAGATAATAATTTTTCTCATTGGTAAAATTATATCATTGTCTCAGGCATCTATTTTAATCATTGGTTCCTTTTAGATTTTTCCATTACTAAACCCAAAAGGAGTTAACATGAGTAATGAACATTTAACATCATGAGAGATCTATCGTAATATAATTACCTGAAAAATTAAACCACAAAATATATTACTCTAAAAAAATAATACATTATCATTGAGTTCAAACTAAATCTTCATTAGTTCAATTTATGTTTCCTATGGTTTAGTTCTCTTATATTCCTTAACATAATCAATCCTTAATGATGAATTATAAATAAAATCTGGTTTACCAATGAATATCCATAAAGAGTGTCTCGAATGGTGTGAAATCTTAATATCACTCATGAAACTAGAGATTGAATATTGAGTTGGTACTAAACTAGATTTTTTTAGGATGTTTACCCAAAGGTTCATTTTTTCCACATCCACATCTACTTGATAGTAACCCGATAAGGATGTAATTAATAAGAAAATTATATAACAACTACATTACTAGAACGTCAATATTTTATCAAATTCATAAAATTATCTCATAGACATATCCATTAGACTTATCCATAGGGGTTTAATTAAATAATCTAATCTTAATACCAAAAATAACTAAAATACCCTAAAATTTACTAAACTTGGATCTAAGACCAACTGATGCACCAAATACCTACACTTCTTGTTCAGTTCTAAAAAAATTATAAAAACTATATTTGATAAAAAGTGATATGAATCTATTTATATTTTATTTCATTTTTATATGTATCACATTAAATCGGATTGTAATTATGTGGTCCTATAAATGAATTGTTTTGGGCCTTTTCTGGTCAATTATATATGAAACATATTTTATGATTCTTGTGAAACGTTTTCCATAATTTAGACACACATGATTCAATTCTTGACATCTCTTAAAGTAAACTAATTTTTATATCCAAGGGAATTAGAACCATAAAAAATTGGTGATCTTAAATGTTCATTAAGTTTAAATATAAGCGATAACAATCAAGGATCATAAGTGAGAATAATAGGAGCATATGTGTATAATTAAGAAATGTTGACATGACATAATAGAATAATTCCAAATAAATAGTAGAAAAAAATCATGAGCAATTGAATAAGTATTGACAAAACATAAGACATTAATCTGATGATTGTTCAAACATTAGTCAATAATCATGATATTGGATATCAAAACATCAAGAAACCTTAATATGTGGCACAGATATTAGCATAAGAAAATTATAACATTGTGGATAAAAAAAATTTCCATACTTGATATTGTGAATAATAAAATTATCCATGATTCATGTTGTTAAAAAACAAAATCTTCATTGATCTTATTGTGAAAAAAAAATATCCATGTTACTTGTTATAAACAAAAAAATAGTTCATTCGTAACAACCTTATCTCACAAGATATCAAATTTTAACAATTACTTTAGAAGGATGTATATGTCCCAAAATGTCTATTATCTATAGTTATGTGTTCCATGTTATATCAATCATTAATCATAACATAAATTTCACATATTAAGAAAATGTATTTTATACCCTGTTAAAATACCCCCACATATAAAAATTATTCATAATTCCATCGTAACTAGATAAAACCAATGAAAATAAAAACACATCCAATGAAATTCAGTACCTTTAAATGTAAAAAACCATCAATTAAAATGATATAATATGTGGTATTTAAATAATATAGATAAATGGTATATGGTTTAGTTAATAATTTCACAATTCAATAAATGTATGACATCATTCTGAACACCCTTTTATCAAAGGAAGGAAATATAATGTTCAAAAAGGGGATGTTTTGGAAGGAGGGTCACGTTTATACATAGTGGATTATTAGGTAAACAAAAAGTATAAATTTATTTACATGAGACTAATCACAAAAAATATTAAAAGATAATATAGTGTTCATTTTATGAAAAAATTGTTTTAGGAATAATAAAAATCCTTTATGATAAATTTTAAAATATACGTGAAACAATAAAAGAGTTTTTATAAAAAAAATTCAAATTATCATAAAATAAAGATTTATATGTCACATTCAAAGACATTTTTTGAATTGGTGATGTTAAAAATTTGGAAAATATTTACATTTAAAAATATTACTTATTAATTTTGTATTGAAACATTACATAATAGTTGTCCTTAGAAAATATAGAGTAGAATATAAAAAAATAATCAATGAAGGAAAATCATATTAATTTCTTAAAATACATTTAATAAAACGCACATAATGAAAATGGATAAGAAACCTCCCTTTGAAGATTCAAATGGACATGTGAAGGCCACATGAGAGAGAATATAATTTAGTTTCCATATATAATTGATGCATTGTTGGGAATGTAAAATATCAGAGATGATGGAAAACTAACATTAAAGAGATGTGATTTATTCTAAACATTGATATACTTCTTAAGAAAGGAATCCATCAAGGTTAATGATTAGAATAAAAAGTTATTTTTTCCTTATAGGGGAAGATCAGGACTATGAAATAAATTATTATAGTGTTGTAAACTAATCTTGGAAGAAATAATTTTAAGAAGAAAAATTATAACTCAATGAAGGGATTTGAGTTAGAAAAAATCCCCATTCAAATTTGGAATATTTTGAATTGAAAACAATTTTAATATAGAAAATAATTTGGGCTTTAAAACTATATTACATTAATTAATATATTAAAATACATTCCGTAGTTATTAATCACACAAAATAAAATATATAATAGTGCATTATAAGAAACATGTCTCGAGATATTATGGTTGAGATAAAGAACCCCTTACTATAAATTTGAACTTCTACTAAATAACATTAATCATATGTATAACAAGAATAAATTTCAAAATAATATATTTTATGACATTATTCATATCTATAACCTTTTCTAAACATCATTTACAATTATTCTCTACATTTATATATTTTAGTTATTATACACATTAAATATTTTGTGTGAGTAATCTTGGACAATTTTAACTAGTTTTCTAATGGTTTTGTTGTCTTCTATTCTTATGCCAAAGTTCATCATTAAGATATTATAAAAATATATTATAATGAATGATTTAAAATTATATATAATTTTATAATTTCAATATATTGGAGTTTTGGTTATGACCCTTTAATATTAAATCAGAAATGAGAAAGTTTCAAGGAGTTTTATTAAAAAAAAATGTTGGTATCTCCATTAATTAATATAACATTAATGATAGAAATATAAAAATAAAATATATTAATTATTTAAATATTTATATCATATATTACCATTAATTATTTTATCATATTCTACAATGATATTATCTTCCATCATTTTACACATAGGTTTTTAGACAAACCCGAACATGAATATACTATAATAAAAATGAATATGGTAATGAAAATGGTTTATTTTAGTATAATATCAATATTATAGAAGAAAAAAGATAGTATTTATATATTTATGATTATGTTAATCATAATATACTAAATTTTATTAAATAAAAAATAAACGAGATGAAAAATTATATACTATATATCATGAAGGCGGTACAATTCACAAAGGTATATAAGAAATTTTTGTTATTATTCATGAAAAATAGGAAATTTATTTAATGAAAATATATAAAAATATTATTATAAAATAAATAATTAATTTATATTTTACTTTTTTGAAAATTATATCTGAATTGGAATAATAAAATAGAAACAGTGTTAGAGAAAACATATTAGTTATGTAGAGAACATGGGATTTCTCTTGGAAATCTACTTGTAAATAATGAATTTATGCTCAAAAATTGGGATTGTAGTCTTATAAAATAGATATATGATTAAAGGAGGTTAAATTAGAGGAGTTTCATGATATATTTCAATATTATATGTATTCCATGTATTGGTGGAAGTGATCCCCTTTCATATGTAATGAGCAGCGTAATTTTTAAAGTACCCATTAATTTCAATAATGTTATGTTCCTATTCAAGGGAAAATAAAAAACAAGGTGTAAAATAATTTATCTAATGATATTTCAAAGGTATAGCTCTCATATATAATCATGGAGGAAATTTTTTTAATTTTTAAGGATTTAACACTTTTCAGAACACTTTTTTCATTTTACTTTTATTATGGTTAATAATTTTTTTAACCATGATTATTAATTATATAGACAAAAATAATTGCTATAATTATTGAAAATCTTGAAAAATAGGTTTTCAAATATGAAAATAATTTAATCAAACAAAATATTTATGTGTTAGAAAGATAATTTGATAATTAACTACCATAAAGTGAAAATGAATTTTTAGAAACTGACTATTTTTGTGTTACAAATATATGTGTATGTTAATATTTTCAATTTTATTATTTTACATGAAAATAATTTTATGAATATTAAATAAATAAGATCTTAGTGTCTTTAAAATAAATAAACCCCTAAATATTTACATGAAAATATTTAATTAAGGGAAAATAGCGAAATCAATATTAAAATTTGAATAATATGTTACATATGTTTTATAAATTAAAAAAAAATAGAAGTTTAGAATTATATTTTAATGAAATAATTTTACAACTAAATAAGTCATTTTTAACTTTTTTTTTGATAAATTTATAATTCTTTCTTATATAATGATAAAGTCAAAATGTATAATTTTGTTATGAACTATATTTTCAAATATTAACATAAAATTGTTTATTTTAGAAAATTATTAAACATTTAACCTAAAATAATAGAGAAATTAAAAATCAAAAATCTAAGTCAATTATTTCAAAATAAAATTCTAAAATCAATAAATTTGTCTTTTAATTTAAAATGGAATATATAAAGGATATCAAATATTAGGAAAAAATACCCCCTTAAAACATTTGGTGTTCATAATAGTATTTTGTTAGAAAATATAATTCATTAAAATATTTTTATTTACATGGGGTTTTACTATTATTATGTTTTTTTAATTTTCATCTAATATGTTTTCTCTTGTTTTAGTTCATTTTTTCAACTGAAAAATCTATCAATACAATGTTTATTTAATGAAAATTTATATTATATAAACATTGTATCTTATGCGTTCTTCCATCTCATTTTCTATTAAAATATTCATTGAATAGTTTCTAGATTAATGGAATAAAATTTAAAATAGTTGAAGGTATGTTTAACAATATATTTACATTCCCCTTGTATGAAATTTCTTACATATATGAGAGTATTTAAGAAACATATTCCATGCCATATTTTCCATCCGAGTAACCCTATTTCTTCAACATCTTAATACCTTTCATTTATTTTAAAGAAACTTATTTTTCTTGATATCCTTTTTAAGAAAGATTTATTCATGGAATTAGAAATATCTAATGGAACCCACATCCATGATACACTATGAACCAACTTTCCAATGGTAGACAATCACTAGGTAATTTTTCTAATACTACATAGTAACTCGTATTGATCGAGAATTTGGGAGGTTGGACTCATAATACACTATTAGTATAATTATTTCTTACTTAGCGACACTCTTTTAGTTTTAAGATATATAATTGAAAAAATCCCAAATCTAAGTTGGGGACTTGTTACCCTCATATATTATAAATTATTTATTGACATGTATTGATGTTATCTAGATTTATATATGAGAGGTTTTAAATCAATAGAACCATATATATGTATCATAGGTTCCTCTTCATATTTTTTAATTTCTTGATAATTCTGTGATTTAAGGAACTATAATTAAAAGCCTTATCTTTGGGAACATTTGTATGTATAATCATCAAGGAAGTAAGTGATTGGTTTTTTAATGATACCTGTTATATGGATTTCTACGTATCATTGAGAAAAGAATTAGAATTAATGTAGTTTGATGCCCCTCAATAGTACATGTCTTTCCTCTTAATGATGTGTGATAAGGACTGGTCCATACTATTTACTATTATAATGAAATGATTACTAGGTTAATTATTCCTAAAAATGGTTAGTGTTGGACTTATATATGATAGTCCCTTATGGGTTATCTTCAATGGGAATATTTCCTTAGAAGATTAATATAATGATGATGATATTATAATTGAACCTCATGGATGCATCCCATGTATTCCATTGAGATTTTAATCAATAATCTAGTAGTTAGATGCAGAGTTGGGTCTTATACATATGAAGGATGCCAAAATTAACTTAATTTGGAATATGGACCATTGAAGTAAAATATTATGTTTAATGTGGCTATTTTATGAGAAACAACTATAGTCAAGGATTTGACCTAAGATAGAGTCATACAGTTGAAATTTTTATCATGTTAGAGGAATAATCCCCTATGATCCCATAACCCATATGAGTCATTCTCAATATGAGAAACAAGGTATAGTAGAAGAATGGCAATATTTCGTGAATTTATACTTTTATGGTACTTATAAATGAAGTGAAATCCCATTGAGTAATTTCCTTCCTCATATGTTGATGGATGAGGGAGGGAGTTGTGAAAGAAAATAATGATATAATATCCTTTAAGAAACATTAGTGGCCTACTAAAAGAGAAAGACCATGTTAATCTTCATATTAGTTTATAAAAAAATTATTTTGGAATATATATCAAATGATTAGAAAATAGAATATTTCTATGTGACTAGATTAAATTCATGTTTTAGTCATCATGTTGGAGATATGTTTTCTTACCTTGACTAGGAAGGTTCCCTTCACTACCTCTAGGATTGGTGGCCTTGTTACCAAGGGGATGCATGACTCCATGCATCCTAAGGACCCCACAAGTTAGTGTGGTTATGTGGGTAATATCCTTTACCAAGGGAGATAGTGCTCTAAAAAGTAATATTCGTTGTGTGTACCATATCATATCCGTGTAAATATGGTGGCCCTACAGGAGGCCTTAAATCCAACATTATCTAATTGATGATTTGGATAAAGGTCGTTGGAATTTTAAATAATAAATTTCTTTGTATGATGGTATCTAAGGTGGGATTCCATGGAAAATGGATACAAATTTGGGATTACCTTAGGGATAGCCAAAATAGTTGGCTACCTTGAGATATATACTACTAAGATAAGATTCCCTGGGAAATTTCTATAAGGTGGACTACCCTGGGTAAAGGTTTCTATTGTGGGAAGCCCTAGGTGGTTTTTCACCCATGTGAGGGACCTATGTAGTTATTCACCCGGGTGGGTAGCCCTGTGTGGCTTTTCACCTAGGAGAGGGACCTCATATGGTTTGTCACCTATGTGGGATCCATGTGGATTTATTCTCCAAAATTAGATACCTCAACTGGTTCTTCACCCAAGTGATTAATTTTGGATAACAACTTAACAACAATTATAATGATTTTTCTTAAGTCCTAGAGTGTGATATTATACCTAAGAGAATTATTGGAGTCCTGAAAAATCATATCAATTGGGGATTTATCTCACATTTTAAAGTGGAAAAAGATTCTATTATGTGGTGGACAATTGGGATTATTTATTTGAAAAACCATGAGGATGGGTAGAGTAAGTTGAGTGGGTTGGGTGGTTTGTGTAGGTGAGTTTTCCAGTGCATGATGGGTAGCTGGTTGAGACCAGAACGAGGCTGGCCAAACTGATGGAGGATAATAGAGGTGAGGAAATCATAGTGAATAAAGGGTACGCTGAGTGGGGCAATAAGTTTTATCCTAATGGTTTCTTGGCTTCCTAATCCTATCTAATTTTTCATAAAAGGGGATATAAAAGAAAATCTACCCCCCATATAAAGGTATTTTGGATTAAAAATGGGGATAATTTTAAAAGGAAAATCTATAGCATCCATATCCTTTTACATCTATTATTACAATAATATAAACATAATTATCTATAAAATTCTGACTAAGGATCATAAAGTCTAGTGTATTGGAAAGTCTATGTATATAAAATTAACAAAAAGGAAATATAATATAAAAGACTTATATTAATAATCTATAATGATCTCCTACTATCATTTGAGATCATATATTGGAATATGATAAGATGGGGAATACATAGACAAAATGGATGAGGTAAAAATCCTAGTAATAGAATATTTCATAGCACATGGGTTAGAAGGCATAACATGATGGCCTAATAAGGAATATAAGATGAATAAACATATGTGAGTATAAAATACAGAATATGGGACCATGTGACCACGGAAATATTGTAATATAGAAGAAATATATAACATGAGATAAACATGATTCGAGGCTAACTACTAACCCCATCACATGATGGGCAATGTCCCATAATGGATTTTGTTTACTCTGAAATCCATTAAATAATGTCTCATGAGAATTAACATTACCCAAATAATTGTAGTTCTTTTTAGGTTCACCCATCATAACATGTTCATTAGTATGTTTGTAATGTGATTAATCAAACATAAGGAATAAATATAATGGTTTCCAATTGAAAGAAATGGGTTTCGTAATAATTTCATAAGGAATAAGCAATAAGCATATCCTAATAGAGCCCATGAAATAATGGATTAAAATCATAAATGGACATTGATAATGACAAATAGTGTAAGATAATGGTAAATTATATCTGACTGAAGTGAAAACATGTAAAATGAGCATTGAAGAAACATTAAAACTTTATCTAGTTTAGTGCCATTTAATGAAAAACTTTAGATTCATTATAGAGGAAAATAGAATAATTGTTTTTATAAAACTAAAAATGAACTAAGATATTATTTCTTGATTAAATTATTAGTTTTACAAAAATACTGGCCAATTAAAACATTTTTTGTGTGTACTTGAAAATGGGTACAAAATCGGGCATTCTTATTGGGGGAATTGAGAAGGGAAATTTTTAAAACATGTATTTACTCATGAAATTAGAGTTAATTGATATGGATATATAATTTTGAAACAAATACATAGAATTTAGAAAATTTATATAAGAGTAATGAAAAAATTATTTTTTTAAAGAGAGAGAAAGCATAACCTAAAGGCAATTTGGAGGTTCATATAGACCCATTACCTTACGTATGAATGAGTTCTTCACTTTCACTTAATGACTAGGAGAACAAAATTTGATTAATTAATAATTTAATTAATATCCTCTTAAATATATATTTGAATAAATAATATTATTTAATTATTTTTATTTATGGAAATTTTGATGAGTCATAATGTTTTATTTCGTTGTTCCGGGAGTGTATGTTTCATGGTTTTGTGGTCGGTTACATTTAGATTAATTATGTGAGTTCTTTTAAAATGAACAAAAATAATCAAAAAGTAAAATTAAATTGTATTAATATATTTCCATAATTTTACATGGTCCAAATATATCATTCTTTTTAATATTATAATTATAACTTAGATAAAATGTTAATGAATAATGATTATTTTATTTCGGCGGTTTTATTTTCAACCATCACAGACTATTATCATTTTATTTATTATTTTTTCTATATATTGGTTATGGAAAATGAAAATAGTTATAATTTAAATATTATAACTGTATTAAACCATAATAATAGTATTATGACCATCCTTGGAGGCGATAATGAAAAATAGAAACTCATTTTCCCAGAAGGCGGTGATTCGACAAATCACGGATGATATTTTCAATTTTAGAATAAGAAAATAAGAGAAGAAAATTGATGATTAATATGAAATTAAAATAATTATGATAAAATAAATATATAATATTAGAGTTATAATTCTATTTTGGATAGGATATGTGAGTATAAGTTAGAGGAAACAAGGAATTTAAATGAAAAAAAGAGGATTTTACATATTGAATTTCATCTCCTTGAGAACACCCTTAAAAAATTTATAATTGAAATTTTTGTGAGAGAAATAATATTAGGATGAGAGGAATAATATTGTAAGAGGAATTGGGAACATTATTATCAAGGCTTCTTTCTTAGAAGGTATGAGGAGAAGAGGTGGTGATGTAGGTATTTATATCGGGGAGGAGGGGGTCTTTTTTTATTATTTTATTCATTAGTTAAATATTTTTTTCTCAAGAATATAAATAGTGTTGATTCATATAAATATTTTTACTAAATAGTGCATTTCATTTCAATATAGTGGTTTATTAAATCATGCATGAGGAAAAAATACTTTTATTTGGGAAAAATGTTAAATATTGTAAATTATTGTATTTCAGTATTCACTAAAAATTATTGTTTTTTAGAAAAATCCCTAAACATTATCCTAAAAATTTATTGACATATATATTTCTAAAATTAAATACATTTTATGAAATTTGTTTTCAAAATATAAGACATTTAATTTTTAATTAGAATCTTCATTTATTCGCAGAATACCTATTTTAAATTTAAAACTGATTTTATAATTCTTTGGAAAATTAATTGATGTCTCATAAATTTATCCTATGAATATAATAAAAAAATTATTTCATTAATCTAAGTTATGGTAAATTGTCTCCAAAATAATTATATTAATTATAAAATAATAAACAAAAATTTACATATCACAAAAATAACAACAGATAATATATCATTTTTAAAACATTTATTTTATTATTTCATGCTAAAAATATATCGTATATTTATTTATAAGATACCATAATTTTATTTACACTTTAAAATTTTAGTTTTTTATTCTAATTTATTGATTACTATTCCTAATCATAACATTACTATTACAATGTTCAGTTTATTATTCCAATTGTCGTATTTCTAATGGTGAAAATGTTTTACTACATACCATAAATACCTCTTATTCTAGTCATCAATATCTTCTATTTTTCCCTAGTTTATATATATATATTCATAACTATGTTTTATTTGTACCTTTTTTTGTGAGTGTGGTCATTCTATTGGATTGATCATGTCAAAATTATCCTATTATTATTGTCTTATATCTATTTGTTGTCCATCTGTAATATTTGGAATTCTTACTGTATTATTTTCTATCTACTGTATCATTCTTAATTTAGGAGGATATTATATTGGGATTTTTATATGTGGAGTTTTATATTTATATTATATGACCTAGGAATAGAATTTCAATTGATAAAATTTCTGGTCATTACTATCTTCCGCCATTATGAAAATTTTCCCTCAAAATTTCATTTTACAAACATACGTGAAAATAAGTGTTTTTACTTATCCTTCATCACTTCCTCGATATCACATACTGCCTCTTCGTATTTATTGTTCCTTCATAGTAATTTAAACATGTGTGTTTTCTTATTTTCCTATAGCATTATCTCTATGGTCTAAGGAATTTACCAGCCACTCCTCATAAGAGATATAATTTTCCAGCTATATCACCATGGAATTTAGTATATATGAGAAATCAGGTTTGTACATTAATGGGAGGGACACGTGGAATACATCATGTACTTGAGACATGGTATGTTGAATTGAAATATGAAATTCCATAGCACTTACATGATAGGGAATCATGAAAGGGCTGATGAACAAAGGACTTAGTTTTCCATTCTTACCAAATCTCATTCCCCTATTCCATGGAGATATGCATAGGAATACATTATCATCAAACTCAAACTATAAGTCTCATTAATGATTATCTGGATTGATATTTTGTGACTTTTGTTATTATTGATGCGTTTATGAATCTTTTTCACCTTTTCAAACTATTTCATTAACCATTTAAGGACCCAATGACATAAATTTACCAAATTTATCCCATCATGTTGGTGCTCTAGATTCTTGTAAATGGATTCATATGGGGTTATATGGATTCTTGGGGGATACTACTATTGCAAGAGACCTCGACCGGTGGAATATATTTATCTAAACCTCATTGGATTTCTATAGAACATGCCATCGGTATGACTTCATATTTCTTAATAGTCTACTCAAATTTCAAATCAATTTTTGGAAGATAATAATTACTGAAGTTCAACATAGTATTTAGATCATGTTGGAGACATTTATAGAACATTGTGGTAAATGTACTATCCTTATTGGATATAATCATTAATGGTACTCCATGTATCCTCACTACTTATCTTATATATATCTATGCAAGTTGTTCAAGTGATTAATCTTTTCAAATTGAAATAAAGTGATATGTCTTCAAATGATTCTTCACAAGAACTCATATTGAATTATTTCCTATGGATGTCTTTGGATGTCCGGTGAAAGAGTCCATAGTGATGTTTTCCTATTTCTATTTTGTTATGGGTAATGGTTGCATCATCCCCTTATACATTTTTCTTTCATCCATCACTTACTAATATACCTGGCAATTTGATGTATATTCCGTGACCTCCTTCGTTATATTGTCCAAATAATAGTGCTCTTGAATACCCTAATACATTGTTTTGCTCCTAAGGTATACAGAGAATGTAATGTTATGTGCATCATTCAAAATCTATTTATTAATCTTGGTATTTGATGTTATATATAGTTTTAATCCAAATATTATGACTCATTCCTCATTAATTTTGATCTCTAAGGGTTTCACCTTTCATATATTAACAACCTTTTTCAAAAGTTCCACTTCATTTTTTGAGCATCCTTTATATTCTCATTAATAATTTGTTGTGGAATAATTTGAGAAATTATTTATGATGTTTGTTCCTTAATGTTTCCCATGTATATAATTTTCAAGATTAATAAGATTTGATCATTATCAATTCTCATCATTGATGAAGTTACAAGATTCTTTCATCATAGATCATATGACACTTTATTTTCCTTCCCATGATCATAGTGGATTGAGTATTAGTAACCCTTGATGTGTTCTAACAATATTTTATTGATCATATTAAGCACCTTCTATGTGACAATATATTTTAGTATCTGATAGTCAGTATATATCTCACACTCTAACTATATAGTTAATTCCTATATATTTTCAATTTGAATATAACAGCCTATAACTCCAAATCATGTGCGGGATAGTTGTAATCATTAACTTTCAACTTCATTTAGGTTTAGGAAATCACATTATCATTTTTCATCAGTACACAACATAAGATATTATTTTAATCATTTATGTATAGCCCAAATAGTTCTCCACTTTTTAGCAGAGTTAGTACTGGTGAAGTGATAAGCCTATTTTTCAAATATCCAATGTATTTTCTACATTCACAAGTCCATATAAACATTATTACCTTCCAAATAAGCTTCGTTAAAAGTTTTTATAACTGTTATATGTTCTTAAAAAGTCATCGATAATACCCAACTAGACCAAGTAAACTATGGATCTCTATTATATATTTCATCCTCGTACATTATTGTGTTTTCTTTGTCTTGTAAGGGTCAAAATGTATTCATTTTCAAGGGATAACATGCCCAAAAAATGGTACTTCCTCCATCAGGAACTAACATTTATTTTACATTGAATAAAATTTCTCCCTTCCCAAACTATTTAGCATAATACTCAAATTCTCCTCGTGTACTTCCTTGATCTTTGATTATATCATAAGGTCATCTACAAATACTTCCAAATTTTTTATGAGTTAATATTTGAAGATTATATTAATTAGGTCCATGAATATTATAGGAGAATTAGTTATTCTAAAGGGAATCACTATGAACTCATAGTTTCCATACCTCATTACAAAGGCAGTGTCAGGAATATCTTCTTTCCTTTACTTTAATTGTTGATATCCCAAATTACTATCAGCATTATTTCAATACATTTCCCCATATAGTTGATAAAATAAATCATTAATCTATGGTAGGGGATACATGTTTGTTATCGTGATTTTTGTTTGAATATAGGATAATCAATGTTGGGGTGCATTGATCCAACCTTATTCTTTACAAAGAGGAATAGCTCAACCCATGGTTAAGCAATCAGGCATATAACCATGTCAAAATTATCTTTAATATTTCAATTCATTTCCTCCAACTCAATTGTGACCATACAATATGGTTACTATGATTTATTTAGTTATTTTAGTATAAGTCTAATTAAAAAATCAACTCTCATTCAAGAGGGAGACCAGATAATTCTTCATGGAACACATAACTATAGTCCCTCACAATGGGAATTTCGTTGAGTTAATCCTCTACTTTGTAACAATCATTTCAAAAAGATATTATTTCTCATAAAAAATAATATGAACCAGTGATATGATATTTATAAAGGGGATTCATCAACCTCCTTACACTTCTACAGAATTGGAGGATGCCTTGGGATGGGAATACTGATCTCCCTTTCATGATTATTGATGTTGGATTTATATAATGATCGCCATGAATTACTAATATAGCATAAAATAAAACCAAAGTATGTAAGAAAATATTTTCTAGGAGGTTCAGTCCACAAACATTGACTATGGAGGAATATATACTTTTGATGCAATAATTTCCCCATTTTTTTTCTAAAAAATAACTCAACCTTCATATCAGGATGCAGTGTTTGAAAATATCTACTAAAAATGAAATTTATGAATGAATGTGTAGGAATAAATTAAAAAAGTATGTTCTCTATTATTAAATTAATTAACAACATACCCCTCCCAAAACCATTTTTAGCCTCCACCTTAGCAATAGTTGTAAAATATTTCCTTCCTTGTTTCTAGGGAGGTCTTTTGTTTGTTTTCTTATAAAACCTTTTGATTAGGTCATTTTGTCAAATTATTCATATATTACATGAATTTCAAATTGAGAACTATTGTGTGAGTGATGAGAAGAATATTCCTTTACTTTTTCACATTTGTGGGCTTTATCATATCTTTTTGGAAAAAAAGTAGTCTGATTCCCCTCTATTCCACATTTTAATCATCTATTAGTTCCCTTCATATAGTTATTAGGATTATTATTCCTACACTTTTGATGTGTGGGATTTTGTGTTTTCTTTCCTTTTTTGGTATTTATCTATTAATCCTACCATATAATACTGTTTTTCCTCTATTTATCCTTAGGGCCATGATACAACTAAGAGTCTCTAATATCTATTTTAAACATAATTTCACAATGGACATTATTCTCATAGCTATCAAATTATAGAATCACCATTGCTTTTCATATACTTGGCTTTAGTCCACTAAAGAAGAAGTCCACATTGCTTTTGGCACTCATGAAAAATCTGGAGGTGTATCATGAAAGTCTATGAAATATTGTGTTATACACATCTGATAGAATCGTGTACCTTTTTAATGTCATAGTAACTCCCTTTACAACATAATATGGAGAGATCAGGTAAAATATTTATGGAATAAAATTCTAGAATCCATTCCAATAATTGGAATCAATTTCACCATTAGAAATTTTGTTGTTGATTAGTGTCCACCACTGACCATCTTCCCCCATCAAATTATCAAACTTCTAGGATGACATTATATTCTTTTGAGCATTGAAGGAAAGATAATATCTTCCCAATGGAGTTAATACATTGTTATGTGATAAGGCAATCATAAAATCAACTAATTATGGGAGTCTATTGCTATATAAATGATTTTACCACAACATTATCTTTATTAGGAGAGGGATGTAATTCCACAAGAATCGTGTTATTATTCATAAGTTGGGTTATTTGGGCGAGTACTATCACAGAGTCATGGGCTCTTGTTCCCATAATATTTGAAATCAAATTATGAAAATTGTCACATTTCATATTGTATTAATTTTGGGTAGGGGATATACAATTTCCCACCATTAACTAATAAAAATGAAAATTTTAAAATTAGGGGGCTTGAAGATTTAGCTAGTTATCATATAAAAAAGGAATCAATATACATAGATGGATAAACATGTAAATGAAAGGTGTAGAGTAACTTGAATTCCATAAATTTCAATGTAGGTTATCCATGGTTATAAAATTATCTATAAGGTTTTTACTAAAGATTTATATTCCTAATACTAAAAAATAAATAAACATTTCTTTGATACTAACCATAGTTACTCTATCCTTTTACGAATATTATAACATTATTTTAAGAATAATTATCCATAAAATACAAACAACTGATCGTAAAGGCAAGTCTATTTAGAAGTATACATACATAAAATTGAGAACATACTGATAGAATAAAAAATATTTATATTATTCATTGATAGTGACATCCTAACTTCCTTTGAGATACTAAATCTTCAAATCAGAATCTATAGAATACATAGTCAAAAGGTATAATCTAAAAAATATCTATAAGGGAACAAACATATGAATAAATCATATCACATGGGTTAGAAGGAATAACATGATGGAATATTAAGGCATGAAACCTTGATAAACATATTGAATCACAACATATATAACATCATATTATGTGATCATGGAAACATAGGAGTGTGGAAGAAACATATAACATGATATAAACACGACGCAAGGCTAACTTCCAAGACTATATCACATGGTGGCCAAAGTCCCATAATAGAGTAGGTTCACTCCCCAATCCCATACATGGAATGTAATGAGATGAAACATTACTCGATCTATTGGATTTCTATCTAGGTTTACCCATCATAAAATGTTCATGAATATATGTGACACATGAAAAATCAAACAGAAGGAACAAACATAAGGGTTAACCATGGAATGAAATGGGTATCACAGTCATGTCAAAAGGCATTAAAAATGAGCATAAAATACTGGCATCCATGGATGAATGGATTTAAATCATACAAGTAAATTCATAAGGGTAAAAAAATTTAGATCATGGAAGTTGTTTTTTATCTAAAGTGAATGCATGTAAAAAGTGTGTTTAAGTAACTTCAAAAAAATGACCCACTTCTAGGCTTTTTAAGGGAAAATATTATATAGTCTTTAAGGTAGAAAAAGGCATAATAGTTAGTATAAGAAAAGTATAATATAGTTTTTAATTATAAATATTTTATTTTTGAAAAATATTTTTTAATTAAAATAGTATATGTAGTTAACGAGAAAATGGGAATGAAGTTCGGATGTTCCAATTAACCGGGCTTGTTTTTCAGGATGAATTGAGAATAAAACTTTTAAAAGCTTGTATTTCCCCAAAAAAGAAGGAATAATTTATTTGGATACATACTTTTATAACATGTATAGAAAATTTATAATAATTATAAATGAATAATGAATATATTCATTTGTGTAAAGATAGAAAAGGTGTAACCCAAATGTAATTTGGAGGTTCGGGGAGATGTTTAACCTTATATCTAAAAGAGGTCGTCACATGACCATAATGTCATGGATAATAAAATTGTATTCATTAATAATTAAATTAACAACCAATTAGAAATATATTTGATTTATTATAATTTTATTAAATTTATTTACAACCATTTTTTGAGTTATAATGTTTAATTTCATAGTTCTTGGTTGGTTTGTTTCATGGTTTTATTGTCGGTTCCCTTGAGTTTAATTATTGGAGTTTATGTCAAATGGAAGAAAAAATAAAAAAGTGGAATGAAATGGGATTAATATAATTCCAAAATTTTAAATAGTCCCCTTATATCATTTTTTCTTATCTGATAATGATTTATTAGATAAAATGTTAATAAAAATGAATAGTTTAATTCGTCAATTGTTTTACTACTATCTTGAACTAGTATTGTTATATTTAATATTATATTTATATAGTGGTTCCCTAAAATTAAAATATTTATAATTTATATATTAAAATTTTATTTTACCATAATTATGGTTTTATGATCATAATTAAAGGAAATAATGAAAAATGAAAACTCATCGTCAACGATGGCGGTGAATCGACACATTACAGCTGATGTTTTCTTTTTTAGAATAAAAGAAGAAGACAAGATATTTTATAATAGATATTATATTAAGAGTAGATAAATATATTATATATATATAATAATGGATTTATCATGATTTTATGAATAGGTGAGTTAGGGAAAGTTATAAGAAAGAATGAATTTAAAAAAAGAAATGAGTCTTTTACTTATTGAATATAGTCTCCTTCAAAACCACCTTAAGGAAATTTGAATTAGTATTTTGGTGAGACTAAAAAGACTAGGACATAAAGAATATTCTTGGGAGAGGAATAACAAATATTATTAACAAGATTAAAATATTCTAAGGTGTGAGTTCAAGAGGTGGTGAGTGGTGGTATTTTTAAGGGGAAGAGAGGGGTGTTTTTCATTATTTTATTAATTAGTTTAATATTTTGGCATAAGACTATAAATAGGGTTGATTCATTGGAATAATTACATTAAATAGTGCAAGTGAGTTATAAATAATAGATTATTACATCATGAAGGACCCCAAAAAAATTCTATTTGGCATAAAATGTTAAATACCATAAATAATTGTATTTCACTATTCATCAAAAATCAACTATTTTAGAAAAATCCCAAAAATTTATCCTAATCATTTTTTTCTTTTTATATATGAAAAATGAACTCCATTTTATTAAAATAATTTTCCAAATATGATATGATTAATTTCAAATTAAAATCATCTGTTATTTGAAAATACCAGTTTTAATATTATAAATGATTATATGACATATTGAAAAATTAATTAATGACTCATAAAATTATAATGTAATTATAATAAAAAAATATTAATTTATGAATTTATTTTAGGAAATTAAATTTTATTCAGAATAAAATTATTATTTATAAAATTGTAAATAAACATTTTATTTTCCAAAAAAATACCATCATATAATTTACCATTTCTAAAAGATTTATTTACTTATTACATGATATACATTTATCATAATTTCATTTATAAGATACATAAATTTTATTTATAATTTAATATGTGAGGTTACTATTCTATTGGCCAGATTACTATTCCAAATGGTTACTTTACTATTCCAACGGTCAGGTTATTATTCCAATGATATGATTTATAATCTTCATATGTTTTAATAATTTCTATAAATCCCTCTTATTCCACTCATCAGTCAAATATATATTATAAAAGTTTATATATACTTTCATCATTATTTTTTAACTTATATAGCTTTTTTCATGACTGTGGTCATTCTACTAGGTCGTGTATTTCCAAATTACACTCTTTTTATTAAATTGTTTTCTATTTCATTTTATTTTCAAATATTTCAAAGTATTATAGGTTTATTTTTGGGAAAATGTGTCATTATTCATTTATGAGAATAAAATTTTTTGGTTTCTTTATGTGCATGTTTTTATCTATATGGCAAAAGAATAGAATTTCCATTGATAATATTCTATGTAGCTACATACTCCCTCCCATATAGCATAACAATTGGGAAAATCCATCCACATATTATTCACTAAGGTGCTTGGTATAAGCCATAATAGTCAATATGGGTGATCTATATTGGTTATATAGAGGAGACCAGTCTTTTAGGGATGGGAATGAAGACCAACATCATTATAAATATGAGTGGTCCCCCATCACTTACGCATATGATAATATTCCTACTTTTTCATTACATTGATTTACAATATAAGTTGATATTTGGTGTTCTTTTCCTTATCAAGGAAACCCAAGTAAGGTGGCCTTAGCAAGGTTATCAAGGTGATAATTTTTACATTGTTAAATTTTTACCTTGTTTCAATCACATCTATATTTTCCCCATTTTGGGTACCTCCTTTTCATTCTTCATTTATTTTACTAGCATATTCTTCAAAAAAAATTATAGAAATTAAAATTTTGGACTATTCCAATATTTTCTTGTATACTTATGTCATCACTCATATCGATGAAATGATCACAGATGTTGAACCAAACACATTTAACATTGTCACCTCGCATCATCCAATTTTTTAAGGTCTTATGAAACCATATTTTATAAACAATTAATTTTTAAATAGACGTCAATTATATGGTTTCATCATTATAATTGACACCCCACTTCTTATAACACCTCAATACTATAAATGAAAACATTATTGGATGGCGTATACCACACGTGACACTCGGCTTAACAGAAATATGAATTATTATTATTTTATTACCATTATAACAGACGTTGAAATTTTGGGTATAAATAAATGTAACCTAATTATGAAATATATACATAATGGTCCTAATAAATACACATATATTGATAAATTCATTTAAAATAAGCACAAGACATTTTGAAAAAAAAAATATTCTTCAAAATACATTTTCATTGAAAATAGTTTTTATTGAAAGAATGTTATAATTAATTTTTGGAATTGTCAGAAATTTTATTTTATAAAATATTATTATTTTTAATTCATAATATCACATTTATGTTAGGGTAAATTTTTTTGACATTCCATAAAATATTGATATTCTAGTTAATGTTGATAAATACATATTTGTTTTGGAAAATAGTATTTTTTTGAATAATTTAGAAAGTTAATTTTTATATTAAAATGTTTTAAAAGTAAAATTATTATTTTATGTTTTTTATAATCCACTAATGTTTATTTGAATCAATTTTATCATTTAATTTAGTACAAAAAATTTTTTTACAAAAAAGATAATTTTTCAGTAAACAAAATTTCATTGCCTTTTTCCATTTTTGTCATAAATTAATTACAACCGCATATAGATATTGAAACATGAAAAATTAATTACATATTTGGAATAATTGGGTTAAATATTATTGATAGGTCGCTTTTTTTTTCATAGGAATAGTAACCATTGTAAATTTTTGTTACCAGAGTAAAGGTAAAAAAATTTATTATGGTTAAACCAAATGTGATGGTACATAAAATTCATTAAAACACCTGAATTTCTATATTTTATTATTTACATCTATAATCAAAAAATGTATAAAATATGAAATTTTTGATTTTATCCTTTATTTTTATGTTTATAATATTTAATAAACATATAAATACAAAAAAAATACTTTCTTACAATTAATACAAATAATATTTTGGGAAAGGTATAAAAACAACACATTTTCAATGATAAAAGGTTATTGAAAATAAGAATGAAATTTTTTTATCACAATATTTTAATTTTAATTTTTTAGTTATGAAATAATTACATTAAATTCTTATTTAGTGATGATATGGTGCTTGTGTAAGAAGTATAAAATTCATGTAATTTATTTTAAAAAATATAAAAATAATATTCTTCGTGAGTTAAATTATCCAACTAATTTTTAAGATAACTATAATAATTTATATATAATTTTATGTTTCATATCATGGTTCCATTGTGGTAATGATGTCCTCCATGTCAAATTATTTGAATAGTTCTGAAATTGACATTAATTAAATTTTATGATAAATAATATATTATTAAATTATATAAATATCATAAAAATATTTCATGAATAATAGTATGAAGATATGGTGTTTAAAATGTAATCCACTAGAAATTTATGATCCAATTTTTAGAATATAAGTAATATTATAGCCCTTTAATATTTAAGAATCAATTACCATGGTTAAGGTTAAAATTGGTTAACCAAATAGGTTAAACCAAAAGATAAGGGTTAAAATTATATAGGAACTTTTAAAAAATTTATCAGATGAATATATTAAGTCTATATATTTAATATCATCAAATTATTTTAAAATTTTAACCATTTTACATGATTCAGTGTCATATTATTTTATAATATTTTAAGTATACCAAAAAATGACATTAATGATATGTTATAATAAATAATATTTTTTAAAATGATTAAAAATTTCTATGAAACACCATATTATTCAAAATAAATTTAACATTGAATAATATTATATCCATGATCCATTTATGAGTGAATTTTTCTTTTATGGTAACATATTTAACCCAAAAGGAGTAAGAAACGTTGATATCATAGTAATTGTCAAAAGGGTTAATAAAGGGTTAAAGCTAAGAGATAAGGGTGAAAACTTAATAAAAACTTTTAAAAAGTTTATTTAATGAATCTATTTCGACTTAAAATTACTATCTTAGAATTATATTAAATTTGAACCATTTTTTGTGGAAATTATTTGATATAAATTTAAAAATTTTAGTAATTTTATGTGTTCCATTTAGCTCCTTTATAAAAGGGATCCAATTATATGATTTTTTACACCGCATTGATCCATAAATATCTACCAAACTTGAAAAATTTCTCTTCTGAAATAATATATCTATAAATTAATGTTTTCTATTTTTAATATACAATTTTGAGTGTCCATAATAAGGAATCTAAAAGAGGCCAACCGAAGAAGAGGTAGTTAGCTTACCTGACCTCTATAAAATTATTTCTTCTTCTACCACCATTAAACCATTAGTATTCAAATGAAAATAGTAAAATAAAAATCCCAAATATAATTAAATTTTATTAAGACTATTTAATCACTATTATCCACACTCTATTCCATTAAATAGGATGTTAATATATCGCTCATTTGTACGCGTGGACTACCTTCTCTAGGAAGGGGTACAATTAACTTTCAATCACTATATTTCATGAATTTTTATTATTATGATATTAGTATTTATATATTATATCTATAATATAATTATTCTTCTTGAGAAATAATATCATATCCTCCTTCCAACTCATCCATTAGAAAATTATAATGTCTTTCACCCATACATCTGGTCTACCACCTCTACAGAGCTATATGATTAATTATTCAATTTTTATTTAATTGGATGGTGATAAGGATATATTTAATTAATATATATAATATATTTCTTATAATAATTATTTATTAACAATGAATTATTATTCACCTTTCTTTAATTCCATAATTTGAAAAATGAAAATAGTTTTAATGTGTACGTATGACCAACTGTCTCCTTGAACAATGTAATTCATTATTCTATGTCTACCTATTATAGATGAAAGTATATATATAATGAATTAATAGGATATTTATATCATCATTAACATTATCTAGATGACGAAATCAAATTAAAATTATAGTTATTGTGACTATCAAACATACATGTTCATAAAAACTAAGATGTTATGATCTGGAACCATGATTTTAATAAATAATTATTAATACATGATTGATAAAATATTATATTTATGTCATAGATGGTATGGAATTTAAAATTATGTTTCTATAATATTTTTATAATATATATATATATATTATACATTATTTTTGAAGTTGTACAATGAATGATGAAACTCGAGGTAAGGGGTTTCCCTTATCACTTTTTTTTATATGAGCCATATGTCATATTCAACACATTTTTCATTTTTTTGGTGTATATAACTCATATAAATTTATCATATGATTAATACAATAAAATTTATTTGGATTTAAAAATACATATTGGGTTCTCCCTTTCATGAGGTTATGATTCATATATTACCAAAGTCATAAAGGTTATGCATCTCAATATTGCTTTGTTGTGAAATGTTTTATTTTATGCACTTATTAATGATTATGAGGAGTATATATTACCAATTTAACATTATGTATCATGATAATACTTTTATTAATGATATTTAAAAAAAATTATGTAATTCATTCATAGTTCTTATGATTCGATAATTACCAAAGTGGTAAGAGATTTATGTTACAATCTCATTATTTATCCGGATTGTTTATGATTATGATTTAGGTGATAAAATGTAATATTATATATCTCAATAAACTCATTAATATTCTCATCCTATGTTCATTTCTGTAAATTAAATTTATTCCTTTTAGTTGCTTCCCTTTAATAACTCAAGCATTCGATATATTTTTTTAGGAAAACAGACATTATTTCCCTCTTCGGTCGAAAATATATTTTCATTCATGTCATTATTTTTTTAAAAGATTTTCAAAAATGTTTTAAAAATTATATAATGATTTTTGAAAATAATTTTTACCCATGTATGAAATTTTATAAATTTTTAAAAATGAATCTCCTTTCATTTTCCGAATGAGTTACTTTTTATTTTTTACAAAAATTGTGAAATGAATTTTTATTTTACTCTATATAGAACAAATGAAATGTTCCACCATCATGACCACTTAATTCCATGAAGAAAAAATTAAAATTTCAATTTTTTTTAAATAAATTTTTCCCTATAATATTTTGATATAATTATTTCATAATGAATAGGGTATTTTCCTTAACATATATACCATTAATATTTTAATGATATTTAACATCTATTATAACATATTTGAAATTACATAATATTTAGTAGGGATAAGATCCAATTATTCCATCATTATTAATTATATAGATGTTTTACAGCTATAATTATGAGATTTTTAGGGAACCAATTTATTTTCAATAAGTTATACGAATGTGAATTTTTGAAAATAGAAACCTGATTTCCTTGCACGGATTATGATATGTTTATATGAAGAATTTTTTATAATTCTAAGGAACACATATGATTGGACTTCATCAAGTGAAGAGTGTGCCTATAATTATATATACTTCCAATTCATTTGGTGATGTTTTATATATCATTAGACAATTATGTTAAATAAATAAATGTTCTTGATCCATTTTAGGAAACAAGTCGACGTGCTTGATATATTATGGGAAACAAGTCGATGTGATTGATCCAATCTGGGAAACAAGTCCATTTTTATCACCTACTATTTGAAACTACTGGCGATGCATAATCCACTGTTGGAAATGGTTTATAGTGCATGATTTGTTCTCATATGGGAAATGGTGGTTGACGCTAGATCCACTTTGACTTTATGGTCTAGGAAGTTAACATAGACATGTGAAATGGTTTATATACCAATGATGGTACCAAAAAGTTAATAAATTTTTCTATTCTTATGAAGCTAACATGTGTTTTATGATTAATTTTTTATTATTTCACACTCTTATGAGTCATCTATTTTGATATTATAATGTTTTTTGACATGACTTGTAATTATGGTCCCTAATATATTGGGTATGAACTTTTAAAAGTAATTATCTTAAACCCAAAAACTTATTCATATTTTATTCTTATATATGATAATCAAGTGATATCTCTAATTTTTACCCTTTCAGAGAATATGAGATTATCCTTTCTTATGTTTCTTTTCCCCATGTTATGAAGCAGGGTTTTATGTAGGTAATTTCTATGATGTGTAGTATGTGGGATGTGAATTTTTGGAGATGCTAAAGATATTTCTTGAAATAAGAATTCTATGTATCTAATATACAAAGAGACTAAACTGTTTTGGTCCATAGTTGTTTATCATTAAAATATATTTAATATTTATACTCTAACAAGTAATATTTATATTAAAAATGCGTAGGTTGCTATAGTTGGTATTATAACTGGGTTTAGTTGATCTTTGGAGATTATAGTTAGAGACATTTTGTAATACCCCTAAGGATACCTATAATAATAGGATAACATCATAATGTTCTTTATGGTAGAGATTATGTGGTTTTCCTAGAATTAGATACATGGTAGTATTCTACAATTTTATATGGTTTTTCAATGGATACATCTAGGTGGAATAACCCAAAAAATATATTGTTCAGTATAAACCAATATTCTTTCTTATAAAAAGATGGGTATTTTCTAGTAAGACATTTGAATATTTTGAGGAATGTTTTTGAATAAAAACATTGAGTCATCAATGAATTTTTGGGTCTATGGAGGCAAAATATTTATATAACAAAAAAATTCAATATATTATATCACAAAAGAGAATGTTTTCAAAATTAATCAAATAACACTTGAATGAAACTGTATATAAAAAATATGATAATATGGTTGATTCCATAATATGTTTTTTACCCTAGGCATGACCTATATATATTCAGTGCTAGAAATTCGGCTAAGGCATCCATTGGAAAGTTGGATATGTGAATTAATTAAATTTATTTTATTTTATTTAATTATTTACCCTAAAAACTTGTATTCCTCTACAAATACAACATTATAATGTTTTTTCAGTTTTATCCTTATAAATCTGTGAGGATTAATGAGGAGTAGGAACCATTATTATTTGGTAGATCATGATTAGAGGGTGATAATGATATTATTGAGGTGAATTGAGGTGAATCAAAGAAACATAGAAAATCTACTCCATTTATAACAGAAGAACTCTTCCCCAATGATCAATCAGCACTCGAGGTTGGGCCCATTATTTGTGGATTTTTATGATTGATTATTTATTAATAATGGATTTATTATCATCTTTCATTATCGATGATTATCATTATTCACATGAGATCGATTGTTATTTGATTATTGAAAAATTTCATTTTGTTATGGCATGATTTCACACATGATTTCCCCAACTTATGACAAGTATCACATATCAGATTGGTCAACTATATATGTAACTTGTTATTAGTTTTATACCCTTTTATTATTCATATTCTTCATCATCAACCAGTGAGGTTTCGTTTCACTATTATCGGGGTGGGTTAGAACACGATCGAGTCCCAAAATTTGTGGTGGTGGGGTGAATGATGTATGGAATGATGGTTTGTATGTGGATTATGGTTTTTTGTGAGATACAAGTGATGAATCGGTGTATTTGGGATCTGAAGCATCTTTGGTAGGTGTGTGATGTCATATGATGAACCACATTGGTTTAGGTGGACAATATATGGAAACTGGTAATGGACCAGTCACACTCATCCCTATATCCTGACTCCCTATAAAGAATTAAGGTATAATTCTTATCATTAGTGGAACTAGAGAGATGCATAAATCATTCATCACATTTTTTAAAATCATGACATAAATAATGTGTAGTCTAGGAAAATAGGTTTTTTATTCCCCTAGTTGCATATGCTTGGGTTTTTTTGAAGATAAGTATCACATTCCAGGTATAGATCATGCACTCCATCTGACCCAATTCTAATGACTTTTCATGTACTCTGAGAGTAAATGGGCATTGACATGGCTAGTCACATGATCATGTCTTGGATTATAGGTACACAGCATGGTACATAGACATAGCCTCTTTTAAGGGTAGGTCTTCAGTACACAGGCATGGGTTGAGGTGCACGAGCAAGCCCCGGAGGTCCAAGATAGGTCGTGTACCATGTATAAAAACTGTATTATGCCACATGGCTGGCCGTGAAATGTGATAGAAAGGACATTGTTGCGTTCCCATGGGAGATTATGTGTCATTTTAACCCAATGTATAGATTTTTTACCTCTCTTGTACTCTTCCAGCTTATGTATTCCCTTCTTCTGAACTCATATGTTGTCCCATGAGTAGCCTAACCTGAAATTTTTCCCAGATAAACATGATGGAAGCATTCGTAGTATATTATGAGTTATTATGTGAGGTGTTGTGTGTGTTATGGTCATTCATGAAATGTCTGACCGGTAGTCTTGATTGGATATGATTATCAGAGATATGTTGGGATTGGAAACCTCTTTTCACACTAGGGTGTAGGTATCCCATGCTATCTATAAAACTTTAGTGAAACCCCCTTGGAAAACCAAGACATGGGTCTTATATCGTCTTCTTGGAACCCAAACCACCCCCTGACAGACTAAGAATTAGGTCCTCTACCAATCACATCACACAATCCTAATGCACTGAGGAGATGTTTTTCTATCTTCTGAGTGGAACCACCCTAATACAGAATGGAATAGGGCCTCCACCTACTGAGTTGCATGCCGTGACACACTAGGGACTGGTTCCTCTGTCTTCTGAGTGGAATCCCCTAATACACCATGGTGAAATTCATCTACCTACCACGTTTCCCCCCAATAGAGTAGGGCATGGGTCCCCTAACTTTTTAGTGGCTCCCCAAATGCACTATGGTGTGGGTCTTCTACCTATCAAGTTGAACCCCCCTGACACACTAGGGTGTGGGTCTTCTATTTGACAGGTGCCACCCCCTAAGTCACCTGTGCGTAGGTCCTCCACCCGATATTATTCCCCCTCATCTGGGAAATGTTTGGTGAGGTGTTGTCCCTGCACTAAAATTCTTGTTAATTTATAATAGATATATGTATTGTAGATAGTTCTCCCATTACTGGTATATATACTTTCAAGGAGATATACCTCCACTCTATATAATCTATTATTACATTGTTCCACCTCTGAGTTACTGCATTTTGAGGGTGTTGTGGAAATGGTTCTAAGAGGATCATCACTCATACCTTTTTCTATAGATATGGGTTCTCGTCAACTTTACAATTCCTTTGTTTCGGCCCGTTTGACATCAGTACCCATTAATGAAGGTTCAATTAACCATGAGAGAACCACTGGTCCCGGTGGGTGATTGTGTGGTGGTCAAGAACCCATGAAATATGTCCTTATTAGATATAAATTCCTCAGATGGTCTCCAACCGGTTTATTTTTGAAGCCAGGAATGCCAAAATGACCCTTATATCCATGATTCATGGAACTGTTTTTTAAAGGCAGGCGCTCATCGGCTAACGATTTGGCCATCAACACTTAAGGACTCTATTGGTTAAGAGGATGGGAGGTCAGGCTCCCCACACCCTTCTGGGGAAGTATTGTTTCATGTTCCAGGACTCCCTTATAGATTTAAGTCATGTTCATACATTTGTAAATCGTTGGTTCATTCCCGAAGAGTGTGTCCATGGGATACCCTCGGTTTGAAAGATTGTCATAAGCATGCATATATATTTGATGTTACAGAGGTTATGCTAACTTCAGCCATTTTATAAGGTGTTCTAGAGTTTATCATCATCCTAGGGGGATAGAATGTGACTTGATTTCGGGATCAAGCCCACAAGGAGGGATTCCTATGTATCCTTAGAAGAGGAATCAGAACCCATGTAGTTCGAATTGTGTGGGGTTTATGCATAGAAGCTTCCCATGGGTAGACATGATTAGGTGGACCCTTTTGTATGGGCACCCTTTTGAGCTCAGGCCATCTGGTAGGCATCCTATGTATCCTACTGTGATCGAGAATTATATTTATCATAGTTCTCAATGTGTGGGGATTACATGTGGAAGTTTCCCATGGGACATTATTGGGTGGACCCTTTATATATGGGCACCATTTTGAGATCGGGGCATCTGGTAGGCATCATATGTATCTTTCGTTGATCTGGAATCAGATTTCTTTTATTTTAGATTGTGTGGATATCTTAATCCTCATAATCATCTAAAACCACATGACTCATTCTCATTGTGAGAAACAAGAGGATGTGAAATATTCAACAACGCACATTCCACCTCCCCTATTGGTGGGGGAGGGAGAGCTCGTAGTAGAAGAGGATGGGGCCACCATGTGAGAGGGTGCAGAGAAATGATGATTTCAATTTGAAATAACATTGAAGGTCATGTGTCCATGCCTCAGAATATTGGGGACTTACAACAATAGGAGGGTCCAAGAGCGTGTTCTGTGTAGGAGGAGTTTCATCCTCATAAAAAGGGGGAGCAAACATAACCCATTCAACTGATCACTATTCCTCATTGAATGGAAAAGAAATTCATCACCCTCAATCTCTAGAATAGAGATGTTCACGTTGGGGTCCCATGGTTGGACTCCTGGTTACCGTGGGAATGTAGCCTCACCAGAATTCCCAAATCCCACACCATTGTAGGGAGGGCCTTCAAGTCTCTACTTAACATGGGTATGTAGACTCAATGGGGTGTGCTGATTCACCTGATGGTATGCTCTTATAAGTCCGGTGGATTTAGAGGAGGATTTTGCCTAATTCCGGAGGATAGGTTAGTGGGGTGATCTTGGAGGACTGGACGGTAATGGAGGTGTGAGGTTGGAATCAGAAGGAACAATACCCAAAAACACCCCCTTTTCTGTACTGACATTTTTTTGTGGGATGGGGGAGGCTCTACATACCATAGTGTTATGCGGGCAAAGGGGCCATCTATGTACCACTATGGTACATGAGCATGGGTATAGGAAACTGCTTAACATTATGGTATGCATCCCATCACATAGCTTTGGGTTCTATCTCTGTACTGATGTAGTAAGAGGAACCAGGTTCAGTCCTCATAGAGGTACACTACGCGGAGCACCATATTGAAGGAGGGTCCAGGGGATAATCATTCATGAGGAGTTCATCCGCAAGAATCCTTTCGTTTTTTGTTAACATGTTAGGTTTGTGGTTCTATTATTATTATTGAATTCCCCCATTTTATGGTTTTCAGAATGTTGTACCTACAGAGGGAGTGGTACAGGGTTCGGACATCGTTGGTGAAATAAGAAAGATGCTAGAGTGCAACCTCTAAGTCTCTCTTAAACATTCATCCTTTGTCCTTCTCTCTATTTATCTCCCTCTCTTCCTCATCCCTTTTTCATACTTCTATTCTAATCCTTCTATACAAAATCATATAAATCGTATCTACTAGGCACACATCACCATTTATAGAGGCCCATTGAAGCAATATCATTACCCGCGTAAGACTCAGTCGACCAAGGTTTGCAAGGACTTTGGTTTGGGACAATGGTTCCTGCATCCTTGGCCATTTTATTCATCCATTGACTGATGTTTTCACAATATGGTACACAGATTGATTTTACGGGTATGATTCATTCGACGAATCAGTTCATGGCAGGCCCTGTTCACTGGCCATCTCCTCACGGGCCATCGATTTGTGGTCTAGCTTCTATGCATACCTTTCCAAGTGATAGTATGCGGGCCACTTAAAATACCTTGAAAACTTGAATTCCTTCAGGTTTCTTCTGAAATTTACAACTCATTTTTGAGTACATTCAACGTGCTATACTTGTAGGAGTTCGTCCTTCATTCTGAAAAGAATTCATGGGGGTATTTTCTCCCATTAGAAGAATTTTCAAGACCCGAAAAATTCCCCTCATCGGAATGGGGTCTATTTGGAATGAAAAGTGTACTACTCTGATATAGATGTAGTCCTGAACTGAAATGGTTCATGGTAGAATAGATGGACCAGGTCTGGGGACCACACCTATATATAGGTTCCCGAGTCATTTTTCTATTACCATTTCTCATGGAGAAAAGTGTTATCAATCTCCCTATATTCCCCTTTTCTCACGTACTGTGCTCCTTGTGAAAATGATGTTTGTGAACTACTTCGTACGTTCTACAAATTGATTTCCTCGCCAGTTCTCTGTCTGCGTACCATGTTTGGGATTCAGCGAACAAGTCTATGGAATTTAAAGGCATAAAATCTGGATTCCAAGTGGGAGAATTCAATGTGAATACCTTGTCCACATACAGTACATGGGTTGGCGAACAAGACCTAAAGAATATTAACAAATGGAACTTAATATTTAACACATAATTTCTTAACATGAACTTAATCAAATCCTTGGTTCGCGGGCAACATTTTTTTAACCATTCTATTCATCGGCCAATGATTCCCTGGCCAACACCTCATGGATTGTTCACATACCATGGTTGTATGTAGTAGAATGAAACCTCATACCATAGTTGTAGGTGGGGTTACCTCTATGTATCATGTTGTATGTGGGATCTAGCAACCACATACCATTTCCAGAATCCATACTCTGATAAATATTTGGACGTATTTGGATTCCTTTATCCAATCGTCCTTAGCCTTTATCCGAAAAAAAATACCGGACTAACTTCTCATCGACTTCTGGATCTTCCCGTGCAGGCTACAATGGTTGATTCATAGACTGGTGCTGATGTCACTGCTTCTTCTAAGGAAACTATTACTAACCCTTTTTCTGCAACTACGAAAGATCGAAAGATAAGAAAGCTTTGGTTAACGACAAAGGCTGGGTCATTCTGTTTCACCAATCCCTTATGAATCATCTCACATTGGGTCAAAAAAATTACCCTATCTCAAATAGAATTCCTTTTTACGGGTTTTTCCTTTTGTCTGACACATTGATCCCGGTGCCAAACCCAATTGATCAGCCCACTTCCTGGATAATTAATACTTCTATTCGAAAAGATTGGATTTCATCAAAGGGGAGGTATATTTAGAGATAAAATTCCTTCAAACCTTCATTGCACTATTCATATCATACCTTAAAGGGGTTGTAGCAGAAGCCTGATCAGATGACCCACTATTGCCAAAGCATCATAAGGATGGATACATCCAATGAACATCATGGTTGGTCATCTCGATGAGACCTTCATCCTAAAAGCTCAATGGTCTTGGACTGGGGGTGGCCCTTTTGGGTTCTCCAGAGTTGTGAAGAATTTCAAGCTGAGCTACAGGTTTTGGGACTATACAAGGCCGCCTGGGTTTAACAGACATAAACCCATCATCCTACTACCCTTATTTCACACCTCTTAAGCAGGTGGAGTCCATATACCATCACATTCCATTTGACCCATGGGGTGGTTGGAATCAGCCACTGGGACATCTCGATGATTTCAGAAGTCCATACCATTGGGTACATGTATGATCAATTTCTTCCACTATGCACTATTTGGGATAATGAGGAAAGAACCTCCCCCCCCCCCCATTTGGCCCTGAAACTCATCATCCAAGCGAAGACGATTCTGAAGGAAAGTGATCCCTATCTGAAGCAGGACATTGCATTTGACGACTGGTTTGATGCTTTTTTTAAGCATTCAGGTCTCAATCATGATCTGTGGAGACCCATGAATTGTCCCACCAAAGACACCCGAAGGCGAGTAGGTACTTACTAGACCACCTTAAAAGATGAGGATTTTCCGAAATAGGGATAGGGGATCATCCTTGACGTAGATTGGTTATTTCGACTTGCAGCTTTCTTTTCCATGTTCTTGACCGGGTGGCTCCTACCAGTGTGGGAATCTAGTGGTGTAAGAGCCTTATCCATTATAATGGATACTTTGTTGGCCACTAGAAAATAAATCAATTTGGATATCCCCATGTTGGCTAAGATATACTGCCTGCTGGGCCGAATCAGTGAAGGGTGGTCACCCAATTGGATGGTTATAACATTCCAAATTCTTTGGGGTGGATGGGATGCCACATAGGGGGTTATACCTTCATCAAATCCCTACCAATTACATAGTCTACCCTCCGAACATACCTTCAGATCACTAGTGGGTTCATGCCAGTGGCTTGGTCGTCACAAGATAAGAAAGATGAGGTAAATGAAAAGAACGAGCAAGACATAATGTCATATCACAATATTTATGAATGTTTCTCTTAAAACCCCTATGACTCCCTCACTGGTATTATTAAAAATAATGTATCTGAAGACATCATCAACTGAGGTTATTTCTTTTCCATGTGGGAAGGCGTCCGGGTTTCCCAAATCAAATGGGAACGTATCTGTGAGGTCTATGCACCCTACATTTTTATCCAACTATTCAACTATGTTCAGAAGTTGTTCCCTCCTGATAATAATAGTGACTGACAGGAGAATTACTTGAATATAGCCTGCAAATTATGGGTGATGTTCACCTGAGTGGACAACCAGAGCCAGGCCAGACTTCTGGATTCAATGGATTCAATGTCGTTCCTTACCTAGAATTATGATGAGGCCTAGGTTAAATCATATACTGATGGCCAATTTTCCGACCTAGTGCCTATTGTGACAACTTCCAAGGCATCCAAGGAAAAAGTAAAGGGGTAAAAAAAAGAATATTTGTAACCCATTTGACTACAAAAAGTCTTCTGAAGTACAATTATCTCCCCTCCTAGAACAATTGTGAAATATGGGGTTATGACCTCATGGGAGACCGAACCAGGTGTTGGAGCTATTGCCAGGAATCCATCATCCATTCCTTATGAGGCCTATTTTTAAGTGGCTGAGAGGCAATGAGATCTTTTGAATGTTCATTTATCTACTCTTGAATGGTCTCCTGGTGATTTATGGAACCTTCTCCTAACTAGGGAAGTGGTCGTTACTAGGATTGACTATGTGTTAGCACAAACTAGTATTTCTTTTAATGAAGATCCAGATTGTGTGAGTTGCTATCTTAAGGACCTTGATAACCTCATCCACTCTCAATGTGGTCAACATATGTAATCGTGTTGGGTACATTCCATGTTGCTTCCAATAACTCTTGAGTCTGGCGAGGACGTAGTTGGATTTCCTACTACGACTGCTATGAATAATGTTTCTTACTTTCCCCCAATGTCTCATAATAGTCCTTCCTCTTGATATTATGAGTTTTCAGGGACACCTAGAATATGTTTTTGGTTATTCAACCCATCCGCGCTCTCCTATACATTTTTTCCAACATTGGCCATCACAATTACAACCACATTTCTACAGGCATAGAGAGTCTTGGATGAATTGAGGGTGAGCACATTAGAGGAAAATATATGGAGTTTTCTACATATACAACACATATATATTCCTAGTATTGGGGATGCCATTTATCATACTAGTATTTTACCCTATAAAGAGGTGGATGAGGTGGAATCTTACTTTAAGGAAATTGATAGGTGTCTTCATGCTCCTGCATGCAAGGGTTATTGGTCATACCGCATGGCATTGATGGCAGTATTTCTAGATCCAATGATAGAGGTCTTATCTGTAACCATTGGACTCAAATTCAATTAATTCAAAGATAATTAATTCTTACTCCTTTCCTTCTTATTTTTAAAGGGCCTAGTGGGTCTCGTGAAATGGATTTTTACCCGACTTATTCCCCAAGGGGTAATGTAGCGAGGGAGTATGCCCCTCAATAGTATGGGGTAATACGAAAGGATCCACCATATCCTAATAACATATTGAATTAGTTATTGCAGGACCTTCCCGGGTGTCATCCCCCTATCTCCTCCTAGTGGTCTCATTCATGAGCCATCACCCTAGCAGTCAAAGAAGCAAAAGCATACCTCTCAACTATCTAAGCGTATTCGATAAAGGATCACAAATAATTTTCTATTTAATTTATAATTAAATCATGTACCATTATCTTTTCCATTCACTAGTACATATATGTACCTTAAAGATGGGCTTATTGGTGAGCAGATGTTGACCGCTCAGTCATTTATAGCTCTTGTCCCTTTTAGGGAAGAGGAATGGTCGTCATCTGTTGTGGCTGATCAAAATAGGGAAGGAGGGCCATTTGAAGAGACCAAGGGTGTTGCTGACCACTCGGATGTGCTTTCCCCTACTCGAACAATCTCTACCCCAACAATGGAATGACATCCATACGTTGGGGGATCACTTTAATTTGTTGAGCTAACTCTCACGAAGAGAGATAGGGTAGTCTTTATGGTAGGGGCCGAGTCCAGTGATGAGCCCCATGCCTTGAAAGATCTCAGAGGGGCCTTGAATATCGGGGAGCCAATAAATCTAGATCATGTGGCCTTTTCCCCTACATAGTGAGTCAATCTAGTGACTAATGTTTCTTCTTCACATGGTGGCTCTAGTGATGTCACAATTGAGGAGGCTGATATTTCGTCCCCTAAAAATCTGGAGCGGGTGATCTTTCCCTTTTGGCCAGTTCTGAGTGGGGTTCTATTTTCGTGACCTAGGATTCCATGAAGAGTATCCTTATCTGAACTAACCATCCCTTCATGCCTCATATTAAACGAAAAAACGTTGAAGCATGCCATGAGAGTTATTGTTTTGGTCAATCATGGCCATGGGTCTTTAGTCTTCCCGTATATCCACAGGGCACCATTGATGATTGAAGATGCAACGACAACTATATTAGATAGGGTTACAACCATGGGGGTGGGAGGTATTGAATTATCCTCTCCATCCTTAGAATCACAACCACGAGATTTTAAAATAGTGTGAACACCTACTTTTTCATCTATTACAATTAACTGAGATGAGGTTGTTGTTGGGTGAAGCCATACTGCAGCTGCCAAGTCAAGCTCCTCTCTGGTGACATTCATTCCCAACTGCATTTCATCATCATGGAGTGATTTTGAGACTAACCGAGATAGATTAATCTATTTTCATCCAACTCAGTAAAAATCATGGGGAAACATTTGGGGATTAATCTCCCATACTCCATTGGAAGAGATTCTAGTAAAATTTCCAAAGTTACACTGCTAGTTTTTAGTCCTATGTTTCGGTGGATTTAACTATCATGGAATTTATGATATTGAATGAAAGTGGATGTTACTCGATAAGAAACGGTTTCACTAGAATCTTGTCACTCTATGGAAAAGTCGATGGATTATATAGTAGCTACCAGACAAATTCTAATTGACGTAGTTTCCACTCATGTTGGGACTACTGTGATGATTCAAAATGAACTCAAGAATAAAGAGTGTATGATGGAGCATATTGTGCAGGAAGAGGATAAACAATGCTCGAAACCAATAACATATAAAAGAGGATAGGTCCTATGATGTATCTTCCATTGAGGAGGGGTGATGGAAATTTTGGGAGGTAAAGAGAACCGACCTCCATGACATCAGGGAAGCGTAAGCACCATGGACAAGTTCATAAGATGAGATTAAGAATATATTAAATCATAGCCAAGCTATAGAGGAGTCTCACCAAACATTGGTGAAACATTGAGACTCTATCGAACATCTTCTATAAAGGTCGTATCTTTTTTACAAGGAGAGGCTCCAGGATGTGGATTACCACCATATATTTTTAGTGAATATGATGGAATGGATTTGCCTCTAAACTCTCTTTCTTTAAATTTTCCTATAGTATCAACATCATATCAAATATGAATTAATTTCAAACCATGACTTGAAATCATTAAACTAAAATAATAAAATCGATCTCTAATTTTTGCATGAGTTGTGGGACTCAGCAAGCATATTCTAATTATTTTTGGAGTTTCATGGAAAACCCAACGAAGTTTTTCATATTTTTTTTATATTACCAAAAACAATTTCCTAAGGCTGCTTGGTATGGGCTTAGAGGGTATAACTTGGTTGTTTCATGATCCTCCCTTTTCTTTTTTTCAACCTAACATGCTTTAATCCTTTTCTAATGGCTCAATGTTTCCCACTTTTAATAAATAGGTACTTGAATTTTTCCCAGAGGTTCCCTTTTCCTATTTTCCTTCTAGCATGTATGTCATCTTTTTCCATAGAAATTCACTCTCTGGCCAATAAAACTAGCTCCCAATGTTTTAGGTCAAACAACTTCAATTATACTTAATGGGGTAGTGCCCTGGCTTGGGACGGTTAGCCAAGAATGTTCTAGTATCATTTATAAATGGAGTAGGGATTTTCCATGACCCTTTATTTGTGGATTCTGGACATGGACGAGGCTTGGCAGCTGCTTTAGATGTATAAGGGTAGGAATGGACTCTCCTAGGGATGAATTTACCATTGATTGACGACTTTTTTTGGGATCAACATATGAAAATCCATCGGGGCATGATGTGTATAGTCAATCAATGGTGCATGTAGGACATTGTCCTTCCAATTTTAGATGGCCAGGAGGTATCTTACACATGTTGAATTTATTTTGATGTTCGGATCCAGAATGGGTGGCTGGACTGAGTACAGTTTTCTAAAAATATTAGGAACATTCATATCAACTTTGAGTGGGAAACTATTCCCACACATTTGTGGAACATGGAAATAAGGAGGTATATAAGCCATCATCTAAGTGTTTTCAAAATTCGAGGGGGTTTGACAAGACATGAATGTCATTTGAGAAAACATAAGCTGTACAAGAATATCTTGGGGATGAATTTTCCTTTGATTAATAGCCATTTTGTGGGAAACATATGTAGTGACAAGAGGGCACGATATGCGTAGTCAAGTAAAGGTATCTACAGGACACTGACCTTCCATATCTAATGGCCATTGAGGATAATGGAGATTGGGAACTTCCACAATATGATATGTGACCTTTAACCAAGGGTTCTCCAGAACACAAAAGGATGCATTTTAACTGATCTTCTATGGGGAAACACATAAACAAGTGGGACACTCTTTTTTTCATATGGATGAACATCACGCATACGGCTGGGATATCTTTAGAAACCTAAAAAGAGACCATAGATGAATCAATCCCATATGTTCTAATATATCCAAGATGTGTTTAAGGAGGAAAATGTAAACCATGACTTTGAGGGCCCATGAATCAAGAGGTATGAAATTATGCTTGAAAGCCATTGGACGTACTGATATAGTAGATGACTCCCTTGGGGATGAATTTGGCTTTGATTCACTGCCTTTTTTGTGGGCGACATATGAAGAGCCCCTGGGGAATGATAGGCATAGTCAATCAATGATGTCCACAGGACACTAGGCTTCCACCCTAGATGGCCTTGGATGGATATGTAGATTCAAGCTCACTCAGATCATGGAGTTTGAAATATGACTGGAGTGTACCGGGAAATATTGGGGACATTTGGGCTGTGATTTAATCTTGGAATCAGGTGTTCCTTACGTAGATCTGACTCATATGCAGGGTGAGTTATCCATTCCATCTTTGGGATATGTGGTTATTTAACTTCACATAGCTTGGACTTGGGGTTCCTCTTAGGGGAGGGAATCGTGACACACCTTTTAGGGTCATGATATTAAAACCAAATTCCTATACTGTTTTTCCATAACGCCATGATGAATCTCTTGATAAATTCCCTAAGAACTTGTGAGCTATTCTTAGTGTGAGAAACAAGGGATTACGAGGATTTCGTGTCATTTCATAGGAATAGAAAAATCAAAATTAGAGGGCACTTTTAGGCTTAAACCATTGTTTTTCAGTTTAACATCATGTGGTGAGGATGTGATGCTATGAAGTTTAGATTCAAGCAGCGAGGATGTTATGCTATGCAGTTTAGAGTCATGCAGGGAGGACGTGAAGTAATACAGCTTATAGTCATGTAGCAAGGACATAATGCTATGATGTTTAGAGTCATGCAGCGAGAACGATTATAATTTCATTAAGATCTTCAATAATTTTAAGTTAATCAGAATCATGATGTTTCTGCATTACATATACATTAGTGTTGATAGAAGGTGTAAACCATAGTCCTGAGGGAAACATGAAACAGGAGGGATGACATGGGGCTTGGAAGTCATTGGGCATACTGAGTTAGGAGAGGACTCTCCTGGGGATGAATTTTCCTTTGATTGAGGGCCATTTTTGTGAGTGACATAGGTAGAGCCACCGATGAATCATATTCATACTCAAGAAAAGGTGTCTTCATGACACCGACCTTCCATTTCATATGGCCTTGAATGATTATGGGGATCCACGGTTTCCCAATGTATGGAGTGTGAAAAATGGGATAGACGTGCCTGGGAATGTGAGAATACTCAGATCATGATTAACTGTGAAGTACATTGAGCTCCTGCATAGGTTTGACCCATATGTATAGTGGGTAGTATGATAGTTTGACTTCCAGTGACTAAGAGGCATGTACCGAATCTCATAATACTGAGGATTAATCCACACATAACTCTTTAAAATTTCACAGATTTATTGTCATGTAATAGGACCTTTCATGGAATCCTTGTACAAATCAGACCTACACATTGGGGAAATGGACATCTTTTTGTTAGTGGTTGGGCTAGGATGGAAAATCTGAGCATCACTACATATTCTACGAGCATAGGAAACAAGAGACATATAGTTCTTAATATTCCCTACGAGCATTTTCTCGATGCCTTAGGGACACTTTAGGGAATTAGGGTTTCACATGATACGTGTTCCCGGAATACCATATTCCCCTGTGATTTATTTGCGTAAGATAATACCGACCACTGATCCTAATCTCACATGAGTTATACTCAATGTGTGAAACAAGAAGTGGTCATAGAGTATCTTTCTAAAGTGTTGCTAGGTAGATAATATGATGTGAACATTTTATTTTTCATTCTTAGTGGGGTTGGGCCTGGATCGAGGATCGAGGCATCGCTACATATCCCACGAGGGCAGGAATCAGCCCTACGTAGTTCTGTATGTACCCTATATGTATTTTTCTCTGTCCAATGGGTAAGGGAATTTTTATTCAATCCCTAAAAGATCCTAGGTCTACCATGTTACTCTATAGTTGTCCTTCGTAAGATAATATTTACCATTGATCATATGCTCATGGTATTTATACTCAATGTGAGAAACAAGGAGTGATAAGGGTTTCCCTTATGAATACGGCTAGATAGGGGGTGTGATGGAGGCATTTTTATGGGGGTTGGTCTAGGATTGAGGATCGAGGTGTCTTTATGTATCCTACGAAGGCAGGAATAAAGCCGCACATAGTTCTATGAGAGATCATGACGTTTATTATTATGCGATTAGGATGTTTTGTGTCATGTAGTTTAATATCCTACAGTGAGGACATGAGTTTCAATTTATTTTCATGTTTTAGGTATGAGTTCCATATAGTTTAACGCCGTGTGGAAAAGATGATGACTCATATTTTAAGGTCTTAGAGTTTAGACCATTGAGATCGGACCATTGTATGCTTGCATATTATATCTCAAAGTTTAAAGACATAGAGTTTGGACTACAACATGGGGGCATTTTTAGGACTCAATGACTAGGGTCGTAGATCTTGGACCTCAACAATTGGGGGTATTTTTATGACTTGTGGTTTAGGTTCATAGATCTTGTACCTATAGAATTAATGTTACATAAAGTATTTCTTCAAGAAAATTATTTTGTAGGAGTCATGATGAGTTGTTTGTCCATTTATATTAGGGAATATTCTCTATTGGAATAGACCCTATATATGAAATATGATCCTTCCCACTTTGGTTAAAGATTTGGAGTATTCACCCAAATTATCATTGGGGTTCTGAGGACTAATACCATTTCTCCTTTGAGGAAAGATCAAAGGCGAACCTTTTTATTTAAGGCTCATGAAATCTGGTTTTGGTAGATTTCCCAATGGTGCAGAGTGTACAACCTTTTCCCATCTAGCTAATCAAATTCATCAAATTGCCTCTAGGATTTCTCACCCATTGACAGTTGATCACAAATTTCAACACATAGTGATGGAACATGTATTTCAATAGGTAACATTGCCTCTTCCCCATATACTCGTGAGTATGGGGTTGCCCAGGTGGCAGTGCGAGTCGTGATATGGTAATCCCACCAAGAATGAAGATGCTTAGCTGGCCACAATTTATAATCTTTATCAGCCATCCTTTGAAGTATGTTGGATAGATTCTTATTGAAAGCCTTTATCTTCCCATTGGCCACCTCTTGGTTGTGGGATGACCGGTTGGAATTGATTTTATATTCCTGGAATAGCTTGTCCAGCTCAGTAGAGAAGAAGTTGGTGTCGTTGTCCATCAGTATTGTATGACTGTCACCAAATATCGTGACGATGTTGGCCGTCACAAAGCTATCAATGTTTTTCACCCTGACTTATTTAAGGGTTATTTATTCAGTCCATTTATAAAGTAAGTTGGTTTTTGTGGGTATGAATTTGAACTATCTGGTTGTAGTGGGAGGATTTGGTCCAACAGCATCCATCCCCCAGACGATGAATGGGCAGGAGTACTTGGCTATGTGAAGTAACATCAAGGGATGGTGTATGAAATTTTCATGACTTGGAAGGAATGGAAATTATTATTTAATATTTCACAATCCTATATCATAGTGGGACACTAATACCCAAGCCTTCAAATTTGGTGAGATAGATTGGTCATCAAATGGTGTGATTCAGAGGCTCTGGTTTGTACTTCCTTCATGATGGCAGTAGTCTCTTCTGCATCAATGTACCGGAGAAGGACTCTATCAAGGCCTCCTTTATAGGGAACCTTTTCTTGGTTTACCCCATTGTACAAGGAAAATTTGACTACTCGTATTCCGAAATGCTCCTTTTCATCCCTATCTAGTGGGAGTTCCTCATTCTGAAGGTATCTTTCAATGGGATTAATCCAAATGGTGGTATGACCATATGGTTCAAGAATTTAACTAATTTCATCGATTTCCACAGTATTTCTCTAGATGAATGGTATGACCATCTAGCATTGGGAAATGGTAATGACTGTTTCATCACGGTCAGGATCGACCAAGGCTGTAGCTTCATTTTCCAAAGCACCGGCTTGAGAATTTTGTTACAGAGGGACATGAGTCAACATTGGTTCTAATGGGAATTCTACCATCACTGCTCCCACATGGTTCATCATGGGGACCAATACTTCTTTCTTGATATCATAGTAACTATTGGTCTGTTTGATGACTTGCACTAAATCACTTTTTATTTTTTTCATTTTTGATCACAACTGAAGTGACAATTTCGTGCTTGCAATAAGGGATTGATACTCTGCTTCATTTTTCGTACACCTTTCCTAAAAAGTAAAGTGTAAGGCAAGACTTCCTTTTCAGGAGACATGAGTACGACTCCCAGTCCCACTTTGTTGAGTATGGTATCCCCCATAATTTTCCCTTTCGGGCTTCAGGAAGCACCGTCTATGTACATATCCCTTCTATGGGGGTCCTTGTGGAAGGAAACCACTTCTTCATCTAAAACGTTAGCATCCCATGGTGTTGTTTCTTCTGAGGGGTGCTTGGATTGGAAGTATGCTAACACCTAGCCTTTGATAGAATTTTGGGGCATGTAACATATGTTAAACTATTGTAGGATAACCACCCATCATGATCGGAATCCATTTAACATGGGACGGTTGAGGATATATTTGAGCGGGTTGCAGCAAGAGACCAGGTGGAATTCATGGTTCTGCATGTAAGTCATAATTTTCTAAACAATGAAGATTAAGGTGAGAATGTTCTTTTCAATCTTCGAATACCAAATTTCAGCATCGATCATTTTCCGGTTGAGGTAGTAGAGGTTGTTCATGCTACCATCATCATTCTTCTGCATGCAGAAGGCACCTAAAGATCATTCCAGTGCGGTTATGTTTAAAATGAGAATTCTAACCACAACTTTTGGCATGTTCACTGGTAGTCTTAGGAGATAACTTTTATAATATTTTCAAACTGTTCTTGGAAATAATTATCTCACTCATATGTAACTCCTTTATTTATGATCCTAGTGAACGGTAATCACTTACACGTCAGGTTGGCTATGAAGAGTCGAATGTAGGCAAGGTTCCCCTAGTGACCTCTCGACTAGGTGAGGTTGTGGACAGGGGGTATTCCTTGTAAGTATTTTATTTTCTCAAGGTCTTATTCAATGCCACAGTGGCATACAACAAAGCCAAGTAATTTTCCCGAGGTAACACCGAATGCACATTTAAAGGGATTCATCTTTAAATTGTATTGTGGCAATTTGTTGAAGACAGATTCATGATCAGCCAGATTGTTTAAACACTATTTTGATTTACCCACTAGGTCATCAACATAACACTTGACGTATTTTCCCATGAAGGGATTGAAGAAGAGATGCACGGCACGCTAATATGTGGCTCTCGCATTCTTTATGCCAACGACCTTTAATTTATAAAAAAACACCCCTTGAGGGGCCCTAAATGTGGTGTCTTGCTCATCTTCATAGGCCATCCAGATTTGATTATATCCAAAATAACCACCTAAGAAAGAGAGGGATTCATATACGGTTGTCGTATCGATCAAAAATTCTATGATCGGGACTAGGAAGTCGCATTTTGGTAAATGTCGATTAAGGTCCTTGAAGTCAATGAAAATTCTAATCATCCCGTTCTACTTTTTGACAGGGACTATGTTTTCCATCCAGGTCGAATATTGGACCCCCCCATATAAAGTGTCCTTTTATCAGCATGACAACATAAGCCTCTATTTTTTGCAGCATGCATCGGGTGGGTCCTTCTGGCATCCTACATATAGCACTGGCGATATTCTGGTAATCGCATATGATGGGTGGTGACCTCATCATCGAGGCCTGGAAATTCTGTGTTATTCCATGCAAACAAGTCTCAATTATTATTTTATAATGATTTTTATGCCTCCTGCTCCTCGAAAGTCATGACCACACTGAATAGAGTGGGTCGAGGGTCATCTTTAGTGCCCATATTTAACTCCTTAAATTCCTCGATTGTGGTGGAGACACCATCTTCGAATGTATGATGGGAATATTTGAGGTCTTCTTCATATTCTTTTTCTTCATCGTCTTCATCATCTTACTCTTCTGATGAAGAAAGAAATTTTTTAGAAAAACATTTGAGTGGTGGAAAAGAAATCATATTTTTCCTTGGTGTGTGGGGAAAGGGTAGTTTGATGTCCCACAGACGGGCTGTTATCATCTTTGATAGTACTTTTCCTCAAAACATGGGAGTCAGTCCGCTCTTCTGTCTCCTTAGAAATGATTTCCGCATATGGGATCATGCAGGTGATTAAATCTTAATCTGGGCTTGCACTTATGCATTTGACTTGGTTGATGGGTAATACATACTCATCCCCAAGTTTCAAGACTGGATTGGGGGAAATCATCTCTAATCCATTCTTGACATTGATCTTATCCATGTCACCCACCGAAAGATGTTTTTCTTCCAACTCATATAACTCAACATCGATATAATGTGATTCAAAAGATTCAAGCGGGGATTTATTAGTGTGTGATGTCCGATTTTTTTCTATTAGTGCAATATTTGATTCAGTGATGGGATGAAGATGGAATCGTAGTGTGTTGATATATCCAAGGCCTCCCTAACAGGACGTTGAAGACCGTACTTTGCCGCACCACTAGGAACTTGAAATCTAATATGAGATCTCCAAGCCATGTTTTAAGCTAGATTTTTCCCAATGGTTTCTTCTCACTTTTTTCGTATGCCAGCATGGTTGTAGTAAGGGGTGACAAGATTTCTTCATCATATCCCAGTCGATGAAGCATCTGCAACCAGAGGAGGTTAAATGTAGAGCTGTTTTCAATGAATATCCTTCGAACATCGATTATATTTATCCTACCAGGCACAAATAATGATTTTATATTCCCATGCATGATGGCATCTTTATCCCTATCTGTGAAGGAGATGACATCATGAAATTATTCAGGTCTAGTCTCCGTTCGGTAGACTTCATCTACTGCTACATCAGCATCGAACAATTGGGGTCTTAGTAAGGCTTTGATGAGTGCCTACCTTAGATCTGTGGACAGACTTAATGCATCCAGGATTGAAAGCTTCACTGTTACTAAAGCCAACTACATTAGAATATCATTTTTTTTCTCTAATGGTTTGTGCTTATCAACTCTGGGTTTCTCTTTCACAAACACTTTAGGGTTTTCATATTTGGACGTAGATGGTTCGGCCTCGGTAATAGGGGTCGACAGTGCTGTAGTGCTTTCCACGTTTGGTCAAACTGGTCTACCTATATACCTTGGGTGGTTTGGTACATATTTTTCACCTCATTGATACATCAAGATAACTAGGCTTGGATTTCTTCCCTCCAGTTCATGTTGTGTATGTCAGAGGGACCTTCCGCGAGTTTCTGAGATGTTAACAGTTTGACTTGTGGAATGGCCTTGAATTTGACACATGCCATGATCATGACTTCTAGGAAGCCTACAGCCTCTGCATCCTCTTCCTTTATCTCTATAGTTGGGTATTGGTAATTAGGGTTCATACCCATAGTCATCATCAGTGAAGGGATCCATTAAGTAAATTATATTAATGGAGTCAATGATTAATTCTTGATTCGACATTATTTTTTTCTAACTATCTCCTTCTGAGGGTGTTGTTTGGCGAGGCAGTGCCCGTTGTACCATTTGGTGGGGTGGTTCCCATTGAACTATTTTTTGTGGAGGTTCCCATTGTACCAAGACTATTGGCATGAAATTTGAAAGTTTCGGCACTAACTTTGACTTTGGTGTCAACTCATCTTCTTAATCTTTCTTTCTGCCCTTCTGGCCTTTAGAGGATCGTGGGGTCGAGGAGGACGGTTGTGCTGTAATATGATATTTTGGGGGCATATTTGGTTATTTCAACTATAGATGGAGGATTCCATGGACTTGGTTGATGGTATTCTAGGTCATCTTGTTGTCAAAATTTTCTCCTACATACTAGTGACTGTTTTCCATTCCTTTTTCTCTCTTGAGTCTGAGGTGGAAACATACGCCACTTTTGCTGGTTGTGGGACAAATTTTACTTGACCGAAATCCACCATATTTTGCAGGATATCCTTGAAAAAAAAGAATTCTTAGATGGTGTGTACTAGTATTTGGGGATATGGAAAGTAATTCAAATGGTCTTCAACACCCAGTTTATTGGCTTGCTCTGGCTCTGGCAGGTAGTGAAAATTTCAATTCATGTCGGATATGAAATAGATGCGGACTAGGTCGTCTCGGAATGAATAAAAATTATTTAGTAGTAATTCGAACTGATTTTTTTAGCACATCATCGCAAATAGTTCTAGGTTTGGGGTGGTTGTGGGAATCCTAGGGGTCATGCATGGTTCGGTGGGAGCCTCACAACTAGATTTACTGCTGGGGGTGGCTTAAGCTTGACTGAAGCCACATCATTTTTCCCATTCTTTTCCTAGGGGATGATGCGGCCACTCCGGATTTAAGAATGTTCCATTTCAAGGAGTCTTATAGCATTTGGGAAATGTTATAGAATTATAGAAACTCACTTTTGTACTTCACTGAGATGAGCAGTGTTCACAATTCATCCCGAGGGTTATCGATTAACATGGAAAGAATCTCATCCTTGGGGAGTGGCCAGTTCATAGAATATGTTAGTCCCTTCAATATGTTAATGATTTTCGAGACTCTCTTGTTCTCATTCTTCATTCTGTTCTTGAGTTCACTGACCATTGTCTTAGGCAGTGGTGAACTGAACTGGAAGAGAAACCGTCACCGGTGGTCCTCCCAGCCTATGATTGAATTGGCTGGTAGGCTAGTATACCATATGAAAGTCGATCCCTGCAGGGTTTATATGAATCACCTGATTTTTATGGATTTTTTCTTCTCTGGTGTTCCCATCATGGGGTCATACTAAGAGGCATAGTGTATAAAATTATATTTTGGATCCCCAGATCCATTGAATACTAGGAATATGGGGTTCCCAATGTTTGGTGGTGGTGGAACATTAATCACCCACTCGGGGGTAGGGTTTTTTCTCTAGTTGTTTTGGAGCGTGAAACCCCTCCATGGATTCTAGTCGAGTTTTTATCTTCATGACTATGTTTATATTCCATTGATTCATATCCAGTCGGGCTATATAATGATCCGGTGTGGCAATGGCTAGGACTGGTCATGTCGGTGATGGTGGAATTTTGGGTGGATACCCAACTGGGGGAATCATTTGTGGATTTACATAGATATATTCCAGCTACCTTCCCAACGGGGGGGAAGTCATGATGTCCTTCCAAGGCTGGGTTTAACAGTCCTTTGAACTTGGCTTCATTCACCAAGATGAGTTCATATAGAATGGGAACCTCTTATGGGAGCACCTGTTGGCGTTCTCAAATGGAACACATCCATCAACATATCTCCCTCGATGTAGCTCAATATTAAGTCTCCTGAGCTCTTTAATTTCATCCTCATGCTTGGAGAACCTATCCACGAGGGTTAGGGATACATTCTCATGGATATGATAATTTAGGTCATAGTTGAACTTGGATTTATTCTTCTCTTTTTTGGGGTTCTTCACGGGAGGTAATTTCAGATTGACTGAGGGGGAACCTAGATTTAGGGCCTCCCCCTGGTTCTAGGTATGCACACCATCAGGTTCGGTGTGGGATTCCTCTAGGAGGGAAATTTATTCCTTCGCATCCTCTCCCCCTTCATCATTTCCTGGGAGATCCGTGGGGTTGAATTTTACCACGTTCACTGAGGCATACCACATTGGGGGTGGTGTGCTCGGTGAGAAATGGTAGGAAGGATTCATGTACCCATTATTGGACATTCACTATCCATTCTGCGGGATTCATCGGGTTTCACGATGAAGATTGACCCGAAGGGAGTCTTGATATGACCCCATAATGTGCCTCTATCTCATAGGGTGTGAACAACACGAAAGGGTGTAATAGGTAACTCCTATGTCCATGGATCTTCTTATATGGTGGAAGACACGCATCCGCTCTGTGGGAATTTAAGGTAAAAATCCTTCCATCCTTGTGGGCTTCGTTTGTTGTCATTCTCCTATCGATACGCTATGTCATGGATTTGTTTTTCTTACGGTGGAATTTTGATTTAAAAATTCCCCCAGTCCTATGGGATGGTTTTGTTCCCATTATCATGGTTGTAGTCACCACTATTCACACCATGTAAATTTCACTTACTTTCGTGTGAGTGTAAGTCGAGTATGGAATAGGTCCTGCACAAAGTCTATGCACTTACGAAGACATGGGCTCTGCTTTCTGGTTGTATTCCCTTATATAGGATGCATGTTGGATGATCCTGGTTTTCTGACTCAGAATCTTTTCGATGGCTTGATCTTTTCAGCCCTGATACATTTGATACTCACTTTGGGTCGGTTTTTGTGTAGAATCCCATCCTTCCTGAGAAGGGGTTTCACTTGATTGTTTCCTCTGGTTGATGACATTGTAGGATTTCATTTCGAATGGGGCCTACTGAACGAGACATGGGGTGAAGTGAAAATCTCCATGTTCTCCCATCCCATTAATTTCAACTCCAACCGGGGCAATGCCAATATGGTGACACAATTTATGCAGTGCGTAGAGGCAATCCAGCTCAAGGTTTTTCTTTCTCCTTTTTGATTGTGGCTTCCTTGAGGACAGGATGGCCTCTAGGTTGATTAGTCGGTGAATCTCCCCTATCGTGCTGACATGGTCCACGTACCCTTTGTAGGGTAGGAATTTTCTTTTAGATTTGGAATATTTGTCTATATGTTGAGGAAAATTCCATGCGTGTATTCCCCAAACAACTCTCCTGGTATGTCGAAATGAGAAGTGGTCATAGGCCAATACATCACTGGTATATTATCCCTAGCTAGTTGTCTTCTCACAGGAAACATATCATGTTGTTTTTCTTCCGAATGATCCTCTACATGATATTCCCACCTCAACTGCTTCTTAATTACTTCATTCCAAGAAACTGGGATGGTGAGGGCCATATTTATTTCCGGACATCACGGGGGTGGATTAGAAGATGAGCGTGGCCCTAATCCATCGTCTGGTTAATAAATAATAACAATCATTATTGAAAGAGTTCCCGATGTGTTGGTCTCATTTCTGAGAACCTCAACATCATAGGGCTTTCTCATTTTTGATCTGGAAAGGGGAGGACCATCTTGCCAGTATGAATTTTGATTGTAGGGAGGAAATTTTTTGTTGGTGTTGCAATGGGGAGGACTACTATTGGAACTTGATTCCTGACCGTGGGAGATGTCTTTACAGCATATACCCTAGGGAGGACCTTCGAGGCCGGATATATCTAGGGTATGACCTTCTTAATGATTGATGTTACTGATGGGAGGACCTTCATAGCAATTTCCATTATAGGGAGGTCCTTCGCAATGACTGTCATCATGGTGAGGACTACCATCATGACCTGATATCTGGCTGTAGGGAGAATTTATGCAGTGCACATATTATGGAGGGCCTTCAAGATGTACTGCAATGAGGTGAGGACATTCTCATTTCTTGGTGTTACTATGGTGAGTAAATTCATAATTACATCCATTCCAGGGAGGTCCTCTACAATGACTATCAACAGGGAAAGGACTTCCATCATGACTTGATGTCCAACTACATGGAGAAGAATATCTACATCATATACCTTAGGGAGGACCATCAGGGTAGAGGAAATCATGGATAGGGCCTTCTTGCAATCTAATCTTCAAGTATATGGGAGGGCTACCCCAATGCGCATCCGGAGATAATCTCTTGTGATTGATCATTGTGGACCCACTGAGTGAGCCCTTATGGGTACTCTATGGAGGACCTTAAGAGCTGATGGTAGTGATATTATGAGGAGGAGCGTCACAACTACTACTTCAAATTACATAATCTGTTTATTTAATGACATGATCTTGAGCATTTGATGTTATTTTATTGAGGGAATCAAGAACCCTAGCTTCCAGCAGAGCAGGATCATGTATGTGCTCTTCATTTTTTGGATTCCTTTGGTGTTTTTCATTCTTTAGATCTCTCATGAGGATAACCAGGATAATATTCTGTTGTAAATGGCCTTCATATATGGGTCCCTATCTTCTTTTGTCCCATCATGTCTTCGGGATACGCCGACGGACATCTTGAGTTTTGTTAGGGATATATTCCGACCCTGGAGAGGCCACCACGTTGGACCAACGTCCCCCGGTTGGAATGGGTTTTTTCCTAGTAGGGTTGTCCATATATCATTGGGTATTTCCATAGAACCACATGGAATTGAGTAGGTATGCATAACTGGTTCGGAGTGACTAAATCATTTTGTAAGTGAGTCATTCTGTTCGAGGAAATCAGGTCATGGGCCCGATTTCTCACCCTATCGTGATTACAATGATATCCTGGCATGTTGGAGGATATGTTCTATAATCGACGACTTATCTTCCATAATTTCAATGATGTTCTGGGATACATCTTTGGTTGGGATGGGTATGAAGGCCCATTATGATGTTGGGGTAGGATTTTGTGCATGCTCTGGTCTGTTATGAGTTGTCAATAGATAATGGAACTTCTCCTATATGGGGATAGAGGAATGGGTATGTCACCAGTTATCATGTCTAGTGGTCACCGTATTTTAGTGGTCGCCTTCATATTCATGAGTGGGGATTTTTATCCACTTTTTTTCCAACGTATTTGTCTCTCGGGTGTTGTATGCATCCGTAGGAAATTGATTCTGCTCATATTTTCTTGCCATCCTATTTAGATGGAGGGAATGATATACGTCAATCGGAATTTGTGCTACTGTTTAGCCTATTACTTCCCTATTTAGATGGAAGGCTTGAAATGCATCAGTAGGTGTTTTTGTGTGTGTGTAGTTGAGTGCCACCCTATTTGGATGGAGGGATTGATATGTCTTAACAGATATCTTCATCTTCATGTTGCTTTCCACTCTGTCTGTATGACAATATTGGAGAGTATTAGTAAGAATGTGCATGTGATCGTATGGTGATGGCCTATTTATGTGGTGGGATTGAGTGGAGTAATCAGAGTCATTTTTCTGCACGTTGAATGTCTCCTCATTAGTACGATAGATCATCTCATCATGAAACAAGGTGATAGAACGTTCCTGGTTATATATTTGATTCCCTTGGTGGGTAGCCTGAGTTACCTGGGTCTCCTAGACATTGGAAGGATCCCTCAACATAAGGTCCTCCTTTTCAGGAGGTGGCCTTGCCATCCTGTGTTGGTGGTGATGCTCTCTAGCGAGGGCACGTGGGTAAGATCCTTGTACATTTGAGATTAATTCATCAGCAATAACTGTATCTACCTCTCAAAGGTAAGTTAGGTACTCGTTTTTTCATTCCGGGGAAAGGCTCCCGAAACGGTTTGAGATGACCACTGGGGCCCCCTTGTGTTGGGGAGCTGGCAGTGGCTGAAGAGGTGGCTGGTGGACCTTTATAGACTGGACAGCTAGTCTTGTGGCCTCCAATATGGAGACAGTACCATTTTGGGGGTACTCTTTGATCAGTTTATTAGATACACAACATTGAATATGCCGGTAAGGCTAGGGGGCCATCCCCTTCATTGAGGCCCTAGTCGCTTATGTGGTCACTGATGGTAATATCTGTATGGGTCATTGGGGTGTCATTTGGATCAAAGGTCGCTCTCAAGGATACTGTAATAAACATATATGACATATAGACCACCAAAAATCATCAAAGTTTCATTCCTTTAAACATATGGATATTTGGTGATTCAGCTTGGCCCCTTCTTCTTATCTTTTGTTGCGGGGTGAAGGGGGATGAGGGGGGTAGAACCGCCACGTTGGTTAAGGATTCACGTCGGGTTCACTATTCTTGTTCCACCTCCGAGGTGGCACGTTTTCTGAGTGGTTCAGAAATGGTACGATAGGGATCACCACCCATCCATTTTCCTATAGAGACAGATACTCTTCAACATTACCGTTCCTTTTTTTGAAACCAGTGGGTGTCATTATCCTTTAAAAAAGGATAAATTTACCTTTTGGGGATTGCTGGTCCTACCGGGTGATTGGATGGGGGTTAGGCACTCATGAAATCGATCCTTCTCAGATATAACATCCTCGGATGGTCTCCAACAGGTTTATTTGTGGATCCACGAATTCCCAGAGGTCCTAGAACCCATGATTCATGGACCTTCATTCCATATACAGGAACACGTCAGCGGACGATTTGGGAAACAATAGTTAAGGTCTCCATAGGTCGAAAGGATGGGAGGTCAGGCTCACTGCACCCTTTGGGGGGTGGGGGGATTGTCACCTGTAATAGGAATCTCTGGTATATTTAAGCCATGTTCATACGTTCATGAATCCTTAGATCATTCCTGAAGAGTATGTCCATAGGCTACCCTTGGTTTTCAAGATAGTCATAAACATTCATATATATTTGAATTTATGGAGTTGATGCTTACTTGATCCATTTTATAAGGCGCTTTGGATTTTATCGTCATCCAAGGGGTATAGAAGGTGACTTTATGTTGGGATTGGTCCCACATGGAGGAATGCCTATGTATCCTATGAAGAGTAATAAGAACCCAATTATTTCATATTTTGTGGGGCTTATGCATAGAAGTTTTCCATTGGTAGACATGATTGGGTGGACCCATTTTGATAGGAACTCTTTTGAGCTCGGGACATCTGGTATGCATCCTACATATTCTACATTGATCAGGAATCAGTGTTCACATAGTTTATATTTTGTGGGTATTAAGCATGGAAGATTCCCATTTGAGGGGACATGATTAGGTGTACCTTTTATGGAAGGGAACCCTTTTAAGCTTGGGCCATATGGTAGGCATCCTATGTATCCTGCTTTGATCAGTAATTAGATTTCTCAAAGATCAAATTGTATGGATGTTGGAATTCTCACAAACCTTTATGACCATGTGAGTAATGCTAAGTGCGAGAAACAATAGGATTTGAACGATTAAAAAATGCACATACCTCCTCGCCTATTGGTGGGGGAGGGAGAGCCTGTGGCGGAAGAGGCTGGGGAGACCATGGGTGAGGGCGCAGAGCAATGATCCTTTCAATATGAAATGACATTGAATTTTATGTGGTCCTACCACAGAATATTGGGGATTTACCTTAGTGGGAGGGCCCCATATCACGTTCTTGGAAGGGAGGAGTTTCTTCCTCATCAAAAGAGGGGAGAAAACATAACCACTTCGAATGATCACAATTCCTAATTGAATGGAAATGGATTTGATCACCCTTAATCCCTAGAATGGGGAGGTTCATGTTGGTGTCCCAAGGTTGGACTATGGGTTACCATGGGACTGTTGACTCACAGGAATTCCCAAATCCTTCACCTGTGTGGGGAGGGCCTTTGTGACTCCACTTACCATGGGTATTTAGACCCAATGGGGCATAATGATTCACCTGATGGTCTGATCATACAGGTCTAGTGGCTTTGGAGGTGGCTTTTTACTAATTTGAGAGTACTAGTTAGCATAGGGATCATGGAGGACCATATAGTAATGGAGGGGGGACATTGGAATAATAAGGAACAATACCCTAAAACACCCCCTTCTATGTACTGCCTTTTTATGTGGGACATGGGAGGCTCTGTTTACCATAGTGGTATGCGGGCAGAGGGGTCATCTGTGAATCACTACGGTACAAGAGAATGGGTATAAGTAACCATGTACCATAATGGTACGCGGTACATCACACTGTTTTTGGGTTCCATCTGCGTATCTATGTAGTATGTGGAACCATGTTTAGTCCGCATAGCGGTACGCTACACAGAGTACCTATTGAATGAGGGTCTAGGAGATCATCGTTTACCAGGAGTTCATCCGTGATAATACTTTGGTTCGTGGTTCACCAGTTTGGTTCGTGGTTATATTATTTTTATTCAATTCCCCTATTTTGTGGTTTTTAGCTGGTTGTAACTACGGAGGGAGTGGTTCGTGGTACATGATTTGTTGATGAAACAAGATGGAAGCCAGATTACAACCTCTATGTCTCCCTTAAGCTTTCACTATTCATCCATCTCTGTGTTGGTCCCCCTCTCTTCCTCCTCCTTATTTTACTACTATTACTCACCTTTTATAGAGAATTGGAGCAATCATTTCTATTGGTCACGCTGTACAATTTACGGATGCCCATTTAAGCAATATCCTAACCCACGGAAGACTCAGTTATCCAAGGTTTTCATAGACTTTGGTTCAGAACAATGGTTCACAGATCCCATCCTGTTGGTTTCATCCACAAACTGATGGGTTTGTTGTATGGTATGTGGCTTGACTACATGCATATGAATCAATTAGTAACTTGGTTCGTAGCTTTACTTGTTCGATGCCCATCACCTAATAGGCCAGCGGTACGCGGTCCAACTGCTCCACATACCTTTCCTGGTGGTGGTACGTGGGCCACTTAAAATTCCTTGGAAACATGAATTCCTTGAAGTTTATTCTAAAATTTACAACCAAATTTGAGTCCATTCACCTTGATAGACTTGTAGGAGTACATTATTCCTTCTAAAAAGCAGTCATGGGATGTATTTTCTCCCCTTGGAGGAATTTTTAGGACCCTACATACATGGAACAACCACTAGTGATAGTTCTCCCAAGGTTGTTGAGTATTTTGGGGAGGTGTGGACCCTCAACAAGGATTTTGGCATGTTTTTCGGAGATTTTGGGATTCAAAGAAGGACTATTGGACAATTATGTTGACTCATCATTATATGATATTATATGGAGTTGGATATCCCATTTCTCTCTCATTTGGTCTTCTTGTTTATCATATCTATGTTATTATGTTTTTTATCTTTTTCTCATTGATATTCCTTCTTTGGGTTGAGATAACTTTTGTTGTATATTTATATTAATATTTTTATGGTCTTCATGTAATTCTTAATGGTATGAATATACTCACCCCCTATATCAGATATTTCCCCATGTTTCATCTATTATCTATATGATTTGATGTTCAGTGCGGACCTTAGGAGAGGAAAGCAGTACTTGGGTGAATTGACAATGTTAAGTGCACAAACATAGAGATTATGAGTCGGGAACTTTTTGAAATTCCTTATTTCTAATTGTTTTCTGAATGGTACTTCATTTATTGTTGGAAATGAATATTTCTCCTTTATATAATTATTATTATGAAGATATATTCTAATGTATTCCTTAGAGGTTATTGATTTTTTTTATAATGTTGATGTTATAGTCTATTTCTATTCCTCTTCACTTTTTCTTGGATATAGTTTTGTTCGTGCATACAGCTACATAGGTTGTGTTCATCTGTTTCATTTATACCTTCTCATTTCTTAAACCTAGCCCTTAGCCTATTTTAGGTAGGATATGGGTTGTCACACTTAGCCATCCACATGATAATCAAGCCTCTTTGGCATGGTTCTTGAAAATTCTGGTGTATGTCAAATTTACCCTTACTACACAGCTAGTTTGACACTCTTAGGGGATATTCTTTGGTTAACCAACATCTTATTTACGAACCATTATTAAGGATTTGAATAGATGATATCTAGGGATGGCCATGGTTAAACCTAAGGTATTAAAAATTGAAATGAAGTTATCATGAATAATACATCCAATAAATGATTTTTCATGATTATATGGTTTCTAAATATGTTAATTTTTTCTCCCACTATAATTTTTTTTATTAAATGGATTTGACATGGAAGAATTGAGTTGACAGTGAATGTGATGAACAATTCAAGGATGGTTATAACAATTAAATGAATGATATGGGGACTTAATGTCAAATCCTTTTGATAATACTTAATCAGCAATCACAATATATGGTTAAAAAAATAAACATAAGTGACTTTCCATAAATGTAAAATAAGAGGGAAATGAACATTTATAATTTTTTATGTGGAAATGATCATGGAGTTGTAAATGTTCAACTTCCTCTTTCTTAATAATTTGGTTAGAAGAACCTTGGATAATATCTAAATGGAAGGAGAATATTTTTTCTATATGGAAATTAATTCTGTATAGAAATAAATTTCGATGTAATTTGATGTTTTATATATGGGGATCATGTGAATTAATTGATTCAATACATTATTCAAAGTGTTAAATCCTGGAAAAAAGAAATTCATATACAATGGATATTGTTAAATTGGTTGTAATTAAGTGTTTATGAAAGTCTTTTTGTTGAATTTATATATTAATAATATTTTTCATAAAAGAATTAGGAAACATACAAGGATTGTCCCATAATATTTTTTATTTGAGGATTTGAAAACATATGTTGAATAATACTGATAACCAATACAAGTAATTTAGTGGTAAGGTAAAAATCTTCAATATGGATAAATAGATTATTTATATTCATAATGTAAATGGGATAGTATTGGAAACCTTAAAATTAGTAAAAGGTTTGATGAAAATTTTATTTAGGTCATATATGATTAAGATTATTGCATTTTTGAATTTAAGAAATATAATAAATGGTCTGTAATTTTATTTGATAAATATGGATTTTGTTAATTTTTTCAACGATATATGTTTTCATGTGAGGGTTCCATAATTTTATATATATCATCATTAGAATATATGTTTATGATTGATAATAAGTTCAGAGTTATAAAAACCCCTTTTGATGTTTTCATTAATGGAATTTTGAGGTAATTTGAACTTTTTAATGGGTTTTAGGAAATACAATCTATTGAGGATTAAATAAGGCATTTTATTTGATATTATGTTAATTATGGTCTATTAGAAATTGGGATACAGATAAATATGATGGTTGAAAAATAATTCATTAACATGTTGATATTTTTTGGATTATATGAACAAGATAAGGATTACCTTCCATGATAGTATATAAATTTAATTATTGAGAATTTGGTGACGTTAACTAAATTATAATATTATATATTGATTTTTTATGTCGATTAATGTTATTTTGGGAGATATTTCAATGGGTTGTGGTATATTTAAACCTTATGTTTAACAAATTATTTACCATGAAAGACTATTTGGGTAGAAAATAATTAAATTTTTGAATATGTAATCTAAAGATTTTGACATATCCATTGAGGTTAAAATAATTTTTATTTTTGAGGTTATTTGGTATATAGGGTTATTTTTTATAGAATGAATTATGTTGAACATTGTATTTGGAGATTAACATAACGGTTTATTCAATTTTCAAATTGTCTTGCCTTGTGCTAATTGTTTTTAGTTTTTCTTAATATGTTGTGATTGTAGTAATATCTTGATATCCTTTTGTGGAATCATGTGAACCATTAGATTTATATTTTAGTGCATTGAGAATGAAAAAATTCAACTTTAATTTTAATCATTTGGATAAATAGATATGATTTTTTTTGATATTTTGATATGATTAAATTCTAATTATCATGTAATTATATTTCCTTATGTTCTTATAGTAGATGGAAAAGTATTTCATCATCTCTAGGAAGATAATCCTAAAATAAAAATGTGGTCATATGGCCTTCATTTATGATGAATCGATGGTATTTTAAACAACACATTGTTTTATGGTTTTTTTCATTAACATTCTAATGATCATTCACTTTCATATGATCAATGATCTTTTAGACTCTCCATAATTATGTTAACATTATTTTTTCCTCATTGTTAATATTTTCAGTTCACGCTAATGTTATCTTATTTAAAATCCTTGTTAAGTGTTATTCCAGATGACATTCTAATTTATATTTCTTGATTTTAAAAAAATTATTAATTAAAAAATTTTACCACATGGGTTTTCAAAAAAGTAATTTTCAAATAAAAAATCAATTATTACAGATCATCAAAACAAATTTTGTGGACAAAATTTATTAAATGGGAGAGAATGTAATACCTCAATATTTTAAATGAACACCTTTTTATAGTATATACAACATGAAACACCGAGCTTAAAATAACCATGAAATATTATTATTTAATAACTATTAAAACAAAGTAATTGAATTTTTTATAATGAATATAATTAACCTGATGTTGAAATATATATCTAATTTATAATCAACAGACATGTTTTGATAAAAACGTAACAAATAAGCACTCAATTGATTGTAGTCTTATTTTTCTTTTAATTTTTTTTTCATCAAAAATTGTTTTTATGGAGTTATTATTATATTTTAAATTTTACACCTATTATAATTTTTATTTTAAGAAAAAATATCATTTAATAAATCACCTTATAAAAAGAATCTCACAGTTAATTTTTGTATTTTGTAGAAAATACTTATTTTATAGTTAATAGTGAAAAATATTGATTTTTATTGAAAACATTTATGGTTTTTAATGAATTTAAAATTTTCCATTTTTTCTAAATGGCTTAAAATTAAAATTATTTATATTATATTTTTTAAAATAAAATTATTATCATTGGAATTAGTTTTATTCTCAGACATTCTATAAAAACATTTTTAAAATTAAAAAAATTGATTCTGAAAAATGGTTTTTCATTGTGTTTTTCTTTATTAACTTTAACTAATTTATAACCCTTTTATAAAATTGATTAAGAAAAATGAGTTCCATATTTGGAATCTAGATATCCAAATTTTTTAGTATATCACTATATTTTTAGTCAATATGAACAATAATAATTATGATTTTTTATTAAGAGTTTAATGGTAAAATGGGTTACTTATGGTTAAAAATAATATCATAAGACCTAAAATACATAAAAAAACAAATATTTTATTTCACTTGATGATCCTTTTTATTCAACAATCATATAAAATTGTAATATATATCTTTCTATTCTTTTAAAGAAATTAAGTAATAGATAAATTCAAAATTTTGGGTTTCTTGTTTAAATTTACGATTTATTTTATGACAGTGATAAAAAAATAATTTTCAATTATAAAAGGTTATTTAAAATATAAATTAATTTTTCTTATAATAGTAATTTATTTTTAATTTTTGTGCTTATAAAATTACCTTAAATGCTTACGCAATGCTAACATAGTTCTTATGTAAATAGTAGAAAAAATAGGTAATTTTTTTAAAACACTAAAAACAATCTTTTTTGGGTGATTCAAATTGTCGTAAAATGTTTTAACATTAATATTGCATATTATATATTTATTATAGGTTTATTTTTTAATTTAATTTCCATCGTGTTGTTTTAAAAAGATTTATGAGAATTTTTTATAACATGAAATTAATATTCTTTTATGTTCAATATTATATCATTAAAATATTTAAGAATCATAAAAATATTTAAAGATAAAAATAATGATTATAAATGGTTAAATTTTAATAACATGTCCATTTATGTTTCCCTTTTAACCTTATAACAAATATTATAATCCTTTAATTTTGATAAAATCATTACTAAATTTAGGATAAATTTTGTTATTGAAGGAATTAAACTAAAATATAAGGATTAAAATGATATCCAAACTAATAAAAAATTTATTTTTTTATTATATTAATACAATATATTACTTAAATTAAAATAAATTTAATTTGTGAATCAGATTACATGATAGAGACACATATTATATTATTATATTTCATCTGTGTTCAAAAATGATATTTGGGATATTTTATAATAAATAATATTTTACTAAATGATTTAAAATTCATAAAAATATCATATTAGGAAATTTAAATGTTATATTATTCTTAATATCATCAATAGTCAATTTATGATTCACATTGCATTTTTTTGTAACATTACTAACTCTTGGAGGGAAAAAACAAATATTAATGTCACACTAATTTTCAAAAGGGTTAATAAGGAGTTCAAACTAAGATATATGGTTGCAAATTAACTAAAACAAGTCACAATTTAATTTTATAATACTATTTCAACCCAAACTCATATTATCTTCTAAATATATCTTTATTGATTCATTATGTCCGGTAAATTATTTTATATTAATTTAATACTTTAACTAATTCCAAGTGTGTCATTTCCATCCCTTAAAAAAGGACACTCATTCTCTATTTAATTTACATCTACATAAGCCATCTAGCTAGATAAAAAAAATTAAAACTCATCTTGTCAACTCCATTTTCCAGGATTTATATTCTCTTGAATTCTTAATAGAACATTATAGGGTTCCTTATAATTGGATCCAAAGTGGACTACAAAAGATACGGTAATAGTTCTACACACCATCTTTTGAATTTTTTCATATTATACGTCTGATAAATATTTTGTATTCATCCATATATAATATATTAATTATCATAAATATACATAAATGTTTTTATTACTATGTCATCACCATTATCCACCCTCCATTTGGTCAAATGGTAAGTGAAAGTTTCACTCGTGCATATATGTGGATGACAACCTTCACGTAGCGATACAATTTCATTTACATATACATCTTTTATGGATGGATATTATGATGGTTTTAATATTTATATATGATATTTATTATATAATTATGATTATGTAATTATAATATCATGTATTCTTTCTTACCTTCTCATCTGTTGGAAAATGATAACATCACTCTTCTATATGTGTCGACTACCACCTCTAGGAAGTATTGTGATTAATTTTTCATTTATGATTTACATGTATTGAAGGAGTTATTTAATGAAAATATATTATATATATCACATAAAAATAATTTTTTTATTTTGAATTATTATTTACAATTCATTATTTATATCCTTACAAATGTGAAAACATTGTTCATGTGTATGTAAGACATACCATCTTCATGAATAGTGTAATTAATGTTTTATGACTACATTTTATGGATTATTATATACATATATATTATTTATATATATGATATTAATATAATTATAACATTTTTAATATTATGTAACCATGGTTATATTATAAATAACTAGAAAAGCGGACTAAAATCTCTATAAAAACGTTGTAAGCATCACCTAGGACAATGATTTTATTTTAGAATTTCTAATACATGGGTGATAAAATATTATAAATGAATAATATATGGTATTATATATATATATATGGTTATTTAATATATTTATAATAAATACATATTAATTATACAGTAGTTGAATGTTTGTAGGAAGCAAGACGATCCTTGAAGTACAGTTTTCCCTAATGAATTTTATTTCTGTGAGAAATATGCCATATTCACTACTTGTTCCATTTTTTATTTTCATATAAATCCCATGAAATTATTTTATGATGGTTCTATTTAAAATTATATTAATTTACAAATCTATATAACACTCTCTCTTTTATTAATTTTTCATTTAGGGATTTCAAAAGTAGTAATGGTTCTTCGTCTAAATGTTGTTATGTCGAGTCATGTTAGATGTTATGCACCTATTTATGTTTATGAGATGTATACACACCCTTTCATCCAATTATATAATTATTCTCCTTATTTAAATAATATTTAAATATTCATTTTAAATTGTAATTGTTTTGTTCTTATGATTAAAATTATACCAAATTGGGAAGTGATTTATGTTATAATCTCATTATTTATCAAGATTATTTATGATTATGTTTTCCATGATAAAATTTTATAATATATCTCTCAATAATATATTTAAATTTATTATACTATAGTTATTTATTTAAATTAAATTATATATTTTATTTTTTTTCTATTTAATTACACAATAAACCAAATTAATTTTTTTCTGGTAAACCATCTTTATTTCTCTATTAGGTCAAAAATAATTTTTAGTCAATGTCATTATTTTCTAAAAAGGTTTTCAAGAATTTTTTTATAGCACTGCGGTGATGTTTAAATTAATTTCAACCCATGTTTAAATTTTATTAAAAAAACTAAAAGTCAACTTATTATTATTTTCTAAATGAGGTAATTCTCACTTTTTACTAAAACATGTGAAAGGAATCATTGTTTTAATAAACACAACATGAACAGAATTTATTACTTCCACAATCACACAATAATTTTATAGTCCCTTTATAAGTTCCTAGGTTTCATTCAAAAGATGGTTTTATCCATAATATATTTTTAAAAAAATTAAATATGTTATTTCAAAATGAACGGGTTATTTTCCTCATCAAATATTCGTATAAATTTTTAAAGATATTTTTTATTTACAATTACATTTTTTCTTAGAAATTATTGGGGATATGATCCAATGATACAATCCTCACTATTTATATAGTTGTTTAATGATTACTGTGATGATATGTTTACAAAATTCATTTATTTTCCATGGGTTATACTATGATTAATTTATGAAATATAAAACATGTTTTCTTTTCACTATTTATAATTTGATGATAATTTGATTTTATTATTATTTTGTGGAACATATATGTTTGGTATTAATTAGGTATTGGGTGGTATTAGAATTATATATCCCTCCTATAAATTAGGTAATTTTTTATATCTCATTATATAGTTATTTGAAACAAGTCAGTATGTCGGACCGATTATTCTAAACAAGATAATGTGCTTGATCCATTATGGGAAAAATCCAATGTTCTTAATATAATATAGTAAAGAATTTGATGTGCTTGAGTCTGTAGTACCCCCGGTTTGAGGTATGTGACCCTTGTTTCGGTTTGTTTGTTCTTTTTGAAGTGGTTAGTGGAATTATCAAAAATTCTGGGGAAAACATTTAATGTTGTGGAGGTTGTTTAGTGGAGCACGATTGACGCATAGTCTGAAAAAAATGTTTGGCTAGCTTAGAAAGTTGTGCACCATTGAGAGTGGGTTCTGCATGGGCGGCACACGGTTTTTCAGATCAAGCGGTCAAGTCGTGCGATGTCCCTGGGTGAGACAATGGCAACCGCATGGTTAGCGCACCGTTTTCCAAACAGTGCGGGATAACTGTGTGACCACTATATGTTTGGGTTTTTATGTCTCGGGCCACTTGAGATTTCCCATTTTTCCCTCATTCTTCTTCCCACTCATGGATCACATGGGAGTTCTGGTTTTCAGTGGTTGGCAGAGCTCCTTAGTTCGTTTTTGTGGAAAATCAAAGGGGTTTCTTGGCAGATCGAAGGCAGTTCTCCTAGGGTAGGTCCCTCTTTTGGTTTTTTGTGGTTTTGGTTAGTTTTTTCTCTATCCCTCTATTAGTTTCCCAGATCTACAAAAGTTTCAAGTAGATATAGGGTTGTGTTTCCATTTTTTGTTTAAGGATTAGCTTGTTGATGTAAGGGAATGGTTTTTTATGTTGTAATGAGGAGGCGTTCACCAGGTTTGGAGTCTGTTTGGGTTATGGGTCAATTTTTCCAAACCCCAAGAGCTAGGTGGATATCCTCTCGACTCCAAATTTATATAACTTGAAGCTTGATTATAATTAATATGTGTTTCTTAAAATCAATTGTGTTCTTGATGTGTGAAATTTATTAGAAATCCCTTTAGCGGTGTTTTGGCAATTTTTGGGATGAAAGGGGTTTTTGGGTAAAATGCTCTAGTAGTGATTTTAAAACCGAGATTTTAAAATAGGTTGTTTTTTTGAATCAATTAAAATGGCTTGTGAAATAGTTTTTCAATAAAGGGTTGGTTTTATTCAAATATTAATTGGAATGTGAAAAGGGATTAAGGGTGTTTTCAATAAATGTTTGATTATTGGAAGTGGCTCGGTATGTAATTGGAATGGTTAATTGCATATTTTGCTGACCTTGGTGGGTTATATGCTTGAATATGGCTTTTATGAATGTTGTGTGGATGTGGGTGGGAAGTACCACTATAATAAAGGGATGGGTAGTGGATGGAAGGGCCACCATCAACGGTAAGTGGACAGGAAGTGCCACTAAATTTGGGAATGAAGAAACTCGTTAGACGGAAGTGAATTCGTGATTGTTATAACAGTATTGGGTTGTGGAACATTGTGTGGTGCTTTCATGACTTGTCCCCTGGGCCCCGTGTCATGACTACCCCAACCCCTACTTCCATAGGCCAGGGGCTGGGGACTACCACCGAATGGTGTATTCCCTAAAACTCGGAAGGCATTGCCTTTAGAACAATTTAACAAACACAACCAAGCACACAGAAAGATACGAACAATAAGTAAATTGTATATGAATGTGAGAACAGTAAGTAAAAGGGGCCAGAATACAATCCCAACTGGAATGTACAAGAACTAAAAGTAGAAGTAAACTAGAACTGCTCCTGTGAACACCCACCAAGGATCCTACCTAAAGGGTATGTACAACTCTTGATCGGTCGTCTCGGCGGTACGCCTCGTCTATGGTCTACCTCCGAGCGACCTCCAGTCTAGGTACCCTCATCCCCAGTCAGCAATGTCTATTGTCTGCACCAAACAGGTATGCCAGGTATGCTACACAGGTACGCCACATAGAACAATACAACCAAGGTATAACCATGATGGAATGTACCACACAGGTAAGAACTCAGATCATTCCAGGTATATCTTAAGTACATTAGTATATATGATTAGATGTAACTACTAAACCATCTTAATCTGTTAAGAGGTAGACCCACACAAGATCTCCAGGTGCAGACCAACATGGGATCGCTCAGTGCTGACCCACACAGGATCGCTAAGTGCTGACCCACACAGGTTCACAAGGTGATTACCCACAAAGGGTTGCTAAGTGCTGACCCACACAGGATCACTATAAGTTCTGACCCACACATGATCGCTGTAGGTGTTAATCCACACATGATCGCAAGGTTTCGACCCACATAGTATCGCTCTAGGTGCTGAACCACACAATATCATTCAACATTCTTCACGTCACATCCATCTACTGGGTTCCTGCACTATACGCGCTCGTATCCGAGAGGATACACTCCACATGTTACTAGTTGATACTACAAATTCCACGAAGTCCCAATAATAAGTAACTCAAAGAACCTCCACGTAAAATGGGTCTTAATGAAACAGACAACACATCATTCGAACACCCAGTCTGAGAGTTATTAGCCTTTTTGTCCCGAGGGCCCAGTTAGATTCGTGATTGATCCAACCCAAACATTCCCCAAAATTATCAAAAACTCTAGTGGGGTATAACAGAGAGACCGTCCCACTACAAGGTTTTTGGAACCGCTAACTATTCGTCAAACTGACATATGGTACCAAAGTTAAGGCCCATATAATGTATAGGGTCATATCTGGTCTCGCCCGACAGGCCGTGAGGGCCGCGGGGGTGCCGTGGGGGCGCAGGATGGCTTGGTCGTAGGGGTTCCATGTGTGTGCGGGGTTTCTCGGCCAAGGAGGTGTGGTGAGGGATTCAGGAAGCTCAGCCACAGGGGTGCCGCGAGGGTGCGAGTTCGCGGGGCGGGTCGGCCAGAGTGGCTAAGCCCAGGGGGCGAAAGCCACGTATTTCACAGGGCGGGTCAGCCAAGGCAGCATTGCACGGCCAGGGGGCGGCACGACATGCCATGGGGTGGCAGAGCGTCGTGGGGAGTGGAGGCTATGGGCGGTCATGGTCGTGGGGCCGCGTTGTTTCCTTCATCGCCTTCATCATGGTTGATAGTCATACTCCTCAATCATGATGAACACAAGAATTATCCCAAGAAATTCAGATTGGACGAGACATGTTTGTTTGGACCACACTCTCTACATTAGAGTGGTAGAAAGAAGTAATAAAACATGAATATCAAGAACATGTAAAGGAAAATAATTCAAACACCATCCCTACCTCGTTTGATTCATCGACGGAGGTCGCGAGGAAGGAGTCGACATTGTTGGGGATAGACGGATGTCAGTGATGTCGGCGTTCACTCGATTGTTAGTTCATTAACGTTGAAGACGTTCCCCATCAACTAATTCCTTGAAGAAGAAGTCGATGTCAAATTCGGAATTCTTCGTTGGTGGAATGTTATTCATGGAAGAAATTATTCATTGGAGAAGTGTAATCCTCCCAAGGCTCCTTCCTCCCATTTCTACCAAAAATGACAAGTAGCCATCATAATAGATTAAGTTGTCTATTTATTTCATTGGCATAAATTAAAAAATGGTTAATTAATTAACTGATTTGGCATAATAAATGTTTGAGTACATGAAGAGGCTCACCCACATTTAATAGGATGTTTGAGGGTTTCTCTCATTAATGGGGAGTTCAACGGGGGTTTATACTCCGGTGGTCCCCACCACTATAACCTCTAATGGGAGGTTTAGGCTCGGTGGTTCCCACCTCCATAGCCTCTCATGTGAGTTTTTAGTTTAGTGATCCCCACCTGTGAAACATCGACATGGGAGTTTCAAAATAAAATAAAAATACAATGTTACACCATTTTATTTTATTTTATTATTTCACGAATGATTAAAAAACTAACATCCTCCCTCGACATACTGTAGTCAAGGTTAAGGTCTTCTTAAAAGAATATCAGCGTTGTAAGTTCTACAATGCTTTTGGATTTAAATTCCGAGCACCAGTTCAAAATTTAAAAAAATCCGCTCGTACGTTTACTGAATGCACCTATAAAAAGGCATGAAATTCATTTAGGGCACATCGGGCCTCAGAATCATGCGCTGTCAATTTTCATAGACTCATAAAATTCCTATTTAATAAAAAAATTACATGGAAATTCTGGGTCTTAATAGGTGCATTGCATTGCTAGATGGAAATTGCTGTCCTAATTTGAAATGATAAAATGTTGTGTGGCATGTTTGCTTGGCTTTCCCTTGGTTTTCTTGGATTGGTTAGGGAATGTTTGGATTATAGTAATGGTTTCACTTGTGATTATTTTATATAAACTGCTTAATATAAATCTGCTAACAGTGTTATCCATGTGGCATGGGTAGGGAAGACATTTGGGGAAAACCAACTAACTATTAGTAATCATCCCCCTATTTTGGCACTTTGGTGCTTTTCTAGATGTCGTATTATGAGACATAGGTAAAGGTAAGGCATCTCATTTCTATTTGTTCATGTTGATTCTTGGGAGATGTGGTGGTGCTTGGAGCATGGAGCTTGGGGTGGAGTCGTGGAGTGGGTCTTGGATTATTTTGGGTCTCTTGTTTAGTCTTCCACATAGTACTCTGATATCATGTTGGATTGTATTGGTTTTGGGTTGTATTGTGGAACAACTTGGTTGTATTTTAGGAATTCCTTCTTGAATACTTTATTGACATGCATCATATAGTGGAATTTTGTGGATGATTTGGTTGGATTCTTCTTAAGGGAAAATCATTCCCCACAGTTCCTTGAATCCCTCAACATTTATTTCCAGGCCTTGGGAACGTCTCTTAAGGCCAAGTAACCCTTGCCACCTCCTCAAGCCAATGAGGGAGGGATGGGGTGTTACAGAGCCACTTAGGGAAATAGTTTGTGATTCTTGATACACAATGATAAATAATAAATGATGCCTAATCAATTATTATATGAGAAACATGTGTTGATGTTCAGTCCACAATTATTTTTTATCATAGTTTTTAACCTTGATATATAAAAATGTTTTTATACCTATGATGGTACCACAGTTTTATGATATGTTTATATTCTAAAAAAGTGAACATGTGGTATATCATTTATTTAAAAATATTTACAACCTTATGATTCATGACTTTTAAAATCCTAATGTTTTATGTTATGACTCTTCATTAGTATCCATTAATTATTAGTTATATAATTTTTATGTTATGATCATAAACTCATACCCCTTTGTTTATTATATTATTTAATATTATAATTTATTGATATCTCAAATGTTAACCATTACTGAGCATTTGAGCTGAACGTTGCATTTGTTTCTATCTAACATGTTATGAATAAAGGGTTTAAGTATCGTGTGTCCATGATGATTACTATGTGTGAATATTTTTATGAGAGATATAGAAAAAAATTAGTGAAATTAGAATATTTTTCTTATATTCTCCAAGGACACTAACTACTTTCAGTAATCATGATTGTATTTGTAAAAATTTTTTAATAATCATTTATTAAGGTGTAATATTTATGTTTGAAAATATTGGGTCATTGTGCATAGTAAAGGTGATCTATCAAAATTTATTATTATTTTTTGAGTTAGGTAATTTCTAGAGTAAATATTTCTCTAAACATATAGGTTACTCATGAACCTAATAGTGAAATATTATAACATTTGTTCGCTTCCTCAGCATCAAGGGACAATAAATTTAGATATTATTTTATTATTAAACAATATTATGTGATGATATAGAGGAAGGTGTTCATTCTTCAATATGACCTTCATCCTAGAGGGAAATTCATCAAGAAATTTAACTATCCTTTTTGGGTGAATGAATGTTGTATTTCATAGGAATATTGGTTGTCGGTTAATATAATTTATGAGGAAAATTGGACATTAAAATTATATATTTATCATTATCTGAAACCCATCCTTGAGTTGTTTAGTCATTGTTTCTTTGAGACTAACTCATATCATTTTCGACATGAAGAGGAGGGAAATAAATATTGGGATGTTCCAAAAATTTAGGGAATCATCATCTTATAGGTTATGTATGATGATTTCCTTCCTAATCACAATACATGGGAAGACATCATGAAATATCATGTATTGGTCAGGGACATAAGATAATTGTTTTTTAAGGGAATGAATTACGGAATTGTTTTCCATATCATAATTTTCCCTTTAAGATATAGATTATGGCTAAGGAATCAAAGGGAAAAAGGGCAAGTACAACCTATCATGCTAGTGTATATCATATTATATACTGGTCCATCCTTGATTAAGTTCAATATATGACTTTGGGTTATCGAATCAATATTTTGATGAGCTATGATCTCCAAATGGAAGGACTGTTATCAATGTTTCATAGAAGCTAGTTGTTAAATTCTTGAGATTCATGTTCCAGAATAAAGGAAAAAATATTAATAGTGGATTCTTTATTGAAATATCACATATCATTGTGTCTTTATTTTCTATCTTTTAGGAGGTTTTATAATGTTTTATTTGATGTTCGGAGGGGTGAATCTCCTAATAGAACCTGCAGCTTGATCTAATATTTTCATGGATTTGTATCAGTCCCTATAATATGTCATAACCAACGACACATAACCATGGATCATTGACTTTTTTATAGGAATATAATATTTTAAATTAACTGTTTACATCTAATTATTATTCTCTAGATCAGCTCAAGTTGGGCCATTACTTGTTTTACTTCATTATTTATAGGACTCCCATTCTCACATTGGTGCAATGAATTAATGACTCAACAAACAATTGATCATAAGAGGTTGAATTACATGATGTATTTATCATGGAGAGGGTTGATGGGGTCCGAATTTGTAAATATTAAATAAAACCAAGGTTTTATAAATAGTTTTGATGCATTCATGATATGAAAATGTATTATTTATATGTAGTTCATGGAGAGACACACCCAATGATCCTATATTAATTATAGATAATGCATATAGAGATGGATAGAACCATCCCAATTACATTTCCACCAATTGAGACCACAATTTCCCTTTCCATGGAATGTGAATAATCATGGATTATGAGTTACTAGAAAATGGATCTATGGGATTTAACTCAATGAATACATGGTCTACATTTTTCGGTAAATGGGGAAACTAAAAAAGAAAAAACATTAGTTGAATAATCGTTATATGATATTAATTTTAATAAGAAATATTCTTAAGATAATGAATAAAAGGTATTGACTCCTGAACATGATCCTATAATTTATATCACTAAGGGTCATCTAATTAAAATAATATCTTATATAATACATGTAACTATTGATATCACTATCACAAGTGTATGTTGAGATTCATCAGGTAAAGTACCTCTTGATGGAGAAGCCTGCAATAATGCTCCAATCACTTCATTGCTGGTAAAATAGGGTGATCAACTGAGCTCCTATATTTGATAATACATTCTGGTTCATAAGGTTGAATCCATTCTCTATGGTTGTGTTTCTTCAAGGAACCAATAATCTCAGAAATGATGAGGGAAAAATTTTTATTCTTGGATCAGTTAGACCCCTATTTTTTAAATGAATAACAGTAATCCTCTTATTTATCAACTATTAATTAGTCTTAGTATAAGTGGATTTGACAATCGAGTATTATATTTGATCATGAATCATATAACGATTTTCCATGACGAACTAGTGACTCAAGATAAAGATCTTACAAAACAAAAATGTATTAATCACCAAGCCCAAATTATGTTTCAAATTACCCCGGAGTAGACTTAGGGGACAATTAAGTAATCAAAACTCCATGAAACGGTATCATCCTTGATTATGTAATTAAATCCACATAAGTCCCTTTTTAATGAAATTTCAAAACTATCAATGTAATTACTAATATTATTTTCATTATAAGAAATACCGTTTATTTTTTTTATAAGATGTATAAATGAATTTCAACACTCAAGATGAAGCCACATAGAACACACCCCGTCAATAATCAATTAATACTTATCTTCAGGTATTATCCAACATTCATCATCTAGATAATTATTTCTTAATATATATATTTTGTTTACTTCTTGTCTTATAAAAAAGAGAGACTCCAAATTTTGGATGATCCCCTCATTACTCATTTGATGATATAATTGAAATTTTATTATTATTTATCCATCTTTTGTTTTATCATGAGTTTTTTTAATAATAACATGAAATTAAATGATAATTAATATTAATATATCCTAAATCATTTGACTACTTTAAGTTCAAATAACTATGTAGGTCATAATTCTTGAATACATGAGTCAAAATAATATTTTTTTCAGCATGGATCATGAATCAGAATTGGAATAATATTATAGTATTTTAAACCTAAAGCTAGCCTATTTTGATGGATAATCTTACATCATAATTTTACATAATTTTATGGAAGAATATAAACAAATATGTTAGAAAAGGAAGGATGTTGTAACTTTTTCATAGGTATAGGAACCAAGAGAATATAGCTTCAATATTATTGGGGTCATATGGTGGTTCCCATTAGCTTTTGTTTTTTCTATTTACATCAAAATAGTGTTTTCTTAAGTCATATATAAGGAATACATGGTGGGAAACACATGGGTTTTTCTTAGGCCTCACATATCAGTTAGTCTCTCTCAAAAATATTTTTCCTTTTCAATTTCAAGTACATGATTTTCCCTATACCACAAAAAGTGAATTTCTAGTGGGTGGATACTTGAATTTTGTAAGTATATCCCTTTGATGGGTTTTATTTTGGAATGTTATATTTCTCGTATTTAATAATTGTATTTTTATTTATCATAGACCAATATATTTTTTGTTTAATGTTTTATAGATTTGACCACTGGTTGTTGCGGTTTAAGGTCAAATATCTTTCAACAATAGTTTCTGTAGTTTAATGTAGTATTTCATTAAAGAACATTTTCTACAGTTTTAGGTCATAATAATTTTTTTTATTGTCACTTCATTTAATATTCATATATCTTTGACCAATGGTTGTTACAGTTGATGGTCGTATATATTTAACCAACAGTCGTTGTCCTAAAAAGTGTGTACAATACACAAGTTTTAAATATCAAGGTTTTTTAATCTACTTCGATAATTGGATCATGGAATGTGTAAATCATATCCCTTTATCGTATACATCAATTGAAAATAGATACTAGTAATTGTATAATAACCATCAATAATTGTGGAAAAATAATGTCACTCTCTGGTGATGGGGAATTGTGGAAGTAACACACTTAATCTATGGCTAGTAAATGTGATTCAAGTGGGTATTTTATTGATGTAAAAAAACCCTATAGGTTACGTCATAATATCTGGGGTATAGTTGTGTTATTCACCATTCTATCCTTATAGGTCCTATTTTAATCAATCAATCCACATTTATATTTTTTCTATGAATGTCAAAACCGAAAGCACTTATCTACTCAAGGGTAAGGGATTCCAAGAGATGTATGTTTACTCAATGAATGGGTTGGTGTTGAATCAAATATCAAATATATATATATATATAGTGGGTTATTAGAGTGTAGGAAATTGTAAGAATAATTCATTCCCCTTATCAATTGTATCACTGTGTATGGAAAATATATTCAAGGTGGTGAGATGTTGTTCGGAACCAATCACACAAAGGTGTGTAAACAGTTTATGGTCATGGTTCTTAGTCCAAACTGATTGGAATAATGACCCATATAATGGATTGTAGGGAAATAGTGACAAAAAACCTTCTTTAACCTATTGACATACATTATAAATCATAACTTGAGGCTTGTAGATCTAGAAATGTAGTATAAGACATGTACACAAGGAATAAACTTGAGTGATATTTGAATGTTGAATTCAATTATTATGTTTTTAGTGATTAAAAAGTTTAGAGGATTTTCCCCTCATAATGAAGATTCATCTAGCTTGTAAGTCACGTCTATGTGACATATATGCAGATCCATGTCAGGATCATAGAATAATAGTCAAAATAGAGGTTCCCTTTGGAGTTATATGTTCATGTCATTGATATTCAAGGAAGGTTTATGATGATATGGGTTTCTCAATATATGAATTGTGGTTTATGAAAAAAAAACGTTCCAAAAAATTATGGCTGAATTTTGACTGGGGAATTCCTTAATTGGGTGACTGTAATTTTATTGGGGGAAAACAATAAACATTATTTTTCACTCATAAGATTTATCTTACATAAATCTGAAATATATGTAGAGAAAATGTTTTTTTAAATTCATGGTTTGGCTTGGCATAGTGGATATTGGTTTCACTATGTATCTTTTCAGAATGAAAACCAAACCATTCATGGTTCTCAACAAGTAACTCCCTATAATGTTCTAGCCCATATACAGGGATGAGAGTATCTTTTTCAAGGTTGGTTCTATGATAGGGTATCCTGACTTCACTATGTATCATATATTGATAACAATCATTCTGTACATAGTTATGAGAAAGAAAAGGCCCTCTTTATAGATCAGACTCATGTATAAGGGAGGGGAAGTTTATTTTCTTTAGCATGGTTTTATAAATAAGAGTATGTACATTTGAATATTATAAAAAGATCTGGCCCACACATAAGAGTATTTCATTAGTGGTCTAATCCATAAATGGGTTATGTTCTAAAAACATTTACATGGATTAGAATATCATGTAGAGGATAAATATACCATGAAGAATGGTACACCATGAGTAGTTTAGAGTTGTGTTTGATGGACTTACACATCATAGTTTAATTTAATGCAGCATGGACTATAATTGTTACATTTAAAATCATATGATCTGAATATTATCATACAATTTTATGTTGTGAGACTAATATGTGTTTTATGGTGTTTTAACTCTTATAGATTTTACAATTATGTCATACATTTTAACACCACATTACCATGATGTTATCCCTGCAGTTTATCATCATATTACATGGACATAAGTATGTTATATAGATTATGAAATGTATCTCATGAGCAACCATTCATTGGAAGGGGTTGTTAAGCACTCCACTGCCAATATAATCATCGAATAGAATCTATCAGTGTAGACTATATGAATGACATTAGATCATTCCCATTTTGGTTAAATATTTTGAGGTTTATTCCCAAGTATCATCAATTTCCTGGGAACCAAAACCAATATCCTATAGAGGAATTAACAGAGTAAAAATGTATAATTGAAGTCTCAAACTACCCATTTTTTATGGACCTCCTTGTTTTTATGGTATATATTCAATTCTGATCAATCCATTCCAACTCATCCAATCAATTTTATGATTTCCCATCTATGGAATACTAAATTAAAATGGTAATGCTAGGTGAATGTAATTGGACCTTAATGGGTAGAGAATTTTTTGTTCAATATACTAGATAATATCATGTTCTATGTGTATTCATAAGGGTTGTGATGCAATAATCCCATAAACCATGAAGTATTTTTTCTATCCATGATTTCATGTCTTTTTCTTGAAACATAGAGAGTATGTTAGATAGGGTTTTTAAGACTCTACTTATCTATTTTTCATTGTGTGAAGTGGGATGAGTGGTTTTACTAAATATCATATTACTGATATATCCTTTTCGTATTAGGAGAATATAATTTTATCACATTATCTATTAGTATTATTTGAAGGACACCAAATATGTTAATAATATTTATCATAAAAAATGGATGGTAGCCTCTATTCAAACTTCTTGGAGGGATATAGCCTTATCCCATTTATGAGAGAATTTGCTGGTAGTAAAATGTTCTTGAACTATCTGGATATTGTTTGGGGGGATAATTCCCAATGAAACTCTTTCCCCAAATAGAAAACAGCCACAAATATTTTATAGTGCGTAACATTTTTATGTCTTGATGAATGTAGTTGGAATGTATTTCACAAGAATGAAACCTCCCGGTGAACATTGTATAATCACGGGATAATGAATACCCAAAATACCCATGCCTCCTTTTTTGATGGGAATTATTTTTTCCTTAGTTGATCATCGCCATAGGCACTTTCATGAACTTCCTACATGATAGTTTGAGTTTCCCCTCCTTTAATTCATCTAGGATAACACTATCAAAGCCTCATTTAAAGTGGAAAATAAGAGAACCCGATTCATTATGAAGGGTAATTTTGACTATCCATAATTGGATTTTCTCTTTTCTTGCTCTATATTATGGATGAATTCCATTTTGGAGATAGTTTATTGTAGGTCGAATCCATCCATTTGTTGAATCCTATCATTCATAGGATGATTTTACCTGATTGATCTCTTCTATATTTTTACCAATAAATGATGACACTACATTATAATGTAAAAATTAATATGAAGGTTTCATATAAGTCTTGATCTACTATGAGTGTAGTCGTGTTAGACAATACATATATTTACAAATTCTATGAACATGGTTAGTGGATCATTGTTGTTTCTAAGGATAATCTACTATTAACCCTCATAAATCTCTAAAAAAGGGAATAATATATTACCTTTTAATGGAATTTTTCACATTAATCAACTTGATCCCCATATATAAATCACCTTGGACATTTAGGTGGGATACTGGTACCTAAAGTAGCAATTCCAAACCTACAATAAGGAATTCATCTTTTTCCCCATTGTTTATTAATCCTTCCGATGATATGAAAAAATAAAAGAAACCTAACTTGTTCGGAGAGATAAGAATGATTATTAAATTGATCTTATCGAGTTTAGGTTGTACCATATATTTCTCCCACCTTGATTCTGGAAGCACCATCAACCTACATCTCCCATGTTTTGGGGGTAGTCATGAATATAGAAGAATTATTTATTTGGAAACTTGGTTTCCAAAGGTGTGTTCTCAATAAAAGGATACACTTCCATAAAATTTTCTAACACATGATTATCTATTTTCTATTCTTATATAAATGAATGTCATACTATTGTAAGATGTCCTCCCATTGGGTGATGTATCTAGTGAACATAGAATGGTTGACACAATATTTGTGTAGGTTATTAAGAGATACCGTGTGGACCTCATGTTGTTATTGGTATTTCTTCCATTTATGAATTGAAAAAACAATTTCATGTTAATTATTATCGATATCTAAATACCAAGTATCCATACTAAGAATGGTTCTACTGTGGTAATAGAGACAATTTGTATTCCCTGCATAATTCTTTTTTACAATAATGTATCCTAGTAATAACTCCATGGATATCACATAAAAATGTGTGTATTTCCACCATTAGGAAGAATTAGAACTGGTGGAATCAAATGGTATCTCTTAAGACTTTTATTGGCTTCCTAATAATCATTTATCCACCAGTATTTAGTTTCCTTCATCGTCAATTTAGAGAATTGTAAACACATTCTTGTGAGATTTGGAATGAATCATTTTATGTACGTGAGGTACCCTAAAATCCTTCTTACCAAGTTGATTTTTAATAGGATACATGTTAAGGATATCATAAAATTTCTTATGATTGAACTAAATGTCGTTATTTATTACTAAAAGTTCAAGGAACATTCATAAGGTAACCAATAATTCACATTTCAGTGGGTACATCTTCGAGATATGTTTTCATAGTTTTTTTTTAAACATTCTCAATATTAGTATTATGATAATAATATTTTTGTAATTTGAACACCATAACATTGAAGTAACATTCAACCCACATCACCAAAAATGTCTTGATAATATATTGCATGGAACGTTGATATGTTGTGGGAGTGTTATTAAAATAGAATGTTTTTACATGATAGCAGTATATTCTTTAAGTTACTCTTAAAGTCGTATAATCATTAAATTTATTGTCCATTTAGATTTGTTGTGTCCTAGACATCCATCCAAATTGTAAAAGTCTTGATAACTGATAGTTAAATTGATTATATGTAATATTATTGGGATAGGGAAATAATCTTCCATACAATGCTGGTTGAGATCTCTAAAGTAAATGGAAACTCTAATTAATTAATTATTCTTTTCTAATGGGATGATGTTAGTGATCCACATCAGATATTGAATCACATTATGATGTTGGATTTGATGACATTATCAAATTTGACATCAAAATTAATATCGTGAGTCAAATGAATTATTTTGGATACCTACTTGAAACATTGATTATTTGTTGGTAAGGTCTAGTAGTGGGCGTCGTTTTTATGTTAGAGGAAAAAAATTTATATGTAATTCCAGGTTATCACATATTATTTCAACATTATAATATAATTATACAACTCTTTTTATTTTTAATACATTGTCACACTAATGAATTTTAGTCAAGGATCATTCCTTATGCCCATATTTATTTCAGAGAGCTCATTAGTAGTTGTATATACACCCACATCAAATTCTATAGGTTCCTCTATGATATCCTCTTCTTATCCTCTCCCTATGCTAATATTAGGAAGAATGAGAAATTATGTGGCTTTTTAAAACTAAAAGATTCAATATCTCAACATTATATGATGATTTAGGGGAATTATCACCCTTTATTAGTTATATAAGATGTTTTTTTATTCTACAGATTACATAGAGGTCTTCTTAGACTATGGGAAAAAATCCAAGGTAATTTTCACCTGGGGTTTTGAATCTATTTTGGAGATCAGAATTATCATCAATATTATAGTGTTTGGTTAATATGATTGTTATCATGAGAGCATAGGAATATATTCCTAAATCTAAAAACATGACTTTTATTAGTTTAATGGGAAATATAGATTCATTTCTAGGGTCATTAAATAGGTTATTCTGAGTCATTTATTTACTGTGTGGACAAGTAACCCAATTTAAATAATCAATCATGGGTTATTTTTCTTCTATCTATTATAACCATACATCACTGTATTGGGACTCATAGGGTTCATATATATCTCTATCAGCATAAAATGTCTAGATTTAGCCATCAAAAAAATGAGAAAATGATGGTAGGATGTGTGGTCTTCCACAAGCTGATTTAACCAAGGTCTCCCTAATAGGACATTGAATGTTGTATCCTATCAGAAATCTTTGAATTTAGATTCAGAGATAAGGGCTCTAACTTGGTCACTAATTTGGATTCAACCATGAGGTTTTTTGTCACTCTTATCATAATCCGTATTAATTAAAGTATATGGAGACAAATCAACTTCAATGAAACCAAAATCAATATGTTTTTGGATTATAATGAAGATGATTCCTGAGCCATTTTCAATAAAATCTCATCAAATGTCATGTTTTTATAATCTTAATGATACATACAAGGGTATGAGATATCCCCATATAATTGTTTCTTTATACTTCCCTATGAAGTAGATAGTTGTGTTACATTATATAAGATGTTTCATAGCATGATATTATTCAATGGGACTGACCTTGGATTCAAACTCTTGTGGACTGTATAGGGTCTCCATAGGTGGGTATCAGAGTTCCTTTGAAAAATTAATAGCATGTAGTATTGAAAGATTATATATAAACATGGATAACTAGTTCATTATGTCATGTTTTTTATAAAGATGAGTTTTCTTCCAATTATGGTCTTGAGACTATACCTTTTCACATGCCTTTGGGGATAAAGTGTTTAAGGTGGATGAAGTGGGATCTTGACTAGGAGTTGAAGGCAGACATTTTAGTTTGTCTTCCAAAAAATTGGATTTGGATGACTCTTGAAATATTATGGGGTTCCCGCATTTTTCTATTGATCTCACTATAGTGCTTTCGCAATGGTCTTAATCATTTATATATCTTTGGTGGGAATGTAGGTAGAAAATTATTCTCATCCATGATTATTTCTTCACTTATTCCCTCAACTTATTCATCCTCTACCTTTAACTCACCATTCAGGTATAGGGAACTTTGGTTCATAAGACTACTCATCATCGGATAAAGGATATATAAAAATGTTAATGTTAATAGAAACCAAGATAATTTTTTATCTGATAAGGGTTCTATTTGGTGCGGTGGTTCCAAATTTACAATTTGGTAGGGAAATTCTCATCCTCTCTATATTTTATGCATAGAATATTAAAGTTCTGGAACTATCTTGGGAATTTGCATGGTTCCATATTCTTAAAATTAACTCTTTCCATTATGGTAGTGTCATCTTTTATAATACTAGATCTTGAAATACTACAATACAAAAGAAGCTAATTTCACTATAATAGAAGATACAGAAGATAAAACTGGTTTGTTCAGCTATTCCTTTTGAATAGAATGATCTTGATTGACCATCTCTCATGTCATCCAATTTTCAAACCATTATGAAACATTAATTGTTACTTTTTTGCATCCATTTTATTCATATACAGTAATAGAAACATATACCACTTTAGTTAGAGGCCTACACATATTTTCTTGTCATGATTTAATAATATTCTTAATAATGTAATTAAAAACAATGCACTCTTGGATAGTGTGGTCCAATGTTTAGTGAAAGTGGATATAGTTGTTTTAATCACTAATGCCAACTCATTCACAAATTATAAGTTGAAACAACCTCAAAAAAGAGTTCTCTTTTCTACTATGAAGTATATAAGGGAATATTCATCTCATAAGTAATAAAAATTATTATTTTTATCCTTGTATAGATGATATTTATTCCCTTTTATCCCAACCTAGATTACATGTTTTTTTTTTAATATTGGGAGGATGTTCCACAAAATATTTCATTAGATTAAATCTTATATATGATATCGATGTTGAATTGAGGGTAACAGTTTTACATTCCCCATTTCCAGTTATTTTCCCCTAGGATACCGATGTATGTCATGAATTTTCTTTCGCTTTCATAATAGAGTTTTCCAATATTTTTTTAACTTTTTATAGTTCATGAAATATTCAATGATATTTCACTATAATTATTGGATTTTGAAACACCTCTTGAAGGTTCTTTATATAGATACCCAAAAACACTTCATATAGGTGTTATATATTAAAGGTGTAGGTCAGTACCATCTAACTAGAAATAAAGTCAACGAATATCTCATTCATATATTTTATTTAATTTGAGGGATCAAGGATTATTTACATTCATAGAATATAGATCAATTAAAAAGGAAATAAAAATAGAGATATTCTTATCATGTGATTTATCTTGAAAGAAATATATTGTAGTAGAAAAAATATATCCCCTCCAAAGTCTATACAACCCATCTATGTTCTAAAATACTTAATTCTTTAGGATTCCCATCATAGGACTAAACTGGGAAATAAAATATTTCAACTACTACTCTAGACCCACTATGACATTTAAATTTGGTAATGTATAATTTATAATGTTTGGAGTGGGAGGATTTGCATCTTCCCAATCAAGGTATGTATTTCTTTTTAGAAACAATAGTGAACACTATAAATATATAGCCTACAGTGAATATTTCAATGAATTAATGGTGTCAATATGTTTTAATGGAATAGAAAGTGATGTGGGAACATGAATATGGGTAGTGATGGGAAGAACCTGACATGAAGAGGATGTTTTCATTTGCAGATGATAGCCAATATGAAAATTCATAGGGTATTTTACTTGAGAAGGTCCTCACTGTAGTACTAATGTAGGTAATTCATGACATACTATCATTATTAGATATATATAATAGAGGATTATATATCCCATATTGAGGAGATGACCTGAATCTATTTTTATTTGTTTGATATGATCATCTTGTTGATGGAGATCTATTGAAAGAGTAATATGAGGTTCTTCATAGAGAACATACCCATAAGGGATATTTCCTATAAGAAACTCAATTATGAGCCTCATAAAATCATTAATTTCTACCACAAACTAAGTGATGATTTAATCAATCCTTAGCAGTTCATCATCTTCAGGTAAAGAGTAGGATATAGCAATATATTTTAACTATTATTTTTCAAACCCCACTAGAATGGTGGTAGTTGAGAAGTTGACGGGGATGCTAAATTTTTATATTGCCTTGTGATTTTTTTGTTCACACCTACTATAGTTATTTTTTTGTGGAATTTATTTCGAATAGAAATATACTCCTCTTATTCCACTTTACTAGATTCATGCTTTGTTGCATTTATAGGGATAGTGCTAAATACATTTTTTGATGCATAGTGTGTCATTTGTCTCAATCTCCATTTGATGGATAAGATGACTGATGTACCTTGGAGTATCTATAGAGTGATATGGCGCAATATTATATAGAATTTTCCATATTGATGGATTACATTGGTTTGTATCCCTTATATGGATTTAACATTTCCATCAATGATTCACCAATAGCTTTTATACAATTGGTAATTTTGAGAGAGTATATAGAAATAATTAATCCAAAATATGAAAAGGAAGACACACATGGGGGGAAATGAGGTTGAGATAAAAATTTCACCAACCAATCAGGATGAGTTTGATATATTCCCTTGATGAAATACATTGAACCGATAAGATATATAATAACCTTGAGGAGGAGGTTGTTGATAAAAATTCCCCTAGCCCTATGATTTGGGTTTCACTTGGGTTGTTGGTACTGCTTAAGCTATCAATGATTCACTATTAATTTATTAAAATATTTATCTAAACATGAATTGGGTGTAATGTATGAACTGTATGTGAGCTTCTTACTTTTAGTGATAATGATTTCACTCGAGTTGTATCTCTTCTCAATTGAGTGGCTTTTCCAATCATCTTAGATACTTAATGTAAGATTCTTTCAATGGATCACCTCATTATATTTTCTATTTTTGAGATTTAGTTATGAATGATCACAACTAAATATACCATAAATTTTTTAAATAGATTGATACTAATATTTTTCTCTAATAAATTACATTACATGATGCCACTATTGGAGGGCCTTGAGAGCAAAGGAGTGATATGAAATTGTGTTCCCCATGTTCACCCAATACTCTGATATATACACTAGGTGGTGAATCATACATCAAAATATATATTACCTAAATCATAAACACATTCACAATAAAAAAATTCAATCTAACTTCCTAATTTTAGGAATCGTACAATTGATGGTGTGACTAAGTCAATTTTTTATGAAATTCGACTATTGTCTTGCTAGGATTTAAATCGCATTTATAATGAAATAAATTCCCTTCCAAATAGTAAAGATTTTTCAACAAATGTAGAAGAATGTGATGTATTCATTCCTCAATAAATTCTTTCATAATATCATAATGTGTAGTATCTATGGGATAAAACAATAATGTTATATTATCCTTAGCCAATTTCTTCCGTGAAATTAATTTTTAGTATTCATAATTAATAGTATATTCCCTTAGTTTCTCTTACCAAAGTTATTATTTCATTGATTAATTTCTATATAATGTTTGGTTGAAAGGAATATTTTCTTGTGTTATGGAATATAAGTGCTCCAAGGGTGGTTTTGAGAATAATCATTTCTCTAGGATATCTTATAGAAAATAAGAATTTTATTATTTCAAATACAAATCATCAAACATCAATGGACTCATCTTCTCAATTAACATAGGAAATGGGAAATTTATCAATGATTATTCAGCATGGGGGAACCATATTTTGAAATTAAATGTCACTATGGGGAGGAACTTTACAACAAATACCATTAATGGGAGGAAATACATCATGGATCAGTTTCCAGCCAGACGGAGGATCCCTATAACATATGAACTAGGGAGAACCTTCATAGTGAAAAATTTATAGGGGAATACCTCTTTACAATTTGATATTATGATCATAATGTGCTCTATTGGGTTACTCATCATGAGAAATATTCTCATGATTGATCTTGGTATGACCACAATGGATTCCACCATAGTAATTACTCTTGGGAGTACCTCTAGAACTCCTTGTAGAAATATTAGAGAGATGAACTTCAAAACTTAAACTAATTATTTCATGATATGTAAATGACTAAATAGGATCTAAGGACAGCATAGAAAAATGTTCTAGGGATTCTAGAAAACATTCATTAACAAAACCTAGAGATGTGGGCCTAATTTTATATTTCATATCAACCTTGGGGATGCATAATATCAAATTTTCTCTATAAAGTTGTTTTAGTTACATGTTTTGAATATAAAATATCATATACATGAGCCTGAATAAGAAATTCTCATGCCATTTTCCAGATATTACGACATGTTTCTATATTATTTTTAGGATTTCGTGTCTATCATGTAATGACTGTTGGAATGGTATGATAATATCCTATTCTAAATAAATAAAATTACAATCCAATTGTCCATTTATAACATGTGTATGTTAATAACCATATTATATGGGAGTACTAAAGTGTGTTTTCTCAAGAGTAACCCTTCAGGTGCATTGATGAGATACTCTGGTGGTAGGTCTATGAAAGGGGGCTTTCTTCCTAACTGTTCCTACTTCCAATATGTGTGGATTGTATTATAGAATATATAAATGGCTATAAGGATATCCCACTATTGTTTCTATAATGTGTATATAGGATTATTTATCTAAAATAAGAATTTGTGGATATTCTATGGATGGAGCAGTTATGTATGGCTTCTCATATCCTCATGTTCCCATTAAAATCTACAGACGAGATTTATGTACAGGGTGGGCATTTATTTCTACCCCATTATCATTTTCTTGTTTTTATAATATGAATCTCTAGGTGATTCTATAATGTTTTGTAACGATTTATGGGTGAGAACAGGTATGTGTGTCCAACCATAGGTTTTCACCATGGAAACATTGTGGACTTCTTTAGTGTGATCTTGAAAGTGTGGCTACTCCCATGTATTTATGGTGTTCCATGATTGATGGTCTATCAGGGGTGCTCAGCTCTGGGTGATCAAACAAGGACTTTCAGGGTTGAATCGATATTGGGCTAAGGACTTGGTTCCACATGGAATTACCAAATGTGATTGATGTAAGGAGCCCTGAAGGGTGAATCCTTATTTTTGTAATTCTTCTATTAACCTCCTAGTATACCACCCCATGTTACGGGAGGTAATTTTTTCTATTTTCATGATAGTTTATCTTGAAATAGCACTTAATGAAAATGGGTGTGGTTTGCTACTTCACCACTTCCCATCATTGGGAAAAAAAATTAAAGGAATTTATGTCCTGGAGGCCTTTTCACACGACATCCAATGTTGAGAGAGTGTTGTTTATGTGGTACTCAATTTTTATTTCATTTTATACATGGAATTGAAGGATATGTGTAGGTGAGGATTTCTTGTGTTTTAGTGAGGACCCATTCTATATGAATATAGATGAAAACAGTCATTTTGATGGGTATTATCTATTTTCATTGAGAAGGTTTCATAGTGGATCAGACACTATGTATATCTAGAAACGCATAATTTCTACTAAATTTATGTTTATAATAAATTTTTTCCTATAATGAGAAATAATATTAATATAAGATAAATTAATCATAAAAAATCAATCATGACATATTATTATTATAATATGATAGTGAATTTAACCAGATGTGTATTTAATCAAAATTTATAGAATATAATATTTATTTATTCACAAGTTTGATAAATATAGAAAAATAAATATTTATTTTATTTTATCAGAAAATTAATTTATTATTGCAGATTTGTTAATATTATTTAAGTATTTGGAATGATTTAATGATACAATAAATATATATTTTAATTCCATTCAAATAATGTTTTATTTAGGAAATGCTATTAAGTTATTACTAGTCACCTAAAATGACAGAATTTTTATTTAATCATTTCATATGAAAAATTTATTTTCTAATTTTTAATAATATTTTTATTTAGTATTTTATTTTTAGATATTATATGTCACCTTAAAATGATAATATATTTTTTATTATTTAAAAAAATATGGTACATGGGTTTTATATAACACCCTGAACTTATAATTTAAGAACCCTGTATTTGATAGTGTGTATGACACACAACACCAAGGGATTAATGGAATAAAATATATGATAAGTTATAATAAAAATAGATTATATATATTTCAATTCATGAAACATCAATTTTTCTTGTGTTACACACAAGAGATACCCACCTCAATAACATGTGTTACACGCAAGAGCGAACATCCTTGATAGCTTACGTTACACCCAAGATTTAGTTTCACTAAATAACAGTATATTATTAAAATATTATTATTTAATATAATATGAAAAATTTAATCCGTTATGTTAGTTTATATAAATAGTATTTACTAACATAAAAATGTTATGGTTTATATAAATTTATAATTAATACATTTGTTACTAATTAACGAGAAACCATAAAAGAACCAATTAGATATAAAATGAAATAATATTATATTTATACATCCAAAGGAGTTTTGTATTGATAAAAATAATTTGTTAAATTAGATAAATATTTTAATGAAATATATATGTATTATATTCAATAAAATATTTTTTCTATTTATCCATTACGTTTGACATGCATAAGATTAGAACAAACCTGATTTTACACATAAAACCTATATTTTTATAAAGGCAATTTTACAGCCTTGTAATAGAGAACCCATTTTAAATATGAATTATGAAATTATAATTGATTTAATATGTCAATATAATCATTATATTTGAAAATGAAATATAAAAATTAAGTTAGTGTAAATTTTTTATATTTTTTGAAAACATATAATTTTTTAATAAACAGATAAATATACTGAATTATAATTCAAAGCTTATTTTTGGTATATTTAATTTATAAACATATATTATCTTTTATATTGATTTTAAATATTAAATATATAATATTTTTATCAATTAATACAATTTAGGTGATTGGGATCAATTTCAATTTGAAATTGAATGTAAAAGCTAATCTATATTTTGGACCTTTCTCTTTTCAAAACCTACATTGTCGTCCCACATGCAGGATGAATTTTAAACAAATTTCTTTAAATTATGTGATCTTAAATTGGGAAAAATTGATTACATATTTAGAATAATAATAATTTTTATTGTATCATATGGTCAAATTAGTTTCTGACAAAAATATTTAGTGAAAGTCATTAAAATTAATTACAATTATTAAGGAAAAATTAATATTAATAAAGGACTAAACGTTTAACCAAAGAGTCCAATTGACCTAGAAAATTTTCAAACACCATTTTTCTGGACATATCTCAGCCAATAACCTTCCATTATTCGGTTTTTTGGGTTTTTTATGACTTTTTTAGGTAATATATTGAGTACACCTAACTTGTTGCTAAATATTCCAAGTGAGTCATTTTCCATCCCTATAAAAGGCCATCACCTCTCCCACATATTCAAAGCTCTCAAACCACTTTGGTTCAGCCCTGATATACCCAGTTATCTTCCCAATATTCTTCACATGGACCTCGAAACCCCCATTTTGGTATAAATCCTTCCTAGGATGCCTTTTGGTATTAATCAAATAATGTTACCCGATTAAAAGGTAATGCCTTATCTGGAAACTTTTTTTTCATTTCCATTATCCACTTCGTATGATCTTATTATTATATGATTAAATAAAAAAACAATATCTTAAATATAATTGTATATTTTTGTTAATATTTTGACCGACACATACACACACCTCCATCTAATGGGTAACGTACATATTGTTTATCTATACGGTGAACTACTGGCTCACGAAATTATTATTTTTCATTTTTTCTCTTACCACCTATCATTGAAGCCATAATGATGGAAAATCTATTTTTTAATGTTATATTTGATATTTATCATGTCATAAAACGTTTAAAATCCTTTTATAACACATATATTTAATAATTCCAATTTTATTTTAATATGATAACATCGTTTTAGGAAGTGTGGATCATCACTCCCTTAAAGTGATGTGATTCTTTCACACGACACACAAAATGTATAAATAATGGTTATCATTAAAAATATGAGACATAAAAAAATCTATATGATATTAATTAAATATTTAAATTTATGTAAATATATATCATTTTTATTATTACCCTTTTACACACTTAAAATTTTATAACGTTATTCGTAGAAGGGTGGACTACCACCTCCTCAATAGGATTTGATTCCTTTTTCATCAACTCAATTCTATATACAGGTATGTATAATTTAATAATTTGGAATTTATTATACAATTATCAATATTGAAGAATATGGTGTTACTTACCTTCTTTCCATAATGTTCATTAAAAAATGGAAACATTTCTCATGAGTACGTACGGCCTACCGTCTGCATTATTATAATGTAGATTCATTTATCATAACCACATTCATTGATTGATTTTAAAAGAATAATTTATTAACAAATATGATTATAATTTCATCATTATTATTCAGTAAAATTTATATAGTGTCTGCTTTTACCATAGTTGACTTATGAATGTTGTCTTTGACATATAAAATGAATTTATTCAAAATAGATGATGACCACTTAATTTGATTAACTAGTTGTACATAACAACAAAATATGTGAACTAAAATTAACTATAAACATGAAAAAGGATATTATTATATTAGAAAATTAACATAATTTTATTATATAGGTAGTTAAAGGATGTCTACCGGAAATGAAACTAAAGGTAAGGGATTCTCATCTCACTTTTTACATTCGTGAGATAAATGCCAGGCCCACCACTTTCATCTTTTCTATGGTGTATATACAACATGTTTTATTATATTATATCACTAATATTTTATCTTAATGGTATCTTAAAAATTCATTTAATACTTTTCCTTCTTTAGGATTATGATTTAAAATGATTCCAGGTGTTATGTGACCCTTTGGAATGTTTAACGATTGTTTTCTCAAGACCACTCCTAATAATATTCCAATGAAATTTCCATTTAAGAAAATTATATTAACATTTTTCAATAAACCCTTTCATTATCCTCTAGTTATTTAAGACCATTTAAAATTATTAGTACCATTTTTCATCACCTTGGTACTCATAATTTTATTGAAAATGTTTTTATGAAAAACCAACTTCATTTCTCTCCTTAGTCAGAGAACTTGTTTTCTTCTAAATGATTTGTTTCATTAAAATGTTATTAAAATGATTTGGTAAAGCAATTTTTACATTTTTACCTTTTATCAGTGTCTTCAATGGAATCTTCTTGTCTCTTTCTGAACAACGCATCTTATTAACCTTCAACCATGAAAAATGAATGTTCTTTTTGCCTTTTACATCATGTAGATGTTTATCCATTTTCATTTAATTGAATCCTCTTTTAAGGGTTAAAGGTATATTTTTAAAGATAATGTTTTCAAAATGGTTTTTTAAATAAAAATACGTCCAAATTTTTTTTCTAGATAACAGGATATTTTCATCAAGAATATGTTTAAAATTATTCTTTTATTTCGTTAATGTCAATAACCCTTTATTTTACACCAATTAGCGTATGTTGTATTTATTCCATTTTTAATCATCCTATGGATGGTTTGTGGTTGATTTGGAGGATTCTACTCTCATTCACTTTTTTAAATGATGTTAATCCCCTTGAAATATTCAATTTCATATAATCATTTGACATTGAAATTAACCTAAATAGCCACATAATTTTTGGTGGATATGGTTATAGCTTAAACCATATACCATTTTTGGTATGGTGTATACTTTGAAAGTTATTTTATTATTTGGGGAAATATTGATAAACTCGTATAATTGATTCAATTCATATATTTTATAAGGAACTTTATTTTTATTTAAATGATTTTCACTATATGGGTTGGGGACTAGTTAATGAAAGCCATACTGGTTATAGATTTGTTAATGCATACTATATGGGTTGGGGACCAGTTAATGCAAGACCTATGGGTTACAGATTCGTTAATGCATGATCTATGGTTAGGGGAACAGTTAATGAAAGCCCCTTGATGCAACATTAGTCTCATGGGATGAATCAGGTGGAAACAAACCCTTCGCTTTTGATTCCTAGTATAATAGAGTGGTAGAATATGGTTTTGGGACCGGTTAATGAACGAAACTCAATACATCGGTAGTTTCATGAGATGAAATAGTTGTATAGCCACCATGGATGGTTTTTTACTTGATAGCTAAAACGTCTTGTCAATGTTCTTGATAGTAATTGGTTTTAATATGCGTTATACACGATGTATAATAATAATTAATTTCCTTCATATTAGTTTCATTTATTATTCATCTATTAGATTTTTCATCGACATATGTATGGATACATTTCATTTTAGTTTATTGACTACATGGAATTTGTGTTTACTTATTTACCTTTCCATATTTATTTTTCCCTATCTACTAATTTGAATGGAATGTGTTTCTAGTTATTAACATTTCATATTTCTTATGCACTTCGTTCCAACATTTTTTTTAAATAATATGTGTTCAGTTATTACCATGTCATAAATATTGTTCTCACTAATTCATTATTTCTTTCTCTATATATTACCATTACTGAGAATTTGAGCTCACTGTTATTATTTTTCTTTCTCCATGAATCCGAGATGTGTACTGTCAATCATATGCAGGGAATCTATTGATGTATTAGATTAATCCATGATGTTAGTTTTTGTAGGTAGAAGAAAAGAAATGTAATTAGTCTATTCCTCTATAATACCAGACCCATTTATATATCTATTTTACCAACACTACTAAACAAATTGGTCCTTTGGGACATGATTCCTTGTAATCATACCAATTAAATTGATATCATACACTGGAATTTTGGTTTCTGGGGTTTGTTCTCTATAATTGGTATAAGATGAAGTTTAGTAGAAACCTTGGGGACTAAATTTATGAAAATATAGGTTAGATAACATTTACATCAGTTATAATTGATAAAAAAAATTATTGAATATTTTATTGATAATAAGTGATATAATTTATTCACATTGTGGTAACTGTGGTCATTTATGGAATATTTGGAATTAGATCATTCATTTGATAATTTGATTAAAATTCCATTTTTAACGTTTAAACTTTCACTATAATATTGTGAAAATAAATAATTTTATTGTAATTATTTGAATATAATAATTTTTAAATTGTTTCCTGACACAATTTTCTACAACTTTTATTCAAGAAATTGTAGCTAAATATAGAATTTGGTTGGCGAAAATGGGCCACTATGTCAAAGTAGGGCTGGACTCGCCAGATTGGACAAGGGTGTGGTATTTGGGCCATAAACTCTATATCCTCTCATGTAATGAGCCCAAATTTTGAGAGAAGATATAAAAATAAATTTCTAAAAAATTATCATTCTGGAAGAATATATGGTTCTTGTGTTTTGAAGGTCAAATGGGTGGTTCAAGTTGGCTTAAAATATTTGGCCATGATTCCCCATTCACACTTGAATCCACATTGAACCTAGCCTCACCACCAATCTATAAATTGGATTTTTCACTCTTTGGGATGGGTTTTCACAAAATTGGGAAGGTTTTTTCAAAATGGTGTCTCTTGGGAGCCCCTCAAAATGCTTGGAAGAAGTATGTCCTTGTGTAAACATCTCTTCCAAAAAGACTCTCATCTCCCTCCTTCTCTTTTAATTTAATTTCATTAATGCTTGTATCTGGAAATTTTCTTCAATTAATATTATGTTTTTTTAAATTTCATTTTATTATATTCCTCTTTGGGATGGAATTAAATAGTGGAGATGATATTGGGTTCCACCCTTACAATCCATTGCTCATGTAAAACGTCTCCATGATGACCACACCGCCCATGGAAGAGTATTTTTCCTAGTGCTCGATCTATCTTATACCATTTTATATGAATTATTTTTAATAATTTAGCAACTTTATTTCATATAATATGATCCATGAATTTAGTTTTTAAATTATAAGAAACTATGAAACCAATGGAAAAATTAACCCACAAACATGTGAGGTCGAGTATTGTGTGAATTGTGAGAGCGCAATCTTAATCGGTAATACAAGACCCCACAGGATATGTTTTTGGAGTAAAAATATAATCCTTAAACTCAATAAATTCTCATCTCTAGAATGGATATGTTCTATAATTAACCACGGACCATAATCTAACCTTAGAACATTAATCAAATTCTGGGGGCTACGATTGCGTGTTCCGAAGCTAGCCAACGGTTTATGAAATTTAATCTTTGTGGTTATGTTAACTCTCAAAGGATTATAGGGTTAAATTATATGGGGGTCATAATTAAGTTGGTATTAATTTCAATTAACATTATTAATAAGGAAATGAAAAGGTTTAGTTTGATCGATTAGTCCATTTAAAATATTTTCAAAAAAACATCTTCTTGTTACGTCTTTTTAATAGAACTTCATTTCAAAATTAAAAACAAAAAATTGCAATATTATTCCCAAAAAAGTATTCTATTTTTATAAACAATAAAAAACCCCCATCATTTCAAGTAGTTTTTTATTCTCTTTTATTTTATTTTTATAATACTTTTAAGAATGTTTTTTAATTTGCTTCATCATTTGAGACATGACCTTGGTCAGCCACTCTACTGCACCCATGTACCCCAAAACCATTAATCATATAAGGGTGCCCATGACTTTGCCATTCAAAATGATGTCATTGTTGGGCATGAAAGTAATTTATTCAACCAATTAGACGTATTTATTTTATTTTTTATTTAATTATTTCTTCTTTCCCCTGTCTCAATTTTTTTTCCTCTTACTCCCTTTTTTTATTTTTATAGTACCAACTCAATCTTATTTTATTTTTATTATCATAAAATTTAATTCATTTATTTTTTATCATTCATTGATTTATGAAACAAACTATTCCTGAAGTTCTCTTAGATCTTGACCCTGAGATCGAACGAAGCCTTCAGGCTCGAATTAGGCATTCTCAGTCTGCAGGAAGTATCAACATTCCATAAGTTGGAGAATTCCTCCACTCCAGGAACATTGAAATTAGAAACACTTCTAAGTCCAACTTAAAACAAGATCCAATGGATGAAAATAATGGAAATAAACATAATATATCCATTTTATAATTGGACACAACTGATATTAATTATCAACAAAATTGAATTGAATACCCAAATCTTGAATCAGACTTTGAACTGAATCTGGGTTAATTCACCATCTTCCAAAATATCACGGATTATCTGGTGAGGATCCAAATAAACATTTAAACGAATTTAATATGGTTTTCTAAACCCTTAAACCAAGAAATTCATCTGATGATCAAATCAACTAAGATCATTAACATTCTCAACAAATTAGTGAGAAACTCCTCATCCACTACTTCAATGAAAGACTCACACATATGTAGAAGAGGATGTTGGATGTTGCAGTTGGAGGAGCATTGGTGGATAGAACACTAGTACTTGCATATGCTATGATCGAAAATATGGCCCAAAACTCCAAGAAATTAGGCGATTGTGGAACAACTCATGTTAGGGAAGTACATCAGGTAATTCCTTCTTCTCTTGAAAATCATTTTATTGTTATGAAGTTGGAAGAATTGACCACTAAGGTGAGGCAGATTTCTTTTTCACAAAATACATCCCAACCCTATCCTTCAAGGATTTATGGAATTTCCACTGAGACATGCCTCCCAACTGACTGTTTCCCTAAACTACAAGAAATAGAAGATTGTGCAGTAGTGTTTCATGGGATACCATATCAGCAACAACAACAAAGGCCCCCTTTTCAACAAAACATCCAGCAGCCTCCACTTTACCAGCAAGGTTTCCATCAACCCTAAAGGATATTTGATGACTAATCATCAACATGCCAGCAACAAGGGAATCCCACACCCCTGGTAGACTCTAACACTGATGATATTTTGATGCAAATGTTTCTTAATCAAAATAATTACTTAAGGAATCAAGGATCAGAGCTGAGGGAATTGATGAATCAAATGAGCCAGATTTCTAGCGCCCTCCATGAACTAGTATGTAAGAACTCTAGAAATATACCATCCCAACCTACTCAAAATTCCAAGGTGAATGTCAGTGCCATCACATTAAGAAGTGGAATGTAAACCATCGATACATCTACACATATCGTTCCACCGAGATTCACCTCAAATAATGTGACGACCCATTCAAACCCAGCTGATGAGAAACCCAAAGAGAAAGATAAAGTTATGAAAATGGTTGATGATATTCATCCTAAAACCATTCCTCATCCAAATAAGGTTGTACAAACCAAGAATATGGATGAGGAGGAGATGCAAAAGAAGAGGTTTTGGAAACATTCAAGCATGTGGAGATCAACATCCCTTTACATGAAGCCATTAAACAAATACCAGGGTATGCCAAATTATTAAAAGAACATTCTACCAATCAAAGAGGCATAAAGGGAAATGAAAGGATAAATCTTGGAAGGAGTGTTTCATCCCTCATTACACCAAATCTAGCAATTCCAACAATGTTCAAGGATCCAAGGACATTCACTATGTCATGAACTATAGGGGAGTTTCACTTTTCTGATGCTCTTTTTGATTTCGGATCTTCATAAATGTGATTCCTCACTCTGTATTCTCTTCGTTATTGTTTGGTGAGTTGAAGCCGACAAGAGTAGTGGTGCAGTTTTTGAATACATCTACGACATATCCAGCAGATTTCCTTGAGGTTGTACTTGTTCGGGTAAGAGTCATGATCTTTACGTGCTTAACATAGAGTAGTGGTGCAGTTGGCATATTTCTATGTGCTTAACATAGAGGATGATCAGGTATGTTCTCATGATCCCATTATATTATGTAGAACCTTCCTCAACACTACAAAAACAATCATAAATGTCGATGATGGTCCACATTACATGGATTTTGAAGATGAATTTGGGATACTTAATGTCATTAAATCCATGAAGTATCCCTTAGAAGACCATTCTACATTTTTTATATCCCATTTTGAACCACCAAGTAAAACCCCATGGATTTTTATTGTCCTGTGATTAGAGAGATTAGAAGCATTGGTTCTAACTTGATTCATAAGAGTACTTAAAAAACTATTTATAATACACAAGACTCTCTTATATTTGATTTTGAAATGGAATCATATTCTTATTTTGATCATATGAACTCTAATTATGACATGCTATTGAGTATCCTAATGGATGTGATGCTTTATTCTCAAATTTTTCTAATTTATATTCAGACATTGGTGGTCATTGTGAACATATTTAAGTTCCTTCAATTTCTCTATCTATACATCACCCCACATCATTGGAAGTCAAGCCATTTCCACATAATTTAAAATACTCATACTTGTTAAGTGGCGAGAGATTACATGTTATAATTTCTAATAATAATCCTTTTGAACATGAGGAAAATATTTTGAGTATTTTTATGGATAACATCAGGGAAATAGGGTGGACCTTGGTTGATGTATCAGGTATTATCCCCTTCATTTTTAGGCATAAGATTCTTTTAGAGGATGGGTCTAAACTGGTTAGGAAGCCACAACGGAGACTAAATCCAACTCATTTGGAAGTTCTTAAAAAAATTTGACAAATTTCACATGGTAGATATAATCTTTCTCATTTCAGATTCTTAGTGGGTAAGTCTGATTGAGGTTGTGCCTAAGAAAATTGGTTTTACAGTTGTCAAAAATGAGAAATATGATTTACTTCCAATGAGGGTACAAAACAGTTGGCCTGTGTGTATTGATTATAGAAAACTAAATCAGTCCACCCGCAATGACGATTTCCCCCACCTATTTATTGATCAGATGTTTAAGAGGCTAGATATAAAGACACACTATTGTTTCTTGGATGGATTTTATGGATAATTTCAGGTTTCTATTGCTCTGGTGGATCAAGATAAGACAACATTCACTTGCCCATTTGGTACATTTGCCAACCGGAGGATGCCAGTTGGACTTTACAATCCCCAGGTACCATCTAGAGATGCATGGTGAGTATTTTTTCTAATTTTGTTGAGACCATCATGGAGGTATTTATGGATGATATTACATTGTATGGATCGTTATTTCATGAATTTCCATGTAGTTTGGGAATGTTTTTGAATCATTGTATTGAGAAGAATAAAGTCTTAAACTTTGGAAACAGTCATTTCATGGAAGAGCAAGGAATTGTATTTGGGAATGTGGTGTCCAAACATGGGATAGAGGATGATAAATATAAGATAGACATTACTTAATCCTTACCCTATCCTTCATGTGTGTTTGATATAAGATCTTCCTAGGGCATGCATGATTTTATCGGCGCTTCATCAAATATTTTAGTAAGATTTCTCTTCCTTTGTCGCGATTACATCAAAAGGATTCTGATATTGTGTTTGATGATTCATGCAGGGTAACATTTGAAGAGTTGAAGAGGTTTCTGATCACTCCACCGATCATACAGCCCCCACAATGAGACATTTTTTCGAGCTTATGTGTGATGCCTCCAAATTCGCTGTTGGAGGTGTCTTATCTCAGAGGGTGGATGGATGCCCACATGATATTTCCTATGCATCGAGGACATGAGATTATGTCCAATCAAACTACACAGCCACGAAAAAGGATTCTCATACTATCATATTTTCATTAGAGAAATTCCATTCAAATTTATTGGGATCTAAGTTATTTTTTTCGGACCATGCAGCTCTGAGGTACCTCTTGATGAAGCTAGTCCCAATTCCGAGTCTTATCTGATGGATGCCCATTCTTCATGAATTTTATTTTGAGACAACGGAAAATAAGGGGTCAGAAAAAAAATTATCGGACAACATGAGTAGGATTACTCACACATTAGAGGATGACACCTTGTACCAGGTACCAATTCGAGACACTTTACCCAATGAGGATCATTATTCCATATCAGGTATGCATCCTTGGTATGTTGACTTAGTTAGCTACATTGTTGCCTATGAAATCTTTACAAATTTAATGAAACATCATGACCAGAAGTTAAATATTGAGTCAATATTTTATATTTGGGTTGATCCATACCTATGGTGCATGTGTAGTGACCATGTTTTTAAGAGGCGTGTTCTGGATCATGAGTTGGAGTCTATTTTACATTTTTATCATACACATTCTTGTGGTGAAAACTTTGGACCTCAACTGATAGGTAGGAATGTTTTAGAGCCTATATAATATTGTCTTAGCTTATTCCATGATTCCCATGTGTTTTCTAAATCATTCTCTCATTTCCAACACACTGGGAACAGTTCTAGGAGACATTAGATTCCACAAAAACTCATACTATTCTGTGATATTTTTTATATATGGGGCATTGATTTTATGGTTCCATTTCCTGGTTCCATTGGGTTTTTGTAAAAAAAATTGGTTGTTGATTATATGAGTAAATGGGTGGAGGATATGGAAACCAGGACTGATGATTCTCATGTTGTAGTGTAATTTGTCAAGACATGGATTTTTTGTAGGTTTGGAGTACAAAAGGCCATCATCAATGACCAAGGGACACACTTCTTCTATCGGAATTTGGATTCCCTTCTTTAGAAGTATGGGGTGTAACACAAAAAATCAACACCATACCACCCTCAAACAAATTTTCAGGATGAGGTTTCAAATAGGGAGTTGAAACAAATTTTGAAGATATTTGTGCATCCGAATAGAAAATATTGGAGCAAACGATTGGATTATTCACAATGGCCACATAGGATAGTATACAAAGATCCCATCAGTATGTCCCCATTTCAGATTATTTTTGGGAATGTCTGCCACCTCCCCATGGAATTTGAGCACCATGCCTATTGGGAAATAATGAAATGCAACATGGATTTGGCCCAAGATGGAATCCAAAGGAAGCAGCAAATTCAAGAGCTTGAGGATATTTGATTGTCTTCATATGAGAACTCAAGGCCCTATAAGGAATGATCAAAATCTTGTCATGAAAAAATGATCCAGAAAAGATAATTTCAAGTTAGAGAGAAATGCTTTCTATATTGTTCACGAATGAAGATGATGCCTAGTAAGTTGCCTTCCACATGGTTTGGTCGTTCTGTTGTAGATAAATGTTTTTCTATATGGTGTAGTGTAGATCACACAAAAGGAAACAAGAAAGTTCTTTACTGTCAATGGGAAACATTTGAAGAAATAAATTGATGGACTTTCTACTGATGTAGTGGATTTCATCACACTGCATGACCCCATCATCACTTGAGCATATTAGGTTGTTCCAAACCCTTTTACTTCTTTATTCTTTGTCCTATATAAAATTATACATTTCATGTTCATATATCATATCATGGGTTCACATGGAGGACACTTTGATATTTTAAGTGTGGGGGAGGGAACCTTTTAGTAATGTAATTTAAATTGTTTTCCTCTTTTACAATGATTTTCAAAAAAAATGGTTTATTTCAAATTCTGTGTGATTATTTTTCATTTTTTTGTGTGTTATTGAATCTTTTTAGCTGAAATTATTCTTGTCACCATTTTTAATTTAATATTAATAAGTGAAACAATTTATCCCATCAAACCGTGCTGAAATTAAGGCTGAAAATAACATTGTTTCAAGTTAAAATCTTTAGTAATTTCTTGAAAAGTAAGATGAATTTTGAAACCCATGCCACATATCACAAACTTTATATTTGAAATCACGTTCTTGTGATGCTTATGAACTATTATTTTCATATTCATTACATTTACAAAACTTCTTAAGAGAACCAAACAATACTTTATTTAATAAGAATTTGATTTATTCCATTCAAAACATGATGGTTCGAGGTACTTATGTTTTTATTGATTGAAGTATTTGTTTGGTAGTAAAGCCCCTATTTCAAAGAATAGTTTTTATAATGTCCTACCTTGAACATTTAATCCTTCTATCCCTTAAAATATATGAGCATCCTGTAGTTTAGCAATATTAAAATCCAATTTTCCATGTCCAACCAACTCTAGAGGTGAAATTGCATCATCTAGTTGAACTTAAGTGTGGGGGAAGTTGTCTTGTGTTGTGCTACCACAATTTTTGATACTTTGCGTGGAAAATTAAATTCTGAAGAGATGTTATTTCTACTGAAGAAAATAATTATTTAGACAGATGTGCCTTTTCTGGGGAATTCATGATAAGTGAAGTTTTGCCTTTCTGGATCTTCTAAAAGTGGGAGAAAGTTTTTCTTATCTGAAGCTTTCAATAAAATCATTTTTTGGAAGATTGACATTTTTACTGCTGAAATTTGGAATGGTGTGCACATTACTATATTTTTCATGATTATGAACGTGAATCGATGCTATGGGGACGGAGGAGGAGACCATATTTAAGAGAAAAAGTAGATTAATTCAATTCCTCTTTAAAAAGTGTCAATCCCACTTCATTTAGCCTCAGAATATTTCACATCTAAATCCTACCAAATGAAATCCACAAAACAACACTAAAAGTACTGAAGATAAACATTTATCCTTTACTCGCATTGAGTGGATATGCATGAATTTATCAAGTCTATGGTGACCCTTGTATGATTTTGTATTAGAAATACATTGCTAAAAGTTTTACATATTTGTGATAAAATAATATTCATGTGAGGTAAGTGTTTTGTGCATTATAGGATGAATGAAGTGGAAATTTATTGAATGATATAAATGGAGAAATTGACATGATAGTTTTTTTATGAGGAATGATAAGTTTGGATTCTTGGTGTGGAATTTTTTGATCTCATGGATATGTGTTTTAAAATATGTTTTGATTTAATATTGATGTTTACTTGTCATAGTTTTTTGGAATAAATGATGTGAGGTTTTTCCCAAGATTAAAAAAGTGAATGTGTGGGGGAGTTGATAATAAAAAATTTTATTGAATATATTATCAATAATAAATGAAATAATTTCCTCACATTATAGTAACTATGCTCATTTATGGAATATTTTGAATTATATCATTCATATGAAAATATGATGAAAATCCTAGTTTTACCCTTTAAAATATTACTGTATTATTTCAAATATAAATTTTTTATTTTAATTATTTTAAATTAATATTTTTTAAATGTGTTCACTAATTAATTTTCTACAACTTTTATTCAGGAAATTATATCTAAATCATGCATTTGGTTGGCGCAAATGGACCATGAAGTCAATGTTGGGCTATACTCGCCAGATTGGACATGGATTCAATATTTGGGCCATAACATCTACATTCGCACATGGATTGAGGCCAAATTTTTAGAAGATATCTAAAAACAAATTTTACACAAATTATCTTTCTGGAAGAACATATAGTTCATGTTGTTTTAATGTCAAAATGGTGGATCCATTTTGCATAAAATATTTGTCTAAGATTCCCCATTCACACTTGAAACAATGTTGAACCTAGGCTCTCCACCACTCTATAAAATTGTTTTTTCACTCTTTGGTATGGTTGGTTGAGGAATTGGGAGGGTTTGTCCAAATGGGTTCCTCTTGAGATCCCCTCATCACTCTTGGAATAATTAAGGCCTTGTGAAATTATCTCATCCAAAAAAAGCTCTACTCTCCATCTTCCTCTTTGTATATCTTTAATTTCATTCATGTATCCTGAATTTTTCTTTAATTAATTTTCTATGTTTTTTCCATTTCATCTTTTTATCTTCCTATGTTGGAAATAATTAAATATTGGAGATGAGACTGGGTTCTCCCGATTCAATCCTTTTCTAGTGTAAAATGTCTTCATGATGACCACACTGCCCATGGAACAGTAGTTTTCTTAGTGATCAATTTATCTTCTGGCCTCTTAATTTAATTGTTTGGAATCACTGATATATTTTAATTCACTTAATATGATCAATGAATTGAGTTTTTAAATTATATGAAACTAGGAAAGAAATTGATCAATTAACACAAAAAACCCGCGAGGTCGGTGTATTGTGTGAATTGTGATAGCATGATCTTAATCGGTAATACAGGACCACACGGGATAAGTTTTTAGAGTTCAAATATAATCCCTAAACTCAATAAATACTCATCTCTAAAATGGATATGTTCTCTAATTAAACACTAACCATAATCTAACCTTAGAACATCAATCAAATCAGGGTGTTGCGATTGCGTCTTCCGAAGCTAGCCTAGGGTTCATATAATTTCATCTTTGTGGTTAAGTTAACTATCGTAGGGTTCGAGGGTTAAAAAATTATGGGATCATAATTAAGTGGGTATTAATTTCACTAATGATTAAGAAAAATTAAATAAATTGGTATATTGAGATCAATTATGCACTTTAAAACATTTTCCAAAAAAACTTCTTCTTGTTGTGTCTCTTTAATAGTACTTCATTTCTAAATTAAAAACAAAAATATGCAATCTTCTTTCAGAAAAAATTCTTCTAGTTTTATAAATGATAAACAACCCTCATCGTTTCTAGTAGTGTTTTTATTTTATTTTATTTTATTTTTATAATACCTTTTAGATGTTGTTTTAATTTACTTCCTTCTTTGGGAGAAGAAATTGGTCAGCCACTCTATTACACCCACATACCCCAAAACCCATTAATCATTTGGGTGTGCCCATGAAATCACCTTTAAATAATTTTAGGATAAGTATAGAAGAACACCGTAGAATTTTGGTAAACTATATATTATGTGGGTCTTCATAATAATATATCTACGTCTGGATATTACAAGCAGGCGTGGTTCTTGAACAAATGTATGTAGGAGTAATAAATTTGACAATGTGTTTCAGGCCTTACTCAGGGTTACCTGGTACATGAAAATGGGACTGAATACACACCTAGTTTGACACTATTAGGGTATATTCTTATGATAATCTACTTTTCCATTACACAATATTATGAATAATTTTAATGGATAATAGAAGTGAATTATAAAGGATAAACCTAAGGTATTTTAGATTCAAGATAAGGTTTCAGGATTTTGAAATCCTAAAGATGATATTATGGATAAATATTTGACCAAGGAAGGACCTTTATTAAAATAAAACAAATAAAGTATTTTTTTTATTGATGTTGTTTTGAAATCTATAGTTAAAAGGATAATTATATATTATCCATATTTCAAGGATGTGCATCATATTTGTTTTTTAAATCATATTAATTAGGTTTTACAAAAGGAAAACTTGTATGTTGGGTATCCACCAATCATGTTCGAAAAGGGTATGGTCCATGAAACCATGATTGAAGGATGGTCAGGCTTTCACGCCAACTAATGACCTATGGAATGTCCTGGTTAATTTTTCATTGTTTTTAGTTAAACAATTTTAGGAATAGATGTTAATAATGAACCATTACTCTCACTTTTGATGAATGGAGATTAATATATTAGCCTTATTTGTTTTAGATGACATTTGAAGACAAATAGTTAGACTTTTCACTATTTTATAGGCATTACGATCCTTTAAATATTTCTTTACTACTTTAGACATAAAAATTAATTCTTGGTAATTATGTATTTTGGAGTAAGAGGATGAATTAGAATTTGATCAAAGAACAACCAAAAGTCAGGATTTTTCATATGAAATTGAAACCTATCATGTAAGAATATTTTTTTTATATTATTGGTTAGAAAAATAATTTCACATCTTTACTAAATGACTTTGTAATAAATTTTTTCCCTAATACCATAATTTATATTGAACTGATGGCCCTCTGAATCATAAAATATTTATAGGTTTGAGGCCCTCAACATTATATCGATAAATAACTTTTTGTGATTTATGACCTCATTCAATGAATATAAATATTTACGCTTTTCTTCCAATTATCTATCTCTACATTCCACTAATTTTCTTATTCTTAGAGACCTTTTTACAAGGTAGTCAATGTGACCTTTTTACTACACAATCTCTCTTTTCTATAAGATTTTTTAGGAATCCTTCTTACGATATGAGACTTCAAATTAGGAAATATAAAACAATATATCACTATGATCAAGTTTAAATTGTGAGGATGCAATTTAATTGATGTTGGGATAAAGTGACACCCAAAAATTCTAAATTAAGAAGCTTTTTTTGACAGCGTGGATCACATGTGACACCAAGCGCGTAATAGAATGTAATATTTAGATAATAAATAATATAAAAATATTATATATATTTCAATTGAGGAAACACAGATTTATCTTGTGTTACATTCAAGAGAGGCTTTCCTCGATACCTTTCATTACACACAAGATAGACCTTCCTCGATAGATTGCATTACACACAAGATACAGTTTCACCAAATAACAATGTATTATTAAAATATTGTTATTAAATGTAACATGATATAACCTAGCCATAATGTTAGCAGTTATAAATATTATTAACTATCTTGTGAAAATTTATGGTTTATATACATATAAAATTAATACGTTATTTTACAATTAATGAGAAATGAAAATAAGAACCAATAGGATATAAAAAGAAATATTATTATATATATTCTTACAAAGGAGTTGAGACTTGATAAAAATAATTAATTTCAAGTAGTTATTTATTTAAATTAAATATATATTTTTTATATTCAATCAACTTTTTTTAGATATTTATCCATTAGGATTGATATTCATAAGATTATAAATGAACCCTATTTTACAAAAAAACTATATTTTTGTAAAGGAAACTTTACCACCTTTTAATGGAAAACCCATTTTAAATATGAATTTTGAAAATTTAATTAATATAATATTTCAAAATAAACTTCATCCTTGAAATTGAAATATAAAAATTATGTTAGGATAATTTTTTGGATATTATTTAGAAACATATCATTTTTAATGAATAGTTAAAAACATTGAATTTTAGTTCAAAACTGGTTTTTTTTAAATTTTATTTATAAGGATAAATTATATTTTATATTTTTGTTTATGTTTAATTATATAATATTTTTAAAAATTAATACAATTTAGGTAATTTTTATCTATTTAGCTTTCAAATTGAATGTAAAAACTTATCAAACATTTGGATTTTTTAACATTAAAAACCAACATTGTCGTCCCTCTTGTGGGATGAAATTTAAATTAATTTCTACAACTTTTGTGATTGTAATTTATAAATATAGATTAATTTTTTTTAATAAGTATGATTTATAATTTATAATAAGGTCAAATAAGTTTTTTCCCAAAAATATTAATAAAAGTGAATAAAATTAATTATAATTGTTAAGGAAAAATTAAGATTAATAAAGGACTAAACCATTAACTTAAGGGACCAATTGATCTACCCAATTGTCCAAAACCAATTGTATGGACATATCAAAGACATAAACCTTAAATTATTGTGTTTTTTTTGGTTTTTATGACCTTTTTATGTAATTTTATGTGTTCACCTAACTTGTTTCCAAAAATTTCAAAGCGAGTCCATTTCTTTCCTTATAAAAGGCCACCACCTCTCCCACATCTTCACACATAAATACCACTTAGGATTGGACAAAATATACACTAAAAGATTCATAGAATCCCAATCCTTGACCTTGAATACTTTTTATTTTAATAAATCCTTCCAAGAAATTATTTTTTTATAAACAAAAAGAAGTTACCCGATTAAGAGGTAATGTCTTCTCTCAAGCCATTTAGTTTCATTTCTATTCTCCACACCCTATGTTATTATTATTCTAGTATTACATAAGAACAAAATTATAAAAAATATAATAATATTTTTGATTTATTATTTTTACCTACACCTAAATGTGCCTCCATCTAATGGGAAATGAACGTATTGTTTCTGTGTACGGAAAACTGTTGCCTCACAAAATTATGATTGTTCATTTTTCCTTACAACAGATCATGACAGTCATTATGATGGAAATTATTTTTTTAATGTTATTTATTATATTTATTATCTCTTAATACTTATATAATCCTTTTATAACACATATATTTAACACTTTCCATTTTATGAAAATATGATTATATCATTCGAGGCATTGTGGACTACCACCCCTTCAAAACGATGTGATTCATTCACACGATACATGGAATGTTTAAATGATGGTTATAATTAAACATATGAGAAATAAAAACATCTATATTATTTTCATGATCTAATTATATATATATATATATATATCATTTTTTAATACCGTTTTACACACTTAAAAAGTTGTAGTGTTCTTCGTGGACGTGTGGACAACCGCCACCTCGACATGATGTGATTCATTTTTAATCACAATAATTCTATATATATGTATGTATGATTTAATTTTATGTTATTTATTATATAATTATATTTCTCTAATTATATGGTATGACTTAAATTCTTTCCAAAACAATCATTGATAAATATGAGTGTTTCTAATGCGTACATATGGCCTACAATCTCCATGATTGTAATGTTGGTTAATTTTTCATGAACATATTAAATGATTGATTTTAAAAGTAATTTTTTTATAAATATGATATATATTTCATGATTATAATTCTTTAGAAGTTATATAATTTCTATTTTGACCATATTTGACCTACAAAAGTAGTTTTTGACAAGTAAACCTAATTTGGTCAAATCACCCGATGTAAACATAATTGATTAAGTTGTAGTACAAAACAAGGTAATAAGTGAAATAAAAGTAATTATAAACATGAAAATTTTTCTAAATAAAGTATAAAATAAAAATTAGTTTATTATACAGTATGTTAAAGGGTGTTTACACAAAAGGAAACTCAAAGTAAGGGATTCTTATCTCACTTTTTACATTCGTGAGATAAATTTCATGTCCAACACTTCCATATTTTGTGTGGTGTATCTACTCCCCATTTTTTTATTTTATATAATTATGCCTTTTATATTAATGGTTTCTTAAAACTTAATTTTATATTATAACTTCATAATTTTTGTGGTTGAATAGGTTTCAAAGTTGTATGGGATACTTTTAAATGTAAAAATTCTATTTTCCTCAATACCAATACTAATGATATTCAATAGGAATCACATTCTAAGAAATTATATACCCATTTTTTAATGAATAAATTCATTATACTCTAGTTATCCATCACCATTTTCAATTATTATTACCATTTTTTCACCCTTTGGTACTCATAGGTTTTTAGAAATTTTTTTATGAAAACCCAAATTCATTTCTCTTTTTAGTTGAAGAACCTGTTTTCCTTTAAAAGAAATGTTTTATTAAACGGTTTTCAAAAAAAATCAAGATAAATTGGTAACAAAATTTTAACCATTTTTTCTTTTACCAATTTTTCAAAGAATTCATCTCGTAGATTTCCAATCAAGCCATCTTTTTATCCTCGAGTAGTGGAAAAGGAATGTTATTTTTACCGTGTATGATATGTACGTATTTATCCTCCGTAATTTATTTAAAGAATTATTTTCATATTTAAAAGGATATTTTTTAAATAAATTGTTTTCAAAATCTATTTTGAATGAAAAATATTTTCAGAATTTTTTTCATGATCATAGGATATTTTCCTCTAGAATATGATTAAATTTTATTCTTTTATTCTGTCATTTTCAACAACCCCTTATTTTACTCCACTCAGGGTATGTTGTATTGATACCATCCTTATTCATATTTTGTATGGTTAATGATTTCTTATTCCAAGGATATTATTCTCTTTAACTTAATTAATTTCTTTTATTCCCATTGAAATATTTACTTTATTATAATCATTAGAAATTAAAATTCCCCTAAATATCCATATCATTTTTCTTAGTTATGATTTTTTTCGTAAACCGTATATCATTTAAATGGTTTTTACATTGAATGTTATTTGATTATTTGGGGAATTATTGATAAAACTATATCATTTAATCAATATGGATAATTTATAAGGAAAATTGTTTTTTTAATTATTTGGACATGGACTATACAGGTTGGGGACTAGTTAAGGTAAACCCAACAAGGTAGATTCTGGTAAATTAAAACTATATGGATTTGGGGATAAAGAATTAAATCCCCTTGATGCATGAGTACTCTAATGGGATGGATCAGTTGTCAACAAACCCTTCGTGTAAGTTAAGAAGTAGAATAAACAAGTATGAAATGGTTTGGGGATAGTTATTGAAATCCCCTCAATTCATCGGTAGTCTCATGAGATGAAAAAGTTGACTAGACTCCTTATATGGTTTTTACCTGATAGCTAAACCATCTTGCCAAAGATCATGATGGTAATAGGATTTCATGTGCATCATACATGATGTCTAATAAGAAATCATTACCTTTATATTAGTTTCAGTTATTATTCACTGATGAGATTTTGTGTCGACATACCAGTGGATATATTTCATTTCTGTTTATAGATTATATGGAATGTGTGTTCATTTATTTTATTTTCCATATTTATTTGGTGTTATCCTATTTGAATGGAATTTGTTCTAGTTATTATCTTTCTAGATTACAAATACACTTCCTTAAAAATTTATTATTCATATGGAATGTGAGTTCATTTATTACGATGTAATATTTACTATTCTCATTGATTCATTATTTCATCTTATATATTTTTCTCATACTAAGAATTTGAGATCACCATTATTATGAATCTTTCCACATGAATCCAAAAATAGAACTATAAAAGATATTCAAGGATTTACTAGATAGATTAAGGTTATCCTTGAAGTTATTTTTTAGATATAATAATACAAATATGTTGTAATTAGTCAATTAATTTATAATAAAAGACTAATTTATTTATCTGGATTATGAAGACTAGTAAAATGATCAGTCCTTTAGGGATCTATTCTTTGTAATCATGCCAATGGAATTGATATCAAACACTACGTTCATGGATTCTATTGTAGGGATGCTATATTTTATTTTTAATTTCTCATAAAATAAAAAATATTATAGGAAATTAAGATACTGTTAACACAAAACATAACAAAGACTAAATAAAAAACAAATCGAATTTATTTTCTATTTATTTTAATGTTTACCTATTTCTATAAAATCATGGTGTCATGTAATTATCATGTGAACCTCTAGAGAGAGTATTCTCTAGAATATTGTACTCTCAAATTACTAAGAGAATAATAGTGAGAATCCTCCCTCTAACACTATATATTTTGGAGATATTGAAATAGTATATCCATCATTATGATCATGGTGAACAACCCAAAGAACATGTTCATCTCTTTCTAGAACCCAAGAGAAAATTGGAATCATTAGAAGTTTTATGAGGAATTTTTTTGATACTTAGAGATGGATCCTCAATTGTATTCATCAATTTAATGAAAACATAATATGATCTGGGATAAATAATTGATTTAATAGAATAATATAGTTGTGGTAATTCTATATTTAAATTTATTATAAATTAAATATGCATGACTCCTCAAAGATATCATGAGGATAATTCATCAACTTTTTCATATTTATACATGAATTTTGAGGAAAAAAAATATTAAGAACCCACTAAATGATTTAGTTACACCATAGTGCCTACATTTATAACCAAGATGAAGGGATATTTTTAATTGTTGAAGAAGGTTGAAAAATAAACAAGTCTTGTTGGGGGGGATTTCATGTGTTTCATCTAGCGTTCAAAGTGAGAGAAATTATCAAAATTGATATACGAAATATGGAATGTATTCCCAAATGGAATATTAACTATGGGTGGGTAATTGATTTCATAATCTATGGTATTATAATGTTAGATAATGTGGAGTTAAATACTTAAAAGTATGAGTTTATAAATAGTAAGTTGTGTCAAAACATGAGGTTAATGCTAAGGTTCTTTGATAAATTTTTCATTTAACTCTTTTTTGTTATGAATATAATGACTCGTGATGGTTGGGAATAAATGTGTTTTGATTCACTCAATATAATATGATGAATATTATTATGGTGGAAGCATTTTTTGGAGAAAAAATATATTAAAGAAGTGTGTTCAGTTTTAACCAGACCCAATGAATTATATTTTTACAATAAATACATTTGTGGATTTTAGGGTGTATTTGATGTTAATAAATTTCTATAATTTACTCAATGAGTATTTACAGATTATAATTTTTTAGTTTATAATATTTGGAGGAAGTTATTGAAATTTTTATTAGATGTTTAAAAATCACCATATAATGCACACTATATTAGTCTGAAATGTTTCATTATAGGAATGGTTATTATCATATGATGGTTGTTTTAGAGTTATTATGATTATATCTTAATATTTTATGGTGTAATATTTTTAAAATGTGAAATTAATAATCAAACATTACGTAAAAAATATCATAAATGAAATTTCTATGTTTGGATAAATATTAATGACTGGTTCTGGTTTTACGGATTGTAGGATTATGGTCACACTATAAAAAGCCTCTTATTTTTCTCATTATGGTTTTTATTCTACATATGTGTGTATGGATTCTCATTGTGACATCTATCTCATGCCAAAAAAGTATTTTTATGAAGAGAGTATTATATTGTGATGATTATAGTTATTCCGTGATAGGTTAATCAAATATATTTTTTAAATTTATATAAGGCTGCAATATTCATAGCATATATATATAATTAGACGCGACTTTTAATGTGATTCATATTTTAATTTAATTAGAATATAATAATCTATTTATTTGTAATGAATATGTCTTATAACATTTAAAACATTATGATATACTATGATCATGGAGGGAATAACATGATATATGGAGATAGAGAGAGAATGACCTTATTATAAATTTATAACTATTTGATAATAGAGAATGATGGGTTTTATGATTATAGGGATTGTGAATTACAAAAAATATATCTTTATTATTTTTTTAATAGCTTTTAAATTGAAAATTTTAGGGTTTTATAAAATAGAATGTTAGAATAAAGGAAAAGAGAGAGATTTCTATAGAGAGCATACTTAAAAATAACTTAGGATTTTGGATACTGTAGAGACATTACGAAAAATATGAATAAGTGGAGTAGGATATCTCCAATATAAATGAACATGAATCATATTACTACAATAATATATGGGTGACTTATTTATTTGGTATAAAAAAAGTGTAATATTGAGGGGTGGGGAGTTATTCTAGAGTGTGAGAGTATCAAGTTCTTATCTTGTGAGTTGTTTTAAACCTAGAGGGATAGTGTTTCAATTATAAATATTGTATAAGAAGTGTATGTAGTTTTCTGGGTACATATACACATCACTGAATGTATTCTCCCGTGACATATCCTACTATGGGGGAACTAGGTATAATTTTTTATATTTATAAATTATTTTCTTTTCACATGTAGTTTGGATGTATTTGTGTTTCAACCATGAAATGAGATCATTGTAATGGGTTAATTGGAATTTAAATACCAAGATCCCCCCTCAGTGCACCATCCCTTTGCAAGAGTGATACATTACCATGAATTTCCTCAATCAATTTCAATTGGGATCCCAAATTTCATACCTGTCATATAGAAGGATAAATATTATTTTTGTTAATAAAACCCCACTCCATGATTAGAAACATACTTAACCACATTAATTATCTTATCCAAAAGAATATTATAATAAATATGTCAACATATGAAATTTCACATATAGGGTATAATATTAACTACATCAAATTGGGATTATAATTGAGTATACACCACTAAATATATCAATTACATTATATATGATATATTCCAGATGTTCTAACCAAAAAAACAATTCATTGTCATATCTAATGAGAAAACTATATATCTCCATACAAACCATTACTTTTATAAATCATAACATATTACCAAAACTCGTGAAATTTTAAGATAATAATGAATTATAGTAAATTTATAATTTATTTAAGTGGGTTAATTATCATTCAAATATATTGAAAATGAAACATAACTGAATGTTTTGAGACATGATAAGTTAGGGTACCACTGTGGGGGGGGGGGATAAATCAGTCTTACCAGTTTAAAAAAATTAATTTTTTTGAATTAAACCCTTATGAAAGGATAATGTCTTGATCTACAATCCAATATCTATTAGTCAATTATATTTTTAAAAAATGATAAAAAAACATAACAAAATTTTGTATAGTTCGGCCTTAGTGTGACATCCTAATCCTTTCCTTTTCTAGCCACCGATTAAACTATAGATTTTATTATCACAATATATTTTGAGTGATCAAATATTTAGTACATTTCATATGCAAGGTTATAGTACGTGACATCAAATTACCAAAAAGGGAGGTATCATCTACATCCCAAAATGATATATGGTGTTATTTAGATAAGAAGAAATGATTATTTTGGATTAATAATATGTTCTTGAGTATGAATAAAATCTTAAATACACCACTCTAACCTGTAGAAGAAAATAGTAGATCTTATTCAAGGAAGGATTGTAATAATATAATGATTTCAATATTTTAGCATGCACATTGTATACTATCAATTATTGTTTAGGAATACCTTATCATTTATTAGATAATGTATGCATTAAATGATATAATTACTCTTTAGAAGTATGCCCCTGGATCAATATTAATATAATTATATTTCTTATACATGTTTAGAAATATCATATGCAGCACAGGTCGATCTCCTTTAGTTCTTCTCTATCCTCAAAATGAATGTTCTTCAGTGTAGCAGAGCATCATCATCTTGAGTTCAAAATTATCAAAATTATTGACATTAAATATTTCTATATTTTATATTCCCACTATCTAATGAAAAATATTTCCATAATTATTGATTTATATTATCTTGATTCATGGAAATCTTAATTATCCATGAGGAATATCTTCTTCGAATATGAAAAATAACGTAAAATATTAGAATTTGAAAACCCATGGAAAACACATATGATCCTTATCATTAAATCTTCATTTAAATCCTATTAAATACCTTTAATCTCATCTAGAATCCTTCAATTTATTGATATCCCATGATATTAAATATTTGAATACCAATGAAGTATCAATTGAAATGTTTTCTTTAGAATAAAAATTCAGTAAATATTTTCAGTTGTTGTAATAAATAATAATTCTTACTGAATATGCCATTTTGCTAAATTGTGAAATCATAAGGATAAAAAATGATTTATAAACTGGATTAAAAGTATTATAGAGTCCCTATGAGAAATTTTTATGTCTCATCACAACTATTCAACAACTCAAATGTCTTACAATTCTTCAAATTCGTACAAGATCTATGTCTTATGAACTCATCCTAATGTCATATGAGTTTCACTAAGGTCCTAAAAACCCTAGTGTAAATCAACATTGAATTTTTTAAATTCTAAAAAATTAATATTTAATAGTACATTATAATTCTTATGAATTTTATTAAATTGTTACAACACAACAAATTCAAATGAACATAAAAGTCATATATAATTTTATCCAATGTATTACATGGTCACATAAGTCTTATATCTATTATAAATTATTAAATAAAACTAATTCTATCTATTTTTGAATAAAATATTATGCTCAAGAGTCTTACAAAGTCAAAAATAACCATATCTTCCATATATATCTCGAAATAAACCAAATATACATTAAATAATTACAAAAAATCTCCCATTCAATTTTGGAAAAAATCCAAACATCCCAAAAAAACTTTAAAAAAATTAACAACCATTCTTCTCATACTAAAGAAAAATGGTTGAAAACAAATACAAATTCCTCAAAAAACCCATCTGGAACTTCAATATAACACTTTTTAATTATTTTTAACCATTATAAACACTTTCAAAAACTCAGAAACACACTAAAGTGTCCTAAAATCAATACTTATCTCCCATGATATTTATCCTAAAAGAACACCAACAGATAATGTACATTTTACAGAGAATTTAAACCTTTGTTTATATGAAACAATTTGACATGTAATTTGAATTCTCTATTCCTCAACTCTAGAACTCACCTTTCAAATGTCATCACATATTTATTATAACATAATCTCCTCAATTACTAAAAAATAATATAATAACTTATTCTCCCCTTAGTGGAAAATATTGTCCACTTCATTTACCCCATTGAAAACACAATGTAAGTTTTTGTCTGGAATCTTCCAAATGTACCTTAAGAGAGTGGCAAAGGTAGAACATTTATTTTTATTCTTAGAGTTTCATACTTGTCTTTAGAACCTATCATTAGGAATATATTTGGTGAAAATATTAGCATGTTGGGCTCATTTTTGAATAATTTCTTACCTAATATCACCATTGGAAACCTTCGCTTTGATGAACTGAAACGTGATGTCAATAAACATTTATCATGTCTTTTGAAAAGGAATTTTAGAAAGATCTATCACAAATTTATTTTCAAATAAAATATTCAATGGTATTTCAATATTCTCCCTCTGGTCCTTAGGTTTCTTATTTATTTAGATCATAAATGTATTGTAAATGTTAGTAGTAATATATTAATCCTCTATAGTGCTTATTATACGTGAGTTTTTTTTTTCAAAAATCCTACCCACATATCTTTTTATTACATAAATAATCTTTCTAAGGTGTAATTTCATTAATCATATTTATACACCCAATGTACATCTAAAAATCTAACTAGAATAAAATGATATCATGTCCTACATGTAAATTCAAAACGCATTGTCCCTTGTATGTATTTAGAGAAACTCTTAAAATGATTAAGATGTTATTTCTCAGGATCAATATGATATCTAGAAAAAAAAATTCATAGAATTACCAATATCTTGTTTAAATGAAATGGGGTAAAAAATGTTTTCAATCAATATTTTAAATTATTCCTTATTTACACTCTCACCATTAACATACATTGAAATTTTCCTCAAAACATGTATAGGAGTGGATACTATCATTGATTGATTTATCTCAACCTTCTTTAAAAGTTCTTTTTTAAAATGTAAGTTAGAATAGAAAAATAAAATATTCATATTTAAGAACTTATAATCATAGGAAGTATTTTATCTTCCCTAGAAAAGAAAAACTATAATATAACTATATATATATATATAAACACCTTATAAGAACTTTATTGATTAGTTACAAAAATAAGTCAATCAATATAAAAAATAACAAGGAGAGTTTCAATTTAAATTTCTTTAATGTAAATATTATTGTACACTTTTTATTTATAGAATTTAATTTTTTTCAAGAAGTTGTCAATATTTTAATACCATCAGCTTGGATTTTTCATTAACCCATATAATGTCTTATTCAATTTTCACAACATTAAGAAATATTTACCAAGAAAAAAACTCTCAGGTTTCCAAATATGTACCTATTCTTGAAACTCTATATTCAAGATGGTGAATTTTACATCTATATGATAAATAGTTTTTACTTCCTAAAGTAAATAACTATTCAAAACATTTTTATAACCTTTATACATGAAACATGACCAAAGGATTCCTCAAAATAAATACCTTGAAGTTGAGAGTATCCATTGAAAATAATCATGGCCTTGTTCTTTGTGTGTTCCACTTTTTAGTTTAATTTATTCTTGAATACCCTCAAGGATCCAATTAAATTTTTTTCAATTTATTCCAGGTAAAATCTCCCAAGTGGAATTATTCAATATTAAATCTTTACCCCCATAAATATATCTAATCCATTTTATGTAAAAGATATATTCAATAACTAATCATAGTTCTATTTGGGAGATTAGAGTTATTTTATTTTCAAATATCAATATTCTTCTAGATTAGGTATGTGCATAATGACTTCTAATGATATTTTCCATCTCCAAAAGTTTTATCAGCCTTGATTACTTTTATTTTTCTTTCTTAGTACTATCCTCATAATTACACATCAATTTTGTGTAACTTTAAGCTAGGATTAGTTATTTTCTAGTATTCCCATTTCTAGTTTTCTTAGAAATACATCATTTTCATCAATGTAAAATTAAAACTATATTATATCTGAAACAATTGTTTAGGGATATTCTCAATATTTTTCATCTCATACTAGGAACCCACTTTAATAATTATTTTATTCCAATATCTATATCCTTTAACATTTTTAGGTTCCCAATAAAGATACCCACATTTCCTTCACATCGGACTTTACCAAATTTGGGTATTTAATTTTATTGTTGTAAGGGATACTAAATAATCTAAAATATATCAATATTAACCTCTTTGTAATCAAAAATTAATTTTAAATTAGATTTTCATCTTGTCTTTGTAATCACTAGTTCTAAATGTGTATAATTTTCACACAACTTCTTTCTAGAAAAGCATTGACCTTTCAAAGTCAACAACCATTGTTCTCCCCATTTAAAAAAGAATTATGTTCATTATTTTAGTAATAAATTTTATTTACTATAACTGGGGTTTGATTGGTCATTAATTCCCTATTTATAAAGATAATATTTAAATTTCATACCAGTAAACTCTTTATAATTATTATTCCTTATATTTTTAATTTCAACAGAACGCTCTCTTTTTATTTCTCCAATAAATATTTTAAACATTCCCAATACATGTTACCTGAGTTTCATGAACAAAAATAATGACATTTTTTATATTAATTTTTGAATGTGATGATATATAACTCACCAATAGTGTGATACTGTCTCATTGGTCTATATATATCTAAGTGAATCAACTCAAGTGGTCTAGTTGGATAGTTCCCAACTCTTATTCATTCCTTAGAAAATATATCCCATTTTAAAAGCCATAAAAATAAGATATATATCTATTATTAGATAGAATATATCTATCAAAAAAATAATTTGGAAGAATATGTTAGTTTATTTTGGCTAAGATCACTAATTCTTTTAATATAGAGATTAATTTCTTCATTCGCACAAAAATATCCTAAATTGCCTGTGTCCCCTATCTAGAAAAGATCACCAATAAATATTTCCCCTTATACGAAGATTCCCCCATATTTAATTTTTTTTGGAAAAATATTGTTATTATACATCACATCATTTCCATTATAACATTATTGACTAACACTCTTCAAATTATACATGAGATAATTAGTAAATAAAATTTCTTATGACTTCAAACTACATGGATCAATTTTAGCTAAGCCAATTTCATTAATAATAAAACTTCTCTCATTACCAAAGGTTACATTATTAAAATCATGTTCTTCAATGATCTTAAATACTGTGGTATCTCTTATCATGTGAGATGAGAAATAATTGTCAAGTATCCATTTCTTTCTCAAATTGTTGTCGTTGAGTGAAACATTAATAATAACTGACTTCATATTAGTGGTTTTTTATTAAGAATTATTTCCTTTAGAAATATGTCTTTGTTGACTTATAATAACATTTATAGACTATTTTACACAATTAAATTTTGAGTCACATCTTCTATAAATGTCATCAGGATATTCAAAATTGTTGTGATTAGTTATCATAGATGTGAATCATATTTTACTTAGGATTTTCATTATTTTATTGATGTTACTATCTAAGAGGATTACCCAAAATTATATACTTAAGTTGTTCCATGGGGGATAAATATTGTACCAACTAACATATATTTTATAACCATAGACACAACATAACCAATAGTATACTATGTAGATAGTTTCCATGAAACTATTGAGATTTTTTCTGAAATTATACTTGTTTTCTTTGAACATTTTCATACTTAATCTACTTGAATTTTAAATAATTTCCTTTATTTAGAATATTTTCCACTTCAAAAATAATAAATTTCAACTTTTTAGCTCAATATTGTATTTCCATATATTCAATTTTGAACTTGAACATTTAGTTGTGATAGATTTATAATTTCTGATATAACAATTGTATATTTTACATCAATATGAATTAAGATTTTTATAATATTTATATGATCAATAATTCACATAAAAACCTTTTTCAAAATGATATTTAATTTTTTTGGTAGACTTATCAAGTATAAGGAACATTCATTCAACTTATTAAGTGGTTATTCATGAGTATCCATCTCATTTTTAAATTATTTTATGATTCTTTCATACTCAAATACATTAAAATTATGAATTTTAAATCCTCAATGAGTTCACTATTCCTACTATGAAACTAAAATTTAAATTTATTAAGTTTACTAACCTCTTTTTTGATAGATTTTATATAATTTTATGTTGTTTATTTTCTCAAGCCATGGTCGATTTTTATTTATCAGCATATTCTCTACATAGGTTTCCTCTCTGTCTCTTTTCACTACATGAGTGTATTATTTTCTAAATACATGTTCCCTGAAATAGGTATCTTTTCATTCACTACCTTCCTCTAATTCACTAGTTGAGAAAGAATACTCATCTTCCTCTATAATCACCATAACTCCCTTATTCCATCTTGGTTTTTAGATTATCCCTTAATCAGGCCTCTAAGATTTTATTAAATGATTTATTTTGAGATATTATCTAAGTATTATTTTTTTCTTCTTCCACATCATTCTCCACATTATTCCATCATCTTGGGTAGTCAACTGTGAAATGGCCAAATCCTACACTTTAAATCATTTGATAGGATTTTTTTATTATATTTTACATCACCTATATTACCAATTTTAAAGAAAAAATTCATATTCCATTTTAAATTTTTATCGCTCTCATTATCTTAATTAAATTCATTTAAATATTCAATCACCAATTTTTTAATGTTAAACATATTAATGGATTTAATTTTCATATCCTATATATACTTATTCTTTAAAACTATATATTATCTAATATAATAATTAAAAAATTTATTTTTTTTACTCATTAAGATATATGTCTTCTCTCTCTTTAATAGTAATAAATTTTTATAGCAAATTTCATTAGAAAGTTTATCACAAACATTTTAACTCTAGAATCACATATCTCATCTAAAAATCCTATAATATGGCTGAATATTTTATTCTCCATAGTGATATAATCATTAAAATTATCATCACTACATATCCTGATATCTCCGAATTGGGACATAAATATCTACATTTTTTCTTCATTTTATCTTAAAATGTCCCAAATATAGGTTTTCATGTTTATCCTAATTTTCCCTGTATATTGTAAACTTGATCACATGTTTGTAAAATTTTTCTTAAATTGATAATAGTTTATATTTTATAAACTTTCCACCTATCTATATATTTCTATTTGTAGAGAAATTCATAGAATAATCTCTTTCAAGGTGTGGAAATCCAACAATATAATGATCAAAAAAATTAGTACTTGGGAGAGGAAAAAGGATAACCTCTAATCCTTCCATCAATAAAATATCATCCCACAAAAATGTAAACTCCTTATATTTTTCACTACGTTTAAACTACCCATTAAACAATATATAATGTGTAGGATCTAAGGGTAACATTTTTTCTCAAATAGAACTTATAAATCCTAGATCATCTCTGGTATAGCTCAGAGTGGGGAGAATTATTAGTGCACATTTTTAAAAAATATTTCTTTTTAATTAAACCAATAATTACCAATTTAGTTCATTATACACCCTCTAGAATAACTTCCTCTATAATATAAAAAAATAGAATGTGATAATTTTTTACATGTTTATCCTAGTTGGGAGAGCCTCATCATTGCTATGTACAACATATTATTGATCTAGAAACTTTATAATCATTATAAATTTATAGTGAGTACTAATCCAATATAATTTGTACAATAGGATTAAGAGGGTATAATCCACTTATTAAAAGGAGAATGTATTATATAATTCTCACAAATGATTTATGATATTATTTATAATGGAACTGCCAGTTCATTGGGATTACTCCTATTCTCTTGGGTGTGAATCAGATCTTCAATCTACTATTCGACACCTTAGTATAAATTAATAGATCTTTTTAATGGATGAATTTAACTAGAATAATGATTTCAAAATTTAATTATTCATATTTTATTTTTACATTATTCTTAAATATGATTGTTTCATGCATATGAGCATGCATGAATGAAACTAATCTCCTAAATTATCAAAAATATGAAGCTAGATCAAAAAAATAGATTTATCATTGTTATATCTCTTTAAAAATCATAGACATAGCATGGGTAAATTTCCAATAGTTCTTCTTTATCCTCAATACATATTATCTTTAGTGTATTCGGGTGTGTGTTTCTTCAGTTCACAATTCTGGTAAATATTTTCCTTCTGAATCTATCTCTTCTATATTCACATTTTTGAAGAAAATAATTTCAATTAATATTAATAAAAACATTATTGATTCTTATTTGAATAAATTAACCTTAAATAATTGAATATTTTAATGTGAAAAATAACTTAAGATATTTGAATTTTTAATCTTAGGGAAAACACCCACTATCCTTATCATTCAATCTCCATTTAATTCTGATTCAAACTCCCTTGAATCATGGATTGAATCAGGGATTTGATCAAAATTCAATGATACTTCTGATATAAATACCAATGATTATTCTTCTAAAATAATTTCTTCAAAATATTTATTATTAAAATGCCCTGACATTTTGTCGGACTTGGTAAATCTTTTATATCTCCAATTTGGGAAAATTATAATGTCATGAGTGTAGAAAAAAATCATAGGATACACATTATTACAAAATAACACTTTTAAATTAATTCATAGCTTCAAGTAAGTCTTACATATCTCATCATAAGTTTTACATAGAATTAATGTGTTACGAACGGTATTAAATTACATGATATGTATATCAAGAATAGCAAGCATGTATGCCTCCCTTATCACAAATTATGAATTCTTGACATGTGAATGAGGGAATGAAAAAAAATATAAACCATCTTCATTCAAAATATAAAGCCTCTTCATAGTCAATAATAGTGTAATATTTCTTCTAAATAGATAATAAAAATAGCAGTAAAAAAATATTGATGTTCTCTTATTTCTCATACTTTAATTAAATAGTTCTTCAATACAACAATTTATCCTAGTCTTTATTACTTAACTCACACATGTTATTTTTTTTGATTTTATATTCACAAAATAAGTGAATAATATTTCTATTATGAAGTACAGACACTTCCATTTCTTAGTAGTTGCATGATATTTTGTGTCTAATAGGATTCTAAAAAAATCACAACTTTAGTTTTGATTAATAATTTCAAATATTTGAATTTGAAATTCCAATGAATATTGATCCATGATCTTATCATTTTAATTTTAAACATATATTTAATTGAATGATGGATTAACCAATTATCCTATGATATTAATGATTTAAAATCCAACTAAGAATCATCAAACTATTATTTTATTATAAAGATAATTATGGAAATATCATTAAATTCCTTATTTAGAAATTTACAAAAATTTATATAAGGAATAATCCCTTATGAATTCATCTATAATGATACTTAGAGAGTCAATAATAACTCACAAAAGCACATAAATGAATACTATTTTTTCCTCAATTAATCTTAAAAAATTCAATTACTTTTTCAAATTCACCTTCATGAGTATAAATGACTCTTAAAAACTACTAGATGAATCTTAAAAAGTTATCTAATTACACTTTTTAAGTCTAAATTGAAATTTGTGGTATTTTAAATTACTCTTATGAAGTCACTAATAAATCATTATAATTCAAAACAAACTCGTATAAATTATATCATGACTGTTATAAATTCACCAATAACACTACTAAAGATACCACTTACACTTCTAAAGTCACCATTGACATTTATGAAAAGTTTGAGGACTCTTAAAAAGACATTATTTTGTCTAATTTTAAATATTAGATACACTATATGAATCTTATGATATTTGGATGACTCAAATAGAAAATTACATAACTAATTTTTTTTCAAAAGCAACATTATAAATTTATACTTTAATAAAATATGATAAGAGTCACCTAAAATCCTCTTAGGTAATTTCATCCTCCTCAGACAAACCCAATGTCTTAAAAAATATTCAATATCAAGGTTGAAAATAAAAACAATACCCATAAAATAGTTTTCTTAGGTGCTTTAATCCCCCCTTATGGATTTTTTATCAACCACAATCAACTCCTTTTAAACCTTAACAACTCCTACAATATTCCAAACGAAATATTTGTTTTCAAATGAGAAGTGTTTTGAAACCAAAAAAATGGATAAAGTAGTGTTTTTTAGAGATAAGCATCCCTCGGTAAAAAATACATGTTTGTTAATGTGATTCAAATGATCACACCCTTTATCAATGAACTCTATTAAAATCTTTTTCTCCATTTTATAATAACACCCTATCTAGATTTAAATTAGATTATATGTAGATTCGTGACTTTTATACCCCTTTGAAATGTCATCCAAATATTAGGGTGGAAAACCCCAAATTCCATCAGAAGATAGTGAATATTTGAATAATCATGTTTAACCTCGAGGTCACCAGTATGGTTTAGGAATATCCATAGTGAATATATTAGAAATATTTGTTAGATTGGAAAAATCAACATTGCAATGGATTGAGTTTCAAATTAAAATTTCAACTAAAATCGAATTTAATATGAAATCCCCTAATTTAAAAAAATTTCCCAGTTAATTAAAATTGTATATGAATATAATTTTATCATTTAAAACTATTCATATAATTTTTCACACAAATTAGTTTAAAACAAGTTTAAAACATTTGAATATTGAAATATATCTTCATATATCAAACATAGTATATAAACACAACTTATTTTAAACTATCAAAGAAATTTTCTGAAATTATATTTTTGAAAAATGATATTGGTTTGGTTTAATATAAAATAAAAAATTATAGAAAAATTAATAGTGTAATAAATTCAATATGTTTTGACTCAAGCCAATACCTAGTCCACTACACTTAGAAATCAACCTAGTAATGTTGTTTATTCATCAAATGAATTGACCCACAACCTAGATATAGTTTTTCATACAATTGAATATAATGTTTTATAATATATACAGTGCTTATTCCAAATATTTATATATTAGAATAGACAAACAAATGTGATATTGTCTATAGAGCTCTTTAGTTTAGCACAGAATCTAGTTTTTATAGATATATAGTATAACGAATAAAAATCACAAATGGTATGGAATATAGAGCAGGATAAGTGAAAGAACATCATTCAGAAGAGATATAACTTTTATAGTTATTTTAGTAAATTTTATCTTCTAATTATTTTATTTTTATTTGGAAATGATTTGAAAATATGATTAGATTTTCTATAATGTTTCAATTATGTTTTATTGATAATAGTGTCAAAGACATTAAAAGTAGAGAATATTTTCATAATTATTATAGTTAAAAATCCATATGACTATTTTATATTAAAAACCAACTTTCACTATAATTGGTATTAAATAAAGGTATAATAATTCTCTAAAAAGATTTATTAAGATATCATCATTGAAGATCTTTTTATTTAAGCATGAAATCCAATATAATTAAATGCTCCTAACATTTTTTAATTATTCATAGAAAATTAGTTTAATTACTAAATTTAATAATATAATACATTATCATAGATATGATCTCTTTAGGTTTTCCACATAAACATCCATGGTCAGATTAATACGTTTGGAGAAATCTAGGTGGATTCTTTATAGGATATATGCTCGATCATTCTAACTTACAGTTGATTTTTTGAACTTATAGTTGATCAGTTTAAACATTTAGTCATTCGAATACATTGTAAAATTCTATTCACTAACCATTGTCACTAGATTTATTCTTTTAGTAAATTATTTAATTTTTCAAAATTCCACTTCACATACAATCACTTTATTTAATGTGAGGTTAATTGAAGATCAATTCGAATTTGATCCATCACATTGAACGATTTATGTTAGACACACAGTACCTTCCATATGGAGTTTTAGTGGATATATTTCTCATGTGGTACGTCAAAGGGTTTGAGAAAAATCCCCTAAAGTGAATATATCAGAGTTGCGGTTGATCCTTTTGATATGAAGTCGATCCATGACATTTCAAAAATTATGATCACGATAGTCACTTGAGATAAAATGTGTAGTCGCTCAGTTTTTCTTATAGTCAATTGTGTATTTTTTTCATATATCTACCATGGTCGATCTGGTGATCTTCTGGTCGATGAATTTTTTGTACAATCGATCTGGTACATTGTGAAATTTTTATTCTTCAAAATTATGGTTGAATGAATATCTATATAATATTCATTTTTAATTAAAGACTCATAAAATTTTTCATTATTTTCCCAAAAAAATAACTATCTTTCATTAAAAACATATACATTAAAAAAATATATACATGGTTTGTGATTATTAAAATAAAGAATTTTGGAACTAATAAAACAATCTACCTCTTTTTGATTACCAAAAATCACAGAATAAATTTCATTAAAAAAATACAAAAGATGAATAATTAAAAACTATATTATATTTTTAACAAGAAATTGGATAAAATAGATCATAATGCCCAATAAAATACCATATTTTACATATATGTAAAAACTATTCCCCCTTAACGGATTCCATATCTTATAATCCCCATATGGGATTATCAAAAAGAACATATGAGTGTGATAGAGTAAATATGTAAGAAATAGAAAATAAATCACATATAATATAAAGAACAAAGACACAAAAATAAGAATAACAGTATATTCCAATTGAATGTGAATTTTTTTTACAAAATTCCCCATAAAATCAAATTATAATCAAAACCCATATGGTATGGTCAGAGAAAAGATTAAAAGGGATCCTTCCATTTTTAAAAACCAGGATTAAGAGGATGAAGAGGATGAGGATCAGAAATTACTCTAAAAATAGTGATAGACTATGAAATCATTCAAATTTAACAAATAGCATGGGAAATAGATAGAACAAAAGGTCTAGATAGAGGTGCAGTAGGGGAGGCAGAAGTAGGGGATGAGAATGCTATGAAACTGATTCTAAGATTGATATTGAGACTCTAAAAAAGATGAGTTTAGAAAATCCAAAGTAGGGGGTCTGAAACTGGGGAATTTGTGGCATACATATTATGTTCCAAAATTCTAATTATATCTATTAAAATCCTTATATCATTCTTTATAATTTAAATAAACTATTCATTTTTTTATATGAACCAATTTAGTAGATAATTCATCACTAATAAATTATTCACAATTACATAGAAAGTAGAAATTATGGGTGGAATCTCTAGATCTCTTTCTAATAGTAGAAACTGACTATTGACATCATCCATAGTGTAAATCTATTTCAGATAGTACTTTATTTCACCATTGAGTACACCTTTATCCTTGGAAACCATGATTGATTAAATATTAATAAAATAAAATATATTATATGATCTTCATCAGTAGAAAATATAGAAGGAGGTTGTGGAGTATAAGTGGATGGTCTATATGGACTAGTTATAATTTAATGATACCTTCTATCCATGGTTACCTTAATATCTAACAAATCAACTTAAGGGGATCTAATTTAATCATCAAAACATTGAATATAACTTCGGAATCTTAAAATATCATTTTGTATATAATATATTTTTTGAAAAAATGTAGGATAGAAGTGTTCCACCACACACTCAATTTTATAGGAAATGTCCTTATTTTTTCATGATTATTAGACCAAATAATGATTAAAAACATTCTTTAAGACATATAGAAGGTCATTCATGAACTGTATGAGGTCTGTAAAAGTGATTACTAAATATTTATCAGAATAAGGTCTATATTGATGATTATTGGAAAAAAAGTATCTTGAGTGATATCTAATGGATAAGGTATAGGACGAGATGAAGAACTTGACAAGATGAATACAATAATTTCCCTCAAATTCTTATTTTGGAGAATAGATTCTAGGAGGTCACTCAATTTCCCTTAGAGGGGCCATAGAATCATCCTTTGATTCATCCATGTCCACCACTTCTATATTTAGAGATGATTATTAAATAGGTGCTTCTTGAGATGGTTTTCTAGTAACAGCTCTAGGAGAGTGAGGAGTATCCAAAAGCTTCACGAGATCCCCAAAATACTCATGATCAACTGGTCGGTCTATAATAGGAGTAGAAGAAAAATTTTACAAAACTAATTATTTCAATCTCAAATTAGTTAGAATGGTACTTCATTATATCTTTATTGAATCATTACCATCATCACGATCCATTCAATTCATGTCATAGACTTATGTAGGGGAAGATACATTCATGTCATAAAATTAATTGTCTATAGGGGTTTCATCTTTCGAAGTTGGGGAATAAAAGAGTGGAGCTCCCCCTATCCCAAACATGCCATGAATATCTACTACTAGGTCTACATAATAGTCACTCTCTAGTTTAATAAGAGAAGGTCTAAATAATATACATTTGTGGATTCTCTCCCATTATGAGTTTCGTCTTTTTATCTTGTTGTTTCAACCAACAAATAAATTTCAGGTTCTTTTATAGCATCAATAATATTTTCAGAAGACATTAGAACATCATTAGAAGCAGATACCACTTGTCTTATTTGTTCTCTCTCATCTAGAACCTCCTTAACAAGAGTTACACCTAATATCTCATTACAATATATTATTTCTTCCCCACCTACATCAATAATATCTGGTTAATCAATTTCATCAGAATTATAATAAACCTCAATAATCTCACATGGCTACAAAACATGTAAAATGGAATATGTTAGTCTATAATATTGGATATTCGATTGAATCTATCATAAAATTTCTCATCATCAGATATCCAAATCATTTTCTTAGTACTTGAGTTTATCTTCATCATTTTTTACTAGTCTGATTTAAATATAATCCCCCAAAATACACAAATAATTACATCCTAAGAATAATTAATCCTTTATATTAAATCATTACCTAAATTAATATTTGGTATGTAAGAGTATTGAATCATGAAAGAGTTTTGGTCAAATCATCTATGTGCGTCATCAAGAACCTTGGAAGGCTGATCTATATTCCATAAACCATCAGATATAGGAATAAATGTTCATGATATAATATTGATCTAAATTCACTCATCCTAGGGAAGATTGTGTGTTGTATTAATTTCAAATATATCATAAATTCTTAACATAGAACATTTTTATGTGTTATTTTATAGGATATATCACCATTCATATCTTTTTTAGCATCATAATTCTAAAATTGATGATGGTTCACTGGATAAAATACTATGATTGTATCCATACTCATTAAAATGTGGAACTCTAAAGAAATCTACTGAAAATGTAGAAGTGAAATCACACACTTGACCATAATTAATAGTATTAATAATATTCTCATGATCACTATCTTCAAACACCATGACCGGTTAAGACTCATTTACCAGGAATGGATAAAAGGGGAGATTTCACCCATGTATCAAATTATTCAATTCTAGAAAATAATGGAACTCCATAGCAAAAAAACATTTCTTAAACCACTTTGTATCAATTTTATCTTCCTACATGACTTCACATGAATAAAATTTGGGCTTTGTATTCTTTTTTTATTTTCATGAACTGCATGTTTCTCTTTTAGATGATTATTTTTTACTCTTCTTAAAAGGATATCTTCATTTTGACTACACATACTACGATTCTCCAATTGAGAATTTATGTATATGAAAAATTAATTGATTGAGTAAGGTTTCGGAAGAGTATTTGGATTGTGTATGAAGAGAGAATGATGATTCTAATTTTAATATGACTTATCATAATTAATTATGGATTTTTTAATAGTCCCAAGCAGGAAAATAAATATATATTAACATATTTGTAAAACAATATGATATATTATAAAATGATATAACTAAGATAATTCTTGATAAAATAATAACATAAATATATATGAAATAAAAAATAATAATATTAAATGAATACCAAAAAATTGGTTAAACACTATTAATCTTACCTAACTCATGTTTAAAATTATTCAATCTCTAATAATTCAATGGGTTTAATAAAATTTCAAAAATTTTATGTTCAATAAAAGTAAATTCTATATTTTTATCTCCATTTTGAAAATGATCTCTCAAAAGGTGATTTGAAATACGAATGTGGTTTTTCCTATAATGAGAAAAAATATTTTTAGAAATAGTCATTGAACATGTACTATCAAAATTTATACAAACATGTCTCAATTGATATCTACAGTCAAATGAAGTGTGTTTCATCCACATATTCATTTCAAAAAAACTACATATAAAAGGTCACTCATACCGTCCATTTGATATATTATGAAATTCAAATACACTAGATTGGAAAGAAACATTATAATGGCTTTATGTATTTTTAATGGTTCCAAGGTTTCATCATACTCAATACCCCCTATTAATTATACACATATAAAAATAGACTTTATTTATTTATAATTATAGTTTCATACTCAACAACCTTATTCATATTTCCCCATTTTGTGTTAATGGTCAGGTATTCTTTAGGTCTTTCTACTATCTTCCAGAAATTTTTTCTGTCAAATTGATTCAACTCTTCTTGAATATATGGTTCCCATAATTCATAATTTATTCCTTAAATTATGTTTTTAGGTTCATGTTATGAAAATAAGACTTTATGTTAAACCAAATTTCTAAGAGAACGTCGGTTTTGGGTACCACTCTCTAGATCTCCAACTATCGCATATAAGGGATGTCCTTTATGAGTCTAAATGATTCTAGGAATTAAATGATTTGGTACATTGTATTCTTTTTTAAGTTTTTTTTTAAAAAATTCATATGAACTTGATGGTTTTTTTATTTTTATTTTTATATTACTATCTTTGGGATTGGTTTAGGTTTTGAAATATAAATTTCAAAGAATTTCCTCAGGGATTTCAATATAATTCTAAAGCTTATGTGGGCCTGTTTCATTAAACTTTACATGTACATATTTTTTTAAAATTTTTGGTCTATTATTAAATACGATGTATTATTTATTGGATGATTAATATACAAGGAATATTTCTTCATTAATTTCTGATGAAATATTTCCTAAACTCCCCTCCCTTTTATTAAAAAATACATTGAATCCAAAAACATTAATGTAATTAATTTTTAGTTTTCATTAATTCCATTACTCATATGGGTTCTTCTTTAAATATTTTATAATAATAAATCTATTGAAAATATATCATTTTGTATTAAAATATTATGGAAAAACAAAATAGGTAGGTCATACTCATTATGCATGATTCGAGTAATCTCTTAAAGGGTTCTATTTCATCACTCTAAATTAGCATTTTTATTTGGAGTCCCTGGAAAAGAAATTATGTAATTGTATCCATATTGTGTACATAAAAATTCAAATTCTTTCTTTCCAAATTCACACCCAGAAACACTTATTAATGTATCAATAGAAATTCCATTATTATTTTCTACGAATTTTACATTTTTCAAAAAATAAGAATAAGATTCAATTTTGTGGAATAAAAATAATACATAGATGTATATAGAAAATTCTTCTAAGAGATTATAAGAATACTTCATTCCATTTAAAAAATAATATCTAGAGTGTAAAAAACATACCATGTGAACAAACTCTATGGTTTATAAGTTTAAACATTCTTATTTGGTTTGAAATAGATCTTCTTTAATTTCCATTTTCGACATGGGTTATAAACTTTTCATTTTAGGAATTATTATTTTGGGATATCCTTAACTAATATTTTTCTAGTGATATTTCTATGTGAATTAAGGTTACGGTTTCTTAGTATCTTATTCTATAGAAAATATTCTTTTTGAAATGTAATAAAATAAGAAATATTTTTTAGAATATAATGAATCTAAATCAGCAGAAAAAACATTTTCATTGCACAAGGTAATAAAAAAATAAATGATGTTTATAATCACAAGATATTAATGAATTATTCAAAAATTTAACAAGATACCTATCATAAAAAATAGGATATTCTAACCATATTATAATTTAACACATCTTCAAATAAACCTTTATAAATCAAAACAATATTATAATTACCAATTTGATGAAGTCTAATTTTGTTTATGTTAGAATTATGATGCAAAGTGGAATGACCACCATCTACCTTGATAAGGCTATTAAATATTTATTAGTACTTGATTAGGTGACTAGAACATCTACTATCTAAATACTATAGTTTTTTACCGATACAATTCAAGCAGTTTTCCTATAGTAAAATTATACAAGAAATGATTTTGCTACCCATAATTTCATGGGTCGAGAAAATATTAGTATTAAAATATTCAAGAATACAACATTGTTTGACTAGTTTAACATAAGTCTATCTAGTGAATTTATAAATTAATACATTATTTTGTCCAGATGAATAAGAACTATTTATAGTACATAAAGAGATTATTCTAGGGAAAAATTTTTATAAAATTTTCTTTAACCTAGATGGTAACTAATCCCAATGGTGTACTTGGGATATGATTTTATACCAAGAATCCTAGTCAAGGTGTCTCTAACTTTTCTGAATATTTCTAGGTCATTTATGATTATTGAATTGGACATTTTTAGTTCATTTTTTCTTTTAATAGCATCGTATTTTTTTTAATTTCTATAAAAAATATATATTTAAAAAAAGAAAAATCATGATGCTTATTTAAACTTTTATATTTTTCATTTCATTCAATGAATGTTTCTTTTTGTATTTAACATAATTCAAATAGATCTTCAATACTTATATTTTGGTCATTTTTTCATTCTAATAGTGATTATAAATAAAAACATGAGATTCATGAAGATTATATAGAAACGTCAATTAATTTTTCATAAAAACATATTAACTCTATCATTATTTTATTCCATTCTTGATTCAAAGTCACCAAAACAATCCTTAGATGAAATCCATGTGGCTCTCATATCATTATTTAGCCTTTTTTATTACACTTGTATCATTTTTTATATTTCAAATTTAGATATTTTACATTGATATGTCATTTTAATTTGAATTCATTATAGGTCACTTCACATGATTCATTATCCTTTTTAGATTTCCCTTTTTGTTCATATTTTATTCCAGAAATTTTTTTCTTGAATAACTTCATCTTCCGATTAAACTTTTTAAATCATCTAGCTTAATGAGACACTTCCTCATCAATGTTTGTAGGTGATTCATCATCACTTTAATTTCCATGTTTAATTTTAGTAATTTTATTTTACTCAAAACTATTAAAATAAATTTATTTTCTTTTAGGTTCAAATTATTCTTCTTTGGTCACTTTAAATTACTCCTCAAACATCATAAGCATTCTAATAAACCCCTTTACTTATAGTTTATCGATGTCACATGACTCTTCGATAGAGAATGAAATGTATCCCCCTTGATATGGTATACATCTTATGATTCTTGATATTTGAGCCTTTTCTATAATTTTTTACATAGGTAATAATAGAATTTTTTGTCCCATTAAACCTAAGATACATTTTATAAACATATTCATTAAGTATAATTTTGAAAGTATCATATTTAATAGTATTAGTATTTAATAAAATTTTCACATTATAAGTTCCTTATTTAAATATAGAGGGTATTCCATATCTCATATATAGTTGTACATGAAGATATTATATCAAAAGTTTCTTCTCCTAAGCCATAGAATATATTATTCATTGTATTGCAGTTTCAATCAATAGATGATTTAATATTAGAAACCCATTCTTTTCTAAAAGTTTTTTTATTTATCATTCTTATATTCTATAGATCACAAAATAATAAATCCCATTCTATTAAGGTGTATTTTCATTTTAGTTTTCAATTTAGAATAGTTTTTACAATTTAAAAAAGGAGGTCTGTTGGTAGAATAACCTTTAGACATTTCATCTATAATTTCTTATTATAAAGTAAACATAAATTGAATAGATCTTACTAGGATAATTTTTAGTAGAATTGACATTAATAAATGATACATATATTTCTTATAATAAAAAAAGTTGGTTGGATTGAAAAACTAAAGAGAGGGGTGAATTGTGTTTCTAATTAAAAAAGTTATTAAAATCAATTTAAATCATTAAACTCCCAATTTATAAAATCATCCCAGTTAAGTAAAATAGTTGAAAAATATAATTGTTTCTTTCAAAAACCTTCTTATAAGTTTCATCACAACTCAATTAATGAAAATAAAACACTTTTATATTTTGAAAAATATTTACCTAAATAAAACACAATATATAAAATATAAATTACACCTAACTATCATTGTATTGTTTTTTAATTATATTGTTGAAAATAGATACTAGTTTGTTTAAAAAAAGAAACCAGAGTGGGATAATAAATAGTAGAATAAATTCAATAGCATTACTTTCAAGCTGATACATTTTCCTCACTACCTTGTAATCACCCACTTCCAATTAGCTTAATAATCAAATAAATTGATCCCAGACATAGATTGAGTTTTACGTATAATAGTGAAAATATTTTATAGTATAAAAAAGACACTTCCATAGTTATATATGGGAGAATATATAATTATCAATTAGATATTTTTCTAGAACTCTCTAGTTCTTTGTAGTTGTTACTTCTTAAAGAGATACATTGTAAATCATACACAACCCGAATAGATAATAAAAATTATAATAATATATGTTAAAGAACATGATTCAGTAGAGATGGATGTTATATATTTGGTAGTTTAATATTTTCTTATCAATGTCATATTTTAATTTTAAAATGGTGTGTAAAGATTAATATATCCTTTATGATGTTTCATCGAAGATCAGGTGAGAACAGAGTGTTGCAGACTTTTGAAATAGATCATAAGTTAATTTTTTAGTTCTTGAAAAATATTGATGTATATGTGTTATGAAAAAAAATGTTTCCCTAAATTAGGACTTATAAAATTCTAGAATATTTCATAGAAATGGTTCATTAAGTAATCATCATTAATTATCCTTATATTTTGGCATGAAATTTTGTGTCATTAAATTATTCTAGATGGATCTTAATTCTACATAGAAAATTAGTTTAATTAATACATTTAGTATTATAATACTAACTTTTAGATGTTGTTTATTTATGTTTTCCACATCATCATCAATTATTACTTCAATACATTGCTATAAATAATGTCGGATGCATTATAAGTTCTACGGACAATCATTTGAAATTAAAGTCAATCAGTGGAAATTACAGTCAATCAGTTCCTGCTTAGGATTGATATAACACTTATTAAAATTGTGACCACTAACCATAGTTTCTATATTTAGTATTACAATCTATTCCATACTTCCTAAAAATTATACTTTAAATATATTCACTATTTAAATATGTTTTTGATTGAACATCAATGTGTGGTCGAGTCAACATTTTTTATGATTTTTTTCAGATTTTTGGTAACTTATCAATTTTTTCATGGTCAATAGATTACTTGTGTGGTCAACCCAACTATTAGATAAAAAATTCTTATGATAGATATATAATGGGTGTGGTAGATTATTTTTAATCATAGATGATCTATGCCTTTCAAAAAGTATTAATCATGGTGGTCACTTAGAAAATAATGTGTGGTCACTTTGTTTTTCTTACTTTTTCATAATTAATTTTCCATATATCTCCTATATTCATTCTAATGATCATGAGTTTTACTCATTTATCATATTGTTGCTAAAGTAATTTTTGAAATTTTTATACATTGAGCTTATGGTAAAATGACTATATATCGATGCCACATAGTCAATTGACGACATAGGAATATTTCCTAAATCATCTCAAAAGTGAATTATCTTACATAAAACAATACATGGATTTGAAACAATATAAACATGATTTTTGATTTTTATGATATGGAATTTATGGACAAAGGTAGAAAAAAAGTTGATCTAATGTAAAAATGAAAATAAATTTTATATAAAAAGTTTCAAATTTATAATTGGTGAAGTGAAACATGGTATCATTGTACTTATATATTGATTGTTGTATAGGGTTATTAGAAATTACAAAAAAACATTTATTATCACATCAAAATTTGAAAGTTACTTCAATCATCACCCTTAAATAATCAAGTTATTATTTAATCCAAATTATTTAGGGTAAATCATTGTTAGTATCCACATATTCAAATTTTATGGTTCTTAATTTAATATAATATTTCTTTTTTCTATGATAGATCACCCAAATTTCACATAATAAAAAATATCACATGATTTTGATCCTCTATTATCACAATCTCTTGTCCATTCTTCATCAGTACACTACTGGAAATTCGAGCTATAGCCACGGTTCTAAACCGTGGCTATAGGCCCTAAAACCGTGGCTATAGGTAATAGCCACGGTTTGAGGAACCGTGGCCAAGTTTGGCGTGGCTATAGGCCTAGACCTATTGCCACGGTTCCAAACCGTGGCTTTAACTCTATAGCGACGGTTCAAACCGTGGATATAGGTTTATAGCCACGGTTAAAACCGTGGCTGTATACCTAATGCCACGGTTTCAACCGTGGCTATACTAAAGGCCGGACAAAATCTATAGCCACGGTTTAAAACCGTGGCATTATGTCTATAACCACGGTTTAAAACCGCGGCAATACATCAATAGCCACGGTTTTGAACCGTGGCTATAGGGTGTCCAAATTCATAAAAAAAAAATACCCCCTGGACACACCCTAGACACCCCCATGCCACCCCCGGCCAGTCCCCCCTGCCAGTACCCCCGGACAGCCCCCCGTGCACCCCCGGACAGCCCCCCGTGCACCCCCGGACAGCCCCCCGTGCACCCCCGGACAGCCCCCCTTGCACCCCCAGACAGCCCCCCGTGCACCCCCAGACAGCCCCCCTGGCCAGCCCCAGCCAGCCCCCCGTGCACCCCCGAGCAGCCCCCCGACCAGCCCCGGACAGCCCCCCGTGCACCCCTGGACAGCCCCCCCGGCCAGCCCCAGCCAGCCCCCCGTGCACCCCCGAGCAGCCCCCCGACCAGCCCCGGACAGCCCCCCGTGCACCCCCGGACAGCCCCCAGCCCCCAGCCCCCCCTGCCCCCTGCTTGTCCCCCTGCCATCTCCCCCCCTGCTAGTCCCCCCCTGCCCCCTGCTAGTCCCCCACTGCCCCCTGCTAGTACCCCCCCCCCCCCCCGCCACCCCCCCTTCTTGTCCCCTTGCCAGCCCCCCCTGCCAGTCCCCCCTGCCCCCTGACACCCCCCCTGCTAGTCCCCCTGCCCCCTGCTAGTCCCCCACTGTCCCCTGTTAGTCCCCCCCCCCCGCCACCCCCCCCGCTTGTCCCCTTGCCAGCCACCCCCTGCTTGTCCCCCTGCAAGCCCCCCCTGCTTGTCCCCCTGCCAGCCCCACCCCTGCTCCTGCCAGCCCCCCCCCCCCCCCTTCCCCCTGCTTGCCCCCCTGCCAGCCCCCCCCCCCCCCTTCCCCCTGCTTGTCCCCCTTCCAGCCCCCCCCGGCCACCCCCCTGCCCCCTACTTGCCCCCTGCCGCCACCCCCCCCCCCCCCCCCTTCCCCCTGCCAGCCCCCCCGCCCCTGCTTGTCCCCCTGCCAACCCCCCCTGCTGGACACCCCCCCTGTCCGTGCACCGGACAGCCCCCCATGCACCCCCGGACAGCCCCCCATGCACCCCCGGACAGCCCCCCGTGCACCCCTTGCCAGCCCCCCCAGCCACCCCCTGCTTGTCCCCCTGCAAGCCCCCCCTGCTTGTCCCCCTGCCAACCCCACCCCTGCTCCTGCCAGCCCCCCCCCCCCCCATGCCCCCTGCTTGCCCCCCTGCCAGCCCCCCCCCTTCCCCCTGCTTGTCCCCCTTCCAGCCCCCCCGGCCACCCCCCTGCCCCTGCCGCCACCCCCCCCCCCTTCCCCCTGCCAGCCCCCCCGCCCTGCTTGTCCCCCTGCCAACCCCCCCTGCTGGACACCCCCCCTGTCCGTGCACCCCCGGACAGCCCCCCGTGCACCCCCGGACAGCCCCCCATGCACCCCCGGACAGCCCCCCGTGCACCCCTGGACAGCCCCCCCGGCCAGCCCCGGCCAGCCCCACGTGCACCCCCGGACAGCCCCGGACAGCCCCCATGTGCACCCCCGGACAGACCCCATGCAGCCCCCATCCCCCCTGCACAGAACCCCGGAAACCCCCTGCCCCCTGCTTGTCCCCCTGCCAGCCCCCCCTGCCCCCTGCTTGTCCCCCTGCCAGCTCCCCCCCTGCCCCCTGCTAGTCCCCCCCCTGCCCCCTGCTAGTCCCCCCCCCCCCCGCCACCCCCCCCTGCTTGTCCCCTTGCCAGCCCCCCCTGCCAGTCCCCACTGCCCCCTGACACCCTCCCTGCTAGTCCCCCTGCCCCCTGCTAGTCCCCCACTGCCCCCTGTTAGTCAACCCCCCCCCCCCCCCCCGCCACCCCCTGCTTGTCCCCTTGCCAGCCCCCCTGCCGCCCCCTGCCAGCCCCCCCTGCTTGTCCCCCTGCCAGCCCCCCCTGCTCCTGCCAGCCCCCCCCCCCCTGCCCCCCTGCCAGCCCCCCCCCCCCTTCCCCCTGCTTGTCACCCTGCCAGCCCCCCCGGCCACCCCCCTGCTTGTCCCCCTGCCAGCCCCCCCTGCCCCTGCCAGCCCCCCCCCCCCCCTGCCCCTGCCAGCCCCCCTGCCAGCCCCCCCCCCCCTTCCCCCTGCTTGTCCCCCTGCCAGCCCCCCCCCCCCCCCCTGCCCCCTGCTTGTCCCCCTGCCAGCCCCCCCCCCCCCCCCCCCTGCCCCCCTGCCAGCCCCCCCTTCCCCCTGCTTGTCCCCCGGCCAGCCCCGGCCAGCCCCCCGTGCACCCCCGGACAGCCCCACGACCAGCCCCGGACAGCCCCCCGTGCACCCCCGGACAGCCCCCATGTGCACCCCCGGACAGCCCCCCGTGCACCCCCGGACAACCCCCCCGTGCACCCCCAGACAGCCCCCCCGTGCACCCCCGGACAGCCCCCATATGCACCCCCGGACAGCCCCCATATGCACCCCCAAACAGCCCCCCGTGCACCCCTGGACAGCCCCCCGGCCAGCCCCGGACAACCCCCTGTGCACCCCCGGACAGCCCCCCGACCAGCCCCGGACAGCCCCCCGTGCACCCCCGGACAGCCCCCATGTGCACCCCCGGACAGACCCCATGCAGCCCCATTCCCCCCGGACAGCCCCCCGTGCACCCCCGGACAGCCCCCATGTGCAACCCCGGACAGCCCCCATGTGCACCCCCGGACAAACCCCATACAGCCCCCTACCCCCTGCACAGAACCCCGGGCGTTTATCAAGCGCGCGCAACGCTTAAAGAACGCATAATGAGCCCTACCGCGCAGACCACACGTCCGATTGACGCGCCGTCTGCGCGTGCACGTCGCGAATAATAATGGGATTGTTGTCCTGTGATTTCATGGCAATCCGATGTCGTCCACTATGAGTTTGACCGTTAGACGCCTGTTTTGGCCGTTTATGACACCGGAACGGCGTTCCCGGTCACCACGGGCACACGGCACGTCCGATTGACGTGCCGTCTGATCGACCACATCACAATTCACTTACCCTTTGATTTCGTCCGATTTCAGGCCATTCGGACTTCGTTCGGCCCGTTTGGACCCCCCCACGCGCGTTTATCAAGCGCGCGCAACGCTTAAAGAACGCATAATGAGCCCTACCGCGCAGACCGCACGTCCGATTGACGCGCCGTCTGCGCGTGCACGTCGCGAATAATAATGGGATTGTTGTCCTGTGATTTCAGGGCAATCCGATGTCGTCCGCTATGAGTTTGACCGTTAGACGCCTGTTTTGGCCGTTTATGACACCGGAACGGCGTTCTCGGTCACCGCGGGCACACGGCACGTCCGATTGACGTGCCGTCTGCTCGACCACATCACAATTCACTCACCCTTTGATGTCGTCCGATTTCAGGCCATTCGGAATTCGTTCGGCCCGTTTGGACCCCCCCACGCGCGTTTATCAAGCGCGCGCAACGCTTAAAGAACGCATAATGAGCCCTCCTGCGCAGACCGCACGTCCGATTGACGTGCCGTCTGCGCGTGCACGTCGCGAATAATAGTTTGAATGTTGTCCTGTGATTTCAGGTCAATCCGATGTCGTTCGCTATGAGTTTGACCGTTAGACGCCCGTTTTGGCCGTTTATGACACCAGAACGGCGTTCCCGGTCACCGCGGGCACACGGCACGTCCGATTGACGTGCCGTCTGCTCGACCACATCACAATTCACTCACCCTTTGATGTCGTCCGATTTCAGGCCATTCGCAATTCGTTCGGCCCGTTTGGACCCCCCACGCGCTTTTCTCAAGCGCGCGCAACGCTTAAAGAACGCATAATGAGCCCTCCTGCGCAGACCGCACGTCCGATTGACGTGCCGTCTGCGCGTGCACGTCGCGAATAATAATTTGAATGTTGTCCTGTGATTTCAGGTCAATCTGATGTTGTCCGCTATGAGTTTGACCGTTAGACGCCCGTTTTGGCCGTTTATGACACCAGAACGGCGTTCCCGGTCACCGCGGGCACACGGCACGTCAATCGGACGTGCCGTCTGCTCGACCACATCACAATTCACTCACCCTTTGATGTCGTCCGATTTCAGGCCATTCTCAATTCGTTCGGCCCGTTTGGACCCCCCCACGCGCGTTTCTCAAGCGCGCGCAACGCTTAAAGAACGCATAATGAGCCCTCCTGCGCAGACCGCATGTCCGATTGACGTGCCGTCTGCGCATGCACGTCGCGAATAATAATTTGAATGTTGTCCTGTGATTTCAGGTCAATCCGATGTCGTTCGCTATGAGTTTGACCGTTAGACGCCCGTTTTGGCCGTTTATGACACCAGAACGGCGTTCCCGGTCACCGCGGGCACACGGCACATCCGATTGACGTGACGTCTGCTCGGCCACATCACAATTCACTCACCCTTTGATGTCGTCCGATTTCAGGCCATTCTCAATTCGTTCGGCCCGTTTGGACCCCCCACGCGCGTTTCTCAAGCGCGCGCAACGCTTAAAGAACGCATAATGAGCCCTCCTGCGCAGACCGCACGTCCGATGGTGACTAGGTCTCATAGCTCATCTACCTACAACTTGGAATGGGATGATGACGTCGGGGAGGGGGTTATGAAAACGAAATGCTTTATTATGAAGGCAGTTTTATCAATGTCTAGCCCCATCTCCTCTCTTATGTCATCTTTTGTTTTTAATAAAATGGCTTTAGAGCCTTTCGGCTCGAAGCTTCTTTCTGTCATACTCTAATTTTGTTAAGCCTCTCAAACTTGACACACTGTCATACTCTAATTCTGTTAAGCCTCTCAAACTTCCAGCCCTCAATGAGGGCTGCAATTCTGTATTAAAGGATGGGAACGAAAATTACAGCAGAAAAATAGAAGAAATAGGGAAAACAACAGAAGAAATCCTCAGGAGGCCCCCAGGCTGAGGGAGGAAGATCAAGTTAACAAGCCACCAGGCCGATCTTCCGCTGAACTGTAAATGGCCCATAGAAACGAGGGGCAGGTTTCTGAGAAATCTGGCAGGTTAAAGAGTGTTGTTTGTGAGGCCGAAAGCGTACGGAAACAGGATCTCCCACATGGAGGGCAAGGTGACGGCAGTGTATTAGTTTTCTTCTTCATGATGTCTTGGGACCGACTCAAATAATATTTGAGTCCACGATCAAGCAGTGCATGGGCAACAGCGGGCAACTAGATTTCTGATGGAACAGCGTAGGTCTCGTGGCAGCGATTTACCACCTCTGTTTGGTCATCCGTTTGCGGGTGGTAGGTCAAGCTGAGTTTTAAGTCAGTGCCTTGGAGTTTGAGCAGTTCAATCCAAAAATGGCTTACAAAAATGGGATTGCGGTCGCTGGAATGCTATGCAAACTGACAATCTCCCACACGAAAACCTCGCCCACACTCCCACACTCTTTGCTGTGTAAGGGTGTTTTAGGGGTAAAAAATGGCCATATTTAGAGAGATGATCAATGATGACCAGAATCACAGTGCAACCACGGGATTAGGGTAGTCCGGTGATAAAATCCATAGAGAGACCCGACCACATCAGCTGGGGAATTTCCAACGGCTGCAACAGGCCAGCCGGATATAGTGTGGAATATTTATTTCGTTGGCATTTGGCTCATTGGCAAACTGTTGAACCGGTATTTTCATCCCGACCCAATATAAATTGGCAGGCAATTTTCTATACGTGCGGCAAAAACCAGAATGACCCCACTACGGAGACAAATGGAACTCAGCCAGCAATATGGGCACCCATGGGGACGAACTAGACAGCACCAACCGGCCCTTATAACAGAGGACACCTTGCAGAAAAGAGTAAGTAGGAAAGGAAGGAGCATCTGCTTGCAGAGTGATGATGACTTAGCTGAAAAATGGGTCGTCTGAAACGCCTGTGAGCAAGTGGGGCTGAACCTCCCCCCTGTTGGATGTGGCTGGAGCAGGGCCAAATCACGGCGTGACCGCGGCGTGACCGCGGCGTGACCGCGGCGTGACCGCGGCGTGACCGCGGCGTGACCGCGGCGTGACCGCGGCGTGACCGCGGCGTGACCGCGGCGTGACCGCGGCGTGACCGCGGCGTGACCGCGGCGTGACTGCAGCGTGACCGCAACGTGTTGGCCCGGTCCAGCGACATCCGCGGGGCAACATCTTCCACTTAGTTTCAAATAGGATGATATGGATGGCATGAAAGGATGTTTTCTCAGAAGATTTAAAGAAATGAATGCTAATCTGTGATGAATAGAGGATTGGATGACCCCTGATATACCTAATTCGGTGAGGTTTGCAGATCTAGAAATGTGTAGGAATACCTAGAGGAATAAAATATGCCAGACAATTCCAAACCAATGTTTTCAGTTGAATTGAGCTTTTGTACCACCTGCTATGCACGTTTTGTGGAAAGATGGATGAGAGGCAGCGCTGAGAGGAGATATAGTTTAGGAATGAGGAAATACGAAAAATTATAGAGCTAACCATTCAATGTTTCTCTAAGGAGTAACCGCCGCAGGGTGTCGTCCTGGAGCAGGGCCAAATCACGGCGTGACTGCGGCGTGATCGCGGCGTGATCGCGGCGTGACCGCGGCGTGACCGCGGCGTGACCGCGGCGTGACCGCGGCGTGACCGCGGCGTGACCGCGGCGTGACCGCGGCGTGACCGCGGCGTGACCGCGGCGTGACCGCGGCGTGACCGCGGCGTGACCGCGGCGTGACCACAACGTGTTGGCCCGGTCCAGCGACATCCGCGGGGCAACATCTTCCACTTAGTTTCAAATAGGATGATATGGATGGCATGAGAGGATGTTTTCTCAGAAGATTTAAAGAAATGAATGCTAATCTGTGAATTATATGTGGACATGTATATAATGAATGTGGACATGTATATAATGATTCTAGAAGAAGTAGTCTTAACTAACTAGATGAATGTATAGACTTTCTGATCCAATACGAAAGGAAACCATAGTTCTACATGAATTATATGTTTTTTCCATCATTCTCCAGAATGTAATAGGGACAAGGAGTGTTCTTTTTACAATATGAAGGGGAATGATGTCTCTAACTATGAAAGTTGGAACGGTAAGATGAATATTCCAATCTATGACTTGGAGAGAAAATACACTACTGTCCCTTATAATGTGGATAAGATAGGGGTTATATCAGTGTAGAAGGATACTGGGAAAACTACAGACTTAATCACTTCAACATCACCTTAGGATGGTCCTTCTAATGAAAAAAACATGGATTATTCTCAGTGTGTTGTATTTACTCTAGAGGGCCCACCCCCGGGAAAATCCTTGAATGAGGACAATGTACCCCTTCCGGATATAGAGATAAACATTGGATAGAACATCCAGTTCGAGGGGCATGTATTTTGGGGGCACCTTTCCCTGATTAAATTTTTATTTTATGTTTGTAAAACTACATGGGAACAAAATAATATGTTAATATCACTCTAATCAAAACCAATAACTGAGAAGTGAAGTTCACATAGATGCCCATTACCAAGAATGGATGTTCCCTCTTGCTTGTCGGTTGCATGCCAACGTGCCCGCATTTGAACCAACACCAACAACCTCGTCCTATGGTAGAAATGATTAATTAGATATATGCATCAATTTGTAACAATAAAGAATTTTTTTATCTAATTACAAACAAAGCATATAACTAATATATTAAAAACAAAAGAAATGAAGAACATAGAGTTCAAACAATCACACAAAATGCATGAATGATACCCACTAGTTACTATATTAACAACTTCAACACATATTCATGGATTTTAATGTAGATGCATGTTAACATTTGAAGTTCAAAAATGATTTTTAGTAAAACATTAAAATAAGCATACACACCAGAATTTCAATACAAAAAGGTAGTAAAAAAGGAAGCAACAACCAACAGATTTAACAAGATGATTTCAGCATACAAAATTTATTAAAAGGCAACTTCCAACCATTTATTTCAACTAAAAAAAAGAAGTGAATTTTCAAGTTTAAGTAGAAAAATCACAGAATTTAAACTATTACTCCCATGGTGTAGATGCTCTATTCATTTGAGATCATTGGAAAAAATTTCCCTTCTTTTCTTGTTGAATAAATACCTTTGGTTTCCAAAATTTCATCTCCTATAAGTGTAAACATATACATTAATTTATAAAATTTAAAGTTCAAAACAGAACAAAACTAGAGTAAAAACTAAGGTAGATTGGTTCAAAGTTACTATGAAATATAACTTCTCTAGATCTATAAAAATCGTTGAATCTATACTTCAATAGGATGTGAAATTATGCTCACAGCTGCACCCCTCCACCCTCCCCCCTGCCCCCTCCCCCCTGCCCCCTGCCCCCCTCCAACCTACCCCCCTGCCCCCCTGCAACGTGCCCCCTGCCCCCCTGCAACCTGCCCCCCTGCCCCCTGCCCCCTGCCCCCTGCCCCCCTCCAACCTGCCCCCCTGCCCCCCTGCAACCTGCCCCCCTGCCCCCCTCCAACCTGCCCCCCTGCAACGTGCCCCCTGCCCCCCTGCCCCCTGCCCCACTCCAACCTGCCCCCCTGCCCCCCTGCAACCTGCCCCCCTGCCCCCCTCCAACCTGCCCCCTGCCCCCCTGCCCCCTTCCCCCCTCCAACCTGCCCCCCTGCCCCCCTGAAACTTCCCCCTGCCCCCCTGCCCCCTACAACCTGCCTCCTGCCCCCCTGTAACCTGCCCCCCTGCCCCCTGCCCCCCTCCAACCTACCCCCTGCCCCCCTCCAACCTGCCCCCCTGCCCCCTGCAACCTGCCCCCCTGAAACTACTTATTTTGTTATGCGAGGACATCTAAGGCATGGACGCACCATGCTGAAATTTTTATGGAATTCTGCTACTTGTTGAATAATATTTATCTAGGAAAATTATTCTCATAGAGCATAATTTGATGTCTCGACAATTGTTGTTAGCTCGAAGGGATTGAGAATGACCCTCAAGCCTTTCCACAGGCCGACTTGGGTGCTCGGATCAGGGGTAATCCAATTTAGTTTGTGGAATGGATGTTCAAGTTTTAAAAGTTCCAAAATACCCTCCTCTTCTTCCTCAACCCCCACATATTCTTCTTACCCAACCCCATGTCCCAAAGCTTGACAGCACCCCTCACCATAGATGAACCAGTTTCTAATCCTAGTTCTATGAGCATACCGTAATTTGAGACCCTGGTGAGCTTCATTGCAAGGATGGCGATGGCCTAAAAAACACATCCTGTATAAAATTGATCTCCATCCTTCATCACTTTGGAGCAACCTGAACATTAACACTCTCAATTAGTTATCAAGAACAAATCATTAGAACATTGTTGCTCAAAAATATGAGGTGCATTGAAGGATGTTAAATTACCAATGGTTTAATTATTACCAACTGAAAAAATCAGGAAACAATATAAATTCATCACCCACATCTAATAATTTTATTATTAAATGAATTTAGTTGTGGTACTCTACCTCAATAACATGCACTACTATGATATCTCTAACCTATGGATTGTACCTATAACCAGTTTATTCACCTATATAAACTGATTTAATGTGAATCTAGTTGGATAGTGTAAGATCCTCTAGTGTCCAATGAATAAAGTACCTATTAAAAAATTGGATGAGGAGTTCCATATCGATTATTGATAACATTAAGCATTATCTTTTACAACAGTCAGTTTTGATTTCTTCCATTTTAGGAAAGACATTGTTCATTAATGGGACTTCCTTGGAATGATCCCTTGTAACCCATCTAACCCAAAAAAACAGAGGTAATAGAAAATTGTTTATAATATCATAGTCGGATGCTCCTCGATATATAGAATAGATACTCCCCTATAGATAAGAGTTTCCTCGCAATAGTTTTTACAGTGTAGAAGTTGTGATATTATATATAGAATCATGATACTCCCCTGAATGTTGATTTCCCAAATGAGGCTACCCTCTTAGTGGATCATGTCAAAGAGTATTAGAAAACATATTTTGATGGTGATTTTCAAAGATCGACTGAAATAATGCTTAATAATTCTAATCTTAATTGAGTAGGCCAGGTGGTTGTCTTTATCACACCAACACAAGACGTCCAATCATACTTTTTCCTATTTTTATAAGGTTTCACTGATGATGAGGCAAATTATTAGGCTCTCATTACTGGTCATAAGTTATCAGATGATATTTATTTCCCCCAAATGGATATGAAGGGAGAATCCAAGTTAGCCCTCAAATATATTAATGGTGACCGCGGCGTGACCGCGGCGTGACCGCGGCGTGACAGCCCCCCCCCCCCCCCAAACCTCGGACACCCCTGCCAGTCCCCCCCAGACCCTGGACACCCCTCCCCCCTGGCTGGACAGCCCCTCCCCCTGTTGGACACCCCTCCCCCTGCTGGACACCCCTCCCCCTGCTGGACACCCCTGCCCCCTGCCCCCTGCCCCCTGCCCCCTGCCCCCTGCCCCCTGCCCCCTGTCTGGTTTAAGGAATCCACTATGAGAGAACCTCAAGGAGATCACAAATGAATTCCTTCAAAATTAATGGAACTAACAGATGGGGGGAGGGGTCTCTCATAGTGGATTCCTTAAACCAAACAGGTTCTAAGAGATCATAAATCAATTCTTTGAAAATTGATGGAACTGATTGAGAGAGAGGGAGCGATTCTCTCATAGTGGATTCCTTGAACCAAAGAGGGTCTAAGATATCACAAATGATTTTCTTGAAAATTAATGGAACTGGAAGGGGGGAGAGAGTTACCAAAACACCGGGTAAATGAGAGGTCTTTTCACGTATCTCCGCACTTATTTCTTGAAGGTCGAAAAGAGTCCTCCCACAAGACGGGCACGAAACATACTCCTGCCACAGTAGTAAAATTCCACACATCAAAATTATCAAAACCACATGATCAACCCAATCATCTTATTATCTAAAACCACATCACGTACCGTCTTTGTATTTCGCATCCTGCAACCTTGCAGTAAGTTGAATGATGTATCCCTCACGAAATCAATGTCCTGATCCAGCGCTTCAATTAGAATCCCGTCCCCGAGCCCATCCACAAGAAGTGCCCCGGCATTAGTGCCAGCTTCGATCACCAACTCATCCCTGAAACCAAGCTACTTGACTCACACCCAATTGAAGAAACCCAGATGAGTTGCAGGTCATGGTATTGTTCTGTAATTACCTATGGATCCTGTTGGGGAATTGAAGATGATGGATTGCAGCGAAGTTCAGAGCATTGCCTTCCAAAAATTCAAAAACACCAGCATGAAAAGAGGGTATACGGTTATTGAAAACCAACTCATTCCTTGCTTTCCAAATAAATGATAACAATCTAACAGAAGCAGACATCATAAGGGCACGAACCTGTTCACTGCACTGGAATCGGCAAATGGAGAGAAGCAGTGCCTCAATTCCCTACAGGTCCAGACAGCAGCAGAAAACCATCTGTACATACTCCCATAGTCTGATTGTGAAGGTGCAATGCACGAAAAGATGAGATAGGGATTCATCCGCATGAAGGCAGAAAAAGAAAAATGGAGGAATGGAACGTGATAATAAAATTAGAGAAGATGCTTTACCTCAAATGGGTAGATTTGAATCTTCCCCCTATAAACATTAGGAACCCAACATTTCAATTTGTAATGGCATAGGAAAACTGTAGAAACATTTGATTCATTTGGTCTCTCATTATGACACCAAGATGGGGAAACCTAAAAAATAGGTTGCAGTGAAACTGAAGTGATAAAAAATGGAATGATAAAGATACCGGCAATGAGGTCGTCGGGAGGAGGAGAGTTCGTCGGAGGAGGAGATTCCGTCGGGAGTAGGGGAGTTGCGGTCGTCCGGAGGAGGGGAGTCCGTCGGGGGAGTCCGTCGGTGTCGGGGGAGGCGCTGTCGTCCGGGGAGGGGGGAGGCGCGGTCGTCCGGGGAGGGGAGTGCGTCGGGGGAGGGGAGTGAGTTGGGGAGGGTTCCGTAGGAGTGAGTCCGGGGAGGGGGGAGGCGCGGCGAGGAGGGCGCGGCGGCGAGGAGGGCGCGGCGGCGAGGAGGGCGCGGCGTGGAGGAGGTCTCGGCCTGGAGGCGTCGGGGAGGGGGAGGGTGCGGTGAGGAATCGCGAGGGGGAGGAGAAGAGCCCGATGGGTTTGGGAAAAAAAAACGGAGCAGCTGGATATAGCCACGGATAGAATATTAACCGTGGCAGTATAAAAGATATAGCCACGGACCTATAAAACCGTGGCTATAGGTCCGTGGCTATAGCCTGAATTTCTAGTAGTGGTAAAATAGGATAGAATCATGTGCTTTCTTATCATGTACATCATACCATGACCCAAGTTTCATTAATGTATTTTAGAACACTCTTTTCATATATAAAACGTGACACCATAGAATCTCTTCGGTTCCTTACACACAACTTCAAAATATAGGCTATATCAAGTCAATATAATGTACGGTAGTGTAACGTTTTAACTAATTTCTTAAAATCAGTTTGGTTTATAAATTCTCTATCAGTTTCCTTTACAAGATTCAATCAAAAATATACAACTATGAACACTAATTTTTATTCCTCAATGAATTACATATTTTATACTTTTTTATTAGATTTTTTATTAAAGAAAAAAATATTTTATTTTTTACACAACTATGAACCCCAAAAATATCTCTTTTCTTATACAATGGAATTATAGAAATGTTTCTTCATTTTTATAAAACAAATATTAAAGAACTATATTTATATCACATAAAGATATTTTCATCAATATTATTAATCATAATAAGAGCACCTTCATTCATATTTATAAAGTAAAGGATGTTGTCCACATTTCAGTGGATGAATTTATTTTTCTTTTGGATAGTATCTGGTTTTGAATACCATTCTCTAGGTGCCTTGTTTAATACATTTAAATAATTCTTTATTTTTTATCCTCATATCCATTTTTTTCAGAAATGAGACACTCATGCTACTCAATGTAGACTTCTTCTTCAATATAACCATTTCAAATGGTTTATTTGACATTAATTTCATAAAATTTATTCCACATATGAGCTGAAACTACTAAGACCATCCTTATGGTTTCTATTTTCATAATATGAGAAAAGGTATCTTTATATCCAACCCCTTTAACATATAAATTATCCTTTCAAACAACTATGTACTTTATCTTTATTATTTATCTATTATCATTCATTTATTCATCAATTTCCACTTTTTTCCAATTAAATTTGTATCATTAAGTCTACAAATAGGATTCCATGTAAAATGAATCTCTACATGGTTTAGTTCCTTAGTCATTAATCTAACCCATTATATATTCTTTATAACTTCTACCGTTGAATGGGGATCAATCTATTACATATGGTTTTTTTGGTTATCAAGCCTCTATCTTCTTCGAGGTTGAAATAGTAAACTCCGATCTCAAACTATATTCTCATCATACACATTCATATTTAGTGTTTAAAATTTATATATTTCAACATTAACAGTATCGACTTAATCAGTGGTCTGGTTTGGGATAATATTTATAAAATGTGGTTAGATTTATGTCTTTTTATTATTGAATTTCTTTAAAATATTCTCATTATATTCATCATATTCTTTTAAAACTACCCCATCTAGAACATCAATGTTAGACATATTTTAAATAACCTTTACATCATAAATCTCAACCATATTATAAATTTTTTCCTCACATCAGTGTCATTTTCCATTGAAAAGTTATCATAAAAATATACCTTCCTCAACCATACCAATAAACATCCTTGGTTTTTGGTATTTCATTTTTATCAAAAAGTTAATATTAAAGTATCTTAAGCAGTTAACAGTTGGTTTTATTTTATACTATATCTCACAAGAATTATTGTTCAAGTGTTGGTTTGTAAAATTATTTTCTAAATTGTACAATTCTATACACACAACTTCTCTACAAAAAAAATTAAACTATTGAACCCAAGAAGCATTGTTCTAACCATTTTCACAAGAATTCAATTTAGTATTTGATTAAAAATATATTTAGGTGTCTATAGGAACATTATAAATAATTTATTCCTTTTTTTTTAATATAGGATTCAAAAACACTACCATTAAACTATATTTCATTATCTATTTTTAATTTTCATAGAAACCCTTAACTCATTCTCAGATTTACTTCAGAAAATATTAAATATCTCTCCTTCCTTTGAATTGTGTTTTATAATCCAAATATTGTTCATTCTTGTAAAATGATTAATACATATGATGAATTATAAGTCACCTATATTGGATTTATTCATCATAGGCCCATATAAATCTGATTTAATTTACTCAAGTGGCATAGTTGATTTGATTTACATCCTTTAAGGTTTTCCCTAAACCATACTTCCTATTCTATAAGATGCCAAAAACAAAATTTATTTCTCTTCTTGTTTGGGTTAGATCTCTAAAAATATTATCCCTATATATTTTTCTCAAAAGTTTATATCCATGATGTTCATGTCCCTTGTTCAAAATATTGATTTCAGTATTTTCATAATGGTAGGAGACATTGCTTAGATAATTAATCTTAAATAGATGTCCACTTATTCATTCTTCTTTTTTAATGAATGTCCCATATTTTATTCACCTAATGAAGAAAGATTATTTTTTAAAATAAATGTATTGGATTCATCATGGATACAACAAAAACTTATCATGTTGTGTTGGAGCCCATCTACAAAAAAAATATATTTATATATTATCTTTTGGTGATTAATTTCAGTAGAACCAGTTCATTTGATTATCAAGTAGCTATTATTTTTAAATGTAATAGAACATCCTTTTTTCTTCAATTACCATTAGTATATTGACATACCCATTTATATGTGATGGCCCCCCACTATTAATAATCCTTGTTTTTCTCCTTTTCTATCTTTGAGATCCACTTCAATGAAAATTGTCTTTTATTCTTTTTCTTATCTCAGTATGATTCTTTAAATTACATTTTTATTAGGATTTTTCAGGATGAATTGTCAGATATTTATCTACACAATGACCTTACAAGTCAAAAATTTGAAAAATAAATTATAAACCACGAAAACTAATCATGATAGATAAGTGGGTATAATTTTTTTTCACTACCTTCATCTGTTTATGCATTCCCTTCTAATTCTGTAAATATATTCCACCCATTTGTTAAATATTTTGATTTACTAAAAGTGAAATGTTATAATTCAACCCATATGATTTATACTCATATACTCTATAGCACCAACAATATCCTTAAAATTCTATACATCCTTAAATATTTTGAGTATATCATTGATTTCTTAGTTTATATATTGGTATATTTCTACCCTATATTTACTTTGGTTTAATAGTGTACTTCTTTCTCTTCTTTCATTCAAATTTCTATGGTTTGTAATTTATCATTCAAGAATACTTCACAACAAAAACATTCATTTGTTTTTTTAGAACCTTAATTGTTATTAGAAATATAATATAATTTTCTTATTATAGGTATGGTTTATAGTTGTTCTTTAAAACTACATTTCTTAGTTGTGTTGAATGATTCAGCCTTTATTTACATATCTTTATCATATTCACTTATCATGTTTACTATACTTTACATAGCTATAATAAACTGTTATTGAGTCAGGTTCAGATTTTATTATTTCATTACATGTTTCTTCTTAGATTATTTTAGTATTTTCTCTAATTTTCAACCTTTTAATTTATATGTTGAATCTTCTTAACATAAGATTTTTTTTATTTGGAATTTTATCTTTTTCAATATTCACCTTCACAATTACTTTATGTATGGATATAATTTTTTTAGTTTTATGTTTCACTCAATACACTCTTCAATATTAGATAATACCATAGGTTTAATTTAGGTTTCCTTCCTTTTTCCTCATTACATTAGATTTCTTCTTGAATTTAAATTTTTTCTATGAATTTACTATCTTTTCGAATACAGTATTCTTTCTGAATGACAAATTTAAGTAGACTAGTCATACTCTTCTTCACTCAAAATGCATATCATCTTTCCTCAATTAATTGTTTCCTTGATATCACTAATGAGATTGGTCTCCTTTGAGTTTTCTCATTTTCTTTCTCCAGGCTCTTTCCATATCATACTCATCCTTATTCTTCACACTTTTTTTCTTTGTTCAATCAAAATAAAAGTGTCATATATCTCCATACATACTGAAAATATGTGGATGTATTATTTTATACTCAAACATTACCTTATTTATGATTTTAGAGATAAGATCCATTATTACCTTATTTTCTTAATCCCTGAACTAATCATCATCTGATACACTAGGAGAATAAATTTAATCCTCCTTGATCTTCAGTTTTTTAAAAAGATTTGAATTACATTTACTCATTTAATTTATTCTTGCAATAAAAATTCTTTATCATATCATATTTTATGATAGTATTATTAATCTCATATAGAGATAGGTCATATTTTTTTGAAAGGATTATATCATTTGATTATATCTATCAATTAAAGTTTACATGAGCAACTAGACTTTATTTAAGTCTTTCGAATAATCTAAAAATCTGTTATTATGTTATAATATCTCATTTACCTTGTTGAAATAGTAATCATTAGTCACAAAATGATCTATCTTGATGTTATTTAATTTTTCTCTCCACATTTTCAATTTGAATTATTTGATTTTTTACATTCCCTCGATACATGATCTCAAGATTGTCCCACATTTACACAATTTTATTATTCCCCATTACATTTTTTAAAATGATTCAATAATTAATAATAGAATTTAATTATTATCATTGCCATCTACCTTCCAATTTATCATACTAAAAAATTTCATAGGATCGTCACTCATAAGGGGTGGTAAACCAACTTTCACAACATCCCTTACATCAAGACCATGTGATAGAAAATATAAAATAAATCCACTCTTCTACCAATGAATTTAATTTCCATAAAATATATGAACACCCCTACTATTAACATATTTATATTATTTATAGATCATAATAGGATCTTAGAGGGTTCCCAGTCAGCTCTGATACCACATGAAGAGTCCAATTTCAATAGGTATTCCAATAAGATTGAAGTGAATTAGTTGAAATCTTTTTTAAATTTACTTTTAAATATAATAATTTTTACCTTTTATGTTTGTGATCTATTTTTCTATAAACACTCATCCACCCATTATATTGTTGTAATGAAATATTCAAAAACCAAACTGAATTTTTAACAAGGTTCAAATTTAATGAGGAAACTCACTCCTTGTTTTGTTTTGGGTAATTTTGAAACCCAGATTATATCAATACCTCAGGTTTTCCATTTTTAAAACTAAATAAAAATCACACAAAATGGTTGGGTAGGAATCATCAATATCACAGGGAAGTTATCATCCACATCCTTGTTGAAAAGGGTTCTAATTATACTAACACCATATGCTATCCATATGTTCTTCTACACTAATATGATAACAATTCTATCAATTTATATTAAGATTTATCCACACCAAAAAAAGTAAGATCTTATTCCTCATTCATGGTCTTTGATTTCCAATAATGTATTTACACAATTATATTCAAAGTTACCATCCTTCTCGGGATATTATAATAATTGACATATGCATGATATTGTGAAAACACAAATATGTCTTCTTATTTATCAATAATAAACTAAAGATTATCAAAAATGATATTATCTTATCATAATATAAATGATGAATTCATTGGAAATCACTTTTCAATATTCTCTTATTTCTCACACTTCGATACATACAATCTTTATTACAACAAATATTTAGATTCTTGAATATCAAAAACATACACAGTCATTATTTTATACTTTTATATTCATGTAAATATTTTTATAATATTTTTATAATGAAATATTAAAACTCAATATCTTCCAAAATTTAATTTTTGTGTTAATAGATTTCTGAGAAATAGAAACATTTATCATGAATAGTAATTTCAAATATTTGAATTTGAATTTAATAGGATTATCTCTAAATGATGTTTTTATTTTAAGTCTATAAATATAATTGAATGAATTATAAATTGAATAATCATCCTATGATATTTATGAGTTTAATTACTGCTAATAAAGGTTTTCTATTCTTTCCTTAAGATATTAATTCTATATATGTCATTAAATTCCTTCATTAGAAATTTCCCATAATTTCTATAAGGAATTAACTATTTCAAAGTCCACTATAATTACTCTTATGGATTCATTTGTGACTCTTACTAACCCTTTCATGAATCATATAATGTCTTTTATGACTCTTAAAAATATTACTGGCCTTTTTAAAATTCTCCTTCAAGAGTTGAAAATACTGTCACAAAATATTACATGATTCTTCTAAAGAACGAATGTTACTCCTCTAATGTCTTAAATAACTATTATGAAGACAATAATTAATATTACAAAGTCTCCAGTTACTCTACCAAATTCATAACATTCACATATAAATTATTTCAAGACTTTTATTATGTTAACAATAACCCTTCTAGAGTAACCACTTACTCTTATGAAGTCATCAATGACTCATACAAAGTGATTCATGGAACATACAATGTCATGCCATTGTCATGTTAACAATATAAGAAGCATTGGATGAATTTTTTTAAATCAAGATGACTCTTAGGAAAATTTTATTAAACAATTTTTATCTTAAAATTTATAATTCTATAATTTCATTAAATATACCTAGAGTCTCTTATTCTATAAGGAATGTTTAGACACCCCAAAAACATACTCAATCACCTTTTAAATCTCTATATCAAGATTGAAAACATGTATAATAACCTTTAATAATTCCACCATATGCTTTATAAATTTTATTACCATGATTCATTTTATAATCCTAATTTTTAAATCAAATTAATAATATTTTGGATTCAATCAAAACTAAATTACATTTTATTTATTCACTGGACTATATAATACCCAAAGATCATACATGACAACCATGTTTTTTGTGCTATTGGTTTTTTCAATGGATCCACTACATTATTCTATGTATAAACCTCAAAAGTATTTACAACCTACATCTCAATAATTTATTTAATGATATGGTATGTATAAAAACCGTTTTTAGTTCTTTGGTTAGAAGAAGGTTCCTCAATTGAAATATGACCTCCATAATTTGCACAATAGATATTTATTAGTTCAAAAATTTTATTTATTACCCATTATTTAGTAATTTTATTACTGATCCATAAAAAGTCCTTCAAAATAGTTTATATAGAGTTATACTCAACGTATTTCATAAAATCAACAACCATGGGATTCTTAGAACATTACCAAGTAACGGATCCACCATAGAGGTAGATCAAAATCGAGTTTGATTTCTAGAATTATCATTTACCATTTTAATCTATATTCCATGTAAACGTATACAATGGGATCATACTCAACTCCATGTATCAAGACTTCATTTTAATCCTTCTCAAGTACTTTATGATATTATTAAGAAAAATCCAGTGAAATTCACTATTATTTTATTAGTATATAATATTTATCCTCAATGAACAACATATATTGGATTTATCATACAACCCAACTTTTATAATTGATATTTTATTTTTGAAATATAAGTAATCACTTCCATTTATCACTCTTTTATCACATTAAATGGGGATTGAGACTTTGTTTGACTCACTCCATGTAAAACTGGTATAAACCCCTTAATATAGTTCTCCATAATAAAACTCACTAACATTGTACTAACATATGTATTCCAAGTCAGTTCGAGAAACCTTTTTAATGACTCTAGTTAGATATTCATAAAAAATATGTTGGATGAATCCCCCTTTTCATTTATCGAGAATCATTTTCCAAATCAATACATTATATATTTTATAGTTTTTATGTAATTCCTCACGAGTATAATTTTATTCACATACAACACTATAAATATAATAATTCTACAACCAAATTAAGTATATAGTTAGGAATTGTATTTGTTTTTCATAAAATTAAACTCATTGATTATATAATAAAAATGGATAATATAACTCCAAGTTGATTTCTTTATTCAATAAAATGATCATTCAAACACTTAAATATTTTCAACAAAATATAGACCCTCAGAACCTTCAATTTATACCATATATACATTCATAAATATATTATTATTATGGAAACTAGTTTTCACATCCAATTTGTTAATTTCATAATCATAATAAGTTTTTATGGAATGAAAAAAATAACATAATTTATCTTAACTATTGTGGAGATGGTTTCTTCCTAATAAATACCGTGAATTCATTTAAAAATGATCAACATTATGTGATGTTTATAGGTATGAAATTTTTCATATATATCAGTTTTATTTTTAAAAAATACCTTTATAGCCAATGGTTATTACCCATTTTGGTGGATCAAAAAATCTCCAAAATTGATTTCAATATTTAGTTTCTATTTTAAATTTATTGGCCTATAAAAATTTCTCAAAATCATAAATCTGGGTAACCTCCTAAAAGGTAGATGATTTTTCTTGTGTGAAATAAACATTATCATCATTCACCAAAATAAATCATCATCCCTTTGGATTTTTTTATCTTACTATACATAGAGGTTTTTTTGATACTTTACTTTTTTTAGTTTCCATAAATTATTTTGGTAACATCACAAATTCAATATAAGTAACTATTTCTTTTTATGAACTAATGTTCAATAATGTCATGTTTCCTCCCATTAATTTGTCTATAAATTTATTACTTCCAAATTAATATCCCTTTATATGTTACAATCACTTTTTTATCGGTAAGATGATATAATTTGAAGAGAATTAAAATATATTTAATGCTTATTGGTGGGTTGAATCAATATTACTCGTTTTATAATTTACTTTATAAAATTGGCCTCCTTGACCTGTTTTAGTCTATACTATCTCAATCGTTAAATATCACTCTAACCCATATACATAATAAATCCAAATTAATATAAATCAAATAAAATTTTAACATGGTTATCCCCTACATCATGTGACTACATTATTGTTGTGGTTTTATTTTAGTTTGAGACATATATTTTATCACTAATATAATTAATTAAATACAGAAGGTGGGAAGGTACCATCGTTCAACCAATACCTACAAAGGGTGAGATGGTATCATATTTAACCCAAAATAATATGTTCATAGTAGTCTCTCAACTATGATAATACCAGATCCCATAATTTTATAAATTAACCAAACAAGAATGATAGGTTTTTTTTTTCTTTAGGTTGTTTCTCCACCAATTGATTGATCTTCCATTAGGCCCTTCAATAAAATCAGAATGAAAAAATTCTCACCTCTTCGTGAACATTAACTTATGGAATCTCAATTTTAGAACATCCATCATTCAGATTCAAAATTTATGAATGTTTTTCTTTCTCAATAAAATAAGAATCACAATGTAAATAATATATGTAGGGTATGGTAGATTATTGGTCTTGTTTCATAAACATTAAAAACCTCAATAACTGAAGCCCCAACTACTCCTCCATGGATTTATGAATATTTAAATTATCTAGGTCTTCTAATGTAGTCCCATACATCTCTTCCTCGATATATCACTCCTCCTTTTAAAAACATTACTAATCTTGAAACATTTTTTAATGTTATAGTGTGGGGTCCATTAATTTATTTCATTGAATTTTCTTATTTCTCAATACCTGGTCTTACCGCTTTAAATATTTTTTAAAAACAATAGCCTAACCAAGAAAATTTCTCATTCAATTATTAGACAATATTTTATATCAATTCATTATATATTATATTAAGAAATATTTTAAATACCATGATATTTTATTTATAAAAATATATCAATATTGTTAGATTTAATTTCATAAGTCAACAACTATATCTTTATCATCTTTGAGTTGGCCTTATGAAAACATTATATTCCTCTAACATATAATTTATTTCTATTAGACTAAACATGAAATTTCTTATGAGCATCTATAGTTATTTTTCCATAGCATTAACACATTTTACAAACTCTAGATAATGAAATATCGAACTATAATAATTCGACTAAACATCAAACCACACAAACTTGAATTGAAATGCATACTTATATCTTTATCATAATCATGAACATGCACCATATATTTTTTATTATAATTCTAGTATCTAGTATCATCATTCCAAATAATTCTTATGAATCAGATTCCATATTATAAAATCACACTTTTTAATCACCATTTGAATAAGCATAATATTATTCTTCTATAACATTGGATCATATAGAGTTAATATTTCATAAAAGTTTATCTTTTGTAATTCACTTATGATTCAACTCTAGAAGTTCCCTAATAAATAAGATAATCATATCACTTGATCTATTTCAATTGTTATCTTCGTTATTTACATACTCAGTTTCTTGGATTTTCATTCCAAAACATGATACTTATTCTATACACACCTTCTAAAATTTTAAAATATTAGCACGGATGTTTTCATATTCACCTACTAGATTATACTTCTTCTTCTTCTAATTTTCTTCTGAATTCATCTCCAGAATTATCCAAATATAGTTTATCATATTAGATTCTAGAAAAATACATTTCTAGAGAATACATTTGTAATATTATGTAGCTTTATTAATATAACCCTTACATAGATCAGTGATTACAATTCTAGCTACACATATTCCTGCATCTATCGCTCTTTTTTGGAAAAGAACCATATAGATATCAGATTCCATATTTCATTATAGACATAGAAATTATGGATTATACACCAACATAAATCTCCTAAAAAATATTATCAATAATTAAACAAATATATGTACACATAGATGACAAAAAACAATACGAATTTAAAAATTCCCTGGATTATTCAAAAATAAAATCCCCCAGTTTCCTTCATATTTAAAAAAGAAAGGAAATTTTCAGATTTAGAAACATATGTATATATATAATTTACTCAAAATTTTATTGGAAAAATAAAATCCTAATAAAACATATGTTAGGAAATTTCCTATTCCATATCTCATATAGTGTTCTTATGATTTACATATATGGAATAAAATTAATATATAAATAATTGGTATCTAGAGAATACTCCAAAAATGTTATAGGATTTTTAAATTGAATCACCATTGATAAACTCATGTTTATAAATATGTATAACTACTTTATAATTAATTAATATATTTTGGTTTAACTAGAGGAGTGATGTAGAGACTCTGGTTTAGTTACATAGGATTTAGAATATTTTTGATATTATTTCTAAAGTCAGGCACTAAGTCCTCATGTGATTCTGGGGCATGAGGTTCCTTAGTGAGATGACATGAAAATATTAAATATATTTATTTACTTGTGTAATTTTATTTAGTAATAATAGAATAACTCTTGAATGGAGTCTCGGATCAGAATTTTGATATTGTAGTTGACTCCATAACATGGTGTTTACCCTAGGAATGACATTAATTTTTTCTACGTTGGGTTCTCGGTTGTTCGCGAATTGGAAGAGTGTTAAATGTAGAGTCATTAATTTAATAAAATTAATTTAACCAAAATTCCCCCTTGGGTTTATATGAATCATAGGGTAGGAGGATCTCCCTTGTGTGAAGAATGACCTGAGGATGAACTATGGTTATGAGGTGTCACTGATCCTAGTTTTTTGACATCGATCATCACTATATCAAGTTGTTATAGCTTCTAAGTGTCATTTTTGACCCAAATCATTTTATTTTGTCCAATATGAAGGTGAATTTAATAAATTATCATCCTAATCCCCTTTTATGAATTCTTCTATGGTTTTAGATCCCTATTAAGACTGTTACTTGTCCACTAGGGGTATATCTATGGGTTTTGATTAAAAGTAGGTATTTTTAGGTGGATCGCTATAATTTCTATTTTGAATTCCAGGTCTCATGGATTGTAGTGATGGTAGATATTTTGTGTGTTCTTCCTATTTGGGGAAGATAATCTTTGGCAAAAACAAATTTTATACTAGGGTTCATGTCTTATAGTGAGTTCATTTTGTATGTCCAAGGGACATGGATAAGGTAGTTATGTCGATGCTCATGGCCATATGGATATACAAGGATGGGTGCATGGACATGAGATGTTGGAAACCAGACTAGGATGAGGACATGGCCGAGGGAATGCATATCCAATACATGTTGTGGGTCAATAGATCACAATGTGTAGGGAAACATATATTTCCATTTTTTATGGGTGGGGACGAAATTAGGATATTAAATGGGCCCACACACCATTTTACGTGGGTATATACCATGTATAATCCCAAATACAAACCAATAACCATGAGGGTACATAGCCAAGGGCCAGTTTCTAGTGACATGTTGTGTACTTTGGGTACACACCATGTACTACCCTTGGACACTTCTTCTACATGCATATCCATCATCAGGAATTAGATGGAGGCCCATGAGTAGCCTATCTCGAGTAGTTTTCTTCACTAGACATAATGGTGGCCATGGTCTTGGCATTTGAGATGTCATTTGAGGTGAGGTTTGAGGGTCTCTTGATAATGATGGTTAGACCTGTATTTGTTGAGTGATTTCCCATTATCTATCCATGTGAGGGTATAGCATGAAATTCAATCCTCCATATAAGATTGTGATCCTATCACTCGGATAAGCTCAGCTTGGGTTTGTATTTTCCTTTAGAAGGATGAGAAGGGATCTTATATCTACTTCCATAGGTGGGTTTCATGGTATCATCAAAACCTTCAAACATGGGTGGAAATACCTAATCTAGTTGGATATCCCAATAGGGTTTTTAGCATCACCATGTATATAATCCCCAACATACGGAGTTTTTTTAGTATGGGTTTCAATATCATCATGATTTTTATCCCCTACTAAATGGTTGGTTCCATTAGGGTTCGTATTATAGTTGATAATAGAATATCTATCTTGGCTAATGGATTAATATTTTGGTTTTTTTGTACCTATAAGTTGTATTGGGAATGATCTCGTATCTTTGAATCATGTATTTGACACTCTTTAAGGATTTTTGTTTCTCCCATCAATCCATGGTGTGATCCCCTATCTGATCAATATGATCTTTAGAGTGCGGATTAGAGTGTTGGTGTACCCTTGTAGACCTAGGAATGACCCTTTATCTATGAGATGTGATCATTAGTGTTTCTAGTAGGTTTTGAAGAGTCCCCTATCTATGATGTGTGTGATACCCAATCTAATTATCAAGATCAATTGAAATAATGTGTGACTTTCTTCATGGGGAGACCCAAGGAGAATTATCACTCATATAGGTGTCATTAGGGATGGCAGAGCTGCTTCTGATGGATCATGTTCTCTCGAATGGGAACCATATGGGATGAAAGAAAAATTCCCATCTCATATTTTCTATCAAATATAGTAGGCTTGTTACCGATGAGTGATATCTTTCGGTTGAGTAACATCTGGGGTGGTAGGGCTCATGTATTGAGTTCTCATGAACATGTGTGCCCTTATAGCCTCGAGACGAATCATATTGTTGGTTCTGATGTTGTTAACTCATAATATTTGTATACTTAGATGACAATATCTGCTTTATTCAAGGATTACTTGGGGTTTTCTCCCATATTTTGATTAATAAACAATGGGTATGTGAGCTTACTAGTCATTTATTTTCGAGTAGTGGTTGAGATATAGTATCTTATTCTCAATTATTTGGGTTCCCTCTATCATGGCTCGAGCAGATTGTTACATTTATATTTCCCCATTTAATTTCATGATTTTGTGGTGTCTATTGAGTATGGTTATACTCACCCCAGCATAGGCTTTTCCTACACATTTCATTCCTTGTGTAGATGACATGACTTTTGATGGAGTCCTGGGAAAACCTAAAGTAGGAGGTTCTTAGTGATCTAGACAAACCAAGGGGTATATTAGTACTTGGTTGTGGTGTGTTCTGGTGGTTTCATTTGATATTAGTTACCTTCATATGACTAGGTTGGACTCTTTTATTGTTTTGGTCAGATTTCATCATTCCTTATTAAAATTTCATTACTTTTTCTATACTTTGATAACTGGATAATTGTATACATGCATTTTATTTCTCTATTTTTTATCTCTACTCCCCTACTTAGAGATTGGTGTGTGTGCAGATAGGTAACATATGTTAAGTCCTACCGTCTGTGGTATATTCCTACTCACCACTATTCTCCATCATCGGGCCTATTGGAGGTAGGCTTACATAGTCACGGATCGGTCCCCATCAGGTCGGGTGGTGACAAGTGAATTATGAAACAATTTTACTATCTCCCACATGATTAATAAAATATATACTCATGTATTCAAAACCCTAATATAATCAATGTATCTTAATATTTTTTACATGTTGATGTTATACATTTTTTTATTACATTAAATTTTTAAATTTTTTAAATTTTTTTTTGTAAACAGACATAACCATACAAACTGAATTTATTAGTTAAATATTTGAATTAATGGTAATCCCCAATAACATGCATTCTTAATACACCATATATATTATTTTTTATTAATCAAAACAGATTATTATCACTCTATCATTTTCTAAAAAACATATTTGAACATATTTTATAACACACAAGATTCTCATGTATCAAATTAAACTAATAACTCATCCATATATAATTTTTATAATAATTTTAGTATTTATTTGACCAAGGTAAAAATAGAAATCAAATACATGGTGCTTCCTTCATAAATATTAAACTTATTATTTTGAAGCTTATATTTCATATTATCCATGGGTAGAATATATAAACTATTTTTCATATTCCAAATGTTTTAAAATATTTCATTCATTTATACATAATAATTTCATTTTCTTTTTAATGAAAAAATATCCTTTCTGGTTTAAATAACAAGAATAAATCAAATTTCTATTTAGACCAACAATAGAGTCACTATTTTAAAATTTTGAAAATAATCCACTAGGTACATGTAACTCATATGTACCTAACTCCAATGAAACAACCCTTTCTTTATCTCCAAAATATAAATCAACTTATCTCTTACATATTTCTATAGTATTTTAAATTCTTTATACATAAATAAAAAAATTGAAATAAAACCAATATCTAATACATATAAATTTGAATGAGGGAAGTTAATTTTTTTTAATTTTGAATAATTTATTCCTAAGATGCTTCTCTTTATTACTAAAAACACATCTCAATTTATAATAATGAATTATAAGGTTATAAAACAAATATAAAATAGATCACAATTCTTGGGTGTTTGTGTTTACTGTAATTGAAATCTACAATATAATATATTTACTAGTAGATTCTCATGTTTGATAATGGTATAAAATAAGAAATTTTATTAAATATACTACCACTAAAATTATAACCACATATGACAACTAAATTATTGGGTCAATATATTTATTTCATTGAGATTTTAGTTATCTTTGTTTATTAACTCTATACTAATCTATATAAAAATACAATCATGTATATTATGTCATATATAATTCATATATATTTGTGTAGAAAACACATTTTAAAATTTTATTTAATGAATTTTACCAACTATATTCTACACGAAAACTGAAATAATCATTCATGTTTATCCAAAATTTCACATTAGGTGTAACTACCGAATGGTTATAGACAAAAAAAAATATTTCCAACATATGATAATCCATGAGTTAATAACTTTTACATGACCTACTCAATTGGATGATTATGGTCTTGATTAGTTTTAACATTGGAATAAATATAACACCATGGTATTTTAAATTGATTTTAAATATCTCGCCATTTTTATATTAATCCAATTCATATGGTATCTCATCCAATCCCTATATTTATGCATGATTATAATGATTTGACTTATGAATCTCATGTATTTAAATAAATTGACATGTTTTGAAACTATTAATATAAAACTTTTATACAATTACTAATATTTTTATATATCCACTATTTAAATTTAATTATAATATTCAACACATATCCATTTCCATAATATGCATAAATTATATAAAACTATTTTTATTCAATTGATCAAAATCACATGAAACCAAAATCTTACCAAAATAGAATGTATGTAATGATGTGTATCCAAATCCAACATTACTAGAATATATCTTATGCTTCAGGGATAATGGGAAGTCCAAATCAACTTCCCAATAATTACATATCATTATCCAAAGACATTATAAAATCAACCATAACATTAAGAGTAAATATGCACCAATAATTTGAATAGTTTCTTACCAGGAAATTATAACAAACAAATCATTATTTTTTGTTAAACTAAACTAAATATTATATTACACATAGTATAAATCTCATTAAATACATGAAATAATAATTATAAAACAAATATATATAAAAAATTAATACTATTATGTATAATATAAATATGTATATATATATATAAACAGGGAGATAAATAAATAATTAATAAATAGTTTATATATTTATCATGAGATATAATAACTTTAGCTAATGTTAATAAATTTATTTGTAATATTAAAAAATTAAATACAATGAAATCTTCGTATCAATTTCCTTACTATACTGTGATCATATATCACTAAAATGGAGAAGAAATGACACATGTCACTGACCATCTTTTTGGATATTCATATCACCATACTATGGCTATGATATGATGATTTATTTTTATTGTTATGATTTTTTGATTTCCATTACTTCAAGGTGAATTATATCAAATTACTTTAAACAATATAGTTAAAACAAATGAAACTAAATATGGTGCATACTGTGTTACCTCATATAACTTTACATGACAATAATAGGTACAATGATACAATAAATCGTACTACAAGATATCTATTGAGACATTAAATATCCTATATCTTTAGATCCAATAAAGACATACAAGGTTTTATATATAGTAATGTCATATCCTAAATAAATATATCATTATATCTTTTTATACAATATACTAATCAAAATTTAAAAAAACAAAATTTGTAAAATTATTCAATCCTTCAATGGATGTGGTTTTTATAATGAAAATTATTTTCAATGACACCTAACATATATAAAGAAGTGAAATATAAAATCCAAATCCATAAGATAGTCTCTAATAGGAATTAGAGAGAGATATAATGAATATTTAAATAACATATATCTAGTTAAATAGATTTTTATGTCATATAGTTGATAATGATCACTTATAAATAACTAATGGTCTCATTCCTCCAAAGATAGTCCACGAGATGTGATATAATTGAACACTTTAGAATAAACACTCTTTTCATAGAAGGTATGTTAGTAACCCCTTATAGTTATGGATTAAATAAACATGATATATTTTGAAAGGATTGAATTAATATACTATATCTCACATTATGAATAATGAGTTCACGAATCACATATTCCATTGTATTTTAAGGAGCTTCATAGATTTGAGAGTTTCATAAACACTTGTTTATTCATCAAATAAATGATATATGTAATAAAATTCACCTTCTTTACTCTAATTATATTTAAACATTTCTATGATTTAAAATATATATTGCACTAATAAAACATAATCAAATTATATCGATATGGAATGAAATGATAACTTATATGGAGGAAATTAAAAATACACGCATATGACATATTATACCATAATTATATAAATTAATGAAATAAATATCACAAATAATTATATATACCATATCTCAAGCATTAATATATGGTTTAGTGATTATTAACCTTCACTATTTTATCCTCAAGTAATGTAGTATAATGTGGATCTTGAAGAAACACAATAAGGTAAAAAAATATTTTATATTTCTCTTAGGTAGGACTACCATTATGAGAGTATCTAGGGAAATAATAATGAAACCTTACATTCACTTCACATATCATGTTAAAATTCATTTAAAACATAAACCATATAGGTTTCAATACAATATGATAAATTTCATAGTATGAAACAATGAGAGTGTTTGAACACTAAACATATATCACATCAATTCATTGGAAGTATCAGAGTCACCAACAACACACTGTGTCTATATAAAGTATCAATAAATTAATTTAATATTATTTTAACATATTTAACATTATCACAAAAGGAATAAGGTTATATCAATATATCTTTGAAATATAATGATATTATCTACCCTCGTAGATCATCTAACATGATAACCATGACACACTATGAAAATAGAAATTGGGCCACACCTCTATGTCCATTGAGACTCTTCATCCCATGATATATTATAATATATGATTCACTATCATTCGCATCACTTGGCAAAATAAATTGGGAATATAATAAAACATAATAATATATACTAAATATTTCACAATATATATAACCAAATATAGTCTACTCTAATCAAACCCATTAAAATACGTTCAATATGGATGATTATTTTCATAATCAAGTTTTTTTGTAATTTTTTATCACACTGGTTAATCATAATTGATATGAAAACACAACATTAATCAACCAAAACATATTATTTTAATAAAAATTATTGGATTTTATTATATTCCCATGATATTTTAGGTTTTAAATTTTACTGAATTAAGAAAACTCTTATTTATAAAACACTTGTAAAAAGATTAGACACTTCAACTCAATGACATTTTTTTCAACAGAAATGGGATTCTTAAATTAAGACACTATTACATTGAAAATTGGTTAACTTTTTTATGACGAGTCCCCTTAGAGAAAATATTGACCTTTATGTAGTTTTCTAAACATCCATAATCTGTGTTCAATGAATTTAAAAACATGGGATGAAGAAAATTGTTCTCACTACGGGATACAAAAATAAATAAACCAGTTATTATATTTTTGAAATCATTAAATCCCATTGATATTTTTTCGTTTATATAAAAAATAATTAGATGAAATTTACCCTTTAAATACTAAAAAAATAAAAATCACTACCCAATGATTTTCATTAACATATCATAAGAAATATTAAACAAAAAATAATAATTTTGAGGTATTCTTTCATAACATGAGTACTCAAGATAATGTTTTGTTTAGAAAACATACTTTTCACCCTTAAAAGATTCATAAACATTATATTAAATATTATATCATTAGATAACATTATAGAGTAAAAAAATTCCATGAAAAAAATTCAATTATATAAGATTCATTTATTTACATTGGGATATTTTGTTCCCTTTGGAGAAATTCTTGAAATTGAATATTGATAGACATGTATGCAAGGAAATATTCAGGGAGGTGGGGTTGTATATGATCTTAATAGATCTTTTTTCAGTGATTGGAATGGTCAAGGTGATCCTCTTATTGAGGTGGAAGATACCATCCTCAATGTGTCAGAATCGTTCAATTCTCATGGTTTTATCCTTAATCAAGTAGAATCTAACTCTTCAATCCTCCTCAACTCCATCGAAGGTGTGATCTATACCCCTTGGGCTATCATATATATTATTTGAAAATACAGGAAGTTTAACACCAATAGTAATAATATAAATCAAACTTAGAGGTAGAAAAATATGGTAATATAATTTTTGTATTCTCATGTTACTTTTGATCACCCATAAATCGTCTTTAATTGTATTAGATCCCTTCCCTCTGTGAGTGAATCCAGTCTGAGCCGACACCCCCGGTCTTCATTCCTTTAAACCTATGTAACTTATGTTTGGGAAACCCCCATTCATTTTAATTAAAAATTCCTATCTTGGGATGGATTCGTATTAGGATATTTCACTATTATAATCACCATTACAAGAACACATAAAAATGTAATAACATTCTTAGTTAATTCCAAAATATATTCTCCGAAGAAAAAAATCATTTCCTAGTGAATTAGAGATTATTATTAGGATCACCCATAGTAATGAAAAATTAAAAAGGACCATAAAATACATAAAAGACATAGAATTTTGTTTTTATATTATAAAATCTCATAACATATTCTATTTAACATATACACATAATCACTTTAGAGTTTCATGTAAAAATATGGATAATGATCTATTATCCTTTGTAAACTCTTAAAATATTCTATAAAAAAACTAGGAAACATTTTAAAAGAATTATAAATAGAATATTATTAAAAAACAGTAAACATTTTAGTGTATGATTGACATAAAATAAATTCCATGATGGCGTGAAATTCTACTCAGACTATATATGTTAAAAAAATATTTTTTTCACACTTATTCAAAAATATCAAAAATAACCCATTTAAAAAATGATAAAATTGCATCCTTTAAAATGTATTTATGAAATCCCCAAAATAATAAAAATTAATTTTAACACACATTTTTTAAAAATAATAACACACCAAAAACATATTAAATAACATGAATATGTAAGTAATAGATAACAAAAACCTTAAATTTATTAAATGAGGTTTTAAAGAAAAATAAATTACCTAGAGTCTAAATCACAACATATGTAAGTTGAAAATTTAATAATAAGTTCGTATTAGTTATTTAATTAATTAATATCCTTTTTAAAATTTATTCATTTATTAATATCCCTTTATTTTATTTATTACAATATCTTATATAGTTACAAAAAAGTTAAGTTCATGTCAGTTGTTTTGAGGACGTTGGGTTCATAATCCCAAAATAACATTGGTCGGTTGAACATGGTGAAAAGGTTCATTATTACATCATATAATGAATATTATTCATTTCATAATTTAAATTTTAATACATAAAAGTCACTTTTATATCCATGCATGAATAGATGACATGAAAAATTAATTGCACCACTTCATGGAGGTGGTAGTCCAAACGTATTCACGAACGACATTATCATCTTCCAATGGATGGAATAGTATAAAGGAAGGTGATATATTATCCTTATAGAAACATAATTATTTCATAAATATAACATATATTAAATTAATATATCATAATAACAAACCTTATGATGTAGTGATGAAAATAGAAACACATCACTTCATTGAGTTGCTAGTCCAAACTTACCAATCAGTGACATTTTCATTTTCCATGGTATAGAAAAGGATATTAAAAAGGTTTTCTTCATAAACATAATAACATTTTAGTATATTTAAGATTCTAATTTTATCATGGAAACTTGTTTATATAATATTTTATGGTGGTGGAATCAGAAATAAACATGAAAAATCTCAGTTAAGAGTTATGCCTCTACTTCGGAAAACCTCTTTTGGATTACACCATAACCCTTTAAGGATGGTATTTTTATGAAAAAAAGTCCTCTAATACATGTTTCAGTATGTTTTAATGTTATTTGGGTATGTATTGGATTAGATAAATAAATTAAAGTATATTAATACAAGAGGATATGGGGTACCCTATATAAGTGTTGGGACTAGGACTCCTGTAATTTTTTGTACGTTTTAAAATAATATAAGGTCTTATTCATGGAAAATTGGATCTAATTCTATCCAAATTTTAATATAAAGTTAAATGGTTAGAAATATTATCCCCAAATAATACTTAATATGATATTTTGTGACCTTACCAATTATTTTCTACCTTAATGAACTTTTTATACAATTATCCATGAAAAAAAAATTTCCACAATAACTATTCATTATAACCAAAAATGAAATCAAATTTTTTAATAAATTTGGAATTTTTAATTCTAAATATTAAATTAATTTTTCAATATAAATTTTTTAAAAAGTTAAAAAAATATATTTTAATATCAAATTGTAAAATAAAAGGAAACAATATTATAAAAAATGTAGTTTTTAAGCATAAAATGAATTAAAACCAAAATCAAGTATAATGATAATTAATATGAAAATAATTATAATTTTTTAGAAATATTGGACTAATTTTACTTAAAATAAAATAAATAATATAATATTTATATTTATATACTTTAAATCTTATGAATATTTTCATAAAAATCTGTATTTTTAACTATTCACTAAAGAATCAATTTTTTCAAAAAAGTTCCCAAAAAGCTACACTATATACAATTTGATATTATCATTCCGAAATATAATTTCATTTTATCAAATTAAATTTATAAAATTTATAAATTTAACTTTTAAATATTACCATATAATATATTGAAAAAACTTCAGTTAGAAGAAAAACATTTTTTTCACTTGAATAATCATATATAATTATTGAAATGAATGTTAATAGAATAATTAATCATGAATATTAATAATAAATAAATATTATTTATTATTAATATATCAAGTGTTTTCACATTCTTCCATCCTTAATGAAATTATTTCCTCATAATTTTATTTTATCACTTAAAAAGGTAGAGATACTTTTACCTTATATCGTTTTCAGGTTCCCAGGTTGCTTCCTCAATCCTGTGGTTCTTCCAAGAAACATTAAGTAGGTGTGTTATATAATTTCATAACACATTTTCTCTATGATATATAATATGATATATATTTTTCATTTATGAAATATTCTCTTCCAACTATACCAGCTTAGGGATAAATACATGTGATTCATATGGTATATATTTCCTTAACAGTGTGTCATGAAATAGATCATATACTTATAATAAACATAGAGGTAAGTCAAATTAAAAATAAAATTATCCTACATTTTAAATAATTTTATATGGAATAATAAATTATGGTATTAAATTACCGTTCATTTAGAAATAAATAATACCTTTCTAATGTGATATTTTAAGAAATTCGTGTTTCCCTTCTTTTAACGGAGTATGTGTCCTCTTATTATCTAAATTACAATTCTGTACACTTTGTGAAACACTCATGTGATACTATATATTCATTACCTTATCGAAAATTTCATCTTCCACTTATGGGTCAATTAAAATTCTTCTACTGACTTTATCCCAATATGATGGAGTCAGATAAGGGTTTTTATATAATATCCCAATGGATTCATTTATATTCATGAATAATATTGTTATTATTAGTACAATACACCAAATATATATTTGTTGATCCAAAATTCCATGATAATATAATAAGAAATATCCAATAATATCCTCAATTTTCTAAATTCTTTTCTATAACTGTCCATTACATTGAGGATTCAAATATATACTAAAATTTAATTGTTCCCAACAAATTTTGAAGTCATTACAAAAAGATTAATGGTAAATCTTGGATCATGGTCAAATAAAATAGAGATAGGTACTCCATGTAATATAACTATATATTTAATGTATAGTATAAAAATATGATCCAAAGACATATAATCTCAAGTATGAATAAAATGTTTAATTTTAGTTAATCAATCAACAGTAACCCAAATCATATTATTACCTTGAGAAGTCCCTATTAATCCATGAAAGAAATCCACGTATATATTATCTAATTTATATTCAGTAACATGAAAAGGATAGAGTATCCCCTATAGTAGTTTTCATTCATATTTTACTTGTTGAAAAGTTAAACATTTCCTAGTTAAATCTGCAATATAATTCTTTATTCCTTACCACAAATAATATTACTAATTTTCTATTTACATCTTACTATAGTTTTGATGAATAAAAAATGGAGGGTTGTATTCTTTACTTAAAAATTAATTCTTCAATTGGGGAAAAATTAAAAAAAACCTCTTTCTAGATCTTCTGAAAATTTATTTTAATATTTTTAATATAAGAAAATTATCATTCATAATTAACTTTACAATTTCAGTCAAACCATGATCTTCATTCTGGGCATACTGAACTATGTCTAACAATGATGACTTTAATAACACCAATACAAAAAATGTGGGTGTTCCTATGTGAACAATTATTAGGATAACATCTATTAAACTATTAAAATGAAACTTTTCCAAGAATATCATATAAAATTTTGTATTATCCTTTCAAATCAAGGAATAAGTTAGCTTGTTTGATTTACCTAGATGATGGTGAAATATGAAATAATAATCCTTTATTAGTTAGAACTATGTTCTCCACCTCATGTTCAATATTCATTGACTAAATAAATACATTAATTTTTTATTTTAATTATATATTATAAATTTTACTCAATATAAAATATGTATAATTTTTTTAGAAAAAACTATAGCATTCGGTTCAAGATCATGCCTACAGTAATTATATTGATGTAGTTTAAATTTTTTTGGAATATATGATATTACCTGGTTATATTGAATCAAGACACAACTAAGTCCTTTCGAATAGTCATCACTATAAACAAAAAAACTCATCATTCCTATATATAAGGTCTAAAACTAAAGCATTGACCATTCTTATTTTCAACTGAGAAAAATATTATTCACATTTTTTATATAGATTAATTAATCTCCATTTTGAGTAATCATAGTTAGTGATCTAGATAACTAAGGAATGTTTTAAATATACCATTTGTAGTGAACCAAAATTTGATCTCAACTAAATTTTTAGGTCTTCTCTACCCCTCCACCAAGTTAGTTTTAACAGGATCAACAGTTATTCCATATTTAGATCCAATATACCAACAGAATAAATGTTTTATAACCAAAGAATAACATTTTCTAATTTTTTTATAATTTTTTATACTTTTTTATAATTTTTTAAAGTCTCTAGAAAAATATTTATTTTTCTATCATATTACAAATATCATTTAGAATAATCCCTAAATTCATCAATAATCATTACCAAAATTTTATCCAAAATAAATATGGAAAACTCTCTCCATAAGATCAAAGAAAATAGTATGTCTATTAGTCAACCTAAAAGGTAAAACAAGAATCATATATTTCCCATACCGAGCATGAAACTTTTTCTTTGAAATGTATTCCTACTTAACATTTAGGTTATTATATTTGGGTCGCAGATCAATCATTAAAAAAATTTCTCCCTATAGTAAATCAAACTAGTCATATTTATGAGGCAAAAAATAATTATTCTTAATAGTGATACTTTTGAGTATTCTATAATCCATGAAAAGACTCATAAAAATATCCTTATTTAAAAAAAATATTAGGATCACCCCAAGGTGAAGTACTAGGATGACTAAAAACCTTATAAGGAACGTATACAACAACTTTTTTAATTCTAAAAATTCTAATATATCTATTCGATAAGGGGGTTTTGAAATTAGATTTTCATTTAAAGCAAAGTTAATGGGTAATTAAATGTAAAAATTAGAAATAACACTATGTAAAACACCCGAAAATTGATCCATATATTTATTTACTTCTGTAACACCATTAATCTAAAAAAAATCTCTCCTTTCAAAAATTTGAGAATGATAACTTTCGCTTTTATATTTAATCAGTTTCTCAACTTATTGATATGGTATCGTAGATATGAACTCATTATTATATGAAAATTAAGACTCACTTTGAAAATTAAATATGATTTCCTTAGTTCGGAAATCAATCGTTTCATGATTAAATGGGAGCCAAATCATGCCCAGAATAACTTCAAAATTATATATGGTTTTGATGAAAATATTTAAAAAAAAATTATTCTGTATATAATAGTATGTAGATTCCAATAAATATTTTTTTACATAACACATACATAAGTTTTTTTACTAAAATCAATTTATCCATTTATTATGTTAATATTTCCACTTTACCATTAGATTTTCAAAAAAACAATGTGTGGTCCTCAAATCAACCAAGAAGTTGTAATCTGAGTAAATAAGTAACGTACCAATCACCACTTCATTTGATAATCCTACATTGTTTAAAGTATTTATAAATGAATTTTATAAACCCATCTTCTTTTGGTATTGATGATTACTATCATTAATGATTTTTATAAGACTCACATCCACATAATAGCCCATCTAATTACATTTAGAACTTCTCACTAGATACTTATAATATTTAGTCTTACTATTACCAAGATTTTTTAAATTAGTAATCATTAACCAAATTCCCTAGAATACCACATTGATAACACTTTACATATTTTACATGTCACTCCTTAGGATTATTTTTACCACACTTATCATAAGAGGGATATTTAGATCTCTTACATTTCTATTTCATTAATGAATTATTTCCCATTTCTCGACACCTAGAACACTTCTTATAAATATTGTTTTAAAAGTCAAAAACATAATCTTGACCTTATAATCAGTCTATACAACTTTCCCATAGATTTTAAATTCGTTATATTCTAAATATCTTCACCTGTCCTAAGAAAATACAACATATTTTACTATTTTAGTCCATAATGAAACTTGGTTCATACATAATAATATAATAAAATTGTCTTCATGGGCATAAATAGGGTACTCCTACTTTTAATTAAATTCTAAATATCTGTTTTCTATCATAATTAGAACAACCTTAAGAAAATACTTCTCAAGGAAAATATCTTTAAATAATGACCACTCCATGAAATCAATCACATCATTATAATTGGAGTTTTTATCCAATTACCATTAGTGGTCAACATAACCTTTAAAATTATATATGGGAAGAATCTCTTTTTTGTTTAGTAAAAAACAAAAAATTGAATATTTTCTTTAAAGCATTGATCTAACCTTCAGGTACCATCAGATCTAAGGTTCCACCAAAATTTGGAGGGGTTTTTTAATGAAATGGTCTAATATATATATATATATATATATATATATCCCTATATATATTTAATTCTATTTATATAGATTAGGTTCCACTCTTAATAGCTTGGATTAACTGATTTAACATAACTAAAAATTACTCTTTTCAAATTTAAACTATTCTATTATACTAATTCCGAAGGGTATTATCCTGCTTATACCTTTATACATCATCAAACAAGTTTCATATATTGAAATCCATTATATAAAAAACACATATTAGATATAGAAACATTGAAACCCAAAAAAGTTTCTCGTGATAATACAATATATATATATATTAAATTTATTAAATTTATTTTCTTAATGACATCCTAACCTCTAACATTATAGAACACATTCTCTAATATAAACAATTACAACATATACCATTACTAAACCAATATTATGAGTTTTATTTTAAGGATTTAATTATATTAAATTCTAGTGATCTTTTAGGTTTTTAGATTAATATAAATTTCATAAACTGAATATATCAAACACATACAATAAAAAGTAGAAAATTCCACTCAATGTACATTTTTCCCACAAAAATAGGATTCTTAAATTTAAACTCTAGTTTCATTCAAAGTGATATAACTTATTTTTAAATGAATCCATATAGTGGAAATAGAGACATTGTTATAGTATCTTCTGTATCCATAAGGAATATGAAAATATTTGAAAATTGGGTATGAGAACCAAAACCTCAAAAATGTATACATAAATAATAGAACCCATTAGACTATTTTGATAATTATGAAATCCCATATAAAATTCTCCTTTTATAATATTGACCATGAGCTCAAAAAAACATTTACGTACTAAAGAGATCAAATTTATAGTACAAATATTTTTAAAAATGTTTCATAATATATATTAAAATAAAAACTACAAATAAATTTATTGTATTGCATAAATACACATGACTTTTTTATCTAGAAGACATAATTTTCAATAATTAAAAGTGGAATAATAATTTATTTAAACATAATCACATTAACTATCTTAATAAATTAAAAATAATTCCATAATAACTCTTTAAAAAAAGATAAATTCTTGTAGTTACCTTAGTATATCAATTTCATATCACATTTATAGTAACACAAACAATAACTCTTACAAATGGAATAACATATTTGGTTAATTCAAATATATATTCCTCATTGAACAAATTAATAACACAAGCCATTATTGAGATATATAGGTCCCACCCATCATCATGAACAATGTACAAGTACAATAAAAAACATAGAAAAAATTTAATTTTTCATTTACATTGTAAAATATAATAAATTATTATAGTTAATACATATTTAGCAGAACTTTCTGGCCTCATATAAAAATAAGGATAAAATTCATTTTTTACTTCAAAATATCTTAAAATTTAATATTTCCAAAAAACAGAATATAAAATATTCCATTAAAATCCATAAAAACATATAAAGTAATATTTTTAATGAATAACATTTAGGAAAATGTTAAATTATTCTCATGTTTGATGTGTTAAAAAAATATTCCATTCACATTTTTTTATGAATGTAAAAAATAACCCAATTGAAAAATCTTAAAAAATTAATTTATAACCAACATAATGAAATTAAAATGTAGAGTAAAAATAAAGTCAACATAGAATTAGTTATATTAATAACATAATGAAATTTTTTTTAAGAATATAAATATAGAGGAAAAAGAGAAGAAAACTGTTAAACCTTTTAAAATAGGTTTTTATAGAAAAATACCCTACCTCGATTTTGAATCATCAAGTATCAACATTAACACATATATAATAAAATTATAATATTTATTTAAGTACTGAATAATAATTCTTATGTTTATTACATTATTATTATTGATTTTATTTCACTTATTACCATGTCTGACATATTTTTTAAATCATTTAAGTTTATGTCATATGTTTTGGGGATATTCGGTTCATAATCCCAAATAAACTATGATCGGTCAAACATGGTCAAAGGGGATATTTTTACATGACAAAATTATAATTTTTATAAATTATATAAAATTTTATTATCATACATGAAAGGAATAAATGAAAAATTTATCACATCACTTCATGGAGTTGGTAGTCCATACTTATAAACAAGAAATGTTATTATTTTTCAACAAAGGGGAGTGTAAGAAGGTAAGTAATATTTTATATATCAAGAATAATAATTATTTAATACATACCATATAAATTCATTAAAATAATTTCATTAAATTTTCATTTTGGAGTTGTTTTGAAAAATATTACATATATATTTGAGGAGGGGTAGTCCGAAATTGTTCATAAACAACATTTTTATTTACCATAACATGGGAAATGATGTGAAAATAGTTTATTTCACAAACATATTAAATATTAAGTATATTTAAGATACTATTATTATCATAAAACATAGTTATACAATATTTTAATGAGGTGGAAGAAGAAATGAACCTAAAAAAACGTAGTTAAAGGTTATACCACTTCTTTGGAAAGACTTTGTTGGTTTACACATTAATACTTCTAGGATGATATTTTGCTAAAACCAGAACCTATAGGATGTGTTGAGGAATTTACTAATAGTATTTCATTGTGTATTTTTTATATTAATGTCTCAAATTATGTGAACAAAATAAGAGATGGAGTTTACTATTATAAGTGATGGTAGGGGAACTCTTGAAATTGTTTCAATGTTTTGAAATAATATAAATCCATATTTAGGGGAAAGTGGCACTAATTCATTTATATTTTGAATATATGGTGATATGGTTAAAAATAATTTCATCCAATAGATTTAGCATGATATTGTTTGACAATATAGAATTGTTTTTACATTAATTATCATGTTTTACCCTTTACAATGGTGACTAATTTTTACTATAGTAACTATTCAATATGATAAAATTTAAATTGACCTCATTAATAAATTTGAAACTTTACATTCCATATATGAAGTATATTTTTCTATATTAAATATTCATAATTTTTTTAAATTATATTTAATATAAAAATTCAAAAATGTAATAAATATTTTTTGAAATATAATTTTTTAATCCTAAAAATGAATTTATACAAAAATATAGTATGATATTGATTTATATAGAATTAATTGGATTAATTATAGTAAAATATGACTAATTTTACTTTAAAATAAATCTGAAATATAATTTTAAAAATTAAATACTAGAAAAATTATAGTTTTTATAAAAATCATTAAATTTCAATATTCACCCAAAAATTTATATTTTTAAAAATATATATAGAATATTATCCCTAAGAAAAAAATTTATATTATGATTTCCAAAATTAATTATAATTTATCAAATTTAATTTTAAAAATTTAGAAATTTATCTTTTAAATAAAAAGATATAATACAAGGAAAACACAATAATTAGAATGAAATTATTTCTTTTTCAATTTGAAAAATTATTTAAAATTATTATTATCAATGTGAATACATAAATTCTCATCATGAATATTAATAAAACATAAAAGTTATTTTTTATTAATTTTACATGGGTTTTCATAATTCATCTCAATCAAATTAGATCAACTCTATTTAAAATTGAACATATTTAGTAACACGCTATTAAACTGGGAAAAATCCATCCAAATATTTCCAAAGTAATTAAATTTATAATACATGGTAAAGTAACAAATAATCATGGTACACAATTTTCAAATACATAAATGAAGATCAGTAGTTTTTAAACACATTCCCATTTAGAAAATCAGTGAAATTTGTGGTTAAAAGATGCCAACCTTAATCATATGTGATCTAAAGTGGTCAAAAAAATTCTATTCTTTCACTACTATATTTTTGGGTACACCCATTGGTCTATTTTCATATTTTTTACAATTAGGATAATAGATAAATATTTTCATGATTTTTAAAAACTATGAAAATATAGAGTATATTGTTATTATTTTATGAAACCATAATGATATAATGTCTACTATTAATGTTTAATTATAACACTAACTATTTTATAAATGGTCTTGCCTTAGTTAACAAGACAAAAGTCACGTTAAATACAATTTAAAAAAGTTACAATTGTCTACATGAGGTTCTTTTATTACAATATTTATTAAAAAAAATTGACTCTTAGGGAATATCATCTTACCTTGTAATGTCGGTGTTTACTCCTCTCTTTGAGACGTCATCCACCACTTTGTTTGACTCTCGAAAAGAAGGGGTGATGATGTAGTTGAGATCTGATAGCAAGTCCAATATGTCCATACATCTAACTTTGAGTGGCCATCAAATATGATTTATTTCATTCCAAATAGCTTTCACAATGGTGGTCGAGTCTCTTTCAATTCATATATCGGTCTATACTTTTATTCTAGAAATGTGGAATTCATAGATAACACTAAGCATTTTGACTTCCAAATAAGTTGTAATGTTGCATGTTCTATAAAATATCCAAGTCCCTAACTGTTATGATCTATATATATATATCCATCATCCAGAGGTCTCATGTATCCTTTTAAGGATCCATCGACGTTTCCTTTAATCTATCATGGGATTGGATCATTTCAAAAGTCTTAAAAAGTGCCTCTAGGTTGGATTTAGTTTCCAACAACAACCAAGCGTTGCAGAATAGAAAAATCCCTAATGGAATTGTTTCATGAATCATATTGTAGAACACATTCCTCCCTAGTAGTAGTGTGTATCCTAACCCTTTTTATATGGATGTTTAAAATAATGTTATTATGAATATCTATGTTTATTTTTTTCCATATTATATATCCAAACATAGTCAATACAGTTGTGAGCATTTTTCTAATATTTGGGGAGGCTTCATCTGTAATAAAATGTCGAAGCTGATTCTTAACGAAGACATCTTCCAACCAACAAATTTAAAAAAAATATATAAAACACATATTTCAATAAAGAAGCCTTAGTATGATAGAATAAGAATATGTGGTAAAAGTCTTTTCTTTTTTGGTTAATAATATGACATTTAGAACATAATTGAATACTAAAATTGCTCATACAAATATCAGTATGAATTATATTATGAGAAATCTTCTAGAATATAATATAATAGTAAGTAGGAATCCAACACTTATTAAAACATTTCAACCATGTAAAATCATTATTTCTATCACATTAGTTGTGGTTATAGAAAATATTCTAATCAATAATACCATTAAAAGAATGTTCCCTGACCAAAGCATATCCTTTATAAAAATGTGAGTTTCAATAGATAATTTCAGGGGATCAAACCATGTATTTGAACCATTATAGTAGATATCCTAATATTACAGTTTTTTATACCATAACAATTGAGTTTAAAACACTTAACCCCCCCCCCATCTCATTTATCAACGACTCAAGCTGATCTCATCACATGACATTTCCTCTTTAATATACCCCCAAACCATCACCCATTAGATTTTTTATTATCAAGAATCAATTTGGTCATCAGCATGAAATCCATTTATCACCACTCCTTTTTTAAAATCCATTTTTTAAATACATATCCCACATCCTCTACTCTAATTTTGATAAAATTTATATGATTATTGAAACATTTAATTATCTATACATTAATTTCAATTATTTAGGATTTTTATTTTGTTTTCTTAGTATATATATGGTTTTTTTTCATTCACTTTTTGTAAATTTTTTGTTTAACATTGAGTGGTTCTTGGGGCGGTTAAAGAGGTTTTCTATTTGGTTTTATAAATAGTAGTCAATATTTTATAATTATATAAATAATAATCAAAATAAATTTATTATTTTTATAAAATTGGTTTTATATTTTTTTGGGATTTATATATTATTTTTATAGATTTATACACTTTTATAAATTAAATACCGTATCATATTAGTCATTAATAAATTATATAATCATTTAAAAATTATATATACTTCTATATATTTATAGAATTTTATAAATTACAATTTTATATTTTTATCAACATTATTCAAGATTTATAAATACTATTTTAAATGTATAAATTTTAATAATCATTTTTATAAATATTAATAAATAATTTTATAAATTAATTACTATAAAATAAATCATTTAAAATTTTATCAAAATATCATTATGATTTTATAATTGTATACTTTTATAAATTTATCAATAGTATTATAGTTTTATACAGTCATAATGTAAACATTCATAAATTATAATTTTACAATTTTATAGTTTTATAATTTTATAAATATGTGTACTAAAGTAAATTGTTTACTCTTTTTCAAATTATAAATAATTTATTATATAATTTTTATACCTTCATCGGTTATATATTATATATTTTAACCCATTATAAATTTTATATAATGATAGTTATATAATTTTATAAATTTATACATTGTTAAACATATACTTTTTAAATTTAAAATAATATAACAAATTATATATGATATAATTGTAAATATATATAAATTTATGCTCTTTTATAATATGATTATTATTTATTAAAAACCCCAATTGACTAAGTAAGTGTTATTTTAATGTCTGAAGTATTATTTTTTCATAATGGATAGTAGTTGGATATATTGTCTTAATCAGTTGTCAAATTAGTTTTAGAATATTCTTGAAATGTTTTAGTATTTTTATTTCAATAATTTTTCAATATTGTAGTTTATTTCATATCCTAGTCATAATTATATAAAAACTCCATGGTTAACTAGTGACAAAGTATGTTATCATATTACTAGATATTGATTTTGAACCAAATATAAGGTATGGAGCTATACTATATATACAATTCAACAAGTTGACAATATTGAATGACTTGAGAGGTGTGGTTTGGAAGTTTTTATATTTGAGTAATATCATTATATTTATCAACTTTGGTAGGTACCCATGATAGAAATAAAAATAATGAGTGTAAATTTAAAACCAATTTTGGTAATTAAATGTGAATATGATGGTATTGATAAATTTAAGAAGGTGATTGTGGATACTATGAAAGAAAATTATCATAGTTGTTTCAGCATAAAAAATCATTTTTATGTTTTTATTTCAAAGTAAAACTATATATTGTGGTATTAATTGTGGGGCTGACTATCTAGTTGAAATTATGAACAACTTGGTTCCAAATTATGTAAACATTCCATAAAATGATTAAAACATGTTGAAGTTGATTGACCAATTTGGATTTTCGTCCAATAAAATATAGGCCAACACCTAAATAATATATGTTAGATTATAATGAAAAAAATTCTTAAAAGATGATAAATGGTTTGGTACATGTAGATGGAATATAAATATGCTGTTCCTTTCGTTGTGAGATTAGAGTTTAATTTTACACAACATGAAACAATTTTAATCTCATGACGGCGAATGAAGTGGATTTCAATGGAATTATCCATATAAATGTCATGTTGTGGAAAGAAGTACCACGTCTCAAGAGTCAATGTTCATGAATTGGGGTATTTATTATACAATTGATCATTCCATGAGAATGACTTTTTCATTGTGATTAGATCTAGGTGAATTTTTGTGGGTTTTCCCAGGTGGGGCTACCATCGTGAAACATATTGTCATGTCACGACTGGTTTAAGAATAAATATAGATTTTTTTATCTACTCATGTATTATTAGGGAGGATTGAATATGATATATGGATTGTAATTTGTTAATTTTATTATAGACTATTTTTCCTTCTAGGAATGGTGAATTTATTTCATGAACTATGACTTTTTAGACCGTCAAGAAGTTACAACTGGTGTTCAAAATTTTAAAATAGATAGAAATTAATGGGTTTGACTCAGATTTATTTCTATATTATAAACACATTAAAAATAATTATTATACTTCATAAGATCTCAGTGGACTAGAGAAAGAATAATTAATGTTAACCATTGGAATAATATATGGATAATTATAAGATTATAAAAATAGGGTGCATCATTTTTGAAGGGAGAAGAAAAAATATAGAGGGAGAGAAAAATTAAAACAAATTTGGAGTTCTAGATCAATGTTGGATGATTTTAGTAGAAAAAAAAGAGTGATCTGTGATGGACTATTATTGTAAAATTTGTATATTTGTTCATGTGCAATAATGTAAAGTTGATTAAGACACCACTATTTATGTAACTGCACTTCCCTATTCATGATAATTAAAGCAACAATGATTGGGTGAGTTGTGTTTTATATGGGTAGTTGTGAGTAGTGATATTTCATATTATGAGGGTATTAAATTTGGAGGTTCGGTGCATCCTATCCAATATTATAACTAAAGTGGTGATCTAGTATTTAAAGGGAATAATAAAATTTCTATGCATTCTCCTTGGATTATCCCATTTTGGATAACCAAGTAAAACATTTTTCTCACATATTTACTATTTTTTCACTCTAAATCAATTAGGAGTATAAGAGATGCTTTTTTTTCAAAAACAAAATAATATAATTAGTATTGTTTTGGTAAAATAATTTATAATTCCCTAAATCACCACAACTACCAGGGTATTCATCTTCATTAGGGACCAATAAGTGTTATCAGAGCTAAAGGTAAATGGTGTAATTTTCTCTTTTTCTCTTAGAAGTGATGGTATAAGTTATTATTCATTATATAATCCAAATTTTTAAAGGAATTTATCTAAAATTTTGTAAAAATAGAATTCAAAACTACTTTAATTCATTGGGGGTGTAGGTATACAAGGCTTGGATTCATTTAATCATAACTATCATAGAGATTAGATAACTATCTGATGAGGAATATAAGGAGTTGGATGATGACGATAAAGTTTTTAACTCACTAGGGGTACCTTTCACAACTACATATATAAAAATGTTAATGTCATGTAAAACCTAAAATTCTTTATGGGAGAAACATACCAATATTTGTTAAGGTCATTCAAAATTTTGAGAAGTAGTGTTCCTGCTTCTTTTTTAAATAAGAATAATGATTTAATATTATTCTTCAATGGGAGAGATGGTGAATTCTGAATCGGGTGAACATTATTATTTAATATATATTCTAAATTGGAGAAATTTTGGATGATGTAATTTTTTTAAAATGATCTTAATAATATTACCTATATATCTTAAAGTGGAAATATTGGTTCGTATAGACAACGATCTAAAGGAGATAACACCAAAAAACCTTTATAATACTATTATTTAGTATAATATTAAGAATTATGAAAATGATTATAATTAGAAGATAGATTCATTGAGGTATATTTTAAGTCAATAAAGAAACCTTCATTGAAAGAGTCCACCATTGAAGAAGAAGTGGATGATTTAATGTATTTTCTGCCCTCAAAGTTGAAATGATAAAATGGTAAATTCATGTGAATGATTATTCATTCTTATATAAAGTATAGAAACATTGGGAATCATAATGATAGGAGTGCTAAAAAATTTCAAGATGATGATAAAGAAGAATATTCCCACAGGAAATAAACCCCAGTAATGAATAAAAGGAAACCATATAAAAAATCAAGAGCAGGAAATTACATTGAATAAAATATGACGGATATAAGGAAAAAAATTATAATGTATTCATAGATTAATTTGTTATATATGATTTTGATAATCTAAAAGTAGAAGATAGTGATAAAAATGGTGTCGAAGATAAGGGTGGGGTTGACCGTACAATTAAACAAAAAGAACCTTCTAAAGAAATTGACATTTGGAGAGACAAAAAAAAATATTGTAATTTTTTACATGAATCCATGTTTTACACACAATAAAAATTAGATGACAATAATTAATTAAATGTTTTTACTAAATGAATCATATTATAAAATTTAGGAAAATCATAGGAGTACGTTGATAATATTATTTAAATTGTAGGTTTTTCTATTATCCTTAACGGATTTACCAATATAGTAAAAGAAGGGGTCAAAATAATTGAATAGTTAAAAGGGAATTATTATTCAAAATACCGAAGAACCTATAGATAATAAATCAATATGATTTATTGATTTAGAGCATATGAATTTTTTTTAGGCTCATGAATCCCTAATTCATGGATGGAAAAATTGTATTATACATTTTGTATTGGTCATTATAGTATATTGGAAAGACTAATTATTATTACCCACAAGTTAAATGTGTTTAAATGAATTAACCTATATTATGGGATATAAAAGAAGAATATTGGTGTGAAAACTCACACAATCCATAATGATAATAGTAAAAAATTCACAAATAAATATGTTTAAGGGAATCTTGAAAAGTATGTAATTTCGTATCAAGATTCGGTGGTGATGACACCTCAATAAAATGGAGTCTTAGGGAAGAGGAAACATATTGTTAACAACATATCTTGGGAATTTTTAATTTAATAGAATATATGGGTGAGTTTTTGGATGTAATAGACGATTACATCAGCTTATATCCATGATAGATCATCGTTATGTCTAAACATATAAAAGTCCTTATATGAATTATCATACATGAAGAAATGAAAAATTAAATACATTGAGTGTTATGAAGAAAATTCCTTATTCTCAAGAAGGATAAGAATCAAAAAAATTAGGATCATGGGGATACATGTATATTCTGTATATATACATCTAAAATATAGGTGTATACATTATATAATAAAATACATGATAAATTTATTTAAATCCAAATTGTATATGTTATATGGAATGTGAATGTTTTAAAAACTAGTAAGCATAATTCATATAAGATAAATGAAAAAATAGAGAAGTAAATTGATTCTAAGGTGAGTGTCTCATAGGGGTCACATGGGGCTACAAAACACTCATATGAAGAAAATAACACAGAATAAAACACAACTGGTCTAATAGCAAAAAATAGAACTAGTAAAAAAGATAAAATCAGTGATCAAAATAAAATTGATAGATTGGAACCTCCTATTCAGACTCAAATATTGAATTCTTGTTATAAAACCTCACTCTAATCTCAAGTGGAGCCTAATATTAATTTATAATCTAGTATGGTTAAGAATTTTGTCGAAGATATGTATAAATAGCTTAACTAATTACATAAGAACCAAATATTGGTTATTGTATCAAGACTGGAGAATAAGAACATCATCAGAACAAAGTGATTGTTTTGGAATAAACGTAATGAATATGACATGAAAAAAATATAATAACATAAATTTGATATGAAAGAGGTATTCCCAAATTGAAGTTATGACATTGATGATGCATTTCCCCTTCTTCCCTAGTTAGATTCTATACAACTATTCTTAGCGATATCACCACAAATAGGCTTCAAATTCTATAATATGTAGTAAAATTATATTTCATCACTGGATTAATTAAGGAGTAAGTTTACAATAAAAAATGAAATAGGTTTCTTATTGATGAATATGATAAGAATGTGTTTCAATTGAATAAGGAAATGTATATAGTTAAGAAATAACCATGATCTTGATACTCCTAGCTTGATCAATATCTAATGAAGCTCATACTCCAAATAATAGGAGTAGATCACAATCACTATGTTTATAAAGAAAACGATCAATGGATGGTGGTTCTCAATTATATAGATGATGTAATTTTTTATTGTTCAAATTTTTCACAATGTAAGTAGTTTTCAAAATATATGAGGTGATAATTTAAAATTTATACTATTAGAGAGTTAAAAAATTCCATTGTCCTTTAGGTAATTGAAGGAGAAAATGGGAAATTAATTTATTAAATAATATATGACAAGAATCTTACCAAAATGATTAGAATAGACGATTCAAAGCTGATAGAAACTATTATGTCCACATGGATGATGTGTTCAAAGGATGTGGATGTCAAGGAAGTTAATGTGAGATAGTATAGGAATATTATTATGAAATTGTTGTATCTAACTATAACAAGGCCTTATATAGTTTTTCCAACATTTGAATCTTCTTTATACTAAATATTCCCCAAGGAGAGTCACTTTCTTATAATAAAAAGGTTACTTTTATATGTCAAACATATAGTATAAATTGGGTTATTTTATTACAAAAAAAACTAATACGAAGTGTTTAGGAACATGGATATAGAAAATCATGGATCAACTGATGAATATAAGTCATCATCTTGTAGTGATTTTTATCTGGGAATCTCTTAAATTTTATGGAATAGTAAAAAATTATGATTTTGTTTCCATTATAAATCTGATATTGAATACATAATATCCAATATGGCATGTACTCTATTGATATGGATGAAGCATAAAATTTAGGGTGTTGGAGTGGTTGTAAAATATCTTGTTATGATAATGTGTGAAAACATGATTATTATCAATATTACTAATGACCAGGTTTTTCATTCAAGGTTGAATCTCATTAGTATAAAATATTTAGGAGACTTTTTAATAAGGGATACTAAAATATAAGTATGTTTCAGAAAATTATTAGGTTACATATATCCTTACTAAATTACTACCCATGCGAATTTCGAGAGACATCAGTTGACTCTTAAAGTCTAACCAATAAAATATATATAAATGGTACAGAAAAGAAGCCCCCACTCCCTTCTAGGAATATATTTTATATAAATATTGTTGAAACACTAATTTATTTTAAATATTGTAATATATTATACTCTTTGGTGACCTTTCATATGGGTACTATTTGGGTTCATTAACAAAGGGGACAATGTGTTTATGGGTAAATTTAGAGAAGATATCCATGAAATATTCCTTACTATTGAAGAAGGGGGAAAACTATTTTTTGGAAAGGGGAGAATTCCTGGATGATTAGTCTATGGAATTTGAAGCAAAGAAAAGTTGAAAAGGGATTGGAAATCAAAAAAATGTATTCATGTGGAACTTCTCACTTATCTATTATTTCTCACATCGAGCATGGATCTTGTAGGATTAGATTTGGTTATTATTGAATCATTGATTCACTATCTAAATCTTGATGATCTAATATAATAGGGTAGTTCATTTTTGGAGTTATCATATTTGAATAGGTGACTAAATTTTTTGATTTGGATGGATTGTGTATTAAAAAAAGTTATAAACAAACCCATAGAGAGACATTGTAAGAAAAAATACCTTGAATAATATTTGGGATCGTGATTTTTTAATATATAGTTTTATGTGACATTAAACATATATCATTTGATTATGGAAGGTCTTGTAGGATTTTTCGAAGAAGATACATCAATTTTCTCTACAAGACTTTTTTCACATCAAGGAAAATTATGTCATTCCATGAAGGTTTGTTTCAAGAAGAATGATAAGTTTATCAAATTCAGTAATGATATTAAGAATAATTCATTTTTTTAACACATGTGTCACACTATGGTTGTGAATATTTATGGTTCATTCAAGGAACATTGGAAGAATCGTTCATATTGTGTGATCTAATGTCGTATCAAGATTAATCATTATAGTGTTTTAGGAAAATTTTTATAATTTTATTCCTTTTGAGATATTTAGTGTTTAATATTACACTTCATGACATTATTACCATACATAAATTGTTATTGAAGTTTATTTTATACCCAAAATGCATTTTACACTCATGTTTTAGAAAGAATTATTCCACTCTAATATTCCTAGTTGAAGCCTTGGAGTTTCTTGTGTATAGGTTACCACACCATGAAAAGGAAGCTTGTGTTGTGATGGGATATGAGAGGATTTCAGTGGTTATTTATAGGTCAGGCCCACTCCTGGAAGTAAATCCTCATGATCTAATGGGATTAGGGTGGATTTCAGTGGTTCTATCCTGATAAGGCTCACACTATAATGTAAAAGGACGTCTCACATATGGCTGAAGAATAATTATGGATTCTGAGATCCATGCCATGATCGTAGAGATAATTTAATATGAGATATGAAGAAAATTTGTTAGATATTTTTATTAAACATATGTTATTTCATGAAATGTGATGTCACACAATAAACCATACCTTCCCTAACCATAGGGAATTTATATATGGAGTATGAAATTATGAATTAGTATGAAAGTACAAGAGTTTTCTCTGCTTGATTGGAATGTTGTGAACATATTTGAAAGGTTTGGTACACTTTGAGGTATCATTATGGTCTAGATAAAGGAATATAAATATTAACCATTGAATTAAGGTTTGGATAATTAAAATATTATAAAAACAATGTGTAGTAGTTTTCAAAGGACCAGATAACCTATACATCGACAACCCACATAAAAATAGGAGGAGGAGTTTCAGATTGGTACTGGAAGATTACAGTCAAATAAAGATACATCCATGAGATATTATAGTGGAAATATTTGTAGAGGTTTTCAACTGGAATGAAGTAGAGTATGTTGAAACATACTTTTTCATGTAACCATACTTCTATATTATTGATAATTGAAGAAGAAACCATAAAAAGTAGTTCATTCACTATATAGATGAGAAAATTGATATTTCATCTTATGAGGTTTATAAACAAGGATTTTCAGTTCAGGCACTCTAAAATTACAAAAAATGTAGTGAGATTTTTTTTGAATAATCAAACTAACATTAATGATCCATTTATTATCCTATTTGGTGTAACCAATAAAAAATATTTTTGTCTCTTATTCACTATTTTATCAATTTATATTTTCTATGAGGAAGAGAGATTAATTGCTTTCAAAAATATTAAAATATCATTAGTAATGTTTTCTTCCAAAATTTATAATACCAAAGTTCACCTCCCCGTCCCCATCCCCCCTTGAGGTAGTCTCTAACATTTGGGACCAACATAGAGTATCCGTACATACTATCTAGGTTCACAACCTGCACTAAAGAATTTTAGAACACACAGATTATCCTACAGGAAAGAACTCATTGTTCCACTTGTAATCTTACTTATTCATACATCTACAATAACATGCAATTATACTAAGGAGAGTGTATCATATCAACTATTTCTAGGAACTTATAGTGAGATTGTCTTCTAGAACACCTCCCTCTTCATCAACATTGTTCAATTATGAGTCTAGAAATACTATTCATTAGTTCATGAAAGAATGAAATTTAATCTCTATCACCTAAGACTGAAAATTTAAATATTTTTATCATTAAAAAATGTAAGGATATAAAAAAAGGCTGGGAGTAATGAATCATGGGGGAAGGTACTGGTGGAGTCTGAGGGAATCCCCTTAGAAAATTCAATTGTAAAATGGTAGAAAATATGAAATGCCCAAATAGATTATCATATCCCTATCATAATCACCTTGGAATAAAGAATATTAATTTCTTTTTTCCCCAAAAACCATGGGTGTAGATCCTTTCCATGAAGGTTCAACATAGCTCAATAAGTTATTATGGTGTAATAAATTCTCTAATGGTATGGTGAGAAACCCAACCTAGATTTGACTACAATGAATGAGTCTAAATAGACTTTAGAGATATTAATGTTATGTAGTGATAAAGAATGATACAAGATTACATTATAAGAGATTTTGATTATAGGGAATTTTGTTCCCTATAAAAAGCCACGAATTATAGAATGATAGATCCTTTGTAGTCTCAAATGATTCCATCATCACACATGATATTAAGAATACAATACAACTCTATATTGATATTAATATACATAACATATAGTTCAGTTCCGTTTAAATTTAAATATATATATCCTTACTATATTGAGATAGTCACCATGCCTTTTTATTTTATTTTATTTCTCCTTTTGAAAAAATTTATTGACTGAATATTTGACAACCCATATTTTAATACTATTTTTTTCATCATTTAGTAAATAATGGTACACATTATAAAAAACCAAAATATCGTTATTTCGGATGTCTTTAGGAAACTATCTGAATAGCATTACAAATTGGAAAAAATAGTGGTTCTCCCATTAGGATATTTTCTCTAGTGTTACGCAATATTTTGTTTCCCAATTATTTTTTTACCTTTTCGTGTCTACTTATTAATTGATTCATTGTAAAAGAAAACACATTACAGTCTGATCTTTAAGACCTATAATTTAAGAGGAATTAATTGGTTAAAATTTTATGATGTTAAAGTTAAAACATCATATTTTTGTCTATACTTTTAGTTGTTAAATCTATATTACCTTAAATTTTAACGACATAGCACTTGTCTAAATTATTTAACCATAAACTAAGGATAAGTTTTGTTTGTATCATAATTTGGATACCTATTAATATTAGGATATCTCTTTTTATGTCTAAAAAGAATCATTATTGTCTCTCGTTATCAGTTAGACTAATCATGAAGTGATTCAATTAGTATAATTTCTCCACCCCCAAACCTCAATCACTATTTTAGTAAACTCATATGAACTTTACTATGTTAATTTTAATATCAATTGATACTCTTACTGCTTATACTAAGTGATAGAAAATAGAAAAAAATTCAAAACCCTAATCTCCATACACATGTTTCTCAAAATTAAAATACCTTGAACAATAGCAACAAATTATTATTATAATATAACATAATTATCAAAAATGATACATTTTTGTTTTCTACATATATGTATGAAAACACAAATTTTATTGTACTTTAATACATGATTTGTCACATAAAGCTGCACTTAATACATAACTATAAGAATGTGAGTCATATTTGTTTGTGAAATTAGGTAAATACAACATTAATATGAAATATTTGTACAACATCATCATTTAATAACATTGAAACATTCCCTTGTATTCCTAGGATCTTCTAAAATGTTAAGGGACAATATAGGGATATAAATAAGAAATGGGTGAGCTATAAATACTAATAAGGGAATAATACAATATTAACTTGATGAAATTAATACATGTCAGCCAATAGTTATATCAATGAGACATAAAATGTGTGAGAATCATTATCGTGAACAATGAGGCATGATATGAAATTAAAAGATACAGGAATCATAGCAATGTGGAAACAACATAAACATTATATCATAATAAACATTTAAGGCTAACCACCAACACATCATAACATGGTATGCTTAGGATAATCTCTCATGAACAATAAATGTAATCTCACTTGATAAAAACACTATATAAATTATTGGAGGGCTATATAATTCTAATCCCTCTCATCCAATTTATATCATGTACACGCATAAGTGTTCCTCATAGATCATAAAATATAAGAATGTATTTCATAAATTTTAGCCTCATGATTATGGATTTTTTGTTCCATACATGTAAAAACCCAGTCAATTAATGATATATACAACTAGGTGAATATCTATGAGTGGAATTTGGAATGGTTATTCCCTAAACAAAAATTTTTCATGAAAAATCACAAGATAGTTTCTGCAGCAAAATGGTGATACATAAAGATTAATATAAGGAAGTAATGACATTGAAATGGGTATATAAACACATTTCAATCATATGTAAAATAATTGTGATATGTATGAACACAACCAATCCTGAAAATTTTGAAATTAAAGGGCATAATACAAAGAAGGTTCTTGAATAAAGAGGAGACTGAGAGGATACCTTACATTGAAATGGAACATCTTAATGATTGGGAGGATCTTTTTAAGAGATTAGGGGAACCTTAGGGGATTATATAGAGATAAATTCATTTTAATTTCATTTTAATGTCATTTTAATGTCATTATAAAAGGGTTTTGAGTGAAGTTGAATGGGATTTTTTTGATTTAATATATAAACATAGTGGAGAATTGTGTGTTAATTTCCAAAATTTTATTTTTGCTTATATATGATTAAGTAATAAAAAACATACACTTTCATGGGGTTTCATTCATAGTTTCTTTTCAAGATAAGTATTTATCATTATTTTATAATTATAATAACAAAAAAATTCCAACAATTCCCCTAGGGATGTGGTAGTGAGTAATGTTTATAAAAAATTGAATATAAACCATTAAAATATAACATAGGTTTTGGAGGATTTTTTAAAGGATTATACAATAAATAAAATATATTCAAAATATATATTTTGACATAAAACCATAATTTTTTCTAGGTATACTATTTAAATAATTTATTAAATCACTTTTGGTCTTGTATGATGCCGTAATACATTTTAAATATTTGTAGCATATTTAGTTTTTGAAAAAAAAACGACTCTATCGAAAAATTATGATAAATTAATTTTTGGATAATTTAAATGTGTTAATTTCAATAATAAAATTTATTTTATAAATAAAAATTATATAAATATTAGTATTTTATCTTCTAAATCAAAAACCCTCATTTATTAGAAAATAGTGGTTCTTTTACAATAATAGTTTTCTGATCCTTATAAAAAGTACATTTGAAATTGTAAAATTTAAATAAAATTTATATTAAATAACTAATATTTAATAAAAAAAATTATTAAAATATAATTTATTAAAAAAATTCATGAATTAATTAAAAAAAAATCTTGATGGAAACTATGTATTTCCCAAAATTACAATTTTTCTTTCATCGTATCAAAATATAATTTTTATCGAACTTGTTATTTAATCTTTTAAAAAGTAATATTAAAAAGGAATAAATATAATTCTTGTTTTTTTCAAAAGAAAATATAAAAAAAAGATATTAAGTTCTAGATACATATCCTTTTATTGCACTAGTGAACACCCTAAGGGAAAGGTGTGTGATGGTCAGATCTTCATGGGGTGATTTGGTGAACATGGTTTGGGTCATGATCTTGATGAGCATGAATCATTCCCATTAATAGTTTCACTTGAGGATTATTTATTTAATATTAATTTGGGAGTAATTGTTAGGAAAATCCCAGTGATGTTGTCTATAATGGATTTTCAGATTAATGGGATTTCTAGGATATGATCTTACTGGTCGAGGTTGTCTCTTCCTTTTGCAAAGTCAAATGAACTTTATCACAACCCTTAATATACTAATCTTAAGAAAAATTATAAAATGGATATATTATCAACGTTTATAATGTTTCATGATATTTTAAATTTTTAAGACCATATAACGGTCTAAAATAACCAATGTAGTACATGTATTTTCAATAACTACATTACATAATAACACATTTATTCATTCAAAAAGGGAATTTCATTTATTAATTTTTATGTCTTTACATTATTCCCCACTTCATAATTTTCTCCCTATAATTTTTTATTTTATACACTATAATAGATAAGGGTACTTCTGTTTCCTTTTCTCCTCTAGTTCCCAAGGCATTTCTTTAAACATTTTGTTCCACTATATTACTTTGACTTGGTGAGTTTCCATATTTCATATAACCTGGTATTTATGATCCAACAACTTCACCAACTACTACCCATATTAAATATAATTATCCAATGGTGACACCTCTTGTTTTAGTACAATTTATGTGTTTTGTATGTACTTATTCAAGAAGGATACATGGAACACATCATGTACTTAATATAAGTAATGTGAGATTGGTATTCGATAGGTCACCACTCTAATGTGATCAAGGCTCTCAAAGGGGTTGATGTATCATGGAATAATATTTCTCTTCATCCATAATATCATGAATTTCTTCCACGATGATATATGAAGGAACATTATATCATCCACCTCAAATTTTAAGAGTCATCAATGATTTTTTTAATATATTTTCTGTCAACTTTATTCGGATTTCATATGATTCTGAATGGATTGAACCTTATCTTCCACCACCAAATACTTTGTAAATATTATTAATGGAAGGGGAAAATAATTACAATAGAATATTTCAAGGGGTTATATAATAATGAAGTCCCAATGAATCAGCCAGAATAAAGTGAAAATTAATACCAACATGTTGGAGTCTAACACCTCTTCCCATATAGCACCTTATAAGTGTCTCTTTGAATGGTATAATGGAAACTAATTTTATATGAGAACTACACTAGGGGAAGGTATCAATCCCAACATACATGGAAATCCATTGAACATGATCTCAACATATCCTATAGAGTTTCAATTATTATTTAGACTGACAATTTATCTTAGGGTGATAATAATTGATGGAACTTAGCACTGTATCCATGCATTCTGAAGGCTTCTCAAGAACATCATGCTAAACCTTCGATCTTGATTAGATATAATAGTGATTGGAAGCTCATGTAATCATTCCACATCATTTAAGTTTATCATTGTGAGTAGTTCAATAGATAAATATTCATCAATAGTAATGAAACACACTGACTTAGAAAGGTGATTGAATACCTCCTCGATGGAATTATTTCCTATAGGGGTCCTAGGGAGTCATATGATGAAATTAATGTTTATTGTTTACCATTTAAATACTGGTATGGGAAATGGTTTCATCATACCCATAGAATTATATCATTTCACCATGACATGTTGGAATACCATGCATTGTGATACAAACTATGTAATCCCCATTTCATGTAATCCCAATATAATTTTTTCTTCAAATATCTGTACATGTTAACGATTTTTGTATGAGTAGAGAATGGTGATCTATGTAAAGCATCCCTAAGAACCCTCTTCAGTTTTTATGGGACGTATATCTGGGTTCCAAAAGTTATAACTACATATTAAATAAAGTTGAACTCTATAATATTACATACCTTCTTCTATATAAAATAATCATTTTTATAGGCCTCCTTGATCCTCTTTAGAATGGATAGTGGAGTTGTTATTTGGTAAAGGATATATTAATATACATTTATTATTCCCACATCCATCCATATTATTTTCAATATTTTGGGATCCCATGAAATCCCCATCATGGATAGAGTTGTAGGATCCTTTCTATATATATCATCTACCTCATTATTTAGTTTGTTATGATGGAAATTGATTGAACAATCACAATCATTGATTATATCTAACCTCCTTTGTTGGTTCATATTGTGATCATTGTGTGTGAATATATACTCAAGTATTTTACTATTCGTATATATATCAAATTTCTCACTATGGTGATAATGCTGCTAAATATTCAATGTGATGATTCATTCAACCAATTCTAGATCATGAATTGGATAGTTCTTCCCATGGATCATTAATTGGAAGGAGGTATAGTCTGTCATTTTTTATCTTTCATGAATCCACAACACTATCCCTTTCTAGATGCATCATTGTAAATCACAAATGTGTCCCCACTGGTGGGTAATGATAGCATTGGTGTAGTGATTAGCCTCTTATTAAATTATTTAAATCTGACCTTAACATTCCACAATCCAAACAAATATAATTCCATTTCATGATAGATTAGTTATATGTATTGAAAATAATGTTATGTTTCTAAAAAATTATTGATAGTACCCAGCTAATACAAATAAACTACATATTTATATCATAGATATTGGTCTACACCATCCTTTAATTTCATCTATTTTTATTGAATCTATATATATCACTTTTTTGTTTATAAAATGTAAAAAATAATGTTACTTTTTCCAACCAACGGTCGCATTTAATATACTTTTCATATATATTTTCTTTACAATGGTCTTCAGTATAGTATTTAAATACACTTCATGTTCCTCCATGATTTTCATGTGGGTAACAATATTATCTATAAATACTACAATAAATTTTTCAAGGTAATACCTAAAGTCTCTATTCAATAATTCCATAAAGATTTATAGAGAATTACTAAGCTCAAATAGAATCACCATGAAATTTTAGTGTTTTTACATTGTATGAAAAGTATTATGGATGTTATTAGCCTTCTTCACCATTAGGTGATAATATCCAAAATGGAGATCCACCTTAGATAAGTACATGGATCAACATATCTAATCAAACAAGTCAAAGATCTATGTTAAGGGTTATTATTTATTTATCATGATATTGTTTAAATTATGAAAATCAATGAAAATGCTCATTGACCCATTCTTCTTCTCAACAAAGAGGACTGGTGCACTCTGCAATGAAGCACTAGGTTGGTTGAACCCTTTATCTGGATTCTCTTGTCATGATTATTTATCTCCACATGTTCATAAATGACCAATCAATATAGAGTCGGGGATATTTTAAAATCTCTATATATGATCCTAATTGAGATCATAACCTCACGACTAGGAGGAAGATCGGGAAATTCTTTAGGAAAACCATTAGTGAATTCCCTTACAATGGGCATGTCATCAAGAATGGTATTTTCTTTTTTTCAAAATCATTTGAGAAAAATAATCTTAACCATAGGGAAATAATGTCTATTCTTAAGATAATGATACTAAAGGGTATTCATCCCCCCCCCCTTGAACTTGTATAGAATTAGAGGACAATTCACGATACAGAGGATAATTTCCATTTCTAGGAAATTTATGTTGTACTTATATAAGGAATTCCAATCAATAACTATAATTGCATAAAATTCCAATAAATAGAGTATTATCAGGTTTTATGGGATATTCATCATGAAAAATGGGCATGGGTTGAGTTACAGTCTTAGGGTAAAATAATTGAGCAATTCTCCATCCACAGTCATCATTGATAACACAACATCCATGTTTTGAGGTGGTGTTTAAATAGTTCTACTAAAATTTTATGATATGAAAGAATTAATAGAACGTGAATAAAAAAGTATTTTCATTATTAATAAATGAATAAATAACATACCTGTCACCACTTAATTTTTAGGATCCTCCTCATTTGGTGTGATTGCATAAGCTATCTCTTGTTCTCTATGCCTTGTAGTATATTTTTTTATTGTTGTTGACAAACCTTAGCTTAGGGAATCGATTCATATAGTTTCATTATTCTTTAGAGTGAAAAAAATGTATAATAGGCTAAGGGTTTACTAGAGTATTCATTTCTTCCATCACATTAGTGAGTTTCTCCTCTCTGAAATTACTAAGATCCCTTCTTTTCAGCACCCAAAGCATATTACTTTCCACTTTAGGAAATTTTTTCGATATTTCTTCCAATAGTTTTGAGAATATATATGATTTAATTTCTTACCCCCATGAGATTTTTTTATCTCACTATAAGAATTAAAATCCACTCTTCACATCTTATATCTATTCTCAAAATACCATTAATATTTTCTGGTCTCCATTTCAATATTGATGGAACATAAGACAATTTCTTCATAATTTTAAAATTCTCTAATGGAAAATAATTTTTTTACTAATTTTTAACCCACAAAATTATTAGTTAGCATAACATTTAGTTTTAATGAAAAGGATATAAGAATATCATAAAATTATTGTGAAGTTTTCCTCACACACCAGAGTGGATTAATTATCCTGTTTCTTAAGGGTATGCAACTCCCTCTCTATTTTTTGTTAGATAGTGTGAAGAAAATAACTGTAAAAAATTCCAAAATTATGTCCACGCAAAATCTTCATTATTCTCCTTAGTTTTTTGTATTTCTTAACAACATCCACCATTGATCATATTCTTCTTCTATATAATATATATGAAGCATGACCTTATCTTGATCAAATCATTGAATTATATAGAATATTATTTCAATGGATTTGATAAATTTTTCCTTGATTAAGAAATTAGATAATATATTGAATGTTGGAGGCCCTCATCACATAAATATCTCAATGAAAACATTCTCATTTGTAGGGGATTTATAATTTCCTCCTTATTCATGTTTTAGTTAAAAACCTAATTCAATTGAGAATTTACTATAATGAATTTTTAAATTTTGGGTCTCATCTCATTGGGAATCTCATTCCTATATCCATCACATTACCCCTCACATTATTTATTGACTCTAATTCTCCTATTTACAGACATTGAATAAAAAATAAATGACAAGATTAGAGAAGGGTATTTTTAAACAATTAAACAACTAAACATGAAACCATAAATATTAATGGGATGACTCAAAAATAAAAAATATACATTAACCTATGAATTTTTAGGTTTTAATAAAATTTATTAATGATCCTTCTCTAAACATAAAATCCTAAGAGAAAATTTTTCCATTAATAATGGTTCATAAGGTGTGTGTGAATTTATGAAATCACATCCCCAAACAGTGTCAACCTTGTTGTGCAGTAAGGCCAATTTTTAGGCACCAGGTTGTGATTGAGTCTAGCATAACATACCGGTTTAAGGTTATTACCCCAAAGATCAACTATTCTAGAGCCACATCGACCATTAGTATCTAGAAAATTATTTATTCTCTTGTAAATAACTTAAGTATACCTTTCCAAAATTTTTGGATGTTATCCTATGATTAGTATTATCAATAATTCTTTGACTATATTTTTTTATCTTAATCCAAAAAATAATGATACTTTTCTCTGATACCAACTATGAAAATATGTATTTGAATGAATCTTTTTTCATAATTTATTAAATAAAGGTAAACACTATAAAATCCCAAAACATGATTAATCCTATAGTATTTGGAGAATTTTGTATATAGAATGAAAAAATATAATATAAATATAATGAAATTATTTTAAACAACCTTATTATTATCCTAAAACACTCACATTCTTATAAAACTGCATAGGATAACCTGGGTATATACACAATAAAGAGGTGATCTACAAATCATGGTAAGAGAATAAAAAAATAATAGTGTATGCTAAAGTAGTACAAATGATCCAATAGGGATATAAAAGTAACATAATATGGATAAGAATCGTAATATTGAATAATGAGGCATGATATATCGTGATATCATAAGAGAAATATATGAATATATAAAAAAACATAATACATTACATCATAAATTTTTTTTCAAGAATAAATGTTAATACATCACAATATAGTGTACTTAGGATAGCATATAGTTCACATTACATGGCATCTAATGAATGACAAATTTTTAAACATTGCATAAGAGGGTTATATAATTATGTGTCCACCTATAACATTCATATCATATAAATTCATAAGTGTTCTACACAAATCATACAACATAAGGATATATTTCATAAATTTTAACCTGGGGATAAAGGATTTATTTTTATAAATATGTAAATCCCCAATTAATTAAGGATACGTATAACTTGGAAAATACTTGTGATTGTAAATAGGGATGGGTATTCACTACACAATTGTTTTAATTTATGTTTTCAATTAGTTAGTAGTTTTAATTTTTAATTAAAATTGTAGTTTCATATTGATTGATTTATCTAATTGAATTAACTTTTATTTTTCAATTTTATTAGTTTGTAATTGTTTTATTTTTTGTTTTTCAGTATGATTTGTGAGTCACCACCAGTTTTTCTTGGAAACAGTGACAATGTGAGTAATATTTACCCCCAGACTTCTCATTCCTCTATTCTTACAGGGACTCATAGTGTCACCACTACAGCTACCACCAGCCTCTCATCGAACCGCGACACTGGGATGATGAAGAAGCTTCATGGATGACTAAAAAACACAAGGTCACCAAGAAATAGAGACCTTGTTGTCACTGCTCGAGATGCTTTTAAACGCCATCGAGCCTGGAGGAGCGAATGAGGAGAAGGTGCCGCAATCATTCCCTCGTGAAGAAGCCACCATGAAGAGACATGTGGATGTGCACATCCATGGAGGGTCTTCCACCATAGAGGAATATTAATGAATCCCCGAATCACCCTCCACCATGCAGTGCATAGGCGAACAGAAAGGGGGAAAGAGTAAAACATGTTAAAAAGTATTAACATGTTAATTAGTAAAATAAAATATAAAAATAATATAATATGTAAATAACATAATAAAATATAATAATAAAAATTATTATAATTCAAAAATAATGTTAAATAAAATGAATTATTAAAATAAAAATATTTAATTAATAAATATTAATTAATAACTTCAATAATTTAATATTAAAATAAGTACAATTTAACTTTTTATAATAAAATAGTTAACAACTATAATAATAAAATATAATACAAATAGATAATTAAATTAAAAAATAATAACATTACGTTATTAAAATATTAAAATTAATTAGGTTAAGAAAATAATTATAATAATTAATTTATCTATATGAAGAATAATTAAAAATGGAAATAAATTAATAAACTAGTTATTTATTTAATTTAATTTTGTAATATTTTTAATTGTTTAATCTTGTAGTTAACATTATTTAGTTTTCATTTTGTGCAATAACCAACCCAACTATGCGTTGTGTATCAACTCAATAGTTAACTATTGAGTTTTTTGAGTTTTCTAAGTGAGGAATGTTAAAATGATGATACCTTCACAAAAAAATTCATGTACGGTGTGAGAGTGAAGATACTACGTATATTAGTGGAAACCACTGGTGGATTATAGTAGATGAATTTTGATTTTAAATTCAGAAATAGTATGAGGAAGATTAATGACTCATTATTGATTGGACACTTTACATCGGAGAGTAGACACATTCTAAGAGATTTGTAGGAAATCTCGTGGTGAGAAAAACCGTAGGTATTGCAGAGACATATGAATAGCATCAATTTGAGATGGATAATCATTATATTTTCTTTTTAAATTTATGGAAGATATAATTTTTTGTTATCAATTCTATATGTCAATATTTTCTTACTTTAAAACTATTAGCATGATAATTTTTAATTCTATAAGTTTTTCTTTTATATTTCATCACACACTATCCATATTATGAAATCAGGATTAATTAAAGAGATTGATCCTTATTATCTTTTGATTATTCACACCTCAACAATTTAAAATTAAAAACATTAAGATGAACCATTGAGATTGATCTTGAATGCATCTATTGGAGTTTTAATTTCATTAAAATTAGAGTTTTATGGTGATTTTAATTTCAATAGTTTTTTTAAATAATTTGTAAACAGTTCGATTGATTTTTTGAGTGGCGAACTCCCCGAATTAATATTCTTCATGTTGAGTTTACTGGTGATAGATATTATTTAATTTTTCCTTGAGGTGTGTTTCAACAAAAATTAGTGAATTAACCATCCTTTTAAACAAGAAGTTTAATAATTCCTAAGTGTTTATCTTGATATGTTGCTTCTCAATTCTAGTTATTGTGTCTTAGTTCACTGCTAATATATTAGTTAATGATAGGTTAATTTTAATCTTATTTATCATTTTTATAAAATTTAGTTTTTCACCCTTCTTCATTAGTAAAAAATAAAAAAAATAGTTCAAAAAAATTATAAATAATTTTTACCCCAATACTGACAAAAATGGAGTTATTTTGAATGAAATCTTTTAGTTCATCCATCCCTGTGGGTTTGACCCTACTGGGCACATTACATTAGTAGTATGAAAACATAAAGATATTAAACATTAACTATTTTCAATGATATTTGGGTCATCTTATTGTGGTTGTTGTTGGGTAGGGCTTCGAGAGACCATATTGACTTAAATAACTTTTAAAAAATCACTTAATGAAACAAAAAAAATTGAAAAAATTAAAACTGTGTTAAAAAAAGATTATATTCTGTGACTTTTTATTATTTTTTCCTACTATCCTTTGCTGCTAGTTTGATGCTGTTTTTTACTATTAGTATTACTTTACTATTTTTACTTCTCTTATACAGCTTCTTGTTGATCCTGGTTGTTTGTTCTACACTTCACCTATTATCACACTTTGCATGACCACAAGATCTTTCACTATTAGATTAGAGCCCCTAACCCTAGAGCTAGAAAAAAATCTTACTTATCTAAAAATGGAAAAAAATATTAATGGAAAATTTATAAGAAAATTTTCCTGCACCTAATAATTGAAAAAACTCTCAACATGAACTCTTAAATAAAGTATATCAGCTTTGATGATGTAGTTATAACTCCATCAAGTTTTAAGTAATCCATATTCCATTAGGTTATCTCCTAGATCAAGAAACTATGAATATAGATAGTCCTACCATTAAATATTACAATCCTTTAATAGACTCTCTAATGAGGACTCTCTAAGTTTCATTAGAGATTTCTACAATATTGTATAGTAATTTCCTCTTTTACAGCTCACTGAAAATGTGCTGAGAATGAGATTGATTCCCTTTTTACTTAATGGGAATGCTCAAAACGTGTATATGAGTTTTGATAAGAATATTTTTGAGAAATGTGATCAAGTATATAATTAATTAATAATAAAATTTTACACTAATAGACTTAAAGTAGAACTTAGAACTAAATAACTAGATTTTTCCAAGAGGATGGAGTATCCTTTCATGAAGCATGGGATAGATTCAAATACCTGATTAGGTAGGGTCCTCATTATTAAATCACATCCCACCTTCCCAAGGATACTTCCTATAAAGTTATTACCTATTATAGTCATGACATAGTTGATCTAGCTACTGAGGATAATTGCAATGATGAAATAGATGATGAATTGAGAAAAAAATCAACAACCATTCCATTAACTCTCAACATAAAAATTCAAGAAGAAATAAAGTGAAAAGAAATCATTATAGTGGTTCTGGAATGGAAATTAATAATCAAGATCAACTTGCTGAAATATCCATCCGACATTAATCCTTAATGAAGCATAATTTCAAACAAATTGTTGAATAAATAGGCTGTCAAAACACTAAACTATCTCTTAGGGAACAGAGTTCCCAGTGTGGAATGTTTGGGCACACTAAAAACCTTTTTCCCAAATTATGATATGCCTGCCCAACAAAAATAGAACTCATACATTGGCAACTATGGTCTGAGGATGGCTGCAATGGATGTCCCATTTTCAAATAATTATAATAAAGTAAATAGGAACCATCCCAAACTCTAATATAAATAACAAAGTTTAATCATAAAATATACTTCCCCTAATTACCAAAACCCACATAGACAAAATTTTCAAAATAAAAAAAGGATAAAATCAACTAATTCACATGGAAATTATTATGTTCAAGTGTCTTCTAAATTGGATCAAATCCAAAATAGGATGGACTCTCAATATTAAAACTTCATGAATCAACAGAATAAACAATAATCCCAATATCATTTTTATAAAATTTAAAACAATGCAAGAATGAAAAACATGGAAACTCAACTGGGGAAAATAGCTAGAGACTTTACTTTTAGGTGTAATGGTTGATTCCTAGTACAAATGATGTCAACCCTTGGGATAATACCATGGTTTTTTAACTAAAAGTGGTCAAAATACTAAACCTTTATCTGAAAAATACTTTGAAAATGCTTAAACTAAAAAACTGTGTGAATCTAGAAATAAAAATCTACTTTGATCAGATTCTAGAAATCAGTATAAAAGCCTTGAAAATGAAGAATACCAAAAACAATTCACCTTAAAAAAAAGATGAAATTATTTCTAAAAAATAAAATATATAAATTAAAATATAAAAATGTTTCAGATGTTAGGGAAATGCCTACTGTATTTAAGAATTATGCCACACCCATCCCTTTCCCTAAAAAGTGGAATCCCCCAAGAAATACCCAGGCTGAAATTCTTCAGTTCCTTGGGATTTTGACCAATATCCATGTAAAAATACATATCATTCAAGATTTAATACAATAATCATCTTATATTAAATCACTTAAAAATTTATTTCATATAAAAATACACTAGAAGAATTTTCCACCTACAGCCTCACTGAAGAGTGTATTATTGTACTACAAAAGAAAATCCCACCCAAAATCGAAGACTAATGTTGCTTTTTCATACCCTATACCTTAGGAAATTATATTCAAATCAACTTCCTATGTGACATAGGTGATAGTATCATCCTTAAACCATACTCATTATTCCAATAGATGATATTTGGGGATCTTCAACCCACTACATAATTCTATAGTTGGTTGACCATTTATTCACTCATCAGTTGGGAAAGGTAAATTTACTACAAGTTGGAGTTGGGAAGCTTTTTTTTACTACCTGACTTCTTATTCCTTGATAATGAGTGTGACCAAGAGGTTCCCATCATTCTGGGTAGGCCCTTCTTCGACACTGGTGTAGCAGTCATTGATGTTTCTAAGGGTCAATGATATAGTCCTTAGAAGCTGATAATCCATTTGAAAATCCTGAAGAATATGAAAAACAATCCCCACATAAAGAAATTAATTTGGAAACTAAAAATCTTTATTTTCTTGTTTCACATGTAGTAGAATCTGAAAAAACTGAGAATCTGGAAAATTTTCTAGAACAAGACAACTATCTAGATTCTTCTTCTACTAAAGATGAGTCATCTGTTTCTAAACATAGAAATGTTCTGAAGGAACTAGAGGTTTAATCTTCTATCATAAACATTGTTGAAGAATTTTGGTGAATTATAGGTAGAGAATATAAAAAACCTGATGATTTTTACATAATAAATAATCAGTGATATGAACTAGAAACTATAGACAGTGAGATGTCCACTTTGGATTGCAGTACTATAAATTTTGAAACTAATTTAGAAATTGAAAATATTTCATCTTTTCAAATACCTTATAAGGGATATATCTAATACCTTAGGCTTCCTAGGCCCAAGAGTCATCCTTCTAATCAAAACCCACATACAGTTGAACATAAATCACTTCCTTCACATCTAAAATAGTCATTATTGAGTGAGAGTTCCACACTTCCTGTAATAATTTCTGCTGAGCAGAATGTGAATAAAAAATAATTATTGTTAAATGTATTCATCAAAATAAAATATACCATAGTTTGGTACATAGCTAATATAAAATAAATTATCCCTTATTTCTTCTTGCATAAGATCCCTATGAAGCCAAACCATATTTATAGGGTAGAGTGTCAAAGAATATTATATCCTAATATGAAATATGTTTTGAGAGAGTAAGTTATCAAACTGATAGATACTTGAATAATATACCCTATATCTGATAGTACATGGGTCAGTCCTTTCAAAGTAGTTCACAAGAAATGAGGTTACACTCTTGTAAAAAATGAGAAAAATTAAGAAACCCATGTTAGGAAAGCCAAAATATTGAGAGACTATATAGACTATAATAAACTCAATTCAACCACTACAAATGACAATTGTCCAATGTTCTTCCTTGATCAAATGCTTGAGAGGTTTGCTAGGAACGATTTTTTCTGTTTTATGAATGGGTATTCTGGTTACAACCAGATTCCTGTTACTCCAGAATATCTGGAGAAGGCAACCTTTACATGAAATTTTGGGACATTTTCCTACTATCAAATGCCTTTTGGGTTGTGTGGAGCCCATTCTACCTTTCAAAGTTGAATGAGAGTTATTTTTTTTATATGATTGAGAGAATCATATAAGTTTTTATGAATGATATTTCCATTATGGGAAGCACATACGATACATTATTGAAAAATATAATGTTAGTTTTAGAGAGGTTTTTGGAGACTAACATTGTTCTTAATTGGTAAAAATGCCAATTTATGGTCAATGAGGATATTGTGTTAAGATATAAAGTGTCCAAGAGAGGTTTGGAGGTACACGCTGTCAAAATCGATGTCATTCAAAAACTACCATATCCTTATAATGTAAAGAGTGTTTGAAGTTTTTTAGGGAATGTCAGTTTCTACCAGAGGTTTATAACCAATTTCTCCCAAATCAATAAGACCTTGTGTTCATTGATTGTAATAAATGAAACCTTTAATTTTTTATCAAAATTATCTTGATTTACTTATCCTGTGAAAGGATAAACTCACTATATCTCATATCATTACTATACCTGATTCGAAACTCCCTTCTGAAATAATTTGTAATGCTAGTGATATGGTTGTTGGTTTTGTCCTAGGAAAGGGACGGGATAAGATGTTTCATATGGTATAATATGCTAGAAGGATTCTTGATGCGTCTCAAAGAAACTATACCACTACCGAAAAATAGTTGTTAGATATTGTATTTTCTCTTTATATGTTTAGGTATTATCTATTAGGTTCAAACATCATCATATTCGTTGATCATTCTACGGAAAAATAATTTATGTCTTAGAAGGAGGCTAAACCAAGGTTGATTAGGTGGATTATTATATTACAAAAATATGATCTAGAAATTAGAGATAAGAAATCAGCTGAAAACCAAGTTGCATAAAACGTTTCTTGGATTCCTCACAACCATTGTGAAGATCCAATAGAGATAAACTCTTCTTTTACTGATGAAAAATTACTCACTCTATCCATAAGAAAGTCTTCATGGTTTGCATACTTTTATATTTTTTGGGTAGGATGAGTCTTTCCCAAATATTTGTCTAATAATCAAAGAAAAAAATTAATTCTAGAGCTCAAATATTATCTATGGGATGATCCTTTGTTGTTTACGAGGTGAGTTGATGGAATACATCGAAGGTGTGTGCCATATGATGAGATGATTCCTATATTTTAGAGTCGTCACTCCTCACAATGGGGAGGACACCTTGGTGGTGGTAGTATAGCTTATAATATTCTTCAATATATTTTTATTGTCCCACCTTATTCATGGATGATTAGAGTTTTTTTAGGATGTGATAATTTTCAATAATTGGGAAATGCTGGGAGAAATCAAGATTTTCAATTGAAGGGTATTTTATATGTAGAGATTCTTATGTCTAGGGTTTCAATTTCATGGGTCATTTTCCATAATCTCATTGGAATTGGTATATATTAGTGGTTGTAGATTACGTTTCTAAGTGGGTTGAAGAAGTATCTTTGCCCAATAATCAATCAAAAAGTGTTATTAAGTTTGTTAAGAATAAATCATCATAAGATTTGGAGTACCCAAAACCTTTATCACTGATAATGGAGCAGAGTTTAAAATCTGAAAGTTTAAGTCATTATAGTATAAGCATGGTTTTGTTAATAAAACGAGTACTTCTTACCATCTACAATATGGTGGACAGGAGGAAATATCAAATAGGGTGCTGAAATAGATCTTAGAAAAAATATCTCAAACTCTAACAAGGACTGGTCATTTATGTTAGATGATTCTTTTTAGGAATGTAAAACATATTTTAATACCCCAATAGGTAAGTCTCCCTATAGGATTTTATTTTATAAAGGCTCCTATTTTCATGTAGAATTGAATTACATGTCATAATGGGTAGTTAAAGCATTAAATTTTGATTTTAAGAGATCTGGAGTGAGGACATTACTTGAGCTAAATTAGTAATAAAGATAAGGAGAGATTCATAAGGAAATTCAATGATATAAAAAGAGAGTAATAATTTTTTAATGATTCTATCTTACAAAATATAGTGTTCAATCCTCGAAAAGAATGCCTTTATATTTAATTAAACACATATTCATTTCCTAGAAAAAGTAATTCTAAATGTTCTTGTCCTTTTACAATTGTTTGAGTTTTAAATAATGGGTTTTTTGACATAGTTGGAGAGGAAAAACACCCACACTGGTTAATAGGAATAGAGTTAAGCTCTCTTTTTAAGGGTAGTCAATGGTCTTAGCTTCCATTACTTTTCTTGAAAATTAAATCTGAATAAATTCTATCTAAATAATTAAAACATAGTTCTTCATGGGGTTCAACCAATGGTTCATACATTCTTTCTACTTTTTAACTAGTTATGTTTCTGAACAAAGCCTCACTTGATTTTATTTTTTGCATTTTCATGCTGCTTTTTTCTTCTTCCTCTTCCTATTCAGTAAGAGTTATGATTCTATGTCACTAAGGGAGAATAATTCCCCCATTTCTCAAATCACAACAAGCTAATTGTAAAGGCATCATTTCTTCAGGGAAGCACTTACTCTTTATTTCTAAATTCATTTTTCTACTCCTCATTTACATTAAAAAATTCATTATTAAGTCACTCAACAACATAATGTCATTGAGTTATTATTGAATTTGAGTCACTATTACACTGATGGTGGTGAGTCATCTCAACGGTGTCTCGCTGATAAGTTTCTAATGGCGATTCAGTAACTCATGCCTTAAAAATTCTTCTTGTGGAGAAAAAATTCTACAGTATATTATTTTTACTGAAAATTGAATTTAATTAATATTAAAACCAGTAATTGTGTGAAATTAAGTGTGGGAGTCAATACACATATTTCTGGGTGCTGTTTTTGGAAATGTTCTGCTTGTTTATATCTGGGTGTTTTGCATGCCAATTTCTTTCTTTATTGAAAATCCAATTGAACCAAATTATTTAACTTTCTGTAACACTCTTCATTGTATACATAAATATTTCACATGATACAATCAAAATATAAATGAATTTTTTTTCACCATCTTACTTACTAATTCTTGTAAACCTACTGTAATGTATTTTTTGTGGTAAACATTCTTTTGAGTTTCAATGAGACCCTTGATACATGTCATCAATGTACTATTTTTAAAATCTGTTTTGAGCTATAATTTTCAATTTTTCTTCTCCATATTGGAATTCAAATTTGGGTACAATTTTTTGTTTAATGTTTGGAGAAGAGGGTCAATTCGTGATTGAGCTAAATTGTGTTTAATGGAAGCCCGTAAATTCCCACTAATCTTCAAATTTTTTGTTAAAAATTCATTATATTTTTCAAAATACTTTCATAATTTAACAATCATTAGGATTTTCCTTTAACATCAAATCAGTCTTTCCTAAGGAAGTTTCATTTACTTTTCATTAATAGTTCCTATAATCTAAAACTTATGGGGGTGAATGATTATTGTGTGAACTTGCTTAGTGATTTTATGAATATTTGGATTAAGAACTATATTTGATAGTGATATAGGAATCTTGTTTTTAGTATTGCGATCATAAATTTAGGAAATAAAATTTTGACCTTTTCCATAGGGGATACAGTTTTAAATTATTAAAATAGTCACCTTAGTGAGAGAGTTTAAATGTATTTTTATATGAATTTATTATAACTAGAGTAAAATGGGAATTTAGGAACCCACAGGGAATCTATAAAATCCTAGGCACTAGGTGGGTTTTGGTTTACAAAATCCCTATGTAAAATATTGAATAAGTGCTTATGTACAATTCTCTATAAAAAGATACATGGATTGGGAAAATTAAAATAAAGTGCCTTGGGTCATAAATGTGTTCATTAAGGTTAGGGGAATAATGAACGTCAGATGAATAGAGCGACATTAGATTGGTATGATATCATTTAGGTTGCATCAATAAGGAGATTTAAAAAATTATTTATTTTTGGAACATAGGTAAAAGTCAAAGTATAAAGTTCTTCTTGTTGTGTTTTAAATTCAATTTACTTTTAACCATTTATCAATATTGATCATAAAACATGGATTTGAATAGTAATAAGTCATTAGTAAGTTTCATAAATGTGGTAAGACACCCTCAAAATTGAGTGATTATTTGTTCTTTTGATCACCCATTGAGTATATTAAATTGGGTAAGATTCATTTGCAAATATCAGGTCAAAATCCTTTTAATAAGTTTCTTGTCCCCCGTTTTTAAATTGATTGGAATGCATTATTTAGAAATGATCAATAATAATATAATTACGATTTTTAAAAATTAAATTATGTGTGGAATTATTGAGGACAATCAATGTTTAAGTGTTGGGGAATTTTATATGACGTTACTTTTATAGATTTTTCCACATCTTTTTAATTGATTTTTTGAATGATTTAATTAATTAACTTTTCTCTTTTTGATAACAAATGTACTTTCATATTTTTATATTAAATTTATTATTTAATCATATTTTATAATTAATTTTTTATTTTAATTCTTAAAATTATTAATATTCTTTGTTATATATTTTCATTAATTATCATTATTATTATTAAATTCAAATTTTGTAGTATTTTATATGTTTGTTTTTATTTAATAATTAACTAATTAATCAAATTATCTTAATTAATTTAGTCTTTAATTTTATATTTAATCTCTAAATTTTGTTTTCCTTAAATAAATTATCTTTAGTTATCTTTTAATGTTTTTAATTTCTTTTCAAATAAATAATTTAATTTTTATAGTTTGGTGCTATTAATTCAATATATTTTTGTTATTTAAAAAATTAAAATATTTTAATTGTTTTTATTTATTTATAATCAGTGTTTAATTTAAGATTATATTTAATTTTAATCTTTAATTTTATATTTTGAATTAGGTAATAGTTTTAATTTTTAATTAAAATTTTAATTTCAGATTGATTTATTTATTTAATTGAATTATGTTTTATTTTTCAATTTTCCGTATTATTAATTGTTTTATTTTCATTTTTTTCTGTCTTATTTTTTTGAGTCATTACCATATTTTCTCCATAACGGGACTCTAAAAGTCATCATTACAGTCAGCCTTTCCCTTCCATTGTTCTGGTGGTGACTCATGGAGTCATGGGGTTTTTTTATTAATAGTTTTTAAATTTTTTTATGGAAAATGGTTAGGGTTTGAAATAATTTTAAAAATGGGTCTCCAGATGCGTGAACCCTGTTTAGGCATCTTCAGCGTAGAGAGATGCGTGAACGGGGTTTGCGCATCCTTCATCCCGTCTTTGAAAGATTTGTGAACACCATACATGCATCCTAAGAACAGTAGATGTGTGAACGGGGTTCACGCATTGTTTATGAAGTTTCTAAAGGATTTGTGAACCCCATTCAATTATCCTACAGAATGGTTCAAAAATCATCATTTATTTAGAAGAAAATATTTCTTATGTATTTTATTAATTCAATTACAACCCCTTTATATTCAGTATTTTTTTGCTAACCAAGGAAGATTGATTTAGAAAAACCTTAATATTTCTATAACATGATCATATTAAATGTTCTACAGTTATTATATTTGACTCTAGTTGATATATTAAATGTGGCATTAATTTAATATTTCTTCATTTACCTCCCCCTGAAGTGAAACACTCATAAACATCAGTTTTTAAATCTTATATAACATCACCAAGGATGATCTTCTTCAATACTTATTCTTACATATTCTAACACATTCTTAACCCTCTTAAGGATTGTTTCTTATTTTATAAGAATATGAAATAAATCATTTTCATAATGTCCACAATTTTATCACATGATGGAGGTATTTTAATAGTAAAATCCTCAGGTGAAGATTGTGTACCAGTAAAACATGTGTCCTTTTATATTGTTTGGTTATGTATTTTCGCAAAATTGGCCAAATGAACTTTAATTCCATACATCTCATATTGTGGTTTTTTTGATCTTCAATTATAGTAATCTACTATTCATAATTATTATTCATTGAAATTATTCTTCATGCAATTAAATTTTTTTTTAAAAAGAATCATGTTCCATAATTTTTGGATTCAAATCCTTAAGATCAATAATATTTGTAAAGATTTATTTATGTTCACATATCTTTTCATGCAGAGTATTAATATTTATTATTGAATACCAAATAGAAATTATTAATTTTGGAAGATAATTTGATAACAGTAAGACACTTATTAAAAAGTATAACTATATAAATGATAATTGTAATGCACATACACGGTGTATCATAAATCAAAAATCAACCTAATCTATGCATCTAGTGTGGATGCTCCTTTGTCCCACAGCCAGGTGTATACTGGATGCGTCCACGTAATGTCAGTCTCTGTCTATGCACTGGCGGATGCAACACATCATCCTCAGCAGCCACCCCCACACCTCTTGTGTGACAGGCGATGGATGTAAAGTCTCACCGTATATACCATGTCCTGCATCTAATGATAGTGGATACTGACTGTAAGCCTCCCCTACAAGGAAAGAAGATGGTTGTTGTGTTGTGGATGTCTGTAATAAATATTACATGTCAACCCAGTCAGTTTCTGAATCTACCTATGGATGAGCTAGAGAAGTTAGAGGAGCATATGACTTATCATGCCGAATAACCTGTTCCAGTGGAAGACCAACATCTGACTGATCAAGCCAAACATCCTCCTCATGGGGAACAACAAGATCCATAACAGGGTCATCACCCCCTAGTACATCTATATGAGCCTCAGTAGGCTCCGCAGGCTCCTCAGCATGTGGTGGATCAAAGAAAATGCCATGATAAATATCATCCATCGAAGGAAGAAACTGTGATACCAGGGTGTGAAAAATATGTTGGGTCAAATACGGTGTGCTCAACTAAATCAAAAATACGTAGTATACGACAGATACGATCATACTATGAAAACAAATTATGTTATTAAGTAATATGAATAAAAATTCTACTGAATCATGTAAGGAACTATGCATACCAGCTCATGAAAGCCTCGTCTGTGTCATGTTAGAAATCTGACTGGAGACCTATAGTACCAAGCTGCGTAATCCATCTGATCCCCCAAATGAAAATGCATTGTCCCCTCCCCTTGAAACTGGATGTCCTGTCTTCTATCCCATAAATCAATATATCTGGTGAGGTATCTCCTCCGATAAAACTCTCTCTTCCCAAACATCTTCATGGAATGCAGTGAATCTAACTGACTGAATGGGTCAAGAACAAGCTGAAAGAATCTGAACTGCCTCATAACTCTGTCGGTCGGATTCCACTCGACTATATGAAAATGAATCAATGGAACCCTATAAGAGCTGATAAAAAACATCTTCGTACATTACAGTGGAAGTCTTTTGATAATAGCATCTTTATATGGCATCCATAAAATTTGAAATAAAAAATAAATAATCAATTAATAAATGAATACATCGTATCCTCCCTCCTCGTTGTTGAGGCCAATCCATTTCATTTCTGATTCGACTTGATTTTGGTTATCCTAGCGGCCGTAACATAGTAGTAAAAATCCAATAATTTAAAAAATGACAGACATTGAAAAAATCATAAATGAAAACTGAACCAAATTTTGAAACCTGGAAATATCATAGATGATGGTCGGTTGATCGGCATGCAATGAGATAGAATGAAAGTCTCCAACAGGCATCCAAGCTTCACTTTAATAGTTAACCCAAGTGCTAATGTGATGCACATGATCAACATATGGCTTCCATGATATAGTTATTGAGGCACAGGCTGTGATAAGATGTGCACATGGATATCTAAATTCCTAAAAAATTTCTCATTCATAGTATCTTTTATCTAACATCACTACAAACTCTCAACCACAAGTGAATGTAGCTCGTTCATAGCACAGTATTAATTGAAAGCTCGTCTTTTCCCTATAAAAGGCTAGAACAATGCATCATGAAGCCTCATTCAGTATTGGATCAATATCACTTTGGAAATGCTGCATAAAATGCATTCCATTTTCCCTCCTCTAGTAGGCCTTTTGGGACCATTCAACAAAGTAGTGAACATATCTATAAAATGTCTCATGCACTAACCTTGGGATTGGAAGTTTTCTCACACCCTTGAGGACCCCATTTCTGCACCCCACTATATTAGTGTTCATATGGCCATATCTTCTGCCACCATCCTATGCTAATGAGGATTTTTCCTTCGAAATCTACATCATATATTCATACACATCTTCAATAGTAGTTCAGATCTCTACAATACATCAACCAAACCATTCTTTTTGGGGCTCATATGATGAATCCATAAGATAATGATGTATAAAAATTGAGAATAAATTTTCATTAAAAAAATAATTTTAGGAAAACTTACCTAACTTGAGGATCGTCTTCTTTATGGCATCATCGCTGAAATGCTTATGCACATTAGTTGAAATATGTGTAGTTCAATAACAATGATATGAATTCGGCTCAGTCTATGAAACCCCATCACTAAACACGGACTCTATAATCTCTCGATTGCAATTAGATATCAGACACACACCATGGTTTTGTGTGACATGAACACGTACACATGCCAAAACCCAACTCCAACATTAAAAATTATACTTTTCAACAATACAAAAAGCAAGTGGAAGAGGATCACGATTACCATCCTGTGTGGAATCAATGAGTAGAACACCTGTATACTTTTCATATAGGAATGTGTCATCGACTTGAATAAATTGCTTTCAATAACGAAAGGAATCAATTCATGGCCGGAATGCCCAAAAAAACTTATTGAACTTCACCTTTGTTTGATCAACTCGGTGATTGGGGGATACAAACTCAACAGTGTCCTACTAATAAACGATCTGATTATTGAGAGATAAAAATTCGTTAAGTTGTGGCAACATAGCATAAGATTCATCTCGATCACCATACACTTTTACAATTTCCATCTATTTTTCATTCCTTGATTTGTTATATGATATATTATAGTTATACAAATGTTGAATTCTTTCCTAAATAAAGGCAATGAGAACACCCTAACATGTTTGTATCATCTCCCAAATAACATTAGATAAAAACTCTAAATCAAGGGAAGAGTGATCATATGGCAAGCTTGGATGCACACATGTGTGTGGCCCTTCTAATTTAGTTATCCTCCAACATGAAAAAAAATTATAAATTATTTCCCTTATTCAAAATTTGCATTCTATCCCATATTTTCAAAACGAATGATATATTTTGTCTTCTTTGACTCATCCACCACGAATGTGAAATGCCACTCAATGTGGTATTGTTTTATCACATTTTTCACGACCAATTTTATTCCAAACTCCTTCCTGACATACATGGAGTTATAATTTGATGCATACCTATTCCCTATAAATCCAGGTAATTCAGAAGCCGGTGTAATGACATCCCAATAAAAATGTTGTTCACGAGACATTCCTTTAACTAAGGAACTAAATACTAAAAGATGATTAGCACTAACCGGTCGATGTCATGGATGTCTGTCTCTCAAAGGAACCTCAGAAGGTTCATTGTCCACATCACCCTCAATCACATCTCTCAAAGGAACCTCAGAAGGTTCATTCCCCACATCACCCTCACCCACATCATCTCCTGATGGCTCCCCAAATTCTTCGTCCTCAGATAAACTTTCATTCACTATATCAGCACACAAAGGGATGTCATTTACATTTACTTCTAAATTTTGATCATATTCTTCATAATTTTCATCTATTACAGGAGTCAAATGAGAAGGAGGAAATGAAAAAGACTAATGTGAAGGAATAACTTGTACAGAGCTCACAAAACACAGTTCTATAGTAGTCTGTTTCACCACATCTAAATCATAAATCACCACATACAACTCCATCAAACCATCAGCACACTGCTGTCTAAAAAAAGAATATGCATCCATCCAATCATCACCATCAACCAAAGGGTACTCGGTGTTCCAAAAACGTTCAAGGTGTTATAGATGTCAATATGTGATTGAAGAAATTGATTGATCGACCCTCAATTTTAAATGATCATAAACCTTATTTTGAACTACATACAATGTCATACAACCATGAAGATTTACTACTCTAACATGTGGCACACTATAGCTAAATCCCAGCTCCATTTAAATGGTGTCACCATTGCAATATATTTTCACATACATTTTTTCCTATAAAAAACAATTAATAAAATATTATATACTACATCAATATTTTACATTATTTAATATAAAGTTATATATTGTAATTAGTTATGAATAATTAATCATGACTTGATCTTGATACTTATGATTAGTTTATCATTATTTGATAAACTAACCAAAACCTATGGGTAGACTCATGGAGTCTCTATTATCAAATATTTGAGAAACCATTAGTCTCCTTTAAAATAGAAACGCCTCATGTAGAATGCTTGTTCTCGAATTCCTATTCGGGGACACCTCTCTGGGGATGCCTCTTCAGTGACACCTCTTGCTGATTGCCTTTTAATTACAAATTTACTTATTGGAACGTGGGGGGGTCTAGGGGAATAAAATAAATAACTTTTTTTAAGAGGACACATAGGTTGTTACATACATAGTCAGATATGACTCACATGTCATCAATATAGAAAAATGAATGCAATTATTAAAAATTCAATAACCACATTCACAAAACAAGTCGTGTAATTTCAATTATGCTTCAGTCGGTCATCTCAAGATTAGTCATCATACAATTTACCATGTTTTTTGGTATACTTATTATATTAATTACTATATGAAATACATATTAAATATCTACACCTCTTTTATATTTAATAATTTTAATTATAACTAATATAATTTTAAAAAATTATTTATTCAAAAAAAAATTATACCATTAATAGAAAACTTTTTCTATATATTTTTTAATAAATTTTAATATGATACATATAACTAATATATTTTTCAAAAATTATATTACTAGTTTATAAAATATTATAATTTAAATTAATAATACATTCTAAATAACATTTTTTATAATATATTTAATTTTAATTAACATTCAATATGAATTCATACAACATTTTAGACATATCATAATTAATTATCCTAAACATCCAATATGAATTCATACAATAAACACATCGTTCATAAATTAAATCATACAAAAAAACACTAATTTACACATCAATAGATAAGAAATTTATTAACCATACACACAAACAATAGTTTCTTCATATCGCAAATCAAATAAATAAACCATACAAATGAAATAAATAAACACAATTAAAAAAATGAAAATTTAAAAATAAAATTTACCTTCTTAAAAGAAGCAAATAATCATTGAGAAAGAAATTATGCAGGGCTTCGCAGTAGAATCTGGAGGAGAAGAATAAATTTGGGGGGGAAGCCCCCCCCCCCCCCTTAAGGATTTTCTCGGTCGGTTGTGTGAACGAGGTTCGCGCATCTTTAATCCCATCTTCAAAGGATGCATGAACCCAGATCATGCATCTTCAGTGCAGAGAGATGGTGAACTGGGTTCACGCATCCTTGAAAGAAGGTATGAATGATGCGTGAACCCTGTTCACGCATCTCTTCACACTGAAGATGCGTGAATGGGGTTCACACATATGGGGATCCATTTTTAAAAATATTTCAAACCATATCCATTTTCAATAATTGTTATTTTAAACCCATAAATAAAAAAACAACCCTAGTCATGGCTACCACTACATTAGAGTTACGGTCCCTCCTACTTTTTTCATACCATTATCCACTTATCTTACTACCTCCATTTATCCCCCCTCCTCTATTCTAGTTGTTACTCTGTGTGTCACCACCACCATTCAACCCCATCACAAACCAATGCCACTCTCCTACCAATATCATCTACATTCATTGTTCCATCAAACTCATACAGCACCAACCTCTGCTTAATTGAGACACCGAAAATACTTGAAAACTGAATCACATACAAGAAACTAAATCTAATATGATCAATAGAAACCCTCACAACCAGTCACCTATGAAGCATGGATCCATCGCCGCTTCGGAGGAGGGTACCTAGAGATGTCGTAGAGAAGATCTGTCACCTGTGTAGGGTCGATCATGAACCACCGTATTATATCTGACTTTCTCCGTTTGAATCTTAGAAAACTACGATGCAACGATGAGAAATAAATGTCGTGGAGGATCGAAAAACACCAAGTCGTTGCAGACTGGAGAACTTCACTTTACTGCCCGGGATTATTCAAACCACTACCAAGCTAGGAGGAGCGAATGAGGAGGAGGTTTCGTGAGCTTGCCACTGTGAAGAGATCCGCTGATGCATGCCCCCTTGGATGGTCCACGACAAGACATGATTATTGAATAATCCCATAAACCCCCTCCCCCCATGCAGCGTGTATGTTAAGATAAAGTGGGGGGAAATTTTTTATTTCAAAAAACTAACAACTGAATTGAGAAAATAAAATGTAAAACAAATATAATATATATATAACACATTAATCTATAATAATAAAATTTATTATAATTCAAAAATAATGTTAAATAAAATAAATGGTTAAAAAATAATTTCATTAATAAATATTAATAATTTAATATTACAATAATATTAATTTAACTTTAAATAATAAAATAATGAGTAGCTATAATAATAATATTTAACAAAAATAGATAAATAGCTTAATTAAATAATAACATTATGTTATTAAAATATTAAATTTAATTATGCTAAATAAATTATTTTATTATTAATTAATATAAATAATGAATAATTAAAATTGAATAATAATTATTAAATTAATAATTTTTTAGTCTAATTTCATAATATTTTTAATCGATTGTTCTTGTAATTAACTTTATTTAGTTGTCTTGTTGTGTATTACCCAACCATCTATGCACCCAGGTTAAACTCAATAGTCAACTTTTGAGTTATTTGGATTAGTTACAGGAAGAATGATAAAATGAAGATATTCTCATGAAAAATTGCATGTGTGTGGTGCGAGAGTGAAGAACATACCTATGTTAGGGGAAACCGTTTGTGACTTGCAGAAGATGATGGTTGATTTTAAATTCAACAATAGTACGAGGAAGAGGGCGATTCATTGAAGACTGGAAACATTTCATCGGAGAGATGACATGATCTAGGATAATTCCAGGATATCTCTAGATGAGAAAACTGGTAGGCCTTATGGAGAAACATGCAGGGAAAAAATTCCAAATAGAGAACATTTTTCATTTCTTTATACATTATTGTACCTTTTAAATGAATGATATTAATTTTTTATGTAAAAATTATCGTAGGTTATTACTCTTATCTTGGTAATTATTAATTCTACTAGTTTTTCTTTTATATTTATACACACACTATCATTATTATGAAATCAAAATCAATCAGTGAGAATGAATATAATTATCTTTTAATTGTTCACATCTCAATATTTTCAAATTCAAAAAATCTATATCAATCAGAATAATGGAGCGTGAATGAATCTATCATAGCATTAATGTCATTGACATTTGAGTTTTATGGTGAATTTAATTCCAATCATTTTTTTATAAAAAATCTTAAATAGTTATTTGATTTTTGGAGTGGCGAACTCCAAGAATTAATCTTCTGCATGTTGAGTTTCCTAGTGGGGGAGATTCTTCAATTTTTCTTTCATGTGTATTTCAATAAAAATGTAGTGAATAAGTCATCATTTTAATATATTAGTGTAAGAATCCATGAGTGTTTATATTGATCTGTTGCTTCTTAGTTCTTGTTATTGTATCTTAGTTAACTACCAATCTATTAGTTCATCATATATTTGTTTTAAACATACTTTTCATTTGTAAAAATTTTAATGTTTCATCATTATTCATTCAAAGTAACTAAAAATAATGTAGTTCAGATATAATTATATAAAGGGTTTACCACACTACTGACAACAGTGGGGTTTTCTTGAATGAAACTTGGTTGTTCATCTATCTCTGTGGGTTTAACCCTACTAGTCACTTTACAATATTAGTAGGAAAACATAAAATTTTTAAACATTTACCGGTTTCAATGACAGCATGGTCAACTTCCCATTCACATAATGAATTTGTTCGGCTATAACTTGTCTATAAATATATAGTGACCTACAATTTTCTTCATTATATTCTATTTCACTCAACCTTTGGATGGAATAGAGTGATTTTTAGGGGGTTTTCCTGCCCCTCACTCATATATTTGGTACATGGCTTGGATAAATGATTTTTTAGAGGGTTCCTTACATAGATTGAGTCTTATTATAATGTTTTTCTCGTCGACCAAGTAGTGTTTTTGGAGCACCTATTCATATAGTGGATTTATGAACATATCATTCATATTTTGGGATAATATGCATAAATAAACCTATTTTTATTTTTTTTCATGATTAAAATCAATCTATTATTTAATATTATTTTTTTCAGTTACTATTCTTCTCCAATAATGTTATCATAGTCTTATCATATCTTTCCCCATATTATTATCCTTGGTCTGTTGGAAAAGTGGGGAATTATAAAATAACCCATGTTGTTGAAGAGAAAAATCTAACAAACACCATAACCAGTTAAGAAGGGAATTAAGAAAAAAGATATTGGTTTCTATCGAGATTTATAAATTTTTTATTATGTGTTAAAATTATATTATTGATATGAGGTTGATGTTGTTACCTTGGTTTTGTGGTTATCGATAAATTTTTCCCTGATATAAAAGGATAATCACTTATATTTGGTAATGTATGTGGAATGGTTGGAATTAGAAAAAATTAATGCGTTGTTGTTAATTTTATTTCTTTATGTTGTTGTGTTGTGATTTTCTTATCCAATTTTTTTAACGGTGATTTTCTTCATGTGTTAAGTAGTTAATTGGACTAGGGTTGAAATTAAAAAATATTAGGGGGAGTATGATTTATATAATATTTTATTGGGTAATCATGGAAAACATAAATTTTTAATGATGTGTTTAATGATGGAAAATCAGTTTTAGCATAGAGAATGTTCATTGACTGAATTTCATAAGTGGAAGAATGAAAATGGACTAGTTATGAACTACTTGTAGGAAGAACCAAAAGAATGTGGGTTAAAATAATTTTTATAAACTGGAATCTAGAAATTGATAATGAATTATTTTGTGAGAATTTAAAATAATGATTATGTGAATAATTAGGGATGACTAAATTGATACACCTTGGTGGGTAGAATTAAAATGTGTAATATTGATGTTCTAATTATATGATTCTTTTTGGTTTAATGATAGGATAGTTATGATTTTTTTTAATAAATGACATGATGAATATGACAAGGATGGTTCATGGAAATCATCAATTAATAATTTGAAATTATCTGAATTAATATTTTTTTTGTGGATTTCCCTTTTTGAAGCAAGGTTATATTATTTTAATTATTATTACTCTGTAATTCATTTCTAGTTGTGATCATTGATTTGTTTATCAGTTCTAGAATTTTATTTTAGTTTCCTTTGTACTAGATATAACATTGGGCTGATGATGTGTGGTGGGTATAATTCATGATAAAAGGAGGGAACATGGTTGATGCTCAAAATGTTCATGATGCACTACCATGACGATGGTGATGTGTTTATAATGGTTACTGGTATGGAATGTACATATAAGAATGGAAAAAGATTTATTTCATTCATGTTTACATTACCCTATATGCACATGGTTTGGAAGGTTCAATTATGATGTGTCATTGGCGATGTAATATATGATGTCCAATTGGTGTTATGAGATATGATATATTTTTGGTGTCATCAATAGACATTAGATTCCGCTGGATACATGGTTGAATGTACACATTTTTTGTTATAATTATGAGATGTTGTGGTTCCATTATTACTTCATGGTTAGTTTTGAAGATGGTTCATCCTTCGGATTAGGTATCGTATAAAGGATGGACGGCTCTTCGGACAAGTAAGAGCAGTGATAAAGACATCCAGGCATTGGTTAAGAGGGTGTTATGGGAATAAAGGTTTTCGATGCCCCTTATTATTATTATCATTAAAGGGGACCGTTATTTTATTCACATTATGTGGTTTATTGGTTGAGTATTTTACAGGAATGTAAGGGGTAGGCAATGTTTGATATTTTTGTTATGTTGTTCTATTCCTTCTTCTGTTACCTTACTTTTGATATGTGTGATATCTTTGATTGGATGATTATTTATCAAGTTTATTCATTTATATTTCTTTCACATGGCTATTTATCTATTTATAATGATGACCCCACTAAGCACTCACATGTTCTCACCCCACCATAGTTTTTCAATGATTCCAGGATAGTATGAAAAAGATTGAATATGTTTTTTGGGTCTCTTGGAATGAATAGGAATATATTTCCTATTTTATTTTATTTTTATTTCATGTATTTATTTTTTTTCTTATTCTATATACATGGAATTCGGTTTATGGGAATGAGGATGGTTTTTTTAGATACATTTTCTTTTACATATATGGATTTTATGGGTGGTTTTTTGTATATTCATTCTTCAGAATTAAGATTTCAATCCCTCCCATCTAAGTATTTTATACCCACTTTTCTAATCTCCAACTCAGGTCCAACTGGAGTTCAAACTTAGTGGGTCACTCATCCTATTTACTATATGCCTAGTAGGGGTATCAGGGGGGGATGTGGTAATGATAAAGTGTTGTGAAATGTTTCGGTTTATAGAGAGTGTAGATATTTTAGTTATTCATGGGTGAGGACTTCATGGGAGTTTTTGGGAATTGTCAAACTCAATCCTATCCGGGGATGTTGACCAATGAGACAGACTAAGAAATAAATATTTGAGGCCTTCAATGATTCTATGTTACCACATCGACAATATATCGAACGTGTTTAGGTATACATATAACCATTTCACTATATAAATTATAGGGAGGTACATGAATCATGTCAATTAATTGAATTTTCATTTAAATTTTACATTTTTTGTGTGTTTCTCTAACTATTATTGTGTTATAGCTGTTAATAAACTGACATTGTTTGATTAATTGGTCATAAATCAAAAAGGAAAGAAGTAAAATAGTAATAAACATGAATGAACTATTTTTCTAAAACCTTATTTAGAATTGAATATTTTACTCCCGACCAATTATATCATATTTCTTCATAGATTGGTTTTTTTCAATGTTAAAGTACATATCATTTTAGCCTTTTTTATTTGAATACTCATATTATTTACCAAATCATGTTTAATGTTATTATAAAGAGTGATTGGAAACTGATAACTTAAACAAAAAATGTTACCTTATGTATATTTCTTACTCATTTGTGTGATTATTTTTTGCTTTTCAACTCCCCTTCCCCAACTATTTTTGATAGATTGTATACTGAAATGCTAAAATTATTTATTTTGAAATAATGGTTTGGAGTATTATAGTTCATGTTCAAGTTGGTATGTCATGTGTTGTTTTTAATTCATGATGAATTTCAAGCATGTGTTATGGATTTTATATAAATTTGATTTTGGATATTTTAATTCTGAAATTCCAATGAAATAATAATCAGGATTTTTGTAACTAATTTGTAATTGGAAACTCTGACATGAATACCTTTCTCCTTCCATTTGTAATGACTGTAGTTTTTTTTACTATTAATCCCTTTAAATGTTGTATTCATGTGTTAGAGAATTTATTACAAAGATGGAAATTTTTCATCATTTGTTTCTAAATGCAAGGAAAATTATGAGGACCCTTTATGGTCACAAGTTGTGACTCAATATCTTTTACCTGATTGAATCGATTATTTTTAATACTTATAAAAATTTATATTTATGAAATAAATATTCCTCACATGTTAGGAAATGACTATTTTTTATGGCGAGAATGTCTAATGTTGAAAACATTTTTTTGGTACCCGTAAAATTTATATTTTGTAAATATTAATTATGTATCATGTTTAGTATGTTATATTTAGAATATTAAATAATGTTTTATTTTGAAATAAAAAAGGAATATTTTCTATATGATAAATTGTTTTTGAAATGTTTTACTTGGATATAGATGACATGATATAAGATAATGTAGCTTGTGGATCTTTTTCCATGTTAGAAGCACATTTCTATATAAATCTAATGTTTCGTTTTGTATATCAAGAATAATTTGTAATAATATAGAATGATCAGTTTTTAACTTTTAAATGGCCATATGTTAATCCTATTATAATTACATGACATGACGATTCCATTGAAAATATTTGGAAATTTTGATTATTATTTCTAGTTGAATTTATGTGATGATATTTTTTAATGAAAACCTGTTTTTTTAATTATAAAATGATGTTTTAAAAATTTATGAATAAGATGTATCATATTGAAGCATAATCCATGAATCTTTATGTTTCATAGAATATAAATTCTACGATACTTATGATAATATTTCTTTTTATTATGAACACGTAACTATACTATGATTACATGATATGATATTTTTGAATATATGGAATCAACTACCTCCTATAAAAGTCTAAGCACTAAAATATAGAAATAGAAAATGTTTTTTGAAAGTCTAGTAATTGATGAAAATAATTTTACTTACCACAAATGAATTATTATAATGAAGTGGTGAGAAGTGATTAGATGTTATATCCAACAAATTATGTTTTTTAAATTATTTTGGTAATTTATGTGAAGAATATATGAATATGAAGAGTGGAACATGTCCACCAATAGGATATGTTATTTTGGAAATGTTTCTAAACCATGCGGGTGAGTTAGGGACACCTAAGTTGGATAATTTCAGGGTACTATCGAATGGTTTCCTCAAATTGTACATGTGTTACCTTCCCATAAATGTTGTTGTATTCTTTTATTATTGATGTGATTTTTTAGGGGTTAAGATGGCCTTTTATATGTTAAAACGAAGTTATTCTATCAAATTTTCCTCATGATGCTAGGAATGAGAAGGAGAAAGAGGAATACTAGGATAGTTCCATATTAAAAATTCAATGGCATGAAGCACTAAAGTTATATGGTGGGTCCTCTAGCCCCAATGATGATGATTGGTTGGATAAATTTGAGGTTTCATTTGGTTTAGTGAAGAGGTAATATTGGTTATTGGTTGTTTTGATCATTGGATTGTTTTGGAATGTAGCTTGGTAAGGGTGTTTGATGAAGTGTGGTATCCTAGAGGAGATTTATTAGGAGGAATTCCATCAATTATTCAAGAAATATATATTTTTCAGGTGTCTATTAATGATTGAATGTGGGAGATTCATGAAGTTTGGTAGGGTGTTGAGTATGAATAGTTTTGGGACCCATTTATTATGCTTGATCAGTTGGTTCTCATGTTTCATTCTTGATGCTTGTGAATGGGAATAAATTTTGAGTCTTTCTTGAGGACACATATTCAGAAATATGTTATTTATATTTAGTAGTGTTCTTGGGATGAGGTGATCAACCAATAAGAGATCATATATAAGGTATTATTTGTGGCTAATAGTTCTAGAAACGAATGTTTATGTCTAATCATGGAGTTAAACATGAATAATCTATGTTGAGGGGGTTATAGTTTGTGACGGAAGTAAGTTAGGTTGTATTCTTGAGTTAGATCATGGTTTTGAGCTCTAATGTTGAGTAGATCATGCTGGTCCTATATGGGATAGATGATTTGTTTCTTATGTAATATTATAGTACATCATTACTATAAAGATCACATGATTCATCATGGTTCCATTTCTATGGTGGGAACTTTGTATAGGGGGAATTTCTTGGTTGAGTTCTACCCCTTTTACTAAAACCATATACTAGTTTTTAAAATGTATATTGAAATTATGTAGAATATTTTGAAATTTAAGCATCTATTTTTTTATGAAAATTCTAGAATATATAATCCCAAATGAATAAATTTTTTCTAAATAATCTAAGGAATGGTTTATCCAAGCTGTGGCAATCTCAAAACCAAGTTATGGTGGAATGAGTAATTGTGGAGCGTTGGTCTGGAGTAACATGGATGGTGTTTCTTTGGATTCACCTAGTTGTGGTATCCCATTTGAGAGGTATCTCCAAAGGGTTTGTTTTTTTGGAATTCATTTTACTTTTAATTTTGGTTTTGATTCATCAGGATAAGAATCAATTGATAGGAATCTAATATAATTATCCAAGACTTTTGGCTCTATTACATTTTGGTTTTTCAATGTATGAGGGAGTTGAGGGCCATTTGTGGAAGAATAGATTATGTTTGAGTTGAAATTATAGTTTTATAAGGAATTCAGGGAATGAATGATGTTATATTCCATGGACATGACCAGAAAAGTTCTAATGAAATTTTGGGTTGCAATTATTCATTATATTAAGGGTATATTCTTGACGAGAATGATTTCAAAGATTGTGAGATCCAAGTTACTTGATTTTTAGTGGATGTTTGGCTAATTCAATTCATGACATAAAGTGTATATTCATATTGTGAATTTTTTGTTTTGTAACCTATCTATAAATATCTGGTTCCCTCTAATTTCCTCCATTATTTTCCCTTTACTATTGATCTTTTATTAATCTTGTGTCTATTTTTAGGTGGTATTATAGCCTCTCATGTGTCTCTTTCATCCTTTGCTTCATGATCCAAGGTTTTTGGAGTGTTACTTATATGTATTTTGTCTTGTGATCATGTTTTTATCATGAACCTTTAAGTGATTTTGAAGCACCAATTTTGTTTATCTCTTTATGAACATATCAATCATCTATTGAGACAATATTCTCGAATAAACCTATTTTTATTCTTTCAATTATTATAATCATTATCTCCTTCAATATTATATTAATTTCACACTACAATCCTATACCAATAATGATATCATTATCCTATTATATCTTAGACCATGTTATTATCCTTGGGTTTTTATAAAGGTTAAGAGAATCCTAAAAGAATTCATGATGGGAATGAAGAAAAATCATATTAACCCCTTAACTGGTTAATATGGGAAATAGAAAATACAATATGGGTGTCTCATGATCTTGATGAATTATAAGTTATTTGGTAAAATTATATTATTGAAATTTGGCTTTTATGATTACATTGGTGTTGTGGTTAGTGATCATTTATTCACCATTACAATATGTTAATCACTTATATCTGGTATTGAATGTGAAATTGTTGGAATCTGAAAATTTAAGGTTGTTTTGTTATCTCTACCTATTTGTATTGATGTGTTGTGATTTTATTATACTATTTTTATTTTTTATGAACATGGTTGTTGTATTAATATGTTAATGGGGTCTGGGATTAAATGTGAGAATAAAATAAAAAGGCTAGTGGACAGTTGAGAATTGTTAATTCGGTAAGAAAGGAAGAAAAAGTTATGATGATATGTATAGTATGAATAATTATCTTTAGCATGAATTAAGTTGATTTATTGAATGATAATAATTAGAGGAATGAAATGGGGTGGTTATGAACTTCTTATATGAATAAGTGAAAGAATTTATGTTGAAATTATATTTATGAACTAGAATCTAGAAATGGTAAAATAATTTATCGGTATGAATTTCAAATAATGATTATGTTAATAAAGATAGATGGGTGAATAGTTAAACCTTAGGGCGTGGAATGATAAAGGGGAATCGTATTGTGTTTATTTCATAATTATTGGTTTCATAATTATAGAGACATTATGATATGGTTTAATAAATTAAATTATTAATGTAAAAATAATCTTAAATGTAAATATCTAATTAATTATTTTAATTTGTCCAAATTATTATTAAATCTATTAATTTCTATTTTTTGGAACCTAGTTGTGTTGTTTTAATCATTATTACTCCATAATTCCTTGCTAGTTGTGATCCTTGATTCGGTGATTTGATGTACAAGTGTAATTTAGTGCACCCTGTGGTGGATGTGGAATTATGATGATGATATATGGTGGGGGTTGTTCATGGTAGGAGAATGGAATGAGTTTGATGCTCCACATATTCCCAACACCCTTCTATGACGATGGTTATTTGGTTATAATAGTTACCAATTGGAAAGATACATGGAAGTATGAGTTAATGAGGTTGATGTCCCTCATTTTTTATTACTAGATTGACATATAGTTTAGAAGGGGGAATTGTGATGTATGGTTGGTTTCATGAGAAGTGATCTTCAGTTAGTGAAATGATTTATGATATATGGTTGTTGTTGTCATTAGAAATAATATGAAACTATATATGTTTTTTAATTTACAAGTGGTTGGTTGTGGTTATAAGATTTTGTGGTACAATTCTTTCTTCCTGGTCAGTTTCATAGAGGGTTTATACTTTTAGATGGAAATCTCTTAGAGGAAGAAAGACTCTTCTAATAGGTAAAATAATTAATTAAGATATCTAGGACTTGGAAAAAGGATGTTATAGGAATAATGGGTTTTTGTGACTCTTAATTTTACTAATATTTAGGATGGAAACCCTTATCTGATTTTTATTATTTAGGAGACTTGGTATAGGATGTTACAGGGGGGTATGGTGATTTTTTATATTTATTATTATTTAGTTCTATTTCGTCCTATTTTAGCCTAATTTTTACCATGTGTGCTTGATTTTCATAATTTATTATTACTTATGTTTATTTCTCCATTTCTATTACACACAAATTTTGATATGTTTGCAAGGATAAACATACAGATTACCCCCAAGGGCTCACACCACCACAATTTTCTAGTGTTTATAAGATAGTCTAATTGGTATTGAAGTCATTATTCGAGTATCTTGGTGAGTGTTTGAGGTTTTTTTAGTTTTCTTGTTTATCCTAAATGTATTTATGTTTCATCTTATGGTATTACATGAAAATTGGTTTATAAAAATGAGGTTGATTGTTTTTTCGATCCCATTTATTTTAATTTTATAGATTTGGAATGGTTGTTGTTTATATATTATTTCTTTGGAATGAAGATGGTAAGGACTCACATATGAGTGTTTTATACCCTCCGTGATTGTTTCCAACCTAGAGACTACTAGAGATGAGACTTAGGGGGGTCACTCATTCTATTCACTTCTGATCCTGGAGGGGTACTCTTTGAGGGGACTTAATGGAACAAACCCTATATATAAATAATATGTGTGGCATGAAATCATATAATCAATCTTATCATGTAACTTTTTATTGAATAGTGTGCCACATATCAAAATCACATGTCATTTGTATGCTTCTCTATAGACAACATTATAATACAAAATTTGGAAAACACTACCATTTTCCTTCCATAGTGTCACCCCACACTACTACCACTTTATCCGCCTCGAACCAGCATTGAGTCGTATAAATATATAATCATCTACCAGTCCATGTTACTATAGTTAGTCATTTCCAACAAGCGTATAGTAACAAAATATTCATTATATATCCTTTCTCATATAGTGATATGTTATAAGATGACCATATTTTTACTCGCCTCTTTGAAAAATATCTTATGTACTATTATCATCCAGAATTAACCAAATTCTAGCCTTGTGTCATGAGATGGACTCCTAGTCATGCCACTATGCCATCGGATTCCCAACCTAGTATTGGTTACTTGATCACACAACCCTCATGACCTGGTGTTCCTGCATGTGCCCATTTTTCCTTTCTATTATCACATGACTCTACAACATTCATATGAATCACATGACCTTTCCACCTTCATGAGGAGATAATAACCCCATATCATTCACTCAATAATTTTTTCCTCAAGGGTGTTTCTGTCAACTCTCATTTCCCGATGTTTCTTTCTCCCCCATAGATAAATACCCTTTAATATTCCAATATTCCCTAACTCGTGAAATGTATCCCTACGATTTCAACGAAGATTTTTTTACCCTCAGTATGTAAGGAACATATGAACTATGGGGAATCCAATTATTATTATAATTAAAATGTGTTTGATACAGTTTTAAGTCTTGGGATCTATATCCAATATACTTTCATTGATATTTATTTGAGGCTATATCCCCCATAAAGAACACGACCATTCCATGTTACTGTTTTAAAATGAACCCATTTATATTTATTATCATAATACTTTATTTGAAAGTAAATTTTCTCTCTTTTTGAGCTATATTATATATTTTACATGTAATCATACTTCACATAGGGAATTCGTAGTATATAATCCCAATAAAAAAATACCCCTATTATGGCATCTATGACCACCCAAATCTTTTATACACATTCTTTCATGGTTTGTTACATAATGATGAACATAAAACAATCCTAGAAGTTTGAGTTTCCCTATATATTTGAGAAATTAGATACATATAATAATAATTTAAAATAGGGATGCAACAACATTATTTAAAACACTGTAACATGATCTTTAAATTACACTGCTCCTCTAAAATTGCATGGGATAACCTGGGAACGAACATAAGAAATGGATGAGCTATAAAACCTGATAAGGTAAAAATAAATGTATAACATAATTATTGTAATATATGTGATTCAATAGTAATATCAAGGTGACATAAAGTGGAATAGAATCATAATAATGAACATAAAATAATGATATAAGATGATGAAATTTTGGTAATTAAGGAATTTAAAAATAAAATAAAACATGGAATCATAAGCACATGTCAAGCCAAACCACCAATGGATAGTAACATAGTGTGATTAGGATAACCTCCCATGTAACAAACATAGTACATCATGAGATAAAAAAACATTACCCTACACTTTCGAGGGATATATAATTTTTGGTCTACCCTTCATATTTATATTATGTACATGAATTATTTTTTACAATAGATTGTACAGCATAAGAATGTATTTAACAACTTTAAATCCCATTATTGAGAAGTTTGGGTTAAATACATGGGATTACCAAATAAATAATGGATTGGTTTATCATGTTTAATACACTTGAGTGGAAATTAGTATGGGTATTGAAAACACACAATTTGGCATGGAAAATCATAGGATAATTTTGGCGGTATAATAAGTGTAAAAATGGTTCAAGGAAGGGTTTAATTTGAGTGAAGTGTTGTCTAAAATTACTTGGGGACCATAAATACAACAAATTATGTGAAAAAAACTTTACAATGTGATAAATTGGAAACCAAAATGCTTAGTAAAAATAATGTACATGAATAAAAATCCGAGGAGAGAATCCCTTACATAGACATAGTAACATCTTAGGCAATGGTATAACGAGAAGGGATAAATAATATACCATTATTAGAAAATAAATTTAAAATTAAAGGGATTATTATGAACACATTATAACATAACTACATTGAAATCAAAATAATTATAACAAAGGATGTGTTAGAGTTGAAAAGAGGAGATAGAGAAGCCTTATATTAAGAGGGTACTTCAAAAAGCATTGGAGAATATTCTTATGATATTGGGAACAACTGAAGATGGATTTATATAGGTAGGGAAGATTAAATTCTATTCAATGTATTTTTATTTAGTATAAAAATTTATGGTAATTCTTTATTAATTTTTATGTTTATGTTTTGGACACTATGTAATGAAATAATCAAAAAAACATCCAATGGTTTCTTCCCATAGTTTCTTCCAAAGTGGTCTAGTTTTCAATATTTTATATGTTAAAGAACCATAAATATTAAAATAATAACATTGGTTATGTTTTTGTGAGTTGTGTTCATAAATAATTATTTTTAAAACATTAAAATATGATATAGGTTTTTGGGGATTCTTTAAGGGTTCATAAATTTGATCAAATAACTTAAAAACACATAATTTTTAAGATTAAATCTATATTTATCATTTATTACTTTTATTTAGTTTATTAAATATATATTTCGGATATTATGATGTCATAATACATAACGTATATTTATACGAAATTTATTTTTTACCCAATAATATGACTATCTTGGAAAAATTTGAAAAAATAACCATTGCATAATTCCAAATGATTATTCAAAAAATACTATATATATTTACCAAGTTAATTTTAAAACATTTATAATTTTCCCTTTTCAATAAAAATACTCATTTATAAAAAAATACTAGTTTATACAACACTAAAAACTTTCAGAACCATAGAAAAAATCACATTTGGATTCATTAAATTATATTAACATTTATATTAAAATAAATATTACTTAATAAATTTTTTTATTAAATTAACTATTTTTTTCTTAAATTCATGAATTTTTTTAAAAAAATCATTAATGGAAACTATATATATCCTAAAAATATAATTTTTGATTTATTTATATCGAAATATAATTTTTTTCCAAACACGTTACTTAATCATTTATAAAATATAATAATAGGGATAAATGTAATTATTTTTTATTTAAAAATAAAATATAAAAATTCATACTATTTTGGTATAGATATATAACCCCTCATTACAATACTATACACCATATGGGTATGGTGTTAAATAATGGTAAATTCTTGGGGTGGTTTGGAAAACATGGTTTGTGATGTGATCTTGATAAGCCTGGACTTCTCCCATAAATTGTTTTGGTGGAGATTTAGTTTTTAAATATAAACATGGTTTTGGGAAATAGAAAATCCAAATTATTATTTCTCCCTCATAATCACTAATAAATGGTCTTTATAGGGTATGATTCTAAAATTCAAGTCCATCAGCTCTTTTACTTGTTTCAAAAGCAATATTTCAAGAACCTTAATATATTAATGATAAAAGTCATTATATAGAGGGATATATTATCAATGGTTAATATTCTTAACAATATTTTAAATTTAAAATGAAATAATATATGATATTCTAAAATAAAAAAAGTATTGAATGTGTTTTCTATAACTACATTTATTAAAAAAAATTATTCATTGAAAATAGGAGTATTATTTATGAATGTTTTGGTCATAATAATCTTCCCCAATTCAAAATTTTCACCATTTTGATTTAATTTAATAATTTAAAACACATGAGGGTGCTTATGTTTCATTACCTATTCCAGTTCCTTTGTTTCTTCTATAGTCCTACCACACCACTTTGACTAATTGTGTTTTCTTATTTCATTTAATTTGACTCTATGATCTATGATCTTCACCAGATTCTCATTGTGTGAATTATCATTATCTAAGTGTACTACCTATGGATTTAATAATTATGAGTTTCTTGATATGTACTTCCTCATGAGGGATACATGCAACACATCACATACAGTGGATAAGTTATATTGTAGTGATATTCAAAAAGTCTTGGCTCTAATGAGATAATGTATCACAAAGGGGTTGATGTATCTTAGATTGAGTTTTCACTTCTTCCCAAACCTCATTAAATTTATACATGGTGATATATGAAGGAAAACCTTATAGATGACCTCAAACTCTTGGTCTGGTTGATGATTTTATATGTATCTTTTCTATCAGCTTTTTTTTATTCTATATGATTATTAATGGTTTGAACCTTTCATGTAATCTCTTGGATTAGATCAGGTCCCATAAGGTATATCTCTCCAACTTCATCCTAGCATGTCGATGTCCAACACATCTTCCTATATATATCCTCATAATGTTCCATTTGAATGATTGAATAGAAACTGTTGTTATATGAGAACTCCACCAGTGGGCTGTATTAATCTCAACATCCTTGAAAATCATTGAATTAAATATTATAATATCCCCTACTGTTTTAATGGTTCTCTCAAATTGACAATTATCATGAGGGTGATAAGTAGTATTGAATCTCGTCCCTATATCCCACACATACTTAAGGATTCTCCAGAAACTCAAGGTAAACCTAAAGTGTCGATTAGATACAATGAAGAGTGACACTCCAAAAATTCATAAAATTTCCCTTATCAATACAAACATCTTGTTCAAATGATAAATTTTCCTTGATAACAATGAAATATTCTATGTTTGTAAGGTGACCGAATATCACCCAGATGGAATTATTTCCTTTAGATATCTTATGTTATCCTGTGATCAAATTCAGGGTAATGTTTTCCTACATCCATATTGGTATGGTCAATTGTTTCACCATAACCATATAATTTTTTCATTCATCCTTGAGTTATTGGTATACCAATCATTGATATAAGAATTCTTAAATATCCCTCATCATGATATCCCACTTAATGTTTTTCTTCATATATCTATACATATTAGTGATTCATGTATAAATATACAAGGATGATACATGAAAAGAATATAAAAGTACCCTTTTATTTCTAGTTTTGAAAGGACACATATCTAGGTTCCAGAACTTATAGCTCCATCATAATCAATGCTTAATTGTGAAATATTCACTTCCTTTCTCTATTTCTCTTCAAAATATTTTTAGACCTCCTTGATCATCTCAAGAATGGATGGTTGAGTAATTCTTTGAGAAAGGTATGATAGGTTCCTTTTAAAATTCCAATGTCCACCCTTTTCGTGTCAAATTTGATAAGATCCATTTCAATCCACATTATAGAATGGGTTGAAAAATTATTTCTACTTATAGAATATTTCACTTTATTATCCTCCCCATGATGGTAATAGATTTAACAATCATAATCCCTAATTATCAATAACCACCTTCAATGTCCCAAGTTGTGATCCTTGGGAGGGAATATATACTTTAGGATTGTATAAGTATTATATATTTCACACTTCACCCCACAGATATAATTTCACCAAATCATTAATACTAATATAACTAATACCAATTCTGGATCATGGTTTAGTTAGTTCTACTCATTAATATTTAATATGAGGGAGCAAAAAAGATATCACTTTTTAAACTTGCAGGAGTACACAACCCAATAACTATTTGGAAGCATCACGGTAGATCACAAATACTTCCCCACTTATGGGTAATGTGAGAATAGGTGAAATCTTTAAAAGTTTAACTATCTCCTTGAATTAATTAGTTCATAAATAATTACTCCCTCCATATTATCTTGGTTACTGTACTTGATAATCATGATAAGTTTCTCACAAATCGTTGATAGTAACCTATTAATCCAAAGAATATATGGTTGTTTTTCATATATATTGTAATATTTAATTCATTAAATTCCATTATTTTTAAAGGATCTCCAGATTTACCTTCGGTGTTGATAACATGATGAAATAATGTTACTTACTCGATCAAAAAGTAAATTTACTATACTTTTCATATAACATTACCTTTAAAAGGGGCTTCAGAATAGTATTAAAATTATATTCCCGATACTCATTTATTTTGGGGTATATAATAATATCATCTATAAATACTATAATAAATTTATCATGGTAGTAAATAAATACTCCATTAATAATGTCCAGGAAGATAACCAAATCAATGGTGAGTCTAAATAGAATCACTATAAACTCATAGTTCCCATCACTTGTATGAAAAGTTTTCTTGGGGATATCCTCTTTTTTACAATTACTGGATAATATCTCGATAAATATCCACATTAGAGAAGTAATATCTCCATAAAGCTAATCGATGAAGGTAGAAATATTTGGAAGAAGATATTTGTTCTTTATAATGATTTTGTTGAGCTCATGATAATCAAGGAAAATCACATTGACCAATCCTTATTCCTGATGAAGAGTGTTAGAGCCCCTATATTGAAGCAATTGGGTGTATAAACCCTTTATCAAAATTCTCCAGTAGTATCTTCTTTATCTTATAATGTTCAATATTGGTTATTCTATATGGAGTATTGGATATTGGAAAATATTTAGGTATAAGTTCGATTGAGAAATCAACCTTTTGTCTTGGAGGAAGACCAGCGAATTCTTTGTGAAAGACATAAGCGAATTCCCTCATAATGAGCATGTCATCAAGGATGATCTTTTCTAAAGTATCAATCATTTGAGAAAGTTAATATTTCCCACAAGAAAATAATATTGTTTATTGAGATGAATATTCCAAAAAAGATTCATAATCCTAGTTTTACTTATAACAACTACGGATTTTCATACATAGATATTATTTATTTTTTATAAACATTCATTACATTACACAAACACATGCAATGGTATTGTAATGTTATAGTGCCTTTGGAAACATGGAATCATATAATATTGTTTCATAACTGAACTACATAATCTCCCACTTAGTTCCTAATAACTATTAACCTTCTTACATATTACACACCAAATACTTATCATAATAACATGGGGAAAAGAAACATAAGAAAGGGTGATCTCAGATTATATGTAAGGGTAAAGAAATAAACACCTAAAAATAATATGAGCCTGAGGATATGAGAACATGAGAATAATATATGAAAATCATGCCATGTAAATTAAAGATCAATTTCTTATGTCATGGAATAATGACTAGCAGTTCATAAGGCATAAAGAATATGTAAATAAAATAATATGATCCATGAGAGCATAACATTGACATAATATAGGGAATTGTGGCCTAAACATAAGTATAAAAAATCTATTCTGTAATAGTCAATTCTCATTCAAAAGTCTATAATAGTGGAATTGATTCAATCCTTAAAACATTGTAGTTGTCAAGGTTCACTCCCATGACTATCATAGTGGACAAAGTCCCCTAGTGAACTAGGTTCACTCCATAATCTGGTGTTGTTTACCTCATTATATTTCATTCACTGCCCAATGTCAAAGAGTGAGATATAGGTACCACCAATAACATATTTAAAATCATATATACATGTTCCACAAGATCATAACGTTCATCATATCAGAACCTGTAAAAAGAAATGTGTTTGATAAACATTTCATGATAGCATAAACAGTGTAAAAAATATATCTCATAATCATTTCATTATATCGTCGTATAATAACCCATGGAAAAAGAAGTATCTTTCATAAGCATCATCCCATTATAAAAATAAACAATTCAGAGAAATAATAAGAATGGTATCCTTATATAATATCCCTAGTAAAGCATAAGCATAATCAAATGATGTCATATTATATAGAAAATGATTTTGAAATATTACTTGGAATAATTATTGAGTAAAATATCCTTTCCACTTAGAAAATAACATTTCTTAAAACATTAATTATTTTAAAAATCCATTTTGTTGAAAAATTATATAGGAATATTTAAAAATCATTTAAAAATATCTTGAGGAAAATATTATTTCCACATTGAGATGAATTTTTAAAAAACCTAAAACTTTTTAAAAATACTTTCCCTTTAACATTACCATTTCAACATATAAAGTAATATATAAAACATTGGGTGTTCATGATGATAAGAAATTTCGTTCATGTCATATATGATAAAACAAATGTTACAATAATATTTTTAGTAAAAGCAAATGGGTATTTTCTGAAGAAAAACATGATGATTTATTTTAAAATAATAATAAATTCAAAAAAGTGTAAATTTTTCTTTAAAAAATCATTGGATATTATTAAAAACGTTATTTAAAATATTTTTTTAGAAAACATGGATATTGAAGAGAAATGAATTTTTACCGAAAAAAGAAACAAAATTATTTTTTCATAAAAAGATTATTTTGAACTATTGAGTATATAAACAGAGGAAAACTAATGATAAACAAATATTATCTTTAAATAACCATAGGATAAGAAAATTCCTGATTTTTTATGAGATATGGATCATAATATTTCAACATCAGAAGCATAAATATGAATAATCCTGATAAATTATTTGATTTTATCATAAAACCCTTACCACATTAGTAACATTGAATCATAAGAACCATGAAAGAATAAAATTAAACTATATATAATATATAATGTAAATAAATAAATTCGTGATATTACATGTCAATGGGTTTTTATATACACCTCATAAATGAATAAAACTTCATAGCATAGAATAAGTCTCAAAGAAGTCAAATTCAGACATAAATCACATAATTTAAGTCTCAAATTCCTTCATACACAATTGAACATCCTTAATAATACATATAATTTTATTATAAATATAATATAGAATAATAAACATATGTATCATAAAATATATTATGTACTAAGGATTTTTATTGGCCATTTATCAAAAACAATCTTGTAAAAATCATGTTTTGGGTAATAATTACTTCATTTTTCGTATATGTTTTGGTATGATATTTTTTATCCTTTTATTTTTATCATGGTTGCATAACATCCATAATTTTCAAATGATATAAATATCATATATATTCACTATATATGAATTTATACTAACCCATTAAATTTAGATATAGAAAATGAGTTATGTCATTCATGGAGACAATAAGTCGTACGTAAACATGAACATTCTTTCCATTTTCTAGATGGATCATAATAAAGGAAGGTGAATAATAATTAAACTTTCTAGATTCATAATGATTTAATATATATCAAATAAATTCATTAAATTTTTCTTTATTACCTTCCTTGTAAAGTGTTTGTGAAAACAAATCAGATCGCCTCACAAGTAGGTGGTCCACCATACACACGAGTGACGGTATCATATCCCCACAAAATGGAACATAAGAAGGAATATATTATATAATGACTCCATAAGAATAATAATATCCTAAATTCCATATATAAATAATAAATCTTCTATTATATCTATCTATGATAGGTAGTGTATGAAAACGAATATCATCGGTTCACGAGGTGGTAAGTTGCCTAACACATGACTAGAAATTTTGTTTCCCTTTTGATTAAAGAGGATAAATGTTTAGGTCATTTTATTGACATAATAACATATAATTATATGGAATATATTTATTTTAATATATTATAATTCCTTAATAATATTTTATTGAGGTGGTAGAATAAATAAAACAAAAACACATGTTTAAGGATTTTACCTCTTCTCTAGAGAGCCTCTTTTGGTTTATACCTAAATCCTTATTAGGAGGGTTGATTAATAAACCTAATGACTATAGGATGATAGGAATTTATCATGAAATGACAATTTTCCGGACTTGGACTATTCATACTGTCTTGGATGTTTGAATAGGAGAGGATAGGGGTGGCTATTTATAAGTGGGGGGAGAGGACACACATGGAAATTTTGAAAAGAATAAGGTGTACCAACATGTTTTACATGAAAATGGATAAAAATAGATTCATTATGAAACCAAAGATTTATATGGTAGATATAGGTCTTCGAAATGTGTTTTGTACAATTTTATAGGTCATTTTACCCCTTGTGGGTTTTGTTTAAAACCCCAATAAACCCATTTTAACCTTAACCACAATAACTAATTTTTATTTTTTTCACTATTCATTATGGTAAAGAACTATGTTTTCCTTATTATATAATATTAATTATCCTAATTAATAATATAGAAACCATTTTTTCAAAATCAATTCAAATAATTGGAAGAATTTAATTTAAAAGTAAACATGTATATGCGACGAAAAAGCTATTTTCCAAAGTGAAAATTTTCAAAAGTTTAAAATTAATTTATATAAAATTTAAATATGAACATTATTACAATGAACTATATTGGTTTCCTTATAATATAATATAAATAATTTAAATTTTAAGTCCATTTTTCAAAAAATTAACCTTATAAATTTTTTAAACAAGAATATATTTTTCATTACTAAGTATTTTCAATTATTCATCAAAAAATTAATATTATCAGAAAAAACCCAAAAAATCTCCCTAAGATAATTTTGAAATTTTAATTATAAAAATAAAGTTAATTTTATCAAATAAATTTTCAATTATTTTTTTAAAAAACTATTTTTATTATTTTTTCATAGACATTAATAAAAACATTTATTTGAGAAAATACAATTTTCAAAACAAATAATGACTTTACCAAAAATTAAGTCATTTTTTATCAATATGGTTTATTTATATAAAACCATTTTAATTAATGTTTAACACTTGGTTATTTCTATTCATATCACCATGTTAAATAGTTATGTTACAACGACCTTGTTAAATAGTAATATAAATTGTATATTGTGGATGTTTAGAACTCGTTGTTCCTTATAACATAATATATCAACTAAATTAAATTAATTGAAAAATAAAATATATATATATATATATATATATATATATAATATCATGTTGTTATGTTATAACCCACTTAAATGAATTTTTTCCATGAAATTATGTCACTTTGGTACAAAAATTATGGATATTTATACCTCATTACATCCTCGTGTTCCCATATAGCTTCCTCAAAATGGTGGATTAACTAGAAAACATTGACAAGTTGAATGGAATTGTTTCATAGACCTTCTAAACTATGATCTTGAAACTCAACAATATATCAAGATATTGCTGAAGGCTTCTCCAAAAAATCAAGGTAAACATCATATCCCGGTAACAAATGATGGAATGCAGTACTCCATGCAACCTTAACACTTCCTTAATGTATGTAATGGATGTTGATCTATAGAAAAATATTCTATAATAGTTATAAAGAGTTCTGACTTTGAAAGGAGTTCAAAAACAACCAATATAGGAATGTTCCATTTAATTGTTTTGGGGAGTCTGAAGACAAAATCCATGGTATTTTTTACCCATTTCCATCCTATTATGGGTAGTTGATGTAAAATAACCTTTTAATTTTATCTCACATACTTAACTTGCTGACATACCAAAAATAAATATACAAAATCTGCGTTATATCTCTTTATGCCATTCCACCAGAAATACTCCTTCAAATGTATATACATATTCATACTTCCAAGTGGAATAGATAATGAAGAGCTATGAGCCTCCTTTAATAACAACTTCATCAAATATGGTATGGTTGGAACATGTAAATGGTTCTTCATCCATATTATTCCATAACAATCAAAATAGAACTCAAGAACATTTCTCACCTTCTTCTGAATCTCTATATCATCCTTTAATGCCCCTTTCATCATCACATGAATAGTTGATTGAACACACAATTGATAAAGATAATATTTATCCTCTTCCTCTAGAATTTCCAAATCCATGCATTGAAAATCCAAAAAAAAGATATATTTTTTTATCCTCTAAATGGACAAGTTATCATGATCCTTTCAGCTCAATGATTCGGTAACCTTGTTTTCTTTCCCAATGTGGTAATATTTTATCAGTCATGATATTTAATTGGATCTAACCATCTCCTTTGGTTCATGTGCATCTAAATTTTTTAAATATATAATTTAAAATTCTTTTATCATTATATATATCACTCATTTCCCAATAAAGATAACTCATCCATATCCTTAATGAAAAAATTTCTACAGCGACCTTCAAATCATGATTTAGGTAATATTTCTTGTGAACCATCACTTATCTTGGGGAATATGATATAACCATGGAATTATATATAAGAAAAAATCCAAATGCCTTGTTTTATACATCATTAATGATTACAGAACTTTCTCAACTATAGGGTAATATAAGCACTAGTGCACTTCCTAATCTTCTCTTATGTTCCTTGAAGTTTTTCTCACATCCATATGTCTAAAGCTGTTTTTCTTCCTTTCAATGTATCGTGGAAAGAAGATTAGATAATCATGAAAATTTCTCGACAAACCGTCAATAATATCCATCCTAACCAAGAAAAATTTAGATCTCATTCAATATGGTTGGTCTATTCCAACATTTTATAGTCTTTTTGTTTGATAGATCCACTGATATACCCTCACTTGAGATTATATATCCAAAAACTGAAGCCTTTTTATCAATAAATCACACTTTGTAAATTTTTCGTAAAACATTTCATCCCTCATGGTATTAGTTACAATTATCAATTGATCTTTATTGTCTTATTATCTCTTTCAATAGATGATAATTACATCTAAAAATAAAACCAAAAAATGATCAAGGTAATCTCTAAAGACTCTATTCATTAAATCCATGAAATAATTGGGAAATTAGTTAGATAAAATGGAAACAACATATACTCATAGTTTTTATACCTTTTAAAAAATGTTAAATTTTGTATGTTCTCCTTCTTGGCCCTAAATTGATGATATCCAAAACAACATTCAAAATTAGAAAATTGTGGATCTATGCATAGTTGATCGAAAAAGTTATCAATATAGGATAGAGGATATATGTTCTTGATTATAATCTTGTACAAATCCTAATAATCAATAAAAAAGAATTTTAATCCAATATTATTTTTGACAAACTGAATGGGTGAACCCTAAGGTGATACACTTGTCCAAATGAATCCCATGTTAAGGTTGTCTTGGACTTTCTTCTTTAATTCCTAATACTCAATTGAGGCCATTCTATCAGGAGTCTTTGAAATAGATTTGGATCTAGTAATATATTATAATAAAAAAGAATATAATGATTTATTGTAAGACTAGAAAAACCTTCCCTAAGACATCAACAAACTCTAACACAATAGGTATATCATATATGTTTAGTTTCTTCCGAACCATTTGAGATAAATCTACCTTTTGAATAGGAATCAAAACCAATACAGTAGATGTGATTTCCATAAAAATTTATCACGTATTATTACATTGATATATGATCATAGTTTGGTTTAGAATATAAAATTTGACTTCCCTTTATCTAAAATTTATGTGGTATTTATATAGATAAAAGAAAATCATGCCTAACATTTCATCAAATTCAACCATAGGATGAATGATATGCTTTTCAGGAAGCACATTCTCACAAACTTCAATTCAAGATGAATCATATAATTGAGACAATATAATCATACCATTAAGGGTTTTCACAAATCATTATATATCTAACCATGTGGGTGGTATATTTATACCCTTAAAAAATTAGATTTAAAATAAGGGTTAGATACATAGTCAGATAAGACATTATGATGTATAGAGTGGAAGGTACATATACCTTTCACCACATCATTATCACAACCCTAATCATAAATTGTTATCTTATATTATTTCCCCTTTTCCCTTATCTTATGATTTTGATAACATAGATCCCCATAATTGACATCAATATTTGGGAATAGGTTAGTATAGTTCCAATACTCCATGAATTTGAATCACTGGAGTTTGGGTGGTTCATTCATTGAAGATTTATCTCTATTCACATACCTTCTCCCCATTACATCAGTATTAGATTAGATCATTACCTTCCTTTCCACAAATAAAACATTTACTAGCCCCCTTAAAAATGTTTTCTATATCATTCCTTCCACACTTATAGAATGAAAAAAATCTCATCTTCTTCTATCCAAGTTTTTTAGTGTTTCCCTTAAACTCTAGCTTTATTTTCTTCTAAAAACCATGTGATTGATGGGTAACCCTAATCTATATTTCCACATTGAGAGAAAATAAATTCATTTATTCATTTATACTGAAGTATATTATTGATAATTCCCTTTAGATACTTGTTTTTAATTAATTAATGAATCAATAAAACATAATTTCAGGTTGGATGATAATTCAAGAAGCGCACCTCGCATATATAGTAAAATTTTCCTTATATGTACCAAAATAATCATCATTATTTTTCTTTATATTAATGAATTAATTCTCCATTTTTTTATAATGAATGTGAGAGAACTACTTATTGAAAAATAATCTCATAATCTCATCCCACTATGTTGAGTTAATTTCATCTTGTTTCCTTATATTCTTGAGTAGTTTCCACCATAGATTTTCTTTGTCTTACTAATGATAGACAAATAAATTAATTTATTACGATTCTAACTTTTTATAATGTAAAATATCTTTTTAGTTGTACTGATCCATTCCTCAAAACTAGAAAATCGGTCGATCCACATAAATATGGTGGATTTTTTCTCATAAAGAATTCAATATAATTTCATTCCCTCATTTTCTCATTTTTTATGTTTAGTATGATTCATAGAATGAGAAATTTATGTGAGAATAGAAATAATATTTTTCATTCAATATCCCATAACATTTGGTTTTTCAAGAGAACAGTCATTTTATTATCCATTTCATTCAGTATTATCATTGTTTCATTGGGTTAAATCCATTGACTAAATACAAAAAGCATAATGTGATAAATAATTATCATATTTGGTAGAAACATATTCATGAAAAATAATTTATATTTTGTCTAAATTAAGACACCTTCTTCTAAAACCATGACACCTATGTTTTAATCTAGTTTATTCATATTCATAATCTATTCAAGTCCATAATGATGTTTCCTGAATAAAATGTATATTAACTAAAGAATATCTTCAGGAGTGACAAACCAATTGTTTGGTATGACTCATTCTCATTTACAAGATAAATATTTAGTCATGATTAATTAACAGTTTTAGATGTTTTTACTCATAGGTAAATTTTTGCTAGAACTACGTCCACTTGTAGACTCCATAATGGAATTTCTATGTAAACCTCATAATATATTCCTTACCAAATATTTAAGATAGTATTATATACTTTGGATTATAATAAGTGCACTCACTAAACTTTTATCTTCATTGTTTACATAGGATAGCTTAACATATCCACTAATACTAATAATAACATCCTTTGATTTTGTTACATAAATATTAAATCTTTTTTCTTAATATTTATTACATTACCCAAACACATTCGTGAGGACCGTACATGTATAGTTCCTTTGGATATATGTAAATATAAATAAACGGTTTATAAATGAACTATATCATCTCCCACATAGTTCCCCATAACTAGAACAATTCTTAGACATATCATACATAAAATATATCAACATAACCTAGGGAATATAAACATAATAAATGGTGAGATCAGATTCGTGGTAAGGGTAAATAGGGTAAATATGTAGACGTGAAGTGATCATGGTGGTATGAGAACATGAGAAAAACATTTGAAAACCATCCCCTGTATATCAAAGAACAAAATCATGAGTATGACATAAATATTTTCATTTCTTATGATATTAATCATAAGGAAAGAAGAGAATATGATATTTGATAGATCTACATTAACATATAAGACATGGAATTTTGGCATACTCCTAATCATAGTAAATAAATTCCATAATAGTTATAGATCATTTCCCTATACATCATACTAGAATGGGTTCTCTCCTCAAACTATCTATGTAGTCAAGGTTCACTCCCACACTAACATAGTTGATGAAGTCCCCTTCTGATCTAGGTTCATTCTCTATTTCATTCGTGTTTATCTCATGATATTTAAATCATTACCCAATGTATTGGATAGATATATTGGTCTCACCCATAACATAATTAAAATCATATATAAATGTATTCAATGATCATAAAAAATCATTATATCAGAACCCATGAAAATAAATGCGTTTCAAAAACAATTCATTGTAACATAACATGTGGAAAAAAATATGTTTCATAATAATTTCATCATTACACCATATATCAACCCATAGAAAAAGATTTTGGTTTCATAAGAATCATTTCATCATAAACATTTACCATTCATATAAATAATAAGTATGGTTTCCTTGGATTATATCCCTAGTAATGAATAAGTAACATAAAATCATGTCAGCTTAAAAGGAACATTAATTTAAAAGATATATTGGAAAATTTATTGATTAAAATAGATTTAAACTTTAGAAAACAAATAATTTAAAATATAAAATATTTTTAATATCATTTTATTTGAAAATAAATGTGTAATCTTATAGAGGAATTTTTAAAAATCATTTAAACTATTTCTTAAGGAAAATATCCTTTCCAATTTTGAAAAAAAATGTCAAAAAAACCTTTTAAAAATTATTATTTTTGAAAATATCCTTTTAAATATATAATGGAATTATTAAAATAATGGTTGGTAATTATGGTAAGAAATTTTTTTATCATCAAACACATTAAAACAATTATTCCTTTCTCTTTTTTAAAAAAAATCCATTAAGAATTACTTTTGAAAAAACATGAGCATTACTTTTTAAGAAAATTTAAAATTAAAAGAAGGGAAAATGACATTAAACAGTAATTAAATATTAGAAAAACAATTCTTAAAAACTTATTTTGAATACATGGATGTGTAAGTGAAAGGATTTTCAATCGAAGAGAAAAATAAATTCAAATATTTATAAGAAAATTATATTCAACACTTGAGTATATACAGAGTGAAAAATGAAGGGAAACATGCAATTTAAAGATATAACTAGAGGAATATAAAATTAATTATTTTTGTTAGAGATGATTCATTTTATTTCGTCATCGTAGTCGTAAACATAGAAAAATCACTATAAATGATGACATTATATCATAAAATCCTTACCAAATTAGTAACATTGAAACATGTGACCCATAAAATAATAATATTAAATCAAAATTAAAAATATCATGAGAATAAAAAAAAATCATTATATTGAATTTCAAAGGGTCTGTATATACACCTCATAAAATAAGATAGGTGCATAACAAAACCCATGTCTCAAAGAAAGAAAATTGAGACAAAAATACCTTAACCTAACTCTCTACTTCCTTCATACACATTAGAAGATAATGAATAATAAATATAATTTTATTATACATCCATTATAGAACCATAAAAATATCTATAATACCATATATTATTTCACTATGCCTTTTATTACCCATTTATCAATAATTCGATGATAAAATCATGTTTCGGGTAATAACTGTTTCATCTTTCTTATATGTTTTAGTTTTGTAGTTTTTATACTTTTAATTTGATAATGGTTACATCACATAAATAATTACAAACATGATATAAATTTCATATATATTAACTATATATTTATTTATACTAATATATTAAAGCTAGATTTAGAAAATGAGTTATGTCTTTCATGAATATGTAAGTCCTACATACACATGAATGTTGTTACCATTTTCTCGATGGACTGATAAAAAGTGGGTAAATAATATATCGCCTTTGTATATTGATTATTAATTCGTAAACAAAAAATATATTGATTAAATTAAACATTATTATCTTCTATTTAATGCATTATTGAAAAATTAATCACATCGCTTTGCAAGGTAGTAGTCCTCTGTACACACAAGCGGCATTATCATTTCCCATAAAAATAGAATGTAAGAATTATTATGTTATATAATGATTAAAAAAATTATAATATAAAATATATCATATATAAATAATAAATAAATCAGTATATCTACCAGTGATAGGTGCTGATGTAAAACGAATAACACTAGTTCGTGAGGCTATAGTCTACCATACACATGATCGACGATTTCATTTCCCATTTCAGGGAAGAGGAGAAATATAATGTCATTAAATTAACATAATACCATTTAATTGAATTTAATATATTTAGGTTTTTATATTATAATGTTTTAATAAAATTTGAATGGAGTTTAGGAATAAATAGAACAAAAGTACAAGTTTAAGAATTTTTCTTCTACTTCAGGGAGCATCTTTAGGTTTATACAAAAACCCTTTTTAAGAGGTTTTCCTAAAAAATATAATTCCACTATTATGAGATTAATGGACTTTTTAATTGAATTTGTAAGTTATGTTCTAGTATAAATGCTTATGGAAGAGTGAATAGGATAGGAGAGGGGTGGCCTTTTATAAGTGGGGGAGGATACACTCATGGAATTTTTTAAAAGAATAAAGTGTACCCATGTTTTTCACATGAAAAAGTGATCAAAAATAAGAAATTATAAAACCTAAGAGTTTATAAAGTATAAATATTTCAATATTTTTTTGGAACAGTTTATAGATCATTTTACCCCTTCTATTTTTAGTATAACCCACAAATAAACCCGTTTTAACCTTAACAATGGTAATTAATTTTTACTGTTTTCACTATTCATTATAGTAAAAAATTAAGTAAAAATTATTATATAAATTTATTTATTCTAATTATAAAATTTAATGTAATTTTGAAAATTAAATTCACATAAGTTTCAAAATTTTATTTAAAATTAAACTAGAAAATCCGGTGAAGAAACACTTTTCCATAGAGAAAAGTTTCAAATGTAGAAGTAGTTTTTATATCAAAATTAAATATTAAATTGATTCCAATGACTTTTATTTGTTTAATTATAATATAATTTAACTAAATATAGGTTTAATACCATTTAAAAAAAATTATCCTTATAAATAATTTAAATGAAAATGTAGTTTTTAATGAAAACTATTTTTTTCATTATTCCGAAAAAAATTAATATTTTCATAAAAATCCCAAAAATTCAACCCCACATATTTTTGACATGTTTATTCAAAAAAATAATTTCATTATTTCAAATAATTATTTAAAAAATTCAGAAATTACTTTTATTGTTCACAAAATGCAATAAAATTATTTTTTTAGAAAATATAATTTTCCAAATAAATAAAGACATTACCCAAAATTAAGTACATTTTTGTTAATATGTTTTACTCAAATAAAACCATTAATTAAATATTTAAAATGAGGCTATTACAATTCATACCACCAATTTTAATGGATATTTAATAATGGTAATGTTAAATATTTATACAAATATTGTATTATAGTTCATTAGAACTCGGTGTTGTATGTAGCACAAGCTATCAATGAAATTAAATTTGTTATAGAAAAAAAATTATATATTATCTATGTGTGAAATTACTTGTATATAACCATCGATTGATATCATTCTCTTGAATTTATTTTGTATCTATACAAGGAAAATCAATCTGTACCCAAAATTGTGTCGAATTCTACTAAAGGGAGAATTATAAGGATTACTAGGAAATTCAGCCAACAAATTTGGAATGGAGATGAGTAATATTCTTGGGATGCATCAATTTTATAATTTTTCATCTTCTCCAATAACTCGACAACAATTTTTTGGTTGTTTTTGAATAATTCTACAAAAAATTTGTGATATTTATGAATTCATAAACCCATAGTCACATATGACATTTTTAGTTCATAAATGGATGAATAGACTAGTTCTCACTATTTTATTCTGGTTATAATCATTTAATTCATCTAAAATTAACTTATGTATGGGAATTTTTAAAATAATAAACATATAAAAGGTAAAATATGAACATTTAATGGATAATCATAGTCACATATAAGGGCATTTTTGTGATATGAATGGATTCATAAAACCATAGTCACATATAAGGGATTTTTTTGTGCACTCTATGATAATTCAGTTAATACCCAATGCCCCCTTTTTGGGTTTATTACCCATATTTATAATTATGCCAGATCCACATTAACATTTAATATCTAAACTATTATTTTATTTCTTTAATACCACTTACTCTATACTTTACCAAATTTTAAGGATATCTTCCTATATTTTGTATTATTTGTAAGTATTTCACTAAGGGTTTTTAATCCTAACGTCAAAAATTAATTAGACCTTCCTTTAATACCAACTATAAAAATCTATATCATTTATACACTTTATTTCATGATTTTTTTCATAAATACACACTTAACACAATCCCAAGAAGATAATTTGGTATAATTTATTTTTGAAATTATATACATATAAAAATAACATAAAGTATGTACCTAATGAAATTAATTTAAACTCCTTAATAATACCTTAAAATTTCGTCACTCCTTTAAAACTACATGGGGTAACCTAGGGTTGTATATAAGAAATGGGTGATCTAAAACATATTAAAATACAAAAATAAATGTATAACATGATGAAATTAATACATTTGAGTCAATATTGATATAAACATGACATAAAATTGGTGATAATCATAAATAGGATCATCAACGCATGATATAAGATGATAACATCTAGGTGACATGGGAATGCGGAAACAACATAAAAAATGACATCATAATCATAAGTCAAGGGTAACTATTGAGGAAACCTAACATGGTGTACTTAGGATAATATCCGATGTACCATAAATGCTATTTCATGAGAAAAAACACTTCCAAATTTATTGTAGTGTTATATGATTGTGGACCTACCCTTCACATTCATATTATGTACATCAATTCGTGTTCCACATTGATCATATAACATATTTTTCATTTAATCACTTTTAATCCTACTATTATGGTGTTTGGGTTATATAAATGAGATTCCCCAATCATTTAATCATATATACATATAGGTGAATACCCTTGAGTAGAAATGAGGATGGGTATTCATAACTTAAATTTTTTATGGAAAGAATGCGTAATATTTACAACATAATGGGTGTATATAAAGTATCAATGATTCATTTAATGATTGTTAAAATTGTCCTATCATTACTTGGGAATCATAAATATGGTAAATTAATGTGTAAAATCATTTTACCACATGATCAATTGGAAATAAAAAGGATTAATACAAAGAAAGTTCTTGAATAAAAAGGAGGATGAGGGAATCCTTTACTTCAACATAATAATGGCATAGGTAATAAAATGATTAGATTGGATAAATATTATCCCATTATTATTAGACTATTTATACATTAATGGTGTTATTATTATCATGTGTTAACATTACCACTTGGAAATCAAAATAATTATAACAAACGGTGTGCTTGAATTGAAAAGAGAAGGGAGATAAGACTTACATTGAGAAAGTGCTTCTAAACACAAGGGAGGAGATTATTAAGAGATTCATAAAACACTAGAATGGTTCTAGAGAGTGATAGGAATAGTAAATTAATTCTTAATGGATTTTGAGTGAATAAGACCAGGATGTTGGGTGGGTATTTATAGAAAAGGTGAGGGGAATTCTTTTTAATTTCTAAATATAGTTTTTCAAATCTATATAATAAAATAATCAAAACCACTAACATTACTATGATTTTTCTTATGGATTCTACCAAATTTTAGTGGTTTTTGATATTTGATAGGTTCATGAAATAAAAATATTAGTATAATACCATTGGTGACGTAGAAGTGAATTGTGTTTATAAAGAATTGATTTTAAAATAATAAAAGATAACAAAGGTTTTATAGGATTCATTAAGTGTTTATAATGTTAATAAAATAACATTAAAAACAAATTAATTTATGGGGTAAATAATTATTTTTTCATCAATGACTTTTATATCATTTATTACATAACTTTTAGTCTATTATGAAGTCATAATACAAACTGTATATTTATACATTATTTAATTTTTACCATAAAAGTTTACTCTTGGTAAATTTTTATAAACTACCCATTAGATAATTTGGTATAATTAATTAAAAAATAACATTTAAATTACCAAAGATAATTTCTTAAATATTTGAATTTTCACTTTTGGATAAAAAATATCATTTACTGAAAAATAATAGTTTTTACAACAATGTCAACTTTTCCACCCTTATAAAAATAACATTGGGCATAATTAAATTATATAATAATTTATATAGAAAAAAAGTTATTTATTTAGAATGTTTTATTAAAAATATATTTATTTAAAAAATTATGGAATTTATCCAAAATAATGCCTTAATGGAATCTATATGTATTCCAAAAATATGATTTTGATTTCTTTGTGTCAAAATCTAATTTCTTCCATAATTGTTATTTAATAATTTATAAAATAATAATAAAAGGGTTAAATGAAATTTTTTAATTAAAAAGTAATATAAAGTTAACAGTACAAGGTTTTAGATACATAAACACTTATTGCACCATCATACACCCCCAGGGTTAGGTGTGCGATGGTGGTACATTCGTGGTGTGGTTTGGTGAACATGGTTTGGGATGTGATCTTGATAAGCTTGAAATTATCCCATAAATGGTTTCACTTAATCATTATTTATTGAATCTTGGATTATTCTTGGTCAATGGTAAATACGATTGATTATTTCTCTCTCAATATATTTGATAAATGGGATTTATAAGAAATTATCAAACTAGATGAGGACATCGCTTCTCTTGTCTGTATCAATTAGACTTTATCATAATCTTTAATATATTAATCTTAAAGAAATCTATGCAATGGATATATAATCAACAGTTATGATACATGACTATATTTTAAATATGATTTGATATAATTTATAATAGACCAAAATAACTAAATTAGTGCATGTGTTTTCTTTAAATGCATATTTTAATAATGCATTTATTCATTCAAAATGATAGTTTCATTTAAGAATTTTTATATTGTTACTACATCCTTCTTAGGTGTAAGTCTTGACTAAATTTTATTTTCTTTAGAGGGCCATAATACAGACAAAACATTGTAAGGTAGAATAAGTGGATAATCCCCACCTAGATTCATTGTTACACTCTCATGTAATGGGTTTGATATTTTTTATCTCATGTTTCTCACAAAGAGTATGGACCACGTGATCTTAGTGATCTAGAATGATCATGTTTTTAGCATAATAAAAATTCATATGACATGGGACTCCCCTTTATTTGTAAGACCCATCTATATATTCCTTTATATCAGAGGACTATATTCCCAATAAAATATCATTGTGAATATTTTCATGCATATTTCCTTCTCAAATTTCTATTTCCATGCCTTTCATAACATGGATTACCCCAATATCAGAGATTTGTGGACTTTGATTACTTAGTTTCACATGATACATTAGAAACCTCTCTAAAGCTTGTTCCTACTATATAATATATTAAAATTTCCCCAAATACATCCTTACTGAATGATGTTAAACTACATGGTTTGGTCCTATCATACAACCGGAAATACTATCACTCAAACTATGTGCTATTTGATTTATGGCTCCACATGATACATTGGATACCTCCCAAAGGATTAAACCCCAAATCATTAAACATCTATCATCAGACACTTATAAACATATCCCTCATGATAGCAGTTATGTCCTTCACTCACATGGCTATACACTCATATGTCTAGAAATCTTGTCTATCTAAGTTGTATTCTCCTTAGAACATTTTCCATATTTTCCATATTCCCCACATACCATTTTTATCTGATTCATTTCCCCAATGGATAATTTCCTTTCAGGACATATCCTTTATAGCACCATGAACCCACTAATAGAGATATATTTCTTTTGATTCCCAAATTATCATTCACATTAGTCCATCCTCTGGGTGGGGATTTCTGTCACTAGACCACACTTTATGAAATCAACTCATATTTGATGGGGCATACTCCCCTCATTATCAACATGACTAATAAACTCATGTGTAATCCTCACAATGATAATTTCTAATAACATTTCCCCTTATCATCCTTACCACATAATGTTAAACTCCATCTATTGGTCCTTGTTATATAACCGTAAAAGGTAAAACAGGTCCCATGAAGTGGAACTAAACTATGTGGGTTCAGATTCCATTCACAAGGACACATTGGAAGCCCCTTAATAGGCTCAATCCCGAAACTATAAAAAGATATCGCATTTATATATAGTAATAAACTCTAGATAACCATGGTCAACAGATTTAAGGCTTAGAAACATGAAAACCATCATCATTAATTAATGATGGGTAACAATATAGAGAACCACTGATACCTACAAAAGTCACATTGATAGAGAACCTCATATACAAACATATGTTCACATCAATGAGATTCCACTAATATTCATAGATTCTCACATTAGTGGTCAACAACCGATTGCTAAATTTTAGGGTAACCAGTTCAATATTGGGGTCTGGGGATGATTAAAGAAAATGAATTAAATATATAAGAGATTCCTAGAGTATTAAATATTATCCCATCACTATAGTGGGTGATGAGCACTGCATACCATACTTTTCATCAATATGATCCTAATTATCATTTGTAAGGAATCCCAATGACTTACTACCTCTAGAATGTAGGACCATAACTAGTTAAAGATGTGGGAATCATTCGATGTTTTCATTTCCATGAATAAAATCCATTGGATGTTATCTGAGATAAGATCCATTACCTGATGTGATGACTATGTAGTGATCCTAATCCCCCACATAAAAACAAATATTGGGTCTCCTTGGCATGAGTTTAAATAATAATGTTGAACTAGACATGAATTATTCTATAATTAAAACTAAATACAATAATAAGGTTTCCATACTTCATTCCATTTTGTTTAGTGCATTATAGGAGCACAATAATGGTGAACCTAGTGTGGCTTTTTTACAATATGAATAGTCAATCGACTTTTTCATACATAGACAATTAAGCATATTTCTTACTTATGATGATACACTATTCAAATAAACTATTTCTTATTGTCTATTTAATTGATGATACCTTTATCCAAAAACTCCCTTTGATCCCAAGGTAATTCCATATCTATTAGTAATCAATATGATAAAACATCTTCTATTAGATACACTACGACCATGAACTGAAGGACGACATTTCCTACTCAACACCACTAGTTTGAGGTGGTGAATGGAATGTTCATGGAATACTAATAGCATGGAACTATACTAAACATGGATTCTATGTGTATGGGTATCATGGAACTAAATCATACTATCCCACATTTCCTAAGGAAGTCCTCTATAAAGATGGTGGCTCTTATCACCATCACGAACCGCTTCGATATCCTATCCCCATACCAAAATAGTCGACACCTTCTTTATCTCAGAAAGATGGATCAAGGAGTTCACTGCAACTCCATCATAGTATATGAGTCTCCTATTAGGTCTCCTATCAACAACTAAAAGTTGTGTCACACTACTAGACCGTGGTAACATGATGAGGGTTCTATATGGCATGTCACTTCCCCAAAAACCGAAATTTGGGCACCAAGGTGATCTCTCCATGTAAAGAATGTTATGAATCATAGAGTGTGGGCCTATATATCATCCACCTTTAATGAATGATTCTCACATATTATGATGGATACCAGTGAGTACGAATATATCCCAATTTTCCCATACCATGTCCATCAGTATATCCTAGTATAAAGTAGTGGGATGGAACCTATCCCCAACCCCATAAAAGAACCCCATCAGTATATCCCAATGGAAAATAGGGGAAATAAGTGGAAATATATTCCCACATCAACTAAATATATCTAAAAAATATCCTAGAAACCAAAAATGTGTATCACTATATCGCTTCAGATATCCTTTTGGAGTTCTAGTAAATTATAGATGTAATAGAGGAGTTCTACTGAAATATTTAGGTGATGATATAGGAATAGTAAAAAATTCATGTTTCAACTTTTAGAGAGTCATATTATCATGTATAACATGACTAGGTATCAACTATAACTAAATAACATATTCTTACACTCCTCTATGAGGATTACAAGAATATTCTAACAAAGTAAGAGGCAAGGTATTAGGATTATATACTCATTATTACTAGGTTTTATCAACCTAGCATCAAAATCACCTCGGGATAGGAACATATTTCTATCAAATAATTTCAGGTGTGTATTCTAATTGTACACTAGGATTAGGACCATATTCCCACTCAAACTGAGGTTCATCAACATATTTCATAAGACACACCAGGGAATTATTATACCCATTCAAGAAAATCTAATCTATATATTCAATAATATTATATAATACATGTGAATATTCATGATCTCGCTGATAGAGGATTGCATCGAAATCCTTATGAGCCCATATAGTAGGAGGCTATTATCCCTTCTCCAATTTTAGAGTTTTTTCACCATATTATAACATGTAATGCACATCTAAATCAGTATCATATCCATGATTCAACCAAGGTTTAATGGGATTTTCTAGAAGCCACCCAAACAATGAATCATATACCTTCTGATAACTCCAAAGTTCACCATCATACTGCAATGACTTCTCGGCCGTGGGCCCATATACACTCAATAAAAACAAGACATCCATCCACATAATATGGTGGATTCTTCATAGTATACTCATATCATAGCTCAACTCCAAATGAAAAGTTCTCATATTCCAAACACAATGCTTGATGAGGCTCATATTCATACATATCTCAATGACATTTTCCTTGAGACCATGCATTGTATATCCAATGCATCATAAGGATATGTTCACTCTTTATCCAAATCGTAAGTATATAACTACCATGAAAGTCATCATCAAGGTTGCACAGAGATGTATTATAGGGATCCTACCCCTAACATCTATAGTGGAAAACATCACAATGATAATATCTCACCTAGGAAAGGACGTCTTCCCCATCTTGAGGAACATTCATATATAGAAGTTATTTAAACACCAACATCAAATGTATATAGTGCCTCATCCATTGTCAGAAAACAGCCCACATCAATTGGTAGGTGAACCAAATATGTGACCACTATACCTTCCCTATATAGTTTGTGAGTCAATATCTATTGAAAAAACAACCATTATGGTCTAACTAGGTAGAGGAATATGCCTCTGATCACAAATAAGTTGTCATCAACATGTGTAAAGAGTTAGTCGACAAGAACCTATTAATTATGTTTTATCCTATAAGCACATCCAACTATGATATTCTATATGATCTAGATGATATATGTAACATTTTTATCTCACTGATAGTATAGACACCACACATTAACATAGCCATTATGGCATGGTTCTCAAGGAACCACTAGTTTCCCCACAGACAAGCAGTCCCCTACCTGGGGCCCACCCACATTTCTGAACGAGGCATTAGGCTAATGATTTCCCACATAAGAAAACACATGTTCTATCAATTTTCATTGACCTAATTAACACACACCCTGGTTGACTTCCCAATAGGTCACCCATCCTAAACACTACTCTAGGCCAAGCACACATAATTGTGCAGTTATAATCAGGTAGGGTCCTAAAAAGAACAGTTCACCACATTCATATGGGTAGTAACATTTATCCTTTTAAGTATTTATCCTTCTGGGGAGTTATTCCCCCACCCCCTCCACAAACCCATTAGAGAACAAAACCCTTGTTTTGGACACTATATTTCATCCCAAGCAGTGACATTGCACGTCTAGCTAGGTAACACTTTAATACAAATGTAAAAAAATACCTACTAATAGAACATAAACCATACTTTAACATGGATATCGTGTCTTAGACCACCATGAACTTCTAATTTCCCCATATACATGTGATCCCCTATATGGGGGCTACCCACATTCTCAAATAGGTCATTAGACTAATGACATTCCCCACATTACAACAAATGTTCTTTTAGTGTACTTTTTCCTCACTCACATGCACCCTAGGAAACATCCAAGGAGGTCACCCATCATAGCCACTATGCTAGGACAAGAATTCTTAAATGTGGAGTTCTAATTAAGAAGGATCCCATAAATAAAGTTTCACCATGTTGACATGGGTAGTAACATTTACCATTTTAACCCTTTATCATTCTAGGGTGTTGAAAGTAATGTGTACATTGTTTATGATAAAAATTATGGGAATGAATTCTAAATCTAAAGTCTAAGGACCTCCCATATAAGGAATATAAATATCATATTTAGGCTTTGAACATGCTATGATACTAGATAGGCCTTTTTTCTTTCTCTATGGCTATAAAATGAAGGTTTAATAGTACTGTGAGAGCATGTACCATGCTTTCCACCACAAATTAGCATCCCTTACGGAGATAGTAACTGAAGCCTCATCAGATGTATGCATTCAAGGGTGCAGTGAATATGGATTATTTCACTTCCCCTCATCCCTAGGTCAGTGGAGTCCCAAGGATGTGAAAACCTATAATACCATTGGCACAAGAGTGGTCATAAGGCTGAGCAATGTTCAATCTAGTTGTGAAACATAAAAAAATTCCCCTATTTCAATGATGTAAAAAATCATTAGTAGATATAGAGTACCAATGATAAACTCATAACCCCCTCAAAATAATGAGAACACTCCTCGTATGGGGAATTCAAAACCACAAGCTGAATTATATCTCTCCATAGGGAGTTCATTCAATTATGATTAGGTTCTACACTCATATCAGGAATGACTAAAAATGCATTAAATCAAAAAGATTTCATTAGTATACTCAATAGTATCCATCTCTAATTATCCTAATCTCCCAATAATGGTGGAATTTTTATAGGTTCCTCTACTCCTAGGGTTATCTAATCCTAGGTCGATCTAGAAGAAATCAGTGGTGCATCCAAATCTACCCCTTCCCATAGGACTGGGATAATATTTACCACAACTTCCACCTTGAAAGTTATAAAATCTCAATGAGCTTTAGGAATTACGGGTGGTATCCCTATGTAATCCATGTCCCTTTTGTATGTGTAAACTATAATAATATCCCCCAAAAATCATTCTTCTCCAAACTAGGAATAGGTTACAAATGGTTAGTATCATAACCATTCCTCACATTCTGTCACACGACCCTGTCATTTGGGGATTTCATAACAAAAATGGTCAAAGTCATCCTCAAGGTCACCATTCACAAAATAAAATCAATGGAATAATTTATAATTAAGGATAAATCCCATTAGGGGCATAAAATAAATTAACTCCGTGGAAAATGAGTTGGGGATAAGATCTTTACATAACTCTCAAAAGGGGTGTTGGTGGAATAGACTCACTGTATTACTCAGAAAATGGTGAGATAATACCCAATAACCAATATAGATTGGTAAATTTTGACACTGTAAATATAAAAGATGATAAAAAATGTGTTTTTTACATTGATGGTTACAATGAGGATGTAATAACCCAAGTGGTGGATCACACTAATTCATAGATTGAGGCTGAATGTACTCGGAATTGTAGGAGGATCCCAAATGTGGCACCTAAAAATGAATATTTTACACCCAATCAATGTTTTTCTTCCCGAGATAATGTGAATGTTGTGGATACATCCCATTATTCACCATGAAAGTCTAAATTACCTCCCATGGAAGAGATAATGGTATTATATGACACTAAGATATACAATATCAAAAGAATTAAAACGAATTTCTTAGGGGAGATATTTCCACAAGGTATTGCCTCATTGAAGAAGTGAATGCCTCATATCCCACCCAATAAGAGGGTGTTAATATACATATAGGGATGGAATCTAATTATCATGGTGGATCTATATCTAAAATACATGTTTATATAAATATGGGAATTGAGTAAAACTAGGTTATTCCTTTATTATACTGACAACGTCCCCCATATCAGGATGTTCATCTAGTCCCAATATGAACCATATATCAGTATTCGATGAATGAATGGTTACCATGTAATGATTTTCCCACTACATGAAAGTTGGAGGAAGTTAAAATAGTGATACCCCTAGAACACCTCAACTCCATCAAGTATGTTTCTTCTCAAATGGAAGCCATGGATGGGTGGTTTTCCCCCATACTACCTAATAGAAACCCATATCCCAAATAGGGGTCTCCATCTTTTCCCCTTCTCAATTTTGGGAAACCTATTATCTTGACCGTTGATCTAATAGGAGATCTAGAGTATCATTTCTCAAAATTTTGTTCTAATGTGACCCGATGATGTTCCCAAAAAACAAATAAGAGGCAACAAAATGGAGGTGCTTTGTGAAGACTCTATTGTGGATAGCTTTCATATAGTAATGTAGTCTCCCATTTTGGTGTATCAAAGGTTTTGAAGACCTTTTTCCTCAATTACACTACCAATTTATCTCTACACAATTTAATATGATTATCCTCAAATGCATGAACTAAAAACAACATGAAAATGAAGGGTTCACTGAATTTATTTATAGTTGAAAATCCTAATATATTAACTCAGAATCTTTCTCCCATAGGAGCAGTTGATGGAGCTATGTATAAAAAACCATTTTGATGAACTATCGACACTGATAATCCTATTGAAATATCTAGGTGGGTTATAGGAGTTTAAAGATATGGTTTAACATCTAGAGGATTCTATTCATATAACCAAGGACATAATTATTCTAATGCCAGTGGTATAAGGGAAAAAGGTCTAGAAAGGTATAAATTTCTAATATCACACTCAAAATAGTTTTTGTGACTACAAGAGAACCCAGGAAGGCCCTGCATCTCCCAACACCCCCACTGAGGTGCGATTGCAGTAAAACTACCCCTAAATAGTGGTAAAAAAGTTTAGGTTCACCTATGATGTAAGGAATGGAAGAATAAAATACATTCCTTCCAAAATTAATGGGTTCTTAGTTATTTCATTACATCTATGAAAACGAATCCCCTCAAGAATCCTCTGCCCAAGAAACCTGGTGAGGTCAGCCTTAGTGATTTTAATAACCATTCCCCTTATCATTGAATATTTGGTTACCCCATATTGGATATCTCTTTTCTTTATATCCATATTCTATGGTATGGTTGATTCTATGCAAGTGCTACTGTGAAAATAGTAAGCATATGTGGCCCATTTTTCCACAACCTAATTATAAGATGATGTTGAAAAGAAGGATGTTATTATAAGTTGTGAAAAATAGTTTGATAACTGCATGAATCCAAATATAGATAATTGAGCTCATGACCTTCTCATATAAAAACCTCATAAAAAATCATTGCTATAGAGCCTCTTGAATCATCTAAGGTGAGGTCATAAGACTCACCCTCTGAAGAAAGATGTAATCAATTGAAGTGGAATAGGGAATAGGAAGAGGAATCTAATATAACTCCCAAATTCGAATCGAATCAAATATATTTCATCTCAGATCTTAAAAATCATGGGCACAACCCTATAAAATATAATAATTATTGGATAAAGAACTTTTATTCAGTCTTGTTAACATCATTACATAGAATTCCAATTCTACAACGACGATTGTGTATATGAACATGAGTTCCTCATATCTAACTAGGGAGCTGAAGTTAGAAGTTATCGAAGTCATGGAAAAGGGGAAGGCATAGTTATAATCGAGCTCAATACCTATTCCACATCACCACTGAAGCCTTATATGTAGTTGAGACTCATGAGAAATAACTTCATCAAGATCAAAAGAAACATGGAGAAATCATAGAGCTCTCTAAGTTTCATTCAAACCCTAATGTTTTTAGTGATGATAAGGTGGATGTGAAATTGTTCGATTAACCTAGGAGAGTAGGCTAACTAGCTCAGTTCCCTCCATCAGGAACAATTATTCCATAATATTCTATCCAATTGATAGACCCATTGGCATCAATCACTTTTCCCTACAAGGCATATACAAAGGAGAAATACCATATTGGGAATAGAAGACCTCTGGTGCAGAAGTATGACATCATAAAATAGTTGTCAGAAATCTCAGAAAATATCTCACTCTTGGACAATATGGATCTTATAAAATTTACCATGAATTTTCTTATTGAATCCCTCTAGATTCCCTATGATCTTTAGATACAATTCCCCACATTTTAGGTTTATCTAGTAGAAACCGCTATAGAATAATGTCAATCTACTATTTTATTCGCATATCAAAATCAATAAGAATCCATTCAGGGATATATCAGATCCCTATATGTTATAGGTATGTTTAAAAATGTTGACATTTGATGGTATATAGTTTTAAGTTGTGTTTTCTAATGCTTTCCTTTGTAGTCATGAATTAGGTTGGTGATGCACTTTTCATTTCACAACATTCATGCTTTCCAAAGGTTGAAATCCCTTAACATTATAGTTGAAGATGTTGGCTCATTGATTGGAATGAGATAATGGGATATTAGTTCAATCATTCAGAGATTCCCCCTTGGATCTCTTTACCTACTCCAGATCTCCCTGAAATATTTGAATCATGGTCATGAAGCTCATTCCTGTTCCCATCATCAGGTGGTCACTGTTAGTTTTGTTGATTCTATCACAATATGGTAGGCACCAATGGTTGTGTATGATCATAAAATTTTATATATATGGAAATATGTAGTCATTTGGCATGTTTGGAATCTATAAAGTCATCCTATTTCTAAATTAATGGTATATCACTTGCTAGGTATCTTAGGTGTAGAACCTAAATCATACCATGTTGTTTTTTGGGTAATTTACACTAGGGGAGTAAGTCATATGAGGCACTTTTCCAAGGTAATCCCATGTTCACCACAAGTGTTAGAGATGCTGATATATCTGGTGGTGTCATAGCTTTAGGGTCTTGCGAGGACATTTTTATAGCTTTAGAGTCCTCTGGGGACATGGTCATAGGTTTAGAGTCTTATGCAAACATGGTCATAGGTTAATATTCTTATGGTTACATGGCCATAAGTTTAGAGTATTGGGGTATATGGTCAACGGTTTAGAGTATTTTGGGGACACGGTCATAGGTTCTGTGTATTGCGGTACATTGTCATAGGTTTAGAGTCTTACTAGGACATGGAGTGATGTTTAGAGTCTTGTGGAGATGTGGCCATGCACACTTGTTTCTCACCAGTCTGTTTGTAATTTAGCATCACATAGTAATGTAGAGGTCCATTGGGGAACCTAAGTTGTATGTTTAGGTTGAGCATGTTCCTGGGGGAAATGATCATATGTTGGGTTTTCTCCTCCAAGTGGAATGTTATATAGTTTGATTGTGATATAATTTAATTGGTATTAAACCATGGGGATTTTACCAATATATATCAGGGTTAACCCTTGGGGAGGAAACCTACATACACTATTAGGAGACATGGATAAAAATCTAAAAACTTCAAGTGAACCATTTAAGGTCATGTGATAGGAATTGTCCATTTAGTTTAATTTCATGTGGTATGGAATATTCTGTCATAAAAGATTAGAAAATAATTGATGATTTGGGTATTATTCATATGGGCTACCTAGGAGGTGAAGTATCATCCTGTGAAAGTCATACCTAGAAAATCTCATGTTCATCACACAAGGCAAGTAAATATTTTAACATCATGCATTGATGATATTTTCATGTAATTTATGACTAAGATGATTGGCTATATAATTTATAGACTTACAACATAGACTAAGTTGAGGCTTGCACCCAGGGAGACCATAACCCTATAAGAGAGAATGATAAGGCATTATCCCTCATCATATGGAATGTTTAGTGGTTTCCCATGATGATTCCACATTTGAGGATTATATGTATAATGAACAGGTTATTTTGGATGGAATGATACCTAAACACTATATCTATGTGGTAACATGGGGGGTTACTAGAATTAGGGTACCTATTATTAGGAGAAATTGGTGATACAACCAACTATGCCATTATTGGAACAAAGGGGGAGAAAATGAGGGCTGATGGAACTGTTCATGTGAATGGTAGGAGTGTGGGTGAACCTAGTTGGAGTAGGTTCTAGCACCAGGGCACCCAATTTTCATGAAATTTTGATTAGAATAATGAGGAATTGGTTCAGGGATCAATAGGTTGTTTCATATATCTTTGGAATTGTTCATACAATTTGGATTTGTGAGAGACAAGGGCTCTATCATAAGTACATATCATGGATAATTGGAGGATTGGAGCACACCACTCTAAGATTCACATGAATCATGGGATTTTATGAATGAAACTCCTTTTTTATGAACCCACTTGCCCTTTAGTGGTGGTTTTTTGGGGACATATCATGTTTGGGTCAAGTATATTTGGGTCTGATGTGCGGTTAGTCACATAGGTTCTCAACCTATGTGAATCCATGGGAGAATGGTGTTGTACAATGTTATGAAAGGTTAAATCCTATAAATAAGGTCATGATGCTTAATCATCCATAGTATCATTCTAAAAATCATGGCGGTTCTCTATTTATAGGAAAATTGACCCTATAGGTGAAAACTACTACCATGGTGTGCAACTGTTTTTTATTTCACACAACTATGGGTTGTGAGCTTCTCATGAATTTATCTTTGGGGAACGATTACAGAAGGCAGTGGTTTGACATCACCTTTCTCATGAAAATTTAATTGAGTTCCCAAATTTATGGTGGATGCATGCATATAGAATTTCCCAACAATTTCTCAATTTTAAGGCATTTTTATCCTCTACACAAGATGAGGTGGTTGTCCTCACCTCCCTCATGAAAGAAATTTGCACACCAAAATGGGGTGTTATGTGTAATGGATAAAAGTCGTGCACATTCCAAACATCATGAATGAGATGGTCCCCCAAAATGAGTTGTCTACATTGTTTGTTAAAACCACATGTTCAATATAGTGAGGTCCAATTTCCCCCTACATAAAATTAGAGCTGATGGGGAAGTGAAGGTACAATTAGTGGGGAAATGATGAATTTGGGATGTTTCTTTCCCTTTCATGCAATATCATATATTTTTCATGCAAGCATGTATCTTGCATTAGAAACTATGGGGTAAAACTCTTAAAAATAGGGTTAGGGGGTCATATGGTCTCTTGACTTGTGTGAATGATAATTTGTCTCTAAATCATGATAATTGAATATCTTATAGAAAATATTGATCTCTAAGTCATTATGTTCACCTAAATTCTTTTAATGTTAAAACATTTGTTCCCACAAGCCATTGTTTTCCATGAATAATTTCTATGTATCACAATGCTGAGTCATTTTCATGACATAGACCCCTATTCTCTGACCTATCCATTGTAAATCATCATAAAAACTCTAAAATGATTGATCAAGATGGGTAGGTTGTTGTTGTCATTCTTTATACTATATGGAGGAAAAAAATGGAAGGTAATCTTGAAACTACTTAGGCTTGGTAGGAAATATTGAAGAATAAAGAGTTGTTTTTCCTAATAAAATAGGTTAAAAGGGGAGATCTTCTAAGAAAAAGTCTACCATTGTATAACATCAGATTGTTGGACGATGTGTATATTCCATGTGTGGGGGTTATCACACTGAGGATCTAGTTTTCCCACCATGACGAGCTAAACTGATTGAACATTGCTACCATAAGACCCTCAATTAGTAAACATAAAGACACTTCCATCTACACTGTGAGTGGAAAGATACTGAAAATGACTAGGGGATAGTGAGAAAATGAAGAATTCCCCACTAATTATATGAGCATCATCCAGACCACCATTTCAAATAAACATGTATTCTTGTATTTGGACTAGTATATACGATCCAAGGGTAATTTCACCAATATGTGGGAATGGGTGTATGGATTATGCTTGAAGTGTGAGAAATACATCGTTAAGATGCCTCATATCGGGCTATAAAAAGTAGTGTGAAAGTCCATGTTTCATGTTTACCATCATATAGAGCTATCACCAGATCTCTTCAAGTAGTAGTCCTTGGATACCAACACCTTATATCATCATAATATGGAGGCGGTATTATATTGTGGGACCTTCACTACCTTAATAGGATCCTCATAATATGATTCCAATATAATGAGTTCCTCTTAGTGCCCAATGTCTGGGGTATGAGATTCAAACCCTACTCATGACAAAGATCCTCCTGGACCAACTAACCTTGGTGTTGGGTCACCACCCATCCCCCTTCCATCAAGATTTCATGTTGAAGAAATGGTTGGGACTATTCATGAATGTTTGAATCAAATAGATGAAAGGAAGGTTGAAGCAGTATCTCAGTGCATGACAAGGGAGGAGGTAGGAGTCCAAAAGACCAATGTTAGAGGATGGTCGATATACAGAATGGGGTTACAACATCAAGGAAATTATCTTGGGGTTCTCTATATGGTGTTATTGGTCACCTTTCTAGTTCGGTGGCTATTTCTAGGTAGTTATTATCACATGGGCCTATAAAAAAGAACAATAGGGAATGCTTCGATCACGAAACCAGGAAACCAAGTCAACTTGGTCATTCTGGTTCTATTCAGGCTCCACCACAAACTAGGGAATATCAAAAAGGAGAATTCACAAGAATATATGAAGCCCATTCAAATTCATTCATGGATGGTTTATTGCGTATTTTTTGGGGTGTGAGTTTACAAATTCCATCACCCCCTACCCAACACTCATAATCATTATTACCTTCTCTACATTGTTGGGGTCCAACTAGTAACCCTAATCAATGTTAGGGTGGCATCCAACATCAAAAAAACTAGGTACTTCAACATCATGCCTTTCCCTACACCAAATAGTGATATATTCTATGATCTATGGCGGGTTTTGGAGTTTATGGAATATTTTTAACCCTTTCAGGATGGGCTATTAGTCATGTGGATCAATGAAAAAACATAATATGAACCATGCATCCCATCCCAATTTTCTTCGATGTTTGGGTGAATCCAGTAGCTGATAATGTTGGGGCACATAGGGGTTCAGGAGGATTGAAAACCCTACACCCTCCATCAGTTGTGGTGGATGGTCATGGATGTAGGTACCAATGAGACTGTCATGATGCATCTAGAAACCCTTAATGTTGTCCTCATGTAGAACTATGCCATAAATTGGATTACAGTATACCCGAGCTTGATTTTTTGGCCTTGGATGAAGAAGGTGGAATCACAAAATGTTCTAGATGAGTAGAAAGGTAGATGATGGGGGACCCTTTGAAGAACATTCTTGGGGTCAAGGGTTAGACTAGAGTCGTGATAGAGGGAGATTATGGGCCCTCCACACCTCCACCCATGGCAGTGCGGGGCCCCTAAAAAGTACATATCATAATTTTTGTGTGAGCACTCAATTATTGGTATTTAGACATTAAACAAAAATGTACCCAAAGTATGGGTAGTAAAACTTTTAAATTCACATCACCCAAGTCCCGGTAGCATTATTTTAAACTACACATCACCCAATGTCTTGGATATAAGACTTTAAAATTCACAACACCCAAATCTCGGGTCAAAATACTTTAAAATGCATAGAACCCAAAAGTATTAGTTGAAATACATTAAACTACACAAATCCCAAAGTCATATATGTAATAATTTTAACATCATAACACTGAAATTCATGGTGGAATGGATTTAAAATTCATATAATATATTTCCTTAGCATATGACATAAAACTAATTGATACATGGTCCATCCTATAAGAACATAAACTATTTACAATGATCCATCCTATAAGACCCATGAATTGCATGAGAGCTGGGTCTATGTATAATAAATTCCATATACATGTATGTGATTTTTATTAGTATAAGAACTTTAATTCAATGAACTACACGTTTCTTTATTCCCTCTTTTTGGGATCCTTATTGATTCCAAAATATTCTACACTAGACCCAACATTAAATTTTCAAAATGATAATATTTCCCCTCTTCGTATCATCATTTAAAATGTTCCCAATATGTCTCATTACATGATCCCTAACTCACTTATTTTGTGTATTATTTTAATTTTCATAGATACATGGGCCTCACACATAACATGTGAATCAGACCCATGTAAAACATCCTTACCATATAACACTAAACTACATAATCACCATCCCCTCAAAATGAAATTAAACTGTGAGGTGTAAGTCCATATTTCATGACTCTAAAATTTACAAAATGGATCATTCTTTATGAACACATTCCCCCTACATGACAGTTCAATCCTTCTTAAATTATTTGTAAAATGTTCATCCTAATCTTTAGAGTATCAATGCCCTGCTATTCTTTATATACGATCTATATCTATTCAATGAATAATCCTTTAAAAACAACCTACATTATTGATTAGTATTACTATCGGATATGTATTTTTTTAGGTACTTTACCATGGACACCCCCATTATCCTATTTATCAAAATATGGACACGCTCTCCTCCTGCACATGAGTAGGATCTATATTGGATACTTTAACATATAATCTTCCATTTATGGACCCGTTCTTGGAATAAAATTCCCCTTACATTTATATGATTTAGATCTATGTAGGGGCCCATTTAATTTCAACAACTGTATTTTGGTTGGTTCCTATTGTCACATGATATATAATGATACCTATATCCTCTAATAATAGATCAATCTGTAATGTTCCAAATAATAATTCCCCATATTGTCTTTCTCATACACATGATCTAGATCTATATAGGGGGTTTCTTTATAATAACTACATGTGGATTGAGTCCTACCTATATAGGATACATAGTGACACATGGATCCCACATCTCAGGCCAAGACACAATATGATGAATATTTCCCCTCTCTATGCATGAGTCTGATATGTGTGTGTACATTTCTTTCATGAACTATATATAGATTTATTCCTACCCTTACAGGACATATAGTGACACATAAGTATCATATCTTGGTCCCATTTATGATTTTACCCCCCACCCCTCGGAAAAAAACTCGATCAATGGAGGGGACTTCATATATAAGAACTATTTGAATCTTGATTCCTATCTTGACATTATTTGTAGTGATATCTAGACTACTTTTCCTTGGCCCAACCATAACTTTAATGAAATTTTTTCCACCTTCATGAAAATAAGGTTGATCTATATGGGGAACTTCCCATATAATAAATACATGTTTCTTTATTTCTAACCTTATAGGGTACATAGTGATGCTCTTGTATATTATTTTAGGCCAATCCATAGGTGAATAACTATCATAACCAAACCCGGTTCTAGATCTATATATAAAAGCCACCATTGTTTTGATATTAGAATCTAATGACAACCCCACCAGTGAAAGACTATCCCAATATAAGATCCCTTCACCATCATACTGGTTAGGGATCATAAACATGGTTTATAGTAGGTAACTTCTCCTTGAGGTGAAACACTCCCCTTTCCCCTTGATATAAGTAAAATCTATGAAGGGGCCTTTTATTTTCAATAATTACATGTTTATTAATTCATGTCCATACAATATTTGTTTTGATGATTGTATCCCCTATCTTGAGCCTACTATAAATCCTTATAATATCCTCATCCCCCTTTCTTTATTACATACAAGCTAGATCGATTTAGTGTAGTTTGTTCTGATTCTTCTAAATTTATATGCCATCAATAGAAAATTATAGTATGTCCACACCCTATTCACCTCAATGTGTTGGCATCCCAGAATTTATTTAATTTTCATGCACTATGGTAAAACCCATTTTCATTTATCCTTCATATGAGAAAATCATTTTATGGGACATTTCGTTTTAAGAACTATGTGTGACTTGATTTCTATCTATACTGAATATGTAGTAATTCTCAACTCTTAAATCAAAGGCCTAGCCATAAATTTATGAAAAATTAACCACTAAACCTTAGTGTTTGAACCTTTATGATGATATATGACATCTCTTATGGCCCTGTAGTAGTTTATGACATAATTTTATTTCCCTTCACATGAGTCACATCAGTGAAGATGAATCCTCACAAACACTATGAACAACTTGATAACAATTTCCCCTCACTATATATGAGTTTGATCTATGATGGGAGACATATAATAACTATGTGTTTCTTTATTCATATCCTGATATGATATGTAGGGATTTCAAGATTATAGATCCTAGGATCTTATGAATTTTCTAAAAAAATCCCCCCAATGGGTATGATCAAGATATACAGAAAATAACTTCAATAAATAATTTGTATATGGATTGGTTTCAGTCCTTATAGGTTTCCTAGTGAAACCTGGATTGGCCCAACCATAGAAATCATAAAAAACCCCAAACACATCTTAGCGACCGATCAAATCACATGTAAATCATGATTGGTCTCACATATTCTCAGTGCTATGATGGGTTTCTTCTTCCTCATGTACAATATGTAATCACAAAAAATAAAAAATTGGAAAAGGACTTCCTCCTACATATGAGTCAAATTTTCACAGTAGTCCTTATGAGGGGTTCTCTCGTCTATAATCCCATGCTATGGTATGATATTCTCCAAATTACTTATCCCCTTGTCTATAAACCATAATAAATCATTAAATGAGTAATTATATGACCATCTCTTGTTTCTTATAATTACAAAGACCCATGTGATATAAGAGGTTTTGGTCCATTGTCTCATTGAGGGTATCATGACTAAAGATGGTAAACATCAATGGTCCACTTTGCATGATCGTAAACTTTCAATGACTCAGGAGTTCAGAGAGAATCACTTTCCTTACATATGACTCATATATATGTAAGGGAACCCAGCATATAGACATTAATCCATAACATGATACATGGATAAAAATTACCCCACACATCATCCAAGTTTTATGATGATAAAATATGTTGCATATGGTCCTTGTCGCATGACCTTATATAGAAAAACACCTAATTCCATGTCACATAATGTTGAACTAGACAAAATTTTCATCCCTATTTCATTAGTTAAAATAAAAAAGTCATCATCCACTATCACTCCTAGTCAAAGGACCTTCGTAGGCTGATGGTGGTCATCCGAGGTATGGGGTACTTCCCTTGTCATTATAAAAACCTTTGTCCACAAATCACTTTATTCCTTGATTGCCTCATATTTCACCCAATGATCTATGGAACATGGTGAGTTGTATCCGGTTTTAAGGGACCTCTTTGTTTGAATATGAACACAATTCCCTAGAACATGAATTTGAGCCCCCAACCTATCAACCATTGGCATATTTTCTATGAAAAAATATCATATAATCCGCATGATCCCTAACAACATGAAAACAAAGTCCTTCACTGTGTGTTATTTGTGGTCATCAATTGTGAGTTTTACCCATATCATCACTGGTGATATGAAAACCTTAAGTTATTATTTATGGATTTTTCCCCATTAAAAAGGGATATATTGTTTTATCAACCTCAAAATCTATAATTATGTTGTTTTTAACACAAATCTATAATATTTGTTCCATTTATCATGATCTTAAACAATGTTAACTTTGGTTAAATTTTTATGAAATTAAACCTAGCCTTTGATGGTCTAAATTGATATACATTAAACAGCTAGTGAAAGAGACAGAAAAATTAATAGGCTAAAGGTCCAAAAAGTTTGGTTTGAGAAATCTTGATGTCTCTACTCACTAATAACATCATCTATAAATCATAGATAAAATATAGAGTATAAATCATAAGAGGCACAATGCTCGTAGGGTACATCCCAGGACCCTAGAAAAATAAAAGTAGTGATTTCTAAACACATAATGTATAGGAAAAAACTCAATTAATGGCTTATTACATCCCTTTTCCTTGATAACATGTTCACTATATGATTACTCAAATTTTAGGGTGCCAAAACCCTCCTTGGGTTGACTTTTCATCATAACCTAATTAATTATTCAAATATTTTGAATCTATGAAAATCTTTAACATCCATTGGTAACAAGTGTGTATAGATTCAAGGTTCCCTCTACATAAATATAAATACAATACCCATTAACATTCATATGAACCCCTATCCTATCAATCAAGATAATGTTTCCCTTACAAAAAACGACCTCAAATTCATATAATCTTTGGCCACATTACTAGTGGCTTTCACCCTATAGTGTAATGAAAGAATCATTTTTGTGTTGTACACATCTTACCATACATAATTCAAACTCCATGGTCTCTTATTTAAATAACCCATAATCCAACAATTCATGTGGATTTTAAATGATTCATGTTGAATCTCCATATATCGTACTTTCTCCTAGAGCTGGGATGTGATACCTCATTCTCGATCATTTTGGAGGTCCCAGTCATGTGAACCTAAACTGCATGATATAGGGTCTGGGATTCATAACCATAAACAGAGCACCCACTTTTATGTGGTAGTCTATAATGAAATCATAACTCATTACTTGTTATATGAATTATCTCTACTATGAAAAACCCCTTAGGATATCCATTTATCCCAAACCTACATCATTACTCAAGTTTTTGAATATCCTCAAATGTTTAATAGACCTTGGAATGAGGAGTGTTCAGATTTAGGAGTCCCTCAACTTGAATATATATATACTCCCATGGAAATTTCATAAGAGCCCCTAATATATCAACCAAATACATCTTTTCCTATAAAAAAGGACCTCTGATAGCTTTGAGACCTTGAAAAATACAGTGTTACTCTTCACCTCAACGTTATTTTTTAGTTTCCTGATCACTCATGTTCTATCTTTCCATCCTTGATTAAAACACCTTGAAATGTGATTTACACAACCCATTATCGAACAATCATTGTGGATTCTATATCCTCATCTCCTTGTGACCATATACCAAAAACATTTATCATGTAAGGATATAGGGTTCCAAAACCATTCTTTAATACTCTTCTTTGAAGAAAGGATGTAGGTTGATAGAACCCCTCTTGAATATTCATCCTCTTTGATCCAAATCCCATCGTAAGATTCAGAACCCCCATAAGAACCTTTATAGTCCCTCGAAAAGAGCATACACAACTTCATGATACTCTCTATTTGACTATTTTTGTCTTACCATGGATCATATATATGAGCCCCTTGTCTATCAACCATATGTGTCATTTCCTTTCAAAAAGAACCTTTTATCCTTATAACCCCTAACAACATTGTGGTATAACATATCCCCCCAGTGTGATTCATGATCATTCTCAGCATGTATATCTCATTTCATCATCTCTATTCAATCTCCTTGATACATGATGTCTAGTATACAAGATGCAGTATTTTTATCAGAATATATGGTCCAAGATCTATTACCTTAAAATAAAAAAATATGGTCCAAGCTATAAGACCTTAAATTTTATCATTCTTATGTTAATGTTTTTCAATCTAAAACATTGACTTATATTGGTCTGAATTTAATGAACATAAAATGATAAAGTAAAGAGACATAATACTCACCATGACAATAACCTATAAAGGGTGATATGGAAAAAGTAGGGTCACTCCTCTCTAATCTTGTACCTTGTGTGATCTAAGGAATATATAGTGTTTAAATAACAAAGAGGCATAAAACCTATTAATTAAAAACCTCATAATTGTTTTCAAAAGAAAAATATAAGTCTCTAAATGTCAATCCTTCCTTGTTTAACCCTTTAGAAAAGTAAGAGTGATAAAAGAAAAAAATACATAAATCTTGTGGGGACCATTTTATAGCCTTTGTAATATTCATGTTATGATCCTTGGGACCCTATATTAGGAAAATGTTGGATAACTTCCTCTATGTGACATACTTACACCAAGTCACCCCATTGAACAATGTAATTTTTAAAGTACCTACCCTAATATTTTGATTATGGTGTTTATATCAATTTTTATTTGTGATCCATACCCAGGAGGAATCAATTATGGATCGATTGTTTTTAATTACATTTGGGATCACTTAATAGTTTGAAAATTCATGGTGATATTTTCAATATATATGATAATTATCCAGTATAATTCCACATATATGGTCAAAGGATATGAGGAATAAATTTTGATGAAAACACATGCATTTAAAAATATTTATTTATTAAAAATTCCAAAAAATATAAGAATCTCCATGGCTAGGTGTTCTTCAAAATATTCCCCAAATAAAGGAATACTTCTAATAATTTAAAACATATTATAACAAAGGATCATAAGACCCCTTCATCTACATCAAATTATGTTCTAAGGAATCTAGGGATTAGTGAAACTTCTCTTTTTTACATAGTCTCTACAACCTATTTTAATTCCACCACCCAAGAAATAGTGTCAAGTATGGCCTTCTCTACTATGTAAATGTGTACCTATTACACTTCCACCATATTATATGCAACATTTAACAAATATTATAGATGGGATTTCTCTTTTTGAAACCTATAAATATCAAAATTCCTAGAATTGGCCAAATCTTAATGATCCACTATTTATATTTCAGGCTAGGAGACCTTGCTTGAGGCTTCATTTTGATGTTGACTTGATGACGATGAGGCCATTGCTATTAATACACTCTGACCAAGGTACCTATTATTACCCCTCTTGGAAACCACATCCTTCATCTTGGAATAATGACCAAGATAGTTTACGACTTCATAACCAAGGGATGCGAACATGTACAAGAGGTGGCCCAACCAATCCTTCATCTCATTAAAGTGTCACTCCATGATCATATTCTTGATGTACCCTTACACTTTTTACATAATATTTTGATACAATACTATACACTATGATCCTCAACTCATGCCTAATCCAAGAACTGGGATATATTCTGGGACAAAGTCCCTACCTGAGGGGCTTTTACACATATCCCTTGGTAGGCTTAGTGAAAAGTCAGCATCTATTCCAGTCATTATGCTGGGGAGGGATCATGAAGTGGAAGGTTCTAGAAGCACTGAAAAAAAGGTGGAGCCTCTATGATAAAGACCATAAAATACTATTTATCAGTTGATAAATAATTTTTCTAGAAAATTGACAATTATAATAATCTCTCGGAACATATCATTATAATAATTTAGCGACCTATTCCACCTCAACCCCAAATTCAAGGGTAATGGATGCATCTTCCATTGGTATAATACCTATAGTATTTGATGATGTTACTTTTATTGAGGTAGATTGACCATGACTATAAATTGATATGAGTATAAAAAGTTGTTAGAAAACATAATGCAGACCCGATGGTATATTCAATTTCTGAATAATTGCATACCCTCTCACAATGATTATTTTATCATAGAAAGGTCATATAGTGACTTTATTCTGATATAAAGATCATCCAAGAGTGAACTAATCCATTCCATCATAAGGGCTATGACTGCTTCTGCATCGACCACGGACATCGGTTCAAACCCTTCTTAGACACCAGCTGATTATGCATCTCTATGGTCCATATCCAATGTATGATGTGATTTTGGAGGTATAGAAGGTGTCGAACCATAGGACACATACATCATTTTTCTTAAGGGTGGTTGATGAGAAACTATGCAGGTAAATATTTCTGGATAAGTAATTAATTTATTCAAAGATAAAATTTAGTCTACATAGTACAATACATACTTGATTCGAGGAGAGTTTGATTCCTAACTAACCCTACCTACTTGAACATATTAGTTATTTTTCAAGGAAGGGAATTTGGAATAATCCATCATCGAATATGTCTGAGGTGGAGCTTCTGAAGGAATTTTCAATGTTGCTTCCAGATCAGCAACCACTGCCGCTATTGTTTCCATCTGACTAGAAGAACCTTGGAAAACAGCCTCGTAGTCACCATAAAATTCCACAAAAGCTATCATGCCCCCTGGGATAACATATCATATAGGAGAGATGTTGTTGGATCTCCCAAACATCTTGAAATATTCATAGGGAAAGTATCATCCTAGTTCTAATAATACTCAATTCATATACCTGAAATATAGAAATCTATCTTACTTATTCACTAAAGTTATGTTATCTTACCATATCCTCACTAGCAAATATTATGTTTAGAATAATCATTCATTAAACCTGAGTCATATAGTATACATGAATTTTCATGCAATGAATTGCTAAATATATTCCAAGGGTAATGCCTCAACTTCAGTGGTCTATTGTTCAAAAGAAAATATTTTAGGGCGGCTGCAATTCCAAAAACCTTTGGATTCCCCTCCACCTAACATCACACCTTCCATAGATCATTGATAGAGGTATCCTTCCTCTTTTTATCTCATTTCTAGAATGCAATGAGAAGATAATAAATATTTGAATTAGTAACCACATTAGTTGGGACTTTTTTACAAGAACTCCACCTACTATCGTCGTATTTGTTGACACTCCTCTTAATGATGGAACTAATTTCTAATTCATTGTTTTCTTTTAGGGAATATCTAGACCTGTAGATTTACTGGTGGATGGATTATTTCTAGGTTTTCAGTCTTTTTATTCCAAAATATCCTCTACAATCTAACCATTGGCTACTATTGGAAACCCCGTGACCTTCTTCACCAATACAACCATTTAACCATTTGGGTATGATCATATCCAGACATCGATTTAATATTTGGAGAGACTAACATTCACACATGTTGGTGGGGAAGGTGAGGTCACCCGGTCTTGTGTCTCCTCCTAGGTGAACATCAGTTAGAATTAATGATACACTATCATATTCCTTTATTATTTGACATAGGGAGGAGTGGGACACCTCATATGAACAAACAAAAACTATCATCCAAATAAATTGGGTGTATAATTCTCATAAAATATATTACCATCAATTTGACTTGATAGGGTTTTCTCACAAATGGATATTAGAATGGCTTAGTCCTGGGATCTCCCTTTCCATTTTAGGGATTTCACAAGAGGGCACCATGTATGGAATGAATATGAATTGGTCATAATTGTTGACCCTTCTCTTTGTTTTCCAATTATTCAGTGTAGTGGGACTAACCCCATTGATACTTCAAATAAATTTCGTGAACTAGGAACCTGGAATATTATATGTCCTACGAATCTTACAATGGCCTGTATGGGCCCCCACCTAGCCCCATAACACTTGGAAGTGTTTGAAGATCATGTATAAGACCCTTCCCCTAAATATATAGTGTTGTTGGTGGTATATATTGGCCAACATAGGAATAGACAAAGAAATATGTCTTCCACCTTCTATTTTCACTTCCATCGGGAATGTGGAGACCCTAACTCCACCCATATCCAAAACTAGGAAGAAGTACATTCTTTGGTGCATCACGAGGAAGCCATCTAGTTGGACATGTTGGTCATCTTGGGTGGAGAATATCATCCCCAACTATTGAATTTCCATTCCTCAACTATAATTCAGCATGTACACTCTTCCTCATGAGATTCCCATTATGGGAGGGCCTTTTTATTATTGGAATGGGGTTTATGAAGGATCTTCTGGATGAAAAATGTTAGAGTTGGACCTGTACAAGAACATGGGTGAGAAGAATCTCATGGAAATTTAGAAAGGAATTTAAGATAAACAATTGAATAATTATAAGATCATAATTAATTGAATTCAAGCGTGACTTATCTTAAATGAATGTATGATTAAAATAATTTGAATTCTAAATATGCATAAATGTTGTTGAATAATCTGGATGATCATGAGCTACACCAAATACTCTTTGTGTTTGTATGGTTTCATTTAAATTTATTTAATTTAAATTCATTGTCCTTCGGGCCTTCATCCAATAATTTGTAGGGCCTCCATTCCCATGGTTTCTTTAATGTAAACGCTATGTAAATGGATGATATCCCATCTTAGAGAAGATGGTTCAAAACCTGAAGCTGAGGAAAAACCAACCCAAGAAGATACAAACGTGGACATGTGGGAGCTACAAAACACGAACCATCAGGGTCAAAGTATTTTTTCCTAGGTCAGGGTTAGCTTATCAAAACCACTAGATAAGCTAACCAATATAATCTCATGATCATTCCATATTATTTTATTTCTGTCTGATTTTATGGTTTATTTATTATGTATCTGTTGACGTGATAACATAATTAATGAAATAAACAAGAATGAAAAGATGGAATAATATAAAAATCAGACTACTGCGTAAACATTATCAGAACATGGTTAATCACTTAAGAAACCATCACTTAATATTAACAAGCATGTGATAATGAAAAACTACACATTATGAATAAATTCCATCAAATACCATATTAATTCAGACCAAGCCTTCCGTCACTTGATTAAGGGAAAGACTTAATAAAACTTTGTGTTTGACCAAACCTTTTTTGGACACTTACATTTATAAAGGATGCTCTTATGAATGTTTTGGGTTGACTTAACATTTTACATCAAGTGGAGTAGCCCTTTCTATACTTGTTGAAAAATGGAGGAAAGTATTGAGGAAATCCAAGTCAGGTTTTCAGGATTAGAGAGTCCACTCAACAGATCAAGGAACTGTAAACTCACAGTTGGAAAAGATCTTCCTACCTAAATACCTTCAAATATCATGACCAACCCTTGTTTTGGTAATGCGAAGGGAAATATGGATCCTTTCCACCAGAATGTCATTGAAACTAGACATTACAAGTTCAATGGTGATTCCCATTGTGACTTGATAAAATAGAGGGATAATTAATAAATTCATTTATTATTTTTCACAAAATGTAATCAAAAGGTACAAATAAATCATCTCTTTTAATTTTTAGAATCAATATGAAAAACTCATCGACCACATTTTCTCTGTAACCAATTTTGGATAAAGACAATATCCTCACTGGTAGTAACTTTTAGGAATTGTTTAGGCACCTTCGGTTTGTCCTACGCAGTGAATGAAAGTTTTACGTGCTAGAGTCCTCACTTCCTGATTCACCCACCCAAGGGGCGAGTGATGAATATTTCCTAGTTTATGATCAACATTTGAACGATGGACTCGAAGTTCAATGTTTGATGCTATCAACAATATATAGTGATCTCATGAAGTCTCATGAAGACATGGATGCCTATAGCATTCTCGAGCACCTCTGTGGTCTATACTAGGAGAGAGAAATACAGGAAATTTTTGAGATCTCCAAGGCTCTATTCCAGAGCAATCTTGGAGAGGGTTCCCGAGCTAGGCCTCATGTAGTCATGCTAATTGGATACATTGAGTGCTTGGAGGTTCTAGGGTTTAAACTCCCTAAAGAACTGGATACCGATCTCATTCTATCATCACTCCCATAGAGCTTCTCTAACTTTTTTGTAAATTTCAACATTTACAACATTGAGAAGTCCCTATCTAATCCTATAGTCCTCATTATCCAAGTGGACAATGATATGAAGCATAAAAAGCCTTCTGTCCTTATGGTGAATACAATGAAAGGGAAGGAGAAGAGATATAAACTCAAAGATTCTTCACTGCCTTCTAAGAAAAGGAAGATCAAAGGGGAGGCAAGAGAACATGAGGGTGTTTGTTTCACATGTGGCAAGAAGGGACACTGGAAGAAAAACTGCACCCAGCCAAGGAAGCAAGGGGAAGCTTCATGTGCATTTACTGTCGAATGTAATCTATATTTTTCTAAAAATTGGTTATTAGATACAACTATTGGTGCTCACATTTGTATACAAATACCAGAACCAAGTAGATTACGGAAGATTGTTCAAGGGGAGGTAGATCTATGAGTAGCCAACAGAGCCAGAATTTCTATTGTAGCTGTCGAGGCTACCACCTCACATTGCCAACTAGAATGATCTTTGTGTTAAAGGGATGTTATTATGTTCCTTATGTTACTAAAAACATTATTTCAATATCCATATTAGATACTGATGGATTCATCTTCATGTTTGGAAATTAATGTTCCTACTTTTATAATGATAACATTTGTTTTGGTAGGGCACATTTATATAAAGGTCTTTATGTGTTAGACTACACAAACCATGTAATGGTAATCGATGAAAATGTTAATTCACATGAATCATACCACACCCAACATTGACATCACCGGCTAGGTCATGTCAATGAGAAACATTTGACAAAATTACATCAAGATGGGTATTTAGATTCATTCAAACTAAAACCACTTGGTGCATGTCATGCGTGTCTACAAGGAAAAATGACCATATCCTATTTAGTGGGAAAGGTGAAAGGGCTAAAGAGCATTTAAAGTTAGTTCACGAAGATGTGTGTGGACCATTTACAGTTGAATAAAGGGATGAGTTATTGTACTTCATAACTTTTACTGATGATTTTAGTTAGTATGGATATATTTACATAATGAGTTATAAGTCAGATTCTTATTATCGATTAAAAGAATACAAGAATGAAGTTGAGAACCATCTTTGTAAGAATATTAAGAAACTCTGCTCAAATAGAGGAGGAGAATATCTTAATTAGGACTTCATAGATTTCCTATAGGAGTTTTGGATTCTATCTCAACTCACTCTTCCTTACACGCCTTTGTGGAATAGTGTAAGTTAAAGGAGGAACCACACCATGTTGGACATGGTGAGATCAATGACTGGTCATGCGAGTCTTCTATTATCCTTTTGAGTATATTCATTACAAACAGAAGCACACATACTAAACCAAGTACCGACTAAATCGATAAATGGTATTCCATACGAGTTATGGAGTGGAAGCAAAGCCATGTAATCAAATTTACATATGTGGGGGTATAAAAACATTTGTTAAGGCCTCTTTAGGTAAAAAACGTTCACCCCAAGGTACAAAGTGTGTATTTATAGGATATCCCAAGGAAAAAAGGGTATATTACCTATACAACCCCTTAGATAAAAAGGTTACAGTGGGAATACATGCCATATTCCTTGAGAGGGAGCACATCTCCAAAATACATAGTGGCAGAGAGATAGAATTCAATGAAGTCGAGGCTCCAGATACACAGGAGTTGGTACAAGAAAAGATTCCACAAAGCCCTAGGGAAGAACAATCTGTTCCAGAGACATATGAACAACGTAGGAGCACGATAGAGGTGAGATAACCATAAAGATATGGTTTTCTTGTCACCAAGGATGGTGACTTATTATTGGTTGAAAATGATGATCCTTTTACCTATAAGGAAGCAGTTGAAGGCATCGATGTTTCTATGTGGAAAGAAGCCATGAATTCTGAAATGGATTCCATGTACCAAAACCATGTCTAGATTTTGGTAGATCCTCCAATTGATGTAAATCGTATTGTTAATAAGTGGGTATTCAAGAAGAAACTGTACGTGGAGGGACAAGTCAGCACTTAAAAAGCACGAATGGTTGCAAAATTTTTTAGACAGCGTCAAGTAATTGACTATGAGGAAACCTTTTCACTGGTTGTGATGCTGAAATCCATCAGAATCTTATTGGCCATTGACGCTTACGATGACTATGAAATTTGGTAAACGGATGTCAAAATAGCATTCCCTAATGGGAACCTCCAAGACGATGTCTACATGACATAACCTAATGGGTATGTGACTCCAAAGGATGCCAAAAAGGTATGCAAGTTGCAGAAATCTATTTATGGATTAAAGAAAGAATCAAGTTCATGGAACATTCTTTTTTGATGAAGCTGTAAAAAAATTTGTATTTGTTAAGAACAAATGTGAGCCTTCTGTCTACAAAAGGTTTAGTGGAAGTGCAGTAGTTTTTCTAATAGTATATATTGATGAAATATTACTATTTGGAAACTAAGTACATGTCTTACAGTCAGTTAAGGAATGGTTGGATAAATTCTTCTCTATGAAAGACTTGGGTGAGGCAGCATATATTCTTGGGATCAAGATCCATTATGATAGATCCAAGAGAATGATGGGCCCGAGTCAAAGTACATACATTGACAAGATACTGAAGAGATTCAGTATAGAATAGTCCAAGAAGGGATTGTTTCCAATGTCACATGGAATTCCTCTTTCCAAGAATATGTGTCCTCAGACACATGAGGAAATAATGAAAAGAGAAAGCATCCCTTACGCATCTGTGATTGGTTCAGTCATGTATGATATGCTATATACGAGGCTAGATGTTGCTTACGCATTGTGTGTGGCAGGTTGATATCAAGATAATCCAGGAGACTACCATTGGATGTCAGTCAAGACTATCCTTAAGTATCTGAGGCATACTAAGGATATATTCCTGGTTTATGGAGGAGATGTGAAACTAGTCATCCGAGGACATGTAGATGCTAGTTTCCAGACTGATCGAGATGACATGAATTCACAAACTGGATACATATTTAGTTTGAATTGAGGTGGAGTGAGCTGGAAAAGCTCAATGCAAAGTGTGGTGGCAGATTCTACAGCGGAGTCCATGTATATCGCAACTTCTGAGGCAGCTAAAAAAGAAATATGGATACGAAGCTACATCCAAGAGTTGGATGTAGTACCTACCACTAAAGATCCTATCACAAGTTATTGTGATAATACTACAATGTTGGAACTTGCAAAAGAGACAAGGTCACCTTATTGGACAAAGCACATACTTCATAAGTATCATCTCTTGAGGGATTTTTCTCATTGAGGTGAAGTTGCAGTGAGCGGTATTTCCACAGAAGACAATGTGGCGGACCTCTTGACTAAATCCTTAACTCAGCAGAAACATGATCATCCTATGAGGTCTAGGGGACTAAAATTCATAGGCGGTTGGCTCTAGTCCAAGTAGGAGTTTTTTAGAGTTGGTGTCCTGAGAACCAACTATTTGTAGTTTGATTACATGAATATACACTTATTATATATTGTTCATTGTTCTGCATGACTATAATATAATGATGTCTGGGAATATTTGTTGCATTAATAAGGTCATGGAAGATCCCCTCTATGATGAGAACCATGAAATTCTATAAAAATATTCTTAAATAAATTTCTATAGTTAGATGACATACTATGATAGGACACATAGTATACAGACCTCCATGTGCAAGTACTCGTAAGAAGAAGAGACTCTCTCTCATGGTGTTCGAACATGGTAATCTCCAAGATGGGAGATTTTGAGAACAAACCCACCGGTAGTAATTCTGCATGTCTTTGTGTCATCGTACATTACTATCTATGAGCGTGTGTAATGGTCCTTATATTGGAATATTGTCATTAACTCATGTCATGACTCGTACACTTAGATTTGCTGACGAAAACCGTCATGAAGATAGTTGGCGGGAAGTAGGGTACGTTGGGTGTGTCACGAATGACATGTTGTTAATGGATAAGTAGAGGAAGGATTTTTCCCTTCCATATTTATGGATGTAGATCTCTCAGGCCCCTTGATTGAAACAAAAAAATCGCCCAAATTCCATGGCCATGGTGTAACGACGAGTTTATTTCTGGAATTCCAAGAATGACAGATCAAGCATATAGGTTTATGAAACAGCCATGAAACCTGCTTGATGATATATCAAGATGAAGGGATTAAATTACATGGTAAGTGTTCATATGAGATAAAACGACAATGCGGTGGAAACGCCTTTTTCTAGGGTTCCTTGAACCATCTCTAGACAGTAATCTTGGACTTTAGGCAAGCCCGCCTAATGCCAACAAGAATAAGGCCTATAGGGTCACACACTAAGTGTATCCAGTATCTCAAGTAGAATAAATATTATTCCAGTACGTGGTTTAATAATTATTTTAGGAGTTCAAATTCTTTTAATGATGGAGAAAGAATAAAATGAAAACAAGATATACAAGTCGTGCATTAATGATTACACGCCGTGTAGTTTTAATTTAGGAAAGGAAATGAAAAACAAGTACATGATGTGTATTAATGATTACATGCCGTGTTGTTTTTTATGAAAAACATGTACACGATTTGTATTAATGATTACACGCTGTGTAGTTTTTCAAATCAGGATTTTGAGGATTTAATATTGTTTTATAAAATAAAATTTATTATAATCTGCATGGGAGCATGTCGAGGAATTAATTATTTGACATGGGGTTTTCAATAAGAGTCAATGAAATAAAGAAAACGTGTAACACATTTATTTATTTTCATAACTCTAAAACCCCAAACCTGATTATAAATATCCTCACAACCCCAAAAAAATTTCCCAATCGTGGTACAACACCATTCTGGAGAATTATATCAAGAACGAAAGAACACTTTCCTCCAAGAATGCTCTCAAGACCAAGAGATATCCTCCTCCATCAGATCTAGAAGATCTAAGGCAGACAACGTAAGAAAAGGATTCTCCATGCTAGCACCCGGAGAATCCTTTGGTGATGTCCAGAGATACGTGGTTTACGTTTGGATCACCTCTAGAGGAATTCTATACTTGGATTCTGTGATGCAATGATGAATCACATCATAACGTGATCAGAAATATCAATGATGAAAGAACACAAAAAGGTACTTCTTATCAATTAATTAAATTAATTACAATCAACCTGTGACGATCCTCATTTGTGGTTCCGAGACTATCCTTCTTTTTTTTCAATTTCTGTGACTCGATCTATGGAGACTAGCGTTTATCATCGTATTGATCCCGGATTGATCACTGAAAATGAAAAAAAATCCAAGTGGGAACATCCACCCACGTGATTCCACTGCGCCCGAAACCTTCAAAAAAAATCATCTCATATCTTATAAGATATTTCCACACCTGGATAGCGGTCCTTCCGAATTTCCATATCGTCCAGGATGATCAACTCCTTTATAATAGGAGGTCTTCATTCTGCATTATCCCAAGTAATCTGGGTAGGGATAAACTCAACATACGTATCACCCAAAATTGGAATGCCACTAATTTTCATGACATCCTAAAGAATTATGTTGACCTCACCATGCATTAGATGGAATCAATTCATATCTAGGATCCATCAACTGACCAGGTATACAATTAAACCTTTGTTACAATATTTGAGTGTCTGAGAGACCCGAAAAGCTCTGCACAAACCAATCTACTTCAAATCACCTATAAATTATATAGTATTATTCTCCACCCATAAGGGACAGCCCCTGTCCATTCCAAATCTTCTTCTTAATCAGATATCCTATCATGATAACCACCTGAACCTATTATTGGATATAGGCTTTGACATTTTAGTGGATAGATGTGGATTTTAAGCTTAGACTCATGCTCGATAACTTTAAAACCCACTAGCATAGGCTTCAAAATATATTTTTAAAGTGATCATCTTCAGAGATGAAATGACCCACATATGATATGTTTTCACTAATCATATTGTCTGTATTGATGATTCAAGTGAAAGGTATGATCCCTAACCATGTTTTAGAAATCGATTTATCATTCAAGAGGTCAAACTTCTATAAGGGAAACTAATCCCATAGCATATAGTCTAGAAAATTAATAACCATGAAACTCAAAATACACTACAGAGTAGACTAAAAGATAAATAATTGGTGAAAATTTACACTAGTGGTCATGGAATTCTAGTGACACAAGGTTGTTTTAGCATCCATTCGTAAATATATCTATATTAGGTTAAAAAAATTAGTTTTAGTACAATGGGTGGAGAGTTTGTATTTGAAAAGGGGTATGAATAAAATAAGTTCATGATTTGGGATGTGTCATGTGAATCATGTGTCCCTTATAAATTCATGAAATTGTTTTTCCATGAAATGGTAACATGGATGTTATAACTTTAAGAGCATTACAGGAATCAATAAAACATGAGAGATCATGCTAATATTGTGAGTTTTCCAAACATAGATGATGTTGGCTCAAGTTAGTTTTGTTGGATTGATTATATAATTTAGTTCATCTACACTAAACGATTATGAGGTTTGATCACAGGAAGTTTTCACGTGAATGAGATTATATCATTAGCTCGTATAAAAGAAAATAAATCTAAGAGATTTGGGAAGTCGAATCAAGTGAAGTGAATAGAACCTTTCATTCCTATTTATATAAGGCTTCACAAAATATTGAGGGTCACATTGAAGACCAAAATTCACATGGATGACTAATATACATGTTAAGTACCAAGATAATCCGATGAATATTTTCTTCTTAGAAATGATTCCTTCATCTTCCTTCCAAACTTTATTTCTATGGGAGGATTTATTTATGCGCACCATACAAATGTTTGAATATTTAATGATGGGAAAAACCCAAAACATAAAATAATTAACAATAAGAAATATTTAATGCCAGGATCACATAACAATTTAAGGGTTCTGTGATTTGGTTACATGATCAAATAACCCTTAAATGGACACGTGATTGTGTAACCCAATCATGCTCAGGAAACAAATCCCAGTGGGCACTAGATCACTTAATTTCAAAGGCTTCACATGACCAGGATTTTCTATGATTGGTATTCTTATTATTTTTTATCCTTATGTGATGTCCTAGAGACACATGATTTTTTATCCCCAAGTGGTTCTGGTGACAATGGTTGTCTAAGAAAAAAGGGTATCAATGTTGTTCTTTATGTGATGCACTCATGGAATCATGTGATCTCCCCAAGATATATGGATCACATGACTCGACTAGGACAAGTTTTATATGATGGTCTTATATAATGGTCATTTTTTGTTATATAACACACTGGGTAAATTTAATCACTGGTATTTGACTTAGTCACATGCAATGTAGAAGCATATGGAAAATTATAACGAGGATCTTATGCTTACATAACCCACATGCCTGGCTCGCCCACCCTGAAAAGTGGCATAGATATATGAAGGATGGATCTATATAGAAACCCCAATAACACTAGAATATGGAATGAGTATTGAATGGAATTTTGGAGAGTTGAGAGAGATATGGGGAGACACGGTCAACCAAATGATAAGGAGGATCTTTGGATTCAAAAACCTTCTTCCTAAGAAATATTATGAGTAAATTATAATCAATTCATAATGAATGGGTGATCCTTTCAAATAAACACTAGTGAAATATTCAATAGAGTAATGACCCTTGGGTCATGTAATCGCATGATGACCATTTAGTCATGTGTTCTCAATATGCCCTACAAGTTATAAAATTGTTCCAGGAGATATCCCAACCCAATATTGGTTAAATGATCATATGGCCCTCATTCCATTACATGTCCGTGCATCCCCACTTTTGCATCATGAGATTGGATGACTCCATAACCATCACAAAAATTTCATGACCCTAGCTTCTTCACATGGAGGGAATGACCCTATGGTATTCATGTGATCACCCATCCCTCATGTGTGACACTCAAACTCTCTTAAGGTTGTATTTCCTTTTCTCTCATAAGGTTATACCCCATGATATTCAAATATTCCGAAACACATGGGAAATATCCCGTTGATTTCAATTATGATTACTTTCCCATCAGTGTGAATGTAATATATAAAATACAAGGACAATGATTCCTATTATAATTATGATACATATTATTCCTTTTTAATGCTCGAGATCCATATCGAAAATAGTTTCATAGATACTTCTATTAAGTGATATCTCTGGTAAAGACCGTGAAATCGCTATGCCACTACTGTCAAATTACCCCATATAGTTTTTCACAGAACAATACTCCTTGTAAAATCTCATAACCTCTCTTATGGATACATATCCTCCATAAGGATCATGGTCGTACATCTCTAATGGAATCCTCAATGTGTATGCCCCTGAAAAAAGGACCCCCATTATAGGGAATCCTTCTTAGGTGTAAGTATTTAATTCATTAAAATTTCATTCAAAGGGTCATACTCCTAACAAAACACCACAAGGAAGCCTCAATGCGTTATCCATATATAGAATTAGTCTTATACTCTCAAGAAATGGTTTTAATATTTTGTTATATCTTGTTTCTCACAACGGGAATTGACACGTTCATCCTTAAAATGATCCGATTTTCATAAAATTAGAAACTCATACTGACATTAGTAAATTGGAAAGTAGGGTCAAACCCAAGGGAAGGGGAAAAAGTGTTTGAGTGGAAAAAATTTCAATACTAACCCACAGTTGAAAACAGTGGGTAGTTTGTTTATTTTATTTTATTTTTCATATTAATTTTGAATAAAGACCTTATTGATGATGTTAAATTTTTTATGATTTTAGTACATGGTGAAACAACATGAATTGAAATAGATTAAAAAATAAACGATGGACAAAAAACAAGAAATAGGTTGAAAAATTGATCAAGATAGATGCATGAGGATTTCTAATACAACTGGATGAAATGGTTTTCTTCAATCAAGTGAAATTAATTGAGTATTAATTTTTTTCAGGGTTTGGTTAATATCCCTCGGAGATTAATCAAGCAATTTAAAAAATCTTAATGCACATTGCTCCATGAAAAAAAAAAGAAAATGGTTTTGATAAAAAAATAGATGGGAAACCATCTCAAATATTGTATTTGATGTTTTGATCAATGTTTTGAGAAACAAAACAATTTTAAATATTTCAAAATCAATCTAGTTGATTGATTCTAAATCATTAATGTTGATGTGAAGAAGAAAATAAATTTCCCCAAAAGATTATAAGTTCCCCAAACAAAATAATTTTACCAAAATTTTATATTTAAAATATAATAATGGGTAATTTTTTTTATAGAGAATACATGAAAATTAGGGAGAAGAATTCTCCCTAAAATGGCCAAAATGGTGTTTTTTCATGCCTTCATGTCTTTCCTCATCCTCCTTGGAAGGTCCAGGTCTCTCCTCCTACTCCTGCTCTTGATTCCAGAATGGGAAAGGTTCAATCAATGCCTCATCCTTCTGACTGTCTTTTTTTTAAGTCCTCTATCTTCTATTATCAGTCTCCCACTGCCTGCCGACTTAGTTTGGTGTGCTTGAAATCATCGAACACGTTGCACTTGTCTTTTACTGCACATGTGACTTTAACAAAAAACCATTTTCACTTAATGCTACTGTAAGTTGGTGAAAGTGAACCTAATTGTGATTCTGGTTGGGTTATACAAAATGAAAACACAAAATTATTAATAAATTGTTTAATGTTATTATATAAATACAACTTTTATAAATGAATAAATAAATAATAATTTATTTATAATATTAAATTATTAATTAATTTTATGTTATAATTATTCATTATTAATAATAATTTATTAATTATTATTTAGTATCTATTATTTTTATTTTTATTATTTTATTTTATTTATTACTTTTAAAAATTATTATTATTAATTTAATTAATTATGTACTGTTATTGTAAATATTTTTATAACATACACAATATAATCTATTTAATTATTTTATAATGATTATTAATGAATATTATATTCTTAAGTTTATAAATTAATAATAATTTTTTTATTTAATACTATTATGATTTTTATTACATTTTTTATTTATTTGATTAAGCTAGTTAATTTTAATAAATAATTTTATTAATAATAAATTATTATATCTGAATTATTATAATTATAATTTTTATTAGTTTTACTATTTTACTAAATTTTTAATTTTTTAATTATAAAAAATTATATTATTTTTGTTTTTCTCCCTAATTAGTGCGACCTAAGGTGGGTGGGTCGTCATCCTCCTCCAAAAGTCGTGCCCGCATCTCTTTCCTCTATAACACATCACAGGGGAAACTCAGCATCGGATCCCCCTCCATCGATAGAGGCGTAGTAGTTTGTCATAGCATGTTCTAGTAGAGGAAGAATATCCCGATATGAGGAAGTGGTGAGTACGGGAGGGTTCAATTCTAGGGTGGATGATCATGGCTTCAGATTCGTTCATCCACGGGGACACTCCACCTCCTTGGTGAGTGAGAACAACCTTCAATGCTTGGGCGGGTGAGATATTCAGTGGCGGTATGTAGAGATTCAATGATGGGTTTCAAAGGTCCTGGTCTTCAGCGGCGAGTAAATTGAAAAATAAAAAAAAATTAATAAAAAATAAATACAATAATTTAACATTAATTACCAAAAAAATATTTAATAGAAAAAATAAATTATTTAAATTTTATTATAATTAATAATTGAATTCATAAGAACCTAAATTAATTAAATTAATCAAAAACAAAAACAGATTAAATTAATATTAAAACTGAATGAAAATTAAAAACCGACTAAAATTAAAAAGTAGATCATTTAGATAATTAGATACTGGAACATTGTATTGAATTAAACCATTAGATTTTAAATATTTAAATTCATTAATGAAATCAAACTAAATAATAAAATGGATAATTGAAGTTATATTATATTAAGAATTCAAAATTAAAAGATAAAAATGTAAATTAAATATTTAGTTAATTAAATGAAAATATATTGATTAATTGATTAATTAATAAAAATAAACAATCATAAAATTAAAAACTGAAGTATAATGAAATTTTAAAAAGAATAAAGTAAAATAAAATTAAATATAAACACCTACAAAATAAAAAAAATAATTTCAAAAGAAAAATGTATAAAATAACGATAAAAAATGATTAATTTAAAAATTAATATATGAAATTATAAAAGTTGAAATAATTAACAAAAATGAAAATAATAATTAATTAAATGATTACAAACTTTAATAAATTATTTTAAAAATAAATGCATATTTAGGCCACATCAAATTACCCTCACTTAATCATTGATTTTCCTCAATCAATACCATGCTTTTTGTCATTTTGAAAAATAGAAACATGTTTTTTTCATAAAGCTAGAAAATGAAGCATGTTAAGAAGTTTAAAAGTAGAGGAACAAAAACTATAAAATAGGATTTTCTAATGAAATATTTCAATAAGGCCATGCCTAAATTTAAATTCTAATTATGAGATTAAGGAATCAAAGAACCATTCATAGATGATGATTTCATGAGTCATATATAAAGCCACATAGTGACATAATTCAGTTAACGTTCATTTTCTAAAACTAATAGTGATAACATGTTACCTAAAAGAGGATTTAAGAACATAAAAAGGCACCTTCTACTTTAACTTTAAACAAGGTTCGAAAAAAGAAAATTTTAAATTAAATTTTTTTGAATCACTTTATTGATACAACTTAAATGATTTTCATATAATCCAATTCTACCCTTCTTCATCTTGCATTCATAACTCACATCATCTTAATAAACTCTTTTTTGAAATCTAGGCACTTCATTGTTTTTTTAATTTTACCCGTCCATTTAACTAGTATGAAGAAAGATGCATATGCACTTATTTTAAATGTACAGAGAGCTTACACACACACATTGTGCCTAGTTTCTCAGAGGTTCACTTTGGGTTCCCATTTCCCAATTTTACTCCAGTTTAAAAGGACTTATATGAATATAATTTAAATTAGATCCCTAAAGTGACTATTTTTTTCTTACAAAAATAGGTCCCCTAGGTTCATGTTCAAATATCCATTTTCATAAGGTTATGAACATATCTCCACTTATATCTTTTCTATATCACTCTCATGCTTAGTTCCTGAAAATTATATTCATAAAATCAGTAAGTGTATTCACTCATAAATCATTTATCATAAAAATTATTATATTCAATGAACCCTTAAACAACCATTAAGTAATTATCCATTCAGAAAGACTGAATTTATATGAAGAATAAAGCCCAATGAACCATAGTTTAAGATAAAAATTTGAACAAATTTGACCATTTTTTTAACAACTTGAACTTTTTGAATTATTTTGTTTCCCAAAAATTTGGGTTATATTATTTTAAAAATAAAAAATATATATCATCAATAATGAAGTTATTTTATTTTAAATTGTGAAATTTAAAATACAAACAACAGAAGAAGGAAACATGAATGGGAAGAGACGTTGAGAGTTCCTATACAAATTTTCAGCAGACTTGTCACTTAGAAATTCATAATTTGTGTTGATGGAGGAAAAAGGGTATATCATAATTTTTAAATAATTTTTATTGTAACGTGGATATTTAATTAAATATCCCAACATAATAAAATATTAATTAAAACAGAAAACATAATAGGGGTTCTTGAAAAGAGATGGGTGGTAGATCCCCTTACCTTGAAGAGTGACTACTAAAACTAGATGATCAGAATCATGGTGACTTGAGGACACCATGTACTAATTAGAAGGTAATAGAATCAGATATTATATTATATTGAATTGGTAATGAAATATTATGGAAGATTATGTGGGTATTTATTGCCAAAGTGATGGTGTTTTTTATTAATTTCTGAGGACAAATCAGTAGTGGTATTTGAAAAACCATGGGTTTTCCCATGATATTTTCCCATGGAATTGTCCAACTGGAAAAACTCATATCATATTTAAATTCAATAGAGTAAACCATAATTTTTAATTACATATTATATCATTATGTTGTATTTAAACACAATAAAAACTCAAACCTGTATTTTACTATTCACAATTGTTTTCTTATAAAATTATCATAAATTCACATTAAACTAATATAGAACACGTGAATTCAAAAATTAAATTTATTTTATCATAATAGTGTTATAAATATGAAAAATTGATCTTTTTACTTGAAAAATACTTAATTATTATTAATAAAAGATCAAAAAAATTTCATAGTAATCTAAATAGTAAAATTTTTGACACTTGAAAAAAATAAAATTATTTTATAATTTATATTAAAAAATGATTTTTTTTATAAGACTTACATCATGATAAGGGGGATCACAACCCCCTCTATACTCTTAAATTAGGATCTGGTCGATGCGCAAGTTGATGTAAAGCTTATTGGGTGTAAATGGGTATTCAAGAGAAAACTGGACATCAAATGTTATGTAAATACCTATAAATAAAGTCTAGTGGCTAAAATTGGGAATTATGAGGTGCTACTGTGGGTTTTATCATTTAGGGTATGATCATTAGGTTTTCTGGAAAATTACCACGGGTTTTCAACTCATCATGATGGAGGTGATAGTGTGGGATTTCTATTGACTAAATGGAGGTTTATTTGAGGTGAGTGTAATTCTCCAAGACACTCCTAAAATGGTTGAATTAGGTTTTTTCAATTTATATAAGGGACCGAAGGGTCGACGATGGTGTTAGGTCATCTTCTAGGTTATATGTGTATTTATTTGGAAGAGGAAAACACTCATTTTACACCCATCATGCTTTAAATAAACTGGAACATCGACCAGAATCTTATTTATGATTTTATAAGGGGTTGTGATCCCCCAAATCATTAAGTTTGTTTTATAAAAACAGTCATTTTTAATTATCAAAGATAAAATAATTTTATTTCTTTCGAGTGTTAGATATTTTAAAATGCAGTTTACAGTGCAATTTCTATGTGCTCTTATTTTTAATAATGAAGTATTATATAGTTAAAAGTTAAATATTCCATAATTATATAATAATTATGATAAAATAAATTAAAATTTTTATTTCAGATAGTTATATCAGGTTAAGTTGAATTTATGATAATTTTATTGAATATTTTTTTTTGGTGAATAATAAAAATAGAGATTTGAGTTTTTGTGTGTTTAATGACATCATAATGATATAATATGTAAATTAAAATTATGTTAGACTATTGTGAATGAAAATAGGATATTAGGTGTCCCAATTGGACAATACCATGGAAAATATCATGGGAAACCCCATGGTTTTGCAAATACCACTATTGAGATGTCCTCAGAAATTATTAAAAAACTCTCTCATTTTGGATATAAATTACCACCTATTCCTCCCTAATATATCATTAACAATGAACTATACTATAATATATGATACTATTACCTCCAAATTATTCCATGGTGTCCTCAAGTCCCCATGTTTTTGATCAACTGGTTCAAGAAGTCACTCTTCAAGGAAATGGTATCTTTGTCCCTTCTCTTTTCAAGCACTCCTTTTATGTTTTCCCTTTTTAATTAATATTTTTTAATTTTTGGATATGTAATTACATATTAATTTTACTATAAAAAGTATTTAAGAAAGTATGGTATACCCCTTTTTCTCCCAGCAACACATTTTATGAATTTTTAAGTTACCAGGCTGCCGAAAATTTGTACGGGAACTCTTAACTTATATGCCCTTTCATGTTTCCTTTTTTATGTGGTATGTATTTCAAATTTCAATCCCATGTCATTCTGTCCATTTTATTCTTTCCCTTTACTGTATTAAGATTCATTTATTAATTTAATACACTTATCCCCTCTCATTTTAATGTTTTCTAAGAACGTGTTTCATATGCATTATGTTGTTGGATTTTCATCTCAAAATTTATCTCTTTTTATCAAGAAACTTTTTATTTTCATTATGAATACCCAAACCTCTATTTTCCTTAGGTGTATTAATATAGATGTCAAAATTATCTACTTTAATTCTGGAATTAACATACATGAATCCCACATTCCTTTTCGGTGGCATTAAAATAACAAAAGTATCTTGTTTTTAAGAACTTTTTAAAACCCTATGATTTTGATATGAACCCTATTTGTTTTATTCTTCATGAGTTATTTTTGAAATTTTGGATTATGATATATGTGGCTCCCATGAAAATAAATATATGTTAAGGGTGAACCCTAATAACTCTCTATGGTATTGGGTAAATAATTTAATCTCTAGAGATTATAAGTTTTATGATAGCTAGGTGAATAACCTATATAATCTTTATGACACCATGGGGATGGACCTTGGTGATATGCTTATGAAATGTCTATATTAAATGCTTTAGACACATTTAAATTTTATTATTCATGTTATTTTTTTATAATATGAGTATTTATCGTGTTCTTATGATATTCCTAATGTTATTACTCATATTCCTCTAGATAACTAGTAAACTATTTCGTTTGTTATCTCTTACTAGGATTTAATATCACCTTTTTTCTTTGATTTATATCCCCAATTAATGAGATATAATAAATTTACACAAGATGAACCTTTAACAATCCATTTAATTGAAATAGAATAAATATTTATGTTTTCATGTTTTATGTACCTTTTTTCCAATACAATAAATTTAAAATTTCATCTATTTGTATAACACTATGTAATGTTATGTAATAAAAATGTGAGATGTAATAGTTGGTATCAAAGGATGGTTTAATTTTTTTTCAGAAATTAAGATTTCAAAACATTAGGAATGACTTAGAGAAGTGTTTAAATATATGAAAACATCTTGTAATTTTGGTGAAATTTTATTTCAGTAGTTTCTGGAAAAATAAATCCAAGACTTGATACGGATAAGTGGATGTGGTTCTGGAATAGTTGTATCCATGGGTAAAACCCCAAAACACCACTTTGATCTAGACTCAAACTTGAACTGGTGTATCGAAATGGTCCTTTCAGCACTCTTTGTTTGACACTTTTGGGATTTATATTTGGTTAATCACAAGATTTTTATTACTAATTATAAATTATTTCTTGAAAATCTAATTTTTTTTAATGAAAACAATGTTTCATCATGATGTTATATGAAAAACATGTTCTTTCATAATTATAAGATTCTGAAATATGTATCTCACTAAGGTTATATTCTTTTATAAAAATGGATGGAAATTGGGGAAATTGTGTGAATGGTAGTGAAATGGACCATACATTGACGACCCAGTGATGTAAGCTGGAATGGAAACCTTTAGAAAAATGATATATCAACCAACTCAAGTAATGGGAAATAACATTAATCAATCTAAGAGAATGGTTAACCATGAAGGAAAAAACTTTATATTGAGTCATTTATGTGTCAATGAAAACCAAAGTTCATTGGAACTACCAACCCATTGATAGTGGAATAGTTGATAAGATCTATAGAAATGTTCTTTTCTATACTTCATTGTTCATAATAAGAGAACATCACTTTGTATATGTACCATTTAGAGGGATAATATGATCGGTGGTGGGAACTGACTAAAATATCTAGGTGAATATGGTAGAATGAATCTATGGAGTTGTGAGTGTTCAATGTAATCTTCTTCAATAAGTATTTCCCTCGTTCGATGAGAAAAAATGGAGGTGGAAATCCTCAAGATAAAGAAGGAGAATGAATCTATCGGAAAAATTTGATGAACTTCACAAGACATTCCCGTTACACCTCTAGATTTTCCTTGGATCCAAATGGGATGGTTGATAGATTCTTTAGTATACTAATACCTCATCTACAAAATAATTTAGCCAACTAAGACTATGAAAACTATAAAGAAAATCATATAAAATTCTATGAAGGTCGAACTATAGTTTAGTGAGATATAGTGGTCTCAAAAATCAAATGAAAAGAAATGAAAAATAGAGCCATGCTTTGGGAGGAGCTTTGAACAAGGAAGAGGAGGAAAGAAAGTGAAACTATCCACCATAAATAAATGTGGGAAGAAGCATTTGAGGAACTACTTATTTGGGAGCAGTAAATGATTCATGTTTGGAGGAGATAGATATATCACTCAAGACTATAAAATGGAGGTGAACCCTAAAATTATCAACACTAACGGTAATGGGAAGATGGTATAGGCCCCACCTAATATGCAATGCGTCAATTGTGGATAGATAAGTCACTTATCCAATCACTTTCCAAATCTGAGGGCAGTGAATGGTAATCACAATCATCCTCAGCATAAACTAATGGAGCAAGGTTGTACATTTTCTATCCCGATAGCTAAAGTTGAATCCCCAAATGATGTTTTAGCAGGTACTCCTGTTGTTCTCTCAAAGCTAGAAAGTTCATTGTTTGATTCCAGATCAAGGAATTCCTCTATTTCCCCCATGTTTGTAATGAATTTATAATCAACCCTTATATTTATAAATATTGAGATGATATTCAAGACTATTGGTGGGATTATCCATGAATAAATAGTGTTTAGAAACACTAGTATTAAGTTTAGTGAGAAAAAACTTATCATAAATCTAGTAGTTATTCCCATGCTGGAATTCGGCATTATACTAAGGATGGACTAGATCTCAAAGTAGAATTCTGAGATAAAATATTGAAGTAAGTAAATTTCAGTAGTCTTGAATAGAAAACATACAACTATCTTTAATGGAGAGATATCTCTAACGGATCCTTTCCTAGAAGCACCACCCATATCATTGATTATAAAGTTAATTAGTGAAGATGAAGAAGTATATTAAAGTATGTGAATAGAGAATGTTCCCATCACTCAGAAATACATTAACGTATTTCTTGAAGAGTTACCTGGGCCTCCCCAAGAAATAAATTTAGAGTTCTCCAATGAAATCATTCTTGGTTCCAAGTCAATTTCAAAACCCCTTTATAGATTGGAAAATGTGGAGTAGGTAGAATTAATGATACTCGAAGATTTTTTGGAGAAGGGGTCTATCTGGCCAAGTGCGTCTCCATGGGGATAACCTAATCTCTTTTTGAAGAAGAAATATGGATCTATGTGGTTATGAATTGATTATAGAGAAATTAATGGGATCACAGTGAAGAACAAGTACCCTCTCACAGGAATCGATGATTTATTTGACCAATTTTGTGGGGATCAATTCTTCTCCAAGATTTATCTTTGATCTGGTATCATCAATTGAGGGTGAATAAAGAATATATTTTAAAGGCTTCATTCCAATCAAGACATGGGCATTATGAGTTTGTTGTTATTACATTTATCTTGGATAATTCTATTTCTAATTTTATATATTTTATTATTAGTGTCTTTAAGGACTATATTGATAACAGTGTAGTGGTCTTTATCAATGATATTTTGATATATTCAAAAATTCATGAGGATTAGGAGGATCAAATACAGTTTATTTTTAAATAACTATGGAAGGAGAGGATTTTTGGAAACTTCATCATTTGTGATTTTTGGTTACAACATGTTATTTCTTAGGGAACATTCTTACTAATTAAGTAATATCATTTTACCCATTAAAGACAGTGTTTGTGGAGGAGTGCCCTCATACTAAAACAGTAACTCATATTTGTATTTTACGTAGTTTAGTAGGATATTATTAGAGGTTTGTGGGAAAACATTCATGACTTTTTAATCCATTTACCAAGTTAACTACAAATGGGTTTAAGTTGATTGGATCTATATGGGTGAGAAATTATTAGGGGGTATGTCTATATTCAGTGTTGGGTTGCAAAGGATTTTGTCTTCAGCTGTGATTATTAGATGTGGTCTAGTGGTGAGACATTGAAGATAGCGATGAGACATTGAAGATGGATGTGTCACCAATGAAGAGCAGTGGTAAATTGAACCTAGGATAGTGGTGAGAAGTTTGTAGCAGTGAAAAATGAAGACAAATGGGAAAAGCAAGGACTCTTGATCCTAACGGTGTGTCAATTGTTCAGATTGATGAATGAGGGATGGTGGTGTGTAAATTGTTTAGAGGTGATTCCTGTGACTCACTTTTGTGTCTTGAAAATTTTGGCAAAGGGAAATAAGTGTCAATATTGGTTTCCAATGGTGTCACTTGTCTAGTGGTGACTGTGGACTGGATAAGAGTAAACTAAATATTAAATAAAAATATCTTAAAAATTAAATTTAGTAATTAAACATTAATTACAACAAAAAATATTATAATTAAATTTTTTTAAATGTTACTCTAATTAATAATTGAATTAATATGAACATAAAACAATTTAATTAATGAAAAAATATAATACAATAATTTTATAACTAATATTAAATTAAAAACATACTAAAATTAAAAAGTAGAACAGTTAGATAATTTGATACTCAAATATTATATTGAATTAAAACATTAAATGTAATATATATAAATTTATTAATGAAATAAATTTTATAAAAAAATTGATAATTAAAATTAAATTATATTAAGAATAAAAAATTTAAAGATTAATATATAAATTAAAATAGTAATTAATTAAATGAAAATAAATTATTTTATTATTATAAAGAAATAATCATAAAATTAAAAAGTCAAGAACAATTAGAATTAAAAAAATGTAAAATAAATTTAATAAGAAAACATAAAAACATAAATAATAATTTTTAAAATTAAATGTTAAAAATCACTATAAAAATGGATAATTAAAAGATTTATCTATAAAATTATTATAGTGAAATTAATTAAAAAACACAAAAATTAATTAATTAAATGATTAAAATGTAAATAAAATATGTTGAACATGAATGAATTTTAAATCCAAATTAGGAATAACCCATGTGAAATTAGAAAACTACAATGATCAGTTTATTATAATGATACAAATTACTCTAACATGGGCCTTCTATTTAGGTGTAATCATCGACTATATCTTACTTTCTATCAAATTGATATATTTCTAATTAAATGTCTCATAGAAACATCACATGTTAAATTCTTTATCTGGTTCATGTTGTCATACCTTTCATGACACAAATATCACTAATATCAGGACTATAGGGACTGTGATTCCTTCTTTCATGGGATAAATATGATTCCTTTCAGAGGCTCAATCTCTCTATATACAATATTCAAATTTCCCCGCATACAACCTTACCTCATGATGTTAAACAATATGGTACAATCATCTCATATGACCTTAAACTATGTCGCTTGAACTACATGGTATTTGATTCACTTCTCAACAGTGTATGTAAGACGTATCTAGTAGGTTCTATCCCAATATCATTAACCATTCTTCATTATTATTTGTTTAAAATATCCCTCATGAGATCATTTATGATATTCCCTCTCGTGGACATATTCCTGAAAGTCTATTTTTATCATCCATTAGGTCCATAATCCCTATAAACCATTTTCTATCAGGGACATATTCTCAATGAACCATTTTTCATCAATTCTATATCCCCTACATACCATTATCTGTTTATATATATCAATGATATCACAATTCACCAACTTAATAGGATAGATTATTTCTAGGTCCCACAATATCACCCTTATTGGTCTATAATTTTAGTGGGGATCTTCTTCACATGACCAGACACAATATGAAATAAACACATCATTGATATTCTCTAATCACTTCAAGGTTAACTATAATGGGACATCACATACATAATCCTCACATCAGTCATTTCTAGGAACCTTCCACCTAGTTATACATAAATAATATTGTTAAACTATATGGATCAGTCCTTGTCACATAACCATAAAATGTGAAACATGCCACATTATTTGGATTTAAACTATCTAGGTTTTGATTCCACTCACATGGGTATGTTGGAAGCCCCTTAATGGGTTCAATATAGACACCATAAACAACTGTCACCATACAAAAAAGAAACAAACTCTATAGTTCCCAACTAAATGGATTTAATGAATAGGCACCAATGAACCAATTTCATTAAGTAATAATGGGTAATAAGATGGATAACCTCTGATATATATAGGAGTTTTCAATTATATAGAACCTAAGATATATAAAAGTGTTTGAATCAATGAGATGCCTCTGATATTTATATATTCTCAAATCGGTGGTCAAAAACTGATATTAAAATTTATGGGTAACCAATCCCATATTAGGTATAGGGAACGATACAGAAACATATCTTAAATCTATAAGAGATTCACATAATATGTAATAATCCCCTCTCTTAATATGGTGTGATGATAATTACCACCCATGTGAGTATATAAATGTAATTAATGAGGATCCCTTACAAATTACATTCATTTGAAATCATGTCTATTACTTATTACAGATCTATTGAGTGTTTCCAGTTCCATGAATAAAACCCATGGGAAACCATCTAAGATATGTTCCACAAACTGACTTGAGGATGGTGAAGCGATACTCTACCCACAAACAAAACTGAATGTCGAGGTACCACATCCCAGTTATAAACACTCTTTATAGGGATTTTTTTCCATTTATATCCTCAAAATAGTATATTATGTATTATATCCCTATAATAATTCTCCCAAAATTATGGTTTCTAAATTAGATTCTTATTCTTTTCACAAAAATTCTTAAAATTCCAAATTCAACATTTTCCTACCATAAATCCAATATAAATTTACAAATTCGAAATAACAATAAATAAATTAATTAAAAATGATAAAAACATTTATAAACAAATATTCATCAAACAGTTCCTCATTTAAACCTTTTTGTTCCCCTACGAAAAACCTCAACATATTATCTAAAAAGATAAATACCTCTAAATTGGAATCATTCATTTTATCATACTCATAAACATAAAGTTATAAATGATCTAAAAGATAAAATCCTATCCCATTCAAAGTTTTCTAATAATGATTCATATTTAATTTCAATTAATGTATAATTTCTTCTTCCACTCACATTATAATTTCTTCATTTAAAATTATTCCATTTATGTTCTACCTTACCATAAATACATTTTACACATCCCTTAATATCATTTAAATAAATTTTATACTCAATATCAAGTATATTCAATCCATCCATAGGCATGAAAAAAATCTAAATCTCTATTTAGAAATAAAAACATAAAAATAATGAGGAAAATAGATCTAGGTTCCAATGAATTTGAGTTTAAGGGTGGGTGAATAATGATGTGAAAATTTATACTCCATCTGGAAGAAGTGTGTTATGTTATTTAATCACAAGGAATGATATTTAATATAATGATTAATAAATTAGAAATACTGCTTTTACATCCCTATAAATAACGTCAGCTCCACTTACACATCATCTTTCTTAAAGGATCAAAACCCAAAATTAAATACAATAAAAAAATTCCTCTTTTCATAATATTTATATTTCATACATTTTTTTTATTTTTTATAATAATTTATGAAACAGATAAGTATAACAAATGAAAATTTAGGAACTCCTTTTCCAAATGAATAATAAATGATTATCCCACTCTTAATTCATCTTACTCTTACTTATTAGTGCCATGAAATACCAAAAACTATCATTCTATCTCAAAAGAATAATCATAAAATAATACGAATCAATAAGGGGAGGAAGAAAAAATATGATTTTCATGTGGATTTCTATCACGGTATTCCATAGAATATGAGACTTCAAATAATATAAGATATAAGGGATGTATTAAGATTAAATGGGATAAAAACATATTCAATCTATGGTCTCAATAATTTTAATGTACATTGAATTAATCATGATATGATAAGAAAACAAGAATGTTTTATTAGTTAAATATATCACAAGAAATCTCTAGAAATAGGCAAAAAATATAAAGAATAATATTAAAATTCTTATAACCCACTCCAAAATGGGAATTTAGAAAATATTAGCCAATAAATTATGGGAATAAACATTAAAAATTACTCTAATAAATGAAATACATCAAGAATCAAAATCAATAATAGATATCAAGTCAAAAACCACTTTAAAAGAACTAGGGTTTGAATAAAATTGAAAATTTTAAAAATTCACACATATATTATTAATATTTAGGATCAAGAACAATCAAAATTTTCTAATAAGTGGAAATATATTTCAAAATTGATAATGTATCCTAAATTAGTTAAAGGGGAAAATCTAAAAGGGGGTTCCATTGATCCCACCCCTACACATAAACTGAACAGTGTACATATTTTAAACAAATTTGAGTGGGTACATGTGATTATGAATTTTTTTGTAGTATAAGATTGGATCAAAAGGTGTAATGAAATTTAGAATTATGGCATTTAAAAAATATATACATCTCTTTTATCCATGGAATTAATTTATTTTCATTGAGTTTACTTTCATGTGTTGGAAGGATTGTTATTTATCCTTTTCCTCATGTATACCATTTATTTGGAACTCAAAAATAAAAATAAACAAGTCATGTGAATGTTATATTCCACTAATGACTAAATATAATGAGGTGTTAGTATCACCCACTAATATCTGTACTAAACTAAAACTACAATCTACTCAGAAATAATTAAAAATTTGAATTTCCTCCTGAAATCAATTCATTTAATGTATTTAAATTACACCTTACCTCAGGTATCATATATAAAGAGAATGAATCAAATTTAATCTGTCAATATTTAAAACTGACATTGAATTACTCTCATGTAGTGTAAATGTTCTTATTTTTATCCATGAAAATAGCGTGAAAATTCATTGATATAACATCCCCAACCTGTGAGCCACTGAACTGATGCCCCATATCAGGGCGTCACATGACCTCAAGCATGCCTCCTAGTATGATAGAGGTTTCCAATAAGAAGCGATGTTTTAAGAGTCACGTGGGGAGGCTATACTCTCTTTACCAGAGTAATCCAAATCACAAAACATATAGAAAAGTGGAATCAATATAGTTTAACCAATGAACATGCATAAATAACCATCTCCCCAAACAATGCACAAACCACAAAAAGACATAGATATGTCATGTCATACCATATTACTAATTAAAACAAGTCTCAAAATAAGGACAAATAGAATAATTCACCAAAATGGTCCTGAATCCATGTCTAGAACCTCATCTATGTGATTCTTAAGAATGAATCAACTCCCAAGAATAGGGCCCTTTCTCCTTTCTTGACCCGTGAGTATGAAATCTACTTAGGTACCCAATGTTGGTCTGAGTAGGTTATGAGTATAAATCAGTAGGCCACCACCAATGGTGTCTAAAAAATATTCAGTCTAAACAGATAGTGGATGTAAGAATGAAATAAAGGAAATGTAAATAAAATACAATTTAGGGGCATGTAGTAAACATTTTTTACATAACTATTAATAATAATTGTGCCAATTAATTATTTTTATCTTCTTCACTACACTACTTATCATCAACATGAAATTTATGGGTTAGGAATTTACATCGTTCACACATGGTTCATGGAATTTATCATTCTGCATAAGGGAATAATCCAAGTCCCTATCTCACTAGAGATAATGCACTACAACATAAAAATTTCCTCACCTCAATGCCTCATCCTGGGTTGAATGAAATCATTAGGGCAACAGAGATCATTCCCTTCCCTAACCCATGCATTGTGGGCCAAGATAGAGCATCAATCCAACTCCACCTGTGGGAGGATTCTTTGTCCTTTGTCCCACACATTAAGCCATAAAAACATGCTAATTCATCCATTAACCACACATAATCAATATCAAAACCAAACATTACCAATACATGAGACAATCATAATCCATAATAATCAATATAGGAATTAACATTATTCCATAATCAATTAACACAATTTCTATTTACATTACCTAACCATGTAGCACAATTCCCATTCTCATTCAAATCTCACTAAGTACATTCTATCATTAGCTTTTAATCATCCCATTTCACATATTAATGAATTCACTTGTGAAATACAATTTAACTAATTTCCATTTCCCATACCCTTACCAATGAACATATTCATTGTTTCATATTCACCAACTCTCTTAGGAATTTCTTAAAAAATTCAAATGTCAGATGTCACAATCTTAATTAACCAAATTAGCCTTTTTTGTGCCATGCCAAGAAACCCTTTAAGAAATTAAAAAAACTAGGAACACTACCACCATTTCTTTTTCATTTCCATTAAACATGTAAACATACTCAACAAGGGCTCTACACTGTCCCACAACAACCATGATCTTACTTAACCAACTTCTAGATCCTGGATTGTTGGTGCACCCCATGGGTGTCCCTAATTTTTTATAATCATCCTCAATGTGTCCCTTGGGGACAATGAGTGTTTTGAATCATTATTTGGACACCAATTTTAAAAAATCATATCAAATGCATGAAAATCATGATAATATGTGACCAAGAAAAAACCGAGCATGCACAAATCTACACTGAAACAGTGGGATATAACATGAATACCACCTACCTAAAATCTGTTTATGAACACACACTTAATCATAGCCTTAGATCCCAATTAAACTACCCTTTTAAGACCCAACATTTTCACAGGGGGATAGTAGGGTTTTAGAGCTTTAGATGAATATAATAGGGAGATGCACACCCTGAACAAAAAAGATAAGAAAGAGAGGTACTAAACTCACCCGGAGATTGGATCCACAACTAACTATGCTCAAAATGGATTAAGATAAAATTGGGATCACATATAGGGTGATTGGATCACTAGGGTTTGTATATTGGGTTACAAGATGTGATATAGATGAGAATACTAAGTTGGAACATGAAACCTCATGGTGGATTTTTTCCCAAATTTGTTTGGCCGCATGATTTACCTATATGGTTTGCAAACCCATGCACAAAGCATGTGTGGGCCACCTTCCAAGGGATGTTGGGTAGTATCGTCCCCTAGGTATGTTGAAGAGTTTTAAAAATCATTCTCCAACAATGCACTATGCCACTATCCAATCATTCATGATTTTACTAGGAAGGTCATATGGTTTACTTAATCATGCGCCAACCATATGTCATGCACAGTTTGGCCTTGTTTTCTTTCCATTCATGTATCAAACCCCTATAACACATCTGAGTCCCATAATACATCTAGGAAACATTTATTTATCAAAAAATAAGATACATAGACTAAAACATTATAAAACACACCTTATGAAAATCTAGGATCATACAACACCCACACCTTATAACTACTCATCCTCGAGCTGTATTTCCAATTATTATTGAGTTTCTTATGAAAAGATATTGGGTTACTCCGCATGTACTTCCAACACTTGCTCAAAATTTTATTCCTTAACATTTTCATGTTTACATAAAACTCAAACTAAGGGTACAATCTTTCCCCTCTAGACCTTATCACTACGATCCAAAATTCAAATCAGATGCTCCTCAAAGGACGCATCATCCATAAACTCCACATATTTAACATTAATCACATGAGATTGATCATGGTGGTACTTATAGAGATATGAGACATGAAAAACCTAGTGCATTTCACTATACCTCTAGGAATATCCAATCGGTAATCCACTAGTTTGATCCTCTCCACGATCTCAAACGGACCTGCATACTTGCACGCCAACTTTCCCTATTTCCAAATTCGACAATGACCTAACCATAGAGACACCCGAAAAAACACACTATCTCCCACCATAAACTCGTGATGTGTACAATGTAATTCTATGTGTGAATTCTTTCTACTATGATCCATCATCCTAAACATCTGAATCAATCTAAATTTTTCTGACATCTTCTACACAAGGCTTGGTTCTAATAGCTGAGAATCTCTAGTTTCTATCCAACAAAATGGATATTTAAATAGACCCCCATAATGTTCCTCAAAAGGTTCCATCTGAATTGTTGCCTAAAAATTATTTTTGTAAGAAAAATCAACAAGAGGAATGTGATTTCCCCATGAATCACTAAAATCTAGTACATAAGCTCTCATTATATCCCCTAATACCTGAATCGTACACTATGAATTCCCGTCTATCTATGGGTGATAGGCTGTACTCAAAAATACATGGGTACCAAGATCCTTTCCAAACCCTTGATAGAAGATCACTGTGAAACATGGATCACTATATGAAACTATGGTTCTCAACACGCAATGCAACAACACTATTTCAAAAACATACTACTCACCCAAATGATTGATTATGTAAGTCTCCTGGATCCGTTTGAAATGGGACACCATATTCAACCAATCCATAACCACCCAAACCATATAATTATTTTGAGGTGTCCTCATAATACCCCATGTTAATTCCATCATTATGTCATTCTACTTCCACTTTGCACTGGGAAATGATTGTGACAAACCACATGGTCACTAATGCTCAGCCTTTTCCTATTGAAAAGTAAGGAATCATGCCACAAAATCTGCAACCCCTTTATTCATTTTATTCCACCAATACATCCTATAAATTTCATGATTCATTTTACACATTATGGGTTTCCCCATCCTCTTTAATGCATGAAACTCGCCCATCAACTCTTCCCACATTCACAATGGAAAAACCACATAGCCACAAACCTTGATAATTCCATAATCACCAATATCCCAAATAAAAGGTGACTCCACACCTTTAAGACCATCATTCATATCTAGAAACTCTGAATCCTCCAGATGAATCTCCTTGGACCTACTCAAAAAGGTGAACTCCGCTTCTATAGATGCAAGGGTCATTTACCTGTTATCGTCCCACTCCTCCAAGTGTATCTTAGAAAACAAGGCCATCATTCTCCAATTGGAGTTGGATTCCTCAACCACCTGATTCCGAGTCATCCTGCTCAGAGCATCCAAAACACTATTTCCATTTACTAGTGTATAAAAAAACTTGAAATCAAAGGATTGTAGGAACTCGACCTACCTTCACTAACGAAGATTCAAATTTCTTTGAGGTAATATTTACATAAGACATTTATGGTTAATAAACATCATGAACCTCTCTCCCAACAAGTAATGACACCAATAAATTAAGGCATATACCAAAATAGCTAACTCAATATAATTTGTAGGGTAATTTATTTCAGGAGGCCTCAACTATATTTTCCTATGATCTATAACTCGATATTCTGGCATAAACCCTGCCCCATGTCTAACATCGAATGCATCAAACAAAATCGTGTACCTCTTACTTGGTTCATTTAGGAATAGAGTGGGTGGAGTAGTCAAATACTTCCTTAAGTCATAAAAATCATTCTCACATACCTCCAAATAATCAAACCTAACTCCATTCTTAGTAAATCCCTATAGTGTAACTGTCAGGAAGTAGAAATCCCTAATGAACCATCGGTAATAACCGACCAATCCAAAAAAAACTCCAAACATTATAAAAATTCATAGGATACTCCCAAGAAACCACATCCTTCATGTTCTTTGGATCCACTGACACACCTATCTTAGAAATTTTTTGCCCCAACAAATGATCTTTATCAATACAAAACAGAAATATTATTAGCTTACCATAAATCCAATGCCCTCTTACTGAACTCGGAAGGATGTCAAGCTGGTTGGAATTATTTTGAAGGGTTCATAAGTACACCAAGATGTCTTCAAAATAGAAAACCATGAAATAATCTAGGTATGGGTGAAATATATGTTTCATCAAATCCATAGACACATCTGGTGCATTGGTCAACCCAAACGACATCACCACAAACTAATACAACACATACCTACTCATAAAAGTTTTCTACGATATGTCAGAAGGTCTATATCTCCATTTAATGTATCAAAATCTCAAAAATATCTTGGATGACATAAAATAACACATTAGTTGGTCAAAAGAGTCATTAATTCTGGTAATTGGGTCTCAGTTCTTAACTATTATCTGATTCATCTTCCTATAGTCAACATATAACCTCAATGAAATCTCTTCCTTCTTGTGAAATAGTATGGGTGACCCCCAAGGATATATACTAGGATGGATGAATCCCTTTTACTCCCACTCTTCTTGTTTAATTTTTAGTTCCTAGAGTTCTTCCGGCACCATTCGATATGGAGGAATGGATATCGGTTCTGCCCCTAGAAACAACCCCATCGTGAACTCAACATCCCACTGAAGTGGTAGCCCTGAGAATTCATTAAGAAGAACATACTATAATTTATCCACAACGAGAGGGAATGATGGTTGTTCCAATCCTCCTTCATCTAACACAAGACAATCCACTTGGGCTATGAGTTGTCCCAACTTCTAGAAAATTGTCCCTACATTGCCAACTTGAACATCCCACCCACCACGAAGGACACATGTGTCTCCATCAAGTGATGTGAACATTATCTGACATTGGTAACAATCAATATAGTCTTGATACAACACCAAACAATCCGTACACAAATTATGGTCAAAACCTGACATCTCATGGAAAAATATTTTCTATAGAAAATTATATCCACTAACCTCCAAAGAAAAACCCTTACATTGTCATATATTAAAAACTATCACCCCCAATAGAGTATCAATTGACCAAACCCCACATGCACTTTACACCGCTAGGACCGACGCAACTACTAGTAGTGAAAAAATAAAATATTGTGTGGCACCTATGCCAAATTAAGGACAATGGATCCTAGATGATACAATAATTTTACCTAAAATGGTATATGGTCCTGCCTCACCACCTACGGGTGTAGACTGAACTACGAGGAGATGAATCGCTCCTCTACCCTAGGTTACCACATTAGTAACCTACAATCCTCATCCCTACTATTATTGAAAATCTCACCCTAGAGTTCCAAATCCACCAAACATACTAATATGTCCCATGGAGATCCAGCTTCATTCTTAAAATAGGGTTTCCAACCCTCTAACCACACTCAAAATCTTCCTCTAACCTCCTTCTGTGCCTGGATATTAGGGTCCATATAAAACCTATGTATATGTCACGATATGCCACATGGCCGATACTTAAATGGTGGTCAAGGACACTGACCTCTCATGTTCCCCAACATGCCTCACTGGTAACAAAACAACTATCCACTTACCTGAGAAACTGGTCCTCTCTTCTGATTGCTTTGTACACGTTCTACTTTTTTAGAAATACACAAAACAATGATTTCTTCCTTCAGAAGCTGCACCACATGTCCACCCAGCTCACACCACAAGTCTATCCACTGAAGATCCCATCATGTTGCCTTCTTAGATAAGATCTTGGTCCAATACCTATGAAAACCTATTCAAATGGAATATATTCAACAAAAAACGGATCTCATGCCTAATCTCATCCTGGAATCATTTCTCCATAGTCACCTCATCCCCTTCCAACATCATAATGAAGCAGAATAAGTTATTGAAATGAATAGAATAATCCATCAGTAACGCATCCACCTTTGTCAAAATCATAAACTCCATAGACTCCTCCTACCTTAAGGTCTCTTGGTAGTAGTGTTCTAGAATCTTTTTCTGAAAATACATTCATACCATTCAATCAGCCTGCTCTGTCTGAAGCTTAATGTTCCACTAGCTCTTTTCCTAGCCCTATAACATATAGGATTCTAACTTGACTCACCTCTCAGAAGGAGTCTTCCGATTATCATTAATTATATGAATAGAATCTATCAAAAACTCATCTACCTCTAGACCACCCTCACCAGTAATGGTCAGATGGTGCTATGGGTGAAACTCCCTGGTCATCTCGAACATACTTGGTGAAAACCACCCTGGTTCCCATTCCATCATTTTCATAAAATGAGAACATTTCTCATAGAACTTATCTGACCTATCATATTTAACCACTGGATCTTCTTTCTCCACTATTTAGGCAAAATTATTGGAAACATCCCCTTGTTACCCAACCGACACACATCTTTGTGGTGGCATTTCTCTACAATTCCCAATACAAGCATTAGAACAAAAACCAAAAAACATCTGAATAATATAAAGTGTGTCTCACCACAGACTATAATAAAACATTTCACATAAACGTTTCAAATGGGACATCTAAAACCAAGATCAACAGCCTCGACCGTCCCTACCAAGAACCATGGTTAACATAGGGTAACTAACTCGCATGGTTACAAGCCTCACCTTCTACACCATTTTGAAACTATTTTTATATCAAAACATATTTCAACAACATTCCAATTCACTTATAATCTATTATTAAGAACAATTGATTTAATATTATTTAACATATTACATTCCTTTTACCCAATTTACATTGTTTCATTAGTCAGTATTCAAATAAAATAAAATAAAAGTAAAGGCATCTTATACACCATGTCCCCCACACCCATCCCTCATGTGTGCCTACCATGACACAAGTCACATATATACATAGGTTCCTAGAATAATGCATGAATCCAAAACCATGTTCAATTCCGACAATGAGAAAAATATCATAAAACTATCACATCACACAATAAGTTCCTCACCCATTGGTGAAATGTTAACAAATGCAACGACACGCAATAAGGGAAACAATTCCCACTTTAGGTGACTTGTGTTTTCCATGCTACATAGGTTATCTAATCCCATGAATGAGATTATTACCAATTCCTAAAACCATCTTAACCTCCTGTCTACCACCCAAAATAGAATGTCACAAAAAAAGATATCCTCTGATACAACTTTGTAATGTCCAAAACCTAGTATCCACAAAATGGTTCCACTAGCCAGGTCATCATAAAATCTCAAGCGTGCCTCCTTGTATGCTAGAGGATGCTGAATAGTAGTGAGAGTCTAAGAGACATGTGGGGAGACTATAAACACTTTACTACAGTAATCCAAATATGAAAACAAATAGTAAAGTAGAAATAAAATAGCATAAACAATAAACATTCATAAATAACCATATCCCAAAATTGGGCACAAAAAACCAACAATAAATATGTCATGTCATACCACATTTACAAGTGAAAAAAGATCCCAAAACAAAGAAAAAATCTGTAGAATTCCATAATAATTGTCCTAACTCAATGTCCATAACATCTTCCATGTACATCTCAAGCATGAGTCAACTCCCATGAATATGGACATTGAACCTTTCCTGACCTTCAATCATTAAATCTACTCAGGTACCCAATGGAATCCTGAGAAGTGTGCGATTACAACTCAGTAGGCCACCTCAAATAGTGTCTACAAAATATCTGTCCTAAATATATAGTGCATGAAAGTATGAAATAAAGGAAATGTATATAAAAGACAGTTCATGGGACTCTACATAACAAACTTTACTTAAATATTACTAATCATAGTTACAATTCATTATGTTCATCTTCTTTATTACTTATTTCATCATCAACATGTAATCCATGGGTTAGAATCCTATATTCATCAAAGCGGATCTCATTAGTGACACATAAGAATAGTTTAACCCCATTGAGTATGATCTAGACCGGTGTGTATTCACTCCACCCTCCTTTGGTTCTTTCATGTAAATGGACTACCACAAGTCCCTCATTATATAGAAACCAGTATATGTGTTTTCTGATGTTATTTGGGTCAAGAATATCCTAACTAAATTCAATATCCTCACCTCAAGAATTAGGAACAAGGCAGTCCCCATTGATGAAATGTTAATTGTTGTGGTGTTGCAATAATTTCGGGACATGTTTTCTGCCGGAGTGATAAAGAGGAAACCTTGAGCCACATTTTCATTGAAAGTGATTGGGGTCACAAGGTGTGGAATTACTTTGGTAAATTTACTTCTATCTCCACTTCAACTATGGTCGATCATCATTTTTTAGTCTGATTCTCATGTGGTCCGAGAGAGGGTGTCTGGAGAGGATTCATCACACTATAATTTTGCAAGAAGGCCTTTTGTGTTTGTGGTAGTTGAGGAACAAGTGAATTCATGAGGGGATGTTGTCTTCAGGAAACTCTATTATTACCATAACTAGACCTCTAATTCTTGATATGGTATATATTTTGACCAACTGAAGGGAGGAAACATCCTAGTATGAGTTCATTACAAGTTCCATCAAGTCTCATCTAGGTAGTGGGCACCCCTCGGGTAACTGGATCTACTGGAAGCCTCCATTTAGGGGTTTGAAGCTTAATTCTAAAAACTCATGTATCTCTAGTTATCTACAAGATGGTGGAGTATTGAATGATAGCACTGTGTCTGTATTATTTTCATTCAGGATTCAACATGGCCATGGAAAATTTATTCAGGAGGAGACATTGGCCATGCTGTCAGGGCTTCATGTGCGCAGACAAAGACATATGGATATCATGGAAGCTAAAATAGATTCAACAATTTTACACAATGATGTTAATGGCCTTGGTGTGATCCCATGTCAATTTATTATATCATTTAAAAATTTTATTGAATCCTTGTAGATTTTACTAAATTAACCCATACCAGGAATGAGGGTAACAATGTAGTGGAGTACATGGCATCACATTATTACTCTGGCTCTGAAAACATCTTTTTTCATAATTTAAGCACCATGCAGCTGGTGGGGTTCAACATTATTAGAGGGGATTCCCTCGGTATTCATTATTTCAGACCCCATAGGAACATGTCTTCTCAGCCTATCTTTATAGGCCTCTCTACTTGTACTTATCTTTTCCATGAATAAAAATTTACATGATGACAATGATGATGTAATCCATGGGTTAGGCATTTACATCATTTGAACAGGGTTCTTGGAATTTATCATTTGGCATAATGGAATTACTTAGGTCCCTATCTCACTAGGGATAATAAATTACAACATCACAATGTCCTCCCCTAGAAGCCTCAGTTCGACTTGATTGCAATTGTTAGGGGAATAGTGCACCATCCCCTTCCCAAATATGTGCATTATGGGTAGAGTTAGTGCATTAGACCAACTCGATCAATGAGAGGAGCCTTAGTCATATTTCCCAATCCATGTTGACATGATTATTCATCCATTCAGCACACATAAACCATATCACAACCAAACATGACCATCACACACACCAATCATAATCCATAACAATCAACGTTGCAATTAACATTATTCCAAATCCATTAACACAATTTCCATTTATATTTTTTTCCACCTAGCCCAATTCCCATCCCCATGCCTATATCACTAACACATTAAATGACTCCCTTTTTATCATCCCATTAAATATATTAATACATTACCTTATGAAATACCATTTATCACATTTCCATTTCACATACCCTTACCAAGGAACATATTAAACATTTAATTTGACGCAACTCCAATAGGCATTTCTAATATAAATCATAATCCCCATGTCACAATTTAAATTACCAAATTGGCCCATTTTTGTGCCATTCCAAAAATCCCTTTAATAGATTACCAAAAATAGACACATTAGAAAAATTCCATTTCAACTTTCAATACAAAAATTAAAAAATTCAATCAGGGCTCTACATTATCCCACAATGACCATTAACTTACTTAACCCACATCTTTACCCTAGATTGCCGGCGTGCCACATGGGTTTCCATAAATTGGTAGAATCATCCTTGATGTGTACCAAGGGGACCATGAGGGTTTATAATCATTGTTTGGAGTCCCGTTATACCAAATATCAATAATGGAATCAAAATCATTACAATTGGTAACCAAGAACAAACAAATCATGCAAAAATCTACAATGAAACTATAGGATATAACTTGTGTACCACATACCCAAAATCCATTGACTAATGAACTCTTAATAATAGCCATAGATCATGATTCAACCACCCTTTGAATCATCAAACAAGATATCACCTTCAAAAGAGTTTTTTAGCGCTTTGGATGGAGATATAAGGTATATGAAAACACTAAACCAAAAATTGATGCAAGAAAGGGACTAGATTCACCCGGAGCATCGATCCAAAACTAACGACACTACAAAAACGTTGAATCAAATGGGAATATCATCTAGGAATCATGGGTATCAATGGTTCATCCCTAGGGTTGTATTATGTGAAATAGAGTAGAATCCCGAGTTTAAACATAAAACCCTGAGTTATAAATTTTTCAACTTTTACCAACATTCCTGGACCGCATGGTTTACCCGTACAGTTTACCAAACAATATGAAAATTGTGCGTGAGCCGCTATCCAAGGGATGTTGGGTTGTATGGTTACCTAGTATGGTTTCAATATTTAGAAAATTGTTCTTCAAATGTGCACTAATCCAATATCTAGGGCTACACCGTTTTCCTTGAATGGTCACACAATTTACTTAATTGTGCACCAACTATCCACCTTACACAATTTTGCCCAGTTTTCTTTACTTTCATTCCCTAAACACCTCACCCTAGAGTCCCATCATTCACATAGGAAATATTTATTAATCCAAATATAATAAACATAATCTGAAACATAAAAAACCAATCCTTACGAATATTTGGGATCTTACACTTGAGGGGAAACCCATGATTTGGAAAGTCTATATTAATGAAAAATTAATTCTTGTAGAGACAAAATCTTGTAATACTCAACCTTTACAATTTATTACTATTAAACTTGTTTGAATTATTAAATGTGATTCTTTTATTATATGTTTTTTCTCCCCCATCTTTTATTTCTTAAATGGATTCATTATCCACTAAATTTTCATCCTAATTTTCAGTAAATCTAAGTGTGTTATCCTCCCTAAATATTATCTCAATTCCATATTCAACATTTAAAGACACATAAAAATAATTATTTAACTTGGTATCACTATTAGACATGTCTCTTGGTTCAACCCTAAATTTTGATTCATCATTGAGGTATTCCATTGATTAAAATAACTCAATTTTCCATCATTTCACGTTATTTTAAAATATTCATTGAATTTCTCTTCCATCAATGAAAGTAACTATTTTTCAATACTTGGTCGGAGGTCAGAATTTCCATTTTGATGTGATTGTTTCTCACATATATGATATTCAATTATACATTTGATATTCTAGATTTACTATCCATGGAGATCGAATTGTATTACCAAGAGGATGTGGATATGAATCTTTTCAACATAAAACCATATAACAAAAAATACCCAAGCACATTAAAAGGAATAAATATAAAAACAAAACCTAAACCTAAACAATAAATAAAAAGGGATCAAAATATTAATCTAATCGATCATATTTTTGATACTAACTATTTTTCATTGTTCAATGGAAAGATCTCTAAAAAAATATGTCTGAATATGAGGCTTCATTAATTTTTCATGGCGAACTATATGTAGAACATATATTTTCACCAAACCCAAATGTACCCTAAAAGTGAAATATAATTCTAGTGTGGGATGAAAACAATAAGGAAATATGAATCCTAATTGTAATATATAAACATACTATTAAATCATCATAATTTTTTGGGACTATTAAATTAATTCAAACTCAAATAAATTTAATTAGATTTTTTATCTGGGATAAGAAATTAAAAGTCAATAATAAATAAAAATATAGGGTAATTCATCTCAAAAGATTATTTTTATTTATTAAAACAATTCAAATTATTTCATTATATTAATCAAATAAATATATGTCAGACTTCTTGTTGTAATTTACTCCACATGGTTAATAAAATATAAGTATACATAATCATGTTTGATTCTATTGGATGAGGTAAACTAGAAAGACCTAGATTCATTTGGTTCTATTTCAAAAAAAAATTTGGTGCTAAGGTTTTCACTCTCTCTTCCACTTCTATGTCTCACATTGGGGATTTTCCTATAATTTCTATAACTTTTTATAGGCTAATAATAAACATTATTTTTATGCTCAATGTAATACTATTAAATAAAAAAGATCCATATGATAAGAAAAATGTAAACAACATGAGTTACATACCATATTCTATCTATTATACCCTCATTTGTGAGTATATCCACTCACAGTTTAGTGTTCATTAGTAAAAACTTAACCAAACACATAGAAGATGGATTATAACTAACTAAACTAAAATAATGTTATTAACCAACAATGTAAAAAGTACATAACTAGTGATTAAATAGCTAACATATGACTCCAATAGTTACATAATTAAAAAATGAGAAATAAAAATTCATTCTAAGATGCCCTTGATTATGGTTGTTTATATTGATCCTTGAACACCTAATATTCAATTGTGTCCAAAATATTCTATTGATTCTTGATCACCTTTTTTTCTTGCAATTTATGATGAAAAAATATGTATGTAATGCTTTCGAATTAAAAATCAAAATCCTACATGAAATGATTTTTATTGATTCCTTAAATATATGAAATCGTATTAAATAATACTGTTATCTTTTCTTCATTACTTCACATGGAAATAACAAAATGGAATAATGAATTTATATTTTGGAAAAATCAACCTCAATGTATGGAATTTTTGAGTTTTGACACAATGTAATACCTAATGTTACAGTATGTAACAATATAAAATATAAATCATAAAAATTCAAAAAATAAATATCATTGCACTATATTCTTTTCTCCCATAAATTTCATCCATGGATTTGACTCCCATTTCTACATTATAAAACCAGGTTACGACATTGAGAGTGTCCTATAGTGGGGAACTCATGAAACTAAAATCTCAATAAACTTCCAATTCTCACCCTCTATGGTGTAATAAATATTACTATACTACATATATCTTTAATTTTCCTATTATATCAAAAAAAGGGCCATAGACCAAGTATTATAAGTCTCAATCATCCTCATTCCTAAAATTTGAATATATAATATAAGAAAACCATCCATGGTATAGGTAAATTTCATGCTAGATTTTAGAAATCACCATGCAGATATTGTGGAACATAAAAATAGGTCATGGATCAGGAATCATCTGAACTATAAATTTCTCAAAGGGTAAAATCATATTCATAAATAGAACCCATTAACATTCCATGATAAATAATTAATTAATTATTATGAAACACATCTTTTAAAACTCTATGATTCAATAATCTACTATGATTTATGATATCATAGGTGCATCCTAATAGGTTCCTTTAAATCCCATCCATAGAAATACTATAATATGATTTCATACACACAAAAAACCTGTTAAAAATGAAATCCAGTTCGCTACATTCATGGATTATTTTAATTATTGGTTTTTAGTACAAAAACATGTATATCATGTTGTGGGTGTCTTTGGTCATCATACAGGAATAAAGATCTAATTCCAAAATCCCATCATAATGAACAATGATTCATAATCCATGGTGTAAGAATTATAGTCATGGAGAAAAACCCAAACTGAAAACCCTAGTTATGTCGTATCATACCTTCTCCACATGTATCTTATTTTTGAACAACGTACCATACATCTGATCCCATAATAGATTTTTTCATGTATAGATTCTGTTTGGTAATATATAATGTATCAACCACTATTGTTTTCCTCTTATAGTGCTACCCCACACTATGAACACATTTTCCTCTTCTTCCTAACATCAATCTATACTCATCTTTGGTCCTCTATTACTCCTTGAATCTCCATCCTAGCTTGACCATAGATCTTTTTTTCACTTCCTCTTGATTAGTAAATTGTGATACTATGGTTATAGGTTAGGATCTATCTGTATTATTTATTTCTTCATTGAAATATATCTTATGTATCATTACCCTACAAATATAACTATGCTCCAACCATTCCTTAGTATAGTCCATGTGAATCCCCCGGTAGGTACTTATTTATTTCCATCATCAAAACGGTATATTATATATGAATCTCACTGTGAGTAATATTCCTAAATCTTGTTTTTTCTAGATTCTTCTTTTTTTTACGATTATTATATAAAATTAATGTATAACATTTTATAAATATAAATCTAATAAATCATGAATAATAAATAATAACAAATAAATCATTGAAATAAATAATGAAAACATCAACACAAAGTAGGTTCATCACTAGAATGTTGTTTTCTGTGGGAAAGATTTGGTCTCATGTGACTTAGCATGTGAAGAACACAATATCATGTCATATTAGTGTAAATAATATGTGGATTATAATACACTATATTTTCTCTATGATTTTTACCTCCATTAAATTTTTAACTCTTGAAAATTTTATTCATGTAGAAACTACTATTTTTATTGTATTGGAATCTTTAATTAAATATCTTTTTGGAATTGATTTTTCATATTTTTGATTGAGAAATACATGCACCATCCCTTCCTTGAGTAAATTTTCAACTAGGGAAACAATTTAACTCTGCAGTCATATATATCTCAACGGATCACCATATATATTTATAAAATTTCTTGAATTTTCCATCTTACGATGCTCTAAAAAAATATTTTATCCACATAAATAAGCACTAACATCCTTTGATAATTTTCTATCCTAATTTAGATTCTTTATCAAATCCACCAAATTGAAGTCAACAATTTCTCAAGTATAGATCAATCCTAGAAAATCAAGGTCTCAATTTTTTTTTCTATATAAAGATTTCTTCAGCTGAAAAAAATTCCAATCAACCTTTTTAATAAGAAAACTCCATAGTTTCTCAATATACATTTACTTCTCAAGTACTCCACTGAGAAATGTTTATTTCAAATATTTTTAGTATACCTTTAATCGCCTTTATACTGATATTTTCATTAAAATTCATGTGACATCGTAGAACCAATTCACTCATATGTAATTGAACCAGTTTGGCCACATGGCCTCAACTATGCCACCCAATACACCAGAGGCTACTGACTAGAAGCAGAGGTCAATAATGGTACGATGTATAGACTATAATATCATGATTAGAGTGGATAAAAATGGTATATAATAATAATAAGTGGTGGAAAATTTATAATCTATAAACAACAGAATAAAAATCCATCCCAATATAATAATTGGGATAAGTAGATCAAATATAATGTATAAAATAATGTCATGTTTTTATGCTACCTAAAATAAGAATACACATAATATATAGAAGTATGTATATACAACATGATATAACAAAATGAAAAAAATTCCAATATCTATATAAAATGAAATAATAAGAATAATCTCAATACTCTTCTCTCGTTCCCCAACCCATTACATTGAAATCAGGCATCCATATCTTGCCTTTTTCCCTTATCCCAACTTATATCCATGAAGTCTATCTAGGTTCCAATCTGTAGCTCAAACAGTGTTTGAGATATTCTTAGTTGGCCACCCCCGATGATTTCTATTTCTATATAGTCTATAAATACATAAAGAAGTAGTGTGTTGGTAATAATATAAACTATGAATGAATGACAAAAATCACATGTCAGGCTGGTTTCTGAACATGACACTAATCTGATACCACATACTTTGGCCTAATATTAAATATCTATAATTGATTACCATTTATGATTTAAGTTTATAATAAATTCTTAGGACCTGAATCATATCCAAGGCATCCCATGTGGATATTATTATTAGAAGGCATGAACTCATCCCTTTGAATTTAAAATACTCCAAAGAATAGAAGATGTATTTCATATATGTATAGCTCAGACTAAATCCATGTATGTTCATTGACTTCTGATATGAATCATTTAAATTAATTCATTAATTAATTTATTTCAATCCTAAGCCAATCTAGAGAGTTTAGTATGAGGGACTAGAGTATCGCTCCAATTGTATTATGAATCCATCAACCAACTAGCCCATCCATGTAACCCTTCATAGGAATCTAGGGTTCCCTTAAGAATGTGATAGAGACATTGACCTCCATGTCCATCATTGGAAATCCAAATAAGAAACCCAAGAGTCACTTGTGGAATTATATAGTGGAATTCCATCTAAATTTTTCCTTTGTATTATATACTAGGAACCCATGTGTCACTCAGGGCATAATATAATAAACCCACCTAGTGTTATCATTTTTTGAATTCATATAAGATCCCATTAATCTATCATCAAATGATATAAATCCATTTTTAAATCATTTTAATTAAATATGATTGATTATTCTATCTTTGGTGTTCTAATTCAAAACTCATGTATCACCATCAACATGGAATAACAAATAGTCTTGGGCTCATAGATTTACTATAAAACATAATGATGCCTTTAATTCATAAATTTAGTTTCATTTAATGTAAAACAAAAGACCAAATAATGTGTTTCAATACATTTCCTATAATTATAAGTTATATAAATGTCTTAATAATTCTATATTAATCAATTAATCCATCTAATTTTATTAAACATAACCTCACTATAACCAGAGGAAAGAATACACATCAAATGGTAGTTCAAATTCATAAGAAAATCATGGTATTTTAGTCATGTTTAGAAACACACCCAATGGGGTTGTTATAATTGGGGTCCTCAACCCTAATCAGTGATTATCAGTCAAATGGTTGATAGAAAAATATCCCAGCACATTTTATTTAGGAAAAATTCTATTTAATAGGTGATTCTTATAAAATCTGACATGTGAAAAAACAGCACAATATATATACCATTAGATATTAAGGGAATGTAATGACACTGCCTACCATATCATAGTATAATATTTCCAATCCTATATCAAATTTTTATTCTATCTAAAATAGGTGAAATATAAGAGATAGATGAAAACCCTAAAAATGAAATATTTTCTCCCACAAATTTAGTGTTTTATATGGTATGATAATTGATGAAATGAAGTATGAGTAAGAATGATATTATTATAATCTATCCAACACGATAGATGACACATAAATCGGAGTTTGAATGAGGAATATGGTTTAAATACGTGTTTTAGGGGAAGAGAATGACTCTCTACTATATTGGTGTTGTTGTGAATTGAAATGAAGGAGGAGGAAGGAGTTAAAGGGAAAAGGGGAAAAAGGAAATTCCTAATTCATTTTCCTGAAAATGAAGAATTTATGGCATAAATAAGGGATTTTTGAAATCAACCTTATTTCATAGGGATTTCCTATTATGTCCTAAGGCATAAATTCTATTTATTCCAAAATCCCTCAAATTATGATGTAATGATGGATTATTCAATAAAATCATGGTTTATGCTATAAACTATCTGATGACAAAATCTACTCTATAGTTACTTTAGAACTCCATGAAAATGAAATAAGGCCATTACTAGGATCTAAATAGTGGTTTAAACTACATAAGTGAAGGTTTCTCACCCCATGATAAAAAATTGGATCTAACAATCTCCCCTCTTTAAAACAACTTTTCCTCAAGTTTCCCTTATAAAGGTGGTCAAATATCATCTAAGAATAACTACAGCCACAGAGAACATACATCATCCTCTTACTTCATGTTCTTTTTCATGTACTCAAAATTTATTTTGTAACACCCGTACTAGAGGAAATGACCAACCTCGTAGAGCCTTCACACTCTAATTAATGATATGTATATGATACTCTTCAAAGGATTAATTTAACTCCAAATCAACATTATCCCAAAAAAGAACATGAGACAATTTTAAATAATAATGTTATAGTTATGAAACATGGAACACATAATTCATTGTTCTATTCCTCTGGTGTGACCACAACCAAGGAGTTTCTGGCCCAAAACTCTAAAAAATTTCAATGGTCCCATTATAAAAAGTAAAAAACTTACCCTTTCGTTAAATCCTCTTATTCCCCAGTGTATTTGAAACCAGAAAGAATAATTGATCCCAAACCTAAAACTCTTGTAGTCATCCATGATGATTTATATAATAATTATACCTAGATTGTGTTCTCTCTATATTCATCTTGATAATTTGCACCTACTCTGAAGTATCCTAGACAAGAAAATGTCCCAATAACCTTGTATCTCCTACATCAAACCAAACAATGGTGAATGGAATATCCTACTGTATAAAGAATAATAAGGATTCATCTATATAGTTGACTGAAAAATATTATTTTATGAGAACTCCGTGAGAGGAATGGTTTCTCCCAAGAACCTCTAAAAACAAGGACACATTCTTTGAGAATTTCCTATAATATATGTATCATATGGTCAGACTAACCATAACTCTATGGGTGATAGTTTTTACTCAATAGTATCTATGAGCTCAATACCCTCTGCATCCTATACTAGAACTATGATGTAAAATGATCATCTAGGTTTTATAATATAGTATGAATACTTCTATAAATGTGTATGATCTCTATGAAATATAGCCTTTCTAGTTCATCCATTGAAAATGTATCTCTTATTGGTTGGAAGTGAGAAATATTTTTCAATATTTCTATGATTAACTATACTATATCACCGATTTGATGTGACTGAGGATATCCCATCACAAAACCACAGTGATGTCATCCCATTTCCACTCAAAAATGGGAAATTCCTAAAAAATTCTTATTGGCCACTACTGTCCGTCCCTCATCTGCTGAGAGGTGGAATACTTAGTAAATAAACTAGATATTTCTTCTTTCATTCCATGCCCCCAATATTATCAGCATAAATCATGGTATATCTACATAAGGCTAGTATGTATCTCTAAAGAAGAGGCATGAGACTCTCACATTTACTCTTATATTTATACATGTACATAAACATTCCCATGAATGGAAAATATCTCATACTTGTCAATGGTGAGACTAAGTAGTGGGTCCTCACCTATTATAATCATACATAAGACCAATCCCTTTGGATCAAAAGGTTTCATCATCTAAAATCTATCTAGAAGTGAAGGGGTCACTTTTAAAGCAATAAGGATAAGATTTTTTGACACTCCTTAACCTCCAAGTGCATCTGATAAAAGTGGGCTATCAAATTCCACTAATTACTAACCTCCTTAACTACTTGTGTCTGAGAATTAAAACATAGGTAATCGGCAATGATATTTCATATAATAGACATGTAATAAAGATCAAATTCAAATGGATATAGGTATTCAACCCGTATTTATTTCTTTTTATTTAATTCAGGATATATAAATATGTATTTGGGGATTTTTTTGGTTTTTTTACACCAAATAATATCTACCAGTAAGTAATGCCTCCAACATTATGAAACATTAACCACAACTGCTAACTTGAGATCATGTGTTGTGTAATTCTACTCATGGGGCATCAACTGAATAGACCCGTACATCATGACTTGATCTCCCTATATCAGAATATCACCCAACTCGACACCTGATGCATCACAACAATGATTGTATCCTCCTCCAAGCATATTTAAATTAGGATAGGTGCTGTATTCAATCTTCCTTTAATCATTCGAAATTATTTCACGTGTGATTCAGACCAAGAAAATAGGATACCATTCTCCATCAAAATTGTGAGTGATGATTCTAGATATGATAAATCTTATAAAAATCACATTTACTGACAATCCATCCTCAAGAAAAATTGTATTTCGACGATGTTCATGGGATACTCCCTGGATACTACGGCTCTCACATGCTTCGGGTCAACTGATAGTCATCTCTCTGAGTTAATGTGACCCAATAAGTAGACCTTATTGATAAAAAAGTGGCATTTGGTGAGATTATCATATAGTTATTTCCTTATCAATGTACCCAAAATTATATCAAGATCTCGGGAATGTTCATTTCGATTATATTGGTACACCAAGATATCATTCACGATGATTACCACAAATAAATCCATATATGCAGGGAAAACCTAATTCATCAAGGTCATGAAAACTATTAGGATGTTTGTAAGACTGAATGAAATGACCAAATACTCATAAAAGAAATATCTAACATGGAATGATGTACATGGTATATCGGATAGTCTTACATGCACTTGATGGTATCACAAACTCAAATCAATCATGGATAAACCCATTACCCCTTAGAGATATTTGAAGAGATTGTCTATACATAGTAGTGGATACCCGTTCTAAACCATGTAATTGTTCAACCTAGGTAATCCATGAAATTTATGAGGGTATCCTCCACCTTCTTTGTGAAAAATTATTAATGAACCTGAGGGGGGAGTACTAGCCTATAAAAAATCCATAGCTTCCAAATCCTCTAGCTGCCTCTTGAGATGCTTCAACTCAGTAGTAGGTATCTCATAAGGAGGAATGGATATTGATTCAAATCTTCGAACTAGATCTATGGAAAACTCTTCCTATCTCTCATGAGGTAGTCTTAAAAACATTTCAGGGAAGACATACCTAAAATGATGTACTATAACAGTGAAATCATCCTAACATGTTCTTGGATAATCCATAGAAATGATAGCAATTGAGTATGTAATATGGTCCATCCCATGATGCTTGGGTCCAGCATTACTTTCTTGGGAATCCCATTCACCATTGAGAATATATCTATCACACTACGGTGAGGTATATTATACCCTCCAATGATAAAAATCCATATAGGCATGACAAGGAACCAACTAGTCCATCTCCAGAATTATATAAAATCATCTCCTCCTGAGGATGAATAGTTCCCAATTGAAATGATACCCTCATACCTCAAGGGGGAATTCCTTTCACTGACATATACTCTCTAATCAAAATCCAATCAAAGTATCATGTTATATTATGCTACATAAGTATTGAATCTCGAGCCAAAGGCTCTCTATTGTATAAATAGACGTGAAAGTGTGGGATGAACTTGTATCAAATAAATAATAATCTATATTAGAGACTACTAAGATAATTCCTCAAAATGTAGATAGAACTACACTTTAATACTTAGGGATCACTTGCAATATATATATATATATATATATATATCCCTTTCTAAATCCCTAATATATATACTAAATACACTAGGTAGGATCACTCCACTAGTGCATTAAATCATATGTCTCGTTTCCTTGGATACAACTACCTCCTTGACCTGATCAGCCAGTAGTAATCCATATCCCTTCTTATCAAGGGATAACATAACCCACACCTAAATAAGGGGTTGGTGCATATTATCTCTCACAAGCCATTTTAGGTAAATCTATTCAAAAGGGACGAATATGACCCATATTACTGAAGTATTAAAACTCAATATGATCCTTGGTACACTGGGTATTTGTATGTCCTAGCTTACTAAACTAATGGCATACCACATGACTACCTAAACAAAAAAATATGGATATTGTTTCTCCCATTAGAAGACTCAAATTGGAACTTCCTAATACTAATTGATGTAGTTCTGGGTCTAAGATCCAAACTGCCTTGTCTCTCAACTTCATCCTCTCTCTGGTTATGCTTGGTAATAATGTAATGACTCAATATCCCAAATATGGGTGTCAATATGAAGATATTCACATTTGATTTGATGTTATACCTAAGACTATCCTTGAGTTCCCTACCCCTAGAAAACTCATCACCAAGAAGGATCAGTGTGAAGTACTAGAGATATGTAAAATGTGTGGATTATTCCATAACTAATAAAGTACCCTGATCTAGGTGTATAGACTCTCTGGTTCTAAGGATCCTCAATATCTCATGATAGAAATAATTGTATAAAACTTTCTATAAATCAATCAAAACCAAGCTTCGATGATGGTATTATTATGTAATAATTCCCCACAATCACTTGGAAATATATAATAACAAATACATAGTGATATTCACTGTCCTCATCAAAGGTGTCTCAAGATACTAGAAAATAGATTTCATGGCTTATAGACATGACTATATAGCCTATTGACCACCATCCCCCAAAAACATTGTCAGATGATACTACTATAATTCATGAATAAACTATTCCATTGTTAAGTTAGGTCATGAGGCTCCCAACCTGGAATGGATGAGTTGTAAGAACCCATCTAAAAATAATTTTTTAGTGTCCTAGTTGGGGATAACATTATGTCCATCATGTAGAACTACTGGAGGTAATACTAGTGTCCTAAAGCCCACTACTGTTGTAGCATGGTTATCCCCATCGTCCTTGTGTACTACTCAAGGAAATTTGGGTTTTATATATCTAAAAAAAAATTTAACACCTTATAAAAGGTTTACCAATTGATAGGATCATGAATCATAGAATAAGAGTGGTACAAACCTTTCCCAATATGATTCAATCCCCTTTTCCTGCTCCTAAATCATTGTCTGGGCGAAATATAAGACTATAATGGATCACAATGTATATTATGAACTACCCACAAATAAGTTCAATTCATAGTCAATTTATTTGTTTCCTATCATGGGTTTTGTTATATAGTATGTTAATTTTATGATATTGTGGAAACACCCATTAAGTTGAAATTGGAATCACTGTTTAATTGTTACTACTTCATTTAATATTTAAGAATCAACAATTCATACTCATTTATCAATATAATGGTTCAGATAGATGAGTCACCATTCACATGTTAAAAAACACTATGCATTATATTTCCTAATTGGATTGACATGTAACTGCAACCAGAATTTTATCTTTAGCATAAAAATTAAAAAGGTCCATATATAATTGTTTGATTGTTTGGGTTACCCTTCCTAATTTGTAAAGGCACATACTCTTTATGAATTATTATTGGCATACATTTAATCAAAACCATAAATGTTTCAACCCATGAAATCAATGTTCCATGGATCAAACATGTCTTCTTTGGTTAAATTAGTTGACACCATAAATCTATAAAGGAAAACAATCTTTAGATTGATGCAAAAAAAATTAACAACACTCTTATATCATAAACACAAAAAATCATTCTATAAGAAAGAAATAATTCAAATAAACATAGGGATTATAACATATTCATGTTTGACAGGAAGTCATCCTAAAACTATACCTAAACATGGTATACAGATAAACCTATAACATAATTAGGTAGTCGGGAAATGAAATCTATATGAAATGGAATATGCATGACATGTGTATCTCTATGTGTCAACAATGATGAATGAGTATAATACCTCTTTTCCACACTAGTCCAATGACTAATTTTAATCCATATCAACAAAAATATATTCCACATATCATCTGAAACACCCAAAAGAGAATTAAATTCTACAATAGTAGGCATAATCCAGCACAACAATTCCCTTCCCAGGTAATTTGGATTTTCTCTATTGTGTGTTACCTACTTTGATGAACATTCTCATTAAAAAAATTTAAAAACATTTATATTATCTTCTCTACTAACCCAAATATCTAGGAAATAAGGAAAAAAAGAACCTATGATACCACTTCATGACTTCATGAACCCGGTTCACTCATAAGTAACCAAACATGGTTGGACATTATTCCTCAAGCGTGCCTCCCCAAATGATAGATTATTTCAACTAGAAGTGGGGGTTTATGATGGAACGTTGGGGAGACTATACCCTCACAATTATAGTGGGAAATAGTTGTATAAAATAATAATTAGTAGATGAAACATTATATTAAATAGTGTAGAGAATAATAATCTATCCAAATATTATAACTTGTAGAAGAAGAACAAATATCTTATACAAAAATATATCATGTCTATATGCTAAATAAAATGGGGATACATGGAATATTGAGGAGGAGGAAAATACAACCTTCTATAAAAAACGAACAACATAAAAAAATATACCACCAATAGCATCACGAGTATAATCTCAATCTTCTACTCCTGTACTCCATCCCAGTATAGAGAAATAATGTATCCCTGGTATGAATCTTTTCCTTATCCCTACCTACATCCATGAAGACTATCTGGGTACCGATTGGTGGAATTAATAGAGTTGTAGATATACACAGCAAGACACCACCAATAGTGGATAACACTATCCAATACATGAATGTAATGCCCCAACCCCAGAATCCAGGAGTCGGTGCAATATTTTAATACATTTTCATGATTAGAAGGAATCATGTCCCGAAGGACTGATAAGTTTAGTAGTCTTGGAAATTAGATACATACATATGTTCAACATTACAACTTGAGAAGAAAAACTACACTAATTTATTATATTAGAAACATTCAAGCTTCCATGATTATTCCTCCAAGTCACTCATAACTAACTTCTTCATATCCTGGGAAAATAAAACACGAGAAATGGGTGAGCTCAAATTCTCAGTAAGAGTAAGAAATATAGCGGAAGATAACATAAACATTAGGAATGGTGAATAATTGAAAACACATGCCTTTATAAATAATAAACATGAACACTTTGTGGTAGGAATATGATCTGAGTAAATAATGTCATAAAAAACATAGTCATGGGTATTCTACTAGTCAAATAACCACATCAAATATCAATAGATAATCTCATAATGATGTAACGCATAATTCCAAACATCATAACCGCATAGTCAAGGACTTGTGCCAAGACTACAAATAAGATTTTGTCATGGCCTTCTGCCAAGACACTAGTTTGTCTCATTAGACCTAACGATGCATTGAGGAGCTATAGTAGGCTCCACCCATCACATACTAAGTTAAATTCATTCCTCATATGAAAAGTATTAAACATAACATAAATATTCGTATTAAAACTAGAATGAGAAATGTAAATACTTTATCCATAAATCATGAATGATATAAAAATAACACATCCATAGTCAAACATAACTCATTAAATACAATATGGAAGATTGTATTATATTAAATCAACCTCAATCTAGAATAATAAAGGATATTTACATAGATGAAAATAATCATCAAGACTATTTGATAGAAATATCCCCCCTTTTCTTGAAAACATTTAAAATTCACACTATTTATCATGAAGACTTTTAAAATAGATTTTTGAATCAAAGTGTCCCATAAAACTTTGAAACATTTAAAAGGAATTTTAATTTTAAAAATTTAATTTCCATATAAATAAATCCCTAAAAACATTTTTAAAACATGGACATTTATTAGAATGATTTAGAAGAATAAATCTTTAAAACATTTAAAAATGATATTTTAGTTAGAGTTTATAACCAAATGAGAGAAGCTTGAGTACAAATAATTGAGGTAATAAAAACTTTACAATATCATTAGAATAAGTAATTTCATGATATATTATGTCAAGGGATAGTATATACACCACATAAAAGTTAATTGGTGAATAACAACAAAGAAGTCTCAATGGAATGTAAATTGAGATAAAGTCCCTTATAAAGACAGTATCTTTAGGTGAAGGATAAATCAATGACATAATTATGTGTTAAAAGTATAAATACACTCAATATTATTAGATATTAAGTGTAAATCAATCATAGGTCATTCACACATATTCTTGTAAAAACAACACCAATGATTTGGATGTTTAACTCAATGAATGGAAATTGAGTTAAGGTTACTCTGATCAAGTTCATATCAATGACTTGAGAAATTATCAATGGATTGATTATGTGTATCAAAAGTATATCCACACAAAGGGGAGTTTAAATTACTAAATAAATAATAAATAGTGATTCCACACATAATAATGGAGTAAAATAATCAATGGAGTATGCATAAATCCCAATGAATGGAAATTAAAATTTGAAATTCCCTTACCGATTTGGTAACATAAGAAACGCACACCCCATGAAAGAAGTATCATACAATATAGATGTAAATAGCCATAAATTAAATTATATTAAAAATGGAATACAATCCTGGGTAGTACATATTCCATACAAAAGGAAATAGTGGCCGATATAGCATGAAACTCACGGGAATAAAAGTGAGATAAAAAACCCTTACTTAGTTGTAATAAATCGAGCCATATGAACAAAATTTAATAACCACCAAATGAATCATAGAATACCATGAATATAAATAGAATAATGATAATATATATCAAATGGATGTACACAATACACCACATTCAATAAATAAGTTGAGAACAATGGAAATCTCATGGAATTAAAAGTGAGACAAGAAACCCCTTACCTCAAGTCTGATTTGTCTTGTATGTTCCTTGTTCTTCCTGAATAATAAAATAAATTTAATTTAAACTTGATTAAGAAAAATTTTCACGTTTATTATTCGTTTTATATTGCTTATTATCTTTCTATAACAAATTGTTAATTATTTGAGTTCATATTGGATATTTTATCAATGTTTGGAAGTTGAGTCAAAAAAGAACTTGTTATAATTACAATTTTTCCATGTGGTCAAAAGTCCATTATCTCCAGAATGATATACATGATTTAGATATCATATATATATATATTATATATTAATTATATATATTTACTTATAATAGTACAAAACATTTGGAGATAAGAAACGAAATGTACCGTTCATGGAGATGATAAGTCGTACGTATGCATGAACGGTACATCCATTTCTATTTTGTATTTTAATGGAATTAAAACATAATGATACATAGGTATATTATAATTATATTATATTATCATATATAATATTATTAAATAAATCCTTTATACATCCCACATAATGCATTAACGAGTCATAATTTTTTGAGTGGGCCGAAGTCCGCACTTCCTCAAATGAAATTATCACATTTTACCCATAATGGAAACCATAAAATAATCATATATATGGAAAATAATGAAGAATATATAAAACATAAAAATAATATATATATCATATATAAATATAGTGTCATCTTAATATCCACCATGAGAGGTGGTAGGATATAATTGAACAATCATCATTTTGTGAGGCGTTAGTTTTCCATCTACAGAAACAGTATGTTCTTCACCCATTAAATGGAGGTGTGTGTAAGTGTAGTTAGAATACTTCCCAAAACAAACATACCAGTATATTGAGGATACTGGTTTTTTATAAAATAAAGGAATAAAATTAGTTTAGGGGGTTGGAGAAGTGAAATAAATCAAAATAGACCAAAAGAATTTAACAGAAAGCGTTACCTTTAATTTGGGTAACTTATTTTGGTTTGAACCAAAATAACTTCTTGAAGTGCCTTCTTCCTAAGTTAATGATTCAAGCAGGAAGAGGAGGATATATAGAGATCATTGTGTCAAGTTTTGGATGATCCAAGTGGCTTGAGAGGTGTGTGGAATGGGTTAGAAGTGTTGTCCTTTTATAAGGGGGAGGAGGGTCTCTTTAGGAAAGTGTGAAAATATTAATTTATTATTTAGTGTTATTCGGTTCCTAAAGGAAAAAAACTAATTAAAGTCAAAGATAATATGACTCATTATCGAAATAAAATAATCCATTAAGAATTGGACAGGTTTTGGCTATTATTTTAATATTAATAATCATATTTGTTTTAAATCATTTATTAATGAGTTAAATACTACATCATTATTGTGTCATAATTAATTTAATTTATTTGATGTCTCAAAATTATAAACAAATTACCATAATGTAGGATATCTTCTTATCTTTCCAATTATTATTTATAGTATAAAATATGAATTATATAACCCCATATAAAAATTGATATACTAAAAGATATTTGTTAATGTCATTTTTGTCATTACATTATGTTAATTATAATAAAGTGTCATTATTATTCTTAAGTGGCTCAATGGGGTCCCAAAAATGGACCCAATGATTCCCATGGTAGTACATGACTCATAAAAAATGTTTAGAACAAGTTTTAAGATAATTTCGTATTATTATAATATTCTTTTTACCTTGAATTACCCTATTTTATCTTTAACTGCGAAAAATAAAAGTCAGAAATTACTATTCACCAAAAATTATTTCCATCTTATTGAACCAAATTTTACTTTCTAATAATAACCATGTATTTTTTATTTTTTAAATTCAATTTAAATAAGTTGTAAAATTTCATTTAAATGAAAAATCCAGTTTTTAAACTACTACTAAGTGGTTTTACTGTTCATAAAAAATTTCTGATTTTCAGAAGAATACCAAAACTTCATGCTAAGATATATTTGATATTATGAATTCAAAAATGATGTCTATTTTACCATTTTAAAAACATATAAGTTTCTTTTTTTAATTTAAAATTAATTCCCATTGTCAAAACAAATAGCATGTTTTTAAGAAACAATAACTCTCAGAAGATTGACAGTTGTTTATGTATAATTTCAAGGTAAAATTAATTTCAATTACCAACATTGGATTAAATGGTAAAAATAAAATCTAATTATGCTTCAAAACCAATCAAATTTATAATTGAACATTATAAATTATTTTGATTAAAAAATTTGTTTTCAATTAAAATTTAGTATTTTTTCACTATTCACCCAAAAATGAAAGTTATCAGAACAACACCGAAAATTTATCAAAACTAAATTTTTATGTCCTGATTCATGATAAGAAGTTTATTTAGTCAAATTGAATATATAAAAGAGTCAAATATTGGATTTAAAATGGGTTTACCATTAATAGGTGGTAAATGTGCATTTTATGGAAAATACATCCTTTATCCAAAAAATTGAATTTGTTCATATATTATGTCTATAAAAAACATAATAATGATGCTAAAATTATATGGAATATATATAATTAAAAATTAAGTTAATACTATTCATAACTTCTTTTTAATGGTTAGTTTGGTAAGTAGTCATGCTCTCAAACTCAGTGTTTTGTGAGGTGCAAGCTATTGAATTTATAGAAAATAACTTACTATGAAATATTGGGGTGTTAAATTCTTCCCCCCTTTTGAAAATTATGTCCTCTCAATTTTAAAATTGAGCATGGGAACTTCATTGAAAGTAAAACATCGGAAAAAGTGCCTAAAAATAATCTCTTTAAAAGAAAGAAAGAGAAGTACAAAGGTAACACGAGATTACCCATACTAGGATTAGATGTAGGAAAACAAGGATATGGAAGATAAACTAAGTGTCAATTTCTGGTGGAGAGTGATAGAAAACAAGATCATGAGAAATTTAACGACAATAAATCCAAAAACATATGATGGGATAAAGGTTAATAGTTTCCTAGTGAGAAAAGTAAACAAATATTTTTTTTTATTTTAATTTATATTTCATAAAGTTGAGGAATTTATTTATGATATTGACAGAGAACATAAAGGGATATACTTACTTTTTAATTATATTTTCATCCTTTAATAAATTTCTACCACTAACTCATTTTTTTAAATGATGAGTATTCAAGATGACTTGGGCACACCTGAAGTGCTATAATCACATAATCTACAAAGGATAAACTATATATATTTACCCTGTCTTTAGAGATTAACCAAAACCAAAATGGTTAAACAAGATCAGATGATCCCCAAAAAGGATAATACATTAGAAAAATAAATACTAATATAAATTTCTAAAATTAAACCTACAATACCCAATGTTCGATAATCACCATTCAATAAACAATTTTCCATAAAATATTTTAATATAATTCAAAAAAATATCGAAACCCAAAACTTAGAATAATTTTCTTAAGTAGTTTTCCACATTAAATTATATCTCCAAATAATATCGACTACTCATAAAGTAAAATACTTAAAAGTAATTAACATAATCTCATATTCTCTATGATAGGTTAATCATTTCCATAAATAACCCAAATTGCTATAAATTCACAATAAAAACATAGGTAAAAACCCACCATTACTTCTCAAATAAAATCCTATAGTATTCTATTTTCCTTAGGCATATAGTATTCCTAATAGAACGAACGTCTTCCAAAATATCATTTATCACATAATCACCAAATCATTTTCTTATACTAAGGATATCCATTTGATAAGAAATAAGATCCCAAATGAACTTATTATTGATAAATAAAATCTTTTAACTAAAAAGAATTAGTCACACTAACCAGGGACTTCACATTGTCCAGTGGTAGGCAATAAATCCCAATCTCACTATGGTTGTGGGTTTGATTCCCACAACTTTGTCCGACGCAACGGGTTGTCACACGGTCTGTGTGTTGTCCTTTTTTCAAAAATTATATAATTTTAAAATATTCCCAAAAATGAGAGAGATTCCTCAAAACAACTATAACATTATTTCATCACAAATGTTATATCATAACTCGCATTTTCCTTCCAAAATTTAATAACTTGTAACCACCTGAAACTCAATGATCATATAAAACCAAATTGTTATTTATATCTATGTCCATAAGAGAAAATACAATTCTTCCACAAATATCAATTTCACATGACAAACTACATGCTTAAAAATACAAGAGGAATGTCTTCTAATGTAATCACATTAACAAAGAGCACTAATACTTTTTAATCACTTGTTCATACAATTATTTCCATATAGCTTCTTCCTTGACAACGAAAATATCCTATAGAATAGTCCATTCACTTGGGTAATGGCCAGGTCCCCTAAATTTATGAAAAATGACTGTAAATGGATTCTTGGGACCATTTTTATTTTATTCCATAGTAATCTTCATTTTTCCTCATTAATTTTTTACTTTAAGTTCTTCTTTACAACACATAAATAATTTCATTGTTTCATTAAGACATCTTCCTAGGTGTCTCCTTCCACATTTCCTGCAAGATGTAAAATGATATTTCTTTTCTCCATGGTCTTCACTGCTGGTGCTCTTATCATTCACCACTTTTCTATTCCTTGTTGAGTCTGGGATTTAGTTAATATATATTTTGTTGATCATATTTTTTTGAAAAATGATTTGGCATGAACACGATATCTTTTAAGCCTATCAACATTCCATTTTTTTTCTCATTTCCACCCCCATTCGAACCTTGTTCATTATCCTCAAAGTTACTATGACATCCTTGGAATCCAGCCACTTACTAAAACCAGAAATCATTGTGTGAGTAATAATAGTCATAAAATAATTTAGAGAATACCTTGACACCTTATTTTTAATTAAAACACATTAGGATTAACCAAGGTCATTTATTCTCATCATATATTCATATCCTTCAAATCGGTTTGTAAATAAAATTTAAATTATCCTAATAATATCCCCCGGTAGTGTCGTAACCTAGAGTGAAGCAAGGCACGTTGTCGTGTACCAAGATACCCCGTGTTAAGCCCGAAACTCCTTGTTAGAGTTTTCACTCCTAGATGTATCTATTCTAGAGCTACCTATACCTAGTCGTATCCAGACAGGGATTTACTTCTTGGAAAATACTCAAAATATATACATTACCAAGATTCTAGGATGTTCTTATATACGAATTATCAAAGTCTATCTTAGGGTAATGTGCTATAATAGGAATTTATCTAAATCTAGTTTCCAAGGTATGTACTAAAATTCCCCTAATACCAACTGTAACGCCCCAACCCCAGATTATAGGAGCTGGTGAATTATTTTAATACATTGGCATGATTACAAGGAATCATGTACTTAAGGACCGATCAGTTTAGTAGTCTTGGAAATAAGATACATACATAAGTTAAACATTACAACTTGAAAAGAAAAACAACACAAATTTATTCCATTAGATACATCCAAGATTCTAAGATTATTCTTTCAATTCACTCATAACTAACTTCTCATATCCTGGGAAAATGAAACATGAGAAAGGGGTGAGCTCAAATGCTCAGTAAGAGTAAGAAATTAAGTAGAAGATAACATAAACATTAGTCATGATGAATAATTGAAAACACATTACTTTACAAATAATAAACATGAAAACTTTGTGATATGAATATGAGATGAGTAAATAATTACATAACAAAACATAGTCATGGGTATTCTACTAGTCGAATAACCACATTCAATATCAATATCTAATCTCATTATGATGGAATTCATAATTTTGGACATCATAACCACATAGTCAAGGCCCTGCACCAAGACTACAAATAAGAATTTTTCATGACCTTATGCCAAGACACCAGTTTGTCTCATGACACCTACTGATGCATCGAGGATCTATTTCAGGCTCCACCCATTACTTACTAAGTCTAATTCATTTCTCATAAGAAAAGGTTTAAGCATAACATAAACATCTATATTAAAACTAGCATACAAAATATCAATACTTTATCCATAAACCTTGAATGGTATAAAAATAACACATCCACAGTAAAACATAACTAATTAAATACAATATGAAAGATTTAATAATACTAAATCAACCTCAATCTAGAATAATAAAGCATATTGACATAGATGAAAATAATCATCATGACTATTTGACAGAAGTAACCCCCTTTTTCTTGAAAACATTTAAAAGTTGCACTATTTATCAAGAAGTCTTAAAATTTATTTTTGAATCAAAGTGTCCTATACCACATTGAAACTTTTAAAATGAATTTTAATTTTAAATCATTTATTTCTATATAAATAAATCCTTAAAACAATTTTCAAATAATTTAAATTGCTGATAAATATTTGGAAGAATAAATCATTAAAACATTTAAAAATGATATTTTAGTTAGAGTTTCTAAAAAAATGAGAGATGCTTGAATACAAATAATTGAGATAATCAAAACTTTATAATATCATTAGAATAAAGGATTTCATGATATATTATGTCAAGGGATAGTATATACACCATATAAAAGTGAATTGGTGCATAACAACAAATAAGTCTCAATGGAATGTAAATTGATATAAAGTCCCTAATAAAGATTGTATCCTTAGGTTAAGAATAAGTCAATGACATAATTATGTGTGAAAAATATAAATACACTCAATATTATTAGATATTCAGTGAAAATAAATCAGAGTACATTCACACATATTTTCATAATAACAAAACCAATGATTTGTATGTTTAACTAAATGAATGGAAATTGAGTTAAGATTACTCTTCTCATATCAATGACATGAGAAACTATCAATGGAGTGATTATGTGTATAATAATTATATCCACAAAAGGGTAGTGTATATTACTACATAAATAATAAATTTTGATTCCACACATAATCTTGGAGTAAAATAATCAATGAAGTATGCGTAAAGCCCAATGAATGGAAACTGAAATTTGAAATTTCATTTCCGATTTGGTAACATATGAAACATACAACCCATGAAAGAATTATCATACAATTAAGATGTAAATACACATAAATTAAATTATACTAAAAAAGGAATACAATCCGGGGTAGTACAAACACCACACAAAATGAAAAAGTGGCCAATATAGCACGAATCTCAGGGGAATAAAAGTGAGACAAAAATCCCTTACTTCGTTTTAATCAATCGAGTCATATGAACAAAAGTTAATAACCACCAAATGAATCAAATAATACCATGAATATAAATATAATAATGATAATATATATCCAATGTAAGTACACAATATAGAACATGCAATAAATAATTGGCGAACAATGTAAATCTCACGGAATTAAAAGTGAGATAAAAAACCCCTTAACTCAAATCCGAATTATCTTGTATGTTCCTTGTTCTTCCTAAATAATAAAATTAGGTTAATTTATACTTGATTAAGAAAATTTTTCCAGTTTATTATTCCTTTTATATCACTTATTACCTTTCTATAACAAATAGTTAATTATTTGAGTTCATATTGGATATTATAACGATGTTCGGAACTTCTGTCAAAAAAGAACTTGTTATAATTACAATTTTTCCATGTGGTCAAAATTCCACTATCTCCATAATGATATAAATGATTTAGATATCATATTTATGTTATATATTCAGTATATATATGTATTTATAACATTATATAACATTTGGAGATTAGAAATGAAATGTACTTTTCATTGAGACGGTAAGTCGTACGTACGCATGAACACTACTTCCATTTCTATTTTGTATTTTAATGGAATTAAAACACAATGATACATAATTATATTATAATTCCATTATGATATCATATATAATATCATTATGTAATTCCTTTATACACCCCGCATAAGGCATTAACGAGTCATATCATTTTGAGGGGGTAGTCTGCACTTCCTCAAATGAAATTATCGTGATTTACCCATACTGGAAACCATAAAATAATGATATAAATTAAAAATACAGAACAATAAAGAAAACATAAACATAATATATATCATATATAAATATAGTGTCATATTAATGGCCACCATGGTAGGTGATAGGATATTATCGATCAATCATTGTTTCGTGAGGCATTAGTTTTCTATCCAGAGAAATAGTATATTCTTCACCCATTAGATGGAGGTGTGTATAAGTTTAGTTCGAATCCTTCTCATAATAACATCCTAGTATATTAGGGATACTGGTTCTGTTATAAAAAATGTAATAATAAGTGTTCATGGGGTTGGAAAAGTAAAATAAAACAAAATAAAACAAAAGAATTTAGAGAAAGTGTTACCTTTAATTTGGTTAACTTCCTTTGGTTTTAACCAAAAGGATGTCTTTAAGTGTCTTCTACCTAAGTTATTTATTCTAGGAGGAAGAGGAGGATCTTGAGAGATTATTTGCATTGGTTTTGGATGATCAAGCAGCATGAGAGGTTTGTGGAATGGGTTTGAAGTGGTGTCATTTTAAAAGGGGGGGAGGGGCTCTTTAAAAAAGTGTGAAAATATTATTTTATAATATAGTGTTATTCGGTTCCTAAAAGTCAAAAACTAATTATAGTAAAATATAAGATGACTCATGGTCGAAGTAAAATCTTCCAATAATAATTGGACAGGTTTTGGATATTATTTTAATATTAATAATCTTATTTATTTAAATCATTTATTAATAAGGTAAATACTACATTATTATTATGTCATCAATAATTTAATTTATTTGACGTCTAAAAATTATAAAAAATTATAATAATGTAGGAAATGTTTTTATATTCCCAATTATTATTTATAGTCGAAAATATTACTTATATATCCCCATATAAAAATTGATACACTAAAAGATAATTGTTAATGTCATTTTGTCTTTAAGTTATATACAATAAAGTGTCATTATCATTCTTAAGTGGATCCATGGGGTCCTAAAATCGACCCAAGGATTCCCATGTTCTCCCATGACTCATCCAATAAGGTTAGGACAAGTGTTAAGGTAATTTTGTATTATTAAAATATTATTTTTACATTGAATTACCCTATTTACCTTTAACGGCGGTAAATAAAAGGCAAAAGTTTCTATTCACCAAAAATTATTTTCATCTTATTAAACCAAATTTTACTTACTAATAACAACAAATATTTGTCGGATTTTCCAAATTCAATTCATAGAAGCCGTAAAATTCCATTTAAATGAAAAAGCCAGTTTTTAAACTACTACTTAGTGGTTTTACTATTCATCAAAAATTGAAGTTTTTCAGAAAAATAACAAAACTTCATCCTAAGCTATATTTGATATTAAGAATAAAAAAATGGTGTATATTTTACCAAATTAAAAATATATATGTTTCATTATTTAATTTAAAATTAATTCCCATTGTCAAAACAAATAGCGTGTTTTTAAGAAACAGTAACTATCAAAAGATTAAAAGTTGTTTATTATAATTTCAAAGTGAAATTAATTTCAATTACCAACATTTGATTAAATAGTAATAATATAATATAATTATGCTTCCAAACCATTCAAATTTATAACTGAACATTATAATTTATTTTGATTAAAAAATTTGTTTTCGATTAAAATTTAGTATTTTTTCACTATTCACCAAAAAATGAAAGTTATCAGAAAAACGACAAAAATTTATCGAAACTAAATTTTTATATCCTGATTCTAGAAAAGAAGTTTATTTTGTAAAATTGAATATATAAAAGTTTCATGAAATGTATTTAAAAGGGGTTTACCATTAAAAGGTGGTAAATTTTCATTTTTTGAAAAATACTTCCTTTATCTGAAAAATGAATTTGTTATATATTATATCTAGGAAACACATAATATGGATGTTAAAATTACATAGAATATATATAATTTAAAATTAAGTTAATACTATACATAACTTCTTTTTAACAGCTAGTTTGGTAAGTATTCGGGCGCTCGAACTAGGTGTTGTGTGAGGTTCAAGCTATTGAATTCAAAGAAAATAACTTACTATGAAATCTTGGGGTGTTACAATGAATATATAAAGAATAAGTGTGTAGGTAATAATATAAAATCTATTTAAGTGGTGATGCATAGAAAGTCTGGCATTCAGTGCAATAGCATAATTTATATACCGCTAGACTTTAAAGGAAAATCATGAGACGACCTACAATTTTTTGGTACTAAATCCCCCATCAGATATCTGCTTCTAGTTAGGTCTAAAATGGTATAAATTGAATAATAGACAAATTACCTAAAAATATGTCATATTAGTTCACATGGTTCAACATTACATATGGTAATATAATTGAAGAATGTTAGGATAGAGGATGGAAGAGCTTACCATTAGCTATCCAATGTGACAAATGACACTTGAATCAGATTTTGATTGAGAAATGAGGTACAAAAACTAGGTTTAGAGGAAGATTGACACTCTCAATTGCGATGTTGTTGCTATGTGTGGAAGAGAGGAAGAAGTAGTTAAATGGATGATGGAAATAAGGGAATTTTTACTTTATTTCACACCATGTGTAATTTATGGTTTAAATGTGGATTTATTGTTTAAAAACTCCTTTCACAGGGTTTTTCCATTTTGGACTTGGGTTTAAATTCCATTTACACCACAATCCCTTAAAATAAAATGTAAATGTGGTTTACACCATAAAACCATGGTTTACAATGTAAACTATTTGAAGATAGACTCTCCTCTATAGTTGATATAAAACTCACCAAAATATAAAAAGGGCTATTACTTGGACCCCAAAAGGGGTTTATACTGGTAAACTAAATGTTACATATCTCATGATAAAAATAGGGATCCTATAAGTCATATGGTTTCCAAATACATAATAAGGGAGAATGTATCATCAATATCAATGCCTTAAATTAATGAATATCCCATACACACTAGTCACTCACTGTTCTATGTATCATTCCACCATCGTTGATTTTGTTTTAGAAAAACCACTTGGTTCTGATGAAATTTTTTATTTTATCCTTAGAATAATTTCCCAAATTTTATTTATATCAATTTATTAAATATTTCTAGGAATCACTTTATCAAAATTTTCATCATTGGAATTATAATAAAATCTCTTAGGCCCTACATGAGTTAAAAATGATGTTTGTTTTAGAGCCTTCATTCTATGTGCCTTTTTTGGATCTGTTTGATCACCAATAATAATTCTGTCACATATATTAGCCCATCTTATTTTCCTCATTGTAGATACTAAAACTGATATATTTTTCACATTTTTATGTATTCTTGAAAGCCTTCTACATAAATATATTCCCCTTTTTTTAAAAACACTTCAAAATTATCTTTCTCATACATTTCATCATTATTCTCTTGTAAAATATGCTCTATATTTTGAAAAAACTTCTTGTTTTTAGCAATAGTTAAAAATTATATTTCTATAATTTTTCCTAGTCTTTGTTTATATAATTTTTTATGAATATTTTTGATTACTAAGCATTATAAATTATTTTATCCTCAGGATCTTCAAACTTTTAGTTTTTCTCTTTTTTGAAAATAACACATTTACTTCCAAATATTATAACGTACATCAATGTAGTTAACGTATCATTACACTACTCATAATGTTTATTATATTCATTCAAACATAGAAAATATGTATTAGAGATATAAAATGATGTAAGAACTGCGTCTTTCCAATAAGTCTTCATTAAATCCTTTCAATCATAATTTCATGGGTTTTTCTATTTATAATTTTGTTCCTCCTCTCATTATATTTGTTTTTTAGAAGTACTCACTGCCAACACTTTATTATATTTCCTTTTATTATTAATATATTATTTCACTAGATTAATAATTAATTTTATACCATTATCATTAAATAACATCTGAATTTTTAGTCCAATAATCTACATCACTTATTTAAGATAAGGTCAATTGCCCTACAACACATTGGTTTTATTAGAGATATCTTTCAGACATTCCGTATTTAGTTATCATCATTAAATATAATATAGGATCTATTCTCATCAATGTATTTAGGTGATATTGGCCCACATAAATCAGTGAACCAACTCCAAAAACCATATCATGTTTTTTCTTTTATATTTCCTGTCTTATGAATTATTTTTAAATTTATTAAGTGTTACACATGTGAGTGTGATCACATGAAATATTATGGATATCATTTCCACCTTCATTCTGGACAAAGTCCTCCATGAAATATTTGATCAAGCTTATAATACTTTTGTGTCACAACACAATCTATTCTTATATGGTAAGAAAGTAGTTTTATTTTTCTCCACTAATGGGGTATATATTCTCATTCATACACTTCCATTGCATTATAATATTTCAATCACTTCTCTTGATACTGCAAGTATTTTTGTCGAAATTAACTACATTCAAAGTGTAACATAATTGAATTAAAGTTAGAGTTGTTACTAATTACATAAACCACTAATACATCTATGAACCTATTTTCCTCTTATTTTGGATCTTTAGAAGCCAATAACCTTAAAACTCTCATCATTTCAATTTTTAATGAAACATTCTTTGTTGTAATCTATTCCTATAGATGGATCTGTATTTCTCATTGTGTGGGATGTAAAAGTTTTTTCCCTAATCCATATTTTATCTTGATCCATTACAATAAATGAAATGTTAGTGATGTTGGATTTCTCAACTTTTCCTTTCATGATCCGTCTTAACTTATCTCCTTAAATTGGTGTTAAATAAGTCTTTTATACATATAGTCCCACTGAATAATCCACGTCTTGAAAAATTGTAAATTTATTATGTGTTTTCATTCTTCTTGATGATGCTTCAATATATTTTTATATACTTATCCTAGTATCCTTTGGTGTATCCCTATATCCTTTGGTGTGTCTGAATCCTTCACAAAAAAAACAATATCCATTAAAAACATAACAAGTGTAAGAAATTTTTCCTACTATCTTATTTATCTTAAGAATTAAAATGGGTTTCTCTTAGGAAATACATGTATTGTGTGTACCCAATATATAGACATCAGTAACACTATATAAATGGTTAATTATTATAAGTCTTTGATACTAAAACTATTAATTTTTTTTTCTATTGTGAGTAACTCAAACCAACCTTCTTTTGGGAAGTTGGTGCTTGTAGTTTTTCATTAACCCCCACTTTTTTTTGTTCATGTCCATCGATAAATTTAACTTTTCATTTAAACCAATACACTTATGAGAAAGTGATTGATTTTTGTTAGCCCATATAAGTTAAATATCTTGAGGGGTAAATAAGGGTATGGTAGATTAAAATAAGTTCCCCGTAGGATCTTGTGTTATTGTTAAACAAACCACTCTTATGTCTCTTTCATGTAGAAATGTATGAACAGAAATGAAATCCTGAATAACAGAAAGTAATTTTACAAGTTTCCCCCTTACTATTCTATGTACAAGGGGAATAAAATGATCATGTTGTGATATACCAAATCCACTAAGGATCATTTCAAAAAAGAGGTTTGTGCTACATCACTTCTATTCCCAGTATCACATCTGTTAAAATGTTCGGAGTAAACTCACTGTCCCCCCTAGTTTACAATCAGTCACAATTTTATAGCTCACAACTCTCTCAACTAAAGTGTGCTCACTGATCCTCAATAAGAATCCACTATGATATACTGAGTTAGAATGTTTTACACCTCAGTTATTGTATAATTTTCTACTCTTTCATCCTCCTGCTGAATACCCCATTACCATAGAACTATTAGGAAATAGCAATCATTTGTGAAACCTTCTAGTGTCTTGTGCACATCTTTTATGCTTTCTATGAAAACCTCTCCTTACATGAAACTCTATTCTTACATGAAACTCCCTTTATACAAGAAACTCCCTTTTCACCTAATTCTTATGAGATTCAGAGCCCAGATATTATCTATGGGGTGAGCTACTTAATGAGGGGTAGCCCCTTATTTATAGGCTATGATATCCCTATGTGAAAATTTCTATCTTGATGACACCTTGTGTGAAATATTTCCCCCATGTATGGAAACCCATATTTGAAATTGCATTGGGAAGTGCATAAGCCTCTTTCAAGTATATCACTTCATCATTATTTCATGGGTGTGTGTAACTCATGATTTGTTCAAAAACTAATCTTTAGAATGCTTCTAGAATTTTCCATATTTTTATTTTGTAATACCAAAACATTCCTCACATGACACTATCCAAAGAACCTCCAATATTGTCTGAAACTTCCTTTTCCAAAAACACCATTCTTAGTTCACTAAATGTTGGACCCAAAAACATTGAAAACAATATGAAACGACACCATCCTCTAAAAAAGATTTTTTTACAGCCTCTATAATATACAATCCATTGTCATATATCTTTTTCAACATACCTTGACAAAAAAAAAATTTGAACTCCACCACTAACCATGGATACATAATATTTCAATAAACACAATCAACCCAAAAAAACTTCAATGTGACCTTAATGGATTTTTTCCAACAATATCTCCCTTTAGATTAGTTAAAAACATTTCACATTTTTATAACTTGTTAAATATGTTTCCATATACTAACACTATTTTATTATTTTGATATAGATAAAGATCAATGATTTAATCAACTCATAATCTAATCCCTTATGATCCATGATCGAAGACAGAAACAACAATAACCTAAAATGATCACCAATGGAACACTTCATTATAGAAACAACCATTTAAATTCTTCCATCACAAACACCATATCTCATGAAATATATCCTTTGACCAATCACCTTTGAAAATTTCATATTTAAAACTCCCCCTACTTCACTGCTTGGGTTATCATGCTTTGGAATGGTTAAATATGTCCATATTATTCTCTAATAACTCCCCCTATGTCTCAGATCCCTCTTAAAACTTCTCTCCTATTTGGATTAAGACATTTTTCCCCATTAATAGCCAAAATTTCTCCCCTATGTCAATGAACCCAAAGGACACTTCATTTTTTTATGCAACTGTGTAAAGATCACATATCAACACATTAGGAAAAAACACATCATACCCGAGGGAGATGGGGTCCCACATCCACAAATTTTCAATGGTGTGGTGTCGACTAAACTCCATGAGCTAGTCTAGGTTGTTCAAATACTTTTAGGGGTAAAGCCTTTGTTTGGATGTCTACAACCTATAGTTCTTTTGGCACATATTCTAAATTCAAATCCCTTGCTCCACCTTCTTCATGATAAAATGATACTTGATTTCAATGTTCTGTATCCTTGATTGATGTACTATATTTTTACTAAGGTATATATAACTTGAGTTATCACAATGGATTAAAATCCAAGACTTCACTAGACATCCAAATCACTAAGTTACTACTTCATCCACAATAATTGTGTTCACACGTGAGAAGTATCAATATATCCAACTTCTATAGTGATTATTAAAATTCAATCATTTTTCTTTCTTATCCATGAAATACACAATCCTTCAGGATATAATTCACCACATAACATTGATTTTATATCACTTGGTGATATAGTCCAATCTGTATCTATGTATCCCAATAACTCTTGTTGATATTTTTCGTTGTACATCAAAATAAAATCCATTATTCCCTTGATATACCAAAGTATTATTTTCACTCAATGAAAGTGTATTTTCTTGGGACTGCATTGATACTGTGATTCTTGGCATGTGGAAAAAAACAATATCTGTTCATGTAGCTATTAATTATAACAGACTTCTAATGATCTATCGATATTCTGTGACTTTAACCACTTTTCCTTGATCATCCCATGACCATTTCATCTGAGTATAAACTGAAGTCGTCATCTCCATCTAATTATCCATTCCAAATATTCTTAAAACCTTCTTTTCATATATTTATTGAAAAATGAATTTTACACTCTTTAATATTTTTAATCGTAAGACAAGTAAAATGTTTTTTCACCCATCATTGACATTTTTAATTCACTTTACATGAATTATATAAACATTTTTCACATAGAATCATCTAATTACCAAATATTATGTCATTGATATACACCAGCACAATCATCCTTTGATTACTAATATAATGCTCCATCCTTAAACATTACTTAATCTTGAGTTACTTCAAGAATAAACAATAAGGATCTTTTCAGGTTTATAGTTTTAGAGAATTAGATCATAAAACATGAATTACATTCCACATTTAAACAAAGTAGTTACATAAAAGATTGTACTCATTTTTCCCATCAATGGAAACCTCTTTAAAATAAAACATGGACTCTTTCTTGACACTTCATTGATACTATCATCACATCATGTACCTTTCCTTTGACCTATGCAAAACATTTCAAAAACATGGGATGAGCATAAAAAGATCAGTAAGGGATATAAAAATATAGAAAGAAAACATGAGTACATATATACATAAGAATTAATGAAATCATACATTACCCATAAAGCATAATCACATTAACATACTTCATCAAAACATGAATAAAACATAGAAATTATAAGACATAAAAGGTAACTTGAGGCATTCATAACATTCTTTCGTAGGGAGTAACCCTCTTGGTTACGTTTGGAATACCCACCACAGTATATTCCCTAAATCTCTTCGGAGAAACCTTAACGTTTTACTCCTTCACGTTACCCAATGCATTGGAGAGCTATATCGGGCTCACCTGCCCTTAGTTTATCACGGAACCACCCGTCTTTGTAACAATGGACAAGAACCATAACATAATCGTATCACATAAAACATGCATAAAAGAAAACATAACATTTCCAGTTTTCAATCACAAGATATCAATACAACACATTGATATAAAAACATTATGAAAACCATTTTCAATACCAAAATAAAAGAAAAGTAAAACATGGTATTTATTCTTCATTCAAAAAAAGTAATGGCTTGTAGAGGAAGTCGAAACTTAAATAATGGTCACGGCGGTGGAAAAGTCGTTGTCGCCGCATACGTACGAAAAAAAAACATTCCCTTTTGTTGTTTAGTAAATGATTTGTATAAAAAGATTCATTTTGAATAAACATAAAATTCAAAGGTGTTTATACACCATATAATAGAAAGTTGTGTATAAAATAAAATAAGCCTCAATGAGAGGAGATTGAGACGATGTCCCATACCTTGGGTCTGACTTGACTCGATCATTATTTAACGTCCTGAATAATAAACTTGAGTTAATTTCTACTCTCTTAATAACCTTTTTCAAGTTCGTTATTACTTTTATATCACTTATTACCATGTTATTAACACTATGTAATTATTTAAGTTAATAATGGTCATTTTGTCGATCATTGGTACTTGAGTAAAAAATAATCTCTTTATAATTACAAGTTGTTCATGGGTTAAAATATCCGTTATATCCAGAATTATATTCAATATTTAGATATAATATATGTCATATATATCCAGTATATACAGGAATTTATAATATTACATAACATTTATAGGTAACAAATGAAATGCACCGTTCATGGAGACGGTAAGCCGTACGTACGCATGAACGCTACTTCCATTTCTATTTCATATTTAATGGAATTAAAACATAATGATACATAATAGTATTATAATTCCAGTATTGTATCTTATATAATATCCTTAAATATATCCTTTATACGTACCACATATGGTATTAACGAATCAAATCACTTTGAGGGGGCGGTAGTCCGCACTTCCTAAAATGAAGATATCGCGTTTACCCATAATGGAAACCATAAAGGTATGCCATAAATGAAAAATACAGAATCTTAATTAAAACATAAACATATTATATAGAATATATAAATATAGTGACATCTTAATGGCAACCTTTGAAGGTGTTATATGAGTGTTGAACAATCATCATTTCGTGAGGCAGAAATTCCCCATCCACAGAAACAGTATGTTCTTTAACCATTAGATGTAGGTGTGTGTAAGTGTATCTTGAATCCTTATTATAAAAACATCCTAGTATATTGAAGATACTTTTCTTGTTACAAAATAAAGGAATAAAAAGAGTTTAGAGGGTTCTAGAAGAAAAATAAAACATAGGAACACAAGAGAAAAGACAACCTTTAAAACATGTAACTCTTTTTTATTTGAGCACAAAGGCTTCCTTGGGAAGACTTCTGCCCAAAGGGAGCCTTCAAAGAGTAATATAGGAATATGGAGAGAAAAAATTGATAGGGTTTGGCTGAGCCAAAGGATTTATAGGTGTGGGTAAGTTGGTAGAGGTGGGGGCCTTTTATAAGAGGAGAGGAGGGGACGCTCTTGGAATGTTTAAAAAGGTTACTTTATTATAAAATTCTTTTCAGATTTGAAAGGTCCCAAAATTTTATATTTCGAGTATAAGGTGATAAGAGTTCTAAATCCACCCATACAATAGGTTTTTTTACATGTTTAGGTTATATATTTTACATTATCGTTTCATTTTATTTAAATCGTTAAATAATGAGGTAATCGATGCATCATCATGGTGTCATAAATAATTTAATTTATTTAGTGTATAAAAATTATAAAAAAACTATCATGATGTAGTAAATCTCTTTATCTTTCCAATGAATATTTATAGTAAAACATATGACCTGTATAACCCCATTTAAAAATTGTTTTAGTAAAACAACTCGTGTTTGTGACATTTTTATTTTAACCTCAAATAAAAAGTTTTTAATGTCATTTTCCTACAAAGTGGCTCCATGGGGTCCCCAAGTCGACCCATGGATTTTCTTGGTCGGCCATGACACATCCAATATGGTTATGACATGTGTCTAGGTCATTTCATATTATTGAAGCATTATTTTTACCTTAAATTACACTAATTACCTCTAATCGCGATTAAAAACTTAAAAGTTACTATTAAGCAAAAAATTATTTTAATCCAATTGAACCACATTTTACATCCTAATGACAACCATGTATGTCAGATTTTTGAAATTAAAAACACATAGGTGGTAAAATTTCATTTAAATGAAAAATCAGTTTTTTAAGTACCACTTAGTGGTTTCACTATTCATCAAAAATTGATGTTTTTTAGAAAAATACCAAAACATCAAACTAAGATATATATGATATTCAGAATTCAAAAATTATGTCTATTTTAAAAAATTGCAAACATATAAGTTAGAATAATTAATTTAATAATTAATTCCCGCTGTTAGAGCAAATAGCGTGTTTTTATGAAACAATAAGTATCCAAAGATTGACACAAGTTTAAGTCCAATTTCAAATTGAAATTAATTCCAAGGACCACTATTGGATTAAATGGTAAAAATATATTCTAATTTCACTTTAAAATAAATTCAAAAGATAATTTAATCATATAAATAAATTATACTAAAAAGTGGTTTTGAATTAAAATACAACATTTTCACTATTCATTAAAAAATGAAATTTATCGGAAAAATACAAAAATTTTACACAAAGTAAATTTTGACATCCCGATTCTAAAGAAGAGTTTTATTTGGTCCAATAGAATGTATAAGAGTGAACAAATATATATTTAATGACGGTTCATCATCAAAAGGCGATAAGTGAACCTTTAGTGAAAATTAGAGTATATATGACTAAAATTGTATTCATTTCGTATTTTAAGCCTTTATCTTTTATTGGATAAATGTAAAAAAATTTAAAAAACATATATAATCATATTTTAGTTATTTCCATTCATTCCCGCCAATACAACAACTACGTGTTAACTACCATTTAAAATAAATATTATTATATTACTAGTGTGCAACGTAAGATTTCAAAGAAACTCGTTGTTGCGTATCGGGCACGCTATCGAACATAGCAACCCCTTTAAAGTAAAATTAATATTTAATTTTCAAATATTAATAAATATTAAAATGTATTATTCTTTATTTACATGGGATGTTACATCCTTCCCACCTTTTGGGAATTGCGTCCTCGTAATTTTATTCACTTATCAAAATAAGTGTGGGTACTTATCCCTCATAGAATATTCATATTCCCATGTTGCCTCTTCAACCATATGGTTTTTCCACAAAACATTTACCTGGTGAATTACCTTATTCCGCAACACTTTCTCTCTACGGTCAAGAATCTGGACTTGTTGTTCTTCATAAGATAGATTCTCTTCCAGCTAAAGTACCTATGGACTCAAAACATGAGATGGATCTGGAATGTACTTCCATAACATTGAAACATGAAAAACATTGTGTACCTATGATAAACTCAGAGGTAATGCCACTCTGTATGCAATTGATCCAACTTTCTCCAGAATTTACTATGGTCCAATGAACCTTGGACTCATCTTTCCTTTCTTACCGAAACACATCACACTTTTACATGGTGAAACTTTGAGAAAAACATGATCACCTACCTTGAAAGATAGATCCTTCCTCCGGTTATCCGCAGAACTCTAATGCCTGCTCTGTGCTGTTCTCATGTGTTTCTGAATCAACTGAACATTTTCTGCTAACTCTTCTACCAATTCCAGTCCCATCAACTTCCTTTCACCCACATCATCCCAGAAATCTGGAGTTCAGCACCGCTTCCCATATAATGCCTCAAATGGTGACATCTGTATACTAGAATGAAAACTGTTATTATAAGAAAACTCAGCCCAAAAAATATGTTGGTCCCAACTTCCCTGATAATCCATCAAACAAGCACGTAGCATATCCTCCAAAGTCTGAATCGTTCATTCTGACTGCCCATCAGATTGAGGATGAAAATCTATACTAAAATTTGACTTAGTACCCAACAACTTCTGAAGGCCTTTCCAAAAGTTAGAAGTGAACCTGGGATCACGGTCAGATACAATTGAGAGATTAACTCCATGTAACCTGACTATCTCTTTATGATACAGATGGGAAAATTGATCTAGGGAACAAGTATCTCGTATATTAAGGAAATGAGCAGATTTAGTCAAGCGATCAACAATAACCCAGATTTCATTATTACCTCGAGGTGTCTTCGGAAATCCCACATCGAATTCCATGGATATATTCTCCCATTTCCACTCTGGCACTAGTAAAGGATGAAGCATCCCTTTCGTTAACTGCCGCTCTTCTTTAACTTGTTGACAAGTCAAACACTTCACAGTAAAATCAGCAATATCTCTTTTCATTCCGTCCCACCAGTAATACTCCTGAAGATCTCTATACATCTTAGTACTGCCAGGATGGACTGAAAATGGAGAACTATGAGCTTCACATAATAAATCTCTCTTCAAATGTGAATCACATGACACACACAATCTCTTCCCAAATATCAAAACAAAATAATTATCAATATTTAATTCAGGAAACTTACCCTTCTGAACTAGCTCTACCTTTTTCTGCAACTCGTTGTCTTGCTTATGTTCTTTCTTATTTCTATCTGATAGAGAAGATTTCACTGATACTTGATACAAAACAGAAGTACATCCTGCACCAACAACTTCTATGACAAAGTTCATCAAATCCTTAACCAAAGGATCACGTTCCAAATGCAACATTGTTAATGAAGCATTACTTTTTCCACTCAAAGCATCAGCCACTTTATTTGCTTTTCCCAGATGGTAATGAATTGTACAATCATAATCCTTGATTAATTCTAGCCATCTCCTCTGTCTCATGTTCAATTATTTTTGATAGAATATATACTTTAAACTTTTGTGATCGGTATATATTTCACACTTTACTTCATACAAATGATGCCTCCAAATTTTAAAAGCGAAAACAACAGAAGCTAATTCCAAATCATGTGTTGGGTAATTTAACTCATGAGTTTTCAACCGTCATCAAGCATAATCAATTACCTAATCATTCTGCATTAAGATAAAACCAAGTCCTTTCAGTGAAGCATCACTGTAGATAACAAACTCCCCATTCCTGGAAGGTAGTGCCAAAACTGGAGCATTCAGCAATCTTCTTTTCAGTTACTATAAACAATCATCACATTCTTTTGTACAGATAAACTTAACACCCTTACGAGTTAGCTTAGTCATTGGACTAGATAACCATGAAAAATTTCTAACAAACCTTTCGGTAATAGCCTTCCAAACCAACGAAGCTACGAATATCAGTTACATTTGTGGGTCTTTTCCATTCTTCCACAACCATTGTTTTTGCAGGATCAACATTTATCCTATCTTTAGAAACAATATGACCAAGGAAAGAAATTTTTTGCAACCAAAACTCACACTTTCTGAATTTCCCATACAATTTCTTTTCTTTTAAGGTTTTCAAAATAACCCTTAAATGTCTTTCATGCTCCTCTTTACTTTTAGAAAACACCAAAATATCATCAATGAAAACAACCACAAACTTATCCAAGAACTCATGGAAAATTCTATTCATTAAGTCCATTAATACAGCAGGTGCATTGGTTATACCAAAAGGCATTACTAAAAATTCATAATGGCCATATCTTGTACGAAACACAATCTTCAGAATATCTGATTCCTTTACCTTCATCTGTTGGTACCCCGATCTCAGGTCAATCATTGAAAAATACTGAGATCCTTGGATCTGATCAAAAAAATCATCAATATAAGGCAAAGGATATTTGTTCTTAATAGTGATGTTATTCAAGGATCTATAATCAATGAAAAGTCACATAGAACCATCTTTCTTTTAAACAAATAAAACAGGAGCACCCCATGGTGATGTGCTAGGATGAATGAAACCTTTCTCTAATAAATCTTGCAATTTATCCTTCAACTCTAAAAGTTCAATATGATCCATTCGATAAGGGGGTTTTGAAATGGGTTTAGCATCAAGAACTAATTCAACAGTAAATTCAACTTCTTGATTTGGTATTATTCCAGGAAACTCATCAGGAAAAACATCAGGATATTCATTTACCACTGGCACATAATTAATCTGAACAGTTCCATTATTTTCAATGATATGTGCAAGGTAACATTCATTTCCATCTTTTACAAGTTTCTCAGCTTCCTGATATGTTATCAAAATCAAGGGTTCATTCTTGTACACAAACTGAAAGTCTTTCTAAAAAGAAGATTTTTTAGCTCTATAGTCAATCTTAGCATGGTAAATAGAGATCCAATCCATACCCTAGATAACATCAAACTCTATTAGAGGTAAAACAATAAGGTTTTCAAGTAGGTGATTTCCACAGATAAGGATAAGAAGATTCTTATAAATTCTTTTTGCCTCAACATTTCCCCCCAGTTGTTTTTACCAAAAGGTCAGGAGTCATTTCTTGAGGTGGTATTCCCATTTTACTAGAAAAGTTTTCAGAGATGAAAGAATGTGTAGACCCCGAATCAAACAACACACTGGCATAATCTGAAAAAAGAAACAAAGTATCTGATACAACTTCATTTGAAGTCCCGACATCTGCTGAAGTAGTTGCAAAGGATTTCACCACCCCTTTCTTCTTGTAGTCTAACTGCTTCCTGTCACTCGATCTCTTTGTCAGACACTCATTTCCATAGTGACTCATCTCATTGCACTTAAAACATTTCACTAACTATAAATCAAATTTGGTCTTACCATCACCCTGATATTTTTCAGTGAAATCACGAGCCTTATGTCCCATCTTACCGCATCGATAGCACTTTCCAGAATTCAGAAGACATTCCCCAGCATGCCTTTTACCACATTTATCACAAACTAGAAACGTAGTTTTCTTACTGACAGACCTTTTTGAAGAATTCTTTCCTTTATCCTGCCACCTCGGTCTCTTCTTTTGCGGGTTGTTATAGAACACTTGATCATCGGCAAACTCCATTTACACCTTCTTAGTAGATCGAACAAGCTTTTCATAACTTTTGAACTCACAATAAGTCAATGCCCTTCGATATTTTGGCTTTAATCCTGAGTAATAAATGATTGATTTTACTATCAAGGTCTCGGATAAAATTTGGAACATACCTTGCCAATCGAGTGAACATCTCTTCATAGGCAGCCACTTAGTCTTCCTCTTGCCTCAATTCCAAGAATTGTTTTTCCTTCCTATGTCGAACAACCTTAGGAAAATACTTCTCAAGAAACATACCTTTGAATTAATCCCAGTCGAGAGCATAAATATCATCAGTGTCCCTGGTATTTTTATCCATCCACCACCACTGATCTGCTTCACCCTCTAAATAGTAAATAGAAAGACTAACCTTTTGATTGTCTGAACACCCCATGACATCGAAAATCTTCTATAGTTCTTTAATCCACCCTTCAGCTAGCACAAGATCATATGATCCTCTAAATGATGGGGGATGTTGTCTCATGAAATATTCCACCACTAACATGTTCCTCTTCGGTTGATCTGGATGATCTCGTACATGGATACCACCACCATTTCTCGCTTGAGTCAACTGCTCTATTACTGCAACAAACTATTCTGTTCCAATTCCAACAATCTCAGGATGCTGATTCGGAAGGTTATTTCCTTCTGTATGCCTTCCTAGCACTGCTTACCTATTTCCTCTATGGAAAACCATTCTGAACAAACATGTCTTAGATGAAGCAATATGGTAATCTTCAAATGATATATCATTTCAATTTGACCATAAAAAAATATATTTTTGGACAATCATTTAATAGAAGTCTAACTCCTAAAGTTATCTAATCCGACCTCTGATACCAACTATAAGTCCCCAGCCTTAAACATTACTTAATCTTGAGTTACATCAAGAATACACGTTGATGATATTTTCAGGTTTAGTGTTTTAGAGAATTAGATCACAAAACATGCATTACATTCTACATTTAAACAAAGTGATTACATAAAAGATAGTACACATTTTTTCCATAAACGGAAACCTATTTAAAATAAAACATGGATTCTCTCTTGACACTTCATTGACACTATCATCACATCATGTACCTTTCCCTTGACCTGTGAAAAACATTTCAAAAACTTGGGATGAGCATAAAAAGCTCCGTAAGGGATATAAAAATAGGGAAAGAAAACATGAGTACATGTACACTTAGGAATTAATGAAATCATACTTTACTAATAAAGCATAAGCACTTTAACATAATTCATCAAAACCTGAATAAAACATAGAAATCATAAGACATAAAGGTAACTTGAGGCATTCAGAACATTTCTTACGTAGGATTAACCCTCTTGGTTACGTTTGGAATACCCATCACAGTATATTCCCTAAATCGTTTCGGAGAAACCTTAACGTTTAACTCCTTCGCGTTACCCAATGCATTGGAGAGCTATATCAGGCTCACCCGCTCTTAGTTTATCATGAAACCACCCATCTTCATAACAATTCCCAAGAACCTTAACATAATCGTATCACATAAAACATGCATAAAGGAAACATAATATTTCCACATTTCAATCACAAGATATCAATACAACACATTGATATAAAAACATTATGAAAACCATTTTCAATACCAAAATAAAAGAAAATTAAAATATGGTATTTATTTTTCATTCAAAAAAAGTTATGGCTTATAGAGGCAGCCGAAACTCAGATAATGGTCACGGCGGCGGAAAAGTCGTTGTCGCCGCATACGTACGAAAAAAAACATTCCCTTTTATCATTTAGTAAATGATTCATATAAAAATATTCCTTTTGAATAAACATAAAATTCAAAGGGGTTTATACACCGTATAAAATAAAGTTATGTATAAAACAAAATATTCCTCAATGAAAGGAGATTGAGATGATGTCCCATACCTCGGGTCTGACTTGACTCGATCGTTCTTTAAAATCCTGAATAATAAATTTGAGTTAATTTCTAATTTATTAATAACCTTTTTCAAGTTCATTATTACTTTTATATCACTTATTACCATGTTATGAACACTATGTAATTATCTATGTTAATAATGGTCGGTTTGTCGATCATTGGTACTTGAGTCAAAAATAAACTCTTTATAATTAAAAATTGCTCATGGGCTAAAATATCCATTATATCCCGAATTTTATTCAAGATGTAGATATCATATATGTCATATATATCTAGTATATACAAGCATTTATAATATTACATAACATTTAATGGTAAGAAATGAAATGCACCGTTCATGGAGACGGTAAGCTGTACGTACGCATGAACGCTACTTCCATTTCTATTTCATATTTAATGGAATTAAAACATAATGATAAATAATAGTATTATAATTCCAGTATTGTATCATATATAATATCATTAATTCTATCCTTTATACGTACCTCATATGGTATTAATGAATCAAATCGCTTTGAGGGGCGATAGTCCGCACTTCCTAAAATGAAGATATCGCTTTTACCAATAATGGAAACCATAAAGGTATGCCCTAAATGAATAATACAGAAGATTAAGTAAAACATAAATATATTATATATCATATATAAATATAGTGACATCTTAATGGCCACCTTTGAAAGTTTTATATGAGTGTTGAACAATCATCGTTTCGTGAGGCAGAAATTTTCCATCCACAGAAATAATATGTTCTTTAACAATTAGATTTAGATTTGTTTAAGTGTATCACGAATCCATATTATAAGAATATCCTAGTATATTAAATATACTGGTGTTGTTACAAAAGAAAGGAATAAAAAGAGTTTAGTGGGTTGTAGAAGCAAAATAAAACATAAGAACACAATAGAAAACACTACCATTAAAACAGGTAACTCTTTTTGATTTGAGATCAAAGGCTTCCTTTGGGAGACTTATTCCCAAAGTGAGGCTTCAAGGAGTACGAGAGTAATGTGTAGAGACAAAATAGACAGGGGTTGGCCGATAAAAAGGCTTGAGAGGTGTGGGTAAGGTGGTAGAGGTGGGGGCCTTTTATAATAGGAGAGGAGGGTCACTCTTGGAAAGTTATAAAAGGTTACTTTATTATAAAATGCTTTTCAAATTTAAAAGGTCCCAAAATTATATATTTCAAGGATAAGGTGATAATAGTTCTAAATCCACCCATCCAATAGGTTTTTTACATGTGTAGGTCTTAGAGTTTACATTATCTTTTCATTTTTTTAATCGTTAAATATTGAGGTAATCGCTGCATCGTCATGGTGTCATAATTAATTTAATTTATTTAATGTATAAAAATTATATAAATACTATCATGATGTAGGATATATTTTTATATTTCCAATTAATATTTATAGTAAAACATATGACCTGTATATCCCCATTTAAAAATTTTTTTAGTAAAACAACTCGTGTTTGTGACATTTTTATTTTAACATTAAATAAAAGGTTTTTAATGTCATTTTCCTACCAAAGTGGCCCCATGGGGTCCCCAAGTCGACACATGGATTTATTTGGTCAGACATGACACATCCAATAAGGGTAGGACTTGTTTCTAGGTCATTTAATATTTTTAAAACATTATTTTTACCTTAAATTACACTAATTACCTCTAATCACGATTAAAAACTTAAAAGTTACTATTCACTAAAAAATTATTTTAATCCTATTGAACCAAATTTTACTTCCTAATGAAAACCATGTATGTCTGATTTTTGAAATTCAAAACACAGAGGTGGTAAAATTTCATTTAAACGAAAAATCAGTTTTTTAAGTTCCATTTAGTGGTTTCACTATTCATCAAAAATTGATGTTTTTCAGAAAAATACCAAAACTTCACCCTAAGATATATTTGAAATTCATAATTCAAAAATTATGTCTATTTTAAAAAATTCAATACATATAAATTACATTAATTAATTTAATAATTAATTCCCAATGTCAGAGTAAATAGCGTGTTTTTATGAAATAATAAGTATCGAAAGATTGACACTAGTTTAAGTCCAATTTCAAAGTGAAATTAATTCCAATGACCAATATTAGATTAAATGGTAAAAATATATTCTAATTTCACTTTAAAACCCATTCAAAATATAATCTAATCATATAAATAAATTATACTAAAAAGAGGTTTTGAATTAAAATACAACATTTTTCACTATTCATTAAAAAAAAGGAACTTTATCGGAAAAATACGAAAATTTTACACAAAGTAAATTTTGATGTCCCGATTCTAAAGAAAAGTTTTATTTGGTCCAATAGAATTTATAAGAGTGACCAAATCTATATTTAACGACGGTTCGCCATCAAAAGGCAATAAGTGAACCTTTAGTGAAAATTAGAGTATATATGACTAAAATTGTATTATTTTCATATTTTAAGCCTTTATCTTTTATTGAATAAATGTAAAAACATTTAAAAAACATATATAATCATATTTTAGTTATTTCCATTCATTCCCACCAATACAATGACTACGTGTTAACTACCATTTAAAATAAATATTATTATATTACTAGTGTGCAACGTAAGATTTCAAAGAAACTCATTGTTGCGTATCGGGCACGCTATCGAACATAGAAACCCCTTTAAAGTAAAATTAATATTTAATTCACAAATATTAATAAATATGAATATGTATTATTCTTTATTTACCTGGGATGTTACAACTAACATTTATTACATAGTGATTTTAATCAAATCTACCAAGATGAAATCAATCTTCTTTATGAACTGATCATGCCTTACATGACATGTTATCGAGGCTTGTATCGACTCATAAAGTGCCTTCTTTAGTTGAAAAAATATATTCTCATCGTTATAAATGATAAAACCATATTTCTGCTCGATATACAATTCTTATTCTAGAACCCCATTCAGATATGCTGACTCAACTTCCATCTAGATTACATTGAACTTTCCTTTTACTACTATAGACAAGAATAATTTGATTGTCTCTAGCCTTGAAATAGTTAAAAATGTCTCACCAACATTGATACATTATATCTGGGAGTAAAATTTTCACACTAGTCGGGCTTTTTTTCTAATCACAACATTGACTTCATTCATTTTGTTAGAATGACCCATTTTTACAAAAGTAAATTCTTATCTATTGGTCTTGAAACAATTCCTCATAAATGATTCTTCTCAATCTGGGTAATCTCTTTATTCATAAACTAAACCCAGTTCTCATCTCCGACATCTTCATCAAAACATTTTACCTCTACCTAAGATAGGAAAGATGCCTACTATAATGATTTCATTCTTCGTTTCTAAACTAGCACTATTTGATCACAAATGACATTTTTACTATCAATTTTAGCTTAAATTATTGGGTTTCATGTAGATATATATTTTTCTTTGTATGAACCCCGTTTTTTCTATAAAAAACTTTGGAATATTCTTGATGTTATTCTAAAGTAGGGCGTTCAAACGATGTGCAATTCCGAGGCTCGGTGTGGCCGAAATAAATTATATAAAAATGTTAAGTGTTTTTATATTACGCATTAGTGGTTAAATAATGAAAAATGTGATATCTCTTAGAGAGTTTATCAAATCGGATATCTGAGACCACAGATGGGTGCGGAACGCGGTGTTTACCCTAGGCGCGACATAAAATAAGTCAGCACGGGACATTCAGACTCCTTTTTCGTTAGTGGTGTGTTAAATGGATAAATTGAATTAAATTATTCATTTAATTACACAAACCTGAGTAACACAAAAATGGTTTCTCCGATGAGAAAACTGAGGGCACCATTGAGTCTGAAGCATGTCGCTTACCCTAGGCGGGGTGTAAAAGATGCGGGCGCGGTCCTGCTGTGAGAGATGTCACCCTGGGGAAAAATGGTCATTTAGAAATGACCACTTAGTGATTTTTATCACTAACGTTCCTTTCAAATAACATTTAAAAATATTCACTGAATTGATATCTGAGTCTTCTGTTGAGTTATAAATGGGGTTTTTTTCCTATGCGTGATATAAAATGAGAGGGCGCAGTGATTTCGGATCCCACGCTAAGTGGTTTTTCTATAAATAGAACATTGTGGAATTGGAGGGAGACCCATTCTCTTTCTCTCTCTTTCTCTCTCTTTCTCTCTCTCTCTCTATATATATATATCTCTCTCTTCCGCTCTCTCCCTCTCTCTCTATCCATTCTTCGCCATTCTTTGCCTGATCGGGAAGCGATATTCGACGAAAATTCTACGGTTTGAAGGTGGAGCCTCACAGACACATCAACTATGACGCACATCGAAATCGAGGTTGGGTTCTTGTGAATTTTTTTCCCCATATTCAATTTCTATAGTTTTCCACAATTTTTATCATTTTAAATTCTTTAATTTTAGAATTTGGGGCATTGGCCGAATGAACACGGCCAACGACCAAGACCCATTTTGTTCATCGTTCTTGGGCGTTCTTCGTCCAAATTTTCGGACGCGCCAAATCATGTCGGATCAACGATCACCGCAGGCAACACGAAGGCCTCATCCCATGGAACCAGAACCTACGTTCGGTTTTGGAAAAGGGCCAACGAAGTTGTGGTGATGACCGTCGGGAGTCCCGGCTCTGGAAAGGGAGGTGGACGGAGCTCGGGGTGGCGCAGCGGGGGTTCGGACTAGGTGGCCGGTGCGGATGGGGTTTGGTCGAAGCGTCTAGCCGGTGTGCTGGGCAGAGGAGGCTGGGACCCAGAGTGGAGCTGCAAAGAGGCTGGCATATCTAGGCGGCAAGGCAGCGGTTGGGAGTGCGGCTCAGCGGGAAGGCGAGGCCGGAGGCGGACGAGGAGTTCGGGCGGACGGGGAGCGAGCGGCGGCGTCGGCGTGGTGCGTCGGGCGCTCAGGCGGGGAGCCATCCGAGATTGCATGTGAGGGAGGACTGACCTGCATGGATGGTTTGTAGAGGTTTCACCCTATGGGAAATAGGGACACGAGTTTGTCGGGTCCTACTTCATGACGTGGAAGACCGGGCTTTGGCCGGTCTTCTTGGGAGACAAGGACCCACAAAGCGCGGGTCCAGTTGGAAATGAAGACCGACCAGTTGGTCGGTCTGTGTGGAGAAAACCGGACCCACCTTGGTCTGGAGCTACTGGGCGGGCCGCGGCCTACGGGATGCGTTGTGACGGGCCGGACCCGCAGCTGGGCCACAGGCCGGCGTTTCGGACCGGGCCGGCCAGGGTGAACCAGCCCGGTTAGGCCCCCTTGCATTAGGGGGGGGGAGGTATCTCCTAAACGGCATGTCTGTTGGACGTTTTTTCTATGGCTGTGGGACCGTATCGATGAGGCAGACCTTTAAAAGTGAGTTTTTGGGTTTTTCGGTTATGCGTCGAAAGGCGGGTATCCAAAGAGGTTTAATTCAGTAATATTACATTATCATTAATGCTCAAAACGGACGCACCTCACGAGCCGGATGTCCGTTTGACGTGTCGTCAGAGACGTGGTGACCCCAGAGCTGAGACGGTCCTTCCAAGGATGGTTCAGAGCCTTTGTAGGTTGGTTTCGTTTCTCAGTAGCATGAAACTCTAAATGTGAATAACTAATTAATTAATTAATTAATTAATTAATTAATTGTTGCGTTGGACCTAACTCATGCTTGGGTTGTCCGATTGATGTGCCGTTAGCGGCAGCGTGACCCCAGTCCTCATGTAGCCTTTTTGGAGATTCATTTCTAAGCGTTCGGGTTGGAGACAAGGTACGGGCCCCACTGGGCCTACTTCTCATATTTTATGGTGAAACACCACTTTTTGACCCGTCATCCATTTGGTGTGTTTGAGCACTCATTTTTGTGAGTTTTTTCAAGGGGATTGCAATGGTGAATTATGCCTACCTAAATTGGAATTGAGGCATCGGCCCCATAGGTCATCTTTTAAGCTGTGAACAACGTATTGCGACTTTTTCATTAGGTGTCCATTTGGGGCGTATGAATAGTTGATTCAGCATGTTTTTCCGAGAGCATCACGATGGCGTATTTCTACCGACCTCTTTCGGGACTGAGTTGTGGGCCCCACGAGACTCCGTATGGACATAAAGTTGTGTTGAATAACATTTCCACTAGGAGCCTGTTTCTAGTGAGTAAGTATTATATCATGAGTGTTATTCCGCGAGGATTACAATGGTGTAATCCGTTTGGGAGATCCGAACCACTTTTAAGATCTCATTAAATGTGGAAGCATGAATGGCGTACCAGTGGTGGTTCTTCCTGCGGCATTTGTTGGGAACCCTTGGTTTGTGATCGGTTTCCCTCCTGTGAGAGTGAATTTAGTTTTTAAAGAGGTATGGTTGGTCGTGCTAGGGCCGTGGAGGAAGAAGGTTGGCGAAATTACATTTTTTCCCATCGCGATGACTTTGGGTGCCATGCATTTGATAGCCTCTCGGCTAGAGGTGTGATATACTCTGGGAGTATATGAGAATGCATGGAGGTACATGTTGTAGTTTGAACCCAAGAAAATTAGTGCGCTTGGTTTGGAGATGAGTTTGGGCCACATGTCATGTGGGCCCCATGTGTGCACCGTGTACATCTATACGTACCTTTGACATCTCGTGACGTAGAGGGTCCTCCTGTTCTTGATGGTTTCAAACAGTAGGGTTGAGTGGGTTCCCTTCGTTCTGTTCTCGATGGTTTGACTGGCAGAGTTGTTTTTCTTCCCATGTTCTTTCAGCTGAGGGGGTTTTCAGTGTTGGGTCCCTTTCACTAGACTGCGATATCGTTTATGACTATGTGCATTCGTACAGTGTGGGTGTGCTCCCACTTTCTGGAGTGATTTCTCTTGGTCTGCTCCGATAGTAGACTCAGCGGATTGGAGCATGTATCACCCCGAGAGGTCCGGGGAGATCCTCACGTCCCTTTGTGTTCCCTGGTAGGGGTCTTTCGGTATTGGTGTGAACAACACATTATGCGGGCACCGATCCTAAAACCAAGAGGTTGTTTCTAGTAGGGTACATAGCCCCATGTGAGCCCTAGGCGCAAACACCCTAGATATGTATCGAGATCATATCTTTCTTCTACGATCTATCATGACGTGTTTCCCACTACGTGTTCCAGTTACCAGTGAGGTACCATCCTGTAGGGAAGGACAGTGGTGTAACATCCAACAGGGATGGCAAGTGAGGTACCATCTAGTTGGGATAGCCAGTGGTGTACCATCCTGTAGTGATGGCCAGTGTGGTACCATCCAGCAGGGATGGCCAGAGCATATCCGGGTCTCCCTTGAGCAGATTACCCTTCAATGGGGCTAAGAAGTGCGAACCCATCAACATTGAGAAGACCTCTCGACTGCATAACAGTGATGAGGTGTGGCTTTATGTTCCCCATGAACTCTCAAGAATGGGGGGCACTTTCCTCACCGAGACGCATCCTTGTGGAATGACCTAAAACCGTTTGGGCGAGTCAGGGCCTCCAAAAGAGGATGATGTCAAGGTGCGGTGATTTGAGCCCCTTAACTTATAGTTTGGGGTAGATGTATGGATACTGGGCATCGATGGTGTTTACTTCTAGGACTATTGGCTACTCACTTTCTTGGGCTGAGCTACGGGATGGAGATCCCCTTACTATCTTATTTGGGTTTCTTGAAAAAGCATACATATATGTATACCTTGTTCCAGTACCCACTCCTTGGGTTTTGGCTACTCTCCTTCTAGGAGAGGTGAAGATGCATAGGGTATTCCAGGTACATTCTGTGTCTAGCTTCTTGTGGTTGCACGAGTCTACTCTCGTTCTATAAGTTGTGAAGACTCAACGGGAAGTTCATCTTCTCACTGTTTCTAGCTCCATGTGATAGGACGAGTTTTCTTCCATCCTTTTGTATGGTTGATCTATACTCTTTACTGCACCCTCTCTGTTGTACTCCTTTACTATTCCCTATTCGATCTACTACTCACTCTTAGGTACCTCTTTTATTGCTCCCTCGAGCCTTCAGGGCATCCTACTGAGTAGTTTTATACTCCCCCCTTCTTGGGCTTTGCCCGCACTTTGTATGCCCTTGCAGACAACGGTTAGGTTGGTCATGACTTCAGTGGAGCTTAGGTGTTCGGGAGCTTGGACTACGTGCGGTGGTTGTTGTCGGGTTCCAGGTGTGGGACTCTCCCAGTTGTTTAATTTTTTCTACCTATTGTTAGGTTGTGGCACTTTTCTGGTTGGGCGCGTGTTTTTCCCTTTTTCTTTTCAGTTTACCTTCAGCATTTACTTTGTACTATTTAGATGTCAATGCAATTTGTGGTTTATTTATTGCATTTGGTACTCTGATTTTCCTTTTACTCTACACTTCTTCATTGAGAGGGATGCATGTGTCTGTACATGTATTTAAGGAAAGGCCTCCCAGAGTTGTTTAGCATTCGACACTTGTCGCCAGCCCCTGGCCTATGGAGGCGGTCTTGGGGTAGTTGCGGCTCAAGACTGGGTAGGGTTGGGTCATGAAAATGTTGTATCAAATGTGTTTCATTCCATGGGACGTTGATTGGATGTCCCTAAAAAGGAATTGGATGGGATTTAGGCTGATTGTGTCAATGTGTCTTGAGAGTGACTCTCAGGCCAGGGAGTCCAGTGATGGTGTGGCGTCCAATGTATCTATTCACCAGGACCCTGATAACCCTCTTATCGACTCGGCATGCTGAGACGCTCATTGTAGGGAAAATTGGTTCATGCATCACATAGGATTGAGTCTTTACAGTCATTCTTGAGTCATATCCCCATTTTTTTTACTATTATATACATATATTCTCATCTAACCGCAGCACTCCTTGATAACATTCAGGATGTCTCCATGATGACAGCCAGCCAGGATACCAGCTTTGGTTCGTGATGACAACCCTATGAGCTACGAGGCCTCAGTCTAGGACTCATCATGTGAGTCCCTTTCTCTAGTTGGGCCGATAGCAGCACCCCACTTGGTGAGCAGTAGACAGCTTCAACAGAGCAGAATGAGCTTGATCATAGGTTGAGCACGCTTCGTGAGTTCCACCGACAGAGACCATTGAGTTTCAGTGGTGATCCAGACCCTCAGGTGGCAGAGGTTTGTCTCCAGACAGTGGTTCACCTCTTTAGGGTTGTGTAGATACTGACAGATCTTTTGGTGGCTTTGGTCGCCAGCCTTTTCCACAGAGCAGCTAGGCGTTGGTGGAGTTTGGTGACTCAGTTTCTTGATGAGTCGTCACTTTTTTGGGGCGACTTTCATCTGCTGTTTTGAGAGATGTTTTACCCATCCTTACTAAACTCCGTTCAGATCTAGGAGCTCCTGCAGTGTCAGTATGGAGGGATGACAGTGACTGAGTATGTGACTAGGATCGCGGACCGTGCATGTTTTTACCAGGACATGGTCCATTACGGCAACTTCCGAGCACGGAAGTTTGAGAAGGGTCTTCGTAGAGAGATTCTTGTTGTCATAGTACCCTTGGTCATTTGCACATATTCTAGGGTGCTAGAGTAGGCGTTGGTGATAGAGAGCTTCCTTTCATGCTCTACAGTTGGTGGTGGCAGCAAGCTCGACAGAGCCGAGATGTCTTCCGCAGCTAGCGGGCGTTGGGTGATGAAACCTCGACGTCGGTGGATTTCCGATAACCAGACTCAGGGGCATGGTCGTACACCATAGTGGTGCCTAAGGGCACCAGCGAATCCCGGAGAGAGTCAGTGTTATTCTTGCAATGAGTAAGGTCACCTGGCGTGAGACTACCTGACTAGGCATGCTGAGGACATCGGGCAGGCAGCAGGTGCACCACCGCGGAAGAGGCAGCGCCATGATTGGAGTAGCACCCAGAGAGGTGGTGCTAGCAGATGAGTGGGAGGATCTGGTAGTGGGGGACGACTTTACGAGTACTTTCCATCACCACCAGGCAGTCCACGTCAGGCTCCAGGAGCTGACAGTTGGGACCACAGATATCCATGAGCTTTGGATTTCTACGATCCAACAGAGCATGAGGTGATAAGTGGTACGCTCTAAAAATCTTCTAATTTTTTTCAAGTATAATTTTTAGACTCAGTTTGTGAAATGGTTTTCTCCCTGCTCCTTGATTGAGTTGTTACCAGGGTAATGTGAGGCATCGGTGTAACCTTGTGTTGGTGGAATAGAAGGCATGGAACCTTTCCCTTTAGTAGACGGTGGTAACTCCTTCACCTTTAGAGCATGTAAGAGAGTCTTGGTCATGGGACATTGACTGTGAAACCTTGCATGATCAGATATCCTTGGGTGTTTCAACATATTGATATTCTGAAAGAGGGAATCATCGAGCTTTGACCCAGGTCCAAATGGTGATTTCATTTGTGGCGTTCGGCGTAGGGGTTCAGTCGGGGAAGTGAGTTACCCCCGAGGGCCTTCGGGCCATTTTAGACCGTGCGATGGGATGTAGAGGTTTTCTACCGCCTTGAACTAACCCCCATGGTCGGGAGTGGGTTCACGACGTCTCCCACATGACATACCAGAGGAGATGTGTTCATGCTCCTTTGCACGTCATCGGCAAGGGAATAACTTGCGTGAACGGATCAAATCCCTTGTGTGCAGTAACACAAATCTGTGAAAGAGTTTTCCTATGTACTGGAGAGACAGGTGTGGGCTTAGTACCCTGAGTTCTTCCCTAGTTTTTCTTTTCGTGGATGAAAATCTTGAAGGGGGAATGATTTAAGAACCCGGTTTTTGCAATAAAAGACTTTGGAATATTCGAAATGTTATTCCAAAGTAGGGAGTTCAGACGACGTCCAATTTCGAGGCTCGGGGTGCCTGAAATAAATTATATAAAAATGTTAAGTGTTTTTATATTACGCACGCATGGTTAACTAAAGAAACATATGATATCTCTTAGACATTTGATCAGATCAGAAATATGGGACCACAGATAGGTCCAGAACGTGGTGTTTACCCTAAGAGTGACATAAAATAAGTCGGTGCGGGACGTTCGGACCCCTCGCTCTTTAGCGGTGTGTTAAATGGATAAATTGAATTAAATTATTCATTTAATAGCACAAAACTTAGTAACTCCTAAATCGTTGCTCGTATGGGAATACCGAGGGCACCGTTGAGTCCAGAGCATGCCGTTTACCCTAGGCGGGGTGTAAAAGTTGTGGGTGTGGTCCTGATGTAAGAGATGTCCCCCAGGGGAAAAATGCTCATTTCAAAATGACCACTTAGTGATTTTTATCACTCACAGTCATTTCAAATATATTTTAAATGGAGGTTCAGAATGGAAACTCGATACTTCTGTTAAGTTAGAAATGGGGTGATTTCCCTATGCGTGATATAAAATGAGAGGGCGCGATGATTTCAGATCCCACGCTAAGTGTTTTTTCTATAATTATAAAAATGTGGAATTGGAGGGAGACCCATTATCTCTCTCTCACTCACTCTCTCTCTCTCTCTCACGCTCCTCTCTCTTCCCATCTATCCCACTCTCTCTAGACATTCTTCTCCGTTCTTCGCCGGATCGAGGAGCGATCTTCGCCGAAACCTCGGCAGTTCGAAGGTGGAGCCTCACGGACACATCACCTATGATGAGCATAGAAATAGAGGTAGGGTTCTTGTGAATTTTTTGCACCATCATAAATTTCTCGAGTTTTCAACAATTTCCATCTTTTTAAATGATTTAATTTTAGCATTTTGGGAATTGGATGAATGAACACGGCCAACGCCCAATCCCAGTTTTTTTCATCTTTCTTGGGCGTTCCTCGTCCAAATTTTCGGATGTGCCAAATCGTGTCGGATCAACGATCTGCGGTAGGCACTCTGAAGGCCTCATCCCGAGGAACCCGAACCCATGTTCAGTTTCAGAAACGGGCCACCGGAGCGGTGGCGGCAACAGTCGGAAGTCCCGACTCTGGTATGGGCGGTGGCCAGAGCTCGGGTTGCGCAACGGGGGTTCGGACTAGGTGGCCGGCGCGGATGGGGTTTGGTCGACGCAGCTGGCTGGGGAGCTAGGCAGAGGAGGTCGGGTGCCGGAGTGGATCCACGAAGCTGCTGGCATACCGAGGAGGAGAGGAGGCGGTTGGGTGTGCGGCTCAGAGGGAAGGTGAGTTCGGAGGTGGACGATGAGTTTGGGTGGCCGAGGAGATACCGGCAACATCAGCGTGGTGCGTCGGGTGCTTAGGAGGGGAGCCGTCCGAGACGGCGAGCAAGGTAGGACCGGCTTGCATGGCCAGTCGGTGGAGGAGGTACCCCTGGGGAAACAGTGACCCACATTCGGTGGGTCCTGCTACGCAACGTGGAAGACCGACCATTGGCCAGTTTGCTTGGGAGATAAGGACCTGCAAAGTTTGGGTCCTGTTGGAAACAAAGACCGACCAGTTGGCCGGTCTGTGTGGAGAAAACCGGACCCGCTCAGGTCCGGTGATGTTGGGTGGCCTGCGGCCTGCGGGATGCGGCGTGACGGGCTAGACCCGCGGCTGGGCGGTGGGCCGGCTATTCGTACCGGGCGGACCAGGGTGAACCGGCCGGTTAGGCCCCCTTGCATTGGGGGGCCATATCTCCTAAACGGCACGTACGTTTGAAACGCTGTCTGCGGCTGTGGGACCGTATCTATGAGGCAGCCCTTTTAATGAGAGTTTCGGGGTTTTTGTATTATGCACCCAAAGGTGGGTAACCCAAGAGATTTAATTCCATAATATTAAATTATCATTAAAGCTCGCAATGGACACACCTCATGAGCCGGACGTCCATTTGACGTGCCGACAGAGGTGCGGGTGCCCCGAAGCTGAGACAGTCCTTCCAAGGTTGGTTCAGAGCCTTTTCGGGTTGGTTTTATGGCTTAGTAGCATGAAACGCTAAATGTGAATAATTAATTAATTAACTAATTGTTGTGTCGGGCCAAACTCCTGCATGGGATGTCCGATTGACACGCTATTAGAGGCATCATGACCATAGTCCTTGTGCGGACTTTTTGAGATGCATTTCTAATCATTCGGGTTGGAGACAAGGTGTAGCCCCCACATGGACTAATTCGCACATTTTATGGTGAAACGCCACCTTTTCACCTGTCATCCGTTTGGTGTGTTTGGGAACTCATTTTTGTTAGCTTTTTCATGGGGATTTCAACGGTTCATTCTGCAAGCCTAAATTGGAATTGATGTGTGGGCCCCACGGGCTGTCTTTTAAGCTATAAAAAGTGTACTATGACTTCTTCATTAGGCGCCCATTTGGGGCATATGAATTGTCGATTCAGTGTGTTTTTTCGAGAGCATCGTGATGGTGCAGTTAGCCCGACCTATTTCAGGACCGAGGTGCAGGCCCCAAGAGATGTCGTATGGACATAAAGCGGTGTTAAATAACATTTCAATGGGGATCCCGTTTCCAGTGAGTAAGTAGTCTATCTCGCATGTTATTCCGCGAGGATTACAATGGTGTAATGTTTTTGGGAGAGCGGAGCCTCTTTCAAGATCTCATTAAATTTGGAAGCATGAAAGGTGTACCAGTGGTGGTTCTTCCTTCAGTGTTTGTAGGAAACCCTTGGCGTGTGATTGCGTTCACTCCTGTGAGAGTGATGTTAGTGTTTAAAGAGATATGATTGGTCATTCTAGGGCCGTGGAGGAAGCAGGTTGGCGAAATTACATTTTCTCCCTTCGCACTGACTTTGGGTGACATGCGTTGGATAGACTCTATGCTAGAGGTGTGACATAATCTAGGAGTATATGAGATTTCTTGGAGGTACATGTTGTAGTTTGTACCTATGAACGTTAGTGAGCTTGGTTTGGAGATGATTTTGGACCATATGTCGTGTGGGACCCATGTGTGCGTCGTGTACTTCTCTACGTACGTTTAACCTCTCGTGACGTAGAGGGTCCTCCTGTTCTCGATGGTTTCAACTAGTATGGTTGAGTGGGTTCCCCTGGTTCTGTTCTCGATGGTTTGATTGGAAGAGTTTTCTTAGTTCCCCTGTTCTTTTAGCAGAGGGGGTTTTCAGTGTTGGTTCCCATTCACCGGATTGCGACATCATTTATGGCAATGTCCATTCGTAAATTGTGGGTATCCTCCAACTTTCTGGAGTGAGATTTCTTGGTCTGCTTCAATAGTAGAATCAGCGGATTGGAGCATGTATCACCCCGAGAGGCCCGAGGAGATCCACATGTCCCTTTGTGTTCCTCGGTAGGGTTCTTTGGGTATCTGTGTGACCAACACATTACGCGGTAAACGATCATCTACCCAAGATGTTGATTCCTGTAGGGTACGGAGCCCCCAGTGAGCCCTGGGTGCAGACTCCCTAGCTATGTATCGAGATCATATCTTCCTTCCATGATCTTCTGTGATGTGTTTCCCACTACGTGTTCAAGTTACCAGTGAGGTACCATCCAGCATGGATGGCCAATGGTGTACCATCCAGAAGGGATGGACATTGAGGTACCATCGAGCAGGGAAGGCCAATGGTGTACCATCCACCAGGGATGGCCAGTGCGATACTATCTAGCAGGGATGGCCAGAGAAGATACGGGTCTCCCTCCAGCGGATTACCCTTTCACAGGGCTGGGCAGTGGGAACCTGTCAACTTAGAGAAGACCTCTCGGCTATGTGACCGTGACGAGGTGTGGCTTGACGTTCCCCCAGAACTCTCAAGAACGAGGGGCGCTTTCCCTACCGAGATTCGTCCTTGTGGTGCGACCTAAAACCGTGCGGGTGAGTCAGTGTCGCCCAAAGCGGATAGTGTCAAGGTGTGGTGATTTGAGGCCTTTAACTTGCAGTTCGAGGCAGACATACGGATACTAGGTATTGATGTTGTTTACTTCTGGGACTGTTGGATACTCACTCTCTTGGGTTGTGGTACGAGACGGAGATCCCATTACGATCTTGTTCGTGTTTCTTGACAGAGCATATATATATGTATACCTTGTTCCAGTACCCACTCCTTGGGTTTTAGCTACTCTCCTTCTAGGAGGGGTGAAGAGACACGGGGTATGCCATGTGCTTTCTATGTCTAGCTTCTCGTGGTTGGACGAGTCTACTCTCCTGATACATGTAGTGAAGACTCGACGGGATGTTCGTCTTCTCACTGTTTCTATCTCCTTGTTATAGGACGAGTCTTCTTCCTTCCTTTTGTTGGTTTGAGCTATACTATTTACTAAACTCTCTCTGTTGTACTCCTTTACTATTCCCTGTACGATCTACTGTTCACTCTTCAGTGCCTCCTTTGTTGCTCCCTCGAGCTATCAGGTAATCTTACTGAGTATTTGTATACTCACCCCTTCTGGGGCTTTTCCCAAACGTGGTGTTCCCTTGGAGACAACAGATAGGTTGGTCATGACTTCAGTAGATATTAGGAGTTCGGGAGCATGGAACGTGTGTGGTGGCCGTAGTCGGGTTCCAGGTGTGGGAGTCTCCCAGCTGTTTGCCTTTGTTTACCTGTTGCTGGGTTATGGCACTTTTCTGGTTGGGTGCGTGTTTTTCCCTTTTTATTTTCAGTTTACCTTCAGTATTTACTTTGTACGGTTTAGAGGTCAATGCACTTTGTGGTTTATTTATTGTAGTTGGTAATTTGATTTTCATTTTACTCTTCCCTTCTGCATTGAGTGGGTTGCGTGTGTGTGTACAGGTATTTAGGGAATATCCTCCCCAAGTTGTTTAGACTTCGATGATTGTCTCCAGTCCTTGGCCTATGGAGGTGGGCTTGGGGTAGTTGCGGCTTGAGCCTGGGTAGGGTTGGGTCATGACAAACATTCTTCTTCTCATAATCAGGGTCTACTTTTGAATCATAATTTTCCACTTCAACTCCCACTGAGGTGCTAACCTCCTCGTCACATTCATCAGGAAACAAGTAACTATGTTTTTGATGATTTTGTTCATCCTATATTATAATGAAATCATTAATTTCAAAAACTTTTGAAATATTCTTGTTGAAACATTTATAATCATTGTTTTCTCTTAAATATCCCACAAATATTAAAAAAAATTGTGGTTCTTTTTATTTGGAATAAAATATTTTCTTTGAATTACTCCAAGGTATTTAAATGTTTGATTCATTCCATAATGCATCTCATATGGAGTGTTTTATTATTTTTAATGTAGTATATCCATATTGGATATGTAGACCGATATCAAGACATCTTCCGTCCATAATTTCTCAAGTAGTCCCTTTCGATAAGAATTGCTCTGGTCATGTTGTTTATGATATAATTTCTCCTCTCATCCACTCTATTTTGTTGAGTAGTTATCACAGTTGAATATTGATTCCATATCTTGCAATTATAGAGATAATATAATACTTGATTGTTGGTTAATTCCATACCATTATCAGTATGAAAATTCAGAATCTTCTATATAGGAATCCTTTCAGATATCCTTTGTTACTATTTTATGCAAATGAACACATCAAAATTTTGTGAAACGGAAAATACCCATGCTATTATGCTATATCTCCCCCCATTAATGGATCTTAGTGAGATAGCTCCATATACATTAGCATTTACCAATTCAAGCACTCTACATAATCTCTTTTCAATTTATTTGTAGATATTTTTTACGATCTTCCCATTTTTACAAGAATCACATGTCTGAGAAATATCACGTGATAGCTTAGGGAGGTCTCAAGATACATCAAATTTGACTAGAAATTATGAGGATGGTTGACAAAGATGACCAATTCATTTATTCCACTATTTGTTTTCTTCCTCTTTGGATAAAAAGAACATATCTTCTTCTCCCCTTCCAAAGTATATATTCCCCATTTTTATTTTTCCTCATAGAACAACTGAACCATATATTCCTTTAATGATATATATATTCTTATTAAATATTATATAATGACCCATGTCACATATATGATTGATTCTAAGAAGGTTGTGACTTAGACATTAAATGACTAAGACAGCAACACATCTCATTTCATTACCTCTAATTTTGACATTCCCCAAGCCAATAATCCTCAGTCCATCATCATTTTAAAATGTTAAAACACCTTACATGTCAAAATTTATAATTGTTACATGATCTGTATTACCTCTCATATGGCATGTGCATCCACTATCAAGGATCTACACACTAGAATGATATGTTTCTTTAATGGAAATTTCTGCAACCACTAGCTTCTCAACTCTTATCTTTTTGATCCACATTTTTGATTTCATACTTAGCATGGATCAATAATATTTTTCTTCATCCGAGTATAATGGAAAAACATCACATTGTAGAGTTGTAAATCAATTTTGTGTTCTCATATCACTTGATGATTCATTGTGCTACTAATGACCAATTTGATTTTCCTTCAGTAAATTTCTCTACATTATTAATGTGTATTATCATTCATGTCTCGAATCCTCGACACTTAAAATAGTTCCCATCAAATTATTTCCTTTAATATTAAGTTATTTATGGCTTCCTCTATCAGTCGTGTTCCCTATAGTACTTCTTGGCTATAGATTATAAATTTTGTGAGTGCCCCATCATTCAACGACAATAACACATGATGCATGGTACATTCCTACGTGTCAATACATAACCATTATTTATCCCTTGGGTTATCTTAATATGATTGTTATGATTTATAACCAAATCAATATTCGATCTCAAATTATGTGCCTCACATATAATATCAACCATTATTGATTTCTATTTTTTATCAAGCCTCATACAAACCTTTACATTTGGATGTTATTGTTTCTTCTGTTCTTCTAGACCTCAATAGCCCACTTCCATCTATTTTGTTTCCTGAATGATGTTATTTACCAATAAAATACAAGAGTCAAGAGTTTTTCGTGATCATTAACACTTTATCGTAGGATGATTAATTCCTCTTCAGGTTCATAGATGTGTTTGATTTGATCATTTCTAGTGTTATTCAAACTATCAATTTCTCTTTTTTGTTCTTCAATTTTGAGCTTTTACTCAATGGAATTTTGTTTACCTCTTTGAAATTGAAGACTTTCATTTTTTTAATTTATTCATTTAGATTATATTTTCATCTTACTAATATTGAATATAATGTTTGGAATCAAAAACCACTTTTTTGGATTTATTCTTTTTCAATCTCCAAATATCTATCTCCTCGAGAACGACTTTTAATTCAATATTCAAATAAACTCTTCCTTCAACATCTTCTTCCTCATTTTCACTTTGTTTCATTTTATGGGAAATAAAAAATCTACAGTGATATAATTTTCTCCCTAATATTTGCATTACTCCATCTCTTCTTCATGGGAATTTTAAATTCATCCCCATAATCTTCTTCAATGTTATTTGGAAAATTTTTTGTAAGATGACCAGCCTTTCCACATTGATGGCATGCAAGTGGGAGTTTCCCCTTGGACGTTTCATTTCCTCTTTGAATATTTTAAGAACGAAATGGCATCACCTCGTCCATATTATCTTCTTCCAGACCATCTTCAATTGTGATATTTTTTATGGCCATGAATTACACCTCTTTGGAATTACCTTTTTCCACATACTCACTTTCAACATTTCTCATCTCTTATGGAACAAGAGTAATATGAAAACTATCCATTGTTAGCTCATCTGGATCGTTGTATTCCTATACACAAACCTTCAGATTGAACTGAGGTGTAGGTCTCCAAATGATGTTCTTAACAATATTTCAATATTTAATAAATTCTTTCAGACTATGCATATCTTCAAAAAAAATTACGAGGTAAAATAATTCATCAATAGTCTTATTTGAGTGAATTTTAAGATCCTCATACTTGTTCTACAAAACCTGTTTCTTTTCCCTTCAGACTTTCGAGTCACCATCAAAAATATTGAATAGATTTTCCCACATAGCATGTGAAGTCTTTCTTGACATCAAAATCATATAAACTACAATAGATAGGGCTCCCCCTAATGTAGTGATTCCTTTAGCGTTAGCATCTAATTTCTTTCAATCAGCTTTTGATAAAGAACCACTATCTACACTAGCCAAAATACCATGCTTCGTGATTGTCAAGACATGATTTCTTAATGATTGAAATTAGTGCTTCATCGAATACTTCCACAATTGAAAATGGTTTCCATCAGAGATCAGAATCCCTTTATCATTGAAAACCCTTGGAAGGAAACATGGAAATTAACAATTGGCTTAGATACCAATTGTCATCCCAAATAGGTTAAATACCATGAGAGATGGGTGAATCAGAGTATGAATGATTAATACAACTAACCATTAATATCATGTTTAATTGTAAAAAAACACTCTTCTTTCTCTATCATAATGAAATTTATGAACATAAATGAAATCAGGAATGAGATACAACAATTTCACTAGGTTCACTATCACTGGGTTACACCCAAGGAGCATAAAACGACAATGTGTTGATGTACCAAATACACTAAGGCCCACTGGAAAAAGTTTTTTTGAATATATCCGTTTTACGTCTAGGCTAACTACCTTTAAAATATTCAGAGTAGACTCATTGTCCCTCTGTTTTTCAACCAATCACAATTTGAAATTCCACTACTCTCTCAATTAAAGTGTCCTCACTGATCCCCTAGATGAATCCAATTTGATGTATTGAGTAAATTTTATTTAAACCTTGTTTAAAGTGTCATTATGTTCCACTTCCATAAACTTAATGAATATCCATTTAACCCAAAAATACTAGGAAACTTCAATATTTTGTGCAACCTTTGAGTGTCTTGCACTCTAGTTTTATGCTTTCCATGAAAAACACTCCTTACACCCAACTCTCTTAGTATGCCAAAATTTATTTTTACAAAAAAATCAATATTCCCACAATTATTATGTGATTGAGAGACTGGATATTATAAAAGGGTTTTTCTACTGATTTAGTGGGTATAATTTTATTTATATGCTTTGCGGGCCCTTTGTGCATGTTCCTCACCCACCGACTGTGACATCCTTGGTAAATAAAGAATATGAAATTATCATTTTTATTAAAATTATTGAATTAAATAGTAATTTTATTTTAAAGGGGATGCATTGTTCTATGGAGTACTTGACACACAATAATGGGTTTCTCTGAATTCTCATGTTACACACAAGGTTGAGTTATACTGAAGAAATAATAATACAATTTTATTATGTTAACTGATAGTTGATACCTTGCCATTGTATTGGTGGGAATGAACAAATCTAACCATATTAGTATTATACATGTTTTTAAATGTCTTTACATTTATCTAATAAATTTTAGAGGTGTAAAATGAGAATGAATCAAATTTTAAGCATGAAATACTCTACCAATTTTAAAAGGTAGTCTTACCACCTTTTGATACTGAACACTTTTTTAATCTAGTATTTTATCACTTTTATATTTTTAATTTGAAAAAATTAACTTCTTATTTATAAGTGGTAAATAAAAATTTACTTTGGATAAATTTATGGTATTTTTATTATAATGATTATTTTTTATTGAATAGTGAAAATAATGCATTTTAATTTATAACTGCCTTTTCATATAATTTATTAATTTAGTTAAATTGTACTTTTAATTGTTTTTAAAGATTAATTGGATTATATTATTATAATTAAATCCAAATTTGTTTATTTTAAGTAATTTTACATTGGAATTGGATATAAACAAATGTCTATCTTTTGATAGTTTTTATTTCATAAAAGCACGCTTTGAGGTACTGTCAACGGGAATTAATTTTAAATTAATTTATGAATGTTCTGTGTTTTGAATATGAATAAATTTATTCGATATATGGAATCAAGAGGTCTAAATTGTTTAAATTGGAAAATTTCATTTTTAGAAATTATGAATAGTAACTATGCTAAATATTTTATTTACCATGGTTAAATGGTAAATCTAGTAAATAAGTGTAAAAAATAATATTCTAATTATATTAATTTACCCGAACACTAGTCCTAACCAAATTGGATGAGATATTTCCAACCATGACCATCCTTGGATCAATTTTTTAGATCACATAGATCCACTTCTGTCAGAAAATGACATTTAATTAATTATAATTTAATGTTAAGGAAAATAAAACATAAACATATATATTTTCGTAAAACAATTTTTATATGGGGTTATATAACTTAACATTTCTATTATAAATAGTAATTATAAATCTAAAATGAATTCCTAAATCATGTTATTTTATTTTTAATTTTTATACATAAACTAAATATATATATTTATGACACAATGATGATGTACTGATTACCTTATTAATGAATAGTTTAAATAAATGAGATTATTAATATTAAAATAATATTATTTTTAAACATTTTATGTCATAAAAAAATTTAATAGATGATTATTAATTGTTATATTATAATTAATTATGTTTTTTTCTAATTAATCAAGTTGTTATGGATATCTAAAAAGTCATGATATGAATTGTGTAAAAATTGACAAAAATGAGTTTTTAAATCAATCAATATTTAATTAAATTATTTAATAGTCCAAAAAATATATTATTTAGCCAAATGACATATAAGATGTTATAAATTAAATTAATGATCCATTTTTTGGTCACATGTCATTTTATAGTAACTATGGTAACTATATGTTATGAATATACAAGAAGACATGGTGAAAGTAAAATAAGTTTACTAAGGGTTAAAGCTATAAGATAAGGTTAATTTTGTGACATACATTTGAATAAAATATATTTTATGAGAATAGTTCGACACATCATCGTCTTATCTTCGAAATATATCACTTTTTTGTTATTACAATTCGAAAAACAATTAAAAAAATAATACTTTCATGCATTCCTAAAGTGTCACTCCTCGCTCTTATAAAAAGACACCACCTATAACCCTTACTCACACCTCGCAATACCCCCAGATCAACCATCCTCTACCCAAAAAATCTCCCAAAATCCCTATAATCCTTACTATATGGATAAGACCATTCAAAAAAAATCCCTTTTTCTCAAATAAATGGGAGATACACGTTTTAAGAAGTAGTGTCTTCTCTTAAGATCATTCCCAATATTCTACTTCTTAACTCACTATTATATTATTATTCTTTTAGTAAATAATAAATTAAATATAATAAATATACAAGGATGTTTTTATAATAAGGATTCAAACTACACTTACACACATCTTCATCTAATGGATTTAGAACATAATGTTTCTGTGGGCGGAGAACTACTGCCTCACAACATGATGATTGTTCAATTATCTCCTAACGGCTCTCACGGTGGACCTTATGATGGAACTATATTTATATGATATATATTATGTTTATATGTTTTTTATGCTACTGTAATTTTTATTTAAAAAATCACTTTATGATTTTCATGACGTGTAAACACGATAATTTCATTTGACGAAGCACGGACTACCACCCCCTCAATGTGATATGAATCTTTAATGCCATAAATGAAACGTATAAATGATTAAATTAATGTACTTATGTAAAATGTAAAAAATAATATATTATAGTATAATTATAATATACCTGTGTATCATTATGTTTTCATTCCATTAAATATGAGTTATAGATGAAAGTAACGTTCATGCATACGTACGCCTTACCATCTCCATGAAAGATGTATTTCATTTCTTATCTCCAAATATTCTAGAATATTATAAATACATATATATTGGATATATTTGATATATATATTTATAATATTCTAGAGATAATGGACTTCTTACCACATGGAAACATAGTAATTATAAAAAAATCATTTTTGACTCAAGTACACAATATTGAAAAAACAACCATTATTAACATAAATAATTATGTAATTTTTATAACATGGTAATAAGTGATATGAAAGGAAGAACAAACTTGAAAAAGGTATTTAATCTAGTATAAATTAACATAATATTACTATTCAGTAAATTAAAGAATGAACGAGTTATGTCAGACACAAGGTAAGGGAATTTCATTACCCAATTTTCATTCTTTGGGAAAAACATATACTTTTTTCTTATTCCATGCTAAGATTATGTGAGAAATAAATTTTAAAATCATATCTTGTATTTATTCATTATTTATGTGTACTTATAGGGAATACAGATAATAAATCTACTTTATTTACAAAATTATATTTGTAAGGGACTTCGTCTCAATATCATTTCAGTGTGGCATGTTTGGATAATGTACACCTCCTTTTTTACACAGTTTATAATTAACCCCTTTGAATTTTACTTTTATTCAAAGTGATTCCTTTTTCTATGAAGTGTTTTACTAAATAACAAAGGGAATGCTTTTTTATCAGACACGATGACAAATACCTTTCTTCCACAAAGAGCATTATTCTATATTTGACTTCATTAACAAGTTGGGATGTTTTTAAATGGAAAATAAATACCATGTACCCTTTTTTACATATAATGGTATTAAAAATGGTTTTGAAAGTTGATTTACTATTTCAATATCTTGAAATTATTTCCTGTGATTTCAAATGGAATTTTTATGCTTGAAACGTTGTTATTTGAAATATTTTATGTGTGATGATTATAAAATTGCACTTGGACATTTTATGGGTGGTTATGTGATAAACCAAATGATATGTGGCTCTGTGATAAACCAATTATGAGTGGTTACATTATAACATACAATGCATTGGGTTTTTAATTTATCCATATTTCTATTCTATTTGTAAAAATGATTTGTGGAAGTTGACCGTATTATTATTCCATTTAGGTATGATTATGTCCCATGTTTACCTTTTATATGTTATGTATGCCTTCTATGGGTTTTATGGTAGTATTTTGGTTTAAAAAGGGTATGAAATGAGATTTTATTCAGTAAAGAGTATTTATAACTTCATAAAGGATAAAAGTATTATTTATGATAATGTATTTATGGATTACAAGTTGTTTTTGAAAAACAAACAGTTTTCCTTCTTTGTGTACCCCTTAATGAGCTTTTCTGCTCATCCCATGTTTTTGAAATATTTTTCACAGGACATAAAGTGGAATAGGATCATGGATGGGTTTATGTAAAATTCATGCATTTTTAATCATGGAACTAAAAATACTTCTTTTTTTATGAGTTTTTATATTATGAAAAAATGGATAATGAGTATATGTGTATACATGTAATATTCAAGTTTTTTTGTATAAGTTATGACCTAATTCTATAAATCTCTTAACCTGAAAAGATCCTCAATGTGAATTATTCAAAAAATTCAAGATTATGTAATATTTAAGACTATGGCCTTATAGTTAGTATTAGATGTCATTTTAGATAACTTTAGAGGTTAGGGTGTTATTTAAGAATAAGTGACATAACAATAATTGTAAGAATATCAAAAAGAGTCATAGTTTTTTTAGATAAATTTAATGAGTTTAAGATAACGTGAATATATATATTTTAGTCGTTACCCTCCTCATTAGATAGTATATGAGGATTTTTATGATATATTCACACAAATGTTTTTGGTTTTAGTAAATGGATGGATCTACTAGGAAAAAAAGTAACAATGTATGTGAATAAAACTATAATGGTTCTTCAAATAAGCAACCGAATGAAATGGAAGCTACAATTATAAATTTGGCGGTTATTCTCAACCAACTATCTGGAGTCATGACTGACTTCCTGAACCTTGGTGATTTTTATAAGGCATCGTATATGCGTGAAACAAATCCCCACAAAGGTTTAGGTAATAATCATAATGATAAGTATATTCAAAAAGCCAATGTTTCAAGGATGTGGAAAGAAACACCTAGGAAAATTCATCAAAGGGAAGGGAATATGCTATAGATGTGGTAATGGAGGTCATAAAGCAAGAACCTTCCATGGAAGATGAAATCATCTAGTTTACTCCAAGAAAGGGAAAGAAGTTCTCTCTGAGGGATTAATTTAATGTTTTAAATGTGGTGTGCATGGTCATTATAAAAATAAATATCCTATGAAGAAGGTTTGGGAATGGGATCAGAAAGACCATACAAATGTATGTTTACCAATACATAATGTCATTTCAATTATGGATGAGGAAACTGACATTGTCCAATGAAAGGTGTGGATTATTTCATAGATGATGTTTCGAAATTATTGAATCTTAGCATATGATTCATGATTTTGCTTGTAGGAAAGAAGTATTACTGAAACTTGGAATAGAATGGTTAATGTATCATGAAGAACATTGAAGGATTAAGAAGTCTACATGTATGATATCCAATAGTAATGGTAGATTTTAGGATGATGAAATTCTTAAAAGTATTAAGGCTCTTTTGATGATCAGATTACATAGGAAGACTATTTATAGTATGTGTAACCCTGATGTTTGATATATGAAAATGTTATTTGTGAAAGAATTATTTTTTCTTTTGTGTTCATAATGGGTAACCTTAGGGGTTCATATGATCTTTTGTTATTAAGGTGGTAAATGTTTATTACATTTTGGGATGCAAAATGAAAGGTATTAGATAACATTTGAGGATAAAATAGATTATGGTTATTTTTGAGGAAATTATCTTATTTTTGATAATTTTATATGAATGATATGGTTTTAGAAAAATGATAACCCACAGGATGGGTGACAACCCATCGCATCTGGCATGGCCAAGGGAATCAAACCCACAACTAAAGTGCAATTGAGATTTATCGCCTACCACTAGACTATTTGAAGTCCCTGTTTTGTATGAACTATTTCTTTTAGTTAAATGATTTTATTGATCAAGAATATATTGATTTTGAATCATATGTTTCTTCAAATGTATATCCTTAGTATAGAAAAATTATTTTCTAATTGAGTGATAAAGGTAATTTTGGAAGACATTCCCTCTTTTGGGGAACACAATATGCCTAAGGAAAATAGAATATTATGGGATTCTATTTGAGGAGTAATGTTTGAAATTTTATTTTGGAAGAATCTATGATTTAATTGTGAACATATGGAAATTTGGGTTAACCTATCGTAGATAATATGTTATTCGGTTAATTAATTTTATTAATGTTACTTTAAGAGTAGTTAATTTTATTTGGAGATAAATGCTAAGATTTTTCTTAGAAGACACTTTGATCAAATCCATTGGAATTTTGGGTTTCAAATATAGTTTATATTATTCTAAATTTTTATAGGACAATTGTTCATTGAATGGTCTACGTTGATCTTTAAGTATTGTTTTTTGAATTTTTGAGACTAAGAGTATTATTTCTTTCTAAAAAGGATTATCATTTTGTGGATCACTTGATCTTATACTAACCATTTTGGTTTTAGTTAATGTCTTAAGAAAATAGAAATATATAGTTCATCTTTTGTGGATTATGTGATTCTCTAGAAGTTGATTCCAGTGCTTCAGGTGTGACCAATTCATCTTGAATACTCATCATTTGGAGAAATGATGACTTTGTGGTAGAAACATATTAAAGGATGAAACTCTACATTAAAGGATAGTATATTTTCTTATATTCTTAGTGAATCTCATGAATAAGTTCCTCAACTCTATGAAAAGGACTTTAAAATAGAAAAAAAATTTATTTACTTTTCCAACTATGAAATCATGGTCTGTTTAACCCATCACAAGTTTGTGGTTTTGTAGTTGGTAACTTTATCATGATCTGGTATTCTATCACTCTCCATCAGAACATAACACTTAGTTTCTCCTCCATATTTATGTTTTCATATATATAATCCTAATATGTGTTATCTCATGTGACCTTTTTACTTGTGATTATTTCCTTTGTAGTGATAGTTTTATTGACACTTTTTCCGATGTGGGTCTTTCAATGATGTTTTTGAGCCCAATTTTAAAATTGGGAGGATGCAATTTCCCAAAGGGGGGAAGGATGTAACATCCCCGGTAAATAAATAATATTATATTTTCATATTTATTAATATTTTTGAATTAAATATTGATTTTAATTTAAAGGGGGTGCTATGTTCAATGTCTTACCCAACACACAACAATGGGTTTCTCTGAAATCTCATGTTTCACACAAGGCTGAGTCATACTGAAAATAGTAATATAATATTATTATTTTAAATGGTAGTTAAATCCAAGCTATTGTGTTGGTAGAAATGAACAGAACTAACCATATTAGGATAATAGATGTTTGTTAAATGTTTTTACATTTATCCAATAAATTTTAGAGGCTTAAAATGAGAATGAAACCCATTTTATGCATCAAATACTTTAACAATTTTAAAATGTGGTTTTACCACATTTTGATGGTGAACCATTTATTAATATAGTTTTTTTCACTTTTATATGTTCCATTTGAGAAAATAAACTTCTTATTTAGAAATTTAATTTGTGTAAATGTTTGGTATTTTTTGGATAATGTTCATTTTTTAATGAATAGTGTAAATACTAAATTTTAATTTTAAATTTCCATTTCATATAATTTATTTATATAAATAGATTTTACAATTAATTTTTTTTAAAGTGTAATTGTATTATATTAATATAATTTAATCCAATTTTGGTCATTTTAAGTAATTTTACATTGAAATTGGACATAAAAAATGTCAAAATTTTGATAGTTATTATTTCTTAAAAACAAGCTTTTTGGTTTTTACAACAAGAATTAATTTTAAATTAATTTCTAAAAATTCTGTGTTTTGAATTTGGAAAAATGGAATCTAGATTTGAAATCAGGAGGTTCAAATTGTGTAAATAGGTAACTTTTATTTTTAGACATTATGAATTGTTATGTCGGTAAATATTTTATTTAACACGGTTAAAGGGTAAATCTTGTAAATAAGGGAAAACAATATTATTATAATAATATTAAATTTCCTTAACGCATGTCCTAATGCAATTGGATGAGATATTTACCACCATGGGAATCCATGGGTCGATTTTAGGTCCCCATGAAGCCACTTTTGTGTAAAAATGACATTTAATTACATTTAATTTAAAGTAAAGGAAAATATAACCTAAACATGTATCTTTTGGTAGAACAATTTTTATATGGGGTTATATAAGTTATCCTTTTGACTATAAATATTAATTAGAATGCTAAAAATATTTCTTATATCATGGTATTATATTTAAAATTTTTATAGGTATAATAAATAATTATATTTATGGCACAACAATGATATTGTGATTACCTTATTAATGAATGATTTAAATATATGAGATTATAAATATTAAAATAATTTTATTTCTAAACTTTTTACGACATACAATAAATTTATGGAAGATTATGAATTTTTATATTTGAAATAATTATGTTTTTAAAATTAATCATGTTGTTAGTGATTTTTAATAATACATTATATGAGTATTATAAAAATTGACATAAATGATTTTTTAAATCAATTAGTATTTCATTAAATTATATAATAGTCCTAATAATCTATGATCCAGCCAATTTATTTATATGATGTTATAAATTACATTAATTATCTATATTTTGGTCTTCGGGAATTTTATAGAAACTATGGTAATCATATGTTATCAATATACAATAAGACATGGTAAAAGGTAAATAAATTTACTAAGGGTTAAAGCTAAAAGATACAGTTAATTTTGTGATCTAAAATTGTAAAAAACCATTTTATGAGAATATTTCGACCCATACTCATCTGATATTCGAAATATATTACATTAGTGTTATTATAATTTTATAATCAATTAATAATAAAATAATACATTCAAACATTCCTAAAGTGCCTCTCCTCCCTCTTATAAAAGGACACCACCTATAACCCTTACTCACACCTCCCATGACCCCTTGGATCGTCCAAAAACTTCCCCAATAAGCTCACAACATCCCTATAATCATACTATATTCCTTACATTAGTCATAAAGAAATTCAATAAATCGTTTTTGCTCAAATCAAAGGGAGTTACCCGTTTTAAAAGGTAGCGTCTTCTCTAAAGATCCTTTCCAATATTCTACTTCTTAACTCCCTATTCAATTCTAATTATTTTATCACATAAAAAAACTAGTATCATCACTATACTTGGATTATTTTATGATATGGATTATAAATACACTTACACACAACTCCATCTAATGGATTTAGAACATACAGTTTCTGTGGATGATGAACTGCTATCTCACTAAACGATGATTGTTCAATTATCTCCTACCACCTCTCATGGTGACAATTCTGATGGTAATGTATTTATATAATATATTTTATGTTTATATTGTTTTTATTATTCTTTAATTTTTATTTACAACATTCCTTTATTCTTTTCATGATGTGTAAACACAATAATTTCATTTCAGGAAGTGCAGACCATCATCCCCTCAAAGTGATATGACTCATTCATACCATACATGGAACATATAAATGATGGTGTTAATGAAGTTTTATATCATATATAAAATAATATATTATACTTTAATTATAATATACCTATGTTCCTTTATGTTTTAATTCCATTAAATATTAAATAGAAATGAATGTAACGTTCATGCATACGTACGACATACCATCTCTTTGAACAATGCATTTCATTTCTTATCTCCAAATGTTATATAATATTATTAATACATATATAATGGTTATATATTATATATACATGAATAAAATTCTTAAGATAATGGACTTTTGACCACATTGACAAATTGTAATTATAACAAGATCACTTTTGACTCAAGTACCCAATATTGACAAAATGACTGATATTAACTTAAATAATTATGTAACTCTTATACCGTGGTAATAAGTGATATAAAAGGAATAATAAACATGAAAATGGTTCTGAAGCAAGTATAAATTAGCTTATTTTTATTATTAAGGAAATTAAATAATGATGGATTCAAGTTGGACACGAGGAAAGGGATCTTCTTAACCCAATTTCCATTCATTGGGTTAAACTTGTACTTTTTTATTATGCCATGATATGATTATATGAGATATAAATTTTTATATCCTATATTGTATTTATACATTATTTATGATTATTTATAGTGAATACAAATAATCGATATATTTTATTTACAAAATGATCTTTGTAAGGGACATCGTCTCAATCTCTTTTCATTGAGGCATGTTTTGATAATATACACCTACTTATATTACACAGTGTATAAAAACCATTTGAAATTAACTTTCATTCAAAAGAAATATTTTTTCTATGAATCATTTTACTAAACAACAAAGGGAATGTTTCTTTTTTAATGTACAAGGTGACAACGGCCTTTTTGCAGCTGTGAGCATTATTTGATATTTGGATTCCATAACAAGCTATGATGTTTTTCAATAGAAAATAAATACCATGTACCATTTTACATATCTTGGTATTGAAAATGGTTTTGAAAGTTGATTTACTATTTCAATATCTTGAAATTACTTATTGTGATTGAAAAAGAAATTTTTATGATTGGAATTATGATATTTGATTTTTTTTATGATTATATAATGGTACTTGGATATTTGATTGGTGGTTACATGATAAACCAAATGAGGAGTGGTTTCGTGATAAACCATGGATTGTTGGATACGTTATAACCTCCATTGCATTGGGTATGTAAGTCAACCTAATGGCTATTCCATTTTAAAGAATTATTTTTGTATGTAAACCATATGGTTATTCCCTTTAAGTGTGATTGTGAACCATGTTTATCATTTATATGTTATGTGTCCTTTCTATGGGTTTTATGGTAATAATTTGGTTACAAAAGTTTAAGCAATGAGATTTTATTCAGTGAATAGTATTTAATACTTCATAAAGGTGAAAAGTATTACTTATGATAAAGTATTCAGGGTTTACATGTTGTTTTGAAAAACTACATGGTTTCCTTCTTTATGTACCCCTTACATTGTTTTTATGCTAATACCATGTTTTTTAAATTTTTCTCAGAGAACATAAAGTTGAATAGGGTTAGGGATGGGATCATGGAAAATTCATGCTATTTAAAACATGTAACTAAACCTGTTTCTTTTTTATTAAGAGATTTAATTTTATAAAAAAATGGATACTGATTATAAGTGTCTACATGTAATATTAAATTTGTTATGTATAAGTTATGACCTAATTCTCTAACTCTTTAAACATGAAAAGACCCTCAATGTGAATTATTAACTTCATTCTAGATTATTTAATGATTAAGGATACCTCCTTATACCAACCTCCTCATGTAAAACATTTACCTCATGTACAGAAAACTATATTTTATGTCTCATTGGGAAGGTAAGCCACATTCATTCATATCACTTCATCATTATTTCACAGGTGTGCGTAACTCGAATTTTACGAAAAAACAACTCTTATGCGTGCTTCATGCCTTGTCCATATTTTTATGTGATAATCCAAAACATGCTTTGCACAAATAATTCTAGACCACGTTCAGTCCTGAACAAAAATTCCATGTATAAAAACATCATTCTCCATTCTCCAAATTATGCACCCAAAAATATGGAAGACAATTGGAATCAACTTAATATTGAATAAAAAAAATTGTACCACCTCAAGATAATCCATTCATTATTCATAGATCTTTGTTAATACACCTTGATAAAAAAAATCTTTGGAAACTGATCATGAAAACATGCTTTTTCAACAAACACAATCAACCAAAAAACACTGCAATGTAACCCTGAGGGATTTGTGCCCTTTTTTTTTGACTCTTCATGTACTATTTTATCTTCATTAGTGTATAGTTAACCTGAACTTCCTAATTTAATTTTATGAGTTAGAATTATCTTTTAATAATAAAACATTTGTTGTATCTCCATGACTTCACATTCAACTTCCATAATTATTTTCACATGAACTTTAACTGATTCAGTCGATCCATCTACAACCTAATAATATTATTCAATTTTGATCTTAAGATTAATTTCAATTTTCAATTTCCCATCAATACCATCTTTAATTTATACAAAATCATCTTTCAACTTTGACTTATTTTATTATTTTTATGTTAATTAATTTTGATTTCAACAACCATTCCATTGAATTTCATTACATTTTCCCTCTAACCATGATGTTATTTTAAAAAAGATTCATGTTTATCCTTGAGGTAGACTATTAACTTGAATTTATCACTATCTTCGTCACATTCCTCCACTTCTGGGCTATCAATGAAAACCACATTAACTTCCTCTTAGATTTATTTTCATTTCATAATTTTTAATAATTTTACTTATTTCGAGCTTACATCTTCTTGTGAATGAAATTTCTTATTAAAACAATTTTTTTTCTTCTCTATATTTTTTCATCGTTAAATGATTTCATTATAGATTCTTCCAATTCATCAACATCTCGATACTTCTTTGGACATATTACAGTGAGAAGCCTGATATTTCTATAGATAATGCATTCCATGGGAATCTTGACATTAAATTTTCCTTTTCCTATTTTGATATTTTATGGGAAAAATGAAATCACCTCAGCAACATCCTTATCCTTGCTATCATCCTCCACATTGACCTTTTTTAGCAAATTGAATTATACTTTTTGATAATTATACTTTGGAACATAATTGTTTCCAATGTTCCTCACCATATATGCAATGAGGGTGTGGTGAAGACTATTCAATGTCACTTATTTTGGACATTTTTCTTCAAGTTAAAATACTTTCTCAATAAAATTTGGTGTAAATATCCTCAATATCCTCTTTATGATTTTTATATCATTGTGGATTTCTTAAAATCAATGCATGAATTCTACTATTATGTTATCCTGACCAAATAATGCATCAAATAATTCTTTTAGGGTAGATTAACAATTCATCGTACTTGTTCTAAAGTGCATAAAATATATATTCATGTTCCTAGAAGTTTCCATTATAAATATTGAGATGGTTTTCCCACATGGTGTGTGATTATTTACATGAAAATACCTTCATGTTAATTGTATAGTATAATGTATCTCCAAAAAAAATTATCCTTTTTAATTGGAATCAAACTCCCTTATACCTTTATATAATGTGTTAACAATTTCTATACTAGAAAAATCTAATGAATGGTATTTTTATAACTATAAATTCCCAATAACCAGAAAAAATGTTACATGAATGTTTTCAACTATTTATTTCTGAAGAAAATTGGAATTAATTTTTTGTTGAAAACCACTTCCATTGCATCAGGGATTGAAAAACTTCACATATCCTTTATCACCAATACCACTTGTTTACCCCAAGAAAGGTTAATACCCTAAAAGGTGGATTAATCAAGGTGTGTCTATTTTCAATTGACCCTCACCAAAGATCATTTCCAATCTTATTAGGAACGTAGTCTCTCAATTTCAACTGATCTGAAGTGTCAATGTATTAAAATAAAGTTAAATTAGATATTTACTAGGTTCACATAAACTAGGCTAGTAAATTGATAATCAAAATTATATGTTCTAATTCACTTAAAAAACTACGCATGCTTTATTTATTTTATAATGTAAAGCATCTAAACTGACCCTCCAGGTCTATAACCTTCACCAAACTATTGAGGAATTTATTTTTTTCCATAGAAGATAAAATTCACTTCTCCACCTGTAATATTTCTTCATATTCCATGAACAACAGTTTTAAATTACACCAATGATAGTGTATCATTCAGAACCAATTCCATGGAATTATAGTAATATGGACTCTTAAAAAACCTTCCCCTTCCTTTTTAACATCCATGTAATAATATTAAATTCTTACCTTTTAGTTCCTAAAAGAATTTATCCACAATATATATCTCACATTCGGGTTCAATTCTATTTCAGTTAAATAATAACTCTACCAATTGTATTTTGATTGTCCACATGATATGCTCGTTTATTTTATTTCTCATTATTTAATTTTTTATTCACTGAGTATATGCATGATAATCATTTACATCTTGGAATATTGAAAATCCAAATTATATAGTTAGACTTCCTCAAATATTAAATTCATACCCATTCACTTAATATTCTATGAAAAATAAACTCTATAATCATCATCAAAATCCCATACAAGCTACACATCGTGACATCCCAGTTTAAAAAAAATTTAGTTAAAAAACAGATCCCAAAAAATATATATAGGATATAAATTTAAATCAATTTGTATTCATGTAATAAACCTCCTTTGACTTATGTTTTATTTTCCCCATTTGAAATGCTCAAAACAGTATTCAAATTTAATATTTAACAGAATATTCCATAAACGTCAGCCATCCAACCTACTCCAAGAAAATGACTATGTAATTTCCATTATGATTTCATGTTTTTTGAAGACTATTATTGTTATCCAAAGGATTAACACTAAATATTTCCCAAAATGACTCTTAGGATTTTAGAACATGTCAACTTTATAATATATGAAATTTTCCATTATTCATGTTTGACATCAAATAAACCTTATGATTTTACCTTTATAGAAAATTGAATTTTATGAAATATATAAATTAATCTTTCAAATATAGTAAGGACACTTTAAATTTATTATATATCCCTTATGATTCCATAATGACCCTTATAATTTCTGATGACTCTTACTAAATCAAAATTAAACATTCAAAATTATTGAATAACCCTTAAAAAATCACCTAACCACTAAAAATGACTCATATAGAATCCAAGGAAGACTCATATGGGTTTAATATATAAGAATTTATTTTTAACCTAGAAGATGACGATTCTTAAAAAATCATGGAAGACGTGTTTTCCTTTTCTACATTTCAAGTATGGTGATCTAATTACCCTTACAATTTAGACTTATCTGAATTTCATAAAGCTAATAAAAACTACAATTCCACTAGAATACATTAAATACGTATACAACATTCATGTGAAATTCTCACTATGACTTAATTAACTATTTGGGAATTCCATTCAAAAATATCATTAAAAAACACAACCTAAAACCATTAAAAGGTGTTTTTTCCAACACACACACATCCAGTTTTAATATATTTTTTTCTTTTTACTTGAAAATAAATATTAAACAAATAACTAAATATAATTGCTATGTTAAATCATGATCAAATATTTTTTCTCAATATGTAAGGGAAAGGATGGAAATCCCATCAATGAAAACATGGGGGAAATTTTAATAGAATATATAAAATTTATTTATACATAAGTAAATAAATAATTTATTTAATTTTTATTTTGATTAATTTTACATGATTCTTTTTATCCTCTTGAGGGTAAAATTTCGTTAAAATAATAATTTTATTTTGGTTTCTATTCATAAGAACCCAAGTAGTGTTTTATATAGTCCACAAAATAAAATTACATTAATTAATTATATTCCATCATCAAGCACCAACAGTTCTTCTAAACCATCTATTATAGTGAATTGTTTAGTTAAATTAGAGTAAAAAATGGATCTTTTATGCCAATAGGAGACCAATATATTACTATTTTATAAATACCATGTTCTGTCTAAAGCATAATGTTAAACTAGCTCTTTTTCACGACCCGTAACATATAAGATTCAAACATCACTCACCTCTCAGAAAGAATCTATAGATTATCATGAATTGTATGGATAGACTCTTTCTGAAACACAGATACCTCTAGGCCACCCTTACTAGTAAAGGTCAAATGGTTCTACAGGTGAAACTTCCTGGTCAGCTCTAACATACTTGGTGCAACCCGCCCTCGGTCCCATTCCATCATTTTTATAAAATGATAATCGTTCTCATGGAACTTCTCTTTCCTATCATCTATAACCACTTGATCTTTTTTCTCTACAATTCAGGATGAATTCTTGGAAACATACTCTTGTTACCCAAGAAACACATGTCTTTGTGGTGTAATTTTTCTATAATGAAAAGTACCAGTTTTAGATAAAAAACCACACCACTCATGAACAATATAAATGAAGGCTCGCCACTGACTATAACAAAATGTTTCACGTAAACTTTTCAAAAGAGATATATCATTCCTAGAACACTATCCTCGACCATCCCTACCTAAGTCCATGCTTAACATAGGGTAACTAACTCACATGGTTACAAAACATACCTTCTACACCATTTTGAAACTCTTTTCATATCACAACATATTTCAAAAACATTTAAATTAACTTATTACTCTTTATTAAGAAGAATTGATTAATTAGTATTTAACATCTTACATCCCTTTTTACCCCTTCACATCATTTATCTAGTCACTAGTCAAATAAATTCCAATAAAATCAAAGGCATCATACCCTTCATGTCCCAAACACTCATCCCTCGTGTGTGCCTACCATAACAGAAGTCACTTATATAGATAGGTTTCTAGAATAATGAATGAATTCACAACCTTGTTCAATTCAGACCATGAAAAAATATCCTAAAACTGTAAAATAACACAAAATGTGGATCACCCATTAGTGAAATATCATAAAATGTAAAGACACACAAAAAGGACAACAATTCCCACCTTCGGTGACTTGGGTTTTCCATCATACATGGGTTAGATAATCTCCTGAATGAGATAATTTCCAAGGCCTAAAACCATCATAACCACCAGTCAACCACCACAAATAGTAAGTCCCAGAAAATACATCCTCTAATACCACTTTGTAATTTACCCAAATGAGGATCCACTAAATCGGTTCCCCAAGCCATGTTAGCACATGACCACAAGTCTGTCTCCATGTATGCTAGAGGTTGCTAACTAGCAATGGGGGTCAAGGGTAATGTGGGGAGAATATAAAAACATTACTATAGTAATCAAAATATTAAAACAAATATAAAATCATAAAAATATATCCTAAATAATGAACATGCATAAATAACCATCTACAAAAACTGGGCATAAAAAAATAGTAAATATGTCATGTCATACCACATTGATAAGTGAATAAAATCCTAAAAGTATGAAAAAAAATCCATATAATTAACAAAAGATGGTCCTGACTCAATGTATGTAACCTCCTCCATGTACATCTTAAGAATGAATCAACTCCCAAGAACATGTCCCTTGGCCCTTTCCTGACTTGCAAGCATTAAATCTACTCAGTTACCCAATGGTGGCCCAAGAAGGATGTGAGAAAAACTCAGTAGGCCACCTCAAATAGTGTCTATAAAATATTTGATCTAAATAGAGAGTACATGAATGTATGAAATAATGGACAAGTAAATAAAAGTCAGTTCTTGGGATACTACATAACAATATTTACAAAACTATTACTAATCGTAGTACCAATTAATTATGTTCATCTTATTTATTACTTAGTTTATCATCAACATGTAATCCACAGGATATCTTCCTAACTTCATCAAAGAGGATCTCAATATTGACCAGTAGGAATACATTAACCTCATCGAGGTGAATTATGATACAGACCGGTGTGTCTTCACCCCATCCTCTTTTGGTTCTTTCACATCAATTGAATACCACAAGTCTCTCATCATATAGGAACCAACAGATATGTGGGATGATTTTCGTTGTGTCAATAATATCTGAAATAAATTAAGTGTCCTAACATAGGGAATATGAAACAAGGTAGGCCCCACTGATGATAATGTCAAGCATTGCAGTATTGCAACTTTTTCCAGATGTGTTTTCTGCAGGAGTCAAAATGAGGAAACCTTCAACCACATTTTCCATGAGTGTGAGTGGGCTTGCGAGGTGTGGAATTACTTTGGGTAATTTAATGCTATCTACACATAAACTATGGATTATCATCCTTTTCTAGTATGATGGTCTAATGGATTGGGAGAGGGGGTCTGGAGATGATGGTTCACACTGTAATTCTATAAGTAGGCCTTTGGTGTTTGGTGAAGGCGATGAACAAGTGAAATCATACAGGGATGGTGTCTTTGGGCCGATGTATTAATTATAGAGATAGATATATAATTCATGATATGGTATATCTTTTTAACAAATGAAGGGAGGAACCATCCTGGAAAACGATCATTATATGTTCTCGTAGGTCTCATCTGGGCAATGGGCACCCCTCGGGTAACTGGATATATTGGAGGCCTCCTGTTATGGGTTTTAAGTTTAATTCTGATGACTCTTGTATCTCTGGTGATATGAACAGTGGGGTGTGGTGTAAGAAATCACTAGTTCTGTATTTTTTTCCTTCATGATTCAACTTGGATATGGAACAATTCTTCCAGAGGAGGAGTTGGACATGCTAGCAGGGATCTGTGTGTGTATACAAAGATGGATGGATATCATGGAATCTAAAATAGATTCAATGATTTTAAAAAATGATGTTAAAGGAATTGGCATGATCCCTTGGTCGATTCATTCTATCATCAGAAAATATCTTAGCATCCTTAGAGATTATACTAAAGTAACCCATACCTAGATGGAGGGTAACAAAGTAGTGGACTGCATGGAATTTCATGATTATTCTGGCCCTGAGAACTTATTTTTTTCATAATTTGATCACCTTGCTGCCGGTGAGGGTCAAAATTATTAGAGGGGATGCCCTCAGAATTCATTATTTTAGACCCCTTAGGAACATGTCTTCTCAGACATTCTTTACAGGACTCTCTCATAGTACTTATCTTTTCCATGAATAAAAAATATTCATGATGATGATGATTATGTAATCCATGGGTTTGACCTTTACATCACTCTAACACGGTTCTTGGAATTTACCAGTCGGTATATGGGAATTACCCAGGTCCATATCTCACAAGGGATGATACATCATAACATCATAGTGTCCTCAAATACAAGCCTTAGTTCGAGTAGAATGTAATAATTAGGGGAATATAGCTCCCTACCCTTCCCTAATATGTGCATTGTGAGTGGAGTTAGTGTATCACTCCCAATCGATCAATGAGAGGACCCTTAGTCATTTTTCCCAAGCCATGTGCACTTGATTATTCATCCATTCAGTACATATGAACCATATCACAACCAAATAAGACCATTACATGCAACAATCATAATCCATAACAATCAAAATAGTAATTAACATTATGAAAAATCCATTAACACAACTTCCATTTACATTATTAGACACTTAGACCAATTCCCAGTCTGATACCTTTATCACTATGAACATTAAATCACTCCCTTTTTATCACCCACTACACATATTAACACATTACCATATGAAATACAATTTTATACATTTCTGTTTCTCATACCCTTACCAAAAAACATATTAACCATTTCATATGCCTCAACTCTCATAGGCATTTCTAATATAAATCATAAGGCACATGTCACAATCTTAATTAACCAAATAAACCCATTTTTATGCCATGAAAAAAAGACTTTAATAAATTACCAAAACTAGACTCATTATCAATATTCCATTTGAACTTCCATTACACAAATAAATATACTCCAAAAGGGGTCTACATTCTCCCACAATGACCATTCACTTACCTAGCCCACTTCTATACCCCAGATTGCTGGTGCGCCCCATGGGTTTTCCTAAATTGGTCAAATCATACTTGATGTGTCCCAAGGGGACCATGAGGGTTTCTAATCATCTTTGGGATTCCACTTTTACAAAATCTCTCCAGAGGCATCCAAATCATTACAATAGGTTACCAAGAACAACCCAATCATGTGAAAATCTACAATGAAACTATAGGATTTAACTTGTATACCACATACCTAAAATACATTGACAAACACACTCTTAATCATAGACATAGATCATGATTTGTCCACCCTTTGAATCCTAAAACTATATATCACCATAATAAGAGTTTGTTAGATCTTTTGATGAATATAGAAGTGAGATGAAAACCGTAAACCAAAAAGTGATGCAAGAAAGGGACTGGATTCCCCCAGACCTTCGATCCAGAACCAACAGCGCTCCAAAAAAAATCGTATCAAAGGGGAATCCGAATATAGGATGCTTGGGTACCTAGAGTTTATCCCTACGGTTGTATGATGTGAAATGGATTAGAATCCTGAGTTAGAACATAAAACCCTAAGGTATAAATTTTTCAAATTTTACCAACATTGCTAGGCCGCACAGTTTACCTGCATAGTTTACCAAACAGTATGATAACCGTGCGCTAGCCACTATCCAAGGGATGTTAGTATGTATAGTTACCTGGGATGGTTTCACTATTTATAAAATGGGGCTCCAAATGTGCATTAAACACTATCCAAGGCTACATTTTTATCCTTAATGGTTCGCACAATTTACTAAACCATGGGCAAACTATGTGCCTTACATAATTTTTCCAGGTTTTCTTTACTTTCTTTTTCTAAACCCCTTAAACACACCCAAGTCCCATAATACATTTTTTAAACATTTATTTATCCAAATATAAGACACCTAAACCTAAACTTAAACAAAAAAATACCTTAAGAAAATTTGGGATTCTAAACTTGATGGGAACCCATGATTTGTAAAGTCTACATTCATGGAAAATTAATTCTCGTAGAGACCAAATATGGTAATACTCAACCTTTACTACTTATTCCTATTACACATATTTGAATTACTCAATTTGATTATTTAATTATATGTAATTTGTATCCCCTTATTTTATTTCTTATATGGATTCATTCATTACAAATTTTTCATCCTAATTTTCAATAAATGTCGGTGCGTTATCCTCACTAGATATTATCTCAATTCCATATTAATTATTTAAAGACGCATCAGAATTATTATTTAACTTGGTATCATGTGGGTCATATCTCTTGGTTCAAACCTGAATTTGGATTCATTATTTAGGTATTCCTTTGATTCAACTCACTTAATTTTCAATCCTTCCACTTAATTTTACAAACTTCCTTGAATTTATCTTCCATCAATGAAAGGGATTATTTTTCAACACATAGTTGGAGGTTAGAAGTTATAAACATTTTTCTCTATGAAAAATTAATAAAGCCTCATATTCGGACAAATTTGTTGGTGATGTTTCAATTAAAAAATTAAAAATAGATAATGAAGCCCCATATTCGGGAAAAAAAATTATATTCAATTATACATTGAGACTATATACTTATTATCCATGGAGATCCACCTATATTACCAAGAGGATACGGGTATGAATATTTTAAACATGAAACCATATAAACAAAAAAACTCAAACACATTAAAAGGAATAAAAGTAAAAATAAGAACAAAACCTAAATAATAATAAAAAATGAGAAAGGGTTAAAAAGATTAATCAAATAAATCATATTGTTGATACTAACGATTTTTCATTGTTTAATGTAAACATCACCAACAACTTGTTTGAATATGAGGATTCCTTAATTTTTCATGGCAAATAATGTTTTGAAATTATATTTTCCCCAAACCAATAAGTACCCAAAAAGTGTAGTATAATTCATGTGTGAGATGAAACCTAAAAGGAACTATGAATCCTAATTTTATTCTTTAAACATAATATTAAATCATCTTAATTTTCTGGGACTGTAAAATTAAAACAAAATCAGCTAAATTAAATTATATTTTTTATCTGTGATAATGAATTAAAATTCAATAATGAAAAATAATATAAGGGAATTTATGTCCAAATATGTTTTTTATTTATTAAAATGAAATTAAAATTATCACATTATATTAATCAAATAAGTATTTTTCTGATTTTGTTTAGTAATTTACTCCACATGGAAAGTAAAATCTAAATATACCTAATCATGTTTGATTCCTTTGGTTTAGGTAACCTAAAAATACCTATATTCATTTGGTTCTTTTTCATAAAAAGGTTGGTGTGAAGGTTTTCTCTCTCTCTACCACTTCTCTATATCACATTTTTTATTTTCCTCTAATTTTTATCAATTTTTCTAGGCTACTAATGGACATTAATTTTTTAGGCTCAATGCAATATTTTTTAATAAAAAAGATTCACAGGATAAGAAAAATGTTAATAAAATGAGGTACATACAATATTCTAACAATTATACACTTCATTGTGAGTCTATCCACTCACAGTTTAGTGTTCATCAGTAAAATTTGAACCAAACACATAAAAGAGGGATTATAACTAACTAAACTAAAACAAAGGTATTAACCAACAATGGAAAAACTAAATAAATAGTGATTAAATTGAAAACATATGACTCCCATAGTTATATAATGAAAACAAAATTAAAATTAAAAATTCATTCTAAGATGCTATTGATGGTGGATGTTTACATTGATCCTTTGACCCCTTATATCCACTTCTGTTAAAAATATTCTATTTAATCTTTATCACCTCTTTATAATTCTCATTTATGATGAAAAAATATGTCTGTAAAGAATTAAAATTTAAAATCAAAATCCTACATGAAATTATTTTTATTGATTCCTAAAATAAAGGAATTCTAATTAAATAATACTGCTAACTTTTCTTCATTGCAGTAAAAGGAAATAACAAAATTTCCTATAGAATTTATATTTTGTAAAAATCAACCCCAATGTATGGAATTTTTTAGTTTTGATACAATGAAATACATAATGTTATAGTGTGTAACAATAGACAACCTAAATATAAAAAATTAAAAAATAAATATCATAGCACTATATTCTTTTCCTCCATAAATTTCATCCTTGGATTTGAATCCCATTTCCACTTCACAAAACTAGGTTATGACATGGAGAGGGAGCAATAGTTTTGAACTCATGAAACTGATATCTCAAGAAACTTCCAATTCTCACCCTCCATGGTGAAATAAATATTACAATACTATATCTATCTTTAAATTTTCCTATTATATCGAAACAAATGGGAAATGGACCCAATATTAGAAGTCTCAATCATTCTCATTCCTACAATAGGATGCCAATATATAAAAATCCATCCATGGTATAGGTAATCTTCATGCATGATTTGGGAAATAACCCTGAAAATATTGTGGAGTATAAAATAGGTAATGGATCATGCAAAATATGAACTCTAAATTTCATAGTGTTTAAAATCATATTCATAAATAAAACCAATTAACATTCCATTATAAAAATGTACGGCCCTGACCCCAGTTACCCAGAGTCAGTGCATTATTACATAACAATGACATGATCACAAGAATGATCAAATCCCAAAAGGCCGATTAGTTTAGTAGCCTTGGAATAACTAGATACATTTATAAAGTTTACATTACATCATAAAATAAAAACTACAACAATATAGTCTCCATAGTCCACACTCTTATCCCCTCATACTATCCCTGCAGGTCATCCATAAATTACTTCTTCACATCCTAGGAAAAATAAAACATAGAAAAGGGATGAGCTCAAATGCCTAGTAAGGAAAACAATATAGCGGAAAATTTCATAAATAAGAATAAACATTTAAGGAAATTTATAACTAAAAAAACCTTTTAAACTTGATCTTCAGCATAGTATGGAAAAAATAAAATGAAATAATTCCATTTACTTATTCACATGGATATTCTACTAATCGAATAATCACACGCAATATCAATAACCACTTTCATAATGATGGAATGCATAATTCCAGACTATCATAACCACATAGCCAAGGCCTCGTGCCAAGACTAAATATAAGATTTTGTCAAGGCCTTGTGCCAAGACACTAGTTTGTCTCATTAGACCTACCGATGCATTGAGGAGCTATACCAGGCTCCACCCGTCACATATTAATTCCAATGCATTCTCATATGAAAAAGATTAAATATAACATAAACATTCGTATTAAAACTAGCATACGATATGTAAATACTTCATCCATAAACCACGAATGGTATAAAAATAACACATCCACAATAAAACATATCACAAAACCTTCAATATAATATAGAAGCTTTTTATCATAATAAATCAACTTCAAATAAGCTTAAAATCCATCAAAGGATGTTGACATAGATGAAATCAAAACTCTTTTTAGAGATATATCTCTTTCTATTATGAAATAATTTAAGAGTCATATATCTATAAAATAAAACATTTTCTTTTAAAATATTCTTATAAGCTTGTAAGGGAAGCTTCGACGATTTTATAACGGCGGAAAATAGCTGCATCCGCCGTATTAGTTAAAAACATTCTTACCCTAATTCTGTCGAAAAGGTCAAAAAGGACCTTGTTTGGAAAACGATGGAAATATTCCTTTATAAACCACTTATAAAAGTCAACAAGGGTATAAATGACTTAACTCATATTCTAGTAAATAGTAAAAAAATGTTTTGAAATACATTTTTAAGGAACATTGATGTGGATGATAAAGAAGTCCCAGTAGATAATCACGTATAAACAACCTCGGATAATGAAGAGATTGTGAAATAAACCATTACCTTGTACTTTTCCTTGGTTGAGGGTAGGTTAACCTCCTGTATAATGGTGAAATAATTGTTATTAAATTATACAAGAATCATATACATTAATATGATATCATATATGATCTTTTAACATTGCTTTGTTAATAATATCTTAGAATTATCTTCGTTTCAGGTGTTAACTTACTCATTTTATTTTATATGTTTTGTTAAATAACCCATGTTTTTTATGGATAGGTTGTATCTTATTAATATCTATAATTATATCAAGTCCCTAAAAATTATTTTTAAATCATCAAATGATAATTATACTTGAATAGATACGATGGAGAATGAATCTCATCGTGTTCGTGGAGACGGTAGTCCGTACGTACGCACGAGCAACAATATCATTCTTTTGATATTAAAATAATACTTAATTGGATGGTATATCATATATAAATAATCATTATCATGTTATATTCATTATTTACATTAATTACAAATCATTATTATACCCATCCAAATAATAATATATTGAATAACAATTACACCACGACGTGGAGACGGTAAGCCGCACGTACGCACATATGGTGACATGTCATTCAAAGGATGGATAGAATATTGAATATAGTTGTACCATATTTATAATAATATTAAATTATATAGTAGACACTGGATTCATTATTTTAGAATGGGAATAACAATGAAAGAAGAAGTTGAAGAAGAAAGGAACTTGAAAGTGGGTGGTGAAAACATTACCTCTTCTTCGGGTTCTTCCTTTTGATTTGATCAAAAGGGCACCTTAGGTTGGATTTAAGATCAAACTAAGGACTCTAGGTTGAATTGAGGGAATTTGAGAGAGTATTTGGGTAGGTTTTGGCCGATCCAAAAGGCTTTTAATGTGTGAATTAGTGAGAAGGGGGAGTTCCTTTTTATAAGAGGGGTGAGGGTCACCTTTGGAAATGCTAAAAATATTATTTTATAATAAATTCATATTAAGTTAATAATGGATACAAAGTAGATTATTTAAAGTTTAAGGTGGGGATGGGGCGAAAACCACTCAACCAATAGAATTTAGACAGGTTTGGGTCATTATATTAACCTTATCTTGTAGTTTTAACTCTTAGTTAATTAGTTTGACACTTACCACGTCACTTTGTATTTTTATATTATATTGTTAATAAACATACTATATACCTCCAAGAGACTCCCAAGTGGTCCATTAATGATACAAATATCATGATATAATTCTCTTTGCCTAACCTTATATTTTTTGGAATTTAATATCAATTAATAATATAATATTTGTTTTGAAAACTCTTTTATGTCAATTTTGACACTATTCAATAATTTATTTTTTTAAAACTCAGAACAGAATTATTAATTCAAAAAAAGTTAATTAAATCAATCCTAAAATGTCATATTATCCTAGAAAATTATTGGTATTTATGAAAAAATTCATATTACATTTATTTGGGTATTTATAATATCAATTATTCTAATTTTTCATTAATTAGGTAATTACTACATCACCATTGTGTCATAAATAAATTAAATTATATAATGTCTAAAAATTATATATAAAATACCATTATGTTGGAAAAAATTTTATATTTATAATGAATATTTATAGTCTAAAATCCAACATATATAACCACATGTAAAAGTTGTTTTGCTAAAAGATATATGCTTATATCATTTTTGAATTTATTTTAACTTAATTAAAATAAAGTGTCTCTATCACCTACAAGTGGCACCATGGGGTCCCAAAATCGACCCAAAGATGTCCATGGTCGGAAATGTATCCACCAATAAGGTTAGTACTTGTTTTTGGGTAATTTATTATTATTATAATATTATTTGTTAACCCTTATTTACCAGATTTATCCTTTAACCATGGTAAATAAAATATTTACCGAAGTAATTATTCAAAATGTGTAAAAAATAAAAGTTACCTATTTACACAATTTGGATATCCTGATTCAAAATATGGAATCCATTTTTCCAAATTCAAAACACAGAAGTGGCAAAAATTAATCTAAAATTAATTCCTGCTGTCAAAACAAAAAGCGTGTTTTTAAGATATAATAACTATCAAAAGATTGATACTTATTTATATCCGGTTTAATTGTGAAATTATGTCCAATGACAAAAATTGTATTAAATGGTAAAAATATATTCTAAATATACTTTAATACCACTCAAATTCATAATTTATCACTATTAATTATTTTGATTAAAAAAGTTGTTTTTAATTGAAATTTAGTAATTTTCACTATTCATCAAAATATTAAAGTTATCCGAAAAGTACCCAAATTTCACCTTAGGCTAAATTAGATACTCCGAATCAAAAAATGAAGTCCATTTTGGGGGATAAAATTTATAGAATTTTAAAAATTAGGTATTATTATTCCTAACCGCTAGTTTGATTGGTTGTGGTGTGTGTTAGAACTCGATGTTGCGTACAACACACGCTATTGCATTATTCAAAGAGAAGAGTGTCGTAGAAGCTTTGGGTGTTACATTCTCCCCTCCTTCAAATAATTTCGTCCTCAAAATTTCTAGAATACTACCGCATGAAAAGACTCGGGTGGTTCTTCATCATAAGCTGCTCGGGTTCCCACGTTGCCTCTTCCATCTTATGGTTTCTCCACTAGATTTTTACCAGGCGAGTCGTCCAGTTTCTCAATACTTGTTCTCTCGTATCAAGAATATTGATGGGCTCTTTGCAATAAGGCAGATCGGGTTCCAGTTTTAATTCCTCATAGGTGAGTACATGCATTGGGTCAAGCATGTATTTCCTCAACTGTGATACGTGGAACAGATCGTGAACTTTGGACAGACTTGGCGGCATTGCCAAACGGTAAGCTACAACCCCAATTCGTTCTAGAATTTTGAAAGGTCTGATGTACCTGGGACTCAATTTACCTTTCTTACCAAAACTTATGACTCCCTTCCATGGGGATACCTTTAGTAAATCATGATCACCGACTTGAAATTCCAAATCCTTCCTTTTATTATCGGCATAGCTCTTCTGCCTACTTTGAGCTTCTTTGATATGGTTTTGGATTACCTTCACCTTTTCTATCATTTCAACCACTAGTTCTGGGCCTACAAGTTTTCATTCACCAACATCACCCCAACAGGTTGGTGTGAGGCATCTCTTTTCGTATAACGCTTCATATGGTGCGATCTGAATACTCGAATGGAAGCTATTATTATAGGAAAATTCTACCATAGGTAAATATTGATCCCACATACCCTAAAAGTCAAGTGAAAAGGATCTCAACATTTCTTCCAAGGTTTGAATTGTTCATTCTGATTGTCCATCTATTTGTGGGTGGTAGGCAGTGCTCAAATGAAGTCCAGTATCCAAGGCTTTCTGAAGACTTTTCCAGAATCTTGAAGTAAAATGGGGATCACGATCAGAATCAATCGATAGGGGTACTCCATGATGTCTCACAACTTCATCAATATATAGTCTTTCTAGATGTTCCAGTGTTAGATCTTCTCATATAGCAAGAGAATGTGGTGACTTGGTAAGACAATCACCAATAACCCATATTGCATCGTTCCTTCTAGGAGTCTTTGGTAGTCCCATGAAAATGTCCATCGTGATATTATCCCATTTCCACTCCAGTATGGGAAGAGGGTGCAATACTCCACCAGGATGTTGCCTTCCAGCTTTCACTTTTTGAAAAACCATACATCTTGACACCAAATCAGCAATCTCCCTCTTCATGTTGTCCCACCAAAAATGTTCCTTGAAATATCTATAAATTTTGGTGGTCCTAGGGTGTATAGAGAAATTGGAACTATGAGCATCATCCAACAATTCCCTTTTTAGATCAGGTATATCGGAAACGCAATGGGTGTTCCCAAATTTCAAAATTCCATCTTCATGCACAAAGTCTCTCAATCTCCCATCATTCATAGCTTTACTCTTCTTTTAAAATTCCTCATCATCGGTCTGAGAACTCTTAATTCTTTCTAGTAGAGATGGTTTGGAAACTATTTTAAAAGGCATTGATGTTTCACCTTCTCTGGTTATTCCCATGTCCATCTTCACTAAATCTATGAAAATTGAATCTCTTTCAATTCTCATACTTTTCAAAACTCCATGATATTTTCTGCTCAAAGCATCTTCCACCTTGTTTGCTTTACCCAGGTGGTAGTGTATTGTACAATAATAATCCTTGAGTAATTCAATCCATCCCCTTTCTCATGTTGAGTTCTTTTTGTGAGAAAAAAATATACTTCAAACTCTTGTGATCAGTATAAATCTCACACTTTTCACCATAGAGGTAGTGCCTCCATATCTTCAAAGAAAAGATCAGAGCTGCTAACTCGAGATCATGGGTAGGATAGTTTTGTTCATAAATTTTCATTTGTCGTGATGCATAGGCAATAACCCTATCATCCTGCATAAGGACACAACCAAGTCCTTTCTTCAATGCATCACTATAAATAACAAACCCATCATTCCCCGATAGTAGAGTCAATATATGATCATTGACTAATATTCTCTTAAATTTATCGAAACATTCTTCACACCCTTTTGTCCAAACAAATTTAACCCATTTACACGTGAGCTTTCTTAATGGGTTAGCCAACTAGGCAAAATTCTAGACGAAACGTCGATAATAACCTGTTAAACCAATAAAACTACATACCTCAGTTATACTCATCAGGGTAGGCCATTCATGGATTTCCATGGTCTTAGAAGGATCAACAGAGATTCCATATTTAGAGACAATATGTCCAAGAAAAGAAATCTCCTGAATCCAGAATTCACACTTGCTAAACTTCCCATATAATTCATGTCTTCTCAGAGTCTTCAGGATAATGTGCAAGTTATTTTCATGATCTTCGTAGCTTTTGAATTATACCAAGATATCATCAATAAATACCACCAAAAATTCATCAAGATATTCCTTGAAAAATCTATTCATCATATCCATGAATATAGAGGGTGCATTAGTCAATCCAAAAGGCATTACTGTAAACTCGTAATGCCCGTACCTAGTTCGAAATGTTGTCTTCAAAATGTCTTCCTTCTTCACACACAACTGATGGTATCCAGATCGAATTTCAATCTTTGAAAAGTATTGAGATCCATGCAGTTGGTCAAATAAATCATCATTGCAAGGTTGGTGATACTTGTTCTTTATTGTTATAGAATTTATCTCCCTGTAGTCGATACATAACCTCCTAGATCCATCATTCTTTTTAACAAAAAGAACAGGGGCTCCCCATTGTGAAGAACTAGGGAGAATAAATCCCTTATTACTCAATTAATCTAGTTGTTTATTTAGTTCAACTAATTTTATAGTGGCCATTCTCTAAGGGGTCTTCGATATAGGCCTTGATCCAGGAATTAAATCAATGGAAAACTCAACTTCTCGTTCTAGAGGATGTCCTGGTAAATCGTCCGGAAACACATCTACATATTCTTTCACAATAGGTACATCCTCTATTTGAACATTCTTTTCGTCACCCACTATAATTTCATCCTCCTCCTCCCCAATAATTTAATTTAGCTGAGCTATTGGGGGTGGATCTAGATAAGAATTATGTGGTGATGATTCTGCTCTAAAGATAAGGTTTTCCTTATCATCATCATCAAAAATTGTAACCTCCTTCTTCTTATAATAAATCTTCGCATCATGGTCCAAAATCCAGTCCGTACAGAGGATTATATCAAACTCAATCATTAGTATGACGATGAGATCAGCAGATAAAGAATATTTATGTTCTCTAATGGGGACTAATTTACAAAACTTTATTGCAATGATACTTCCCTTAAGAGTTTTAACTGACAACTCCCTTGTTAAGTAAAATTGGAAATATCTAATTTTCATAGTAAACTAGGAAGATATGAAACAATGCGATGATCTAGAATCAAATAATGCATTTACTAAACTTGAGAAAACAATTAAATTACCTGCCACCACGTCTTTCGTAGCTTCTACCTCAGCAGTAGTGATAACATAAGCTTGGCCTTGATCCCTTGGCCTTTTCTAAGGTATGTTCCCCTAACTCTTAGGACATTTATTTGCATAATGTCCCATCTCCCTGCAATTTTAGCACTGAACATCGGTAGCTTCCTTCTTCCATTTGCAATCATGAGCTTGGTGGCCTTTTTCACCACACTTGTAACAGACACCCGTTCCCTTCAAGAAAGTACCGGGGTGTTTCTTCCCACATTTAAAACAGGATGGATATTCAACCTTTCCCTTATTCCCCTTATTTCCATTCCCAGATTGATCAGCAGATCTCTTCTTCTCTTTCTTTTCTTTAAAGTCATATGACTTAGAGAATTCTTTCTCTGTATTGACAGCACATGATACAATGTCTTCGTACGACGAGAAGGATTGTGAGACTAATGCTCGATAGAGAAATGGTTTTAACCCATCAAATAAATGATCAATCTTACTTCATGGGTTACTTATATAATCTCCATCATACCTTGTTATCCTTGTAAAGTTAGCCTCATACTTTGAGACATTCTCATCCTCTTTTTGTCTCAGACTCGGAAATTTTCTTTCCATATCTGCTCGATGGTCATGAAGAAAGTATTTTTCTAAAATCAGATCTTTGAACTCCCTCCATTCCATATATTATACTTCATCATCTTCCTTCATGTTTTCTATCAATGACCACCATTGATCAGCATGTCCAGTGAGGCGGTAAACTGCCATGATAACTTTTTCCCTTTCACTACTCCCCAACGCCTAAAATATTTTCTCTAGGGAATTTATCCATTGCTCAGATACTAAGGGATTTGTACTCCCATTTAACGTTGGTGGTTGTTGCCTCATGAAGTGATCTAACATTGATCCTCCACGCCGTGGATCAGGGTGCTTCATACGAATATGGTTATTATTAAGAACCTGAGTGAGTTGTCCCAGAATGGTGATTAGCTAATCGGCACCAGTTGCATCACCATCTCCACTATAATTATCTTGATCAGGAGGGAAATCCCTACATTGAGTGCATGCATTGATAGGGTTTCCATTTCTTCCACTAGGTGCCATTTCTAAACAATGGCATAAACTAGATCAATTTATGAACCAAAATACATAATTTCATACTTATAAAACACTTAACATAAATAGAACTATTTATGGATATAATCTATAATTATAAAAATGTTTTCTTTGAGGAAGTATATACTCATAAACCCATCATCATGATTTTAAAGAAAATGAGAGTTATCCTAAGCTTATCCCTCATGAGTTTCATAACCAAGAGTGTAGCAAGGCCTGTTGTCGTGCACCAGTTCCCATTTGAGTCCATCTCAAAGCGGTGTTTTTGGGTTTTACCCCTAGGTATATCTGTGCTAGAGCCGCCTCTACCTGCTCGTATCCAGATAGGGATGTATTGCTCGGAAAACTCACAAAATATCTACAATACCAAAATTTTATGAAGTTCTTCTATACTAATCCTCAAAGTCCATCTTAGGTCTATGTGCTCTAATCAGAGTTTATCTAAATCAATCTTCCAAGGTTTTTACTAAACTTCCTTTGATACCAACTGTAATGTCTCGACCCCAGTTACCCAGAGTCGGTACATTATTACATAACATTGGCATGATCACAAGAAAGATCAAAACTCGAAAGACCGATTAGTTTAGTAGCCTTGGCATAACTATATACATTCATAAAGTTTACATTACATCATAAAATGAATACTACAACAATATAGTCTCAATAGTCCACACTCTTATCCCCTCATACTATCCCTGCAGGTCATTCATAAATTACTTCTTCACATCCTGGGAAAAATAAAACATAGAAAAGGGGTGAGCTCAAATTCTCAGTAAGGATAACAATATAGCGGAAACTTTAATTTATAAGAATAAACATTTAAGGCAATTTATAACTAAAACAAAAGACTTTAAAACTTGAAATTCAACATAGTATGGAAAAAATAAAATGAAATAATGTCATTTACTTTTTCACATGGATATTATACTAATCGAATAATCACATGCAATATCAATAACCCCTTTCATAATGATGGAATGCATAATTCCAGACTATCATAACCACATAGCCAAGGCCTCGTGCCAAGACTAAAAATAAGATTTTGTCAAGGCCTTGTGCGAAGACACTAGTTTTTTTCATGAGACCTAACGATGCATCGAGGAGCTATAGCGGGTTCCACCCGTCACATATTAAGTCCAATGCATTCCCATATTAATGGTTTAAACATAACATAAACATTCGTATTAATACTAGCATACGAAATATAAATACTTCATCCATAAACCAAGAATGGTATAAAAATAACACATCCACAGTCAAACATATCACAAGACCGTCAATACAATATAGAAGTTTTGTATCATAATAAATCAACTTCAAATATTCTTAAAATCCATCAAAGGATGTTGACATAGATGAAATCAAAACACTTTTTAGAGAAATATCTCTTTCTATTTTGAAATCATTTAAGAGTCATATATCTATAAAATAAAAAATTTTATTTGAAAATATTTTTATAAGCTTGTAAGGGAAGCTTCGAAGATTTTATAATGGTGAAACAATAGTTGCACCCACCGTATAAGTTAAAAAAAACATTCTTACCTTAATTCTGTCGAAAATGTTAAAAAGGACCTTGTTTGAAAAATTACAGAAATATTCCTTTATAAACCACTTAGAAAATTCAACCAGGGTATAAATTACTTAACCCATATTCTAGTAAATAGTAAAAAAATGTTTTGAAATACATTTTTAAGAAACATTGATGTGGATGATAATGAAGTCCCAGTAGATAATCACGTATAAACAACCTCGGATAATGAAGAGATTGTGAAATAAACCCTTACCTTGTACTTTTCCATGGTTGAGGGTAGGTTAACCTCCTGTATAATGGTGAAATAATTGTTATTAAATTATAAAAGAATCATATACATTAATATGATATCATATATGATCTTTTAACATTTCTTTGTTAATAATATCTTAGAATTATCGTCGTTTAGAGTGTTAACTTACTCGTTTTATTTTATATATTTTGTTACATAAGCCATGTTTGTTATGGATAGGTTGTATATTATTCATATCCAGAATGATATCAAGTCCTTAAACATTATTTTTAAATAATCAAATGAAATTATACTTTAATGGATACGATGGAGAATGAATCTCATCACATTCGTGGAGACGGAAGTCCATACGTATGCACGAGCTGCAATATCATTATTTTGATATTAAAATAATATTTAATTGGATGGTATATCATATATACATAATCATTATCATGTTATATTTATTATTTACATGAATTAAAAATCATTATTATACCCATCCAAATAATAATATATTGAATAACAATTACACCACGACGTGGAGATGTAAGCTGTACGTACCCACGTATGGTGACATGTCATTCAAAAGATGGATAGAATAATGAATTTGGTTATACCATAATTATAATAATATTATAGTATATAGGAGATACTGGATCCATTATTTTTTAATGGGAATAACAAAGAAAGAAGAAGTTGAAGAAGAAAGGAACTTGAAAGAGGGTGGTGAAAACATTACCTCTTCTTTGTGTTCTTCCTTTTGATTTCATCAAAATGGATCCTTAGGTTGCCTTTTTGATCAAAATAAGGCCTCTATGACTAATTGAGGTAAGTTTAGAGAGTATTTGGGCAGGTTTTGGCCTAGACAAAAGGCTTTGAATGTGTGAATTAGTGAGAAGGTGGAGTTCCCTTTTATAAGAGGGGTGAGGGGCACCTTTGGAAAAACTAGAAATATTATTTTATAATAAATTCATATTAGGTTTATAATGGCTCAAAAGTGTATTATTTAATCTTTAAGGTGGGTATTGTTCTAAAACCACTCAAAAAATATAATTTATACAGGTTTTGGTCATTATATTAACCTTATCTTTTCGTTTTAACTCTTAATTAATTAGTTTGACACTTACCATGTCACATCATATTTTTATATTATATAGTTAATAAACATACTATATACCTCAAAAAGACCCCCAAGTGGTCCATTAATGATACACCTATCTTGATATAAGTCTCTTGGCCGAACCTTAAATTTTTTTGGAATTTAATATCAATTAATAATATAATATTTGTTTTAAAAACTCTTTTATGTCAATTTTGGCACTATTCAATAATTGATTTTTGTAAAAATAATAACAGAATTATTAATTAGAAAAAAGTTTATTAAATAAATCCTAACATGTTATATTATCCTATAAAATTATTTTTATTTATGAAAAGTCTCATAATACATTTATTTGGGTATTTATAATATCAATTATTCTAATTTTCCATTAATTAGGTAATTACTGCATCACCATTATGTCATAAATATATTAGATTATATAATGTCTAAAAATTATAAATAAACTTCCATTATGTAGGAAATCTTTTTATCATTATAATTAATATTTAGAGTCGAAAATCCAACATATATAACCCCATGTAAAAATTGTTTTTCTAAAAGATATATGCTTATGTCATTTTTGTATTTATTTTAACTTAATTATCATCAAGTGTCCCAATAACCTACAAGTGGCTCCATGGGGTCCACAAATCGACCCAAAGATGGCCATGGTCGGACATGTATCCACCAAAAAGGTTAGGACATGTTTTAGGGTAATTTAGTATTATTATAATATTATTTTTAACCCTTATTTACCAGATTTACCCTTCAACCTTGGTAAATAAAATATTTACCGAAGTAATTATTCAAAATGTCTAAAAATAAAAGTTAACTATTTACACAATTTGGAAATCCTGATTCCAAATATGTAATCCATTTTTATAAATTCAAAACATATAAGTGGAAAAAATTAATCTAAAATTAATTTCCGCTGTCAAAAGAAAAAGCATGTTTTTAAGATATAATAACTATCAAAAGATTTATACTTGTTTATGTCCGGTTTAATTGTAAAATTATGTCCAATGACCAAAATTTTATTAAATGGTAAAAATATATTCTATATATACTTTAAAATCACTCAAATTCATAATTTATCAATATTAATTATTTTGATTGAAAAAGTTTCTTTTAATTAAAATTTAGTAATTTTCACTATTAATCAAAATGTTAAAGTTATCCGAAAAGTACAAAAATTTCACCTTAGGCTAAATTCGATACTCCGAATCCAAAAATGATGTCCATTTTGAGATATAAAATTTATAAAATTTTAAAAATTAGGTATTACTATTCATAACTGCTAGTTTGATTGGTTGTGGTGTGTGTTAGAACTCGATGTTACGTACAATACACGCTATTGCATTATTCAAAGAAAAGCATACTGTAGAAGCTTGGGGTGTTTCAAAAAAAATAATTAAATCTTATGAAACACATCTTTCAAAACTCTATGATTCATTGATCTACTATGATTCATGATATCATAGGTCTATCCTAACGGGTTCCATTAATTTCCTTCCATAAAAATACTCTAATATGACTTCATTCATTCAAAAAAACCCAATTAAAAAAGAAATCTAGTTCCCCACATTCATGGTCTCTTTTCATGATTGGTTTTTAGTACTAAAACTTTTATAACATGTTGTGGATGTCTTTTGTCTTCATACAATAATAATGATACAATTCCAAAATACCATCATAATGAATATATATTCATAATCCATGGTGTAAGCATCATAGTCATGGAGAAAAAACCCAACTAAAAACCCAAGTTATGACGTATCATACCTTCTCCACATGTGTCTTATTTTTGAACAACGTACCATATATCTGATCCCATAATAGAATTTTTCATGTATATATTCTATTTGGTAAAACATGATGTATCAACCACTATTTTTTTCTTCATTTGGTGATACCCCACACTACAAATGATTTTTCCTCCTCTTCCTAACATCTATCTATACTCAGATATAGTCTTCTACTACTCCTTGAATCTCCATCCAAGGATGACCATTGATCTTGTTTTCACTGCCTCTTGTTTAGAATACCTTTCTACAATGGTTATAGGTTAGGATCTATCTATATTTTATATTTATTCATTGAAATATATCTTAGGTATCATTACCCCCAAAACATAACTAAGTTTTGGTCATTCCCCAGTATAGTTCATGTGAATCCCCTAGTAGGTACTTGTTTATTTCCATCGTCAAAAGTGTATATTACATATGAATCTCCCTATGAGTAATATTCCTAAATCATGATTTTTTCTATATTATTATTCTTTTTACCATTCTTATAAAAATTGAACATATAATTTTTTTACTATAAATAAACTAAATCACGAATAAAAAATAATAACAAATAAATCATTGAAGTAAATAATGAAAACATCATCACAAAATAGATTCATCAATAGTATTTGATTTTATTTGGAAATTTTTTTTTATCATGTGACTTAACATGTGAATAACACAATATCATTTCATGTCAATTTAAATTATAAGCGGCTTCTAATAGGCTATCTTTACTCAATGATTTTGGCCACCTTTACATTTTTAACTCTTGAAAATTTCATTCATGTAGAAAGAAATGTTGTCATTGGATTGGAATATTTAATTAAATATATTTTTTGAATTTATTGTACACATTTGGATTGGGAAATAAATTTAATATCCCTTCTTTGAGTTACTTTTTAATAAGGGAAATAATATAAATCTGCAGTCATACATATCTCAAAGGCTCACCACATATATTTGGAAAATTTCATGAATTTTCCATCATATGATTCTCTAAAAATTATTTTATCCATATAAAAATGTACCAACATTCTTTTATAATTTTCATTCATGATGTAGATATTTTGATCAAATACACCAAATTGAAATCCATACATTCTCAAGTGTTGATCAATCCTAGAAAATCATGGTCTCTCTTTTTTTGTATAATGATTTCTTTAGCTGAAAAAAATTCCTATCAACTTTTTTCTATATGAAAGATGTATAGTTTCTCAATATATATTTCCTTCTCAAGGAATCCACATAGAAATGTGTGTTTCACATCTGTTAATATACCTTGAATCACCTTTATATTTATATTTTCATGTAAATTCTTGTGACGTCCTAGACCCAATTCACTCATAAGTAATTGAACCAGTTTGGCCACATGATGCCAGTTCAGCATCCCCATACACTAGAGGCTACTGACAAGAAGTGAGGGTCTATAATGGTATGATGTGTAGACTATACTCTCGGGATTACATTAAAAAAATTGTATACCATAATTTTAAGAATTATAAATATTATAATATATGAGCTGAAAAATAAAACTCCATCCTAATATAATAATGGGGAGAAGTTGATAAAATATCATTTATAAAATAATGTCATGTCTGTATGATACATAAAATAATAATACACATAATATAGGAGTATTCATATACTAAATGATATAAAAAATTAAAAAAATACCAAAATCTATGTAAAATGAAATAATGGGAATAATCTCTATAGTCTTCTCCCATACCCCAACCCATTACATAGAAATCATGCATCCATCGCATGCCACATTCCCTTATCCCAACTTGTATCTGTGATGTCTATTTGGGTACCAATCATCAACTCAAACAGTGTTTGAGATATACTCAGTTGGCCTCCCCCGATGGTTTCTATTTCCATATAGTCTATAAATATATTATGAAGTAGAGTATGTTTAATAATATAAACTATGAATGGATAACAAAAATCACATTCTGGGATGGTTTCTGAAAAGTACAGTCATCTGATACCACCTACTTTGGTTTAAGAAAAAATATCTTTAATTGATTACCATTTATGATTTTAGATTATAATATGTTCTAAGGACCTGGATCATATCCAAGGCATCCCACATGGATCCTACTATTACAAGGAATGAACTCATCCATTTGAATTTAAAATTTTACAAATAATAATTGAAGTTATTTATATATGTATATCTCATTCTGAATCCATGTATGTTTTGGACTTATTATATGAATCATTTAAATAAATTCATTAATTAATTTATTGGAAACCTAAGACCGTCTAGAGTGTTTAGTATGAGGGACTAGATTATCACTCCAGTTGTATTATGAACCCATAAACCTATAATACCATCCATTTCATTCTTCATAAGAGTGTAGGTTTCCCTCAAGAATTCTATAGATACATTTCCCTCCATGTCTATCCATGGAATTACACATAAGAAACCCAAGTTTCACTTGTGGAATAATATAGTGGAATTACCTCTAAATTTGTCCTTGGTGTTATATACCAGGAACCCATGTGTCTCTCAGGGCATATTATAATTAACACACCTAGTGTTCCCATCTACAGAATTAATATAAGATCCCATTTATCTCTCATGACATGATATAAATCCATTTTTAAATAATTTTAATTCAATAAGATTGAATATTCTATCTATGGTGTTCTAATTAAAAACTCTTGTATCACCCTTAGCATGACATAAAAAATAGTCATGGTCTCTCAGTCTGACCATAATACATAACGATTCATTTAATTCATAAATTTAGTTTCATTTAAATTACACCAATATACCATAAAATTTTTATTCAATACATTTCCTATAATTATAAGGCTTATAAATGACTTAATACATCCATATCAATCAATTAATCCATCTCATATTATTAAAAATAACCTCCCTATTAAAAGAGGAATGAATACAAATCCAAAGGTAGTTCAAACTCAAAAGAAAATCATTATTTTTCATTCTAGTTTAGAAACACACCCAAAGGGGTGGTTCAATATTGGTTCCTCAACCCTAATTTGTGATTACAGGTCACATGGTTCATAAATAAATATCCCCACATATTTTATTTAGGAAACATTCTTTTTAATATGTGATTCTCAGAAAATATGACATGTGACATAATAACACAATATATATACCACATGACATTAAGGGAAAATCATCGGACCACCAACCGTATCTTGGAAGAATATTTCCCATCCTATGTCTACTTCTTATTTGGTCTAAAATGGGGGAAATTTAAGAGATAAATGAACAAACTAAAAATGGAATATTTTCTCTCATGGATTTAGTAATCCATATGGTAAGATAATTGAAGAAAAAGAAATAAGAGTATGGAAGATATTATTGTTATCTATCCAACATGATTGATGACACATAAATCAGAGTCTGAATGAGGAATAATGCTCAAATACTTGTTTGAGGGGAAGATAATGACTCTCTACATTATTGTTGTTGTTGTGAATTGAAATGAATGGGGAGGAAGGTGTTAAAGGACTAAGGGGGAAAATGAAATTCCTACTTCATTTTCAGGAACTTGAGGAATTTATGGAATAAATGAGGGACTTTTAGAATAAACCCTCCTTTCATAGGGATTCCCCATTATTGTCACGAACGAATCTGGGTCGACCCTAGACCGATCATCTGAGTCGATCCGCAACATGGCCTGAGAGGCATTCCCAATCCTCCCAGGTTGGCGACAAGCACTAGAGAATCAAAATAGAACAAGAGGGAAATATTTCACCCATAGAAAAAAATAAAGTAGAATAAAGAAACAAAATAGAACAACACACAATAAATATACAACACAAAAAGAAAGAACAACCAACAACAACAAACTAACCTAACCACGACAAAAACTCATTGTGACCCCGAGAGTCGGTCACTAATCTACAAACAACTCTCGCCCATGGTGAGAAAGATCGAGTGAATCCTATAATAGAAACTAAAAATAGGAAAACAGTATAGGCGTGGGTATTAAAACTCAATAGGCGTTTCCAACAAACTATTTCCAATGAACTGCCTTTAAATAAAAAAATTACCAATTTCATGATTGAACTAAATTATATAAAATATTTTTTTCCACACACACTTTCATTTCTAAATCAAGTAACAGTTTATTTCATTTTTCAATTTAAAAACATGTTTAATGGTTGAAGGAAATTGGTGCATTACATTTTCAAACATTTTCACAACAAATTTACAAATCCCTATTTTAGTTGTTAGTCAAGAGGAATACCACTCACAACACACAACACATAGTAAGGGAAATGGGAATGTACCAAAAAGGGATCAACAATCAAAGTAGGCCTCTCAATCGTCTGCCACGTCCAAATAAGTACTAAATAAAACATCGGTCGAACCATGGATATCGGGAGCAATCTAGAACATACCATACATGCAACTCATACTGAAGACATGCCCTACTCAATGACTTTATAACACCCTAACTCTCGATCGTCACCCTACTCGACCAGATCGAGGGGCCCAATCCCATACCAATAATAACAAAACACCTCTCTGGTATGGGCCACTTGCCAGTGAAAAATCTAAACTAGTGCTACAATCATTCACAGAAAATTCACTTACTATGCCAAGTTCCCATGTCAACATGTGTAAAAAAATAAACGGGTGAGTCAATAGCATCAATCAAGTAACCAATCATGATGCAAAATCATCACACACAACACTCACACAATCAATGTGCACAATGAGATCACCCCTAGGTTACCCCAAAGAATGTTTTCTCAAAATAATTTATTTCAAAAATGTTCCAAATGGGCCTTAACCAACCAATCGACGCCAACCTGTTTCCAAATATCCATTTTAGAAATCCGAACACATATTTAACCCAAGCCGCTCTTTAAAGCAAACAAAATTTACTTAAAAAGGCCAACCAAGCATTTAATCGAAACTGATGATTCTTATTTAAAAGAAAACACTTCCAGGTAATTCAAAATATGAGAGAATCACTATCCTTCGAAATGAAAATATACTCGAGAACTAATTAATTAATATTATTTACCATTAATGTAAAATTAATAAACTAATAAAAAATTAATAAATTCCAAATTTAAAGTCGAGTGCAGTGGGGAACTACATTGACTCACAGTCCAAGCACGATGACATGACACACCTTGAGTGGGCACACAAGCACATGAAATATGATGACCACAATTTTATGTAATTACCTGCCAACATATTCATACAACCACAAAATTACTAAATAACACAAAAAATAACAAAAAATAATTCAAGCGAAAAAAATGCACAAAAACTCACCTAAGCACCGGAGCAGGTAAAACGGTGGGAACCCAAACTGCTCGCCATTAGAGGCTGGTTCTCTTCACGTGTCTAATTGCAAACCAGGCACGTGGAAAGTCACATGAAAAGTTGTGACACCGGAGCCGACAAAGTTGGTTGTTCCACCCTGGAAGGCCGATGAGGGGTTGTGGGGTGCCAAAAAAGTCACTAGTAGGTGGCTGCACGACTGAGAAGGGTGGGTGGCCAGTCGAACGGTGCTTGACAGGTCGGAAGGTGGGTGAACGAAGGGATTCAGATGGTCGGAGCTATGCGGTGGCTGGAAAGAGTTCCCGCCAGTCAGTGGCGGGTGCGCGTTGGTCAGTTGGAGTATGGAAAGGGGTCTTTGCGGGGTGCGCTCAATCACTGGAGTCGTGTGATAGATGAAAAAAGGTGGTGCACACCAATCGGGAGGGTCGCTAGCTAGAAAAATTGGCTGGAATGGACGGAGGGCCGCAGAAAAGGGTTGTGTCGGCCGAAAAGTGAGATGTTGGTCGAAGGGTTCGTGGATGAAGGGTGTGGGGGAGCCTGAGGCAGACATCAGGATGGAAAGGCTTTAAAAAGAGGGCTGCAGGGCGGATGGATAGTGTGCGACCAGTGCGTGTGAGGCCACAGGAGCACATGCGGTAGGTGGCAGAGCCGGAGGCCTCTGTGGTTCTGGATGGGGCTATGAAGAATGGGATGGACAGGGGCTTACGGTGGTCCTGCTCAGGCTACAACAATGGAGAAGTAGGAGGTCGTGGGTGCATGGGATCTGCTCGGATAGAGGAGGTAGCACCTAAGATAGCCAGAGAGCACGGGGGGGGGGGGGGGGGGGGGGGGGGGATGTGCTGGCTCAGGGAAGAAGGGAACAACAGAACTGGGGTCTCCAGGAGCCTGGATGCGGCGAGAGGTGGAGATTCAGGGGCATGACAGTTGGACGCAAGTTAGGGGCATGCGGCGCGGTGTAGGGCAAGCCGAGGGGTGGTGTGGCGCTGTGCAGGTGAAGCAGGAGGGTGCGCCGATAGAGGGGGCTGGGGGCGCACGATGATATAATGGGGTCGGCCAGGAGGCCTGGATTGTATGGAGGTGAGACTGGGGGGAGGCGGGATCCGCTGGATTATGGGGAGTGGCGAGGTGCAGCACCGCTGGAAGGAGAAGGTGAGGGGAGGCGCTGTGCAGGAAACTTGGGAGACCAGGGAGCCGGCTTGCCTAGGCAGCGGGTGAAAGGGAGAGGCAAGGATGGTGCGGGAAGGCGAAAAACTGCATGGAAAGAAAAAAAGGGAAATAAAAGAAAGATAAAAAGTTAATAATATTAATAATAATAAGTAAATAAAAATATTATTATCATTATTTTTAATACTGATAATAATAAAAATAATAACAATAACATTAATATAATAATGATAAAACAATTCATTTACTGATAAAATTTCTTTTGTAAACGTAATAATAATTCCTTAATTACAGTATTAATAAAAAAACCTTATTAATAATAACACTAATAAGAATAATAATAATAATCATATAGAAAAAATATTAATTATAAAAATTATCATTTCTTTTTAAAATAATAATTAAAAATTTTATCCATGAGAATATTAAATAATGCATTAAATTACAAAATTTATTGATTTTAATTTTTTGAAGACAGGAGGACTGTGTCATTTCATGGGCAAAGTCGTGCGGGGTATCTAAAATGTGCTCTTCCCTGGCGCTCAACGACATTCACTAAAAAATGTGAGTTTTTTTACAAAACTCAAAAATCTTGTTCGGGTTTCAACCCGAACCTCGACAAAAAATTTTAAAACCTAAGAAAATTAAAATTATAGATAGGTCGGGCTGTGACAATTCTCTCCGCCATAACACTTTCCTCCCCCGGAAATCCATAAAAAGATCAATACCCAAAGATGAAACTCTTTAAGTGTCAGTCACCCTGAAAAGTTTAAGTGCCTCCACTATATCGATCAAAACGAACAAAGAACTCACATGACATGCAACTTATCCTCAAAAACACGAACACTCAAAACACCACCAAAATGATACCCAAAATGAAACACTGATACTAACACAGGGAGGCCTGGACAGACTCCCCACCATTAAAATCAAGCCAAACTGAATTCAACAAGACCCGTAATGGGTCTCCACACCATAAAGACTGATGAGATTAACTGAACTTGAAAGCTTTCAACAGGGACCATAAACCCCACCTCAAGGGTAGGAGAGGGAAGGGTCTAACCAATAGTGCATCAAAACTATCGTCACCACTACCTTAATGATGTCACAACCATGGAAGAACACAATCCATGATTCACTAAATTCCGAGATTAATCCAAGGCCCTTCTTCACCGTTGGGGTTATCCAGACTACGTGCCAACTTCACTCCGGGACCTATGGCTAGTGCACCAATTATTGAAGCATCTTCTGGCTCGTAGTTAGGCTTCAAAATTTCCCAATCATAACAAATGATCTAGAATTTCACCAAACAAACTTCCATTAGAATAAAGGTTTTTAAAGAGGTTTGACAAGAACCATTATTACAACTGAAGGAAAAGAAACACCACAAAATTCTATAAGGGACGACCAAAACATCCTAGGAACACTACAAAGAGAAAAACTCCAAAATAATCTCCAAACATTATCCTACACCTACTGACGGGTTGAGGTGACCTTGGACGTGTGAGGTCAGGCTTCATCATGTTTCTTGGAAGCTCCTCGATAGAATCGATGCATGTGACCCAGGTTCCCACAGGTGTGGCAGTTTCTTGGAGCATTCATCAACATCAGCATCTTGTGCCCCCTCTTACCACACTGGTGACAGATCAAGGAATTACACTGTGTGGAAGATAACTGAAGGTCTAAAGGCCTCTTGAATCATTTACCAGTTCCACCAGCATTAGCTTGCCTCCCATTCTACTTATCGCTATCGTTTTCACTACTTTCCCAGGCCGGAAGAGGATTTTCCACCTCAAGTCCTTCTGCTAACTCAACTTCAATGAGGAAATCTTCTCTCACCATGTCAGTGAAAGTGATTATGTTGAAATCTTCCACCTTCAACTGCATCTCAGGATGTAATCCGAGCACAAAATGTCAAGCTTTCTCGGGATCATTTGCAACATTCCCTAGTTCAGATGAAGCTATGTCCCGAAAATGATGAAATAATTCCAACACTGATCCAACACCTTACTGAAGACCCCATATACCCATCCTTATCCTCCACTTTTTTCACCTCAAAGAAGTACTATTAGATGAATGATGAATTGAAGAACTCCCAAGTGATATCTTCTAAAGGTTTTCTTCAAGACACAGGCTTCTACCACTTCTAGGTTGGACCTTCTAGCATATAAGTATCCAACTTCACCTTTAATGACTTAGGCGACATGAGTGAACAGAAGTTTCTCTCAATATTCCACAACCACTCCTCCACCTAAAGAGGATCTGGTATCCTATAAAAGAGGGGAGGGTTCAACTTTTGAAACACAAGGACATAATCCACGGGCTGATCAATGGGAGGATTTGCTAAGGATGCACCATCTGAAGCTGCACCTTGGGCATCCATCAAACATTCAAGGGGGAAAACACTAAGGAACAAGGAAACAAGGAGAGAGATCAAAACATGATCATTTCCATTTCAAATTCAACTTTTCAAAACATCCATAATAAAACATTACAAAACAAATTTTTTGAAGTAATGAAGACCCAAAAAATCCCCAAGGAGAAACTGGTGTCGATTGGTGACTCAGACATATTGTTAGCGGCCATAGGCCAGTACCGCCACCATCACAAGGAGCACTATAGGGTAATCTATCTGGCTCCACATGGCGTTCTAGGACATGTGAGCTCATAGTGCTCACTTTCCCAGCTCCCCTTTCATTTCCCAATACCAAACAAACCATAAAAATAAAGTACATCCAAAAACCTGAACATCCCACGGTAACACGTGTTTCAGAACGAGAAAGGGTTCATTAAATCCTTCATATTACTAAGCCTCAAGTCCCAAAAATTATACTCCTTCTACCATGACATCCCCAAATAACAATGAGAACTTTGAAAAAGAAGGTCCTCTCAAGTTTCGAACTCCTCTAATACCATTTTGTCTCAAACCATCCCGGGTCGACCATGAACCAATCACCTAAGCCGGTCCGCGACATGGCCTGAGAGGCGTTCCTGATCCTCCCAAGCTGGTGAAAAGATCTAGGGAATCAAAAGAGAGCAAGATGGAATTATTTCACACAATAGAAATAAATAAATCAGCGGAACGAAAAAAATATAACAACACAAAGTAAATAAACAACACGAAAAGAAAGAACGACCAACAACAACAAACTAACATGACTACAACCAAAAATCCTCATGACCCTGAGATCCCCTCACCAATACATAAAACACTCTTTCCCATGACGATCAACCTCGAGTCAAACCTATAACCAAAACTAAAAACAGAAAAGCACTATAGGTTTGAGTATTAAAACATAGTAGGCGTTCGTAATAAACAATTCAAAGCGGTCTACCTTTAAATAAAGAATTTACCTATTTCAGGTTTAGACTAAATTTTATAAAATATTGGTTTCCAAACACACATTCATTTCTAAATAAAGTAACATTCCACTTCCCTTTTTATTTAAAAACAAGTTTATTGTTTGTAGGAAATAGGTACATTACATTTTCAAACATTTTCATGAAAAATTGGGAAATCCAAATTTCAGTTGTTAGTCAAGAGGAAAACTGTACACAACACACAACACATAGTAAGGGAAATGGGAAAGTAGAAAATGAGGACCAGCCACCGAAATAGGCCTCTCAATTTCCATCCACATCCAAATAAGTACTAACGAAATCATGGGTCAAACCTAGGAGCTCGTGAGCAATTCCGAACCTACTGTACATGTGACCCATCTTGAAGGCATGCCCTTCTAAATGATGTAATAATGCCCGATTATTGACCTACATGACCTGATCGAGGGGCCCAATCCTATAACAATAATAACAAAATACCTCTCTACTATGGGCCACTAGCCACTGTGTAGTCTAAACTAGTGCAACAATTGTTTACAGAAAATTCAGTTTATATGCCATGTTCCCATGTTAGCACGTGTAATAAAAAAAGTTCAGTCAACAACCCCAATCAAGTAACCAGTAATGATGCACAAACATCCCACACATCACTCACAAAATCGTCCTACATAATGAGACCACCCCTGGGTAACCCCAAAAAAGTTTTCTCAATATAATTTATTTGATCAAACTGCCAAACGGGCCTTAACCAACCAATCGACACCAACCTGTTTCCAAAAATCCATATTAGAAAGCTGAAAGCTCTTCCAACCCAAGCTTATCTGTTAAAGAATCACAATTTACTTATAAAGGGTAACCATGCATTTTATCAACACTGATGATGCACATTTAAAAGAAAACAATTTTAGGCAATTCAAAACAATAGAGAACCACTATCCTTAATATTGAAAATTTATTACAGAACTATTTATTTAATATTATTTAACAATAATCTAAAATTAATTAAATATTAAGAAATAAATAAATTATAAATATAATGGTGGGTGCTGTGGGGACCTACCTCAACATGTTGTCCAAGCACGATGACGTGACATGCCTTGAGTGAACGCAAAAGAACGTGAAAGATAACGACCACAATTTCAGGGAATTACCTGCCCACATGTTGCAGCAACTGCAAAATGACTAAATCACACAAAAAATAACTTAAAATAATTCAATCAAACGAAAGCTCAAAAATTCACCTAAACACCAGAGTAGGTGAATCAGTGCGAATCCAACCCGCTCTCCTTTGGTGGTGGAAGCTCGTCGCACGCCCAACTGCAAACCAGGCGCACGACTAGTCACATGAACAGAGGTGACATGGGAGCCAAAAGATACAGTCGTTCCACCATGGAGGGCCGGAGAGGGGTTTTGGGGTGCTGATAAATTCAACGTCAGGGGGTCGGACGGACAGGAAGGGTGCATGGGTGGTTAGAGGGTGTGAGAAAGGTCTGAAGGTGTGCGATCAACGGGTACCAGCTGGTTGGATCTACATGGTGGCTAGAAAGAGGTCCCTCCAGTCAGAGGTTGGTGCACACTGGTCAGTTAGAGTATGGAAAGGGGTCAGCGTGGGGTGTGCTTGATCAGAGGAGTCACGCGACAGATGAAACAGGGCGACACACATCGGTCGGGAGGGTCACCGGCTAGAAAAAGTGGTCAGTAGGGATGGAGGGCCATCTACAAGGGTGGATTTAGCTGAAAAGGGAGACATCGGTAGAAGGGTGTGTAGCTGAAGGGTGTGGAGAAGCCCGAGGCTGACAGCCACTGGTGAGGCTAGAAAAAGAGGGTTGCGAGGTAGCTGGAAAGTGCACGGCCGGTGGGAGCGAGGCCACTGGAGCGTACACGGTAGGAGGCGGAGCTAGAGGGCGATGCGGTTTTGGTCTGGGTTGTGAATAAGGGGTCAGACATGGGGCTTACAGTGGTCCTAATCACACTGTAGGTAGGGATAATTAGGAGGCCATGGGTTCAGGGGAGCTGCTCAGAAATAGGATGTAGTGCCAGAGAAAACCGGAGAGTATGGGGAAGGATCTGTCTTGGGGAAGAAGGGAGATGTGGAACCAAAGTTTCCAGGCAGCTAGAGGTGGCAGGAGGAGGAGATATAGGGGGCGCGACGACGGGATGCAAGGAAGGGGCATATGCCGCAGTGCAAGGTAGGTCAAGGGGGTGAAGTGATATGAGGGCGAAGCAAGAGTGTGCGCCAATAGTGGGGGGATAGGGGTGCGCGATGGCGTAATGAGGTCGGAAAGGAGGCCTGCCTAGCAGGGAGGGGAGACTGAGAAGAGGTGGTATTTGCTGGGGTACGGGGAATGGTATGGTACAGCACCACTAGAATGAAAATGCGATGGGAGACACTCTGTAGGAAATCGAGGAGACCAGGGAGCTAGCTTGCACAGGCAGTGGATCAAAGGGAGAGGTAAGGATGGCTGGGGGAGGGGGAGAAACAGCGTGGAAATAAAAAAAGGGATAATAAAATAAATATATAAAGTAAATAATAATAAAAATAATAATAATTAAATACAAATACAAATTGAAATATTATTATTACTCATAATAATAAAAATATTAATATCAACTTTAATATAATAATGATAACACAATTATTTTTCTAATATAGTTTCTTTAATAAAAATAATAATAATGATAATAATAATTCTTTAATTACAAAATTAATAAAAATAATAATTAAACTTTATTAATAATAACACTAATAAGAATTATAATAATCATATCAGTAAAAATATAAAATATAAAAATACTCATTTTCAGTGAAAATAATAATAAAAATTATTAACCAAGAATATTTTAAATAACACATTAAATTAAAAAATTTATTCATTTTAATTTTCCAAAGATAGGAAAACTATGTCGTTGCATTGGCGAAGCCACATGGGGTATCCAAAACACTATCCACCCAGGCCCTTAGTGACATCAACTAAAAAACGCGTGTTTTTTTTGACAAAACTTGAAAATCTTGTTCAGGATTCAATCCGAACCTCGACAAAAAAATTTAAAACCAAATAAAACAATAAAATACAAATAATAAATAGGTCAGGGTGTGAAAATTATGGACTAAGGCATAAATTCCATTTATTCTAAAATCTCTCAAATTATGGTGAAAAGATGGCTTACTCTATAAAATCATGATTTCTTCCGTAAACTATCTGAAGACAAAATCTCCTCTATAGATACTTTAGAACTCCCTAAAATGAAAAAAGGCCATTACTAGGATTCAAACCATGGTTTAAACTACATAACTAACGTTTTCATACCTCATTATAAAAAATGGGATCTTACATTCTCCCCTCCTAAAAACAACTTATCCTTGAGTTTCTCTAATGAGGGTGGTAAATCATCATCTATGATTAACTCCAGCCATTGAGCACATACATCAGCCTATTAATCTAAGGTCTTTTCATGTACTCAATAGTTCTTCTATAACTCCCATAATAGAGGAAATGACCTACCATATAGAGTCATTATACTCGTATCAATGATATTTATATTATACTCTTCAACAGAATAATTTACCTCCAAATTATCCTTATCCAGAAAAAGAACATGATAAATTTTTAAATAATAATGGTAAAGCTATGATACATGTAAGACTTCATTCATGGCTTGATTCCTATGATGTAACTGTAACCTATGTGTTTCCAGCCCAACTCTCTCAAAAAATTTGAAGGTCCCAACATAAGAAGGAAGAAGCTTACCCATTCTTAAAATCCCCTTATTCCCTAGAGTAGGTCAAACAAGAAAGAATACAGGATCCCAAACCTAAAACTATTGAGGCCATCCATGATGATCGATATAAGACCCCTACCTAGACTTAGTTCTATCCATATTCATCCTGATAATATGCTCCTTCTCTGTAGTATCCTAAACAAGACAATGTCTATATAACATTGTTTCTCTTACCTCAAACCAGAACGATGGTGATTGGAACATCCTACCATATAAAGAATAATAAGGATCCATCTTTATAGTTTCTTGAAATATATTATTTTAAGAGAACTCAGTGAGATGTAAGTGTTTCGCCCAAAAACCTTGTTAAACAAGGACACATTCTTAGAGCATTTTCACTAATATCTGTATCATATGCTCAGACTAACCATCGATCTGTGGGTAATTGTCTTTACATAATAGTACATATGAACTCAGTGCACTCTGAAACCCCATCTAGAACCATGAAATGAAATGAACATCTATATTCAATAGTATAGTATGTGGACGTCTATAAAGGTGTATTATCTCTTTGAAATACCGCCTTCCTAGTTTATCCATTGAAATTGTATCTCAAATAGGTGGTAAGTGAGTGATATTTTTCAATATTTCTATGATTAACCACACAATATCACCGATTTGATGTGACTAAGGTAATCCCATCACAAAACCATAGTGATATCATCCCATTTACACTCAAAAATACGAAATACCTAAAAAATACCTACTGTACATTGTGTTCTTCCCTCATCTACCGAGAGGTGGAACATTGAGTATATAAACCAGATATTTCCCCTTTTATACCATGCCACAAATACTATCAGCACAAATCATGGTACATCTACATACGACTAGGATGTACCTCCCAATCATAGGAATTAGAGTCTCACATTAACTCCTATATTTCTACATACACCCCGACATTCCCATGAATGCACAAAATCTCATACCTAACAACGATGCAACTAGGTAGAGGGTCCTCACCTATTACAATCTCACATATGACCAATCCCTTGGTATAAAAAGGTTTCTTCATCTAAACTCTATCCAGAAGAGAAGATGTCACTTTTAAAGAAATAAGGATAATATTTTTTAACAATCCTTATCCTCTAAGTGCATCTCATAAAAGGGGTCTATTAACATCCAGTAGTTACTAAACTCCTTAAACACTTGTTTCTGAGTCTTACAACATAAGGAATCTATAAAGACATTTCCTATACTATAAATATAAGAATGATAAAATTCAAATGGCTATAGGTATTCAACCCATATTCATTTCATTATATTAAATTCAGGATATATAAAGATGTATTGAAGTATTTTTGGTCTTTGTAAACTAATAAATATCTACCAATAAGTAATGCCTCCAAATTCATGAAACATGAACCACAACTGCTAACTCGAGATCATGTGTTGTGTAATTCTATACATGAGTCCTCAACTGAAAAGACCCATACAATATGATTGGATATACCTATATAAAAATATCTCCCAACTCGATGACTGATTCATCTCAATAAGCATTATACCATCTTCTAGGCTCATTTAAATTTGGATTAGTGTCTAATTCAATATTCCTTTCAGCTTTTGAAATGATTTCTTACATGATTTAGACCATGTGAACAGGATACCATTCTTCATCAAGACTCTGAGTGATGATTCAAGATATGATAAATCTTATACAAATCACCTGTATTGACCATCCATCCTCAAGAATTTTTTTTGTTGAATATGGTCATGGGATACTCCCTGGAAACAATGACTCTCAGCTTCTTTGGGTAAATTGATTATTATGTCTCTGAGTTAATGTGACCCAAGAAGTAGACCTTATCAATTAAAAAGTGGCATTTGGTGAGATTGACATATGTTTCTTTATCTATCAGTGTACTGGAAATTATATCAAGATGTTGGGAATATTCATTTGGAGTATATGAACACACAATGATATTATTCGGGAAGAATACAACAAATAAATCCATTTATGCATGGAAAACCAGATTCATCAAGGTCATGAATACTATTTGGATGTTTTTAAGAATGAAAAAAATCACCAAATACTCATAAAATAAATATCTACTATGGAATGTTTTACATGGTGTATCAGATAGTCTGAGAAGCACTTGATGGTAGCCCAAACTCATATCAATGTTGGATAAATCCATTACTCCTCAGAGATAGTTGAAGAGATTGTCTATACATGGTAGTGGATACCAGTTCTTAACCATATTATAGATCAACCTAGTTAATCCATGAAATGTATGAGGGTATCTTCCACCTTCTTTGTGAAAAGGTATTGGTGAACCCCAAGGGGGAGTACTAGGCTATAAAAATTTGGTAGCTTCCAAATCCTCTAGATGCCTCTTTGGATCCTTCCACCCAGTATTAGGTATCTCATAAGGAAGAATGGATATTGATGCTACTCAAAGAACTATATCTATGGCAAACTCTTCCTCTCTCTCTCAATAGGTAGTCTGAAAAAAATCAAGGAAAACATACCTAAAATGATTTACTATAAGAGGGAAATCATCACGATATGTTCTATGATCATCCATATAAAGGACAACAATTGAGGCGGTAATTTGGTCCATCCCAGGATGCATGGGTCCAACATTACATTCTCAGGCATCCCATTCACCATTTGTAATATATCTGTCACTCTAAGGTGAGTTAAATGATACCCTCCAAGGATAAAAATCCATATATGCATGATAAGGAACAAACTATTCTATCTCCAGAATGATATCAAATCCAATCATATTGTGGATGAGTAGGTCCCATTTGAAATGATACCCTCCTACCTCAAAGGGGAATTCCATTCATGAGTGTATACTCTCTAATAAAAATCCCCACATAGTATCAAGTTTCATTACGCTACATAAGTACTAAATCTCAAGCCAAAGTCTCTCTATCATATAAATAGATATGAAAGAGCGCGAAGAACTTGTATCAAATAAATAAGAAGCTAGATTAGAGACTACTAATATAATACCTCAAATCATAGATAGAACTATACTCTAATACTTAGGGATCAGTTTCAATATATATATATATATATATATCCCTTTCTAAATCCCTCACATATATCCTAACTACAATAGGTATGTTCACTCCTCTAGCGCATTAAATCCTACGCCTCGTTTCCTTGGATTCAACTACCTCCTCAGTCTGATCGGCCAGCCGTACTCCATCTCTCATCCTAGAGAGGGACTACATACCCAAATCCTAAAAAAGGGGTTGGTGCGGATCCTCTCTCACTAGCAATTGTAGGTAAATCTATTAAAAAGGGATGAAGATTACCCTTCTTACTACAGGATTGAAAATCAACAAGATCCTTGGTACACTGGGTATTTGTATGTCTTAGCCTACCACACCAATGGAATACCACCTGGATACCTGAACAAAAACTATGGATATTATTTCTCCTATGAGAAGACTCAAATTGGCGCTTCCTACTACTAATCGATGTTGTTCTGGGTCTAGGATCAAAACTACCTTGTCTCTCAACTTTATCCCCTCTCAGGTAATGCACGGTAATGAAGTCCTGATTTACTATCCCAAATATGTTCGTCAATATGAATACATTCACCAGTTATTGGATGTTATACCTAAGACTATCCTAAAATTACCTAGCCCTAGAAAACTCATCACCCAGAAAGATCGATGTGAAACATTTAAGATATATATAATGTGTGAATTATTCCATAACTAATAAAGTAACCCGATCTAGGTGTATAAACTCTCGGGATCTACAGTTCCTCAATATCTCATTATAGAAATAATTGTACCACATCATCTATAAATCCCTCAAAACCATGTTTCGATTATTGTTTTCATAGGTAATAATTCCCCACAATCACTTGGAAATATCTCATAAAAAATACATAGAGATATCAACTCTCCTCAGATGAGGTGTTTCAAGATACAAGAAAATAGATATCATGGATTCTAGCCATGACTATATAGCCTATGGACCCCCATCCCCCAAAAACATTGTCTGATGATTCTACTAAAATTCATGAATAAACTTTTCCATATTAAGGTTGGGTCATAGGATCCAAACATGTAATGGAAGAGTTGTATAAATCCCTCTAAAAATAATTTTTTAGTGTCCTAGTTGGGGATAGCATAATTTGAATCATGTAGAACAACAATAGATAATACTAGTGGGCCAAAGCCCACTACCTTGGGAGCATGGTCTTCCCCATCCTCCCGGTGCACTACTCAATGAAATCAGGGTCTTATTGAACTAAAAAAGAAAATTTAATACTTTAGAAAAGGTTTAACAATAGATAGGATCACGAATCATAAAATTAGAGAGGTATACACCTTCCAATATGTGATTCAATACCCCCTTCCTGCTCCAAAATGGTTGTCTCGGAGATATATAAGACCATAATGGATCACAAGGGATACTACTGACAACCCACTGATATGGTCAATTCAAGGTCAATTTATTTGTTTCATATCACCAGTTTTGGTATAATGTATGTTAATTTCATGATATTATAGAAACATCCTTTATGTTGTAATTGGCATCGCCAATTATTGGTAACTACTTCATTTAATCTTTAAGAATCAATAGTTCATACTCATTTGTCTATATAATGTCCCAGTTAGATGAGTCATCGTTCCCATGTTAAAAATTACAATGCTTTGTATGTTGTAATTTCCATGACATGTAACGGAAATTGGAATTTTATCTTTTGCATCAAAATTAAAAATGTACATATATATTCATTAGACTATCTAGGTTACCCTTCCCAATTTTTAAAGGCACATACTCTTAATAAATTATTATCGGGATCCATATAATCACATACATAAATGTTTCATCCCATTAAATCAATGTTCCATGGATAACAAATGTCATCATTGGTTAATTAAGGTGAAAACATCAGTAAATATTGGAATACACTCTTTAGATTGATCCAAAAACATTAACAACAAATCTTATATCATAACAACAAAAAACTATTCTATAAGAATGAAATGATTCTAATAAAGATAGAGATTATAAAATATTCATGTTCTAAATGTAATAATGCTAAAAATATACATAAACATGGTATAAAGATAAAAAAATAACATAATTAGGTAGTTGGGAAATGAAATCTATATAGAATAGAATATCCATGGCATGTGTATTTCTATGTGTCAACAATAATGAATGAGTATAATACCTCCTTGACACACTAGGACAATGATAAATTTGAATCCATATCAACAAAAATATATTCCACATCTTATGTGAATCACCCAAAAGTGAAATCAATCCAAAAATAGTACGCATAATCCAGAACATCAATTACCTTCCTAGGTAATTTGGATTTTCCCAGTCGTGTGATACCTACTCTGAGGAAAATTCTCATTAAAGAATCCAGAAACATTCTTAGTATCCTCTCTAATAACCCAAATATTAATGAAAAGTAACAAAGAACCTATTATACGACTTTGTGAAATCATGTACATGGTTCACTCATAAGTAACCAAACATGGTTGGACGCATGGCCTCAAGCTTGCCTCCCAAAATGAAAGAGTCTTCCAAATGGAAGTGAGGGTCTAGGATGGCATGGTCAGGAGACTATACCCTCATTTTTAGAGTGGGAAATATTTTTATAACATAATAGTTTTCATAGGAAACATTATATTAAATAGGGTATTGAATCATAATCCATCGAAATATTATAATAGGAAGATAATGAACCAATATCATATAAAATCGATGTCATGTCAATATGCTACACAAAATGGGGACACATGGAATATAGAGGAGAAGGAAAAAACAACATGCTACAAAAAATGTACAACATAAAAAAAATATACCTCCAATAGAATCATGAGTATAATCTTAATCCTCATCTCCTATACTCCAAGCCAATATAGAGAAATAAAGCATCCCTGATATGCCACTTTTCATTATCCCTATCTACATCCAAGAATATTATCTATGTACCAATTGGTGGACTGAATAGGGTGGTAGATATACTCAATACGACACCATAAATAGTGTCTAACAATATCTAATACATGAATACATAAAGAATAATTTTTCAGGTAATAATATAAACTATGCCTGAAAAACACAAATCACGTATTAGGTTGGGTTTTGAAAGTGACTCCCATCTGATACCACCGTCATTAGTATAAGACAAAATATCTATGACTGAATCCCAATAAAGATTTTAATTTATAATAATGCCTTGGGACCCCGAACATATACAAGGCTTCCCTCATAGGTCATATTAGTATAAGGTACGAACACGTCCCATTGAATTTACAAATTTATTAATTATAAATGAAGGTCATTGTATATGTCTTGATATACCTAAATACATGTAAATTATTTATCTTTGTAAATGCATCATGTAAATAAATTCATCAATTATTTTATTGGAAACCTGACCCCTTCCAAGTTTTTTTAGGAACATGACTATCTCTCTAGTTGTATTATGATCCCATCACCCATCAAGCTTTTCCATGGTATACCATATATAAATCTTGGTATCACTCAAGGTGTGGTATAAAGACAATGACCACTAAGTATATAATATGAATTCCATACAAGAAACCCAAGTTTCAATCATTAAATAATTTAGTGAAATTTCCTCAAATTCCACCCTTATAATTTTATACCAGGAAACAAGGTGTCAGTCATGGCATAGCATTATCAACTCGCCATATTTTCCCATCCATGGCATTCATATATAAACCTATTCTTTTATCATGGTATGATATAAAACCATTTATAAGTCATTTTAATTCAATAAGACCAATGATTCCATCCATGAGATTCTGATTCGGAACCCATGTATCACCCTCATCATGGAATAACGAATAGTCATAGGACCTCAATCTATCCAACCATTTAATGACACACATAATTCAAAATGGAAATATAATTTAAATTAAAACGACACACCTCGTAAGGTGTTTTAAATAAATTTATTATGATTAGAAGGCCAAGAAAATGCTTAATCTATCCATCTAAATTAATTAAGTCATCTCATTTAATTATTCATAACATCACTATTACAAGGTGAAAGAATATACCTCAAAATAACGTTCAAATTCATAAGAAACTCACAATTATTTTGTCTTATTTAGAAACACTCCAAAATAGGTGGTTCTACATGGGTTCCTTAAACCAAATTAATTGGTACTGGTCACATGTGTCATAAAAACATAGGCCCACACATTTTAATTAAGAAAAACTCCATTTTAGAGGTGACACATAGAAAGCATGGCATGCAGCACAACATTGTAATTTATATAACTACAGACTTTAAGGGAAAATCATGAGACCACCTGCCATATTTTCTTATTAAATTCCCCATCTGATATCAGCTTATAATTAGGTTTAATGTAACACCCCAGGTAAATAATGAATATGACATTTCATATTTATCCATATTTGTGAATAAAATATTAATATGACTTTAAAGGGGACGCTATGCTCGATGGCGTACCCAACACGCAACAACGAGTTTCTTGGGAATCTTACGTTGCACTCTAATAATAAAATAATATTATTTTAAATGGTAGTTAACATGTAGCCGTTGTAATGGTGGGAATGGATAGAAATAACTAAAATATGATTATATATGTTCTTAAATATTTTTACATTTATACAATAAAAGATAAAGGCTTAAAATACGGAAAGAATTCAATTTTAGGCGTATATGCCCTAGTTTTCACTAAAGGTTCACTTATCGCCTTTTGATGGCGAACCGTCATTAAATATAGTTTTGTTCACTCTTATACATTCTTTTAGACCAAATAAAACTCTTCTTAAGAATTAGTACATCAAAATTTACTTTGTGTAAATTTTTGGTATCTTTCCGATAATGTTCATTTTTTTAATGAAGTGTAAAATGTTGTATTTTAATTCAAAACCTCTTTTTAATCTAATTTATTTATATGATTAGATTATATTTTGAATTGGTTTTAAAGTGAAATTAGAAAATATTTTTACCATTAAATCCAATAGTGGTCGTTGGAATCAATTTCACTTTGAAATCAGACTTAAACTAGTGTCAATCTTTTGATACTTATTGTTTCATAAACCACGCTATTTGTCATGACAGCGGGAATTAATTATTAAATTAATTAATGTGACTTATATGTTTTGAATTTTGTAAAACGGACTTCATTTTTGAATTCATAATATCAAATATAGCTTAGGGGGAATTTTTGGGATTTTTCTGAAAAACTTCAATTTTTGATGAATAGTGAAACCACTAAGTGGTACTTATAAAAACTGATTTTCCGTTTAAATGAAATTTTTCCATCATTGTGTTTTGATTTTCAAAAATCCGACATACATGGTTGTCATTAAGAAGTAAAATGTGGTTCAATGAGATTAAAATAATTTTTTGGTGAATAGTAACTTATTAAGTTTTTAATCGCGATTAGAGGTAATTAGTGTCATTTAAGGTAAAAATGATATTATATGAATGTGAAAACACCATGAAACTTGTACTACACCTATTGGGTGAGTCATGGCCGACCAAGAATAGCCATGGTCCAACTTGGGGACCCCATGGAGCCACTTTAGTTGGAAAATGACAATAATATATTTTTATTTAATGTTAAAATTAAATTGACACAAACATGAGTTGTTTTACTAAAACAGTTTTTAAGTGGGGTTACACAAGTCCGAATTTTGATTATAAATAGTCATTGGAAAGATAAAAAGATTTCCTACATCATATTGTTTTTTTTATAATTTTTAGACATTAAATAAAATAAATTATTTATGACATAATAATGATGCAGCGATGACATCATTATTTGACGATTTAAATAAAATGTAAAGATAATGTAAAATCTATGAACTACACATGTCCAAAACTTATTGGATGGGTGGATTTCGAACCCTTATCACCTTATCCACGAATTATATCAATGTGGGAACTTTTAAAACCGAAACACAATTTCAAATAAAGTAATATTTCTTTACTTTCCAAAAGTGCCCCTCCTCTCCTCTTATAAAAGGCCCCCACCTCTACCTCATTTAACACACTCCTCAAGCCTTTTGATCGGCCAACCCCTGCCCATTTACTCTCTCCACATACCTCTCCTAATCCTAGAGGATTCCCTTTGGGAAGAATCCTTTCAAAGGAAGCCTTTAGGGTCAAATCAAAAGGAGTTATACTTTTAAAGGTAATTCATTCTCTCATGTTCATTTGTTTTATTTTGCTTCTCCAACCCCCTAAACTCTTTTTATTTACATCTTTTGTAAAAAAACCAGTATCTTCAATATACTAGTATGTTGTTATAAGATTTATTCGAGCTACACTCTCACACAACTACATCAAATGGTTAAAGAACATACGGTTTCCGTGGATGGTGAAATTCTGCCTCCCGAAACGATGATTGTTCAATACTCATTTAACACCTTCAAAGGTGGCCATTATGATGTCACCATTTTTATATATGATATATAATATGTTTATGTTTTATTTATTCTTCTGTATTTTTCATTTTTGTCTTACCTTTATGTCTTCCATTATGGGTATACGCGATATCTTCATTTAAGGAAGTGCGGACTACCGCCCCCTCAAAGGGATTTGATTCGTTAAATACCATATGTGGGATGTATAAAGGATGGAAATATGATATTATATATGATATTATACTGGAATTATAATATACCTTTATATCATTATTATTCCATTCTATAAAATACGAAATAGAAATGAAAGTAGCGTTCATGCGTACGTACGGCTTACCGTCTCCATGAACGGTGCATTTCATTTCTTACCTCTAAATGATTATGTAATGTTATAAATGAATGCATGTACTGGATATATATGACATATATGATATCTACATAATGAATACAATTCTGGATATAATAAACATTTGGCCACACGAACAACATGTAATTGTAAGAAGTCCACTTTCAACTTAAGAACCAAATATCGGCAAAACAAATATTATTAACTTAAATTATTACATAATGTTTATGACATGGTAATAAGTGGTATAAAAGTAATAATGAACTTGAAAAAGGTTCTTAAGGAATTAGAAATTTACTCAATTTTATTATTCAGGAGATTAAAGAACGATCGAGTCAAGTCGGACCCGAGGTAAGGGATCCTACTCCTCTCTTTCTTTTTAAGTATACAATTTTATGTCATTCCTTTTAAAGCTCATATTTCTTGTTATTGGGATGATATTTTATATTACACTTACTGTAATTTTTATGTTCATGTGATGAGAGACCCTATTCTCTCTCATCAATCCATTTTGGAAGTTTTATGTGGTGCCGTTAGGCTGCCGAGTTTTCGTAAGGGATTTTTCATCTCACTTTTATTCCCGTGAGATTTATGATACATTTGCCACAAATCCCATTGAGTGGTGTATGTACTTCCCATTATTATACTCTTTGTGTAATAAACTTTCATTTATGAGTATTTACATCAATGATCTATTGTCCTTCTTTCATGGGGTGTATGTTTTGAAAGATACCCAAGTCGTTAAGGGAACCTTTCACCCTCCTCTTTTTTAAAATACTTCTTTTGTTGGGTCTTTTAATTTACATATTTTTATTTTGGGATATGTTCTCATATATCCTTATTGATGTAAATTTTATGTCCAAGTGATGAGATACAATTTTTATCTCTCATCAACTCATTTTGATGTGATGTCGTTAGGCTGTCAAGGGAACTTTTTAGCCCAATTTCGATTTCTTTGGGTTCAACATGTAGTCATTGAATATGTCATCCATTGAATATGTGTGAATGACCTTTTATTGTTTTACACTTAATATCCACTTATATTGGGTGTATTTATATTTGTCACACATATTTTTGAGATTGATTTGTCCTTAATTTAAGGATACCTTCTTTATAAGGGATTTCATCACATTTGACATTTCTATTGAGGGTTCAATGTTGTTATGCACCAATTCACTCTTATATGGTGTATATACTGTCCTTTGGAGTATTATATCATGAATCCATTTATTCTCATGATATTATAAAGTTCTGACTAAATTTTATTCCTCAATTGTTGTATTCAAGTGTCTCTAATTTTGGTAAAGCCACTTTAACCAAAATATCGTTTTAAATATTTTAATTATTTGTTCTTATTAATATCCATGTTTTCAAAATGGTTTTAAGGATTTATTTATATGGATATTAATGGTTTAAAGTTTTAATCTTCAAGGTGGTATGGGACACTTTGATTCAAAAATCTCTTTATTAAATGTTTTAAATGGTTTTGGAAATGGTTTCTTTTTGAATGGATTCATTATTTCAATATACTAAAATGTTATATTGTGATCGAAATGTGGAAATTCTATGTTTCCTTTATGAATGTTTTATGTGATACGATTATGTTATGGTCCTTGGGCATTGTTATGAAGAACGGGTGGTTCCGTGATAAACTAAGGGCGGGTGAGCCCGTTATAGCTCTCCAATGCATTGGGTAACGCGAAGGAGTGAAACCTTAAGGTTTCTCCGAAGAGATTTAGTTAATATACTGTGATGGGTATTCCAAACGTAACCAAGAGGGTTACTCCCTACGTAAGAATGTTATGAATGCCTCAAGTTACCTTTATGTCTTATGTTTTCTATGATTTATTCATGATTTGATATGCCTATGTTTTATGGGTAATGTATGATTTCATTCTTATGTATATATGAACTCATGTTTCCTTTCCATATTTTTATAACCCTTACTGAGCTTTTTATGCTCATCCCAAGTTTTTGAAATGTTTTTCATAGGTCAAGGGAAGGGTACATGATGTGATGATAGTGTCAAGGATGTCTCAAGAAAGAATCCATGTTTTATTTTAGATATTTTACCGTTGATGGGAAGAATGAATACTATCTTTCATGTAACCACTTTGTCTAAATATGGAATGTAATGCAAATTTCATGATCTAATTCTATAAAACACTAAACCTGAAAAGATCCTCAATGTGTAATCTTGTAATAACTCAAGATTAAGTAAGGTTTAAGGCTGGGGCCTTATAGTTGGTATCAAAGGTCGGTTTAGATAACTTTAGAGGTTAGGGTATTCTCTAAGTATAAGTGACATTACCATAATGGTTAGGATTTCACAAAGAGTCCTAGTTTTAGATAAAGTGAATGAGTAAGTATATCTTAGTGTTTACCTTCCTCATTGGTACATGATGGTTTTGTTGATATACTCACACTGACATTTCTGTTTTTAGTGAATGGATGAATCTAGCAGGCACCAAAGAGACAATTGGTTTGAAGGAAACTGTGGTGGTTCTTTGATTAAGAGACTGGACGAAATGGGGTATTCAATGAGGAAACTCGTGGTTGTTCTAAAACAACTATCAAGGAGTCATGATCAACCACTTGAACCTTGGTATGTTCTGTAATGCATCATGTACGAGATGACCAATCCATGTGGAAGTTCAGGTAATAATAATAAAGGTAACCATTAGAGTTTATATGATCCTTACTTTTGAGGTAATTATGGGTTATTATATATTATGATGGAAAATGAAAGGCATGAGATAAACTTGAGGTTAAAATATGTTATGATCATCTTTGAAGATTTTATCTCATTTTGGGGAATGATTTGAGAATTATATAGTTTTTGAAAAAGGACAACATGCAGACCGTGTGACAACTCGTCGCGTCGGACAATGCTGTGGGAATCGAACCCACAACCAAAGTGCGACTGGTATTTATCGCCTACCACTGGACTACGTGAAGTCCCTGGTTAGTTTGACTGATTCTTTTTAGTTATATTATTTTATGAATTAAGAGTAAGTTGATTTTGGAGGATATGTGATTAGGATAATTACTTTTCAATGTGAGACTTTAGGAGCAACTGATGTTGTTTGGAGATAAATGTTACGATTTAACTTGGAAGACTATGTGACTAAATCCTTCAAATATTTGGGTTTCAATCTTATATTGGTTTAATTTGAAGAATTTTATGGACAAATTGTTTATCGGATGGTCCTTGTTGAACTTTGGTTTTTGTTGGACAAATTTTGGAGATTAAGAATAGATTTTCTTTTTATAAGGGGTTATCCTTTTCTGGATTATCTGATCTTGTACTAACCTTTTTGGTTTTGGTTTTGGTTAAAGCATAAATACATGGGATGTATATAGTTCTCTTTTGGGGATTAGGTGATTCTCTAGAAGTTTATTATAGTACTCTTAATGCGAAAAAGTCTCCCTAAATACTCGTCTTTTGGAAAAAAATATGAGTTTGACTAAGGAATCTAGTAAAAGTTGAAAGTCAACATGATAAGTGATTATGCTTCCTTATGAATAAATTCCTCAATAAAAAGTAACTTAATACAAAAATGTTGTCTATTAGATTTTCCTACTGGGGAACCCAACACCGTTTAACCCATCACAAGTTTGTGATTTTCTTATTGTTAACATTCTCCTAAACATGTTTTCTATCACTCTCCATCAGAACATGACCCTATGTTTTCTCCTCCATGTCCATATTTTCATACTTGGAATCCTAGTATGGGTTAACTCGGGTGACCTATGTGCTTATATTTCTTTATTTTAAAGTGATTTTTTTTACCGACTCTTGTTCCGATGTGGGACGTTCAAGGATGTTTCCAAACGCAATTTTAAAATTGCGAGGACGCAATTCCCAAAAGGGGGGAAGGATGTAACACCCAAGGTAAATAAAGAATATGACATTTCATATTTATCCATATTTGTGAATAAAATATTAATATGACTTTAAAGGGGACGCTATGCTCGATGGCGTACCCAACACGCAACAACGAGTTTCTTGGGAATCTTACGTTGCACTCTAATAATAAAATAATATTATTTTAAATGGTAGTTAACGTGTAGCCGTTGTAATGGCGGGAATGGATAGAAATAACTAAAATATGATTATATATGTTCTTAAATATTTTTACATTTATACAATAAAAGATAAAGGCTTAAAATACGGAAAGAATTCAATTTTAGGCGTATATGCCCTAGTTTTCACTAAAGGTTCACTTATCGCCTTTTGATGGCGAACCGTCATTAAATATAGTTTTGTTCACTTTTATACATTCTTTTGGACCAAATAAAACTCTTCTTAAGAATCAGGACATCAAAATTTACTTTGTGTAAATTTTTGGTATCTTTCCGATAATGTTCATTTTTTTTAATGAATAGTGTAAAATGTTGTATTTTAATTCAAAACCTCTTTTTAATATAATTTATTTATATGATTAGATTATATTTTGAATTGGTTTTAAATTGAAATTAGAAAATATTTTTACCATTAAATCCAATAGTGGTCGTTGGAATCAATTTCACTTTGAAATCAGACTTAAACTAGTGTCAATCTTTTGATACTTATTGTTTCATAAAACACGCTATTTGTCATGACAGCGGGAATTAATTATTAAATTAATTAATGTGACTTATATATTTTGAATTTTGTAAAATGGACTTCATTTTTGAAATCAGAATATCAAATATAGCTTAGGGTGAATTTTTGGGATTTTTCTGAAAAACTTCAATTTTTGATGAATAGTGAAACCACTAAGTGGTACTTATAAAAACTGATTTTCCGTTTAAATGAAATTTTTCCATCATTGTGTTTTGATTTTCAAAAATCCGACATACATGGTTGTCATTAAGAAGTAAAATGTGGTTCAATGAGATTAAAATAATTTTTTGGTGAATAGTAACTTATTAAGTTTTTAATCGCGATTAGAGGTAATTAATGTCATTTAAGGTAAAATGATATTATAAGAATGTGAAAACACCATGAAACTTGTACTACACCTATTGGGTGAGTCATGGCCGACCAAGACAAGCCATGGGCCAACTTTGGGACCCCATGGAGCCACTTTAGTTGGAAAATGACAATAATATATTTTTATTTAATGTTAAAATTAAATTGACACAAACATGAGTTGTTTTACTAAAACGGTTTTTAAGTGGGGTTACACAAGTCCAAATTTTTATTATAAATAGTCATTGGAAATCTAAAAAGATTTCCTACATCATATTGTTTTTTTATTATTTTTAGACATTAAATAAATTAAATTATTTATGACATAATAATGATGCAGCGATGAGATCATTATTTGACGATTTAAATAAAATGTAAAGATAATGTAAAATCTATGAACTACACATGTCCAAAACTTATTGGATGGGTGGATTTCGAACCCTTATCACCTTATCCACTAATTATATCAATGTGGGACCTTTTAAAACTGAAACACATTTTTAAATAAAGTAATATTTCTTTACTTTCCAAAAGTGCCCCTCCTCTCCTCTTATAAAAGGCCCCCACCTCTACCTCATTTAACACACTCCTCAAGCCTTTGGCTCGGCCAACCCCTTCCCATTTACTCTCTCGACATCCATATCCTCATCCTAGAGGATTCCCGTTGGGCAGAATCCTTTCAAAGGAAGCCTTTAGGGTCAAATTAAAAGGAGTTACACTTTTAAAGGTAATTCATTCTCTCATGTTCATTTGTTTTATTTTGCTTCTCCAACCCCCTAAACTCTTTTTATTTACATCTTTTGTAACAACACCAGTATCTTCAATATACTAGGATGTTTTTATAAGATTTATTCGAGCTACACTCTCACACAACTACATCAAATGGTTAAAGAACATACGGTTTCCGTGGATGGTGAAATTCTGCCTCCCGAAACGATGATTGTTCAATACTCATTTAACACCTTCAAAGATGGACATTATGATGTCACTATTTTTATATATGATATATAATATGTTTATGTTTTATTTATGCTTCTGTATTTTTCATTTTTGTCTTACCTTTATGGCTTCCATTATGGGTATACGCGATATCTTCATTTAAGGAAGTGCAGACTACCGCCCCCTCAAAGTGATTTGATTCGTTAAATACCATATATGGGATGTATAAAGGATGGAAATATGATATTATATATGATATTATACTGGAAGTATAATATAACTTTATATCATTATTATTCCATTCTATAAAATATGAAATAGAAATGAAAGTAGCGTTCATGCGTACGTACGGCTTACCGTCTCCATGAACGGTGCATTTCATTTCATACCTCTAAATGATTATGTAATGTTATAAATGCATGCATGTACTGGATATATATGACATATATGATATCTACATAATGAATACAATTCTGGATATAATAAACATTTGGCCACACGAACAACATGTAATTGTAAGAAGTCCACTTTTGACTTAAGAACCAAATATCGGAAAAACAAATATTATTAACTTAAATGATTACATAATGTTTATGACATGGTAATAAGTGGTATAAAAGTAATAATGAACTTGAAAAAGGTTCTTAAGGAATTAGAAATTAACTCAAGTTTATTATTCAGGAGATTAAAGAACGATCGAGTCAAGTCAGACCCGAGGTAAGGGATCCTACTCCTCTCTTTCTTTTTAAGTATACACTTTTATGTCATTCCTTTTAAAGCTCATATTTCTTGTTATTGGGATGATATTTTATATTACACTTACTGTAAGTTTTATGTTCATGTGATGAGATAGCCTATTCTCTCTCATCAATCCATTTTTGATGTTTTATGTGGCGCCGTTAGGCTGCCGAGTTTTCGTAAGGGATTTTTCATCTCACTTTTATTCCCGTGAGATTTATGATACATTTGCCACAAATTCCATTGAGTGGTGTATGTACTGCCCATTATTCTACTCTTTGTGTAATAAACTTTCGTTTATGAGTATTTACATCAATGATCTATTGTCCTTCTTTCATGGGGTGTGTGTTTTGAAAGATACCCAAGTCGGTAAGGGAACCTTTCACCCTCCTCTTTTTTAAAAGACTTCTTTTGTTGGGTCTTTTAATTTACATATTGTTATGTTGAGATATGTTCTCATATATCCTTATTGTTGTAAATTTTATGTCCAAGTTATGAGATACAATTTTTATCTCTCATCAACTCATTTTGATGTGATGCCGTTAGGCTGTCAAGGGAACTTTTTAACCCAATTTCGATTTCTTTGGGTTTAACATGTGGTCATTGAATATGTCATCCATTGAATATGTGTGAATGACCATTTATTGTTTTACACTTAATATCCACTTATATTGGGTGTATTTATATTTGACACACATATTTTTGAGATTGATTTGTCCTTAATTTAAGGATACCTTCTTTATAAGGGATTTCATCACATTTGACATTTCTATTGAGGGTTCAATGTTGTTATGCACCAATTCACTCTTATATGGTGTATATACTGTCCTTTGGAGTATTATATCATGAATCCATTTATTCTCATGATATTATAAAGTTATGACTAAATGTTATTCCTCAATTGTTGTATTCAAGTGTCTCTAATTTTGGTAAAACCACTTTAACCAAAATATCATTTTAAATGTTTTAATTATTTGTTCTTATTAATATCCATGTTTTCAAAATGGTTTTAAGGATTTATTTATATGGATATTAATGGTTTAATGTTTTAAGATTCAAGGTGGTATGGGACACTTTGATTCAAAAATCTCTTTATTAAATGTTTTAAATGGTTTTGGAAATGGTTTCTTTTTGAATGGATTCATTATTTCAATATACTAAAATGTTATATTGTGATTGAAATGTGGAAATGCTATGTTTCCTTTATGTATGTTTTATGTGATACGATTATGTTATGGTCCTTGGGAATTGTTATGAAGAACGGGTGGTTCCGTGATAAACTAAGGGCGGGTCAGCCCGTTATAGCTCTCCAATGTATTGGGTAACGCGAAGGAGTGAAACGTTAAGGTTTCTCCGAAGAGATTTAGGGAATATACTGTGATGGGTATTCCAAACGTAACCAAGAGGGTTACTCCCTACGTAAGAATGTTATGAATGCCTCAAGTTACCTTTATGTCTTATGTTTTCTATGATTTATTCATGATTTGATATGCCTATGTTTTATGGGTAAAGTATGATTTCATTCTTATGTATATATGAACTCATGTTTCCTTTCCATATTTTTATAACCCTTACTGAGCTTTTTATGCTCATCCCATGTTTTTGAAATGTTTTTCATAGGTCAAGGGAAGGGTAAATGATGTGATGATAGTGTCAAGGATGTCTCAAGAAAGAATCCATGTTTTATTTTAGATATGTTATCTTTGATGGGGAGAATGAATACTGTCTTTAATGTAACCACTTTGTCTAAATATGGAATGTAATGAAAGTTTCATGATCTAATTCTCTAAAACTCTAAACCTGAAAAGATCCTCAATGTGTAATCTTGTAATAACTCAAGATTAAGTAAGGTTTAAGGCTGGGGCCTTATATTTAAAATGTGTTAAATTGAATGATAGTCAAACACCCTAAAAATAGGTCATATTATTTCGCATGGTTCAGATGGTTCCCCATCTAGGGTCTCAGAGACTCATTGTGGGATCCTAGATTCCCAAACTACTCCAGTTTCAAATGTTTTTTTATCAAAAATCCTTTACATTGTCTCATTAAGGCAATTACATTAATAATAAAAAGAAAAATGAATCCCCTATGATCAATTCAAACTTCAAGTTCCAGGGGTTATGATCATAATTTAATTAAAAGGGTACCCATATCACTCTCTGAGGTAGTTTCTAAATCAAATTTCCATAAAACCATAATGCAAGATCACTCAGTAATCATCCATCCTCATAAATTTTAGATTCAAAGAAACTCTTAACTACTAATCAGGTATCATTAAATGGAAAGACCAAAATGATAAATAGTGAACAACCTAAAATAATAGAAGAATTTTGAAAACAGTTACCCATTTTGTTACAGAGAATTTTAAATTGTAGTGGGAAATGATGTGCACTCATTAAAGAACAGTTTAGAAAAGTCAATAAATGACCCCATCCCCCACACTTAAAACCCAACATTGTCCCCAAATTTGACTTTCAAAGTAGATAAGAACAATAAAACAACTATGGTTCAAAAAAATATTTTCAATTTATTAGATTAATGACATGTATAAAAGGGTCTCATTGATATTAAAAAATAATTGTTTGCCACAAAAATTAACTTACAGCCAGTTCACAAGAATGTACATGCATTAATATTTATATCTAATTAATATTTTTTCAATACATATCAAAAGTAACATGCGACTTGTAAGTTCACTATTAATTTGGTTGAAAGAAAGTATAATGAATTAATTCAGTTGGGTATTCAACACAGTAGGCAATGTTCAAGCTAAAAAACCCCAACCCAAAGAAGATTCAAAAGACCAGCAGCATGTACCCCCCCACATAGTTTCAATCAGTGAATAGTTTTTAAAAAAGGGAAATTCAATTTACAAGATGGAGGAACATGCAGAATTATTTTCAGCAGGGTAATATATAGAATTTTTTTTTATAAAAAATTCAAGACAAGCATCAGAATTTTCATTCCAAAATGAGTAGAATTTCTAAACATATGCAGATTTTTTAAAATTTCAATATCAAAACATGTAGTAGAATTTAATACAGTTCGAGCATAGTTTTAAAAAGCTGCAACATATAGAACAAAATTTTCATGTGAGACAAGCATCACATTTTTTAAAGAATTAAGGAGTGGAGAAATGAAACAAAATTTAACAGTAAAATAATTCCGTGACTAGTTTTTTCATTACTCCTTCAGCATGGGAATTCCACTCCGTAGATGAAAACAGGAGTATCTTAAAAATGCAGAGCAGATAAATAAAGAACAAATATCTAGAAGAGACAGTAGAAAAATTAGTATAGAAGAATCTTTTTCAAAGTAAAGAAAGAACAAAAACCAAAGTAGAAAACAAAAGAAAGAACATGGGTTGACTCCCATGAAGCACTGAATTAAAAGACATCAGTTAGATTTTATTTAATTATAATTTTTTTTGTGTTTTATTGAAAACAAAATAGAAACCATGGGTTGCCTTCCATGCAATGCTAGGTTTATAGTCTCTACCTGGACTCACCTAGCAATAAACCGTAGTCACTAAGAGGATGTGGTTTCCTTTATAGGAACCACCACATGTGTTTGGCACAATTATTTATAACAGAACAATGAAAATTGTGGGCTCCCAAGCTAAACACATCCAAACTCTCATAGATTATAAAAATTACTAAGAAACATCCTTTAACAGTTGTGAGCATAATGATTTCCACATCCTAATTTGGTTTAGATTTGACACATTTAATTTTTTTAGGAAGGGGTATCAGTGGATCAGGGGCTTTAAAGGACAAGACATTTTCCTCTAAGCTAACCTTATCAACATCAACATAATTATATTCAAATTCAATGGTGTTAATGGGTGATTTCTGATTATTAGGTTCAAGAAGGGATTCAATAGAGTGTGGAACCGAATCATATTCAATGGAACTCAAGCATAAATCCCCTTCTAAACTAATATCAGCATCATGATGATCTTTTTCACCCGACTCAATTGAAGACGGGAGTGGAAAATAAGGAAGATAATTTATTTTATCACAAACAGATTCAAGTCTAACAATGTTGTAAATCTGTTCCAAAATATCTTCATCTATTAACTCACCCTGAACATCTAATAATTCTATCAAATCAATTCTGCCTAATTCAAGTCTGTGCTCAACCTCTTTTTATTGTTCATGTTCAAAAGGATCACTTTCTAATCCCATGTCGTTTGTGTGTTGGAATTCAATTTCAGGAGAACAATTTTGCAATTCAGTTTCAATGTGTTTAGTTTCCAGAATGTTCAAATTAAGACAATTATCCTCATGTTGATCTACAATAATTTCCATTTCATTTCATAATTTGTCAGAAAAGTGATTAATATGAGAATATAGAAATGAAAACTCATCAGTTAGTCTTTCTTCAAATATCATTCCCTCATTTTTATCATCCAATATCATTTCAAAAATTATTGGGTTTACAAGTTCAAGACATGGAAGACATGTTTTAAATTGAGGTTTAAAAATTTCAGATTCTATATTTTCCAGCTTAAGGTTCTCATCCAGATTATACCCAATATCATGTTCAAAATCATTGTTCACAAAGTTTGAAAAATTGGGTGAAGAGTTTATAACATTCAAGTTTTCTGTTTCATGTTTGACTTCAACCTAAGTGACTTCATTCTCAAAATTTCTAAAATACTCATTTTTCTCGAAATAAGGGATGACGAAAGGAACTGGGAAATCTTTTTCAATCCATTTTAATTCATCTTAAAAATTTTCTAACTCAACACCATTAAAGATCTTTTTGGGGTTTTCAATGTTATTCTCCTAATTCAGTGAGCTAGTTATTTCTACATTTAATTCAACAGAATCAGATTTTTGAAAATGAAAGTATTGATGCACAGTTTCACAGTCACTCTCTTCTTCAATTTGATTTTAAAATCTATTATAAACATTTTCTTTTTCATTTTCTTCAAATTCTTATTTTTCTTTAACCCTTTTTTGTAATTACAAGAGCATGTTTTCTAATATTTTCATTCTTTTATCCTACTATTCAGAATCTCTAAGTTGAATTTCATGGGTTTTAGTTAACCAAGTGTTAATTCGTTCCACCCTAGCATCCAATTAAAATCAATTAGATCAATTTTAGCTATGGTGTCAGGACTAGACTCATATTTCCATTTTATTTAGTGTAAAAATCCTATTGTGCCTGGTTATTAACACACTGCCAGGAAGTGTTCCCATAACAGTCATAACAAACATAATGAGGCCCCAGCTGATTCCAGTTCTGATGATGTTCCATTTTTTATAATCTTAAAAAGGTGAGATTAACCACACATGGTTTCACAATTAATGTATAATTTTTATCTTCAAAAAAAGAAGAAAATAATCTCAGAGTTTTTTAAGACGTTTTTTATAATGTTTTAAGTGTGTTTTTTTATTGATTTTTTACTTTTTATTATAACTCTAGATTCTCATAGAATTCCTTCCCCAGCAATGACACCAAAATTTTGATGAGGTCGTAGGTTGTCACAACCCTGAAAATATGATTTATAAATCCTACACTAGCATAGTGGTGTATGATCGATCCATAGAGAATGCAGGTGAGTGATATAAGGTATTATTAAAAAAATAAACTCCACTATTGTTAGTAGTGGAGGGAGTGAACATCTTATTATTTATTATATTTTTTTATTTTTTAAATGATACCATGCATACGGGATGAGGAAACATATTTTTTAACAAAGAAACTAAAATTACACTATGTACTGCTAAACTAACGAAATATGGAAAACTAATATTAAGCAGCAAAGGCAATGTATCTAAGATCAACAAAGTACTCGTGAATTATAAAATGCTAGATTGAAAGGACTTTCCCTCCACATCTTTCAATTGAATCACACCTCATGGAAAAATGAAGAATTTCCGTCACCATGAAACTCAATAGGAAGATGATTAAGTCTTGGAGTTCTCCACACCAAAACTTAATCAAACTACAAATAAGTTTTAAAAGTTAACATTTGGAAAAGAACTCACCATAAATTTCCAATGTTTAAGTTGTTAAAGATTTGAGAAAATTAATTCAAGATCAACCTCTCCAGTCAATATTGAAGTTTGAAATTGAAAAGATTAATGTGTGAACGATCAAAAGATTAGATACATAATCAGTCTCGCAAACTGATTCTAAATTTCATAAAAAGATAATAAAATGAAGAATTAAATATTAGAACCAGAAGATTTTAAAATTACTGAGTAGAGAAAGTTTAACCTATGATCATATTGTTTAAAGTAGTGAAAAATATCAAAAAACAGAGTACAAAAATTATGGAAAAAGGGAAGAAGAAATCCCCTAGCACAGCTCTTCTTCTTGGCTCCTTCATCTCCATATCTACTCTATCATCTCTCAAGGGTCTCTGCTCTCAAATTGTGTGTTCGTGGAATCAGAATGAGATTCTCTCTCTCATCTGTTGTGATCGTGGAATAAGAATGAGTATCCCCCCTTTTTCTAGGACTGCTCTGATTTAAATAACATCTGTCATCTACTTCATATCACCACACATTTCCACCAACATCAAAATTCCTAAACTTATGCATCGTACACGTGCGTTTTCATAATTCAAACTTCACGCTAGTTTTTCTCATGTAACTAACTCTAGGTGAGTAAGTTAAGGGAATATGAACCAATTCCTATATCTCGAATGAACCTGCACAAGAAAAACGCACAAAACAATGAAGAAATAATTATCTATAAATTAAGAAATTACTTTATTAAAAGTACTAAAAAATTTTATAATGTTATTATTCATGATGTTATTGATTTAGAGTTATTAATGTTAATTACAAAATTTATCATTATTTAATAAAATTAAGTCATTTACTATTTTTATTTAATTAGATTAGATTATTTTAGTACCTAATAAATTATTAAGTATTTAATTTTTTGAACAAATAATTATTTAGTATGCTAAATTAATTTAAATTTAATTAAGAAATTCTTATTAATTAGTTTAGTTTAATTATTGTTTTATTAAATCCAATTAAATTGTAAATTGTGTTTTATATTGATTATTTATTTATAATTAATATTGTTTTACATTTTAATTTAGTTATTTTTAATTTAGGTTTTTATTTTAGTTTTATTTTAATTATTTTTATAATCTCTTTACTCCTTCCCCCACCCCCCAAAATTCCACGCAGCAAAGGGTGAGGGAAGATTCACTACTTCTCTGCAAGAATGTCTGGTGAAGGCTAGTCTTGGATGACTCCATCCCTTGAAGTGATTTGAGATTCTTCAGGAAATGATCTCGATTAGACCCTCCATTCGTAGTGGACTCCAACAGGTAACGAAACATCAAAGCAGTGGCGGCCATCTTCAGCACACCTGACGACCCTGCTTCACAGTTCCTCTCTGAACAGGTCGGGCTCCCCCATTCTTTAGTGTAGTGCACAGGTGGGAGAGTTCCATTTCCTTCCTCAAACAGGGCGGCACTGGCTTATCTTCCAGATTTGCAACGACCTCCTCTTTTAGATCAAGGTGGCAGCTTGAAGCGGATGCTCCTCCAGATTTTGTTACAACACCGTAATAGGGTAACAGTCGAATGAATGGAGACACCATAAATGGAATACGGTGTGAGGAGTAAAATGGTGTCACCTTGAAGGGTTGAGACCATAAGAAAATTTTACGATGGCACCGCAATGATGTCAAACAAACATAAGATTATAACATAAATAAAATCTGAATAAAATAGTTAATTAAAACTATAAATTAATTAATATAATTGAAACATTAGTTAACTAATAATCTAAAATAAACATATAAAAACATTTAAAACATAAATTATAATACTATTAACTTCAATTAATAAAACATAACTTGTTACTAAACTAAAACTAAAATTAAAATGCAACGAACTTATTAAAAGTTAATATAAAATTTAAACATTTTCAAAACAAATTTTAATTGTTCAAAAATGTTAATGTTTCAAATTAAATTAATTAAAGTAAGAAAATATAATTATTAAATTATATTGTTAAAAATTCTGTTATTTTATGAAATTAAATTAAAGAGATTTAATAATTGAGATAAATTTATAATCTTAAATTTATAAGTAATGAATTTGTCAAATAACACAAAAAAAATTATGTTATTTGAAATTATTAAATATTTAATAGAGGAAAAGATAAACCAAATCTATATTATATAATGGGAAAAAATAAGAATTAATTAGTTGATTAATTAATGTAAAATTATCAAATATGTAGACAAAGACAACAAACTAAATTAAAAGTAATTATACTATAAAATTAAAGGAAGAAATAAATAAATTATTTTAAATCTTAAAATACACGATTAATTATAAAAATTGATTAATTGATACATTTATTTATATAAATAAAAAATTGAACTTATTTATTAAAAATTGTAAAAATAAATAATAAATTGATAATAATTAATTAAAAAGATGTTGCAAAACATGTATTTTTAAGGCCACATCAAAGAGGAACTCTCTCAATTGTGATGTTGTTGCTATGTGTCGAAAAGAGGAGGATGGATTTAAAGGGATGCGAGAAATAAGTTATTTTCCACATTATTTTCCCATCCTATGTAATTTATGGTATAAATGGGTGATTTACGGTTTAAAAAATCTTTTCATGAGTTTTTTCCATTATGGCATAAGGTCTAAATTCCATTTACACCATAATCCCTTAAATTAGGATGTAAATATGGTTTACACCATAAATCCCTGGTTTAAAACCTAAACTATTTGAAGACATAATCTCCTCTATAGTTGATATAAATCTCCCCAAAATGAAAAAAGTCCACTACTAGGGTCCAAATAGAGGTTTATACTATAAAACTAAATGTTCCAAACCTCATGATAAAAACAGGGATCCTATAAGTCAAATGGTTTCCAAATACACAATAAGGGAGAATATATCATTATTATTAATGCCTTAAATTAAGGAATACCCCTTACACACTAGTCACCTGTTATTCTATGTATCATTCCACATTATATGATTTTATTATAGAACAACCACTTGGTTATGATGTAATTTATTTAGTTTATCCATAGATTAATTTCTAAAATTTTATTTATTTCAATTTATTCAATATTTACATGCATCACTTTATCCAATTTTTCATCTTTATAATTCAATTAAAAAATCTTAGGCCCAACTTAAGATAAAAACATGGTTTGTTTTAGAGCCTTAATTATATGTGTTTTCATTGGATCTATTTGATCAACAATAATATTTTTTCACTTATATTCAGCCATATTACTTTCCTCATTAAAGCTACTAAAACTACTATATTTTCCACAATTTTTATTTATTCTTGCAATCCTTAAACATCAATATATACTCACTATTTTTAAAAAAACTACAAAATTATCTTTCTCATACATTTTATCGTTCTACTCTTGTAAAATATGATCTCTATTTTGAAAAATATTATTATTTTCAGCAATAATTACACATTATGTTTCTATAATTTTTCCTAGACATTGTTTATAACATTTTATGGAATTATTTTTAAGGAATAGACATGGAAAATAATTTTATCCTCAAGATATTCATACATTTAGGTTTTCTCTTTTTTTATAATAATAAATTTACTTATAAATATTATAATTTACATCAATGTAGTCTACTTATCATGAAACTACTCATAATGTGTATTCTAGTCATTAAAATATAGAAAATATCTATTAGCGATATAAACTGATGTAAGAACAGAATCTTTCAAATATGTATTTAATAAATATTTTCAATTATAATTTTATGGGCCATGATATTTATAATTTGGTTACTCTTATCAATAAATTTGTTTTCTTAGAAGTAATCACTTCTATAGAATGATGCCTTGTCCCATCCTTATCAATATATTATTTTAATAGATTATTAATGATTTTCATACCATTATCATTAAATAACTTCTGCATTTTAAGTCTAATCATCTACATGACTAATTTAGGACAATTTCTAATGCACTATAACACTTTATGTTTATGAGAGATATCTATTATCCATGGCATACATTAGTGATCATCATTAAATAAAATATAGGAACTATTATAATCAATGTATTTAGGTGATATTGGACCACCTAAATTAGAGAATAAAATTCAGAAACCTATTCAAATTTTCTCTATTATCATTCAGGTCTTATGAATTATTTTAAAATTTTGTATGATTTTCACATGTGAGTGTGATCACATGAAATGTTATGGATATCATTTCCCCCTTCATTCATGACCATGTCCTCCAAGAAATGATTGATCAAGTGCACAATCAGTTTTTTAAACAACACATATGATTCATATATTGTAAGAAAAAAGTTTTATTTTTCTCCACCAATGTGTTATATATTCTCATTCATGCACTTTCCTTGTATTATAATATTTTAATCACTTCTCTTGATGATGCTCGTATTTTTTGTAGAAATTTACCATATTCCCAAAGCAATAGAATTGAATTACAATTAGTGTTGTTTCTAATTACTTAAACCACTAATACATCTATGAACCTCATGATTTTCCTCCAATTTTGGATCTTTATAAACCAATAATATTAAACCTCTCATCATTTAAATGTTAATGAAACATTCATTTTTATACCCTATTCCTATCGAAGCATCTTTATTTATCATCTTGTAGGAAGTAAAAGTTTTTATCCAAATCCATATTCTTGCTTGATCCATTACGTTCAAATAAATGTTAGTTATATTGGATTTCTCATCTTTTCCTATCATGATCCATCTTAACTTATTTCCTTACATTGGTGGTGAATATGTTTTTTACACATATTGTCCCATCGAATCATCTAAATCATAAAAAACTTAAAATTTATTTTTTGTTTTCACTCTTCTTGATGATGCTCCAATATTTTTTGTTCTACTTATCCATGTATCCTTTGGTGTATACCAATATACCCTTAATGATAAATTCACGAATTTGTGTCTGGATAATTCACATCAAAAACAATATCCCTTAAAACATAACAAGTGCAAGAATGTTTTCATATTGTATTATTTCTCTTAAGAATAAAAATGGATTTCTCCTATGAAATACATGTATTGTGTGTGCCCAATATATCCAAAATAATAACACTAGATACATGGTACATTATTATAAGTCATCATTACTAAAACTATTAATTTTTTAGTCTGTTGTGAGTAACTCAAAACAAAGTTCTATAGGGGCGTTGGTGCTTGTGTTTTTTCATTAACCACCACTTTTTTTATGTCCATCGATACATTAAACTTTTTATTTGAACCACTACACTTATGGTAAAGTGATTGATTTTTTTTATCCCAAATAATTTAAATATCCTGTGCGGGTAAATAAGGGTATGATATATTAAAACAAATGACCCTTAGGATTTTGTTTTATTGGTTAAATAAATTATCATTCCCTCTCCTTCCAATATTAATGTATGAATAGAAATGAATGCATGAATGAGAGAATGTAATTTTACTTGGTTCACCCTTACTGTTTTATGTCCAAGGAGCATAAAATGATGATGATTTAATATACCAAATCCACTAATGACCATTTACAAAAATAAGTTTGGGCTAGATCAATTATATTCCTAGGATCACGTCCGTTAAAATGTTCAGATAGAACTAACTTTCCCCCCAAGTTTACAATCATTGAAAATTTGAAAGGACACTAATCTCTCAAATGAAGTGTTCTCACTAATCATCCAGAAGAATCCACTATGATTTACTGAATCAGTATATTTTTCACCTCATTTATTATATCAATTGTTCCCCTTTCATCCACCTGGTGAATACCCCTTTACCATAGAACTGCTGTAAAACATAAATCATTCAAGAAACCTTTGATTGTCTTGCGCACATGTTTTAGGCTTTTGTGAAAAAAATATCCTTACATGAAACTATCCTCTTACGTGAATCTAAGTTTATATGAGAAACTACCATTTCACTTTATTCTTATTTGATTCAGAGTGTGGATATTCTCTATGTGGTGAGCTATTGAATGAGGGGGTTTCATCTTATTTATTAGAAATGCCAACACTATGTGAAATTTTCTTTCCAGTCGAAACCTTGTGTGCAATATTTTCCACAAGTGTGGAAACCCATATTTGACATTGCATTTGGAAGTGCTTAAGTGTCTTACAGTTATATCACTTTATCTTAATATTATGGGTGTGTGTAATTCATCATTTGTTAACAAACTAATCTTTCGAATTCTTGTTTCCATTTCCATATTCTGATGCGGTAATACCAAAGCATTCCTCACTAAAATTTTCAAAAGCACCTCTACCCTTGTGTGAAACTTCCTTTTCAAAAAACACCTTTCTCAGTTCTCTAAATTTTGGAACCAAAAACATAGAAAACACTGAGAAATGACACCATCTTCTATAAAAGATTTTTTACCACCTCAATAATATACGATCCATTTTCTTGGTTCTTTGTCAATATACCATGACAAAAAACTCTTTAGAACTCTACCACTGACCTTGGAAACCTAATTTTTGCAACAAACACTATCAACCCAAAAACACTTCAATGTGACCATGATATATTTTTCCCAAGAATATCCTCTTTTATGTTCGTTAAAAACTTTTCACATTTTGATAACTCATTAAATATTTTTTTATCTACTACACCTATTTGATTATTTTGATATAGATAGAGATAAAAGATTTAATCAATAAATAATCTAATCTTATATGATCCATTCTCGAAGTTATAAACAACAGTAGTATGAAAATCTCATAAATGAAACAATTCATTCCAAAAACCACCATATAAATGGTTTTATCACAAACTCCATATTTTGTGATATATATCCTTTGACCGATCACCTGTAGATAAAATATATTTAAAAATACATCTGCTTCACTGCTTGGGATATCATGCTTCGGAATGGTAAAATATGTCCGTGTTAATCTCTGATAACTCCATCTATGTCATATATCCCTCTAAAAACTTCTCTCCTATCTTGATTAAGATATTTATTCCTTCTAATAGCCCCCAATTTATCCCCTTTTTCAATGATCCAAATGTTCACATCGTTGAGGTATGAAACTGCATTAAGGTAACACATCAACACATTAAGAATAAACACACCATACTGCAAGGAGAGGGGGTCCCACATCCACACATTTTCAAGTGCATGGAGTTTAATGAACTCCCAGAGCTAGTCTATATTGTTCAAATACTTATTTGGGTAAGGCCTTTTCCAGGATGTCTATAACCTATAGTTCTGTAGGAATATACTCCAACTTTAAATCCCTTGATCCACCTTCTCCTTGATAATATGATACTTGATTTCAATTTTAATTATCCTTGAGTGATGAAATGTATTTTTTTCTAAGGTTTATAGAACTTGAATTATCACAATGTATTTCGATCTGATACTTCACTAAACATCCAAATCATCACGTGGTTGCTTTATCCACAATAATCATGTGCACGCTTGAGTAGTTTGAATATATCCAAATTTTGAAGTGTTTAGTGATATTAAATATTGTTTCATTCTTCTCCATGAAATACACAATCTTTTTAGATAGAATTCACCACTTAAAATTGATTTTCTATCATCTGGTGATCTCGTCCAATCTATACTTATGTATCCCAACAACTCTTGAAGAGATTTTTCATGGTAAATCAAACAAAAATACACTATTCCCTTGATATACTGAAGTATTATTTTCACTTTAAGCTAGTGTATTTCCTTGGGACTACATTGATACCTTGATGATTGGCATGTGGAAAAAAATATCTTTTCATGTCGCAGTTAAGTATAAAAAACTTCTAATGATCTGTCAATATTCATTGAAATTAACCACTTTTCCTTGATTATCCCATAACAGTTTCATCTGTGTAGCCACCAAATTCTTCATCTCTTTTGAATTATCCATTAAAAATATTATTAAATCCTCCTTTGCATATTTTTATTGAAAAATTAATTTTCCACTCTTTACTGTTTTTAATCGTATGCTAAGGAGAATTCTATTTTACCCATCATTGACATTTTCAATTCACTTTCCATGAATTCTATGAACTATTTTCACTGAGCATCATCTAATCACAAAATATTATACTTTCAACATATATCAGAACCATCATCAATTGAATATTATCATTTATTACATAGAGATTTTAATCAACTCTACCACGATGAAAATAAAACATCTTCAAGAACTGATCCAGCCTTCAATACCATGCTCTTGAGGCTAGTTTCAACCCATAAAGCACCTTCTTTAGTCGACAAAATATATTCTCATCTTTATAAATGGTAAAACCATTTGGATGTTCAATATATACTTCTTCTTCTAGAACCCCATTTAGAAATACTGAGTTGGCTTCCATCTAGATTACATTGATCTTTCTTTTCACAAATATTGATAAAAATAGTTTGATTATATCTAGCCTTGAATTAGGTAAAAATGTATCATAAAAATTGATACCCTTTATCTGGGAGTAAATTTTCACACTATTCGTGCTTTGTTTCTAATCACAATACTGACTTCATTCATCTTATTGAGAAAGAAAAATTTTTCCCCAATGAAATACTTATCTATTGGTCTTGAAATAATCTCTCATATATAATTCTTCTTAATTTTCCCAATCTCTTCATTCATAGACTAAACCCAGTTCATGTCTCTAACTACTTCATCAAAACATTTTTCCTCTACCAAAGATAGGAAATATGCCTACTATAATGACATTATTCTTCGTTTTTGAACTAGAACTGTCTGATCACCAATTAAATTTTTACTATTGATTTTAACTTAACTCATTGGTTTTCATGTAGATATATATATGACTTTCTTCTTCTCATAATCAGTGTCTACTTTTGAGTCATAATTTTGCACGTCAACTCATTTTGAGGTGCTTAACTCCTCATCACATTCATTATGAAACTAGTTACTATGTTATTCATGATTTTGTTCATCCTATACTGTAGTGATATCATTACTTTCAACAACATTTACAAGCCACTTGTTGAAACATTTATAAGAATTTTTCCCTAAATATCCCAAAAATATTAAAATTTCACGTGTTTATTTTCATTGGGAAAAAATATTTCCTTCCAATTATTTGAAATTATTTAAATGTTGGATTCTTTCTATACTACATCTCATATGGTGTATTTTATTATTTTGAAAAAATCATACAAATATCTAATATGTTGACCGATATTAGGACTTCTTCCTTCCATAATTTCCCTAGTATTCCCTTTCGATAAGCATTGTTTTGGCCTTGTTGTTTATAATCTGATATCTCCTATAAACCACTATAATTTGTTGATAAGGTATCACTATTGACTCTTGATTCCTTATCTTATGTTTATCGATATAATATTCTACTTGTTTTTTTGTTATTTCCAAACCATTATCAGTATGAAAATTCAGAATCATCTATCCAAGAATCCTTTTAGATTCCCTCTGGTAATATTTTATGAAAATGAGCACATCAAACTTATGGGAAATAAAAAATACCCATTCTATTATTCAATAATCATAAATGAAAAGAATGTAATACCTCCTACCATTAATGTATCTTAGTGATATTTCTCAATATACATCAGCATGTACAAATTCAAGCACTCTACTTAAATTCCATTCCTTTTGTTCGTACATATTTTTGATGATCTTCCCTTTTAAACAAGAATAACATGTATGAGTACAATCGAGTGATAGCTTAGGGAGGTCTTGAGATAAATTACATTTAACTATATCTTATGGGGATCATTGATAAAGATGAAAAAGTAGTTTTTGCAACAATTTGTTTTCTTCCTCTTTGAATAAAAAACATATCTTCTTCTCCCCTTATAAGGTAGGTCTTCCCCCTTTTTCTTTTTCCTCCTAGAACAACTAACCCATCTATTCCTTTAAAGATATAAATGTTATTATTATACCTTATAGCATGAACCAACTCAGATATTTGAGTTATTCTAAGAAGATTGTGACTGAGACATTCAATGACTAAGACATTAACACGTCTCATTTAATTGCCTCTAAATTTGTCTTTAGATAAGCCAACAATCCCCAATCCTTCATCATTTTAAAATTTTAAAACACTTACTTTTCATATTGTATAATTGTAACAAGATTCATATTAACTTTCATATGGTATGTGCATCGACTATCAAGGATCCACAAACTAAAACAATCTGATGTTTTATGGGATTTTTTTGCAGCCACTAGCTTCTCAACTCTTTTCCTTATAATCCATGTTTTTTATTTCATACTCAGAATGGATTGATAATATTTATCTTCATCCGAGTATGATGGACCAACATCATCTTGCAGAGAGGTAAAAAAAATTGTGTTCTCATCTGACTTGATGATTCATTGTGCTACTACATTTGACCATTTTGATTCTGCTTCGGGACTTTTCTCAACATTATTGATGTGTCGTATCATTCCATGTCCTAAATCCTCCACAACTAAAATATTTCCCATCAAAATATTTCATTGAATATTGAGTTATCTATGGCTTCCACTATTGGTCTTTTTCCCTTCTGTACCTCTTGGATATGGATCAAACATTTTGTGTGCGTCCCACCATTCCACATCAATAACACGTGATACAGGGTACATTCTTACATGTCAATACTTAACCATTTTTTATCTTGTGTTATCTTAATAGTACAGTTCTAATTCATACCAAAATCAATATTTGATATCAAATTAGGTTCCTCCTATCTAACATCAACCATTACTACCTTTTATTTTTGATCATGCCTCATATAAGACTTAACATTTGGATGTGATTGTTGCTTCTGTTCTTCTAGACCCCAATACTCCACTTCAATATGTTTGGTTTCTTGAATGATATTATTTCCCAATTTTTTATGACAGCCAAGAGTTTTTTCTTGATCCTTAACACTTCATCGTGGGATGATGAATTCCTATTCATGTACTTCAATTTTTTTATTTGATCTTTTCTAGTGTTAGTCAAACTATCAATTTCTCTCTTTTTTTCTTCTATTTTGAGCTTGTACATAATGAATTTTTTAACTCTTTAGAATTGTAGACTTCTATTTTATAATTTATTCATTTAGATTAGATTTTCATCTTCCTAATATTGCATCTAAATTTGGAATCACTAACCACTTTCTTGGATTTATTCATTTTGGCTCTCCAAACATCTATCTCTTTAAGAGAGGATTCTAATTCAACATTCAAATAAAATCATCCTTCTACACCATCTTCATCATTTTAACTTTCTTCCATTTTATGGGAAATACCAACAACTACATCCATATTATTTTCTCCATGATCTTTTCATTACTCCATCACTTCAACCTCATTTTTATTGAACATACATTTTCTTGTGAAAGAATATTATTATTTTTTGAATAAATCTCTCTTGAATGCATTCTTACCTTTCACATAGGTCGAATAATTATTCATGGGAAATTTTAATAAATTATCATCATCTTCTTCAAAACTTCTTTGGGAACTTTTCTGCAAGATGACCATCTGTTCCACAATAAAGGCATGCAAGTGGTAGTTTCCCCTTGGACTTTTCTTTTCCTCTTTATAGATTTGAAGAACAGAATGAAATCACCTCATCCATCTTATGTTCTTCTTGACCATCATCAATGGTGATATTTTTCAAAGCATTGAATTAAACATCTTTTGAATTACCTATTTCCATAGACTCAATGTTTACATTTCTCATCTCCTATGCAACATGTGTACTATGCAAACTGTCAAATGATAGCTCATCTCGATCTTTGTCTTCCAATACCGAAACATTCACATTTAACTAAGGTATAAGTCTCTACATGATGTTCTAAAGAATATTTACATATATAAATATTTCTATAAGACTATTCTTATCGTCAAATACAACATTCACTAGGTGAAATAATTTATCAATGGACTTATTATAGTGAATTCTATGATCCTCATACTTGTTCCAAAAAACATGTAGCTTTGCCTCTCTGACATTCAAGTCACCCTCAAAAATATTTAATATATTTTCCCACATAGAATGTGAAGTCTTTCATGACATCACCATCATATAGACTTTGCATTGATTCATTTAGTGTTAACATCGAATTCCCTTCGGTCATCTTTTGATAAAGCACCACTGTCTACACTGGACGAATAAACTTGCATCGCTATTGTAAAGTCATCAATTCCTAATGATCTAAAGTAGTTCTTCATCTGATACTTCCAAAATTTAAAATTTTTTCCATCAAAGATTATAATCTCTTTATCATTGAAACCCTCCATAAAAAACACTTGGAGAGAAACATTGAAATTAACCATTGGATTTGATTCCAATTGTCTTCCCAAATAGGTTAAATACCCTGATAGTTGGGGTGAATCATAGTATAAAATATTAAAACAAATACCATTTAGGATCACTTTTTATTCTTAAAAAACACTCTAATCTTTCTTTACTATTTAATTGTATGAACATAAATGAAATCAGGCATGAGATAGAACAATTTTACTTGGTTCACCATCACTGGGCTACGCCCAAGGAGCATAAAATGGTGATGTGCTGATTTACCAAATCCATAAAGGCCCACTGGAAAAAATTTATTTAAAAATTATCTCTTCTATGCCCAGGCTCACTACCTTTATAATATTCATATCAGACTCACTGTCACACTAGTTTACAACCAATCACAATTTGAATGCTAACTACTCCCTCGACTAAAGTTTTCTCACTGACCCCCTAGAAGTATCCACATCGAAGTATTGAGTTAATTTTCATTAAACCTAATTTAATTCATTATTAAATTAAACTTTTATCCACCTAATTAATAACCCATTAACATATAAATATTTGGAAACTTTAATATTTTGTGCAACCTTTGAGTGTCTTGAACATAAGTTTTATGCTTTTCATGCAAACCTCCCCTTACAAGCAATTCTCTTATTACGCTAAAATGTATTTTTATGCAAAAATACATTTCCCTAAATTCATATATGATTTCAATAACTGGATATTATCTATGGGGATTTCTCTTTATGAGGGGTGTAGACTCTAATTTATATTCATTGCGGACCCAACGTGCAATCTCCCAACCCACCAACTGTAACATCCTGGGTAAATAAAGAATATAACATTTTTATATTTATTAATATTTGTGAAATAAATATTAATTTTAATTTAAAGCGGATGCAATGTTCAATGGACTACCCAACACACAACATTGGGTTTCTCTGAATTCTCATGTTGCACGAAAGTGTGAGTCACACTGAAAAAATTAATATAATATTATTATTTTAAATGGTAGTTAATGCATAGCCATTGTATTGGTGGTAATGAATAGAACTATACATATTAGAATTATAAATTTTTTAAATATCTTTACATTTATCCACTAAATTCTAGAGTCTTAAAATGATAATGAATCCAATTTTAAACATAAAATACTCTATAATTTTTAAAATGCTGTTTTATCCCCTTTTAATGGAGAAAAATTTTTTAATCTAGTTTTTGGTCACATTTATAGGTTCAATTTGACAAAATAATCTTCCTATTTATAATCGGGAAATCCAATTTGACTTTGGATAAATTTTTTGTATTTTTTTTGATAAAGTTCATTTTTTAATGAATAGTGAGAAATACTGCATTTTAATTTAAAACTGTCTTTTCATATAATTTATTTATATATTTATACTGTAATTATAATTGGTTTTAAAGTGTAATTGGATTATATTTTTATCATTTAATCCTGGTCATTTTTAGTAATTTTACTTTGAAATTGGACATAAACAAATGTTAATATTTTAATTGTTATTCTTTCCTGAAAACACGCTTTTTAGTTTTGAAAAAGGTAATTAATTTTAACATAATTTCTAAAAAATAAATGTATTGAATATGGAAAATTGATTCCATATTTTTAATTATTAGGTCCAAATTATTTAAATAGGTTAATTTTATTTTTAGACATTATGAATAGTAAATTCGGTAATTTTTTTATATACCATGATTAAAGGGTAAATCTGGTAAATAAGGGTAAAAAATAATATTATAATAATATTAAATTACCTTTAAACATGTCATAACCCAACCAGATAAGATATTTTCAACCATGGGCATCCTTAGGTATATTTTAGGACCCCATGGAGCCACTTGTGTGCGAAAATGACATTTAATTACTTTTAATTTCAAGTTAATGATAATATAACATAGATAAATATCTTTTCATCAAAAAAAATTTATATGGGTTTATATTCATTATAATATTGTCTATAAATAGTAATTATAAATCTAAAATGATTTCCTACATCATATTAGTTTATATATAATTTTTATACCTCAAATAAATAATTATATTTATGAAAAAATGATGAGGTAGTGATTACCTAATTAATGAATTATTTAAATAAATGAGATTATAAATATTAAAATAATTTTATTTTGAAATTTTTTATGCCATAATATTTTTTTATGGATTATTATGACTTGTTATATGTTAATCAATGATTATTTTTTGAATGAATCAAGTTGTTATAAATTTCTAAAAAGTCATTATATGAATAGTATAAAAATTGACACAAATGAGTTTTTAAATAAATTGTTATTTTATTAAATGATCTACTAGTCCTAAAAATATAATATTATGAAAAATGACATATATGCTGTTAAAAATGACATTAATGAACCATTTTTAGGTCTCTTGGAATTTTATAGTAACTATGGTAACCATATGTTATGAATATAGAAGAAGACGTGGTAAAAGTAAAAATAGTTTACTATGGGTTAAAGCTATAATATAAGGTTAATTTTGAGACATACTCCAGTATAAAATCCATTTTATGGGAGGAGTTTGAACCATACTCATCTTATATTTTAAATATATCACTTTTGTGTTATTAGAATTCAAAAAACAGTTAATAATAAAATAATACTTTCAAACATTCCTTAAGTTACCTACCTCTCTATTATAAAAGGACACCAGCTCTAACCCTTACTCACAACTATCACAACCCCTTGGAACATCCAAACACTACCAAAATAAGCTACCAACATCCTTCTATTCATCCAAGAAGCCTTAACTAAGGGAGAAGGCAATTAAAGAAATCATTTTGGCTCAAATCAATGGGAGTTTCCCATTTTACGAGGTAGCATCTTCTCTAAAGATTCTTTCGAATATTCAACTTCTTAACTCAGAATTATATTTTTATTATTTGATTATGTAACAACACCAGTGTAATAAATATTCTAGGATGTGTTTATAAAAACTATTCAATGTACACATATACACATGTCCACCTAATGGATTAAGAACATACTGTTTTTGTGGACGGTGAACTACTGCATCCTGAAATGGTGATTGTTCAATTTTCTCCTACCACCTATTATGGTGGAAATTATGATGGAATCATATTTATATGATATATATTTTCTATTTATATTGTTTTTATGTTTCAGTAATTTTTATTTACAACATACCTTTATGATTTTCATGATTTTTAAACACAATAATTTGATTTGGTGAAGCACAGACTACCACCCCCTCAAAGTGATATGACTCGTTCATGCCATAAATAGAACATATAAATGATGAAAATAATGAAATTATGTAATATATATAAAATAAGATATTGTAATTTGAATATAATATACCTATGTATCATTAGGTTTTCATTCCATTAAATATGAAATACAGATGAAAGTAGCATTCATGGGTATGTACAACTTATTATCTCCATGAATGGTGTATTACATTTCATATCTCCTAATTTTATAGAATATTATAAATTCATATATACTAGATATATATGATATATATATATTTATAATATTCTGGTGATAATAGACATTTAACCACATGTAAAAATTGCAATTATAACAAGATCATTTTCTTCTCAAGTACCCAATATTAACAAAATAACCCACATTAACTTAAATAATTATATAATTTTTATAAAGTGGTAATAAGTGATATTAAAGGAATAATAATCTTGAAAAAGTTTGTGAATTGAGTATAAATTAACTTAATTTTATTATTCCCGAAATTAAAGAACGAACAAGTCAAGTCGTACACGTTGTGAGGGAACTTTTAAACCCAATTTCCATTCTTTGGGATAAACTTCTACTTTTTTTATTATGCCATGATATGATTATGTGAGATAGAACGTTGGATATACTATATTTTATTTATATTTTAATGAGGTGAACTTATAGTGAATACACATAATCGATATATTTTATTTTCAAAATGATCTTTGTAAGGGACTGTGTCTCAATCTCCTTTCATTGAGGTATGTTTTGAAAACATACACCTCCTTATTTTAGACGGTGTATAATAAACCCCGTTGAATTTTACTTTCATTAAAAGGGAATATTTTATCTATGAATTGATTTACTAAATTACAAAGGTAATTTTTTTTAACATACACGGTGAAAATGAACTTTCGTCCACCATGAGAATTATTTGATATTTTCCTTCCAAAATAGGCCATTATGTTTTTAAATGGAAAATAAATATCTTGTGCCCTTTTTAAAAATCATGGTATTGAAAATGATTTCGAAAGTGAAATTACTATTTCAATATCTTGAAATTATTTCATGTTATTTCATATGAAATTTTTATGATTGAAATGTTGGTATTTGCAATCTTTTATGTGTGATGATTATACAATGGTACTTAGAAATGTTATGGGTGGTTACGTGATAAACCGAATGATGGGTGGTTATGTGATAAAACAAGGCTGGGTGGTTATTTTATAATGTACAACACATTAGGTTTGGATGTCAGCTATATGAATATTACATTTGTAAGAATTATTTGTGGATGTAATGACCTGTAAATTTCAAGGATTTTTTTTTCTTAATTTTCGTTGGATTTTTACAAGAACGCGAAGAACACGAAAAATAAGAAGAACTCGAAGAACGCGAAGAACGCGAAGAACGCGAAGAACGTGTAGAACGCCAGCCTCGGACGAAGGGCGACGAAGAACTCCAGACCCTCAGAGATTGACGACGCGACGCTGCGTACCTTGACGCCGACGATTCTTCTCCCGCGACGTTCTTCTACGACGTTCTTTCTTCGGCGAAAAATCTTCGATCATCCATTCAGGTAAGAGATTGCGGTCCTTTTAATTATTTGTGGATTATAACATCAACACGGATTTGATTGTTATAATTAAATCTGTATGTCCTTAAACCTCGGAGATCGTCGACACGACGCCCTTCCGTGACGACGCGACGACCTTCCGCGACGCGACGATCCTTTTCTTCCGCGACGGTCAATTCCGTGAAGAACTCTCATTCGACGACAGCTACGATGAGGAAGGGGTTTTATTTGAGAACAATCTTTATTCCCATGGTTTTCTTTTAAAACAAGAACCCGGATCAAAGTTCAATTTTAATTTTATTAAAATTGTGCCTTGCTTGTTATTCATGTGTTGAATATTTTTCCCAATTGTTATCACCTAACGCGGAGGGTGTGGGCCAAACAAACACGGCCCGACAACCCTCCAAAGTTTTCCGTTGATGCGCGGAATGGCGGATCACGACAAAACGGGCCACAGAAACGATTTTTTGATTCCGCAGTGAAGAACAGGACCCGGGATGAGCCACGACGCAGACGGAAATGGAATCGGACCACCGGAGCAACTCTGGTGGCCCGCGGACTCCACCAACGGTGCCCCGACGCGCCGCCGGACGGAGCCGCCACAGCTTCAGCCGTGGCGGAGGCGGCAGCCGACAGACCCGCGACCGCGCGGGTCTGGCGGGACACGGGATGCGGCCCTGCCGCGTCCACTGACCAAGGGCGGCCCCACACGGGGCTGCGGTGTTCTCACGCGGGGGCAGCACGCCCCCCCGCGCCGCTCGAACATAGCTGGCCGAGCCGCCCCCAGTGGCCGGGCCACACCCGCGCCGGCCGGGCCGGGTCGCGCCTAGGCCGGGCCAACCCGGGGGGGGGGGGTCGGTTCGGGCTCAGACCCCCCGTCTTCAGACCTTTTGGGTATTTTTCTCATAACTAGAGCTACGGACCTCCGAACGACACGCCATCAGCGGCGATGCGATCCTTGGATTGAGACGGTCATTTCGGTATATCACACTCAATGTTTTGGAATACTTTGGGTTCGGCCGGGTTGGTTCGTACACGAAACCAACCGGGCCCTCAGAGCGGAAACACTCATATCTTAAGCTTCGGACGTCCGATTGACATGCCGTCGACTTTGTTGGATTCCTCTTAGTGAGACGGATCTTTTGGATTACTCCCCCCCGAGGTTTGGACGCAGGTGGAGTACGATCGGGTTGGTTTTTCCTTAAAAACCAATCGGGCCCCTGGAACGAAAAAGCCAATAACTCTCAGACCGGGCGTCCGATTGACGCGCCGTCTGCGACATTGAGTTCCTGTTGACGATACGGAACTTTTGGATACATCAACTCTGGACTATGTGTCAGTTGATGTATCAGCCTCTCGGCTCGTGGAGCGGACCCTCCCGAACGAGCTTGCTGTGTGCGGAAAACCTAGAGCTGGCTGCGACTGCCACTGTGACGACGACGACTGTACATAGATCCTCAGTGGATTCGACTGCGACGATGATGAAAACAGTACGGGGATCCTCCGTGTTTTTGGCCGTGACCACTACGGTACATCTTGGGATACGTCAACTCCAGACTACATGTCAGTTGATGCATCGACCTCTTAGCTCATGGAGTGGACCCTCCCGGAACGAGCATTCTGTGTGCGGAAACCCTAGAGCCGGTTGAGACTTGACGACTACTGATCGGACGACTCGGTGTGTTACGAATAGCCCAGTGGGGAGCGCTTGGTTGTAGTTGCAGACCCATGGCGGAGGAGTGCTTGGTTGTCGCGGTAGACCCGCGGTACTCAACAGAAGGAGTACCTCTGGAGGCTATGAGGGGGAGCGCTTGGTTGTAGCGGCAGACCCATGATGGAGGAGCGCTTGGTTGTAGCGGCTGACCCGTGGTACTCAACAGAGGGAGTACCTCTAGAAGCTATGAGGGGGAGCGCTTGGTTGTAACGGAAGACCCATGGTGGGAAGCACTTGGTTGTAGCAGCAGGCCCAATGTACTCGATAGGTAGAGTACTACAGCAGTCCAAGGTGAGAGGGAAGCGCTTGGTTATAGCGGCATAACCATTGTGCTTGATGAAGAAGGAGTTTCCCAATAGCTTTGGGTTCAAATTCATGGTCGATCCTATGTGGGTCATTGCGGGGGTAAGTTACCTATCGATCCTTTGTGGGTCAGATCCTTTGTGGGTCATTGCGGGGGTTAGTTACCTATCGATCCTTTGTGGGTCAGATCCTTTGTGGGTCATTGCGGGGGTTATTACCTATCGATCCTTTGTGGGTCTGACGGCTTAGATGAGTCAGTGGCAATATCTGGTCATCTTTATCGTCATACAAAAAAGTACCTATGTGAGCTGATTTCTGTTTTACTTTCCTATGTGGATTGTGTTGAGCTATCCTGTGTGGATTTACGTTTTTCTTTCTTGTGTAGACTGGTTTGTACTTGGGCTCAGATGTTGGAGCCGAACGAGAATTGATGACTTAGGTATATCTATGGGCATATATCTAAGTAGTGTCGGATGTTACATCGTGATTGTATCTTCCCGTTGTGGTTTATCCCTTGTGGATTCTGGGAGACCCTCGGGGGTATCGAGGTCCCTACTGAGTACCTTATACTCACCCCTGCACGGGCTATGCCCGCACTACGTTGTGTTGGTTGCAGACGACGGACAGCGCTGATCGTGGTTGAGGCTTGCGGAGCAGGACGGTACCTGGAGGTGGACCACTGGGCGGGACGTACTCGGAGCGGTCGGCTGGACCCGAGGAGCAGTGGAGGCTATCTGTACCCACCCTTTAGGTGGAATTCTCAGTGGACAGCTCGATGTTGCGGCTTTACTTTTCAGTTTCTGTTTTTCCCTTCCAGTTGTACATTACTTTCAATTTGCGTTTGTATACTGGCCCACTTACTTTTCTGCACTTACTGTTGTACCAGTTTTTACATAGTGTTTACTTCTTCCTACTTACTCTGTGTGTTTGTTGTTTACTTTACAAAGTAAATGCCTTCCCTTTTTCTGGGATTTATGCCTTGGTGCTAGTCGCCAGCCCCTGGCCTATGGAAGGCGGGCTTGGGGTAGTCACGGCACGGGCCCCGAGGACGGGTCATGACAAATTGGCATCAGAGGAGTTCGGTTATACCGCAGACTCTGATCTTTTCTATGTGAAGCAATAGTGTTTAGCATATTGGGTGTGGTTATCAGTCTAGGGAGTATAGTGTTGGTGCGGCGGCCGACGTATCCGTACACCAGGTCCCTGACTTCTAATTTCCTACTAAATGCATGAAAACATTGATTGAATGTGTGTTTCATGTTTTCTTTATGATTACTTGTATCATCTCACCATGTATACTGTTCTGACCGTGGCGCGCCTGTTTCCTTTTCAGGATGGCCCCATGACTGCAGCCAGCTAGGGTTCCGAGAGTTGAGCGTGACGACAGCCCGCCGAGCGACGAGGCCTCGGTGTAGGGCCCTTTGACAGCAGAGGCACTGGCGGTACCACTACCCGCCGAGCCACCGATGCTTCCAGTACCAGCCGATGACGACGCACGTCGCCTTAGTGCACTGCATGAGTTCCAATGCCAGCGACCGCCCAGGTTCCACGGGGAGACGGACCCCCAGGCAGGCGAGGACTGGTTGGAGGCGGATGTACTAGTTTTCCAGTTAGTGAGGACACCAACAGACCTCATGGTGATCCTCGTAGCGAGCCTACTGCACGCAGTAGCAGGCCGATGGTGGAGCATGATGCTCCATGTGCACGATGAGGCATCTATTCTCTAGACAGACATTGAGAGCCTCTTCCGCTCGGAGTTCTTCCCAGCCACCCTCCGTGTGGTGCGCATCCAGGAGCTTCTTCAACTGCGACATGGCAGCTTGACAGTAGCCCAGTACGCGGCGAGGTTTACTGATCTCTCACGCTTTTCCACGGACATGGTACTAGAGCCATTCTTCAGGGCCCAAACCTTCAAGCAGGGGCCCAGGCAAGAGATCAGAGCTTCAGTTGTTTCTCAAAGCATTCCGACACAGACAGGGGTGTTGGAGCGATCCCTCTTAGTGGAGAGTTTCCTTGCTGAGCAGTCTCCAGCAGTAGGACCCCCCACTAGCCGGCATGCGGCAGAGTCTTCTGCAGCGGGCAGTAGACAGATGACGTAGGGGTCCAAGAGGACTAGACCTACTGGTGGTCGACCGCGTGACTCAGGATCGTTTGTGCGAGGCACCCGGGGCGGACAATGACTTACCATGAGCGGACAGTGTTACTCTTGCGTCAGGGTTCGTCACATGGCTCGTGACTGTCAGACCCGCCATATGGATGACCAGCAGATGAACGAAGGACCTCCCAGGCAGAGGTAGAGGTTTGATCGAGGAAGATCGCATGGAGCAGGAGACCAAGGCAGGGGAGATGGCCATGCAGCTGGAGGTGGATGACGCTTCGAGGTGTTGCCACCACCACCACCAGGAGGTCCACCCCGACTGCAGGGAGCTGGTGGACATGGGAGACCTCACCTTCAGGCAGCTGAGTCCTATGATCATGGAACTCCGAGAGTAGATGGATAGGAGCGGGACTAGATCCAGACCTTGAGACTTTTGTTTATGCTGCTTCAAGCATTGTTGATGTTTGTTTGTAGATGTTTTGTGTCTTTGTACTTTGAGCAGCAGTAATAAAAGACACTTTTCTTGTGGCGTTTACCTTCCTGTTCTCTCTTTTAGTGGTTACTAAGAGGTTCCGGTTTAAAAACCCTTGACTTGACCATCACTTTGAGATACCTACTGGAGGAGACCCAGTGACCACACACTGATGCCGACAGTGTGACTCAACCCTTGGAGGCGAGAGTAACGGTTGGATCTCTTGGTAGTAGCGTCGAGGCCTTACGATGTCATCCTTGGTATGGAATAGTATCATCTATGTCAGGATTGACTGTATTAGGCGAAGAACATGGTTCATCCAGGGGATGAGACAAGATTTATCTTATCGGCGAAGAAGAAATCTTAGCAGCTCTTATAGGACCAGAAAGGTCCAACTCATCCATGAGCGGATGAGGACAGCCCAGAGCCGGCAAAAGACTTGTGCTGACAGGAGGCGGCGACCACTAAAGTTCGAGGATGGCGACCACGTCTTCTTGCGTGTCTCACCTCGACGTGGATTACGGAGATTTGGATGAGGTGGCAAGTTGTCTCCATGCTTCATCGGACCATTCCAGGTCCTCGACAGGATTGGTGAGGTGGCTTATAGTGTAGCTTTACCACCTCAGTTGCACCGGGTGCACGACGTCTTCCACGTATCCCAGCTGAGGAGATACGTGCATGACCCAACGCACATCATTGACTACGGAGAGCTAGAATTTGATGATGGGGCGACTTCTGCGGAGGTTCTGGTGGAGATCGAGGATCGATAGGAGTGGGTCCTACGTGGATAGTTGATTCCTCTTGTGCGCATCAGATGGAAGCACGAGAACCTCTAGGAGAGTACTTGGGAGTGGGAAGCTCAGATGCGTGCTCAGTACCCGCTTTTGTTTCCCTAGTTTATGATGTATCCTTACAGGGACGTAAATCCCTGTGGTGGGAGTGATGTAAAGACCCGTAAATTTCAAGGATTTTTTTTTTCTTAATTTTCTTTCGATTTTTACAAGAACGCGAAGAACGCGAAAAATGCGAAGAACGCGAAGAATGAGAAAAACGCGAAGAACGCGAAGAACGCGAAGAACGCGAAGAACGTCGGCCTCCGACGAAGGGCGACGAAGAACGCTAGACCCTTGGAGATCGACGACGTGACACCGCGTACCGCGACGCTGACGATTCTTCTCCCATGACATTCTTCTATGATGTTCTTTCTTCCGTGACAAATATTCGATCATCCGTTGAGGTAAGAGATTGACGTCCTTTTAATTCTTTGTGGATTATAAAATCAACATGGATTTGATTGTTATAATTAAATCTGTATGTCCTTAAGCCTCAAATATCGTCGACGCGATGCCCTTCCTCCACGACGTGACGCCCTTCCGCGACGCGACAATCCTTTTCTTCCGTGACAGTCAATTATGCGAAGAACTCTCGTTCGACGATAGCTACGACGAGGTAGGGGTTTTATTTGAGAGCAATCTTTATTCCCATGGTTTTCTTTTATAACAATAACCTGAATCAAAGTTCAATTTTAATTTTATTAAAATTGTTCCTTGCTTTTTATTCATGTGTTGAATATTTTTCCTGATTGTTATCACCTAACGCGGAGGGTGTGGGCCAAACAAACACGGCCCGAAAACCCTCCGCAATTTTCCGTTGATGCGCGGAACGACAGACAATGACAAAACGGGCCGCAGAAATGATTTGTTGATTCTGCAGTGAAGAACGGGACTTGGGATGAGCCACGACGTAGACAGAAATGGAATCAGACCACCAGAGAAACTCCAGTGGCCCGCGCGGGTCCAGCGAGACACGGGACGCGGCCCTGCCGCGTCCGCTGACCAAGGGCAGCCCCACGCGGGGCCGTGGTGTTCTCACGCGGGGGTAGCCCGCCCCCCGCGCTGCTCGGCCATAGCTGTTTGAGCCGCCCCCGGCGGCCGGGCCGCGCCTGCGCCAGCCGGGCCAGGTTGTGCCCAGGCCAGGCCACTCTTGCCGGGCCAGGCCGGGTCGGTCCGGGCCCAGACCCCCCGTCTTCGGACCTTTTCGGTCTATTGCTCATAACTTGAGCTACGGACCTCCGAACGACGTGATATCAGCGGCGATGCGATCATTGGATCGTGACGGTCATTTCGGTATATCGCACTCAAAGTTTCGAGAATAATTTGGGTTCGGCCGGGTTGGTTCGTACACGAAACCAACCATGCCCTCGGAGTGGAAATGCTAATATCTTATGCTTCGGACGCCCGATTGACGTGCCGTCGACTTTGTTGGATTCCTCTTAGTGAGACGGATCTTTTGGCTTACTCCGTCCAAGGTTTGGACGCAGGTGGAGTACGGTCGGGTTAGTTTTGCCTTAAAAACCAACCGGGCCCCTCGAACGAAAAAAGCCAATAACACTCAGACGGGGCGTCCGATTGACGCGCCGTCTGCGACGTTGAGTTCCTGTTGACGATACAGAACTTTTGGATACATCAACTCTGAACTATGTGTCAGTTGATGTATCAGGCTCTCGGCTCGTGGAGCGGACCCTTCCAAACGAGCTTGCTGTGTGTGGGAACCCTAGAGCTGGATGCGGGAACCCTAGAGCTGGATGCGACTGCTACTGTGACAACGACGACTGTACAGATATCCTCAGTGGATTCGACTGCGACGATGATGAAAATAGTACGGGGATCCTCCGTGTTTTTGGTAGTGACCACTACGGTACATCTTGGGATACGTCAACTCCGGACTACATGTCAGTTGATGCATCGACCTCTTAGCTCTTGGAGTGGACCCTCCCGGAATGAGCATATTGTGTGTGGAAACCCTAGAGCCGGTTGAGACTTGATGACTACTGATCGGACGACTCAGTGTGTTACAGATAGCCCAGTGGGGAGCGCTTGGTTGTAACGGTAGACCCACGATGGAGGAGCGCTGGGTTGTAGCGGCAGACCCGCGGTACTCAACAGAAGGATTACCTTTGGAGGCTATGAGGGGGAGCGCTTGGTTGTAGCAGAAGACCCATGAAATAGGACCACTTGGTTGAAGCGGCAGACCCACAACGGAGGAGGGCTTGGTTGTAGCGGCTGACCCGTGGTACTCAACAGAAGGAGTACCTCTAGAAGCTATGAGGGGGAGTGCTTGGTTGTAGCGGCAGACCCATGGTGGGAAGCGCTTGGTAGTAGCAGCAGGCCCACAGTACTCGATAGGTAGAGTACTACAGCAGTCCAAGGTGAGAGGGAAGCACTTGGTTGTAGCGGCATAACCACTGTACTTGATGAAGAATGAGTTTCCCAATATCTTTGGGTTCAATATCATGATCGATCCTGTGTGGGTCATTGTGGGGGTTAGTTACATATCGATCCTTTGTGGGTCAGATCCTTTGTGGGTCATTGCGAGGGTTAGTTACCTATCGATCCTTTGTGGGTCATTGCGGGGGTAAGTACCTATCGATCCTTTGTGGGTCCGATGGCTTAGATGAATCAGTGGCAATATCTAGTCATCTTTATCGTCATACAAAGAAGTACCGGTGTCAGCTGATCCCTATTTTACTTTCCTATGTGGATTGTGTTGAGCAATCCTGTGTGGATTTACGTTTTTCTTTCCTGTGTGGACTGGGTTGTACTTGGGCTCGGATGTTGGAGCCGAACGAGAATTGATGACTTAGGTATATGTATGGGCATATACCTAAGCAGTTTCGGATGATACTTCGTGATTGTATATTCCCATTGTGGTTTATCCCTTGTGGATTCTGGGAGACCTTCGGGGGTCTCGGGGTCCCTACTGAGTAGCTTATACTCACCCCTGCACGGGCTATGCCCGTACTATATTGTGTTGGTTACAGACGATGGACAGCGCTGATCATGGTTGAGGCTTGCAGAGCAGGACGGTACCGGGAGGTGAACCACTGGGCGGGACGTACTCGGAGAGGTCGGCTGGACCCGAGGAACAGTGGAGGATATCTATACCCACCCTTCAGGTGGGATTCCTAGTGGATAGCTCGAAGTTGTTGCTTTACTTTTCAGTTTTTGTTTTTCCCTTCCAGTTGTACTTTACTTTCAGTTTGGGTTTGTATACTGGCCCACTTACTTTTCGACACTTACTGTTGTACCAGTTTTTACTTAGTGTTTACTTCTAACTGCTTACTTTGTGTGTTTGTTGTTTACTTTACAAAGGCAATGCCTTCCCGTTTTCCTGGATTTATGCCTTGATGCTAGTCACTAGCCCCTAGCCTATAGAAGGCGAGCTTGGGGTAGTCACAGAGCGGGCCCCGAGGACGTGTCGTGACAGTGGAAGTCGACCTTATTGTTATTCCATTTAAGTATGATTATTTCCCATGTTTAACTTTTATATATTATGTATGATTTCTATGGGTTTTACAGTAATATTTTTGTTACAAAAGGGTAAGCCATGAGATTTTATTTAGAAAATGTTATTTACTACTTCATAAATGAGAAAATTATTACTTACGATAAGTTATTCCTGGTTTTCATATTGTTTTTAAAAAACTAATAGTTTTCCTTCGTTGTGTACCACTTATTGAGCTTTTATGCTCATCCCAAGTTTTGTAATGTTTTTTCACGGGACATAAAGTTGAATAGGGTCAAGGATTAGATCTAGGAAAAGTCATGCTATTTAAAACATGGAACTGAACCTGTTTCTTTTCTTTTAAGAGTTTTTATTTTATGAAAAATGGATAATGAGTATAAGTCTCTGCATGAAATTTTCATGTTTTTATGTATATGTTAGGACCTAATTATCTAAATATCTAAACCTGAATATATCATCAATGTGAATTATTAACACAATTCATTATTATGTAATGTTAAAGTCTAAGGCCTCATAGTTGGTATCAGAGGTTAGTTTAGATAACTTTAGAGGTTTAGTTGTTGTTTAAGAATAACTGACATGACCATAATGGTTATCAAATCATCAAGATTTATAGTTATTTTAGATAAATTAAATGATTTTAAGATAACATTAATAATATATATTAGTGTTTACCCTTCTCAAAAGATAGTATATGATGATTTTTATGATATAATCACACTAAATTTTTTGTTTTAGTAAATTGATGGATCTTGTGAGCACCAACGTACCAATGTATATGAAGAAAACTATGAAAGTTTTCATAATAAGAAACCAAATGAAATGGGAGCTACAATGAGAACTCTTTTGGTTATTCTCATCCAACTATCTAGAGTCATGATTGACCTCTTGGACCTTGGTAATTTTTATAAGCAATCATATATGTGAGAAACAAATCCCTACAGAAGTTCAGGTAATAATCATAAAGTTAAGTATATTAAAAAACCAATGTGTCAAGGATGTGGAAAGAAAAACCAAGTTAAATGATTCATAGGTATAAGAAGATTTAATATATGTGGTAATGAAGGTCAAAAATTAAGAACCTTCCAAGGAAAAAGGAAGCATCCAGTTGACTCCAAGAAAGTGAAAGAAGTTATTTCTGAGGGATTAATTGAATGTTTTAAATGTGGTGTGCATGGTCCTTATACAAATAAACTTCCTACGAAGAAGATTCCAGAATTCGATCAGAATGAACATATTAATATATGTTTACCAATACCTAAGTCCATTCCAATTGAGGATGAGGAAACTCACAATGCCCAATGAAATGTATGGATTATTTCTTGGATGATGTTTTGACATCATTGAATCATATGATATGATTCAGGATTTTTTTATGGAAAATAAGTATTGGAGAAAGTTGGAAATGAATGATTAATTGATCATGATGAATATTTAATGAGTAAGAAGTCTACGTAAAAGGGATTCAAAGGTTATGTTAGATTTTAGGATGGTGAAATTCTTTATAATTTTAGGGCTCTTATTATAATGGGATTACTTTGGATGACTATTTCTAATCTGTATAACCTTGAAGTTTGATATATGATAATTTTATTCAAGAAATAATTATCTTTTATTGTGTGGACATAATGTATAACCTTAGGGGTTCAGATGATCTTTATTAAGGTAATAAATGGTTATTACATTTTGGGATAAAAATGAAAGGTATTAGATAACATTTGAGGATAAAATAAGTTATTGGTTATTTTTGATGAAATTATCTTATTTTTTGAGAATGTTATAAGAATGATATGGTTTTAGAAAAGGGACAACCCATAGGATGAGTGAAAACCTGTCGCATTCAGAAAGTCCATGGGAATCAAACCCACAACCAAAGTGCGACTGGGATTTATCGCCTACCACTGGACTACGTGAAGTCCCTGGTTAGTATGACATATTATTTTTATTTAAATTATTTTATTTATCAATAATAACTTGATTTTGGATATTATCTTTTATCAAATGGATATCATTAGTATAGGAAAATGGTTTGGTGATTATGTGATAAAGGTTATTTTGGAAGACATTCCCTCTTTTGGGGAACACTATATGCCTAAGAAAAATAAAATATAATGGGATTTCATTTGAGGAGTGATGGTTAAAATTTTATTTTGGATGAATCTTTGTTTTTATTGTGGAAATATGGATATTTGGGTTATCCAATCATAGAGAATATGCGATTATGTTATTAATTTTATTTACATGACTTTAAGAGTAGTTGATATTATTTGGAGATAAATGTTAAGATTTTTCCAGGAAGACTATGTGATCAAATCCTCCGAAAGTTTGGGATTCAAACTTAGTTTGGATTATTTTGAATAATACTAAGGAAAATTGTTTATTGAATTGTATTTTTTGAACTTTGTGTTTTGTTTTTTAATTTTTGTGATTAATAGTATTATTTCTTTTTTAAAGGATTATCCTTTTAGGGATCATCTGATCTTGTACTAACCATTTTGGTTGGTTAAAGTCTAAAAACAAAGGAAATATATAGTTCATCTTTTTTGGATTATGTGATTATATATATGTTGAATCTTGCACTTTAGGGGTGACCAAGTAATCTTGAATAATCATCATTAGGAGAAAAGACAAGTTTGTGGTACAAAATTATTAAAGGATGAAACTCTACTTGAAAGGTAAGTATATTTCCTTATGTTCATAGTCAATCTCATGAATAAATTCTTCAAATTTATGATAAGGAAATTAAAAAAAAAATTTGTTCATTTACTTTTCTTACAAAAAAATAAAATTCCATTTAACCCATCACTAGTTAATGGTTTTCTAGTGGTTAAATTTCTAATGATATTGTTTTCTATCACTCTCCATCCGAACATAACACTTAGTTTCTCCTCCATATCTATGTTTTCATACATTAAATCCTAGTATGTGTTATTTCAAGTGACCATTGTAGTTATATTTCTTTATTTTAAAGTGGTTGTTTTATTGAATCTTTTTCCAATGTGGGACTTTAAATGTCGTTTATAAGCCCAATTATAAAATTGCGAGGATACAATTTACAAAAGAGGGGATAGATGTAACATCCTAGGTAAATAAGAAATAAGAAATTATCATATTTATTAATATTTGTGAATTAAATATTAAATTTAATTTAAAGGGGATTCTATGTTATATGTCTTACCCTATACGCAACAATGGGTTTCTTCGAAATCTAATGTTGCACACAATGTCGTGTCATACTGAAAAATAATAATATTATATTATTATTTTAAATAGATGTTATTGCCTAACCATTTTATTGGATGAAATGAATAGAAATAACCATATTGGGATTATACATTTTTGTTAAATGTCTTTATATTTATCCAATAAATTTTTGAGGATTAATATGAGATGTAATCCAATTTTAAGCATGAAATATTATAACAATTTTAAAATGTTGTTTTAGAGCCTTTTGACAGCGAACCCTTTTTAATCTAGTTTTTGTCACTGTTATATGTTCCCTTTTACCAAATAAACTTATTCATTATAAGAGGGACATCAGAATTTAATTTCAGTAAATGTTTAGTATTTTGTTTTGATAATGTTCATTTTTTAATGAATGTTGAAAAATACTACATTTTAATTTAAAACTGTCTTTTCATGTAATTCATTTACATAGTTAGATTGGACCTTTAATTAGTTTTAAAGTGTAATTGGATTATATCTTTCTAATTTAATCCAATGTATATAATTGTAAGTAATTTTACATTGAAATTTGACATAATCAAATGTCAATATTTGGATAGTTATTATTTCATAAAAACACGTTTTTGGTGTTGACAATAAGAATTAATTTTAAATTCAGTTCGGAAACTTCTTTATTTTGAATTTGGAAAAATGGATTCCATATTTCAAATCAAGAGTTTTAAATTGTGTGAATATGTAACTTTTATTTTAAGATATTTTGAATAGTTATTTCAGTAAATATTTTATTTACCATGGTTAAATGGTAAATACGGTAAATAAGGGAAAAAATAATATTATAATAATATTAAATTACCCTAACACATGTCATAACCCTATTTAATGACATATTTATGAATATGGTAATCCTTTGGTCTATTTTAAGACCCCATGGAGCTACTTGTGTGTGAAAATGACGTTTAATTACTTTAAATTTAAAGTTAAGGAAATTATAACCTATACATGAATCTTTTAATAAAACAATTTATATATGGGGTTATATAAATTTTCATTTCGACTATAAATAGTAATTAGAAAGATAAAAATATTTCCCATATCTTTTCATTTTATTTATAATTTTTATACATCAAATAAATTACTATATTTTTGGAACAATGATGATGTAGTGATTAACTAATTAATGAATTGTTTAGATAAATGAGATTATTAATAATAAAATAATTTTATTTTGAAATGTTTTATTCCATTAATTAATTTTATGGATGATTATGAATTTTAATATTATAATCAATAAATTTTTTAAAATGAATCAATTTGTTATGTATTTCTAAAAAATCATCATATGAATAGTATAAAAATTGACCTAAATGAGTTTTTAAATCAATTAATATTTTATTAAATGATATAATGGTTATAAAAATCTATGATCTGGCCAAATGACATATATGATGTTATAAATGACATTAATGATCCATTTTTTGGTCTCTTTTAATTTTATAGTAACTATGGTAACCATATGTTATGAATATATAAGAATACGTGGTAAAAGATAAATAAGATTACTAAGGGTTAAAACTCAATGATAAGGTTAATTTTGGGACCAAATATTTTCTAAAACCCATTGTATGAGTGGATTTTGACCCATACTCATATGATCTTTGAAATAAATCTATTTGGTGTTATTATATATCTAAAATCAATTAATAATAAAATAATACTTTCAAGCTTTCTTAAAGTGCCCCTCCTCGCCCTTATAAAAAGACACCACCTCCTACACTTACACACACCTCCAAATACCCCTTTTCCCATAAAAAATCTGCCCAAATAAGCTCCAAAAATACCTTACCTTCCTCCTATAATCATTACTTTATGGTTAAGGCAATCCAAGAATTCCTTTTGTCTCAAATCAAAGGGAGTTACCAGTTTAAGAGGTAATGTCTTCTCTAAAGATCCTTTCTAATTTTCTACTTTTTCACTCCCTATTTTATTCTTATTCATTGATTAAATTACTACACTAGAATCCTTAATATACTAGTGTGTTTTCATGAGATGTATTCTAACTACACTTACACACACCTCCATAAAATGGATTTAGAACATAGTATTTTTGTGGATGACAAACTACTTCCTCACAAAACGATGATTTTTTAATTATCTCTTACTACCTCTCATGGTAACCATTATGATTGAAATGTATTTATATAATACATATTATATTTATATTGTTTTTATGATTATTAATTATTATTTAAAACATACCTAAATGCTTTGCATGATGTGTAAACATGGTAATTTCATTTGAGGAAGCGTAGACTACCATCCCCTCAAAGTGATAGGACTTGTTCATGCTATACATGGAATATATAAAGGATGGATTTAATGAACTTATGTATCATATATAAAATAATATATTATACTTTAATTATAATATAACTATTTATCATTAGGTTTAAATTCCATTAAATATGAAATAGAAATGAAATTAGTGTTCATGCATACGTACGACTTACCATCTTCATGAACGGTGCATTTTATTTCTTATCTCCAAATGTTATAGAATATTATAAATATATATATAAAGGATATATATGTTATATATATGAATAATATTCTAGAGATAATGGTATTTTGACCACACAGACAATTTTTAATTATAACAAGAACATTTTCGACTCAAGTACTCAATATTGAAAAACGACTGATATTAACATAAATAATTATATAATTTTTACAACGTGGTAATAAGTTATATAAAAAGAATAAAAAATTTGAAAAATGTTCTTACTCAATTAGAAATTAACTTATGTTAATTATTCATGAAATTAAATAATGAACCAGTCAAGTCAAACACGAGGTAAGGGAACTTCATAACCCAATTTCCATTATTTGGTTTAAACTTCGACTTTTTTAATTATGTAATGATATGATTTTCTGAGACATAAATTTTTATATCATATATTGTATTTATACTTGATTTATGTGTAATTATAGTTAATACACATAATCAATCTATTTTATTTAAAAATTGTCTTTGTATGAGACTTCGTCTCAATCTCCTTTCATTGAGGAATGTTTTGATAATATACACATCCTTATTTTAAAAGGTGTATAATAAACCTATTTGAATTTTAATTTCATTTAAATTGAATATTTTTTCTACGTAGAATTTTACAAAATGACAAAGGGAGTGTTTCTTTTTAACACACATTTTTTCAACGACCTTTCCACTATTGTTATCATTTTTTGATATTCGTCTTATTTAACCAGCCGTTATGTTTTTAAAAAGAAAATAAATACCATGTACCCATTTTACGTAACATGGTATTGAAAATGGTTTTGAAAGTGAATTTACTATTTCAATGTCTTGAAATTATTTCATGTGATTGCAAATTAAATTTTTATGATTGAAATGTTGATATTTGAAATCTTTTATATGTGATGATTATATAATGGTACATGGACATTTTATGGGTGGATACATTATAAACCAAATGACGAGTAGTCCCACGATAAACCAAGGACGGGTGGTTACGTTATAAACTCTATTTCGTTGGGTATGGAAGTTATCCATATGGTTGTTTTATTTTTAAGAATTATTTTTGGAAGTCGACTGTATGGTTATTTCATTTAAGTGTGATCATGTACCATGTTGACCTTTTATATATTATATGTGATTTCTATGGGTTTTATGGTAATAGTTTGGTTATAAATGCTAAGAAATGAGATTTTATTCAGTGAAGAGTATTTACTACTTCATAAAGGTGAGAAGTATTACTTTTGGTAAAGTATTCATCGTTTACTTGTTGTTTTGAAAATCTCCCAGTTTTACTTCTTTGGGTACCCCTTACTAAGCTTTTATGCTCATCCCATGTTTCTGAAATGTTTTTCATAGGACATAAAGTATAATAGGATCAAGGATGGGATCATGGAAATTTCATTCTATTTAAAACATTGAACTAAACACGTTTCTTTCATTTAAGAGTTTTTATTTTATGAATAAATGGATACTGAGTATAAGTGTCTACATGTAATATTCAAGTTCTTATGTATAAGTTATAACCCAATTATCTAAATCATTAAACCTAAAAAGATACTCAACTTGAATTGTTATCTTAATTCAATATTATTTAATAAGGCTGGCTCCTTATACCAACCTCCTTGTGTAAAAATTTTACCTCGAGTACAGAAAACCATATGTTACGTATCATTGGGAGTATAAGCCACTTTCATGAATATCACTTCATCATTCTTTCATGGGTGTGCGTAACATGCAATTTTCACAAAAAAATATTTTACATGCTTCATGAATTTTCCATATTTTGATATAATAATCCAAAAACATGCCTTGCACGAAACATTCTAGACCACCTTTAGTATTGAACCAAAATTCATTTGCTGAAAACACCTTTCTCCATTCTGCAAATTTCTAACCCAAAAATTTGGAAAACATTGGTTATCAATGCTATATTGTATATACATTTTTTTAACACATAACCAATATTCAATAATTTTTCATGGATATTTGTTAATATAACTTGATAAAAAAATATTTGTAAACTTACCATGAAAACATGCTTTTTCAACCAACAAAATCAACCCAAAAACACAGAAATATTACCTTGATGGATTTTTGCCTTTTATTTTACTCATCATGTACTACTCTTTCATTTTTAGTGTATAGTTCACTCAAAATTTCTGATTTTGTGTGGGGAGTAAGAAGTATCTCTTAATAATAAAACATTCTTTGTATCTCCATGACTTTATATTCAACATTCTCAATTATTTTAACATGAAATTTCACTGAATCTGTCAAACTATCCATAATTAAATAATATATTTCAATTTTATGCTTATGATTAATTTCATTTATCGATTTTCCATCAATTCCATCTTTAATTTATTCAATATAATCTTTAAACTTTGACTTATATTATTCTTTTTTTTGTATTACTTTTGAATTCAACCACTATTCAATTGAATTTCATTTTTTCCCTCTAACCATCTAGTTATTTAAAAAAAATATTTTTGTTTATCCTTGAGGTCGACTATTAACTTGAATTTAGAACCTTAATCATCACATTACTCCACTTATGGTCTTTCTGTGACAACCACATTAATATCCTCTTAGTTGTCTTTTCATTCCATATTTTTTTAATAATTTTATTTATTTAGAGATAACATCTTATTGTGAAAGAAAGTTATTATTAAATAATTTTTTTTCTTACCTATACTTTTTCACCCTTAAATGATTTCATTATGGATTCTTCCTATTAATCAACACCTGAAGATTACTTTTTCCATATTACAATGAGATTACTGATATTTAAATATAGAATTCATTCCACAAGAAGCTTGATAATGAGTTTTCCTTTTAAAATTTTGAGATTTGATGGGATAAATGAAATCACCTCATCAACATCCTTATCAATGATACCATCCTCCACATTGAAATTTTTGACCACCTTGAATTATACTTCTGGATAATTCTCATTTCGAACATAATTTTAGCCAATGTTCCTTATCTTGTATGCAATGAGGGTGCAGTGAAGACTATTTGAAGTCACTTATTTTGGATATTTTTCTTCAAGTTCAAAAAAGTTCACAAAAATATGGTGTAAATATCCTTAGGATTCACTTTATGATTTTTATATAATTATTTATTTCTTCAAATCAATGCATGTATTCTATTATTATGTTCATCCGATCAAATCATGCATCAACTAATTATTTTTGGGTAGATTTAAAATTCATCATTCTTGTTCTAATGTGCATAAAATATAGATTCATGTTCTGAGAAGTTTCCATCATAAATATTGAGATGGTTTTATCACATGGTGTGTGAGGATTTACTTGAAAAGTCCTTTATGTTGATAGTATTGTATAATGTAACTCTCAATAAATTTTATACTTTTTAATTAGCATCAAACACCCTTATACCATTCTCTGATGAGGTACCCTTTTATATACACAAAAAAATCAATTTAACGGTATTATTTTAAACATCCATTCCCAGTTACCAGAAATAATGTTAATAAAATTTTTCCACTATTTATTTCTGATGATAATTGGAATTAATTTTTGGTTGAAAACCAATTCCATTGAATCAGGGAAATAAATTTTTTACCTATATCCTTTATATCCAATACCACTTGTTTACCCCAAGAAAGGATAATACCCTAAAAGGGGGTTGAATTGAGGTATGTCTATTTTAAATTGACCCTCACCAATGATCATTTTCATTCTTATCATGAACACTATCTCTCACTTACAATTGATGTGAAGAGTCAATGTAGTAAAATAAAGGAAAATTATAAATTTACATTGTTCAAATAAACTAGGATAATAAAAGGATCATGAAAATGATATGTTCTAATTCACTAAAAACGTAAGGCTACTCCTTTTCTTTAGTAATATAAAAAATCCAATCTGTGCCTCCAGATCCATAACCTTCACCCAACTATTGATGAATGTATTGTTCTTCCTATATGATAGAAATCACTTCTCCACTTATAATATTCCTTCATATTCCATGAACAACATGTTTAAATTTCACTGATGATAGTGTATCATTCAGAACTAATTCCATCAAATTATAGTGATATAGACTCTTACAAAACTTTCCTCTTATTTTGTAACATCCTAGAAATAAAATGAAATTCTTTCCCTTTAGTTCCTTAAATAATTACCCTCAATATATATCTCACATCCTTAATCAATTTTTTTCCTATTAAATTATAACTCTCTTAATTATATTGATATTTTCCCCATGATATGCTCATTTATTTTATTTCTCATTTTTTAAATTTTTTATTCACCGAGTTTATGCATGAAAGATATTTACATATTTGAATATTGAAACTCCAAATTCTATAGTGATACATCCTCAAATATTAAATTCTTACTAATTCACTTTACATTCTATAAAAAATCAACTCTATAATGTTCATCAAAATCCCATACAACATACACATCATGACATCCAAATTCAAAAAATGTATTTAGATAAAAACAAGATCCCAAAAATATATATAGGACATAAATTTAAATCATTATGTATTCACGAAATAATCCTTTGAATTAGGTATGATTTTCTACATTTGAAATGCTCAAAAAATTATTCAAATTTAATATTTAACTGAATATTCCATAAACATTAACCATCCAACCTACTCCAATAAAATGACTACGTAATTTCCCTTATGATTTAATGTTTTTTAAAGCTAATTATTATGATATAAAGGATTAAAACTTAATATTTTCAAAAATGACTCTTAGGATTTCAGAACTGGTTAACTTTATGACTTCTGACCTTTTCCATTTTTCATGTTCGACATCAAATAAACCTTATGATTTTTCCCTTCATAGATGATTGAATTTTATGAAATAAATAAATGAATCTTACAAAGATAGTAATGAAACATTAATTTTTTTATATGTCCATTATGATTCATTAATGACCCATACCATTTTCTAACGTCTCTTTTTAAATCAAGATGTCCCATAAAAACATATTGAATAACCCTTACAAAATCACCACCACACTAAAAATGACTCGTATATAATCCAAGGAAGGCTCATATGGTTTTATTATATAGGAATTTCCTTATATCCTAGAATATAATTATTCTTACAAAATCAAGGATGGTGTTTTTTCCGTTTCCACATTTCATGTATGGTGATCTAATTACCCTTACAATTTAAACATAGCCGAATTTCATAAATCAAATAAAAAATAAAATTCCACTAGAATATATTCAATAAAAACACAGGGGAAATTTTAAAAGAATATATAAAATTTATGTATTCATAAGTAAATAAATAATTTTTTTTTAATTTTAATTTATATTAATTTCATATTTTTCTTTAGAGCCTCTTGATGGAATTATTTCGGTAACAATAATCATTTTAATTGGGGTTCCAGTCCTATGAACCCAATCAGTGTTTTATATAGTCCATTAAATAAAATTACAAAGATTAAGTATAGGAAATCATCAAGAACCAATAATTCTTATACACAATCTATTATAGTTATGTGTTTAGTTAAATTAGAGTAATAATTGGATCTTTTGTGTCAACAGGAGACCACTATATTATTATTTAACAATACATAAATTCAATATATATTTCATCATCGATCAATGGAGGTATGACCTTTGTGTTGGAATAATTTTCTCCAATTAGTTCACAAATTTCCATTGACCCGTTAATTGATTATGATGGTGTGGTTGTTATTGTTGGTGGTGATGTTGATGATGATGTAGATAATTATATTTATATAGAAGTTTTATAAAATTATGAAACTAATGGTGGTGGGGAGAGATGCCCCTACATAAAATTTATAATAACATACTTTTTTCATTGTTAAGTTAATTGTTTTAGAAATTTTATTAAATTGGACGTTAAATTTAAAATAGAAATTATATTAATTATTTTAACTATAAAATTCCCCTGATACATTCGTTATTTGAATTTTTATGTTAGATCACTTGTATATGATCCAACATTATTGTATATGGGTTCACAAACTAAATATTTTGTTTGATAAAAACTCATTATTTGGATCTAAAGCTAACACCTTTTAGTTTTGTACAATATTTTTTGGGTGCATGTATTTTTTTGTAGATATAAATTATCAATAAATTTACATATTATTTATCAATAATAAAGTTGTAGGTATAATATTTTTATGATTTATGTGTACATTATTTGTGGAGAAGTGTATTTATAAATAAAAATTATATTATTTATCACATGATTTCATATATAATATTTGTTTAAAATTTCATTTATATATTGAATTATTAGATTTATTTTATTCATCTAATGATATCAAATGAAAGTGTTATGAGACACCTTAGATTTTAAAGTTTACTAAATACATAAATATGAATTATAATCTTTATGTTATAAATAAAATGACTTAATACTATTATTAAAATTGATGCATTCATTTCAATTAATGAGTTTACCATTAAATATATATGTTGACTAATTTCATTTTTTATTAATATTTGAAGGTGAAGAATTTTATTTAATATTAATTAATAAAAATATCATCTTCCCTTCTGTTATAATATAATGTCCCATTATAAGCTATATGATGGGATGGTGAATTAATGTGACTTTAAATTTCATCACAAAATTAGTATAACTAAATCATGTCTTCATTTTCCAAAGACATCCTAACTTTTTTCGTGATGATCACACACAACCACAAAAAAATGTAAAAAAATAAAGAAACATGCACATGTATACATTACTGGGTTCACTCTCACTATAATGCATCCAAGTAGTACTTATCATGTTGTGTTGATAATCCAAATAATCCCCACTCCACTGGTTTTCTATTACAATCTTTTGGAAAATACCACATCCCATCTATGGTGTATGAATTCATCTTCTCCTCTACACACACTTTCCAAGAGGGTTACAAGATATGATAGAGTAGACATGCTGGTCATACTCACAATAATAAATATATCATAAATGATCCCAGACAATAATAGTTGTTCGTTAATATGAACTATTATCTACATCTAGATCTTCACATATATTCATAATAAATGTTCATTTAAAAATGTATCTTCAATGTAATAATATTAATCCAAAATTCTCTCTTTAATTATAGATATTCACTGAATCCCACATTATTATTCTTTGTAGCTTATCAATAATCATTATATCTTTTTTATTATCTCCAATCAAATATTCTTCCATGACTTTTCCCATTCTTTTATTCCATTCTTATCACACCATTTTTTGTTGGTAGATTTTAATTTCAAATGAAAAAGTAATTAATTAACTACCTTTAACATGTTATACATAAAATTAATCTCATGGATACTATTTAAATAAATCATTGTAATAAAAAATCCATTCAGGTTGTTGTGTATCATTATATAATCTCCAAATGGTGAAAAAGTGCTAACAAATCAATCTTGTTTGAATTCTCTATATTTTAGAAATTGTGGAATGAAAATATCTAGGATTGGATAAATTATCTTTCATGTTTTATGATTGATATTGTATATTATAATATGAAGATTGCTTGATTATCAAGGAAATGAACCTTACATGTCACTCCTTTCTAGTTGGAATGACTCTTATGTACACCCCCTTTGATATGCAAATGACCCTTACGTATCACCATTGCTTAATTAAAATAATCATCATGTATCATTCTGAACCTCATACAATTTACATTTTTTAGTGTATAGATGAACCTTATCACTATGAATATCAACACATTTCTATTTATTCAGTCAAGATGACCTTTACATATCACTATGAAGCTCAACACTTTTACACATTATTATTATAGGTAACCCTTTCATATAGTTTCTATTACCTTTACATATTATGTTTACTTAGTTTTATATATCAAAACATTTCTTTTATTTATTATAGATGTGCCTAATTTTTTTGTATTCTTCTTGTCATCACTGTAGTGGCCATTAAGTATGGAACAAATTTACTCTTACTTAATTTCATTTCAAATATTATAACATATTATGAAAATAACCATCAATTGTTGAATGATTTTACCATTACATATTGTTGTAGATTACTCTTTCATATTGGAATTTTCTATTGTTAATTGAAATCTTGAAACCCAAAAACTTCTGAATAAAATACATCTTATCCTTCTCTAAACTGCTTCAAACGATCATATCCTTCTCCGAACATATTCAAATATTTTCACACATATAAATGGACAAAAAAATACCCCATTTACAAACCATTTTTGCAACATTATCACCATTTTTATCAATCATCCAAATTTTTATAATCCCTTTACAAGAATATACCATTACAATCAATAATTCATATTCCCAATTTGAATATAAAATTGAAATGGTTTATTATTTTTTATTTTTGATCATGTCAAATAATTCTCAAAACATCCAAAATTTAAAAACTATATAAATAGTCATTAACCAATTCTATAAGCCTAAATCAGTTAAATATCATTTTAGGAAAAAAATAGTAAATAATTATTTTGAACAATTTTATCCACATTTTTTATCAAACTTTTTTTCTACATCTAATTCTACATGGTTTTGTTTCCCATATCTTCATATACTAAACAATTAGAATAATATAAAAAATAAACAACATATAAGTAATGATTTGTGTATAATAGGGAGAGTGGAATTCAAACAACCTTGGTTTGACTAAATTGAAAAAAAATACATGGTTAAATTGATACTTTTTAAACACAGATAAAGCTATTGATTTTGTAAAAATATCTTCTACTGGATGTTGAGTTCCAAAAAAATCAAGTTTAACATTGTGGAACTCTTATAATCACACTCATAATTGGATTTCAAAATTCTTCATCAAGATTTTTTAATTTCTAATTTATCCACATAAGCTATAAAAAATCATTGGTAAATGAAATATATTCTACCTCTATCGTACCCAAGGATATACTTTCCTACCACTTTATAATCCATATAACAAATTTATTCCATATATTGATGTTCCAAACCTTTTATATTTTAAATCTTTAATATTTATAGCCTAATCCAAATCTGAATATGCCACCAAAATATATCTTATCCTATATTTAAAATCAAATAAAAATTTTATGTTCCTTGTATGGGCCTCATTATCCCCATTACAAACAAGATATGTTTTCACTTTGCAAAATTTTAAAAACATTACGAAATCATGTGGCATAGAAGATATTAAACCATGTTATTGTGAGATAGTGTAGACTCCAACTAATTTTTCTATACAATTGTGATTCAATTACCTTTTTATCATTATGTTTTTCTTGATTTCTTCCCAATGATATTGTATTTGAAACTGGTTTTCATTATTTTATTTCAAATATATTTAACACATCTGTTGCACATTTCACTTATGAGAAGAAAAATTTTCTTTCATTTTCATGTACATTCAACCCATGAACATAAGTTAGATATAAAGTCATTGAAAAAAAATTCAAAAAAAAAACAGTTGTGAAACGTTTCAATAGAATTGCATTATTTTTCTCCCAATATGATATCATCCCAATACACCATCACCATGAACTGATCTTCATCCAATAATTTCATGCAATGGTTATTATCAGCCTATATTATATTAAAATCTTACATTCATATATTTGTTTCTATTTCTGAATGCCAAGAACATGGTGATTTATTTAGTCTATAGAACAACTTATTGAATATAAATCCCCTTTAATCGTCATATCCAATAAGAAATTTTATAGTGTATTCAATATATACTTCTTCATTCAATAATCCATTTAAAAATTATATCTTCAAATCTATTTCATAAATTCATAAATTACTTTGAATAACAACTCTTAGAAAAAAATTTATTGATTCAATTATGTACACTAATGAAAATGTTTATTCAAAATCAATACGATCTATAAAAACATACCATTTACATACCAGAGTCTTATTATTCCAAACTACCCTTCCATACCCATAAATCTTGTTTTGAAAACCCCATTTTGTAGCAATCACATTGTGATGTCTAAGAATATCTACTAGCTACCATGATTAATTATTACTAAATTTATCCAAAACCTCTTCTTAACATTCACCCATTATTTATCCGTTGATAATTATTCAAATTATGTTCTTTATATATCCAATAATATATTCACGTGCTTTATTCTTCTCATTATCCAAGTCTATGTTACAAAATATTTATCTCAAATAAATTTTCTTCGATAAAATCCGCATAAAATTCTTCCTCTTGGAGTTTTAGGTTGGATCCATTAATCACCATTATCTTTCTCTAATTTAACTTCATAATAATCATAGATTAGAGGATTTTGACATTCTCTTAAATCCACAATTATCATCTCATATTCTTCATTAACTTCTTCATTAATATAATTTATAAAATTTTCTTTTGATTCATATTCAATAAATTTCACATCAATACTGCAACTACCCCAATTATAATAAACTACATTTGGGTGATATTTTTTTACATTGTTATAAGATATAAGTGACCATGTCACAAATGATTGAATAGTGTAACAATCTTGGATGACTAGATATATACATGATTTTCATATTATAATGAAAACATAAAATTTCATATCAAATCATCGTGAAGTATTTCTTATTCCTATTTTAATTCATTCAAAGATATATTATTTTCACTCTGGGGAAAGGATAAAATAAATGGTCGGATCATATAACTTTAATGAGTTTATATAGTGAAATTTATCATGGTTACAAATGGATTAAATATTTTATGAGATATAATAATCAATGTGTGTTATATTTTATCGAAAACACAAGCATTAAGTATATACACAAATAAAATAAAATTTTAAACAATCCCAAGTCTAATAATAATTATATTCTTAGTGATGGGATACATAATTCAAGTTATCTTGATATTACCATTAGGGATTTATTCCAATACAACATACTTTCTATAAAATATACAGATACATCATATTTTTTTCAAGTATTCATCCAAAACATCATACTTTCTATTATGTACACAACTAATAGATCATTAATAATTGGGCAGGAATATACCAAATACCCAAAACTGTTGTCTTATAATATCTATTAATGCATCGAGGGGCTATATAATGTCATTCCCCATCCATCACTTCATTAAGATGAAATCATTCCAAATATAATAGATATCAATAAAAAATATATTCATAATCAACTTTCCTTTATTATCCATATATACTTGTATTTTAATAATAGAATATGGATTTCCCTACTTCCCCAAGTCCATAAATGGAATAAGAAGATCATTATCCATCCAGAGATAAAAATTTAGACGCATAAACTATACATATTTTAGTGTTCCACAAGGAACCTCATGCATTATCATTGACAAGTAATCAATAGCTATATGTATAGAAATAATATATATATTATCAACAGTTCCAATTTTTATTGAATAATGTGGCTAACTAGTTAAATATCCAATCATATAAATATCAACAATGTAATGGAAAATTCCCTTATCAATGGAATGATAACAAGATGGTAGTGAGGAGTACATTCATTTTGTGTTATTATAAATATGAAATAATCCTTATTCATGGTATTTAAATATGTATGAAAAATAAACAAATTATATACTATGGTGGTGTTATCAAAGTTTTTTAATTATTACGAATTCTCATTCTTTGAGTAAAGATCATGTTAAATCAAAAACAACAATTTTTTGGGTTCTTAAACTTATGTTCTTTTATGATAGACCTGACATCCACATGTTTATATTAATATAGGGATGTCATTGATAGAAAATTACTACTCCTTACTCTAAAAAAATATAAAGCGGAATATTTACAGTGAAGGAAACAAATAATGGAAATAAAATATAAAAGTGGGGAATGATGAAAAAAATAATAAAAGTCATTTGACTTAAGAATTACACAACAGATTTTGTAACACATGAATCAAATTCTCTCATAAGGGTAAACTTTAAAATGAACATTAAATATAATTCATGCGAATAGAATCATGATAATATGTCAAAGTGGTAGAATATACACTATATAAAATATAACTGTTGAAAAATATAAAAAATTTCTCAAAGAAGTATATTTTGAGGTGACAAACATTACAAATTTGGTAACATTAAAATCAAAAAAAAATATTGGAATAAAGATAAGTAATTCACTATTTAAATAAAATTAATTACATGAAAAAATGGTATAATAAATTCATGGGTAAGTATATATTCCACATAAATAAATAAGGTGGTGAATATATACCATATCTCAATAATAGAAAATTTAGATGTGAAAACCCCTACAACTTTGGTATATATTGAGATTAAATCTAATGAAATAATTAATTTGAGGTTGATTTTTAAATCCCTTGAATTTAATAAACGTATGATAATAAAACACACATGAAAATATATACAACACACAATGTAAAACTAGGTGGTGGTATGGATTATGTCTCAGCTAAATAAAAGTGAGATGAAAAACCTCTGTCTTTAGCTCCTAACTTTCACAAAAGATCTTAAACCTCCAGTATAATAATCATAACCAACATAAAAACTTATTTCATTAACCTAATGATAAATATTCCTGAAATTCTACTTGATTATAATAAGTTATTAATCATTCATTATCTAGTAATGTTAATTTTCATCATCAAATATTAACAAATTTGATTGTTTCCCTCATATTTTGTAATGGTGATGTCGAAACCTATTACATGAATAAAAGTTTGTCATTATAATATTTTTAAAGACACTATAATTTATGTTTTTGTCTAAGAGTAATACTCTAGTGGGCGGTTAATTGAGTTTCAAATTTTAAAATTTATGATTTTGAAAATTAAAAATTGAAATCAACTCAATTTAAAATACTACCCTATTTGTCTAAATAAGTAGGTGTATTTAATTTGACATTTTCAAATACATTATCACAGGATCAGTAAAACCATATATATAAAAATAAATTTATTTTAATATTCAAAATACTATTCTAATTCTAAAAATACTACATACATCACATAAAAATTTTACTTATCAAAATATATATTTTTTCTAACATTTTAAAATCACCACCAAGAATTAAAAAGTATTTTTGAGTAAATTATATTCAAGAAAAAAACAAAAAAAATAAAAACATAGTATAATTAAAAAATAGATCATATTAAAAATAGAGCTTTTTATTTACAATTAAAATTATTCCACTTCAAACCCTTTTTTTAAAACATAATAAATAATCCATAGATTGGATCGGGTTTTTCAAAAAAAGAGAGAATATATATGAAATTACTCTGCTTTATAGTATAATAAAAAACATATAATATTTATGAAGGTACCCCTCTTTATAGTATAATATATTTTCTATGTAAATGTACATAAAAACTCAAGCACAACTCCATATATAAAAAAATAGAGAGGGTGAATAAATCAAGGGAATTTTAATGTACTAAATTTCTCATCAAATTTTGGTTGATCATCAAGGTTCTCTTCCTTTTCTCAAAATCTTGTATGTTTGATAATGTATATTTTTAGTTTGTAATTTTTTTAATTTTTATAGTATCGTCCAAAAAATTGAGTATCATAGTTCAACAGAAAGAAGGTTCTTGAGTAAAAGAATCTCTTATACCTCCCATACATGAGTGATGGTTCCTTTTATTTTAAGAGGCTCCATCATAAAGTATCCATTGAGAACAGATCATTAATAGAATAATAGTTATTAATGACTTTGTTGGGTATCATTATATTTCTAAACTATCCATTTGATCTTTGATATTTTTTCTATGGTATCTTTTTCAATCATAGTCGATAGAGAGTTATCTTATTGTTTCATCAACATTATGTAAGCTTATTATACCTCAATCTGGTCATGCAGTAAATTGGATAAACATAAACAGCTGAACCATGCAGTTAAAGTGAGTCTCATTATGTGGTCAATTGAATTTTGTATATAATTCACTTCATTTTTCAATGTGTGTTCACTTGATTTCCATCATGTAGTCACTAGAATGTTCAATGATTTATCACTTGAAATTTTAATGTGTAGTCTCATAAATAGTTTAAATATTTCATTTTTCTAACAGAGTTGAATAAAAACCTTTATATGGTTGATCCATGTATTTTTATGGTTGACCTAACAAATAGAAAAATTTATTTATGTACACTTAATTTTTCTTATGGTCTATCCATTATTACATGCACATGATCTATTAGTACATACAATCAATCCATATTATGTGTAGTAACTTCAATACTTAGAAATTTATAACATTTTTTCTAAAAAAATGATTTACTACCACAAAATATAAAAATCAATAGAAATATAAAATACATTATTTGTGATAATCAAAAAAAGTAATTTCAATTATAAACCAACAATATTACACTTTTTATAAGTTCAAGGTAAAATAAAAAATTATCAGAACATGAAACGTTTATACTTTAGCACAAATGAAACAATAAGAACTCAATGGAGATCTACACCCTTTTAGTATTATCAAAATGATAAAAAAAATAATAAAAAACTAGACCAGAACAAATATAATAAATACAAGTGAAAATATTATTCATTTAAAAGAAGTGTAATGAAAAATTACAGTGCCATATTAGATAATCTAATTAGAGTCTAAATTAGAATCCCTCTATCTATGGGATTTAAGACCAATATAATATTTTTATTTCTATTGATATAGATGAGAGGGAGGCTTAGTTATAGTGTGTTTTTTAGGGGAGGAATGTTTATAAAATTAATTCATGTAGAAATATGTCTAAAATATTGAACTGCATATACTAAAGTAAATACAAAAGAGGTATAATGTTTTTTGCTAAGGAATTCACACAAGATAAAATGTTTTCAGAAACAATTGGTAAAGGCAATCATGAAGGGGTGATAATGGATTTGTATGCACTATATATATAATGATCCATAATCTATGTGAATTCCTTCAAGACTAAAGATCCTAACTCTATAATTTGGAATACTATGACCATAAATTTAATAAAGATTTACAAAAGAGGTGATATAACCTTAAATTTTTCAAGTTGATATTTAAAATCTATAGTTAGTGGAGGTATTTGAAGGTTATTGGTTATATATTTAAATATATTCTTGAAATCATATTTGGAAAAAATTGAATGTAGGTAATTATCAATTAATCTTTTGATCTCTTCGACATCATATACGACCTATATATCATCAATTTTGATTACTAATGTACCCTTTCCCTTCGATTAGAAAAATTATCTAAAACAAATTCAAATATATCTCTAAGAGTATATCTAATTAGATTCTTATCCAAGGACACATTAACTAGAGGATAAGAAGATTCTAGAGGAAAAGGAGGAGGAGGAAGAGATTCACTAGAAGAGGATGGTTAAACCAAAAAATTCAAGTATACCAGATCAAGATTTAACATCATTTAACTTAACTCATCCTACAGTGATCCAACTTATCTTCTTAAAAATTGAATCTATTTATTCATATGTTCAACCATTATAAATAACTTAGGTTTTATATGGGTAAAAAAAGATAAACAGTCTTTGAAATATATCCATCTCTGGTTGGGTCAACTATAGTTTGAAATTCAAAAAATAATAATACCTTCATCACATTAATTAGATCCTATTTTAGTTCTCTTAAATCTTCATTAGTTATAGAGAAAGACATAGGGGAAATAGAATAAGTATCATTTGGTTCAAGAGGTGGAATCCTTTTAGCCACTTCTACTTCTAACTGAAGTTACAAATTTCTCAAAAGAGACCCTCTACAAACTTCTTCAATTTCTTTTATTCCATTCTCAACTTCCTTTTTAATATATTTTTACTCCCAAAATTAAAAAAACAATCCCCCAATAAATCCAATTGATTATAACTCACTACAAGTAGTAACATCGTTATTATTATTATAGGGTTAGGGGAAAAAAACATTATCCAAATGTTCATGAACTGTTGGATTGGTCTCACCATCAGGAAGCACATGTCTAAGAGAACTGGTATAAATTTCTTCATTAAAAAACTATTTATGAAAGAAGGGACCACTGATGATCTTTGGTTAAAGCTAAGATGGTAGGACCACCAAGAACAAGGGGACATACCCTATCAATATCATCACCATTATTGGAACTTGATTTCTCCCTATCAAAAGATACTTCCACGTCCATATCCTAATGAGTATTTCCTATAAAAACATACTTCCCATTTGTTATATAAAAGTTTCTAAATCTCACTAGATGACGTTCATTCATATTCAAAAAATATATCAAAAAGAGATATATATATGGATAAAATTCATTAATTCTATCATCAATTTGTAAATTCATTTCCTCATAATTTAATGGAATAGGATATTCAGTATTCCCAAAAGACATCCCTTTATTATTAGAGACTCTAGTATCCACTGACTCATGAAAGTCACTTCCTTTTTCATGAACTCTTATGACTTCATCATTTAAATCATAATAAATTTCCCACATTTATTATCCAATTCTTTCTCAAACAAATATTCTATTACTTCATCCTATTCAATTCGGGGATCTGATACATCCTTGGGTCTCATTGGGTTTTTTACTATATTGATCTTCTCATATAATTTTTCATTATCAGTAACGAAAATTTTCTTCCATGGATTCAAATTTTCCATCATATTTTTACAAATATAGTTGTTAAAAAAGATCCCACAAGAAGCTATTTACTATTCCACCGCATGAGGATCAGTATTTTGAAATCTAATTTAGATGAGATAAACATAGGAAATATAAATGAATCCAATCTAGTTGTATATATGCACATTTCATCTTTATGTCTCAAAAAATAACTATCGAGGATAATCTATAAAACAATCTTCAATAAAAAGATAAATAACATTAATATGTTCCTTTAAACCCTGAAATTATCTTACCTCAATCGGATTTTTCATTAGTTAAACTTTATTAACAAATGAAATTCTCCTTCGATCTCTATGATGGAATTTCTGTGAGGGTCTTCATATCAATTCTGTTTCAATAAGAATTTTTCAATATCAAAATGAGCATGAAATTTAGGAGAATAACTCAGAAAATCCCCATAATCCCCTTTATAAGGAATCATAAAAAAAAATTCCCATTGACTGGATGAAAATTATAACCCATTCCACCTACAAATTTCAAAATTACAACCTTATTATCACCCATTCTTTTCCCATTTTTAACTAAAATTCGTTCACTAAACTCAAATAAAATGGGTGTTTGTTATCATTGAACAACATAGATCAATCATTCATCTAAACATCTTACCAAACTATGTACTTACAATATATTAACCACTAAATTCTTAATTCCATTTTATACATGACTAGTTGTGTTTAATGATATGAATTGATAGGTTTGATAGGGGCACTGGTGAATAATTGTTTCTCTTTGAAATGGGTGATTATTAAAGGGAATTGAACTCAAGAGTACGCTTTATCCTTAAAATACTCAGTGGGATTCAAATTTCTAATATCCAAGGTATGGTTTAGAGAGAAGATTGATGGAGTAAAATTTTAAAATGAGAGGGTGTAGGGTTTAGAATAGGGGTTTGATTTCAAAACTGATTAAAGGTATTTCAATTCATTTAAAGATTAAATAGTAACACATGAGAAACATTAAATATAATATAAATTAAAATATAAATCATAAATAGATATGATATATTGAGGGACCATGATTCTTGTGATAACATGAGATGGTATAGCCGCATGACCTACCATGTTCCGAATTGTTTTTTATGGTGACTTGAAATACTACAAGAACAACACATCATGGATGTTGTTTATATTAACTTAAGACTCTATAGTAGGTTGACCTATTGTATGTTCAAATTCAAACAATATTTTTATGGTATCTCAATTAATTGCAAGAATAGTTTTCACGGAAACTTAATCTTTGTGTTATCTCTTATGATTATGATCACTTGTAACCTTTAGAACATAAAATACAAAATGTTATGCATAAATTATTAAAATAAAATGGTACGTAATAATGATAGTCCTAATAAATTTAACATATAAGATAAAATCATAATTTAAAATTATTATATCAATATAAAGCATAAAAAATTTGAAACAATAAAGTACTAAGAGTGATTAATATTTCCTAACTCATGTTTGATATTACTCATTCTCTAAACATTTATAAGCTTTGTAAAAATATTACCCATTTAGTGTTTAGTGATAATGAATTAAATAGTGGTATCACCTTTTGGAAAATGATCTCTAAAAATTGATGTGTTATATTATTATTTTTTGTCTTAGACAGAGATACAAGATTCATAGATATATTTATATTACTAGTATTGTCACAATTTATAGGGAAATGACGAAATTGGTATCTATAATATTTTAAAGTGTGTTTCATCAACCAAATTTGTGTATAGTAGCATCCTATAACAATGTACTCATCTTCTATTGTGTACAATGCAACTGAATATTTATTTTTTTACTACACCTTGAAATAAGAGTCCTTTCAAAAAAATGACTCTTTTTCTATATAACTTTAAGCCACAAAATCAGGATAAATATAATAGAAAAATATAGATGCATGTTCTCTTGAGAAAAAAAATCCAAAATGGGTTATATTTTGTAGGAATATAAAAATTATATTAACTAAATTTAAATTTGATTATTTGGGGCTTTCTGGAAAATATGCACACATGCACATACTAAAAAATATATCATGCTAGCATGAAATTTCATATTGTAAACACTTTATAATACCTCTATAAGAATTTTAGACAATAATATTCCAAGATTCATCGAAATCCCACTACATTGATCAATCATTATAGTATCACTTCGTTTTATGTTATCTAGACTAAAAAGTTTCAATCAATCCTTTGTGTAATTACGTTTGTTTAATAAAATTCTATATTTGTTTTAAAAATCTGAAATCCAAGTGAGAATTTTAATTCTACCATTAAACACATTACAAATTCATTTTGAATAAATTTAGTAATGCAATACATACAGAGTTTTTAGATGAACCCAAAATTATATCATTAACATAGATTGATACTTCAAAAACATATTTTGAAGTTTTTTTATTTAATAAATTAGGGTAAGCTATACCTTTTTGAAAAATTATTTGAAAAAATTAAAAAAAATTGGATATTATATCAATATCTATGATCTTTTTTTCAATCATAAAGTAATTTTTAATTGTTAAAACCTGATTTGGTAAGAGGTTGTTTGAAAATCAAGTGTTTGTTCAAAAAATTCATCCTCAAAACTATAACCATTGTAGAATTAAATCTTGAAATCCATTTGATATAGGTTAAACTAAGATACGCTTTATAAGGAATAAACTTTCAAACAGAATTAATTATAGATACTCATGCAAAGTTTTCTTAGTAATCAATATGTATCTCTTCAATATATCCACTTTTAACCAATATAGAATTATTTTCAACTACAGTTCAATATTCATAAAACTTTTTTTATACACTAGTTTAGTCCCAATAGTCTAGTATTATATAGGCCACTTAACTATTTTCTAGATGTTATTTTTTTGAACTCATTCAATTCTTATTGCATAGTTTTTTACAAATATTTATCATTGATTTATTCATTGATATTCATTAGTTACAAATGAGACAATAGGGCTTGATGTTTATCGTGGTTTATAAGAGAGGTTCAGGTTCTACTTTCCCTATCAATATAACAAACAATATCATTTAAAGGATGGTATTTATGGGTCCTTACGGTCATACGAATTGAACTATTTATTTCATCCAAGTATTCTTTAAGATCAATAATTTCAATCCAGTCTCTTTTGGAAGTCTTATTAAATAAATCTATTGTATGGTCATAGGTCATAGAGTTAATATTGATATTAAAATTTTTATATCATCTTCAAGGTTTTTTACAGCATTTTTAGATTCATTTTGGATCCATCACATTATTTTTGATCTGTAAAGATCATTAAAAAATAACATATTTCTCATTAAACACCCTATAAGACATACTAGTAGTTGAATAACGTACGAATGATCCTTCATTACACATTGGTGAAAGGTTTCCCAAATTCTTTTTTTATTTCGAATAAAGACTTTACATTCAAAATATCCATGTTAATCAACCTTTGGATTTGGACCATAATAAGTTTCATAGGTAGTATTCTATAATTTTTTTTAATAAAAAACATATTAATTTTATTATAATCTATATTACTAGATTTAGTCCAAAATTATTCAGGTAATTCGTATTCACTAATCATAATCTAAGAAATATTTCAGAGATTTTTATTTCTTCTTTCAGTAATCTCATTTTGGAAAGGCATCCAAGGTGAACAGAAATTATTTCTATAGCTAGTTTTTAAACATAGATATTCAGAATCTTGATTATAATATTCATATCCATGATCACTTATCAAGGTTTTTATGGTAATTCTATAGTATTTTCCTATAGAGTTTACATATTTTTCAAAACAGGAAAGACATTCACTTTTATGATATAAGAAGAATACCCATGTTTATATTGAATAATCATCAACAATCACATAAGAATAATGTTTTACACTTACACTATAAAAACTAGAATTTTAAAAAAATCTATATGAATCAATTCCAGTGGATGAGAATTTTAATTCTTTTTATTTGGTTTGATATAAATTCAGTGTTGCCTTCCCTTTTGATTGGGATTACACACTCTGCATTTTGGAAATTCTAGTTGCTGTAAATTATTGACTAATAATTTTCTAATTATCTCTATAAGAGATTGCCTATTATATTGGCCTAGTCTTATATAGAATATCCAAGATTCATTATGAAAGGAAGTTAAGTAGGAAATATTGTGAGATAACAAATCATATAAATTAATAACATTAACATTATCATTCCTTAAAATACTAAACACTAAAGTATTCTTGGAATCAAATAAATTTAAGGATTTTTATTAAAAATTTAATTTTAAAATTATAAGAATAATCACACAATTTAGATACACTAAGTTGGATATATTTTAAACCCTAAACGAACAAAACCATAAAATTAAAATAGTTTCAGGGTTATAAATTTTCCCAAGTCGAATTATCCTTCTTTTTTATTTTCACAAAAAGTGATATGTATAACCTCTAATTTTACTAAACTCTTAAATATTAATTAGTATCATGTGAGGTCTCAAGAACATACAATATCTAGATACCATAGAATTGTTTAGGAGCTATTAATTCACTTTACCTACATATAATCAATTAATTAATGATTTTGTTACACATACATTCTTAGGCCTTGAAATGTTAGGAAAAAAATCTTTTGGAATACAAATAAATTTCACTAGTTTGTTAATTATATGATTAATAGATTTATAGATAAAAGTAACCTTATGTATAGGAGAGTGAAGATTTTTTTCCCAACATAGAATTTCATTTTTACTGATATATTATGATTCTATTGTTTGAGAATGAAACAAAGTAATTATTATATAATTTCATCTATAGTCTATATTGGTATCATATACTTGTACCTAATAGGGGAGTTTTTCAACATCCCAAAATCATATTTAAAATTTTATTTCCATTAGTAAATTGTTCTTTATTTTTCTTAAGTTCTCATTATCCAATTTTACCTCATTATACTCCTCAAATATGTTAACATTATTGTGTTTTTCAATTATAAGATTTTTTTTCTCACGAGAAGATAAATCATGTAACCTTTTAATGTTATTATATTTATCTTTAATCATATTCACATTGAATTCCAACATAGGGAAGTATTATAATAATTATTCTCCATTAATTCATATTTCATATACAATAACATTAATATAAAAACTAAAAGTACCAGTTGGTACCATGGATGCAATGTCTTTAAAAAATAAATTTTGTTTTTCACTAGAATTCTCTATCACCAAGAAACACTAATCATTCTTCCGGTGATATATTAGTGAATCAAATGTCTTCAATTGTTTATTATTTATTACTCATTTTTTGGTTTGGAAGAAAATAGCTCTTTGGGTCTCATTTTTTGAGAGGGAAAGAGATAGAGGGGTCAAAATAGAATTCATTATGTACAATAATTATCACTATTTTTATTGATTTTTTGATATCATACATAGTAGACACAACCATTTATTTATAGAGATACAATTTATGGTAAAATAATAATTTCATTTCATTTTTAAATAAAATAATATTTAATGTTTAATAAAACCACATGACACATAATTATAATATTATTATTATTTGGTGTGCGCCAACTTGTGAAAAATGATAATAAATATTTATCATCTTGTAAATAATTATTTATCATGAGACACAATATTGGTCCATTCAAACACATATGTATTTATTGAACACTTAGTGTATGACCCTTTACGATTCTTTCTCATTAGAATTAGATATGCTTGCCTAGAGTCCTTGATTACTATCTCGCAACGGGTTAAGGCACCAAATTGAAATAACATAATTTTATAATAATGAAAACCTCATATGAATGATCACTATGTAATATAATACCTTTGTTAAAATAACTCATCAAGTGGGTCGCACGATGGAGTCCTCAACCTATATGCTTGATATACATTTCCTTGACTATAAGAAATAAACATGTCATTACACCATGGCCAGTGAATTTAGGTGACTATTATATTCCAATGAAAGGGATGAGATTTCAACCCCCATAATTATGGAAGGGAAAAATTCTTCCACTAATTATCCATTAATGAAATTTCAATCATGATGCTCCCAATATACCCTACTTCTTACCATCATTTGGCGGGACTTTTTTTGTCCATAAATCTACGTTAACTAGTCATGACATAAATAAATTGTAATACTAAAATTTAAGGACCATTACCCAATATAGAATATAGAAATATCTGATGGCACCAAAACATGCAGAATTCCTACTTGTGGGTATGTTCTCAAAAACTCTCATCTTGGAAATTACCATGTTGGGAATTTAGGAGAATAAGCCTCATCTGCTTACGAGTTCTCATACCTAATAGTATAAATAAATTTTTTCCCATCATAGTTCATTATTCAACCATGAAACTATATTATGAATAGTTTCATAACACTTCAAGGTTTTCATCATGGCATGGAACTGCTATGACGTTATCAGTATGACCATTACTCTAGGAGGATATCACTTTCAATCTATGAAGAACAATGAACATTATATAATAATATGTTTAATTAATATTCAATACGTTGAATATATATGTTGTCAAAGTACAATCAGTTGACCCTAGAGTGCCAACTATAACAGACTCCCACTTTGATTAGAGCCAACTACCTTTGACTATTAGTCCACTAAACTCAAATGATAATCATGTTTCTGCTGAGTCAAGGATTTAGGTAAGGTATCTACCACATTGTCTTCCATTTAAATATTTCTCATTGAAACCCTACCTCTTTGAGAAAAATCTTTAAAGAGAGTATACATTAAAAGTATGTTCTCTATTCACATATGGGACTTTGGCTATTTTGTGAGATGTGCTACTATAATATTATCACAATGGAGTGTGATAGGATCTTTACTGATAAGGACCACATCAATATATTGGATGTTGTTTCACATGCATACTGATTCCTTAGTTTCTTCTAAATACACAATATGATCATACTCTGCTATAGAATCTATGATCATAGCCTTCTATGATCTCTTCCAGCTCACAGTGCCTCCATCCAATAGGAATATATATCCCATTTGTGACTTCATGTATTATGGATCTCTTTGGAAACAAGTATATGAATATCCTATGATGACTAGTTCCTCATCACATCCATAGACTTAAAACATACCCTTAATATTCCTCATATACGTTTTTATAGTCTTGAATGCCATCCAATGGTGGTAACCTAGATCTTCTTGATAATTTCTTACTACACTCAATAAATTGGCAACATGTAGCCTAAAACATATTATATCATACAGGACTAAATCAATCACTGATTCATATGGAATCCTTACCATTCTTTTTATTTCCACATATGTCTAAGGAAATATTCTCTTGGAATGAGAAATTCCATGTGAAATTAGAAATTTTCCCCAATTGGATTGATCCATAATAAATCACTTCATTATCTTGTCAATGTATGTGCTCTGACATAGGCTGATCAACCTCTTAGATCTATCATGATGGATATTGATCCCAATAATATATATTACCTTGCCCAAGTCCTTCATAGAGACGATTTTATTCTAACCCACCATAATAGACTATAAGACTAGTATTTAATTCCCAATAAGTTATATTTCTTCAACATATACTATCAAGAAAACAACTGCACTCCCACTAAACCCTTTATAGACACACGGCTCACATTCGTTCTTTATGAAACCAAATTCTATTATAGCTTCGTCAAAATGACTGGTGCAAGGACTAGATTTTCTCTTTAATCTATATGTGTATTTTTGTAACTTGAATACCTTATTGGCATCCTTTTGATCCACAAACCTTTTAGGTTATTTCATAGCGAAATCTTCCTAAAGGATTCCATTAAAGAAGGTTATTTTGACATCTATTTTCCAAATATCATAATCATGGATGACCTCAATAGATTATATAAATCTAATGGATTTCATCATTGAAAATGATAAAAAGGATTCTTCATAGTCAATTCATTTACACTATTTAAACCCTTTTTACACTAGTCATACGTTACAGTTACCGACTTGTCCTTCTATGTACAGATGCTTCCTGAATACCCATTTTCAACCAATGGAATTCACATCTACTATAGGTTCTACTAAAATTTATAAATGGTTTTGGAACATAGAATCCATTTCAAAAACTCATGGTTTATTTACACTTGGAAACATCTAGGCCACTTACAACTTCCATATAGGTTAGAGCATCCTTATTATCAACTGATAATTCATAAACATCCTCATTGACTAGAAAAACGAAACATTATTTTTCCCAATCCTCTCTTTAATTCATATTCAATACTTGATTCTCTGGAATAGTTTCTTCATTCATGGGGATTCATTGAATTTTTTCTTGTACCAACTCTTGTGTTCCCTGAGCATCATCTTCATTGAATTCTATCTCACTCCTTCTAACTATTTTATAGATTTTATCCATCACAAATAAGTTGGATTTTATTTCCACTATAGCTTCTTTTTAAGGGGTTTTATTTGTAATATCCTATAATTTCCTTGGGTTATCATGTTAAGGTACACTATGTGCCTTCAGGTGTATGTTTTTTAAATAAAGATGAATTATTAAATGAGTCACTTCCCCATTCATGAAAATTATATAACATGGTTATATTTCCACCAAAAAATCATATGGAATTTTTTTATCGATTTAGTTGGTACTTGGTTAATATATTTGTTTTTGTTGGTAATGTATATCCCCAAAAGTATAATGAAAGACTATCATGACTCACCATTTATCTCATAATTTCTAACATGGTGAGGTTTCTTATTTTTCTTACACCATTACACTAAATCATGTAAGGATGGGTGAGTTTTGATATGATCCCAAACTCCCATAAGCAATCAATTAATTCTTGATTAAGATATTCTTCTCCATGTTCTGACTGGAGTTTCTTAATCCTCTTACCAAGACGTTTTTTAATATCATTCTTGTATTCCTTTAATTTATCAAAAGAATCCAACTTATACCTAATTAAGTAGGTATATCTATTTAGACAAAAATCATAAGTAAATGTTATGATGTATGTGTACCATCCCCTAGGTTCTCCAAGAAATGGTCCAGACACATCGGTACAAACTAATTCAATAATACCTTTATCCCTTTCACCTTTCCACCTCAATGGGGTTTTGGACATTTTTCCTCAAAACATGCTTGACACAAACCAAGTGGCTTTAGTTCAAATTAATATAAATATACATCTTGATGTAATTTATTAAATTTTTTTCATTTACATCACATATCCAGTGATGCCAAATTTGGGTGTGGTATCATCCATGTTATGTATCTTCTTTATCTATTTCAACTACCAAGTTCATGTAATCCAACACATAAATACTATTACTTAAATATGATTTATGATAACAAATTATATCTTTATAAAAGATGAAAAATTTATTCCCAAATTTTAAAATAACTCTATATGTATCATATAATTATATATAAATAATGTTTTTTGTAAGAGATGGAATGTAATAACAACTTCTCAAAACCATGTCATTTCTATTGGTAGAGTGAGGTGATAGTCCTGGAAAACTAAAACAACTTGTTTAGATTCATTGGTTGCTCATATATTTTCCTCCCCTCTATCAATCTAATTTAATCTATATTGTTATTATATATTAATACATATGTGAGAACAATAATATTTGTCTAATAACCAAAATTTTAGAAATAAATAAATTCCACTTGATTACAAATGCATAGAATATTCCACATTCTTTTTTTGCTTGGTAAAAATTTTCATGTAGTGGTCCTTTCCACAAGCGAAACCGACAAAATCATATTCCATTTCTTACCCCATGATATTCCTCTTCATGGAATGGCCTAAATAATCTTTGGGCATAATGAAATTCACTTTCCATTTCTATTTTATCACCATAAGGACAAAAGTCTTTCCGCACTTCGTAACCTTATATACTTGGATAATAAGAGTAAGAATATCTAGAATAGACTTTTCAATTTTTTTATATTAAAATCCACAATAAAAATAGATAATATCCGAGCGAGTGATTCCCAAATGAATTTTGTGCCCACTTCTTCAGGTATTTGAAACCTATGAAACTAAGCGATCAATGTATCCAATGAAATTGATTACCTGAGGCCCATTTAGGGAACCCTATATAAGGTTTCTCTATAGGAGAACCTTGGAAATATCAAACCATTCTTGTCTATCCCTCTCATAGTAAATACCACATATGTACTCAAGCATCCTATACACATCCATGTTTTTTGAGACATCCTGAGTTCACTTGATATTGAAGAAAGAATCAAACATTAAAAGTCGATTGCATCATTGATATATTTATCATAGACTAGGAAATCATTTTCACGTGCCTCCAGATCATTCTTATCAATAAATGAGGATTCTATAATATAAGATTTAAAATTATGGTGTAGTAAAACCCAATGGCATCTGTATCATTCCTAGAAGTTACTTCTGGTTCTGAGGTTATCTTTATCTAGTATTGATTATAGGGATAATGTGGATGATGAGATTTCTATTTATATTATACAATTAAAAAAGAATATTATAATTACATTACTTGATTATAAATTGTTTTAGATACAATCAGTTAGTTGGATTTTATTAAATCTACCACTATTTTATCAAGATCTAATATCTATCACCTTTGAACACAGAAAGTATAGTTTCTCTAAAATTATAGTGTCAATGATCCATATTCCCCTTCACATAAATATAATAAGGGTTTCTCATGCTACGTGAATGTATTTTGGTAGGCATGTCTTTTCCAACTATGGGCTTGCATCTCCTTAATCCAGTGAGTGGAATCACTTATCCTAAAATACTAGATTGTATTTCCTCAACACTTTTCCACTAAATTACTCCAAATATAGCAAGGGATACTCTTCATGATGTAAAATGGTTAAGTGTACCTAAAATCTTCATAAGAAATCACTTATAAATGTAACAACCCCAACAAGGGTTATTCAAACAATTAATTCTATTGAGTTTCATTCCCAATAAAGTAAATGAATGACAAGTCTAAATTAATATTTATTTGAGGTATTTTTAATTTATTATCCATAAATTTTTTCTTGTTTTATCCTTCACATGTCGTATTAATATTATATATATGTTAATTAATTAACTATGTTGGAGAATTACATTAACACATAATTCATTTTTTTAATTTCTATCTTTTCACTTTAATTAATTTATTTATGGGATTGTGACCTTGCTTTCATAAAATACAAATTTTCATATACATAAATAATTTTTTAAATAAATATATTATTCAGGGGATTTATCTAATTATTGATTTATTTAGCATACATTAAATTATCCTTTAACATAGGGTAGATAAATCTTATTTTTTCATGGCATGAGTTGCATCATTCCACTTATCCATCTGTGTATCACACGAGTTCGAATCATAATGGTTTCATCTTGAACCACCTCTATGTTCCTTGGGATTCTCCAATAATTAAAAGTAATTATTACTCACACACAAGTGATGGGAACCAAAGGATTGGTTAAAAGGGGGTAACCTAAATACACTTGCACACACATGGCCTACATAATAATGGAGGGAGAGAGGACTCGTAGATCGTCATTTAATTTAATGTTAAATAATTTAAAACCTATGAAATATAAATTAAATTAAAACATCTAAAACATACATAAGTCTTGGTCAAGATCATGAATGGTTATACATTCAATGAATATGAAAAAGTAATTGGCTAGAATTAATTTCTTTATTCGTTCATTATTAATAAGATGAATGTACTTTTATTAATTAATTACTTAATTGACTAATTAATTTTTTAATTAATACCCTCTCATCTTAATGATCATCCAAAAATTATTGAAGATACCCAAAATTTATGGAATTTTTGGTAAGTAAATGAAATAATCAATAATGTCATATTAAAATAGTAAATTAATTGAGAATTTAAAAATATTTAAAACAATTATTTAATTGTAAAACACATAATGGTGTTCCAATAAATATAATATGGTTTCAATGTTTTAATTTTCAATTAAATGTAATTTTAAATTCTTTCCATTAATAGGAGACTACATGGAGTGTACATACATCTACACGCCATTTATCTCAGTTTTCTGTCAATCTAGGTGACATGTGTGGGTATATGGGATGTACCAAAACTAGACTACATGAAAAACAAAGACCAGATACATGCCATGTCATCCACTTACCATTTTTTTAATATACACCTTGGCCTTCGGCGTGTGTCTTGGCGGACTACACGACATGTAAAATTAATTACACATCATGTATCCTTATGAGTTTTGTGTCCATTTTCTCCCCTATTTTCTCAACATGTTCTTCAAACATTTCAATTGATGAACTATATGTTTTTTCACAACATACATTTTTTCAATAATAAATGCTATGGGTCATCAGTATTATGTGGTTTTGACCTTGTATAATAACAACATGTATTGCACATTTTACGCCGCTAATCCATGTAGACTACTTGGAACGTACACCGATACATGTCTGGTAATTCAATAACCTAAATTCCGCCATATATGGTCAAAACATAGTGTAAACTGTGTGTAATTACCACATGGTGTTCCTTGTATCCCTCGGTGCATCCAGATGTAGTGCACTGGAGTACATGACATGTACTTTTGAGTACACACTGTGTAACAATATCTTACCAGACAAAAACATGAAATTTCTTGATGGTATCTCATGTCAATCATCATTTGTTCTTATAACTTTAAATAAAATTAAAACTCATTATATAACACGATTAATATGTCGAAGCATGTTAATTCAAATCGGATAAAAAAATGAATAACATGAAATGAAAATTTGGCCACAATTGCAAATGTATCAACAATCTAATAAATAATTACAAATTTAAATATGATTACACTAATATTATTTGTTGGTTTTAGGAATATTTGAGGCCTCAGGTGGTTGGAAATAAATTAAAATTTATTTTAATAATTGTTTTCCAAAACCATGGGTGAGGTTCATTCATATCAAATTTATAATTAATATACTTAATATCTGAATAAATAAATACATAGGCTCAGGAACATCCTTATTTGATGAATGTTGATCGTCCAAAAGGAACCATTTATATTAACCTCATTGTTCTTGTGAGGATCCTAGTATAGAATCCCTCTAGAGGGGATCTACATGTGCTCCAATGATCTCCAAGCAACACAACTTGATCTCCGTGTGCAAGCACGATAAATAAAATACCTTGTGTTGTTCATTCATAATTTGACATTCTTCGGTATTATTGAAATATATCATGTGTTCTCATTATTAAGAGGGAGAAAGATGGAGGAGTTAAAATATAATTTTTCTTCTACAACAATTCTCTCTTTTTTTATTGATATTGGGATTCCATACACAATAGATATAACTATCTATTTATAGATCTAGGGATTAGGATAAAATAATTAGTTAATTTCATGTAGGATATTAAATAATATTTATTCTTTAATGAAACCCCATGATACATAATAATAATAATTTTATTAGTATGTGGGGGTGATGCAACTTTCACAAATTGATAAATAATATTTACCAGCTTGTAAATTTTTTTTATCACCAATCACAGTCATGGTCCATTTGAACTCCTCTGTATTTATTGAATACATAACTAAATATTTTATTAATAAATAAATATTCCATTCAAATACTGATGAATTAATATTTATTATATATTTAATAATATAATTAAATATATTTTTATTCACATCGTGGTGAATAAATATTTATTTAAATTATACGATCAATAAAATATGGAAAACAATTTTCCTTGGTCTTGAAAATAATATTTATTCCATTAAATAGATTGAAATAGAATTTAATATTGATCAATGGAAACACATAGTTTGTGAACTTCTAGTATTCATTATCATTGGAATTAGGTGAGATTTCCGAAAGTCCATGATTACTATCTATCAATGAGTTATGGAACCCCAAAGAAAGAACTTAATGTCACAACAATGACAACCAGATAAAAACACTCACTCTATAAAATTACCACTTTGTCACAATATAACATCAAGAAATCTTCATGATAGTGTCATCAACCAATATGATTGATAAATATTTCTTTTACTATCTGAAATAAACAGTTCGTTACACCATGTCCAAGGAATTTAGGCAATATTTATATTCAAATGAAAGGGTTGAGATATCAACTCCCATAAATAAGGAAGGAAATATCCTTCCACAGCTTATCCGTTAATGCCATGCCAATCCTGATACACCCAACATACCCTACTTATCACCAACATATAGTGTGATGTTTTTATCAAAAAAAAAACTAATTCCAAGAGTCATGAAATGCATAAATTATAATCCTAACGTATACGAACCATTACACACACTCATATATAGGAATATATGATGACACCAAAACATGAAGAATTCCTAATGGTGGGTCTATTCTCATAATTTCCCATCTTAGAGATTACCATGTTTGTAAATAATGATAATAAGCCTCATCTACTTATGATTACTCACATATAATGGTCTAAATATTATGTGTCTCATCATAGTATGTTATCCAACAACAGAACTATATTAATAATGTTGTCATAGAACATCATTTTTATCATCATATCGGGGAACTTCGATGACCTTATCAATGCAAAAGATACTCTAGGGTATAAATATATTAAAACCATGAATCACAAACAACATTATGTAATAATATGTTTTAATTAATATTAAATACATCTAATATACTTGTAATCAAATTAGAATCAGTTTGTCCTATGAAACTAACTCTAACAAGAGTCAATGTCACTGGAGTTATCCTTGGATTGACTTCAAGATTCCTTCCATTATTTCTTGGGATTAATATTTATATCATTATATTTTTTTCTTATACTTTATCTAAGGACCATCGTCCATAATATTATCTTTCCTCTTGCACTAATATCATGTAATTTCACCAGAGGATTCAACCATTATCCAGTATTTCATACCTTTTCATTACTTATCATAAATTCCATTGTAATTTTTCTTTCTGAAGAAATTATAATTTATTAATAGATATTTATAATCGTATCTATAGATTAGATAACATCTCATCACTTTCAGAATCAGATTCATTTTCACTCGAGTTATCATCCTTGATAACATCTTTTGAATTTGACATATTTGTCTTAAATTTTATGGTTTTATTATTTGGTATATTATATTCATTGTCATATTTTAATTTTACTTTACTCATTATCTATTTTCCTATCAGTTATTTTACTAGAATGTTGTTAATGTCATAGGATTATCTAAATGAAATAGAAGTTCTTCTCTACCATTCGAGTAAACATATCAGGTATCTTTGAACATTTTTTATATCATTTTTTGGTTTTCCATGTGACATTCTTGTGTAAAATAAAGTGACCTATGATAAACATATATAAATAACACATTAATACCATGGTTTGATTATTATAACCCACAAATATTTTCATAACCAAGGAACCTAAAGTTTTAGGGTCTTGGAAATTAGTTAATAGTTTCAGTAGTTTGGTTTAGTTGAAGTTATTTTCAATGACTCAAGTATATGAAATGTTAATGATATTTATGGTGATGATTTTTGACTTTTTATTTTGTCCAAAAAACTAATTTCATTGATTGTACAGTGCTGATACATTTTTTAGAACATTTTAAAAAGATCCCATGAAAAGTAATTTATTTTGAACTAAGAGGTTTTGAAGTTGTTTGGGTTTTAATTTTGAGTTAGATGGATATGATTTATGGGGAATTTGGATGAGATTTTATTTGGATTATATTAAAATATATCTGATTTCAACCACCCATGAGAGACCTATTCCACTACTAAGGTTGGAAGGTGATGCCACATAGGCATATCCAGTAGAAGTCCAGTGTTCATAAGTGGCGCCTATAGGAGGAACATGAGCGACTAAGCCACCATCATGTAGGGTGGCATGAGAACGGATGTGGGAATAGGTATGGGGTGGTACTAGCACGTCATATGTATATGGTAACCAATTCATGATGGTGGAAGTCACAAATTGTATTATAAGGAAGTGGGTAAATGTTGTTCATTTTGATGTTAGATGGTTTTTATGATGGTATTGTAGCTCCATGTTAAAAAAAGGAAATAACATGTCCCATCAAATCTAATCTATCCAGACTGTTCTATCTTCACTATGGTTCGTTCATCATTGAACATCACTGGAGATATATTACTCATCGAGCTAACACCATGTATCATGTATGATTGATTCATCTGATCTTCTGATCTTTATTTGAGTATTCTAATGATACCATGGTGATAAAAATAAAAATGAAACATCATTTGAATAATATTATGATGAAACAATTGATTTTTTTATGTGAAAAAGATTGATATTTCTATAATGGTGATTTTTTAGTTGTATAAGTGAGGTAATATATACAAGTTTGGTTGGTGAAATTTTTTATATAAATACCAAATCATTCACCTCTGAGTTAATGTAGAGTTTGAGATGACTTAATTTATAGAAGTAATATTGCCTCTATGAATTCCCCTGGTATAAATAAAGGAGATCTATGCAGCCTTTGTTTGTGTGAAGAATAAGTAATTCTGTGGGAAAACAACATGTGCATAGCACACCAGTTTTCTTCAAAATAAACTAAGTTCCACAATGTGTTTGAGATATCATGATTCAAATTCGTGTCTCTCTAGATATACTAATGGAAACTATAAAAAATTTATTATATATCTTGAATGAAGGGTTTAAAAAATGAGATAGTTTTTTTCACAATGTTTTCTAAATAGAAAATGTTATCAAGAATTAGGTTTGTGTTTGTGATGGTTTGAGAAATAGTGTTTGTGGATAGAGTGTGTGAGTAAAGGCAGCACAATTGAACTAATGAAAATACTATGTGTGAAATGTGATGGAGAAAAATGGATAGTATGTGTAATTTAGGATTCATATGAAAAACAATTTCATCCATTATATAATTCTCACATGCAAATGTGAGAACCAAAATGGATTTAAAATTGTGTTTGTGTTTTATAAAAACAAGTATGTACATGAAATTATGCATGCATTAATGTGTGATGTTTATGAATTTATATTTTTTATCATTTTGTGGTGATAAGACCATGAAGTGAATTGAATAAATTCATAAAGTTTGAAAAATCACACATACAATATACATTTCATATTCAGTGTGTAGTGTTTTGAGATTGAAGTTGGAATACTATGTAAAATACAGATTTAGAAAAAATTCATATCAATAATTTTAGTGTTCAATTTGGACAAGTATTCAATAGAATAAGTAATTATTTTAGGATATGGGTTTCACTGAGATAGCTAACCATTTAAAGGTGATCATAATTTATTTGATCAAGACAATCTTTAGTGAAAAGGTACATGAATTATATATAGTCTAGTGTGATCAAGCATGCTCATGGAGGAATATCAAGTCATTATCTTATCTATAGATCAAATATTCTAATAAGAAGAAGGATCTTCTGATATGGGGTCTAACTATATTCTAAAGAGGCTACAGAGATTGGGGGTCCGACCAGTCGAACAATTGGGGTGTCTAGCCAACTATTGTAGAAGAGTTTGATTGTTGTGGGTATAACTACAATCAATTGGAGGATTGAGTACTAGTATATATGAATATTTTATTCCTTAACCATTGTAATTGATAGAGTTATTAGAGGGTAAAATCTTTTTTGGGGGACTAACAAACATGGAAAGGATGTAGGTTTTAGTACTGAAACTTGTAACAATTTTGTGTGTTTTATTCATTTAGGTTTTGTAAGGCATTAATGATCCACTCATCTTAACTAGTGATAGAGTTTTTTTAAAAGGTGATAAAAGAATTCAGTAACTCTTGTCATAAATTATTCACCCCCACTTTCAGTGTGACTGCATTATCATTGGACTCTTCAATTGGTATCAGAGCCATGAAAACATCTATTTGGATCTAACATACTTGTCTAGTTGTTTTTATCATAAGTATATAATGCTCAAATTTATGTTTGAAGAAAGATAAGAAGATCTTCAGATAGAAAGGCCTATTTCTATTCTTTATGTTTGAAATGTTTAAATTTTAGTCACAAAATATAAAAACAGGAATAAAACAGTGGAAAATAATTTGATGAATAATTCAAAGGTAAATAAAGATCAACCATTAGGTGAATCACTCACTGTGTGATTTTTTTAGTGAAATCCATTCACTGTTATTTTGTTAAATCAATTTTAATTAATGATGATTATTTTATCAATTTGTAAATTGGATAACATCATAAGAATTTTCCCAATGAATTGGTCACATGAATGACAATAGTTTTCAAGGAACTTCATGATGAAAATTTATAGCTAGAAGAAGAGGAAAATGATATGAAAGAATCATTTACTAAAAATATTGGAATATCAAACACTATCACAAAAACTATAAAATAAAAGGAAGAAACAAATTCTCTTTGAGAAGAATCATATTTTGGTGATATTGAAGAATTTAAAAGTAATTTTTTTATGAAATATGTTTTTGAAATAGTTTTTATAGAAAGTATCCATCCACTAGAAAAGATTTATACTACATCTATGAATGTAAAAGATTCTTAGATTAATGATAAATTATAAATAATAAAAGGGCATAACAATATGTTATTAAAGTCCAATCATATTCAAAAAGATAAGATTCAAAATACTAGATTCAGTGGGAAGAAGGGATGAAATCAGTTGAAGATGATATGATTGTTCTCAATTTAAAATCTCTTGAACTAGATGTAAAATAGAGAAATTTGGAAGGGACCCAAGCTGAGTCTTCCCAAGATACTAATAAAATACGTTTCTCCATGTATTCATCTAAAAAAGTCATATTTATAAAAAGACTCAATGTTATGGGAAGAATAGATTGAGGTTATCCAAGGATAAATCTACTCTAGACTCATTGAAGAATGTAACCCTTTTACCTAATAAATCCATATGTACCAATTTAGTTTTGATGACTAGGTCATATTTAACATTAAGAACTTGAAAAACATGGAGGGAATAAATACTCTCATTAATTCAATCCTTCTATAAAGATTTATGTGAATTATTGTAAAAATTATTGTTCCCGAATGAAAGAAAAAAAGTAGAAATCAATTTTTGTTGGCCATTGTTGGTTATGTTAGAAGGTTGGGCATTACGGAATGAATTTTTGACACTATATGACATTGTATGAAAATTATATAATGCCTTTATTTAGGGTGAGAATATATGAATAGAAGTAGAATGATTCAAAACATAATAAAATCCACAAAAAATACATCAATTTTTGCAGAACTGATGTTATTACATTAAACTATTCTATGATTATTTCAATAGAAGTGTTTATTGTTATGATGAGTACTGGTATATACAAATCACGCCAAAAACATCTTTTAATGTTAATAGAATTCCACAGGAAGAAGGGAATCGGGAAAGAAATGAAGATAACAAGTTATCCTTGGGATACGAACAAAAGAAGATGATTGTTAGACAAACAACTCCTATGATGGTTGTGTAGAATGATGTTAATAGTTTCACACCAAAGAGATTTTGTTTTTATTGTGGTAGGGAAGGATAAATTGCGGATCATTGTGAATTTTTCATAAATAATCGTACCAAAGGAAGAAAGATGGAACTAAAAATAGAATCAATCCAGAATGGATGCAGCCCGATTGATTTGGTGAAAGAAATCTTTGATGATGAATCTGAAAGTTTCCTAAAATAGGTAACTTGTTGAAGTTTAAATTTTGTGTAAAGGGTTAAATATTTCCAAAATTTTAGTAAAAACTATTTGATATGGTCATCCGATCAATAGAAATTCTTTAAGAATAATGGGAGCGAATATGTGACATCTACTTTTCAAAAAATGAAGTATACACATAAAATTAAGGCTGATAATGTTCCAAAAGAATGTGTGATATATTACTAGAAAAATGGGAAGAGGTAAGAAAATTGGAACTATAAAAAGAATATGAAACTTCTTTGTTATAAGCTGTGAAGAATTATTTTTAATCTTATATGATTTTTGGGTTGAGAAGAAACTCTCAGCCTAGTTATTAAAACTAAGGTTCGTTTAAGAATCACCTTATTCCAATATATATTGACATTTCTTCATGAAAGGAATTGAAGGTGAAGCCTATATTTACAGGAATACTTGAATTTATATAACCTGTGCACATCTTACAACTATAATGTTTTCCATCAAAGAATACTATTGTCTTAAAGGTGTCTCCTTGAAACATTTCAAATAATCTCAGATGATGCTTAGAGTTTATTCATGAAGAAAGTCGATGATTATGATAAAGTATTAAGTGAATATATTGAGTGGGGTTATAGAGTATTAAACACTTGATATATCTATCTAAATTGATATATTATGAATATCATACATTCTGTTGAGGTATGCATATGATAACTCATAAAGATATATAATTGTAAATTTAATCTTGTCGTCATTGAGGTATGTTGATTACATTCCCCCATTTTCATGATGCAAAATCAATTCTAAAAAGAGCAAGCTGTATTACTTGATAAAAAAGGAATGGTAATTTAAATGGAGAAATACATTCTTGAACATGAATGTTTCTAATCAGTTTCGAGAGGTGTATGTTGGGGACTAGTTGAAAATATTTTGAGAAATTAATAAAAATAGGTTTCAGTTATTAGTATCACATGTTGGATGTTTATAGAAAGCATTGATGTTAAATTTTATAACTATTTATTTCTATAGAGATCATTTCTTAGGTAGAAATAGATTTGATTAATTCTAGATATCTTAAAATATAGTATTGATCCATCCTTATCAAAATTAAATTAGACAATAATGGTCAGAATAGGGGAGGATGTTATTAATGTTCTGATTTTGGAAATAATAATTCCTTCCCTTTCGTATATCATTAGTTTTTCTGTCAATAATGGGGAGAAAATATCATTGAGTTTCAAAATGAAATTGGTATTGAGAACAAATCAAAAGAGGGATATTGAAGAGGTCAAGTGGTTTGGTGTAGTTGAAGTTTTTGTCAATAAATTAAGTGTGTGAAAATTCAATGATCATTAATGTTAGTATTTTAGAGCTGTTTTGTAGTTCAAAAAACATTTATCATTGGTTATACAAGCTGGACACAATGTTTACAACATTTTAAAAATATCTCTTGCCAATTTATTTAGTTTTCATGAGGTTGTTTTGATGTTTTTTGGGATTTAATTTGGAGTCAGTTGAATATTCCTTATGTGGAATTTGGATGATATTTTAGTTAGATTATATTAAAATAATATCCAATTCCAGTCACCCATGAGGCACCGAAACCACTATTGAGGTCGGTAGGTGATACCTCTTCGGCATAGCCAACAGGATGCATAGTGTACACAAGGGGATCCTACTAGAGGACCAAGAGTAGTGGAGCCATCACCATGAAGGGTGGCATAATAGTGGTTAGGGGAACAGGAACATGGTGGTGCTAGCTGTCACAACTAGTCCCCTGAGGCCCACGCTGTGACTATGCCAATCCCGCCTTCTAAATGCTTGGGGATAAAGACCAGCAGCAAAGGTTTCAACCTTTAAATGGGAGGAATTTTACTGAGTACCCATAGGCACACAAATTCCCTACCAAGTTCCACACACTGAAAAAGAAAAAAGTACCACTAAAACAAATCTGAGTACAAGTACAACAAATATAAACAAACCCAACAAAATAATTGAAAACAAAAATGTCAAAAATGAAACACTGATGGCCATCCGCAGAAAACCCCACCTAATCATGAGAGTAGTGTAGCTACCAGAAGATGAAGTAGAACATCCTGTCCACCCAATCCTAGTGGGACTCTCCATGTCCTAGTCCACCATGTCCACCATCATAGCATTTATTGGTCACGTCTCCCTGATCACCTCTTGGTCTTGGTCCACCAAGGTCTATCCAAATGTCGATCGTCTGTACTAGACACAACATGTGTTGGCGAAGCTCATGCAAGGGTGAGTAACAAAATAATCAGTAGAGTCCCCAAAAAAATGAAAGACCACAAAACAATCCTCAAAGTAAATCATGAAGCAAAAGACAGTTCACACCAGATATAAATTTAGGGTAGTAAAATAAGAATCATATGTCACATCATCGAACACATCAGCTAGTGGAGAACATATCCTATATAGAGTATAGTGGGCCTTCCATGTCACACATATTTTAATCCCTCTAACCTAGGACTACTAATATATAACTCCTCATTGCATACCATGGCCCTACAAAGTAACATAGAAGTTCATACCTCTAATCTTGGCCGACTGAGGTACTCCTCCTTTTCATGTACCATGGGTCAGCAATGTCACACTGAAGTTCATCCCACCATGGTCCTACAAATTCACACAAAAGTGATTACCACTGGGCTATAGTGGAATCACAGTGTCAAAAGTCATCAGTCTTCATGTCTGAGACAACCGTAGGGTTCCATACGTAGCACTCCTAGGAGAACCGCTCCCCAATCTATTTGTCACATCTCAACATCCATGAAAGAATCCTCTGGGAATGCCAAAATATCTGCCACATCGAGAGGGTCCCATAATAACAAACGAATCGTCAAATATATGACTAATTTTCAGGTTATTAGTGTCTTAATAAATAGGGGTCGGTTGCGTTTGGGATCGGTCGGACCTGGTCGAACCGACCCGACCAACCCATCTCGGTGGTCTCACATACCCTGGTTTAATTCAACCAGAACTGGTTTGGGTCTGGGTCAGTCCTTTATGCTGGGACAGTGGGCCAGGCCCAATGAGACTTACTGGACCCGATCTGGTTTGGCCGAGGGTCTAGCTCGCCAGGTCGCCTGATGACTCGGTCTAGTCTGGCCCGACCTGAATAGTGCAGCTCTAGCCTACTAGTGCAGGTCTGGCCCACTTGCGTTGGTCTGGCCCACTAGGTCGTGGGTCTGGACTATGTGGTGTGTTCTAGTAGTGTGCTAGTAGGTCGGGATGTGGCCGACTGCCAGTTCAGGACTCCGTTGGCCTCACAGACGTGTGGGCCCCTCCTGTCGTGATTGAGAAACAGTGGCTCACCGAGCCACCCGGAAGTCTCGAACATGGGTTGTCCCTCAACGAAACTCGAGGAGGGTTTTGCATCTCCCTGTTTCCACAAAACTGCGATGATGGGCGCACTTCCTTTATTGCCTGCTATGGCCACCACTAGCACTGGCGCACTAGAAGATGTTTGGCGGACCACCAGATGTGCTCCGGTGGTCTGTTCGTCACGCCGCCTCTGCCTGCACTCATCTGGGAATGTCCTCATCACCCCAAAGGCCCCAAAATCATCTTTCTTCCACATTCAGGGAGTGTCCACAAAGAATGCACATGGTGGAGGTGCTTGGTCCTTGTTCATGTTGGTTTAAACCATTTGTGTTAGGGGTTTATAATCTTGTGGGGAAGGGGGTTAGGGATTATGGATCAATAAAACTAGAGATAAACTAATCCTTGATAAAAAATCTCAAAAGAAAAGTCACCCTCCCGCATAAACTCACAATTCACATATCAACCTGTTCGTGGATTGATCCACATTTTTCGTTTCTAGAATAAGAAATAGGAATAACATTAAAATTAATAAACCCATACCACTTGGACTTTCATTGTTGTAGTGTTACATCCTGGAGGTTTTAAGGAATCGATACCATTCATCGCTTCTAGCTCCATTCATAGAGGTGCATCGAAGATGTTTGACATCTGTCTGTATTTCTCATTCTTCATTGGAGAGGATGTCCATTAGAGTTTATTCACAGAATCCTCACTGTTTAATTCCTCAGTCCACCAGTGTGTCAACCATAAAAAATGAAAACACGTTGCAATGTTTTTGTTAAACTACAATGCCGCGCCATTACACTGTTTCATTTGTGAAAATATGTCACTATTACTAATCATTAAAGAATCATTACGCTATGAGTTAGAGAGCCATTAATAAGCCTCATCAATGTTCCTTGTTTTTGTGCCGCACCATCACCGCCCACCACTCAACGGATGAGAAAAGATAATAACATAACTTTTTTAGTTATTGTATTATTTTATAAAAATTCCAAAAATTAAATTTTCTATTATGAATTTTCTACCTGAAGTTATGTCCCTTCTAGGTGAATCATGGAGTTATGAATTCAACGATTCCATCATATTTTTGATCTGATCTCCAGTAAAAAATTTAAAAAATCCTGCTCAAACGTTTACTTATGTTTACTTTAAAAAAGTTCAAAATTCCGTTCCGAGATTACTGGGCCTCAGAATCACATGACATTAAAGCGTGTGGTCTCAGAGTAATTCCATATAAAAAAATTACATAGAATTTATAGGAAATTAAATTCTACCCACCTTAGGGATTTATGTCCGCAAAATCTAAAATAAAAACTAAACAAATAGATGGGGGGTACTGAGCACGAATCTGAGCCTCCTGCTCCCATGTGATCTCTTGGAGATTTCCATGTTTCCGCAGAAATTACACTAGGGGAATTGACTACCCACATAGGAACCACTGTTATCGATCCTCTATCTCCCCCAGAAACTCCGCAAACATCACCCCATCGTCAATGTCCATCTCTCCTTAGTCGATGACGTGTGATGGATCATGAACATACCTCCTCAAATGTGACACTTGGAATGTATCATGCACCTGATGCATCTATGGGGGAAGAGCTATATAGTACGCCACCTCACCAACTCTGCTCAAGATCTAAAAAGGTCCGATTAACCTCCGAGATAGCTTTCCTCCCCATCCAAATATCCACATTCCTCATCGGGGTGAGACCCAAAGGAAAACCTTGTCACCCTACTCAAACTACAAGGGTCTCTATATTCGGTTGGCATAAGAATTATTCCTAATATGTGCGTCCTCATCCACTCCTAGATGATCTTCACCTTCTCGGTGGTAGCCTGTACCAACTCTGGACCCATGAGTGATGACTCCCTTGGGTCTTTCCAATAGAGGAGTATTCTGTATGGATCCCCATATAAGGCCTCAAACAGTGTCATGCCAATGGTGATGTGATATTTGTTGTTTTATGCAAACTCCACTAGTGGCAGGTGGTTCTCCCTACTATGACCGAAATCTATGATACATGCACATAGAAAATCATCTAATGTCTGTATGTTCTGCTCTATCGCACTATCCTCCTAGAGGTTAAAAGTTGTGCTCAAGTGCATCTGCATTCCGAATGCCTCCTATAATCCCCTCCACAACTGGGATGTAAAGCGAGATTCACGATCTAAGATGATCGTTGAAGGAACCCAATTAAGCCGCACTATCTTCTAAATGTAGGGGAATCCCGTGTCCTCTACTGGTCCCTGCTCATGGATGGGTAGGAAGTGAGTTGACTTAGTCAGCCGGTCAATGATTAACCTAATAGAGTTGTGGATCCTGGATGTATATGGTAACCCCGTCACAATTTCCATCAAGATAACATTTCATTTCCACTTTGGTACCTCGAGTGGCTTGGCCCAGCCTGATGGAACCTAATACGCAACCTTAACTTGCTGAAAAGTGTGGCATTGTGAAATGAAATCAGCCACCAATTTATTAATCCTTGGCCCCTAGTACTAACGTTTTAGGTCCTGGTACATCTTTACCACTGCTAGATGTACCACCAAAAGGGTTGTATGGAACTCCCTCAAGACCTCCTCTTGAAACATCACCAGCCCTACATTGCACCCTCTAAAAAGGATGTCATTATCCCCACCTCTCTAAAATCCATTTGGATCCCATCCTGGGGATAACTATGAACATTGGGCCTTACAATCAATAACCAATAGTTGTGCGTCCCTAAATCACTGTTAGAGTTGGGGAGTAACAGTCATCGACTAAAGGTAAGAAGTTTCACCATTATCTATGAAGGATATCTGCATCATGGTCAACTTCTCTTTTACCTCACTTAGTAGCTACAAACCGGTCCTCCTGCTGAGCACGTCTGCCATCACATTCCCATTTCCAAGAGTATAGAATATTCCAAAGTCATAGTCCTTGAGGATATCTAGCCATCATCACTGTATCAGGTTCAGGTCCTTCTCGGAGAAGATATACCTGAGACTCTTGTGGTCATAGTAAATTTAAAATCATTCACCCATAAAGTTGTGTCATTGCATATTCAATGCAAATACCACTGTTGCTAATTGTTGGTTGTGGGTCACATAGTTCTGCTCATAATGCCCCAACTTTCATGAGTCGTAGTTGATCACTGCTCACTCCGGCATCAGGACACATCCTAGTCCAGTCCCTGATGCATCTAAGTAAAATACATACCCAACACCCTCCTTTGATAATATCCATATGGGGGAACAAGCCAGTTTCCACCTCAGCTCCTGGAAACTCTTCTAGAATTTGTCCATCCACATGAAGGGTTCTCCCTTATGTGTTAATGCCGATAAGGGTGATGCTACTCTGGAAAAGTTGGACATGAACCTTCAATACTAATCGGCCAACCCCAAGAATCCCCACACCTTAGTCACACTCATGGGTGGATCCCAAGCAAGAAACACCTCTATCTTTGTCGGATCCACTGCAATCCCAGCCTCTAAGATGATGTGTCTCAGAAAGTGGTCCTCCAATATCAAAAACATGCATTTTGAGAGATTATCATAAATTTGGTTGTTTCGGAGTGTATCAAATACTATCTGTAGGTGTGTAGCATGCTCATCCTCTGTTGATGAGTTCACCAAGATTTCATCAATGAATACCACAACAAACCGGTCAAGGTAAGGCTGGAAAATCATGTTCATGAGTCTTGTGAGAACTATTGGGGAATTGGTCACACTTAAAGGCATCACCAGGAACTGATAGTGGTTGTACCGGCACCAGAAGGTTGTCTTCAGTATATTATTGTCCCGTACCAAAAGCCAGTGATAGCCTGATCAGAGGTCTATCTTTGATAACCACTTATCCCCTTTCAGCTGGTTAAATATGTCATTGATCCTTGGCATGGATACTTGTTATTCATGTTCATATTGTTAAGGCACTTTAAATCCCCACACAACCTAAAACTCCCATATTCATTCTTGGAAAAAAACTATCAGGGCTACCCATGGATAAATGATGGTCCTTACGAACCCCTTCTTTTACAAGTCCTCCAGTTGTACCCTCATCTCACGAATCTCTGCGGGAGCCATCCGATACTCTTGTGTGGATAACAATCATGTCCCAAGGTACATGTCAATATAAAAGTATACCTCCCAATGGGGAGTTATTGCCGAAACATCCTTATGTAAAAGATCCTCATACCCATCCACCACTATAAGAACACTTGGACACCTCTCATCCACTACACCGAGCATGAGGCCATCCAACACGTGAGTGATCGGCTACACCCTCCTCTAAAAACGTTCCTCCTGTACTATAAGGGCTTCTTTCTCACCAGTGACGGAGAACGTGTTCTCAACTTCATGGACACACTGCTCTATATGCCTAAAACATTCAATCTGAGCATGGACTGTGGATGACTAGACCATACCCAAAATGATGTCGTAAAGCCTCAACGACGCTACTAGGATATCATAGACAAATATCTATCTCCTCCTAGAGTAATCTCACACTGCCACCACCAGTATGTAATCATATAATCCCCTCCAATAGGAGTCTCTACCTGTAAGGATCATGCCAAAAACTCCACTGGAATCTCCAAGCGTCGAATGAGATTCATGGATAGGAAGGAGTGACTAGAACTTGTGTCTATTAGAACTACAGTTATGGTGGAGAAGACACAGATCATACCTCATATTATAACTAGAGCACTGTGGTCATAATCCTCCACATCCTAAAGCTGTGCTCTCCCCTGTCTGCCAGCTCCATGAAGTTGGGGTGGACCACCAGGGGTTGATTCTGGTAACATGTTAAACCGTTGGCCACCACCTACTTCCTGGAATACTCCACTGCTATGTCCACCACCCTATGAAACACGGTGCTCGAACCAGTACCTCTGCCTCAGCGACCCCTCAAAACGTCTGTTGGTCATCAGTTCAGCGGGTTGGGGAGTCATGTGCCATGTGTCCCTACCTACTGCTAGAGAATAAAATCCGTATTCCTAGCTAAATACCTCTGATATGGGAGCCCCAGAATACCAACCCTGAGTCTTGGGGTCATCCAATAAAAGACTAAGCCCGCTTGGGCCCTCCTGTCTATTGTCTGCTGCCTGCTGAAGACTCTTCCACCCGGGGTCTTCTAGTCGCTCTAGCTATGGGTGCCTTCTCTAGCAAGATGTTATCCACCAGAAGGGCTCTCTCCAGCACCCCAGATTGTGTAGGGATACATAAGGGCAACATTGACACCTTGATCTCCCACATGATTCCCTATTCAAATGCTCAAACCCTGAAGAAAGGGCCTCACACCATATCAATCGTGTAGTGAGAAATCTTGGTGAACCCTTCTGAGTATACAACAACCATCATGCTGCCCTGTTGTAGGTGAAGAATCTCCTAAATGCACACAGAGTGAAAGGTCATAGGTAAAAAATTATCCCAGAAATGCCACATGAAGTCTTCCTAGGTGAGGGTTGCCTCATCGTGCGTCTGGGTGGCCATGCTCCACCATCTCCCTACCGAGGACTGCAGAAGGATGTGGGCCAAGATCACCATCTGGTCAGGTGGTTTCCACACTAAGTGGAGGACCCACATAACTACCTCCAACTAGTCCTCAGCAACCAGAGGATATGTCTCTCCCCTTGACTTGGGTGGTATCTATCTTGGAAACTCGTGAAGGGCACTGAGTCTGCGCACATCCTCTACCGGAACCGCTGACGGTAGATGATGACCATTAGCTGGTGGTAGCACTGGTGCTCCACCCGATGGGGCCATATCTTGAACTGGTCTCTAAATGGATTCCTTTTCACTAAGTGGGCTATCCTCACTACCTCATATTGGGATCCTAGATGGTCTTCTTCCTGGAGGCATCCTTAGATAGATAAAGATATACCAGTGATAGAAGGTTATAACTGGTGAGCTAGATTTTATAAAAATGAACATAAGAAGACACTTATGCAAAAAGTGATTTCATGTATAGAGATGAAAATAACAATTCGCAGTCCTGCTATATGGATATTCCGGATTCCGCACCAACACTGGACTCCCTGAATCTGGATGTCAAACTCAAAACACTTAACATTTTTTCCCCAAAATAAAATACAAACTCCCGGTCTTTGTGGTAGGACAGTCCACCCTTTGATATGAATTAGTCATGACCCGTCCCCCAATGCCTGCATCATTACAACACCAAGCCCACCTCCTGGAGGCCAGGGGCTAGAAACTAGCACCGAAGGCATCACTACTAAAAATATGGCCATTATCAGCACTGGAAAAGTCAAATAATAGTGCTAAAAATCACTGTTAACTAAAGTAAAGATATAGGAGGTCCCTTTTATCAGCGTTCTGAAAAGCGCTGATAAAGGCCACTTTTATCAGCGCTAAAAAAAGGGCTGATAAAAGTAAAAAAAATAATTATATAATGCGGTGGGAGCTTTTAATAGAACTTTACCACACCTTTAATAGCGCTTGGGAGACCCCCCTCACACTCTCTCGCATGCGCACCCCTTTTCTTCCACCCTAACTCGAACCTGCGACCTCCCCCCTTTCGTAGCAGCACCTTTACCGCTAATACATTTTGTTTTTTCTGTATTTTATGATATATATTTATATATTTATATTTAATCGTATATTAATATAGATTCATATTAATATAAATATATTTATTCATATATTAGTATATATACATATATTCATTCTTATATTAATATAAATTTATATTTATATATATATATATATTTAGTTATATTTTTTATCCGTATATTTATTTGTATATTAATATATACTTATATGATTTGTTTTAAATACATTTATGAAATATGTTTTCTATGTGTGTTTATAAATAAATAAATAAATATATACATGCATATATACAACACACACACACAGACAGACATACACAAACATAGAAACATATATATTTACGAATATATATATATATATGTGTGTGTGTGTGTGTGTGTGTGTGTGTATTTGAAAAGACATAGAATGTTAAAATGACCATAATTTATAATACAGAAGCCTCTTTCAACTCAACAACAAGCCAAATCTAAGAAAATGAAACAATATTCGATATGATATGTGGTAATGGCCTAACGGACATCCGGACCAGAAGTTATACTTGTTTTGAATGTTAACAAATCGGGGATCCCGACTAAAAACTCCGTTTCAGATGCCTTTTAGGCATTTTTTAGCCTTGAAGATTATGACAGAAGCTTTTCTTTGGTAACCAGTATGTAGAGCTCGTCACTGTCTTCGATTTGATATGTTGTAGAGCTCAAACAGACACCCGGATCAGAAGTAATGGTTGTTTGAAGTTTGAGTTACATTTTCATCTTATTTTAGATCTTTTTTTTATGTCTTAAAATTGTTATTAAATGATTATTAGTCAATGATAATTAGAATATTATTAATTCATACTATTTTTTAAAATATTTTAATGCCATTTTCAATAAAATTATTATATATTAAATGTAATAGTCTATTTATACTTATCTAAAACATATTTAAAAAATATATATTATATTTATATAAATATAAATATACTTATATGAAAATATTTTATTTTTCATGATTATTTTTGAAACATAAAATATATCAGTGGTAGAAAAAAGCACTGATAAATCCCCCCTTTTTCAGCGCTAAAAAAAGCACAGATAAAGGGGGGACTTTATCAGTGCTAAAAAATCGCTGATAAAGGGTAACATTTAACAGCACTTTATTAGCAGTGAAAAAAGTGTCCCTTTTTCTGGGATTTATTTAGCTATGATAAAGTCCCCCTTTATCGGCGCTTTTTTAGCGCTGATAAAAGGGTAGTGCTTACCTTGCCCAATTTTGTAGTAGTGCATCAACCTACAAGTGAGAGGTGGTTTTCTGAGTACCTGTTTGCAGACACGCACACAAAAATTTCCCACACACTGAAATGGAAACAAGTATCACTAAAACAAAGCTTATTACAAGTAAAACTAATATAACATGTCCAGAATACAAACCCAACAAAATAATTGAAAATAAAAAAGTACAAAAAGGATACTCTGATGGCCATCTGCGGAAAGCCCCACCTGATCATTAGAGTAGTGTAGCTACTAGATTCCAAAGCAGAACGTCCATTCAACCCGATCCTACTGGGATTTTCCTGGTATATATCCACCAAGTCCACAGTCGTAGGGTCTGTCGGTCCCTTCCACCTGAGCACCTCTGGGTCCAAGCCCACCAGAGTGTTTGTCAAAACATCAATCATCTATACCAAACAAAACACATGTGGGTTAATCCCGTTCATGGGTGAGTAACAAAATATTCAGTATATACCCCAAAACATAAAGGAAAGACCACACATAAATCCTTAAAGTAAAGCATGAAGTATAAGATAGCTCATAGTAAGTATACATTTAGGGTAGTGATAGAAGAATCATCTGTCACATCATCAAACACCCCGACTACTAGAGAAATATTTCTCTATCAAGTACAGTGGGCCTACCAAGTCACATAGATGTGATTCCCACTAATCTCGGACTGCTTAGTTACACATCCTCATCTCGTACCGTGAGCCTACAAAGTCACACAGAAGTGCTTCCCACAAATCCTGGTTAACTGGGGTACTCCTCCTTCTCGCATACCATGGTCCTGCAAAGTCAAACAGAATTACTTCCCTCCATGGTCTTAAAAATTCACATATAATTTCTTCACACTATACTATATTCAAGTCACATAGTGTCGAAAGTTTGTGATCTTCAGGTCTCAGCCAACCATAGAGATCCGTACATAGCGTGCCTGGTAGAATCGCTCCACAAGCCATTCATCACATCACATCTTCCATGAAAGCCTCTTCAGGGCTTTCCAAATGATATGCCTCATCGAGAGGGTACCAATGTCACAAGTGGATCATCAATTGGACTCCCAGTTTTCAAAATATTACCGTTTTAGTGAATAGGGGTATATTGCATCTGGGCCCGGTCTGACCGACTTGACCAACTCTACCCCGGGTTCCCACATACACTGGTTTAATTCAACGGACACAACCTAACAGGATTCGGTCTTGGGTTGGTCCAGTCCAGCATGGACAGTGGGCCATCCCCAATGGGCCTTGCTGGACCCGACCAAAATTTTGTGGGTCTGGCCTACCAGTGTGGTACTAGCCCACTAGGTGTCGGTTTGGCCCTACAGATCGACGCACGGCCTGCGCGGTGCTGGCATGGAGTGCACCCCCTAGATGGGATGTGTCTGGCTATTGCATTCGGCCTCCACTGTCCCCATAGACATGTGGGCCTCTACTTCCGCGGTAAAGTAACCGTGGGTCACGGAGCCACCCAGATAGCCCGGACACAGGCTATCCCTCCACGTGGCGCTAGGCGAGTGATACTTCTCCCCACTGTTGTCACAGCCAGTCGCCCATGAAATCCTGCCACCATGATGCGCTGATGAGAAAATCACAACCACCGCCTGCAGCCGCCACCGCGGGCCACCACCGCCGACAGCGGTGCCGGCGTGCTAGAAGATGTTTGATAGACCACCAGACAGCCTCTGGGGGTATGTTCATCACGCTGCCAGCTCCTGTCCTATCTGGGGAATGCCCTCTTAATTGAAAAGGTCTAAAAATCATCTTGCCACAACATTGATGGTGTGGAAATAAAGAACACACATGACAGAGGTGTTTAGGCCATGTTCGTGTTAGCCTCCACCCTCCACGTCAAAGGTTTATAATCACGTGGAGGCTTGGGGATTGTGGATCAATCAAAATAGGGATAAACAAATCTCTATTAATAACTCCTTAAAAAAAATTCACCCTCCCACATAAACACATGATTCATGGATGAAACTGTTCATGGGTTGATCTGCATTCATCATTTCTAGAATAAGAACAAGGAATAACATTAATGATAAATAACCCCTACCTCTTTAATGTTTTTTCTGCATCATTACGTCATCAAGGTTTCAAGATGTTGACAAGATTCTTCTCTTCGAGATCCGTTTTTCAAGGTGCATCGAAGATGTTTGACGTTCATCAGTATTTTCCATTCTTCATTGGAGAGGAAGTTCATCAATGTTTCCTCAGAGAATCCTCATAGTTTAATTAATCTTTCCACCAACGTGTCACCCAAAAAAAAGGAAAACACCTTGTAGATTTTCTCTTACCCTGAGACATCGAGTCATTAAACTATATCATTTATGAAAAAATGTTGTTGTTACATGTCATTAAAGTGTGGTTATGCTATGAGTTAATTGTCCATTAATGAGCCTCATCAAATATCCTCATCACTTCACCACAGCGTCACCGTTTACCATTCGATGGATGAGAAAATAAAATAAAGTAACTTTTTAATGTTATTTTATTATTTTCTAAAAAGTATGAAAATTGACTTTTCTATTCAGCCTTTGTTGGTTAAATTTAATTCCTTTCAAGGAAAATCCTAGCATTATGAATTCAACAGTTCCCTCATATTTTTTATCAGAGCACTAGTGAAAAAGTTAAGAAAATGCACTCACATGTTTACTTAGGAGTACTTAAAAAATATTAAAATTGTGTTCCTGGCTCACCGGGCCTTGAAATCACATTCCATCAATGTGTGTTGTCTCATAATAATTCCATATAAAAAACATACATGGAATATACGAGACATTACACCAGGATATCTTATGTGATTGATATCTAATTCTTGATGGTAGAAGTTGTAGCTTGTATTATAAGGGAGCATATAAATGATGGTCATTTCAATGTGGGGTTATTTTTTACATGGGTTCTATAACTCTCCATTAAAAAACACAGAAAGAACATGCATCATCATATCTAATCAATCTGTACCATTCAATATTCACCACATATAATTCTTCATTGAACCTCACCATAGGTTAGCTATTCGTTGGGCTTCCACCATTAAATATCTTCCAATTGAGTCAACTAAGATTCTGATCATCATTTGATTATTATGATGGTTCCTTGGTGATCTAAATCAAAATTAATCTTTATTTTCGTAATATTACAATGAAAAAACTGTGTTTTTTCAAAGTTCAGAAGATTTAAATTTTTCTAAAGGTGATTCTATAGTCACTAATGTGAGGCAGTGTGTACAATCTAGGTCAATAGAACAATTCCTATAAATACAAAAGCATTCACCCCTAATTTGATGTTGAGCATCAGAGGATTTCATTTCTAGAAGTAATAGAAGCTCCATGAATTCCTCTGGATTGCATTAAAGAGATAATGTGGCCTCTTTTTATAAAATTAATAAGTAATTTTGTAGGTAAAATACTTGTTCATAGTACCCTAATTTCTCATCGTGATGAACTGAGTTCCAAGAAGTGTCTGATATAGCTTAATAAAAATTCTTTTCTCTCTAGTTTGAGTAAAGGAAACTATGAACTAGTGCTTTTTATCTAGCATTAAGGGTTTTAAAAGAGAAAGAGAAAATTTACTTTTACGTTGTGTTCACTTAATAGAAAAATATTTCATGCCTCGGGTTATTGTGAGTGAAGGGTTGAGAAATAGTGTCTGTAGAAAATGTATGTGAGTTAAGGCCACACACATGCACAAAGGTAAATAGTGTCTGTGAATTTTGAGTGAGAAAAATTGATAGTTTGTGTGATTGAGGATTCATGTGAAAAACACATACATCTATTAAAGCATTCTCTTATGCGAACGTGAGAAATAACATGGATCAAAATGTGTGTGTGTGTGTTTTATACAAAAATTTATGCACATGAAATAATTAATGAATGATAGGGTGATGTTTAAGCATTTATATTGTTGCACATTTTATGAGTAGAAGGAAATGTAGTGTATTATATACAATCATAATGTTAAAAAAATGCACAATTAATATACAAATGTAGATTTAGTGTTTAGTGTTTTGATACTGAATACGGGATAGTATTTATATAAATTGTTAAAAATAAATTCATCTATGATTTTTTTGTGTTAAGTGAGTTCAGGTCTTGAGAAAAAGAAGGAATTTTTACATTAGACATTTTTCACCGAGATAGTTGACCGTTTACAGGTGATCATAATTTTTTTGAGCAAGAACCACTTTAATACAAAGATACATGAATTTTACACAAGACATTGTGATCCATCATGATCATGGAGGAAGATAAAGTGCTTATACTATCTGTGGATCAAATATTCTAAGAAGAATAAGAGCCTGTGATTGGGGGGTGTAACAAGTTATTGAAGGGGATCTAGAGATTGGGGGTCTACCCAGTCGAATGGATGTGGTGTCTAACTGATCGAGGAAGAACAGTTTGATTGTTAGAAGTTATAACCAAAATCAACTAGATGATCAAATACTAAGGTGTATAACACGTTTCTTCCTAAACTATTATAATGGATAAAAATATTATATTGAAAAATACATGTTGAGGGGTCTAAACAACAAGGAAAGTATGTGGGTCTTAGTACCCAACCATGTAATTTTTTTTCTTTTACATTATGAATTCCATGCATGATCCACTCATCTTAATAGGTGATAGAGGATTGAATAAAAAGTTGATAAAATAATTTAGTAAAATAGGTCACACATTATTCACCCCCACCCCTCTCAATGTGACAATATGATCTTTGGATTGTTAAACTAGAAATATATAAACACTTATTTTACATGATTTTCACATTTATCTATTAACTAAATTAAATATTAGAAATTCTAGGATATATAATAATCTTCAATTCATAGTAAATGGAAAACATTATAATGGATGATATCAAAATATCTTTAAGAGGTAACATAACAAAGTCCATAATGGTATGATTATAAATATATAGAAAATCATGATTAAGGAAACCTGTTAATTTTAAAAGAATATAAATCAATAAGTGTTTACAATAATAATGAAATATATACATAACATCTTAAACAATAACACTTATACCATGGAATTAGAAAATAAATCTTGAATAATATAACATGATCCATGAAACATTAGAAGGGATGTCTCACACTCATAAACAAAGGATTTCTTATATTTTTTAACATGGATACCCACCAACGCATTCAGTCATATTGCTTTTAGTAGAGATAAACTCCATAATACTCACCCCATATGAACCTAGATACATTCTAACCTATTTACAAGTAAAAGTTTTAGTATAAATTATCCCTATAATACTCACCATTTATGAACATAGAAACTTTCTAACCTATTCACATAACATTTATATCTCATGAGATATAATAATTCACCAAATGCATTTGGGGGAGATATATGTACCACCTGTATTATAATCCATAAATTTGTGTTCCATATAAAAACCATTTACATTTCACATTATAAAGAACCAATTGAAATAAAATTGGTTTTATAAAACAAAAAGAATTAATTAATTCAATATTCATAATGTACCCATGGAAATGAAATGGGTTTCATAAAACATCGGAAAGGTATAAAATAACATTATGAACATAATCACTTGATGAAGAAAAATTGCTGACCCAAAATAATCACAGAATAATATAATAATAAAGGTTGAAACAAGGAAAATTAAACTATCAGATGTAGATCATTTTAAAGATAATGAAAACCAACACATAAAAAATATTTTTGAAAACAATTTGTATGCATCATTGTAAAATTCATAATTATGACTGGACTTTCAAAATATATCCTTTATTTTTAAGAAGAATTAAGAGATAACATTTCCTAAAGTTGAAATTCGTTCAAAAACACTTTTTCCAACAATTTAAAAAGATTACATCCTTTAAAAGGGTTATCATTTTAAAAATGAAGTCCAAATAAGTAATTGTATAACTCAAAGAAAGTAGTTTGAGTTACCATGTCCCTTTCCTTTACCCTTGATCTCTACATAAGTTATTTAACCTCAAATATCATAAATATAAACATATTAATTACCTATTTCAAAACAATATTATTATAAATTAACAATTATATTTATTATTAATAACAAATATATTCCGTTTTTAGGTTCTTCCAATCTCTTTTTAACATAAGGTGTTAATAAACAAGGTCAATTTTTAGCTAGGTTTTTAAAAGCAATGTTAGTATTATTTTTATCCCAAATATAAAAATTTCATATCCATTAAAATTATTTGAATTTATTATTTATAAATATTTATAATTATATAATATAATTACATGGAAGTTGTATTCATATTTCATGAAAATAAAAATGGTAATGAACTAGTGTTCAGTTATTTTCTAATATCAATGGATTACCTTATAAATATTGTTCAATTTTGGGTTATCCAAAATAATCATATAAAGATATAAATTAGTTAAATTTATCATATATAATCATCCACTGTGATTGAAAACAATCCAGTTTTGGAATTTATGGAAAATGAAACACGTTTTATCATGGATGTCGTATTATGAAAAATGAAGAATTCAAATTTTTGGTTTTCTTAATAGAAAAGGTGAGGGTGGTTAATGATTGTAACATAGTTATAATAAAATAATAGTAAAAAATTATGTATATTTTATCCTTTTAATATGGTGAAATGAAATTTGGGGATGAATGAAAACATATAAAAAATGGAAACTAGATAGAGATGTTTGAATCTTATACCTCACTTCTTGGATTCTGCCCATTGTGAAGGGAATTAAACTTTAGAGGATGGTATTTTTAGATTACACAAAACTTTTTTAAGGTATATTATAGTGTGTAGGGGTGGTTTGAGTAGATTTTATGGTGAACATAATATGCTTTTTAGGATACTTGATGTGGGAAGTTCCCCTTTTATAAGTGTGAATGAGTGTTTTTTTGTAAATCCCAAAACTGTTTAATAATGGGAAGACACTTCATGGAAAGTGTATCCAAATTGATAAATAATGGATTAGAGAGTATATAATTTTAATAAAAACTATAATACTCAAAAAGAAACATATATTATACATGTTCTTTCCTTTACCTCTAAGGTTATTCACCTTTACCATTTTAGTTTTCACCATGGAAACTAGTTTTAATCAATTAATTTATCCTTTATACCCAAAAATTATATAGTATTCATTTTATAATTTGGCCTTATGATTTTTTTTAAAATATATTGTTTTAATTAAATTTGTAAAAGTCTTCAATTTTAATATTAAAAAAAATTATATAATGTATTAAAAACAATTTTTTGAAGAAAAGTAATTTTAAATTTAAAAATCTAAAATATTAGTTTATAAATTATATAAAACCATTTAAGATTATAATGTCACATATGAAATAAATATTTCTTATTTCAAAAGGGTTTTATAAATTTTCAATTCATACTTATATATTAGGAAAATATTTATGTCTTTTATTTTTAAAAACACTATTTTGAACTATTGAACTAAATATCAATTTTTTTATAAAAATTCAAAAAAATAAACGTAACAAAATACGATCTTGATAATTTCAAAATAAATTTATTTTTTTAAATATACATCCTAAAATTGATAAATTTAACCTTAAACTAAAACCCTAAAATATCATGAAAATAGTTTTTTATAAGAAATATTTTTTTTGGGTATAATACATATTCTACTAAAATTAGTGATAATCATAAATGTATAAAAAGTGATAAAATATAAAAAATAAAAAATAAACATTTAGTATAAAAAGTGATTTGATTAGTTTTATAGCTATGAAAATTAAGTGTGATGTGTAAAGAAAATTATATATTAATTTGTTCTTATATATATATTTATTTACTTATATTTAATAATTTTGTTGCCATCCAATTCTAAAGCTACCTTACAAAATTCTATATTTGTTAGTCTTTCATTATTGCATGTGAAGAAAAGCATAGAACACTGTAATTATTTATGGACAAAAACTCATTTCATTACATTGATGATCTAATTAAATCTACAATACATTTTATAAATTTACTCATCAGGTTCCATCTTGAAAGAATCATACATCCTCGTATATATATTCAATCAAATTTATTTAAAATAGAATTTTCATCATGGTAAATTGAAAAAAGTGTCCCAAATCATATTAGTAGTATCACATGAATATATTCTATTAAACAGATATCAACCTAAAGCACAAAATAATGAATTCATTGATTTGCAGTTACAATCATAAGAAGCCTTAGTTGGAGACTCCCATTCCCTTCAAGTGGTTTTTTATATTTATCAGCTATAGTTCACCAAATAATGAATCCTCTTTTTCTAATAGATTTTCATTTTAAATTTCCATTGATCATAGTTACATCCATTAAAATAGAGAGGTAAATCTATGGTATAAACTTTTTTTATCATTCATACTAACAAAAAATTAATAAAAAAATGTTATATTTTCCCTTGAAATTTGATCAAGTTCAAAATTAAAATAAATTCAGTAAATATAGAGATCCTAGAAATAAATGATTTCTTCTCTGATGATAAATGTTGATTTGAGATGGATTGTCAAGTTGGGGTGAGTTGTGATTCCAAAATAAAAATTTTACTTCTTGAAAATTATAAATTTGTTTCCCATAAATTTATAATATTCTCCCAGTTATCAATTGAAATAGGTATATATAATTTTATATTTTCAAACAAATTCGTGAAGGGCTGATCAAAACATAGTTAAAACTACTAAATTTATTTTATCTTCAGAAATAAAATACTAATACTAAGTATAATATATATATCACCTGAAAATTTTATCTCTCAATTTATATTTTTAATTAATAGTTCAAAATCATCTTTTGAAAATTAAATGAATTTTTGAGTAAATTAAAGTTAGGAATTAGAAAACTTAACACTTAGTGGAGTTAAACAAGGTGTTACCTCTAAGATAGATCTTACTTTACTCCAATTAATAGTATGAAACTTCTGACCAATTTATGAAAACATAATAAAAAATCCACAACCTATATCATGTATTATAACAAAAACTACACACAATGTAGTCCAGTATATATCATGCCTATTCCACCGTTATTTGTAGGATAGAAAATGTAAATAATAGAGAAAAGTAGTATCAATGTAATCTTATTTATAGTACATGATATTTCCTATGTAAATGTATGAAAAACATAAATAAAAACTCAATATGTAAGATAAAATAGGGATAGTGAAGTAATTGAAGGAAGTTCCATGTAGTTCAATCTCTAATCAAATTTTTAATGATTGTTAAGGTTCTCTTGCTTGTATGATTATCTGATAAGATCAAGAATATATGTTTTAGTTAGTTTTTAAATATTCTGTGTTTTTGAAATTGGTTATAAATAATATATTATTATAGTGTAGGTGAATAAAATTTATTGATAAAATAGGACCCGAACCTCTCATGAATGAGTGGGGATTCCTTGTATTTGAAGATTATACATCATAAAGTAGCCATTGAAAAACAGTCGTTCTCCAACAGACATGTCTTAACTACTATTGAATGTCTCAATAAATAAAAAAACTAGTAATTAGTATTTTTTTTCTTTTAACATGGAATCTATTTCACTCATAGTCAATACAGAATCACCTTTTAGTAGTTCTATCCTAATGTAATTTTATTGTAACTCATTATGGTTGGGTGATCAATTTGGAAGACATCATCACTTGAACAATGTAGTCAATGTGAGTCTCATCATGTGGATGATCAATTTTTTACTATTAGTCACATAATTTTTCAAAATTTTATTTCATTGATTCTGTTAGGTAGTATCTTTAATGTTCAACATGCGGCCTATTAAAAGATCAGTGTGTTATATCTTTAACATTTTGAAATATTTCTGCTGTCTAGAATGACCAATTGAAATCCATCTTGTATTGAATCCATGTATTCAAGTAGTAGACTGATACATAGAGAGATTTATTCCTTGCTGCCTCACTTTTAGTGTTTTCTATCTATTAGTACATTCGTTTGATCTATTACTATATATAGTTCATCCATATAACATGCATTCAATTCAATACATAGAATTTTTTTTACCTTTTATCAAAGAAACATCTTAATACCACAAAACCCATAAACCATTAGAAATATAATAAACCTTATTTTGGATCATAAATATAATTAACTACTTGACTAGGAAAAAATATTGTTTATATTTATTTATAATTTTTTTATTTCATTCTATGGTAATTTTATTCATGATTAAGGAAGTTAAAAATGGCATCGACCTTATTTCCATTAATTTACTTATATAAACAGATTCCATTATAATGATCATTCCATTTGGTTTTATCCTTATAAAATCATATTAATTATATATATAACTCATTAATATCATAAAAATTCAACAAATATATTTTTGTAATCTTCCATGTAAAGTGATAATGAAAAAATGTACATATACTGCATGGAGGCAGTAGTCTGTATGAACACACAAGAGACGTTTTACATTTCCATCGAAAAAAATGAAAGTAGAAATTTATCTGTCATTCACGATTCATAATCATATTATAAATATAAAATTTATTCATTAATTATGATATTATTACAATACATGAATGGTGGTGGAGAAAAATGAATTGTGCCATTCATGGAGGTGATAGTCCACACTTACACATTGACGATGTTTTCACTATTCTAAGGAGATGGGGGGAAGGTATATAATTATTTTTTCATAAGTAAAATAAAATTTTAGTATATTAATGATACTAATATTATTATGTTTGGATGGAATAATATTATTTTAAGGTATAATAATAACACTCAAAGAAATATAAATGAAAAAGAGGGATTTGGGAATTTTTAACTATCTACTTTCTATAATTATATTTCAGATTGGATTTAACCTCTGAGGGGTGGTATTGTGAGAGGAGAAAAAAACTATGAAATTTATAGGTTTTGGGTATAAATTTGGGAGATTTTGTTTCAGAAAATTGTATTATGGTGTAATAGAAATTGTGGTGGTTCAAGGATTCATTTATAAGTGAGAGTGGTGGCACATTTACAAATAACCATAACATTATATTAATTTATTTTCACTTTTATAGATAATTGGTTTAAATTGTGAAAAATAATGGATATTTTAAGAGTTTAAGATGAAAAATTACCCAAAGAATATATTTTATGCTTGTTTTAAAAATGATTTAAGTCTTTTACACATTATTTTTTCCTTGAACCATTCTGACTTTTACAACTGTAACTAATTTTTACCAAAGTAATTTATGTTTATACCAAAAAATATAATAGACCCTATCACATAATTTAGACCTTATAATTCCAAATATAGAATCAATTTTATTAGATAATAAATTTAAATGTGGTAAAAAATATTTTTAAAATTGAAAATTTATGACACATTAACCATAGTTTTAGAAAAAAAATACATTATGTTCCAAATTAAAAAATATTAATCTCTTAATTATACCTAATAATTTCAAATTTATAATTTTAATTATGAAATAAATATTTTTTTATTAAAGATATTTCACAAATTTTAATTATCATGTCCTAATTATGTCATAAAATTCACAGTATTTGTAAAAATAGTATTTTTACTATTCACATAAAAATCGATCTTTATAAAAAAATCCCAAAAAATAATTATAAGATAATATTATAATGATGAATAAAAAATGACTTCATTTTTATAAAATAAATGTTATATAATTTTAAAATTTAACTTTTAAACGGGAATAAATGTCACACCTGTCATTTTTAAATTTCTTATTTTATTAATTTTCTGGGCATCGGGTAGTCTGGGTTAAGGACCGACTTAATTATTGAGTTATTATTTAAAGAAATGCATGTTTTGGTCTTGACATCATTCAGTGCACCGTGGTCGAAACCGCATGGCCTGCCCGATATTCAAGGAAAATGAATAAAATATAATGAATAATAAAATGGGAATAAAAAAATAAGAAGTGTAATTGGATTCAAGGAACTATTTTAATGAGGATGATAATAACCTTGTTTGATAATATTTTTGTTGTAATTGATAATTTCAAGAGTGAAAATTTTATTAAGTTATTACTATTATAAGATTTGATATTATCGTTAACAAAAAATTAAGTTACTATGACTTTTTTTTATCTTATTTGGTTTTAATGTGTTTCATCAAGGCGCGGGCGAAGTCTCGATTGAACTTGATGTTTTTGTCGATAAGAAAGTTTATCTTTTGGGGTGCGACAACATGCGACACATGGGTGAAGCAGAATTGAAATATCATACGGCCTTGCCAGCACCGTCGTGTGGGCCGCCCGTTGTCCAATTAATTAAATAAATTGAGTTAATAACAGTGAAATAAAATTTAATGTTTTGAAGAATTAAAATGAAAATAAGATGAGAAAAATGGGTTAATAGTTTAATAAGTTGTTTTTTTATAAGTTGTGTTTAAGTGATAATAATAATATTATTATGATTATGGTTTTATTTTAAGAATATTTTTAATTTTATTAATAATAATATTATTATTATTATTAATTGGTTTCTTTTAGTTTTTTAGGGTTTATTTTATTCTTTTTTTTCTTCTCCCTCCCCTCACTCTCCCTCATCGGAGCCCTCCCCCATCTCTTTTGCAGTTTTTCCCCCTTGAAACCCTATGTGACATGCCCTCCCCTCCCGTGGCTGACCCTCCCTCTGTCCGACGGACTCCCATCCCCCCCCCCCTGCACTCCTGTCTGGCCACCTGGAATACGCCGCACCCCACCGACCTTCCTCCTTCCGTCCGACGAACCCCGAGCCCCCTCGCCGGACCACACCCTTGCTCCCCCGTCTCTATGGCCTCCTACACTCCGTTGCGACCTCCCTTCCGGTCGCGCCTATGTCTGGTGGCCTCCCTCTTCCGGCATTGCGAACCACCGCCCCTTGCTCCATCTGGTGAACACCCCCCGGTTAAGTCTTATCCTTTCTTTTTTCCCACTTTTTTGAGTTTCGTTGTTTTTCTTTTTAGAAGGTATATGTTCTGATGCTAGGGTTTAATTTTAGGTATTTTGGTTTGATCTTCTTATTTTAAGGATAAATTTGGTCTCTTGGTGATGCGATTGAAGCACAAATGGGTTTCTCTTCGTTGTCGGAATTTTGTACACATCAAGGTAGGTGGTTCCATTCCATACCATCATTAGATGATTTAAATTTCTCCTTAATTAAATTATAATGTCTTCTAGTGATAAATTACGTGATGCTAATTTTATTTTGGACGTGTTTTGATATGCATATTTATGAATTTGAGTATTTTTTAAGTAAATGCCGATGTTTTTCATGTGCGTTGTGTTGTTGAAATTTTCAGACATGTTTTAGTTAATTGTTTAAGGTGTGAAAACTGTGTTTTCAAGAAAGCTTGAAGTACGGATGTTATTAAACTGAGTTTTTCAAATAAAGGTAAACTATTTTGATGTGTTAATTTTTATTATGAACCTTGAGTTTGTTTTAGGGGTGCGAATGAGGTTTTAGAAGGTTTGGGATGTACAATTGATTTTCAAATGGTTACGACATCAAATTTTTGTGTGTTTTAAACTAAGTCCTTGAAGTATGCATGTGTGATGTTTTATTAATTGATCAATTGTTTATTTAAGTGGTGTTTGATATGTGAATCACTGTTGGGATGGTTTTTGGGGTTGTTTGGTAGGTGCGAAATGTGTTTTCAAGTTCTTTGATGTGTCTGTGTAGTTAAAGGGAGATTTTCAATGATAATGAGTCACTTTGGGTGTTTTTTACGTGTTGTGCACTTTTGGAATTAAATTGGAAATTGTTTGAACAATGGAAAAAACATGATTTGGTTTGTATATGCTATACTTTTAGTTTTAAAGTGACGTTCCTATATAAAATCGAGTTCTCCTTTCCTGTGTAAACTTTTTCTTTCTAATTTGAAGTGTTTTATAAATTGTTAATTGAACTTATTAAATTATATGTGGAGTGCGGAAGTTGTTTTTGATAGAATTACGCGTGCATTATGTTTTTTTAAAGGGATTATTACTTGTGAAACTCAGCATGTCTCATGTAAAAACTCTTATTGTGCTATTTTGAAAAGTTATTCAAATTGTTTAAATAGATTATCAAGTCATGCAAGTGATCCGAACTATGTTATAAAATGGTTTTGGTGTGGGTGGGTTTTTTTAAAATGGTGTTTGGGTATGCAAGCGGTGACTTGTATGTGTAATGTTTTATTTGGTTTGGGATATGTGAAAGTGACATACATTATGTGAATGTGACACTTGATTGAGCACAAGGGAAAACCCTGGGTATCTAGGTGGGCAGACTAGAACTAGTGCGCTAGTGAACCGGATGAGTATCATCCATATTTCACTTAGCTGGATGGACGATTTCATCACTAACTAAACATGTGATATCTGAGGTTCATGGCCTTCTATGCCATGTGTTCTGAGGGTCGTGGCCTTTTAAGACATGTTATCTGAGGTTCGTAGCCATCTAAGCCACGTTTTACCGAGACACGAGCTTCTAGGGTCCCACTCGAGCTAGATGAACCTTAGGGGATTTTCCCATAGTGCTCCACCGTCTATGGCGTGGTTCCTTCCATTGGCATATGGAGGGCCACTTGTGTGTGTGTGTGTGAGTATGTGTGTGTTTGTGTGACTGTGTGTGTGTGTGTGCCTACCCATAATGAACTTTTCTCTTCCTCCTTAAAATCATGTTTGTGAAATGAGTTCTTTTTAGTGATTTCCTTAAGCATTTGGATTGTAAATGTTTTCTTTAAAAGAATTTAGAAATTATAACATGAATAACCACATTAAATTTTCCTTTTGATGTTGTTGCATGGAACCTTTTTATTGGGTGACGTCCTACTAGGCCTTTTGCTCACACCCAGCATACACCTTCAGGTGTTTGTAGACCATGTTTCTTGTGTATTCCAGGTTGTGCGTCGTGCTCAGCGATGGTGGTTTTGGTCATTGATGGTCTTATCGTGAAGGTTGGTGTTGTGGAGTGAGGATTCTACACCACTCATGTCGTTTGGAGGTTTGAGTTATAGTTTTAATCTCTTTTGTTGTCGTTTATTTTTGGACGTTGGTTCTAGTTGTAAACCTTTAAATTTGATTTCAGTTTAATGGTCTCTTTGGTTGTCGATTCCTAGTTTCATTTTTATTATCTTGTTAGTGTTTGTGTATACTATTTCTGGTAAACCATTCCCACAGGTTACTCTTGAAACCCGAGCACTTGTGCCAGCCCGTGGGGATCGGGACCGCCCTTCGGGCCATGTCGCGGACCGGGTCGGGCGCTGGGTCGGATGGCGACCCGACTTGGTTTGTGAAAAAATGGTATCAAAGGGAAAGGTTTTCTCTCTTGGGTCGTTTTGTTTTGCGATAGAGTCATGGTAGACTTGAGTTAATGTTTTCGGGACTTGACGTCCTGGCTACGAGTAAGGTGCCTGGCCAGCACACCTCATGGTGGGACTAATGTTACCAAAGTATGTTGAGGTTTCATTGTGTTTTTGGTCCTTGCGGTTAATCTTGTCTAAGGGAAATGAAAAAGGGGTAAGGTCAGTGGTCATAGTGAGCTCGCAGGGCCTGGCAAGCCATGTGGAACTAGGGACGCTGTCCCAGAATACCCTCTGTGGCGGTGTCTTGACTGGCGTATGGCCACCAACTATACATTCCAGTCACATGCTGACACAAGTTTTCTCTTGAGTCATTTCTTGTCTCCTTCTTTTGGATTCATGGGAATTTGGTTTTTAAGTAAAAATGGTTTGGTCTTGTAAAATGTTATCAAATTAAATGCTTTAAACAGAAAATGAGGTCTGAGGTTTGAAAGGTGTGGGTTGAATGTTTTGGTTTTGAAAAATGGAAAGGTTTGGTTTTGATCCTTGGCGCTCTCATGGGCAACCACATGCATGGGTGTATGTGAAAATGGAAATGGTTAATGGCACGAGCGAATGAGTGCCTGGATGGACGTGAAGTGGGTGCCGGTGCATCACAAGAACATGCATGTGCGAGGCTCATGGGACGCCATTGGTGTTGGTGAAATCCACCGGGTTTTCTTATTTTCAAAATGTTTTGTTAAAGGAAATTTTTTTTTGGTTTTTTAATGATCGGTGGTCATGTGATGTGTTATTTTATTTTGGGATGTGTTGGATGTGAGGCATTTTGAGGTGAGAATCCTTTTTGACTGAATTGTGTTCGAGTTTGAATTTAATTTGTAAGTTGATATGCAAGCGTGTAGTTGGTGAATTATTTTAAAGAGTACTTTGGGAAGCCCTTTCAGTTGTTCCCCCTGCACACCTAGTGTTCACCTGTGGTACGTCTTGACCATTGGACTAGTTTGGTTGGGTCCATGGTTGTCTTTCTCAACTAGTGTACGCCCCCCATAAAGTGTTGACATGTGATTAAAGTGTGGCCATGGGAAATTCTCCGTTGGTCGACCCTCCAGTTGATCAGAGGAATCTCTTCTTGAATTCAAGAATTGAACCCACCTATCCTTTTTACAACTAAGCGCATCCTCTCGCAGTGGGATGACAGATGCGAGAGGAGTTGAAGGGAGTTTTTATCTTTTGAATGTCTGAGTCATCGGGTATGAAGTTTGAAACTGTCATGTTTGAAGGTTTCCCCCTAGGAGCGGTGAAAGGAAATCTAGTGGGGAAGGGGGAAGGAGGTTCATAATTTTTAGTGTTGACCAGTGTCTTGAAGGGCTTGTAGTATTTACATCGGCTTCAAGGGTCGTGTTCGGTGATGTCTTGCAACGTGAGGTCCCTTTGATAGTCAACAGTTGATTGGAAGCGGTGAAGGAGACTCCATTGGGGAAAAGGTGGCAGCAACCCTAAGTTGGTGCGGTCTATTTTACTAAATGACCCCTGGTCTTTGGTTTGTTTCGTTTAAGAAAAGGTTTTTGTTAGGCTACTAGTTCGGCAGACCCAGTCGTATGAGGCTGCTATGTTCGTTTGCAGGAATCACGTGTTGTTCAAGACGCGGTTTAAAGTCTTTCTCAGCGTAATGTTTCTCTCGACAGTAATGATCGTGCTCGGTGACGATTTTTGGCATCATGTTATCATTCAGTGTGACAAAGGGTGATGTTCATGCACCACTTCATCTCTTGTGTTGGTGAATGTTTTGTGTATGATCAGTTGGATGTTGTAATGTGTTGTGTTTTCTGGTTTTTCCTCTATTGTAGTGTGGTTCCGTGTGACATCAAAAAGAGAAGCTTCGCACGGGAGTCCTCAATACCTGACTGCGAGGTAGGTGATGCTTCAAATATCAAGGCTCCAGCCATAGGCCTCGGAGTGAAGCTGGTGTGTGCTCAAGAACCTTGGGAGTGTATGGGACCCCAACTTTATTTCTGTCATTGGTGTGAAAGTGAAAGAAGCTTAAATTTTTTTCTATGGATGTTCAGTTTCGAATGAACCATCTGGTTGCATATGGTTTTTGTGACTATGTGGAGGTGGGGTCATCTCAATGCCTTAGAGTCTTGGGGGTCGCATTCCACTGGATGAAATCGCATTAGGGGTCCTTATGGGATATGTTGGGTATGTCAGTCTCAAGTTGAAATAGAGCTCATCCGGGGATGTGAAGATGTTGGTTTGTTTTGGGTCGTGGTTTTGATGCCCCAGTAGTTGGGCCCCACCCTCCCCGCCCCTTGTGGTGTGGTGTTTGTTCACTATCATGAAATTTTCAATGTTATGTATCTCTTGTTAGTTTTTATGGTGGGGAGACCCATGTTGGGTCTCGCACGAATGTATCTGGAATGAAACGGTGTCTGACTTTTCTTTAATGGCGGGGAATCTGCTCGAGCCTCCCTGTGTCGGTTTTCCAGTCTCGTTTTGAGCGTCAGTGACTTCCTAATGGTGGGGAGCCCCTCGGGCCTCCCCATGTTGATCTTTTTCTTATGTTTTTTTTTCTAAATATGGCGTGGTTTTCGTTTAATAGTGCTTGAGGTGTTTCGGCTTGTGAAGTTGGTTTCCATAGGTGCGAGAGTTCCCTTCCTCGATCAGTCAACTAGAGGCATTCGAGCTCTTTGGGGCGGGAGACACATATCATAATGTCTTTTGACACATTTCATGAAGTTTTCTTTGAATCACTTTTTCTGATCACGATGCTTTTGCCTCTTTTCGCTTATTGATTTTGAGGATCCCTTTTAAACTTGAGTGGGGTAACAAATTCTTCTTTGGGTCTCGACCTTAGTTGTGGCTTTCCGGGGACAGAAATCTATATGGTGGGGAGAATTTTCACACTCATCATTTTTAAATTGCATATTTTATTAATTTTCTGGGCATCGGGTAGTCTAGGTTAAGGCCCGACTTCATTATTGAGTTATTATTTAAAAAAATGCATGTTTTGGTCTTGACATCATTTAGCGCACCACGGTCGAAACCGCACGGCCTGCCCGATATTCATGGAAAATGAATAAAATATAATGAATAATAAAATGGGAATAAAAAAAATAAGAAGTGTAATTGGATTCAAGGGACTATTTTAATGAGGATGATAATAACCTTGTTTGATAATATTTTTCGTGTAATTGATAATGTCAAGAGTGAAAATTTTATTAAGTTTTTAATATTATATGATATGATGTTATCGTTAACACAAAATTAAGTTACTATGACTTTTTTTTTATCTTATCTGGTTTTAAAGTGTTTTTTCAAGGTGCGGGTGAAGTCTCGATTGAACTTGATGTTTTTTTTTCGATAAGCGATTTTCTCTTTCGGGGCACGAAAACATGCGACGCATGGTTGAAGCGGAGTTGTAATATCATACGGCCTCGCCAGTGCCGCCGTGTGGGCCGCCCGTTGTCCATTTAATTAAATAAATTGAGTTAATAACAGTGAAATAAAATTTAATGTTTTGAAGAATAAAAATGAAAATAAGATGAGAAAAATGTGTTAATATTTTAATAATCTATTTTTTTATAAGTTGTGTTTTAGTGATAATAATAATATTATTATGATTATGGTTTTAGTTTAAGAATATTTTTAATTTTATAAATAATAATAATAATATTATTAATTGGTTTCTTTTAGTTTTTTTAGGGTTTCTTTTATTCTTTTTTTTCTTCTCCCTCCCCTCACTCTCTCTCGTCGGAGTCCTCCCCCATCTCTTTTTCATTTTTTTCTCCCCCTTGAAATCCTATGCGCCACGCCCTCCCTTTGTCCGACGGACTCCCCATCCCCCCCCCTATACTCCCGTCCGGCCACTTGGAACGCATCGCACCCCACCGGCCTTCCTCCTTCCATCTGACAAACCCCAATCCCCTTCAACGGACCGCACCCTTACTCCCCCGTCGCTCTGGCCTCCTGCACTCCACCGCGACCTCCCTTCCGGTAGCACCTATGTCCGGCAGCCTCCCTCTTCCGACGCTGCGAACCACTGCCCCCTACTCCATCCAGCGAACACCCCCGATTAAGTCTTATCCTTTTCTGTTTTTTTTTTCTCTCTTTTGAGTTTCATTGTTTTTCTTTTCAGCGGGTATATGTTCCGATTTTAGGGTTTAATTTTAGGTCTTTTGGTTTGGTCTTCTTGTTTTAAGGATAAATTTGTTCTCTTGGTGATGTGATTAAAGAGAAAATGGGTTTCTCTTTGTTGTCGGATGTTTGTACACATCAAGGTAGGTGGTTCCATGCCATACCATCTTTAGATGATTTAAATTGCTCCTTAATTAAATTATAATGTCTTATAGTGATAAATTGCATGATGTGAATTTTATTTTGGACGTTTTTCGATATGTATATTGATGAATTTGAGTTGTTTTTAAGGAACTTCCAATTTTTTTCATGTGCGTTGTGTTGTTGAAATTTTCATACGTGTTTTAGTTAATTGTTTAAGATGTGAAAATTGTGTTTTCAAGAACACTTGAGGTACAGATGTTATTAAACTAAGTTTTTCAAATGAAGGTAAATTATTTTGACGTGTTAATTTTTATTATGACCCTTGATTTTGTTTTAGGGGTGCGAATGAGGTTTTAGAAGGGTTGGGATGTACAATTTATTTTCAAATGGTTACGACATCTAAAATTTGTGTGTTTTAAACTAAGGCCTTGTAGTATGCATGTGTGATGTTTTATTAATTGATCAACTGTTTATTTAAGTGGCGTTTGATATGAAAATCATGGTTGGGAAGGTTTTTGGGGTTGTTTGGTAGGTGTGAAATGTGTTTCCAAGTTCATTGATGTGTCTGTGTAATTAAAGGGATACTTTCAATGAAAATGAGTCACTTTGGGTGTGTTTGTCGTGTTGCGCACTTTTGGAATTAAATTGGAAATAGTTTGAACAATGGAAAAACATTTTCTGGTTTGTATATGTTGTACTTTTGGTTTTAAAGAGACGTTTCTATATGAAATCGAGTTCGACTTTCTTGTGTAAACCTTTTCTTTATAATTTGAAGTGTTTTATAAATTGATAATTGCACTTAATAATTAATATGTGTAGTTCGGAAGTTGTGTTTGATAGAATTAAGTGTGTGTTATGTTTTTTTAAAAGGGATTCTTATATGTGAAACTCGGCATGTCTCATGTACAAACTCTTATTGTGCTATTTTGAAATGTTCTTCAAATTGTTTAAATAGATTATCAAGTCATGCATGTGATCCGAACTATGTTATAAAATGGTTTTCATGTGTGTGGGTTTTTTTTAAATGGTGTTTGGGTATGAAAGCAATGACTTGTATGTGTAATGTTTTGTTTGGTTCAGGATATGTGAAAGTGATATATATTATGTGAATGTGACACTTGATTGAGCACACAGGAAAACCCTGGGTATCTAGGTGGTCGAACTAGAACAAGTGCGCTAGTGAACCGGATGGGTATCGTCCCTGTTTCACTTATCTAGATTGACGATTTCAACACTAAATAAACATGTGATATCTGAGGGTCATGTCCTTCTAAGCCACATGTTCTGAGGGTCATGGCCTTTTAAGCCATTTTATCTGAGGGTCATGGCCTTCTAAGACACGTTTCACTGAGACACGAGGTTCTAGTGTCCCACTTGTACTAGATGAACCTTAGGGGATTTTCCCATAGTCCTCCACCATCTATGGTGTGGTTCCTTCCATCGGCATATGGAGGGAAACTTGTGTGTGTGTGAGAGTATTTGTGTGTGTGTGTGAGTGTGTGTGTTTGTGTGCGTGCCCATAATGAACTTTTCTCATCCTATTTAAAATCGTGTTTGTAAAATGAGTTCTTTTTAGTCTCTTTTGTTGTCCTTTATTTTTGGACGTTGGTTCTAGTAGTAAAGCTTTAAATTTGATTTCAGTCTAATGGTCTCTTTGGTTGTCAATTCCTAGTATCATTTTTATTATCTAGTTAGTGTTTGTGTATACTATTTTGGGTAAACCGTTCCCATAGGTTACTCTTGATACCCGTGCACTTGTGCCAACCCGTGGGGATCGGGAACGCCCTTTGGGCCATGTCGCGGACCGGGTTGGGCGCCTGGTCGGATGGCGACCCGGCCTGGTTTGTGACAATAAAGGTTCGTTCTGTTATGATAAAGTGTGCATTTATAAATAGTTTTGAGGTGTAATGTTTAAATGCTATAGAAATGTATTAGGTATTAAATTAACCCCCATTAAATAATCTCATTATAACAATTTTATATATGTAAAATCATAATAAAATTTCTTTTAATTATTCATCATTGATTCTTTAGCATCTCATGTTGTTTCCTCTATTTTATGATTTCTCTAATGTATTTTCACTAGTCGATTTGTCTGATTTAGAAACACTTGCTCTCTAGTGTCAAGAACCTCAAGAGGCTCTCCATTATAATATAATTTAGGTTGAAAATATACTTAATTAGTTGTGAGTACATTCATTAGTTCTTGTATATACTTCCTAAACAACAAAACATCGAACACATCATGCACTTTTGATAGGTAGGTTAGCATAGCTTGACGGTAGGCCACAACTCCAATTCAATCCAAAAATTTAAAAAGGACAATGTACATTGGTATTATTTTCAACTTATTAACAAACCTTATAACTACATTCCATGGATATAAATTCAATAAAACATGATCCCCATTTTAATATTCCAAATATATTCTCATGTTATTTTCATGACTCTTATGTCTTCCATGAGATATCTTAATATGATTCTTAATAGTTATCACTTTATTAATTATCTCCTTAAAATTGTATGTTCCCTATAAACTACTATATCTATCCTCATACCGAAAACATAGAGTAAAACATATCTTCTCATAAATTTATTTTTACGGTTCCATATGACTACTTTAATGAAAGTTATCATTATCGGAAAATTAAACCAAAGGTAGATATCAATCCCACATACCATGAAAATCGAGTGACAAAGAAATTAGAATGCATTATAATGTATGGATAGTCCATTAATACAACCCATAAATATGACGGTGATAGTTCCCAAATAGATGTTATTTTTCAGTTCCTCCTAAAGACTCATTCATAATTTTGATGCAAAATATAGGTCATCATTAGATACAATTGATAATGGTTCACCATTAAGTATCTCTTTTTTATAAATATAGTGTCATGAAATAAATTTAAGGGGTAGTTCCACAATTATTTCTATATAATGAATACCCTTGGTAAGGAGATATAAAAGGACTAATAAAACATTATCCCTCTAAGGAATGTTTAGAAATCCAGTGAAAAATTACACTATAATATTGTCTCACTTCGACATTCTTAGAGATAAAGGTTTCATGAATCCTTTAGGTTGTGGACTTTAGAACATTATTTTTTGGCATAATAATAATCTAGACACATAGACATCAATTTACAATATCATACAATCCCACGAAAAATGTTCTCTAAAATCTAAATACATCCTTATACTAATAAGGTGTATAGAGAAATTTGAGTTATTTGATTTATCATGTAATTATTTTTTCATCGTAGGTATGGATGGAACATACAGACTCTTTCCAAACATTAACACACCATATTCATAGTCAAAACATTTCAATATCCCATCATTCATGGATTTAATTTTTTTATAAACCCTCATCTTCATATTGATATTTATTTATCTTCTCTTGTAAAGATGGTTTGGAAATAATTTGGAAAATGAGTGATCCACTTCACTAATAATTTCGATATAAATCTTTACCAACTCCACAAATATACTATTCTTATCAATATTAATATTGTTCATAATTTTATGTCCCTTCCAACTTAATGCATCTTCCACCTTGTTTTCGTTCCCGGGATTGTAGTGTATTGAGAAATAATTGTATTTCTAATTTTCAAACCATATAATTTGTATAATGTTAAGATCCTTCTATGATAAAATGTTTTTAAAAATCTTCTGATATGTATATACATCCCATTTATCACCATTGAGATAGTTCCACCACATATTCAAGGAAATGATTACAGCTTAGAAAATATCATGAGTTATATAGTTATATTCATGGATCTTTAATTTCCATGATAGATAATAAATAACTCTAACAATGTTCATAATTGAAAATCTTAGACCTTTATTAAATACATCACTATATAATACAAATACATTGTTTCCTGGAAATAGATTCAATATTTCCTCATTGTCTAATATCTTCTATAGCTCTTAAAAACATTCCTCACTTTACGTTGAACATATGAATTTCCACCCATTTCATTTAAATTTTTTTAATAGGTTGTGTAGTTGAGAAAATTTAAAATTTTCAATTATAACATACAAATCCAAGAAACAATATAAAGCAGTTATACTACTTTGTTTGGTTTATTCCTTGATTTCTTTCTCTTTAAATGATAAATATATCATTTATCCTTAAATACAATATGGACAAGAAATGATATCTCTTGAAACCAAAATTAACACTATGTAAATTTCCCATACAACTCATTTTCTTTCCGTGTCATAAGAATGATTCATAAATGATTCTCACAGTCCCCATGTATTTTTGAGTATATCTAGTTATCATCAATGATTACCACTACTAGAAATTATGATAATCTTTGAATACTCTATTCATCATAAACATAAACATAATGTTAAAATTAGTCAATCCAAAGGGTATCACTATAGACACATAATTTTCATACCACATACGAAATGTCATTTTTTGTTTATCATCCTTCATTACACTTAATTAGAGAAAAATAATTAAAAATTGATGTTTGAAAATATTTAAATCCATGATTTATATCAAATATGTCCTCAAATAATGGAATAGGATAGTTTTTATTTATATTATTGGAATTTATATCCATGTAATATGAATAACCTCATAGTCCAATCCTTATCCTTAACAAAATGAATAGGGGATTCCCATGGTGAAACATTGGGGAGAGTGAATCCCTTCTCACATAATGCTTACAATTTTTTATTTAACTAAACTAATTCTGTATGGTCCATTATGTATAGAGTATTCTATAAAGGTTTTGTATCTACGAGAATTTCAATAGGAAACTAAACCTCAAATTCAGTTGGATAAAAAGGTAGTTCTTTTCAAAAAAATCAATATAGGTACATCCTCTATTCTTAGGTTGTCATTTCCAACCATTGTTTGCTTTTACTATTCTTCTCCAAGAATCTCATTAAGGTGGCATAGTAGAGGTGGATCTAGGTATGTATCAAATAATGATGTATCCCCTCTAAATATAATTAATTACATTCCACCTTCATGAATTAAAATCTCATTCTATTAGAAATAAATTTTCACAATATAATTTGAAATCCAATCTATACCTATGATTATATTGAATTAAACCATATGTATGATAGTAAAGTTTTGATATAAGGTATTTATATACATAATAATTAGAAATGACTAAAATATCTTCATTAAAATAATACTTCCATTGGGTTTATTGACATAAAAATTTATCCAAGTTCTAAGTGATGTTTTAATATTTTTAGAAAATAGTAAATATATAAAAGAGTGAAAATATATGAAATAGAATAAATCATTTACTATATTTTAGTTTACAATCAATTTACCTACTATCAAATCTTTTTTATTTTCTTCTTCAGTAATGGTAATTTCATAATCTTATCCTTTCTCCCTGGACCTCTTCTGAGATGGATTCCCTTGATGCTATGGGCATTGGTTTAAATAATTACCTATATTTTTACAGATGAAGAACTATATATTGGAGGACTTTTTCTTCCCCATTAAATTATAGGATATATTGATATTATCTATATACTTTTAACAAACATTCATTCTAATTAAGTAAATACCAGAGTGTTTATTTTTACAATATCACATGTTATAGGTATCTTAATTCTTTTCTTCTTCTTTTCTACGTTCCTCTATCCATGGTACACAACCATCCCCTTATTATCTTCATTTAATTTGAAAATATTATATTTGGATAATTATTCCTCTATATTGATGCGACTTTATAATTCATCATCATATTATAAAATTTTACTAGAGACTAATGTCGTTCGAAGGCTCATCTTAATATCATATAAGAAATAGTCGATCATGACATCTAATTTATAGACATATTCCAAAACATTCCTTAATAATATTGTCAAATTAACATCATAATAAGCAAAAATATACTATTAATTCTATATTAAATTGAGAAATTTACTTTCCATATCATCTCATTTATATCAATAAATGCATTTCCCAAAGAATATCACCATAAAATTATTCTATTCCATGCACTCCATCACCTCTTCCTCCTTAGTATTTTGAATAAATGACCATCATTAATATGCATCACCACTTAAATAATGAACTATCATGACAAATTTCTATCTTCCAATACTACACAAAGTGAGTAATGTCTTTTCTAGTGACCTGATCCACATTTCAGCTACCATTAGATCAGTAATCCTTTAAAATATTGGAGGTTGTGTGCACATCAATTCCACCAACAATGCTCCACTATTTTTTAGATTAGTAGGTATCTCTATAAGTACATGTTAATTATCCATAACTTTTTTACACCTCCCCAATATACTTATAATATTCTTTGTTGTAACACAAACCATATTTAATTACTCTATAAGGAAATATATACATTAATTATGGGTGTTGATGTGATTTCTCTTCATCTTAATAGGATCCATCTCTAAAAAATGGAATATACATAAATAACTGATAACATTATGAATATTTATCCGTAAATATCCACATACAAGTCAATGTTCTTGAGAATTCTTAGGGTTTATCATAATTCTTGTGATATATATGTTCTCATAAAATCTAGTTTTTTTGGTTCCTACAAATCATTTTTTGATATCAATTATAATAGACCCAAATACAATAACCCTGAGCTAGGGGTTATTTTGTAACATTTTTATAATATACAAGGGGTCTCCTCACAAATGATCGAACATTTTTGGAATCCTAGGAAAATTGATACACGAAATAGTTTCATATTACATTTTAAACATAAAAAATATACCTTAAAATTTTCATGAACGATTCTTTATTCTTTTATGAAATAATTCAATGATCTCTTCTTGGTACCCTGTGGAAAGGAAAAAAATAAAGGGTGAACTTAGATTCCCAATAAGGGTTAAATATAGTGGAAACTATCACGGTAAAAAATTGTATAAGCATTATGATAGAGTGAATAATAAATAAACATTTCATATATTAAATGACATGTTCATAAAATATATACATGGATAACATATTAAATAAAATATTTAAAATGATAATGATAACTTAATTCATTATGATATAAGGTATAATTATAGACTTATTAATCTTACCATAAAGGCTTTGTGCTAAGAAAACAAAATATTTGTCAAGGTTGTAGCTAATACATCACACATTCCATCAAGGACACAACAAAGTCATCAAAAATAATTTCATATTCATAAAAAAAATACATAATCCTTTTGTCTCATAAGATAAAATGATGCATTGAGGGGCTATATAATTCTGGTCCCAACCCATTACTTCATTATGTCCACTACATTCACCATACAAAGGATATGAATATCAATTAAATTCAAGACCATCTTGTGTTCATCACCTATAAAAATCCATATTAAAATAAAAATATTCATGATATCTATAGTTCCGTAGTCAATAAATAGAATAACAAGATCATAAGATATCCAGAGAATCAATTTGTACATTTAAACAATACATATCTTATTTCTCTCAAAGGTTCCTCATACATAATTTTGGATACGTAATCACCATTTTTTCATTTGGAAATTATATATTAATAGAGTATCAATTTTTCTCATTTAAATGGAATAATATATGTAACAAGGTGAATATAAAATCATAGAAATATTCACAATGAAATTGAAAGAACTCTTGTTAAAGGAATGATAAAAAAGTAATAGCGATGATTATTTTAAGAGCGTGGGGTTATGAATAACAAATGATCCATTATTACGGGTTTTAATGAATCATTTGAAATATAAAATTAATATTTTGTTGGAGTGTCAAACTTTTTGTACAGTTATTTTCACTTCTTATGAACTGAGTGATGATCACGTTGATACCCAACCAGGATTTTCAAGGTTATTACCTATATATGCATGTAAGCTAAAGCCTATATCCTATTCTTTGTATCTATACAAGGATTTAGTTGAAAGAAAATAATAGTATTTACTATACCAAAATGTGAATAGTAATATTGATAATTAAGGATATATATTTATATAATGGAATGAAAATGTGAATGTGGAAAATGAACACAATTCAATGAAATGTAGTCCTCTTTACAATTACCTTATTGATTTGGTACCACTTTAATTGAATGATCACAAAATAGAAAAGTTTTAATGGAACTTTAAATATAATGGAAATGAATATAATCATAATAATATTTCAAATAGTCAATATATACATTTTATAAAATAATTGGATCATAAAACAATACATAACTTGAAGAATGAAATTTTGAGGCAAGAAAAATTACATTTTTAGTAAATTTTTAATCAATATATATCAAAAGAATCATCACAAATTGGATATGTAAATACTAATAATCTCATGAAAAATATTTTATAATACACCCACGGTTCAATATATACACCATGTAAATAAATAATGTGTTGAATATAGAACATATATCAATGAGAGAATATTGAGATGAGAAAGTACTTACAACATTGGTATCTCTTAAATAAAAATATCATGAAATATAGAACATCAAATGGATTTTTAAATATAATAAATTTTATACAATTATAATGAAAATATGTATAGATATTATGTAAACCACACAATGTAAAAAAAGTGGTGTATATAACTTATGTTTCAAATTAAAATAACGGGGATGAGAAACCCTTACATTTAGCTCCCATATTTTTTTAATCTATTTTAAATCATGTATAATAAAAATGACTATATAAATAACTTATTTAATAACCTGATTCATATATCTTAACCTATTTAATATTACATAATAATAATTTCATATTTATTCATTATCTAGTTATGTTTATTTTTATCATAGGATGTTCGAAATTTTAATTGTTTTGCACATATTTTGTAATTTGGGGATGAAGCCCCATTCCATAAATAAAATTTTATCATTACAATATTTTCCAAGGTAATTTGATAGATTATTCATAATTATTGAAAAATTATTAATTTCATTATATGAGTATTTTATTCACGATTCATGAAAATAAAATCGATGATGAGCTTATTTTAGGTAATTTATCAATATTAACAAATTTCTTTATAACGATCATTAATTTCTGTTGTATCCTTCCATAATAATGTTAATCATATTTATAAATTATAAATATCATATAAATTTATATAATATATTTTTATAATTATCCATGTATATTGATGATATAAAATTTAGCATGTCATCCATGGAGATGATAGTCTATACATACACACGGGAAATGATTTTATTTTACATTGAATGAAATAAAAGTAGAAATTGATTTATCTTTTAAAAATATTAATCATACCATAAATATAATATTAATTAATTAATTAATTTTTTTATAACCATCCATGAATTTGGATGGTGGAAAATGAAGCTGTCATTCATGGAGGTAGTAGTCTGCACATACACACGGATAAAATTTTTACTTTTCTAAGGAGATGGTCGGGAGTTTAATCAGGTACCCATGTTCCATGGTAACTGAGAAGGGTTTGAGTATAACTCAATAGGTTACCACCATTGTGGTTTTATAAATATCTAATACATATGGGAATAATCATGTGATATTCTCATAATATAAATCAATAAATATACATAAGCATAAAGAAATATCTAATGTGATCCTTAGGTTTATCCCAGGAACCCCGATCAACCCAAACCCACATGTTCTAGTTCCAGAGTATCTCTTAGCATGTAGCATAATCATTACAACCATAAGTAACCCCAAAACGTCAACATGTACCACTCCATGATCAGTGTCCATTATTATATCTACATTGGAATGTGTTGGATTATCTCGGATCACATCACATAATCGTGCCTACCAATGTATTAACCCAAGGGTTTGGCTCGCCACGACATACATGAGATAAACACATGGGGACTTATCCACCTAGTATATACAATATAAAAAACCTATAGCTGACCCACATGGTATACACGATATAAGAACTGAGGGGTATACCCCCTCCGTATATAGAAGATAAACACTCGGGGGCTGACACACATGGAATGCATGTGAAAACACGCAAGGGATGACCCACTTTGTATAAAGAAGATAAAAAACCGAGGTTTGGCCTAAGAAGTATATATGAGTTGAACACCTATGGGTGGACCCACCTAGTATACATGAGATAAATACTTAGGGTCTGACCCATTCGGTATATAGAACATAAACACCAGGGGGTGACCCACCTGGTATACATAAGATGAACACCCTAGGTTTGACCCAGACATTATATATGCCCAACAAACAACTCCTAATTTGGGAATTTTCAAATTTCCAAATATAGTTGTGGGGTTTCATCCTCTTCCCATGAATCCAAGAATAATTTTTATGGAATCCCAATGTATTGAGAGAAATCCATGTGCGTGCATTATCTCATCTCTACCATGATCACTCCATGAGAATTAAAATATAAATTTATATCATGATTTGTCAATGATAATTAACAATTTATATTTATCATTAAATTACCTTTTATTATTTTACCAAAAATGGGGATATACTAGCAGGGGTTTCAAATCTCCCCTACACTACCTTGGGTCTATATCAACTAGGGCACTTCTCAATCTCTAACAAATCATATCTCACACTAGAAACACTATCTTCAGATATTTATTTCACTCATGATTCTTTGTTCAAAACCAATTATTCATGGGTAATAACATCCCTAAACATTGAATATTCCCATCAAATCCCCACTAGACTCATGGGAAATCTAAACAAATATTAGTCTTAAGAGATGTCACAAATCCCATCTCATATATCAAGTCATCACTAGAATGGTCCTCATGCACCTGACCCATCCAATGTCTACCAAGTGAATACCAACCCGCATACATATATATCAGTGTGAGAGAAATGGTCACCCTATAGTCATACCTCCATTCCCATAGATCCAAGGCATCACATAGTTCTTTCATGGCCTATGGGATCACCAATCCTAAAATAGAACTTTCCTCCAATTAGAGGTAAACTAGGCACCTAAGCTAAGGATCATTTCATTTAATTCATTTAATTTAATCAAAAACCCTTGGTGCTCGAATGTCTCAAGGAAACCAGTTATATATGATGCCTCAACCATTGATGGATAAACAAAGAAGCCACTTTCCATGGGCCTTTAAGGTCTTGTAACTTTTTTCATTTCATTCAATGGAATTTCGTCTTAATTAAACAATTGTTTTAATTTAAACAAGTCAAATATCCCCAATGTCATTAAAACACATCACATTACAACATAAATAAATAAAATAAATTTCATTGTGGTATTATAAGGAAATACCTACCTTTTATCAAAATTAATTCCACTTTAACACCATAGCCTGAAAGATTTTATGATGATTTTCAAAGCCTCGTATCACACCAAAAAAACCCAGCTCACATCATAATGTATAATGTATAATAATAAAATTTAATTATAACAAAATATAATTGGTTAATAATTCAATTAAAATGTATAACCACTAAAAACTCATTGAGCATCTTTATCACACCCATATCACAACCAACAATATATGGGAGGTCCATGAAGCACTCCTGGTATCATCACATGACAAATTCCTAACACATATCATCGATTTATTAAAATGTTACATTTAATTTAACACAAACCCCTTGAAAACCTCATATGATGATATGAAAAATGATGTGCGAGAGTGTGAAGATACTATCGTGGAATATTCCCTACAAGATCTATGAACAATCTATAACCAAATCCACTGATTTAATATTATTTTTTGGAATTGACTCCAAATAACTAAACTAGGGAAATCAAAATAAAAGAAATTGGGAAGGAGAGTCAAAATAGAGTGAAATTGGGGAGGATATAGTCCTAAAACATGAATAAATTAAATATAAACTCCTACAATTCAATGTGGAACCAAAAGAGGGATATGGGTCTGGATGGATTGGGTGTTCATGTGAGGTGGAAGAAGAAAATTGGGTTTCCCCCTTTAAAAATATAAGGGTAAAATTTTAATAAACCAAATTTTAATGGGAAACTTGGTTTAATCATTCTGTTTTATGAACTGATTATTAATCATTAAACTGGAACTATCCAAGTACAACCCTTTCTCATAGTGAGAACACACAGTTTACTAAATCATGCACTAATCATATTGATCATCATTTATTTATTATAGAATATTTACCTTGATTTTTTTTCAAACCATGCAGCAACAGTTCACCAAGACCCATGACCAAGCTACCTAGTATTGTTTACCTTGGAACCTATATATATTTCCATAAATCTTACAATAACCATTCAAATCAACCATTTTATATAAAAATTTAACTAATAACGTTCTTATGTAAGGGTAACTGTACGATTTTCTTTAAAACCTACTTCCCAAACAATGCACCCTAGGAAGAGTTCTCCAAAAACCATTAAAAATTAATATGAATCTACCAAGACTCTCTTGAAAACCTAAGGAACCTCCTAATTTTCAATACATATCCAAAAAACATCAACTTGAGACACTCAAACTCTAATATTATCAATCCAAATCTCGGTGCTCAAAATCTATTGTCCACTAGATTTTTAAAAATATAAATTTCCACTCAAAATTTAAATTATAAAGGTGAGGGATTTTGGATCCTTGAATTTTATTCTCAACTTATGTTAAACTAGATAATTTACTAACATTTTAATGGCACCTAGAATCTAACTTGATGTTAATACACAAGCACACCCAAATGAGGGAAAATAAATAAACATTTACAAATAGATTTTACATGGTTCTTCCATATTGGGATACGTCCAAGGGAAAACATATCAATGGAATTTGGTATGATAAATAATCGCTACTCCAATTTTTTGTGAATATAATCTTTAGAGAAATATTGTTACTAGTCTAAGGTCAATGGATTATTCCTATATTTCACCAACTACATTTCAAAAGCGTTATTGTATATCATAGATTCAATATGTATATCATACCCATTGGAGTTTATTTAGAATAAATAACACCAAATAGTAATGTTTATTCTTCAAGTTGATCTATTATTTACTTTCTAATCTTAATAGATATGTATAAAAACTCGTCACTTCCATACCTAGTCTTCAATGGAATTCAATTTAGCTATAAATCACTCTTCAATTCAAGATATTCAATGAATCCATATTTCTTCATCCTTCTACCATCTAAAAAATTATTTTATCTTTTTTTATTATCGTTAATATCTATTTTATCATGGCTTTTATCTTTGGTTTACTCCTTCCTTTTCACTCTATTTTTAATTTGAACATTTGAATATCAAATTTTAAATTCACGAAATAAACTAACTTGAAATTCCTTTTTTCCAAATTTATCTCTTAAATAATCTTCAAATAAATCTCCACCATTAAACTAAATTTAGGTTATTTAAAGTCATTAAATAATCAAAAAATAATTAAAAATTTCCAACAAATAAATACTATTTGAATTATCCACATTTATCTGATCTTAGTATGATAATATCTATGAATGTGGTTAGTTGCATAATCCATGAAATGACCCTTACATATTTCCATTTTACTATAGAAATGATTATTAAATATCTACCATTTTCAATAGAAATAACTCTCACTTATCTCCGCTTTACCGTGGAAATGACGATTAAATATCTTTGATAGGATTAACACTTTGTCTTTTTTCAATCTGGATGACCCTTATATGTCAATGTAAAGATCAGTACATTAATATTTTTTCTAGTAAATCTATTTGAACCCTAAAAATCTCTATGAAGCTCAATATTTTTCCATTTATCTATTCTAGACGTCCCTGACATATAATCTCAGTAACCAATATGTTTCAACTTGATTTAATTTTATGCATTAGTAAATTTACTTTTATATATTGAATACTTAGTTTATTTTCATTTTTTCTTCTGATCAGCACCAGAGTGACCTTTACATATTGATCCAAGTAACTCATTGATATTTACCATTCAAATTTCATTTTATCGTAGAGTATGAACTATATATTAAACAAAGTTACATTTATGAATTTTCCAATATTACCCTTATATATTAGACTTTTTCATTTATCCTTGAAATATTCCAATCCCAAACAGTTATACTATAATACAACTTAGCCTTGTACAAAAATCGTAACACTATATCAACCTTCTCCAACCATCTTCAAATATACCCACAAAACTAAATTAACAAAAAAATCAACATTTACAACTTGTGGTTACAACACAATGTTAAAATACAGTTGTTAAGTAAATTAGTTAAATTTCCAAGTAATTCCATGCATTATTATATATTTCAGTTGAATTAACTATACCACTGATCTTGTTTGTTTAGATTAAACTAAAATTATTACGTGAAGGTCTGTCTTTTGGAATTTTAATATAATTGTAAAGTGATGCAATCTTAATGATATTGGTGGAATTATTTAAAGTAAAACAGTTTTAATATTGGATATCTGAAGGTATTAAATGGTTTAAATGATGAAATAGTTTATTGATAAAAATATTTAATGATTTATATGGGATTTGTAGTTGATATAGTCTTAATGACGGAATGGTTTAATAATTTAAATGATAAAATCGTTTTTATTATGGATATGTGAAGGTTGTAAATGGTCTTAATGATGAAATATTTTAATGATGAAATACTTTTAATGTTTTATTTGGTATAAAGGATGGTTATGTTTATAATAATGAATATGGTTTAACATAGAAATAGTTTTAATGATAGATATATAAATGTGTAAAATTATGTTGATAATAAAATATATTAATGATTAAATGAATTTAAATATTTGATTTTATAGTGAAACAATTTTAAGCAAAAGGGTTTAATGATGAAGTTTTTTTAATGGAATGAATTTAATGAAATTGATGTGCAATCGTATAATTTAAAATCTTATTGTTTAATATTTTTGATAATTATATGACCAAAAAATTAATTGAAATGTTTCATTTTTATGTAAAATATTTTTAGAAGTCTAATTTTGTATAACATGACTAAATATTCTTAGAAATTTATTTATTGTCGAGATTAATTTCAGGATATGTGAAATGCATTAATATTGGAAATTTTCAATTTCATGAAGGATTTCTTGTAATTTTGAGTCAGTGAACCCAAGGGAAAGGATGAAGATGTTGGAGGTGTATAAGCTACTACGAGTCATAGATCCAGGTACCGATTGAAGGGTGATGATGGAGGAATACTGTAAATAGATCCTGGTGATAGTGGCTTTTCTAATGAACATATCGTGGGACAGGGAACGTAGGTGCAAAAACATAATGGTGTGAGATTTTTTTGACGGTAGTGATGAGAGAAATAGAAAGAAATAAGATGAACATCAAATGAAGATCATGTTTATACATGTACACCAAAATGTTGAGTTCATGTTCTTTTATATGGATGATGTTTGTGGTCGTGAAGGTCATGGGATTTCTCTGTTAATAAGGACATTAGAATGAAATTTGAATGTTGGAATGAAAAAATGAAAAAAAATTAGTAGATAAAAAATGAAATTATATGGTTGTGCATATGATAGATATTATTAGGTGGATTTATTTTAACATAGAGAATTGGTTTATAGATCATTTATGTCATGAAATTTAATTATTGATTTTATATAACATGTTTCAGTGTGAAAATTATATATTCAGTGCTAAGGTGGATAATGATTATTGGGATATATTATAAAGTCTACTTTTATTTTAGTGTGTTTGTTGATTTTTAGTTGAATTGATATTGGTTTTTTATTTGAGTGTATTTGTTGGTTGTTTGAGTTTCCCTACTTTTAAAAAAATAAAACTGTATTCATGATTTAAATAATAATGGCTATAAGATATAAATAGATATACTTTTAAAACACTATGAATTTATTTTACTTATAGTGATAGTTATATTAACAATGAATTAATATTTTTCTGACCACTTATAGTTACAGTTTTAAAAACCCGTGACTATATTTGGTCTATAGTCATGGTTTTTAATTTAATCCTAATAATAGTATTGTTCTAATGATGTTTATATCCTTGTTTTCCAAAACCATTTCTATAACATATTGAAATTGTTTTTAGACCTATGGTCATGGTTTTTAACCATCGATATATAACAAAATCTTTGCATCTCAAAAATTAAACAACTTGTTATGTCAAAAATAATGGTCCCAAAAATTAAAATACTTAAAATAACTTTTTAAAAGTTTAACTAATTATAAAAATAATATCTAGTGTTATCAATGTGAAATAAATGAGTGAGTTTGACAATTCGCATGCTCTAAGTGAACCATGGTCCATACTATAAATGTAATGTATTAGTAAATCAAGATGCCATGTGACAAATTTTTTGTGCACCACATAGTAAGATTAGAAGATCCATGCATCAATATCCATTCCAGTCACCACGTACACTCCACTAATTGATATTATCAAAAGTCATGTTTTTATAAATGGGTATAGAGAACATGGGTGAAGCCATATTCTTCTTTGGGCTTTGACTAGGGAATCTAATGATATGAAAGTTGAACGACACAGCTTTTTACGACCTAGAATAGTGTGATGTTTTGTGTCCCTTTTACACCTCTGGAAATGAGGGGGTAGATGATATAATATTACAATGAGGTAACTCATATATTATTCACTCCAATCAATATTTACTTATTGAAAGATTTAAAACCTACGAGTTTTCAGTTATTACAAGAATGTTTCTTCCTTTGGGAACTGAACAATGGAATTATGAGAACTTGATTAGAAGGATGTCAAATGATTGTGGATTAAATAAATAGAATTGTCTTCCCATTGAATGGGGATATTTTCACATTTTATTCCTATTGGATGATTTAAAGTAAAAATAGAATGGGTGTTCAGCCTGATCTAACTCAATCTAGGTATGTTATTCTTCTAATATTAGTATCCTCGTTTTAATCAATTTTTATTCATAACACAAATTCAAAAGTGTGCATAAGAATTTATGGTCTGAAATTGATCTGGTGGCATCCTCATATCCTTTTTAACATTTCTTCAATGATTAGAAGTCTTAGATAAATTGATCATGCAATAGAAGAAATGTGGTTCGGTTACTTTGTGCACTTCTTGGTAGAGGTAGACCTCTATGGCATCTGAATTGAAAATGTAATACTATCAAATATGAACAAAATATTTCATCTACCTATAATATATGAGAATATTCCACCGTTTTCTAGTGGTTTTAAATGTATTGTGAATTCCAAGGAGGTCTATAGAAAGGATAAATAATGTGATTTATTTTTCTTTAAAGGGAATTATAGTTATTATTTGACGAAAAGGAAATCCTCAAAAGATGGAAACAAAATAAATGATTTCATTATCACTACCACTTCAATAGGTACTATGAAAAATTAAGAGATGATTCGCCCTGATAAAAACATTACTAAAGCGGTTGATGATGGTAATGTTTTAGGCTTTGATGTACATGAAAAATGAAAAACCTAGGATGATATGGCTATATAATACTCTATGATATTTGTTGAGGAATATATCCTCCCTAAACCAAATGATAATAAACAGGTCCATTCCATGGGTGAGAAAATACCGATTTCTTATAAATATATGATCTTGAGATCTAACTCTATTGTTCCTCATCAAATTGAAGAGAGGTTGGTGGATTTAGAAAATCATGGACTGGAGGATTCATCACAAAATGTTATTAGAGAGGCTAGCATATAAAGGGATTTACAAGATGTAGGTGGTGACAAGGTTTTTGTAATAATGGTAAATAATTTAGTTAATTAGGGAACCATGTAGAACAATGATGACCCGAAAATCCTGGATGAATGGAAAATAATTACGAGAGATCGAAAAGGTCAGAAAAATTAAACACTCAAGCCCTTGGAAAAAAATAATTTTCACAAAATTCTAATATTATATTGGATGGGAAGGTTTTCCTGATGTTCCCTTATAAAAAATCAGGCCATCACCTAAGACTGGAAAGGTCTATTCCTCTCCCTTTATTTAACAGTCGATTTTTATCCCATATGCAATGCGTATTTAGGTGGATTCACCATCTAACATTTAGACGGGTAAACTAAATGACAACACAAAATTGAAATTTCATCCTACGTTTTCTAATCCTATGAGAAATTCTTATGATTCATTTGGATTGGCTTATAATAATGAATGTGAGGTTTTTGAAGCTCGAAATAACAAGACTAACATTCTATATAAGATTGTAGATCTATAAATACTACCCATCGACCTCAAGGTAGTGGATGTTGAGGGGTTTACTACACATATTGAATCTATTCATTACAAGATATAACAAAAAACCATTAATATCAATGATTACCTCATAGTTTTGAATTTATTAACTAACAATATAAAATAGAGTTTTTGAAAAAACAGGGAACACAATGTGGGAGATCTTTCATGGAAATATAAGAAATGAATCACTTTGGAAAATATCTTTGATTCACTCTCTGGTGATGATCATAAGACCTCTTATGAGCCAAAATAATAGAGGTGTGGGAGATATCCTTATAGTATAGGTAGGTACAATATGAACATGGGTTCCACAATGGCCCATTAGTGGGTGTTCTTCTTTTCCATTTGATTCTTTCTTGCCAATTTGTACTCACCCATCTTCTTGTACCTGTGTTAGTTTTTTTCTTAATAAATTTTGAGGCCATGACTCATATTTATAAAAAAACCAAAAAATTTATTCCCCTAGTCACCACTACTACTAATAGTAACCAACTATTACCCAAAACAAATTATCAAATTTTAAATATTGACTCTCTTTGATGATCTATATAACTTTATCTTCTATCACTAATCTAAAATCATTATTGTTTAAGAGAAAATAAATAACATATAACTGTTACCTATAATAATTAAACTATTATTTATGATATCTAATTATTATTATCAATTAAAATGATATGGAATTAAATTTTTATCTTTGAGATTTTTTGTTTGATAGGTGAATTGATTTATGAGTAAAAATAGATCAAAATTTATAGTCAAAGTTCAAAATATGGAATGTGGGTTTCATCCAAAACATGAATACTCAATAACCCTACATGATATAAAAAATTATTTATATATATATATATATTTAATATTACCGAATTAAAAATTAATATTCGCATGATATTAAAAGTTAACTATCTTTAGGAATGAAGTAATATACTTATTCGGAGTAAAAAAAATCTAGAAAAGAGAGTCACCTATATTGATTCACGTATGGGAGCTTATTAAGCATTAAGATACAGAGTAAAAATATGACTGAAGATATGTAAAATCAAAAATATAGATTATAGGGGTGATTAAGGTTATACTAGTTTTTTAAAATAATTTTATTTAATAAAATTGAAGTAGAAAATAATTATAAAATAATTCTTCTCATTATGGAATAAGGAATAAACATTAAGGTAAATGATCCATTTTATTATAAATAAAATTATATTGGGAAACGAGTGATTTCATTCATACATATTTATGTTATTTATTATTTATTTACTTGTGTTTTTTACTGTTTGGTTTGAAAAAAACTAAAATTCTATAAAAATTCCAGAATGCATGATCAATATGCACCATAAGTAGGACTGTGCATTGTGATTATTATAGGTAAAAGTCAAAGATGGTGGGTTTTTAATTGTTATATGTACAATCCAAGAGACAATGCTTTTTTGGAATGTAGTTTCCTAAAACTTTTTTAAATACCATGTTTAAAATATTATTCTAAACATTTCATTCTTATTTTCCATCTAGTGGTCTCAAACTATAAGAAAGAGATCACCCAACTAGCTCTTTTCTTCCTCCCTCCTCCCTTGGTGGATTTCTTGTGATTTTTGTGTCTTCCTTGGAGGAAATATAAGTTTAGGGTATATCTTATCTTCTTTTTCTACTTATATATCTTGTTCTTCTATCTTAATTCCCTAACCAACCATCATGAGAGAAATCTGTGGTTAGAAATTGTCTAGAATATATGTATTTTGATTTTAGGATGCGTATAATCCACATAAAACCCTGATATACTCATATAAGAATGATTCATGTCATTTACCATTATATGAGGTAGTTGATACTATATGTTTCGATTCTTTACAAAATCCTATCATGCTTTGGGGTTTCTATTTTTTTTTCATATCTCTAAACCCTATATTGATTACTAAATGTTGGTTAATGTGAGTATTTACTTTTTATTATCTATATATTGGTATAATTACCTTGTGTATTACAAGTAAATTATACTAAAAATAGTTAATATCTTTGGAAATGATTAAATTATGACGATTTTAATATATTTATATCATGTTATTATGACCCTAATATTGATATTCTTAGTTATGAAATTTTATTGGAATGAATTATTAGATATTGTTGGGTAGAGGTTATTTCCAAGAGAGGGTGTATAGAGGTAACATGAGTTATTTTAATACTATTTTACTTGTTTTTAGTTTGTATTATTTGATACCTTATAGAGGAAATAGGTGTTTAATTTGTTATATTCTTACGTTAGTACTTTCTAGTTGTGATTTCAGTTTGACTTGATGTATTATTTATGATTTCACTTTAACTAATGAGTGCCATTAACTTTTATTTTACTCTATCTTGAAGGGGTTTAATGACCCAAAATGTTAACAATGAAATTTTCCTTCGTATAAAACAATTTCATCACATGAAAATCCTAATGAGAACAAAATTCTTGTAAATGAATAATGAAATAAATAATATTTATAGAAATTAAGAACCCTATACCAATGGAATAGTATCCTCACCCTTCGAATGGTAACATTACAATTAGGAATATTAATCTATCCAATAGAATAGAAACCTCACATATGATATTATAAATTAAATTTATGTATCTTATATATGAAAATAAAATTTAATTATATCATAGTGTAAGAAAATAATTGTTTTAATAATGATAAATTAAGTGTTGGTATTTTTGGGGAATGTATATGTTTATTTAAAATTTTATATTTAATAAAATTATTTAAAAGAAAATTTATATTAATAATATATATTCATAAATTAATATTTTAATTTATTATAATTTTAATATTATTTTATGAGACCATAATTTATTTTTCAAAGTGTCATAAATTCAGTAATAATATAAAAATTGATATTTTTTTTAAAAAAAAAATATTTTAAAAAAAATTAATTTAACATATTCATATAATTTTATTTCATAAAATGGAGTCCTTTTTTTAATTCTACACATCAAAAAAATTTAAGGGTGAATTTTCGATATTTTCTAAAATAGTTCAAATTTTTTTGAATAGTGAAATACGATAATATACGATATGAGATAAATGCACGAATTATTGAGTCATGGATGATTTATGGATTAGGTAATAATCCCTTAGTTCTAAATATCCTGAATTTTATACTATATTTTTTCACAATAATCAACACTATTGATATTCTTGAGCCAAAATAATAATCAAATGAAAAAAATAACAAAAAACTCCTCTCCATCCCTATAAATACAACATATTCTCCACAATCCTTATAAGAATTATGTATTGTCTAAATAATTTCAAATACTCTTACCCATACTCTCCCCGATGTTCAATATCTACTGAGCTAAACAATATACTAAACTGAGGCTCCTTAATGAGGTTCTCAAGGAGAAGATGTTAAAGAGGTAAAATCCTCTTTCGTTCTCTCTTAATTTCTTTTATTTTATTACCCTCTCCTGAAATGCCTATCCCAAAAAGGAAATATAACTATAGTATGTTATATATATAGAAATTATAATTTTTTAATGAAATAATCCATAACCAAAACTCTTATCTCCTTCTTTTATTCTAAAACTTAAAACATCATATGTGATGTGCGGATTCACTGCCTTCATGGATGATGAGTTTTTATTTTCCATTACCACCTTCAAGGAAGGTCATAAACAATTAAAATGGTTAAATAATATTTTAAAATACATATTATAGAATTTATCATATACAATAACCCTTATATAATCATGATATTAAATAAAATAATACATGTTTTTGATGGTCGTAAAAATCACCAGAAAATTAATCCATTTTCATCAATATTTTATCTAATAAATCATCTTAATATCATATAAAAATTAATATAAGAGACCAATTGAAATTTTATAAGTAATTAAATAACCCATATTTTCACTTTTGTAGAATTATTATCATTTTACCCGAACGTACATAATTATATTCAAGTAAACATACCTTGAAACCATGAATATTAACACTACCAGAATGATGAAATTGAACTCTATTACTCATTAAAATGGCCATAAACCAACATAATAAAATTATAATAAATAAAGTATATGTATAATAAATTATTTATCTATTAATTTATGAATATTAGTTGATTATCTTGGATACCCATGTGAATAAATCATTTACACATAAGGTATGGGGACTCTCAAACCCAACTCCTTTTCTTTAGGTTATTCCTCTTTCTTGCAAAATTTCAATATTAATATTCTTTTAATATTCCTAAAATATAATTTCATTATACTAAAATTTAATTGTATGGTATATACATGTTTCCAATTTTATTTTTTAAAAAATAGAAAGATTTTCCAAAAGAACGCTTCTTTCCAAAATATATTTTCACTTCTTTTAATTTGTTTCTTATTCATTCAAGAATGAAAAATCTTATACCGAATATGTTCTTCTATTTGTATTTGGGAACCCAATTTTTATTCCTGATTGATGAAGTACTCATGATACCCATTCCATTATACGGGTTACATGATGACTTTTATTGGTATATGTTCTATGGTTCACTAATGATTATGCTAAGGTTTGATGTGATGGGTATGCCTAGAAAAATATAGTGCTGCAATGCATTAGGTAATGTGATGTATCACATGAGATAATGTGATATATGAGTGAAACTTATGATAGATTTATTCAAAATAATTATTTTATAATCTTGAACATATGACATGCATGAATAATATGTTATCTTTATTCACAACAATGTGTGGTATTTAACCACTAAGACATGATATTTCATTTTTAAGCATTACCACATTCCATGCCTTTATATAATTTATCCAATCATGATTATGATTATGCTCTTATGATTATATAATAATGATGATTATTATGCTCACCCATGTTATATTGATCCATTTCCATATTTATCCTCTTATTGGGATGTTATACCACCCCTTTATTTGATATAAATCCTCAAGTGGCTATATAAACTAAGGAGAACATGAGATTTAAAATGATACAGAAGAATATTTTAAATAATGTTTTCAGTTTTATTATGAATAAATGATTTACAGTCTTAAATTTTCCAATATAATAAACCTATTGATATTGGTTTTGTAATACTATTATGTAGATTACCTTTAAAATGATGTAACAGCCATGTATGAAAAATTTGGGTTTATATAGTTTGTATTAGACCACAGGTTAGTTAATTTGGGTATTAGGATTAGTGAAAATTTGGGAAAACCCTAGTATGGGACTAAGTATATGTAAGAATCCAAGAAGTGTTTTTAGAAAAATTATAAACATAGGGATCCCAAAATATATGCCATTAGAGCCAATTGCACAACATACTAAATTATTTATTCATGACTTGTTGACTTATGTTTTCTTCAAACCATTTCCATTTTAGAAAATTGTGGGTACTAGGAGAAACCAAGCCGACAAAAAATTTGAGGGACAAAGCACTGATTTACCAATAAATATCCCCAATACCATGGGAGTTGGAGTTCAAAATGTCATGGTGATTCTTACCCATTAATCGTAGGCTATGATCAACAACCTGATTAATATAGAATTTCTATCTTCACCTAACAGGGAGCAATTGGCTATCAAATATTTTATGTGACAGTGACCTAGAAAATTTAGTGGATTTTTCAATCCAATCATCGTAGAATAGTGATTCAACTCAATGGGAAATTTTTTTGGTTCATCACTATTCTGAGAAGGAGAAGGTGACACTACAAATTTATTATTTAGATAGAGAGGCCAACCAATGATGGGTGTTGATTAAGAAAACTATGTCGATGGATGAAATATAAGAAATTACATGGAAAGACTTTAAGAAAATATTTATTAACTTGTTTTTCCCTCAAAATCTTCATAAAAATACAAAGAGATATCTTATAGGGATAAAGTTAGAAGAAGTTGAATATTTCAGGGATCACAAATAACCTTTCACAAGGCTTTTAAGGTATGCCTTGGGTTTTGTTATCAACAATGATAGAAAATAGATATATTCTTTAGAGATTTAAACCCACAACTATGAAATGCTTTAAATATTAAAGTCTATGGGAGATATGAGTAAATATTTCTATGTTCTGTCAAATTGGATATGGAGTTTGTATAATTGTCTCATGGCTATGGAGATAAGAAAATAAAGATAGAGTTTCGAGAAGAAGGACACAATAACAAATCTAGATAGAAAATTCAACCAATCACATGTCAAAAAAGTGGGAAGAAGCATAATGGGAATTACCTCATAGGTATGGGGAAATTATTTAAGTGTGGGAGAGAGGGCCACCAAGCTCATGAATTTTGGAGAGACATGAAGAATCTGACCAATATGATGGATTAAAGGATAGCACCACCGATGATTCAACGATTCAACTATAAGGACCAAGGGAACTATGAACTCCAATGCACTGAACCCTGACCCATTGACGGTAATCAACATCAGTAACCACCAAATCCCAAAGGATCAAGGGAAAATGTATGCAATTACTACTGCTTAAATAGAGTAATAAAATTAAGTCTTTGAAAGTACACATCCTATTCACTCATGAATGGAAAAAAGATTTTTTTGATTATAGTTCTACACATTCATTTATATATTTAATGTTTTCTATAAATTTATAATCAAAGCCCCGATACATTTAATTAATGATATTCATAAAAACACATAGTGGTATGATCATTTTAACCCAAGCGTTGGAATCTTCTCCTTTTGGCGTATGTGGGATGATTCTTCAAGTGAATCTCGTAACACTTCCCATAGTGTAATTTGAAGATATAATGGGAATTTATTGTTTCTCATTATATATAGTACACATAAAATATTAGGAAAAGGAAATATATTTCCATATCCCTAACCATCCCATGCTCCTCTAAAAATGCAAGGAGACCCATATATCTCATTTGAAAAATCTCTCAATGGTGTGGCTGTTTATTCACTATGAATAAGAATACCTCAATCAAATGGGTTATTCAATTGAAGGTATCAACATGGAGGGAATTATAATTATAATGTAATAAAGTGATGTATTTTATGAATAGTTACTCAGACTTCTTATAGATTGTGAGGTTGATTTATTAATAGAACTCATAATAGAAGCCACTCCAATCTCAAAATTCTCCTACACGATTCTCTTGATTGAACCGGAGGAGTTAAAAAAGAGATTGAAAGATCATTTAGAAAATGGGTTCACACACCCTAGTGAATTTTTCAAGGGTACGCCATTGCTCTTTGTAAATAAAAAGGATTGATCAATGCGAATGTGTATTGATTAGTGGGAGATCAATAATATCCCTATATAAAAAAGTATCTTTTTCTTAGGATTGATGACTTGTTTGATCAAATAAGAGGAGATCAATAATTCTCAAAGGTTCATCTTAATTATGGATATCATCAACTGAAGGTGAAGAAGGATGATATTCATAATAATACATTCCAAATAATGTATGGTCACTATGAGTTTCTAAACTCATATTGAATGGAATATATTGTATGACAGAGGTTTCACTAAGCTGATGGTCTTCACCTCCTAGTGATGACGATTGCCACATCATTGGTTCCACCTCCCACAGTGGGGGAGGGACCCCTAATGTCCGGTAGGAGAGAATAACCTTCCTTCCACCCATTATCTAATCCAAATATTATTCCTCCCTTTCCTAAATCTATGATAAGAATAAAAGTTGAAGATATCATAGACGGTCTACCTAATCTTCATATTCCATCATCAGAGTGTACAAGAACCATAATGATCTTTAACCTCAATCTACTGGCTCAGTTTAGGCAGAGGAGTCCTTCGGTTGACACCTTTGATAGGTTCATTTTTTTCTCATGGTATCATCAAGAGAGGGAGACCTATGGTTTTCTCGATATTCAACATATAATTATAGGATTTTATTATGAGGAGGACCTCATCAGAGCCTAGTTGAGTGAACCCTATAACTATAATGGGTTTTTATTCTTCCTGTTTCATTGGTCATTTGATTTCCACATGAACCGTGATCCTCCTTCCTCTGTGGTTTGGGTATGTTTTCCTAACAATATTTTTTCATTTCAAAATCCTTCCATTATTAGGATGGTTGGAAACCTAGTCGGTAGATTTTTATGCTTAGATATCTGTATAGAGGTCATTTTTCTACCTGTGAATCCAAGGGTTTGTGTGGAATTGGATCCCTCTAGAACTCCGTTTAAATATTTCTGGATTTCAATCGGTAGGAGTATCGATGTAAAAAACTTGTGGGGTATGAAAACTGGACCAACTTCTATTCTACCTATAAGAATTTGGGGAACTCTACGGAGGTATGTAGCCAGTGGTTTGAACTTCTTAGGAGTAGTGGAAATGGAAGAGACTTTTGTTATGTGTTTAAATGACCAGGCTAATTGAGGAATGTTTGTTGTCAGGGAAACCAGCATAGGGGATGGATGGAGGATGGTATCAATTGTAAGGTTTCAGAGGGTATCAAGAATTATTGCCTAAAACAGACATACGTGGGTATAGAGGGGAGAGGTCTGGGACCTCAGTGGCCATGAACAGAGGAGGAAGAACATCCCAAAGGTGCTCCAATAGTCTCCAGTTTTTTGTCTAAGGGTAAGTCTAGAACTGATCGGGTGATTAAGGCCTCGATATCCCAGGTGAATCTACTAGTGTTTGAGGTGTTTTTTAGGCTGAAGCAGGATCAATATGGATATTACATGTCGAAGGGTGATGGTATGGTATGACCTAGGATTGCTCTAATGGCTAACATGGCCATAGAACAGATGTTGGATGGAGAGAAGGTGTATTTGACTACCTCTGTCACTGAAGAGCTAGGGTCAGGCTGTGTTGATATGTGTAAGGGGAGGAAAGGTATCTTCACATAGGATTCAGTTCCAAACAGTGGGAAGGAAGGGGGTTTAGTCATGATTCACAAACCAGTTTTATTGTGCAACATTTTTTAAAGTCTCTCAGAGAATGATGTTTGTTCAGTCGCTATTTTTCTAGGCGAGGGAGAAGGGGTTGGTGTGAATGTATCCAAGTATATTGAGCACGGGCACTCAAAAGATGAGGTTTAAATCCGAAAGAGAAATTGGGGTCCCTGGAGGAGGAAGGGGAGGATGGATTACTCCTCGATACCTCCACCTTTATAGAATCACTCTATAAGGAAGAAGAACTATAAGAATATGGTTATGGGGATCATGGTCCATTAGAGGTTAGGGGAATAGGGAGATCAACCCTTGGTCCTGCTTTTATACTCTGAAGAAGAAGGAATTGAACAGGTCTTGTTGCTCAACAAACTGAGGAGGAGGTAGCTAAAATGATTGGAATAACTCTAGATGTGTCTCATAATGAGGATCAATGTTCATGGATTTACAAACATGACATAATTTTGGTTGGGGATTTTAAAAAAGGAAAGATCAACATTCAGGAGTACATTAAGGTTTGGGGCAGGTTGGCATCGGGGTTTGAGAGGTTGTTGTTGGAGGTAGCTAACTTACAAGTTTCATCCTTATCCTGTAAATTATTCAGTGATACAAAATCGGGTAATGTCAAGTTTTTTTAATGACTTTGTTTAAGTTTTTGAATAGGTAGATTGGTTTGAAAGTATTGTTTGGGCGATTTGTTCAATCCTTTGGACCTTCATGTTGTTCGCTTTTGTAGTGATCAATCACACTAATTTGACTTACTGCAGAAGGGGATCAGAGCTAAGTATTCATTGGTACAAAAGTTTTGGATATGTATGCTTGAGAGGGTGTAGCTTTTCCTTCCATTTTGTTCTCATGCACTTCTACAATATATTACTTGCTGAAGGGCCATGCTTGGGTGAAGACTTGGTGACATGTAACAATTGCATGGGTGGGGCAGGCTTGGTGGTTTGATTTGGTTTTGTTTCTGGTGTGGTTTTTTTTTGGTTTTATTATTGTTTTTATAGTTTCTAACTTTTCCTTTAAAATGTGTTTTTGAAAACAAAAAAGTAATTTTTAGTCACTATGAGTTTATAGTGATGCCATTTGGAATTACTAATTCCCATAAAATATTCATGGATTTGATGAATAGTGTTTTTAGACGCAACCTTGACTAATTTTTTGTGGCTTTTATCAGGGATATTTTAATATAATCTAAGATAAAGAAGGAACATAAATAACATATTTGAATTTTTCAGGTGAGATTAAGGAGAAATTGCATGCCATGTTTAAAAAGTGTTACTTTTTGATGTATAAAGTCGCATTCTTGGGACACGTGATCACAAGTGATGAAATTTTAGTTCACCCTTCAAAATCAATTCTAATTGAGGAATGGCCAAGACCCACTAGTGTTATGGAAATCCACAATTATCTTGGATAAGTAGGATATTAACATTGTTTTGTGATAAATTTATCATGATTGTATATCCTACTAACTATGTTTACAAGGAAATTGGTAAACTATGTCTAGAAAGAATAATGCGAGGAAGGATTCAAGGAGCTATATAAGAGGCTAACCACTGCACCTATACTCAGACTACCAACTAGTGGATAATGTTTTCTGATATATAGTCATACTTCAAACAGAGGTTGGATTTTTGTACTCTTACAGAATGATAAAGTTATAGTCTACACCTCATGACAGTTTATGATCCATGAGCAAGATAATGCAATGTGTGATATGGTGTTAGCAATTATGATATTCAATCTAAATATTTGGTAGTAATAAATCTAATGTGAGAAGTGTGACATATATACCTATCACAAGATTCTAAATTATATATTAACATATAAGTAACTAAAAATGCATCAAATAATATTCATAGATCTAATCATGGACTTTTATTTCTAAATTCATTACCATTCGTGAAAGGAAAACAATGTATCTGAATCTATAAGCAGAAAATAAACTGCTACTCTATCTATGATATAGATTGAGAAAGACCCTATTTTCATGGTTATTAAAAGGATGTATTTGGAAATCTTAATGGTAGGGAATACATCCTACCTTTCCTAAATAGTTTTCTACCCATCTATGAAAGATAAGATTAAGGAGGCACACATGGATGATCTGGAGTTCTAAATAAAGGTGAATGTAGTAGAGTAAGGGAAGCTATAATAGTTCCATATTAATTTTGATGGTGTGATTTATATTGGAACAAGAATTTTTAGGAATTTATCACATGATATAATAAAATATAAATTGGATAATGAACATAGCTAACATTTTTCTATCCATCCTGTAAGTACTAGGACATACTGTGATACTCGAGAACACTTTTGGTGGAAAAAATGAATAAGGATATTGAAGATTATATCTCATTGTGCTTGGTATGTTAGAATGTTAAATCAGAGTAATAGAAGTACAAGTGGATAATGAAACAATTTACTATACCCATTTGGACGTGGGAGAATGTAACTATAGACTTTTACACTGGTCTCCCAAATATATCCAAAGGAAACAATATGATATGGGTTATGGTTGATTGATTCACTAAGACATCCCACATTATCACTTTTTGGGAAGAACGCTCACTTGATCATATTTTCAAGATATATGTGAAGGAAGTGGTCATGATACATGGGGTTCCACTTTAGATCATCTCTAATCATGATTCAAGGATCACATCATAATTCTTGAGAAGTATTCAATAGGCTTTGAGTACGGAATTGAAGTTTAACAAGGCCTATCACCCCCAAACTGATGTCCAATTTGAAAGGACTATTCATATACTTAAGGGAATACTAAGAGCATGCTAAATATAATTCAAAGGTGGAGGGGATCATAATCCCCCATTGGTTGAGTTATCATAAAACAACATGTTTCACTCAAGTATTAAAATGGCTCCAAACTACGCTCTATATAGGAAGTGATGTAGAACACCATCTTTTTCGAGGAAGTTGGTGAACAATAGTTACATGGACTAGACCATGAGTAAGAGATGATAGAGAAGGTTTAATCCATCCAATAACATATCAATGTTTCTAAAAGTCAGTAGAAGAGCAATGCCAGCAATCATGAAAGGTTCTTGGAGTTCAATGTTAGAGGAAAATTTTTCCTTCAAATATCACCATGGAGAAGAGTCATATGATTTCTAAAGGAAGGGATGCTTAGCTCAATGTACATTGGTCCATTTGAGATCCTCGATAGCCAAGGATTTGTGGCCTATCAGCTTTCACTTACACCTAATATGGCCCATGATCATGATGTATCCATGTACCTCTCCTAAGGAATTAAATACCTAACCCCCCATATGTACTAAATCTGGAGGTGGTAAATCTTGAGATTGAACTCTCCTATAAAAAGAATATGATAAAGATCATGAACCTAAGAGTAATATTCTGACAAAATAAGACAAATCATATTTTCAAAGTGTTTTAGAACAATCATAAGTATGAAGATGTGACATGGGAACCAATTAACGAAATGAAAGAGAAGTACCCTCACATGTCGTCCCCTTAGTTTGTAAAACAAAATTTCAAAACTGAAATTTCAAAATGGGTGAAGAATGTAATGACCCAAAGTTTTATCCATGGAATTTATCTTATTATAAAACACTTACATATCTATAAATCCCAATAAAAAATATTATTCTCATAAATTAAGAATGAAATAAGTAATTTATATTGAAATTATGGAACTTGTATCGAAGTAATTATATCCTGACTATTGGAATAGTATCATGGACATTAATAATGGTAATTCATCCAATAGGATAGTAACCTCTCCAAATAAAGTATAAATAAAATTTATATATCATATAAATTAGAATAATATATAATTATATCGTATTTTAAGTAAAAAATGTTTTAAAAATGATATTTAAAGTTCTGGTATTTTTGTAAAATGTAAATATTTTTTACAATTTAATAATTCGTATAATGATTTAAAATAAAATTTATTTTCATATTATAGGTTCATAAATTTGTATTTTTTTGTATTATAATTATAATATATCTTTACAATACCTTAATTAATATTTCAATGTGTCAAAATCAGTTATAACATTAAAATACTTATTTTTTTAATAAATGATGATTTTGATTAAAAACAAAAATTTCTCATATTTATACTATTATTTTCATAAAATTTATTTTATTTTTAAATTCAACATGTAATAAAATAGTTTTTTGGAATTTTTCAAAAATAAATAAATTTTCGGTGAATAGGGAAATAAGATAATTTATTATAAAAGTTGAATACATGAATTATTGAGACATGGATTGTGTATGGATGAGGTAAGAACACATTGGTTTGAACTCAATTAAAAATTTTACTATATTTTTCCCAATAATCAACAGTTTTGATAGTATTAAGCCAGAATAATAGATAAATAATAAAACAATCAAAAAACACCCCTCTCCTTCTCTATAAATACCACCCCTCACCATGTATTCTCTTCACACCTTATAAGCCTTGAAGCTTATATAAATTCAAACAAATACACTTCCCAATACTCTCCCATGTATATGATCTTCTGGCCTCGACAAAATTCCAAACCCAAGTGCCTTAAGGAGGTTCTCAAGGAGAAGAAATTAAATAGATAAAATCCTCTTTCATTCAGTTTTAATTTCTTTTTAATTTATTTTGTTTTCTTATTATACACTATCCTCCTTATATTAAAATTACATGATGACTATGTTATATTATATATAATATAATTCTATTTTTATAATTAAATCATTAATCATCAATTCTATTCTCTCATTCTATTATTCTAAAAATGAAAACATTTCATGTAATGTGTCGATTCACCACCTTCTTGGACTATGAGTTCTAATTTTTACATTATTTCCATAATGTATGATTATAAATCCATTATTATGGATAAATAAAACATTAATATACATATTATAACATTGATAATGTAATGGAACCAATATATAATAATGACAATAAATAAAATAATTCAAGTTCTAGATGGTCGTAAAAATCACCAAAATAAATGAAAACATTTTCATCAATGTTATATCAAATGAATCATCTACATACCATACGAGAAATTTAATATGATACCATTAAAACCAATTTAATTTAATCAATTACAAATAATTTTCATTTTGTATAATTTTTATCATTTTTCATGAACTTCCATAATTATATATTTGTAAACTAACTATGAAACCATGAAAATGAACACTTCCAAAATGATGGAATTGAACTCTATAAATAATCATAATGGTCATAAAAAATTTATAAAATTAAAATAAATCCATTACATGTATAATAGGTTCTGAATTTATTAATTTATTAATATCATTTGGTTATCTAGGATATTAATGTTAATAAATCGTTTGGATATACGGTAAGGGGATTCTCCAACCCAACTCCTTTTATTTGGGTTATTCCTCTTTCATAAAAAATTGTAGTGTGGATATATTTTTTAATATTACTAAATTATAATTCCATTTTAATTCCATTTAATTTTATAGTATATAAAGTCTTCCATTCTAATTTTTTGACAAATACAAATATTTTCATAAATAACTCTTCTTTCCATAACACAATTTGACTTCTCTTGAGTTGTTTCTTCTTCGTTCAAGATTGATGAATCTTATACCAAATGTGTTTTTCCAATTTCATTCAGTAACCCCATTTTTATTAATGATTGATGAAATCCTTATGAAAATCTTTCCTTTTATTGGGTTAATTCATGAATTTGATTGATATGCAATCTATGTGGCATGCATGATTATGTTAATGTTACGATGTGACTAGTGCACCCATAATTTTATAGCGATCCAATGAATTGGGTAATGTGATGTATGTTATGTGATAATGTGAAATATGTGTGAAAATGATACTAGATTTGTTCACAATGATTATGCCATTATTATGTGCATATGATATACGTGGACAAGATGATATCTTTGTTCTCAACTATGTTTGATATTTCACCACTAAGACATGATGTTTAATTTTTATACATTACGATATTCCATGCATTTTTCTAATTCCTCCTCTCATGATTATGATGATGATATTATTCGTATATTATGATGATGATGATTCTAATCACCCATGTTATATTGATTTATGTCATTATTTATCCTTTTACTGATATTTTATCTCACCCCTTTCATTAATGTATAACGTCATCTGACTACATGTACTAAGGAGAATGTGAGATTTCAAAGGATAAAGAATAAGTATTTAAATGTATTTTTATAGTTTATTTTTCATAAGTAATTTATCATTGTAATTTTCCCAATATACTATTCTATAGTGTGTGTTTTTATTTTAAAACCTTTTTTGAAAATTTCAAATGTATTGGAAGACCATTTTAATAATTTTATTTTTATGGAAAATCCTTTCTAAATTTATAAAATCCTCATTTTATAAAGTATTGGAATTTTTTTACATTAATTTAAAACCCGCATTAATTGATTGGTTTTTTTAAAGTAATTATATAGAATAATTGGAGGTATCCTACTGGGTTTATGATCACTCCCTAGATATACGCACTAGTGTCTCTGTGTGTGTCTAGATTCGATTATCCATGATACAAGTAAGTCAAATGCTTCTTATTCATTTGATGGTAAACCATAGTTTGTTTCATAGATCTATGGGGATGGTGACATATTGTATGTGATAATGTTTCACATCGAGTTAGTGTTTCCTATTAAATTCTTAGTTATATTCTAGTTACTTATTAGACTATGTATTACAAAAGGCCTCAATTAGACATACATCTCCTTTTTAGATTATATTTATGTTTTTATACATCACGTGTAACTCTTATTACATTATTTAGGTTATGAAATACATCAATGTTTTCTAATTATATAAACTTTTAAATTGTTTATTAAGATTGACGTTATATGTGATTTGTGGTTTATTATTTATTTTAAAAGTGGATTAAATGTTATAATATATATATTTATTATTTATTTTAAAATTGTATTATTTTAAATTTTAATAGTCTTAAATATGGATTATTCTTGTTAGACTCATGGTAGGAATACTTTTTTTTTCTTTTTAATTTTAAATAGGGTGAAATTATTCCCAACATATTATTTTAATGCCCTTTTCACTTGATTCATTATATGGTAATCAGGAATGTTATTTTGGTCTTTTGGTATGATAGATCGGGTATAATGATAGGATATATAGTCTTATATGTTTCAAAATGGTATCAAATATCCCTTTTAATATTTTATTTAATGATTTATATTATAGAGGATATTGGGTCAGTAGGGCTTAAGAGGTATATTTTAAATAGCGCATATCCAAAAAATTTAGTATGGATTATAAAGTCTCAATATGAAGTTAAACTACTATATTTATATAGAAATATTATTCATCAATTATTTATTTTCATATTTTTATTTATAATAATACTATTATGATTTATTTTGACGCCTCATGAGATATTTGGAGAAATTTATGGATTTAAAGTGAAAAACGGAATAAATTACATGTTTCAAAATCATGATCCTCAAGAAATTTTCCATTTATATGGGCCATGTATGTCACTCTAAATAATTTTAGGACTATTCCATGGTTAGATTAATAGTTCAGATACCATTAATTCATAATGTTTCAAATTAAAAAAACCCTATGTTTTTTGTGTTGATTTTTTATTGATTCGATTTATATAATATACAATTTCATTTATGACTCCTAATTTTATGAGAATATATCATGTGATACTAAAATATTTTTATTTTTTTATTTTGTTATTTTACTTTTAATTATAATTGAATATAATAAAATGAAGTTGTATATTTTATTTATATTATTGAAACATACCTCGTAGGAGAGCATTTGAAAGGCCTAAGGAGGGAGCCTTGAATAATTCACTCTAGGTAAATCCTCATATTTTTATAAATATAAATTAAAAATTCATTCATACCATCTATAATTTGGGTAAGTAAAGGAAAATGAATCCATATAGATCAATTGACCTTGCTTATGAATTTACTATACAAAACCCGCCTACCTATTAGGGTGATCAAGGACCCAATATGCTTGAGCAAGCATGAATAATATTAAGAGGTTCTATAATTTTATCCCAACACCTAAAACCTAAATGATTAAGATTATAATGAATATATTATAAGGATAGAGTAGTACATGGTATGTGTTAGTGGTGTATGAAAATATTTATGGGGATCACACCTAGAATTTTTTAAATAATCTTTTAAATCAATAATTTATTCGTAAAACCCAGAATATAATTAATCAAAAGGATTTCCAAGATCATCAGTAAGAAAATTTCATGGTGATGGAGTATATAACCCTATTTCCATAATTGGTTCACCTTTTCCTGAGCTTGTCTCTAATGAATATATAATGGCTTATCATTTTAAAATGGTCTTCAGACCTAATATTGAATATAGAGTCCTCCTTTTTTTCCTGACCATTTATGTTGTTGTGTTCAACAAGGTATCAATAGACAAAACCGAAATTATGGGGATGATAATAAAGATATATAATTTTTTTTAATACTAGTGGATGTGGTAGTTCTATCTCTGGTAAAAAGATGATGTGTAAGGAATTTAGGTGGGCTGTTTGAGAAAATAGTAAATTATCATCCCACATAGTTTCCTCTACTCTAGTCGAAAACAATTTATTTGTGTGTCAATAATATTTTAAGAAAAAACACTCAATAACTTTATTGTCCATAAGCCTTAAATATATTCTATTGGTTTTTGTGGTTAGTCCACCTATATATATTTTGTAAGAATCCTCCCCCTCGGGGTAATATGGTGGGTTTAATGGCTTTGAAGGCATATCATTTGTAGTTTGATTCTTATAAGGTATGGTAAATTCCTTCTCAGAGATGTAAAGGGAAAAAACCTCTATAATGATATGTTTAGATAAATATTGGATCATAATCTAGTATAAATCTCATCCTTATTCAGAATATGGGTGATTATATGATATATAGAAGGTATCTATGAAATTAGAAGTAAGGACTAAAATATACCATTGTAATATTATTGTTACATTCTCTATGTTTTTACATTATTTTATATATATTTATTTAATTCTTTTATATTTTATAAAATTTTTATTAAATTTTGATTTTGAGTTGAACTTATGCTTTATGTTATGGATATAACTACTTATTTCATAATTAAGAAGGAAAACAGATTCAAGATTCCTTCTTCCATTATGATGATCACTGATGCTAAAAAATGTTGGTATATTCTTGTTCAACTTTTATATTTATATGAACTTATACTCAATATGGAAAGGTGGTTTATCTCAAAATATCATATTGATTTCTATTACTGGATGGTTGCGCTTATCTCTCCTGATGGGAAGACCAATATCTTTTGAGGTGAGAGGGATCTATGAACAAGGATAGCGTAGAAAAAGAAAAATATTTATAAATATTTTAATTCATCTAATCCAGTCTATTGAGACATTTATATTTTGTAAACAACTAATATTCCTTACATAAAATAAAACTCTTGATTTTTTAGTAATCAATGTCATGAAAATTCTATATATTTAGTTTCTTTTTAGATGTTATATAGGGAATTGAATGAAAGGGGAATCCTACATGGGTAAAAATATACCCTAGAGTATTCCCTACTGATTTATCTAAAAATTAATTAGAGAATGAAATATAATTATTCCTTGAATTTCTTAAAAAACGTATTCTTATTTATTTATAATAATATCAAATGTCTCCAAAAAAATTTAAAGTGTAACAAATAAAAGCTAAATTATAAAAATAGAGGGTTTAATTCACCCTATTGTGTTAGCTTATAAATATAATCCAGATTGTTTTCCATTTCCTCAATCATTGAAATATCATTCAGTTTACTGTAAAGAATAAATATATTTTCCCCACATTGATGACCACTTTGGTCAACTGATAAGAGTAATATTATTTTTGACTATTGACCAAATGTTTGGATATCACCAATTTAGGGTGAAGGCCTCCAATAATCTATAGAATAATTTTTATTAAAGGAATGGTAATTAATATTATATTATAATTCACTTTGGGATTAATAATACTTTCAATTTTTAATGGAACTTATGAAGTTTATCTTTTATAAATCCTCAAAATTTTTATTTCAACTTATTTAGATAATATATTCGTTTATTATAAGTGAAAGGAATATTATGGGGATTATGTTGAGGTTGTATTAAGGATTGTAAAAGAATATATCCTATATGTAATATTATATAAATTCCAATTATTGGTTTTATATGTAAAATTGTAATATTATTTAGGTTTTTATAAACAAATATCAATGGATCTTGAGAAAGTAAAACATTTAATGTCTTGTGTGAACACTCAGAATGTTTTTGAAATAAATTGATTCATTAGTTTGGAAGGATACTATATTTAATTTTCTTATTATTTATTGATGTTTATTTTTTATTTGATTGCTTCAACATGAAATGGTGTGTATTTTAAATGGAATGATGAAATTAATAAATATATAGATAAATTAAACAATAGGTTTAACATAGCTTTAGTGTTGATTCTTCTTAAACCATGTGAAGGTGGAACCATCTATTGTTATACTTCTGATATAGGATTAAGGAATTTTCCTATAAAGTAATTCTATGTAGTAGTTTATGGTTCTAAACAATTATTACCTCATGAAAATAATTATCCCACCCATAATAGTAAATTGGAAGTAATAATCCATTCCATGAAATGTTGGTGATATTATTTATTCAAGGGGAAATACACTATTTATATATAATAAATAGGATTTAAATAAAAGAGTTCTCAAATGGATATATACCATGGGAATATATTATATTTGTAATTAATGAATCTTAGGATAAATTTCATTTGATAATACTTTTTTGAAATTAAACATGTGTACAAAGGAAGAGTATTATTATGTGATCTTATCTAATATGAGAGTCAAAACATCCTTAATTGATCAAATTGGATTAAAGCATGTGTTAGATTACCAATGTTAGAGGATCATGATAATTTAAATTAATGAGCATACCATCAAGGAATTTCCTCATCCTATTGATGGAACTATCTACATTAGGTTGATGTCGGTGATTCGCCTTTCTTTAAGATAGAAGGTTATTAGAGACATTCATCATTATATATGGTTAATTCATCTAGGTTCTATTAATATTTATTATGAAATAGTAAATTAGTATTGGTGACTGGTTTTGAGTAATATATTTGGTAATTACGTGCCTCATTTCAATACATGTAAATAAGTAGATGTCTGGTATCAAAATTCTACTCATTTATTGTGACCCTCCCAATTATTGTTTGAATGAAGGATGGGGTATCCTTAGACTTTTTGATTGGATTATTTTGGATTAATTTATATACTCATGATAATACTATTATATGGGTGATTATTTATCAATTAACTATATTATCTTATTTCATTCCCATTAAGGATATATTTAATAGGTGAAACCATACAAAATTGTATGGAGTGTCTTCTATAACAGTCTCTGAAAGAGATTCTCAAATTACCTTGCTATTTTAGAAGAGTCACTATATAGCTTTAGGTACTCATTTTATGATCAAAACAATATGTAATCCCAAAATAAAGGTTCAATAAAAGTAAGATATTGATATTAAATGTATATACTCCATTCTGGTGTTTTGATTTTGTCGATTCATTGGAGAATAATTTATCACAAGTTGAGTTTTCTTATAACAATAGTTTAAATATTGGAACAAAATTGATATTTTTGAAGCCTTATATGGTTGAACATATTGGTGTACATTGGTTTTGGATTAAATTTATGAATACACATTATTAAGGCTGATTTTAATTCAAGAGGTGACTTATAAGATCCAGTTGATTTAAAAACTATTACTAATGGCCTAATGTCAAGAGAAGTCATATATGTATTTCGAAAATTATATTATATGGTTGTTGATCAACTTTTTTAGGGTCTTTTCTCGACATTAACATAGGATTTGGGAATATAATGTATGCTTATATAAAGATATGTTGGTTTAATTTATGTTGTAAAATAACTTAGAAAGGTAGAATATTGAATTGCTTTACCTCCCCAATGGATTTATTTTCAAAATATTTTCCATGTATTCAAGTTGGGAAGTATCAACCAAAACCTTATTATGTTATCGATAGGAATGATTAGGATTTAGAACATGATACCTATTTCATAGAGTAACATATTTAGAGTTTTTAATATTAAAATAAGGTGTTATGTGGTAAATGGATTCCTTATATTCATTAATTTTCGTAAATATAGTCATCAGACATGAGAGAGAGTCTATAATGAATAAAAAATGACATAATTTAAATTATTATAATGAAATTTGATGAATTTTTAGGGGTATATAATGACATGGTTGGGATAATTGCAACACTCATGATGTAAATGGTATATATTTATTTTATTTATTAATTATTTCATAGAGTTTTAATGATTTTGGGTTTAAAAAAATTTAACATTCAGAAATTTTTTCCATAATTAACTATCAGTATGCAAGGATAAAGGGTTAATACAAAGTGACAATTCACGGTGAAAAATCAAGGATAGTGCTTTTGTATGGTTTGATTCATTGTTGAAGAAACCTTTCAGTCATGTAATTAATTTTTATTAAAAAATATATATATCTCTTTTTTAAAATTTTATTCTAGAATTTTTGACATTATTTTTATTATTGGAGTCTTATAAATATTATTGATTGATTCACCAACCATATCATTTCTTATATCCTCCCCCTTTTTTTATTATTTTTATTTATTTGGTGATCCATGCTAAAAATAAAACTCCCTCTTCTCTTTTTCTTCTTCTTCTCTCCCTTATTATTGATTTTCTTCTCCCTAAATGGCCATGGTGAGTTGAATCTATGGTGGGTATCTTTCTAAAATACAGCGATTTTGGTGTTTAGGGTCTGTTGAATCCCTCTATAGACACATAATATTTATATTTGAATAAATCAGGTCATTTCTGTTTATATGAGGTTGTTTGTTTTATCCCTTTATATACTTTCCCAAATAAACCCATGCTTTGGGGATTTCAATTTTTTTATAACTCTAAAACCAGCTTTTATAACGTAAAGTTTTCTTGTCTAAGTATTTATACTTGATTATGAAAATATATTTGTTCATGAAATGACACCTCATATATTACATGGAATATATACGATTAAGGGGTTTTACCATTGGAAATTTTCATATTGATGATGATTATTATTTAATCATTTAATGTTGTTTTGATCCAAGTGTAAATATAATTGTTTATGTAATTTTATTCGAATTAATCAATAGATATTGAAGAGAAATGGGTTGTTTCCATAATAGGTTATATAGAGGTGACATGAGTGATTTTATTATATTTTTATTGATTTTTTTATTTTTTTTTATTCCATACCACATAGTGGATATATATATATAGTTTTTAAATTTATTGTAATAGTGATCGAAATATTATTATTTTTCCGTAACTAATGAGTACCCATAGTTGTGATTATTTCTAACTTGTGCCAAAAAGTGATCTTTATTTGGTTGATAAATTCTTGTTTCCAATTCACTCCACTATTAGTAAGATTGATCTATTTTTTATATTTAGGTATTGATTAATCAATAAATCTTATAAGACTTCACCATGATGTATTGGAATTTCTTGGTATATGATTGAGTGTTTTATTTTAAAACCATCTTTGAATTTTTTAATAATCTAAAACTACATTATTTAATGTTTAATTCATTGTAAAATACATTTTAAATTTCTAAAATAACCTTTTATCGAAGTGTAGGTATTTTAATTATTTTATTTTAAACTAACGAGCATGACATGGATTCTGAAAAAAAAACTATAGAATAGATGTAGGTGTTATATTATATTTATACTCACTACCTATATATATACACTTCTATGTATATAAAAAATTATCCATGATGTGGGTAAATGGAAGGAATCTTCTTTTTTTGGTGGATTACAATTTTTTATTAGATGACCCAAGGGGGATGATGATGTATGGGAGGTGACCATGAGTCACATGGAGTTAGATTTCCCCTTTTATGTATCAGATATATTTTGGATCTATATAAAACTATGTATTGTAAAAGGGATTTATCTACCAGAAATTCCATTTTTAATTTAATTTTATAATTCTTGATATCAAGTTTAAATTTTGATACATTTTTTTTGTTATGAAATGTTTGTATTATTTTTTTATTTTATACATTTTCTAAATTTATTAATATTATCATCATTATTTATACTTATGGTTTAGTGTTTATTTTATATGTAGAAATTTTTTATGACCTATTAGGATATTTTAAATTTAAAAGGTACATTATTTCATGTGTGACAAGTCCAATATATGGATATGCCAAGCCAAATTCTCAATAAAAATCATTTTCTTTACTTTATTTATATTTTAAACTAGAAAAAATTGACATCAACCAATTAGTTCTATTTCATTGCACTTGTGTTAGCCTATAGTGACCGGAAATGTGCTTTATGCCATATAGCATCTGGGCATAAGTTTTGCGAGAGGATATCCAGGTCATTATGTTATATAATTTATCAAATAATTATTTGAATATATTATATTGGGGGGCCATGGTATACATTATATAGGATCACTAGGAATCAGGATGCATATTTTAAATAATTTTCTACCCAACACTTTTTGTAATGAGCCCTAAGTTTCCATGAGATGTTCAACTAGTGTATTTTGATTTAAAAACTATACAATAAATCAATTTTAGGATTTTTTTTATTAAAAATACTATTTTATGATTTATATTGTTTTTTATGATATATTTTGAGAACCTTCACGTTTTAGAGTGAAAATTTTAATAAATTTCATGTTCCATGTGCATGAAGCATAACATGCAGGCTACACATGATGACTCTTCCAATCACTATAGTGAATTATATTGGTGTTTAAAAATGAGATTAAAAATAGAAATATCATTCGTTCCAAACTACACATATTGAAAAAACATTTTTTTGTTTTTTCTCTTAATGATTTTGTATCACATTTAATTATATTTTCGACTCGTTAATCAAAAAATTAAGAGAATATATGAAATGATAATGATCTTTTACTAGGTTATGATTTAAATTATTTTTGTATAAGTTACAATCAAATATTATTTGTTGAGGTTTTATATTTTATATTGATTATATAAATATTCCTCCTAAAAGAGAATTGGAGAACCAAATATCCATGGATAATATTTCATAGGGAAATCTTCATGTTGATCCAAATATAGTTGAATAATTTTTTCAAAATATCCAAACTCAATGTAGGAAAAAATGGTATCCAAATAAATATATTTATTGTGTTTAAGGGCTTAATAGGTAGAATTATCCTAACATTTATAATTATTAAAGATCCCAAGAGGATGAAAATTATCCAGAGAATATCATGGGCATATTTGATTTACTCATGAAACATGAAACGTCAAAGGTGAATTTCACCACCAATGTACTTATAGGTCTAATAAATAAGTGGTGTGAGTTAATGGTGTAGGATAAGATGCATGATAACATCAAAAAATATATTTTTAAGGATGTTTTCAATTATTAATTTTATCTTAATACCCTAAAGATGACTAATTCATGGGAGATCGTACATCATCGTATATGAAATCACATAGGGATAGAGTTTATGGAACCTTTTATTATGGTGGTTTAGTTTTCCCTTATCTTAAATCTAGTTTTTTTCCCTAGGTACATTATTTTAAAATTTTCTTATGACCCAATATTTGATCCAGAGTCTTCATTTCCAATCTAAACTAATATGTTGATATAGGACATATGGTAGTGATGACTGAAACAAACATTGCAATGATCATGGGAATGGGATAAACTTTTATTATATTTTATATAAGTCATGTTTCATCCTCTATTCAGAATATGATATGATAGGAATTTAGGTATGATGGTAGTGGAAGTTCTAAAGGACCATCTCATACGATTTCTTCTACTTTATCCCGAAGAAATCTATTATTTTATTATAAATGTGTGAAATAAGTTTTTTAAAGGCACGATTTATAAAATACTTGAAGATATTCCATTAGTGTTGGATTTTGGTCCATCTATATATATTTTGAGTTCATCTTTACCCATAGGTTATTATGGGTAGTTTAACACCTTCCAAGGGGTCTCGTTATAGTATTATTTCTCTAAGGTAGGGGGAGTTCATTCCCAAAGACATGGAGGAATAAATAGATGTCTATGAAGACATAGTAATTTGTAGAGAGACTTAAAAACTTGTGAAGATGTTAGGGTCATCTTGAATTTATGTTATTAAATACTACAAAGCATGCACCTATAAAATCAAAAGTCAAATAAGTAATAGTCTAAGTTACTTTTCTGGGTACATCCTCGATGGTTCTTGATTTATTTGATATTCGTGCCTTGAAATATTTTATATAATCTAATTTATTTTATTAGTTATGTTTTTGAGTTGAATAGATTCATTATTCTATGGATATCACTGCACTTTGTGAAAAAAGAGTGAATAAAGGTTCAAGTATACTTCTTGATTTTTTGATTGTTAGTGATGTTGAAATTTTATAAAACATTCTTATACATTACTTATAGATTTTTTATATTATCCTTAGTATAGATTGGATGTTTAACTCAAAAACACATATTGAATGATGACATATAATGGTTTTATTTATTCCACATTAATAGAACACTCACATATTTCAAGGTGAGTGGGATGTAGGATCAAGAATATTGGGGTCCATTCTCTTATATATTGGGGGTATCTAATCATATTTATCATGTTTTTGGGATGTTTAAAATTGAATTATTCAAAAAAATATTCTTTTTTTGGTGAACATATACCATGATGTTTTTTCTAATGATTTATTTAGACATCAATTAGAGGCGGAAGTGTAATTATTGATTTAATTTCTTCCAAAAATTATTCCCATTTATTTAATATTTAATCATATGTATACAACTAGGTTTAAATAGTCGAAAATTATTCTTAATGCCCTCAAAAGAAAGGTTTTTATTTTATAAAGTGTTTTTAATGGTTATATTTAATTTTATTTTCTAAGAAGGTGTATGGAAGTATTTACCATTACATCAATTATTTAAAGCACAACCAAGTGAAATTAAATTATAAATATCATTTACCTTTAATAAATAAATTATGTGATAATATTTGAGGAGTGGGATTCATTTTATGAAAAATTTATGGTTGGAATTTTAATAATTTAGGGTAAAAGAGTAAGTTGTTATTTGTTTTTATTTCTAGAGAAGGTATTAGGATTATGAATATATTATAATTCTATTTATACTTATTAATTATTAGTTGGATTTAATGTTAATTATAAGCTAAATCTTTCATTGATACCTATATAGTTGTGTTTCTTTTTCTATGATATCATAGTTTATCCTATGTAAATGGAAAATTATGAGAATCATAATGAGATTGTATTGATTAAATTTAAATAAAATCTCTCGTATATGAAACTATATAAATTCCAATTTTGTATTTTATAAGATACATTAATGGGCCATATATTTTATTGTAATTATATATATTGGGGGATACTAAGAAAGCTAGATTTTTGATGTCTTAAGAGAACCCCATGAATGTTTTTGAAATTGAATATTTATTGGGTATGATAATATATTACGGGTGATTTATTCATGATTTATCAAAATTGAATTTTCTTATGAAAACTTTGACGTTAATGGGTTTTACTTTTAAATTATGTGATTAATATAAAATATCCTCTGATGAATTAGAGAATAGGTTTGCCATAACATAGTTGTTAATTCTTCCCAAATCAAATGAAGGTTACACCATCTATTTTGATTCTTCATGTATGGGATTATGTATCATTTTATATAGAATGATCATGTTTTGTTTTATAGTTCCTTCCAATTTCAACCTCATTAAAATAATTATCCCACACTTGACCTTGAATTTGAAGTTATAATACATGAATTGAATTGTTGGTGTTGTTATTTATATAGTATTAATTCTCTATTTATTTGATGAATTTTTGTTGAAATATATCTTCCCATGGGATGGTAAAAACCTCATATATATATATGATATATAGAATTACTAGAGGCCTTTTATTTTTCTTTGATTTATATCCACGAATATGATAATGTCATTTAATATTCTCTTAGTTATATGTTTCTAGTGTAGAAAGTGAAAATACCTTTGGATGAATGAAATTTGATGCTCTATTTTTGGAAATATACATGAATGCATAGGAAGAGTTTTATTATGTGTTCTTTTTTAATATGAGAATAAATTCGTCTTTGATTTATAATATTCGACATGATTAGGTTTCAGATTATGAATTTAAATAGATAAAGAGAATGTTAAATTATGGGGACACTATAGTTGTATGGTTATAGTCAACATATGTATTTATATAATTTGGGAAGAGGTTAGTGATTCCACTTCCATTGATATGGGAGGTTATAAAAGATATTCATTATTCTAGTTATGTTGTTCATATACATACTACTAAGATTTATTTTGATATCTAACATTAATACTGGTGGTTAGGGTTGAGGTATGAAATTTCTAATTATGTGGTTCATTTACTCACATATAAATAAGTGAGGTTGAGTTTCTAAAACATGTTTGTTTATTGAAACTCTAATATATTCCTAAAAATAATTGGGATGAGGTATCCATGGAATTTTTTATTGGATTAACTTGACCTCATTACGATGGATTCTCTATGTATAATTCTAAATAAATTGATTAAATCAGCCCATAACATTTCCTTCAAAGTGTTATTTTGGGTGGAATACCTTAGAAAATTATATATGTAAAAGATTCTGAAATAGAAAGGATTTTATTCTTCCATAGTCCATGATCATTAATATCAGTATACTTCTAATTTTTAAAAGATTATATAAGATGATATGGAACTAAGTTGAATTTAGTGCATATAATCTATATACCAACATCCAAATAGAGAAATATATTCAGAATTTGGAAACATATTCTCCACGCTGGTGTACATAATTTTGGAGGTTCATTGGAGAACCATTTATTGTGGATTGAGCCTTCTTATAATCATAATTATCAATATTTTAACAACTTAAATATATTTAAATAATTATATATTACCCATTTTTTTCTTATATGTGTTACGAAGAAATGGATGAATCCATATTATTATGACAGAGCATTATACAAGAGATGACTATTAATATCTAGTTGATTTGAAAAAAATGAGAGATCAGAGTTTCCAAAAATTCATATATGGATCAGTATCAATGAAAATTAGATTTTACAGTGTGTGATCAAGTGTTTTGAAGAAATATACCTGATTATGTTATGGAATATTTTGGAAACTTGGTATAATTTTCCATGATATGTCCTTATAATTAAAAATTCATAAGAACATGGAATGGTTTCATATCAAATATCTTTACCTCCATAGTTCACATTAATTCATAATGATTTACATGTATCCAAGTTAAAAAAGGTATCATCCTGAACAATCTCATGTTATTTAATGGAAATATATGGTATTGATTCATGATACCTCATTCATGTAGAAACCTATTAAAATTCTTGATCATCAAAATAATGTGTTATATAGTAAATTGATTCCTTTTGTTTTCTATATTTTGATTCATGATAAAGATATCCATGAAACCAGGTGACAAAGTTTATGATGGGGATACAATTTCATTATCTATTTTCTTTTGAGGAGTGTTGAAGAATTTATAGGGTTTAAAAGTGTCATGGTAGGGACAATTTTGAGACAACAAATGTCAGTTATACTTGTTTATTTTAGTTATTATTAATTTCTTTGAGTTTTATGGAGTTTGGGTTGAAAAAAATGAAAAAATGAAAAAAATTTATATACTGAATGATCGGTTGATATGACTAATATAAACTTATATATGAAATCATGTGAGGTTAAGAATTATGTAATGTTTCTTTTACAAAATCAAAGGATTAATCTAGGAAATCATGTAGTTGCAATGTGTATTTTTGTGAAAAGATGATAAATATAATTTTTAAAACCTAAATCTAGAATTTTATATCTTATCTTTTTTTAGGGGGTTTTTGTATTCTATAAATGAGATCACCCATCCATATATTTTCTATTTACTTCCTATGTTTGTGGATTCATGAGGTTTTTTTGGTGATCTGTATTGTATATAGAAGCTTAAGGTATATCTTCTCTTCATTTTACCCTTATCTATCTTTTTAATAGTTTTTTATACCCTAAATTTCCTTGGTAGGTTGCGTCCACTGCTAGGAGTTGTCTAAAAATTTATAATTTTAATATTTTGGGTGTTAGAAATCTCTATCTAACCCCAAAATAATTTTATTTAATTTAATTATCTCATTTATGTTGTTCTAAGGTAGGTGATTCTATATCTTTAAAATATTTTCCTATGACTCTTATTTCTGAGGGTTTAATTTTTTTTCAAAACTATAAAACCTTTTAGATTATTTAATTTTAGATTTTGAGAGTATTCACATTTCATTATATAAATATGTTTGTATTTTATATAACCCATTTTTAAATTACATGTAAATTTAGATTTTAATGAGTTTTAGTATTAGAAATGTTTAAATTGATGATTCATGTGATTTATTTATGATATGTTGTTGTATCCGTATTATTTATGTATTTTTATATAGAATTTTATTGAAATTAATTGTTGGATATTGATGATGTTGAACCCAACTATTAAATTTTTTATCAATGATCTCTCAATATGTGTTTGGTGAGGTGATTTGAAGTGATGATACCTGGATAACTGTTATGGATTCAGAAAATGACATTGGATTTCATTCTTTAGAAATTACACTTGTAAATGTGATCATTATCGACCCGGTCATAAGGATCAAATACTTGTGTCAAGGATGAAACATTGTTTACAATAATGAATAACATGTTGGTGGCCATGTAAATATTTATTTTCAAGATGAATTAAATAATCCCATAAAGATATTCCTTTTCACACGGATTATTTTAAAATTATTTTGATATTATAATTTTTATTTTTTGTTTATATGATATATTTTACTGTTAAAGATAATTCCATGTGTTTCCAAAAAATAATGGACAAACCATATACTGACCAAGGACTTGTCCCCACTACTATGGTGGGAAATAAGGTCAACATATCCTTATAATAAGAAGAAAGGTGAGTTCCAGTAAAGGTAGCATAGAGTTAGAATGGGATGGCATAAAGATTGTAGGGATTTATTGGTGATAATTCTTGGGATGGTGCAACATCTTGGGTTGGTGAGGCACATGAGCCCAGGTGTGTAACGTGTGGCTACAGGAGTGGACTGCATGATATATGCAAACCAGTTTATAGAATTGGATTCCTTATTTATTAGAGGCCATCGTACATGGGAGATTGATGTGGGATGCGGCATTATACATGTATTGTTTACCTTATAAAATGATATAAATATATCAGTGGTCCTCAGATGTGATGTATTTGAGCTACTGATTATGCTATCAATCATCTTCAACCTCTGTGTTTGAATCCTTTGTCAATGAGGGGTTGCATAATATAAGAAATGCCTAATATTTTGGATTCCATGTAATATTAACCCAATATTGATGGGATTATTGAAAATAATCTATTTATTTATTTATATAAAGTATTAAAATGAATTATGATGTTGAGTTTGTATATAAATCTATTATGAGGAATAGAATACTAGTTTATGGAATTGAATTTTGATAAGACACCATGCGATCTTGCTTCTATGAAAATTGGATGTGTTTCTCATGAGATTGAAATAATATTCTATGTATTAAAATCCACATAATGTGGCAGCATTGTTGTGCTGCTATGTAAAGATGGTTTTAGTCCTATGCAGAAGACATTAACAATATACATCCATGAAAATTCCATTCGACAGTTTTCATGTAGATCTACCATAAATAATATAAAATGTTTTATGAAAATGTAATATGAATTCAGAAATGAAAATTCCATGAGATAAACACTAAGTGGACTAGATTCTATATTTTTCATTCATGCATCATGAGTTAGTCATTGTCTATTCCATGAATTGTATGCATATGGAGATCGAAAGTACATGAAGTGATTTGGTTTCACAACTGAAAAGTGAATATTATGCTATGAGATATCTTTGAGAGATTATGTAAATGGGGATAATTTTCTAAATACAAAATTTTTTATACAAATTTTTTTATGCTGAAAAAATAATTTGTAGCTAGATAGATAATCCTATATATATTATACAATATTCGAAGTCCTTGTAATTTGTGGAGAGACACGATGTATTTATCAGAATATTATATAGATAAATGAATTAAAATATTTTGTGGGATTATCATGCATTAAAAACATTTTCATTAGTCTTTAATTATCTAGTTAACACTTGGCTCATGGTGATAAATAATTTTTGGATAATTCATTCACTGGGAGAGGATGCTCTTAATTTTCTTTATCTATGTTCCACAATATTGGTGGTGGATTTATGGAAAGATAATATTATTTGAACATATATACTATTTTAAGTGCTTTGTGGATGAATTAATATTCTAATTATTTTTATCATTAACAGTATAATGAGAGTGTCACATACTTTAAAAATAATTAAATTAATGTTTGATGCATTAGTACACTAAGCTTCATGAATGTGAACCAACAATACAAGATAATTGATATATGTTATGCTATAGTCGTATGATGTGATTGAAAAAAGTACATGAAAAATGTAATTATTATATAGTGGAGAAGAAAAATAGGTTCATAGATAACCTATAGGGAATTCCATGCAAATATCATGATTTCATGAAGTATTTCAGCTAAGAATTTGAAGATGGGTTACTCTAAGTTATATAAGTCCACTCTTACATAAAATATTTTTCATGACATTGTTTTTATCTATTACAAAAATTTAATTTAGGATGGTGAATCAATATAGAAAAGTAATAATTTTTCTAAAGAATTATAATTGAGTGAAGATGAAATGATCATCAACTAAAGATCATAATAAATTGAGAGAATCTTGTATACCAGATTAGCATATAGATGGTTTCATGAAATGTACACAAGTTGGATAGTTGATCTAGTAATCTTGGGAAGGATGATAAGTATCCATTGGTGAATAATTGAACAAGATCATAATATCTTTCCATAAAATTATCAAAACCAAGAAGAATAAGGATTTGGTCACTCGGGGTATAACCAGGTGTGGTAGAGGTTTGAGGAAAAGAGAAGGTGGATGGGGGTAAAACCAACTGAGGCAGAAGAGTTGGATTGTTGTGGGGTATAACCCATATCAACTATAGGATCTTCTATTGGGGTATATAACCATCATTTTTTGAAACCATTACAATTGATAATAATAATACATTGAATAATCCATTATGGGGTAATAACCAAATGGTAAAGAGTATGTCTTGTTACAAACTCTTGTAAATACCATGAGTTGTTCTCTCCCTTGTTGTTTCTAAATATGAAGTTAGACAGTGAGATATCACTAAAATGATTTATAACCTTAACATTTTCAAAAGGTTGGATTAAAAAGGAGTGATTTTTAAAAATCAATCACTGATTCATCCCCCTAGTTTTCAATCTAGCATAGGGTTCCATAATTGGTATTAGAGTATGATGCCTATAATGATCCAGTGTTTTTCCCTGAATATATTTAATATCTTTTATTATGTTAATATTTTAGGAAATGTATATTTTTCTTTAGAATAAGTAAAAAAGAAGTTACTCTTGAGGATAAAAGTCTATATAATTCATTCATGACTTAGAAAAACATGAATCAAAGAGAGTTGAGGATGTTAAAGAAGAATACAAATGTTAATGGAGAAACAACACTAAATAAAGGAAATTAGACCATTAAAGGTTGTAATTATTATCTTAATTATGATTATTATTATAAATCATTTTCGCTATGTGTTGATAATGAATCATTCAATGGTTTTAATTCATAATTGAATTAATATCTGATGAATGTTCCCAAAGAAGTGGTATGATATAATTTTGGTACTATCAAGGGATTTATTTTAGATAATGTCACGAACCAGCCCAGGTCGACCCTGAACCGGTCACCCGAGCCGGTCCGCGGCAAGTCCCGAGGGGCGTTCCCGATCCCCCCGGGATGGAAACAAGTGCCGGGCATTAAAATTTGATCGTTGGGAAAGATTTCAGACCAAAAAAAAGTAAATAGAATAGAAAAAATAAACATTAATAGTGGAAAAGAAATAAAAGCCACACGACCACGTACCTCCATGTGACTTCCCAGGTCACCACCCAACTAGAGAGAAACCTCACTCTAACCCTGAGCGACTCAAAACAGAAGACCTGAGCAAGGTAGTACCTGCACTGAAATGATAATATAGGCGTGAGCATTAAAAATGCCCAGTAGGTAAGACAAACTAAACCACTGAATCCAAATGTTTCCTTTCCCGAGCAATCTGTTGACACAGGTTTGAAAATACATATATAAAAATAGATTTTTTTATCTTTAAAATAAACAACATGTTTTCCCCCATTTGAAAACCCAACGCACACTATAAATCACTTTCAAAACCATTTCCTATTTTTATAAACAAAACCAAATACAGATAATACCATGACTGTGCTAAAAAGGAACAGGTAAACAGTACAGGCTGAAAACAAACTAGTGAAACAGGAAGTAAACAAGCAATGCATGATGCAAGTAGTGAAAAAGGACACAAGTAACAATATGAGCTGTAAAGAATAACTGTAAGTAAACAATCAAGGAAGTAAGTAACCATGGGTGATCCTAAACATCCCTATAAAACCCTTGGACGTACTTGGGTTCAGACTACCTGCCGGCGTGGTACTCCATAGTCAATAACCAACTGGCCGCCCTAATAGCCAACCAGTGGAACATCCCTCCTGGCCTGTCCACAACTCCAGGGGGTACTAACCCGTCTAATCAGGGTTAGCAAGCAACTGTCACTAGATAATCTACAAGACGCCCAAGAACCCATGGTGGTTTTTGTAACACTGTGTAAGTGGGAGACCCTCGCATGCGTGACTCATCTCACCGCACTTGCCAACCCCTTACACGGACATCGCTACACGACAACCCTCGAAGGGAAGTCCCCCTGTAGAGATGCCCTCACAACTATGTATATATATATATATATGTATAATCACTTCACATTTAATAAAGTGCCAATCGGGACTTCACGTCATTTAATTTTCAAAACCACTTTATAAAAATACCTGAAGTTGCCAAGCGAGCACTCAGTTTTTTACAAAATCAAATGACTTTACACGAACATTTCACAATATCTTTTTCAAAAACTCAAGTGATGCTTTTGTATTAAATAAAAGGCCAAATGGGAATATTTTCGTAGAGTTCTTTTTAAACCAGTTCAATGTGTCTCATGAAGAGGCGAAAACATTTTGAAACCAAGAACCATTTAGAGAAGTCGAGATTTCGAGAAAATAAAAATAAAAAAAATAAAAATAAAAATAAATGGTAACAATTTCAAACACCATCTTCATTTGAGGGCACATCCATGTGTCAACATCCAATGGTGCATCAAACCTGCAAAGGGGCACGACAACATTTCCAAATAATACTAATTTTCATAAAACTAACCAGCATAGGATAATAAGATCCAAGAATGATTCTTTCTTTACAAAAGGAAAACACCGCTCAAGACAACCCATGATAACATAAGAGAACATAGGCATTTAGTTCCACCTTAGCTGGCAACGCCTAAACATGTGCACTATATAAACAATAAAACGTGCAGGACAACATCTAGTGCACAACTACCTTGGCATAAAATATAATTGCTTCAAACATAATTTTTGAACAAAAACTATAGATTTTAAAACACCAAAATAAGCCGCGCAAGGATATCATAAACACACGAATCATGGAATAAAATTTATTTAAAACAATTCAAGCATCAGCAGAGTACCTCAGAAAGGAAACAGTTAAATTCGCCTACCTCAAACAAGGAGCGGACGCGACCGAACCTCAACAGAAAGTAGGACAATCCTTTGCGGACAAACTGCGTATGCTGAACAGTGGAAAAAGTACACGTCACTCAACCCGCGACAGAAAAAGGATTAATATGAATTAAATATAAACACCAAGATGCCACGAAGGAAAAATAAATAAATAAATAAATTAATTAATTAATTAATCAATTAATTAATGAACAAATAGGCAATTAAATAAATATATAGATAAATAACACATACAAGAATAAATAAATAATCGAGATAATGAATAAATAACAAAATGAATAAACAAATAGATAAATAAGTAAATAAACAAAACAAAATAAATAAATGGGACAAAATAAATAATTAAAGAACAAAATAAATAGACAAGGAACAAACATAAATAAATAACCAACATAAATAAATATAACAAAACAAACAAACATAAATGAAGAACAAAACAAAATAAATAAATGGACTACATGAATAAAGTAAATAAATAAATAAATAACTAATCAACAAATAATTAAAAGAACAAATAAATAAATAAATAAAACAGGTATACCGGGCAGAAGGATGGAGAGGGGCGGTCGCTGGAGGTTGCGCTGAGCAGGGGGGTCGCGCGGATGGGGTAGGGCGGTGGAGGCCGCTGGCCGGAGCAGCAGGGTGGTCAGCGGCGCGGCGAAGGAAGATAGGGGCGGCGGCGGTCGACTGGGCATGCAAGGAGGACAACAAGCAGGGGGGTCGGGTGGAGGAGCCGGGGAGGCCGAGCATGGGGTCGGGGCTGGCCGTAGTCGCGACACAGGGGAAACAGGAGCCGAAAGGGCCAGTGGGCACGGCTGGGGTGAGTCGGGAGGCCGACGGGGTGGAGGAAAACATGGATGTGGATGGGAGGGCAGCGAGGCGAGGCCCTGGGGGAGAGGGAAGTGCGGGGTCGGACGTCGCGGCAGAGGGGAAGGGGTGTGCTGGGGCTGGGCGAGTCGGGACGACGAGCAGGGGGGCGGAGGCGGCAGCAGCTTGGTGCGAAAAGGCGGGGCCGTGCAAGGGATGACGACCGGGAAACGGCAAAGGCCGGGGAATCCGGGGATGGCGCGACAGGCACGACGGCGGCAGTCGCTGTTCGCAACGAGCCTCGGGAGGCTGGGCTCAGCCGGAGAAGGTGCGGAAGGCTGGGGGGGGGGTCGCCGCGTTAGGGGGGCTGCGCGTAGTGGGAAAGGGAGAGCGGGAGAGGGAGGGTACGGTAAAGGGGGAGGGGTGCGGCGGCTGGGTAGGGAATAGGGTTTTGGAGAGACAAATATATATATATATATATATAAATATATATATAGATATACATATATAATAACAACATAATAAAAAATAATAATATTATTAATAATAGTAATAATAATGTTAATAATAATGATATGATGGAATAAGTAAATAAATAATCTTAATAATAATAATAATAATACTTTGTAATAATAATAATAATTAGCTAATTATATTATTTATTATTTTAATCAAAACCTTTAAAATAATAAAACCATTTTAAAAAAAATAAACACGCACACACGGACATATATAGACATATATACTTATATCCAAACATATATAAACTTATATATATATATACACACATAAACATGAATACTCCTATATAAACACATATAAACATATATATATACATATATATACATATATATATATATATACATATATAAACATGTATGTAGACATACATATAATAAAATTAACTTCAAAAATAACAACAATAACTTAATTAGTAATAATAATTAAATATCAACATAAAAAAATTAATGTTTAAAACGTCGGGCGAACACACGGTTACCCAGACCGAATGCACGGTCACCACTAACGGTGCGGTGACCGCGCACCGGCACGAAACCCACCAACACAAATATACTTTGAAAAATTATAAATCGGGACCAAGAAAAAGGTAAAATAAGGGCATCTGCGGTCGTGGTGTGACAATTCTCCCCACCACTGACACTTTCTGCCCCCAGAAAGTCACCAAGCCAGAAGCCGGTCAAGATTCAAGTCCAAGCCCAAACTGAACTAGAAGAACCAAAGAAAACTGAGAATCATGAGATGATCTTACTATACACAGGTCACATACGACCGATTCAAGAGAAAACTGAAGTCTGAGGTTGAGGGGAGAACACGAAGGGGGTTCTCCCCACCACAAGAAATTAACTAGTTTGAAAATTTAACACCCAAAACATACGACCACAGGGAGGCGGGTCCTACACGGGAACTCACAACTGTTTCAAACCAACTCTTATAGCACGATTAAAACAACACCTCCGTTGAAACCTTGAACCCTGACCAAATCCAGCAACTTCAACACCAGGGAGAACCCACAGAAAAACATTTAACCAACATCAAATTAGAGACATGATCCATTGAAGTCCACGAATCATAACCACATCCGACAAGCGTAACTCGACCAAGGTAAACCCACACAAGGTCTAACACACTTTACGAAAGATACGATTTACAAGATCACATCCACACAGACAAAAATTGCTTGGACTATAATTGAACAAGTCCATCATTACTTCATAGCAAAACAACGCATTTACAACGCTGTTGAAACTTTAATAGCAGGAAGACAATTATGAAAAAGGTTTTTAATTTCTCCATCGTCAATACGGAAGACAGAACCTGGACCAAGGCTTCACAACCCTGGGAACTCCTGACTGCGCGCGAGCTTCACCCCAAGACCTGTGGTTGGGGCTCTAATGGCTGAAGCATCTTCTGCCTCACAGTCAGGTACTGACGTTCTCCCATCACGGCGTCCTCTTCAAGCGATGCTTCCTGCAAAACTTCTCCAGATGACCCAGACAGCCGCATCGATGACACGTCTTCAGAGGGTTGCGACAAGACGACTTTAAATGCCCGAAACAACCACACTGATAGCACACCACTGAATAATCTGATGAACTGGAAGTTGGGACCAAAGGGAATAAATCCTTAGGAACAGGTATCTCTGGCGCCTTTTCCTCACCAGAGGGGGGACTCTTACGAACAACGGGGGACACTGAAGTATTAACCACCCACACACCGGAAACCAACTCAGCCAAGAAAGCTTCCTCCACCAGCTTCTCGAGACAAAGGTCTTTAGAAGGGAGGACTCGCTCCTTGATCTCTGGACGAAGACCCCCAGTGGAAAGGGAGACCTTCATGAGCTCATGCGATGCTACATCTGGAGAAAAGGAAATCAGTTCCTTGAAATGGTCAACATATGCCTTCACCGTCCGTTGGCCTTGTTGAATATGCAGAAGCTCCCTCTTTTTCTCCAGCTTCACTTCCTCAGGTACAAACCATTGGATGAAAATGATTTTAAAGACATCCCACGTCATTTCAACTTGCGTTGATGATGGGGTAACCCTCTTCCACTAGTCCAGAGCTGGACCCTCAAAAAACTCCATAATTGCACGAACTTAACATTATCGGGAGTTCCCAACATTCTAAAGACACGCTCCACTTCCTCGAGCCATTTCACTGCCTCTAACGGACCCTGATCACCATGGAGAATAGGCAGAGTCTGAGGAGGACTAAAAACTGGGCATGAAATATTCGAATCCTTAGAGACCTTTCTAGGCGGAATTTCTTGAGTGATATATAAAACACAAAGACAAAACCAATATCAAACCGAAGAAACTTCAATAAAAGCGCCTTCATCAAAAACAATCAGCACAAAAACCAAAAAAACACAAACACAACCCAAAATAAGATCTCCTTTTTAAAATCCCCTTTTTATTTTAGATTATAAAACCACCTTTTTTTCAAGACTAATTTCCAAAACCAATCCACTTTCAAACCAAAATCTTTCCAAACCCATTTCCCCTTTTAAACCGATTTAGAAAACAAGGTCAAGCGTTAAATTTCAAATACACACCCAGGTACTCCCATGACCCGTTGCACATGTCTTTATCCACTGTCCATTAATACTCGCACCAACACGCATTTTTCATGCATTCTCACACATGTGCAAACGTTCATAAAGAGGAACTGGGGTTTCACCCCAAATCATTCTTAACCAATTCCAAGCAATCAACAGATTTCCAAATCAATAGATTTTAGTTTTAAAACCCATTTCATATATTTAAAGTCTTTTAAAAGGAATCAGTCCAATTTTGTTTTTTTTTTTCAAAACCCTTTTTTAGTTCCAACAACGTACTTACACCGACCAAAACAAAAGAAGCATACAAATTTGCATCAATCACTGAAATGAGGGACTAGTAGTCACGCTCAACCTGGCGACATGGTAGTGGGCCATGTCCCAAGTCAGCGTCAACCACTAGGAGGAATTCAAACCATGTACTCGGACTCCACATGGGTCACTACTTCATGTGAAATCACGATGTAATGTCGGCTTGCCTCCATTTCATCTCTCAATCCAAGACAAACCAGAAAAGACAAGGACACAATTCCCGAACTACCCCTGGTAACTCGAGGATCAGTGCGAGCAAGAGTTCGCGACGCTCTTCCCGTACCTACCCCTCGAGTTCTGACAGTCCTAATCTCCTTCTACCGGACAACCCAAATAACAAGAACCAGCTCTGATACCATTTTGTCATGAACCAGCCTGGGTCGACCCTGAACCGGTCACCAGAGCCGGTCCGCGGCGAGTCCCGAGGGGCGTTCCCGATCCCCCCGGGATGGCAACAAGTGTCAGGCATTAAAATTTGATCGTTGGGAACGATTTCATCCCAAACAAAAGCAAATAGAACCGAACAAATAAACACTAACGACAGAAAAGAAATAAAAGACACACGACCACGTACCTCCATGTGACCTCCCAGGTCACCACCCAACTAGAGAGAAACCTCGTTCCAACCCCGAGCGACTCAAAACAGAAGACCTGAGCAAGGGAAGACCTGCACTAAAATGATAATATAGGCGTGAGAATTAAAAATGCCCAGTAGGTAAGCCAAAGTAAACCACTGAATCCAAATGTTTCCTTTCCCGAGCAATCCGTTGACACGGGTTTGAAAATACAATTATAAAAATAGATTTTTTTTATCTTTAAAACAAACAACATGTTTTCCCCCATTTAAAAACCCAACGCACACTATAAATCACTTCAAAACCATTTCCTATTTTTATAAACAAAACCAAATACAGATAATACCACGAGTGTGCTAAAAAGGAACAAGTAAACAGTACAGGCTGAAAACAAACCAGTGAAACAGGAAGTAAACAAGCAATGCATGATGCAAGTAGTGAAAAAGGACACAAGTAACAATATGAGCTGTAAAGAATAACTGTAAGTAAACAATCAAGGAAGCAAGTAACCATGGGTGATCCTGAACATCCCTATAAAACCTCTGGATGTACTCGGGTTCAGACTACCTGCCGGCGTGATACTCCATAGTCAATAACCAACTGGCCGCCCTAATAGCCAACCAGTGGCACATCCCTCCTGGCCTGTCCACAACTCCAGGGGGTACTAACCCGTCTAATCCGGGTTAGCAAGCAATAGTCACTCGATAATCTACAAGATGCCCAGGAACCCATGGTGGTTTTTGTAACACTGTGTAAGTGGGATACCCTCGCACGCGTGACTCATCTCACCGCACTTGCCAACCCCTTACACGGACATCGCTACACGACAACCCTCGAAGGGAAGTCCCCCTGTAGAGATTCCCTCACAAGTACATATATATATATATATATGTATAATCACTTCACATTTAGTAAAGTTCCAATCGGGCCTTCACGTCATTTAATTATCAAAACCACTTTATAAAAATACCTGAAGTCGCCAAGCGAGCACTCAGTTTTTTACAAAATCAAATGACATTACACGAACATTTCACAATATCTTTTTCAAAAACTCAAGCGCTGCTTTTGTATTAAATAAAAGGCCAAACGGGAATATTTTCGTAGATTTCTTTTTAAACCAGTTCAATGTGTCTCATAAAAGGGCGAAAACATTTTGAAACCAAGAACCATTTAGAGAAGTCGAGATTTAGAGAAAATAAAAATAAATAAAAATAAAAATAAATGGTAACAATTTCAAACACCATCTTCATTTGAGGGCACATCCATGTGTCAACATCCAATGGTGCATCAAACCTGCAAAGGGGCACGACAACATTTCCAAATAGTACTAAATTTCATAAAACTAACCAGCACAGGATAATAAGATCAAAGAATGATTCTTTCTTTACAAAAAGAAAGCACTGCTCAAGACAACCAATGATAACATAAGATAACATAGGCATTTAGTTCCACCTTAGCTGGAAACACCTAAACAGGTGCAGTATATAAACAATAAAACATGCATGACAACATCTAGTGAACAACTACCTTGGCATAAAATATAATTGCTTCAAACTTAATTTTCTAACAAAAACTATAGATTTTAAAACACCAAAATAATCCACGCAAGGATATCATAAACACGCGAATCATGGAATAAAATTTATTTAAAACAATTCATGCATCAGCAGAGTACCTCGGAAAGGAAACAGTTGAATTCGCCTACCTCAAACTAGGAGCGGACGCGACAGAACCCCAACGGAAAGTAGGACAATCCTTTGTGGACAAACTACGTATGCTGAACAGTGGAAAAAGTACACGTCACTCAACCCGCGACAGAAAAAGGATTAATATGAATTAAATTTAAACTCCAAGATGCTACGAAGGAAAAATAAATAAATTAATTAATTAATTAATTAATCAATTAATTAATGAACAAATAGTTAATTAAATAAATATATAGATAAATAACACATACAAGAATAAATAAATAATCGAGAGAATGAATAAATAACAAAATGAATAAACAAATAGATAAATAAGTAAATAAACAAAACAAAATAAATAAATGGGACAAAATAAATAATTGAAGAACAAAATTAATAGACAAGGAACAAACATTAATAAATAACCAACATAAATGAATATAACAAAACAAACAAATATAAATGAAGAACAAAACAAAATAAATAAATGGACTACATGAATAAAGTAAATAAATAAATAATTAACTAATCAACAAATAATTAAAAGAACAAATAAATAAATAAATAAAACAGGTATACCGGGCAGAAGGAAGGAGAGGGGCGGTCGCTGGAGGTTGCGCCGAGCAGGGCGGTCGCGTGGATGGGGCAGGGCGGCGGAGGCCGCTGGCCGGAGCAGCAGGGTGGTCGGCGGCGCGGCGAAGGAAGATAGGGGCGGTGGCGGTCGGCTGGGCATGCAAGGAGGACAGTGAGCAGGGGGGTCGGGCGGAGGAGCCGGGGAGGCCAAGCAGGGGGGTCGGGGCTGGCCGCAGTCGCGACACAGGGGAAACAGGAGCCGAAAGGGCCGGTGGGCGTGGCTGGGGTGAGTCGGGAGGACGGCGGGGTACAGGAAAACATGGATGTGGATGGGAGGGCAGCGAGGCGAGGCCCCGGGGGAGAGGGAATTGCGGGGTCGGACGTCGCGGCGGAGGGGCAGGGGTGCGCTGGGGTTGGGCGAGTCGGGACGGCGAGCAGGGGGGCGGAGGCGGCGGCCGCTTGGCGTGGAAAAGGCGGGGCCGCGCAAGGTACGACGACGAGGAAACGACGATGTTCGGGGAAGCCGGGGATGGCGCGACAGGAACGGCGGCGGCAGCCGCTAGGCGCGGCGAGGCTCGGGAGGCTGGCCTCAGCCGGAGAAGGTGTGGAAGGCTGGGGGGGTCGCCGCGTTAGGGGGGCTGCGCGCAGTGGGAAAGGGAGAGCGGGAGAGGGAGGGTACGGTAAAGGGGGAGGGGTGCGGCGGCTGGGTAGGGAATAGGGTTTTGGAGATATATATATATATATATAAATATATATATAGATATACATATATAATAACAACATAATAAAATAATAATAATAATAATAATAATAATAGTAATAATAATAATAATAATGATATGATGGAATAAGTAAATAAATAATCTTAATAATAATAATAATACTTTGTAATAATAATAATAATTAGTTAATTTTACTATTTATTATTTTAATCAAAACCTTTAAAATAATAAAACCATTTAAAAAAAATAAACACGCACACACTGACATATATAGACATATATACTTATATCCAAACATATATAAACTTATATATATTTATATATACACACATAAACATGAATACTCCTATATAAACACATATAAACATATATATATACATATATATACATATATATATATATATACATATATAAACATGTATGTAGACATACATATAATAAAATTGACGTCAAAAATAACAACAATAACTTAATTAGTAATAATAATAAAATATCAACATAAAAAAATTAATGTTTAAAACACAAGGTGAACACACGGTTACCCAGACCGAACGCACGGTCACCACTAACGGTGCGGTGACCGCGCACCGGCACGAAACCCACCAACACAAATAAACTTTGAAAAAGTATAAATCGGGACCAAGAAAAAGGTAAAATAAGGGCATCTGCGGTCGTGGTGTGACAAATAAAGTCCTACAAGAAGAATAATTTTAATAACATGAGGATTCACTAAGTAATAAGTTCAAAATTTTCATCACTATCACAGACCTAGTGGAAGATACTCTACAATCTACTATTCATATTGAAGAAGAATTGAAAAGGTATACCCATGATAATATTTTTTGAGGTTTTTTATAGAATCCATCCATGAACACCGAAAAATGATAAAAGTTTCTATCGATGTCAAGCATGATCAATTGGATATAAAATAAAAGAAGATCAAGTAGCTTTTCTCATTATTACATGAAAAAGATTCATTGCATAAAGAGGGTGTTGATGAGATGTGGAAGGACTCTGATGATAAAAGAAAATTTATTGAAGATCTATATAATTCCCTCAATATGTGATTTCATAAATTTTAAATGAAATTAGCCAATATTGAAAAATAATAATTTGGATAGGTCACATAAAATTATGTATGTTTATAATACAACAAATGTTTATTTAGAGGATTATACTAACAAAGTTCTACCCTCATATGGACAAGAAGATCATTACATTATGTAAAAATATCTACCAAGATGTTGTAAAGAATGAGATGAGGAGAAACATAGAATATCCTAACACCATGTCTATGATAGAAAGATGAATATTTATATGTGATTGTTCCATATAAGAATACATAAATGTGGTCAAGAAGATCTAAAAACATTATACTGTAAATTTTGGATAGAATGAAGAAACTAAAATTAGATCAATGTGTGTGGTTCAATGTTTATGAAATAGTAGATTCAGTAAATTTGTATTAGATTTTTGGTAAAATCCTATACATTTTATATAAAAAAATGAAGCATGTATTGTGTGGAATAAATATATAAAAAAAGATATAATATTAATTGTCTAAGAAAGTATATTATGTTCAAATCATTAGGTTATTGATTGTATCTACGAGTTTTTCAATAAAAGGGATCATAAAAGTGATTCAGGTATATATTGACTTGTATAATGAATCAATGAGAAGATAATATCACAAAAAAAGTGTTATCCTTGGGAAGAAACATAAAAAATAATTCAAATCAAAATATTCCAATTATTTTCAAAAGAAGCCATCCATGGACACAATTCATAAGAAAAAAAGTGACAAATAAAGTCCAATAAGTTAAGAGGATGTGGAAAATATGAAATAAAATATATGAATAATGTTACTCATGTTGAGACATGTGGAAAATCTAAACCAAAAATCCACATTCCCAAATATATTCTTTTTATTGTTTTCGCTAATTTGGAGAGAGAAAAAAGATATAAAAATCACAAGAAAGGGATAATGATAAAGGTAAAATTAAGATTCCACATGAATATGATTAATTTCATGAGAGGTTTTTAACAAGTGATACTTATTATGATAATGGAGTTTAATGTTAGTGATATAATAAATATGTACAAAATTCAAGAGGTTAAATAATAACATTGCCTTGATGAGAATGAAGCTTTCATATGGATATGAATATGGTTTGATGGCTAATGGGAGAAGATCTATATCACACAATTAAATGGTAGGTGAGAAGATATCCATGCTACCAAAGTATAATGAAATGTTAAAATCAGATATGGAGGATAAAATTGGTTGAGAAAACCTTGTCAACGGGTGATATTTACATTTAGGAACAAGTATATCCCCCAAATCCCCCTATATCATTTGTGTATTTTATTTCTTCTTATAATGTGGGGATTATATTGTGAATAAATTTCATAGGGGGAGAACCATTGATTCATTGAAAATAGATATTCCATCCTTGATTGGTCCATCTATTTTCAAGAGTCTTTATTATATAAGATCAACATTGTTGAAGGTTTAGAAGCAATAAAAACTAGACAATCACATATAGAATTCCATTTTTGTGTGTTCTCAATTTAGAACATCTTAAAAAAATTGATTAAGAGATTTTCCATTATGAATATGTTGGTGAGTGTTACCCCTAAGAGGGAGACAAATTAATAATGGAGGAAACCAAATCATGTTGATATGAATCAATAATATTCTAGATAGCCTGGTAAAAATGGAATTTGAGGTATTTATATCACAGTTTCAATCATTATTCTTAATTGAATTAAATATTATTGATGAATGGGGAGTTTTGGTTATAAACACATTAGAAAAAGGGGGCGTTTCATGAAATTTTCATGAACTATTATTATGGTTTTTTAATATGTGTGATGGTTACATGTTTCTTTTACAGGAATATGTTTTTATATAGCCCCTATTTGAGAAATACGAATTACATAGCATGATTTTACATGCATCGTATTTTATGGACAGAATAGATATCCATAGTTTTATCTCTATTATTTTATACACTGATTTATACCATGTCGACTTAATGTTTTTAACTAATGGTTCTTTTTTAATTTAACCATGTGATATAAACCCTCTCTCCAAAGTGTTCAATAAATAATATTAAAAGGGATGAGAATAAGTTTTTGAGAATAAATAAGAGATAATAAGACCCCACTAATCTATTTCATATGATTCTCAATTAAGGGATTAAATGTTTTCACCACATAGGTGATTATTTATTATTTTATTTATTTTTATTAGTTATTTTTTATACCTTATTGAGGCTATATGTGTTTAATTTGTTAAATTATTATGATATTTATTTCTAGTTATATTTTACTCTAACTAGCTCATTTAGTTATTATCTTTCTATGATTAATGGGTACCCTTAGTTATGATTTTCTATAACTTATGCCTGAAAGTGATAATTCTTTAATTGAGTAATTCATGTATTTTATTTAAAAAAAACAATTATTATGGATCCGTTATTTATATCCAATACTGAGTTGTTATTAGATCCTAGAAGCCTAAATTATGATGAATTCTTATTCCGTGAGATGTTCTTGAGTGTGTTTTAATTTTAAAACCATAAATTAACATTTTCAATTTTTCTAAATTTCTTAATTTAAAATTTGATTCAATATAATCTCCCTTATAAATTTATAAAACCATATTTTATAAAATTATGAGTATTGTATTCATTTAATTTTAAACTAGAATACATGGATTGGTTTTTTAAAATTATTATATAGAGTCATTGTGAGTATCCTATTAGGTTTTTACTTAATGCCTATATAAACACACAAGTGTGTGTCTATGTCTATATACTTGGTTATCAATGATATATGTAACGGGAAGAAGTAGTGTTCCTTTTGTAGTGTACCAAAGTTAGTTAGATAGAGATATTGGGGCGGTGATATGTGGGAGGTTACAATTAATATCATGGAGTATGATTTTTGTTTTGATGTATTTGGTATGTTTTAATTAGATCTTATACTATGTATTAAATAAGAGACTTAACAGCTACACATCCGATATTTGGTTTGCCCTAATTTTTTGGACATCAAGTATAATTGTTTTTATTTTTCATTCATTATGAAAACTTGTATGTTTTATTATTATGTAAATTTTCTAAATTATATATCTAGATTTATGTAATTAATTCTTTATGGTTTCTTTGTAATTTTATATGTTTATTGTATGTTATGAACTATTTGGTTATTTTTGTTTGTGCATGGGCATATTTCCTTTAATTTGATTTCATATGATTTTGTTTGATTACTTTTATTATGTATTTTGATGATATCTTAATATCTGTTATTTGGATTTTTTTGATTTTTATCACGATGGAAATATAAGATATTTATCTATATTTTATTAGTTAATGACGAAGTCTGAAAATGCTTATCTATTTCTCAAAAAAATTCAATGAAGTTGCTACTATGTTTTTAGAAACTCTACATTTCACTTTTTTAAAAAATTTATGTATTTATTTTACTTCAACATATACTCTTATTCGATATGCATGAAACTTGAATCTATATAAAGATAAAATGTTTATCTTGATTTCATCAGTTTACATCAAAGTCTAAATAAATCGTTTGAATGGACTTTTAATTATTGAAGTTATGATATGTTATTTTGTAGTAGCAGTTTTTCCAAAATTGTTTTGCTTCTGTTTTTTAATGATTTTGAGATCCGTAGATGTTGGTTTTAATTGATTCTTTTTTTGGAAAGATAATAAGTGTTTCTACAAATCAGTAGTTTTGTCCAATGTCTGAATCTGTTGTTAAGAGCTCGTAAAATTCGTTGAAGTTTGTCAAAACATTCTGTCCAGATTTTTTATTATCAAAAGTATGGTTCATTGTTTATCAAAAATATGGTTCATTTTTTATCAAAAGTATGGTTAATTTTTTATCAAAAGTATGGTTTATTTTTTATTAAAAGTATGGTTCATTGTTTATCAAAAGTTTGGTTCATTTCTTGTCAAAAGTATGGTTCATTTTTTATCAAAAGTATGGTTCATTTTTTGTCAAAACTATGGTTCATTTTTATCACAAAAGTATGGTTCATTTTTTATCTTATGAAATTATGGTTTACTGTTCATACCCTATGTTATTTTTCATACCTTACATTACTGTTCATACCCTATGTTACTGTTCATACCTTAATTTACTGTTCATACCCTACGGTACTGTTCATACCCTACGTTACTGTTCATGCCTTACTTTATTGTTCATACCCTATGTTACTTTACTGTTTGCTCCAAAGATATTGTTTGCTCTGAAGTTATTATTGATTCCGAAGTTACTGTTCACTCTGAAGTTACTGTTCACTCCGAAGTTACTGTTCATTCTGAAGTTACTATTCACTTCGAAGTTACTGTTCATTCCGTGCAATTTTTTTAGAAATTGATTTTCTTAAAATATATGGATTATTTTTTAACAATTTTTTTGTAAAATCCTCATTAAATATAAGGATCATACTGAAATATTTTTTAATGTTTTTGGTGCTATATTGAGAGAGAAAAATTGATAACGTTCTTCAACGTCTTTTATTAATAAATTTTGACGTTTCAAGATTGTTTAAATTTAAATTTTTGCATTTAATTTCAAAATATGCGGCTAGTTTTTAGGAACTGGTTTCACATCGTTTCAATCATTTTAAATGGATTTAAAATTCTGTTTTGAATCATTCAATTCTTTTATTGTTCTGGAGATTTTATTGGGATACTTAATCAAAATATTTTGAATTATTTTATTTATTCTACGGGAATAAAGAAGCAACAGAGCTGCTATTTTCCGGGAGATATTTATGGGATCTTTTGAATCAATTAGTTTGGAATATCCTAAGGAAGCGGAGTTACTGCACCTGCTAGATGTTTTTATTCATTATATATATCGTTCTCTATTGCAGAAAACAATATACAACACAATACAAAGAGAATGTGTTGTGAAATTTTAATTTGTTGTGCATTTGAAACGTCATGTGAAACTTTGCTTCACCACTTGCTCGGTCTCTCAAGCGCTGAATTAATTCTGCTTCGACAACAATTTCATTGATGAGACATGCTGAACTAAACCGCAAGAACCTATACCTGTTCTTTAATTTTTTTATCTTCTCTTTAATCTGGTTCTGAGTCTGTAACACTACTTCCCATCTCTAACACACACTCTATTTTTTTTTCTATTTATGCTTTTGCACACAAAAGCATTATTTGTTATTCTTTTCCTCGAGTTGTGTCTCCCGAATTATAAATTTAGGATCTCAGGGTTGTGACTCCCTATATCTAACGTCAAGACTATTTGGGTTGTGACTCACAGTATCTAAAGTCAGGTTGTAAGGTTTGTGACTCCCCACACAAAAGTTAGTGTCGTGGTTATCCCTCCACTAGAAAAGGATTTTGTAATTGGGTTATGATTCCCCTTTAAAAATCATTTTTAGTGCACACGTATCTCACTCCGAGTAGAGAGGTATAAGAGTAGAGTAGGCCAACTTTGGACCGAACTATTATAAAAAAACATCCTTGCGTGATTTAATTTTTCCACTCCTAATTAAATTCAATAATTTACTTTGATAATTAATTTATTTGATTAAATTTTTTAATCTGGTCTATTCACCCCCTCTAGACCATCTGAAATTACCCTATCCGACCTAACAATTAGTATCAGAGGGTAACCTTGTTATGAATAGTTTTTCTCTATCATTATATTTCATTATACCAAAGACTGGTACCATTGGTTGTTCCTTAAAGAATTTATCCAACCAATTTTTTTAGTCTAATTTTATATTTTATTGTGCTAACCTATTCCTAGACCTCACGGTCTAAGGATATCGATATTATAAGATGGCAAGATTAAACCCGAATGATGCCTGGATTCCTCAGAAGCCACCACATTTTGATGGCAATGATTATGGATACTAGAGATCCCGAATGGAGGCATACCACAAACAGTTGAGAATTGAGCACTAGTCTATCATGTCAAAACAATACACAACACCTGAAGCTGATCCATATACTCTTACAGGAATTGATGCTACTAGATATGTCTTAAATTACAAAGTCGTTAATATTTTATATTGTGCTATTAACAGAAGTGTTTTTAGTCATGTTTCTACATGCAAGATAGCTCATGAGATTTGGATGATTTTGCAAGTTACTCACCTTGGATCTGACAAATTGATCCGAACCAAATGTGGAATGCTTCGTGCTAAGTATCAAGACTTCAAGATGGGTGAAGATGAAACTGGAAATCAAATGTTCCATAGATTCCCAAGCATTTTGAATGGAATGAATTAACTTGGAGAATCTCTGGAAAATCGTATACTTGTTGAAGGAGTCCTACGAGCATTACCAATGAAATTTCATGCAATGAAGGTTGTGATTGATGAAAGAAAGAACATCAAAGAGTACACACTTGATGAATTAATTGGATCTTACTCCAATATGAATTGGAACTGAAGAGGAGACAACAAAAAAGAAAAGGAGTAGCTTTTATGTCTGTAAATGTTATTTCTAATAATACTTCCGATTCTGATCTACATGATATTGAAAAGGAAGACATTGCTTAGATTGTAACCGGGGTATACAAAAGAATGAAAAGAAAGGTTTCAAAAACCAGTTTAGTAGAAACCCTCAAAAAGAAAAATATAAGGGGGATAAGAAAGGTGATTCAAATTACAATGCTTCAAATGTAACTTGTTATGAGTGCCAGAAGAAAGGTCATATCAAACTTGATTGCCCTAAACTAAAGAGTAAAGACAAATACAAAAATAAGGATAAAAGGCATTGGCAACCAGCTGGAGTTTTACTGAAGAATCTGATTCTAGTGAACCATCTAGAAATGACAAAGAATCTGCTAACTTGTGTTTCATGGAATCACTAGACAAGGTTTTTAATTCTAGTTATTATTCTGAATGTTATGATTCTGAAAATGAATCTGATAGCCCCAATTTTTTTGAATTAAATAATGAAATTGAAATATTAAGAAAAGATATTTTCAAAGCTGTTGATTTATATAAAAAACTTAAAGAAGATAATGAAAAAATAATTTCTGAAAAAAAATTAATTTTGCAAGAAAATAAAATGTTAACAAACACAGATTATACTTCTCATTCAACAGTTTATGATCATTTGAAAACTGCTCAAGATATGAATGAGAAACTAAAAAAGGAATTTGATTGTCTTAAACAAAATTTATCTGCTTTTATTCCAGGTCGTGAAAAATATCATGAGATGATATCTTTGACTAAAACTGATAAAAATAAATATAGTTATGGTTGTGATAAAATATTTCCCCAAATGTATAAAACCTTTTTTAAGTAAAAATGGGTGTACTTGAACTGTTACATGTTTTAAATGAGGCATGAACGGTCACTATGCCAATGACTGCTCACTTAGATTTAAACAATCTTTGGGATTTACCAAAACTAATATTTCAAAAACCTTGTTACCGAGAGTACATTACAATACACGTTTAAATTCTATATGGGTACCTAAAACCTTTATTACTAATCCTATTGGACCCAAAGTAGATTGGGTACCAAAATTGTCAATTAATTGATTTTTCCTGAAAACATGTCCTAGATGTCTCAAGAACGACATATGGTACATGGGCCATGGATTCTCTAGGCATATGACCGGAGACCCATCAAAGTTCACATCATACAACACATTTGGTGGAGGCACTGTTACTTTTGGAGACAATTCCAAAGGCAAAGTAAAAGGTTTTGGTAATGTTGGTATTTCAAATTCTACATTTATTTAAAAAGTTTTATATGTTGAATGTTTAAAAAATAATTTAATTAGTACATCACAATTATGGGATGATGGAATGGAAGTTAAATTTCAAAATGATAAATGTTTAGTTTTTAAAGATGATTCTTTATTATTGTATGCTAAAATAAAAGTTAATATTTATACTATTGATTTTGATGAACTAACTATTCAACATGTAAAGTGTTTGAATGCTGTACAGAATGATTGCATCCTTTTGCACCGACGTTTAGGACATGTTAATTTCAGAATGTTACATAAGCTCTCAAAGAATGAGAATGTTTTACAGCTTCCTTCTTTGAAGAAAGAACAACTTCATGTTTGTGACGCCTGCATGAAAGGGAAGCGACACAAAATTTCTTTTAGACCTATCAATCATATAAGTACCATTAATCCTTTATAGTTAGTACATATTGATTTATTTTTCCCAACTCAAAATTCTAACCTTTGTGGAAAGAAATATACTTTAGTTATCGTTGATGATTACAGTAGATTTACTTGGGTATATTTTCTAGCTCATAAAAATGATACTTTGTCTAAATTCACTGCTTTCTCTAGATTAGTTCAAATTGAAAAGGTTTTATGATTATCTCTACTCGTAGTGATAAAGGAGGTGAATTTTATAATTTAGAATTTGGAATATTCTGTGAAAAGAATGGATATTTTCAAAATTTCACTGCTCCTAGAACACCACAACAAAATGATGTTGTTGAATAGAAAATTAGAACTCTTATTGAAATGGCTCGAACTATGTTAAGTGAATATAATTTGCCTAGATATTTTTGGGCTGAGGATATTTTTTCTGCATGTTATATTTCAAATAGAATTCTTATTAGACCTTTTTCTAAAGAAAACTCCTTATGAATTATTCAAAAATAAAAAAAAACTAAAGTTGGTTATTTTAGAGTTTTTGGATGAAAACTTTTTATTTTAAATTCAAATGATAATTTAGATAAATTTGATTCTAAAAGAGATGAAGGTATTTTTCTTGGTAATTCTAATAATAGTAAAGTGTATAGAGTTTATAATAAAATAAAGATGGTTATTGAAGAATCTGTTCATGTTATGTTCAATGAAAATAATGTTAACATAAATTCTGATTCTAATATTATTGATGATGAGTTTAGAGATTTTAATTTTAGGGATGATATTCCTCAAGATAATAATGAATTAATTGAGGGAGAGCATACTCATCAACCTGATCCAAGATCATGGAAGACTAATAAATATCATCTTGTTGAAAATGTAATTGGAAATGTTGATTCTGGTGTCAAAACTAGAAATTCTATTTTAAATTACTGTGCCAATTCTGCTTTTATTTCTGATTTTGTTCCTGTTAATATTAATGATGCTTTAAAAGATGAGAAATGGATTGTTGTTATGAAAGATGAATTAAATCAGTTTTTTAGAAATAATGTTTGGAATTTAGTTTAATTGCCTAAAGATAAGCAGGAAATTGGAATTAAGTGGATCTTTAGAAACAAGCTAGATGAATTTGGACAAATTGTCAAAAACAAAGCCAGACATGTTGCTCAAGGATACTCTCAAGAAGAAGGTATAGACTTTGAAGATTCATTTTCACATGTTTCCAGGTTAGAGGCAATTAGAATTTTGTTGGCCTTTACTTGTTTTCAAGGTTTTAAATTATATCAAATGGATGTAAAAATCACTTTCGTAAATGGTTTTATTACTGAAGAAGTTTAGGTTTCTCAACCCCCTGGTTTTGAAAATGAAAAATTTCCCAACCATGTTTTTAAATTATCTAAATCTCTATATGGTCTCAAACAAGCACCACATTCTTGGTAAGAGAGAATTTCTTTATTTTTATTAAAAAATGGTTTCAAGAAAGTAAATGTTGATCCTACTCTTTTTATTAAAAGATCATCTGATGATATTTTAATTTTTCAGATCTCTGTTGATGATATAGTTTTTTGGATCATCAAGTGAAATACTTAGTAATGATTTTTCATTATTAATGTCTTCTGAATTTGACATGATTTTAATGGTAGAATTAATGTTCTTTCTTGGACTTCAAATTTCTTAAAGGAAAGATGGAATTTTTCTTAATAAATATAAGTATGCTAAAGATTTAGTAAAACTATTTGGTCTTGATTCCTCTAAATCCATGAAAACCCCTATGGGTACTAATTGTAAATTAGATAGTGATGCATCTGGTAAATAAATTGATTTAATAGTTTATAGAGGTATGATAGGTAGCTTGTTATATTTAACTACATCTAGAACTGATATCATTTTTAGTGTTTGTTTATGTGCTATTTTTCATGGTGATCCTAAAGAAAGTCATATTGAAGCTGTTAAAAGAATAATTAGATAGGTTAAAGGAACTATTGATTCTGGTTTATTTTATCCAAAATATAACTGTTTTGATCTAACATCTTATTTTGATTCTGATTTTGGAGGCTGTAGAGTTGACCGAAAAAGCACATCAGGTATGTGTCATTTTTTGGGAAAATGTTTAATTTCCTGGTCATCTAAGAAAAAATTAACTATTTCTTTATCTACTGTAGAAGCTAATTATATCTTTTCTACTAGTAGTTGTGCTCAAAGTTTATGGATTAAGCAAACTTTATGTGATTTTGGTGTTTATCTTGATAAACTACCTATTTATTGTGATAATACATCTGCAATTTCTATTTCTAAAAACCCCTTACAACCTTCTAGAACAAAACATATTGATCTTAGATTTCATTTCATTCGAAATCATGTGAATAAGGGTGATATTGTTCTAGAATTTATTACTTCTGAAAATTAGCTTGCAGATATTTTTACAAAGCCTTTAGACTCTGCTCAATTTGAGAAAATTAAATTTTATCTTGGTATGTTGAAATTTTAAATTTTAGTTGGCATTTGTTTAGGGGGATCATGTATTCAGTTTTTGTTTACATAGGAAAAGGCGGAGAAGTTTTGGAGAGAAGTTTTGGTGAGAAATAATTTGGTTATAATCATTTTAGAAATTCATTTATGGTTAAATGTTTTGGTTTTGTAATCAAACAAAAAGTGGGAGATTGTTTGTGCCTGCATATTTCCTTTAATTTGATTTCATTTGATTTTGTTTGATTACTTTTATTATGTATTTCAATGATATCTTAATTTATGTTATTTGGATTTTTTTGATTTTTATCACATTGTAAATACAAGATATTTATCTATATTTTTTTAGTTAATGACGAAGTCTGAAAATGCTTATCTATTTCTCAAAAAAATTCAATGAAGTTGCTACTATGTTTTTAGAAACTCTACATTTCACTGTTTTAAAAAATTTATGTGTTTCTTTTAATTAAACATATACTCTTATTATATTTGAATGAAGCTTGATTCTATGGAAATATAAAATGTTTATCTTGATTTCATTAGTTTACATCAAAGTCTAAAAATATCGTCTGAGTAAACTTTTAATAACTTGAAATTATGATATGCTATTTTGTAGTAGCAGTTTTTCCCTAATTGTTTTCCTTCTATTTTTTTAATTATTTCAGGGTCTGTATATGTTGGTTTTAATTAATTTTTTTTTCAAGATAATACGTTTTTCTACAAATCCTCTGTTTTGACCAAGGTCTGAATCTGCTGTTAAAAACCCTTAAAAATTCGTTGAAGTTTGTCAAAAAATTCAGTCCAGATTTTTTTTATCAAAAATATGGTTCATTTTTTTATCAAAAGTATTCTTTATTTTTTATCAAAAGTATGGTTCGTTTTTTTATCAAAAGTATGGTTCATTTTTTATCAAAAGCATGGTTCTTTTTTTATCAAAAGCATGGTTCTTTTTTTTCAAAATTATGGTTCTTTTTTTGTCAAATGTATGGTTCATTTTTTATCAAAAGTATGGTTCATTTTTTGTCAAAAGTATGGTTCATATTTATCACAAAATTATGGTTCATTGTTTATCTTATGAAAGTATGGTTTACTGTTCATACCCTACGTGACTGTTCATACCTTACTTTATTGTTCATACCCTATGTTACTGTTCATAACTTACTTTACTGTTCATACCCTACATTACTGTTCATACCCTACGTTATTGTTCATACCTTACTTTTCTGTTTATACCCTATGTTACTTTACTGTTTTCTCTGAAGTTATTGTTCGCTCTAAAGTTATTATTCCTTTTGAAGTTACTGTTCACTCTGAAGTTACTGTTCACTCCGAAGTTACTGTTCACTCTGAAGTTACTGTTCACTCTGAAGTTACTATTCATTCCGAAGTTACTATTCAATTTGATGTTACTGTTCATTCCGATGTTACTGTTCATTCAGTGCAATTGTTTTAAAAATTGATTTTCTACAAATATATGGATTATTTTTTAACTATTTTTTTGTAAAATACTTATTAAGTATAAGAATCATAATGAAACATTTTTTTTAATGTTTTTGGTGCTATATTGAGAGAGAAAAATTAATAACGTTCTTCAATGTCTTTTATAAATAAATTTGGACGTTTCAAGATTGTTTAAATTTAAATGTTATAATTTATTTTCAGAATCTGCTTCTAGTTTTTAGGAACTTTTTTGACTTCGTTTAAATCATTTTAAATGGATTTAAAAAAACTTTTTTGAATCATTCAATACTTTTATTGTTCTAGAGAATTTATCGGAAGACTTATTCAAAATATTTTTAATTCCTTTATTTATTCTATGGGAATAAAGAAGCAACAGAGCTGCTATTTTCAGGGAGATATTTATGGGATCTTTTGACTCAATTAGTTTTGAATATCCTAATTAAGCGGAGTTGCTGCACCTGCTAGATATTTTTATTCTCTATATATATCGTTCTCTCTTGCAGAAAACAATATACAACCCAATACAAAGAGAAAGTGTTGTGAACTTTGAATCTACTGTGCATTTGCAACATCCTTTGACACTATGCTTCACCACTGGCTCGGTCTCTGAAGCATTGAATTAATCATGATTTGACTACAATTTCATTGACAAGACGTGCTGGACTAAACCTCAAGAACCTATACTTGTGCTTTAATTTTTATCTTCTCTTTCATCTAGTTCCGATTCTGTAACACTACTTTCCATCTCTCACACGCACTCTATTTTTTTCTATTTATGCTTTTGCACACAAAATCATTATTTGTTATTATTTTCCTTGGATTGTGAATCCCTGATTCTAAAGTCAGGATCTTAGGGTTGTGACTCCTTGTATATAATGTCAAGAATATTTGGGTTGTGACTCCTAGTATCTAAAGTCGGGTTGTAAGGGCTGTGACTCCCCACAGAAAAGTCAGTGTCATGGTTATCCCTCCACTAGAAAATGATTTTGTAATTGGGTTATGATTCCCCTTTAAAAATTATTTTTAGTGCACACGTATCTCTCGCTGAGTAGAGAGGTATAAGAGTAGATTAGGCCCACATTGGACCGAACTACTATAAAAAACATCCTTGTGTTATTTAATTTTTCAGCTGCTAATTAAATTCAATAATTAACATTGATAATTAATTTATTTGATTAAAATTTTTAATCTAGTCTATTCACCCCCCCTTCTAGACCATCTTCCATTACCCTGTCTGACCTAACAATTTTCAATTTTAAAATTACATTATTTTATATGTGATAATTCCAACATGTGGATGTGTCATGTTTGATTCATAAAAGTAATCCTTTATTTTGTTTCTTGTTTTTAACAAGGTGAAATCATTCCTAAAATTTTCATTTGTAACATTTTAACTTTGTCCTGGTCATGGTGATTAGGAACACACTTTATGCCTTATGTAATGTTGGCTTCATTGTAAAGGTAAAATATTCAAGTCTATATACTACATAGTTTTGTTCCAATATGATTTCATTTACAATGTCAAAATGATAATTTTTTCTCAAAAAATAAAAAATGACCAAAATGACCCTACAATTTCACAAAATCATTATTTTGAAGAAAAATTATATCTACATACCCCTCCCTTTTAAAAATTTTGACCACAAAAATATTAAATTTTATAAAAAATAACTGGGAGTTGAGATATAAAGGGAAACATAATCTATGGTTCCATAAACTAATCTAAGACTAAATGAAGTGGTCTAAATATACAATGAACAATATATCGCATACATAACTTTTATATATATTGTTCATAAACATACATAATAAATAAAATATTATTTTTATATCTTAAATATAAATGGTATGGGGTGTTTAAGGAGTAGGTACATTTTATAATACTTTTATATATAATAATATAAACATGTATTTAAAATATTCATTATAAATCTCTTATAAATTAATTATACACTACTTAATACAAGTGATCTCATTAGCTTGGAATATGAGCTCATGTAGTTCCAATTTTTTATTTTAATAAATCATTAAATTATGTTTATATAATTGAGTAGAGCCTTCCATTCTTCCAATATATTTATTTAACTCTTCATGTACCTTTAGTAATTTGGTGCTAGATTCCTTTCTTATCTACACCTAAAATATTTCTTAAATCTCTTATGTTAGTTTCAAAGTAACATATTCCTCTATTTTTGACATGTGGGAAACTATATTTTATTTCTAAAATTAACCTTATCATTATAAACTCTTATAGAAAAACTATTTTTAATAACCCAAAACTTAAGTCTTGGTGAAAAATATTGGATATTTGTAACACCTCGATATTTTATGATATATTTATCTTTAAATAAAGTGTTTGATTGATTACATTATATTAAATATTGAAATTATATTAATAATTTTTATACATTATAAAATAAATCAAATTATATGACATTTAAATAAAATAAAATTATCTAAAATGCTTTCTAGTTCACATAGAACATACTGACTAAAATTTATATTTTTATTTTATTTTCAGAATTTCCACTTCAAGGTTATTTGTAACCACATACATTAGGCGGGATCCAGGACAAAAAACTGAAAGAAGAATTTGAAATTCAAAACACAAATTCCAACCCCGAGGCAGCCTCGAACCATGAGGCACCCACATCATCCTATCACGTCGCTGGCTATCCGCCATCATTATAGGAAATACCATTGACCCTAAACAACTATTTTGGAATATTTTTCTTATGATGATTGTTTTATCATATAGGTTTTATTTAAAGGATATTTATTTTATTTTAAAAATAAATTAAATATTAATTTTTTGTTTAAACTATTGTTTTCTAATTTTAATTTTGAAATCATTGGTCATTAATTGATTAGAAATGAAAATAATATCATTCTAAGGTAATAAGATGACATTTTGATGAAAAATAGTTTTTTTTGCATGAAATATTTTTTTTAGCATATTAAATTAAATTAAGAATTATTGATGAATGATATTAATTAAATTTATAGATTATAAATTCAATAGAGTTTTTTAACATTCATCTAACATTTTTTACTTGGCATGGAATGAGAATTAATTCGGTTTTATGATTAAAATTTTATTTTCTTAAAACATTTTTAATATTTCTGTTTATATTTTAATATAAATTTCTTCCACTTAAGAAAATTTAATTTTATAAAATAGTTCACATATTTAGAATTAAAATTTCCTAATTTTATAAATAGGTAAATTTTATTTTAAGTTAAAATTAATAGTATAATAGTAAAAAAAATAGATACCACTATTAAGGTTAAAACAGATTTATGGTGGATTAAACTAAGACATATGAGTAAAAATTAATAGAAAATTGTATGAATATTATTGTTTGATGATATTAAGACCTTATATTATATTAAATTTTAACTATTTTAAATTTGGTTCTACATTCAAACGAATGTGGCTTTATATTGTTTACATCTTTTTATGTAATTCCATGTGTGTCCCTCCCCTCACATAAAATAGGGATCCTCTTATCATCCCTTATTCAAAAAGATTAAAAACTATAGATCAATCCAAACCTACCCAAAGCCATCTTGAATTCAATATATTTATTATTTATCTTATTTTATTACCCTAAGACCATACTATAAATGCCTAATTTGTATGAAAAGGTGGTATCTCAAAGAAGAATTAATTGGATTAAGCGACCCTTTCAAAATTTATTACTTCTTATACTCCCCCTAAATCTATTTTATATATCCTAAAATAATTAATATATTATAATTATTATATTTATATGGTATTATGATTATGAGAAACCCATTTTTCATCTTCTTTCACAACTAATAGAAAATGAAAGCATTGATTGTGCGTATGTGTGGACTATTGTCTCCTTAAAGCGATGTATTTCATTTTAAATCAAAGAATCTCATGGTTTTTATTATGACAGATTTAATTTATATATATAATATTTATGAAATGATTATTCTATTTTAATTATAGTATATTATCTACCTTATTACCATATTATCCAATCAAAAATGATAACATCGCTCATGCATACAAGTGGAATACCATCTCTACAAAGCGATGTGATTAGTTATTAATTTATTTTTTATGTTATTGATAAAAATAATAGAATTAATGAATATATATGATATTTTTTTATATATTAATAATTTTTAAATTTTTAATTGTTATTTATCTTTATTTTTTTCATCCATTGAAATGATGAAACCTCCCTTGTGCGTACGTACAAACCGCCATCTCCACAAAGTGAAGTAATTCATTTTTTCACCACCACATTTTATGAATGGTTCGAAAAGTGTATAAAATGAAGAAATATGATATTTATGTCATTTTTTCGATTATTTATATTACGGAACCATGAAAAATGTGCAATAAATTGAATAATTGAACCAAAAAATGTGTGGAAACAGACCACTTTTCACCTAAAAATTTATTTCAATGCAGAATAAAAAATAAATATGGCAATTCGAAATTATAAGAGAATAATATATAGTAATATATATATATATGTATACAATTTTGGTACATATATAAAATAAATCTATATTTATTATACAATATTTCTAAATGATTATTAAGAAGGATGATACCTGAGGTAAGGGAAAAATGATACATTCTCATATCCTATTGAGATTGGCTATGCTAAATTTCAATTAAAGAAATTTATATGATCCTTATCCTTTAAAAAATGTATGTTTTATTATACTCAGGTTATTTTTGGGTTTTCTATATATTTGTTTCATTCTTGTTCTTTTTCTACATAAAATGAATGTGAAAATGATTTTAAGAAAATATGACATTATTTCCTCCTTGGTTGATGAACATTTTCATCGATGTCCATGTTTTTTTAAATGCTTTCAATAATTTTTCTATCTATAAAAAAATAATTATTTAAATTTGTTTTAATGATATTTTACTGAATTTTTAATTTTCTAATTGTCATATTTAAAATGGGTTATTTTTTTACTTTTTTTAAAAGTGTGAAATGAATCTTTATTTTATCATTTATTACATGAACAGATTTTCCCACCATCCTGAGAAAATATTTTCTTTAAATATTCCTTAAAATGTTTGAATGATTATTTTAACTAAAATTATTTTTCATGATATTATTAAAGTTTGTAGTTTAAAATATACCTATGTAAGAGGATATTGTCCATTATTTTTAGGAAATATTACAATGCACTTTAAAAGGTATTTTTTATCTATATAAATATCCTTTGGTAAATCTTATAATTCATTAGGGATATGATCTAGTAATACTATCCACAATCTTTCTCTAAATGGATTTTGAAAAAAGTTAAAATGAAATTTTTATGAAACTCATTTATTTTCCATGGGTTATTCTATGATGAAATTATGAATGTTTGATGATATCATGGAACACATATGTATAGTATATATTTTCTAACGGATGGGTTTGTTAAATCCAAACACTGCATTGGGTAATTTGATATAGATATTCCCTGATTTCATGACGATATGTTTTTACATGATTTAAATAGTTATGTTCACATTTTGATGTGTGAGTATGATTTCTCCTAGTTATTTTCATAATATTATGTATGCACGTGTCTACGAATAGATATGTAAAAAATATTATGATTTTCTATGATTATTAACCATATATATGGATATTAATTGATTCTATTTTTTATATGGTTTTTTGGTTAAGAATATTTTATCAGTACCATAAAACTGGCCTTTAACAGCACTAGAAATAGCCTTTATCGGTGCTTGAAAAGTGCTGACTATATGAGGGTGGTTAAAATCATAGATCATTTATTAATTTTGAAAATTATAGAAAAATGGGTATTTTATTAGTGCTAAACAAAGAATTGATATAGTGTCTTTTATCAATGCTTCTAAAATGGTTGATAAATGTTTCCATTACCATAACTTTTAAAGGCATTGATAAAGGGACATACTGCAGTGTAGTATAACAACACACTGCAACACCAATACAATGTGTTGTAACAACACATTACCTCACCAAGAACACACAAAATATCAATATAAATAAGTACCAATATAGGATTTAAATGAAATGAAACATACAACATAAACACAAGAATTAAAACCATTATATTATTGACATTTCAAACATTTTTTTATACAATTACATAAATAAAAATATGACATAAATTCAAAAAAATAAATTTTCCTTTGTATTTTAATATTGATATGAATCATGCAATTATTCAACAAATCACTCCCACTCCAAAAAAATAATGCACCTGTATAAGAAAAAAATTCTTATATTAGTAATAATATGAGGACAAATTTTAACAGAAAGTGTTAATTTAACTAAAATTGATATCAATTTTAAATAAAAAGACACACAATAACACTCCAAGGTTTTCTAAAAATAAATTTAAATGCTTGAAATTTTGTTTAATTTAGATATTTATAAGTATCCTTTAAACATAATTTTACTGCTTCTATGTTTTGAATTTTGAAAAATGGTCATCTACAAGTGTGTTCAGTATGTTATTTGGAGTCTATTGGAACGAAAAAAATTTCGTGAATAGTAATAGACCCTTATAAATAGTAATATGACCCTAATTAATAGTAAATTGTATTATTATTTTATTTTGTTAAGGATTTAAGAAAATGACATCTTGATTAATTTTTAAATGTGATATAAAAGCAGTTATATTTTTTAAATTGTAAATTTTTGAAATAAGAATGATTTTATTAAAAAATTAAATTAAAAATTTGTAATAAATTATTTTCAAAAAATGTACTAAATTTTTGAATTCTATATGTCGATAAATGTTTAGGATTTATTTTGGGGATTTTTCTAAAACATTTGATTTTTATGGGAATAGTAAAAAATATTGTTTTGTGTTTCTATGTGTTAATGACATCATTAATGATGTAATAATGATGTAATAAATCTTTTTGACTTGTGTATAGTAAAAAAAATTATGAGGTGTCCTAATTGGCTAATACCATGGGAAAATACCATGGGGAAGACCATGGCTTTGCAAGTACCACAGATGAGGTGTCCCATGGAAATTATTAAAATAATCCCTCACTTTTTCTATAAATGGCAACCCTTTCCTTCATTAATTTCATTAAAAATTACTCATCAATGAATAGATAGACTCCATACTTACCTAGCATCCCTCCCAAGGTTTTATCAAGCCCCTAAGGTCCAAACCATCATGTTTTATGAGTTACTCTACAAGGTAAAAAAATTATCAATTTCATTATTTTTCCATTCAAGTTCTCTTTTATGTGGTTTAAATTTCAAGTTTCCATTAAATGTTATTATTTCCTTATTATTCATGATATTTTTTATTATTATTATTCATTTCATTATTGGTGACCCTTGTCCCATCTTTTTTTTAATATTTTCTAAAATCATACGGCATAGTTGTTAGGCTACCAAATTGTTTTAAGAGATTTCACAATTATTCTTTTATTTTGAGTTGCTTTATTTTCTAATTCTGTCTTCATATATTCTTACACAAGAGTCATGAAATATCCAAAAATCATGTATTCTATAGATGTTCTCCTGTTCATAGAAAATTCATCATCATTATTCTTCTCCTCTCCCAATTATTCAAGGAATAAAAAACATTGTTTGTGATGTGTCAAATTACCGTCATCGTGGACGATGTGATTTCAATTTCCATTACTTTTTTCAACTCTGGTAATGATACCATTTCTATGGTTGAAAAAGGTTATAATATATTTATTATGTCTCTTACATGTTTCTGGAATTCTTTTGTACTCATGGTTTTAATTTATATGACAAAATGAGGTTGTTATTATCAAAGAACCACTAAAATGACCTAAATGAACATCATTAATATTTTAACTTATGAATCATCATCATATAAATCATAAAAATGAGAAGTGGTATAAATTATGATACTATAAATATGTAAATACCTTTCCATTCCAATTCTGGTGTTTCACTTCCAATCGACAAGAACATCCATCATGAACCACTCATGGAAATCATGTAAGGAACTCAACAAAAACAGTGTAGAGAACAAAATACTAACAATTAAGGGGTGAAATAAGGTTATGAAATGATCATATAAGATTTTATAAACATGAAAATATTTAGTTAAAATACTAATAACTCTTTTTGAAAAATTATACAAGAAATTTGAACATGTTTTAAGTAATAAAAGCCTGGTGTAAGGGAATTTATAACCTGATTTCCATCCTTTGGGTTAACTGTATTCTTCATTATTTGTGTGGAATATAAATTGTTTCTATGATGAATTATGATTATACTATTTTTAATTATGTATATTTATGGAGTATATACATATTCCATCCACTCTATTAACTCTCACTTCAATTATATGATGTTTATAAAGGACTTTTCTTTTAAAATCCTCTTTTGAAATTTTGTATTACAAAATTAAAAAACAATGTTTTTATGTTATTATTCATGTTTTATGATTATGTTATGGATCTTGGGGATTTTTCATGATGAATGGTGGGACCTATATCTCCCTCCAATTCATTGGTTATGTGTATGTTTGTGGTCGGTTGTATGGTTACTCCAAGTGTAACTGCGATGGTTACACAAATAGTAAGGTAGCCTCGAGGGATACAAATTATAATGTAGATGAGAGGGTTACAAGATTATGTATGTAATTCCCCAAGATACCTTTATGCTTCTACTTATGTTCTTAGGTATTGTGGAAATCTCATGTTTCATAAATTAAGTATATATATATGTGATTAGTATGTCTTTTGAAAATGATTTCATATGTTACAAGTATTCATGGACTAATGTGTTATTTTCTTATTTTTATATCCCTTATAGAGTTTATTTTCACATCTGAGATTTTAAATTATTTTCAAAAGTTAATGGATGTGTAATAAAAAAAGGAATTTGTGTTATATGTTGAAGAATTGTTAAGGAATCTTGTTTTATGTTTTAATGTTTTAAATTTTGAAACAAAATGGAAACTGTTTTTATAGTATCCACTCTGTGAAAATGTGAAATGTTATGAATGTATTATGTCCCAATTATCTAAATCTATAAACATGAAAAGATATTTAATGTAAAAGTAAGTGTTTTATTAACTAAATTCAAGATTATGTATGTAATATGGTCTCATCCTTACAGTTGGTATCAGAGGATGGTTTAAATAACTTTTAGGGTTAGGATGATGTTAAAAGAATACCGCAAATTATTTTTACTCTATCATTAATTTGAATTGTTATATAATATAAAGAGCCAACAAGCCCATACCCGAGAGGTAAGGTCTCTTTCTTGGCATCTAAGAGACCCGAGTTGAAAACAGGGTGGAGGTGAATTTCCAGGTTAATGTAGTAGTACTGTAGCAGTACTTTAGTAGTCACTGTAGAAGTTTCTATTTGGTACTCTAGGATCCAGAACTATTCACCCGATTTAGGCCTTCAGGCCACCGGTTTGGCCCTACAGGTCTCTAGGGCCTTCGAGTCATCAAAGTCCTTCGGGCCATAGGGGCTTAGGGTCACGTAGACCATTGAGTGGCTAGTTCACACAGAACAGGCCCCAGAAGAGGATCAGAGAAATAGGAGTAGAAGCCACCAGATTCAGAGCTAACTGGATTTGAAGAATGAGTGGGTATGGAAGCCGCCATTAGGACCAGGCACCGTGCAGCTTTGTACGGGGCAATTCTAGCTGATCAACAATGCATGGTGGGGAGCTAGGTGATCAATGACATAGAAAGTTGGGGAGGGGCAGTTCAAGTGGGCTGGGACTACGAGTTATGTATTGGGCATGGTATGCCTCTGGGCCTTTGGGTCTTGTATTGTAGGTTTGTCAGGCCTTGTTCCTTGGGATAACGGGTCATGTATGGGTTCCCCTTCAACCCTTAAAATGGGGATTATCCATAATAAAATAAAAAATAAGGACATTGGGACATTCGGGCTATAGAATTTAAAGATTATCATTTTGATTCATCTAAGATATGTTTGTTTAAAATGGTTGTCCACAGAAGGATCATGGATTCTGAAGAGAAGAGGCACCGATAGAATGATATCCTTCCAGATATACAGCCTAGAATAATAGGGATTTTAACTGATCAGTTTGTTAGAGTAATGGATTAGCTAATGCAGGCAATAAATGGTGGTGGAATCCATGGAAGTGAAAAACTAGAGGTACCACAACAGAACATGACAGTATTAGAAACTTTTAGGACAGAAAACCCTCCTTCTTTCAATGGATGTTCTGACCTAGTAGTAACTAAAAGGTTGGATTAAATACCTTGAAAACATATTCGTTGTTATGGGATGTTCAGATAATTAGAAGGTATGTCTTTCCATCTATCATTTTGAAGTTGAAGCTGATCAGTGGTGGTCATAGGTAAGGAATATCAGGGTTAGAGTGGATTTTTATGCCATAGAGTGGGATGAATTTAAAAGTATTTTACTTGAAAAATATTTTCCTAAGGTGGTGCAAATTAGGATGGAGAAGCAATTACTTGAATTATGGGAAAAGGAAGAGGATTCAGTGGCTATGTATGAAGCAAATGTCACCTGACTGGTGAGGTTTTCTCCCAATCATTTTCTGAATCTTGATAGAAAAATCAACCTCTTTTACATAGGATTGAATCCAATGTACCGAAAGGCGTTGGCCTCCCGTGAATTCAAAAGTTATGAGAAACTTGTCTGATGTGATGAGAAGGTATAAATGGAGTTTTCTGCTGATCGTGTGCATTTTCATAATAAAGATAATAAGAGGTCTAGATGGAAAGTGATGGGTAAGAATCAACCAAAGAAATATGATGGTAAGAAAATCCAATTTCCAGTTTGTGAAAATTGTTGCAAGAAACACCCTGGGGAATGTCTTAGACAAACTGGGAAGTGTTTTAAATGTGGTAAATTTGGACATGTGGCCCGAGATTTTAATGAAGATGATCCTAAGACTAATCCTAATAAGAAAACTGTAAATTGTTATAAATGTGGTGAGATGGGTCATTATGCAAATGCCTTCCCAAAGAGAGATCTGAATGATGCTATGATGCCAGACTATAAGTAGAAAAGGGTAGTGAGATACTTTGTGAATATGTCAGTAGATGTTGGGCCATCCAATGAAGGTGTATCAGGTACATTGTTTGTTCACTAATACTTTTCTAATGTTTTGTTTGATATGGGGTCTACACATTCCGTCATCTCTAAGAAAGTTTTGTGTAAATTGAAAATAACACCTCAAGAAAAGAGACATGATCTTTTTGTTAAAAAACCAGGGGGAAATATTTTTGAAAAGTGGAATTATAAGAAAATTTATATTGTGTTATGTAGAAGGACATTAACTACAAACCTAGTGGTTTTACCCTTAATTGAGTTTGATGTTATTCTGGGAATGGATTAGCTTTCAGTTTGTCATGATAAGATTGACTATATAGCTAAAGAAGTTGTTTTCTAGAAATATTATCAGTTTTTATACAAGAATGAACCCATACAATTGATAACATATCACGAAGAAAAGAAACTATTGAAAGATGGAGATGAAATTTATCATCCTTATATTTTTGAAAATAGGGGAACTATTCAAATTGAGGATGTGACTGTGGTAATTGAATACCTTTATGTTTTTCCTGATGATTTACCCGGGGTCATACCAAATCAGGAAATCGAATTCACATTTGACTTAGTTCCTAATGTTATACCAATTTCAAAACCCCCATATCGTATGGCTCAAATAGAACTTCATGAATTGAAAATTTAGTTGCAGGATATATATGATAAAGGCTTCATTCGTCCTAGAACATCACCTTGGTGATCTCCTGTTTTGTTTGTTAAAAATAAAGATAGTTCCATGAAACTTTTTATTGATTATAGAGCATTGGATAACATCACTATTAAAAACAAGTTTCCTTTTCCTCATATTGATGACTTGTTTGATCTTCTCCTAGAAGATCAGTACTTTTCCAAGATTGACTTGAGATCCAGACACCATCAACTGAAGGTGAAGTGTGATGACATCCCCAATACAGCCTTTCGTACTAGATATGGGTATTATGAATTTTTGGTTATTCCCTTTGGGATAACTAATGCACCTAATGTATTCATGAATCATTTGAATAGAGTATTTCATGAGTTCTTAGATAAGTTTGTGGTTGTATTTATTGATGACATTCTAGTATTTTATAAAAATAAATAAGAGCATGGAAAACAACTACGGGTTGTTTTACAAACATTAAAAGAAAAGAAAGTATATGGAAAATTCAGTAAGTGTGATTTTTTGTGGCAACATATTTATTTTCATGGGAACATTGTAAATATGGATGGAATAACAGTTGATCTATCCAAAATAATAGAGGTTGATGAATGTCCAAGACTTACAAATGTTACATAGATTCATAGTTTTTGTGGATTAGTGGGTTATTACCAACGTTTTTTATGAATTTTTCTTGGTTATCTATCCTGATAACTAAGTTAACACGGTAAGGGGTTAAATTTTTTTGGACAGAAGAATGTGATGTTTGTTTTCAGGAACTGAATAAGAGATTGGTAAATGCTCCAGTTTTAGCCTTGCCTTCCCAAAATGGGGATTTCGTCATCTATAGTGATGCTTAATTGAAGGGACTTGAGGGTGTTTAGATGCAGAATGATCAGGTAATTGCTTATGCTTCAAGAAAACTAAAACCAAATGAGTTAAATAATCCCACACGTGATTTAGAATTTTTAGCTGTGGTTTTATCATTGAAAATATGAAGGCCTCATTTATACGGAGTCAAATGTCAAATATATACTATCCAAAATAGTCTAAATTATATATTCACTCAGAAGGAATTAAACATGAGGCAGAGAATATGGCTTGTATAGATAAAGGATTATGATTGCACGATCAATTACCATCCTAGAAATGCAGACAATGTGGTGGATGCCTTGAGTCAAAAACATCAGGCTTCATTAACCATGTTACATTTAGAACATGATACCTTGATTAATGATTTGCTGAATATTGGCTTAGAAGTTGTAGGTGTAGGGAATAAATTTGTTTTGTTTCAGGTTTTAGTGTAGTCTTACTTGTCAGATAGAATTAAGCGAGCACATAAGGAAGGTCATGAGTTACAGAAAAAGGTTGAATTGTTTAAAATGGGTAAGCTTCCAGAATTTAACCTTGTTAAAGTTTTTGTTTTAAGATTTGGAAAAAGGTAATATGTTCCCTGTGATTCTCTGTTGAAGAAATATTTGTTGTTTGGTGCTTATAGTTCACCATTTTCTGTTCATTCTGGCAGTACAAATATGTATAGAGAACATCGGGAGTATTACTGTTGGGATGGAATGAAAAGGGATATTTCTGATTTTACCATGAAATGTTTGACATGTCATAAGGTTAAAGAAAATTGGCAGTTACTGAAGGGGATGCTTCAGCCTTTTCTCGTGCCAAAGTAGAAGTGGGAGAATGTATCCATGGACTTTGTGGTGGGACTACCTAAGACATCTCAAGGTAACAATGCAATTTAGGTTATTGTGGATTGGATGACAAAATCTACACATTTTCTTTCTATTCGAGATACAATGTACATGGATTAGATTTCTCCATTATTCTTAATGGAGATTGTCTGGTTACATAGAGTTCCTCTTTCCATTATATCTGACTGGGATCCTAGTTTCACTTATAACTTTTGGAAGGGACTTCAGAATTCATTGGGAACATAGTTAAATTTCAGTATATCTTTTCATCCATAATCAGATGGGCAGTCAGAATGAACAATTCAAACTATAGAGGATATGATTCGAGATTATTCAATGGACTACCGGGAATTTGGGATCAGTATGTTTCTTTTGTTGAGTTTTCTTATAATAACAATTTTTATTCCAGTATATAGATGGAACCTTTCGAGGTTTTTTACAGAAAGCGGTGTCGGACTCCAGCATTTTGTGAAGAATTCAATGAAATAATGTTGATGAGGCTAGAATTAGTTTAGGAAGTGGATGAGAAAATGAAGATGATCTAGCAGTACAAGAGGACAGCTTAGAGTAGGCAGAAACGTTATGCATGTAATAGAAGGAAAGACTTCTCTTTCAAGGTAGGGGATTATGTTTTCCATAAAATCTCTCATTAGAAAAGTGTGATTCATTTTGGTTAGAAATTAAAGCTAAGTATGTGTTTCATTGGTCCTTTTGAAATCCTAGAGAATGTTGGACTAGTTTCTTAATGAGAAGCTTGGCCTCCAAGATTGTCTCAGTAACAGAATGTTTTTCATGTTTCGGTGTTGAGGATGTATGTACCAGATTCGACTCGTGTTTAGAACCCAGAAGCTATTCAGTTGGAGGAGAACCTTTTATACGAAGAGAAACCAGTTCAGATTATTGATCAAATGGCACTGGTATTGTGGAATAAGGTAATCTACCAGGTAAAGGTCGTGTGGAGAAACCACATGGTTTAAGAAACAATATGGGAGTCCAAAAATGCTATGAGGGAAAGGTACCCTCACTTGTTTAACAAGTAAATAAAATTGCAAGGATGCAATTTCCAGAAGTTAGGGTCAATGTAAATCCTCATGGTATTCTAAAAATAAATTGAAATGTTTGTAATTTTGTTTAGTGTAGATATTTATAAGTATCATTTAAACATAATTTTACTACTTCTATGTTTTGAATTTCAAAAAATGGTCATCTACAATTGATTTCGGTATGTTATTTGGAGTTTATTAGAACAAACTTGTTTTTTGGTGAATTGTAACATACCCTTATGAATATTAATACGAATAGTAATATGACCCTAATGAAGAGTAAATTTTATTATTATTCTATTTTCTTAAGTATTTAAGATAATGACATCTTGATTAATTTTTAAAATTGATATTAAAGTAGTTATAGTTTTTAAATTAATAATTTTTTAAATAAGTATGATTTCATTTAAAAATTGAATTAAAAATATTTAGAAAATTATTTTCAAAAAATGGAATTCATTTTTGAATTCTACACATCGATAAATAGATTGGGTGAATTTTGGGGATTTTTCTAAAATGTTTGATTTTTTGGTGAATTGTAAAAAATAATATTTTGAGTTTCGGTGTGTTAATGACATCATTAGTGATGTAATATTGATGTAATAAATCTGGTATGCTTTTTTACAGTAAAATAAATTATGAGGTGTCCCAAGTGGCTTATACCTTGGGAAAATACCATGGGCAAGCCCATGTTTTTGCAAATACCACTAATCAGGTGTCCCTTGTAAATTATTAAAATAATCCCTCACTTTTGCTATAAATACCTACCCATTCCATCATTAACTTCATTCCAAATTCTTCATCAACGAAGCTATTTCATCCTAACCTCCATAATATCCCACCCAAGGTTTCCTTAAGCACTTAAGTTCCTGACCTTGATGTTCTAAGTGTTACTCTACAAGGTTAGAAAATTCTCAATTGTTTTCTTTTTCTATTCAAGTTATCTTTTATGTGGTATAACATTCATGTTTCCATACCATGTTATTATTTCCTTCATATTATTGATATATTTTTTATTATGATTCATTTCTGGATTGGTTACCATTGTCCCCTCTTTTTTTAATATTTTCTAAAACCATGTGGCATAGCCGTTAGGCTGCCGAATTTTGTAACTGATTTCTCAACTATTCATTTATTTTGAGTTCCTTTATTTTATTATTCATTATTAATCTCTTCTTACTCAAGAGGGATGAAATCTTTAGGAATCATCTATATTCTTAATGTTCTCATGTTCATGGAAAATTCATCATCATTATTCTTCTCCTCTCTCACTTAATCAAGGAATAAAAAACATTGTCCGTGATGTGTCAAATTACTAACATCATGGACGATGTGATTTCAATTTACATGAATTCTTTCAATTCTAGTCATAAATTCATTTCTATGGTTGAACCAGGTTATAATATATGTATTATAACTTATACATGGATATGGAATTCCTCTTTACTCCTGGTTTTAATTTATAATACTAAATGAGGTTGTTATTACCAAAGAACCACTAAAATGGCTTAAACTAACATCATTAATGTTTTAACTTATGAATCATCATAATATTTAAAATCAAAATAATAAATGGTATAAATTATGGTAATGGAAATTTTTAAATACCATTCTACTCAAACTTTGGAGTTTCACTTCTAATCGATAAGAACATGGATCATGAACCAATCATTGAAATCATATAAGGAACTCACCCAAAACAGTGCAAGGAACAAAATACTAACAATTAAAGGGTGAAATGTGGTTAATAAATGATCATATAAGATGTTATAGACATGAAAATTTATCTTTAAAATACCAATAAAACACTTTCAACCATTATAGGGGAAGTTTAAACAAATTTAAAGTAAGACAAACCTGAGGTAATAGAATTTTTAACCCGATTTCCATCCATTGGGTTAACCTTATTCTTCATTATTTATATGGTATTTGAACTTTTTGTTTGATGAATTATTATTAAAGTATGTTTAATTATTTATATTTACAATTTATATACATATTCAATCTACTCTATTCAGTATCACTTCAATTATATGATATTTATTAAGTTCTTTTCTTTTTAAAATCCTCTTTTAAAATTCTGTTTTACAAAATTTAAAAGCAATGTTTTTATGCTAATATTCATGTTGTATGATTTTGTTATGGATATTTGGTATTTTCTATGATTTAGGGTGGGACCTATATTTCCCTCCAATTCTTTTGGTATGTGTGTGTTTGAGGTCGTCTCTATGTTTACTCCAAGTGTAACTGCGATGGTTACACAAATAGTAAGATAACTGTGAGGTTTACAAATTATAAGGTAGCCGAGAGGGTTACAAGATTATGTAAGTAATACCCCAAGATAAATTTATGGTTATACTAAATATATTAGGTATTGTTGAAATATCGTGTTTCAAAATGTAAGTATATATATACTGGTGATAAGTATTTCATTGGAAAATGATTTCATACGTTACAAATATTCATCGACTAATGTGTTCTTTCCATCTTTTTATATCCATTACTGAGTTTTTTGTGCACATCCCAAGTTTTAAATGATTTTGATAGGTTAATGGATGTGTATGAAAAAGAAGGACTCCATGTTATATGTTGATGAATTATCAAGGAATCGTGTTTTATGTTTTAATGTTTTAAATTTTTTAAAAAAATGGAAACTATTTTTGTAGTATCCACTATGTATCATTGTGTATTGTTATGAATGTACTATGTCTCAATTATATAAAGATCTAAACTTGAAGAGATCCTCAATGTAAAAGGAAGTGTTTTCTCGACTAAATTCAAGATTATTTATGTAATAAGTATGGGTCCTTATGCACACCTGGAATCATACCAGTCACACTGTGCATCGAATTGAGGTGTGGCTAATTCCAATATGTCTTAAATTACTTGTAGATCATTTTACTAAATTATCAAAAAACTATAAATGTGTTTTCTCGATTTTGAGTATGTTAGTTGTCTTTTTTACTAAAATGTCATTTTAAACTAGAAACACACACTTTTGACTAATCTTGGTCAAATCATGTATCATTTTGACATGAAACAGATTCCTACATGTCATGAATGACTTATGGATCATTTCCCTAAATTATCAAGAAAGTCCTAGTGTGTTTGATCGGTTTCAGTGAGTAATATTTGTTGAAAAAAATTTCAATTTTAAACTGATAATAGACACTTTGAGTCATACCCAGAACATCGTGTATCTTATTGATATGAGGCTTATTCCTAAAAATCAAAAATGACTTATAGATCATTTTTGTAAACTATCAAAACATTATAACGTCTTTTCTATATTTTGAGGTCGACAATTTTCAATTTTAGTAAAATTGATGACAATTTAAAATAAAAAGATGCACTTTGAGTCATACATGTCACACTATATGTTGGATTGAGGTGAGGCTGATTTCTAAACGTTCAAAATGACTTATTAATCATTGTAATAAAGTTAAAAAACAATATTAATCTGTTTTCTCAATTTTTAGTATGCCACTTTTCTTTTTTACTAAAATATCATTTTAAAATTAAAACATGCACTATGACTAATACCGATCACATTTTGTATCAGTTTGAGGTGTGGCTAATTCCTAAAAATCATAAATTACATATGGATAATTTTATTAAATAATTTTAAAATTTTAGAGTTGTTTCTCTATTTTGAGTAGGTCGGTTGTCCTTTTTACTAAAATTGATGGTAATTTAAAATACAAATATACACTATGAGTCATAACAGTCACACCGTCAGTCAAATTGAGGTGAGACTGATTCATACATGTCCCAAATGACATATGGATAATTTTACTAAGGTTTAAATGAAATTTGATTGTGTTTTCTAGGTTTTGAGTATGTATCTTACCTTTTTTACTAAAATTTCATTTAAAATTTCGTACACAAAAAATGAATCATACACATCACATTGTGTATCAGATTGAGGTAGGACTGATTCTGTCATATCAAAATTGACATATATATCATTTTACTAATGTATTTAAACAATTTAAATGTATTTTACCAGTTTTTGAGTATGTAAATTGTCCTTTTTACTAAAATTGGTGTAAATTTTAATGAAAAACGCGCACGTAGAGTCATATGAGTGACACAATGCATCAAATTATGGTGAAGACGGTTCATGAACGTCTCAAATAACATAGGGATAGTTTTCATAAAGTATCAAAATAATATGAATGTGTTTTCTCATTTTTGATTTCGTCACTTGTCTTTTTTACCAAAATTTCATTTTTAACATGAAACACACACTTTGACTAATACAGATCACATCGTGTATCTGTTTTATATGAGACTAGTTCCATCCCATCATAAATTATTTGTGGATCGATGACCTAAATTATAAAAAAAATATGATTGGGTTTGCATTTTTTTCAGTGAGTGACACTTTTTAAATTCAAATATTAATTTTAAACTGATAGTGGAAATATTGAGTCTTATCAGGAACATCGTGTATCCAATTGAGGTGTGACTTATTCATACATGTCAAAAATGAATTATGGATTGTTGTATTAAAGTTTGAAAATGTACTGAATATGTTAACTCGGTTTTGGGTATGTCATTTTTCTTTTTTAATAATATTAATGTCCATTTAAAATTTAAATGAGTACATAGAGTCATACTAATCTCATCATGTGTCGAATTGAGGTGCAACAGATTTCTAAAAGTCCCAAAGTCTCAAAAATATCATAACTGTCAATGTTACAATGATTTCCATTGACATTATTTATTAAAATACCAACACTTCATGAATTGATTTGAACAAACCACATCAACTATAAAAAAAAAGAATCCACCCATATAAGAAAACAATTATTATGAGTAATACTAAAATGATATAAATTAAACATAAGTATAAAATTATACATTAATTCTATATAAAATGGTTTTACTATGAAAATATTTAGATTACCTTTGAGATTGAGAAATGGAGGGAACATGAAGGAATGTGATAAATTCCAATACAATGGAGGTGAAAGGTCTTCATAGAGATTAATTTTGTCGAATGTTTTGTGTAGAAAGGCAGGAAAGATGGATAAAGCACCCCATCAAAAACAAAATAATCGACCTGAATAAGAAAAAAAATATTATGTTGGTAATGCTAAAAAGAATAAAATTAAACATAAATATAAAACAATACATTAATTATATGGAAGATGATTTTACTTATCAATCAAACAAATTACCTTTGTGATTGAGCATAGTCAGCCTGATTTCACTCCCTGAAAAGGCGGTGTTTGTAACATGAATGAAATTGATAAATACAGCACAACATGTGTGAAGATGTTTTGTGGGAGAATAAGCATGAAATATGGACAGATCACACCAACTCGAATGAAATAATTCACCTATATAATAAAATAATTATTATGTGAGTACTACTAAACAAATAAATAAAACATAAATATGTAACAATACATTAATTAATTGTAAAATGATTTTACTATGTAAACTTCCATATTACCACTATTCTTGAGTAGAGATAGTATCTCTTCTCTTTTTTCAAAGGCATGAAACATGGATAAAATATTCTAAAATAATGAAACTCTGTAAGGAGTAATGAAAATTAATTCATTTTTCATTTTTTTTGTAAAATAGTTAAAGTATATCATAAAATTCCATTTACATCATCCTAAGGATTTCCTTCATTAAATTTCATTCTTACATCATGTATAGAAGACATTGTTTTCATGAGTATTCAATCATTTACTTTATATTATGTTAATTTAGAAAAGAACATATAATATTATGAGTGAAAAAATAATATATTAAAAAACAATTTTACCTTCTCATTGAACCATCATTATTTTTTAAAGGTTTCAAGGATTTGGTTCCTCTATTGATAATCAAATTCCATTCATTATGTTACCCAATAACATACAAGACATTGTATATATTGGGACCAACATGAACTGATTGTGATGTCCTAATGAAAGGGTCATCCTTGATTGAATTTTCATATTACTCAACATTTGTTCTAGTTTCTAGTAGGACAGTCGATGAATTCATCTTTGTTGGATCATAAACATAAAATACATGCACTGCTTGTGATTCCATTATGAATGGCTCATTTGTACCCCTTCCACATTGAAACTCACCTTCACAAATCCCAGTTCATCAAAATTCAATCCATTGATATTGTCAACTCATTTTCAATAGAAAATTGAAACTAGAAATGATTTATAATACAACTCATATATCTATTCAATAATACCAAAAAATGACATATTTTAATAAATTTGTTTTCTATCCTTGGAACCAGATATGTGATTCACTTTACCCATAAGTGTAACACCATTATTTCTCATCGTACTAAAATCAAAATTATCTTTTTTATAAAATGTGTAACCATTTTTTTCAAAACCAATGTAATATATAACATTTTCATTCGGTCCTCTAGCAATAAATTGATGGTGTTTAGAAATTTAATTCATATGTTTAGATTACCCCTTATAAATTTGATCTATGAACCATACTATTAACTGTTAATTATGTATATTTGATATCCACACTTCATCCCTTGATGGATTAAAATATATTTGAAATTGTTTATGGGATTCAACGTGTGGATATACATCTTAACTATTATGTAATATGTAAAAATGTTCTTTATACCTCTCTATAAAGGTATTGTAACCACAAATATTCTGGAAATACCTCCACCCATAAGGCATTCGTTGTGATGAGAATTTGGGAGACTGATGCTTTCAACATATGATTGGTAATCAGTACATAATTCAATATGTTATTCAACAATATATCATTCTGTCATACAACCTTCTATCCAACTACGATCCTTGACATACCCTTTAAAAATATGCATATATCATTCAATGGAGTATATACATCTAAAATAGATATGAACACATACTTGAGCCTCTCTGACTAATTGAACTATAAGGTGGACCATTATATTAAAGAATTATGGTAGGAAAAACATCTCTAATTCATATAATACGACTGAAATCTCCTTATTCATGATGGGAAAACTCACATGCTCTACAAAATTACTGCATATGGCTTTGAAAAATAAGAACAGCCTGGTTAATGTATGTTATAAATTTTGAGTTGGAAAGAAATGAAAATAAACATGCATTAAATCTTTCACCAAACATAAAAGTAATATGATTTTAGTCCTTGAAGCATCAAATTATTCATTAACATGACATTCAAGATATTTTATGAATACCCCTGTTGAATTTTTAAACTAGCATGGAAATTGAAAAAAATTCAATTCTTCCAATCTAGGCAGTGTGTAAGGTGTTGGAGGAGGAAAAATATGCCTTTTAACCTTTACTAGTGCTAACTCTTCCCTTATGCCCATTTCAATCAAGTCCATCCTAGCCTTGATGATATATTTTTTCATGGAATATTTAATAAGATTCCATTAACACTATAAAATGCATTTTTTTCATACATGCATGACATCAAGAAAAAATCTAAAATACAATAGATTCCAAAATAGTAATTCAATGAAAATTGATCACCTCTTCAAACCTTATTTTGTAAGGTTTTTCAAAAATGGTTTATATAAAATAGTGTCAATCTTTTTTAATTATTTATATAGTTAATCACTCATTGTTGGAGATGGTGGTGTACCTTGTTTGATATTCCTATAAAATATTGTTTTCGATGATCATTATTTATGTTTTCAATGTAAAATATTATGATGTCATAAAAACACAATCTTTTAGTAATGTTTCAACAAAACATAGTAGTGTTCTATTCACAAATGGGGCACCCCATCAATCCTTTAATGATATAGCCCGATAAATCTCCCTAAATGGGGAATTCATTAATCATTTCATAAAACATGCCCCTAAATGTGAATTCCTTTCTTATATGAGCATCATATATTATAACACCTATATCCCAAATCAATTTCAAATAGTGATCAATGGTTCCAAATAGACATCAATATCGTTACCAGGTTTCTATGGTCCAAACAAAAGAAGATACAACATAATGCATTTTTTGCTTCATGCATTACCATGGTGAAATGTTTTAATTTACTAGTATGATGGCCCATATAATATGAGTACTACTTAGTATACCAAAACAATTTATTCTATCTATAGATAATTCATGACAAAATTTTTCTTAACTCATCTCCAAATTTGGGAAACTCTTGGTCAATTTTCATCCACCGAGGAAAATCTTCTAGATGGTGTAGCTTCCTATGTTTAATTATTTTATCTGTATGCCATGTTAATTGTCTTTTAGTTACCTGACATCCTTATAGTATTCTAAACAGTGGAATGATAGTAAGGTACCATACTTATTTATAAGGACTTGATTCATTTTTCTGGCATCAATCTGTGCCACAATTAGGGAATTTTATTAGTGATTTATGGTCCTTGAGAAACAATATGTAATCATTTGGAAAAGTATGTATTTTTTAGATATCATTAACATTGATAAAAAAATTAGCCTCATATGTTCGACATGTTTGTTCATTTTCTCTTGTTATCATATCTTTCATAATACCAAGTTGTTCAATAAAGCTGTTGTCACTCCATCTATTGCCAGCATTAAAATTATATAACTTCAATATAGCATACAATGTTGTGTATTTTGATCAATCCGTAAACAATGGTTTCCTGGAACAACTATTTAACTCCTAAAACATCATTAGACAATCATAGAGTTCATATTTAATTTCCATTTTTGATTCATCCATGCAATCACCATTATCCTTTGCAAAAGAATTCATATCAAATGAATCATAAACCATAGTATTAACCCAATCGATGTCCACATTCATTTTGTCCACATGTTTAGTCTAACATTTATATCATGGATCTATTTGGTAAAAAATTAAATTTTTTTCCAACTATTTCGGGCTAATTTTTCTAGTATAATAACAACTTAAACATGGATATAGGATTTTATAAGGGTCCTTTCAATTCCCTATTGAAATCATAAAGAAATCTTTAACTCCATATTTATATTTGTTTTTCAAATGATTAGAATGATTCCATTATTAGTTCATATCCATCCTATTTGGTTTATTAAATATTAATTTTATATAATATATAAATAAATACACACAAGATATTCATTATTAAAATTGAATGTTATAGTCAATTCTAATAAGGGAAACTAAACATTTTATTATTTCAAAAAATTCAATATATTGATGAAATAGTTGCATGAATTTAATAAAATAATTACGCCACATATAAAAACATTCTTAAACCCCCATAACAAATGAAAATATTATATATTCAATTAAAGAGTAATACGAAACTGAAATATGATAAACAAGAATAATAAAGTATCATTCAATCAACTAGAATATATAAAAATGTAATTGAATAAGTGATGTAGTAGAAAAAGGAATTATTACATTTTAAATTAATGGTATATCAATATTTGAAAACATATAATGACTCTCGGGATGTCATATCACCACACCAAACCATCCCAAAGAAATTCAAGGTACTCTAATTGGATATAAAATTAGCATTTACTAATAAATTACATGAATAGGAAGACTAAATCAAACAAACAAATAGTTTTCTCATTCATTAATATGAGAATAATTTTTGTAAATTGAAAAGGTTGAAGTATGAATTGAAATAAGAACTAAGAGCTTGGTATTGATAGATAGATGAATTTTTAATGAAAAATAAATTTATAGAATGAGGAATTTATCATAATCATTACATAAAAAATAATTTTATGGATACATTGAATGTGATTAACATTGTGGATGACATAATATTTAAAGGACCAAGATTTTAATGATTATAATAATTTTATACATTTATAATGACCTATATTTAAATATTCATGATTAGTAAGTTGAAAAGTCATGGTGGGGATTCAATTTTCAGTTAAAAAGTTTTAAATGAATTAAATATAGTGTGGGAAAAATGAAATAACATAATTAAATCTCATACTCCACTTTCATTAATGCATTTGAACATGGGTTTTGAAGGTACTATCTGAATAATTTCATGATGGGGTAGTCATTTTATTTCATGAATTGTAATTTCATGTCATGAATTGTTTTATCAATTCATGAATCTTCAACATCCTCTTAACATTCTCCCTTTCTGATAATTTCATTCCAACGCCTTTATCATTGGTTAGAAAATTAAAGTACACAAAATAATCTACAATCATTTTTCAATGAAATTTTAAAATATTCCAGGGAGGTTGTATATGCCTAAAACTGAAAATTAAAAAAAAACCTAAAAAACTCATGTTTCCTCCAAGAAAGACTTTGGTTTAACGTATTTGGCTCAAAATTACCTATTTATCATATATAATAGTTGCTTTAAATGATATTACCCAGTCATGATCTATAAATATCCTCAATTGTAAACTATCCATCTAGTTGGTCCAATGTTCTTCCATTAAAAACAATTTAATTCTTCCTATTGGAAGTACCTTCACATAATAATTATTCATTTATAGATGAATGATGAAACTTAACTATTCTCTACAAAATCTCATTCATGGTTATCCACATTACTCATTAATCAATTCTAATTTTGTATCAATGAATAGTCTTCATAAAATGAGAGGAGTTATATCTTCCTCCATGTTAAGCACTAAGAAATCCACTGGGAAGTAGAATTTATTGACTTGGACTACGGTATCATCAATGACCCCTCAGGGGTATTTTTTCATCAAATTTTCTAACTGGAGTGAAACTATTTTATTTTTAATCTTCTCTAAACCAAATATCTTGAACATGTTGTATGGAATTATGTTCACATTGAGACCTATATCACATTTTTCTTTCCCAATTTTTTTAGACACAATATTTATGGGACTTGCAAAGATACCTGGGTCTTGTTTTGTTTTCAATATGTCTTTTAAGACAATAGTTGTAAAATATCCTTTGTGTTTTATGGTTCCAATTTACTCCATATTTATTTTATTTTTCACCATATCTTTTATGCATTTATCATATATTATCATGTTAGTAAGAACCTCTACAAAAGGGATATTAATATTTAATTTTTTAAAATGTCCAATAAATTTATCTTTTCTTATGTATAATTTACCTTTCACAGACACTGTAGATAAGTTATTCTCAATTTATATATTTTTGGTTCCTATCCTACTTGTTCTTGTTCAACTTTTTCCTTTAATCTTTTAATCTTCACCTTCAAATCACTCATCACTTGGATTATTGTTATCTTGCATTATTTTCCCTATTCTCGGAGTTGTTACATACAAATCCGTACGAGGGTGTGCTTCAACGTTTCCTAGTAAAACTCATCTCATCCTTTCACATTGTTTCCTAGTTATTTTTCAAACTTAAAACTGTAGAATTCAAAATGAATCTATTTTTTCATTGATACATCATGTACTTCCATGATTAAAACTCTGGTTGTGGTCATAAATTAGTCTAACGTTTCTTCCAAAGAATTTATCTATCTAGAGAGTTAGGTACCTTGACATTCTTGTTTCCAGTATCAATGTGGTTTTTTTGGTACCCTTGTTATTGTGTATTTTGTTTAATATACCACTAAAATTGATTTTATCTATTATAATCTATATAATTTTCTTATCCATTGTTTGTACCTTGTGGGTTTTGTAGAGACATCATTGCATCCATCATTCTTGTCATGGATTCCATTTGAGAAACTATACAGCTACTATCCAAAATATGTACCCCTAACCTTTTGGTATAACCTTCAGACTACCACTAAAAGATGTTGTTTTCAAATCATTTAAATGTTTGTATCTTTCCTCAAGTGATTTTCTCTTCAATGATCGTCCATAAACAGCATCCAAAATAAATATGTTCTCTTAAGACAAACCATAAATAATTTTTTAATTAATAACCATGTTTCAATTTTTTGACAATGGTACTTATGAGTCATACATTTTAAATGTTGGTAATAAGTATAAGATGATTTTTTTGAAAATGATTATAATTTTGAATATTTACCTAAATGTACATGTATTTTTAGGTGGGAATAAATTAGTGAGAAACATTATTTCCAACTCATACCATATAGTGATGGAATGGTTTAGAAAGATATTAATACATTCATGATCATGATCTATTAATCAAAATCTAAAAATTCAATGTCTTATCATATCACCTGAAAAATTATAAAATTGAAAATTTTCATACATTATAAGAAATATTCCAAATTGATTGTTCGTATCTTCATGTGGTAGTCTAGAAACTTCGCAGTGTTCAAGATCATCTGGAATATTTTCAGTTTGATCATTAAGTTGTTGGTTGTGATAGAAGGAACCATGATTCTTGATTGCAGCACTATATTAGATGGACTCACATTGTTTTCAAGGGTTTGTATCCCCATTTCTTTTTATGGATCCCTAAATACATGTTTATATTTCATATTTTTATCCATGGTAATAGTTTTCTATGCCACTTTATGCTTTTATAAGGATTAGGGTTAAATTAAAGAATGTATTTTTCATTTTCCCATGTTTTTTATGAATGAATTAAAACATTAAATCAGAAATTCTAGCATGGAAACACCCATCATAAAAAATAAAAATAAAAATAAAGAAACAAAACAAAAAATAAAATATTAATCTTATTTAGTCACCATCCCCTGTATTGATGTAAGAAATTTGTCATGTCATGGTGTGTCATTAATTTCTTATATATATAACCAAATTTAATAATTTATAAAAAAACTCATACAAGTGAGACAAAAATAACTAAAAATATAAAGTATATATTTTCAGGCTGAACCCATGGGATGGTAAAGGTAGGTTTTTATGTTTTTAAAAAGTGATTTATTGGATTTTCATAAAAAATAAGAGTGTAGAGAAATTAGTTTCTTGTTTTGAAATCAATTTGGAAAAACATTCTAGAATATTATAGATTTACGGTTTGGTTTCCCATAAATTTATAAATTAAATTATTTTGTTATGAATATTTTTAGAGTCAAGATGGGGGAGATATTTAGTCTTTTTATCCCCTTCTTAATGAATAAATCACTCTTTTCCCATGGTCATGTACTTTATGAAATTAATGAATTGATTTTTTCTTGATTTTATTTTTAAACATAATTACCCTAAACCATTCAATGGTCATGAATAATTTAAGAAAATTAGTTCCATAAATTAAAATGGTATCTTAAATATTATTGGGTTAATGGTTATTCTATGTACAAAGTAAAGAAATAGAAACAGATTTGGTATATTACGGTAACACAATGCATGAAAAAAATAAGAATAAAAATCTACAAATCCTTCCCCCTTTTTCTACATCACCCAATATATATTGAGAGTTACCACCTCATCCATGTAATTAGAGATTAATGGGTATGTATATATGATTAGGAAGACACAAATATAATAGAAAATATTAACTAATGAATCACCCTTTAGCACATCTCCTCACCCAAGAATTTGGTATCTGGATGAATGACCCTCCAGAAAACCCTGGGACTTTATTTATAGGCATAAATTTCTTAGTTTTTTTAAGTTATACACTATCATGGTATTTAAAATCACCTTGATTTTATCCTATGTCTGTGTGGTGGATTCGAGTCAAATGTAAATCCATAATAATTTTAATTTAAATGTTGACAAAAAAGAATTTTCTCAACCACATGGTTCATGGTATGACACATTGTGTCACACTATAAATTATCATAGTGACCTTTTAGTTGAGTTTTTATCATGTTCAACTTATCATCATGTGGCATTTTCATGTTCTGAATTCTATTAATAAATTGAATTTCTATTTTCATACACATGTGGCCTTAATTTATATTTATTCTTCAAATATATGCCTTGGACTTCAACTATGACCTAGAAGTCATATTAAAGAATCATTTTAACAAATAATTTCATATCCATTACACTTGTTTCTTACATTGAAAAAATCAACAAATATTACTCCATAAAAAAACTAATTTATATTTGAGAATATTAATAAAATAAATTATAAAAATCAATGAATTTAATACAAAAAAAATATATACATTAAATGTAAGTTTCATTGGCCTTAGGGTGGTATATAAGAATCCTTAAAATGACTTAAATACTCTTAGTTAAATGGTCATGTGGGGGATGTATGTTACTCCTTTACTGATATATGTTGGCATCTGAGTGGGGACGTTGTGGAATGTTTTTGTGGGTAGGCTTGGTAAAAAGTCCATTATTGTGGGCCTATAATGGGAGGGCAGTGTTATGACACTTTCTTATTTTTGATGTATATGGGTATTCTTGTTTGATGTTTATGTAATAGTGAGAGTGTGGATTCATTGAGGGGTGTTATTCGAGTTGAATGATGGGTTTTTACATTAGAGTGTTGAATGAGATAATGGAAACCATGTTGGATTTCCGAACTACGAAAATACTTAGGGTATGAGATAGGGTTCCCCAGTATTATGTGTGGTATGATAATTGGAATTGGTTGTGTGTTTGAGTGGTGGACATATGTAATATTCTTTGGGTTTGGTAAAGTATTCAACCTATGAAATCTTGATATATGATAGTTCTAGGGTGGAATGATTTACCTGGGAATATGTTATGTGATGTTTTCATATAGGTAATATGGCCCCATTGTATAAGATATGTTATAATTCGAAGTAGGGTATGTGAACCCTTGAATATATAATATGAAATTTCTAGGTAGGGAATGTGACTTCTTGCATATATGAAGTGATGCATCCCAGTGGGGGATGTGACCCCGAGGTGTATGATGTAATGATTCCAAGTAGTGGATGTGACGCCCTAGAAGTATAATGTGATAGTTTTATATTGGAATGAAAACCTTAAGAATTATTATGTGATGGTTCTAGGTAGGGGGAGACCCCCTAGGTGTATGATGTGACAGTTCTGGGTATAGGTTGTGGCCACAGGGTGTATGATGTAACTATTTGAGGTAGGGAATTTAGCCCCTTGGTGGATGATTATAATGTTTCCAAGTGGGGATGTGACCCCTTGGTATATTCTCTATGAGGATATATGGTTGGATGTGTCCCCCTAAGTGTATAAAATTATGGAACCTGTTCTAAGGTTGGATTCATCTCCATAAATGAATGATATTCTAAATAGGATCTAATGTAGTACATACTTCCCCCAGGGTGATGATACTCTAATAAACAGTTTTGGGGTAGGGTGAAGTTACCTATATTTCATATTTAGATACATTAGGAATAGTCTTACGTAGGTATGGTCAACCTCAGGTAGGGGAGAGGCCTTGTATTAGATGGTTCAACTAGATAGATTAGGCGATCCTATGAGATTGGACTGGGTGGAGAGATGGTACTACTTATGGTAGTTATGTCTTATTTATTTTATTATAGTATTTATATGATCTATTCTTGGTAGGACATATTGTTTTCTATTTTACTTCTGAACCATTTAGATAGTTCATTTGTTACACCATGGATTTATTATTATTTTGATGTCTTAGGCAATATATTTTTATACATATCAATATACTGATGATTTATTATATATTATTTTCACTATTTTTACTCTACTGTGATATGAGGATATATTGTCAAAAAAATATCAACTTAGACCCCCATTTTTATTTAGTAGCCTTTATCCATTAGTGAGGTGTGACTGAGGTCATATAGAAAACCTGTCTAGTCACTATATGGTGAAAAAAAATTCAGAAATTACATTATTTTTTTTCTTGTCTTTGGGTCCATAAGACCACTGTCATTCTTAAAAATTCATCTTCACTTTTTGTAAAATACTTACTCAAATCTTCCAAAGTCTCGAATTTTTGGATCTTTCTAGAGATGTGGTTTTATCCCTGTAAAATATTCCATGAATTATTCTTTTAGGAATGAATACAAAAAAATATGTACCTTTCACGTATGGTAACATTTTCCTCAAAAATATTGACAGATTTACTATTTCTTTAACTATGCTCATTTATATCTTTTTTATAAGCTTATAAGGAAAGTAATTATTTAGTAATATTTTTTGGAATTATTATCACTCAATCACTTTAGTTTCATATTTTGGCTTCGTACTCTTGATCAATTTACACCATTAATCCACTTCTCCATATAAATAGTAAATCACCAAAGTAACCATTTCATACTCAAAATAATGAAGTTCATAATATATATATATATATATATATATATATCCATTTATTCATATTCAAAGGATATAAACATCCTTTAAATGATGGTGGTCATTTTTACATGAAGGATTAAACTATTAATTTGTTTTTCATTCATAGATATAAATGATACACATATTTTATGTTACTATTTATGACCTTAGACAGTTGTTTTAGCACTTCCACATGGTTTTAAACTATTTTTCTCATCACATTAGGTATGTTTTCGGAAAATATTTATGTTTTCCATCATATCGATTAATACCACAGTCCCTAATGTTTACAACCATTTACAAAGGTGTAAAATATTTATGGGAAAAATAAATAATTAAATATATAAAAGAATGACTTTTAATGAAAAGCATTTTTATTTAATGCATTTATTTATATAATTTCTAGCATAATCTTAGAAAATAACTAAATATGGATTTACTTCCAACTATAATGACCAATAAATGAGTTACATAATTTTTACAACATTTCTCATAAATATACACATTAAATTAATTATCAAAACTATATCCAAAATTCTAATGTTTGAATAACATGGGATATTATATAAAAATTACAACACTTTCACATATAAAAATACAAAAAATATTAAAACCTTAATTATAAACCACTTATAAATGAATCATAATTTTTTAGTACATGTAATCGCATGGGGGTATTCATAAAAAAGGAAAGGGTGAGTTAATCACCCCATTAGGGTAGAAACATCATAAAGTACAGAAAAATGAATCTATATGAAGTATGGTGAGATCATAAGTCTCATAATAAAATAATAAATATGTTATAAAAATATAACATATCATGTGAATGTGGAATAAACATATTAATGTGACATTGTAACATCATGAAAACCCACTTTTATGTAATTAACTTCCTATATTTTTATCATATTTTGTTCGGACCTTTTCCTGAGTTGATTTAGTTGACTTTTCCAGAACAATTAGAGGTATATGGTCATATTAACAGTTGGAATATGGTTTGAGTAAATGGTGAGGGACATCCTATGAAATTGTGCACCATATATTGGAGTTCCAAAGGATGGATTACGGTTAAGCACATGGTTAGTGTGAAATATAAAACCTACCCCTAAAAATATGTATTTTAGGATAGTGGGATAATGGACAGTTGGAACATAGTTTGTCAAACTGTGCATCCAAATTGTGTAGTGATTTCAGTATCCCAAAAGGTGGTGGATAGTTTGAATAACAATGAAATGTGAGTTTATTATTACAGATTTTTATTTTAATACCCTAAACACATCCAATTTTTCCCAATTCACTCATGTTGGTTAATCCTCTGAACTAAGGGGACACCTCTTAGAGATTTTATGGATCCTTTGCCACATGGTGTTAGTTTTCAATGGATAATCAAGCATTGGATTTAGATTCTCCAAGGTACACATGCATTTATTTGTTTCTTCATTGATCTTATAGATCTACTATTATCTTCTTAAATGGAATTTTAAATCATGATTTTTTATACCTGATATATAGTCTTTGTATTGATTTAACTTAATTTTTTATAGATCTATCATGGAATTGGGATTTTTTTTACCAGATCGTCATTGGTCATTGTAGTATCTATGGTAATCATTAATGTTTGTGATTTATCCCTCTCATTTTGTCATAGAGAAGGTGAATTGAATATCAATATTCAAGAATTATGGTTATACGATCCTCCCTGGATGGTTCTACACCATCTTCCATTTCTGGATCCCTTGTTGGTTGTTTAGGATATCATTAATTGAGATAGGTGGTTTATAAGGTAATTACAATCAATTGAAACCTTTGATGATTGTTTATTTTGAATTGGATTTCTAAATTTCTTATAAATCTTGATTTCAGTTTCTTTATTTCTGTTATAAAAATGGAATGGTGTGTGTTTGTGTGTGTCAAACCTCTTGATTTTAGATTTCTGAATAAATTACAGATTTAATAAAAAATGATTGAAAATAAAAAAATATTTTATAAAAAACAGTGATGATGATTCTTGATAAATGATGGCATTAAATGGTTTAGGTTTTCAAAATGAGATAATTATTTTTAAAAGGTACGGGTTTTTTTTAAACTATCATACATTGTTTTTTGAAATGAAATGTTTGGTTTTGAATCTTGAACATGGGTATGATTGAAATGATTGGTTATTTGAAAGGATTTGAGATTTATTAAAATAAATAATTCCCACTATATGTTTGATTTCATTAAATCATGTGGGATCCATGGAAGTTAGATAGGAAGAACACATTCTAGTAATGTATTGGCTCTACCAGGAAATGTATTAACAATGAAAATTCAAACTAAACTATGATGAGGACATGGAGTTCATTATTGTGGGGGTCCTCCTACTCCCCCTGGTCATGAGATCTATGAATGTATATAGACCAGTAGTTTTACTTAACTAAGATGTGTAGGAATTACTATAAAGACCTTTCCCTAGGTCCCTTAACCAAAGGTTCTATGATTGAAAATGAATTCTTGAGAAATGATTAATACATTCCAGTGTTTATGAAATGATTCATTAATACCTATTTTGATTGAAAATATTATTCATGCCTATTTTGATGAAGCATTACATTAGTAATATTTTATATGAGTAATAGAAATGATTTAAAAAGCATGTTTTTTGTTGAATTATTAAAAGGTTACAATCCTTGTTTTACTACAATTGTTCATTTTTTTGTTTATTGGATATATAATTTTTATGGAATAATGGGTGTAATTATACCAGTATAGTCTTTCCCATGACCAAATTTTCTCTTTGGGTGTTTGTATATTTCTTATGTTAGGTCTAGGAAATGGAAAATAACTGCTTTGAGATGGAGGGTGTTCGTGATTAGTAGTACATTGGGTGTTTTTAGTGACTGGTGGAGAATGAGTACCACTTATTCTATAGAGATCTTGTGATGATGTCCTTGATGGATTTTTTATTGACTTGAGTTGATATATCGATTTGGGTTTTGTATCTATTTACCTTGTGGGATTTTTCTCTTGATAATTGTGTGGATATACAGACTATTTGTGATTTCTCATCTGTTTCATTGTATTTGTTTATTACATTTGTGGATAATTAATTATTCCTTGATTTTTTGATGACCAAGTTTTAGTAATTAATATGTGGGGATTATAAATGATCTTTGTATTATTTTATGGTAGGTTTGGGTATCATTTAGGTTGGTTATAAAGGATGGATTTTGAAAAATTATTATCAAAGGAGGTTGGGTCGGTTATTAGATGTAAGTATGTGGTTTTAGATATCTAGGTAGGTTGGAGAATGGAGTTTTGGTACATAAGCGGTAGGTTGTGAGAATGTTTCTAGCCATTTCTCATCATAATGAGCCTTATGTTACAATAGGTTTTTGGAAAAAAGTATCTAAGAAGAAATTTTTTGATATGTTCTAAGAAGTTTTCCAAGCATCGATCTGATATTTTTTCCCCAAGTTGAATTCTAATTGATAGATTTTATGTTCTTATGTCTATTAATTTATGATCTCCAATTTTATGTTGATGTTCTGTAGTACGATTCCCCCCAAGAAGATGTATGATCATGCTTCAAGAGGGATTTTCTAGTGAACCAAAGTAGGTGAAACCTGTAGATAACTATAACATTGTTGTGGTAGGAGTGTGTGTGTTCTAAGATTTGTGCCAATGAGCTACAAAGATTCCATTTCATGATGTATGGGTGGATCCTTATAGCGATGATATTATAGATCAGTCCCAGGAGTTCCTTCATCATAAACCAGCATCTTTCTAGAGAATGAATGATCCTCAAGAGGAAGAGGATTGGTTGAAAAGAATCAATAATTTCTTTGATTTCATAGATATTCTATATTCTATTATGGTGAAATGTGTTGTCTTAAAAATTAAAGGGCCTATAAAGAGAGGTTGGGGTGCAATAGTTGTGGAAAACAATAATGAGGGGCTAGAGTAGAAATAAGTTTAGGCTCTTTTCACAGTTTAATTCTATCCAAAATTTATGATATTGGATATTTTCAAGGAATTTCATAAATATTATCCTGTATATAGGATAATGACTCATTATAATTGTCATTTTACTAAACATGATGAGTTTTCACTAGAGGTTTTTTTGATTGAGATTCTAAAGGCCCAAATATTCTATATGGTTCTTTGATCAGATATCTAATCATAGATCTTTATTATAAATCTTTCTAACAATGGTGATAATCTTGATAGTCCTATAATGGTGGAAATTAATCTATCTGATTTTTAAGGTTTAATGAGAGTTCCTACTACTCTAAGTGGCCACATTAGCAGTACCTTTAAGAATAATAAGAAGTGAAATGAATCTCAGGGTAGAAATAGTAGTTGTGGTCCTTGATAGTATAATATCCCCAAATCATCTATAGTACCATGTAAAGGACCACTGACTTGTTTACAATATAGAAAATTTAGGCAATTAAGCATACATTCATAGAGGCATCGAATATCTGTAGCTCATGTGGATAATAAGGTCACTTATAGAGGTTTTACAAGTGTTTACCACTCCTCAAAGTGGAATGGGATCTTAAGTAATAAGTGGGTATATGATGCAGTAAAAATTATCAATAATAAATGGGTTATATCCGTAGGAAATAAGAATAATTATTTCCCACACAATCATCAAGTATCCAGTGGAAACTAATGTGGGCCATGTGATAGTTAGTGGTGCCCTTATTATTTCATCAAAATTAGTGAATACTTTAATTAGTACTGGTGTCTCTCATTATTTCATATCAAACCACACTATGGACTTGTTTAATCATCTTATAGTGCTCATATCATATGTGATTGAAATTTTTATACCTATTTGGATGAAGAGAGAGCAGGGTCTTTAATGCCCCTCGTGTACTTTCTCTTTATCTGAGACCAAGGTCATTTAGTAATTTTTCGTTATTTATATAAAACCTATCGATTTCATTATCAATACAAATTTGCTAATTGATCATAAAGCTTATATCAACTGTTATCTTCGGTGGGTCTCTTTTTCTTCCCATGATGGAGAGTCTCATTTTTTCAAGGATAATGGTAACTGAGGGCTAATTATATTGGAATTACTCTACTAAAGTTGGGTAGGATGATATTCCTGAGTTTCTTTGAACTAGAGATGGAATATTCATGCGGTGATCTTCCCCCATTAGCAGATGAGTTTTTTGATGTTTACTCATTTTTATTTTCTCATTTTCGAATTCCGAGAGAGTTGGATTTTTCATTCAAATTAGTACTAGTTACACAACCTATTTATATTCTCTCTTACTATATGGTTCCATTTTAAGTTAATGAACTTAATAATTAGTGGAGTGACTTTATATCCATGGCCTTATTCGAACCAATTTGTCACCTTTTCCAACACCAATGATTTTCTCTAAGAAATCCTATTGAACCCTTTACTTCTGTTTTGATTACCGAAATCTCAATTGGGAAATTGTGAACCTTATATTAGATTTCTATTTGAGGGTTCCAGATTAGGTTAATTGTTAGTGTAAAATGTGTGTCATAACCCTCAAACCCAACATCATTGGAAAAATAGTTCAGGTATTGTTGGTTCATGTTTTTTCGAACCATGCATCGAAACTGTATGGCTCTTTTAGTATCCCAAAAGGGGATGTATAGTGGGAAATGTTTTTGATAATCCATGTCATCTGAATTTATTATAAAAAAATTTAATTATATTACCCCAAAAAATCTGATTTCACTTATTTAATCTTTAATGGTTTAGTATCTCCACCAAGGTGGATCCTATTTGAGATTTTTTTGGATCTCTTGCCTCCCAATGTTGGTTTTCAATGGATCATTGGGAATTGTATTTAGATTCTCAAAGGTATGTTCCTATTTCTTTTCATTATTCATTGATATTATATATCTACCAATCTGTTCAAGAACAAATCCATATATCGTGGATATTGATGATAAATTTTTTTGTGGATTAATCTAACTGTATTTCTTATAGATCCATCATGGAATAGGGATTTTTTCTTTGTTCATAATTTGTCGTTGTTTTTTCTTCTTGAATAACCGAGGAATATGTTTTATCCCACTCAAATTGTTCTAATGATGGTGAATTTGATATTCTTCTTTGAGAGTTTTCATTCTAGGATCCTTCCTGGATTGTTCTAGACCTTCCTCCATTTTTTGATCCATTGTTGGGTGTTAATGATATTTTTAATTGAGTTATTTGCATTCATAAGGAATTTACTATCAATTTAAACCATTAATTATTTTTTACTTTTTATTGGATTTAAAAATGATTTCCATGTACTGATTTGATTTAAATGATTTTTGTTTTTTAAATGGAATAGTTTGCATGTCTATTAAACAAATTTATAATGGATTTTCAATTAATGTGTTGATTTCTAAAGAATATCTTGAAAATAAATAACGATTTGTTGAAAGACATTGTTTATTATTCTTGATATATTTTGGCACGAAATGAATTATGTTTTCAAAATGAAATGAATTATTTTAAAAGGCATGATTTTTATTGAAAAAAAATTGATGTTATTTTTTGAAACAAAATAGATTTTTTTTAACATGAACTTGGGTATAACTTAAATGATTGGTTGGTTGAAATTATTTTAGATTGATTTAAATGAATGATATTATATTGTATGTTAGATTTCTTAAAAGCACATGGGATCCTAGCTAGTTAGGTGGGAAGAACACATAATTAGAATTTATTGTCTCTACCTTGTAGTGGATTGATGAAGAAAATTATAACCAAACTATGATGAGGGTAGGTACTTCATTCCTTGGAGTATTCTCATATTACCCTTAGTCATGAGATCTACAAATGTATAACCCCCGGGGGATGTACTTCATTGAGATATGTGATATTTCCCATACAAACCTTCTCTAGGTCTCCTTACCAGGGTTCTATAATTGAAAATAAATTATTGAGAAATTATAAATACATAATTGCATTGGATAAATGATTTATTCATAATTTTTTACATAAAAAATAATTTTCATGCCAGTTTTGATGAAAATGTACTCTTTTACCTATTTTATTCTATTAATTGAAATGATTTTAAAATAATTTTATATATTGAATTATGAAAATATAATCATTCCATTTTATATTAATTTGTGTATTTATTCCTTATTATATATGTATTTCTTATGGAATGACTGGTGGAATCCCACTTGGAAAATGATTCTCAGTCCTATTTTTTCCTTCCTAAATTTATAAACATTATTATTCCAGGTCGAAGAAAAGGGATACCACTTCATGGAGATGACATGTGGTTTCGCCAAATTTACCCTACTATAATAAGTGATTGTTGTATTAAAAGTAGGGATCAAATACATAGGGACATAATAAGTACACATGAGACACTCAAATTTGTTGTGGGGCCGTGTATGATGTGGACAACTTTCTGTATATTGGAATTCAAATACTAGAATAATAAAGGACCTAAGAGAATTATTTAAACAAAAGAATGAAACATATAAATTTTTTAATTGGAATAATTAAATATCATGGTTGGATCCTGGGGTTTTTCAAGGGCTAGATTGGATGAATTTGTTTTCATATAAAACATCATCTCACTAATTCTAGAAGTATCAAACAATCATATAAGTCCCCAATGAAATTCTCTAATTTAATCACTAAAAAATTATATGGATAATTTCCAATGCACTTATAGGATCACATTAATGATCCCTCTAATTTATTGTATTGTACTAGCACTAAAAATGTATAATAATTTTTATTTTCAATTATGGAGAAGAAAACAATTCAACGAATGTATCTTTGAAAATATTAAATGATTTAAATATTAATGTAGATGAAATAATATCCAACCAAACCTCGAGAACCTCAATATAATCAACCCAAAAAAGGTTTATCATTTCTTTAATGAATGTTTCAAATTAGAATATGGAATTATAATTTTTGAATTGGGATTGAATAAGGGACAACAATGAAATAATAAACACTCCACTATTGTGTAATGAAATTCACACTTATTGCATGAATAAATTCCATCATGAATAAATTTCATAAAATGATAAAGAAAAATGAAACAAAAAATTAATAATAACATTTATTAATAATCAGGTGTGATTCAAATAAATTACCTGAGAAAAATGAACTTAATATTACAAAATGGAAGTGTAACACAAGAATTGATCCCATTTTCACCTCAAAATCTAACATAAATAGACATTAGGATCCCTATTGTTGTGAAAATGATTAAAAATTATAATCATTCACTAGGTTTGGACAAAGGGTGGAGGAAAGTGGGTGGAGAATTAATCTTTCATTATTTCCAACAAAGCATGCATGACTTTTCTCTCTCCTCCTTGATACACCAGAATGAAATTAATGTATATAGAATTTGGTTGGTTTATAATGAAGACATATATAGATCCGTAAGTCTTATAATAACTTTTAAAATTTTAGCCTAATTTAATAACCCATTTATTAGTTATTCCTGAAATAGTGAGATGAATTTATGGGCCTTGGAATCTAGACTAGAATTTTATCTTCAAATCAACCCACATATATTTCCCTCCAAATCACTTAATTAGCCTTGGATCCAATTTAATGAATTATTCCAAATAAATTTACCTATTTTAACTAATGTTTCATATCCACTAGACTTCAATTTATGGCTCCATTTATTTTTTAATGCGTTGAGTTCATATATTATTTTCCTAGAAATGTATGTATGAGAGGCCCAATGTGACCATCATCCTTTGTGAATCTATAATTTATCCAAAAATAAAATTTGTTCCTAAAATATTTCAATTCATGATCAGGAAATTTAATATTAAAATAATGAATATAGAGTGTTTGAAAAGCTTATTAAAAATAGGGTGATAACATAAATTTCAAAAATCATTATAAACTAAATCAAAATTGTTAAATAAATTAACAAAGGATTTTGGGAATAATGAAGCAGATGAAAATTAAGAAAAATGTGACAAATAATATACACATTAAATGGTCAATCACACCCCCCAAAATATGATATTTTCAATTCCCGAAAAGAAAATCTAAAAATACGAAAATTGAATTCCCATTAAAAACACTTTTTAACATAAAACTATCACTATTACAACCTCACATAAAAAAATATTGAAGCCTTTAAAAATAATTTAACATAATCTCGGATTGTAGGAATATCTGAATCCCATGACCATTCCTTTGTTCAAATTAATCAATACCCTTCATCCAATTATAATTATGCATGACGATTTTTCATGCATCATAAAATTCCTACAGTTCATTTTTTTCAAGGGTAAAATAATTTGAAGTGCTAGGTATGAATCATCATGCTAATCATTTTTTTCATTTTATAAACCCGGTTTAAGGGTGGTCGGGACCCCAAAATACAATGTCAAACAAAAAAATATAACATCAAGAAACAAAAAACACATAGAACATAGACTTAAACATCATAGTATCCAAAGTCGTCTCCATAACCTATGCAGGATTCACCTTCGCCAGTAGCCGATTCCCACTCTGGATTCCTCCAAAAGTGATTACTTTGCACCCTAGTCCTATGTTGTTCAAGTGCAAGAAGATCAGGTGGATATTTCTTGACAGAACTTCCCTTTTTCAAAGCTACAACCACCTCTCCCTTCTTCTTGGATGCCGATCTAGTCTGCATCGGACTAGGAAGGTAAGAATAGTCTCTCCTAGGCCTCTTTCTTGGTGTAGCAGATGTTGGTCTTTTGCTAGCCGCCATCTTCTGATTCCCACTCTGAACAACTTCACTAAAATAATGGCCAACTGGACCACTCATATTTTCTTTACCTCCTCTGGAGTTTTCCATTCCCTTTCCAACCTGTTCCAACAGATCAGAATGAGGAAACCCATTTTCATTACCCAGCCTCTAGTCTGGGGTATTACACTCCTTCAACGGTAGCCACATAGCCTCAGTAGAAACTCCCACCACCATCAAGGGAGCAATATTAACCACAGGCCTACAACCTTCCCCTTGACGCAGCTTTCCAGTAGGTTGTTCTTCCCTGTAAGCCCCACCGTTCGCGTCCCTTCCTCCGGTGTTATCACTTAAACTGAGTTCAGTATTTCTATTATCAAGGCATACAAACCTATTGCTTAAATAAATAAAATGTTTAGCCGATAAATTCAAACCAGTGCCCTCCCCTGAAGTAGTAGCATCTGCATTGGCACTGACTCCTGCACCCCCCACTGCCGGATCTGAAGACATCGCTCCACCACTGTGCCTCTCCCTCCAAATCACCATAATATTGGGAGCCACAACACCTTGAGCAACCTCAGCTAACCCACTGTTTACAACTATCTGTTGAACAGCCACCACAGAAGGCAGAATCTCGGTACCCCTTCCATCTGACCCCATCTCCTCTTGAACCGAGTCGACCCTCGCACCCCCCTCCTGTACCTTCCCCTTTCCATCTTCCTCCCTTCGAGTAGGTACCGGATCACTAGTCATCAGCACCCTACTGCAACATTCATCTACCACCTGCAATTTCTTCCCCTTACCTCCTTCAACCAATTCAAGATTCCTCCGTCCTATACCATTCCCCAAACCACCCTCTGGAAACCTTCCCCGTGAAGTCTCCTCCCGTCGAGTGGGAACCTGGCCATCTGGAAGACGAGCCTTCAAGGGGACTCCTCCTCGGCAGTTCTCAATAGAATGACCCAAGCAATGACACTCAGGATAAAAATCTGTCCAGCCCTCGTAAACCAGACGTTTCTTGCATCAGTACTCCTCTCCGATCGTGATCCATACATAGTCAAAAGGTAAGTGATATGCATCCATTTCCATGAAAATTTGGGGGTTAACCGGATGAAACATGACTTCAGTACGAGTATCAGAGCACAAATATCTTCCAACAAGGTTACCAAGAATACGTATAATAGAAGGATTCTGGAACTGCAGCGGAAAATTGGGAAAAATTACCCACATTGGTGCCTCCGGGGAATCGCGGTTCATGTGTAAATCAAATGAACAATGTAAAAGCACGAAACAACATCCGTTGACGATGCGAGGAGCCTTCAACCAAGTAGAAATGAGGTATGCCTCCGATTCGAACTGTATCATCATGTGGAGACTGTCCATAAAATCAAAAATCACTCTTTCTTGAAGATCCCAGGAACCGAAGATATACCTATCAAAAGCATCAACAGATGGGTGTGTATTCCTGAAACGTGCAATCAATGTTAGGTTCAACAGAGCAGACGATTCTGAAAATTCTGAAATCGAGAGTAGAAGATTGGGGCACCCATCAAGAAAATCAGGAATTTTGGGACTCAGCAAAACACTAGAAAAGGGGGGAAGAAAATCATGATTTGAAAAAGGATGAAAAACTGGTCTCTCGTTGTCTGACGAATCTCCCCCCCCCAAGGGGGGGAAGGACGGCCAAATCGTCGTTGTCGTCACCTGCAACCCAAGAGGATAGCCAGGGTTCCCAAAAACCTATGGAGATGAAAAAAAGTGTGGATACCTCCTAGAAATCACTTAGTTTAAAGTCATTAGATTGATATGAACCCCCCTACATACACAATACCAACCATAAACATTGCAGCTACTTTCTTCGAAACCCCTTCCATTAGATTAATATTTTACTATTACTTAAAATCTGATTTATGTATTATATTGTGTGTTGTAATAAGTGGGATAATCGAAGGAATATCATAAATGGTGGATCAAATTTATTTCTTACCCTTTCCCATAATTCTTAGAATCACTCTCACATGGTCTACATTGAGAGAAGATTAAATAATAACATGAAGATTTTTATTTCCCCCTAAGAATTCATGTTTGAGTGTGGTATACATAGTCTTAATTTTGAGCTTGGGTTGGGTAATACTTTCAGTCATAGCTCAGTACTTTTAATTCAATATCAGTTTTATTTTCTAGATGTTCATATATAATTTCTTACTTTAGAGTATATATTTTTGCCTCAAAATTCGATGGATGTATAAGGACCCATCCTTAAATATTACATAATATTGAATTATGTTAATTATTCATATATAGGATCTTTTCAGGTTTATAGTTTTAGAGAATTATTCCATAACCATTACATTTCATTTCAAAAATTTCAATGTATACACTTCTACTCAGTTTCCATTTTTTCACAAAATAAAAACTCTTGAAAAAAAGAGTCATGTCTAGTCCCATGTTTCAGACAACATTACTTTTCCTTGATCCCATCCTTGACCCTATTCATCTTTAAGTCCTATGATAAACATTTCAAAACGTGGGATGAGCATAAAAAGCTCAGTAAGGGTTATAAAACAAAGAAAGAAAAAATTAGTCCATCATTGCATGCATAAAATAAGCTCTTTTACATAACTCATGAAATCATAAGATTTATGAATTACACATAGAAAACATAAATCATAAAGGAAACTTGGGGTATCCATATCATACTTACATTATAGCTATCACAGCTACATAAGGAGTTACATTTGGAATACCCATCAGAGTATATTCTCTAAATCTTTTAGGAATAACATTCACATTTACCTCTGTCACATTACCCAATGCATTGGAGAGCTATCATGGGCTCACCCACCCTGGGTTTATCACAGAACCACCCGTATACGTAAATAATGCCCAATAACCCTAATATATTCATAACACATAAAACAAATATAATGAAATGATAAAATTTCCACATTTAAATCACAATATATAATTTCATGATATTGAAATAATCAATTATTTCTCAAAACCATTTTCAAAACAAAAATATGTAAAAAAGGGTATATAGTATTTATTTTCCTTTAAAAAACACTATGACTTGTTATGGAATCCAAAGATCAAATAATACTCGCGGTGGCGGAAAGGTCGTTGTCAACACTTACGTTAAAAAGAAACATACTTTTTTGTCATCTAGTAAAACACTTTATAGAAAAATATTCATGTTTAATGAAATGAAAATTTAAAGGTGTTTATACAGAGTATAAATGAATGTCATGTATTAAAACAAAATATTCCTAAATGAATGAAAATTGAGAAGAAGTCCCTGACCTTATGTCCGACTTGACCCGTTCATTCTTTAATCTCCTGAATAAAAAACTAAATTTAACTTATACTTGTTTAAAGACCTTTCTCAAGTTTATTATTATTTTTATATCACTTATTGCAATGTTATAAACATTATGAAATCATTTAAGTTAATAATGGTCATTTTTTCGATATTTGGTACTTGTATCGAAAATGGACTTCTTATAATTACAAGTTGTTCACATGGTCAATCATTCATTATATCTAGGATTATATTAATTATTTACATATCATATATATCATATATATCCAGTATATACATTTATTTATAATAGGACAAAATATTTGGAGGTATGAAATGAAATGCACCGTTTATGGAGACGGTAAGTCGTACATACAAATGAACGCTACTTTCATTTCTATTTCTTATTTGAATGAAATTAAAACATAATGATACATAGGTATATTATAATTCCAATATAATATCATATATAATATAATTAACCCCATCCTTTATATGTCCCACATATGGCATTAACGAGTCATATCACTTCGAGGGGGCAGTAGTCCGCACTTCCTGAAATGAAATTATCGTGTTTACCCATAATGAAAATCATAAAGGTATGATATAAATGAAAAATACAGAAGCATAAATAAAACATAAACATAATATATATCATATATATACATAGTTCCATCTTAATTGCCACCATGATAGGCGGTAGGAGATAAATGAACAATCATCATTTCGTAAGGCGTTAGTTTTCCATCCACAGAAATAGTATGTCCTTTACCCACTAAATGGAGGTTTATGTAAGTGAAGTTAAAATAATTATCATAAAAACATCCTAGTATACTGAGGATACTGTTTTGGTTATAAAAAAAATTATAAAAAGAGTTTAGGTGTTGGAGAAGTAAAATAAATGAAACAAATTTTAGAGAAACTGTTACCTTTCATTCAAGTTACTCCCTTCGGTTTGAATCAAAATGACTTCTTAAAGTGCCTTCTAACTTAGTTAAGGCTTTTAGGTGGAATAGAGGGATATTGAGAGATTATATGTGTGGGTTTGGATGAGACAAGGGGCTCTAGAGGTGTGTGGAATGGGTTTGTAGTGGTGTCCTTTTATAAGGGGGGGGAGGGGCTCTTAAGGAAAATGTGAAAATATTATTTTATTATATAATGGTTTTCAGTTTCTAAAGGTCAAAAACTTATTAAACAGGAAGATAATATAAATCATGGTTGAAATAAAATCTTCTAATATGAATTGGACTGGTTTTAGATATTATTTTAATCTTTATAATATTATTGATTTAAATCATTTATTAATGAGGTAAACACTGCATCATTATTGTGTCATAAATAATTTTATTTATTTAATGTCTAAAAATTATAAAAAAACACCATGATGTAGGAAATATTTTTATCTTTCCAATGAATATTCATAGTCGAAAGGATAACTTTTATAACCCCTTGTGAAAATTAATTTACTTAAAGATATTTGTTTATGTCATTTTTGTCTTTACTTTAAGTTATTTAAAATAAAGTGCCACTATAACTCTTAAGTGGCTCCATGGGGTCCCAAAATACACCCAAGGATGACCATGGTTGTAAATTACTCATCAAATAAATTTTGGACAATTGTTAACATAATTTTTTATTATTATGATATTCTTTTTACCTTGAATTACCCTATTTACCTTTAACCGCGGTAAATAAAAGTCAAAAGTTACTATTCACCAGAAAGTATTTTTATCTTATTGAACCTAATTTTACTGACTAATAACAACAATATATGTCAAATTTTAGAAATTCAATTCACAGAAGTGGTAAAAATTCATTTAAATGAAAAGGTTAGTTTTTAACTACTACTTAGTGGTTTTACTATTCATAAAAAATTGATGTTTTTCAGAAAACTACCAAAAATTCAGCCTAATCTATATTTGATATTCCAAATTCAAAAATGATGTCTATTTTACCAGATTCAAAACATAGAAGTTGGATTAATTAATTTAAATCAAATTCCCATTTTCAAAACCAAAATCATGTTTTTAAGAAATATTAACTATCAAAAGATTGACTCTTGTTTATGTCTAATTTAAATGTTAAATTAATTCAAATGACAAAAATTGGATTAAAAGGTAAAAATATAATATAATTAAACTTTAAAAACAATTAAAAATTTAATCAAACCATATAAATAAATTAGATTAAAAATCAATTTTGAATTAAAATGCACTTTTTTTCACAATTCATCAAAAATTGAATTTTATCTGAATAATTAATAAAATTTACCCAAAGTAAATATTGGTGTCCTGATTCTAAAGAAGAATTTTATTTTCTCAAAATAACATATAAATGTTTCAAAAACTAGATTAAAATAGGTTTCTTCATCAAAAGGAGGTAAATCGGCTTTTTAAAAAATATTAGAGTATTTATGCTTAAAATTATATTAAATCACATTTTAAGCCTCTAAAATTTATTGAATAAATGTAAAAACATTTAAGAAACATGTATAATCATATTTTAGTTAGTTCTATTCATTCCCGCCAATACAACGACTAGGCATTAAGTACATTTAAAATAATATTATTATATTATTAGTGTACAATGTAAGATTTCAAAGAAACATGTTGTTACGTATCGGGTAAGACATCGAGCATATCAACCCCTTTAAATTAAAGTTAATATTTAATTCACAAATATGAATAATTATGAAAATGTATTATTTCTTTTTTACCTAGGATGTTACGTCCTTCCCCCATTTTAGAAATTGTGTTCTCGCAATTTTATTCACCTATCCTATAAATGAGGGTATTTATCCCTCATAGAATTTTCAGATTCACACGTTTCCTCTTCAACCAAATGGTTTTTCCACAAAATATTTACCTGGTAAATTACCTTATTCCACAACACTTTCTCTCTTCAGTCAAGAATCGGGATTGGTTCTGCCTCATAGGAGATATCCTCTTCCAACTGAACTACCTCTAGACTTAAAACATGAGATGGATCTGGCATATACATTCTCATCATTGAAACATGAAAAACATTGTGTACCTGGGATAAACTTGGAGGTAAATCCACTCTGTAAGCAACTGATTTAACTTTCCAGAGGATTTCATAGTGTCCAATGAACCTTAGACCCAACTTTTTTTCTTAACAAAACACATCACACTTTTCCAAGGAGAATCTTTGAGAAATACTTGAGCACTATATCAAATTAAAGATACTTCCTCTGATTATCTGCATAACTTTTCTGCCTGCACTAAGCTATTCCCATGTGCTTTGGAATCAACTAAAATTTTTCTACCATCTCTTCTACCAATTCTGGTCCCATCAACATCATTTCACCTAATTCTGCCCAAAATGCTGGATTTCGAAACAGCTTCCCATATAATGCCTCAAATAGAGCCATCAGTATATAGGAATGAAAATTTTTATTATAAAAAAATCGACCAAAGAAAGATGTGGGTCCCAACTTCCCTGGTAATCTATCAAGCAAGCATGTTATATATTCTCCAAGGTCTGAATTGTTCGTTCTGACTGCCCATCTGATAGTGGATGAAAATATGTACTAAAATTTAATTCAGTACCCAACGACTTATGGAGACCTTTCCAAAAGATTTAGATAATCCTAGGATCATGATTAGATACAATGGAGAGGGGAACTCCAAGCCACCTAACTATCTCTTTAACAAACAACCGAGAAAGTTGATCAAGAGACAATGTATCTTGAATTGGAAGGAAATGAAAAGATTTATACAACCGATCAAAAATAACCCAGATTTCATTATTACCTCGAGATGTCTTCAAAATTATCACTATGAAGTCCATTGATATATTTTTCTATTTCCACTTTGAAACCGAAAAAGACTGAAGCATCCCATTCGGTAATAGCCTCTATGCTTTAACCTGCGGACAAGTCAAACACTTCAAATTAAAATCAGCAATATCTGTTTTCATTCCATCCCACCATTAATACTCTCGAGGTTCCTTGTATATCTTAGTACTGTCAGGATGAACAAAAAACAAATAACTTTTAGATTCACAAAACAAATCACTCATCAACTGTGAATTTCAAGGCACACATAACCTCTTCCCAAACCTCAAAACATAACCATTTTCAATCTTAAATTCAGGAAACTTACCCTTCTGAACCAACTCTACCATTTTATGCAACTCATTGTCTTCCTTCCAGGATTGCTTTATTCTGTTTGATAGAGATGATTTCACTGACACCTGAAACAAAACTGTATAATTTCATGCACTAATAATTTCTATGACAATGTTCAAAAAATAAAAAACTAAAGGATCTCATTCTAAATGTAGCATGGTCAATGAATCATTTTTTTTGACTCAAAGCATCATCCACTTTATTTTCCTTTCCTATGTTATAATGAATCATGCTATCACAATCCATGATTAATTCCAACCATCTCCTCTGTCTCATGTTCAATTATTTCTGAGTGAATATATACATAAAACTTTTGTGGTCAGAATATATTTCACAGTTCACTCCACACAAATGATTCCACCAAAATTTTAAAGCAAAAACAATAGTAGCTAATTTCGAATCATGTGTAGGTTAATTTGACTCATGAGGTTTTAACTAACGTGAATCATAAGAAATTATCTGATGATTATTCATAAGGAAACAACCAAGTCCTTTCAATGAAGCATTACTGTAAATAACTAACTCACTATTTCTAGAAGGTAGTTCTAAAACTAGAGCATTTACTAATCTTCTTTTCAATTCCTAAAAAAAATCATCACATTCTTCTGTCCAAATGAACATAACACCTTTTCGAGTTAACTTAGTCATTAGACTATATAACTGTGCAAAATTCTCAACAAACCTCTAGTAACAACTTGCCAAACCGAAAAAACTATGAAACTCCATTATATTTGTGGGTCTTGGACATTATTCAACAACTTTTGTTTTAGCAGGATCAATAGTTATGCAATTTTTTGAAACAATATGACCACGGAAATAAATTTTCTGTATCTAAAACTCACATTTTCTAAATTTCCAAAATAGTTTATTTTCTTTGAAGGCTTGCAAGAAAACCCTTAAATGACTTTAATGCTCCTATTTACTTTTACAATAAACAAAAATATCATCAATGAACACAACCATAAACATATCCAAGAACTCACGGATAATTCTATTCATAAGATCCATGAATAAAGCAGGTTCCTTGGTTAAAACAAAAGGCATAACTAAAAATTAATAATGGCCATATCTAGTACAAAACAAAATCTTCGGAATGTCTGCTTTCTTTAGTTTCAATTGATGGTACCCCGACCTCAAGTAAATCTTCAAAAAATACTGAGCTCCCTGGATTTGATCAAACAAATCATCGATATGATAAAGATGATACTTGTTCATAACAGTGTTGTTAATCAATGATCTATAATCAATGCAATGTCTCATAGAAACATCTTTTATTTTAACAAACAAGACATGATCACCCCATGGGGATGTTCCAGGTAGAATGAAACTATTATTTAATAACTTGTGTAATTGATTATTAAACTCTAAAAGTTAATTTTGAGTTATTGGATAAGGGGGTTTTGAAATTGGCTTAGCATCAAAGACTAATTCAAGAGTAAATTAAACTTTGTGATCATGTATAATACCAGGAAACTCATCTGGAAAAACATAAAGGTACTCATTTACCACTGGTACATCATTAATCTGAACAGTTCTTTTGTTTTCAATAATATGTTCAAGTTAACATTCATTTCTATATTTTACTAGTTTCTCAGCATCCTGATATTTTATCAAATTTATGGGTTAATTCTTGTACCCAAACTAAAAATAATCATGAAAAGAAACCTCTTTAGATATATAGTCAATCATAGCATGATAAATAGAAAGTCAATCCATACCCAAAATAACATCAAACTCTAATAGAGGAAAATCAATAAGTATTGCAGGTATACTCTTTCCGCACACTAGGAAAATAAGGTTCTTATAATTTCTTTTTTGTCTCAACATTTCTTCCTGGTGTTTTTAACATATGTTCAGAATTCATATCTTGATATGGAATTCCCAATTTACTAGAAAACTTATCAGAAATGAACAAATGGGTAGACCCCAAATCAAAAAACACATTGCCATAATCTGAAAAAACAAACAACGCACCTGATACTACTTAATTTGATGGCCCAACATCTATTGAAGTAGTTGAAAAGGACTTCACCACCCCTTTCTGCTTGTAGTCAGGATGATTTACCTAAGTTGAGTTCTTCACTGGACACTCATTTGCATAATGACCAATTTAATTTAACTTAGAACGTCTTACCGATTGTAAATCAGATTTTGTCTTGCCATTACCCTGCTCTTTTTCAGTGCAATTACGAGCCTTTTATCTCATTTTTACACATTGGAAGAATTTACCCAAATTCAAAATACATTCCCTAGCATGATTTTTATCACAATATTTTCAAACAGTAAACTTATGGTTCTTACCATTAGAATTTTTTGAAGTGTTCTTCCCTTTCTGATGCCACCTTAAACTCTTATTCTTTTGTTTTTCAAAGAACACATGATCATCATCAAACTCCATTTCCACCTTTTTGGCACATCGAACAAGTTTTATATAAATTTTGAACTCAAGAGAAGTTGAATCCCTTTGGAACTTTGGCATTTATCTTGAGTAAAAATGGTTGATTTTACTGTCAAGATCTCGTATGAAATTTGGAGCATACATTTCCAGTCAAGTGAAGTTTTCTTCATATGTAGCCACTGAGTCAACCTCCTGCCTCAATTCTAGGAATTGTTTTTCCATCCTAAGATGAACCACCTTCAGAAAATATTTCTCAAGAAACATACCTTTTAATTCATCCCAATCAATGGAATAAATCTCTTCATTGTCTGTGATATTTCTCACCATCAACCACCACTGATAAACTCCACCTTCAAAATAGTAAATAGTGAGACTAACCTTTGGATGTTCTGAACACCCCATGACATCAAATATTTTCTACTGTTATTTAATCCACCCTTCAGTTAGCACAGGGTCAGATGGTCCTCTGAATGATAGGGGGTGTTGCCTCATGAAATGATCCACTACTGACATGTTCCTCTATGGTCGATCTAGCTGATCTCATGCATGGATACCACCACCATTTATAGCCTGTTTCAATTATGCCATCACTACAAAAAATTGTTCAGTTTCGATTCCGACCATCTCAGGTTGCTAATTTGGAAGGTTGTCTTCCTCCTTAGGTCATCCGAATATAGCTGCCATGTTTCCTCTGTGGAAAAACTTTCTAAACACAAAAATATCTTAGGCTAAGAAACATGGAAATATGTAAATGTGATATCATTTCAATATTAACATCACATAATTTAAGGATATTAATTTATCAATACCCTAACACCTAAAGTTATCTAAACAGACCTTTGATACCAACTATAAGGAACTAGCATTAAACATTACATAAACTTGAATTAATTTAATAATTTACAATGAGGATCTTTTTGTGTATATAGTATTAGAGTATTAGGCCATAACTAATACATTTCATTTCAAAAATTACAATGTACACACTTCTACTCAGTTTCCATTTTTCACAATATAAAAAATCTTGAAATAAAGAGTCATGTGTAGTCACGTGTTTTAAAAAGCATGAATTTTCCTTGATCCCATCCATGACCCTATTCATCTTTAGGTCCTATGAAAAAACATTTCAAAACATGGGATGAGCATAAAAAGATCAATATGGGTTATACAACAATGAAAGAAAACATTAGTCCATTAATGTGTACATAGCACAAGCTATTTAACATGAATAATGAAATCATAAGATTTATGAATAACACCAAGAAAGCATAAATCATAAAGGAAACTTGTGGCATCCTTATCATACTTACATTATAGTTATCACAGCTATGTAGGGAGTTACATTTTGAATAACCATCACAATATACTCCCTAAATCTCATAGGAGGAACATTCATGTTTACCTCTGTCACATTACCCAATGAGTTGGAGAGTTATCTCGGGATCACCCACCCTAGGTTTATCACAGAACCACCCATATAGTTAAACAATTCCTAAGACTCATACCATATTCATAACACATAAAACAAATATAAAGGAAAGATAACATTTCCATATTTCAATCACAATATATCATTTCAAGATATAGAAATTATCAATTCATTCTCAAAACCATTTTCAATACAAAAATATGTTAAAAGGGTATATAGTATTTATATTCCCTTTAAAAAACACTATGGTTTGTTAAGGAAACCAAAGATCAAATAATACTCACGGTGGTGGAAAGGTCTCTGTCACTGCTTACGTTAAAAAGATACATTATTTTTTGTCATATAGTAAATCTCTTCAGAGAAAGATATTCCCTTTGAATGAAATTAAAAATAAAAGGTGTTTTTATAGAATATAAAAGAAAGTCATGTATTAGAACAAAATATGCCTCAATTAAAGGAGATTGGGATGAAGTCCCTTACCTCTTGTCCAACTTGACTCGTTCATTCTGTAATCTACAGAATAATAAACTAAAGTTAATTAATCTTTTCTTAAGAACCTTTTTCAGGATTATTATTCCTTTTATATCACTTATTACCATGTTATAAGCATTATTTAATCATTTAAGTTAATAATGGTCATTTTGTTGATATTTGGTTCTTGAGTCAAAAATTGACTTCTTATAATTACAAGTTGTTCACGTGGTCAAAAGTTCATTATATCCAGAATTATATTCATGATTTTGATATCATATATATCATATATATATATAAAGTATATACATGTATTTATAATAGTACATAACATTTGGAGGTAATAAATTAAATGCATCGTTCATGGAGACTCCAAGTCGTACGTACGCATGAACGCTACATTCATTTCTATTTCTTATTTTAATGGAATTAAAACCTAATTATACATTGGTATATATAATTAAATTATAATATCATATATAATATTATTAACTCAAACCTTTATACATCCCATATATGGCATTAACGGGTTATATCACTTTGAGGGGGTGGTTGTCCGCACTTCCTCAAATGAAATTATCATGTTTACCCATAATGAAAACCATAAAGGTATGCTATAAATGAAAAATAAAGAAGCATAAATACAAAATAAACATAATATATGTCATATATAAATATAGTTATATCTTAATGGCCACCATGGGAGGTGGTAGGAGATAATTGAACAATCATCGTTTCGTGAGGTGTTAGTTTTCCGACCACAGAAACAATGTGTTCTTTATCCATTAGATGAAGTTGTGTGTAAGTGTAGTTATAATCCTTCTTATAAAAAAATCCTAGTATATTTAGGATACTGGTGTTGTTATAAGATAAAATAATGAAAATATTTTAGTGCTTGGAGAAGTAAAATAAAGAAAATGAATTTAAGTGAAACTGTTTCCTTTAATTCGGGTAACTCCCTTTGGTTTGAATCAAAAGGACTTCTTGATGTGCCTTATGCCTATGTTAAGGAATCTAGGAGGAATATAGGGATATTTAGATCTTATATGGGTAGGGTTTAGACGATCCAAGGGGCTTGAGAGATGTGTGGAATGGGTTAAAAGTGGTGTCTATTTATAGGGGGGACTCTTTAAGAAAGTGTGAAAATATTATTTTATTATATAATGATTTTCGTTTTCTAAAGGTACAAAACATATTAAAGAATAAGATAATATGATTCATGGTCGAAATAAAATCATCCAATATTAACTGGACAGGTTTTAGATATTTTTTTAATCTTTATAATATTATTTATTTAAATAATTTTTTAATGAGGTAAAACACTACATCATTATTGTTTCATAAATAATTTTATTTATTTAATGTCTAAAAATTATAAGAAAAATACAATGATGTAGGAAATAATTTTATCTTTAAAATAAATATTTATAGTCGAAAAGATATCTTATATAACCCCTTGTAAAAATTAATTTACCAGAAGATATTTGTTTTTGTCATTTTTTTCTTTACATTATGTTAATTAAAATAATGTGTCATTATCACTCTTAAGTGGCCACATGGGGTCCCAAAATAGACCCAAGGATGACCATGGTCTTACATGACTCATACAATATGTTTAGGAAAATTGTTAAGATAATTTTGTATTATTATGGTATTCTTTTTACCTAGAATTACCCTATTTACCTTTTACCCCGGTAAATAAAATTCAAAAGTTACAATTCACCAAAAATTATTTTCATATTATTGGATAAAATTTTACTTACTAATGACAACCATGTTTTTCATACTTTCTAAATTCAATTCACAGAAGTGGTAAAATTTCATTTAGATGAAAAATTCAGTTTTTAACTACTTCTTAGTGGTTTCACTATTCATCAAAAAAATAAATTTTATGAGAAAAATACCAAAAATTCAGACTGATCTATATTTGATATTCTGAATTCAAAAATGATGTCTATTTTACCATATTCAAAACATATAAGTTGGATTAATTAATTTAAAATTAATTCCCTTTGTCAAAATAAAAAGTTTGTTTTTAAGAAATATTAACTATCAAAAAATTGACACTTGTTTATGTCCAATTTCAAAGTGAAATTAATTTCAATGACCAACATTGGATTAAATGGTAAAAATATAATATAATTCCAATTTAAAAGTAATTAAAAAGTTAATTAAACCATATAAATAAATTATATTAGAATGAAATTTTGAATTAAAATAGAGTATTGTTTAGTATTCATCGAAAAAGGAATTTTATCAAAAAATTACCAAAAATGTTCCCAAAGTAAATCTTGATGTCCCGATTCTGAATAATAGTTTTATTTTGTCCAAAATAACATATAAATGTGACCAAAACTATATTTAAATAGGTTTTATCATTAAGAGGCGGTAAATCGACCTTTTAAAGAATATTAGAGTATTTATGCTTAAAATTAGATTAATTCAAATTTTAAGCCTCTAAAATTTATCGTATAAAGGTAAACACATTTCATAAACATGTATAATCTTATTTTATTTAGTTCTATTCATTCCCAAAAATACAATGGCTAGGCGTTAACTACATTTAAAATAATATTATTTTATTATTAGTGTGCAACGTAAGATTTCAAAGAAACCCATTGTTGCGTATCAGGTACGCCATAGAGTATATAAACCCTTTTAAAGTAAAATTAATATTTAATTCACAAATATTATTAATTATGAAAATGTATTATTTCATTACTTACCTGGGATGTTGCACGATAAGTGTCATGAATGGGTATATACTCAATTTTTTTATTTATCCCATGATTAAATTGAGTGGTGATCCTATAAAATCATTATTGGGGCCATTTAAAATATATTAAATCTATGGATACAATTTTTCATTATGTGAATAAAAAAATAAATTTCTTCTTGACTTAAACATCGATCGAAAATTAATTAATATTATTCAAGTCTCCAATATTCAAAATATGTTTCTTTAGAATTTTTAGGAGAGGTTTTTCAGAAAATAAATTCTCCATTTAATTCTAAGGAATGTGAAGTTTGTGTGGGGATGAGTGATTCATTATTTTTAATTTTTATTAGTTCTAATATTAATGATAAAATCTCATTATTCATTTTCTCCATTTGGCTACACAATTTATCAAATACATGTTTTGTATAATATTGGACAAGTGGTTGAGCTAGTTGGTAAAATTTAATTAAAGTATGTTATAATTGGAATTTTGGGTTTGAAATTGGATTTGAGTCAAAAATAATTTTGAGGCCTAAAAATTTAGACCTTATAGTTGACTTATTTATTAATTATCACTCCAATAAAACATAGTATAGTCATTGCATGTTATATTGAGATGTTATAGGTTATGAGGATTTTGAAAATTTGGAAAAAATAACTATGTGGTTGGTCTACCTAGAATAAGATATTTTATTGGTTGAATGGTTCAGAAATTATTGGTCTTATAGTAATATTGTTCATAAACTTTGAAAAATAGGTCCCAGAGTTTGAACAACATGGTCTTCTATAAGATTGATATATTAAACCTTATAAAAAATGATTCAAATTTATCCTTTGAAAATTATTCATCCATAATATTTTACATCTCACTATCATTAGGTTATGTTAATGATTATAATAGTCCCAGGTGATGGTGAACATGCACCAAAAAGTGAATATAAAAGAAAATAGGAGGAGATAAGAGAATGGGTATGAGAAAAAAGAATTTAGGTGAGAATAGAATATGAGTGTCTCAGATAAATTACATAGAAAGTGAAAAAATTTAGTCTCACTAAAATTTACCCTATAGGTAGAATCTATATTTAAAGTATAAGTAGGGGTTTAATCCATTGAGACCCAAAAAGTAACCTTGAGATACTTCGGTTTGTTGGGGAGGGGGTTGGATATGAAGTGAACAACATTGGGGTTCCATGGGATTAAAATACTATAATACTAAAGTAACTAAGATAAAAGTTTTAATTTATATATTAAACACTTAATGGTAACAATATAAACAATTAATGAATATGGATCAATCTCATGTTGTATCTTGGGATAGATTAAATGATTTGTTTTCTTAGAAAAATTCCACTAACTAATTCATGAAGTATCTAAAAATGAGATAATTCCCCAAAATCATTCACTAATTTAATACCTAAAAAATTATAAGTATAATCCCCAATTCACTTATAGGGTTACTTTCATTATCACTCCCTATAATTGGATCGTACTAGAACACAAAATGTGGAACCGTAAAAATTATCGAAGGTGATGGATAAAATATGGAATCAAATAAAACTATTAAATCAATGATCTAATTTAAATTTTAAAACATATAAAATAAAATATAGTACAACCCAAGTAACTCCCTAGAATAAACCCCTAAATGTTTTATCCATCTATTGATGAAATTCTCTAAAATGAAGGCGGAAGTCATCATGAAGAAGCAGGATTGAAGATGTGAAAATAATGAATTTGTTAAAACTCCTCCATTGTGCCAAGAAATTCCCACTTTTTTGTGTGAATAAATTAAAAACCTAAATAAATTGAACCAAATGGTTAATAAAAAAGAAATAAAAAGTTAATAATAAAATCCATTGTTATGAAGGTAGTGTGATTCCAACCACTTACTTGTGAAAAAATGAACTTGAGATTGTAAAATGGAAAAGTAACATTATAATAGAATGGAAAATACATTAACATCTCTTTTATCCATAAATAAACCTTATATATATATTAGTATACTCGTTGGTCAATAATATCATTAAAAATTAAAATCATTAATTAGGGTAGGATAATGGTTAGAGGAAAGTAGGTAGAGAAATTATATTTCATCATTTCCTAGAAAATATGTATGTCTTGTCTATCTCGCCCATGACATTCCAGAAGTAATTTGATGGAGAAAAATTTTATCAACATAATAGAATATACATATGCATATCTTTAATTATTCTAAAAATATTTAAAATTTAATCCTAATTGGACAATCCATTAAATATTTATTTTTAAAATGGTGGGATGACTTTTTTGGCCTAGAGGCTCGCAAAGAATTTTTCTTCAAATTAATCCACCTATATCTCCATCAAAATGAATTAATTTTCCTTGTAACCATTTTTATGAAATGTTTATAATTATTTTTCCTATTTCTAGTTAAATTTTTTGATTCAAATAACATTAATTTTGGGTTCCATGACTATTTTAATGTGCTGAGATCAAATATTATTTTCCTAGAAATATCTATCTTGGAGGCCCAATATGATGGTTATCCATTTTGACACACCAATTTATCCATTAAGAAGAAACATTTCCTTGGATATTTGAATTAATGATAATGAAATTCAAAATTAATATAATGAATAGAGAGTGTTTTACAATCTGATGAAAAATGGGGTGAGGTTAATACATTTTAAACATGAATTTCCCAAATGATGAGAAATGAAGTTCAAATTTTAAAATGAATTAACAATGAATATTAGGAATAATTCACCACATTAAATTTCATAAAAATGTATTGAAAATTATTTAATTTTAGTTTCTATTTACTGTATATTCTTGATTAGCATGACATTGGGTTTTGGTGGTGACTAATGTGGTTTGTGTTCCAACTATTACATAAATATCCTATGATAATGTATTTGATGGATTTTGTGTTGAATTGGATTGATGTACCGATTTTGGTTTTGTATCCATTTACCTTGTGGAGTATTTCTCTGGAATATGTTTTTGGAATAATAATTTCTTATGATTTCTAATCCAATTATTTGTATTTTTTGGTTACTCTATGGAGAAATCCCCATGTTGTTTTTGATGCTCAAGAACTATTGCCATCCAATGGGGATTGGGAACACTATTCAAGTATTTTCCAAACCACTTTGGGTACCATTTAGGTAGGTTATCTTAGATATTTTATGTGGGTCATAATAACCATAAGTTTATGATTATTTTCAAGACATCAAAACATAGTTTTTCTCATATCAATACCCCTACCAAAGACATCACATCTCATGAGATATAAGTATGAAGTAATGCATTGAGAGGTTTAATTATTTATTTAGTTCCTATAACATCATAACATATCCAAAATCATTTAGTATACATAGAAATAAAATTATGAAATAATCAAACATTTAGGTTAATCATAACATAGATATCCTCTGAATAAAACATGAGGAGTTTACTAGAAATCTCCTACATAATTTTGTAACATACATCAAATTGGAGGAAGTACAATGATATGTAAATCTCCATGAAAATAAAGGGGTCATAATTAGTATATATTCAAGGTTAGTATATAAAAAATAATAGGGGGACACAATAAAGAAAGTAAATGAAATGAAAGTATATATGATAAGGAATAAAAAAAGATTTAGAATGGATACCCTTTCCTCAAGTCATGAATTTATTGAATGAACTCTAACATCCTATGAAAAATCCATAGTGTATTTATATTTTACTCTATATACGTCAATATATTTATTTATATAATTATTTATCAGTCACATATATGTTTATTTATTATTAATTTATTATTCGTTTATGTCACTAAAAGGGGTCACCTCAAACATTACTATAGTTAATTTTTTGTGATTATATTAGTTTTCATTTTATTTACATTAGTTATAATATCCTAAAAAACTAAATATAATTGGTTCATAAGCATTCCATGAGTTCTAAACTTTTATGATAAATCATTCCAAAGGAAGAAATTAGTTTTCAAATCAATGTTTTTGGGTTTAGTAATTACAGTTGTGTAACTTCTCATAAAACAATTTGTTGCAAGAGATTATGTAATTATATATTATATATTTCTATATGATTATACATAAATTAAATGTTATTTTTATCTAAAAATTACATGATATTAACCCTCTATGAATGTACTGATGATCATAGAATGACATCATCTATATAGGTGGTTAAATTGAAAATGGAATGAACGGGTTGTAAGAGATGAATAGTATAAAAGAATAATTACATAAATTTTATATTCATTTATATAATATTTATAAAAATATTATATTCGTATAATTATTAATTAGGTTATGAAAGAGTGGGAATATAAATTAAAATCAGATAATAGGAATTATAGTGATTGTCTAATGGATAAAAATCTACCATTTTCTTATGGTATTATATGTTTTGGAGATTTGGGTTTCCTTAAGGCCAGAACATATACAATGTGTATATAAACTATATATTAGATTATTTAGATATATTTTGGGTATAATAATTAATTTGAGGAGTTTATTGATATAATTGTTGAAATAAAGTATTTATATGTGAGGGATGTGGGTGTTTTTGAATAAAATATAGAATATAATTTAATTTAAGCCAAACATTAAGAATGATGATTAAATTTGTGAATATGAATCATATGAATCTCTTTTTTGTTCATCCTAAGTCATTTTTACATCATGGATTATGTTTTTACACATAATTATAGTATGATAATATTTATAATGTTTTTCTATTCACTTATGTGTTTTATATATAACCAATTTTATTATTTTAAATTGATAATTTGTATTTACAGAATATATAAAAGAGGCATTTGCTTTTCTTTATTAATAAAAATGAAGCTTCGCCCCAACCTTTTGAAAAAAAAATCAATCCTTTCATTCATTAAGTATTCCCTCAAAGATTTATATATTTTTATAATGTATGTTGATCTTAGTAAAAAAATTTAGCATCTTTTTCTAATGATTATTTTTGGAATGATACTTATAGGATACTATGATCCAAGGAAATTATAACTTCTATTAATGATATATAATTTATTTATTATCAATTTTATTTCTATTATTATTTATAAATATATACATTTGATTTATAATGTTCTTGTTATGAAAAAAAATTCATGGTGTTGTAATTTTATTGAATTTTTATTTTGGTTGTGCATTATCATATAGAATTTATCTATTTATTATAAATCATAATTTTATAATTATCAAATAATTATTCATTAATAATTATATCCTCCAAAACATAAGTAAGAACATCAAAAACCAATATCAACAACCACGAAAACAATGCATCCCAAAGAAAAGAACTATAAGGATACAATCAATCAAAAAATATCTCAAAAATAGCATTTCATACCATTACCACCAAATGACATGAAACACTAAAATCACAATATGACTAGACTCAAATAATGAGGACGACCCACTCTTAATAATTTACATGTGTTAAGTCATGAAAACCATAAAATCTTCCCAAATAAATGGTATTTCCATAAAACCATAAGGATTTTTATCTTCCGTCTGTAACCCAACCGACACAAATATGGAATAAATCTTATTCATCAAACATTACATGTACACAAAAACATAATCAGTGGTTTTCAACCTTTTTCAACATAATATGGCGACCACACATCACTCAGATCCTATAGTACAAAAGTAAAAAAACACTATTTACTAAACACAAAAAAATTATCACCATATCCAAAATTCGAAAAAACAATAGATGTATTAATTAACCATAAATATAAGATTCATGAGAGCCAAAAAATCTTAAAATATATGAATGAAGGACCCAAAAAAATAATTTTTATAAAACAGTGATCACATGATAAAGACAACATCCATTGTTTGTTTGAGATGAAATAAAAAAGACCAGTCACTACAGAGAAAAAAATATCATTTAGGACTCTAGAGCACCTTCAGAATTCATAATGACTCTAGATATAACTTTTATAAAAAATCCAATAATGTGTGTTTTGAATGTTTTTGGGTGGTTTTATTTTGAAAAATAATGTTCACAAAATTTTTGGAAATAGTTAATGTTGATACATTCTTGAATAGATAGTTTATCGAAGTGTTTAGAGTTGGTTTTTTTATGGTAATTTTTTTTTGAGTTACAGGAAATGTTTAGGAATAAAATATGAATCAAATGTCGAAATCATATGAAATAATTATGCTAGACTGCAAAAGATTTATTTGGTCAATTTTTTAAGTAAAATGAAGGAATTAATTTAATGAATTAAATATAACCATGATATATTTATGTGGAGTTATTATTATGTGAATGAATTATGTGGATTCAGGATTTTATGACATAATTAGGTGGAGGCCTCATTGTTTTATAATGGGAGGTGGAGTTGCTTGTGAACCGTGAATGAAAAATCTTATGTGGTCACCAAAAATCATGGAAATAAAGGATAATTTTTATTCAATGTAGTTTTCTATGAAGTAAAAATATATATTTTTATAAGAAAACATAAATTTTATGGTCTTAATCTTATAAATAGACCCCTAATCACAACATTTGGTAGAGTATAAGGCATTAGAGGAATATTAGTGTAAGTTAATTAATTTCATTGTGAAAAAGCGAGGTTCTATAAATAATATACATGGAAGGAATAATATGATAGAAATATTATGTGACAAGAAGACTACCATAAAAAAATTACACATACTATAGACTACCACAAATAAATTACACAGAGAGGTTGAAACTTATAAATATTACCTGAAACAGTGATATTGTAAAGAAATTACAAGGTAAATAATACAGGGAACATATTTTTTTAAGATAAAATAATATATGGAAAATGGGAATTCATTTATTTGATGAATAATGTGCTTCAAGTCACTCCAATATTAGTGTGAACAGTTAGAGTACTAAATCAATTTATTTGAAGAATCATTTAACATACCAATTCTTACACATTATATGACATAGTTGTTCCTTATTAGTTGACATTTTGTAAACTAGTATGGTAGTAAAGCTACTCCAGAATTATAAGTTGTAGTGAACATTAGTGAATTTGGGTGTACTAGTACTTCACCAAGTATATTCTTTATATATATAACCTAATGTGCGTGAGACTATTAAAAATTATTATTACTTTTTCATAATTTTATTTTTCATTATACATTTTCATGAGATAAAGATATAAGTGTGTTTTGAATCATGGAAAAACAAGATTATTAGGGGATTTATATAAAATAGTAATGCCTAATTCACCCCCACCCTTCAAAGTATTATTTTTACTATGGGACCAACATGTGGTATTGGAGAGGATTTTTTAAATCAATGGTGTTATTACCTTTTGATTTTCATCATATTAGTGAATCATAAATGGATTATAATATTTAATGGAAATAATAACTAGTCTATTGAAGAATCAATGCAGCACTACATTCAATCATTAAAAATTGATGTTCATAAAGATTTTATTAATGGAATTTTTGTCTTTATGAAAATAAGGTCTTTATCAAATAGATTCTTTAAAGGACTTGATACTAATGAAAGAAGAATTATATTGTTTGTGTGAGCCATATCTTACATAATCTACATGAAGTTGATGTCATGTAAATCAACAAATTCCACATGGAAAACGTTTTTTAACTTATATAAAGGTTAATGAAATGTATGTTAGAATAAATTTCAATACCTAAAAAACTTGTATGAGTATTTAAGGATGCATATAAATTAATTAGTTGGTGTATTCATTGACCTTTTGAATGTAATTTTGGAGTAAATTAATGTAATTAAGGAAATCATTAATGATATCAAGATTATTAAGAGAATTATAAGACAATTTCAACCTCAATTCAATCCAACAGTTTTTTTCTTAGGGATAATGATTTAAAATTTATTACATATGATTGTCTTCATTATAATCTCATAGTATATTAGATGAGAAATAATGGTAATGATGTCCTGGAAAAATTGAAATTTTAGTAAGTGGTGTTCAAGGCTATGAAGAAGCTCTGAGTCGAGGATGATCTTGAAGAAAGGGAAGCTGATGAAGTTATGGAATTCATTTCATAAAATAGGAAGGTAGGACAAGTAAATTTTATAAATAAATTTTCACTCACATCCTTTTAGTGTTTAGAGGTTGGGAACCAGACTAAAAAGTGTTCCTAAAAGTTTGAAGATTATTATGAATATGATGATGTGCCCATGATTAAATAATGAAATGACAAGAAAGTCAAGAGTAATCCACAACATAGATTGATAAAAAATAATAACATTATTTAACAATATGGATTTAGTTTAGAAAAAATAAATTTGGAATAAATTGAGGACTTCAAAGGCCTATAAGAAAATTTTCTTGTTGAAATCATAGACATGTCACAAACAAAGTATGATAATGGGGATGAAGAATAATAATTAGAAGGTAGATTCAATATCATGGTGATGTTATAGATTGTAATCAAATATATTTATGTAATAGGGATATGATGACGAATGGAAATGTAGTTGTATGATATTTCAAACTCTATAAACAACAAAAATAATAGGAAAAAATCAAGTTAAAGGTTGATATTTATAATGTCGAATATTAAAATCCAAAATGCATGGTAAAGATTGTTTAGTACTGAATAAAGATTAAAAAAATTAAAAAATTATTAATAGTTTGAAGAGAATAATGAAATATTTAATTAAAAACATTAGGGATCTTAAAGGAGAAATTATCATTCTATAATAAAAATTTGAATACTAGGAGAGACACTTAACTCCAAGAATAAAATCAAGAAATTGTATCATACAGACTATGAAAAAGGTAAAGGAGAAATACTGTGATCTAATAACAAATTTGGATTATTTTCTCCAAATTGAGTGTTTTAATAATAATATAAAATATTTTTTAGTGCATGATTGTAAAACTAAAGTGGTCATGGTTAATGTTAAGAGGACATGTGCCTACTCCAAGTAGAAATATTTATTACAGTATAACTCAAAATAAAATAACACATAATACCCAAAAATTTATCTATAAACCAATAAAAACAAATAACCATGCACTATTGGTTATGTGTTATTATAATATAAATTTTGTATATACTCAAAAGTCTTTTTATATAACAAAAATATACTTTAAGGCATAAGATAAATGAAGGAAACCAAATAGAAATAAATGTAAAAATAATGAATTTGATGGCTATTATTTCTACTATTGTGGATATATGTATATATCTAATTATTTCTCCTCAGTGATGTAGAGGAATGTGCATATGGGGGCTCGAATTAGTCGTACTAGGTAGTTCATGTAATCATCAAGTTGAATGAAAATGTAAAATCAATTCATCTTTATAAGATGAATTTAGTCTATTATATTTAGTGGAGGATAAAATATGTTAATGAAAACTAGTTGTGATGTTAAATACATGGGTAAAAAAAGAAAAGACATAAGAAGGTATTGGTTATTGGGTTTTCCTTGAAAGAAACTGATCAAATAGAAGTATGAATTATTAATAGTGGATTTAATTTCTTAATGAGAGGAAACAAGGATATATGAATAGTTATAAAATATAATAGCGAAGGTGTTGAAGGATTCATAAATGATGAAGGAATAATTTAATTGGCTCTAATAAATCTAAAATAAAAGGAAATGATAGTAGGCATGTATATTTCATTATTTATAATGTCCTAGATCACAACATGCTAAATCTATGCTGACTATGTGACCTAATACATGCAACCAATATCACCATGAAATCATATTTCATCAAGGGTGTAACCCCTCTAACTTCTACAGTAAGAACCTTGTATTCGATAATGTGCATGACACACGACACCATGCGCGTAAGGGAATGTAATATATAGATACATTATAATATAACCGAATTATATATATTTTGATGCATGCAGCTCCATGTTATCTTGCATTACATATAAGTGATATCTTACTTGAAATTTTGTGTTATATGCAAGAGTGACCTACCTTTATAGCTTGTATTACACACAAGGCCGATTTTCATCAAATAACAATGGGTTATTAAAATATTATTATTTAATATTATATGATATATCCTAGCCATTATGTGAGTGGTTATAAATAGTATTAACTAACTTATGAAAATTTATGTTTAATATAAATATTAAATTAATACACTGGTTACCAATTAATGAGAAACGAACATAAGAACTAATTAAATATAAAAAATGTTATTATATTTATGCTTCTAAATAAGTGATATATTGATAAAAATATTTAATTACAATTATTTACTAATTTTAATGAAATATAAAATTTATATATTCAATCAATTATTTTTATATTTATCCATTAGGTTTTATTTTCATAAATTTAGAACAAACCCTATTTTAGAAATAAAAACCTATATTTTTATAAAGACAATTTTACCACCTTTTAATGGGGAAAAAATTTTAAATATGTATTTTGAAACATTAATTGATTAAATATGTCTACATAAAATTAATATTTTAAATAAAAAAAATAAAAATTTATTTAGGGTAAATTCTTGATATTTTTCATAAACATATCATATATTTATGAATAGTTAAAAATACTCAATTTTAGTTCAAAACTATTTTTATATACATTTATATTGTTGAATTTTGTTTTATGAGGGTATTAAAGTTTAAATAGATCATATTTATATCAATTAATACAATTTAGGTTATTAGGATCAATTTATATTTTAAATTTAATGTAAAAATGTATCAAACTTTTGAACCTTTTTTCTTTAAAACACCACATTATTGTCCCGCCTGTGGGATTAATTTTAAATTAGTTTCTACCACTTATATTGTTATAATTTAGAAAAATGGATTCCATATTTTTAATAAGAATAATTTCTAATTTATAATATGATAATAAAAATTAACAAAAAAATATTGAATTTGATTAAAATTAATTATAATTATTAAGGAAAAATTTAGATTAATAATGGACATAACCTTTAACTTATGGGAACAATTGAACTGTCCACTTTTAAAAAACCTATTTGATGGACATATCACAACCATTCGCCTTCCCTTATTTATTTTTGTTTGCTTGTAAATACATTTTTTAGGTAAGATCATTTGTATACCAAACTCGTTACCAAAGATTCCAAGTGAGTCATTTTCTTTCCCTATAAAAGGCCACCACCTTTCCAACTTCTTCACAGGTCTCAAACAACATAGGTTCAGCCATGATCATCCCAAATAGATTCCAAAAATACCTACCACATAAAATTATTCCTCAATTTCGTAAAAAATAATTCAAATTAATCCTTTTGATATAATCCAACAGAAGTTACCCGATTAAGAGATAACGTTTTCTCTCAAGCCTTTTAGTTTCATTTCCATTCTAGGCTCCCTATGATCTTCTTATTATACGATTACATGGAAACAAAAGTATCAAAAATATAATATTATTTTTTTGTATTAATATATCCACCTACACTTTTACAAACATTCATCTAATAGATAATGATTATACTATTTTTGTGTATGGTGAACTACTACCTCACAAAATGATGATTGTTCATTTTTTTTCATTACCACCTATCATGGTGTCCATTATGATGTAAAATATGATTTTTAATTTTATATATAATATTTATTATATCTAATACCCATATAACCCTTTAATAACACATACTTTTAATACTTTCTAATTTACATTCATATGATAACATCATTTGAGGATTTGTGAAGTACTACCCCCTCAAAGCGATGTGATTCATTCCCACAATACATGGAATGTATAAATGATGGTTATAATTATTCATATTATACATACATAACATCTATAAGATATTAATGAAATAATTACCCTTCATGATATATATATATATATATCATTTTCTTTATTACCCATTCACACACTTAGAAGTGATAACGTTATTCGTGGACGTGCGGACTACCGACTCCTCAACATGATGTGATTCATTTTTCATCAAGAAAATTATATATATAATTTCATATGATTAAATAATATTTTATTTATCATATAATTATCACTCTTAAATGATACGGTGTTACTTACCTTCGTTCCATATAAATCATTGAAAAATAGGAATGTTACTCATGTGTACGTACATCCTACCATCTCAATGATTGTAATGTAGATTCATTTTTCATATCCATATTCAATAATTGATTTTAAAAGTATAATTGATGTATAAATATAAAAATTATATCATGATTATTATTCTATAGAAGTTATATAATTACCCCTTTAACCATATTTTACCTACGAATATTTTTTTTGACATATAAACTAAATTTTGTCAAAACACCCGATGTAAGACAAATTGATTAAGTAGTTGTATACAACACTGTAATAGGTGAAATAAAAGTAATTATAAACATGTAAAAGGTTATGAATAAAGTATAAAATTTAATTATGTTTTTCATATATGATGTTAATGTATGTTCACCTAAAAGGAAACTCAAGGTCAAAGATTCTCATCTGACTTTTTACATCCATGAGATAAATGTCACGTCCCCCCTTACATATTTTGTGTAGTGAATCTAATGCACCTTTTTTATATTTTATAATTAATCCTTTCACCTTTATGGTTTCTTAAAATTCATTACATATTATTCCTTCATGTTACTTAGGATTTTAAATGTTTCAAATGGTATGTGACACTTTTGAATGTTTAAAGATTATTTAACTCAACACCAATCTTTGTAATCATTCAAAGGAATTTCTATTTGAAGAAATTATAAAAGAATTTTAAATAAACCCATTAATTATTATATGGTTATTTATGACCATGTTCAATAATTATTACCATTTTCCCACACTTTGGTACCCAAAATGCTTTATAAAATGTTTTTATGAAAACCTGTCTTTATTTATCTATTTATTCAGAGAACCTATTTCCTTTTAAAATCCTTGTTTAAATAAAATATATTCAAAAATGTTTTGAAAATGATTTTCTAAATAAAATTTTACCCTTTTTGTCTTTCACCAATTTTTTCAAATGAATATTTTTTTCACTTTACAAATAAGTCATATTTTTTAAATTTAACCATGTCAAAGGGATGATCTTTTTACCTTGTATGCCCTATAAAGATTTATCTATAGTTATTTAATAGATTATTAGTTTTCATATTTAAAAATATAATTTTTAAATAAAATGTTTTAAAAATGGATTTTCAATGTAAAATATTTTCATAAGGTTTTTCAAAATAAAAGTTTATTTTCCTCAAGAATAATTTTAAAATTTATTCTTTATTTCATCAATGTATAAAACCCTTTATTTTATTCTGCTTACGATGTGTTGTATTGATATCATCCATAATCTTCATCAAGATGGTTTATTATTTATTTGAAAAAGGATAATATTCTCATTCACTTCCTCAATTCATTATAATCCCCTTGAAGTTTACTTGATTATTATGGTAAATATTGATAAAACCGTATCATTTATTCAATATGAAAATTTTATAAGGAAATTTGTTTATTTGAATGCTTCGGACATTCGTTGTGTGGGTTTAGGACAAGTTAATGAAATCCCTATTCGTTAGATTATGGTTAATGCAATCTCTAAAGGTTTTGGACCGCTGAATGAAAGCCCCTTGATGCATTAGTAGTATCATGGGACGAATCAATTGGAAACAAACCCTTCACATTTGTCTCCAAGTAGAATAAACTGCTAAGATATAGGATTGGGACTGGTTAATGCAACCCCCATAATGCATCGGTAGTCTCGTAAGATAAAATATTTGGATAGGCACCTTAAATTGGTTTTTACCTAACAACTAAACCATCATGTTAAAGGATTTAATTGTAATAGGTTTTCATGTGCCTTAGAAATCACATCTAATAATAAATAATTGTCTTTATATTAGTTTTAGTTATTATTCATTCATGATAATTTGTGTTGGAATGTCTATGGATACATTTTATTTCATTTTATTGATTACATGGAATGTGTGTTTAGTTATTTACCTTTCTATATTTATTTTTTCGTATATAGTTATTTGAATATAATGTGTTTCCATTTATTAACTTTCCATATTTATTATGCACTTCCCTCACATTTTATTATTTTTATGCCATGTGAGATTGATTATTACCATGTCATAATTATTATTCTCATTGATTCATTATTACTTCCACTATATTTTTCCCTTTACTGAGCATTTGAGCTCACACTTATTATGTTTCTTTCCCCAATAATCCAATAAGAATACTATGAATGATATGAAGGTATTCAATTGATAGATTAGAGTTATCATTGATGTTATTTGTTTAGATATAAGAAAAAATATTATAATTAGACCATTAATTTTTAATAAAATACTCATTTATTTATTTGGTTTACCTAACAACTAAATTGATTTTTCCTTTATGTCTTGATTCCTTGTAATCATGCCATTGTAATTGATAGCAGACACCGACTCCAAGGCTTTTGGGGTCATGTTTCTATAGTGGGTATCATAGTAAGTTTAGTATCAACCTTAAGAGCATGTTTTAAGAAAATATTGGTTAGTTAAAATTAACCTAAGTTAGAATTTGAGGATAACTATAGAAGAACACCATGAGTCCTTTAAGGTCTTCGGGCCACCCAGGCCTTCAGGTCAGTAAGGCCTTGGGGCCACCTCAAGTCCTTCGAGCCACCTTTAGTGCAGATGTAAACTAGACAACCTACAAGGAACAAGCTCTACAAGGAGGATGAGCAAGGAGCTTTCACCACAGCAGTGCTAAATGGATTGAAAGAATGAGAGGGTATGGAACCTTCCATTAGGACAAGCATGTGCATGCATGGGAATGCCTAGCCAAATAGCAATGCGAAGGTGGAGAGATAATTTCACGATGAAGATGCTGGGGAAGAGCAGTTCCAAGTAGTAATTATATGTAATGTTTGAAGCCTACGGGCAATGAATTCATCTAAGGCCTACGGTTTTTCTAATATTTATGCCTATGGGACTTGTAGGGGTTCCACCTCACCCCTTGAAAGGTGGATTATCAAAAATCAATAAAAAATGAAGGCCTTCGGGCCATTGGAGGAAAAAAATCAATAACATAAATATCTTATCTGGTTTAGGAATAATCAATATGGAAAAATAAATGAATAAAAACCCAAAAATTTATTCAATGACTAAGAATAAAATAAATCCATGGATAATATCATTTTGAAAATCTCATGGATAATAATAAGTCAATGTTTAATGATAGAAGTTCATAATTATTGGATGTTATGATCTCAAGCATCATGAAACCTTTATTATCAATACCTTTCACAATATGGATTGAAACTACAGGTAAAACCTGATTAATGCTAGCTTAATTATTTGTATACCTACCAATTCTTTGAAGATATATATAATATTGGGACCCATACATAATTTTAGGTCTAAAAAAATATTCATATATCTACTAATATATTTAATTCATAGAGAATGTGCATTATCATAAAATAATAATATATATTAAGGAATATAGATTTATCAATATTTCCACATCTAATCATATAACATTCAAAATAAAACATTTTATATTGATATTAGAAATATTTTATTAAATAATAATATCTATGATATACGATATAGATATATAGGGGAAATTTATTCTTTAATGATCATAGTAAAGTGGATATTTCAAGGGAAAGTTAATCATTAAAAAATGAATTAAGAATATGAATTTTAATATATTCCTTGGTAAATTGATGATAAACTATTCATATAATTAATAATAATTGTACTAATAAGACAATTACCCATTAGAGTAATAATAATTGTGTTTTCCTGTTTATTAATATAAATACAAGAAAAAGTTCATTAAAAATATTCTTGAGAAAAATATCCTTTTTATTTTGAAAATTTTATTTTTAAAACTAAAAGTTCGCAATTTTTTTGAAAATAATTTTATTGTAAAATAAACTGTTTTGAATATGAAATAATCTTTATGACATTTTATTAGTCATGATGGAATAAAATTTCATTCATGTCATAAACATTAAAACAAATATTCCTTTCACTTTTTTGGTAACTTCCAAATGGGGATTATTTTGCAAACAAATATGACAATTAGTTTAAAAAAATAAAAAAGAAAAATAATGGATAGAAATTCCTGTATGAATTATTTGGAAAAGTATTAAAAACAATTCAAAACATTTTCAAGAAATAGGATTTTGGTAGAAAACAGATTTCTAACTTAAGAGAAATGATGTCAGATTTTATGAAAAAAACTTTTTGATACCAAAGGTAGGAAAATGATAATATTACATGAAAATATCATGAATAACTGGAGGATAATAAAATAAAATGGGATTATTAGGATATATTCAAATAATTTCCTTCATCTGAAATTTACGAATAAACAATCTCAATTAGAATAAGATTGTGAAATAAACACTTAAAAGGCCATATTGTTGAAATGAGAATTAATAAAGGAATTGAATATTTTTATGAACTATAAATCCAAATAAAATTTTTTAAATGGAACATAAGATAATAAAAATTTATTATACACATAATCTTATCATTATAAAATCAACGAAGTAGACGTTTAACCTAATCAATGGAAATTATGTTAATAAATTCCTTACCTCACGACTCAATTTGGTTGAAAGTACTTTAATATACTATATCTTGTAATTGAAAAATATTAATATTTATAATATTATACTTGATCCTTTTGTAATATATTATCACCTGTTGTTTATAATGTTTTGTTAATTTAATTATTTCTGGTGTAAAATGCCTTGTTTTCTCATGTGTGTTTCATCATAAAAGATCTTATTATTGCACATATTATATAGTTACATAATCTCTCGAATAATAAAAATTAAATAATTATCATATTTATACAACAATTATTCTTTTAACACCAATCATTAATGATGGTTGTGAAAGACAAGTATGTTATTATCATGGAGACCATCAGTTATACGTACAAATGAGTAACGTGTCCATTTTTCAAAAATAATTATAGAAATGAGAAAAGTAATATTTTATCTTTTAAAAATTATAATAATATCATAAATACCATAGTATATACTTATATATATCATCTATGTGGTGTGGTGATGAAAAGAGAGTCTCGTTGTTTCGTGAAGGCAGTAGTCCACACATACCCAAACGATGTAGTCATCTTTAAGTGAGAGAAAATATGAGAATAATAATTAGATATTGTCTTTATAGAATGATAAATTTATCATTTATATCAGAATTTTGTTATTTATGTCACATATACTCATTAAATAAATCCTTATCACCTTCCATGTAATGCATTAGTAAAAAAAGAATTGCATCACTTCACAAGGAGGTAGTCCGCCATACACATGAGTGACGTTATTATATCCCCTACGGAATAGAATGTAAAAAATTTATATATTAGATAATTAATATAGATGTATAATTATTTTATAAATATTATATATATACTTTAGATCTACCATCATACCCAACTGTGAAAGGTGGTTGTGAAAAAATGAATGACATCAGTACATGAGGCAATAGTCCACCCTACACATGAATGATGATATCACAGACCATTTGATGGAAGTACATGTATGATATTAAATCTATTATAAAATAATTGTTTAATAATAACTGAGATATGTGGAGGAGGAAAAAAAATAAAATTTCTCATTGAATAAAGTTACCGCTTCTGCAGGTATCCTCTTTACTTTTTCACAAAAGCCTTCCATGGTTGGATTTATGACCAAACTAAGGCTTAAAGTGTGAGGGTAGGGAACTTTTTATGTTCATTGCGTAGGTATTTTTTGAACCAAATTGGTTTTAAGGTGTGAAAAATATATATGATAGTGGAGAACTTTTATAAGTGATGGTGAGTGACACACTTGAAATATTTTTAAAATTATAACATCTCAGACCCAGATACCGCCCAAAATAGTGCCCTGATCCCAGTTCGCCACATGGACTAATGTTCATATTCTAAAATTCCAGAGGTTCTTAACTAGTAGTGAGGGCCATGGTGAGTCAGTGGAGTGACTATTCCATCATTACCAGAGAATCACAGCGGAAGTCCAAACATAACGTAAACAACAAAAGTGACATAAATAGAAGTCAACTGAAAGTAAGGAATGAAAGAAATGAATTCAAAATAGAAACCCGACTTATATCATATACAATATTACGTGGATGGTACATGTATCTAAATATCATATAAAGTAGGTACATGGAAATTTAATATAGTACAAGTCCGAAAAAGAACAAAAGTCAAAAAAGGTATCCCATCATCGCAAGCCTCCAATTGGTCTTATGCTCCCCTTCTCCAAATCCACAATCAACAACCTATACTCATGCACTTTCCCTATCATCACCTTCTACCATATAATCTGTTTGGTTCCCCTAGGATTCCCAAACTGGGTGTGTGATAGACATATTTGTAGGCAACCACCCAGGTCTATACAGTTCTAACAATAATATAAAAAAAGTGTTAGCATGTATAAACAACCAATAAGTAAGTGTGTATGCCCATGAAATATGTATACTATAGTAAATAAAACAAAAAATACCTCAAGTATACCTATAAAAGAGAGTCATATCCTAACAATGCTTTTATGACCAAGTAAACATGTCCCACGACCATACCAAACATCCATTTTTATCATGTAACCCACAACCATGCTATATAAAGAAGTCAAGTATACCACAACCACATTGTATAGTGAAGTATAGACCACAAGGTCCAGATCCAAGGTGTCCTTTACCAGGGAATCTGTATAATAATTCTATACCATGGAGGGATAGATCTAAGGAGATTTTACAAGGAATCCCATAAATCCCCATGGGCATCCCTGTTGGAAACTCTATTAGGCACTGGTTGGGGTCCTAGGATCAAGGCAATTGAAAGTCCTACGTGAGCCCAAGAAAGTCCAATCCATGGGGTAGAAAGGCCAAAATAATCCCATAGAATCATGACCCATGGGGCAGAGTCAACCCATGGAATTCACTACTTCATTCTAGATTTATTCATTCAAACATTGAATTTAAACCATTAATTTAAACAACATCACATGTGAGTATACACACTCACATCAACCTGCACAATCCATGAGTATACCCACTCATAAAAACCATATATCAAATCAAGCATATGGGCCTCATATCCCCTATAAACCATTTAACATGCCAAAATATCTAAATAGACAAATAAAAACATGATATTTACTGAGCAAGGTGGTAGTTCATCTACTAAGAAATCTATTTAAGATATTAATGCATTAACGAGAATCCTCTAACTTGGAAAGCTCATGAACACATACATTGGGGGGTTTAAATAGGTTATTTCTTTAGGGATCATCCCTTTGGTGACCTTGAATCATGTAATGGGTTCCAACACACCTAACCAAAACTAAGGGAATCCTCACTAGGTTTGACATAGCCTACGAAAAGAAACATGATAAAAAACAGGGCCTTTCTGGAAAGTCCAATGGGCAGCGAAAAGGTTGAACACCTAAAAAGAACCCTAAAATCTAAAATAATGTATAAACCACCTACCTCTCCTCAGTAGTAGATAGCTCATTCAGTATCATGTCCTGATTCATCCTGGATTGGAAGTAATTTGAATAATGGAAAAAGAACATAATATTATGGCATATGAGACTAAATCCAAATAGTGAAGTTATTGTTCCGATGAATCAAGAATGACTAAAAAGGAATCGATTACTCACTGATGGGGTTCCAACATGACAAATAGTTCTTGAATTGGAGTCCGGATGGATTCTAAATATGAAAATTCGGTTTAGAGGTGTTTTTGGTCTAAAAACAGTGGAAACGCTTATGTCCGTCAAAAATATGAGGTACTTCCTATTTTATAAAATAACCACTAGGTAAGTACACATGTGTACGCCAAGTACACAGTGTGTACTACCCTGTATTTTTTTTCTTTTATCCACACAGGCTACAAGTCGTGACGTGCTATTACATGATGTGTAGGCCTAGTACAAAACGTGTACGTGGCATACAACCATCTTTTAGCCTGTTTTCCCACTTTTTCCTAAAAAAATGAAAATTGACCATGGAAAAACTTAGGTTCTTGGAAAAAAATTAAATTAAAAACATTAACCCAAAAAGGGAAATTTGCACCTCAAGAAAACCCTGGAATCTTACAAAAATATTGAATAATATCCAGGTTTTTATCATACCAAAAGCCTTCAAAATAGTCTTTTATAGAACCTAGATTATATAATGTCTAAAAATGTCCATTGAATGGGATTTCAATAGTTTATATGTTATTTTAACCTTATATTATTTTTTTAACCCCCAGTTAAATCCATTTTTAACTTAAGCATGGTAATTAATTTTTTATAATTTTTATTATTCATTTTTGTTGAAAATAATGTTAACTTTATTTGATAATATAAATTGTTTTGTTCCAAATATTTAATAAATTTTTTCAAACTCCATTCACATAAGTGGAAAATTTCCATTTAAAATTAATCCTACAAATGTAAATAGACAACAGGTTTTCAAAGAGATAATGTTCAAAAGTTTGTAAAATTTTTATATATAAATTAGATTTAAAAATTATCACAATAAAATATAATTTATTAATTTATATATTTTTTACTACTGATAATTTTAAACCAAATAAAAATATCATTTAACAGTGTATATAATATAAATGAAAAGGCATTTTATAATTAAAATTCTGTTTTTCACTATTCATTAAAAAATGAAACTTTTCGAAAAACCCCAAAAATTAATCCTCATATAAATTTTATATTATGATTTAAAAAAATTAATTTTCAAAATTAATTTTCAAAAATCAAAAAACAATAGTTTTAAATTATTTTCAAAAATATCATCTAAATTAACTTTTAGAAAAAATATAGTTTTTCAAAAATCTTTTATTTTTCTTTTAAATGATTCTTATTTTATTTATAATCAATGGATTACCATAATTTTCATAATTTAGTTATTATAATTTATACACACCAAATTCATTACACTGTATATTGTAATATGGTACACTTCTACATGGTCATCGTTGTTCTGCAAGTTATCGAAGAGGTTAAATTTGATGAAATTTTGTATATGGATTATTTAAGCTCATTGTTACATGTCGCATATGATATCCAATAAAGGGTTATTATTTTATAATTTTGGGATGTTATATTCTCCCCGCCTTAAATAAATTTCATCCTTGCAATTCAAACTTGATCATAGAAATCAATTGATTAACATCAAAAAATGCATTTTAAAAAAAACCCACATCGTAAAAGGGTTAATAAAATATCCTATTAATTAGATTAAAATGGAACTGAAATTGTAAAATTGAATAACACACAACTTATTTTCTATATAGGATAACATTGGTGGCATGTAAAGATATGGAAATGGAATAAAAGAATAAATAATTATAGAGAGTGATTAAGGTCACTAATAGTAAGAAAGTGAATGATCCATGGAATGTTAAGTACCTCAAGACATTAAAACTATGATGATTTAAATACTATATGATTCATTAAATATCAATGTAATTTGAAAAATTATTTTGTTTCGAGATAATTTTCCTATATATAATGAATTCTTTTAATGTATAAAAATATAAGTAAATATACTTACTTCATATGTTTCTGTTTCATAAACACAATTTCATCCACTAGTTGTGCTTAAATCACTTTCTCGTTCATCACATATTCCATGAAATGAATATCCAAAAATGATTTTTTTAATTCCTAAAGCACTAAAATTCAATTTTAATTGATCTTAATATCCATACAAGAGTGAGGAGTATTTCTATATATCTCTAACTATTTTCCAAAACCAATATGCTTAGTACAATTTATCTAATATAATGAAATAATCTCAAAACCTTAAAAGTAACACCACTAGTTCATCATAAAAATTATCACTAAACATTTTTAACTGAAAATTGTGACATATTATCCAGGACATCACAAAGTATGTTATTAGGTGCTAAGCCCATATTATCCTTCATTCATGGATTCAATCCCTATATAATTTCTGAATAAAATATGTTATCACCCAGCATATAGGTTATCCTTTTTTAAAATATATTAATATAATTTATATAAGGTTCCCTAAAAAGTGTTATGGACATCCTTGAAATAAAGTTAACCATTAAATAAAGATTTTACTAAGGTTTTCAATAGGACTTATTTTTCCCCAAACAGTCTAGTAATTGTATATGACTATTATTATAATTTAATTAATGATCATGTAAACTCTAAATATTATTAATACATATAAAATTATGTTTATAAAATGTAAATATCTTATTCCTAAAAAAAATCATTGAAACATAAACATTCTATAAATGAATCTAAAATTTAATTAATCCTTGTAGACACCCATAACATAAAAAATAAAAATGGTGTTTCTTACAACACACTTTTGACCAAACATAAACTTATAAACCTACTATGTTATACATACCTCTTATGTTAATGAAGACACATATGATTATAAAATTTACCACAATCCTTAGATTTTTCAAAATTCTTATCACCAAAATAAAATTGGTAAAAAAATTATAGATTTTAATTCTTAATCCCAAATACATAAATACTTCATCCAATATATTTTTACATACGTCCTTCTTTGGACTAGGTTTTATCCATTAGAATAGGTCATTGACTCAGTTAATTCCAAGGTTCCCAAAATGACAACTAACTATATATGCTTCCCTGTGACAATATTTATTCCCTTCCATCATATCTTCATTTTTCCACACCAATTCATTGATTTATGCACTTATGTTTCACACATAATACATTTTCTTAATCCTTTTGGATGTCTTCATTTCAATCTAATACATATTATTTTTACCATAGGTTAGTCATTGCCATCATCTATTCATATTCATCATAATGTTTATAAGTAAACTATGAATTATCTTAAGAATATCCCCCAAGAGTGTCAAACCTAGTATGTAGTAAGGCCCATTGTCGTGCACTAGGATCTGATCAGGTCAAGCCTAATATTCCCTTCTAATATTTATTTCCTCTTGCTGCATCTGTTTCTAAACCAAATCCACTTGTATTATCCAGAAAGTGGTGTACATCATTGAAAAAACAAATAATATAAACCTTACCAAAACATTATGATGTTATTATATAATTTACACCAATGTCTATCATAGAACTATTTTCCCTGATATATGTTTTACTAAATATAGTTCCCATGGTTTCTACTAAACATCCTCTAATACCTACTATAGTGACCCCAAACCCAATAAACCTAATATTTTGTCTACTTTATTTAATTGGTATATTATATAAGGAATCAAATCCTGATAGACATGATAGTTTATTTTTCTTGGAAGACCAGATACATACATGACTCTTTAAATACATTTGAATATATAGTTGAATTTTTCTTTCAAGAATAACATTATTCCATATAGAATATAATTATATATCATCCATATTAACTTCTTGGATTCCTGGGAAAGGAGAAAAAACACGGGTGAGCTCAAGTGCTCATTATGGGTAAAACATAAGAAATCATGAATTAATAGTAAAAATCAATATGAAATGGTAAATAACTGAACACAAAAGACATGTGGTAAAATAAACTGAGAAGTAATTTTCTCCAATGATAATACCAATTAAAAATATCATAGATAATAATCAATATTGATACGTAAATTACTAAAAAATGTTATATTTAATCAGTAACATGACTATCATAAGAGGATATGGAATAATAAATATGTTATGGTAAATAAAATAAATCATATTCCTTTTAATCAATAAATGTTAATGAAGTGAATCCGTATAAAATATCATTGAGAAAATATCAAGTATAATAATAATTGAATTCTAAATAAATAAAATTTAAAATAATTGGAGCCATGTTCTTAGGTATCATGATCCCTCTACGTTCAAGACCTTTAATAAGATGGTTTAAAACTATATGTAAAACCTGGTTTAATACTAGCTTACTTAGCTATCTCATGAGACCTACTAATGAATTGTGGCGCTATATAATACTAGGCCCCATACATAATTATATGTCCAAATAATTACTCATATTTCATATAATCTATTTAATTCATGAACAATGTTCCTTGTCAATAAATATTCATATTGATTAAGGAATACAAATGTATCAATATGTCCCCAGTAAATCATATACCATTCAAATTAAAAAATGGTATGTACAAATATGATTGGTTTAATCAATAATAATATTCGTGATAAATTATATGGATATTTTGGGGAAATTTATTTTCTAATAATCACATGAAAGTAGATATTTCATGGGAAATTTAATGAAAATAAAAATGAATCAAAAAATCGAAGTACAAAAATTTCCTCAGTCAAAAGATCATAACGAATCCATAGACATAATAAGGATGATTTAAATACAAGATATACCCATTAGAGTAACAATAAAATATATTTCTCTTTGATGAATATAAATTCCATAAAAAGATCATTAAAATTATTCTTGAAGAAAATATCATTTTCTTTTTGAAAATAAATTTTAAAAATAAAATTTCACAAATAATTTTGAAAATAATTTTATTTTAAAATAATTTTTTAAACATATTAAATTACATTTAAAACATTTGATTATTCATGAAGAATGGAAATTCAATTAATGTCGTACACACTAAAAGAAAAATTCCTTTCACTTTTTTGGTAAAATCCAAAGGGGAAATGTTTTCAAAGAGTTGAAAATAGTAATATTACATGAAAATATCATTCTTCGAGATATTATAATAATATTAAATTGGATTATTAGTAAATGGTCATAAAATTTCATTAATATGAAATTCATGATTAAACAATCTTAGTTAAAATTAGATTATGAAATAATCCCTTAAAACATCATAAAGTTGAAGTGAGAATTAATAAATGAATAGATTATGTGTATCAACTATGAATCCATATAAAAAGATTATAAATAAAATTTTTATAATAAAAATCATTAAACACATACTATTAGTTTGACATAATCAATAAAGTATGAGTTTATCCCACTAAATGGAAATTGAGTTAAAAAATTCCCTTGCCTCATGCTTACTTTTGGGAGACTATTCTTGAATCTCATTCATAGTGGTTTTAAACATGTTATTAACTTAAACCATAAATATTTTAACATTTAAAATATCATACATGATCCTATTATAATATCTTATCACCCATTAATTAATAATCCTTTTTAATTTCATTGTTTTAGGTGTAAATTACATGGTTTTCTCAGACGTTTTTCATCATCAAAGATATATTTATTATGAAAATTATATACTAAAATAATATAAAAATTAATAATAATTAATTAAATATATTATTTATGCATCAATTATACTTTTAAAACCAATCCTAATTTATGTTAATGAAAAATGATGTACATTGCGATCATAGAGACTGTTGGTCTTTCTTATGCATGAGTAACAATTCCATTTTTCAATGATAATTATGGAAAGGAGTTAAGATATATTTTTTTATTTCCATAATTATAATAAAACCATAAATACAATAATATAAACCTATATATATCATCCATGAGGTGTGGGGATGAGAAAAGTGTCGCATCACTTTGTGAAGGTGGTAGTCCACACATACACTTATGATGTTATGATTTTTAAGTGAGTGTAAAGGTATGAATTAAAATGATATATTGTCATTAATAATGACACAAATGTCATGAATATCATAATTATTAATATCATATATTTACTTCATATCCATCGTCATAATAAAACATAAAAGTTGGTATTGTAAAAATGAATGACATCGATTCGTGATGCGGTACTCTGTCATACTCATGAATGATGATTTCATAAACCATTAGATAGAATATATGATGATTGTAGGTCATGAAATTATTTTAAAAAATATTAGTATATATAATATACTAAGGTTATTATATCATAATTTTCTAATAATAATTGAGTGAGGTTGAGGAATAAATAAAATAAAATGTTTGTTGAAAACGTTACTTCTTCATCATATGTCCTCCTTAGGTTTCCACAAAATCTCTCCAAGGTTTTCTTTATGAAAAAAATAAAGCTTATAGGATAATGGGAGAAATATATTAATGTTAATCTAACAGATTTGTTTCAAAAAAATCTGGTTATATATTGTGAAGAAGAGATGATATTAGATGACCTTTTATAAGTGTGGTGAGTGTAAAACTCGTAATTGTTTGAAAGGAAACAATAATAGCAACGTTTTTATGATAGGAAAAGCTTCCAAAATGATCCATTATTGATACTAGCTGATATAAGCTCGAATTATATCCATAATATTGGTGCTTAATATGCCGGTAGGTTATTTTTACCCTAATCGTCATATTTTAACTGCTCGGGAAATATATTTTTACCTTAACCGTAATAATTAAATTTTTACTATTTACACTATTCATTTTTGTAAAAAATTACATTTATCATATTAGATAATATAAATTTATATTATTCAAAATATAGGATAAATTTTTACAAATTTAATTCACAGAAGTGGGAAATTTTAATTTAAAATTACTCTCGTAGATGTGATGAGAAAGTTGGTTTTCAAAAGGAAATATTCAAATGATTAAAAATAATTATATCAAAATTCAATAAAAAAATTATAAAAATTATTAAAAATGGTTTCATTTTTATATAATTGAACTAATTTTACATTAAAGTTATTTAAAAATATAATTTTACTTTATAAATAATTTAAACAAATGGTGGTTCTCAATTAAAATCATTTATTTTTCACTATTCATCAAAAATGAATCTTTTCAGAAAAATAAAAAATATTAAAAAACAATGATTATTATATTACGATTTAAAAAATTAATTTAATTTTATCAAAAAAAATCTAAAAGTGGTTAATAATAATTTTAAATTGTGTGAAAAATGCTCTGTTTAACCGTCTTTTTTTAAAAAATACAGTTTTTTTGAAAAAAAACTTTTTCGTTTCAATGATTCTTATTTTATTTATAATAATTAGATAACAAAAATTCAAAGATTGGTTAGTAATATTAATACTCTATAATTCAACTAATATTTATACTTTATTATGGTTTGTTTTAATTTGGTATTCCGTGTTCCACAATCTATCGAAGAGGTTAAAGTTAATGACATATATTTTGTTAGTTATTTAAGATCAAGGATGAATGTCACATAAAATATCAAATTAAATGTCATTAATTTATAATTTTGGGGTGTTACAATGGTTCCAAATGGTCCTTACCAATTTTAAATAAATATCATTTAGTAATCCTACTAAACATTGAAAATACATTATAGTTTCCAAAACAAAGTTGAATGAAACTTTTAACATTAAAAACCCACATTGAAAGATTAAATAAATTTTTTAAAAAATTGAAAAAACATTTTCAAGAGACACAATATATAGTTTATAGCATATATATACCACATAATAATAATAATAACTCTTAATTCACTCAACCAATCAAGGGATTCAAATTAAAGGCTCATTCATTGGGAACCTAACACAAAGCATGATGCCCCTAATAATTGAACCATGAATCTAATTAAAAGGGGTCCATAGAGGAAAGAGAGACTATGAAGGACACAAAAAATAAAAAATCCTCCATTTCACTTATGCACATATACACCTTGATTTATCTATATAGCCCTTTCTTTCATGTAGATATTTCCTTCATCATTAGGGAATATGTAAAAATAGGGTATATATATATTCCTTACCCATGTCTATGCGTGTAATTCACATTTAAGGATCCATGAATTTATCTTTTAGGGATTTTTGTCCTAAGTTACTCTAAAGAGACCCAAGGTATAATAAAAATTATAGGAAACTCAAAAATTACAAAATACACAATTAAAATTGGGCCTAAAGAAAATGGATAAAGAAACCCTACCTAAAAATGATGGAAAAATTTCTTCCTTTAATAGATATGGAAATATCTAGGCCCACCGTGGTCATAAAAATCCATAGGAATGAATAAGAACTATAAAAAAACACACCATGTCTGATTACTGCCTAAAAGAAAGTGGTGTGCGGTATGGGGGAAGAAAAATTAGGGAGTTCCAAGAGAGATGAGGAAAATGGGACTTAATTGAAGATCTTAATCTGACATCCCAAAATGGTGGTGTCCAAATAGAGTTGGAATAGTAGGATATGCCCAAACCATGTAGGAGCTTCGATCGTGGGGTGTCACACGACACTGAGAGGAATGGGGGAGGATTTTGGCTAATGTGAGAGGAAGTGGGAAAGGTAGATTTTGGTCTATTGTTATTATTATTATTACTATCGTTATCATCAATTTAATTTTTATTTTATTTTCTCATTTTGTAAACTCTAGTTACCATGCACAGTTTGTACATATTTTTGGTCAAACCATGTTCCAATAATTTTTCTTTATTAGAGGCCCTAGAAAACTCACATGGGATGGCAACATGGGTAGAGAAACAGTGTGTGGTCTATGCAGTCATCTCTACTAAAACTATAGATTCACTCACATGGTTTGCACATAGTTTCTACTAACCATATTCCTACTATGTTCCCATTCTGATAACTCAAAAAATAAATATGTAAAAAAAAATTGTAGTCTAGAAATCAAAAAACACGTCTAAATACTATATAATAATTATAAATAATTAAAAATAATTATAGATATTAAAATATTATAGCATGGGAGTGAAAAAATAATTATGCAATAGTTGGGTACTATATAACCCTCCAATTAATTGGGTAAATATATAATTCCCATAAGATACTGTATAGAAGTGATTGAAATAAGACAGTTCATAAGATAATGTGTGAACCATGTTGTGATTAGCTATCACCACATGATAATTCATGTGTGTGATTATGATTAGCTATGTTCAATAGATAATGAATGGGAAATATTTTGATTTTATATGTTCTTAACATTATGATTTAATATGATTATTCTTATGTCGCGTTTCCATGTTATGTCACATTCCTATATGATTCTCCATGTTTTGGGATTATTTCCTCATGTCCCTACATTCTAACACCATTGTATATATTTTTTTCAGGATGATTCTCTTATGGTTATAAGTATTTATAGTATTCCTTGTGGAAAACTATAATGATTTCATACTCCTATAATATGATATTTCAAAAATATTCATATTTTCTCATATTATTATGATCTAAACCATTAAGTATCGTTAGTAATTTTTTCCCATTTTAAGTGTTTGGGCTCACTCATTCTTATGTTTCTATTACCTTGGTAATAGACGAGGGTGTTATCTATGATGTGTAAAAAAGGATTGCATGTGAGATGGTTCTGTTTAGATGGTTTTGAATAAAATTGGGAAACATGAAATGTATATAGCTAAGGTAATGTCCCCTGATCCAACACTCTCTCATGTAGCCATATCGATTTTATAATGGGAACAAAAGAGCGCATACCCATACACCAGATACTGCCAAATAGTAATGAGGGTGTGATGAATATAGTGTGGAGACTATACCCCATGTGTAGAGTTATAATATAGTATAATTAAACGATATAAGTAAATATCATAGTTGTTGACATAGTGGAAATATTAAAAAATACAACTGAGAAGTAATAGGTGAAATCAATAAACCAAATAATAATAGTGGACCATGTAATGACATGCTGAAATGTCTCATAATATTATATTGAATCAATACAAATAATAGATCTAGGAGACAAAATATAACTCAAAAGACCTATTTTTGGAACCCCAAGTTTTTCCCATCTCTAAAATCTAACCCACACAACAATAAAAAATCATTAATATTGTCCCTTACCCTTGTCCAAACATACATCCTTATAACCAAATTGGGTACCAAATGAAGGTTTTAATTGGGTGTGACTTAAAATTGGTAAGATGACACCACTATGTGTAAGGAAAACTAGTATGATAATGAGTTCCTAAAATAAAGAAATAAAAAGGTCTATTAATTAGATAAATTAATATAATCCACTAATCACCCTAATTTAGATCCATTTTAGAAAATATATGATATCATAGAATAACCATGACAACCAAAACCTTAAACCATGGTAAAATCACAAAACTGGGAAAATCCCTTTGTATAAGCATTTTAGTCCCTAGTAAAATACATATATATAAGAATTTTGGAATCCACTAGGCTAATCCCACTATATAAGAATGTCATCAAGTATTATTATTCTAATCCAACTACATAAGTATTTCAATATCAACTAGGCATAGCATGCTTTATGAGAATTTCAAATTAAAACAAGGAATAGCCCACTATATAAGCATTTCAGGAGCAAACTGGTCATGTCCCTGTATATAAGCATTTCAAAATCCACTAGACCAAGACTTCTATATATGTATTTAATCTTGAAACTTAATAATTTAAACTACATGGATATCAAATTATAATATCATAATCTTCAATGGTTAATTATGAAAATTACCATTTTTATTTCAATTACACATCCATTTATATATCAGTTTACTAGAAATCATATCATTATCTTATAAGATATTTCTAAAGTGAAACTATATTAATAAATCACACATAATCTCATGTCATTCTAAACAAACATTAGTAAATTATCTAATTTAGTATTTATTTAGGTACCACTCACCCAATGGTTAGCCAGAATCTAGGTCGCAATTACAATTCAATCCAAAGCGACTGAACCAATATTTCAATTAATTATTTACCATTATACAATCAATAATTTAATTATATCACACATTACATCAATGAAACCACAATATTTAACACACTCAATAATTAAATGGACTATCGAGTATGTATTTATAACCCATATCATTTACCGGCAATTAAAAAACAATTCTAACAGATGACACCAATAAGATTAATGAAACATAAGATCATATGAAAGAACCTAGGTCATTAAACCATGAGATTAAAACCCAAAAACCAATTTCAAGACAATTACTCCAAAATGAACAATAGAAATTATGAAATAAGACGAATACCAAATCATAAGGACTTAACATGTATAAAATACCAATTTAAAATATTTATAGCTAATGAATATCACCCCAGATCTTTTGGGAGTCACATAGAGGTTAAGAGGAGGGTCTGTACAAATGGTGGATTGAGAAAAAAGGTGTACGGAGCTACATAAAACTGCTACTCATTATAATTACATAGTGTGTAACCCCTTAACATATTTTTTATTTCTCCATGATGGGTTATGTTAAAAAAATCCATCACCACGGGTAAATATTAATTTTTTTTGAACATTACACATCATGTATTATAGATTTGTGATGTTACTTTATTTCACATCAGGAACTAATTCACAGCCTACTATTTTTCACATCCTAAGTCTAGAAATATTTACATTCCATGTAACACATTTACACGATGGGTAAATGTTATGAAGATTGTTTTTAGCTCAATTGATACACAAGGATTTGAACCCCCACTGATGTCTTCCATCACATGAAAAACCTCATGAAACCATCTAACACTTTTATACCCATACTCCTTTAATTATAACAAACAAACATCCTAATGATTTTGGTCATTTCCCTTAACAAATGGTCTTTGTGTTCCAACAAGACTTAACCAATAAGGTTTAATTGAAAGGAAAAACAAAAAAAAGATGTTTACTGAAATATACAAAGAGGTATGTAACTATAAATAAGGATCTTACCAAAAATATCATAGGAAACTAAAACTTTGTGTTCTATAATTTTTATTTAATTTATGAGATGAAATTTTTATGTTATGCTATTTTTTAAAAATATTATCATGTGATACTTAAGTAATATCACTATGTTTCAAATCTAGTGGGTAAAGAGTATCTTTTAGCACCATATCTAAGTGTGCATATCTTAGGATCTTCATGGGATCTACCTATACACCCCTAATTGGGATCAGTGATTATTTTTGATCTCAACCCTTTGGTTGAATCCATCATCTAATGAAACTAACCTCAAAGTAAAATTGAGAGTTTTGTAGTGAAATACTTGGGCTATGTGGGAGAGTAATTGTATTTTGATATGTATAACCCACACCTTAATCCCCAAAAAATGATTTAAGATCCTCCTCTTCATTTTCTTATATTCCTTTAGTTGAGATACTCCACTTGTTTTCCTTATATGCATTATGTTGAGATTATTTTCTTGGTTTCCTCATATACATCGAATACGGTTTCTTCTCTTGGTTTCCTCACATGACTTGAGTCAATATACTACTTTATGTTCCTAATATTCATTCACCATACTCACATTTCTTGTAAATCCCAAAGGGGTCACTTGATCATAAGTATGAACCCAATCCATTATAAGGTATGTTTGACCTATTAGATCGCTCTACATGACTTTAAACAGGTTATAGGTTGTTAGGGATGTATGACCTTAAGTGAAACCACTTTGGATATTTCACGTGAACATAAATGGTCTGTTGTGTTTTGTTAAGTATAACTAAAAAATATGTGTTATAACTCCCCTTACATGGATTCATATGTATCCCATATCATGGGATTGATTTAAACTTCACAACACCACCATCCTCCTTTTACTGGATCCCAACAACTCTCTAGATGGTGATAAATTCTATAGTTCCAAACACAAAAATTCAAACCATATAGTAACCAAATAATTGTTTCGAATGATAGATAATATAATTCCCACACTGTGTGTCATCTTAAATTAATATTTTCGTTCAATCACTTTCTATTTAAGGTAACTGGTATAATTACTGAGTGGGATTTAATTAAAATAAATTAAATTTATAAGAGAGTCCTAGACTAGTAAATAAGACCCCTTAAGGGATGAGTTGACCTACCAAAATATCATCTTGAAAATTTTTAAATGGTCACCGCCCAAGGTGATTGAGAGGCCACAAACCATTAGAATGATATAGAATCATGTGAGATCTGAAACCAAAAAAATGACACCAGGATGAATATAAATTCCTTAGAAACAAAATCATAATTATCTTAATTCCCAAATTAGAAATAGTTTTTGAAAAGAATATTTTGAATGAGGCTTTGTAAAATTATCTATACCTTGTTTATTTTTTTGGATATAGTCTATATTAAACGTGGCTTGATAAATATCTTCCATTATAAATATGAATTTGATTTCCATGTGATTTAAACTTATTGCTTTATTTTTATGTTCGGATTCTCGCACATCCTCTATGAGCCACCCTGTGAATCCATGTCTTTGTGTTGTGGTATATTCTTCGATGCCACTGATCGATTGAATCTGGATTACCATTGGTGAGGAGTTCCAATGGAGGAAAGATTTTTTTGAAGATTGGGTTGACTACTGCTCGATATGTTTCAGCTTGGGTCATATAGCTGGTCATTGTCTTTGTGAATCAAGGAGAAAAAGGTCGGCTGGTGTGATAAAGAAGCCTAGTAGGACATCTGGTCAGGGGCCGATACGCACAGATACTTTCAAGCATGGAAATGTTGATGAGTTGGGTGGTTCATCTTTGGGAAAACAGGCGAGGGCACCTAATAACCTATCTGGGACTATGATATTTTTTAGGTTGAAGCAAGATCTTGTCCTGAGTAATTGTGTGACTGGTCCTGGTGCTGGTAATGGATTTGAAGGCAGTTTGGGTGTGATTGATTCCTCCGGGGTTTCAATTCATTGTGGGAATCAACTTAGTCAGGGTACTGCAGGAGAAGACAGTGGGCTATTAAATTCTGGTGATGCTGAGCAGAAGGAGGGAGAGTTTCCATTGAGCTCAGCCAGTGATGGGCCAATGCATGATAGACTTCCTCTTTTTCTGGCTATTCAGGAGAATGTGAAGCCGAAATCTGATGGTGGTTTGCAGATCAGAATTTAAGCATGTATACATTTCCATGAATTGTATCATGATGAAGTGGAGGGGAGATCTCTAGTGAATAAAAACAACATGCAGGTTTCCATGGAGGGTGATTGAGGAAAGAGGTGGATTCTGGTCATGCTTTTGTGGAGCCCCCACAGTGTTTGGCTATTATTGACCATAATGGACGTTATGAGTAGGTCCAAGATGCTTTCCAAGATATACTTATCACTCGAAAATGGGGGGATGTGTCGGAGACTGAAAAAGAAAATCATAGTTGTTTGGTCAAGCCCTCTTATGGAGATGATGTCAAGGATGGGAAGAAGAAATCATGAAAGGAGGAACCTCTTCCAGTTAAAAGAAGGTCGAGGAAAGATTATTATGATCTGCCAAATCCCGTGTCAACTAGGTCCTATATCATGAAATCCTCTCAGGAATTGATATATTTTGAGAAAATAAATCTCATAAGGAAGTACATGAAGATCATGATGTACTACGATAGCTCAGAATGGGAATCAGGAATTGCAGAGGATTTTCAAGGGTGCGGAGACGGGTATGGCTTCTATGACATGTAATTGGTACCTCTTTTTTGTTTGCCTGTTCACTGGAATTTTACTTTCTTAATAAATGGTCTGAGGCTTTGCCTCTAACTGAGATTTTCTGGTATGTAATGGTGTTATAATACCCAATCTAAGACATTATAATTATGCCTTTGTTGGTGGGGGTCCCCTGGGTAGAAAATATTAGGTTCAATAGGGGTAATGGATGGATTCACCTATTTTCTTACTTAGCATTAAAGGTAGGGGTTTATTTGGATCCCTTGTCTACTATTGAGGGGGTAGTTGTTTCCATTGGGTGAAGTAATCTCCTTAAATATGAGGTTATGGCTAACTAAACTTCTTTCTTGGGTGTGATCTACTAGGGATTCATGATTCCCACATAGGGCATGGGGGTGTTTCTAATGTGATTAATAAGTAAATTTGACTCTCCCCTAACATGGGTCCTTTTTTAGATAGGTGGGGGACCTAGGAATTACAATACCACATGGGTGGGGGCTCCCAAAGTAGAAAATATCATGTTCATTAGTGCGGAAAGGTGGATTCACTCCTTTCATTACACACCATGAAAGTAACACTTAGAGATATACTCAACACCGAAATGGGGTAAATCAATTTTTGGAAATTCTTCTTCTAATTTAATATTATATACCTTTACATTTTAGACCAATTAGGATTTAATTATATTATTCTCTAACACTTCCTTCATTTTTTAAAACATATAAAGTGGAAAAGACATTTTCATGGTTAATAATTAAATAATAAAGGATAGTTCATGGGGAAAATAAGAAATTGTCCTTGATCAAACATGCCACTATAATAGAATACATGTTACAATGGGTCAGTCATAAAAGAATATTGAACCACATGAGTGATGTCCCATACTCAATAGTATGGACTAAAAATAGTCTTAAGTCCTTGTACTAGTGATAAATTGGTCCAAATGCAAATCATTACTAGGATTTTATGTTCCCTACATAAATATTCTTTAACATATTCATGTTCATTGCCAAATTAAAAAAATAGTCCCCATATGTGACTTATTTTTATTATAATAGTGTTTCAATATTCTTCTCCACTTCTACTCTCACTTACATAGTACAATTCAAGAAACTTTTCCTCCTCTTCTCTAGTGTGAACATCAGTTTACACACTCTTTGCAATAGAAACTCTGAGTGTTTCTCCTTCATTTTCTTCTTCCTATATATAAAAATATTAACAAAAACTTATTCTATTATTCATTGTTATTCTTATTTATTAGTAAACATAGTTAGTAATAATTCATCCTTCCTCTCCTGGAATCATATAATGTATGAAGATTATTTTTTTTTCGGATATTACTTTTTCTATTGGAACATATAATTTTTTGAGAAATAAAAGATAAATACACACACCCTGTAATAACCTTCATGAATATATATATATATATATATATATATAATTATTGAATCATATGTTGCTTCTTCCAACATTATTCACTTGTAACATCATTTAAAATACCACATGAACGAAATATTTAAAATTACCATGATTATTGATAAAACCTAAATAGTGGATCTTTTTCTTTATTGTTTATAACTAGATCAACAGTATTCATTCTTAACATCTTCTTAATTAAAATTCTTGAAGACTTGACATTATCTTCTCCCACAATAATATATATTATCACAAAAAAAATCGATATAAATATCACATGATAAATTTTTGTTAATATATAGTAACTAACATGGATTTAATATTCATTCAGATGGATCCATCTTTGTGTGTGCTTATATAGTAAATACAGTAATGGATCATTCTCCATTTATAACGTAAGATAATTCCTGCAAATGAATCATTCTTCATTTCGTGAAATTTGATTCATATTTGTTGGCCTTCATGCATGAATTCGTAAACAAGATGATGTAATGGAACCTCTTTCTCGGCACAAAGCTAATGATACTTCCCAAAATTTATGAAAAGGAAAAAAATCATATATTCTATAGTTATTTATGTGTTCATAAATCACTTCTTAAACTGAACTATTGTGATTATAATTTTAATTAATTTCATCTTACTCGGAATCTCTTGGATTATTCAACTACATGACCCATCACTTAATAATATTCACATTCATTGAATATTTGGATTTGTAGACAATTCCAATATGTAGAAATTTTCTTATGTGCATCTATATTTATTCTCATACGTCGATTATGGTTCTATGTTAGTCCATTTAGAAACATAATAGAATATTCTTGTCTAAAGATTAAACAATGTAAGAAATCCCATTAACATATATTTCCTCACTCGAAGTATGTATGTAGATTGGCATATGGGATTATGATATTCTTCAAGTTTCATCTTGAACATCATGATAATCATATTTTTTAGGGATTGTGATTTCCAATTTCATAATTTATGATTCATTGAATTTTAGGGAATCATGCATTATCATATTTTAATATCCTCCTTGTTATATTCATTTTCACACTTTCAGTTATACAAATTTAACACTATTGGTCACCTCACATTCCATTTAAATATAATGATCACCAAACTTATATGTGTGTAAAGATTTGTTCAGCGCTTCTTTGAATATCCAATACCTTTAGTTCATGCCAACAACCTTCAATGCATGTCCATGATCACTCAACATATAGACGTAAACATCTGGTCATATAATGATTGATTCATAGAAACTCTTATCCATGGTTATTCATGGAACCTACACCCTATGGAATCTAATTCCATGGATTCTCTATTCAATGGAATATTCATTCCATAGAAGATCCATTACATGGACTTGCCTTTTTATGAAAGCTTTAATCAATTGAATCTTTTTTCCATTAAAGAGATTCTCCACAGAAGCTCGTTCCAAGAATTAACATTCTCCAACCTTCATCCATCACCTAAATAAAACCCTTCAAATATTCCACCACAATTTTACCTTATCCAAATAATTCATGGAAGGAACTCTATTTTAGATTATCATTTTTATTAAACAACTCTTAATCAATATTTCAAGATGCACTGAATAGATCATTAAATAATATAAAGTCACAAATATCTTGGGTGACTATTCTTCTTCAATATTGGATTTGTTAACCAAAAATCCAAGATACTTATCCACTAAAATTATTATAAATTATATTGACATCTCATGGAAATAAATTCTACTCACATAAAGTGAATTGAAAAATATGCTCTGTTCTATTTTTTTTAAATACCTTCTAAATTATGTTTCAATATTTTCTGTTTTCATTCCTAATATTCCACTTTCTCATAAATATATTTTTACACTTTATATCCTACTTATTTGAAAGAAATAATAATTACATTGTAAAATTGTATCCATTCATCCTTAATATATATTATATAAATCATATAACTCTATGTCTAGGTGATCCATATATGGTGTAAGAAAAACAAGGAATTGATTTCAAAAAGTACTATTCATTTCCAATTTAACATGATACTAAATGAAATTATAAGTCACATTACTATCATTAAGGTTTGTCTTACTATTTTATAGGATGAAGATACCAATTGTTATAAAAATATATTATATACTAAATAAATCCGAGATTATGACACTTAATTCCACAAAAAGGTCAAAAAAATCATGTGTAAATAGCTAGAATTGTAACATCATTCAAAATTACTTTCAAACATTCCTTTTTAAATCATTAAATTAAATCATGATATCCTCTGAAATATTATAATTTTAATTCAATTTTAAAGGTTAATGATGACATAACTTTTCATTGATACACTCTTCATGCACCTTCCATAATTTTTAATTTGTGTGAAACAAATGGCATCTTATTCATTATTATTCATTTATCTCCCCCTCTTGGAGACACTCCTCATGATCTAAATAATGGTTGATCTATTAAAAATATGAATCACCTGATGTTTCATGTTGATTCTACCCCAAAATTGATCATCTACATACCACGGTCAAACATAAAAATTTCCACATTCTCACTAAGGTTGATCTTCTTCATTTTATATTATTGGGAGTTCTAAAATGATAGATAAAACAAGGATTGTATTTTCTTCCCTTTTTAATAAAATATTGATAAAACACAATTCCACATCTTATAATATGATCCTTTACTCATATTTTACATAATACAATTACAAATATAAATCATTGATGTTTAATTCTTGATAGATGTTCAGTATTGATAGCATTACCAATCTTTTTTAGGTTCTCCCAAAAATATCATGCTTTACATTAAATTCCCTACATTATAAGCACACATAAAACATATAATGAGTATGGGGATAAGGTGGATCCATTTTCTTCTCCAATATGAATACTAATATTTTTAATCCAAATCTATCTATTATTTTTATTCCTCATACATCCATAAGATTTTCAAATTTTATTTTGGAGTTTTATGGATCTCCCTACATCTTCCACTTTTTTGTGTGAGATGGTCCTTAATTCTTTATTCATCAAATCATATGCACCACATTTTTAATTCACAATTTTTTTAATGAGTTTGTATTGTCAAGTTAATTTTGTAAAACATCATGTTTTAGTGTGTCTAGACTTATTACATTCTCACACAGAATATATTTAACACAAGTGTTTTCATTTGTTTGCAACGTCTCATAAAAATCTTCTTCATGTGTAATTTCTTATTTTATGTTGTCTATTTATTTTTCATACACCTCCTCTATACTCTTTTCTCTATCTAAATCATTTCTTTGGAAAACTAAAATATTATTTCACACATTATAATAATGTTATAGTTGTCTAAATTGTTTCTTATGGGTGACTTTCATCTCTGTTGACCTTTTATAGGTAGTAATTCCCCCCGTAATTCTTCAACATATTTTGAATTTGACATTCATTATATTTGTTTCCACAGATAATTCATGTATAATTTTTGATATCTTCTTGGTAGTTTTTTATAAAATTATTCTACATTCTTCATAGGTTTTCTATTTCTTTCAATACATTGTTTTTTTCACTCTGTACTTTTGTTTGATAATTTCATATTTGAGAATGTTCCACTACTATGACCACCAGTATTGAAAACAAAATAGGGATCTACAAGTTCCTAAAATCTATAGGAACTTAATATATTTAAATTCATTAATATTTATTGTTCTATCTTTTATGACTTTATCCCCTTAGATATAGGTATCCATTATTCTTCAACATTTACATGATTATACCAAATATCCCTAACATAGTGATTGAACATATTGTTACACCAAAACATCCCAAAAAACCTTGATTATATTTTCATCATTACAACCAGTCTCAAATTTCTAAATTATGGGGTATGCTATTTTTATTTTTCCTTCGCCATTTCTTCGGCTATTCATGGGGAACCAACTTCTTAAAATATGCATTTATCTACCATGTACATAGTCACATGAATATTTTCATTTTTTAAATCAATACATATGCATATTTTGATTCCAAACCATCAATTTCCATAATAACATATTTAGAAAGGTTCTTACACAATGATATGGATTGTACCTCCTTAGTTGGGAATACTTGAGAATGATTGGTGAATGATGTTTATATATTATTTCCACATGATATTGGTATTTTTTAAAATCATTCCCCGTTAAAATTACTTTTAGTAGAATCTCATTTAACCATAAATTGACATGTATCAATATATGCCTTCTCAATATGATCCAATTTACCTTTCAGTTCATAACATTTTATTTTTAGAGTATTATTATCATATTCTATGAATTCCTCTCAATATTCACAGATCATCTTCATTATTTCAGATTCCTTGTCTTTTATTTTTACCTGTCCAAGTAAAAAAATATTCGTTATCCTGGATTTTCTTTGATATAACATCTTGATGTAATTCTTTAACATTAATGTTATTTTTATGACTGTCTTATAATTCATGGATCTTCCCTTCATGATTATTGTTGAATTCATCTTTCTTTTAATAATTTTTGATGCATTTATTTTTAAATTTTGGGGATCTTATGTCGTTATCCTAATTTATTTTTTGAAATACTCTAATAAGTTTTAAGAGATTTTTATTTTCTAATATTCTTATTTTTAAATCATTCTCCATGTTATCAGTTTCACCTTCAAGCTAGGTGATCTCTTCTAGATAACTTTCAAAAAACACAAAAAAAAGGAATTATTTCATGAAGAAATGAGTAAAACAAATATTTTAAAGTTTAAAAAGATATTTCTTGTGAATCATAATATGTATGATCACTTTCACTTGGGTTTTCATATTTTGGATAATATTTATAATAACATTCTCATTACTCATGATCACTTAACTTACGCAATCCACGTGAAGTAGGAATGTTTTTATTTTCCAAGGTGGTCATTTAAACAACATGTTCTTATTCTTCCAATACAAAACTATATTATTTTTTAACTAGTATGGAAATAGATAATTATTACTCAAGAGGGAGAACATACACAACTTATTATTATCATTATTTCTATTATTAATCTTGGTCTTAGAAGATATTTAATTCCATCCTTAATCAAATTAATGATTTCTAAAACTTTACTTCACTGTTAATATAAGAAAAAAAATATTATCATTAAAAAGGAAAAAAATAAAATATATAGAATCCAATAATAGGTGACCCTTCACTTTGACAACAATTGATAGGACCACATAAGTATATACTCAACATCGAGAAGGGGTGTGAATCAATTTTCGGGACTTTTTATTCCAATTTGATATATTTACCCATTTGCATATTATACGTATTAAGATCTTAATTCTATCATTATATTATATTTCCTTAAATTTTTATCACACACACCAACTAGGCAATATAGTTACAAATTTTCTCTTTAATAAGAATGTCTAGTTCATATTGTAACCATGAAATAACACTTTTTTATATCTTCTATTGTAATGAGATACCTATTAATGTGGTCTAACCTGAACACAATACTAAACCTAAATTTCCATACCGTACACTCAAAATGGGTTATGGAAAATAATATTGAGTCCATATAATACTGATAACCTCATCCAACTATATATATTTTATTTGTCTTTATACATCATGTTTAGAGAATCATTAACTTCTTCATGTTATTTAAAAAATTAAGAAATTACAACACAAAATGTTCCTTTTATTAATTGTTTCATTATTAAAATGTTCTTATTATCTTTTTATCTAACTTTAATAGTAACATGAAATCAACTCCTCCTATTCTTCTCTTATTTACATATCCTTGCAATCACCCTTCAAAGAATCAAGTCTTATTCTGTCTCATTTCATATTCTTCTTCTTCTAAAAATATTTATGTACAAGAACATTAACTAATATCCACTCCTTTTATTCATACTTATTCAATATAGCCTTCACTAGTTATTACTTCTTGGATTAAACTAATATAATGTATAAATATTACCATTGATACATATCTTACTTTTTCTCTATGAACATATAAAATACTTCTGTCGTGAATAATAGTGTCATAAAACCCACCTCTCCTATGATATATAAGAATATATGTAATAAAAAATATTTGCAACATCAATTAATTCCCCCAAGACTACTCTCTTCCATATTCATTCAAAATACCATGTGAGTGAAATATTTTTAATTACCAAGATTATTGTTAATTCAAAACAATTGGATCTCAATATTCATGTTCTACAACAAGATCCATAATCTACGGTCCTAACATATTGTCATTTAAAATTCCTGAAATATCAATATTAAATTCCCTCATGATAATACACTTGATCTCACAAATCCTCCACAAATAATTGTATATAATAAATATATGTTATTATACAGAAACTAATTCATTTTCATTATTCTTCAAAATATCTCCCTCATAAAGCATGCTTCACTAGAAAAAATATTTCTGGATCCTTCTTCATTTATAGAATACAATAATCCAAAATAATTATTCATTATCCAGTCCATTCAATATTATATATATTTATTATCTTTCATTATATAATTAATAAAAACTTTTTAGTTATGGAACTTCCATCATGGAATAATGACAGTGTTTTTTTAACCTAATTCGTACATGAGAAAGAGCTCAAACATTCTAATGATATTAAAGGTTGTCTAAATCATTGAAAAAACTGATTTGTCATCATTTTCATTTCAATTAATTTCAACTTACATAGAAAATATATGAATATTCACCTATGTAACCCATCACATATCCAAATACACATTCATAGATGATTAAGCTATTTGGAAAATTCATGTGTGTAGAAAATTTCATACTTGAATCTATATGAATTCCTATATTTTGATCATTAATATATGTTGACACATTCACATATGTATTAGGACATTTGGGTATGCACATTCACTAACCATGTGGAGTTTTATTAAATGAAGCCCCTCTCGATAGTGATTTTTGCTTGCTTCATTAAATGGATGATTAATCAATGGATTATTTATTTTATGGAAGCTCAATTCCATGTAAGATCCTTCACATATAATATATCATCCAAAAACTCACCTTTTACACTAAATCTTCATTAATCTACAACTCTATTCCACAATAGTGTCTCTCCTGGGAAGCTCTTTTTGAGGTAATGTATTCATCAACCTTCCTCCAACACCTGGATGGCACACCAAAAATCATCCCTGATATATTTTTTCTTTATAATTTTTTTCATGAAAGAAATATATTACTTTATATAAGTATTAAAATATAAATCTAAACCAATCCTCCAGGATCTGTTACATAGATCATCACATAATATCAAGTCAAACAAAAACTTAGGAGCTTCTTCTTCTTTAAGATTAGATTATTCAACTAAAAATCCACGCTACTTCACTACTATTCTTATTCAACATATTAACATATCATAAAGAAATACAAGTCAAACACTATGAAATGAACACTTTTAACAGATAAAAACACCACATAATGTTTAAATTAGTTTAATTGTACCACAAACATATGTAAACAATATGAATGGAATTTTCAATTCTGGTGTATCGCAGTCTCCTAGAATTTGAAACCCATGAAAAAGCATTATAAAAATAAAACAAAATAATATAAATATTTTAGTAATTTTTAAATTATTTATATAAATTATCAAAATATAAAAAATTGAATGAAATGTACATGAATTAAGAGGTAATTATAGGAAGTATATGTATTATATAGTCATTGTAATTGTAATTAAACAATAGAATAGTAACTGGACAATTAGAACATTAAACTATCTAATAAAAATATTTAATAGGAATATAATAAATAAATAAATAAATAAAAATATTACAATATCATAAATTGATTTCTCAAATTATATAACACAATTAATGTGTATTTGTAAATTTTAAAAAGTATTTTTGCAATGTATATAGTAAAAAAATTAATCTTTATATTAAAATTTATATATTATAAATAACTATTTTAGAATTTTATTTTAATAAAATAGAACTCATTTTATAATCATCATTTCGAAATTACTTTATGGTAATTTTTTTATATATTTAATGAAATTTTCTTTTTTTTAATAGTGGAAATACGTTTTTTGTACACCATAATTTCTATAACATCATAATGATGTAAAAATAAATCAAATATTTAAAAAAATTAATGACTTAAAATCGATTTAAGGAGTAAATAATTCATTTTAAAAAAATAAAATTATTTTCTTACCATATAAATTAATTTTTAATTTCTAAATTATATTTTATTCTAATTAAGAAATATTTTTTATGCATTACGTTGAATTATTTATTAAAATTATAAAATTCAGTTTTAGTTGTGTAGAAATTCAAATTAAATATAAAAATTATAATAATGTATTGTTATCAGTCATAAGTATCTAAACTATCCATTTCATTGAAATAAAAATAATAAATTAGTCAATATTTTATTCAAAAACATCTATCTCTCTCTTTCAACTATAAATATACCCATCATCCACTCCTTTATTATATATTATAAATTTGTTCATAGGACTATTATCTACCAAAATATATCTCAAAAAAATCACAATCATTTTTTGGAAGTCCTATTTTGATTAAAATGTCACTCATATAAGCCTTAAGGTGAATACCAAAGAATGTGTGTCAAAGTACAAGGTATGCCTTCAAAATTTTAATTCTTCCATTTTATTACTTATATTGTCACTAATTTGTATCTATGATATGATTATAAAAAAATTAAAATGGTACAACAATTATACTCAAATGAATTTATGTAATCTATATATTTATTTGTTTTTTAACTCTCCTAAGATAACTGGTCGCACTGTGGTAGGTTTATCTCTCCTATGTCAGTGATATTGTTTTCCATTACCACACTTCATTTCAATTATTAAAAAGTTTTCATTTATAAATAAAATATTAATAATAATATTTTGTTGTGTTTATTAATATAATGTGATACAATTAGAATAATATCATTGATATTAAAAAGTAAACCATAATAGATAGTTTCATCGTTTAAAAACACTCTCAACGAGACATATTTCCTAAACTGTAAGCACTTTTTGTCTATATGTTAAACATGAAAGTTATATAATAATGGAATGACATTAATATCAATATCTTGTAACTTTTATAGATTATATAACCATTTTTAATGAAAAATGACTATATCATTATACCAAAGTGATTTCAGAACTGAACACAAAATAACCTCAAACCATCAACATGAGCCAAGTGATTCTAAAAAATAAATAATATATGATAATGAATGCGTGATGATAATGTAAATAACATTTAATATTTCCATATAATAAAAAATAAATTTCTATAATTCAATTGTGTGGGAGGTTACGGGAGAATTTGAAGCAAGTATGAACTTATAGAAATGGGTTCTCCATAGATCTCTATTCTTATATGGGATTGTATATCTCTCACCTAATTATTATTCAAAATAATTATATATATAAAAATATTTTAATTAAATCCTTCATGTCCTGGCCTTCCAAGAGCTATTCATCTCATCATATGACCCCATGGGTCTCCTCTAATACCCCAGTTTCCTTCTGAGCACACCATGGGATATTACTCACTAGGGTATCTTATCAAAGCAATGATTTTCTACACAACCAACACATGTTATTTATGTGTATTTTTTCCTCATACAGACACACCCTGGTAAACATCTGAGAAGGTCACCCATCTTGATCACTACTTCAGCCCAAGAACTCTTAACTATGGAGTTCTAGTCTGGTAGCTCCGGAAATAATCCAACAAGTGTACGTAGGAATAGTTTATTTCTTAGTAAATGATTAATAAACCAATCAGAAAAGTAAATATGGTTGACTCATGTTCCAAAATGACACATGTCTTGTTCTACCTACTTCAGTGTATTCTAGAATTAGGGTCTGGTCAGTAACCATATATATGAGAAATAATATATATACATAAAGTTATATATGGGATACAGGTATATGAACTAAGTACTTGAGGACATAAATAGTCATAATCATGGATCCTAAGTTCTAGATTGATCTGGAGCATAAATCAGGCATCCATTACTAGTCTAATGATTTGTAGTCTCAAACACGGGTACACTTCCTGATTCTCAAATGAATGTGAGTCATCTATCCCATAATTCAATATGGTTGAGTGAGTCTTCATTCCCAACACCCGATACTAAGGATCTTGGAATGTGATTCCCATGACAGAAATAAATTTATAATGGTGTGAGGAATCATTCTCAAAAACTAATTTAAGTTAGTGGGAAACTTCATGCTCAAAAAGTCTCTTATCCATCACCCTATTACCAATATCCATGGTCCTATAATAATAATAATAATTATAATAATAAGGGGTTACCTTTAAATCATTATAATCATTAATCCCCATAAAAAAGGGCATCACAATAATATAAAGAATGTAAATATAAATATGCATCACTTTTTGTAGCTTTTACGCCCTTTATTATTTCTTTAAATTAATACATTTAATTCATTAGTTAAGGAAATATCATCTTGGAGGTGAGCCTTTCAATTGTACGGAATGGAAATTCCAATTATGAGTCAATCCAAACACTCAGATGGTGTTTGTTTATTTAAATAATTACAAAAGAGTGGTTATCTTAATTGAAACACCTAAAGGGGTTGCTATGAATAAAGTCGATAACAAATAAACACATAGAAAGGGTCCATGGTAGTATAACAACATGTGTATATTAATATTGAAGGAAAACAACATTTTTTTCAAACCACGGAAAGCTCTGAATTTCCATGAAACTATATAATCACCTAATATTTTAGGGAAAACAGTTACACCACTTCCCTTATGGCCATTGATGAGTCCTAATACAATATCATCATAAAATTTGAAGAATAATGTAGGAAATTAGATAAATAGATCAATTCCCTGAAAATTGGATGAATGATCTCACAACAAAATAACACAAGAGATTGGAAGACAAACTAATAAAGGAATAAAGGGTATTTATGTCTTATTGATGTGTATTCAGCGTAACTAACAATATTTAAATAGAATAATAGATATAGGGGTAATCAAAATCACTAACATAGGAGGAGGAAGAACCCATTGAAGAGGGGATGAGATGATTCACAATGTAAATTAGAGAAAGAAATAATGGGTAAGGTTTTTTGTTGACTAAAATAAAATTATAAAATCACCCTCTATCACTGGATCACATAGTTTGGACGACGGTTGGCCAAAGAGTGCGCTAATTATGCCCCAAGCTCTATCTAATGGGAGACCCCCTCATGGCCTAGGTGCATGTTTTAGCTAACTGTGTGCAAGACATGTAAAAATTGACATTCACCAAACATATTCAATTACAGAATGTTATTTGACTCATCTCACATGGTTTTGAAAAATCATATGGCCACTTATTCCCCTACGAAATTCCACTATGGTTAAGAGATATTGTGTGGTATGGGCTGCACGATTTCAACTAACCATGCAGCCTAGTTTGTTTCTATAAAATTTAGGGATCTAGTATCTGAACAAGAACTAAACACCATTTTGTACACTATGAATCCATTAATTACCATTATAAGGTCCACATAATTTAATTTAAGTCAAAAAAATGATTTGTACATTTCAAAAAAATTAGGTTGTTACAACCTCATCCCTTAAAGAAACTTTTCCCTGAGTTGGACTAGTAAGGGAAAAGATAGATCATTCAAGTGTATCTTCCACCATTGGTCCTTCATATCAGATTCCTATTCCCAGGTCTCATCATGTACTCAGTTAATATTCTATATAACTTGTACTAAAGGAATTGACCTTCCTCAGAGTGTCTTCATTCTCTAATCCAAAATATGTACTAGATACTCATAAAAATAAGCATCCATATCTATCTCAAACTCATTAGGTTGGAAATGATGTGGTGGATCTGGATAGTATTTGAATATCTTTGATTCCACTTTTCAACACCATGACATAGGATCCAATTTCTGGTGCCCTGATATATTAAGTCTCCTAGCCTCAATTATGTCTCCCCATACGCCTGAGGATTCCAAATGGTAGTGATGATCTATGGTAGAACAATTGGGAGACTATACCCTCATATCAAAGTGGAACAATGGATAAACTAAATAAATAGATAGTAGAAAAATCATGTTATAACGGATGGAACAACTGAAAAAAATACAATAAATAACTACAGAATCTTGAATAACAAAGAAACTATATCAATAATCAAAATTCCATAGGTTGAGTCATGTAAAATGATTTCATGGAATACTGATGTACAAAAAGTGGAAACATGGGGGTGTCATTTACATTATACTATACAAAAAAATCCAAAACATTTCTCCACTAGAATCACGAGCTTATGCTTGGTCCACTTCTCACATGCTCCAAACTATGCATAAAGTAGACCAAGAATCTTTTGCAAGGTAATATCCCTTATCCACACATAGAGATATAATGTATAATCTGGTACAAAGCTATCTACAGTTGGGTGTGAGATAAACTCAGTAGTATGCTACAAATGATTTCTATAAATAATTCATCCACTGTATATAAAAAAATTTAAGTGTGTAGGTAAATGAATAATAAACCAATATGAATAATAAATACCATCGTTACAAGTTCCTATGGGACACCTGGAAAGCTTTACCTACTTCTGTGTTGGCTGGAATGAGTTTTTAATCAGTAACTGTATATATATATAAGTAATAATATATATATATAGTGTTATATAAAATATATATGTATCTTCACAATGTACTTGAGGACATATGTAGGCATATACATGGATATTATGTGCTATTTTGACATAGGGAATAACTTAGGTATCCATAACTTGTCAAATAAGATATTGGTTCAATAAAGTTTAAATTGCAGGAATCTCATATGAATACAATCCATCATGCCCATCATTTGAGATGGTGGGGTGAGTCGTTGTACCCAACACCTGATAAAGAGGAACATCGAACTCCATTCCTATAGACCGAATAAATGTATAACAGTGTGAGATATCATTCTCAACACCAAATATAAGGGTGCATGAAACTTCATGCTCAACATGTCCCTTTCCATCATCCAACCAACAATCACTATAGTACCATAATTATTCTTATAATTATGAGGGGTTACATATTAAACATTATAATCATTAATCATACTATAACCAAAGGTTTCACAATTATAAAAACCATGTAAATATAAATACACATCACCTAGTGTGGCCTTCACACCCATTATAATTTATTTAAATTAATCCTTTTAATTCATTAATCAAGGTAAACCCTACATGGATCTAAGTGGATCAATTATAAGGGAATGAAATTCGATTTATGATTGAATTCAACCACTTATAAGATTTCTGGTCATTTAATAAATTCACAATATAGGATATATCAATTTTCAGACCCAAAGAGGTGGATATAAATGAGTTTGGCATCCTCTAATCACTTATTGAGGGCCCAATAGAGAATAAAGACATGCCAGTATTAATTTAGAAGGAAACCCACATTATATGGCGATGCACAGAAACGTATAGCAATCCACACAAAGGTTAAAGTTATATAAACACCTAAACATTTATGTAAAACAATTAGGATTGGTACCTTAGGGTCATAATGACTCCACATCCCATATCAGCTTCATATTTGAAGTAGAATGGATAAAATTAGAGAAATAGTCCAACACCTTTAAAATAAGGTGAATGATCTTGCACCAAAATATCACAAGATACGAGAAGAGACATTAAGATAGGATCTAATAAGATTCGAGTTCTTACCCATGGAGTTCCAATGTGTCCAACAATGTTCAAATCTTAGAATTTATGGAGGGGTAATAATAACCCTAACTTGGGAGCAGGAAAAATCCATAAGAGAGGGGAGGAGATGACGTATTCCCGAAATGAGAGAGAGAAATAAGGTGTATGGTTTTATGTTAATTATGTGAAATTATATAAAACCACACTCTAACACTAGCATTTATGAGTTTTCCACATTGTTATCCAAACCATGCACTAACCATATGTAATGACCCGCCAATTCTCATTGGCTTGAGAGTGCAATGAGTCATTACTATGCCTTAAGCGACATCCCCAAGACGCCAAATGCTGGAAATAAATGCCGAAGGGTTTCACTTACAATTGGGGGACGCTTTACCCTTTAAGAGAATAACCTACCCATTAAACATTCACTATATGATGCATGAACAAATGTAGACCAACAAACAACTTCATTTATAATAATCCACATCAAAGTAAACAACTACGAAAGACCAACCAAACATCAAAGTACACAGTAGAAAGAGAACAAATCAAGACTCCCAAAAGACACCACGACTCAGTGGTCCACAAGCTCTATGCTCCACAACATCTCAAAAACATCACCACAAGCCACTAGTAATGAGATGATTTACCTTTACCTGTGTCTCGGAATACAACATATGCATGCACCAAAGTGCCAAAGCAGGGGTGAGTATAAAACTCAGTAGGTTTTCCCCAATGTTCTCTACTCATGCCACTAGGATAGAAGAGTTAGCCACATTTATATAAAATCAATTTATATAAAACATTTTCACCAAAGCAGTTTATAACTAAATTTAAACTAGTTTTTCAAAACCATCCATGCTCAAAAGAATCAAAGTGAAATTTAAAAAGTCATTTCCAACATGTTATTTTTCTAGAAAAATAACGAAACAAATTTCCAAACCATTTCACAAACATCCATTTTTTCATACCCAACCATTTCACAAACCTGTGAAATCAACCATGCATGCATCGCTATGACTGTTCCATACTCATGAGCGGTCTATCATCGATCTACCAAGTCGTCACAAGATAATTTTTTCCCATGAGCCATTATACCTTTGGCATCGAGCTCAAGGTCATATTTCAACCAAGCCTCGTACATATAGTTACCATCATGCCATTAAACGTTTGGCACCGAGCACAAGGTCCTATTTCAACCAAGACTCATACAATGCAATATGATCACACACTACACATGTCCAACATTCATGCCAAAATCAACCTTTCAATAAAAAATCTTTTATTGAAAACACTTTCCATTAAAACCAAGTGTGTTCAACCAATACAAACCATTTCAATAAAACACCATTTTTATTGAAAACCACTTTCTCGTAAAACCATTTCCAATTTCAGAAATTTCATAATTTAAAATCAACATATTAAATTCAAATAGCCAAATCACATTGCACAACAATCCACCAAGATTTCACAATTTCATCAAACCCATAAATCTTCACTAAAGAAGATATATTCCATGTTTTTTCACAATCAATACCATTCAAATACCATTAGCCTTTCCATAATCAGAAATTAGAAAACCAATGCTTTTCTGAAAGAGTTCTGGCCACTGCTCTCTCATTTCTTTCTTGTGTTCCCATGTCTCTCCCTAAATCTGACCATGTTGCCACAGACCCCTCACATGACCGATGCTTTTCCCATTCAAGACCTTATCCTACCGATCCATAATCTATACCGAGATATGTACCAATGAAGCATCCGGCTCTAGGTCAACGTTATCCCATTTTATCACATGGTCAGGATCCGGTTGATACTTCTTTAACTGAGATACATGGAACACATTGTGCATCGAACTGAACCGTGGTGGTAATTCCAACCAATAATCAAACTCTCTAACCAGTTCCAGTATATGAAAAGGGCATATATATCGAGGAGATAATTGTCTATGCTTCCCAAAATGATGATTTCCAAGTCTTGGAGTGATCCTCAAGAAGACATGATCACCCACAATGAATTCCATCGATCTCTGACAGTGATCCCCATAAGATTTCGAATGACTTTGAGTCATTTCCACCCTCTTTCTAATCAACTGAATATTCTCTATTGTTTCTTGGACAAGGTTCGACCCGACTAGTGAAGTTTCACCAGTTTCTACCTAGCATAGTGGAGAAAGACAAAGACGCCCATATAATGCATCAAACGGAGCCATACGTATCGAGGATTGATAGATATTATTGTATGAGAACTCCACTAAGGGTATATACTCCTCCCATGAGCCACAAAAGTCAATTACACAGGCCTGTAACATGTCTTCCAATGTTTGTATTGTCCGTTCAGATTTCCTATATGTCTGAGGATGATACGTTGTACTCATCATCAACTTAGTCCCCAGGGATTGCTGTAATGATTTCAAGAAACGAGATGTGAATCTCAAATCTCTATCTGAGTCTATAGACACTAGTAAACCATGTCTCTTTACCACTTCTCGGATATAGATTTTTGAAAGATCTTCCATCATATGAGTTTCACGAATCACGATGAAATGGGCCGACTTGGTTAGACGATCCACTATCACCCAAATGGAATCATGTTTCCGGACCATTCTTAGAAGACCTGTAAAAACATCCATTGCTATATACTCCCATTTCTACACTGGGATAGGTAAATACTGTAACATACCAACTGGTCTTTGAGGCTCTGCTTTAACCTTTTGACAAGTTAAGCATCATGAGACGAACTCAGCCAACTTCTTTTTCATTCCGCTCCACCAAAACTACGCCTTTAGCACCTTATACATCTTTTGTGTACCTGGACGTACAACCCATATTGAATGGTGGTAATCATTAAGGAGTTATTCTTGAAAAACTATAGGTACAACCATATGATCTCTGAAAATCAAAACCGAGCCCGCTTCCAGTTTTCAGCCATCAGTGCTCTCCCCACCATTGAGTTTCGAACCCATTACCAGACATTTGGTATCAGATTATTGTGCCTCTTTGACCACATTTACTAGATCAGGAACAATCATATATGAAAATAAAACCACAACATCACCTCAGTTTTCACATTCCACAAGAATGTTGGCTAACACTAACATCAACAACCACTCGTCTGAAGCTTCCTTTTCCAACTGAGCATACGACATCCTGCTTAATGAATCGGCCACTAAATTTCCCTTACCCGTTGTATAAATTAAGTCCAAGTAGAACATTTGAATATACTCCATCCCTATCCTCTGCCTCCGATTCAAATCACGCTGTGAGAAAATGTGTTTTAAGCTTTGGTGATCCGTAAATACAATAAATTTCTCACCAAAGAGATAGTGTCTCTATGTTTTCAAATGATGGATGACTACAGCTGACCTCAGATCATGTGTTGGGTAATTCTTCTCATGCACTCTCAACGGCCTTGAACCATAAGCAACAACATGGTCTCCATGCATGAGAAAACAACCCAACCAAGTTCCCGAAGCATTACAAAACACCACATAGCCCTATATAGATTCTGGCAAGATCCAGATAGGTGTCGAGGTAAGAGGAACCTTCAGTTCCTGGAAATACATCTGACATTCTTCTGTCCATTGGAATGGAGAATTATTCATTTTCAGAGTTGTCATTGGTGATGCTAGTCGTGAGAAATCATGCACAAAGCGTCGGTAGTAACCAGCTAGACTAATAAAACGTCGTATCTAGAACACATTCCTTGGTGGTTTCCAAGAGATAATGGCTTCTATCATTTCAGGATCAACTGAAATGCCTTTCTCGGAAACAACATGGCCAAGGAAATGTACTTCCTTTATCCAAAAATCACACTTTGATAATTTGGCATACAACTGATGGTCTCTCAATATTTCCAACACTATCGCCACGTGTTGGTCATGCTCAGCCCTTGTTCTTGAATACACCAATATGTCATCCACAAACACCACAACAAAATAATCCATATATTTCTGAAATATCTGATTCATCAAATCCATGAAGACCGCTCGTGCATTTGTTAGATCCTAAGGCATGACTACATATTCGTAGTGTCCATATCTACTTCTGAAAGCTATCTTCGGAATATCCTCCTTTCAAACTCACAACTGGTGATATCATAACCGCAAGTCAATCTTGGAGAACCATTGAGCTCCCCACAATTGATCAAACAGGTCATCAATTCATGGAAGTGGATATCTATTCTTTATCGTAACTTGCTTAAGCTTACGATATTCAACACACAGCTGAAGAGTTCCATCTGCCTTCTTCATGAACAAAACTGGTGCTTCCCATAGAGACACACTTGGGTGAATTAATCCCTTGATTCCCAGATCCTCTAACTACACTTTCAATTCCTTTAACTTTGTTAGTGACATCCTATATGATGGAAGTGAGATAAGACTGGTCCCTAGAAAGAGATCAATCGTAAACTCCACTTCTCTCACAGGTGGTATCCCTGATATGTTTTTAGGAAAAACATCAGGAAATTGATCCACCACAACTGGAAAACTATTTTCCTCACTCTCTTCCAATTATTTATGGGTCAACACTACCAATTGGTAAGAGATCGTTCCCACCATTAGTGCAGACAGGATATTTGCACATTTCTTTACCATTCTCTCTCCTATGAAGAGATGCTCCATGCCGTCCTCAATCGTGAAACTAACTGTTCTCTTATAACAGTATATGTGAGCTTTAAACCTTGTCAACCAATCCATACCTAGGATTATATTATATACATCGATATCCAACATAAGGAATTCCCATTTCAGCTCAACTCCATCAACAGTTATAGCACATGCTCTACACACGAAGGCTTGACATTCTCTTTCACCAAGAGGAGTTTGCAGTTTCAAGATAGAAGGCGTCATTTCCAATTTTAAGTTCATAAAATCCACAATATGAGAATCAAGAAAGGAATGTTATGTACCAGTATCGAACAATACTTTCATGAGGGTAGAATTCAAAAGAATTGTACCTCTCATCGTAGACAGTCCAGACTGGTCATCTACCCTCATCTGCTCGGCTCCATGCAATTGCTTTGTTGCTGCACATTGCTCCTTATTGCCTTGTTGAGATTTACCAGTTTGAGGAGTCAGGGTATTCCTGGAATCACCATAACTAGATATGTTCTACTGGCCAGACTGATTTTGTTGTCCTCACCCTGTCGAAGCATATGATGCTTGCGACGCCTGGGAAGTGTCATGTGCACCCGACCTCGTAGCATTCCTACAATAGCATTGTAGATGCCCCATCTGCTTGAAATTGTGGCAAGATCTCGGTGGTGTTGTACATTCACGTTTCATGTGATCAGTCAAACCACACTGAAAGCAACCTGCTTTGCTCTAGGCTCGTGGAGGATGGTTGATTGATCCCGTCGTCTGGTTCTGATTCACACTCCCACCATGGAAGTATGTGTCCCTCTTCGTCTTTTTTCCAGCATTAGAGTTCTCACCCATTCATGTGGGTATCATCATAACTCCTCCTATCGATATCGAGATATCACGTTCAACAACCGTTGCTCTGTTCACCATCTCTGTATAATCTGTAATACAGAGCACCACAATCTTCGATCGAATCTTCTACCATAGTCCCTATTAGAATATGCGTGCCTTCAAACAATCACTTGTCGCAACCTCTGGTGCAAAACAGACTAAATTCATGAACATAGCCACATACTCTGTGACAGAGAGGCTCTCTTATTTCAAGCTGAAGAAGTCAGTCGTTTTCTGGATCTTGAACGTGTGAGGATAGAATTGTTTGTTATACAATTCTTCAAAATCCTCCCATGTAAGGCCTTCATCCTATGTAGCATGCACCGCTAAATCCCACCACTAATGTGCAAGATCCTTGAGCATATATGTTTCCAGCTTTACTTTCATCTCTACTGGTGTGCCGATGAAATCGAATATACGATTTATCCTACTTAGCCACACCTCCACCTTCTCAGGCTCAGCATCACCCCTAAATTTCAGTGGATTCAACTTCATGAACTAGATGGTATGATCCACATGTCATGGATTATTCCTCTGATTCCCCATATCCACAGCTTGAAAAGATTGGAAAATACTCCAAACCAGTACTTGGTTCACACGTGGTTCCAGTGCAACCACATTCTCCGCAGCTTCTTCGGGTTGGTTTCGACGACGCCTACTAGGTGCCATTTTCTAAACCAACAACAAACTCTGTCAATCTCACTCTCTAGAAACTGCTGGCTTAGTATTTCAAATTCTATCACATCAACTATCACAACATTGTTCTCAAATAACCTTTTTCCATGTTCAACCATTTTTTAAAACAATCAACATACTTTTTGAAAATCAATCTATTTTCAAAATACACTAAATACCCTTTTTTCAAAGTCTTTAGGTTGTAAAAAATTCCCCCATTTTTCAAAAAATTTCACCTTTCACAAAATTCTTTCTCATTACTCATAATGAGATATGAAATCCTAGTGGGAATTCATTCCACTACAATGCATTTCATTCTCCTCTCATTAGATAAACCCACGATAATGAGATTTCCAACATTCTAGAAGTGTATCCAAAACACTTATGTACCCAACACCCTGGTAACTTGAAGTTCAACATAAATAGGTTAGCTACATCCATTTATGATACACCTTTCAAGTTCCGACAATCATATTCTTGTCTAAGATTTTATCCCAAGGAATATACAAGAATGAATTTCAACTCCAAGACCAAGAACATCGATTACTACTTGTTTGGCAAGGACCGAACAAGCTGATACCATTTGTAATGACCCGCCAATTCTCATTGGTTTGAGTGTGAAACGAGTCATTACTAGACCTTAAGCGACATCCCCAAGACACCAAAGGCTGGAAAAAAGTGCCGAAGGGTTTCAATTACAATCAGGGGACGATTTACCCTTTAAAAAAATAACCCACCCACAACCATTCATTATATGATGCATAAACAAATGTAGACCAAAAAACAACTTCATTTATAATAAACCACATCAAAGTACACAATAACAGAAGACCAACCAAAAATCAAAGTACACAGTAGAAAGAGAACAACACAAGACTCCCAAAAGACACCACGACTCAGTGGTCCACAAGCTCCAAGCTCCACAGCGTCACCCAAACATCACCACAAGCCACTAGTAATGAGATGCTTTACCTTTACCCGTGTCTCGAAATACAACACCTTCAAAAGATCAAAAGTTCCAAAACATGGGTGAGTATAAAACTCAGTAGGATTTCCCCAATGAATTCCCTACTCACGCTACTAGAGTATAAGAGTTATCCACATTTATATAAATATAGTTTATATAAAACATTTTCACCAAAGCAGTTTATAACTAAATATAAACTAGTTTTCCAAAACCATCATTGCTCAAAAGTATCAAAGTTCAATTTTAACTGGATTTTCCAACACGTTATTTTTCCAGAAAAATAACCAAAAAAATTTTCAAACCATGTCACAAACATCCCATTTTGGCATACCCAACCATTTCACAAACCCATGAAATCAACCATGCATGCATCGTTATGACAGTTCCATACTCATGAGCGGTCTCTCGTCGATCTACCAATTCATCACGAGGTAATTATTTCTCATGTTCCATTACACCTTCGGCATCGAGCACAAGGTCATATTTCAACCAAGACTCGTACATATAGTTACCATCGTGCCATTAAACGTTTGGAACTATGCACAAGGTCCTATTTCAACCAAGAATAGTACAGTGCAATATGAACACACACTACACATTTCCAACAATCATGCCAAAATCAACATTTCAATAAAATTCCTTTTATTGAAAACCATTTCCATAAAAACCAAGTGTGTTCAACCAATTCAATCCATTTCAATAAAACACCATTTTTATTGAAAACCACTTTTTCATCAAACCATTTCCAATTTCAGAAATATCATAATTTAAAATCAACATATTAAATTCAAATAAACAAATCACATTCCACAACAATCCACCAGGATTTCACAATTTCATCAAAACCATAAATCGTCACTAAAGAAGATTTATTCCATGTTTTTCATAATAAATAACATTAAAATAACCAATTTGAAACTAAGAAAACCAATTCAAATGATAATAGTTGAGATTTAAGCCACCTACCTCAACGAAAAGGCGAAACCAAGCAACTGACGAAGAAAGCTCAAGAACATCGGGTCAAATCTCCAAGAATCCTCCTTAGATCTCTTCTCCTAACATAACCAAGTCCAAATCTCGTCATATTTGGCATCCACACACATAGATCTACCCATAATGGGTGTTGATCTATGAAACCAAGAGAGGATGAGTCGTAGATCTAAGTAGATATAAGAAACCATTCAAGAAAAAAGGAGAATGATCACATACCTCATGAAATCGGCTTCGATTTTCCAAGAAAAGCCTTCAGATCGCCTCCAGAACAATGGGAGAACCATTTTTGACCTTAAGAGAACCAAAATCTCAATTTAGGTCCTCTTAGGATCTTTAATGAGGCAATTAGAGTCAAAACGAGTTAGATCCACAATTTAAGGATCTAATTATAATTGACTGCACGGTTAGTCCGCACGGTTTGACAAACTGTGCCCTAACCATGCGTTAGCTACAGCCTCATACACCCTTCTCGTATGGTTTGGCCACACGGTTATACAAACCATGCACCAACCATGTGGAAGCCACTGCCTCCCATACCAACTCCGCACGATTTGGCCGCATGGTTTTGGAAAACTGTGCACCTCCGGTGTGACTTCCCTTTTGCCCCCAAACTCATTCCAAGTTCTCCCAACTCTCCCATTTGTCACCTTTAACTCTATATCCACGAAAAGAATCAAGTAAGGGTTAGATACCTGAAACCAGGGGTACTACACCATACTACAGGATCTAAATACCGGGGGGCCTGCATGATCTAGGAAGAAAATTTAGCTAACTATGTGCATGCCATGCGTGAATTCATAGTCACCAATCCTCTAAAGGTTTTCATGGTTATGCACCTCATCTATCGTGGTTTCATCCAACCTTTTGGCCCTCTTATACCCTCTTAAACACACTAAACATTTAAGAAAAACCATGCAGGCTATGATACACGGTTTCTGCTATATGTGGGGACTAGTATTTTTATCCAAAATCTAGGTCTTAAGGATTTGAATAAGCCTTGAACACACTCATGACCTATGTGACTCCATTAAATACCATTACAAGGGCCAAATTAAGAAATTTAAGATAAAAAAATTATTCATTCCTTTGTTAAAATTCGTGTCATTACATAATTATTTGTTTTATTTTTCTTATTATCCTTTTCAATTTATTTACATAATAATTTAAATATCAATTATTAATTCTTAATCTGAAACTGATAATGTTCATGAGGGGTTCTCTCCCAGATCTCCATTATTATCACATTTTATTTCATTGAGGATTATATTATCTTATGTATCTTATCTCAAATGTATTTAATATATAACATACTAGTATTCCTATATATTTATTGCATTAAAAGTTACCTTACATATCTTATGGATTCTTAGTTCATATATTATGATATTTTGAATGGGAACTCTCATTTACTCTCTTTAATTACTTTTTGTATTATGTCATCTCTCCCAGATTATTGATTAATTTTTAAAATTCTTTTCCATTGAATTAATTTTTTATATTATTTCTTACTTATCTATTATGAGAAATAATTGGGTTTGAACAATACTTCCAATCATTTTATTTGAGTGAATCCAAATGATATGGTTTCGGGTAAAAATTCTATATATTCTTTCTTTTTCTAGTATTACTTATCACATGACTATTTTCTTCCATGTTTTCAAAAACCTATTATTTAAAAAAAAATATTCCCTCTTTTATTTTTTTCTAAAATAATGTGACATTACATTCTTATAAACATTTTTTAACCATTTCAAGTTTTTTTCTATAAAATGAATTATTTTAAAAGTCATTATTATCTCATTTTTATTTTTAAAATGGTAAATTCATGTATACTTTCCTTTGAAACATATACATATCATCACATTAGAAACAATTATTTCATTTTCCATTGATTGGATATATATACATGAATTCTATCTATACTCAAATTTATTGATGCTTATGCATTATATTGCTGATAAGTGAAATAATATCTCTCCCACTTTATCATACTTCAATTTCATATAACTAATTCAATAAATGTATAAAATAATTTTTTCTATCATTCTATATGAATTTCTTATCAATTTAATTTTCACTTGTGATTTAATGATGATTTTCTACCCTACATTACTATTGAAAAGGGTCCCATTAAAGTTTCATTTTTTTATTAACACTCTTTCACTGGAATCTATATCTTATAGTATAATGTTTATTTATTCAAGGATTTAATTATTCTTTAAATCTGATTATAAAGTATCCCTTTATTTGTTTGTGACTCTATAGATTCTTCAACTACTTATTATATACAAAATTTTTTAGTAACACATTTATTTTTCATGGGTTATCAGGATTATTATTCATTTAGGATTTTATTCTATGTTTCGCACATATGAATGTATTAGTAATGATTTGTTAGGTGGGCCTAGAATTATACATCCATCCAATTCATTGGTTAAAGATTATATCTCATGATATTCTATGAATGGTGGATGGGTAGTGCGCCTAGAGAACTATGTTGTAGTGCAAGAGCAGTGAGCCAAGAACACTATGTTATAGTGAATGAGAATTGTTCCTAGTACATTTTTTTAGGTTTTAATTGTATTTATCAATGGTTTATGCTTATGATGACATTATTTAGTAATATACCATATCCCAATATATTTTTATAATTTTATACTAATGTTATGATTCATTTTTCTTCAATATTAAGACACTATGACCTAATGATGTCATGGAATTCCATATTATAATTCTATTTTTAGATGTTGTGTAATATGTTATGATTTTAATTTATACTCAATTACAAATTAAAATTCCTAATTATTATGATATTCATGTTTACTTTTATTTGTCCCCTTGGTAAGATTTTTTGTCACCCTTTCTTTGATATCATTCATAATGTGATTATAGGTGTATAATTAGTAATGATAAATTTATAAGTTACTTATAATAAAGAATTTATATAAATTTATATTATATGATTTGGTTTATGATGTTTTATATACATAGTTCCCATGACAAATAAATTTTTTATTCTAGGAGTTGGATGTAGTTCCATGTTATGGGTAAAACAATGTATGTATATCACTAGATCTGGATGTACGAATCTGGGTGAATCCCATTTGAAATTAGAGTTTTGTTTTGGAAATTTTATGAAATTAGGATTTTGAAAATATGGGTATAAATCCTTATATAAATAACAATTTCCTATAGATTTCTATAATAATTATAACTAATATAATCACATAATATCAACATTTCTTATTTATGTTAGAATTAGTGTTTTATAAAAGGTTTCCTCAGAATAGATAAAAAAATTGATTAGTGTTTATCAACAAGTAAATATTGTGAGGATACAATTTCATTAGAGGGGTAGAATGCGACATCTCATATTTTCAATGAAAAACTTTTTTGAAAATTTTTCATTAAAATATATTTTTAAATGTTAAATTATTTTCTTTTTTTTTCATTTATTTTTAAATATATTAATATTTGATATTTATTAATTAATTATTTTCATTGAATTATTTAATACATATTAATTTAATAAATATTAGTTTTGGTAAATATAAAATAATATAAAAAATAAATGGAAAAAAACATATAAATTTCCAGTCAATATTTTATTCTATTAATGTTTAACATTACATATAAATGATAAATAAACTCCATAAAACTAAAAATAGAATAGTGGGATAACAAATGAATATTAATAATTGGACTAAAATTTTAAATTCTTGTGTGTCACAATCTCAAAAAATTTTCACACCATCTAAAAGTAATATAACAATAAAAAAATAATTGAAATATTATTTTCATTTTTAAATTATTTATATAAAATTTTGTGATAAAACTAATTGAATAAAATATATATTTAATAAGAGGTATTAATACAATGTATATGTATTATAGTACCATTGAAATTGTGTATAACATTTAGAATAATAACTTATCATTTCCAATAGTAAAATATCATGTAAGATTATTTATAATTATGAAAACAAATAAATATAAATATTACAGTATTGAAAAATTACTTATCAAATTTTATACTGAAAATTGTGTATAAATGTAATTTTTTAATAACTAATTTTGGAAATGTATTTAGTAAAAACATTATTTTTTATTTATAAATTCAAATATTTGAATTAATTATTTTAGAAATTTATTTTTGAAAAATCGATCACATTTTTTGAATCATCATTCAAAAATTATCTACGGGTGAATTTTTTATATTTTCATAAAAACATTGAAGAGTAAGAAAAACATTACATGTAATTTAAGTTTTAGAACATCATAATGCTGTAAAAACTAATCAATAATGTGTAAAATATTTTTCATGAATTAAAATGTGCTTAATGATAAAAATATTTCATTTAAAATTAATAATATTAATTTAAAAAATAATAAATGAATTTCTAAAGTCCAAATTATATTTTATTCTAATAAAAAACTATTATTGTGTATTTATTTTGAATTAAATATGAAAATGATACTATTGGGTTTTGTAAGTGTTTAAATATAAAAATTATTTATATGACAATAATCCATTACTATTAATCATAATAATCAAATTTCTTCCATGGCTTGATCAGAAAAAAAAAATAATCATAATTTTATTCAAAAAAATTGTCTTCTTAACCTAAAAATACACCTCTCTAACTATAAATCCATGAACCCACACATATGGAGTCAGTTCTTAAAAAAATTGTTTATTTTATTTTTTTATGAAAGACAACTGAGAAATACGCACAATTTTTAACCTCTAAGACCATTTTCAGTCAAGATTTTGGAGAATTAGACATTATACATTACATTTTATCAACAATATACAAAATAAAAATAAATTAACAAAATATTTTTGCACACGCTTCCTCCTCAAAGAAATATACACGTCACAAAGTAAATCAACTAAACCTGTGAAAAATAAATTTAAAATATAGGGTGAGAAATTTTTTACCCAATAAGGGGTTTTCAGATCCTTAATAAAAACTATTAAAAATTTTCTTTTGAATAGATAAATACATAGATATATGTTTTCAAAAGATTGAAATATAATAATTTTCATTCAATATTGAAAACCATAAATTTCTAAAGTAATAGTATTATTTATGTGGTTCATTGGATTTCTCCATTTGAAAATAATAATTTTAAACGATTAATTATGATACTTAGTAGGCCATGAGAAAATCGAAAGGGCATTTTTTCATGTCTCATATCGAATAATTTCCCCTTAAGATCATGGGTGCACTGCGTACACCATAACATAACATTCGATACTCTATTACTAATTTTATGAAAACTTTTTAATGGTCATGTCTTTCTCAGTTATAAACGCAAAAAAATTTAAAATAATACATAGAAAAATTATTTTTGTTAGAAGAAAATAACCATACATCATTATTTATATAGAAAAATAATAAATTGAGAATATTTAAATAATATCTAGAAGACATCCATGCTTATAAAAAACTATTATTATTTAAATGATGTAAATATAAATGCTTAATAAACAAAACGAACATTTGAATAAAAAAATTGCATGGAATATAGATGATAACTTATATAATGGCCATATCTAAATTATGATTGATATAAAAAAATATGTAGAGACATTTGTTCACATGAATTAATAAATTTTATTTATATATAACACATAAAATGATAATATTATCTATTTTTAAATATAAGTAACACATAAAATGATTATCATGATATGATCTATTCTCTTGTGAATATTTTATTTATAAAATAAAAAATAAAAAATAATTTTTTTTATTGTTTATGATAAGTATGTGAAATTATTTTTGCAAAAACTAATCCATTGAATGAATTACAATTATCCTTACAAGGGTTTTGTTATAAATATTGATTTTAAAAATAAAATAATTTTTTTTTTCTAAAAAAAGAATTGATAAAAATGATGAAATTTCATATATGATTCCATTGTAAAATTTTAAAGGAAAACTATATATATTTTAAATCAAAATATAACCATTAAAACACCATGAATTTTAATAATGAATTAAATCCCTAAAAAAATAAATTAAAAAATCACTTACATAATAAATTAATAAAACAAATAGATACATACATACATACATACACATATATATCTAGGTAGGATATGGGGTAGGGATCTCAGCTTTGGCCAAGATCCCTCTACTCTCTCTAGGGTTTTTGATCTTATCCTATTCAGCAACATGGCCTCTCAATTAGCTTTCAGTTGTTGTTTAATGGTGATGAGATAGTGTCCCTCTTGTGGATTTTTTGAAAGATTGGGCGGGAAATATTGAACATATGATTTAATGTGTTAATTTGCAGTGTTGTCTATGGGGTATCTGGTGGACTAATTCTGATCTGTGGTTGACGATAGATAAGGTTATGGTGTTGGAAGTTTGTGCCTTGATAGGGGCAACTCGAACTAGAGCATGACCGGAATTTTTGGTTGTAGTTTTTCTATATCTGGTGTGAGACTGATAGCAACAACTTTGTGTCGATGAGGGTGATCTGATCTAAAGTGGGACTGCCATTTTCAATAAGAGGGTGGCCATATTTGGTGTGTAATTTTTGTCTACGGATGTGTCTCAAGAGGGTTAGACTTTTTTGGTGTTTGACTATTGTTGGTGACTTGATTAGATGGGTAGAATAGCAGGATATATGTCTTTGTTGCTGGATTCATGGCCAGTGTTGAAGGACCACGGGACACCCTAAGAGGGGAGGGGTGAATCAGGGTGTCAACATTTTTTTAAAACGATGGATATTTTTCCCACATTGGTAGGAACTAGTTTAACCTATATGATGGATATGGAAAGCAATAAAGCATTCACATGCAATGAGATGACACATCACTTTTTACATGGTTCACCACTATGGGCTACATCAAGGGAGCATATGCCAACAGGTTGTCAGTCATACCAAATTCCACTATTTTTCACTAGTTGTGGATTACAAAAGTTTGGGAATAGTCACTCTATCCCAGGTTCACTTCCTTTACAAATGTTAAGGGATAGACCACTACGTCCCTTGGATTACTCCTGTTGACTCTCCCTGGATCACTGTTTTTGATGAAGTCCCAGTCAGTTTATAGATGTGAAGGTCTCTTCAATAGATTCACATTGAAGTCTTTGCCTCTGCTTAGCACGAGACTCTACTTGCATAAAAGTCCGCAAATGATGCACTTGTACACACTGAACCACTGAACCAGATTACCAGAACGTGCAAAAAAGTTTCACTAACAATTGCACACAACCCCAACCCTTTGCGCACAAGAAATTACTATTACACGCAATATTTCTTTTTTTTCATGGAAAGATATTTCGCGCAACAACACCCTTTTTCATGAAACTGAATATTTTACACGCCGCCTCAATTTTTACGCGGAGCTCTGCCTTCTTCGCACAACCCACAATTTTTCACACAATCCCCTTTACGCGAACATTTTATGTGCATCTATCCTTGGATATCCTCTAAGTCTTCAACCATACAGAATGAGGGGGGTCACCTCTTATTTATAGACATCTCAGACCCTCATGCGTAAAACCCCCTGAGGATTGACAACAAACACAAACCATACTCCAATTCATGCATAGAATAACCATGGTTCCAACAAGTGTGACGGTCTTCAGATAAATTCTTGCCTTCATTTTTCATTGCAGATGAAGATGTTGTTCCTATGGTCATCTACTGGTCCTTATGATATTGATGTGACTCTTTATATTGATCTTGGTGTCTTTTGATATCTTGGGCCTCTATGCCCTGAATTTTTAACGAGTTTTCTCCATCAGACTCTTGGGACACTAAACATTAATGTTATCTCCCTCTGGACCTTCTGGTTTGTAATGGGTTCTCTCTTAACCTAATTCAAAAAGAGTTTATAATTTTTTTCTCCTTTTTAATAAAGGGTATTACCCCCCAAAAATTTCCATATATATATATATCTTTATAAAAAACATAAATTGATAAATTTTAAACAAATTCAAATCCTTATATAATTTTATAAATTTTTAGAGTATGAATATACTATATATATACTTAAAAAAATTTCAAAAATAGAAATAACCCTTACCTGAAATTAGATAGATATTTTTTGGCTAGTGGACACAAAGTAAGCAATAAGGAGGGTACAACTTGGGGAAAATGATTCAATTTTTTAATGGTGTGTAAATTAGAGTTTAAATAATGCAAGGCTTTTCAATTTAATCATTCACAAATAAAAAATATATTGGTAAATACAATGAATATTTTACAAACAACTACGAAGGCTTATTTAAATAGAATAAGTGGCGATAATAATTTTTATTAATCTATAATGTATAATATATATACATGTCATTCTTCCTAGTTAATTATCCCAAATAATTAAAAAATGGAAAAATTAGTTTCAATGGTGATGTTTGGTGTTTTTTTAATTATATATTATTTGGACTTGAGATTAAATATGTATATATATATATAAGGCTTCCTTTGGTAGTTGTAGAAGGAGAAAAATATTCCTGGGATTAATTTTAATTTTATACAGATTACCCAGGTCATTTTAGAATAAATTTAATCTAAGATGTTCCATGGATGAAGGGGGCATCAATGGGGGGAAGGGAAGGAACATATAGGTTCAATGCCTATTGGTTCATAAAAATGAGAAGGGTTCAATGAGGAAAAATAATGAGAATTAATTTAATGGTTTAGATCATCTGAGATTGATCGAATGGATGGGATATAACACTTCATTTTAAAGAACGAGAAAAGTATAGCACAATCTGGGATGGGAAAAAATGTTCAGGATGAGTTCGGTTTGATCAAATGGACGAGGTCACATTTATAGGGAAATTAAATGTCCCACATTAAAACCAATACAAAAATGGAGTCCGTTTAAAAGGAAAGATGCAGTTGTCATCTCTCTAATGACACAAACACACACTACACATTGGGGGCCTTATACATGGGCCCATGCCTAGGATTTATCCTACCGATACACAGACCAATATTCAGGGCCCTACACATAGTTCTGACCTCATGGGTTGCTCACGCTAGGCTTGCACCTGATGTACCTCCACTGAACTGGGGCATGGCCTATGCACAGTTTTCCCTAGTTTTTGGTGGGTCTAAACTAATTTTTGTAAAAAGGATTTCATAATAGGAAAAATATTAAAGTGAAATACATATATAATTTCATCACCTTTATTAAATCAACTAAACTATTTTTCTAAGAATACTAATTTGTAATTATTGTTTTGAAATATTTTTATAGAATTATATTTTTGTTAATTTCTCATGTTATAATATAATTCATTGAAAACATAACTCATAATTAGAAAATTTAAATGTTATCATATTAGAAAATGTATTATTAATATAAAACTATCATTTTAAATATATTATAATTTTTTAAAACACCTAAAATCTATCAAAACTTTAAGGATTACATTATTCTCCCAACGGTCATTATAGGTCCTATAAATACTATGTTTTAGGACATTAAAAAACTAAAGTTTCACGGAAGTCCATTTCTTGCTTCATAATAGTGTTGTAGAATCCTATTTTCATATAATATTCATTATTATTATTTCTATATATTTTCATATTATGGAAGATACAAGGTAAGATGGTACATTTTCTTCCTTATTATGTGTATAGGAGGGGTTATGATATTGTTACTTGCTGTTTTAATGAGTTTTATAAATTAGTCATGATCTCCAATTTCTAAAGATTAATTGTTATATGTGATTTAATAATAAAATTATTCCTTTTTTTGTTCTTAATTATTGAAATCCGTGTTTGATATAATTTATTAACATAATAAAAATAACAATAATAATAATAAATTACATCATGGATTTATGGTGTTATATTCTTCTCCCTTGACTGAATTATGACATCACAATTCATTTGAACACACACCCCACTTTATGTAATTCCAACCTTGGTGTTCCTACATAGAGAGATTTGTTAATATTCATTAAAAAATTTGTTATAAAAGCTAATTCATTCTATTAACAGAATCTCCAATGTTGGTTATTCTTCTGATGTGGTGGGTTTCTTCCGATCAAACTGATTCTTGGTGTAGATTAAAGTTATTCAACTTCTTATCACCAAACACAAATTGAGAATATAGGGTAAAACTCATGTAAACACTGATAGAAAGTTGAGACATAGGTATGAAAGGTGTAAATATTAGAGACATCCAAGTTGATTTCATTTCAAAAAAAAATGAAACATCTTGACTTCTTGAATTTCAAATTATTTATGTCTTCTATATAAACTGAAATAAAAAACATGACACATAGAGGCTATATGATAGTAGACCTATTTGCAGCTTCCAAAAATTCCACTAATGATTGCAACTGATTTGAAATTGTAATGAATTTTAAAAGACCCTTAGAATATTATCCTTTACCTTCATAGTATGGAGGTTGTGTATGCAAAATGGCATAGTAAACAAGACCAAATCCGTGGATGAAGAGAAGTTTAGCATGAGTATTGGATATCATGTGAAAGTGTTTAAAATACAGTTAGAGGTTTGTAGAGGGTTCAAACTGATTTGAACATGATTTTTTTAAGTAGCTCATCTGAAAGAGGAAAAATAGTTGTTTGTGTTCTTCTATCTTTAATATGAAAATATTATTAAAAAATTATACTGGGAAATCATACTTAAAATGTTAGTTTTATTATAATTTTCCTAAATTATGTACTTCGTCGCACTGATTCCAGTTATAAATCCCCAAACTTGTGCTTCTGGATTTAATGTATAAAAATGTTGTTCGTTTTATTTTTTAATAATGGAGAACTGAGAAATACACAAAGCATTTACACTCCATGACCTTTTCTAATATTCTTTTTTGGAGAATGAGACATTATATATTAAAAAACAATCAACAATATAAATAATAAAATTAAATAAACACAAAATATTAATTTGTGTTACCTTCTCAAATAAAATACACATCACAAAGTAAATCCACAAAACCTATGTAAAAAAAAATTAAAACATAGGGTTATAAATTATTTTTTGGTGTATGGGGTTTTAAATTCATTAGTAAATACTATTAAAATATATCATTATAATTTGTAAATAATTTGAAATAGGTTATCAAAACATTGAAATATAATCATTTTCATACAATTTTGAAAAACAAATATCGCAATAGTAAATATATTTTGAAATAGTTCTTTATATTTCTCTAATTAAAAATAATAATTTTAAAGGATTAATTATGATACTCCCGCCTTAAGAAAACCATAAGGCCAATTATTCATATCTTATATAGGGAAATGTCCCATTAATATTCGGGTTTCACTCCATATAGAATAACTTAACATTTAATACTTTTTTTCTAATTTAAATAAAACGTTTTAATGTTTCATCCTTTCTCAAGAAAAACACAAAAACATTTCAAAAAAATATTTATATAATTTTTTTAGCATAAAATAATCTTAAATACTTTTTTATATTGTATAATCATATTTTTATAATTCCTAATATCATATATTTGACAAGTCCATGCTTATAAAATACAACTCTTATTTAAAAGATATTAATACAAATGCTTAATAAACTAAATGAACACTTAAATAAAAAATGCATGGAATTTCAATGATAACTTAGATGATGGATATGTCTAAATTATGTGTGACATACAAGGAGGTGCATAGAAAATTTTTCAAATCACGTAATAACTATTATTTAGATTTGTCATATATAATGATAATATTAATCATTTTTAAATAAATGTATAACATAAAATGATAATCATGAAAATATGCCATCTCTCATGGAAATTTTATTTCTAAAAGAAACAATTTAAAATAAAAAATACTTTTTTTATTGTTTGTAATTATCTTATGAAATACTTCTTTAAAAATTTAATTCTTTTCATTAATGAAAATTTTCCTTACATGGGATTTATTTTATATCTATGTTTACAAAAATATATTTTTTTTCTAAAAAAACGATAAAATATATGAGACTCCTTACATTATTCTATTATAATATTTTAATGTATAACTATATATATATTATAAATTAAAATATACCCCATAAAACACCATGATATTGAATGAAAAAAGAAATTCCTTAATAAAATTTAAAACAATATCTCTTACATCATAAATTCTTAAAAGAAATATATATATATATATCCTTATAAATCCAATATAATTGGATAGAATTTAATCAAAATAAAATCCTTACTGGATTTTAAAAAATTTAAGAGTACGAATATACAATATATAAATACTTATAAAAAATTTTAAATCATAAATAACTCTTATTTGAAATGAGTTATAGAATTTATGGCTTTTGCAAAGAAGGAAATGAAAAAGGATGGTAGAACATGGAGAAAATAATTTAGGTGTTTCAAGGTGTGAAAATGAGGGTTTAAATATTGCATGGTTTTCTAATTTAGTTGTTCATGGATAAAAAATATTAGGAAATATCAGGCAGTTTTGAAAAACAACACTCTTGGTTTATTTAATTAAGAAACATGGTTTAATAAATTTTAATTGATTGATAACATATTATATATATACATGTAATTATTGTAAGTAGATTCACCCAGAAATAAAAAAATGGATAAATTAGATTCAATAGTGGTGTTTATTATTTTTTAATTATATATTATTTGTAAATGTGGTGAAATATATATATATATATATATAAGTCTTCTTTCAGAAGTTGTGGAAGGAGAAAATGAGTCCGAGAATTCAGATTAATTTTATATAGATTTCCCTTGTCATTTTGGGAGAAATTGAATACGACGTGGTCCATGGATGAAGGAGAAATAGAAGTCTAATGAGGTAAGGAGAATAGTGGATTAAATCCTACTGGTTTGTATATGTTAAAAGGGTTTAATGAAGAAGAAGGTTTTTAATGGTTTGAATGGTTTAAAATCATTCGGGAAGCATCAGACGGTTGGGATTAAAACCGTCATTTTAAAGAATGAGAAATGTAGAACTTGATCGAGGAAGGTAATATAAATATAGGATGAGTTCAATCTGATTAGATGGACTGTATCACATTTCCCAGGAAAATATGCCTCCCATATCGAAGCATCGACAAAAATGGAATCCATTTTAAATACTAGATTCGGATACCTTCAGTTCGATGACACAAATACAAACCGCACACTAGGGTAATATACGTGGTCTCTAGAACAATATTTTTCCCAACCCTACACGGACAAATATTTTGGACCCTATACACAGGCCTGACCTTGTGGGTTTCTCAAGTTGGACTTTTACCTAAGGTACCTCTACTAAACCAGGTCTTGGCCTGTTCACAGGCTACCCTAGTTTGTGGTGGGTCTTACCCATTTTTTGTAAAATGTTTTTCCTTATAGGAAAAATATTAAAATGACATACATATATATTTTCATCACATTAATAAAATCATCTAAACCATTTTTTTGGAAGATTAATTTTCCATTCTCTTTTGAAAGTATTTATATAGAATTTTCTTTTTATAAAATTCTCATGATATAATATAAAACATTGAATGTTTAACTCACAATTAAAAAATTTAAATTTAACAACTTTAAATATCATATTTTCAATTCAAAACTATGATTTTAAGTCAATTTTAAAATTTTAAAACACCCAATGACTTTTTAAGCATCATTGGTTAAATTTTTCCTCCAATGGTTATAAAAGGTCTTATAAATACTATATTTAAGGACATTCGGAAAACGCATGTTTCACTGAAGTTTATTTATTTCTTCACAATGGTGCTATATATTTCTCTTGTTATTAAAATATTTATTAATAATTTTTATATTTATTTTCTTATTATGGAATATTGAGGTGAATAGGGCTACACATTCATACTTATTGGGTTTATGGGAGGTGTTCTAGTGGTGTTTCTAGGGATTTTAAGGAGTTTTAAAAATTATTCATGATCTCCATTTTGTTAATAAATAACATTATCAATGGTTTATTCATAAAATTATTCCTTTTTTTTATTAATTTATGAATTTGGTGTTTGAAATCATTTATTAAAATAATAATAATAAAAATAATAATCAAACTACATCATGGATTCATGGCATTACACTAACACCAATTTAGTTTCACTCAGAGGATTATAAACTACCCAAATATCTCTTAAAACCTTTTTATCTATGTCTTAAATGGATATGTTTGATCAAATGAATAGTCATATAAGCCTTATGGTGTATAGAAAATTAGGCATCTTGAAGAGTAAGATATGCCTTCAAAATTCTGAGGCTTTTATATTCTTCCCCATCTAATCACCCATATATATTTATGTTATGATTATAAAAACCTAAAAATAATATTATATTTAAACTATAATGACTTTATGAAATCCATATATATTTATTATTTTAATTTCATTTGAAACTCACATAAAGAAAATGTGCACAACATGGTTAGTTTAATCCACTTATGTGAGTGATAATGTCTTTCATTAGATCTTCTTGTTTTTTGTTCTAAATTTTTTTTCATGAATAATTATATTATTAATATTAAATTCAAGTCATTTTTATGATTCTAAAATGATAAAATTGGAATAATATTGTTGTCATTAAAAATAAATCATAATAGTTAATATAATCACTTGAAAACAAGATTATGGATACATGTTTCTTTAACTAGAAAAATTTTGTTATATATATTTAGCACGAAACATATATTCTTCTATAATTACATTAAAATAATATTCATGAAAATTTTATATATTACAGAACCATTTTATAAAGACCATCAACAATTCCCATTATACTACAATGATTTTGGAACTGGGGGAAGAATAACCTCATACCATCAACATGAACAAACTGATTCTGGCACATGAATAATATATAATAATAAATGAGTGATAAAAATTGAAATTAACATTATGATGGATTTGGAATAAAAAATTAATGTATGGAATTCAATAATTCATGCTGTTTTAAAAATGTATAAACTGAACTGGGACTCAAGGTTTGGGGCTCTCTTTTAATCCTTTTTTTTATTTGATTGTCTCTCTATTTCCCAATCCTTATACAATATATATATATATATTACAATCCATTTATTTTTATTAATTTTATTATTGAATATTTATATGGATTTTAATATGTATTATAATCTTAATCATTCATTCTTAATCCGAACATGATAATATTTATGAGGGGTTCTCTCCCAAATCTCCGTTCATATCATGTTTTGTTTCTCTATAGACTATACTCTCCTCATTGTCTTTTCTAAAAAGTATATAACATATAAATTTTTCATTTCCCTGTATTTTTGTCATATTAAATTTCTCTCCATATTTCTTACAGATTTATAGTTCATATATTATGATATTTTAAAAAGACACTCTCATTTATTCTTCCTTATTTCCTTTTTGGAAAACACTCTTCTTCTAAAATGATTTAATTATTTCAAAAATTCTACCCTTTAAAATAAAATTTAATAACACTTTAACTTATTAATTTTGATATTGAAATGTTTTGAATATATCCTACCAATATTTTCATTCAATTAAATCCACATTAAGTGGTTCAAGGAAACCATTTCCATGTTTTTTTCATTTTCATATATTACTTTTATCATCACTATTTTCTCCTATGTTTTATTTGGTTTTAAAAAATTATATGATATTACATTATTTATAATATATTTTTACCTATATTATAAAAAATTTCTAAAATGAATTCTATAAAAATGGTTTATGATTACTATATTTAAAATAAATTTTCTCTTCATGTATAGATTCTTTAGAAACATATACATATTATCACATGAGAAACAATAAATTTTTTCCATTGATTATAGATTTTTATTTAAATTATCTCTAATATTTCACAGATGTATTCTTATACCAAATACAATTTATAAGGTAAATATTCACTCTCCCACATTCTCGTCCATTTATTCATACATTCTCATACTTTTTTACTCAATTATATATTTCATATACATCATTCAATGAAATTAAAATATATATTTTCAATTATTCTTCATTAATTACTTATATATTTACCTTTCACATATTGTTTAATGATGATTTCATTCCATATGTTCTTGTTGTAAAGATTCATTTCCACGTTTCCTTTCTCTATGATATTTGTTTTAATTTAATCTATATCTAATTATTCAACGTTCATTTATTCATAGATTACCATATTATTTGAATACCATTTTGGACCATCCCTTTCTTATTTAATGACTCATGACTCTTCAATTTCTTATTCTATAAAACATTAATTATTTTCCCATTTATTTTCCATGAAAAATCATGATTATGATTATTGTATATTTTTATTCTATGTGTAACATATATACATGCATATATTATGAAGAAATTATTATTAATGTAATTAAAAATATCTCCAATGAATTGGATAAGTCTTATATTTCCTGAGATATTATGTTTATTTAACTGGTGGTGATCTAAGAACAATATGTTATGGTTCATAGTAATTGATCTAAACACAATTACTTATAGTGCTTGAGTAGTGATCCTAGCACACTGTGTATGTGTCTTGGTAGTGATCCATGAATATTTTTTATGATAAAATGATTTATGTATTTTTTTCATATTCATAGATATTCATATGATATAGTTCCATTTTTATGGTTTTTTTCTTACAGATTAAGACCTTATGATTTCCTTGATGATCTCATGGAAATTTACATTCATATTACATGTTTATATATTATTCGATATGTTATGATCCCATTTTATTTTCACTGACCTATTGAAATTTATATTGATAATGATATTTATGTTTCATTTTTATTATCCCCTTGTCTTTTTTTCTCACCCTTTATTTTATGTGTGTCCTCAGGTTATCATGGTTGATAAAATTTTTCGGATTGGGTTATAACTGATCTATAATAATATATTTTTAAAAAATTATGGCAAAATTATATTAATTATTTATTACATACCAACTTCTCAAAGACACTAAAATTTTTATTTGGGTATTTGGTTTTAATTTCATATTGTTAAATGCATATATGTTTAGATGAAAATCAGGAAGGATGGGTCTATGGGAATCACATTTATATAAAAAATGATTCCTTTTAAGATCTTTGAAATCATGCACACTGTGTCATTATAAACACAATACCAATCCATAAATTAATTAAATATAATATTATTCTAAAAGGACTTATGAATTCATTATTATTACGAACTTTGACTTGATCATCGTTATAGAATTTTTTACCAATTTCGATAGGTGTGAAGACAAATTTTCAAATTTATATACCCAAAATCAGTAATATCTCTATAAAATAATTTTCAGGAGATAAAACTATATATTTATATACATAAGTTAATTTAATCCTTAGAAAAGATCTCATTTCACCAATAATTTATATTTTAAAATTTTCTTTCATCTTAGAATTAATATATTTTCAAATAATATCATCATCACTTTCAAAAATAGTTTTTTTCTATATATGGGTGTGTTAATAATTAGATTGGTTTTTTAGATCTCCTTCACCATTATTTCACAATCTACTCTTACATTTCCTTTAAAAATATATTACAAAAAATATAAAATGGTTAATTTAAAAGAATTATATATTTACTAAAACTGTGTAATTTTTCAGTAGTTTTTAAAATTTAGAAATATTACAATTATATATAAAACCATTAAGATTATAAATATATAACACTTATTTTAAATATTTATCTGGAAATATTGGTTTAAAATCCATTTAAAAAATTATATAAATCTTATGAGATGTAAAAAAAAGTGATATATTTTAACTATTTCTAATCCTTCTATAAATGAAAATTTCTCATCAAAATCTTTTTCCTAAATTTTTGAGCAACTTTACACAAAAAATGATATTTATTTGTTAATAATTTTCTTTTATCATTACATTAATTTAAAAATTAACATTTTGTTTCAAGTAAATTTTTGTATTTAGGATTTAGAATAATCTCCTAAGTATTATTATTCTCTATCTATTCAAACTCTCAATTTATAATTTAATTTTACTCTACATGCCTAAAGTCCTCTTTAATGATCATTTTTTAAATATGAGAAAAAAATGAAGTATGAGTCACTGATCTTAAATGTATCACTATTCAAATTGGATCTATAAGGTTTCAAAGAATATTGTACTCTTTAAATAACATTACAACCTTGGAAAACATCATCCTTTATTATCATCCAATCTCATATTCACTAGAAAACTCTGAATCATCTCTATCGGAAATACATATATCTATTATTTTAAAACAATTATAATAACATTCTTCATATTCCATCATTTTAGTGTCATCATTTTTAGTATTCCCAATCAAGGATTTTTTTAAAAAAAATTCAAATTAACAACAACTACTATAACATCAACTGGTTCTAAAATTCATTTGTATTTCCTATTGAAACACATATATCCCATTCCAGTAATTAAATGACCTAAAAATTTTGCATCAGCTTCAATATCCTAAAAATTGTACCTTTATTTAATTGTTTTGTACAAGGAAATGACTTTCAATCACATGAAAATATATAATATTTGGATTTTTAAATTATATTTAAAATAAATAAATATTAAAATTAGGACTCAGTAAATACTTATTATTTATAAGAATAATAGTCGAAATATATTTTATTTATAAGTACCTTGATGTATTATATTCAACAATCATATTTAATACTATGTGAAGGTGGCTTATGATTTTCCTCTTTAAAACACCTTTATATTATAGTGTATCAGGTGAGCTAAATTAAAGATTGATTCAATGTTTTTTATGATATATATAAAAACAAGTATATTCATTTTCATTATAAATATTAATATTCTACGAAATAATTTTTTTTCAATACCTCTTTTGTAAAACTAAAACTAATCAATAACCTGTGAAAAAAACTTCATGTATGCACTTATTATTAACTGAGAAAATTTATTAATGAAACATATAAAATAATTATAAATATAAGTTGGATTGATCTTAAATGGTCTATATATATATATTAAAATAAATAACTTAAAAGATTCATATAATTTGAATCTATACATTTTTATGTAGATTATTAACAATATTACTCTTTTGGGAAAAACTGTAAATCAACTTCTACGATTTCTTACATATTGATGTGCCATAAATATAATCCTTATGAGACAAAATTCTCCTTTTCCCATGACCAAAATCCTCAAATATTCAATACCTATGTGAATTTTATTCCATCATACTAATATTTTATAAATTTTTAATTTATCATATTTGAAATAAATTTCCTTAATTCTGCTACACTTTAGTCCAAATCAACACATATTACAATTTTCTTAAAACTCAACTATATTTTATAAAAAATAATTTCATTTCCCATGTCATTTAATTTTTAATACCCTAAAAATTAATATTTTTTAATCCATTAAAAAATTATATATTAATAAAGGTTATCTTATTCTTAATAATTTTAGTTATTCCAACAACCTTAATTTTGAGTGAACAAAAATTTACAAATAAAATTAGGCCTCCAATATGTTTCTTTAAACCTATATGAAAATTTTTATAACCTATAAAATGGATGATAATAAAATTTCATGAATCTTGGAATTATCATTTCATAATGATTTCACGGAAACAATAAGAACCCTAGATATGTTATCATCTTTTCTTTAGTTGAGAAAAACAATTTTATTTGTTATTCCTATAACTATTTGAGTTTCATAGTATGATATTCTTCAGAAACATGATCCATTTTCTCAAATTTTACAAAGGATTCATGAAGAATATGAAATTTGTTTCTATATTCAATTTATGACATAACACCTGATTTGAATCTTATTACTATATCCCCTTCTGTAATGTAATTTTATTTCTATTTATTCAATGTTTAATATTTCCACTAAAACAAAAATTATTTTCTAAATCTGTAAAGTCTCCAAATTACAAATAATATCTATAAAAAAGAATATTTTATGGACATAATAAGTCTAGTCCAATCTATATAGAAATAAATTTATAAATAATTAAAATTTTCATTGACTTCTATTTTAAAAATACTTATTCTGAGAAAACATTTTCAACATTCAATGAATGTTAGAATAATTCACTATATTTTTCAAGTCATAATTTTAAAACTATATTTCAAAAATATTCCATTTTAATTAGCAAACATCGCTTCTTTTTTAAGGTTTCTTTCAAGAATAATCACCAATAAAACCAACACCATCCCTCCATTTAATAAGATATTTTGTTATTTGGATATGTTTTAATACTCTATTAATATTCTAAAAAAAATTCAATATTTTATTAATCATCAATAATTTCTTTTACTAACTTTTCAATGTCAATTTTATAGATTATTATATGATTTTATATACTCATGAAATTCATATGGAGAATTCTATTCAACTTTATTTTTTAGTATACTTCATTTCAAATCAGTTTTAATATTATTTTCTCTTGAAATAAAAACAATTAAATCATCAATATTCTATACAAAAATAATTTTTTTTCCATAAAATAATATAATTTTCTTTTACTTTCTTTTAAATATTTTTTTCAGGTCTTTTTTATTTTTTTCTTTTTGAAAGTTTAGAAGTAAAATTTCTTATTTCCTCTATTAAAATATACTTGGTTTGGGTATCATCTTATTCATTGACTTCATCACCATTAGAATCCTTCATTTCAATATTTACATTAGAAAATAAATTGTTTTCAATTTGATTTTCAAAACAATCCACTTCTACCTCACTATCATTAATGAAACATTTATCATTCATAGACTAAAAATAAATTTATTTATATTGTATGTATCATTTTATTTCAATTTTGAAAAAAAAATATTTGAACCTCCAAACTTTATAAATTATTTTCTAATATTTCTCAATTAAACTTGCTTCTCACTTTTATCCTCCATATGTTTTGGATAGAAGGTATAAAAGTGTTTTTTTCCAAAGATGATGTATTTAACATGAATTTTCCACATATAATTTCTTTTACTTTTTTAAAGATTCTTATAAATTAAAGACATTGAATTCTCATGATTATAATTTTCAATTTATCCATTAAGGGGATTTAATAATTATTTTACACTCTAAAATATAATATTTTTCATGGATTTAAATAAAATTTCCATATATTAATTATTCACCATGTTCAGAATTAGTTTCTCGCTCATTTGATATGTATTAAAAACATTGTTCATACCATAAAGAGAAAATTATTCTAGATATCTATTTCTAAGATCATAATATTTGGTTCAAAATTATTCTAGTAGAATCATTAAAATATCCTCCACCTATAGACAGTCTTCAAGAACCATTCAAAAAACATTTTATAGTACATACAACTTCATTCCCATGTATAAATAAATCATCAATATTTATATTATAAAACTTGTGAATATATTTAAATGTGCCCCAAAATATTAAAAAAATTTCTACTTTAACTTTATAATCACTTTTATAAGTGTATTTAGTTTATAAAAAATACCTTTAGTCTGTGGTACTCCCATGATCGTTATAAACATGGTTTCAAATAGTGAAGATAAACTCACATTTATATCTCTTCTATAATTTTCAGTATTTCTTATATCAATAAGAGTTAGAGCATATCCTTTAATTAATATAACAAAACCACATATAGAAAATCATGAATATTAATATTTATAGATAATAGAAATCAAAATATTCTTTCTTTCCATATCTGATCATTATTTACATAAAATATAGTCAAATAATTTCTTTTAATTGAATATATGTCATCCATTTCATGAAATAAATTCAATAAGTCATGATACAATTTGTTTAAAAAAAATAATTGATGGAATACCTTTAAATCTCTCATAATATTTAATTAAATTTATCTTAGGGTAGGTACCAATACACAACCTGGGTTTTAAATTAATGTATTATTATTTTTTACTAAATTTTAAATTCAATGGTGAATTTTTTTTGTTATTTGTTATAATGAAATATCATTAATACTTTTCAAATATATATATATATATATATATATATATATCTGTGTGTGTGTGTGTTCAAGAATCATGTATAACAAATAGAGGATTAACACTCAGATTATCAAGATTTACCCCTCCTTAAAAACTATCAATCAATAGTACGGATGGAATTTCCCATTTCCGTATAGATTACTGTCATCATAACTGAAATAAACTCAAGAAAATATTGTCTTAAACTTGATTATAGTTAATATAATTCATTCATAAATTACTCATTTATGAACATTAAATAAATATAGTTCAAAAAAAGAATATGTCCAACACATTTTTAAAGAACAAGAAATATATATATTTATTAAAAAATCATGAATTTATAATGAAAATTTCCTTCTAATACTTAGGTCATCCCAAATAAACAAATAATAAAAAATAATAATATTATAAATTCAGAAATTATTCATTATCAATTTCACCTTTTTAATTCTCACTCTTTTTCATTTATTTATTTTTCAATTGCCCATTTTTTAAGAATAATTAAGAAATTAATTCTGTATATTCTATATATATAATAAAATAACTCTTTATTATATAGAAACATCCATGCACATTACATGATACATCAAATGTTTAAGCATCAAATGTCATTTAAAAATAATTTTATAAAAAATAATAATTGTAATCCATGTCAGATGATTCAATAAAATACTCTAATTTATTATTGAAAAATATCACATGGGTTGATTCTACCATTATCCTATATTCTTATTTTTATTATTCTTTAATATCGAGAAACAATATTAAAACACTTTGGATTAGAGGATTCTAACAATAACTACATATTAAATCAAGAGGGCCTCAAATAAAACCTAAAAATATTAAAAAATTAAATTCAATCTAATGAAACCATATAAATACTTAAACAATAATACAGAATAAGAAAATACATATTGTTATTATGTCACGACCTGGCCAGAATGGGCTCGAGATGCAACTACCACAAGCCAGCCTCCAATATGACAGGGCATAGGGACTAACACCAAGAAGGAATATTACATTCCTAGGAGGAATTACCCTGAAGTACCTATACAAACACAGACATCTCAGGAAAAATAAAATAATAAAATGTAAAACAAATAAAAAACTTGTATTCATACATCTATAATACCACCACCATAGTATTAAAAAAGTAATGGAAAGTGTAAATAAGGTCCAAATACAAGCTGAACTAAAAGTAGAAATCAATGTAAGACCTTATCAGAAGTTGGGGACTACTATCAAATGAAACATCAACATACTCCTTGTTTTATCTTGCCCAAACTATCTCCACCTACTCCTAGTCCACCAAAGAACTCCAAAAAAGGCCTTTTGTCTGCATAAGACATGAGACATGTGGGAATAGCCCAAGCAGTGGTGAGTATAACAATACCAATTTAGACACCACAAAATCATTAATTATAAACAATCATGAGTAGCAATCTTATCCTACGATATTTCAATCATATTGTGAGACAAAAAATAAAAATCTAGATATACTCCTAAAAAGCTATGAGTCTCAAAGTTCTCAACCACCTTCAACCATAGTTCCATTGTGAGGTTCCATGACAATTCTCATCTTAGAGGAACCACTCTCTGAGCTATATTACTTCTAAAAACACTCATCCTAGTGGTCACACACATCGGGTATGGATAAAAAAATTACACTGGATACTGAGGGGATTTCTCCTAGACACACACTTCATAGAAAAAATACCCCATTTTAAATTTCTGAGTCTCTATACATAGAGAGGGTTCAATGCCTCATGATCCCTAGGGAGACACCAGGTCCCACTTGAAATATCCCCATATATATGAGATCAGAGTCTGTGTAAATATTTTTCATGCCAATTCCCACAACCCCATCTAAGGATCCATCAAGGATATAATGATCACTTCGGGCCTCTTGATGGGATTCTTGCTCTAAGCTGCTGAGATATCTGTTGAAGAAAACTTTGGAAAATAATTCTAGATTGAGGTAACTCAGCCACACTACACTAATAATTGGAAGATACAGTGGGATCACCTTCTATGATGGGAATGAGATGCCACACCAAACCATCATAGGAATAGATAAAGGGAACAAAAACACCTGGTACGAATCCAAATTAGCTCACACAAGCTCACAATGAAGCTTATCTGAAAAAAGGAAGAATCCAACCTTTACCTAAGGAGTACATAGAATGTCCCTGGGGGTACATGGATTTTCTCAGTAATTTTGGAATTGATCATGTCACGTGCTCACATGGAATGAACTTTTTATCAATACATAGTATTTCCCTAAGGTACCCAACATGTAGATGTCTAGGATGGAACTCGATGTTTAGTATTCTCATGACCATGTACTTTCCTAAGTAAAATGAAAGTGGATATCCCTACACTGCATGTAGGACCACATGATCTCATTGACATTTAATTCATATACACAGCGATCCAATCATGGTTCTGCGGCCGTAACCATATACATCAATCACATTATCTAATATATATCCCTAACCAGTGGTAATGATCCATTTATCTAAAGATTGAATGTGAAATGATCATTCACAAGGTATTCATCGAATCGTAGTCCAAAAAGGAATGGTAATGATGAATACACATAGAAAAATGAGGTAAAACATAAAACATAAATGTGAGGAATGAACCTTGACCTTTTTAAATTATTCATTGATCCATTTTCCTTGGGAAGATGAATGAATAGGTATATAAATAAATGAATAAACAAAGAAATTATTTTCCTCAAATCCCATAAATAGCTCATTCCACCTAATTTTCTAATCCATGAATCAATCCATTAGTTGATTCATTCACATTCATAGTGGAATAAGAAAATGGGTATAAAAACTATAAGTAAATAATCCTACCTCAATTTTAATTGACCTATAATGAAGAAAGAATATGTTTTATTTTAGTTGGTGGGATACTTGATTTTCGTCGCACATTGGTTGTCAATCTTCGATCTGGTGTTCAATATATAAGGGAACCCCCCTCAAATGTATCTCTAATGTCTCCTCTAAATCTATAGGGTTCTGAAGATAACCCTAATACTTTTCCGTCACAACATTTTTAAAGGAAAATCTATGTTGGTGCATCAATGAAAAAAATAAAATAATTCATTTAATTTGTTTTATTCATTTCACGATTGTGAATACTTTTTCAGAAAGTCCATGGGATGAAAGAGGTGATGTCACTACAATTGTAATACATGTATTCTAAACTCAACAGTGTAATACTATTTCTGATATGGATATTTTTTAAGAGTTATTCCACTTTTTCAGAAAAACTATACATGTATGATATTTAATATATTTGATATATATCAAAATTTAATTCCCGACCTCAGAATCTCATGCCATCTCATTGTCTGGATTACAAAATATTCCAAAGTCTTATACGTCAAAAACTAGACATTGCATATTATTATAAATCTATTAAAATATTAACATCAATCATATATTTATAGTTTAACCTCATAAAAATATTATACAGTGATCATAAACTTATGGAAGTACTATAGATTCATCCTTTGATAGCGGCATGCTTTATCAGCACTGGCTAAAAGCACTAATAGAGTCCCCTTTTATCAGCACAAGAAAGAACACAGATAAAGGGGGGAATTTATCAGTGATAAAAAATCACACATTAAGGGGGGATTTAAAAGTATGAAACAAAGTGTTGATAAAGTCCCCCCCTCCTTTATCAGTTCTTTTTTCAAGTGAAGATAAAGTATATAATTAGTTAAAATATTTTATTTTATTAAAATTATTATATTAACACATAATTATATTTATATTGATATAAATATAATATATTTTTTAAAATATGATTTATATATAGCTATATACGAATTTACAACTAATATGTATGATATTTAGTGAAAATGCTTTATAAAAGAATTTGAAACAATAGTAATTAATAATTTGAAAATTATTGTTGAGTAATAGTCATTTAATAAAAAATGGTTGATCTAAAAAAAAATTATTTCAAGAATGATCTCAGATAATTGGAAAATATGACTTGAACTTCAAACGGTCATAACTTTTGATATGGGTTTATATTTGGGCTTTACAATATATCAAATCGAAGCTTTTGATGATATAGACATTGTGGTGACTCGCAAAAAATCCTTGGTCAAGCTTTTTTAAGGCAAAAATTCCTATAAGGCCTCTAAAAATGAGTTTTTATTTGGTGTATCTATATTATTGTATCATTTGATGGAATTTCAGTCTCATTTAAGGGGGTGTTATTATCTTTTTTGGTGGAGAAAAAATTTATTCCCAATGATTTCATTAATATTCATAATTTGGTGTTTTATGTCTTATCATTTTTCATAATGTAGTTTTATTTATAAATAAATATATGCATATTTCTTTATATTTACTTACAATAAATCAATTTTATCAATACTAATTAAATAATATTTAAATAAAAATGTATTCTTAAATATATAATCCAAATTAAAATAAATAATTACAATTCATTTTATTTAAAGTAACAAATTATCCATTTTAATTACATTATAAAAATGCATTAATATGTATATATATTTTTTATATATACATATGTGTGTATTGATAAACATATATATATAATTATTTATGTATGTATTTATATTAATATTGAAATATATATGTATATATGAATATTAATAAATAACTTATTTAAATAAATATAATTACATATATATATCACACATTTCTAAATATATAAAAATAAATAGAAAGTTCATAGAATATAAAAAAACACATGGCATTGGTAAAGGAATCCACTCGCATGGGGGGGGATAAAGAACCAATCCAAGCATGAAAAGGTTTTTGGGGGAGATTTCTAGTTTTGAGGAAAGTGGGTGGCTTTGTGTGATGGCCTTTGGGAAGTAAAAAGTGTTAAGAAAGGGGGCTTGCAATAACTGAGAAAGGGGGTGTGCATGCTTGAAAGAAATTATTATTTTTAAAATTTTTTTACATCACTAAAAAAAAGAAGATAAAGGATTCCTTTAAAAGAAATTTTTAGCGATGTTAACGGAAACCATTATCAGTGCCTTTTTTAGGGATGATATAAGTTAGACTTTAAAATCGCTCGCAATATCAACAACTTTTAATCATTGATAAAATCCTTTTACTAGCACTGTTAAATGCTCAATTTTTAGTAGTGTTCCCACTCTCACATATCATTTGAAAAAATGTATTCAATGTTAAAATTTATTTAGAATCTATACATAAAACATACATTGATATTTAAATATTCTAATTACTCTTACATATACTTTTCAGTCCTCTATTCAATATAATACAGTATTTAATAAAATCAAGTGAATCTCACAAAACTCTACAAAATCATATTTTAGTCATTTTAACAAATATATCAAGAACCCTAGAGATCCATAGAATACCATTAAATCAATATAAAAAAATTTAACATTAATACATCACATTTAAAATCTATTTGAGGACACTTTATTATGGGAGATATTTACATGTGAAGAGGTTTTCTAATAAAAATATTAATTAAAAAATATTTCTTCTCATGACAATAATTGGTGTTGATTATTTTGACCAATAATGACATATTATACATGTGATATTGGTCCACTCCATCCTTACCGAATGAATTAATCTAAGATGATGTTTTTATCATATATGTATTTTGTTATGAAATACCATCTTTTAGATGTTTCACAGTTCACAAAAGTATTTAACTACTTACTAAAAATTTCATATTTTACCCCTTACCTAATTTCAATGTCCGATTTCCAAATATTAAAATAATTTTATCAAAATTTATTTCTAAATAGGATAAATTAAATATTTATAATGAATATAAAATCAGTAGTGTTCCATAGATGAAGGTAAAATGTAAAAACAAAAAATATATATCATTATATATTATTTGAGTTAAAAAAATTAAAACATTTTATCCATTGTTATAAATATATATTTGAAGTATTCTAAATAACATATATTCTTATTATATCAAATTTAGTTATTTAAATGTATAGTTATTTCAATGGTTACCCATAACATTCACTTTACGATTAAACAGTCACATTACTATTCTAATATTCACATTTTCGGTGGTTTCCCTACCCATGAAATCATACACTTTTAATTTCACTATTATTAAAAGCGGTTTCCTTATATTTATTTTAAAAAAGTTAAATTTTATTTATAATATTTTACTTTCTTACTATAGTGATTCACCCAGTTCTAGTTTTTTTGGGAGACTGTGATCCATTATATTTCTAACATATAATCATGATATTTATATATATTTTTGTGAAGACATATATCATCACATGATAGTGAAATAACATAATGGTCATACTTCAATGTAATTAGAGATTGAAAAACTTTTTTAATATTTTAACTCTGATAGAATGGGTGTTATTTTGGTATCTTTTAAAATTATAGGGGAAATTTTGGGCATGAAAGGATTCATAAAAAGTTATAAAGGGGTGTTATTTGACATCCCAGGTAAATTTAGAGTATGAAATATTCATATTTATTAATTTTTTGTGAAATAAATATTAATTTTACTTTAAAGGGGATGCTTTGTTTGATGGCATACCTCACACACAACAATGGGTTTCTCTAAAATCTCATGTTGCACACAAGGCTGTGTCATACTGAAAAAATAAAATAATATTATTATATTAAATGGATATTAATGACAAGCTGTTGTACTGGCGGGAATGAAAAGAATTAACCATATTATGATTATACATGTCTGTTAAATTTCATTACATTTATCCAATAAATTTTATAGGTTTAAAATGAGAATAAATCTAATTTTAAGCATGAAATATTCAAACAACTTTAAAAGGCAGTTTTACCACCATTTGATGGTGAGGCCTTTTTTTAATCTTGTTTTTATCTGTTTTATATGTTAAATTTGAGAAAATAAACTTCTTCTTTAAAATTTGGACATCAAAATTTACTTTGGGTAATTTTTTTGTATTTTTCTGATAAAGATCATTTTTAATGAATAGTGAAAAATACTACATTTCAATTTAAAACCGCCTTTTAATATAATTTATTTATATATTTATATTATACATTTAATTGGTTTTAATTTTTAATTGGATTATATTTTTATCATTTATTCCAATTTTGTTCATTAGAAGTAATTTTACATTGAAATTGGTCATAAAAATGTCAATCTTTTGATAGTTATTATTTCATAAAAACATGCTTCTTGGTTTTGGCAATGGGAATTAATTTTAAATTAATTTATAAAACTTATATATTCTTAATTTGGAAAAATTTATTCCAAATTTGGATTTAGGATGTCCAAATTATGTAAATAGGTAACTTTTATTTTTAGACATTATGAATAGTGTCATGAGTAAATATTTTATTTACCATGGTTAAAAAGTAAATCCAATAAATAAGGGTAAAATTAATATTATAATAATATTAAATTACCCTAAAACAGATCCTAACCCTATTGGATGAGATATTTTCGACCATGGGCATTTTGGGTCGATTTTAGGACCCCCTTGTAGCCACTTATGTGTGAAAATGATATTTAATTACATTTAATTTAAAGTTGAAGATATAACCTAAACAAGTATCTTTTAGTAAAATAGTTTTTATATGGAGTTATATATGTTATAATTTCAAATATAAATAGGAATTATAAATCAAAAAATATTTCTTACATCATGGTATTTTATTAATAAAATTTAGACATCAAATAAACTAATATTTTTATGACATATTGATGATGTTGTGATTGCCTTATTAACGAGTCATTTATATAAATGAAATTATTAATATTAAATTTTTTTGAAACCTTTTAAGACATCAAAAAATTTTATGGATTATTATTACTAGTTATATTTTAAATTAATGAAGTTTTTTTTGAATTTATCAAGTTTTGATTTATTTTAAAAAATTCATGATATGAATAGTATAAAAATTTACATAAATGTGTTTTTAAAAAATATATTATATTATTAAATGATAGAATATTCTTAAAAATATAATATTCATATAAATGACTTAGATAATATTGGAAATGTCATTAATTAAACACTTTAGGTTCTATTGGCATTTTATGGTAACTATATTAACCATATAGTATTACTATACTAGACAAAATGGTAGGAGTCAAATAAGTTAACTAAGGGTTAAAGCTAAATGATAAGGTTAAATTTATATACAAAATACATCTAAGAACTATTGGTTGATAGGATTTACAATAATAATAATATTATATTAGAATAAATTTTTTTTGGACCGTTTGAAAATTTTAATTCATCTTAAAATAAAATATTTTTTCAAACATTCCTAATGTACCCCTCCTCCCTCTTATAAAATTCCACCACCTCTAATCCTTACTCACACATATAAATCACACTTTTCTTATCAAAAAGCTTCCCAAATAATATCCCAACATACATATATTCCTTCTAAAATCCTTACCTTAGGCATATGGTAATTCCAGAAAGCAATTTGGTTCAAATCAATGGGAGTTACCCATTTTAAGAGGTAGCATATTCTCTAAATGTCCTTTACAAAATTCTACTTATTCACTCTCTATTATATTCTTATTATTTGATTACATAACAACCCTAGTATACTAAATATAATAGTATATTTTTATGAGGAGTATTAGAACTACACTCACACACACCTCCATCTAACTGATTTAGAATATACTATTTTTATGGACGATGAACTACTACCTTGCGAAATGATGATTGTTCAATTACCTCATATAGACTATCATAGTGTCCATTATGATGGAACTATATTTATATGATATATATTATTTCAATATATTTTTTATGATCCTGTAAGTTTTATTTACAACCTATCTTTATGCACTTCATGATGTGTAAACACGATAATTTTATTTGAGGAAGTGCGGACTACCACCCATTCAAAGGGATATGACAAGTTCATTCCATACATGGAATGTATAAAGTATGGAGTTAATGAACTTATTTAACATATATAAAATATGATATTATACTTTAATTATAATATACCTATGTATCATTAGGTTTTCATTACATTAAATATGAAATAGAAATGAAAGTTATGTTCATGCGTATATACAGCTTACCGTCTCCATGAACGGTGAATTTCATTTATTATCTACAAATGCTAAGAAATATTATAAATAAATATATACTAGATATATATGATATATATATGAATAATATTATTGATATAATGTACTAATGACCACATGGAAAAATTGTAATTATAACAAGATCATTTTCGACTCAATTACCCTATATTGACAAAACTACCAATATTAACATAAAAAATTATGTAATTTTTATAACAAGGTAATAAGTGATATAAAGTGAATAATAAACTTGAAAACGTTTCTGAATCAATTTGAAATTAACTTAAGTTTATTATTCAGGAAATAATGGAATGAACGAGTCAAGTCATACATGATGTACAGAAACTTCCTAACTCAATTTCCATTCTTTGTGATAAACATCTACTTTTGAATTATGCCATTATGTAATTATGTGATATATAACTTTCGATATAATATCTTGTATTTATAATCTATTTATGGGTACTTATAGTTAATACAGATCATCGATCTATTTTATTTACAAAATGATCTTTGTAAGGGACTTCGTCTCAATCTCTTTTCATTGAGGTATGTTTTGATAAAATACACCTCCATCTTTTACATAATGTATAATAAACCCCTTTTACTTTTACTTTCATTCATAGAGAATATTTTTTCTAAAAATATTTTTACTAAACGAAACATGAATGTTTTCCCCACCGCTGTAATCATTATTTAGATTCCTCTATAAGCATTAATGTCTTTAAAAGGAAGAAAGAAACCGCTTATTCCATTTTTGGGTGTACTGGTATTGAAATATGGTTTTTGAAATGGATTTAGTATTTCAATATCTTGAAATTATTACTTGTGTTTTTAAATGAAATGTTATTAGTGAAATTTTGATCTTTACAACATTTTTTTGTTATGATTATATAATGGTACTTAGACATTTGACGGGAGGTTTTGTGATAAACCGAATGACAGGTTGTTATGTGATAAACCAAATTAAGGGTGGTTCCCTGATAAACCAAGGATGGGTGGTTGTGTTATAACCTCCAATAGATTTGGTATGGAAGTTGGCTGTATGGCTACTCTTTTTAGTGATATGTGTAGAATTCGACCGTATGGTTATTCCATTTTAGTATGTTTATGTCCCAAGTTACCTTTGTATGTTCTACATTATTTTCTATGGGATTTATGGTAATCTATTGGTTAAAAAAAGTGTAACCAATGAGTATATATTAAGTGAATTAGTTTTTATACTTCATTATGGTGAAAAATATTACTTTATGATAAATTATTCATGGATTGAATATTTGTTTGGAAATCTAATAGTTTTCCTTATTTATGTATCCCTAATTGAGCTTTTTGTGGCCATCCTAAATTTTGAAATGTTTTTCATAGTTCTAAAAGATTAATAGAGTCCAGGATTGGATCATGGAATAGTCTTGTTGTCTAAAAATGTAAATAGACACGTTTTTTTATGATTTTTGGTTTTATGAAAAAAATGGATAGTGAGTAGAATTGTCCAATTGAAATATTTTAGTTGTTATGTATAAGTTATGATCTAATTATCTGAAGTTATAGACCAAAATATATCCATAATTTGAATTATTAACTTTGTAAAAGATTATGTAATGTTTGTGGTTGAGGATTTATAGTTGGTATCAAAGGTTGGTTTAGATAACTTTAGAGGATAGGGTGTTATTTAAGCATAAGTGACATAACCATACAGGTCAGAATATTAGAAAGATTCATAGTTATTTTAGATAAATTGAACGAGTCTAAGATAACATGAATAACTATATCTTAGTGATTACCCTCCTCATGAGATATTATATGATGATTTTTATGATATACTCGCATTGACATTTTTGGTTTTAGTAAATGGTTGGATCTAGAAGGAACTAAAGTAACAATGGTTGTGATGAAAATTGTGACGGTTTTCTGAATAAGAAACTGAATGAAATGGGAGCTATAATGAGAACTCATGTGGGTATTCTCAACCAACAATCTTGTGTCATGATTCACCACCTAAACCTTGTGGACTTTTATAAGGCATTGTATATTCAAGAAACAAATCCGTGCAAGAGTTTAGGTAATAACAATAAAGATGACTATATTCAACAACTAATGTGTTAATTATGTGGAAAGAAAAAGCTAGGAAAATTATTCAAATGGGTGGCGAGATTCTATAGATGTGGTAATGAAGGTAATAAAGTAAAACCTTCCATGGAAAAAGGAATCTTCAATTTGACTATAGGAAAGGGAATAAAGTTATTTTTAAGGGATCAGTGGAATGTTTTAAATGTGGTGTGCATGGTCATTATACAAATAGATGTCCTATGAAGAAGGCTTGAGAATGGGATTAGTAGTAACATACAAATATATTTTAACCAATACCTAATTTCATTCTAGTTGAGGATGATGAAACTGACAATTACCAACAAAAGGTTTGGATTATTTCATAGTTTATGTTTTGATGTTATTGAATCTTAGGATATGATTCATGATATTGTTTGTAGGAAAGAAGTATTATGGAATTAGTTGTAAAATAATGGTTAATGGACCCTGAATAATGTCAAATGAGTAAGAATTCTACATATAATGGATTCTATAGTTATTTTAGATTTTAGGATGATGAAATTATTACTAGTATTAAGGCTCTTTTGATGATGATATTACATTGGAAGTCTATTTATAGTATTTGTAACCATAAAGTTTGATATATCAAAATATTATTCATAAAATAAATATATTTTTTTGTGTTGATGTAATGGATAACCTTAGGATTTCATATGATCTTTTGTTTTTTAGGTGATAAATGGTTATTACATTTTGGGATGCAAGATGAAAGGTATTAAATAACCTTTGATTATAAAATAGTTTATATTTATTTTTGAGGAAATTATCTTATTTGTGAGAATGTTATAAGAATTATATGGTTTTAGAAAAACAACAACTTGCATGATGGGGGAAAAATCACCGCGTCCAACAAGGCCATGGGAATCGAACCCACAACTAGAGTGTGAGTTAGATTTATCGTCTCACACTGGTCTACATGAAGTCTCTGATTAGTATGATTTATTCTTTTTAGTAAAAGTATTTTATTGATCAATAATACGTTGATTTGGGATCTTATGTTTTATCAAATTGACATTATTAGTACAGAAAAATGATTTGGTTATTAAGTGATAATGGTTATTTTGGAAGATGTTCTCTCTTTTGGGGAACACTATATGCCTAAGGAAAATATAATACTATGAGATTTCATTTTTGGAGTAATGATTGAAATTTTATTTTAGAAGAATATATGTTTTAATTATGGACATGTGGAGATTAGGGTTAACCTATCATAGAGAATATGTGATTAGGTTAAATAATTTTCAGTATGTGACTTTCAAAGTAGTCGATATTATTTAGAGATAAATGCTATGATTTATCGTAAAAGATTATATGTTCAAATCCTTCATAATTTTGGGTTTCAAATTAGGTTTGGATTATTTTTATGAATTTTAAGGACAATTGTATATTGAATTGTATTTGTTGAACTTTGGGTATTGTTTATTTAATTTGGGAGATAAAGAGTAGTTTTTCTTTCTATAATGGATTATCCTTTTTAGGGATCATTTGATATTGTACTATCCATTTTGGTTTTTGTTAACTTCTAAAGAAAATGGAAATATATAGTTTATATTTTGTGGATTATTTGATTCTCTAAAATTTTATTCTAGCACATTAGGTGTGGCCAAGTCATCTTGAATATTCATCATTTGGAGAAAAGATGATTTTGTGGTATAAATTTATTAAAGGATGCAACTCCACATGAAAGGGAAGTATATTTCCTTATGTTCCTAATCAATCTCATGAATAAATTCCTCAAATTTATGAAAATTATATTAAAACAAAAACATTGTTCTTTTACGTTTCCTAATACAAAATCAAATTCCATTTAACCAATTAAAAGTTTGGTGTTTTTGGTAGTTAAATTTCTCCTAATCATGTTTTCTATCCCTCTCCATCAGAACATGACACTTTGTCTCTCCTCCATATCAATGTTTTCATACATGGAATCCTATTATGTGTTATCTTGGGGGACCTTTTTACTTATCTTTATTTATTTTAAAGTAATTATTTTATTGAATCTTTTTCTGATGTGGGACTTTCAATGAAGTTTCCGAGCCCAATTTTAAAATTGCGAGGATGCAATTTCCAAAAGGGGAGAGTGATGTAACATCCCATGTAAACAAAGAATATGAAATTTTCATATTTATTTATATTTTTTGAAATAAATATTACTTTTACCTTAAAGGAGATACAATATTTGATGTCATATCTGACATGAAACAATGGGTTTCTTTAAAATCTCATGTTGCACACAAGGCTGAGTCATACTGAAAAATAATAATATAATATTATTATTTTAAATGGTAGTTAACACCTAGCTATTGTTTTGGAGGGAATTAAAAGAACTAAACATATTATGAATATACATGTTTATTAAATGTCATTACATTTGTCAAATAAATTTTAGAGGCTTAAAATGATAATGAATCCAATTTTAAGCATTAAATACTCTAACAAATTTAAAAGGTAGTTTTACTGCCTTTTGATGGCGAACCCTTTTTAATCTATTTTTTGTCACTTTTATATATTCTGTATGAAAAAATAAACTTATTCTTTAGAATAAGGGAATCAAAATTTACTTAGGAAAAAATTTTGGTATTTTTCTGATTAAGTTCGTTTTTAATGAATAGTAAAAAAATATTACATTTTAATAAAAACTGCCTTTTAATCTAATTTATTTTTATTGTTATATTTCTTTTTTAATTGGTTTTAAAGTTTAATTGGATTATATTTTTATCATTTAATCCAATTTTTGTCATTATAAGTATTTTTACTATGAAATTGGACATAGACAAATGTTAATTTTTTGATAGTTATTTAGTTATTAAAAACACGTTTTTTGGTTTTGACAATGAGAATTAATTTTAAATTAATTTACAAAAATTATTTGTTTAGAATTTGAAAAAATGTATTCCATATTTTAAATTATGAGGTGAAAATTCTCTAAATAGGATACTTTTATTTTCTGACATTATGAATAGTAACTTCATTAAATATTTCTTTAACTTGGTTAAAGGGTAAATCCAGTAAATAAAGGTAAACAATAATATTATAATAATAATAAATTACCCTAACCCATGTTTTAACCCTATTGGATAATATATTTCTAACCATGGTAATCCTTGGTTAGATTTTATGACCCCATGGAGCCACTTATGTGTGAAAATTACATTTAATTACTTTTAATTTAATATTATGGAAAATATAACCTAAACATGTATCTTTTAGTAAAACAATTTTTATATGGGGTTATATAAGTTATGACTTCGATTGTAAATAATAATTATAAATCTAAAAATATTTCCTATATCATGCTATTTTATTTATAATTTTTAGACATCACATAGATAAATGTATTTATGACATAATGATGATGCTGTCATTACCTTATTAATGAATGATTTAAATAAATGTGATTATAATTATTAAAATAAAATTATTTTGAAACTTTTTATGTCATGAAAAATTTTATGCATTATTATTACTTGTTATATTTTAAATTAATGATGTTCTTTCAAATAAATCAAGTTATTAAGGATTTTTAAAAAGTCATGATATGAATAGTATAAAAATTGACAAAAATGAGATTTTAAAACAAATATTATTGTATTAATTGATATAATAGTCATGAAAATATAAAATTCTTCCAAATGACTTAGATAATGTTTGAAAGGTCATTAATGAAACACTTGAGGTCTTGTTGAAATTTTACGGTAACTATATTTACAATATAGTATGAATATACAAGAAAACATTATAGGAGTCAAATAAGTTAACTATGGGTTAAAACTAAACGATAATGTTAATTTTGATACCAAAACTTGTCTAAAAAATATTGTATTGGAGGATTTAAAAAAATAATCGTCATAGAATATAATTAAATGAGTTTTGGACCTTCTGAAAATCGAAATGCACTTTATAATAAAATAATCCTTCAATCATTACTATTGTACCCCTCCTCTCTCTTATAAAATTCCACCACCTCTAACCCTTACTCACACCTATAGAACCCCCTTTAACCATCCCAAATCTACTCATATAAGCTCCCAACATCCCTATATTCCTCTAATAATCCACACCTAATGCATAAATTTATTCAAGAAATCCTTTTGGATCAAATCAAAGGGAGTTACCCGTTTTAAGAGGTAGCCTCTTCTCTAGATATCCTTTCCAATATTATTCTTCTTCACACCCTATTATATTATTATTCATTGATTACATAAAAAAATAGTATCCTCAGTATAATAGGATTTTATTATGAGAAGGGTTATAACTACACTTACACACACCTCCATTTAATGGATTTAGAACAAACTGTTTTTGTGGACGACGAACTACTGTCTCACGAAACGATGATTGTTCAATTATCTCATACCACCTCTCATGGTGTCCATTATGATGGAACTATATTTATATGATATATAATATATTTATATTGTTTTTATTATTCTATAATTTATATTTACAACATACCTATATGTTTTTCATGATGTGTAAACATGATAATTTCATTTGAGGAAAGTGCGGACTACTGCCCCCTCAAATTGATATGACTCGTTCATGAAATACATGAAACATATAAAGGAAGGAGTTAATTAACTTCTGTAACATATATAAAATATTATATTATACTTAAATTATAAAATTCTTATGTATCATTATGTTTTAATTCCATTTAATATGAAATTGAAATGAAAGTAGTGTTCAAGCGTACATACGACTTCCATCTCCATGAACTGTACATTTTATTTTGTAACTCCAAATGTGATGGAATATTATAAATACACATATACTGGATATATATTATATATATATTAATTATATTCTGGAGAAAATGTACTTCTTACCACATAGACAAATTGTAATTATAAGAAGATCATTTTCGACTCAAGTACCCAATATTGACAAAATGACTGATATTAACTTAAATAATTATGTAATTTTTTTAAAATGGTAATAAGTGAAATAAAAAGATTAATAAACTATAAAAAGGTTTTGAAGAAAGTATAAATTAAATTAATATCATTATTTAGGAAAGTAAATAACGAATGAATCATGTCAGATACGAGGTAAGGGAACTTCTTAACCCAATTTCTATTATTCAGGATAAACTTATACTTTTTGATTATGCCATGATATGATTATGTGAGATATAAACTTTGATATCATATCTTGTATTTATACATTCTTTATGTATACTTATATTGAATATACATAATCGATCTGTTTTATTTACAAAATGATCTTTTTAAGGGACTTCATCCCAGTCTCCTTTCATTGAGGCATGTTTTGATAATAAACACCTTCTTCTTTAACAGAGTGTATAATAAACCCATTTGTCATTTACATTAATCCCATGGGAATATTTTTTCTATGAAGAATTTTACTAAATGAAAAAAGGAATGTTTTCTACACTGTCGTAATCGTTAGTTATCTTCCTCTATAAGCATTAATGTTTTTAAAAGGAAAAAAACCCCTTTATTTCATTCATGGGTGTTTTGGTATTGAAAATGGTTTTAAAATAGATTTAGTGTTTAAATATCTTGAAATGAATTCTTGTTATTGAAAATGAAATGTTATTTGTGAAATATTGATCTCTGAAATATTTTATGTGTTATAATTATATAATGTTACTTGGACATTTGACGGGTGGTTACGTGATAAACCAAATGACAGAGGGTCATGTTATAAACCAAATGACTGGTGGTTCCATGATAAACCAAGGATCGGTGGTTACATTATAACCTCAAATACGTTGGATATGGAATTCAGCTGTATGGTTATTCTATTTAGTGATATGTGTAGAAGTCAACTATATGGTTATTCCTTTTTATTATGTCCCATGTTACCTTTATATATTATACATTGTTTTCTAAAGGCATTATGGTAATATTTTGGTTTCAAAAAGGGTAACCAATGATATTATATTTAGTGAAGTGTTTTTCTACATCATTAAGGTGAAAATTATTACTTTATGATAAATTATTCATGGTTTATATGTTGTTTTGAAAAACTAATAGTTTTTATTCTTTACATATAATTTACTGAGCTTTTTATGCTCATCCCAAATTTGGAAATGATTTTCACAAGAATTAAAGATGAATAGGGTCAAGGGTGGGATCAAGTAAAAGTCATGTTTTCTTAAAAATTGAACTAGAAATGTTTCTTTTTTTAGATTTTTTTATTTTATGAAACTAATGGATAGTGAGTATAACTGTTTTCTTGTAATATTCAAGTTGTTATGTATAATTTATGAACTAATTATCTAAATATATAAACCTAAAAAGATTCTCAATGTGAATTGTTAACTTAATTATAGATTATGTAATGTTTAAGACTAGGGAGTTATATGTTAATTATGGTTTAGTAAGAAATTAGGTTTATACATATGGAGTAAATGTCATTATGTACCAGGTATAACACCATTTGGTATCTGGTAGACCAACAAATTGGGATACCCCACTGGTTTGCGCACTGAGTCATCAGTATCCCATTACCAAGAATCTATTTTCCACTTTGTAGCTGGTGGAATATCATTGAGTATCCAATAGTGCAAGACCCATTTATGTTAACATGATAATTTTTTTAAATTTAATGATTATTAATAATAAACCCCTCCTCAGGGTCTTTTTAATTAGGTAGTTCCATCAAATGGAAGTCAGATCCCTCTTCCCCTACTTTTCCTCTATTTTCCCCATTAATTTAAGGTATTATGGGATCATTCACCCACCTATAATAAGGTAGTGAAAAAAAATATTAATTGCCTAAGGATACATTATACTCTATGTCAGGTCAATGTTTATTACCAAGGAGGTTTGAAAAATAAATTTTTTCATAGTTAGTGATTTGAAGGAGGGTTATATTATAATTTACTGAGAAAAAATAATAATTGAAAAGAAAATGAATAAGATTTATCAAGTGATGGATTAGGTGATTGGTCCATGTTTTTATAACCAATTTCTCTGTTATATCAATCTTAAATCCATTAAGCCTAATGTTGTGATTTGATCAATGAGGGAATCCAAAATCTCTTCTCTCTCTATATATTGCATCAATGGTGGGATCTTTAAAATCACTCCAGAAAACCCCAATAGTGTTACACTACTCTTAAATAATCTAGATATGTCATATTTCATCCATGCTAATATAAAAAGTTTCTTGATACTTCACCAAAAATCCATACCCATTATATTATATATAAAAATGATCAATTAGAGGGAAACAATATAGTTATTTTCAAAAGTAGATAAGAATTCAATAAATAAAACTAAATAAAAATCTATTTAGTTAGATAAATAAATAAAAATTTGTGATTAGATAGCAACATAAGAAATTACTATTGATATTCATACTCAGGAATTAGTAAAAGATTCTCCTCCCAACTGTCCAAATCACTAAATTATTTTATCCCTCTTTGTGTAAGGTTACATCCATTGGGTAATAAAGATTCAAGAAACAATTAAAATTACAAAATAATCCTCTCTTTAACTTTTATAACATTTTATATAATAGTTGTATTCTTTTACCATCTTTAATATAGTCTCCCATCTATCCTTTGTCTATTGATGATTCTATGTGTTAAAATAATCCTCAGATCACAAAAATATGACTTTTATTGTTTACCTCTATATTTAGGGTTCCCTATAATTCCTCTTGTCAATTTACCTTCCAAATATCAACTAACATTTGGAATGAATTCTTTATTCTCAACTAATTCAAAGATCTTATATAGGGAACTGCATATAATTAAGATATTATCTACATAATCAATTCCTTATGGGTGTTCAAGAAATATTTATCCCCATGTGACGTGTAGTAATACAAATGTTTTAAAGGATTGATTATTTACATATCACTTGTTTCATCCCCATAGAAAATTGATTTAACCTTGTGAGTTACTTGGTCATGGGGTAACCCTTGCGTACTAGAAACTCCTACCTATCCATTATTCCATTCCTAAGGAAAAATAATGTTACCATTATATATTACATTATCTAGGGGTAACCCTTACTCATCATCCCCTTTTCTTCATTTCCATCATTTACTCTTATATGTTGACTTTAATGAATTTCTGATCTTTATCTTTGAAATAATCTTATATATCATCCTTACCTCCTCTGTATAAAATGAAATACCCATTTTCATAAGTTATAAACCCATACACATATGTTCTGTACCCTTATATATAGTACATTTCTAATTATTCCCATATAAATGTATTCATCCAAGTTTCCCTACTAAGGATTATTATATTTACCACCATATTATCAATTCTACCCACTTGAGTTGCTTTTTCAAACTTATTTTAAATTAAAAAATATCGAAAGATTATCAATTTATGGTCGTTTGTTTTCTTCCATAAATTAAATAAATCAATTAAACTCCTAATTTATTCTATTTCAATCAATATTCACAGAATCCAATGAAATTTTCCATTAATTCAAAAAAACATAAAAGAAAATTAATTGATAAATTTAATGTAATAAAATTAATTTAATACCTTTAGAATATAACGAATTTATTTCCCTTATCAATTCCTATACACATAAACATTGAACTACTAGACATGTGGAGATCAAAAATATTAGAAAATAAAAATTTAAAACACATATTAATTGGATTTCCCTTTTAAATAGCCATGTAACTCATGATTTTCATAACTACAACATTATATTTATTCTATTTTCTCCATGAATTACATTTAATTCATTTCCTCTTATTCTGTCACCCCATTCTTGTTTTTGTTTTCTTTTTTATAATTATATCATAGTCACACAATGTATGAATTTTAAGAAAAATATTTCTCATTCCACACTCAAACGAGGATCATAATAGGATTTTTTTTATTCTAAATATCCACCAAAAGTATGAATTAATTTTTTATCATGTGTACATTCAAGATTTTTTTTTATGTCTGAAGATTAGTTGGTTATTATGTTAAAAATTTATAAGTTTTAATGAGAATTTTTTGGCTCCAAAAGAAGAAAAATTCATTATTTTCAATTTAAATTCAGGAATACTAACCTCAATCACTCACCTTCAAAAACATTCACCTTAAACGCCTTTCAATTCCCATGGAAATATAACACATATAGAGCTTCATTAGTGGTATATTATTCTTCTCTCTAATTTTTTATCATATTTTTTCTCTCTTTTTAAATTTTCAATAGATTTGACATTTTATGGTGGTGAGGAATATTATATATTTAAACAGTTGTGTGAACGTCATTTCAAAATTTTTTAAGGATATTTTCCCTTCTATCTTTCAAAAATATGATTTTTCTACCATATTTCCCCAAAAAATAGTTCCTCGGCTAAAAATGAATTCAACTATGATCATGTATTTAGTTTTAGATATGGTTGGTTAGGGGTTTTAGGCTTCTAATGTTGATATCTAATGATGTACTTCAAGGATAAATGAGGAAAATACAAGCCCCATATGTAAAGGAAGTATAAATTAGAATATTATTTTAAAATGTAATTTTTAATAAAAAAATACCTAAATCTTTTTTCCCAAAAAATATCTCAATTCTCTACGGTTTTGACATGAATTTACAGTATATTTTTGTTATTCAATAATGGACTGGTTCTCTCTATAAATGTTGTAATTATAACAAGGGTTATTAAAAATTTTATAATTCTCATCAGTGAGTTTGATTTTTAGATCTATAATAATCATCATTTAAGATCAATCATACTTCCTAGTATTTTGGGAATATAATAGAAAACATTTTGATTAACACAACAATAGTCCACCCCCAATAACTCAATTACCTCCTAATCAAGAGAATGTATTATTGAGTATTTTACTGAGATCAAATTCTTCTATTAGTCATATTAGAAATTTCTTAACACATAATCATAAAACCATACCCATTACAACATATATGGGAAATATAAAGTGGAGGGATAAAATAATTTATCACCCCAAGTAGAGAAAAGTGTGTGAAATATAATCTAAATACACTCACATTTAATTGAATACCTCAACACTATAAATTGAGAGGAAAAAATAGGAGAAACTACTTTTAATATTTTGAAAAATAAATAGTAAACAGATATATATAATTCTATATCAATCACAGAAAAGATTTTATCCCACTAAATGGAGGGTTACATCCATTATAGAACAAAGATACAACCTAAAATTAAAAATCCAAGACCTAACACTTTCAAACTCCAAAAATAGTTAAGTGTATACTTAAAACATTCAATATTATTAAATATATTATCACTTTATTATTTGGTTTAATGATTATTCATCATATATAAATCTTTTTGAGATGTATACCATGTGACTTTTAATGTTTCATTGCATATTTTAGTTTTCCCATAAACATCCTTCTAAATGTTCCTTCCCAAGATTGGAAGATAGTTATAATGTTTGATTCTTTATTTTCTTATTCGATGATCCCCCCATGGGATCATGTAGAATTAGAATTTTATCTTGCGTTGTAGTTTCTTCTAATTGTTTTAAAAATATTTATCCCCACATAACATGGTTTTCATCTAATTTTTTTAAAAAAAGCTACATTACATATCAATTAATTCATCTATCTAGAAAAGTAACTTCACTTTATTTGTTACATGGTTACAACAGAACCCTTAAATATAGAGAACACATATTTATCTAAAATAGTATTCCTGTATAAAATGATTTTTACCCTTATGTATTAGTTTTGAAATAGGGTAACCCCTACGTATCTTCCTATTTACATCAATTGTAGTCATTTACTCTTTTGTCCCTCAGAATTTAGGGATGACCTCCTTAATGGGAGGTTCAAACATTCCAATCGGTTTCTAACGGGTTTGTTCGTAGGACCGGAAACATCCCATGATTTCACATTCATTTGGAACTACTTTCCAAAGGTATGCACTCATTAGTTTGTGGACTGATAAGGCTTAGGAATTTTCATTGGTCGAGAGGATGGGAGGTCGAACTCATCACACCTTTTTTAGGGGAATTATTGTCTATTCCGGGACTCTCTTTATAGATTTATGTTATGTTTGTGAATCCTTATTACATTACCATGTATAGAATGAGCTTTAATTTAGATCTGAAAATCAATGATCGATATGTAGGAAATTTAGATAATCTTTTATATGTATTCGAGTTACTTCATTGATAGAGAATCATCTGTATTTGTTAGATATTCTTAGTCAATGGTATCCATTGATACGTAAAAAGTTTGTTGGTCATTATGATGACCATGCTGGTTTTAAATCCACTCAGTGGGGAACTTGAAGTTTATTTCTTTCAGAAAGACATGGATTATTTCAGAGTTGGGATCGAACCCGCAGATGGGCTACCTATGTATCCTTTGTTTTTTTAAAGGAATTAGAACCCACGTAGTTCGAGTAAGGGAGTATGTTGTTTATGATTGATGGCTCAAAGAAGGATGTCATAATTAATTTTACACTCTAAGCTCGCGTGAGTCATGCTCGGTGTGAGAAACAAGAGGTATTGGTAAAAATCAGACAATTGTGCCATGAAAGATGCAATCATAAGAAATAAGATGGGACTTATATATGTATGACTTCCCAGATAAATAAAGATTTGGATTTACTTTAGGGAAGAAATCCAGGAACAGGTTCCACAAAGATATATGTGCTTCACGAAGATTTGAATACTCTAACCTGGGTCTTACTCCTGAAAAGGAGGCCCAAATTAGGAGAGGACTTATGATTGGGTTTTTATTCCTGAGAAGGAATCCCAGATAAAGGTAAATTAGGACTGGTTAAGAGGAATTAAGACTGGGGCTTAGTCCTCAAAAGGAGGCCCAGGTTAAGAGAATTGAAAAATTAAGGGACTTGGGGCTTACTCCTAAAGAGGATGCCCATATTTGGGGACTAGGGCTTATTCCTGAAAAGGAGGACCAGGTTAATGAAATTATGGTTGGGGCTTACTCCTGAGGAGGATGCCCAAATTAGGGGACTGGGGCTTATTCCTGAAAAGGAGGCCCAGGTTAATGAAATTATGGTTGGGGCTTACTTCTGAGGAGGATGCCCAGATTTGAGAATTATGACTGGGGCTTATTCTTGAAACGTAGGCCCAGAAAGAAATGAGGATTTGGGGCTTACTCTTAAGGAGGATTCCCAGATTTGAGAATTATGACTGGGGATTATTCCGGAAAATGAGGCCCATATTAATGAAATTATGGTTGGGGCTTACTCCTGAGGAGGATACCCGAATTAGGGGACGGGGGCTTATTCCTGAAAAGGAGGCCCCGATTAATGAGTTCTCTCATCGTAAAGGATGAGGTTGAATGAATGAAATCTCAATATTTTGTGACATAAAGTTGTGGAAATCACTAGGTTTTGAGAGATATTCCACAGAATTCCTTTCATATAAGGAATTCAAACCATGAAATCATACCATAAATGGATTTGAAGAGTGTCTTGAAGGCTAAATCTTGAATAGGGGAGGTGGAATGGCTTATGAGGGGTGAAATGGGAAAGAAGGGAACCCAAAAAGGCTGGGGCGCACAAGTCCTGGCAGGCACGCAGGTACTGCGTGGGCGCGCAAGTCCTGGTTGCGCAGGTATACCTATGTGACACATGGCTACTTGCGTGATGGTTAACCAGCAGGGTAATACTTGACCGACTCTTAGTTAAATCCTTTAGAATCATCTTGAGGTTCTTCCAGAAGTTGGGTGCGCAAGTTCTATTGAAGGAGTAAGGCAGCATGCAAGTGTGGCCATTTCCCTTAAGGTCTGGCCACTCAGGTGCGCAAGTGTTGATGAGTTTCAACACTTAGGCCTTCCTCCCCCTCTTAAGATCTTCCATTCTAGGTAAAAAATTACCATAGAAGTGTTTTGGAATCTTTGAGAAGAGACTAGGGCACTGGGAGCTTCAATCTGAGTTTCTAGAAAAAAATCCTCCTCGAATGGGGGCCCACAGGGTCTATTTATAGGCTGGAGAAGACCCTCGGTGGTTTTCACTTAGTGCGCGCAAGTCACTTGTGCGACGATGAGGTGGGGCACAAGTATACTTGCACGACCACTAGGTGGCGCGCAAGTGTACTTGCACGACCACTAGGCGGTGCACAAGTGTACTTGCGCGACCATGAGTGAACTTGCGCAACCTATAGGCAATGTTCTCCTTGTTCATCCCTTTTTTGACTTTTTATGTTTCTTCAAAGGATTAATCACTTTGGACTAAGGTATTTCCCTTTTTCAGTCGTTAGACTCTATGACGGAAAGGAGCATCAACAAAAGTCCCCCATCAGAGTTGGATCCGGAGAGAAAAGAGGATTTGACTCTGAGGTGAAAATAAAAACAAGAAATATGGAAGTTTAAAGTCATGCATGTCGAACATACAAAGGCTATTGTTTAAGGTCAAAATAGCTTTGACCGAAATGGATTAGAATTGACTCAATTCCTTGACAATTAATTTGAAAACATAGTACCATACTCAAGTATGAGGGGGGGGGAATGTAAACTATGACTTAAGAATATTTGAATCTGAGGAATGATAAGAAAAAGAGCTAAAAGGCATCAGAATAAGTTGTTTCCAAGAATGAAGTTACTATTATTTGACAAACTCATTAGGGGGTTGAATTATGCAGGGACACCTAAGGGAATTGGCTGCATAGTCAAATAAATAGCATCTTTTGGCTAACAAGTCTGTTATGTAGACTGTTTATGCAAGGCCGCCTATGGGAACCTACAACATAGTCAGGAAAAAGAACTCTTATAAATTTACCTTTCTAGTGCTAAAAGCCAATGAACGTTTATGGAGATTCAAATTTTCCAAAGTATAGAGTTTGCTATATGGAAAGAGTTACTTGATTATGGAGAAGATATTTCCAAACAAGATTATCGAAGAACTGGATGGATATCACTCCTACGAAGGTCTGACCCAAATGTAGTAAAGGAGAATATAAACTATAGACTTAAATACTTTCAGATCATGAAAAAGGATATGGGACAAATATGTTAAGGATGGCTATTTTTTCAGATCCCTACATACTTTCATTTAAGAGAAATAAGGACAAAAGAGGCTTTCTTACCAAGAATGAAGTTACCATTATTTAAAAAACACATTATGGGGTTGAATTATGCAGGGCCACTTAAGGGAATTGGTTGCATTGTCAAATAATAATATCTTTTGGCTGACTAGTCTTTTATGTAGACTGTTTATGCAAGGCCGCCTAAGGGAACGTACTGCATAGTCAGACAAAAGAACTCTCAGAATATTGACATTTTTGTGACTAGAAGTCAAGAAAATGGTATATGAAGATCTGAAAATATTTAAGGTTATAATTATGGCACATAAATATTGGTATTGACCAATTTATACAGAGATACACAGATCAATGCTAACCATAATCATGTTGTGGCTGGGTCCTGAATTGAAATGTTGGACTTCACTACATATCCCATAAGGATGGGAATCAAGCCATACGTAGTTCTTGAACTATAGTTTAACATCGTGTGGGACAAAATAATTAGAGATCTTAGATTAGGGTCATAGAGCTTGGACCATTAAAAGAAATACACATTGTGTGCTTTCATGGGGACTTTTCAGCCAGGGGACTAAAAGTGGAATTTGGGGTTAGGTCCAAAGACTTGGGGCTAGATTCGAGGGACACTCGAATGTTCCTATGCATCCCATGAGGATTGGAATCAAGCCCACGCAGTTATAGAAATACCATTTGTACAAATTTAGTTCGTACATGTGAAGGGTGAAAGGGTACTTTAGTACAATGATGGTTTAACCAAAGATAAAAGGTTTGGGCATTGCCATGTATGCACATAGTCTTTGAAATGAAACATGATTGAAAAATCAATGTAAATAATGGTTCCCTCTCAGGTGAGGGTATCAAAGAATATTGTAGTTTATTGTCATACTGGACAAAAGTGTTGTATAGTTTAACATCGTATAGCAAGGACGAAAGTGAACTAATGTAATGATATTGATTCTGGGGGCGGTTTCACGAAATAACATCGTATGAGATGGAGGTGAACCGATGTGAAGAGATTGGTTTTAGGATTGAACCTTAGGAGGTTGCCTACGTACCCAGCCTGGAAGGCAAGGATCAAGGTTTTTGTAGTTCAATTAAAGAATGAATTAATGATCAAGTTGTTCTTGGGGAAAACGACCTAAAAATGATGTTGGTTCTTACACATGGTTAGTAGCCCAGAGAGAGTGTTATGGTTGAGGTTTTCTCTAAGCTCACATGATTCATACTCGGTGTGAGAAACAAGAGGTAACAACAACCTTAATGATGCACAATTTAATGTCATGTAGCAGGGATAAATGAAGGGACTATGCAGTTTAAAGTCTTACAGTTAGGACTATTGGAGTTGCATAGTTTAATGTCATGTAGAAGGGACAATGTACAGTTTAATGTCATGTAGGACGTATCACGGACTTTCTTTACAGTTTAACGTCATATAGTTAGGACGATGGGGACAATATAGTTTAACATCACATTGGACGAAAGGGAACTGTGCAGTTTAATGTCATGCAGTGAGGACAAAAGAGTACAACATTTAACGTCCTATTGGACGTATTACAGACTTTTATATAGTTTAACGTCATGTAGTTTGGACGTCACAGTTTAATGTCTTGCTGGACAGTTGTGCGGTTTAAGGTCATACCAGACCATTTAGGGAACCTTTTCACAGTTTAACGTCATGTGGGATGAAAGTACAAATAGTTTAAGGTCATATATATGGACCATTGGTTATACAGTTTAACATCTTTCTGGATGGTTGTGTAGTTTAAGGTCATACCGGACCATTTAGGGAACCTTTTTACAGTTTAACGTCATGTGGGACGAAATTACAAAGAGTTTAAGGTCATATGTATGGACCATTGGTTATACAGTTTAACATCTTGTTGCATAGTTGTGCAGTTTAAGGTCATACCAGACCATTTAGGGAACCTTTTCACAGTTTAACGTTGTGTGGGACGAAAGTAAAAATAGTTTAAGGTCATAATTATGGACCATTGGTTATACAGTTTTACGTCTTGTAGGACAGTTGTGCAGTTTAAGGTCATACCAGACCATTTAGGGAACCTTTTCACAGTTTAACATCTTGTGGGACGAAAGTAAAAATAGTTTAAGGTCATATTTATGGACTATTGGTTAAACAGTTTAACATCTTGTTGGATGGTTGTGTAGTTTAAGGTCATACCAGACCATTTATGATGTATTTTGTGTTTATACAAAATACTTCTTCAAAAAATTAGCATTGGTTGGAGTAGTGGTGAATTCTCCATCCATTGAGATTAATGAATAAGCTCCATTGGAGTAGACCCTATGTATTGAGTAAGGTCCTTCCGATTTTGGATCAAGCTTGGGAGGTTTCTTTCCAGGTATAATTGGAGTTCTGAGAACTAATACTAATTCTCCCTGAGTGAATGAACGAAGAAAAACTTTTTTGTTAAAAGCTCGTGCTATTCGATTCTGATAGACTTCCAAGTGGTGCAAAGTGCAAAATATTTTCTCATCTAACTGTTCCAATTCGTTCAATCGCTTTTGATATTGTTCATCTATAGGTGATTGATCAAAAATGGAAACTCTGAGCGAGGGTAGTTGAACTTCAATGTGAAAGACTGCTTCTGTTCCATACACCAGTGAATATGGAGTTGACCGAGTTGCAGTGCGGGTGGTAGTCCGATAAGCCCATAAAGCATGAAAGCATTTATCAAGCCATGGCCTCTTATCTTTACCCACCATCTTTTGCAGTATATTTGAAAGAGTCTTGTTAAAGGCTTCTATCTGGCCGTTGGCCGCTGCATGATACCGAGATGAATGGTTAGATTTTTTGTTGTATTCTTGGTACAACTTCTTCACCTCGGATGAACAGAAGTTGGTGCCATTGTCCGTCAATATGGTATGAGGGACACCAAGTCTGGTAATGATGTTACACTTGATGAAGCAAACAATGCATTTTGAACTGACTTCCTTGAGAGGTATTGCCTCTGCCCATTTGGAAAAGAAGACAGTATTAGTAATAATGTACTTAAATTGCTTGGCTGTAGCCGAAGGGTAAGGTCCCACCACATCCATTCCCCATGTGGAAAATGGCCATGAGTATTTAGCTGTATGAAGCAACTCTAGAGGTTGATGAATGAAGTTGTCATGTAATTGGAATGAATGAAACTTCTCAATGAAATCGAAAAAATCTTGTATCATTGAAGGCCAAAAGTATCCAAGCCTTCAAATATGATCAGACAGTCTACATCCAGACTGGTGGGAACCACAGACTCTTACATGCACTTCTTTCATGACATCCATTGTCTCTTCGCCATCAATGCATCTGAAGAGAACTCCATGAAAACCACGTTTGTAGAGAATTTTCTCTAGGTGATCTGGGCTATCATAAAGAGTAAAATTGACCACACATCGCCGGATGTGTTCTTTCTCGGTTCTATCAGGTGGAAGTGTTCCATTTTGAAGGTATTCCCTGATAGGTGACATCCATCCTGTAGTACGACCATATGGTTGAGGAATGGGACTAATTTCATTAATTTCCTCTATTCTGATTTGAACATAAGGTGAAATTGCACGACGGTGGGCAATACTGATGGTTCTATCGTCCAGATTTGGATCTTCCAGAGTTGTGGCTATATTAGCCAGTGCATCAGCTTGAGTATTTTGTGATCTTGGGACATAAGAAAATGTCGTTTCCGAAGGGAATTTGTCCATTAACTCTCTGACGTAATCATACAAAGGGATTAGTCCTTCCTTAGATGGCATAATCCCCATTGACTTGTTTGATTACCAGGTCTAAATCACCTTTCAACATTAAGTGATTCACTTGTGCTTGAAGTGCTAATTCCAAGCCTACAATGAGAGCTTAGTATTCTTCTTCATTATTGGTACCACCTTACCACAATAAGAAGGAATAAGGTAACACTGCCTTTTATGGAGAAATGAGCACTATTCCTAAGCCAACTTTTTTTATTTTAGGATTTTCCATTTTCCTCCCTGTTGGACTTCTGGAAGCACCATCAAAATAAATTTCCCATGCCTGAGGACTTTCTGGAATAGAGAAGACTTCCTCATCAGGGAGTTCAATATCTGAAGATGTGTCTTCAACTGAAAAGTGTTCAGCCATGAAATCATCCAGGGCTTGGCCCTTTATCGCCTTTTGAGACACATACTGAATGTCTAATTGCTGAAAAATAACTGCCCACCTTGCCAGACGTCCTGTAATCATCGGACGACTAAGGATAAATTTGAGCGGGTTATTGTGAGATACCAATTGGACCTTGTGATGTTGCAGGTAGTGTCTCAACTTCTGAACTGAAAAGATTAATGCCATACATCACTTCTCAATACTTGTATACCAGGTTTCTGCTTCAAGCATAGTTCGACTGAGATAGTAGAGGTTGTTTTCATTCCCATCATCATTCTTTTGAGAAAGAAAGGCACCCAATGATCGCTCTAGAGCTGTCACGTAGAGGATAAGTGGTCTTCCTTCAATAGGTGTCATGAGTACTGATGGACTCAAGAGGTATTTCTTGAGAATATCGAATTCTTCTTAACATTCTTCAGTCCACTGGTAAGTGACTCCCTTCTTCATCAATTTGGTGAAGGGTAAACTTTTACCTGCTAAATTGGTGATGAAATGCCGAATATAGGCTAAGTGTCCTTGAATTCCTCTTAATTATTTCAAATTTTGAGGAGGTTACATACCATGGAATGACTTGGTCTTCCCAGGATCGACTTCAATACCACGATGGTGTACAACAAAGTCGAGAAATTTTCCTGAGGTTACCCCAAAATAACATTTTAAGGGGTTCATCTTCAAATTATGTTGTCGAAGCTTGCGGAATATGACTTCCAAATCTACCAAGTGATTAGATCTTTGTTTGTATTTAACCAAAAAATCGTCTACATAGCATTCAACAAACTTCCCTAAGAAGGTTTTGAAGATACGATGCATGGCACGTTGATATGTTGTACATGCATTCTTTAAGCCAAAGGGCATTACCCGGTAGAAAAACACACCCTGAGGGGCTCTGAAGGTTGTAGATTCCACATATTCTGGGGCCATTCGGATCTGATTATATCCAGAATATCCATCCATGAAGGAAAGTGCTTCATAGCCAGCTGTTGCATCAATTAAAAGTTCTGTAATCGGAACTGGGAAATCATCCTTAGGACAATGCCGATTAAGATCTCTGAAATCGATGCAAACTCTAATTTGTATGTTCTTCTTCTTTACAGGGACAATATTAGCCAACCACTTGGGATACTAAACTTCTCTGACGATGTTAGCTTTGATAAGATTATCCACTTCAAATTTAATTTTGGAAGCATAAGTTGGGTGTGTTGTTCTCGTGGCTTGCTTAAATCCTCGATGTGCTCTGATAAACCCAAATGATGAGTAGCAAAATCAGGATCAAGCCCGGAAATTTCTATAGAGTTCCAAACAAATACATCTCTATTTTTCTTTAGAAAAGAAATATACATACCTTTCTCTTTGGGAGTCATGGTCACACTGATTAAAGTGGGGCATGGATCTTCTTTTGTACCTATATTTATTTCTCTGAGTTCATCCACAGTGGTAGAAATACCCTCATCAAATGCTGGAGGAGTATCTCTAAGATCTTCCTCTTCTTCTTCATCATGTATTATTTCTTCCATTTCTACTTGCATAGTAGATGATAAAGCAGAATTTTCATGATCAGAAGAGATGTCAAAATTTTCATATCTTGAAGAAGAAGCTTCCATTTCCAACTCGATTGATGATGAAGGGTCTTCTTTGGTTAATAAAGAGGAGATGATGGATTGAGAATCGATATCATTGTTCACCTCTGATGTTGCTATAAATTCTTCTGGCCTAATTGGATAAGTATAGACTTGTTGTATTTCAGCAAATGAAATGAAGACATCACTATTTGTGCTTTCATTACTGCTTGGTGGGTTACCAATTTCTCCCATTTTGTCTGGCTCGATTGCCGTTACTGACATTATGGATCTTTCCATAAGAGTATTTTGATTTGGGTCTATCTTGTCAATTTGACTGATAGGAAACACATAATCTGTACTCACATGTGTAAATGGATTTATTGAAATCTTCTCCAAACCATATGGATCATTAACTTTGGTAATCTCCTTTGTTGTGGATTTCTTCCTTCCCTTCATGTGATATAATTCCGCCTCAATGTATTGAGACTCACATGTCTTGAATGGGGCCTTATCACCATACAATGTCCCAACCTGACCATCGAAACAATATTTGAGACATTGATGGTATGATGAAGGGATATCCACATACTGATGTAGCCAGGGTCTTCAAAGCAAGATGGTGAAGGCTGAGTCTTGATCAACAACCATGAAATCTGAATTTGATACAAGATCTCCAAACTGAGTTCAGAGTGTAACTGCGCGCAGTGGTTCTTGTTCATTTTTATCATATCCTTGTAGAATCCTGGTAGAAGGAGATAAATTAGATTCTGTGAGGCCCAATCGACGAAGTGTAGGAATGGGCATGAGGTTGACTCTGGAACAATTGTTAATGAAAGTTCTTCGGACGTCTACGCCATTGACCTTTCCAGACAAGTACAAAGGTCTAGTATGTCCATTCACAAAATCATCTTCATTTTCATCAGTTAAAGATATTATTGCATGGAATTCTACAGGATTATTCTCTATGTGATAGATTTCAGCTGCAGCAATTTCTGTTTCAAACTCCTGAGGACTTGACAAAGCCTCGATGAGTGCTTCCCGAAGATATTTTGACAGATTCAGAGCATCCAGAATTGATAAATTTGCTGGTACTTGAGAAAAGTGTTTCAATATATCATACTTTTGATCCAGAGGTCTGCGTTTCCCAACAGGAATATGTGGTTTAGCAGGTACATTGGAAGCAGATTCTTTAGAAGTTGATGCATCTTGTATCAGGATATGAGTTGGAAATATTCCTAGTTTTTGAAGATTAGACCTATTAGATCCATTTAATTGCTGAGAGGAAGAAGATGGAACCTTCAACTGGTCTTACAAAATAACTATTCCAGGAATGAATTTGATATTGGTAGAAGAACATGCTTGTTTATGCTGAGCTCACTGAAGGGCTCTACCACGAGTTTCTGCTGCATACACAGTTCTAGTAGGGGTAGAATTGGAATAGTGGCTTCTGAAAGATCCATGTCTTCCCCTGTATACTGAGCCCCTGGAACATCCTCTAATTCCCCTTTTTGATACAGGGAATTCAGGCTCATTGAAATCGGAACTGCGACTGGCATATGGATCTGTTAATTGAATCATATTAACAGAACCAAATATTAACTCTTCGTCTGATGAAGACTCTGCCTGATTATCCTGTTTAGGCAGTGCCATTTGGTGGGGAGGTGCCCATGGATTTGAAGTAGATGGCAGGAAGTCCTCCATAGTCAAAGAAAATTTAGTCTTTGACACATACTCATATTCTTCTGATTATTTTTCTTTCTTTGAATCATTCCGTTTCTTTGAGGACTTTCCCTCTGACGAAGAGGGTTTCTCCACAACATTCATGGAAGAAGACACAATCGGTTTCTTTAATTATGTTCGCAAAATATCTGGAGTTCAGTTGATTGTCTTTTTGACCATCCAATCATCATAATTCTGTGCATTTTTTCATTTAACTTCTTGTCATTCGCCTTCCTCCTTCGAAACTATAACAGTAACACATGCTACTTGAGCTGAAGAACCTTTCAGTTTGACTTGTCCCAAGTTGAACATATTTTGAAGGAGGTCTTTGAAGATAAAACACTCCTGGATGGGATGCCCCAACATTTGATGAAAGGGGAAATAATTGGGATGGTCTTCATCTCCTTCCTTATTTGGCCTTTTGGGCCTTGTCAATTGAACTAGATTATTTTCCAGAGCCAAAATGTAGTAACCAGGAACTTGTTCATTTCGAAAAGTTTTTTTTTTGCTCTTCAAATCCTCAAATTGTTTTTATCTTTGATCTCTTTGATCATCTGGACAAAACGGCCTTTGTTGTTGGCGCTCAGGAGGTGGATCCCTTCGAGAAGATGAAGGTTTTGAAGTAGAAACGCGTAAAGGTGCTTGTTTAAGCATAACTATAGTAGTTTCTGCTTTACCAATTCTCCTTTCTGGAGCTGATGGAATTACACAAGATTTATCCATAGCTTGTATAAGGGAGTCTTCAATCTGCTGAGCGATTGAAGTAAGGTCGTGAAACCCTCATGTGTATTTCACAGGGATTAATGACATGCGTAACTCATCACACAAATTTTCCACACAGATTGGAAACAATTCTTCTTGAGGGAGTCCTAATCATAGGGAATATGTTAATCCCTTCTAGCGAGCAAAGAAATCTAAGACCCTTTCACTCTCCCTTTTCTTACAGTTTGTAAGATGAAAAACTGTTGTCTTTGGAAAATTTGAGCTGAACTCAAGAAGGAATTGTTGATGGAGATCTTCCCATCCAGTAATTGACCGGGATTGCAAGCTTGTATACCAGACAAAGGATGGTCCTTGCAAAGTCCGTACGAAGAATCTGAGTTTTACTGCTTCTTGCTGCTCCGGAGTCCAATCAAACTATCACAACAAGACATGTAATGCGTCAAATGTTGTTCAGGGTCGCCTGATCCATTGAAAATAGGTAATACAGGGTTTCCAAAACTGGATGGAGGAGAGATTGAATATACCCATTCAGGGTAAACTTTTTTTCTGGTGGAACCTATGCACATTTCCCTTCCATAGTTTCTAACTGAGTTTTTAATGACTCAATAGTAGTTATTAACTTTTGAGAAACATCTGGTTGAACTTGGACTTGGGTAGGTGCAATGACTGGAGCTTGGACAGATGTGGTGGTTGGTGCTGCAACTGATGGTAGCACTGCCAACTGTTGTTGCACATGACCCATAGGATTAGACCTGTGAGGGTGTACTAATAGAGGAGGATATTCTTGATCCATCTCAGTAGCTGCAACAAATTCTTTTGTTTGACTTACTCCATCATGCTTAAGAAAAAGACTACTCTGAAGTAGTTCTGCATTCAACCTTCTTAATTCCTTTATTTCTTCCTTCTGTTGTGCAAACCTTTTCTCTAGTGAGAGCGATTTGCCTTCTCCAGAGGAAGGATATGTAACCTAATTCTTTCCTCTTGCTTTTTTGGATCCTTTTCAGAGTGGGGGAAGTGGGTTACTCGAAGGATTACCTAGGTTCTAAGTAACCCTTTGATTTTGTGTACACACACCTTCTTCATTTGTGTCAGTGCGTACATCTTCTTGAGTAGGAACATATTATTCTAAGTCCCCTGAGTGAGCCTCATCTGGTGGATCGGAAACAATGGCATTAATGACATTGATTGATGCATAACGCATTGCACTACATTCCTTTCTATAATAATTCATGTGATATTGTCTTCTTCCATGTCCTTGATGAGACATTTCCTTTTTTTGATTCGATCCATCATGAATTTCTGGACGAATTGTAATTTGGAGGGAATCTCCTGATAATTTGGCTCTTCGTTACTCTTGAGGCTTCTTCCCCAATCGAGAAAAGACTGACTTTCTCTGAGGAGGGGATTGATGATTTGAAAAAGTCCCCAGTCCGGTGGACTAGGGTTGTTCCTGCGGTTTCCGCTCAACTCCTTGAATCCTATTTGTTTATTCTGAGGGTTGGTTTAAAAGAGTCACCAGTCTGGCGAGATGGGGTGGTTCTTGACTTTCTATGTCTGAGAATTTCTTAAAAGCTCTCCTGATCTTGCAAACTATAGTCTAGAAATTAGCTGGATGCATTAACCTGTATCCACTTTTATCACCTGGTTCAAAATACCATTGGATGATTTCTGAAGCTTCTGTCACTTGATGATGTGCTTGCTCCATATGAGAGGCATGTTCAATATTATCGTTTTCTTGATGTAGGAGTAATTCAACAACTTGTTCTTTGTATTCTTGATTTTGAGAGGAACTAGTTGAGGCCTGTTCTTAGGAAAGCTTTTGATTACAAACAAAACCCATTGATTGTGGCCGGCCATGGGAAATAACATTGCATGATACCATTTTCAGCGGGCTTTGCTGACTGGAGAGCACCGTGAAATGCAGTACTCCATGAACACCCCATCCTCTGACACGAATACCAGATGGGGAATTGGCAATTAACTGACACAATCTTCTTAGTGCGCCAAGACATGAACGTTGATGGGCTCTCTACTACTTTTCAGCCTTCGGATATCGAGAGACTGATAGAGATGCCAAATCAACCTGAGGTTGTAACCCTTCTATTATCTTAAGATGATATTCATATTCATCATAAGATAATACTTTCTTTATCAACTGACAAAGAGTTTTCCATATGTTGAGACGAATATCATGAATTTCATCTTCTGTCAAAATTTCTGGAATGTTATACTGAGAGTCAGCCATAGGCCAAAACATGACTGGCACTTCACCTTTCACCAGTTGTTTTCTCATTTTCAGCATTTCCTCTTTATCATTTGATGAAAATTCTTCTACCTAATTTGACCAGAGTTAGTGTTTTCTTGTTGCTTTATTGGATTCAACATGATTGGTAGAGAAATCATTGATCAAACTAGAAGACGCATGACTTAGGGGTGGTTCGGAGAATGACCTACACCCTGGGCTATCTTCTGATTGAGAAAGTATTTCACCTACTAGAAATGAATCATCATACATGACTGGTTTCTCATTTGCAAGTTCCTCAAGATAAGAGAGATTTCTCAGCACTACATTGTCCACTGGAGCATTTTCTGGGCAATGTGCATCACTACTGCGAAGAGGAATTTTGCAGTAAAATTCATCATCATGGGGAGGACCACCATAATGGGTTACAAAAAAAGATTATATCTATTTCTCCCTGGTCATCTGACCACACAGAGGGTTCCTGTGGCTCTCATCTGAAGATGAAACTTCGAGATCGACTGAATTTCCATGAAGCAATCCTTCATGAGGAAGTGTCTGTTGAAGACCTTTGGAATTAATGTTCCCACTATTGGTAAATGAGGGAGTAGAATCTTGACTTTCAACAGATAACTATATGAGGGCTTCAAGAACTTCAGCATTGAGAAAGGCCTTCTTACAGATTGTCTCTTGATCTCCTGGCTGTGTAGGGCGGGTCTTTTTCTTAGACGCCTTCTTACTCATCATGGAAACCACTTGTTGACGAAAGTGGATGCTCTGAGCAAGTGTATGTGCCTGATCAGGAATGATGGTCAGGTTAGGATGACGATCTCCACTCAAATCAGGTGTATGTGCCTGACTTGGTTGTCTGTATGATATGGGAGAGTATGCCCTACAACCCTCTTGGACTGGAACATATATGTGTGTCTGTTCCGGTGTGAATTGTTGATGTGTCACTCCACTAGTAGGGATAGATTTATGAGTCTTTCCATGAGATACTGCTGAAGTTGTTATAATATCCTGGAAGGCATCCAGAATATGAGCAGGGATTTTCTTCTGCTCTTTCTCCATTGATAGAATATGCTTGGTGACTTCACCTTCCAGAATAGGGATATACGTCCATTCCGGGCTTGAAGTAGGTGTATGCGCCTGCTCTTGTCCTCCTTTTCTGGTCAGTGAATTCTGACAGTACTCAAGTGTGGGGGGAAAGAGTTGAGTATGCCTCCAATTTGTCATCGGAGCTTTCCGACTGACTTCTCAGAATGCTACCAAGAGAGACTGTTGGTAGGCTTGATTAATACTAGTAGGTGTATGTGTCTTATGATTTCACTTCGCCGAATGTGGTTGACGAGATCCATCATATGTAGTCAGACGAGCCTACTGACTAGCTAATGATGTATAAACAGGTGTATGTTCCTGCATATAGTACTCTGCCGGAATTGCCTGATGGGATTGGCGTGCTGTTGTTAGACGAGTCTGCTGGATAGAGGTATTAGAATGGGAAGGTGTCTGTTCCCCCTCATTGCTTTCCACCAAGTTAGGTTGGTGGACTTCTCCGGAGATGGCAGAGATAAGAACCAACTCACTGTTGACCGGATTCCGCCTCTGGCGGTTCGTCTTGCCTGCTTGGGTTCGAGGAACCTGAGCCGAATGCCTGGAGTTGGTACCCACATCATGTTGAGGGCACACTTCCGCACGAGTCTGGCGGCGATTGTCGGTGGGAGCCCTTGGGAAGGACTCCTATCTACTTGAAATAAGGCCCTGAGGGACCTTCTCATTCACCTAATTAGAATAAGGGAGCGAATGGTGACTACGTTCTGGGGATAATGACCTGAAACGGTTGGAGACGTTAGTCAGCACCGCCTGCTTCTTGATCACTGGTCATCATTGTCCGGATGACCGGTGTGAGTTGTTCACTTGGAGGGCTTGTCGGGGCAGCCTCCAGATATGGGATGGTACCGTGTTGACGGTACTCCTTAACTAGCGCATTTTATACCCAGCATTGAAGACATAGAGTAGGTGATGTCATCCTCAGAGCGGACGATGATCCAGTAGGAGTAGCAGCAGTGGCATTCTCAACAACAGTATTCACGGATGTGAAACTGAGAGCGGCCATTCTGGAAATGCAGAAGATCTTGGAAAAGAGTGCTTTAGATATAACAGAAGTAATTAAGATAAATTCAGCCACCACATCTTTTGGATTAGCACATATGTCAATGATTGTTTTTGTTGGCCCTCTTATTGAGTTTTAAATAAGGGCCTAACAAATTGGTAAAACATCATTTTAACTTGGTTAAGGATTCACATCGGGTTCACCATTTTGTGTTTCCCTCGGAATTCGGGGATGACCTCCTTGATGGAAGGTTCAAACATTCCAATCGGTTTCTAACGGGTTTGTTCAAAGAACCGGAAACATCCAATGATTCAACATCCATTTGGACCTACTTTACAAAGGTAGGCGCTCATTAGTTCATGGACTGATAAGTCTTAGGAATTTTCATTGGTCGAGAGGATGGGAGGTCGGACACATAACACCTTTTTATGGGGAATTATTGTCTATTCCGGGACTCTCTTTATAGATTTAATTTATGTTTGTGAATCCTTATTACATTACCAAGTATAAAATGAGCCTTTCTTTAGATCTGACAATCAATGATTGATATGTAGGAAATTTAGAGAATCTTTTATATGTATTCGAGGTTCTTCATTGATAGAAAATCATCTGTATTTGTTAGAGATTCTTAGTCAATGGTATCCTTTGATACGTAAAAAGTCTCTTGGTCATTATGATGACCATGCTGGTTTTAAAGCCACTGAGTGGGTCACATGATGTTTATTGTCTTTCAGAAGGACATGGATTATTTCAGATTTGGGATCAAACCCGCAGATGGGCTACCTATATATCCTTTGTTTTTTAAGGAATCAGAACCCACGTAGTTCGAGTAGGGGAGTATGATGTTTATGATTGATGGCTCAAAGAAGGATGTCATAATTACATTTACACTCTAAGCTCATGTGAGTCATGCTCGGTGTGAGAAAAAAGAGGTATTGGTAAAAATCAGACAATTATACCATGAAATATTCAATCATAAGAAATAAGATGGGACTTATATATGTATGACTGCCCAGATAAATAAAGATTTGGATTTACTTCAGGGAAGAAATCCAGGAACAGGGTCCACAAAGGTATATGTTCTTCACGGAGATTTGAATACTCTATCTTGGGGCTTACTCCTGAAAAGGAGGCCCAAATTAGGATAGGACTTATGATTGGGTTTTCACACATCAGAAGGAATCCTAGATCAAAGGTAAATTAGGACTGGTTAAGAGGAATTAAGACTAGGGCTTACTCCTGAAAAGGAGGCCCGGGTTAAGAGACTTGAAAAATTAAGGGACTTGGGGCTTACTCCTAAGAAGGATGACCATATTATGGGACTGGGGCTTATTCCTGAAAAGGAGGCCCAGGTTAATGAAATTATGGTTGGGGCTTACTCTGAAGAGGATACCCAAATTAGGGGACTGGGGCTTATTCCTGAAATGGAGACCCAGGTTAATGAAATTTTGGTAGGGGCTAACTCCTGAGGAGGATGCCAAGATTTGAGAATTATTTCTGGGGCTTATTCCTGAAAAGGAGGCCCAGGAAGAAATGAGGATTTGGGGCTTACTCTTAAGGAGGATGCCCAGATTTGAGAATTATGACTGGGGCATATTCCTGAAAAGGAGGCCCGGGTTAATGAAATTATGGTTGGGGATTACTCCTGAGGAGGATTCCCAAATTAGGGGATTGGGGCTTATTCCTAAAAAGGAGGCCCAGGTTAATGAGTTCTCTCATCATAAAGGATGAGTTTGAATGAATGAAATCTCAATCTGTAGTGGCATAATGATGTGTAAATCACTAGGTTTTGAGAGATATTCCATAGAATTAATTTCAGATAAGGAAGTCAAATCAAGAAATCATGCCATAAATGGCTTTGAAGAGTGTCTTGAAGACTAAATCTTGAATTGGAGAGGTGGAATGGTTTAAGAGTGGTGAAATGGGAAAGAAGGTCACCCAAAAAAGCAGGGGCCAGCAAGTCCTGGCAGGCGCGCAGGTACTACATGGGCGCGCAAGTCCTGGTCACGTAGGTATACCTGCACGACACATGGGTACTTGCGCGATGTTTAACCAGTAGGTTAATACTTCAGCGACTCTTGGTTAAAGCCTTTATAATCATCTTGAGGTTCTTCCAGAAGAGGGGTGCGCAAGTTCTATTGAAGGAGTAAGCCGGCACGCAAGTGTGGCCATTTCCCTTAAGGGATGGCCACTCAGGCGCGCAAGTTTTGATGAGTTTCAACACTTATACTTTCCTCCCTGTCTTTAGATATTCCGTTCTAGGTAAGAAATTACCTTATAAGTGTTTTGGAAGCTTTTAGAAGAGACTAGGACGCCGGGAGCTTAAATCTATGTTTCTGGAAAAAAAATCCTCCTCGAATGGTGGACCCATAGGGTCTATTTATAGGCTGGAGAAGACCCTGGGTGGTTTTCACTTAGGGCGCGCAAGTCACTTGTGCGACCATGAGGTGGCGCGCAAGTATACTTGCATGACCACTAGGCAGCGCGCAAGTGTACTTGCACGACCACTAGGCGGCACACAAGTGTACTTGTGCGACCATGAGGGAACTTGCGCGACCTATGGGAAATGTTCTCCTTGTTCATCCCTTTGTTGATTTTTTATGTTTCCTCAAAGGATAGATCACTTTGGACTAAGGTATTTCCCTTTTTCAATCGATAGACTCTGTGACGAAAAGGAGCGTCAGCAATGAACATTACCAGATTTTCAATATTTAATTCAAAATGACTCTTACGTATCCACCTTATATCATATATGGAAAAGCAATTACCTATACACATATGTTTTGAACCCACACATAGGATTTTTGTACACTTAAAAAATTACTTTTTAAATTCTAATGACTTTAGTTTCTTCAACTATGTATTCCCACTAATTAATCTTATGTTTCCTAGAACAATGTCAATTATATCAACTTTAGATGATTTACCCAACATCCTTCTTTATTTTGAATCAAAATATTATTCCATAAATTAAATAAATCGATTAATATATATATTTTATCAATTTAAATCAATATTCCAAAAATCCAAAGAAATGCTACTTTAAATCTAAAAATCCCAAAACAAAATTAATTTATAAATGTTAGGGAATAAAATAAATTTAATATCAAAAAATATTATGAATTCATTTCATATGTTAAATTGTTATCACTTTGGTTGGAGTTAATCACTCTTATATATCATCCCATACTTCACTAACTTGTTCTCTTTTTGGTTTTTGGTGACATGATTAGGTATTTTGATTATTATTCCATAAAATTTTGGTGTAATAAATTTGTACTTATGGTTCATTTGTGTATATATTATAAATTAATTTTAAGAAGGAAAAACTCATATTTTATATTATTTTTTTAGAAAAGGTAAGATACGTGAAGGATTTTTTTCAATTTTGGTGAAATTGACTAAAATTGATCTTCAATAAGGTTTCCTAATTTAGGGATTTTAATCTTAGAAGGACCTAATGATTTTCATGAGTCATATACACCCTATTTCTTATGGATCCATCATCATAGTTTAATTTAGTTAGTATTCTAAAATTATTATTAATTAATATAATTCTATTTCAGAATAATGAATTATTTAATTATAGGAATTTTTTAATTGTTTAGGTTCTTATTAGAGACATAAATGCTCTCTTTGAGCGTAGAGATATATATATATGAAAAAATGAGTTGTGTGTGTTTTAATCATTAAATATTTTGACCATTTGGCTTGGTATTTTTTATGTATTAGTTATTTTTTATTTTTTTGATTATTATTATTATGACCAATATGATTGGATGAAATTGTATGATCTTGTAAAAAAGGATGGTCTATTTTATGATTAATAGTCACCAAAGGATTACATATAATTTTTTAAATAGTCTTTTAGTGGTTCCTAGAATAAATAGTAATCGGTTCCCCAAATTATAGACAACATTGAGGTGTGAGTTAATATTTTAGCCTAGCTTATTTAAAACAACAGAGTTATTATTCCATTAAAGTGTGATTTAAGTTATAATTACATTGAAATATAAATTCAAAAGAAAAAAGTAATTTAAAATAAATAATATTTAAAGGATATTTCAATGGAAATAAATAGTTATTATTAAGGGAGTTTTCACTTGTTTTTATCTAGTGTCATTGAGTGTTTAAAATGATTATAATGTTCCAATATTAATGGTTTATAATAAAAAGGGTTTTGAATAATTTTTTAGGTAATGAAGAATGTTTTGAGAAATGGTTTGGTCTAATTGGCCATATTTTAGGAATCCCTTCTTTTAAAAATTGTGTAATAGTTTTTTCTCTGTTGAATTTATTGATGCCTTGTATGGATTCTTTTATTATGTGATATTTTATATTAATTCATTGAAAATAGGTAAATGTAACCTTTTATTATGGGTTTTAATAGTTGGGATAGGACATGTATCAAATCCTTCCAAATCCATGTCTCTTTTGGGGAATTAGGAGGTAACATTTTGGTTTCAGATAAATTATAGTACACTTAGGTTCCCAATATCTTGGGGGATGTTTATTGGACCTTATTGGTATTTTTATGCGTGATCACACTCATTTTTTGGTCATGTCATGGGATGACCATGGAATAGTTTAAGGAACATTTTTGACCAAGTGACGAGTGATATAATTCACTATCAATATTATATATAGATATTTATATATTATGGGTAATATCCAGTATCACTATGATTAATAGATATGGTCAATTTAGGGGAAATAGTTTTTGTAATTTGATGATCCATCAAAAGGAATGTGATCTTGGTTGATAATCCCATAGTTGTTATCATCCATGGAATGGATAAATATCATAGACATTTGGTGTAGAGGATTACCTTCTTTAATATGGTGTTCTTATTCAAGTGTTAGATAGAGTGACATGATACATTGATTTTTCTGAAGTGATACTTGTTAAATGGAACTAGATTATATAGGTAATGTCTAGTATTTCATCTCAGTTTTCATTTGGCTCCATGATTATTAATCATATTTTCTTGTAAGGTTCCACGAACAGATAGAAATACCCATTTAGTATTTATTCTAACACTAGTTCTTTTCTTCCCCATAGGTGTTGGAATATGTAATAATAGCATATGTATCTCTAAGAAAGATAGTGGTAATAGGTTTGGGGAATTATAAATATTTTGTGGTCGTACCTATTAGATTTCTCTAGGGATTCCCCTATGTTGAGACCAATGACAAATAATGAACTAGTTTTGATATTATTGATGATAAAAATCATTGACCCGTGGTATTTATATGAAACCATAGTAACATGTGATCATACAGTGGGAACTACCCCATATGAAGATGTTTGATATATGGGGAAAATGGAGAGGTGTTCATTCGGTAGTTTGGTAGAATGTTTTGGTGAAGAATTATGAGATGAGGTGGGGCTGAGCATGAGATATGGGATCTCTAATATTTGATATGGTTGTGGATCATTATTTTTTTCCTATTTTAATAATTGTATTATTATTATATTATTATATTCTAATGTTCCATCTTTAATTACTCTTCTTATTTTAATTATAATTTAATTATTTTTAATGATGCTTAGTCCCTATTTGATTTCCTATTATTATTTAAGATATGATCATTATTTTGAAATATATTTAAGGTTTGGATTATTTAATGGTAAATAGAATGATTTAAGGGTATGGATGGACTCTGTTGAGTGAGTTTCTATGTATTTGAGAGGATATATCTAGATGATTGTGTCTGATGATATGTCTGTGAACATATGGTATATCTCATTGTAATATAACAATATATGTTTCTTCAGTCATAACAATATTATTTAGAATTTTATTCTGTTAGTATCGGTATGTGTACTCAAGGAATTTTTTATTCTACAACATGATGTAATACTAGTATAATGGTATTTTATAAACATACATGGGCTATATTTCGGTAAGGCTGACTTACACACACCACATACATGCACATGAATCCAATTGATCACTAGCACTTAATGATTCAAGGTACTTGGAGATATCTTACTCGATCATTTGAATAACACATTCATATGTACATGGAATGGGTTTTTATTTATCACTAAAGATATTTTATGAAATTATTTATTTTAATAACTGGTAAAATTAAAAATTTACCTAGATTATAATATCAAATTTAAAAATAAAACATGTCATTGAGTACAGAATGGGGTATTTACTCTATGGAAGGTGTTGCGGAATTTTTGAACATTTTTTTAGTAGTATGCAATTCTAGAGGCGGAATTTTTTTAAAATAGATACTAATAACTAAATAAATATATATCCTATATAAACCAATTTATATTAATAATTTATATGATAGATATGTATTTTAGGAGTACATGACCACATACGTATCCATTAGAGAGAGATTATTCATCGGATATTAGAGAGTTTTTCTACAGATCGATGGATCATAAAAATAATAAGTGTTATTCATTACAGAAAACCATCATTTATTTTGTAATAATATTCCTTCTTCTCATTTATTGAGTTTATATTTGAATAATGCTATGAAATTATATTATATTGTTCTGTATGATTTAAGGAATCCTATTCCCTTTGAATTTTAATCATTTGAGGTCCTGGTTTTAAAATATGTTATTGAAAAGATTTATGGATGATATCAATAATATATTTAGAATATTGTTTTTAATTGATTCAAAAATCCCATATTATATTATTAGAATGTTCTCAATGAGAGGAATCTAACCACATTAAAATCAGACCAATTAGAGTTGTAGATTATAAATAATATTATAAATTAGTTTCTATCATTCTAAAATTTTCAATAAATTTAGAGGGAATTGGTTTTAGAATTTGGAGAAACTAAGGTTATATCATGAATTAGGGGGTAAAAAATATATAGGTATGAATTTTGGTTTCAATAAATGGTAGTCAATTTTGGTTAAACTACTACCAATGGTAGAGGAATACATTGGCAGTAAAAAGACTGGTAAGGATGATGTATTGGATTTTAGGTTACCTGATCATCAATTAGATATCATAAATACAACCATGTAGCTTTAAGGGAGGAAAAACTGAGATAGATTGTAGTCTTACTCATAGACAGTCAATAAAATGATGGGATGGCCCTCTACGGGCCATGTAGCCCTAGCAAATTGGGGAATTCTATCCGAAGCTTGTTAAATTATATTCATATAATCAATATGTCGGATGGATTCCAACTGGAGGAATTGTAACACCTATGATAAAAATTACTAAATAAAACCTTGTCCAAAGAGACACATTATCTCATGCATGCCTCCTTGTATTCCAGAAGCTTCCAGTAATATGTGAGAGTCTATAACCAACATGGGGAGACTATTATCTAAATATCATTATATAAAATAACATATAAATAACATAACTGAAATATAATTCATATTAAGAATATGTAGAACCAATTAATACATAAATAAATAATAAATTAAATCCATTTTTTAATTAAGACATCTCACAAGTAGTCACACAACTAATGGACCTAAAGTTTTAGTGTCTCGGATACTAGCAATATAAATATATTATTTTAAAATAGCAGTTAAAATTTTCCATAATCATAATTTTGTAGATGAAAATCATGACATATTATAAAATATAATCATTTTCATTACTTGGGGAATAGAAAAATATCAAATGCGTGAGATCAAATTCTCAATAAGGGATACATAACAAAAAGTCACAACATTCAGATCATACACACGATGGAAAATATAAACATAGAAAAATATTATACAAAATATCATTGAATCATAATTTAAAATCCTAAAACATGATTGGTCATTAAAGATCATGGAATAAAAACATAATACCAAATAAAGGACATCAAAATATCATAGAATCATATAAAAAATCAAAAAAAACCATGGAATTATAATATAAGAAAGTTGAATATAGAATATAATAAACATTTCTAATAGCATGAAATGAAACATATATTAGGAAAAAGAAGGTTCAAAACATAATCATAGAAAAAATTTCATTTTTGACCATTCCTCACCCCCAAATACTATAGTGTGGAATCCATCCTGGCCAAATTTATACAGTGGAATGAGCATTTTAAAATTGATTCTCATAGTGGAGTGATCATTCCTTTCTCGATTCCCATAGTTATCTCACAAGATATAAAACTTTTAGAACTAAATTTTCAGCTAAACTAGGACCCCACCTATCATAATTGATACATATGACTTCCGTATAAAATCAAATCATTTGTTTTATCATAAATCTCCCATGAAAATAAAATGGGTTTCAAAACATTTCCAAAAGTATAAAATAAAAAACATGATCATTTGATACAAAAAACATGATCACCCATTATGAGTATTTAAAAAGAGCACATATAGGGTGATAATTGAACCTGAACTTAATTGGAAAATAATCCATTGAAAATTGAATATAAATCCTAAAAAATAATTTTTCTTAAAAAATTATTTCTTAATATCATCTCCAAAAACGTGATTTTCAAGTCACTTTCACAAAAACATTTTTTTAATATAAGTGGGGAAATCTTCAAAAAATTATTCAAAATATTACAAAAAAGGCTTCGAAAACAAATAAATCATATGTCAAAATGTGATTTATAAGGTAATAATATAAGATCATGGTATGGAAAATCCTTTTAAATAATAAAAACACCATCATTGGAAACCTACCTCATTAAAAGGATAAAGAATCCATTATTATAAAATGAATAAATGGAAAAATAAGTATCATTAGAGATATACATTTTTTCGTCAACTAGTGAAAGTATATCATTGAAAATATGTAAATAACAAGGTTATAGGAGAAAAATAAATTAAAATAAATATGCATTACTCTTATTAAAAATGTATTTTCCTGAAATAGTTTAATCATAAATGGGGAATAATTTTCTGTAAAACCCAATTCCTAAGAAAATAAGGTGTAAATATAACATAGAATCATCATATGTTAGAACAGATCAATGTTTAAAGATAATAGTGAGTATGTAGTGATTATATCCCAATGAAATGATTTGTGTCATGAAACCTACTTATTACTTAATGAGTATTTAAATAAAATCCATGAGAATTGAAAAGATTACAATTAAATATTAATTAATTTTAATAAAAGTTAATTCAAGATATAATATCATAAAGAAGTAGTATATATAGCAAATAAATGAATCTGGGTGGATAATAACAAACATTTCTCAAAGAAAGGAATTTTAAAAGAAAATCCTTAAGGCCTAAGAAATTGTTCAAATAAAAACCCCATGAAAAAGGGAGAGATTGAAGATGAAGTTAAAAAATGAATAAATATAATTCTTGATATTATATGTCCAATAGGAATTATATACACACTTTAAATGAAATTATTTTATAAAATGGAAATTTGTCTCAAATAATTAAATTTTAAGATAAAACCCTTTGTTCTAGATTCATTCTATGCGTGCGCTTAACATCCTGAACAATAAAATTGTGGTTATTATATACCTTATTATAAACATTATAATTATATATTTTACATAATATTCACCATTTATTATCATATTTTATTTATTTATTATATTGTTTTTTCTTACGTTTTGTGTGAAAATTGAATCGAAGTCAACTTATTTGGGTAATATTAGTGATCAACGATGATATTTTAATAATAAGTTAAATACATAATATAACCCTTATGGAAAAAAATAAAAGCTTTAATTTCTCATTTACTAATAATAATAATAGTATTTAACTTCTCATACTCATCCATTATAGTGCTTTATACCATTTATTCAAGTGGGTGGTTAAACCCACCCAAACATGAACACACTATATCTTGATGGGTGAGAATGGTTAAGGAAGTTTATAATATCATTTTAACATAATAATAATGATAATTTTAAATTTTTTAAATTTTTTAATCATGATTTATGTTGTTTTTATAAGGATATAAAATCAATATGAAAATAGAAAATTGTTACTTTTTTGGAGGAAATAGTTCTCACAATGCACAATTAATCTTCTTTTATTTTTCAAAGTATATGTAAATGGGTACATAATTCTTGTTAAATTAATATAATGAAATTTAATAAAACTAAATATATTTATTTCATTATATTAATAAGTTTATAGGATGTTTATAAAGGAATTGGGAAAAAAATAAAAGAGTAAGTTAAAGTAATACTCGCATTGGAAACTTGAGTTTTCTATTGGAAAACCCTTAAAAGTGGTGGAATTAAGAAAACTAATGGTGACTAGAAGCATATTAAAGTGGGTAATATTTATAGGGGGAAATAATTAAAATATATTTAAGGATAAATTTTAATGGATGGTGAGTCCTGAAGTGGTGTGGCTATTACTCTTTTATAGGTGAATAGAATGATAGTTTTGTGAGTAACCCTTACATTTTCAATAATGTAAGGTTACTATTCATATTTTAGTGAAAAACATTGACCAGAATAAAAGGGGAAAGTTATTATGGGTCCAAAATAACCTAAAAAACTCATTTATGACAAAATATTGTGTGTTTATGGATTTTTCATTTACCCTTTTAGTGTTTACCCACATTTACTTTTAAGTTCGTAATTAATTTATAACCCTTGTAACTAATTTTGATGAAAAAAGTTAGATTTAAAATTTAACCTAGTTTGATTCTTATTATTTCAAATATCAAAATAATTTTACCAAATGACATTTTTAATTCTTTTAAAAGTTAATTTTAAAGTAAACACACCTAATCTAGTAAAGACATATTTTAAGGATAAAACAAATCATAAAATTCATGTGTAATGCATTTTTATTGTAATTATAAAATAACATTAAATAAATTAGTCTATAATAAAATAAATAATTTTTTTAAGGATTTAATGTAAATCCCAAACCAAATATCACCTTAAAAAACATTATTCAAAGAAAAGATAGAAAATAGTTTTTTCGACTAACATTTTAATTTTGTTCCAAAAATGAAGGACATGGGATTTATAAGATAAAGTAATATATTATAATGAATAATTTTATTCCTTAAAAAATAATCAATTATTTAAAAAGGGATTTTTTAGTCCTTTAGGTTATTATTAAATAATGATAAATTCACAAAAATATAGTTTTCTAAAGAGTCATATTTTTCAACTAAAAAATCTTCCTTTTTTGAAAAAGATGAAAATTATATACTAAGTAAATTTTGATATGAAAAATTCCTAAATGAATTTTATTTATAAAATTTAAATTCTATAATTTTTATTTTTTTTTCAAATAAAATTTATGATATAAATAAAATGGATTTCATTGAAAATATTGTTTTCAAACATTAATTGATCTTAATATTATTTAATATAGATTAATAATGTAAAAGATGTCAGTATATTAGTCCATATATAAAAATATTTTAAAATTATTCAATTTAATATATAATTCTTATCAAAATGGTTCTTTTAAGAAAATGAAATTTTAATTTTCCACTAAAAACACAATATCTAAAACAATTAAAATTAAATTTATATATTCTACAATATAATATTACTACTCCATTGATATTAAGTTTCTTATTTTAATTTTATAAATAAATAATATAAATTTTAAAAATAATAATAATACTTATACATAACACACACAACATATATATAAATCACATTTTTATATCATGTTTTTATTTCACAGTGATTATTAAATTTTCAAGCAAATAATACAGTACTTTAGTATACTAATTAGATATATAAACAATGTCCCTATCTGAAAAGTCCATATTTGTAATGAAAAAATTTGAAACAATAAGATTTCATTCCTATATATAAAGATCTACTAAATAATTTTTTCACTCCACTCTCACTTTACATAGAATAGTTTTTATTTTACATAACAGATTTTCCACAATTATTTCTCCTTTGATAATGGACATCCACAATATAGGATTTGATTGGAAATTGGTGATCCTCATGGTTTATGGTGATCCAAGGGATTTAGTAATCATTTATGTTCTATTACTATTATCTATTATCTTATATTTCTTTATAAACATGTAAGGGACATGTTCTATCCCCGGTGAGTAATAATCTATAGTGTTCGAAACATATTTTCATGTTCATTTATTGTAACATTCCAATTATTAATGAATAAAGTATTTTTTACGTGTATTTACATCTTGTATGACTTATTTCTCTAAAAATTTCAAATACTTTATACAAATAGAAAAAATATTTAGAATTATAAACTCATGTTTTATGAAAATCATATTCTTTTTAAAACACTAGTGTATTACAATGCATAGAGATTTATAATAAATAGACAACCACAAAAAACAAACAATATCAATAGGTTATAATAGAAATGATACCCATGTTTAGAATACATACACACATGTTATAAGGGTCACCCATTGATTCGTCCAAATATTAAAGTAACCAAGAATAAAATATAAGGGATAATAAAGTATAAAACCCAAGTCCCACCTAAGAATAGTCTCCCAATCCTCTATCTAGCCACCCCAGCCAGATCACATATACAACTTATCACCTAAAAGTGAATCATGATGAACTGCATGTACACCATGATTCCCTTTCTCTGTGTGATAAATAATCTTAGTATGTAACCACCAATTGTGTTCTGTATAGATACCAAAATATTCAATGTCTGTATGAATATAAAATAACTAGTCGACACACAATAATACGTATTAATGAATCATGTGCTTATAAATCCACCCTGACACCAAATTTTCCGTGTTTTATCCTATACTGATTTACAAAGGCACCTCACTTTACAAGATGGCCCAATGGTTCATCACCCATGTTGAGGAACTAATACAATGCCCTAGCCACTACACTCCCATTCAATTTAGGGTCTCATAACTATCCTGAAATCATGTCTCATCTCAAACCACCACCCTCTCACTCATGGTATGTTCTAAATCCATGTCTCATACCACCAACCTCTTAGTCAAAGTTAGGTCTCATACCACATCTCATGGAACATCTTATACCTCTATCCTATCATTAAGGATGACTTTTCACATTATAAACACATCATACATCAACAACCTCTTACTCAAGGTATTTTTTGATGGTATTCTCTCACTTTGGGTCGGGAATCATAATCATGTTTTATGTCAAAAACCAACAAATTAGGGTTTCATGTGCCTATCACTCAGGTTTAATCCTTATAGCGCATCATGGACCAATATCCTTTCACTAAATGTGGCCCATTAAATAACCCTCTCACATAAGGTTAGGTATTTTATCAAGTTTTATCATCCCCTACAAGATCTCAGTTATTTCACATTCACACAATAACAAGTAAAATAATAATCCCTAGTAATTACGTTTGATAAGCCATTAATCTTTACCTAGTACACCACTAGAGGATACTCCATAGTAATAAGTCATCATTAATTTCCTTTACCCATCTCACTATACTCATTTGAATCATGTATACACTCAACAACATTGTATCCCATGAGTATTTCCAAATACCTTATGCTAAAATATATCTATAATAAATCTTTTTTTATCACACTCATCCATATTGATGCACAATACCCCTATTAGGCATAACATAACCCCTATGTTCACTAGGAAATCACAACATCACTTCCAATTGCATTACTATCACCCATGATGTCATCCAAATACATAATATACCCTTAGGTCACATTCTACACCTCAAAATCACAAATGATCTAACAGGATTTCACACATTAACTACAAAAGGTGTCACTTTTCAAAGGATACTTGATTAAATCCAAGAACCATTATTCCCTAAGAATAAGGGATCCTAGATATATCTTACACATTTTCCCACATGTGGGTCATGCCTTAACAAGAACCTATTAAGCATACACCAAACATAATGTAATGGTCCACCACCTAAGTCTTAAGCCCACAAAAATACAATATACTCTCTTGACAGAGAGAGATAGATAGATAGATTAATCCTAGGAGAACCGTATCCCCATCACTCAACCCCTATAAAGGAGGTTTATTGTTCATGATTCTCACTTAACTCCTGTAACAAATCATCTTTTCATAATGGTATGGATCATTGTATTTTGGTTTAAATTACTTTTAAACAAGCCTTATGATGTTACCTAATAGAGTCATGGAGGTTACGATGGTGTCTAGGTATTTTTTAAAGCCTAGAATCCAATGAATTTAGAAAAAACCTAGGGTGCACATTTAGTTGAAACCAAGCCACCCAACCATCATGGTCTCTCCTAACTGTGTAGGGTGAGACAGAGAAGAATTGGGGTTCCACAGTTTGACTGTAACCATGCGACCCCAAGAAAATCACCATGAATTCTTATAGGCGTTTTTAACATACTAATTTCTCAAGGTTGGTTCATGGTTTTTTCAACCATGCATCAAAACCGTGCACCCCTAGTTTGAGGGCGAAATGAAATTTTCCCTTTAATTAAACTTAAAACCCTATTCTAATTTCTCCACTTAATTTCTCCAGTGGATGATATCCTACCTCTCCCATTTAGCATAATTTTTTGATAATCCTAGATTTGATGATAATAACACATCTGGACACTACATTATGATCTGTTAGAAGATTTGGATAGATCTTGTTACGATCTCCATTCTTCTGGAAAAATTTCATAGTTTCTATTCTAATATGTTGTTCTATTTAGGTGTAAGATCTTTTCCATATTTTCATTTTCTCCTAATATACATTGAATATGAGGTTTTCATCCAATGAGGAGTCATCAACGACCCTCGGTTTGGTTGTTTAACTGTTCTCATTTAAAATAAAGTTTATTTCATAGCCGCATCATTGTATTTCATGTTACCATTGTCATGAATTTCCTTAAAATGAGTCCTATGATTTTAAATTTTTCGGTTCTTGTTGATATAATACTAAGGATCATTAGTAAGTAATTATAGGATGCTAAACTTGATCATGGACACCCCTTGGGTGTTTTGGCATGATATTACCCTTTATAATTAATTATTTAAATTTTTGGAATGTCGACTAAGAATTCGTCTTGGGTTTCATTTGATGTTTCCCACTTTTATATGAATATTTATGAAACCAATGAAAATCCTAAGTTATAGGCTTGACATATAAATTAAATTTACCCTGTATGTAATTTTTCCTTTAATAATGGAACATGCTAAGAGCTTCATTGGGATTTTTAATTTCAATTATCATGTTTGGATTAATCAAATGGCTTGTATTAAATTAAATGGATTGCATCATGTTGGGTTTCCTTTATTAATAAATTAAATAAATGAAATGATTAAATATAAATGGTTGGAAAGGCGACTCCAAAAATTTCATTATTGTTTATATGCACAAGAGCCTCAACCCAGTTGGTGAGGACTCACTAGGTGCATCCAAGAGACCCGAGATCAAATCCGGGTGGAGGCATATTTCCGGGGGTACTATAGCAGTATTGTAGTAGGAACTATAGCGGGCACTATAGTAGGCACTTTTCGGTACTGTATCAGCTGGAAATATTCATCCATCTGGGCCTTTGGGTCACCAGTTTGGTCATCGGGTCCTGCAAGGCTTTTGGGCCACCCAAGGCCTTCGAGCGAGTTGATTCTCACGGCCGTCGGGCAACCTTAAGGCCTTAGGGCCACCCCAAGGCCTTAGGTCCACATGAATGCAGGACCTAGACACACTAAAAAAAGGAACAGCCCCAGAAGACAATTCAGAGCTGGTGCACTCACCAGAGCAAAACCAAATGGATTGCCAGAATGAGAGGGTATGACTATGCCATCGGTACCAGCCTGTGCTTACACGGGAAGCCTAGCCAGATGGTAATGCAACGGTGGAGAGATACTATCAGGGATTCAGATGATAGGGAGGGGAAGTTCCTTGTAGATAACTTGTTTGAATCCCCTAAGACCTTCAGGTCATGTAATCTCCTAATCCTACGAGCCATGTAATCTCTGATCCTACGGGCCTTATTTATGAAAACCCTGCTTTTATTAAAAACTTAAACATGATTTATTACATAAAACATAACATTATACAACAAAGAAGATTGATAGGTTTCGTGTATTTGGGGATTAGGATCATTACATAAAAACATAAAACATGAAATACAATATCTTTATTGAAAACATCCTTTACATGACCACTACATTCCCTCGTACTTAGCACTGCATGGGATAACCTGAGGACATGCATAAGAAAAGGGTGAGATATAAAGCCCAGTAAGGGAGTACACATGGAATAACACGAGGAGTACAATAATTGTTATACAATAGGCATATCAAAAGAGAATAAGAGAAACATGAACATAAATTCATGATAAATCATGGTAATCGTAACATGGAAATGGGGCAACAACACTTAACATGGAATTAGCATGAGAAAAGGCCCATTGCACATGGAGCATGAGTAAATCCACATTGCACATGAAGCACGAGTAAACCCTCATTGAACTTGAATTAGAATGAGTCAACACTCATTGCACATGACGTATCATGATACTATACTTTACCCAATGCATTGGAATGCTATAAGGGCGCACCCTTCTTAAACATTTCATTTCATGCATATGAGTTCCACATGGATCATAAAACATGGATTCTTAAAACATAATCATTTATTCCACGATTACGGAAAGTGGAATTCATAAATGAAAATTTGTAATTAATAAGTAAATGTGCATAAAGGTGAATACCCTTGATGGAGAAATGGGCATGGTATTCACAACACAATGACATTGGCTTAGAAAATCGGCGTGATTTCAGCAGCGTAACGGCATGACATAAGAATTCATAAAAACGGTTGATGAGAAAGAAAGGGGTTCCTCATCATACTTACATGTAATGGACCGTAAGGAGGTCATATAGATACATGTCCCCACAATTGTAATGGAATTTAGATTCATGATACAAAAGTATTGCTTGAATGTTAAGGAGGAGAGAGAAGTTCGTTTCGGAATTTCAGCATAGAAACGGGTGTACATGGGAGGAATTTAATGAGAGAGAAAGAGGTCTCCCATCATTCAAACATAAAGAGGGCAGTATGAGGGAGGTTCGAAACCATACCCTAACATTCATAATTGAAATTAAAGGGGGAAACAACTTAAAGAAAATTGGACAAAATGAGAAAGGAAGAAAAAAACCCTTACTTGGAAGTGTGCTTCCAAAGGCTTGAGAGAGGCTACTTGGGAGCTTGGGGCACCTTGGGAGGATTCTAGAGAGAGTAGGGCAGAGGTTTGAAAAAATAAAAAGGCTTTTAGTGAGAAGGAAGTTGGAGCTTGGGTGGGTTTATATAGGAAAGGTGAGGGAATTCTTTATTATTTAGGTTTGGGACCCCTTATATTAAATTAATCCAAACCACAAACGATCCCATGTTTTTTCCCATGGTTTTTGTAAAAGGGAAGATGAAATCAATATTTTATAAGTCCAATGTCCTAACTTCTTAAAATAATAGGGTTGCTTATGTGGAGGTGAGTCACACTCCCATGGAAAACAATTTAAAAAGACAAGGTGTTTAATAAGTCTTGAGGGGTCCATTAATGCTTTTAAAAGTAAGTCAAAAAAACCCAAAATCAAATTATTTTAAGGGTAAAACATATATTGTCCCAACATAAAAACTATAGTATTTTATTACATCAATATTGGGTCATTATGATGTCATAAAACACATTATATATTTAAACGGTATTTAATTTTTACCCAAAAATTTGACTGTCTCAGAAAATTATGAAAAATTCACCGTTAGATAATTTAGACATACTGATTCTAGAAATAACATTTATTTTATCTAAATAATTTTTTAAATATGTTAATTTTCACTTTTAAAATAAAAACCGATATTTATCGAAAATTCACGGGTTTTGATAGAAATGGCTTTCAAACCTTAATAAAAATTATAATTGCATTCATAAAATTATAAGATCATTTATATTTAATAAAAATTAATTTAAAAATAATAATAATATTTTATTAAAATAATATTTAATTCAAAAATACCTTAATTTAAAAAAATATAATTCGTAATTAAATAAGAACTAAAAACACTATTTGTACTTTAAAAACTATTTACAATGTATCGATAATGACAAGAAGGTATATTTATTATTATATACAAAAATAATATACATGAACATAATACTAGCGATTTGTTACATAACCCCTTAAAACAGCCACATAAGACCTAAGGTTAAGGTGTGCGATAGTGACAGACTCTTGGGGTGGCTCGGATAACATTGCTCGAGTGGTAATTTCTATCAACTTCCACTTCTCTTGTATACGGTCATGTTCGAGCTTGACAAGATGAAGCACAGCTTGGGATTGGTCAAGAGTGAAGCCCAAGGATGCCACCTCTTTTCCGAGCTCTGACAAATGGGCTTCATATGGAGAAATTCTACTGGATGAGGCCATCGCTTCTTTTGTATGAGTAAATTGGATTTATTAATGCCCTATATTTATACTAATCATGTGATCACTGTTCAACGGCTATATTAGCAATGGTCAAAATTCATAACATAAAACCAAAGAAGTTGACATTTTATATAAACATAAAGAGATATTTAATTAGATCAAGATGTATTTCCATTAATGAAACTTTGGGTCGTTACAATATTCCCCCCTTAAGAAATTCCTCCCTCGAAATTTTCCTTTTCCCACACTAAAACATATGTGGGTAACTTAGCTTCCTCGTTTCCTCTGATTCCCTTGTCTCTTCTTCAAAATTGTGGTTTCTCCAAAATACCTTGACGGGGGGGTATTGTCTTATTTCATAGGAATTTTCCCTATGATCTAAGATCTTCACTGGTTGCTCCTCATAAGAAAGATCATCTTCCAATTGTATCACCACAAGAAGAGAGTACATGTGAAGGGTCCGGTATGTGCTTCCTTAAGAGGGATACATGAAAGACATCATGTACTTTGGCCATGGTAGGTGGAAGTGCTAGTCGATAGGCTATAGCCCCGACATGATCAAGAATCTCAAAGGGGCCGATGTACCTTGGAATTAACTTCCCTTTCTTTCCAAACCTCATAACCTTCTTCCATGGAGATATGCGTAGAAAAACCATTTCTCCAACTTTAAACTCAAGGTCTCGTCGACAGTTATCTTCATAACTCTTTTGTCAACTCTGGGTTACATTGATATTCTACTGAATGATTTTCACCTTCTCCACCATTTCTTTGACCATTTCTAGTCCAAGCAGCTTATGTTTACCAACCTCATCCCAACATGTCGGTGTTCTGCACCTTTTCCCATACAGGGCTTCATATGGTGCCATTTGGATGCTCGAGTGGAAACTATTATTATTAGAGAACTCAACCAGAAGAATATGTTGATCCCATCCTACTTTAAAGTCCATTGAGAATGCTCTCAAAATATCCTCAAGTGTTTGGATAGTCCGCTCGGATTGTCCATCAGTTTGAGGATGATATAATGTACTGAAGTTCAGTTCAGTATTCATATCATGTTGAAGACTCTTCAAAAACTTAGGGGTGAATCTTGGATCTCAGTCGGACACAATAGATAGTGGTACTCCATGAAACCTTATCACTTCCCTGATATATATCTGTGACAGTTGATCCAATGAGAAATCCTCCTAAATAGCATTGAAGTGTGAAGTCTTTGTAAGACGATCCACAACAACCCAGATTGCATTGTTTTTTTTGGATGTCCTGGGAAGTCCAGGGACAAAGTCCATGGTGATGTTCTCCCATTTCCATTCTGGTATGGGAAATGGTTGCATCATCCCATTAGACTTATTCCTCTCTGCCTTCACTCACTGGCACACCAGGCACTTTGATGTATATTCAGTGTTCTCCTTATTCATATTATCCCACCAAAATTTTTCTCGGAGATCTCGATACATCTTTGTGCTCCCTGGGTGAATCGAGGAATTTGAACTATGTGCATCATCCAAAATTTCCTTCTTCAGCTCCGGACATGATGGAACACATAGTCTTTTTCCCAAACCGCATAATTCCTTCTTCATTAGCATTAAACTCCGAGGATTTCCCTTTTTTGATAGCTTCCACTTTTTCATGAATTCCCACATCATTATTTTGAGCATCCTTTAACCTTTCCAAAAGAGACAGTTGAGCAATCATTTGTGAAAGGATTGATGAGGTTCCCTTTTTTATGATTCCCATGTCCATCTTCATCAAGTCTAGGGAGATTGGATCCTTCTCAATTCTAATCATTGACAGAATCGCTGGATCCTTTCTACTAAGGGCATCTTCCACCTTGTTCGCTTTCCCAGGGTGATAATGGATTGAAAAGTCATAATCCTGGATGAGTTCTATCCATCTTCTCCAGTGCATATTAATCTCTTTCTGTGTGAATATATATTTAAGACTCTTGTGGTCAGTATATATCTCACATTTCTCTGCATAGAGATAATGCCTCAAGATTTTCAAGGCAAAGATCACCGCTGCTAACTCCAGATCAAGTGTTGGATAGTTTCACTCATGGATTCTCAACTGCCTTGAGGCATAGGATATCACTTTATCATTCTGCATTTTCACACAACCTAATCCCTTCTTTGAAGCATCACTGAATACCACAAAAAGTTCCCCACTTGTGGGTAATGTGAGCACGGGCGCAGTGATAAGCCTCCATTTCAACTCCTCGAAGCTTTTTTCGCATTCATCACTCCAAACAAACTTTACTCCCTTCCGAGTTATCTTGGTAAGAGGGTTGGACAATTGTGATAAATTCCTCACAAATCGTCGATAATATCCAGCTAACCCCAAGAAGCTACGGATATCTGTTACCGATGTTGGCCTCAGCCATCCCTCAATTGCATCTGTTTTAGAGGGATCCACAGATATCCCATTTCTTGTGATGATATAGCCCAATAATGAGACCTCCTTCAACCAAAACTCACGCTTGTTGAACTTTTCATAGAGCTTCTCCTTGCGCAAAGTCTCTAGTAGAGTTCTTAAATGCTCCTCATGATCCTCCTTGATTTTGGAGTATATTAGAATATCATCTATAAATACTACCATAAATTTGTCTAGGTAATTGCTAAATACTCTATTCATTAAGTCCATGAAGATTTCCGGAGAATTAGTGAGTCCGAAAGGCATTACTATGATTTCATAGTGCCCGTATCTTGTGCGAAAATCAGTCTTGGGGATATCTTCCTTCTTCACCCTTACTTGATAATATCTCAACTGCAAATCTGCCTTGGAGAAGTATTGTGCTCCACGCAGCTGATCGAACAAGTCATCAATTCTTGGGAGAGGATACTTGTACTTTATCATGATTTTGTTAAGTTCATGTTAATCGATGCAAAGCCTCAATGACCCATACTTCTTCTTGACGAAGAGGACTAGTGCACCCCATGGTGAAGCACTTGGGCGTATAAACCCTTTATCCAGATTCTCCTGTAGTTGTTTCTTTAGCTCTTCATGCTCTACAACAGCCATTCTATATGGAGTCTTGGATATTGGTAAAACCCCAGGTATAAGTTCAATTGAGAATTCAATATCTCTTCTAGGAGGAAGACCAGGCAGTTCCTTGGGAAACACTTCATCGAATTCCCTCATAATAGGAATTTCTTCAAGGATGGTTTCTTCCTTAGACTCAATCATCTGAGCCAGATACGCGTGCTCATAGGGCAGTAATATCCATTCTTGAGATGATGGAGCTAAAGGAGATTCATCTTCCTCCTTATACTTGTAATGAATCGTAGGTTGATTCTCCATATGGAGTGTGATTTCCCTCTCCTGACAATTTATGTTGGATCAATATAAGGAAAGCCAATCCATGCCAATAATTGCATCAAATTCCACTAGAGGGAGTCTGACGGGTTTCACTGGGAAATTACATCCACAGATTATAATAGGGGAGGACTTATATTCATGGGATGCAATGATTGTCCCATTTTCTGTACTCATTGTCATCTTCACTTCCATGATTTGTGGTGGTGTTGGGATTGTTCTACTAAACTTTCATGATATAAAATAATGCGTAGAACCTGAATCAAAAAGTACGGTCACTATTCTTGAATGAATAACTAGCATACCTATCACCACTTCATTGTCGGGGTTCACTTCGGTAGAAGTGATGGAAAAAGATCTTCCTTTCTTCCTTGGAGGTTGTTGTTTGCCTCTGAAAACCCTTGGATTAGGGCACTGATTTGCAAAATGACACGGTTCTTTGCATTTATAGCATTGAACAACGTTTTGAGGTTCGAACGGAGCATTCCTCTCCTCTGTCACAGCCATGGGTCTTTCTTGCTGATAGATAATAGCTAGGTTCCCTTCTCTTCCACACCTAAAGTATTTCCTTTTCCCCTTGAGGTAATTTCCTAGGTGCTTCTTTCCGCACTTTTGGCAAGTGGGGTGCTGGATCTTCTTAGAACCGTTGGATTTATCCATCGTTCCACCATCATTGAAGTCCAACTTATGTTTCTTATCCCCATGATACCCATGTGATTCTCTGATCTCCATTTCGACCTTGAGGGTACATCAGACAATTTCCTCATAGCTGTCGAAGCCACGGATTGCTAATGCTTTCCATAGGCTAGGCTTCAACCCATCAAAGAAGTGGTCAACTTTGCATTATGGGGTAACAGAAAAGCTGGAAGCGTATCGTGAAAGCCTTGTGAAGTTTTCCTCGTACACTCCAATAGATTTTTTTCTTTTTTCTTGAGGGAAAGGAAGTCCTTTTCCATCTTAAGCCGGAGGGTGCGCAGAAAATATTTATCGAAAAACATCTTCCGGAAATCCTTCTATTCCAACGCCTCGATCTCCTCCTCAGGCTTCGTATATTTGATCAACATCCACCATTGATTAGCTTCACCCTCCATACGATAAGCCTCCAGGAGAACCTTCTCTTGTTCAGAACATTAAAGGACGGAGAAGATCTTTTCAATGGAGTTGATCCATTGTTCAGCGATCATGGGATTGGATGATCCACTAAAAGTAGGAGGCCTCTATCTCATGAAACTCTCGAAAGTGACTTGTTCTTTCTTATGGGGGGTTGAACATTCCTCTTGACCCGTGTTTCTATTCAAAACTTGAGTTAGCTGAGAGAGAAGGGTGACAAAGTTCGCGATTCCCGCTCCCATTGGATTGGGAATCTCATTAGTACAGTGATCACACTGATCCTCACAATGGTTGTTAACATGAGTCCTCCTATTACTGGCCATTGGATGGAATAAAAGGAAAGTTAGGGGTAACACATAAAGGGAAATCCAAGACAAAAGTTTATGACTTATAAATAAACTTTTATTTCCTTAACTCATGAGTCTATAGGCTTCAATCTTGGCTTTTCATGATCTACTTTCTAACATATATTCTTAGTGGTCTTTTTATTCCCATAATAAGGCTTCATACTAATCTTGTGAGATTACCAAAGAATACCCCTCAGGAGTGTCGTAACCAAGAGTGTAGCAAGGCCCGTTGTCATGCACCAGTTCTCGTTCGAGTCTAACTCAAAGCGGTTTTTTTCGGTTTTACCCCTAGGATACAACTGTGGCAGAGCCACCTCTACCTGTTCGTATCCAGACAGGGATATATTTTCTTGATAAACCACTTACTCATTACTTACCAAAACATAGGGATTCTTTTATTATACTTAGACTTGTGTCTAAGGCTTTACTAGGGTTTTTTAATCCTAATACCAAAAATAACTAAAACTATCCTCTGATACCAACTATGACAACCCTGTTTTTATTACAAACTTAAACATGATTTATTACATAAAACATCACTTGATACAAATAAGAAGATATAGATGTTTAGAATCATTGGGGATTAGGATCATTACATAAAAACTCAAATCATGAAATACAACATCTTTATTGAAAACTTTCTTTACATGACCACTACATTCCCTTCATACGTAGCACTGCATGGGATAACCTGAGGACATGCATAAGAAAAGGGTGAGCTACAAATCCCAGTAAGGGAATACACATAGAATAACATGAGGAGTACAATACATGTTAGACAATAGGAATATCAATAGATCATAAGAGAAACATGAACATAAAGGCGTGATAAAGCATGGTAATCGTAACATGGAAATGTGGAAACAACACTTAACATGGAATTAGCATGAGACAAGGCCCATTGCACATGAAGCATGAGTAAATCCTCATTGCACATGAAGCACGAGTAAAACCCTGTTGCACTTGAATTATCATGAGTCAACACTCATTGCACATGACGTATCATGATACTAAACTTCACCCAATGCATTGAAGCACTATAAGGGTGCACTCTTCTTAAACATTTCATTTCATGCATAAGTGTGCCATATGGATCATAAAACAAGGATTCATAAAACATAATCATTTTTTCCATGATAAAAGAAAGTGGAATTAATACATGAAACTTTATAATCAATAAGTAAATGTGTATAAAGGTGAATACCCTTGATGGAGAAATGGGCATGGTATTCACAACACAATGACATTCGCTTAGAAAATCGCTGTGATTTCGGCAGTGTAATGGCGTGACATAAGAATTAATAAAAATGGTTGATGGGAGAGAAAGGGGTTATTCAAAATATATACATGTAATGGAAAGTAAGGAGGTCATATAGATACATGTCCCAACAATTGTAATGTAATTTAGATTCATGATACAAACGTATTTCTTGAATGTAAACGAGGAGAGGGAAGTTCCTTTCGGAATTTCGGTATAGTAAGAGGTGTACATGGGAGGAATTTAATGAGAGATAAAGGGGTATAAAATAATTCAAACATAAATAGGTCAGTATGAGGGAGGTTCAAAACCATACCCCAACATTCATAATTGAAATTAAATGGGAAAAACAACTAAAAGAAAATTGGACAAAAATGAGAAAGAAAGAAAAAAACCCTTACTTGAAAGTGTGCTTACAAAGGCTTGAGAGAGGCTTCTTGGGAGCTTGGGGTACCTTGGGAGGATTCTAGAGAGAGTAGGGTAGAGGTTGGACGAACTCCAGAGGAGTTGAGTGAGGAGGAAGTGGGATCTTGGGTGGTTTTATAATGGAAAGGTGAGGGAATTGTTTATTATTTAGGTTTGGGACCCCTTATATTAAATTAATTCAAACCACAAACCATCCCATGGTTTTTGCCCTTGATTTTTGGAAAAGGGAAGAGGAAAAATATATTTTATAAGTCCAAAGTCTGATCTTCTTAAAATAATAGGGTTGCTTATGTGGAGTTGAGTCACACTCCCATGGAAAACAATTTTAAAAGACAAGGTGTTTAATAAGTCTTGAGGGGTCCAATAATGCTTTGAAAAGTAAGTCAAACAAACCCAAAATGAAATTATTTTAATGGTAGAACATATATTGGCCGAACATAAAGACTATAGTATTTTATTACATCACTATTGGGTCATTGTGATGTCATAAAACCCATTATATATTTAAACGGTATTTAATTTTTACCCAAAAATTTGACTGTCTCAGAAAATTATGAAAAATTAACAGTTGGATAATTTTGACGTCCTGATTACAGAAATAACATTTATTTTATCTAAATATTTTTCTAAATATGTTAATTTTCACTTTTAAAATAAAAACCGACATTTATCGAAAATTCACGGGTTTTGACAGAAATGGCTTTCAAACCTTAATAAAAAATTATAATTGCATTCAAAAAAATATAAGATCATTTATATGTAATAAAAATTAAATTAATAATAATAATAAAATTTTATTAAAATAATATTTAATTCAAAAATCCCTTAATTTAAAAAAAAATATAATTATTAATTAAATAATAACTAAAAACATTATTTGTACTTTAAAAACTATTTACAATGTATAGATAATGACAAGAAGGTATATTTATTATTATATAAAAAAATAATATACATGAACATGGTACTATAGATTTGTTACATAACCCCTTAAAACAGTCACATAAGACCTAAGGGTAAGGTGTGCGATGGTGACAGACTCTTGGGGTGGCTCGGATAACATCGCTTGACTGGTAATTTCTATCAACTTCCACTTCTCCCATAGACGGTCCCGTTTGAACTTGACATGATGAAGCTCATCTTAGGCTTGGTCAGGAGCGAAGCCCAAGGACGCAACCTCTTTTCCGAGCTCCGAAAAATGGGCTTCGTATTGAGCAATTCTACTGGATGAGGTCATCACTTCTTTTGTCTGAGTAAATTGGATTTGTTAAAGCCCTATATTTATACTAATCATGTTATCACAGTTCAACAGCTATATTAGCAACAGTCAAAATTCTTAACATAAAACCAAAGAAGTTGACATTTTATATAAACATAAAGAGACATTTAATTAGATCAAGAGGGATTTCAATTAATGAAACTTTGGGTCGTTACATTGTAAGGGTTCCCCCTCATCCCTTAAAACGGGGGTTATTAAAAATCAATAAAAATGAAGGCCTTCGGGCCATTCAGGCATGATTTTTTTTATGGATTATATGAATTTTAATGGCCATGGTTATATTTTGGATTGATGAATAAGTTTCATTAGAGGTGATTCCACGTGGATATGATTATATATATATATGATTATGCCTTTTATTTAGGATGTGGAAGGATTGTTAAGGGTTTTGTTTAGAATGATGTTTCATGCACCATTACATCAAGTGTAGAGCATGAGGTCTCAACCATTGACACTATTTGGATGGTGGTCATGATGCACCATGTCCCATGTTTTGTGTGTTTTCATGACGACACACCCACCATCTCGAGTGTTGAGAATGACATGTCTTAATCATCATGATATAAATGACATTTACCCTTTCTTTAAGCTTATAGGCTTGTTTATACTAGTTATGGATGACTCATTTATGCCATGATCCATCTAGGACCTACTATACTAGATATATGGATACATACATCTACACATACTTAGTCATTATAGGTGGATACAGTATATAACTACACTATATATATATATATATTAATACTATATATGTATTTATGGATCATATACACATTCTATCCATGAACTGAAGAAGGTAGAGTCACCAGGTGTCCTTTAAGAACATGAGTAAGTTTGTATTTATTTATTCATCATTGTTGATTATTTATTTTTACTCGCATGCTATTTAGCTATGATCACTACTTGGATTAAATTTAGACAGTCTTGGTGGTGGCCTATTAGGATTTTATATCATACCCTATTCAGGTGACTTTGGTACCTGAGTAGATTACTTGAGAATGTTTTTGGATAAGGGAAAGCGCCCTGATATAGATGTTTCATATACTTTTCTTATAGATTAAGCATATGATTAGAGGACTAAGCATATGCTCTATGTTCTAGGGTAGAATTATTTTATTCTTTCTGAATTTTTGTATTGCATTTTTTATATACGAATACCTTGTATCCCTTGTGTATTAGCATGTCATACATCTATGTATATGAAACTGACTAGTTTCATTTGATATTAATATTATGTTTCTCAGTTATTTAGGATTTTTTGCTTCTTTTCTACATCTGATATATTCTACATTATGCTATGGAGGGTTACTATTACGGTTTTTAGTGTCTGTTATATCATAATTTTTCTATTGTCTATATATTATTATTATTATCCCTTGTGCCACGCTAATATATGGGTATAGTCTCCCCATTGTACAACCATTACACCCTCACTGTTTTCGGAAACCTCTGGTGTACTGGGAGGTGCGCTTAAGGCTTTGTGACCCATCATCTCATTTCCCCAGTTGAGAGGACGTCAGGTCAGGACGTTACAAAGCGGTATTAAATCCATTATTTTTCAAATGTATTATTATTTGGTTACTATATAGGAGACTAGGAGTTAAAGGAATTTTGAAATGACCATATTCTAAGATATAGCTAACCCATGTATAGGGGAAACCCAAATTACCAGTGATTAGTAATAATTATTATTGATTTTCCCTATTAGGTTTGATATGACTTCACCATTTGAAGAGACACACATCTCATGATGTTATTGGTATTCAAATTATTTAAATGAGATTTCTATTATTTATCCAAATTAAATGAGGGTGTTTCATTACATGCATCATCATTGGAACAATAGGACTAATATGACATACAATATTTCAGGACACATTTATTTTCTTCATGAATTTTCCTAATTAATATTATTAGTTTCTTGATTACCTATGGAATTATAATGAATTTACTCATAGGTTATATAATACATAATTAATAGTTAAAGTGTATAATATAAACTAAATATGTTTTCCAACATAGGTTAAAGTATACTTTTTAAGTAGTTAGTTATGGGACATTGAATAATGGATCATGGGACGTATGGGTTGGAAATTGTTATGGTGTGGGTTAAGTGGATGACATATTTTGGTTCATGAAGAGTATGTGACCTGGTGGATTAGAAATAGAGATCCACCTAATTAAACCATCTAAAGAGATTTAAATACATAAATCGTTACAAATTTAAAATGAATTTTAATTTTAAAATGATAATATCCATAATATACATCTAAAATTGAGACTTAGACCCAAACCTATCCTATTTAATGGGTATTTGGTTTTTCCCATACATTATAATGGAATTCTATGGTGTGTCTTTATTACCCAATCTGGGATTTAAGAGCATAAATATAGTAGTGATCTATCTATAGGGAGTCTATAATTCTATCATAGTTTACTATATATAATCATTTAAATTATTAAGATCTCATCTATGGTTTGAGTTTTACATTGTAGCATCATGCCTCTACAACATCCTCTATTAGTGCACCCTGAAGGTAGTTAAGACTTTGTACTTCAGGTAGTAGGAATTGAGCCACCAGTGATTCCTTCTGCAGTGATACCTATGGAACCTATTTATATTCTTGATATTCACAATAATGCCCAGTTCTATGAGGGATTTATAAAAATGATGCAATCTATGAAAGGTACTTCTTTACCTTACCCAACAATGGAAGAGTTTACTTTGGAGTTCAAGTATCACTGTCCTCCCACCTTTTCTAGGGATGGTAGTCCATAAGCTGTTGAGTCTTGGCTCAAAGCTATTCTTTCTAAATTTGAGCATATGTTGACACCTCCATATAGGAGCATCAATCCTTATGACTATATGATATTTTATTCTTTCAAATGATGGTGGGATGTTATTACCCAAGAAGATCAACATTGTAATATGATTTGGGAAGATTTCCTGACTTTCTTATGTGGATTTTTCTTTCTTTATACTCTAAGGGATGACTAGTCTAGAGTGTTTATAAACCTATAATAAAAAGGCAATGTCATTCATGGAGTATTCTTCTAAATTGACAAACATATATCAGTTTTCACCAAATCTATTAGGTTTTGATCTTATATGTGCTAGGAAATTTGACAATGGGTTGGTTTACGCCATCTGATTGCTAGTCAATGTGTTTAGGTTGACTAATATTTATGAAATCATCAACTAGTCCCTGATTACATAGTATAATTTGAGGGGATAATATGGTATGATTCGGGGTGGTTATTTACATAAATCAATCAGTGGTTCCTCTAGTGGATGGAAGCATCGCTTTGAGTTTTATCATGGGGGTAGAAAAGGTAAGACTTCTTGTGAAGACAGTTTCATGATATGTCCCCAATGCACAAAGTCAGTGAATATGAAACCTCAGTTCTTATGAGATCTTGTTGAATGCATAGGTTATGGTGGGATGAGGCATATCCATCGTTTTTGCATTTCTTTTCCATCAGCATCTAAATAACATGGACCTACACCCACTCCATGTTCAGAAATGGGGCATATAGTATCTCATCATGCAGGAATATGGAATACCATTGGCCACTCATGTCGAGGTTGGAGTCAAGGAATAGGTGGTTAGACACATAATTATCCACACCAGTAGAGTGATATTTCTCATGGTAGCCAGGTAGTGACTCGGGGTCATAGTAATGGCCAGTTACATGAATTTCATCCTATTACAGAGGAGTATACCATCCGACCTTCTATAGTCAGAGGTATTATCCTAGTAGCTTCTAATTTAATGTATTATAAATTTTACCTAGGTATGTCTTACTTTTTTATATCTGAAACTATTATAGTGATTCTCGAAATTGAGATCGAACAATTCTATAAATTTATGGTGCTTAATTCCTTTTTAGGTAACCGATTAGATGGAGTTCTCTATTGTAAGGATTATCCCCTTGAGATAAGTAGATAAATCTTCTTATTGAATCTTTTCATCCCCTACATGATATTCATTGATTAAATCATTCGTTGGGACTAGTTTGTTTCCTATAGAAACCATATTGAAAACTATCATCAAACGATGTCATTTACATCACCATATGGGAGTAAGAACATCCATAAAGGTGAATGGGATGTTCATGTGACTTGATCTGGACCTGAGTGGAAGATGTTGGGCAGTGTGATAGCTCAAATTTTGAGTCTTTTCCATGATGGCCAGGGGTTATAGTCTTCTTTTTCCCAGTGGTAGTGGACCATTTTAGGGACTTCTTACCTGATGACTTCCCTAGGCTACCTTCAATGAGAGAGGTAGAGTTCACCATTGAGGTAGTGTTAAGAGAAGAACCAGTGACCATTCTATATTATATGATGTCACCTATGAAACTTATGGAGCTCAAGAAATAGTTAAAATACCTAGAGTTTAAAGGCTTTATATTCCACAACACATATTTTTGGGGTTCACCATTCCTATTTTCTAATAAGGTGGATAATTCCATTAAAATTTATTAGGATTACTATTAATTCAACTAGATCATGGTAAAGATAATCAGAATCCATTGCATAAAATAGACAATGTTTCTGTTCAACATTGTGGAGAGAGAGTGTTTTAAAAGATTTATTTGAGGAAGGGCTATCATCAATTACATGTTAGGTCATTTGAAATACCTCACACAACATTCAGGATATGATATGGTTTATATGAATTATTGGTCATGTCATTCAGCCTCCATAATTCACTTGTAGTTTTTATTGCTCTAATGAATGATTTTTTACACCCATATCTTTATTTATTCATGGTAGTATTATTTGATAACATCATAATGTATTCACTCTCTAGACCCGACCATGAAATCCATCTTGAGATCGAGTTGAATACACTAAGAGACAATCGTCTCTATGATAATATTAGTAAATTTCACTTTTGGATAAAAAAAATCCAATTATTAGGTCATATCATCATGGAGTTAGGAGTTATAGTAGTCCTAGATAATGTTAGAGTTTTAGTTTCATGGGATTGTCTTAATAACTTCATTGACATATGAAGTTTCTTGGTGCTAATTGACTATTACATACAATTCATCTAGGATTTATCATGACTTGATTCACTGCATATAGTTTTGAAAACTAAAGGTTTGAAATTCATATGGATAGAAGCTTATAAATAATCCTTTCAGGATTTTAAGGGAAGAATAACTTAAAAACTAGTATAGATTCTTTCGGAGATAGGCTGGAGATATACAATTTATTGTGTCACATAAGGTATTGGGTTGGGAGTTGTTCTGATGTAAGAATAATTACATGTCATGTACGGGCCTCATGGGTTGGGGTCTCATGATCATAATTACCCAACACATGACCTTAAACTAGATTTTGTAGTTCATTCAATGCATTTTTAGACCCAATATCTACTTGTAGAGTGTTTTCTAGTGTTTACTAATCATAGAGGCCTCAAAAACACATTTACACATCAATATCAAAATCTTAGGCATTATATGAGGGTTTTGTACCTATAGTTCTTTGATTATTATATTTCCTATAGACATAGTAATGTTATTTCAGTTATTGGGGATTTAAGATGGATGACTCAAACACATGCATTTTATGAGGCTAGTGGAAAATGGAAACTCATGGCTTTTCTTTCAGAAATGAATGTTGAGGTTTAAGAGGATCATGGAATGACATAACTCTTAGCCTTAATAATGACATATTCCCTTCTATAATGTGTGATAATGAGGAAAATATCAGAAATTTTGGGAAGTGTCCTAAGGTAAATAATTTTAGATGATGATACATCTTCTCGTTGAGTGATGGATGAGAAAGATACTTTATTATTCCATGGGCGTGTATGGGCCCTGGAAGACATTAGAGAGTATATGATACGTAAATTTCATACCGCTTATTGGGTATTTCATCTTGGTGTCACTAATATGTATCAGGATCAACGATTCCCGTATTGGTGTCCAGGTATTGAATGAGAGATTTTTGGATTCATCACTCAGTGTTCCACCTATCAGTAGGTTAAGGAGTAATATTAGAATCCGGAAAGGATTTTACATTTATTGTCCATTCCCAAGTGAAAATGTGATGATTTTTCAATGGATTTCCGGACTCTATTATCTTGATCACCACATGGAAATGATATAGTGTGGTATGTATTTGATCATTTGACAAAGGTTGCACATTTCGTACTTCTGTGAGAGAGACCTTCTCAATAGAGGATCTAGGGAGGTTGTTTGTCAGGTAGGTCGTATGTCTTCATAAAGTTCCTCATTCTATAATTTATAATAGAGATTCTCATTTTATGTCATAGTTCCTAGTGGGATTTTCAAAGGCCATTGGTATGAAAGTTCGTCTAAGTAGGTTCTTGGGAGAAACACATTTCCCTCATTGAATTTTCTTATAATAAAGACATTCAATCTACCATCATGATGGATCCTTATGAATCCATTTATGGTAGGTCTTTATGTCTATATCTATTTATGTTAGAGGTAGGGGAGGAAACATGCATTGGACAACATCACGTTTAGGATACTATATATCAGGTCTAATCGATCAAAAAGTGCATGATGATAGGACAGTCTAGAAAATAGTCATATTCCAACAGACATTGATGAACTCTTCAGTTTGATATTGAAGATTGGGTTTCCTTGTAACTCTCACTCAGTTTGGGACATAGACATATTGGGAGGAAGGGTAATCTCTCACAATGGTTTGTGGGACCCTTCGATGTTTTGAAAGAGATTGAACCAGTGGCTTACCATATGAAACATACTCAGATATATCAGTCTATTCATGATGTATTCCATATATTTTAGCTTCTTCGTTATTATTGACACATGTTACATGTATTTTAGCCTAATTTGGTTGAGTAAGAAATTGAGTATTCCATTGAGAAGTATCCAGTTCATATTGTGGATCGAAGTGTAAAGACACTCCGAGAATGGTTAGTTCTGTTGGTTTGAGTATTATAGAAGCACGAATAAGTAGAAGATTAGACATGAGAACAGGAAGTATTTTTAAGAGAATAGTGGTTGGAAATCTTTTCATATGATACCTCTTTACCCTCACATGGTCAACACAGGGATGATTTTCTTTGGGGTGGGAGGTTGTAATGAACTACGTTTTTCATAAAGGTATAGATGATAATATTTTTGTTTAAATTCCTTTAAACAGACCTTATGATATTCCCTAAAGGATACATAGAGTTTACAAGGGTGTCTGAGGCTTGTTCAGAGCCTAGAACATGGTGAATTTTAAAAACAAACTAGGACGCATGGTTAGAAGAAACAATGCCACCCAGTCCATACAGTCTCTCCTAACCATGTTGGGTGAGATACAGGATAACAATGGGCACATATTTTTTCTATATCCATGCGACCATAGGAACAAAACCTTTTTTGATTGATGACCTAGTTAATAGAGGCCATTTACATAGTTGGTGCACAGTTTGGGTAACCATGCGTCCAAACCATGTTCCCCCTATTTTGAAGGTGAAATGACATTTTTTCATCATTGAAATGAAATACCTATTCTTATTTCACCACAGAATTTCCCAATAAGATGAACTACTCCTTATCCCCTTGAGATCCCTTTCTTATTAATCTATGCTTTGTTTCCAATCACACATCCAGAACCAAAATCAAGATCTATTGGAAGTGTTAGATATCTCTAAGTAAGATCTCTATTCCACTTTCTTCCTTTTTCAATTTCTCTTCTAATCTATTGTTCTATGTAGGTTCAATCTATATTTCCCTATTTTCAGATTGTTGGGTTGTTTCCTCAATTTCTTAAAATATTCTTCGAATTTGAGTTCCCCATCAGATGAGGAGTTGTCAAAGTCCTTGAGGTTGGTGGTTTTTTTATTCTCATTTAAATGTAATTTTTTTCATAGTCATGTTGTTGTACCACACATCATCTATTGTCATGAATTTACATAAAATGATTTCTATGATTTTAAAGTGTCATCTGAATGTTTTTATACCCACAAGTATTTATGTTAATTAATTAGAGGAGGATAACCTCGATTATGGACACCCCTTTGGTGTGTCAGATTGATATTCTCCTTTATAATTAAGTCATTAAATTTTTCGAACATCTTATAAGAATTTGAATTAGGTTGTAATTGTTGTTTCACACATTTATATGAATGTTTATGGAACCAATGATCCTCCTAATTTCATGTATGGACATATAAATCGAATTTACCTTATAGGTAATTTCCCCTTTGAAAATGGCAGCTTCTAAGTGCTTCATTGGGATTAGTAAATTGAATTTCCATGTTTTGATTAATCAAATGGATTATAATAAATTTAATATATTTATTCCTGATGGGTTTACTTTCTTAATAAATTAAAAATACCAAATGATTATATGAAAATTATTGGAAAGGATGCACAAATTGTTTCATGCTTATTTATATGAATTATATGAATTGTAATGCCCTTTAATAAATTTGGGCTTGATTAATAAGATTCAAGAGAGGTAATTCCCCATGGATATGATTATATATATATATATATATTGTTCCATTGATAGAGGTTCTAGAATGATGATTACTAGTTCTATTGGGAATAACAATTCATCCTCCCTTACATCGATTATTGAGCATGACTTCTCACAACATTGACACTATTTTGATTGCTGGCATGATACACCATGAATCTTCTTTCAAGTGTTGGCATGAAGAAACAACCACCATATCGAGTGTTGAGAATGACATATCTCACTCATCATGAGATGTATAGCATGTACCCTTTTTTATGCATGTAGGCTCATTTATAGTGGTTATAGATGACTGAGTTATGTTATTGTCTACAACACCTAGTATTTTGGGAATACGGAAACCTTCATCAGCATGTACTTAGTCCATATAGGTGGGTTTCATATATAAATATACTATATATATATATATATATTACTACTATATATTTATTTATTTATTTTTCAAACACTCATTATGTCCATGAGCCTAAGCAGGTAGAGCCACCATGTGTCCTTTAGGAACCTAAGAAAGATGATATTTTTTATTCATCATTGTTGATTATTTATTTATACATGCACAATATTTAGCTATGAGAACAACTTGGATTACGTCTAGACATAATTGGTGGTGACCGACTAGGATTTTATATCACGTACTACTTGGGTTTCCTTTGGTACCTGAGTAGAATACATTTCTACAAGAATGGATAAGAGAAAGAACCCTTATACAGATGTTTGATATTATTTACTTATAGATGGAGTATATAAGTATAGGACCTAGCGTATTCTCAAGATTCTAGTGTAGTAGCATTTTGTTCTTTTTTTTTATTTTTCTATAACATGTTCTATATGCTTGTCCCCTACTCTCTTTGTATATCAGCATACCATGCATAAATTTATATGACACATCCTCATAGATTTTGATATTATTATTCTGTTTCGTAGTGATTTATGCTTCCATGCTAGTTTTCTAAATCTGATATATTAACTTTCCACTACTTTGGGTCATTAGTTCAGTATTTAGTGTATGTTATATCAAGATTACTCTATTTTATATGTACTATTATTATCCATTGTTCCCCATTGATATGAGGGTATAGTCTCCCAACTATAGAACCATTACACTCTTTCTTCTAGTTAGTAGCCTATGGTGTATGGGGAGGCACACTTGAGGCCATGTGACCCACTGGCTCAGGGTCCCAGTTTTGAGGATTTCAGGTCGGGATGTTAAAAATCACTTCTTGTATGATACCTAAAGCACTTAACTCACTAAAACCTCCACAGAAGGCCCCTATCAAGAGATAGATAACAAAACTATCTCATGAGGCCTCAACCTCGTCTATTCACCACCAATTACATGATTCAAAACTATTATATGGTTCATTGGACCCAATTAAAGGTCGGTTCCCTAAGTGTCAAATCCATCGTGCTACTCTAAAATCATCCAACCCTTTGCATCACACTTAATTCACGCTGAGGTGGCTCTATCATAACCTAACATGCACTACATGACTCACTCATCCACATTCTAGAAATTAAGAACATAGAACCAAAACAATGAGAATGCACATTATATATAAACATACAACATATCATGAAATATGAATGAAACTACCGACCATAATAACATATTTACCATCCTTTAGACATATTTCTGGATCCTTTCCTATGGTCATATGATGCATCCCCAAGATTTTGAACCTTAAAAAGCCTCCCATTGGAAAAATCATGGGAGACTAAATGTTAAAAATCTATCTTTCAGCATTACTAGGGACAGTATCCTAGTAAAGTGAGACTTAATTAACCACTAATTCAAAACGAATTGAGGTACAACACAAATAAAATCAATGAGTAACATACCATGACCTACATAATTACAACGATCAGTCATAATCCATCATAAATCTTCATCTGTCCAACTTGAGAGAAAAAACGATATCATCTAGGTAGGATTTCACCAAGATCTAGGGGAATTTTCAATATATCCCTAATCAGAAACATCCAAAATTAGAGGGGAGAGCAAGTAAAGTCGATGATATGAAAAGAGGGGAGATTATACAACACTAATGCAGTAAAACATGCTCTGATCAACCACCAATAAAAGGGGAAGTTGTGTAACAAAGATAGAGGAACAAGCGGTGGTGGTTTGACCAAATTATATATCTCAAGTGGATGGTTGGTAAAAAGAGAATGGAAAACTATAATACGATATTCTTATACCTACTAAAATAGTTTCATCTATGTCTATCAACTACCTGGTGGCTCACAAGTTGTGCATGGACCCTAGTTCACTCCCTAGGTACCTAGTGGGTTTGTTTCCATTATAGTAGACTCCACCACCAGCCCAAAATTCACCTAACACCCCCCCAATGTCCATCAGAATACATAAAGAATTGTAAATACCTCATGTAGTGATGTTCTAAGTCTCATATTTTTTATTAGAGTCCCAATACTCAATTCACTTCCATCACTCAAATTTAAAATTAAAATTCCCTTGAATACAATGTCATGTAAATTCATGGGATGTTATAAACCAGCCACCAGAGGGATTCTCTTTCCTGAGAAGAATCTAGGATTATCCATTAATACTAATATCATCTATATGAACATAATTCAATTGTTCACTTCTACTTCTAGATTGGGTTCCATTAAATCATCCATTAACCTGATCCACCCACAAAAACTATTATTAAACCACAAATGGTACATAGAACATATATCTTTACAACTAAAACACAAAATAAATCATTTAACTCTCTCATGAAAAGAAATTCAACATTACCACTATGTACCCCTATGATATCAATGACTAAACCACACAAAATTCCTTAAAAATGTGATATCGTGCAATGATATAAGCTCCACATAGATTGTTAATCACAATGTAGGTTGAAAAACTAAATTTCTAGTGCAAGAACACACTATTTTGAAACAAACAATTCTCTAATTCTGATATCAATATTCGATCACATTAATCTCCTCATCAATTTTATGATTCTTGGATGTCACATCGTACTTTCTTCTTACTAGTGACATGATCAACACCCAGAATACACATAGCCCAATCACATGTTCCCACTACCTACCAATTTTCTATTTTATGAACCATATCAAACACCATTGATGAATACCCAAATCTCATATTCTCCTAGAACCAAAAATGAATCAACATACACTATCCCCGAAATGTAGAAGTTAACTCACGCAACCAAAATAAACCATCCTATTTCAAATGAAATCATTATAGAATGCAGCCCATTGGAGGATCCCCATAATAGGAATACAAATAATTCTATCCCACGGATACCATCCCACACAAAATTCATATATTCATAATTATTTTTCCACTCATGACGTTCTCAATATATCCCAACATCCTTGACCCATAAAATCTTTTTATGGACCCAACAACATTAAGGTTTCCTAAACATCCCTCACCTAAACTATCCAAAACACAGTTTCATTTTACAATATTAATGTAACCTCATCTCCATGTTCATGGCATAATATACCTATAGCACCAGCATTTAACACATCATGATGGTTCCCAACTACGGCCTCACACCATCATAGTACACCTAAAAATGGTATATTATTTCTATAAGGATACTAACATGGTCTAACAAGGATCAACTCACTATCATTTAGACATCCCATTCCTACTATGTACCAAGGAACTTCACCCAATAAAGTTTCACTTCCCTCTTAATCCAATTAACAAGAATATCCCAAGACCAACCCATTCCATCAAGGAACAACATAGAAACTATCCATGGATGTCCCATGGCCCTCTATGAAATTGGTTATATTTATATGGGACTCTATATACTTCACCACCATTTATCCCATACTGATCTCACTATATAAAGCTTTAGAAGGTAACAACACAACTGACCCCTTGGTAGTTTCTCAATAGAACCACCAATCACAGATATTCCATGAGTGTTTACCCTTTGATAATTTCGCAATTATTCCATTTTATACACCTATGGGATATACCTCATTGAACCATCCATATCCTAAAGGTTCATTAAAAACTCCCAACAAAAATCCCAAATTCATTTCAGAACATTCTCCTCGAGCAGGTTATATCACCATGCCTCGCAAGAATATCATGCTTCACAAGGTCTCTACCACTCAGGGTTATAACCACCAACCTATACACATTATATGTCTCAATGTTGGTTTCTAATATGAAACCATAAGCCAAAAAATTCACCTTACCCATTCATAGAATACTGACACATACCTTATTAAGAACCAACTATCATAAACCAGCCTGTTTCGTCCCTCAACCTAACACCCAAACTAATCTATAGAAAGACCAAGAGGGAATCCCCAATCCCCACAGTATTCAAACAAGTGTGAGGGTATAAAAAGATAAATATTTTGGGATGATTTCACTGAATAACTATAAACATAAAATAAAACAAATCATGTTGCATAACCAGAAGGATACATAAATCAATGAAAATAAATATTAGTATGGAAAGATCTAGATACAAGATACTAAAAATAAAACTATAACCAACTAGATCCAGACAGGATATCTATTTGCACTCTTAGTCACCACCAAACTCTGAGACTAGCATGCTGCATGAGTGAACCATAATGATAACCATAACCTATAAAATAACCAGGTTTTATAGACACAAAGTCGCATAAGTAGGGTGTGAGAATACTATAGCTTATTATGAAAGAACTACAAAATCCATATATGTTCTTCCATAAAATATTCCATAAATAATATTTTTAAAATATAGTTAAAAAATAAGTTTTCATTATTTCAAAAAACCAAACTCAAATTTCCCAAAATGCACTTTTGAAAACAAAACACATGTTTTTTTAAATATTTTTCCATTTCAAGTTCAATTTTTAAAATCCATATCCAAGGGGCATTATAAGACTAAAGTAATTGAACAAAAATGGAAATTTGAAAAAAAAATACAAGAATTTGGATATGTTATAAGAATAATTCCAAAAGAAGAGGAACTATCATGAATATGGATATACATATATATGAAGAATTGGTAAATAAAGTTCCCCAAAACAATAAAAAAACATAATAGGTTCATATTCATGGTAATTTCTTAAACATCTCAAGAGGTGACCCTATATGTACATGGTTCAAAACCATATTTGGAATATGATTTGACCCGTAGCATTTCATCAACCTAGCTGCTCAGTACTGGTCTCACCAGTGACACAGTCTACTCTGGCCCTTTTCCTATTATGGGGTTATATTCAATCTAATAAAGAATAAAAATAAACCATATATTGAACCTTTATATGAGGTCTAGTATTATACGATAATAGTATACATGGAATAATCATGAGGTCATCACACACACTTATAATTAACAGTTACCCTCATATTCCAATGTGCATACCTTTCCCACATCCTGACACCGTCCATGCAAAGAGACCCTCTAACTAGAGGACAACCATTGGGGTTCCCAACACACATGAAAGATTTCCAATGTTCTAATCAGGACTATACATATTAAGAGTAAAAACCCATTTTTTTAAGAAGCTTCTCAATGATCCAATTAGGCCTAGGAACATGGGAGTCATTAGTAATTTTCCAAATATATTTCCAAAGGTAACGAAGGATCCTTATAATTAGAAATCCAAAATCTATTTCCATGAAAAGCACCATTCTCTAAATATCCATTTTCAAAAACCAAGGAAATTGTTAAAATACATTTCTATGATTCCAAATGGGACTTAAAATAAAATATTAGGAAATGTAGTTTGAATCTTCTTTTGGGAGACATTTTGGAAAAACATTTTGAATCTGAGAAATAATTAGAAGAAAACATTGTTTTAGAAAATTGAAATTATATATAATTTACCCATAATATGCCTGAACATATCTATATACACATGATGTGTGAAAATAGATATAAACATATCGAACTATCATATATATGTACACCCATATGAATTTCAAAGATTAAATCCTAGAAACACAAGGAATCATCGTAATGTTACACAATAGGTATAACATAAGCACTAAATCGATAGAGAGGAAGAAAAAAAATGCAAACCATATTTACACTTTACATACCATTTCATCAAAACTACAACAAGGATAATAATCTTTTTAATAAACCCAAATACACTTGATATTTTATCACACGCCTAGAATATATATGCATTAAATGCATATAGTCCTAACCTTTTAAATCCTTTAAAACCCCTTTTATATAAAATAATTAACATAGAAAGACCCAAAAATAAATTTTAACAAATCAGAATAAATAATAATGAAAAAAGTGTATTTGGAATAGCTCATTAATCACATTTCTTATTCCAAAAAAGTAAATTAATGGAGTAACCTACATCAACAGTGTGAAAACAAGTTGAAACTGTGAAATTGGGACAATGAGAACCAAATAACCGAACCAAACACCCTAAACCAAAATAAAACATAATCCATAATTATCCCTCATCTTCTAGGGTTCAGATAAGAGATAACACATCCATGGAAAAACTAAGAAACAATTGTAATAGAGGAGGAGAGTAGAAAATATACCAAAATCTATAAAAAATTCTTTGATTTAAAGAGGAGAAATGACCAAAGAAGAGGGTCTAAGGGAAAAGTGGTCTGGGATCCCCTTCATATACAATATCAAATAATAGAGGAGAAGGATATAATGGCTATTTATTTTTAGGAATGAAAACCAATAATTTTATGTTTTGTGGATTCTTGGAATGTTTCATGTTTACCAAGACATGAAATAATAGTTTGCATCATAATGAAATAAATGGGAGACAATCATGATATTTCTTCATTGTTTTGAAAGTGTTCATCAAATAAAAAAAATATTCTTCCAATTTTAAAAAAACCCATGCACACTCATTGAAATTTTTTATCTAACTATGCATAAGGTGTGCGCCTAGTCTTAGACACCCCAAGACAGTCGCATGGTTACTCCTTCGAGTTGCACGATTAGGGCCAACCCATGGGCTGCTCTAGTAGGAAAAATTGGGTAAGAACAAAAAAAATATGGAATTACCCTTTGATCAAGAGATAATATGATTTAACTCCAAAACATGTAGACTAACTATGCACAATTCCAAAAACATGCCAAAAACCCTAATTTTCGAAAACATCATCGGGAATTCAACCCAAAAACCATCAATAATATCAATAAAAAATAAATAAATAAAATAATAAGGAAAATAAAGGTTGGTTGTAAAAATATTAACCATCATAAAAATATTATCCCCCAAAAATTCACTAGGCTCAAAATAACAACCAGACTTGAGACTCTCAAACTCAAAGTAATAACTTTAAAAATACATCCAAAATAAGGTTGAACCCAAAAAGAACCACTAACACTGGTGTGGCCTCTCATCCTGATAAGTCACAGTCAAAAATATCAGGAGATAACAAATTAGATAGATAGAGTGGATATCATGAACATATAAGAACCAACTACAAGGAACCAACATCCATTATAAGAAGAACATAATTAAGGGATGTCAAATAAAAAAATTCGAACATAATTTTGAATTTCCACAAAAACACATCCACCTGGAAACTAGAAAAAGATAATGAATCACCCCATGAACCAAACTAATCAATTATATGAAAAATGTGAAATAAAAAAAATAGTAAAATGGATTAATAAGGAACATAAAAGATTGTGAATGAAACACAAAAAGCGTTACTGCAAAACATCAGAGATTAAGGGATGTTGGTAACCAGAACTAGACTAATATTTTCTTTCATATTCCAAGGTATCATCCAAAATAATTTTTGAGGATGTCCCATCCAACCAAACTAATGTAATGTCTTTATAGAATTACAATATGATGGATTTTATTTCCCAAACCAAGAACAATGGAAGGTCACAAACAATTGGTCCTCTTGATTAGAATTAGGAACTTGTAATACAGAATTTACTAGAATAGGATCCTATGGTCTGTACTCCTCATCAGATATAGAAATATAAATAAAACCATGAGATATATGGTTGTCAACCAATACAGGTTTTCCTCTAAAAACCAACTCCAATAGAAATTCCCCATCCTACTAACTTCTTGAATAGCACTATCCCAGATGAAAGAACTTGGTCATGGATCTCTAGTCAAAGACCCTACATAAAAAGATGATATTTCTATGGATCACTCAACATTATCCATAAAGATAAGGGAACCATCTTCTTATAGTGGTTAATATACCCCATACTACATCCATATACCTTGCTGAATACCTAGGAGATCTACCAATTTATTCACTTTCACCTACTCAGAAATGAACTATTGAATTAAAGTGGTCTTAAATATCTACCAAGTCATCCAAACACATATTTAGGGTGTATCAATCACCATATACAGATCAAAAATAGGTCCTTCCAATAGGCGTAAGACAACACACACCCTCTAGGATTACAAAGTTCCCAATGAACAAAAGATCGTTTCAATTTCCTTAAGAAATTTTTTTGCCTCTAGAAGACATAAATCACTAAAAAAGGTAGTAAAATGAAAATATGAACTCAACTCTAACACTCCATTGGGAGTTTGACAGGGGTCAACAATAGGGACAGACTCCTTAGAAGCTTTAAGGGCCTTTCTAGGTGGTATACGCTAAATAACATTCAATCAAAAAACACCAATCAACAAAAAACTAAAACTCCATTCAAATCTCAACCAAAATAGAACCTCAAATAGGTGTAACAATATCATAAAGCAAAAAATTTCAAAACATAACCAATGATCATCTTTTAAAACACACCATTTTAATTTCAGTTTCAAAATAATTTCTCTTTCCAAATTTATTTAAATTTCCAAAACTATTTCTGCAACCAAATCCAATTACCCAATACATGTCCAATTGGAAGAAATCCATTTCATCTTACCCACTTCGAAAACCCAAAACATAACCTTTACATTCCCTTTAAAACCCCAACTCTTGTGAGAAAATAATAAATTTTTTGAACAAAAAAACATTCTGAGAAATCATTTTCATTTCAAAATATAATAATTCTATAAAAAATCAAACCAATAGAATTACTCACACAAAAACTTTTTAAATAGTGGAATACTAGTCAGTAATAACAAGGATACATGGTTTATAATATTGTTTACTAAGCATGCACTTACCACTAGAAGAAAAATAAACCATGCACTCCGACTCCAAATGGTTTTCGACACCATATAATCTCACCATATTACACCATATACCATCCATTTTAATCCCCAAAAATTCAAAAACTCCTCAATCCAAATAAGAAAAAAAAACATAAACCGAAAATAAAAAATTAAAAACTCAAAACCCTTACTATCCTTGGTAACTCAATTTTCTTCATGAGTGGAGTTGATGAGGCACTATGATGTGACCAAACTACTGAGTCTAGATGATCTTATTTCCAATATAATTAACACCCCAAAAAATAAATGGCTTCTATTATACCATTTTTCATGAACCATATTTAGTAATTCAAAATGTAACACCCAAAGCTTCCAGAGTACACTTCTCTTTGAATAATACAGTAGCATGTGTTATAGACAAATTTGAGTTCTAACACACACCACAACCAATCAAAGTAGATGTTATGAATATTAATACCTACTTTTTGAAATTTTATAAATTTTATCTTTCCAAATGGACTTCTTTTTGGTATTCGGAATATCAAAATTATCCTAAGTTGAATTTTTTGTAATTTTCTGAGAACATCCAATTTTTTTATGAATAGTGAAAAATACTTATAAAAAATTTAATAAAAATAATTTATAGTGATAAATTATACTATTGAGTGGTTTTAAAGTATAATTATAATATATTTTTACCATTTTATCCAATGGTGTCCATTAGAATTAATTTCACTTTGAAATTTGACATAAACGATTGTCAATCTTTTGATATATATTGTTTCTTAAAAACATGCTATTTGTTGTGACAGCGGGAATTAATTATAAAATTAATTAATGCAACTTATATGTTTGGAATTTTTTAAAATAGACATCATTTTTTAATTCGTAATATTAATTATATCTTAGGGTGAAATTTTGGCATTATTTTGGAAAACATAAATTTTTGATGAATAGTGAAACCACGAAGTGGTAGTTAAAAAACTGCTTTTTCGTATAAATGAAAAATTACCACTTCTGGGATTTGATTTTCAAAAATACGACATACATGGTTGTCATTATGAAGTAAAATGTGGTTCAATGGGATTAAAATAATATTTGGTGAATAGTAACTTTTAAGTTTAATTAATCGCAATTAAAGGTAATTAGTGAAATTTAAGGTAAAAATGATATCATTAAAATATGTAAATACCCTTACACTTGTCCTACCCTTATTGGATGAGTCATGGGCGACCCAGATAATCTATGGGACAACTTGGGGACCCCATGGAGCCACTTGGGTAAGAAAATGACAATAATAACTTTTTATATAAAGTAAAAAAAAATTGTCACCAACATGTGTTGTTTTACTAAAACAATTATTACATGGGGTTATATAAGTTAAATAATCGACTATAAATATTCCTTGGAAATATAAAAAGATTTAATACATCATGATATTTTTTTTATAATTTTTAGACATTAAATAAATTAAAGTTTTTATGACACCATGATGATGCAGCGATTACCTCATTAATTAACGATTTAAATAAAATGAAAAGATAATGTAAAATCTAAGACTTAAACATGTCAAAAACCTATTGGATGAGTATATTTCTAACCCTTATCACCTTATCCTTGAAATATATAAGTTTGGGACCTTTAAAATCCGAAACTCATTATATAATACAGTAACATTTCATGACTTTCCAAGAGTGCCCCTCCTCTCCTCTAATAAAAGGCCCCCACCACTACCACCTTATTCACACCTTCAAAGCCTTTTGGCTCGGCCAAACTCTGCCAAAATACTCTCTCAACTTCCCTCTATTACTCCTAGAAGCCTCACTTTGGGCACAATTCTTCCCAAGGAAGCCTTTGGCTCAAATAAAAAAAGAGTTACCCGATTTTAAGGTAATGTCTTCTCTTATGTTATTTGGTTTTATTTTGCTTCTCCAACCCCTTAAACTCTTTTTATTCCTTTCTTTTTTAACAAAACCAGTATCTTAAATAATCTAGGTTGTTTTTATAATAATTATTCGAGCTACACTTACACACACCTACATCTAATGGTTAAAGAACATACTATTTCTGTGGATGAAGAATTTTTGCCTCACGAAATGATGATTGTTCAACACTCATATAACACCTTCAAAGGTGGCCATTAAGATGTAACTATATTTATATATGATATATAATATGTTTATTTTTACATAATATTATGTATTTATCATTTATGGCATACCTTTATGGTTTCCATTATGGGTAAACGCGATATTTTTATTTTAGAAAGTGCAGACTATCGCCCCCTCAAAGTGGTTTGAATCGTTAATGCCATATGTGGGATGTATAAAGGATGGAGTAAATGGTATTATACATTATATTATACTAGAATTATATTATAACTTTATATAATTATAATTTCTTTCCATTAAATACGAAATAGAAATGAAAGTAGCGTTCATGCGTACGTACGGCTTACCGTCTCCGTGAACGGTGCATTTCATTTCTTACCTCTAAATGTTATGTAATATTATAAATGCATGTATATACTGGATATATATGATATATATGATATATACATTAGGAATATAATTCTGGATATAATGGATATTTCACCACATGAACAACTTGTAATTATAAGAAGGTTATTTTTGACTCAAGTACCAAAGATCGACAAAATGACCGTTATTAACTTAAATGATTACATAATATTCCTAACATGGTAATAAGTGATATAAAAGGAATAATGAACATTTAAAATGTTCTTAAGCAAAAATAAATTAACTCTAGTTTATTATTCAGGAGGTTAAAGAATGATCGAGTCATGTCGGACACGAGGTAAGGGAACTTCTTTACCCAATTTCCGTTCTTTGGGTTAATCTCCTACTTTCAAATTATGTCTTGATATTATTATGTATTATATTGTATTTGTACTTTCTTTATGTGTACTTATAGTTAATACACATAATAGATCTATTTTATTTAAAAAATGATCTTTTTAAGGGACTTCGTCTCAATCTCTATTCGTTGAGGCATATTTTGTTTTATAAACAAATTTCATTTATACGGTGTATAAACCCTTTTGAATTTTATGTTTATTAAAAAGGAATATTTTTATATGATGCGTTTTACTAAACAACAAAAATGGAAGTTTTTATTGTCATACTTATGTGGAGATAATGAATTCCCCACCGTCGTGACCATTATTTGGGTTTCGGCTTCCTCTACAAGCCATAATTTTTTTTAAATGAAAAATAAATACAAAGTTTTAATTTATTTTTATTTTGGTATTGAAAATGGTTTTGAAAGTTTTTTTTATATATCAATATGTTGTATTGGTATCTTGTGATTGAAATGTGGAAATGTTATGTTTCCTTTATGCATGTTTTATGTGATACGATTATGTTATGGTTTACGATATGTTGAAACATGTTCATATGAGGAATGTATTGGACTTAATAAGTGACGGGTGGATCCCACTATAGCTCCTCAATGCATCGGTAGGTCCCATGAGACAGACTAGTGTCTTGGCATGAGGCCTTGACAAAATCTTATTTTTAGTCTTGGCACGAGGCCTTGGCTACATGGTTATGATAGTCTGGCATTATGCATTCCATCATTATGAAAGTGGCTATTGATATTGTATGTGATTATTCGACTAGTAGAATATCCATGTGAATAAGTAAATGGCATTATTTCATTTTATTTTTTCCATATTATTCTCAAATTCAATTTTAAAAGGCTTTTGTTTTAGTTATAAATTGCCTTAAATGTTAATGTTTTTTTATGAAATCTTCCTCTATATTGTTGTCCTTACTGAGCATCTGAGCTCACCCCTTTCAATGTTTTAATTTTTCTAGGATGTGAAGAAGTATTTTAGGAATGACCTGCAGGGATAGTCTGAAGGGGATATGAGTGTGGAAAATGGAGATTATGTTATTGCAGTTTTTCACTTTATGATGTAATGTAACATTTATAAACGTATCTAGTGTTTCCAAGGCAACTAAACTAATCGGTCATTCGAGACTTGATCTTTTGTGATCATGCCAATGTTACGTAATAATGCACGGACTCTCGGTAACTGGGTTCGGGGTGTTACAGTAGGTATCAGAGGCAGTTTAGTACTAACCTTGAAAGCTAGATTTAGATAAACTCTGATTAGAGCACATATCCCTAAGATAAACTTTGAGGATTAGTATAGAAGAAATTTCTAGAATTTTGGAATTATATAGATTTTATGAGTTTTCTAAGAAATACACCTATGTCTGGATACGAGTAGGTAGAGGCGGCTTTGGCACAGATGTACCTAGGGGTAAAACCCAAAAACACCACTTTGAGCTAGACTCGAACGGGAACTGGTCCATGACAACGGGCCTTGCTTCACTCTTGGTTACGACACTCCTAGGGGATATGCTTAGGATAATTATCATTTTCTTTACAAACCATTATAAAGGGATTATGAGTACATTTTTCCTCAAAGAAAACATTTTTATGATTATGGATTATATCCATAAATAGTTTAATTTATGTTAAGTGTTTTACAAGTATGGAATTATGTATTTTAATTCATAAACTAATCTAGTTTATGCCATTGTTTAGAAATGGCGCCTAGTGGGGGAAATGGAAACTGTATCAATGCACGCACTCTGTGTAGGGATTTCCCTCCTACTCAAGATAATTATTGTGGAGCTGGAGATACAACTGGTTCTGATTAACTTATTACCATACTGGGACAACTCACTCAGTTTATGAATAATAACCTTACTCGTATGGAGCACCCTGATCCGCAATGTAGATGATCAATGTTTGACTGCTTCATGAGGAAATAACCACCAACATTTAATGGGGGTACAAATCCATTAGTAGCTAAGAAATGGATAAACTCCTTAGAGAAAATATTCCACGCCTTGGGGAGTAGCGAAAGGGAGAAGATTGTCATGGCAGTCTACCGCCTCACTGGAGATGCCGATCAATGGTGGTTGCTGATTCAAAACACAAAGTAATATGAAGAAGTATCAATTATGGAATGGAGGGTGTGTAAGGAAACTTTCTTATAAAAATACTTTCCACATGACCATCAAGCAGATATGGAAAGGCAATTTCTGAGTCTGAGGCAGAAGGAGGATGAGAATGTCGCAAAGTATGAGGCTAACTTTACAAGTTTAGCGAGGCATGCTACAGATTATATATGTAACCCAAGAAGTAAGATTGATCATTTCTTTGAAGGGTTAAAACTATTTCTCCGTCAAGCATTAGTCTCACAAACCATCTCGTCATACGAAGATATTGTCTCGTGTGCTATCAAGATGGAAAAGGAATTCTCTAAGTCTTATGACTTTAAAGCAAAGCAAGAAAAGAAGAGATATTCTGATCAATCTGGAAATGGAAATAAGGGGAAGAAGGGAAAAGTTGAATATCATTCCTACAGTAAATGTGGGAAGAAACACCCCGGTACTTGTTTGAAGGGAATGGGAGTCTGTTACAAGTGTGGTGAAAAAGGCCACCAAGATCATGATTGCAAGGGAAAGAAAATTGATGTCAATGTGGAATGCTATAATTGTAGAGAGATGGGACATTATGCAAATGAATTTCCTAAGAGTCAGGGGAACTTACCTCCGAAGAGGCCAAGGGATCAAGGCCAAGCTTATTCTATCACTACTAATGAGGTTGAAGCTCCGAAAGACATGGTGGCAGGTAATTTAATGGTTTCCTCAAGTTTAGAAAATGCATTATTTGATTCTGGATCATCACATTCTTTCATATCATCCCACTTTTCTAAAAAAATTAGATATTTCCAAATTTGATTTAACAAGAGAATTGTCAGTCAAAACTCCTAAGGGAAGTATCATTGCAACAAAGTTTTGTGAATCAATCCCCATTAGAGCACATAAATGTTCTTTATCTTCAGATCTCATTGTCATACCTATGATTGAGTTTGATATAATCCTCAGTATGGATTGGATTTCAGACTATGATGCAAATATTTATTGTAAGAAAAAAGAGGTTACAATTTGTGATGATGATGATAAGGAACACCTTATTTTTAGAGTAGAATCGTCACCACCTAATTATTATTTAGATCCACCCCCAGTAGCTCAACTAAATTTAATTATTGGGGAGGAAGGGAATGAAATGACTAAGGGCAAGGAAAGGAATGTTCAAATAGAGGATGTACCTATTGTGAATGAATATGTAGATGTGTTTCCAGAAGATTTACCTGGACATCCTCTAGAATGAGAAGTTGAGTTTTCCATTGATTTAATTCCTGGATCAAGGCCAATATCAAAGACCCCTTATATAATGGCCACCATGGAATTAGTTGAACTAAAGAAACAACTAGATGAATTGAGTAATAAGGGATTCATTCGCTCTAGTGTTTCTCCATGGGGAGCCCCTGTCCTTTTTGTTAAGAAGAAAGATGGATCTATGAGGTTGTGTGCTGACTACAGGGAGATCAATGGTATAAAAATAAAGAACAAGTATCCCCTACCTCACATTGATGATTTATTTGACCAATTTCATGGAGCTAAATACTTTTCAAAGATTGACCTTCGATCTGGATACCATCAGTTGTGTGTGAAGAAGGAAGACATTCCGAATACAGCATTTTGAACAAGGTACGGACATTACGAGTTTACAGTAATGCCTTTTGGATTGACTAATGCACCCTCTGTATTCCTAGATCTAATGAATAGAGTTTTCAAAGAATATCTTGATAATTGTGTGGTGGTATTTATTAATGATATCTTGGTATACTTCAAAAGCTATGAAGATCATGAAAATCACTTGCACATTATCTTGAAGACTCTTAGAAGGCATGAATTATATGGGAAGTTTAACAGGTGTGAATTCTAGCTTCAGGAGATTTCTTTTCTTGGCCATATTGTCTCTAAGGATGGAATTCCCATTAATCCTTCTAAGACCAAGGCAATCCAAGAATTGCCAGCACCGACAAGTATAACTGAGGTACGCAGCTTTATTGGTTTCGCAGGTTATTATCAAAGTTTTGTCCAGAATTTTTCCCGATTGGCTAACACATTAACAAAGCTCACATGTAAAGGGGTTAAATTTGTCTAGACAAAAGAGTGTGAAGAATGTTTTGAAGAACTGAAGAGAATATTAGTCAACGCTCCTATATTGACTCTACCATCAGGGAATGATGGGTTCGTTATTCATAGTGATGCATCAATGAAAGGACTTGGTTGTGTCCTTATGTAGAATGATAGGGTTATTTCCTATGCATCATGACAGCTAAAAATTCATGAGCAGAACTATCCTATTCATGATCTCGAGTTAGCTGCTATAATCATTGCCTTGAAGATATGGATACATTATCTCGATGGTGAAAAATGTGAGATATATAACGATCACAAGATTTTGAAATATATTTTCTCACAAAAAGAACTCAACATGAGGCAAAGGAGATGGCTTGAACTACCCAAGGATTATGATTGCATGATACACTACCACCCAGGGAAGGAAAATAAGGTTTCAGATGCTTTGATTAGAAAAGATCATGGAGTTTTGAACATGATGAGAGTGGAAAGGGATCTTATTTTCATGGATCTAGTAATTATGGATATGGGAATCATCATGGAGGGTGAAACATCAAAAAAATTCAAATTATTGCCAAACCATATTTACTAGAAAGGATAAAGTGTTCTCAGGCCAATGATGAAGATTTGAAAAAGAAGATTAAAGTTGTGAATGATGGGCGATTGAGTGACTTTGTGTATGAAGATGGAATTTTGAAATTTGGGAGGAGGCTTTGTGATCCCGATATACCTGATTTAAAGAGGGAATTGTTGGATGATTCTCATAGTTCCAATTTCTCTATACACCCTGGGAGCACCAAAATGTATAGAGATTTAAAGGGACCTTTTTGGTGGGACAACATGAAGTGGGAGATTGCTGATTTTGTGTCAAGATGTATGGATTGTCAACAAGTGAAAGTTGGAAGGCAACTTCCTGGTGGAGTATTGCAACCTCTTCCCATACTTGAGTGGAAATGAGATAATATTACGATGGATTTTGTCATGGGACTACCAAAGACTCCTAGAAGGAATGACGCAATATGGGTCATTGTTGATCTTCTCACGAAATCAGCACATTTTCTTACAATAAGGGAATACCTACCACTTGAACATCTAGCAAGACTATATATTAATTATGTTGTGAGACTTCATGGAGTACCCCTGTTGATTGTCTCATATCGTGATCCCCATTTTACATCAAGATTCTGAAAAGTTCTTCAGAAGGCCTAGGATACTGAACTGCATTTGAGCACTGCTTACCACCCTCAAACAGATGGACAATCAGAAAGAACTATTCAAACCTTAGAAGACATGTTGAGATCATGCTCACATGACTTTCAAGGAATGTGGGATCAATATTTACCTCTAGTAGAATTTCCCTATAACAGTATCTTCCATTCAAGTATTAAGATGGCACCATATGAAGCGTTATATGGAAAGAGATGTCACACACCAACCTGTTAGGATGACGTTGGTGAAAGAAAACTTGTAGGCCCAGAACAGGTGGAAGAAACGATGGAAAATGTGATTGTAATCCAAAATCACATCAAAGCATCTCAAAGTAAACAGAAGAGCTATGCCAACAACCGAAGGAAGGATTTGGAATTTCAGGTAGGGGATCATGTTTTCTTGAAGGTATCTCCATATAAGGGAGTTATAAGTTTCGATAAGAATGGTAAATTGAGTCCCAGTTACATCGGACCCTATGAAATTCTAGAACGAATTGGGGCTATAGCTTACTGTTTGGCAATGCTGCCAAGTCTCTCCAAAGTTCACGATGTATTCCACGTATCACTGTTGAGAAAATACATGCCTGACCCAACTCATGTACTCACCTATGAGGAATTAGAACTGTAACATGATCTGTCTTATTGCGAAGAGCTCATCAGGACTCTTGATACAAGATAACAAGTGCTGAGAAACCGGACGACTCGTCTGGTAAAAGTTCTATGGAGAAACCATAACATGGAGGAGGCAACGTGGGAACCCGAGGAACTTATGATGAAGAATCACCCGAGTCTTTTAATACAGTTATATTATATGAAATTTCAAGGATGAAATTATTTGAAGGAGGGGAGAATGTAACACCCCAAGCTTCCACAGTATACTTCTCTTTGAATAATACAGTAGCGTGTGTTGTACGCAACATCGAGTTCTAACACACACCACAACCAATCAAAGTAGCTGTTATGAATAGTAATACCTACTTTTTGAAATTTTATAAATTTTATCTTTCCAAATGGACTTCGTTTTTGTATTCAGAATATCAAAATTATCCTAAGTTGATTTTTTTGTAATTTTTTGAGAACTTCCAATTTTTTTATCAATAGTGAAAACTACTTAAAAACAAATTTTTTAGTCAAAATAATTTATAGTGATAAATTATACTATTTGGTGGTTTTAAAGTATAATTAGAATATATTTTTACCATTTCATCCAATGGTGTTCATTAGAATTAATTTCACTTTGAAATTGAAAATAAACGATTGTCAATCTTTTGATATATGTTGTTTCTTAAAAACACGCTATTTGTTGTGACAGTGGGAATTAATTATAAAATTAATTAATTCAACTTATATGTTTGGAATTTTGTAAAATAGTCATCATTTTTGAATTCGTAATATCAATTATAGATTAGGGTGAAATTTTGGCATTGTTCTGAAAAACATCAATTTTTTGATGAATAGTGAAACCACTAAGTGGTAGTTAAAAAACTGATTTTTTGTTTAAATGAAACATTACCACTTCTGTGATTTGATTTTCAAAAATCTTACATACATGGTTGTCATTAGGAAGTAAAATGTGGTTCAATGGGATTAAAATAATTTTTGGCAAATAGTAACCTTTAAGATTAATTAATCGCAATTAAAGGTAATTAGTGAAATATAAGGTAAAAATGATATTATAAAAATATGAAAATACCCTTACACTTGTCCTACCCTTATTGGATGAGTCATGTCTGACCAAGAAAATCCATGGGTAAACTTGGGGACCCCATGGAGCCACTTGGGTAAGAAAATGACAATAATAATGTTTTTTTAAAGTAAAAATAAAATTGTCACAAACATGTGTTGTTTTACTAAAACAATTATTACATGGGGTTATATAGGTTAACCTTTCAACTGTAAAAATTAATTGGAAAGCTAAAAATATTTCCTAAATCATGATATTTTTTATATAATTTTTAGACATTAAATATATTAAATATTTTATGACACCATGATGATGCAGCGATTACCTCATTAATTCACGATTTAAATAAAATGAAAAGATAATGTAAACTCTAAGACTTACACATGTCAAAACCCTATTGGATGAGTATATTTCGAACCCTTATCACCTTATCCTAGAAATATATTAGTTTGAGACTATTAAAGTTTGAAACACATTATATAATAAAGTAACATTTCATGACTTTCCAAGAGTGCCCCTCCTCTCCTCTTATAAAAGGCCCCCACCACTACCACTTTATTCACACCTTCAAATCCTTTTAGCTCGGCCAAACTCTACCCAAATACTCTCTCAACTTCCCTCTATTACTCCTAGAAGCCTAACTTTGGGCAGAATTCTTCCCAAGGAAGCCTTTGGCTCAAATCAAAAAAGAGTTACCCGATTTTAAGGTAATGTCTTCTATTATGCTATTTTGTTTTATTTTGCTTCTCCAACCCCTTAAACTCTTTTTATTACCTTATTTTCTTACAAAACCAGTATATAAAATATATTAGGATGTTTTTATAAGAAGTATTAGAGCTACACATACACACACCTACATCTAATGGTTAAAGAACATATTGTTTCTGTGGATGGTGAATTTCTGCCTCATGAAACGATGATTGTTCAACACTCATATAACACCTTCAACGGTGGACATTAAGATGTCACTATATTTATATATGATATATAATATGTTTATGTTTTACTTAATCTTCTATATTTTTCATTTATGGCATACCTTTTTGGTTTCCATTATGGGTAAATGGGATATTTTCATTTTAGGAAGTGCATACTACCGCCCCCTCAAAGTGATTTGAATCGTTAATGCCATATGGGGGATGTATAAAGGATGGAGTCAATGTTATTATACATTACATTATACTGGAACTATAGTATAACTTTATATAATTATAATTTCTTTCCATTAAATATGAAATAGAAATTAAAGTAGCATTCATGCGTACGTACGACTTACCGTCTCTATGAACGGTGCATTTCATTTCTTACCTCTAAATGTTATATAATATTATAATTGCATGTATATACTGGATATATATGATATATATGATATCTACATTAGGAATATAATTCTGGATATAATGGATATTTCACCACATGAACAACTTGTAATTATAAGAAGGTTATTTTTGACTCAACTACCAAAGATCTACAAAATTATCGTTATTAACTTAAATAATTACATAATGTTCATAACATGCTAATAAGTGATATAAAAGGAATAATGAACATGTAAAAGGTTCTTAAGCAAAAATAAATTAACTCTAGTTTATTATTCAGGAGGTTAAAGAATGATCAAGTCATGTCGGACACGAGGTAAGGGAACTTCTTAACCCAATTTCTGTTCTTTGGGTTAATCTCATACTTTAAAATTATGTATTGATATTATTATGTCTAATATTGTATTTGTACTTTATTTATGTGTACTTATAGTGAATACACATAATAGATCTATTTTGTTTAAAAAATGATGTTTTTAAAGGACTTTGTCTCAGTCTCCATTCATTGAGGCATATTTTGTTTTATACACAAATTTCTTTTATAGAGTGTATAAACCCCTGTAACTTTTACGTTTATTCAAAAGGAATATTTTTATATGATGCGTTTTACTAAATGACAAAAAGGAAAGTTTCTTTTGTCAAACGTATGGGGCGACAATGACTTCTCCACCGCCATGACCATTATTTGGGTTTCGGCTTCCTCTACAAGCCATAATTTTTTTTAAATGGAAAATAAATACAAAGTTTTACTTTTCTTTTATTTTGTTATTGAAAATGGTTTTGAAAGTGTTTTTTATATATCAATATGTTTTATTGATATCTTGTTATTGAAATGTGGAAATTTTATGTTTCCCTTATGCATGTTTTATGTGATACGATTATGTTATGGTTTATGATATGTTGAAACCTTTTCATATGAGGAATGAATTGGACTTAATAAGTGACGGGTGGAGCCCGCTATAGCTCCTCGATGCATCGGTAGGTCTCATAAGAAAAACTAGTGTCCTGGCATGAGGCCTTAACAAAATCTTATTTATAGTCTTGGCACGAGTCCTTGGCTACGTGGTTATGATAGTCTGGCATTATGCATTCCATCATTATGAAAGTGGTTATTGATATTTAATGTGATTATTAGACTATTAGAATATCCATGTGAATAAGTAAATGGCATTATTTCATTTCATTTTTTCCATATTATGCTGAAGTTAAAGTTTAAAAGGCTTTTGTTTTAGTTATACATTGCCTTAAATGTTAATGTTTATTTATGAAAGCTTCCGCTATATTGTTGTCCTTACTGAGCATCTGAGCTCACCCCTTTCAATGTTTTAATTTTTCCAGGATGTGAGGAATTATTTTTGGAATGACATGGAGGGATAGTCTGAAGGGGATATGAGTGTGGAAAATGGAGACTATGTTATTGCAGTTTTTCACTTTATGATGTAATGTAACATTTATGAACGTAACTAGTGTTTCCAAGGCTACTAAACTAATCGGTCATTTGAGACTTGATCTTTTGTGATCATGCCAATGTTACGTATTAATGCGCCGACTCTGGGTAATTGGGTTCGGGGCGTTACAGTTGGTATCATAGGAAGTTTAGTACTAACCTTGAAAGCTAGATTTAGATAAACTCTGATTAGAGCACATAGCCCTAAGATAAACTTTGAGAAATAGTATAGAATAACTACCTAGAATTTTGGTATTATAGAGATTTTATGAGTTTTCCAAGAAATACATCTCTATCTGGATACGAGTAGGTAGAGGTGGATTTGGCACAGATGTACCTAAGGGTAAAACCTGAAAACACCGCTTTGAGCTAGACTCGAACAGGAACAGGTGCACGACAACGGGCCTTGCTGCACTCTTGGTTACAACACTCACGGGGGATATGTTTAGGATAATTATCATTTTCTTTACAACCCATTATGAAGGGCTTATGAGTACATACTTCCTAAAATAAAACATTTTTATGATTATGGATTATATCCATAAATAGTTCAATTTATGTTAAGTGTTTTACAAGTATGGAATTATGTATTTTAATTCATAAACTAATCTAGTTTATGCCATTGTTTAGAAATGGCTCCAAGAGGGAGGAATGGAAACCGTATCAATGCACACACTCCATGTAGGGATTTCCCTCCTACTCATGATAATTATTGTGGATCTGGAGATACAAATGGTGTTGATTAACTTATTACCATACTGGGACAACTCACTCAGGTTATGAATAAAAAGATCACTCGTATGGATCACCCTGATCTGCAACGTGGAGGATCAATGTTAGACTGCTTCATGAGGAAACAACCGCCAACATTTAATGGGGGTACAAATCCATTAGTAGCTGAGCAATGGATAAACTCCTTAGAGAAAATATTCCACGCCTTGGGGAGTAGTGAAAGGGAGAAGGTTTTCATGGAAGTCTACCGCCTCACTGGAGATGCCGATCAATGGTGGTCACTGATTCAAAACACAAAAGAAGATGAAGAAGTATTATGTATGGAATGGAGGGAGTTTAAGGAAATTTTCTTAGAAAAATACGTTCCACATGACCATCGAGCAGATATGGAAAGGCAGTTTCTGAGTCTGAGGCAGAAGAAGGATGATAATGTCGCAAAGTATGAGGCTAACTTTAAAAGGTTAGCAAGGAATGTTGCAGATTATATACGTAACCCAAGAAGTAAGATTGATCGTTTATTTGATGGGTTAAAACCATTTCTCTATCGAGCATTAGTCTCACAAACCTTCTTTTCGTACAAATATATTGTCTCTTGTGTAATCAAGACGGAAAAGGAATTCTCTAAGTCTTATGACTTTAAATAAATGCAAGAAAAGAAGATATCTTATGATCAATCTGGAGATGGAAATAAGGGGAAGAAGGGAAAAGTTGAATATCAGTCCTATAGAAAATGTGGGAAGAAACACCCCAGTACTTGCTTGAATGGAATGGGAGTCTGTTACAAGTGTGGTGAAAAAGGCCACCAAGCTCATGATTGCAAGGGAAAGAAAGTTGTTGTCAATGTGGAATGCTATAATTGTAGAGAGATGGGACATTATGCAAATGAATGTCCTAAGTTTCATGGTAAATTACCTCAGAAGAGGCCAAGGGATCAAGGCCAAGCTTATGCTATCACTACTACTGAGGTTGAAGCTCCGAAAGACGTAGTGGCAGGTAATTTAATGGTTTCATCATGTTTAGGAAATGCATTATTTGATTCTGGATCATCGCATTGTTTCATATCTTCCTAGTTTTCTAAGAAAATTATATATTTCCAATTTTATTTAACAATAGAATTTTCAGTCAAAACTCTTAAGGGAAGTATCATTGCAACAAAGTTTTGTGAATCAGTCCCCATTAGAGCACGTAAATGTTCTTTATCTGCTGATCTCATTGTCATACCTATGATTGAGTTTGATATAATCCTTGGTATGTATTGGCTTTCAGACTATGATGCAAAGATTTATTCTAAGAAGAAAGAGGTTACGATTTTTGAAAAAGATGATAAGGAACACCTCATTTTTAGAGCAGAATCGTCACCACCTAATTCTTTTTTAGATCCACCCCCAATAGCTCAACTAAATTCAATTATTGGGGAGGAAAAAATGAAATGACTAAGGGCGAGGAAAGGAATGTTCAATTATAGGATGTACCTATTGTGAAAGAATATGTAGATGTATTTCTAGAAGATTTACCTAGACATCCTCCAGAACGAGAAGTTGAGTTTTCCATTGATTTAATTCCTGGATCAAGGCCTATATCGAAGATCCCTTATATAATGGCCACCGTGGAATTAGTTGAACTAAAAAAACAACTAGAGGAATTGAGTAATAAGGGATTTATTCACCCTACTATTTCTCCATGGGGAGCCCCTGTCCTTTTTGTTAAGAAGAAAGATAGATCTATGAGGTTGTGCATTGACTACAGGGAGATCAATGCTATAACATTAAAGAACAAGTATCCCCTACCTCGCATTGATGATTTATTTGACCAATTGCATGGAGCTCAATACTATTCAATGATTGACCTTCGATTTGGATTCCATCAGTTGTGTGTGAAGAAGGAAGACATTCCGAACACAGCATTTCGAACAAGGTACGGGCATTACAAGTTTACAGTAATGCCTTTTGGATTGACTAATGCACCCTCTATATTCGTGGATCTAATGAATAGTGTTTTCAAGGAATATTTTGATGATTTTGTGGTGGTATTTATTGATGATATCTTTTTATACTCCAAATGATACGACGATCATGAAAATCACACGCGCATTATCTTGAAGACTCTTAGAAGGCATGAATTATATGGGAAGTTTAGCAAGTGTGAATTCTTTCTTCAAGAGATTTCATTTCTTGGCCATATTGTCTCTAAGGATGGAATTTACATTGATCCTACTAAGACCAAGGAAAACCAAGAATGGCCAGCACCGACGAGTATAACCGAGGTACGCATCTTTATTGGTTTGGAAGGTTATTATTGACGTTTTGTCCAGAATGTTTCCCGATTGGTTAACCCATTAATGAAGCTCACACATATAGGGGTTAAATTTTTCTGGAAACAAGAGTGTGATGAATTTTTTGAAGTACTGAAGAGAATATTAGTCAACTCTCCTATATTGACTCTACCATCAGGGAATGATGGATTCATTATTTATAGTGATGCATCAATGAAAGGACTTGGTTGTGTCCTTATGCAAAATGATAGGGTTATTGCCTATGCATCACGACAGCTAAAAATTCATGAGCAGAACTATCCTACTCATGATCTCGAGTCAGTTGTTGTAATCTTTTCCTTGAAGATATGGAGACATTATCTCTATGGTGAAAAATGTGAGATATATACCGATAACAAGAGTTTGAAATATATTTTCTCACAAAAAGAACTCAACATGAGGCAAAGGCATTGGCTTCAACTACTAAAGGATTATGATTTCACGATACACTACCACCCAGGGAAGGAAAATAAGGTTTCAGATGCTTTGAGTAGAAAATATCATGGAGTTTTGAACATGATGAGAGTTGAAAGGGATAATATTTTCATGGATCTAGTAAAGATGGATATGGGAATCACCATGGAGGGTGAAACATCAAAAAAAATTCAAATGGTTTCCAAACCATGTTTAATAGAAAGGATAAAGTGTTATCAGGCCTATGATGAAGAGTTAAAAAAGAAGATTAATGCTGTGAATGATGGGCTATTGAGTAACTTTGTGTATGAAGATGAAATTTTGAAATTTGGGAGGAGACTTTGTGTTCCCGATATACCTGATTTAAAGAGGGAATTGTTGGATATTTCTCATAGTTCCAATTTCTCTATACACCCTGGGAACACTAAAATGTATAGAGATTTAAAGGGACATTTTTGGTGGTACAACATGAAGAAGGAGATTGCTGATTTTGTGTCATGATTTATGGTTTGTCAACAAGTGAAAGTTGGAAGGCAACTGTCTGGTGGATTATTGCAACCTCTTCCCATACCTGAGTGGAAATGGGATAATATTAAGATGGATTTTGTCATGGGACTACCAAAGACTCATAGAATGAATGATGCAATATGGGTCATTGTTGATCATCTCATGAAGTCAGCACATTTTATTACTATAAGGGAAGATCTACCACTTGAACGGCTAGAAAGACTATATATTAATGATGTTTTGGGACTTCATGGAGTACCCATGTCGATTGTCTCGGATCGTCATCCCTATTTTACATCAAGATTCTGGAAAAGTCTTCAGAAGGCCTTCGATACTGAACTTCGTTTGAGCATTGGTTACCACCCTCAAACTGATGGACAATCAGAAAGAACTATTAAAACTTTAGAAGACATGTTGAGATCATGATCACTTGACTTTCAAGGAATGTGGGATCAATATTTACCTCTGGTAGAATTTTCCTATAACAATTGCTTCCATTCAAGTATTCAGATGGCACCATATGAAGCGTTATACAGAAAGAGATGTCACACACCAACCTATTGGGATGACATTGGGGAAAGAAAACTTGTAGGCCCAGAACTGGTGGAGGAAATGATGGAAAAGGTGAATGTAATCCAAAACCACAACAGAGGAGGTCAAAGTAGGTAGAAGAGCTGTGCCGAAAACCGAAGGAAGGATTTGGAATTTCAGGTAAGAGATCATGTTTTCTTGAAGGCATCTCTATGGAAGGGAGTTATACGTTTCGGTAATAAGGGTAAATTGAGTCCCAGGTACATCGGACCCTTCGAAATTCTAGAACAAATTGGTGTTGTAGCTTACCGTTTGGCAATGCCGCCAAGTCTCTCCAAAGTTCACGATGTATTCCACGTATCACTGTTGAGAAAATACATGCCTGACCCAATGCATGTACTCGCCTATGAGAAATTAGAACTAGAACCTGATTTGTCTTATTGCGAAGAGCCCGTCAGGATTCTTGATACAAGAGAACAAGTGCTGAGAAACCGGACGACTCGTCTGGTAAATGTTCTTTGGAGAAACCATAAGATGGAGGAGGAAACGTGGGAACCCGAGGATCTTATGATGAAGAATCAACCAAGTCTTTTTATACAGTAATATTATATGAAAATTTGAGGATGAAATTATTTAAAGGAGGGGAGAATGTAACACCCCAAGCTTCCACGGTACAATTCTCTTTGAATAATGCAGTAGCGTGTGTTGTACGCAACTTCTAGTTCTAACACACACCACAACCAATCAAAGTATCCGTTATGAATATTAATACCTAATTTTTGAAATTTTATAAATTTTATCTTTCCAAATGGACTTCATTTTTTTATTCGGAATATCGAAATTATCCTAAGTTGAATTTTTTGTAATTTTCTGAGAACTTCCAATTTTTTTATGCATAGTGAAAAATACCTAAAAACAAATTTTTTAATAAAAATAATTTATAGTGATAAATTATAATATTGAGTGGTTTTAAAGTATAATTAGAATATATTTTTACCATTTTATCAAATGGTGTTCATTAGAATTAATTTCACTTTCAAATTGGACATAAACGATTGTCAATCTTTTGATATATATTGTTTCTTAAAAACATGCTATTTATTGTGACAACATGAATTAATTATAAAATTAATTAATGAAACCTATATGTTTCTAATTTTGTAAAATAGACATCATTTTTGAATTCGGAATATCAATTATAGCTTAGGGTGAAATTTTGGCACTGTTCTGAAAAACTTCAATTTTTTATGAATAGTGAAACCACTAAGTGGTAGTTAAAAAACTGATTTTTCGTTTAAATGAAACATTACCACTTCTTTGATTTGATTTTAAAAAATCCAACATACATGTTTTTAATTAGTAAGTAAAATGTGCTCCAATGGGATTAAAATAATTTTTGGTGAATAGTAACTTTTATGTTTAATTAATCCCAATTAAAGGTAATTAGTGAAATTTAAGGTAAAAAAGATATTATAAAAATATGAAAATACCCTTACACTTGTTCTACCCATATTGGATGAGTCATGGCCGACCAATACAATCCATGGGTCAACTTGGGGACCCCATGTAGCCACTTGGGTAAGAAAATGACAATAATAACTTTTTATTTAAAGTAAAAATAAAATTGTCACAAACATGTGTTGTTTTACTAAAACAGTTATTACATGGGGTTATATAAGTTAACATTTCGACTATAAATATTAATTGGAAAGATAAAACTATTTCCTAAATCATTATATTTGTTTTATAATTTTTAGACATTAAATAAATTAAATTTTTTATGACACCATGATGATGCAGTGATTACCTCGTTAATTAACGATTTAATTAAAAAGAAAAGATAATGTAAAATCTAAGACATACACATGTCAAAAACCTATTAGATGAGTATATCTCGAACCCTTATCACCTTATACTATAAATATATAAGTTTGGGACCTTTAAAATCCTAAACTCATTATATAATAAAGTAACATTTCATGACTTTCCAAGAGTGCCCCTCCTCTCCTCTTATAAAAGGCCCCCACCACTACCACCTTATCCACACCATCAAAGCCTTTTGGCTCGGAAAACCTATTCACAAATACTCTCTCAACCTCCCTCTATTACTACTAGAAGCCTCACTTTAGGAATAATTCTTCCCAAGGAAGCCTTTGGCTCAAATCAAAAAAGAGTTACCCGATTTTAAGGTAATGTCTTCTCTTATGTTATTTTGTTTTATTTTGCTTCTCCAACCCCTTAAACTATTTTTATTAATTTCTTTTGTAACAAGAAAATTATATTCAATATACTATGATGTTTTTATAAGAAGGATTCGAGCTACACTTACACACACCTACAAGTAATGGTTAAAGAACATATTGTTTCTGTGGATGGCGAATTTCTGCCTCACGAAACGATGATTGTTCGACACTCATATAACACCTTAAAAGGTGGCAATTAATATGTAACTATATTTATATATGATATATAATATGTTTATGGTTTAATTAAGCTTTTTTATTTTTCATTCATGTCATACCTTTAGGGTTTTCATTATGGGTAAACACGATATTTTCATTTTAGGAAAGGCGGACTACCGCCCCCTCAAAGTGATTTGAATCGTTAATGCCATATGTGGGATGTATAAATAATGGATTAAATGGTATTATACATTATATTATACTGGAATTATAGTATAACGTTTTATAATTATAATTTAATTCCATTAAATACGAAATATAAATGAAAGTAGCATGCATGCGTACGTACGGCTTACCGTCTCCATGAACGGTGCATTTCATTTCATACCTCTAAATGTTATGTAATATTATAAATGAATTTATATACTAGATATATATGATATATATGATATATAAATTAGCAATATAATTCTGGATATAATGGATATTTCACCACATGAACAACTTGTAATTATAAGAAGGTTATTTTTTACTCAAGTACCAAAGATCGACAAAATGACCGTTATTAACATAAATAATTACATAATGTTAATAACATGGTAATAAGTGATATAAAAGGAATAATGAACATGTAAAAGGTTCTTAGGCAAAAACAAATTAACTCTAGTTTATTATTCAGGAGTTTAAAGAATGATTGAGTCAAGTCAGACACGAGGTAAGGGAACTTCTTAACCCAATTTCCGTTCTCTGGGTTAATCTCCTACATTCAAATTATGTCTTGATATTATTATGTCTTATATTGTATTTGTACTTTCTTTATGTGTACTTATAGTGAATACACATAATAGATCTATTTTATTTAAAAAAGTGATGTTTTTAAGGGACTTCGTCTTAATCTCCATTCATTGAGGCATATTTTGTTTTATACACAAATTTCTTTTATACGGTGTATAAACCCCTTTGACTTTTACGTTTATTCAAAAGGAATATTTTTATATGATGTGTTTTACTAAACGACAAAAAGGAAAGTTTTCTTTGTCATATGTATGCGGTGACAACGACTTCTCCTCCGCCGTGACCATTATTTGGGTTTCGACTTCCTCTACAAGCCATAATTTTTTTAAAATGAAAAATAAATACAAAGTTTTACTTTTCTTTTATTTTTGTATTGAAAATGGTTTTGAAAGTGTTTTTTTATATATCAATATGTTGTATTTATATCTTGTGATAGAAATGTGGAAATGTTATGTTTCCTTTATGCATTTTTTATGTGATACGATTATGTTATGGTTTATGATATGTTGAAACCTATTCATATGAGGAATGCATTGGACTTAATAAGTGAGGGGTGGATCTCGCTATAGCTCCTCGATGCATCGGTAGGTCTCATGAGACAGACTAGTGTCTTGACACGAGGCCTTGACAAAATCTTATTTTTAGTCTTAGAACAAGGCCTTGGCTACGTGGTTATGATAGTCTGGCATTATGAATTCCATCATTATGAAAGTGGTCATTGATATTGCATGTGATTATTCGACTAGTAGAATATCCATGTGAATAAGTAAATTGAATTATTTCATTTTATTTTTTCCATATTATGCTGAAGTTCAAGTTTAAAAGGCTTTTGTTTTAGTTATACATCGCCTTAAATGTTAATGTTTATTTATGAAAGCTTCCACTATATTGTTTTCCTTACTGAGCATCTGAGCTCACCCCTTTCAATGTTTTAATTTTTCCAGGATATGAAGAAGTATTTTAGTAATGACCTGTAGGTATAGTCTGAAGGGGATATGAGTGTGGAAAATGGAGACTATGTTATTGCAGTTTTTCACTTTATGATGTAATGTAACATTTATGAAAGTATCTATTGTTCCCAAGGTTACTAAACTAATCGGTCTTTTGAGACTTGATCTTTTGTGATCATGCCAATGTTACGTAATAATGCACCAACTCTGGGTAACTGGGTTCGGGGAGTTACACCAAAACCAGACACCCAAACAGATATGTGGCATGGCTCCAAGGGCATCCCTAATACCCATGGGATGATGAAAATTATTAGGGAATCACTAGATAAATTATTAGGGAATATTTTTAACAATAAAAGTAAATATAAAATAAAATATAGAATTTAACAATAACTAAAAGGATACATATATAAATAAAAATATAAAAAAGATAAAAATATCCAGATAAAACATGCCAAAATAAAACTACAACCAACTATAATCAGACATAATCTCCATGTGTCCTCTTGCCCACCACCATAATCGAGACTAACCCACTCTATGATAAAACCAAAAGGATAACCTAAAACTATAAAACATATCAGATATACTAATATCTAGTAGAATAATTAGGGTTTGATCATACAACATCTCAGTAGTTAAGAACAAGATATTCCATACATATCCTTTCCCAAAATAACCCATAAACACTAGTTTGAAAATATTATTAGAAAATAATATTTCATCATTTCAAAAAAAAAATTATTTCCTATTTTTTTTTAATATAAAACATATATTTTATTTATAAATGTTCCCCATTTCAAAATCAATCATTGAAAATCATATCTAAGGAGGAAACCACAACTCAAGTATGTGCATAAATAAGGTAAATAAGAACTAAATATAAGTATTCAGTTAAATCATAAGAATAATACTAAAATTAGAATATGTATAAAAATTATTTATCAACATATATAATTATAATAGGTAAATAAAGTTCCATAAATAAATAAATAAACATACTGGGAACATGGTTATGGGAATGTTTTAAATATCTCAATAGGTGACCCTAGATATATGTGATTCAAAACCATATGTTGGTATATGATGTGATCCATAGTCCCTCACCATCCTGGATGCTCTATTCTAGCCTCACTGACGGCACAACCAACCATTTCAATTCATATACAAAGGGGTTCTATTTTATATAATCTGGACCAAAAATAAACTATCTCTTGAACCTGTAGATATCATCTAGTATCCCATGATGATAGTATATAGGGGAAAGTGAGGAGGTAATTATATTCATGGAATTAACCATTACACTCTTATGATAATGCACGTACATTTCCCACATTCTATCACTATCCATATGAAGACCCACTCAAGATGTAGGAAAACCATGGTTGTACAAATTACATAAGAAACATTTCACAAGTTAGAACCATACCTACACATCATGAGAGTTAAAAAACCATTTTCCATGAAATATATCAATTATTTAATCAGTCCAATGTACATGCGAGTCCATAAAATTTTTCCAAAGGGATGTCCAAACGTACAAAATGAGCCTTAGCATTTGAAATCCAAAAACTGTTTTTTAAATGACCTTTATTTCAAAATAAGTTTCCAAAAAGAAGGGTAATTTTCCAAAAACATTTCTAAGACACCAAATGAGCCATAAAATAAAACTATAGGAAATAAAGAATGAACCTTATTTGGGAGATATTTTTGAAAAACCATTAGAAATTGAGAAATCATTTTATGAAAAAAAATATTTTTAGAAAAATGGATATTCTATAGAATTTACGATTTATATATACGCACATGTCTATATGCACTCCACATGAACATATCACACAGGAATATATATGGATATCTATATGAATATCAACGGATAAATCAATAAAACAAAATGAATAATCAAAATATAATACAATAGGTGTCACATAAGTACAAAATCCAAAAAGAGGAAAACCCCTTTCAATATATAATTCCACTTTCCATCCATTTTTTTCAAAAACATAACAAGGCTAAGAATCTTTTAAAAACACCCAAATCCACTTAGAATTTAATGAAACTCAAATAATACATACACATTAAATACATGTATTCATAAACAAATAATCTCATTGAAAAACACATTTTCAAACAAAATATCCAACATATAAATCCACAAAAATTAATTTTATAAAATAAAAACCACGAATAATATAATAAAATTCTTTTATAAATCACAAGTATTACCTTGAATGTTTTGAAAAGGAAATGGATGGAGACACCTATCTTAATAGTTTTTTAACATGAAAAAACATTAGAATTGATACAATGAGAAACCATGATCCCAAATAAACACCCTAACCCAAAAAGAAACACAAGCCTTAATTATCCCCCATATTCTAGGGTTTTTACAAGAGATAACCAAGCCTAGGGAGTAGCAAGAAAAAAGAAAATAGGAGATGGAATAGAGAAAAGGGACCTAATCCAAGAAAAAGTCCATAATATTGACATAGGAGCATCAAAACATCAATAGGAGACAAAGGAAATGGGTTTTTGGAGTACCTCTACATGAATAGGTCAAATGAGGGAAGAGAGAGGTCAAATTGACTTTTATTTTTAAGATGGTTATTGTGAAAAAATCATTAAGGTATCATTGCAAAATTTTAGGGTTGGTTCTGTTTTTTGAGAGAGGGTTTTCATGATGAGTTTTTGACTTCTATATATATTTTGGAGAAACAATTTTGATAAAGAACCATGAAAAAGATATAGCTAATCTAACGGTGCTACAAAAATAATGAATACAGGGGGCGCTATTTCCTAGTGTTTGCCAATTTTGTTGGCCTCAAAATTTGGAAAATGTAGATATGTGTTTTTGGAAAAGTAATTTTTGGGAAAGATTGAATATGGTATATAATATAGTGATCAATGTATGTTTTAGGATCAGAACATAAAAATATGGATAAGGCATGAAATGTGTGAATGGTCAGGAATGTGTGTGAAAGAAAAGGTTTCACAAAAGAGGTTTGTACACTCAATGTGAGGTAAAATTGTATTTTTCAAACTTGGAGGGAATATTTAACAATGCATGAAATATTTGGTTAAAGGGTTGGTGATGCCTATAAAAAAGGTGACCCCACCCCTTTTTACAAGATCAGCAATTAGAGGAAATCAGAGCTCTGAATTGCGTAATAATTGTGTGTAAATGGAGTTACGTGTAATAATTGAAGTTTCATGTAAGAATTAGAGTTGTGTGAATGAAAGTAAGTTCTATGTAAGATTTGTTTTGAGAAAAATAGGTAATTTTCATGTAAGAATAGTTTTTTCATGCGTAGAATAAAATTTGCACGCAAGGTGTGGTAAGGGTTGTGCCGAAGAATTGACATTTCCCAATACATCTATCATAAAGTGGAATTCATCAGTGGATGGAAGTGGTACATGATTAAAAAATCTACATAAAGTATAGGATTCATTAATTATAGATAATACCTAGACCTATATGTCTATAAACTATTAGTGGATCTTCTAAAGAAATAGTGAGCACACTTCAGTTGAGAGAGGAGTGAGCTTTCAAATTGTGATTAGTTATATAACATGAGTAATGGTGAGTCCATTCAAACATTTTAAATTTTCATTCACTTTTATTTGAGTTGGTACATTAGCACATTGTAATTGTATGCTTTGTGGATGTATCCCATTGAGGATGACCCAAGAAAAAATTGTTTTACCTTGTGCATGCTTTAATTTCTGGTCATACATTTCTGTGGGAAAGAGAGAGAAGATAGTTTTTTCAACAATGAAACAAGATCAAAAGGGAAAGTTGTTTCAATCATTAATACCTTGATTCTCTCCTGGGTATTTTACCTAGGGGACATAACAAGTTTATACATTTAATACCATATTTTAGGAATTCTAAGAAAGTCACAAGGTTATACCCCCCATTTTACCAAATTGTGTGTCAACCATGCACACCCTACTAGAAGAAAAGGGAGCCATAAAAATGTGTATGTATGGTCTAGAAACCATGTTTCATCTAGGAAAACCCCCTTTACCATATCTTTGTATAGACAAGTAGTTTTGATGCACTGTTGATCTAACTGTGAGGAAGCCATTTGCTAGGTCTTAGAAACCCCCATTATAGTCGCATGACTACTCCTTTGAGCCACATGGTTTGGAAAACACCCATGTGATTACCATATAGTATCAATGTTTAATGAACAAAATGAACTACCCCCCCCCCCCAGATCCAAGGGCCTCATGGTTTCCCTCCAAATTGTGCACACTAACTATGCATAATGCCACAACCATCCAAAAACTCCAAAACTGAAAATTTTCATTGAGAAATCAATCAAAAAATATCAAATGTGATCAACAACCATGAAATAAATAATATAATAATTAAAATCAATGTAATTGTGTGGCACCAACTATGATCTCATTCTGACGTAACTTATGAAACACATATACCAAATAGAGGAAAAAATCCCACATCACATTAGTTATTCTATAAAACCCATATTATCTACCCCTAAATCCCTTATCACATGTTACATGATAAGAAACACCTAGATACATATGAATCCCAGCCACTTTACCCTGTGCAAATTACTAACAATGAACTCACATGCCTATAAAGCATGAGAGGCTCAACTATTCCACTTTTCATTTGAATCTGAACCATCTTCCAATAGGAATAATCATAATCCTATACTTTCAACTAACATAACACCAAAACCATGTGTCATATAAAAACATCAGAAGAAAACCTGATACAATAACCCATATCACCAATCAGACTCTACCAAACATGCCACCCTACTAGCTCAAACACTAGAGGGTTCAATTCCATCTCAATAGATCACATCAACAAACCATATCTCATACCACCATCCTACCTAAATACCCCACCATTCACTCAAGAGAGAGTCAAGTCACTTTTTAAAGGTAATGATAGAAACCAAAAATATACCTTTCAATGGTTTACCACTAACCAAAACCTCTCAGTCCAAATTAGGCCATGATTGAATCATAAACTACCTACTACCTATACTATATATACTTGGAAACAACTATCTGGTCCTAACCACAACAGGAAATTCATACTCCCGAGCTTTTCAAATTCTAAATCCTTACATCATGTATAAACATATAAAACACTATATCGATTTTAGTTAATTAATATATCCATAATATGTTATTTTATAAAACATAGAATAAGTTATTTATGAACTTTTAACTAACTAAAACCTATTTCTATATTATTTTCATAAACATATACTCAACACATTCTATATTAAAAAAACATTTTTCCAATATAAAACCATTTCCCATAGATAAATAGTCTTGCACAAGTACAAGAATCCCTATTTTCGTGATATGATATATAAACACGCATGATTTTGGCATCATGATCCAAGAGTAAAAGAATAAATAAAAATTCCAATCTATAACATCATACCATAAAAAACATCTAAATCAAAACATTGAGATAAAATAAAGAACAAATTCAAAACCTTTGAAACTTAAATTATCTATCGGGAAAGGTGTTTGACATGCACTGGTCCAATGTCTTGTCTAAGCTTTGAGATATTATTATCTAAAACTACCATGTTCACAAATTTATTGACAGAAAAAATAATTCCCAACATTATTTTTTATTCCCCTTCTAAAATCATCTAAATATAAACCTATATAAAGTTCCACATGGCTTCAGGCACACCTCCCCATGTCCCAAAGGTAGCTGACTTATAGAGGGAGATTATAACAAAAAAATGGATAGCCTATACTCTCTGTGTCATCACATATAATAATATGTAATTAACTGAAATAATATAAAATATTATATTAAGTGAATAGACTTACAGTGAATAACAAACCATAAATAATATAAAATAGCTATATGTTATAATATAAAAGATACTCATGAGTAGTAAAAGTACACACACAAAACAAGGTTCACCTATCGATTCAATCAAATAAAAAATTAATATATAACAAAATAATGGGAATACATACCTTGTTTAATTCTCGTAATAGTCTCCCAAATCTCAATCCATTTACCCCATCCAGAAATATTGTCTAACCTATCACCTGAAATTGAAACACAAATAATTGCATTTATACAAGGGTGACAATGAAGGCAGTGATGAATAATCTCAATTGGGAACCACTAAATACGTTATGTATATATACCATAATATATCATGTGTGTATGAATAGAAAAAAATTAGTTAACAAATAAGTATATGTGTCATGTCGTTGTGTGTTAGCTAGGAATCTACGTGATCTAACAAAAAAATCATCCATTTTTTATAAAATATGTTACCTAATATCACAATTCAGACCCATGACCAATTAACCAGGGATATGGCCTACCTTTAAGACCATAACACCATCCTCTCACTTACGGTAGGGTCACTACCAATCTCAATCTCATATCTCATCTAAAACCACCACCCTCTCACCTAGGTTGAGGTATCATGCCACATATTATACCACCATGCTCTAATATAAAGTGAGGTCTCATAACTCATCTCATAAAATGTCTAATAACACCACCCTCTCACCCAAAGGTATGATCTCAAATTATAACCACATAATTCATCAAATCCCAATCACTCAATGTAATATGTGTTTTCATCCTCTCACTCGAGGTCAAGTGTCATCATCACATTCCGCACCAATAAACACTAACTTAGGATGACCAATTACTACACTCTCTCACATAAGGTTAGGTCTAATAACACATCCTAGGACAATATCATCACACTCAAAACTATAGAATATGAACACAATAATAATTATTTTAACAAAACCAAAACCTATGTTTAAATTATCCACTAATCCATAGCTAGAAAATCACTACAAGATACTATATAACAAAACTCATAATCAATCACATTGACCTATATTTATATAATCATAAATCTCATTAATAGCCACAGTTTTACTATATCCCACAATTTCTTCTGAATCTATTAGGCCCCAATCCATCTAAAATTAATCTTACTGATCACACTTTCCCACACCCATGAACACTAACTCTCTTATAAATCACCAGAACATTTATGTCAAAAAGAACTCACATCATTACTATCGCTTACATTAGGGGAACTTTGTCATGAACCCCTCCCACCAAAGATACCCCTCCTGAGTTGGAAATGGTGAAAGGGAGATAATGACCCCTGAGTCCTGTGTCCAGTAGGCCCCGAGGTGGCGACTAGCACTAAGGGTATGAGTTTTCACAAATATGGGAGGCATTACCCTTTTTATTATTTAAGATCGGGAAATAGGACAAGTCAACCACCAAAAAGGAAAATAACAAGTGTATATAAATAAACCCAAACCAATCCCACATGCATTTTTAAACAATTTTATAACAAGGTGCAAGTACAATAAAGCTAAAAGTACAATACCAAAAGAAAACAAGAGTACAACAACTGCAACAACTCCAACTGTCCGACTAGTAGGGTCCTGCACGGCCCTGGTAGTCCTCCTGGAAACCTGAAAGTAAACGTTGGGTGAGCATACAAGTATACTCAATAGGGAAACCTAAATCTCTCATGCACAAGTGGGGAGACATCCTAATGTCCCATGAGAATAACAGAAGAAACCTAGCAAGGAATTCTATCCGCCTAACCTCACCAGCCACACTCACCAAAAACACAATCACAACAGGTAGTAGTTTATATGAACAAGTGTATTGGGTACCCCGCACAATTTCCCACAAGTTATCAACTCTTCTTAATGGTGAACGTCCTGACGCTACCACAATCTTCCAGCCCGCACACACCTGGGCCTCAAGAACCACATATCTCGCCCGCACACACTTGGGCCTCACAACCGCGCATCCCACCCGCACACACCAGGGCCTCACAACTGTACATCCCACCCGCACACACCTGGGCCTCAACCACAATCACGTCCTCATCCGAACACACCTAGGCCTCATCCCGTAGACTCTTAGGAACATTAATAGTAACATAACTCTCGCCCGAAGACACCTGGGCCTCATCCCGAAGATTCTTGGGAAAACAGACCTTCTCGAAGAGTCTTGGGCCAATCCACCCCAATCAAAACCTACCTAAAGAGTCTTGGGTGTAAGGTCGACTCAATCCATTAAAGCCTATGGAAGAAGGAGAAGGAAGGAGCTAGTAACTATCGGAAAACACCCTCTCCCATGAAATGGGAGTGTTCGACAATAAGTGCTTTACATGGGTGGGGTGCGTCAAAACACAAAGATACAGATATATATGTATACCAAACACACAGCCCAACCTATGGATTCTAAACAGAGAAACTGAGCATGTGCCTCGGCTCTGCTTCTACAAAGCATGCATACAACAAACAACCCCAACCCCATTTAGGTTTTCACATTTCAGCAGAAATTAGCTTATCAGTTCCTTAACTACTAGGAAACTATCCCCAACCAACCATATAAATCGTTCGTAAAGCATATCCCTTCCATCCACAAATCAAGTTTGGAAAACACAAGCAATAGAACAAAACCCTTCTTATTAGCCAACCAACCCATTGATTATTAATCCCGTTCCATTACCATGACCCACCATTCATTAACTCTTCCACTTTTTATTTATTGTTAACAACCCACAGTCCATTCACATTCCAACCCATCCTTGAAGCCCTTCTACCAACCGCCATAACCACAACCGCACTGTACATCATAATCCCTTGATACAACTTATCACAGCCCCGCTGCTCATCTGATCGACCAAAACCCACAAAACATGATTTGTTCCACATCATCGCCCCTGTAACATCATTTACCACAGCCCTACTTCCCGTTCTATTCGTAACAACCCAGGATGCACCCCTACCTTTCACACACCAGTAACCAAGCCAAAACCCACATTTTCATTATTCTATTTTGTTTAACCGTGGTGATCACACAAGGGTTCTAGATTTTAATCAGCCAACTTTACGTGATTAACCAAATTCTACATTCCACAAGGTTCCATTCACAAAAATGGTCTAGAAGATAGGGTAACATTTAATTGTGCAAGAAAAGGCCCCCAACGACCGTGTTTTTTAGTATCCATAAGCCTATTCAATTCACAACATAAATTCACAGGATATAAGATAAACATAACAACTTCCCCATCCCCGTTCTTTGACCAGCTATTATCATTATTTAATGGTTCAACTATTTCTCATGAAAACAAGATGATACCCACCCCGCATGATGCACAATTTTGAGAGACGAAGGTAAGATCCCTAACTCAACAGGTTCTGATCACAACGCTCCCCCAGATCAACCTTAGAAGACATCTGTCGGCGTCCGTCACCGCTGTCGAGTCCCGAAAAAACCTCATCGGGTGGAAGTTGGAAATTAAATGCCAAAGGAAAGACAACGGATCCAAGCTCGGAAGTTTCGCCTCGTCGTTACGATCTCGTGGACACTGACGGATCGTAAATCGGAGCTCGGACGAAGAAGTTATGGAAGAAACGGATCCTTCGAGTCTCTTAGGAGAGCTCTGCTCAGAGGAATGGGGAGGAGAGAGGTGAGTTTAAAATGAGGAGGGGACCCATCCTTTTATAAGTGAGAAAAGAAAAAGTACATGGAGTGTACTTTATGGTACACGGCTTGTACTCGTCCATTTCACACGGTCACCACGCGGCTTCAAACACGGCCTTCAATGCAGAACGCAGTCGTTGACTGGTCAACACATGGCTTTAAGGTAACGCATACGCGGGGAAGGACTACACGGAGTGTAGTATGAGGTACACGGCGTATACCTATTTATTTCACATGGAAAGTACATTTCTCCAACATGGCACACAGCTGTTGTCAGGTCAACACACGGTAACGCGTACGTGGGGAGGGACTTCACGGCTTGTAGTATTGGATACACGGCGTGCACTCATTTATTTCACATGTCAAGGACATGGCCTTAAACATGAGGTATACCCGGCAAAGTGGTACATGACGTGTACTCACACTACATGGCGGGTACTTACAAAATTTTGGAAAAGTGTGGGAAAAGTCCCTTTTACCCTCCAGAACACTTTGTGGCCTTCTTTTTGACAAAGGAATGGGTTGGAGAGGCCCGGGCCATTACATCAGATACCTCTTAAAACATTCTCATCCTCAAGAATTCAAAAACCAACCCAATGGAAACCCAACAAGATACCTCTTAGGGTTCTCATTATAACAGGAACCCAACCAACAACCCTAATCATATGTGTTAGGAATTCGTTCTCCTATGTCAAGATATTATCCACTTTAGGAGGCACTGACTCACCTGAACAGGTTTAATCACATCTTCATTAATGCGTCTCGATTAAGAATTGGGTCTTCCCACTTTCATACGTTAGAATTTTTTAACTTCCACTACCCCCAACACCACACAACCAACACACTGCCCGAACATGTGGTTTGGGGAAATTCCTTCTCCTATGTCGAGATATTATCCGCTTTAGGCGGCACTGACTCGACGGACGGGTTCAATCGCATCCGCATTATTGCGTCTCGATTAAGGATCAGGTATTTCCATTTTTTCCGCACATCCGGACATGCTACACACTTCCAGAGAACAAGGAAACAAAAGGTCTCACAATTGACAAGCCAATCATTCCATATATCAAAGGTACAATGTATAACATCAATACAAAGCTCAGATGAAAAAATTGAAAAACGCAAGTCAAAACAACTCCGAGTACTGAGTGGGCATCTGGGCCTCCTTCTCCCAAGTGCTCTCCTCGAGGCCTCCATGCCTCCACAACACATGAACTAAGGTGATGGTTCATCCACAGAGCACCTTCTCTTTAAGATCCTCGATTCTAACTAGTCGTTCCTCGAAGGTCGCGTCATCTCCCATATCTAGATATCCCCAGTCGATAACGTGAGAGTCATCGTGTAAGTACCGACGCAACTGGGAGATGTGGAAGACGTCATGAACATTCTCCAACTGAAGTGGAAGGTCCATCTGATATGTCACCTCACCAACTTGCCTCAGCACCTCTAATGGTCCGATGAACCTAGGGGAGAGTTTACACCCCTTCCTGAAACTCCGATGCCCCCGTCGAGGGGAAACCTTCAAGAACACATGGTCTCCCACCTTGAACTCCAAAGTCCTCCTCCGACGATTAGAATAAGACGTATGTCGGTCCCGAGCTGCTTTCATCCTCTCACGTACAAGCTGGACTTTCTCTGTGGTGCTCTGTACTACCTCTGGCCTAAGAGCACCTGTCTCCCCAACCTCTGCCCAGCAAATGGGTGAACGAAATGGTATTCCATTTAGATCCTCAAACGGTGCCATGCCAATAGTAGAATGAAATATGTTGTTGTAGGAAAAATCAACTAAAGGAAAGTGTTGTACCCATGATCCTCTGAAATCCAGAACGCATGCTCGCAGCATGTCATCAAATATCTGGATAGTCCGCTCCGTCTGCCCATCGGTCTGGGGGAGGAAAGAAGTGTTAAGGCGTAGTTGGGTTCCAAAAGCATGTTGTAACCCCCTCCAGACTCGTGAGGTAAACCAAGTATCCCAATCTGAGACGATAGTCTTTGGAACTTCATGAAACCTCACAACCTCGTCTACGTACCTCTGTGCTAAGGTACTCACCGGGCCTGACTCCTTAATTGCTAAGAAGTGAGCTGATTTTGTCAGTCAATCCACCACTACACAGATAGCATCATAACCACCCTGAGATCTAGGTAGTCTTGTGATGAAGTCCATTGAGATGTCATCCCACTTCCACTCAGGGATATCTAAAGGATGTAATAAACCACTGGGAACATGGTGTTCAGCCTTCACTTGCTGACACACTAGGCATTTAGCCACAAACTCCGCCACTGCCCATTTCACCTCGGGCCACCAAAACTATTCCCTCATGCGTCGGTACATTTTTGAAACTTCTGGATGTACTTCCAAGGCTGAGTTATAGAACTCACGGAGAACTCCCTCACACATTGTTTTTGGGACAAACATCCTTCCCTGAAAAAGCATCTGATGTCGGCTGTCCTCTGACCATCCTTCTAGAGAATTCCCCTGATCGATACGATCCTGCATCACTTCCACCTCGGAGTCCCCCCACTAAGACTCTTCCACTTGTTGCAACAAGGAGGACTGCACTGTCATCTGAAATAAGCACCCTCTAACACCTTCTACCCTGGCATCCAAGTGCAAGGAAGCCAACTCTCCCATCTCTTTCCAAGCATCAGCGGATTCCCGAATCACTTCCTTATATGACTTCCTGCTCAGGGCATCAGCTACAACGTTTCCCTTACCATCAGTGTAAGAGATCTCGAAGTTATAGTCTTGGAGAAACTCGACCCATCTCCACTTCCGTAAGTTCAGGTCACACTGGGAGAATATATAACTCAGGGTCTTATAATCTGAGAAGACCACAAAGCTCTCCCCAAAGAGGTAATGTTTCTAAAACTTCAATGTGAACACTACTGATGCAAGCTCTATATCATGGGTGGCATAGTTACGCTCATGAGGGAACTACTGCCTAGACCCATAATAGATCACTCCCTTCTTCTGCATCAGCACGCACCCGAGACCAAGGCCAGAAGCATCACAAAACACCTCATAAAACAACTCTTCCTCTGGAAACCTGAGTACGCGGGCACTAACCAACTTCTCCTTCATGTAGTCAAATGATTTCTGGCACTTCTTGCTCCATAGGAAGACTTGGTTCTTCCTAGTCAAAGCTGTCAATGGAGCAGCAACTTGAGAGAAGTCAAGATCGAACCTCCGATAGTAACCTGCCAACCCCAGGAAACTACGAACTTCCTCCATGCTCTTGGGTGACGCCCAAGAAACAAATTCCCCCACCTTCGACGTGTCCACTGAAACTTCATGATGAGACACCATGTGCCCAAGGAAGTATAATTATTTCATCAAGAACTTACACTTTGACAATTTCCCATAATGCTGGTGGTGTCGAAGGACTTCCAAGACTATCCTGAGATGCTCAACGTGCTCTTCCTCTGATCTTGAGTAGATCAGGATGTCATCGATAAACACAATGAAGAACCGGTCCACAAAATCTCGGAAGAAAATGTTCATAAGTCCCATGAACATAGTTGGTGTATTCGTAACTCCAAACGGCATCACTACAAACTCGAAGTTCCCATACCTGCACCTGAAAGCTGTCTTCGAGATGTCACTGTCATTTACCCTCAGCAGATGATATCCATATCGTAGATCAATCTTAGAAAACCACCATGATCCCCTCAGTTGGTCGAATAGATTATCTATCCTTGGAAGGGGGTAACGGTTCTTGACTGGTACATGGTTCAACCTTTGGTAGTCTATGCATAGCCTGACACCACCATCTGCCTTCTTCACGAACAAAACTGGAGCACCCCATAGTAATACGCTGGGTTGAAAAAAACCCTTCTCCATCAGATTGTCAATCTGAAACCGCAACTCCTGTAACTCTGAAGGTGCCATCCGATAAAGGGACATCGAAATCGGACGGGAACCAGGCTGTAATTCTATCCCGAACTCAACATCATGTCGGGGGGGGGGGGGGGTAGAGTTACAAACTCCCCAGGAAAAACATCGAGGAACCCCCCAACAACCTCCGTAACATCCATCATTTATGTATCAGCCAGAACCACTGATAACCTGCCTAACAAGGAAAGGAGAGGCTCCACACGCCGACATCCCACATCTGAGAACACGACCCTTCTTCGGAAGCTGTCAATAATGGAACTAATGGAAAACAACCAATCGATGCCTAGGATGACATCATATGGCTGTATCTGTAACATAAGAAGGTCCCCACTAGATCGATGTGGCCCCAACATCAGCCCACATCCCCGACAAACACAAGATACGCTGGTCTGGCCTCCAACTGGTGTACTCAGCACCAGTGGTACGGAAAGTCTCTCTACGTATAGACCCGAGGCATGGGCTAGACCAGGTGCAACAAAGGAGTGTGAAGCTCCCGAATCGAACAAAGCAGAAACAAGAGTGCTAAACAAACAAATCGTACCTCTCAGCACCTCGTGTCCTACTGGAGCTTCCAACTCTGTTGCGTGCAACTGTCCATAACCAGCTCTTCTGCCTCTCTGATGTCGTCCACCTCCATGACCATGCCCTGGTTGAGATCCCTGAGGAGCACCCTGAGGTAGGCCTCCTCCTACAAAGTCTACCCTCGGAGGAGTAGGGTCATGCTGCTGCTGGAAGGTCCTTGCCAGCAACTGGTGCGGCTAAGGCGAGCACTGAACCTGGCCACCTCCACCGTACTGAGCTCAGGTCGGGCACCGACTCTGAACGTTACTAAAACCTCCACAAGAAAAACACTTTGGTCGTGGGATTTTGAAAAAGGGATGAGGACCCGAAGATCTGAACTGGAACTACTAGGGCTTGCTCCCCACTAGCCTGAACCTGGAAGGTCCTGTCACAGGTTACCTACTACTGACTGCTTTCCCCTTCGACGGGCCTGGCTGGATCCCCTCTTGTGGTGCACATCCCAGCGAGTGAATCCTCTCTAAAACATATGCCTTCTTCTATACTGCCAAGTACGTCGGATGGGTGAAGGGGGTAACAACATACTGGATTGAAGGACGAATTGCCTCCTCTAAACGTCTCGCCCGAGACTCCTCATCCGGAAAGAGGTCTGGAGCAAAGCGCAGGAGATCCTTGAACTTGATCCCCAACTCTCATACTGACATACTCCTCTACTAAAGGGAGAGTAACTCCTACCGGTTCTCCACCATGATCATGGAAGAATGGAATTCCTCTCAGAATTCCTTCTCAAAGTCAGCCCACGAAACCTCTGCCTCTATCCTCTCTCCGAGGTAGAGCATCCACCACTATCGCGCCGCAACTCTCAGCTGACTGACTGCTATGGAAACCCAGTACTCCCTCGGATCATGAATCAAGGTAAAGGTGATACCTAGCTACACAATCCACCCCTCTGTCCCGGTATCCGAAGTACTACCCTCATACTTCTTGAGGGTTTGCCGCTGGAAAGAATAGAGAGTCTTCTGCCACTGGTTATCTTCCTCCTCTCGGTTAATCCTCAACTGATCGACTGCCTGAATCTTCTGGGCCTCGGCCATCTGAGCCACCCGGGGACAACGTCCAGGTGCCATAGCTGTACGGTAAACAAATATCTCCTAAGCCCAAGTAGTATGGAAATTTCTCATGGTTTCATTTTATCATTCTATTTCAAATTTCTTTCCCAGAACACCCAAATCAAGTAAAACACAATCATGATGATGCATATACCTTCCCTAGTGTCTCTACCCTACAATCAATGTAGTCTCACTTGGTCGTTTGGGAGGCTCAGAGTCCTTGAATCGGATCACGGGGGGCCCTAAAATCCTGTGTCTTAGCCGGCCTTCCTTGGCCTATGTCACGCACCAAGATTAACCAACACTGTTTTCCTACCATCCCATGCAATCCTCACTGTGCCTAACTCCAGACTCCATCCTATCTCTTTCAACATCACCTCTGATACCATTCTGTCATGACCCCCTCCCACTAAAGATGCCCCTGCTGAGCTGGCAACGGTGAAAGGGAGATAATGGCCCCCGAGTCCCGCCCCCAGAAGGCCCTGGGGTGGCGACTAGCACCAAGGGTATGAGTTTTCAAAAATATGTGAGGCATTGCCCTTTTTATTATTTAATATCGGGAAATATGACAAGTCAACCACCAAAAAAGAAAAGAACAAGTGTATAGAAATAAACCCAAACCAATCCCACATGCATGTTTAAATAATTTTATAACAAGGTGTAAGTACAAGAAAGCTCAAAGTACAATACCAAAAGAAAACAAGAGTACAACAACTGCAACAACTCCAATTGTCCGACTAGTAGGGTCCCGCATGGCCCTGGTAGTCCTTCTGGAAACATGAAAGTAAACGTAGGGTGAGCATACAAGTATACTCTGTAGGGAAACCTAAATCTCTCGTGCACAAGTGGGAAGACATCCTAATGTCCCGTGAGAACAACAGAAGTAACCTAGGAAGGAATTCTATCCACCCAACCTCACCATTCACACTCACTAAAAACACAATCACAATAGGTAGTAGTATATAAGAACAAGAGTATTGGGTAACCCGCACCATTTCCCACTAGTTAGCTTCTCTTCCTAAAGGTGAACATCATGACGCTACCACACTCTTCCCGCCCGCACACACCTGGGTCTCAAGAACCACATATCCCTCCCGCACACACCTGGGCCTCACAACCGCGCATCCCGCCCGCACACACCTGGGCCTCACAACCCCGCATCCTGCCTGCACACACCTGGGCCTCAACCACAATCACGTCCCCGCCCGAACACACATGGGCCTCATCCCATAGACTATTGGGAACAATAATAGTAATAGAACTCTCGCCTGAAAACAGTTGGGCCTCATCCCAAAGATTCTTGGGAAACCAGACCTACCCGAAGAGTCTTGGGTCAATCCACCCAATCGAAACCTACCCAAAGAGTCTTGGGTGTAAGGTTGCCTCAAGACATCACAGTCTATGGATGAAAAATAAGGAAGGAGCTAGAAACTATGGTAGAACACCCTCTCCCATGAAATGGGAGTGTTTAACACTAAGTGCTCAACATGGGTGGGGTGTGTCAAAATACAAAGATATAGATATATATGTATACCAAACACACATCCCAACTTATGGCTTCTAAACAGAGAAACTGAGCACATGCCTCGGCACTTCTACTATGAAGCATGCATACAACAGACAACCCCAACCCCATTTAGGTTTTCACATTTCAGCAGAAATTGGCTTATCAGTTCCTTAACTGCTGGGCAACTATCCTCAACCAACCATATCAATCATTCGTAAAGAATATCCCTTCCATCCACAAATCAGGTTAGGAAAACACAAGTAACACAACAAAATCCTTCTTATTATCCAACCAACCCATTGATTATTAATCTCGTTCCATTACCATGATCCACCATTCATTAACTCTTCCACTTTTTATTTATTATTCACAACCCACAGTCCGTTCACATTCCAACCCATCCCTGCAGCCCCGCTGCCATCTGCCATAACCACAACCGCACCGTACATCATCATCCCTTGATACAACTTATCACATCCCCGCTGCTCATCTGATCCACCACAAACCACAAAACAAGATTTGTGCCACATCATCGCCCCTTTAACATCATTTACCGCAGCCCTGCTGCCCGTTCTATTCGTAACAACCCAGGATTCACCCCTCCCTTTCACACACGAGTAACCAAGCTAAAACCCACATGTTCATTATTCCATTTTGTTTAACCGGGGTGATCACACAAGGGTTCCAGATTTTAATCAGCCAACTTTACATGATTAACCAAATTCCACATTCCACAAGGTTCCATTCACAAAAATGGTCTAGAAGATAGGGAAACATTTAATTGTGCAAGCAAAGTCCCCCATCGACAGTGATTATCAGTAGGCATACACCTATTCAATTCACAACATAAAATCACAGGATATAACATAAACATAACAACTTCCCCATTCCTGTTGTTTAACTAGTTATTATCTTTATTTAATGGTTCAACTGTTTCTCATGAAAACAAGAGGATACCCACCCCGCATGAGGCACAATTTAGAGAGACGAAGTTAAGATCCCTACCTCAACAGGTTCTGATCACAATGCTCCCCCGGATTAACTTTAGAAGATGTCCGTCGGCATCCGTCACCTCTGTCGAGTCCCGGAAAAACCTCCTCAGGTGGAAGTTGGAAAGAAAAGGCTGAAGGAAAGACAACAGATCTGTGATCGGAAGTTCCACCTCGTTTTTACGATCCCGTGGCCACTGACGAATCGTAAATCGGATCTTGGATGAAAAAGTTATGGAAGAAAAGAAGCCTTCGAGTCTCTTAGGAGAGCTCTGCTCAGAGGAATGGGGAGGAGAGGGGTGAGTTGAAAAGGAGGATGGGACCCCTCCTTTTATAGGAGAGAAAAGAAAAAGTACATGGCGTGTACTTTATGGTACATGGCGTGTACTCGTCCATTTCACACGGTCACCACGCGGCTTCAAACACGGCCTTCAACGCGGAACGCGGCCGTTGACTTGTCAACACATGGCTTGAAGGTAACACGTACGCAGGGAAGGACTACACAGTGTGTAGAATGAGGTACACGGCGTGTACCCATTTATTTCACACGGCAAGGACACGGCTCCAACACGACACACAACCGTTATCATGTCAACACACGGTAACACATACGCGGGGATGGACTACACAGTGTGTAGTATTGGATACAAAGCGTGTACTCATTTATTTCACATGGCAAGGACATGGCATTCAACACGGGGTATACCCGTCAAAGTGGTACACGAAATGTACTCACACTACACATCGTGTACTTACAAAATTCTAGAAAGTGTGGGAAAATCCCATTTTTCCCTCCAGAACACTTTGTGGCCTTATTTTTGACAAAGGAATGGGCCGAAGAGGTCCAGGCCATTACAAACATTCAATGACATCTCATGGAATACCATACCATTAATATTCTTTCAAATCTTTACACACATTATTACCATAAGGGTTTAATTGGGTTTACATAAATTTACTACCCATAGGGTTATGTTTTTTAAGGATACATATGTTAAGATAACAATCACTATAGTAAAAGAACAAGGTATCAATTAAATCTCTCACACATTAATTTAACCATGGTTCGTGTCCTAAAAGGAACCCATCCACCATACACTAATTAAAATATACATAAAACCCCCTAAGGATAATCCCTCACATTGATATATCCTCTCTTGGGAGAGACAGAGTAATCCCAATAGAAACCTATCTCTATCACTCGCCCCATAAAATGAGGTTAAAGGACTAAAATAAACACTAGAATCAATTCACACTTGATTCCCATAACTATTTATTTTTTATATCATCCATCCATGGCTCATATTACATGAGAGACCATAAACCCTTGCATAAAGCCTTAACCAAGGCCATTCGCCAGAAATTACATTATTATGAAGCATTGTGGGATCCATTGGACTTAAAAAATTTAACATTTGAATTTCAATTATAGTAATTGAAAATTTTAAATTACAATTAAGATTTCAATATTCTATTTTAAAAAATTTATAATTTGATAGGATGAGTATTTATTTTGAACTTTCTAGGTCAAAATTAGCCTAAAAGGAATTTTGAAATGTTTCCTTAGAAATAAGAATTTATGGATGGTTCAAATTGTAGTATTTAACTATTAATAACTTTATTTATAATAATGGTTCTTAATATTTTTAATTAACCATGCATTGACTATAAATTTTTTAGAAATAAACAAAATACCATTATGATGTAAAAAATGGATATTTTTCAGAAAACTTTTTTTAAGTGCATAATGTTTTTCAATTTTCAATAATTAAAATAATTACAAATAATGAATGCTTTAAAAGAAATGTATAGATTGTATATCTAACTATTAGAATTTAAATTTATATGATGATGATTTCTAGTCATTGAGATATGCATGTTAATATTATTCTTGAAAAATAAATTTCTTCGATAACTGTTTTTCGTCACAATTTTATAGGTTTATTTTTGACATAAATTATGCCACTAATGAAAATTGAATGTGATAAATTTGATTCCATATTTTTAATCATAATAATTTATATTAGGTAATAAGCTCAACCTAATATTTGGACATAATGTATGACGTCCAGGACCTGGATTCCACTTAAAGGGTGCCCCGATCCTGGTGGGCCACATGGAATCAAGCACATATCTCTGAATTCCAGAAGCTACTGACTAGTAGTGAGGACCTAGGGTATGTTCGTGGGGATACTATTCCCTCATTGCCAATGTGTATAGAATTGGGTGACTATAAGCATATGTAGATAGCGAAACCAATATATGTAAATAGAAGGAACAATGGAAAATAGTGACAATAATAATAATAACTAAAATAACAGGAATAACATCCAAGTATTCAACAACTGATGATGATAGGTCATGTCACTAGAAAACTAGAAAACATGGATACAAGATGGAAGTCATAACATGTTCCACAAAAGTTTAATAGAATCAAAAGAATATACCAAGCATCTAGAGCTCCAGATCATTCATCTACTATCAAGATCCATACTAAACAGCAAGAAATCAAGTGTTTGAAGTTGTATGCTTCCCTTTATCAACACCTACATCCATGTAATCTACTTCGGGTACCAAATGGTGCCCAGATAGGGTGTGAGATAAATCTCATTGGGCCATCCCCAATAGTATCTATAACATCCGGCAAGTGTAATGGAAATTTAATAGTGTGAAAGCATTGATATATAATGTAAATAAATACATTGTAACTAAATACCCAAGTACCTACTTCAGCCCTCGGATTGTGTCTAAACATGTACCCGGTTCATTAATTAAGTAAATTCTGATTTATATTGATAGTTCATGTGAGACGCAACCTACATTTACAACCCATTGTGATAGTATAAATAGTGATGGTTCCAAGATATAATAAGGATACCTATAAAGATATTTAATAATGAATCCCCAAGGTAATAACCAAAGCAATACTGGCCTCAAGGGTCACCAACACGGTAATAAATGTATCCTGGATAAGGATAAGTGTGTAATCAAAGGATCAAATTCAAATTCATTCCACAATAAGGTGCATACCAAATCCAAGGTGATCATACAAGGTAATATCAGGCTAAACAGAGATAGGGCCCTATGGGATATAACCATGGAACCAACTTTTCAATGTTGGATCCATGGAGTGTATTAGAGGAAACCTGTAATAATATTAAGGGATCATATGTGGGCATAATGGGCATCCAATAATAGAGAAGTATCGTGATCTAGGTGGGTCTCAACCTACAAAAGATGTATCCTTGAATCATAATGGGGTTCCAGAGTGCTCATGGAATTCCCTAATCAGAATCCATGGCGAGCTCGAGTCATGCCATTCTTATTTGATTAGGAAGTCATGTAATATTTCATTTGGTTCAATCCTTTCACTTAATTAGTGTGATAAGGTTATATATTATTCAACCGTTGGTTAAATCCTTTCCTTTCATTAGTGTTATAATGTCAAGTAGCATGGAACCTTTTATTAAGTCATAATTAATCAATATGTCTATTTGATTCAAGACTTTCCTTTCATTAGTGTGAAAAGTCCATGAATCATGAAACCATTCATTTAAACCATTTAAATAATATTACATATTCATGTTTCATTTTAGTACCTTCCATTAATGTGATTAGGGGTGCTAAATACATGTAACATAATGATCATTCACATTTAATCTGGTCAATTCATATACTCAATCTACATTCCAATTCACATTTCACATTTAATTATCAATTGATTCACTTACCTTTGGTGGTTCAAGTGTAATACATCCATGGTATATTCCATTAACCAATTTACATCATAGACTGATACATTAAATATAGGAAATATTTCCCTTAGTATTGTTAAGCCAATGCACACCTAAATGGTGGCACAACAGGTCAAAAAGCTAAACAACAATTATGGAATAACCTTCAACGTGGAAAGGATGGATTTATGGTCATAACAATAAACAATTAATCACATATATTGAAAGGGAATATCCAAATGGTTATAATGATTATAAACATGGAATATAAATTCCATAAATGGAACTAGATGAAATTGGTGGGGGCCACATGAAAACTCTAAAATCAATAAACTTTAGGGTTGAGTTATAGAACACCCACCATAGGGTTTTTATGATTATAATCCTCTGGTATTTTCCATTGATTTAGCTCAGATATGAGTATATCATTGAAAAGTTTAAAAATGATAACACCCAGATAACTCAGTTGAGAGCTAAAGAGAAGGAGATCAACTCAAGAGGACTCAAATACTTTCTATTGTGCATCCAATGTGAAGAACAGAAGATCGATCGGATAACGAAATAAGGAGATCATTGAATCCCTTGTTTTGGCATTTATAAAGCTACAAAATGATTACCATGGAGAAAAATCACACATAATCTCAGATTAGGGAAGGAGGGAGGTTAATAGATCAATAAGGGAAATTTTGAAAAATTTCCCATAAAAATTCCATGTGCATGGTTTGTTTGAATGGTTACCTAGGTAGAAGGGAGCTTTGCATGGGTAGGCCACATGACCATTCACATACCGTGTGATGTGGTTTTATCTGGATATTGACCATCTTTATTGTAGGAAAATTGTGATCCTATTGTATGACTTGTCATGTTTCCCCAAAAAGACGGGTTCTGGGCTCCGAACATTCTCGGAAACCCTTGAGACCTTTTCTAACTCATTAGGAATCCATATTAGGTCCAAAGTGAAGATTTAGATGAAAGTTTAAAAGATCCACACCAGAGTGAAAAATCAGGTTCTTACAATCTCCCCCCTTAAAAGACATCATCCCCAAGTTCACCTTCCAATGGTGGAGAAACATTATCTAAGAACAACTCTAGACATTGTGCATTCACATCATCTTCCCTCTCCTAAATATCATCATTTACTAGGTTTTACTGTCATATTACCCATACTAGACGGACATACCGGCCATGGATAGACTTTGTGCTCCAGTCAATGACGCATAATGGATACTCCTCCAAGGTAGAATCAGCATCTAACTCTACTTCTTTAGGATAAAAAGTATCAGATGGTTTGCCATGATATTTGACGAATCTATGAAACAAGAAAGAAACCATGCATGGAACGGTGCCTCTGAGGTAGTAGCAACTGAGAGGCTACCATCCCAAATCTCTATAGAATCTCAAACAACCCAAAACAATGTGGTGAAAATTAACCTACTTTCAAAACCATCAATGACCTTGCCTAGGTGTTACCCAAAGAAAAACATGATCCCCAACCACATTCTCAAGAGGTCGTCAGTGGTGATTGGTATAAAATTTTCATCTAGACTGAGCAGTAGTCATATGATTTTTGATCATCTGAACTTGCTCTGATGTATCTTGAACAAGACGAAGACCTAGTATAGATACCTCAAATACCTTTATCCAGTGCAGGGGTTAACGATATGGTATACCATATACGGCCTCAAACATATCCATCAAAATTTCCACATGAAGAATGTTATTATAAGTGAAATCAACAAAAGGGATATGCTTCTCCCATAAACTATAGAAATCAAGGACATGTGCTCCAAAAATATCCTCTAGAACATGTATTGTCAGTTCTGATTTTCCATCGGTCTGAGGGCAAAATGATGTGCTTGGAAGAAACTTTGTTCCCATAGCCTTCTGACATTCCTTCCAGAACCATGATATGAAATGGGGATCCCTATCAGAAGTGATAGTATGAGGGACCTCATGGAGTTATATGATCTCACAGACATATAGACTTCCTAGTTGATCAACTGAGAATGTATCCCATATAGTAATTAAGTGGTATGATTTCATTAGTTGGTCAATGACTATCCATATTGCATCAGTACCCCTTGGCAACCTAGTTAACCCGACCACAAAATCCATGGCCACATATTCCCATTTCTATTTTAGAACTGGAAGCTATTGTAGCAATCATGCATGCCTCTGGTGCTCCGCCTTCACCTGCTGATAGGTGAAACTCCTATTGATAAATCCTATATTTAATACTTCATTCTAGGCCACCAATACCAGTGTCGCTTGTATCTATATATCTTTGAGATGCCTAAATGAACTGCCCTGTGAGAAGCATGGGACCCTTTCATCAACTATTCTCTCATATCTGTAGGAACATAGATATTTCCACAGAGATGCAGTACATCATCTCTATCCACAGATGAATTTGGAGTTAGTTTATCTCCTCATATACTCTCATGGAAAACCAAGACTTTGGGATATGAATATTGTTTACTCTTCACTCTCTCAATGAGGGAATTGGAAACTATCAAGGATAAGAGGTAAGACTAATATTGAATATCATGAAACTATAGATGGATCTTAAAAAAGTGGGCCATTAACTTCCATTCATCACTGGCTTCTCATATGGCCTCTGGTTGTGTTTTCCAACTCAACACATCTGCAACCACATTACCCTTCCTAGGCATATAGGCAAGCTCAAAATCAGAGGATTGTAGATATTCATCCCATGTACATCATCTGAAGTTTGTTTCCTACTGTGAAAAGATATATTTGAGGCTCTTATAGTCCTTTTACACCATAAAATGCTCACTCAATAGATAATGTCTCCTAAAACATAAGGCATGGACAACTATTACTACCTCAAGGTCATGCATTGGGTAATTTCTCTCATGAGGACATAACTGATGATATTTGTACGCAACGACTTTTTCCTCCAACATTAACACTTCCTCTAGGCCAATTCCTGATGCATCACTAAAGATGGTACAACCTATTCCTAACTCTAGAAGAGTTAGAATAGGTGCTAATACAGGCCTCCCTTTCAGCTCCTGAAAGGCATTCTCACATGCTTATGGCCATATGAACTTGACACCGTTCTTTGTAATACTAGTAAGAGGTAAATCAGGACATGAGAAGTATTTTTTGATGTGCATGTAATATCTATACATCCTTGATAACTTTTAAATAAAACATTTTCTTTTGATGCACTCAAAAAAATATAACACTCAAATTTTCTAGGTCAACAGATACTTCATATTCTAAAATTATATAAACCAAGAAGTGGAATTAATCAATCCATAAGTGGACCTTAGAAAGCATGGAATAATATTAATGCTCTATCATTGTACTCATTTCGACCTGAATATGGTTGGCATCGTTTCTACAAGTTAAAGAATACACTAATATGTTTTCCACAAATACTAAGATTAAATAATCCCAATAGGGGTGGAACACCCTATTCATCAATGCCATGAGAATGGAGGATGCATTCGTAAGACTGAATGACATAACAAGGTAATCATATAGAACATACCTACTACAAAAATTTATAAAAGGTATGTATGATGGTCTGACACATACTTGAGGATAACCTGATCTCATGTTGATCTTGGATAAAACCATTTCTTTTCGAAGCTGGTCAAAGAGATCATCTATTTGAAGTAGTGGATATAAGTTCTTGACTGTAAGCTAGTTCAACCATCTGTAATCCACACATAGATGTATGTTTACATCATTCTTCTTGTAAAAAATCATAGGTGAACCCCAATGGGATGTATTAGGCCATATAAAACCTTTGGCCACTAAATCCTCAAACTGCCTCTTGAGCCCTCGAAACTCTGTTGGTTCCATCTTATATAGAGGAATGGACACTATAACTACTCCTGGAACAAGCTCGGTAGTAAACTATACCTCCCTGTCATGAGGTAAGCTAGATAAATCATCTGGAAAGTAATCCCTAAAATGATCCACTACTAGAGGGAAATCAGCTTGTCGTAAACCCTAATCCTACATGAATAGATTTGAAATATATGTGGTCACTCCACCTAGCCCAAGATGTTTGGTCCAACTCCACCGGTCTAGATATCCAAATCACCATAATTTATATACCTACAGCCCTTTGTTGATGTAAATAATACCTTGTGGTGATAGCAGTCTACAAAAGCATGATAGTGAATGAACCAGTCCATCCTGAGTATAACATTAAAGCCCATAATATCATGAACAAAGGGGTTCTATAACAAATCCTAAATGCCTACCTCATGGGACAGTCCCTACACTGGTTTATTCCCTCTATCTGAACCCATAATAGTGTATCTAGGGTCATTACACCATAGTAATACTATATCTCCAGTATAAGAGGTTCCATGATAGATACAAAGATGAAATAGTTCAAAGAACTTGTATCAAATTAAGAATATACTATATTTGATGCCACAAGAATAGTCACTCAGGTTGTAGATGGTCTCATAGCCTAAGCCTCATGTACCAGTTGTTTTCCATTCAACTTGTCTAATTTAAATCCATGTGAAATAGATAGAATACCATGGAAATAACTGCTCTATTGGTTCTATTAGTGATCAGGGTTCTGGCTACCAAGGTGATGACCCCCTCCTCGGCTAGACCTACTGGTGATATTCTGACTCCCTGCCTGATGTGGCTTTAAATAACCCACTCATGAATTTGTAGCCGGTGTATATCCTTTTCCACTCAAATAATGTGGAAAGGTCCTTCATAAATTCTTTAGATTCCCCATATGACCACAAGACCGAAAATGAAGTGGGCCTCTATCACATTGAGGCTTTGAATACCCATGTCATCCACACTGATGACAAACTTTAGAGCTATAAAAATGAGAACTATTATTGTCACTACCCTGACACAAAACCTCAAGAGAGTATTTCCAGCCACCAAAAGATTTAATGGCCTGAAGTGGCATTGGTTCTCTAAGCTTGGTACTATTACTGTCCCATAGGTTATGCGTAGTGATAAGAGCCTGATTGACTATTGAAGAAAGATATTCTGTTGAAATACATTCACCTGCATACGGATGGTGTACTAGAGTCCATCCTCAAAGCATCTATCAAGTGAAATCTCATCACCAGCTAGAAGTGGTGAAAAGCACTGTAACTCCAAAAAACATGATGAATTCTCCATAGCTGAAATAGAACCCTTCTTGTGATTCATGAGATCTCTGGATCTTCCCAATCTCAATGAATGAGTAAAGAACTGATAATAGAAGGCAGTCTGGAAATCAATCCATAACATTCCTTCATGATGACTAGCCTGGGTAATCACATCCCACCAACATTAGACCGAATCCTGAAGCATTTATGTGAAATGATTAACCCTCTACTCTAGATGTGTCTCCAGATGGTCAAAGATAGATAAGGTGGCATCTATTCAAGACTTAGTAGCTTGCAGACTTCCATCCCTTAAGAAATAAGTAGGATTCTTCTGCAGGAACTCATGAGTCAGATCAGCTATTGTAGGTTCAAGCCATGGATCACCATGCATGGACTACATCAGACATAGGAAACTATCAAAAACTTTACAATAAGCCCCAAGATCAGGTACAACAGGTAGTGCCTCGAATGGAACTCTTAGAGGTAATACTAGTATCTCAGGGCCCACCAAGTCTGCAGTATGGTCGTCGCCACCTTCCTAGAATACAATACGAGGACACCATGGTGACATTGGTCTACCATTTCCAATAAAATTCCTCAAAAAAAATTAATTAGAAGTATAGACTCACTAGAAGAATATGAATGTACAAAATCTCACTACCCAAGGCATACTACCCCAACTACCTACTTAGATGTCCAGACATCGGTAAGTCATTAAGTATATGTTTCATTTTATTTATCATTTAATTACCTGGTTCACTCCTTTACCTTTCCGGGACTTGACAAGGAGGGATAAGCATGTGAAACCATTTCATATTATATTTCATGATTCACTTCATAATGGACAGTCATTTCCAATGAATTAGTGCATATACACCTATCACCAAAAACGACCCCCATGTATTTATAACATAATGGATCAACTTATTAATTTACTCATGCAACCCGGGAGGGTCCATAAACCTCATGAATTGAGAAACAAAATCACTCAACTGCAACCAATATTAATAAAAGAAATAAGCTAACTATCACAACATCACTCAACAATCACATGAATATCAAGCAACTCAATGTAGTGAAATCCACCTATATAGAAGGGTAATATGCATGACATGTGAATTCTAGATGCCTATAATTATGCATGTAACAATACTTCTTTCCCTAATATAATTGGGAAAAAGATGAAATAAAAACCTCAAACAGAGTAATAATCAACAACTCCACACAACATGTGCATCTACCAAATGGTGAAATAATATCAAATATAACAGGAAAAAGTAGAACAACAATTATAATTTTGGGTATCTTGGATTTTACACCAAACATGGTTTTGTGACGCCCAAGCATGGCTTATGACCAAGTCCCAAGAATTCATAATATCCAATATATTGTCTCTAAATTGTAAGAACAGAAAAGAAACTCTTTTCATACCACATTTTGATGTCCCATACCCAAATGCCAGTTAGCGGGTTCCCCAAGCCTAGTGGGCCACATGGCCTGAAGAACATATCCTCAAATGCCAAAGGCTACCGACTATTAGAGAGGTCCAAGGGTGTGTCTGTGGGGAGGAAATGCCCTTATTACCAAAGTGTAGCACAGAGGGTGATTGTAAGAATAGGTAAATAGTGAATGAAATATATGTAAATATAAGGAACAATATAAAATTGAGACAATAATTAGAATAACTGAATTAATTGTAATAACATCCAGGCATACAACAACTGATGATGATATGTCATGTCACTAGAAAACTCAAAAACATGGATACAAGACAGAATGCATAACATATTCCACAAAGTATAAAGGAATAAAAATACTATCCCAACCATCTAGATCTCCAAATTGGTCATCTTTTATCATGATCCATACTAAACAACAATCAATCAATTTTTTGAAGTTGCATGCTTCCCTTTTTCAACAGCTGGAACCATGTATTCTACGTCGGGTAAGAAACTGTCGCTAGAGAGGTAGTGGGATAAATCTCAGTGGTCCACCACCAATTTTGTCTATAACATTGAGCCCATGTAATGTAAATTTAACTCTGTGAAAGCATGAATATATAATGTAAAGTAGTACAATGTAGCTAAATACACAAGTACCTACTTCATCCCTTAGATGGTTTATGAACATATAACCAGTTCATTAATTATGTAATTAACAATTTGTATTGATAGGTCACATGAATCACAAACTTCACTAACATTACCTCATGATAGTATAAATAGTAAAGGTTCCAAGATGTAACACTTCAACCTCTAATGAAATTTAATAACGAAGTCTGATGGTAATAACCAGGGTGACGTAGACCTAAAGGGTCATCAAATCAATAATAATTGTATCCTATCTTAGTATAAAAGTATAATACAAGGAGAATATTCCAAGGATTTCCACAATAATGTGCTTAATGAATCAAAGGTGATCGTACAAGGTAATATGAGGCTACGTAGAGATAGTGCTCTATGGGCTTTAACCATGGCACCTACTTGTCAATGCTGGATCCAAGGAGTGTATCTGAGGCATCCTATAATAATATGTAGGGATACAATGATGTTATACAAGGTATCCCAGAATAGACAAGGATCAGGATCTAGGTGGGTATCAACCTGTGAAATATGTATCCTTGAATCATAATGGGTTTCCCAAGTGCTCATGGATTTCCTCAATTGAAATCCCCGGAGATCTCGAGTCAGGACACTCCTATTTGATCATCATGTCATGTAATATTTCATTTGGTTCAAGCCTTGCATTTCATTAGTGTGATAAGGTCAATTAGTATGAAACCATTGGTTCAAGCCTTTCCTTTCACTAGTTTGATGAGGTCAAGTATCATGAAACCATTTAATTAAGTCATAATTAATCAATAATTCTATTTTTGTAAGCCTCACCATTCATTAGTGTGACAAGGTCATGTAGCATGCTAACATTTATTTTGACCATTTTAATAATATTATTTTTTCAAGGTTCATCTTTATACCTTCCATTAAAATTTTAAGGGGTGATTTAGACATGAAACCTATCAATCATTCACATTTAATCCGATAAAATCATATACTCAATCTAATTTCAAATTAACATTTCACATTTAATTATCAATTGATGCATTTAACTTATGTGGGTCAAGTGGAAAGAATAAGTGGTACTTACCATTATTCAATTTACACCATAATCCAATCCATTTAATAAATGAACGCTTACCCTTAGTATGGTCAAGCCAAGGAACACCTGAATGGTGGCACAAATGTATCAAAACACTAAACAACAATTATAGAATGAACTTCGGCATGGAAAGGATAGAGTTGTGGTCATAACCACAAATATTTAATCACATATATGGAAAGGTAAAATCTATAATATTGTAATTATTATAAACACGGAAAATAAATTCAATAAACTACAGCCAATGAAATCGGTGGGACCCACATGATAATTCCAAAATCATTGAACTTTAGTGATGAGTTATTAACCACCCACCTTATGGTTGTATGATTCTCCACCTCTAGTATTAGACCTTTATTTGGCATGGATCAGAGTAGATCTAATAAATAGAGAAATAATTTCATACCCCGAAAACTCAGTCGAGAGAAAAAAAGGACAACAACTCAATATGACTCGAGTATTTACCGTTGAGCATCCAATGTGAAGAACGAAAGCTCGATCAGATCATAAATGAAGGTGATATTTGAATCCCTATATTTGGTCTTAAAAATATATATTATGAGATCCAGGGAGGTAAATATTTCATAATCTTGTATTGCTAAAGGGGGGAGGTTAATAGATCATTAAGGTTAATTTTTTAAAATTACCCAGAAAAATTGCATGTGCACGGTTTTTTAGCACAATTTGACAAATCGCCCGCCAACCGTGCACGGTTTAATCAGAAGAAGGGAACATTTCACAGTTAGGATTCACATCTATGTGAAAACCATGAAAATTTGTTCTATCCAAAGAAATGACAATCCATACGGTTAGGAAAACCATGCACCAATTGTGTGCCAACCATGCGACTTGTCCTATTTCACCAAAAAGATGGGTTCCAAGCTTCGAACTTGCCCCAGACAACCCTAAGACCTTTTCTAACTCATTGTACATCCATATTAGGTCCATATAAGATATATATATGGAAATTTAAAGGATCCTTACTTGAGTTAAAAACTAGGATCTTATATAATGGATAGTAAAAATAGTATAAATCAGTTACCACGATTAAGCTTAAAAAAATGTTTATGGGGATTATTCTAAAACGAAAATGATTAAATTGACATAGAAATTATATAAATTCAATGTGTTGAGTTTTTTTAGACCATAACATTATCACCTTATAATATTATTCATTTTGGATCAATTTTTTTGTGAACTTTATTTAATAATATTTTAAAACATTGAAAAATTACAGGTGTTCCACTCAACTAAATTATAAAAGTACATAGAATCCCCTAAATTATTCACACATATTGATCCTTTTAGATTGAAAAAAACATAAGAAAAATCTATCCAAAATCATTTTCCTTATTATATATGTTATTTTGTTTTAAAATTAAAAACCCAGGGTCCCTTAAAAGGAGATATATATGGGTTCTTTCAAAGAAGAGTTGATCATCTTAATAGATCACTCACATTTATATTATTGATTTACCAAAAAAATTATTCCCTAACCATTAAAATATAATAAAACCAATATCTAAATTATTTTAAAATGTTATTATTTTAATTTCATAATATTTATCCATCTCCTTCTCCATCAAATGGGAAATAAAACAATTACCCATGTGTACGATAAACCACCTCCTCACGAACCGATGTAATATTTTTCCATCACCACCACACAAAGTTAGAAATAATGATATAAATAAATAATATATTTGATAATTGTGAAATAATAATGATTTTTTAAATTTAATATATCATATACTTATTTACCCTTTGACCCATCAAAAATTGGCAATGTCTCTCATGTGTATATACGGCCCACTATCTCCACGAAGCGATGCGAATAAGTTTTTCCGTTCATGTTTAAAGAATGATCCTAAAAATGTATATAATGAATTGATATTATATTTATAATGATATTATTATTATTTATATGATGAAATTATATCCTATTCCCATAAACTGGAACATCCGTGATAAAACATAGAATATAAAACTAAGTAGTTAACACCCAAAACAATGATAATATTGAAATATTGATAACTAATGGTAGATAAGATGCTATAAGTTGATAATATCTGATATTATTTATATATATCTATAGTTATTTTATATAATAAAAATAAACCTAAATTATTATACCTTAGGTTAAATCACGTTCATATAAGTGGAATATTGAGGTAAGGGATTTCATCTTAATTCACTCAATTAATATTTATTTGGTATCATGAACCGATGTGAATGTATTTGATGTATATACTATCCCTTTTATTTATTTAAAAAGAATCAATTTTTATTCATGTTGATTAATTTTTCAATTCAATTTTACTCTTTCAAGGGGTTATAATTTAAAAGTTACAAAGTATGTAGGAATTTATTCTACAATCTCAATTCATTTGGGATTTCTTATATTTTTTTATTGAAGAAATATTATAACCAATCCTCTTTAAACTCTAAAATATTTATCATAATTTTAATATTTAATAAGTTTCTAAGTTTTTTTAAACATTTACTCTCTTTAGAACATGAATTAATCAAAAAATATCTATTAAAAATTCAATCTTATTTATCTTTTTGATTGGGTATATTTTTCTTCCATAACCATATTTTCCCCAAACAATATACAAAAGTCCATTCTATTTACTCAAATAATTTATTAAGAACATTTTATATTATCATTAACTTTTTAAACTATTTAAAATAAATATTTATAAATTTTTCCAAAATGTCCTTTTTCCACTTTCTTTACAAAAAATTGTAGTGGAAATTTTCTTTTAAATGAATTTGGAGTTAACAAATTTTCCCACCACCATAACCATTTTACACAATTTAGAAACTAATATATGTTTTAAATAGTTTTACAAAGAAAATTATTTAAGGTAATCTTCTTTTAAATATATTTCTTCTATATTTTTTTTATTTTCCCATATACATTATTTTATTATTAAATATTTATTTATGATGAATTAGTGGTCATCACTCATCTCTTGATTAATTTTTTGGTTATTAAGTTTGTCTTGAAACATTAAATTTCTAGTGATCATTTACCATTATAAATTCCCACATTCATTGTATCATATATATTCTTATTTTATAAACCATATAATATTTCAACATATGATTTGTTACTATGAAGGTTATTGATTGAATAGAGAAATATTAATATTTTGTAATAATTACTTAATATGTATATTGTTTGATAGGTTATATTATTTATGATTAGATTTAGAATTAAATGTATTAGAAATTCATTATTAATACATTGAGTGGTTGTGCCTAAAATTATACAGCCCCTCGATGTATCGATAGGTCCCCTCAGACAAACCGATTGGCCAACCTTATTAATTGGGTTTTTTCTGTATACTGACCCATATTTTAAACTTTCTTGGTGAATGGAAGTTATAGTAAAGATATAATGATTAACTAGATCATAACATCAAACATTATGAATTTACATTATTGAAAAATCAGTTATTATTATCCATGATATTATTGCTTTCATATTTTTTGGGGATGCATTTCATTCCCAAGCTATGGATTAAATGGAATGTTTTTTCAGTTATCTACCCTTCCATATTGATTATTCATTATTTACTTGGGATACATTACATTGTATGTAATAATTACTGAATGTTGTATCACAAAATTTATTTGTTTTTTGTTCCTCGTGATATGAATATGGAATCTTTATATGAGTTCATGTATGTAGAATATCTCCTTTCACAATGTTTTATATGTTATTTCCAATGTAAAAAGGGAAGAATGTTTGCATCTCATTCTTCAAGACTGATAAAACAATATTCATTTTAGTATAATATCCACCATATCTTATGTTTATGAAATAATATAAACACTACCTCAGGGTTACTATATTTGGGGTTTTTACAGTTTGTATCAAAGAAAGTATAGTAGAAAACTTGGGAATTAGATTTGGGAAAATATATATTAGAGAAAATAACCCTATGATATACTTTTATGATATATCTAATTGGATTATAAGATCATAATTTTGGGTAAAATAAAGATTGTGTGCTTTTTGAGAAAATAAAACCTTATATTTATACTACCAGTGGACTTGGTTTTGACACAGAATCATGTAGGGGTAATAACCTCAAAAAGGGTTGGTCGAGTATATCTTGGTAATAATTATAGTTCATAGTGAATGAGTCATTATAGTTCTCCTAGTTTGACACTCTTGGACGATATTATTAGGTTAATTCACATTCTATTCACAGACCATTATAAATGATTTACAAATAATTTTTTTATTTGTGGATATTTCCAAAAAATCCAAGTTGATGATTCTGAGAATAAATATGTATAAATTTTGAATTAATTTTATGTGTTACCCAAAATTTAGAATTATATACTATGATTTTAAATTTATAATTTTATAAGATATTTCTTTATATTTCATTATATATAAATAGTTTCTTCTTGAAATAATTGTATTAATATCAATAGATAATGTTGATATTTCCCTACTAAGTAAGCCAATATAACTGGTATTGGAACAGAGTAAATTGTGGCTATATTATGAAATTTCACCCCGTTTTGACTAGAAACCCTACATATATGAAGCCACATGATATTCCATAACATGATACACCTGTATTGGATCATTTTACGTGATATAAGGCTATATCTTTTGGTGGTATGACTAATTTAGTGGTTGATAAGAAATGGATTAAGTTCCTTGAAAAGATATTTTGTTCATTATGATATAATGAAAGGGAAGAGGTTGTATTGGAAGTGAATTGTCTTAAAGGTGATTAGAATCAATGGTTTTATTTAATCCATAATACTATGGAGAAATAAGAAATATAAAATATGGAATTGAGATATTTTAAAGTAACATTCTTCACTAAATATCTCCCTCATGAACAATGAACTAAAATGGAGATAAATTTACTCATCATAAAAATTCAAAGAGGAAAGTGTTGGACAATATGAGACTTCATTTATGAGACTAACTAGGTGTGCTATAAATTATATAAATAATTTTGAACAAATGATTGACCATTCATATGATGTTATTAATCCAATCTATTTAAGGGAATTTGTTTCAAAAACTTTTCCATTATATAATGAAAAAATATTATGTTCAATCAAAAAATAGGAATAATTTTCTAAATCCTATATATTCAAGGGAAATCAAGAGAATAAGATGTTGGTAGAACTCTAGTAAAATGGCATCATGATAAATAAAAAGAATGAAATGTAGTCATTTTCATCATGTAAAAATTATTGAAAGAAAAATCATGGAATATTAGTAGAGTTATGGGAGTTTTTTACAATTGTAGAGATAAGGTTCATATAGAAAATGAATTCAATGGGAAGAAATAAATAACAGTTATCCAATGCTTCATGTATAGAGAAATGGTTTATTATTCACACAAATATCCCAATAATCAAGGGAACCAACCATAGAAGTGGTCGATGGGAGAAGGAAAAGCTTTTGTGATCACTATAGATGAGTTTTAAGTTCATAATGATTTGGTTCTATATAATTTATTAATAACATAAAATTTAGATAATTAATTGATTGGTTCTGGGGCCTTATTATCTTTAATATCTACCATGTTTTCAAAGAAAATAAAGTATTTGCATGTCACCTAAATAAGGTCATTGTTTGTTAAGATTCCAAGTGGAAATCTTACCACAATAAGGATGTTTTAGTCAGTTAAAATTCTAACTGATAGATGATACACATTTACATACGTTATTATTATACATATGGTTGAATTTGAAATTATCCCTGGTATGGAAAACCTTTTAAATTGTAATTTAAAAAATTACCAAGAGAAGAAAATTATGCTTCGTGTGGAATATGTGGATTTCCTTGTCTTTAGAGGGGATACTCAATAATCTGGGGAATGCCTATATCCAAGTCCAATGGCTTTTCTAAAACAGATTCTTGAGGAAGAATATTATATGAATTATACAAATGGATAGTGTAATCCTAAAATTGTGGATGAACCTATTGTACAAGTATACATTTATGTATTCCATATTTTATTACATGTCCATCCACCAGAACATGATGTATAATTTTCCATTGATTTATTTCTTAATGAGATACCGATATCAATGAATTCCTATAGAATAGACATTCATTGATTAGTAGAGTTAAATAAACAATAGTGGGAGTTAGGTGATAAGGAATTTATATTCCCTTGTGTTTCACCATGGGGAGCCCCTACTCTTTTTGTTAAGAATAAAATTAGATATATGATGTTGTAAATTGATTATAGTGAAATAAATGATATTATTATAAATTAAAAGTAACCACTTCCATTCATTGATAATTTATTTGATCAACATCAAGGAGTACATTGTTTTCAATGATTAACCTCTGTTCTAGGTATCATTAATTTTGAGTGAAGAAGGAAAATATTATAAAAACAAATTTTCGTATGATGTATGGAAATTATGAATTTATAGTAATTCCATTTCGATTAACTAATACATCAACTATTTTTATAGATCTCATGAACAGAGTTTTCATGTAATATATTGATAATTTTATTTTGACATTTATTGTTGATATATGTGTGTTCTCTAAAAGCTATGAGGACCATTAGAACATCTTAAAAAATTCATGAGATAGTAAGAGAAAAATTATTATATGGGAAATTTAGAAAATGTGAATTATAGATTTTGAAAATATCTTTTTTGTCCATATTGTCTCTATATATGGAATATCATTTGATCCTATGAAGATAAAGGAATTATAATATGGTATTGCACTAGAAAATATAATTAATGCATTTATATTCCTTTGTTTGGAAGGATTCTATCTATGATTTTTTCAAAAAAAATCCAAATTGGATTAGCAAATAACAAACATTACAAATTAAGGGATTATTATTATATAGATAATGTAATGTGAAGAATGTTTTGAATAATTTAAGATGATGTCTGTTAATGCTCCAATATAGACTCTACCTACATGAAATGATGTATTTGTGATATATAGCGCCACATCAAAAAGTTGAATTGTTTGTGTCATTATGCAGAATGATAAGATTATTTATGATGAATTTATATGGTTAAATATTCATAAACAAAAGTATCCAAATCATGGTATTTAGTGGGAAGCTATAAACCGTTCTTTGAATATATAGATATTTATCTCTATGGTGAAATATGTGACATATACATAGCTATTAGCATTATAATATACATCTTTTCATAGAATTGTCTCAACACGAGACAATATCAATGTCTCAAGTGACTCCATGATTATGATTTCTCAATACACTACCATGTACGAAAGGTAAAATAGGTACTGGATTCATTGGGTAGGAATGATCATGGGGTACTGACCAAAATAATGATTGGTAGGGATCTGATATTCATGGATTTGTGAATATGGGTATATAAATTATTATAGAGGGAAACATACCCCTTTTTGAAATGATTTATAAACCATATTTATAAGTGAAGATAAAATGTATTGATATTTAAGATTGGAAATTTCAAATGAAACATATTGTCATGAATAACGGTAAATTGGAAGAATTAATTAATGGAAATGGTGTTATATAATTTCAAAGTAGGTTTTTTGTCCAATATATACCTAATATGAAAATGGAATTATTAGATGATTCTTATAGCTCCAATTTCTCTATACAACCTGGTATCCCCAATTGTAAAGCTATCTGAATGAACATCTTTAGTGGGATAATATAAAGTGTGAAATTTTTTATTTTGTATCAAGATGCTTGGTCTGTTAACAAGTAAAGGTAGATAGAAAAACTACTAGGAGATTCATACAACCTATACCAATTCCTATGTGGAAATGGAGAGATTTCACTATGGAATTTCTCATTGTATTTCTAAACATACCATGAAAGAATGTTTCTATATGGGTTATTATTGATCACATTACTAAATTTCTGCATATATTTTATATAATTGATGATTTACCAATTGATTGACTCCCATTTCTCTGTATTAATGATGTCTTAATACTTCATGGTGTATATTTTTCAATTGTGTCTGATCATGTTCCACTATTTACATTGAAATTTAGGAAAATTATTCAATTGGATCTTGATACTCAGTATATTTTTTACACTATCATCCTCAAATTGATTGATAGTTTTAAACGACCATTATAACATTATTATACGTATTGATTTTACACACACAAGACATTAAAATTATATTCGGTATGTATTTACCTTAGATGGGGATTTCCTAAAACAATAGATTCCATTAAATCATTCAATTGAAATCTTATTAAGAATTATATGGAAAGAGATGTTGTACTCAAACTTTTTGGGATGAAGTTGGTGAAGGGAAACTTGTGGGCCTATAACTTGTTGAGTAGGAAACGTTGAAGGTAAGGTGTACTCTAACCCATATTTAAGTATCTCAAATGTGGGAAATTCTCTATAGTGATAATTTAAGGAATGTTTTGTAATTTTAAGTGGGAGATCATGTTTCCTTGAATGTATATCCATGGAAGGGTGTTATAAGTATTATTAAAAAAAGGGAAAATAGGACCAGTAATAGGAAACCTTTTAAAATTTTGAAAATATTTTGATATGTGGAGTACCATTTGGAAAAAACAATGAGCCTCTCTAAAGTACATGATGTGTTCCCAATCCAATTCTTAAGGAAGTATATTTCAAACCCCATACATGTTTTCACCTTTGATGAAGTACAATTGGAACATAAAATAGTTTACTATGATGATCCTATCAAAATTATCGACACTAGAAAAAAACTGTGGTTGAATCAAATGACTAAACTGGTAAATTTACATTTGATAAGTAATAAAAAAAGATAAAGAATCATGGTATCTTGAGGAATTTATGAAAAAGAACCACCCTGATTTCTTTAGAATTTAACAAAACATAAAAATATTGATGATTAAATTCTTAAAGGAGAGAATAATGTAAACCCAATGATCCAATTATAGTAAGTGAATATTTTATAGTGAAATTTAAATTTTAATATTTCATGGCACAAAAATTATAGTTTTATAGGATGAATATCAATTATTAACATTCAAGGACAAAATAATCCTCGAATGAATTTTTGAAATTTTCCCTTAGAAATAAGATTTTATGAATAGTTGAAAATGTACTATTTAACAATTCTTAATTGTATTTACAATAATGTGTTATAATATGTATTTTAACCATTTAGTAATTATAAATTTTACATAAATAAAACCTAAATCATTTAATGTTAAAAATGGGATATTTTTCAAAAAAACTATGATTAAGTGCATAATTTTTTCTATTTTGAATATTTAAAATAATCACTAATAATGAATGATTTAAATGTAATTTATAGAATATATATCTGACCATATTAACTTAAAACCATATAATGATTATTACTATACATTGGGTTAATGTAAGATCATCTTTTACTTGAAAAATGTATTCCATGAAAACCCATTTCTCATCACATTTTGCTGTTTTATTTTTAAATTAAATTCGAACTATTTAGGAAAATTAATTTGATAAAATTCATTACATATTTATAATCATAATAATTAACATTATTTAATAACATCACCATAATTATTTTTTATGATGAATAGTAAAACATTAAAAATTTGTTTCCAAAGTTAATGTTAAAACTTGGTTATCAAAGGATTGATCTTAAAATAGAAGGGTTAAAATGACCTGAAATTTTTCTAAATCATAATAGATGAGTTTAATTTAGCCATAACCAAATAACCATTGAATATGAGTCATTTGGAGCAATGTTTTCAACAAATTGACTTAATTAAAATTTAAAACAATGAAAAATTGCAAGTGTTCCACCCACCTCAATTATAAAAGGGAACATACTACCACCAATTATTCACACCTATTGGGATACTTAGATCAACTAACACATAAAAAATCAATCCAAAACATCCTTATCCACATTTTAGTGGTTTTTTTCTTCCCAATGGACTATCCTTATGGCTCTAAAGAGGATATATAAATGATATCTTTCAAATAAGAGGTAATCATAACTGATCAATTTCATTTTCCTTCTTATTTTACCACAATCTCATTTCTTTTTGGATTGAATATATTTTTCATTAATGTAATATTATAATCTATACTTCCTAAACTATATAAATTTTATTATCCTTGGGGTATTTAATGAGTTTATATATTTTATTCCAACTTTTAATATCATTTAAACATAAATCAATCAAATAAATATTTAGAATATATTCTAATGTTATTTCTCTTTTTGATTGGTTATATTTTCCTTTCATGTCTATTGTTTTTTTTTAATTTTTTACAAAAGTAATTTTTATTTAATAAAATTATTTATTAAGGACATTTTATATTATCCTTAAATTTTTTAATTGTTTTAAAGGAATATTTATAATGTGATAAAAAATGATCATTTTTTACCTTCCTTATGAAAATTTGAAAGGGGGGTTTCTTTTTATTTTATACGGGATTAATATATTTTCCTTCCCCGATAACCATTTTATATTATTTATCTTATTATATAGTATTTAAATTTTTCAAAAAAAAATTATTTTAAAAAACTGATTTGAAAATTTTAACTTCTATTTTCTTCTATTCTCCAAAAGAAATAATTTTATTACAAAATCTATTATTATGATGAAATGATATTAATATCTCATATCATAATTAATGTTATCATCCTTAATACTCTTTTGTAATTTTATCTTTTTTATCATCATTATTCATCAATGATTTCCATGTTCATTGTATCGTGGTTATAACAACCCAAACTTTTATTAATTAAAATTCCTCTTGATCTAATTAAATGTCTTATTATGTATAATGGTCATATAAAACGCATGAACTTCATTTGTCTTATGTTGTTGGATTTTAAAGTACCGTTAATAATTGTTACCATTTCTTATATAGTATTTGAACATTGATCAATTCTTTAGTATAAATATAGGGCTTTAACAAATCCAATTTACTCACACAATGGAATCAATGACCTCGTCTAGTAGAATTTCTTTGTACGAATAACAATTGTCAGTTCTCAAAAAGGAGGTGGCATCACTAGTATTATCTCTTGACCAAATCCAAACATAGCTTCAACATGTTAAGCTAGAACAGAACCACCTACGAGAGAAGTGGAAGATGATAGAGAGTACCACCAGAGAGAAGTTATCTGAGCCACCCCAAGAGTCTGTCACTATTGCACACATTACCCATAGGTCATATGTGGGTGTTATAAGGGGTTATGTAACAAGACCTTATCACTATTACTATGTACATTATTTTCTATAAAGAATATAAATTCTTTTTATTATTGTTACCTTGTAAATAGTTTTTAAAGCAACAATAATATTTTTTTTATTTGGTATTCAATTAAGAAATCTACTTTTATGAATCAATGTATTTTTTTAATTAAATATTATTTTAATAAAATATTATTATCAAGTTAATTTTTATTAAATATAAATTTTCGCATAATTTTTATGGATATAATTGTAATTTTCCTTAATGCGTGAAATCTGTTTTTGTCAAACCCTATGAATTTTCGATAAATATCGATTTTTATATTAAAAGTAAAAATCCACATATTTAGAATTTTATTTATATAAAATGAATATTATTTTTAGAATTAAGTTGTTGAAATTATCCAATGGTGAATTTTTTAAAATATTCTGAGATAATTGAATTTTTGGGTAAAAATTAAATACAGTTTAATTATATAATGTGTTTTTTGACATCTTAATGAACCAATAGTGATGTAATAAAATACAATAAATTGGTTGGTCAGAAAATATATGCTTTTTCATTAAAATAATGTGATTCTAGGTTTATTTTATTTATTTTACAAATCCTTAGGGGACCCTCCAAGACTTATAAAACATTTTAACTTTTTAAAATGATTTCCTTGAGAGTGTGACTCACCTCTACATGAGAAAGCATAATATTTTAAGATGTTCTCCAATTGGAATTATAAAATAATTTTTTCCACGCCCCTCTGGAAAAAAACATGTGCAAAAATCATATAATGGTATGTGGTTTTGATTAGTTTATTGTGTAGGGTCCAAAACCTAAATAATAAAGGATTCTCTCCCTTTTCCTTTATAATCCCACCCAATATCCCACTTCTCTTCACTCAAATCCTTTGGATCTCGACCAAACCCAGCCTTCCTCTATCTCTATAATCCTACCAAGTCACCACAATATCCCAATAATCCTCCCTCGAGCCTCTCCCAAGCCATTAGGATCACACATCCATGTAAGGGATTTCTTCCTTTCTCATTTTTGTCCCAATTTAATTATTTTGTTATACCATTTTGTTTTAAATTATAAATTTTTGGGTATGATTTTTCACCTCCCTAATACTACCCTATTTATATTTGAATGATGATATACCCCTTTCTCTCTCATTAATGTGTCCCATGTACACATGTTACCTTGGTGAAATTTCTTAAGGGATTTCTCTCTCTTCATTTACATTCAAGAAATTATTTTGTATTATGAATCTAAATTCCATTACATATATTGGATCATATATCTATATGACCCCCTTATAGTCCATTTCATTTACATATTATGATACAACCCTTTCTCTAACATCAACCATTTTTATGAATTCTTATGACGCGTTGTTACACTGCTGAAATTGCACCGTGATTCTCCAAGAAAAGTCATTGTATAGTGAATACCATGCCCATTTCTCTATCAAGGGTATTCACCTTGATGCACATTTACTTATTGATTATAAAGTTTCATGTATGATTTCCACATTCCTTTATTATTGAATAAATAGTAATGTTTAATGAATCCATGTTGTATGATCTATGTGGCACACTTATGCATGAAATGAAATGATTAAGAACAATGCACCCTGATAGCACTCCAAATCATTAGGTAAAGATTAGTATCATGATATGTCAAGTGAAATGAGGTTTTACTCATTCTAAATCAACTATAATGAGTTTTTACTCTTGCTCCATGTTCAATGATCCTCATCTCATGCTAAAATCATGTTAAATGTTGTTTCCAGATTACCATGTTATTATAATCATGCAACATCAATCCTTTATGTTCATGTTTCTCTTATGATCCATTGATATGCCTATGTCCTAACAGGTATTGTATTCTTCATTTTATTTTTTCTTTTACTCTCTTATTGTTCTTTATAGCTGACCCTTTTATTTTGCATGTCCTCGGGTTATCCCATGCAATACTAAGTATGAATGAATGATGTGGTCATGTAAAATATATTTCATTAAGATTTTGTGTTTTATGTTTTATATTTTTGTGTATGTTCCTAATACATAATGACACTAGACCTCTCGATCTTCTATATTGTATCAAATGAAGGTTTTTTAATAAATTATGTTTAAGTGTTAAATAAAGTGCATGGTTGTTATAGTTGGTATCAGAGGATAGGTTTAGTTATTTTTGGGATTAGGATTAGAAAACCCTAGTAAAGGCCCTAGGGATGAGACAAAGTATAATAAAAATATCCCTAAATTTTGGTGAGTATTGAGGAAGTGTTTTATCAAGAAATTAAATCCCTATCTAGATACGAGAAGGTAGTGGAAGCTCTCACACTGATGTATCTAGGGGTAAAACCCAAAAATACCGCTTTGAGCTAGACTCAAACGGGAACTGGTTCACAACCATGGTCCTTGCTGTACTCTTGGTTACAACAATCCTAGGTGATATTCTTTGGTAAAATCATAATCTTAGTATGAACCATTATTAAGGGAAAAAAGTCCCTAAGAATATATGTTGTGAAGTTGATCATGGATAACATAGATTGAGGCCTAGAAATTTTTAAGTTAAGGAATGAAAAGTAAATTATAAGTTATCGATTTTTTCATCAGATTCCCCTTTATGTGTTACCCCTAACATTCTTTTATTATATCCAATGGCTGGTATAAGGAGGACTCGGGATAACAACCGATGCGAAGATCAATGTGATGACTTTTCTAATGAGTTTCCCAATCTGATGGGAGTGGGAATCATGAACTTTGTCATGATACTCTCTCAGTGAACTCAATTTTTGAATAGAAACATGGGTCTATAGGAACATTCAACCCCCCATAATAAAGAACATGTCATAATCGAGAGCTTCATGAGACAAAAGCCACCTACTTTTAATGGATCATCTGATCCCTCAATCACTGAACAATGGATCAACCCCATTAAATAGATCTTCTCAATCCTTCAATGTTCTAAACAAGGGAAGGTTCCTCTGGATGCTTATCATACAGAGGGTGAATCTGATCAATGGTGGACATTGATAAAAAAATAACAAGAAATAGGAAGATATCAATGCATTAGAATGGAAGTATTTCCAAAAGATGTTTTTTGATAAATATTTCCATCGCACCCTCCGACTTAATATGGAATGGGACTTCATTTGCCTCTTGAAAAAATATGATAAATTTGTCGGAGTGTATGTGGAAAACTTCACAAGGCTTGCTGATATTCCTTTGGCTTCATCATTACCCTTGAATGCAAGGATTACCGCTTCTTTAGTGGGCTATAACCTATCCTACAGAAATCCCTAGATATTCATGAATTCGATAGTAATGAGAAAATTGTCTGATGTTCCCTCAAAGTCGAAATAGAGATCAGAAAATCTCAGGGGTATCATGGGGAGAAGAAGCGTAAGGGGGACTTTAATTTTGGTAGTCCTATGGAAAAATCCAATAATGCTATGAAAATCCAGCATCCCACTTTCCAAAGGTGCGGAAAGAAGCACCCTAAAAATTTCCTAATGGGGATGAGTAAATGCTTTAGGTTTGGAAGAGAATGGATCCTGTCTATTAACTGCCAGCATGAAAAACCAGCGGTTGCGACAAAGGAGAGGAATGCACTGTTTGACCCTCCACGCATTGTAGATTTCCTCAACTACAAATAACCATGGAACATTGAAAACTAGTGCCCTACGCCAAGGGTTTTTGGGGGCAACCAATAAGCTCCAAGGCAGAAAGGGCAAGCTTTTTACATCACTACCACCGAAGTGAACCCCAAAAAATAAGTGGTGATAGGTACTCTAGTTATTCATTAAAGAATAGAGAACATACTTTTTGATTATGGTTCTACGCATTCTTTAATATCATGAATGTTTAGTAGAACAATCCCAAAACCACCACAAATTAGGGAAGTAAAGATGTCAGTGAGAACAAAAAATGGGGAAATCATTGCAACCCCTGAATATAATTACTCCCTTATCAAATTTTTTTGAATGAATTTCCCAGTGAACCTCTTCATACTCCATCTAGTGGAATTTGATTAAATTCTTTACTTGTATTGTATTTCCTCATATAGAGGGAACATAAATTAATGTCAGAGGGAAATCGCTCTCCTTGTGGTGAATTGACCCCCAATTATGTACAATTGTAAGGTGGAGGATGAATATTATTTAACACCATAATCTCAAGAATGGATATTACTTCCCTATGAGCATGTGTATCTTTAAAAGATGATTGATTCTGTGGAAACATCCATCATTGAAGACATGCCTATTGTGAGGGAATTCTATGATGTGTTTTTGAGGAATTTCTTTGTCTTCCTCCTAGAAGAGATGATGAATTCACAGTTGATCTTATACAAGGGTCATTTCAAATATCTAATACTCCATTTAAAAAGGCTATTGTGGAGCTTAAGGAGATGAAGAAACCAGTAAAGTATAATACGTATAAAAGGTTTACACTCCCATGTGCTTCACCGTGGGGTGAACCAGTCCTCTTTATCAAGAAGAAGGATGGGTCAATGCGCCTTTTCATTTATTATCATGAGCTCAAAAAATCACGATAAAGAACAAGTATCCTCTTCCCCGAATTGATGACTTGTTTGATTAGCTACGTAGAGCACAATACATCTCCAAGGTGGATTTGTGGTTGAGATATTACCTTGTAAGGGTGAAGAGGGATGATATCTCCAAGACTACTTTTCATATATGGTATGGGAACTATGAATTCATAGTAATGCCTTTCAAACTAACTAATTCTCTAGAAATATTCAGGGACTTGATGAATATAGTGTTTAGAGATTACCTCAACAAATTTTTGGTGGTCATTATAGACGATATTCTGATATACTAAAAAACCAAGGATTATTATGAGGTGTATCTAAGAACTGTACTGGAGACCTTGAGAAATGAGAACTCTATGCAAAGTACATCAAGTGTGAGTTCTTGTTTAATGAGGTCTTATTCTTGGTTCATATCATCACATGTAATGGGATATCTTTGGATCTCTCCAAGATAGCTGCAATTGAGGGAGGGATGAGGCCAACATCAGTAATGATTATTCGTAGCTTCCTGGGTTTAGCTTGATATTACTTCCAATTTGTGAGAAATTTCTCACGATTGTAAAAACATATTACCAAGATAACTCGGAATGGAGTCAAGTTATCTTGGAGTGATGAATGCGAAGAGAGATTCAATGATTTGAAAATAAGGATTATCACTACACCAGTTCCCACATTACCCACAAGTGAATAAATAGTTGTGGTATTTAGTGATGCTTAGAAGAAGGTCTTGGGTTATTTGTTGATTGAAAATAAAAAATTTCAATTGCCTATGCTTCATGGAAATTGAATGTTCATGAGAAAAACTATCCAACACATGATCTGGATTTGGCTGTTGTAGTCTTTTCTTTAAATATTTGGCGACATTACCTCTTTGGGGAGAAGTGTGAAATATACCTGGATCAAAAAATCCTCAAGTATATATTCACACAGAAAGAGTTAGATATGTTCCAACGAAGATGGATATAGCTGATCAAAGACTATGAATACTCAATTCATTACCACGCTTGGAAATTGAATAAGGTGGTAGATGATCTAAGTAGAAAGGACCCAGTAATTCTATCATTGATGAGAATCTAAAAGGATCAAATCTTATAAGATTTAATGAATATATACATGGGAATCATAAATAATGTAACATCATCAATCCTTTCATGAATGATTACTCAACTGTGTCTTTTATAAAGGTTAAAGGATGCTCAAAAGGATGATGTGGGAATTCAAAACAAAGTAGAAACTATTAGGAAAGAGAATTCCTTAGATTTCAATGATAATGAAGAAGAAATTAAAAGATTTGGGTCAAGACTATGTGTTACATCAAATTCGGAGTTAAAGAAAGAACATTGGGATGAGGTACATAGTTCAAATTTCTCCATTCACCTCAGAAACAAAAATATGTATAGACATCTCCAAGAGAATTATTGGTGTGATAACATAAAGAAGAAGAGTGTTTAGTATATATCAATGTGCCTGGTGTGTTAGTATGTGAAGGATGACGGGTAGAAGTATAAAGGGTTGATGAAACTTTTACCCATACCAGCATGGAAGTGGGAAAACAACACCATGGACTTTGTCACCGGACTTCTGAAGACATCCAAAGGAAACAATGCTATCAGAGTTGTTGTGGATCATCTTACAAAGACTGCACAATTCATTTCAATTTATGAGGATTTCTCACTAGATCAAATGACACAGAAATACATTAAATATGTTGTAAGGATTCATGGAGTACCACTATAAATTGTATCTGATCGAGATCCAAGATTCACCTCTATGTTTTGGAAGAGTCATCAACATGATTTGGATACTGAGTTGAACTTCAGTATGGATTACCATCCTCAAAATAATGACCAATCTAATAAAACTATCCAAACACTTGAGGAAATGTTTAGAGCATGCTCAATGGAATTCAATGGAGGATGGGATCAATATCTTAATCAAGTTTAGTTCTCTTACAATAATAGTTTCCACGCAAGCATCCAAATGGCCTTTTATGAATCTTTTTATGGGAAGAGGTGTAGAAGACCAACATGTTGGGATGTTGTGGGGGAGAGAAAACGCATAGGTCCAGAAATGGTCGAATGCATGGTGGAGAAGATTAAGACCATCCAGCAGCACATTAATGTTGGTCTAAGTCAACAAAAGAGCTATCAGATAATCGTCTACGAGACCTAGAGTTTGATGTCAGAGACATGGTATTCTTATGTATATCATTGTGAAAGAGAGTTATGAGATTGGGGAAGAATGGAATGCTTAGTCTATGGTACATTGGCCCTTTTCATATCCTCGATCTCATTATAGTAGTGTCTTATAAACTAGCACTCCCACCGAACTTATCTCAAGTACATGATGTATTCAATGCATCACTCTTTTGAAAGTACATAACTTACCCATCGCATGTACTCAATCCATAGGTGGTACCATTAGAGAATTACCTCTCCAATGAAGAGAATTCGGTGAATATATTAGATTTTTGGGAAATATTTCTACGAAATAAGACAATTCCCTTTGTGAAATTGTTGTGGAGAAACCACATGTTTGAAGAAGCAACATGGGAACCAAAGGAACTGATAAGGCAAAGTTAACCACATCTGTTTTAGTGTGGGAAAAGGAAATTTCAAGAGATAAATTTCTTTTGGGGGGAATATTATAATGAATAGATCTTCTTTTAATGAAAATTCCTCTTGATCTAATTAAATGTATTATTATGTAGAATGATCATATAAAACATATACAATTCCTGGGTCTTATTTTTTTGGATTTCAATGTACCATTAATTTTTTTTACCATTTCTAATATAGTCGTTGAACAGTTTTATATTGATTAATATAAATATAAGGATATAACAAATCCAATTTACTCATAAAAATGAAGTGATGGTATTATCCTGAAGAATTGCTTCATATGAAGCCCATTTGTTAGATCTCGGAAAGGAGGTGGCATCACTGGCCTTCGCTCTTGAACAACCCCAATACGAGCTTCAACGCGTTAAGCTTAAATGGAACCTCCTATGGGAGAGGTGGATGTTGATAGAGATTACCACCTGAGCGATGTTATTTATGCTACCCCAAGAGTCTTTCACCATCGCAAACCTTACCCTTATGTCATATGCGGGTGTTATAAGGGGTTATGTAACAAGACCCTAGCATTATGAATATGTATAATATTTTTGTATAAATAATATACATTCATTTTATTATTGTAACATTGTAAATAATTTTTAACTCAAAAATATAATTTTTTTAGATAATATTCAATTAAGAAATATATTTTGATGAATTAATGGATTATTGAATTAAAAAATATTATAATAAAATATTATTACTAAATTGAATTTTATTAAATATAAATGATTGTATAATTTTTATGGATACAATTGTAATTTTTATTAAGGCTTGAATTTTTTTTGTCCAAACCGATGAATTTTCAATAACTGCTGTTTTTTAATTTAAAAGTAAAAAATTCACATATTTAGAAAATTATTTAGATAAAATGAATATTATTTTTTGGAATCAGGACATCTAAATTATCCAATGGTTAATTTTTCATAATTTTTTAAGACAATTGAATTATTGGGTAAAAATTAATTATTTTTTAATTATATATTGTGTTTTATGACATCATAATGACCCAATAGTGATGTAATAAAATACTATAAATTGGTAGTTTGGCCAATATATGTTTTACCATTAAAATAATGTGATTTTATTTTTATTTGATCTATTTTAATAATCCTTACTGGACCCTCCAAGACTTATAAACCATTTTAACATTTTAAAATGATTTCCATGAGAGTGTGACTCACCTCTACATAAGCAAGACAAATATTTTAAGAATTTAGGCCATTGGACTTATAAAACAATTTTTTCTACTCCCCTTTTTCAAAATCCATGGGCAAAAACCATGGGATGGATAGTTGTTTTGATTATTTTAATATGTAGGGTCCAAAACCTAAATAATAAAGAATTATCTCCCTTTTCCTATAGAAACCCACCCTAGCTCCCACTTCTCTTCACTCAAAACCATTGGAGATCGACCAAAACCTGATTTTTTCTATCTAGAATCCTCCCAAGGCACCCCAATCTCTCAATAAGACTCTCTCAATACTCTCCCAATCCTTTGGGATGACACATCCAAGTATGGGATTTCTTCATTTCTCAATTTTGTCCAAATTTCATTATATTGTTATACCATTTTATTTTCAATTAGAAATGTTGGGGTATGATTTTTAACCTCTAAAACGCTTCCCTCTTTATGTTTTAATGATGATAGACCCCTTTTTATCTCATTAATTCTTCCCATGTACACCTATTTCCATGCCAAAATTTCATGTAAATATTTTGAGACATCCATTTCTCTCTCATCAACTATTTTTAGGAATTCTTATGACAAGTTGTTATGCTGTTGAAATAGCACAGTGATTCTCAAAGCCAATGTCATTGTGTAGTAAATACCATGCCCACTTCTCTATCAAGGGTATTAAACTTTATGAACATTAACTTATTGATTATATAGTTTCATGTATGAATTTCATATTCCTTTATCATGGAATAAATTATGATGTTTAATGAATCAATTTTCTATTATCTATGTGGCATTCTTATGCATGAAATGAATTGATTAAGAAGGGTGCACCATGATAGTGCTCCAATGCATTCGGTAAATATTATTATCATGATATATCAAAGACAATATGGGTTTACTCATTCTTATTCAAGTGCAATGAGGGTTTACTCAGGCTCCATGTGCAATGAGCATTGGCTCTTGCTAAAATCATGTTAAATTTTGTTTCCACATTTCCATGTTATGAAAATCATGCTACATCAATACATTATGTTCATGTTTCTCTTATGATCCATTTATATTCCTATTGCATAACATTTATTGTATTCTTCATGTTATGTTTTCTTTTACTCCCTTACTGGGCATTATAGATCACCCTTTTATTATGCATGTCCTCTGGTTATCCCATGCAATTCTAAGTACGAAAGAGTGATGTGGTAATGTAAAAGAAGTTTTAAATAAGATGTTTCATTTTATGTTTTAATTTGTTATGTAATTTTCCTAAACCCCAATGACACTAGACCTCTCAATATTTTATGTTTTATCAAGAGAAGGTTTTTTGTAATAAGTTGTGTTAAAGTGTGAACTAAAGATCCGGGTTGTTATAATTGTTGTGCTTTTTAGCTAAACCATTTACCATTTCTACATATGGTGTTTTAATATGAATGTTATTTTATTAACTGGGGAAATGTTGATATTTTGTACAATTTTTTCAATATTGTAATGAATTGATAAATAATGTTACAAAAAAATCATTGGACCTAGAAAATGTTCATCCTAAAATTTGATTAGAAATTTAAAGGCAAATTGTCGGGAATTTCAAGTTGTTTTACAAATTTGGTAATGGATCACACCCCACATTACCACATCAATCACCGGTGAGTAGTAATTATAAGTCCTGATGATCCACATCAAGGTCGACTCTATTATTTCTCTCATTGACAAAGACTTTGAAACTTACTTCGATTGCTTGTATGCATGTGAAATCCTTTAATTTAGGTGGATAATGACATGGATTCATTCCATATATTGAGGTAGAAATCACCATGGTACATCCCTAGTACTTCCCTTGAGGACATTGATAGCCAGCTGAGAATTATATTTGATCCATATTTGATTGCATTTATGGTGTAAAAAATGTTTGAAAAAAATAGATCAAAACCTACCATTCAACTTCATTTGTAGTTTCACTAAAAATATAATATGAAAAACATACTTTAATGATACCACAGTGGGTGAAAAAGACACATCCACACCTCGATATACCTAGTGCAGTAAAGGCCACCCCAACAATGTTCACCATGATCCACGTGTTGATCAGTGGAATCCAATAGATGAATTTCATGATAACTTGTCTTCTTTATATACTATATACACTATGTTTCTAAAGGTTATTGAGGTCAGAAAAATAGTAATTCATTGAACTTGTTTCAATTTTAGAAGTAGGAAAAAACCATATAAATGGACATTATCCTTGCATGAACAGATATATTTTGATTTTAGAACAGCAATGCATTCCTGTCTGTTAATGTGTGTGAAACAATAGAGGTCTTGGATACCCCTAGTACGATTTACACTTGTTTTCTATGTAAATAATATGTAATATAGATTATAACATTTTCTAGCTATTTCTCTAAGATTTTTCTCTTGCCAAATACATCTTGGATGTAACCCCCATAACCTTGAGATAAAGGAACAATCAACAAAAACATGTTGTATAATTTTCATAGATCCCAGGTATAGTTGGAAGATAAATCCATTTGAATTCCAACCTATATAATTTATCCAATCTGGGTAGCAATTCTCACTAAATTTCCAAGAGAAATTTTTTTCATTTTGGCTGAAACAAAATTTTCTAGAATTTGAGAATCCATGGAGTATTTTTGGGATCTCCCTTACAGTTGAGAGTATAGAAGTCCCTGGTATTAAAATTCTCATTTTTTTTGAAGTCATGAAAATGGTGTATCTATCAATGACGGCGTACCTATGTATTTTAGAAGATATTTGAGGGGGGATGGGAACATCATGTCTAGTCCTACTATAAAAAAAAATCATTAATAGAGAGGTGTTGTTTGTTAGGAGGGAGAGACATGTTATCTTCGAGAGGCTTTTAAATCCAATTAGTGTTCTAATAGTTGAGGTTAGAATACATTCATAGAGTCCATATTGATATTTCATCATGTATTTGGAATATTTTCTATTGTCTATATAGTTATATGAGGCTATGTAATAAGTGTACCCATTCCACAACTTTGAGTTGATCCATATATAAAGAAAATCATGGGATGGGTCTTTAGAATAAAAAAATACACTAGGTAAACTTGGGGATAAGGGCATAATTAGGTATCTTGATATACATTATTCTATGTACTAATGTTTCTATTGGTTTAGTAAAATCCTTCCATGCCACATGATGTGTATCTTTTCATATTTAGACCTAGTTTATATAATGTTCATGGCCATGCTGTAGAGTTTTTTAATAGACTTATGGGTCACGTATTGAAAGAGGAAGTGTAAAAAATATGGAGGTGATCACTAAGTTGACCAAGAATTACCATCCCTATTTGGAAATGTATTTTCCTTTCCACATGGTCATCTGATTAAGAAATACAGTGAAATTATATTCAAGATGAATACTTATATATTTTCCCCTAGAAAATGGGGAAACCATGATAAATAGAAGGAATAACCCACCCCATGACTCCATGTATCATGTAAATCCTATATTTCCTTTTCACTAAAAATCCATTCCCAATGTAAATGAAAAAAATAGATTATTTTTTTATCATTACACTCATCGTAGTGATCTAATATGGATTTGGTGGATGATAATGTTTTTTACGCCTTCCCAAGAAGAAAAATTTCATCAACATAGATAAGGTGTGAGGGTGTAGACATACCTCTACCAGACTTGATCTGTTTGTAAAGTCCAATATTGAACATTTCATTAATGCATCTACTCAAATAGTCATCAACCAAGGAAAATAGTAGTCATGATAAAGGTTCACCATACCTAACTCTCCATCAGCATTGAAGAATCATTTGGGTGAACGACTGAAAATAATGGAGCCTTCTAGAGCTCAGTATGGTGTGGATCATGTCAATAAAGGTAGTGGATAATCCATACATTTTAATGATAGTAATTATGAAGCTCTATTTGAGGGTATTAATGTATTTTATATATCAATTTTAAGAGTGACGTTACATGCATTTACTTATCTCCACAGAAGGTTGAAACTCTCAAATGTTGTGAAGGGATATTTTTGAATGTTTCAATAAAGGAAAAGCCAAAAAATGGTTTGGGGTAATGTTGTATGTCACTAAACATATCAATCTGACCACAATGATCTTGCTGCTAATTTTAGGAAGCATATTTCTAATTTTAACTGATCTTAAATCCTCGATATCAATGGAATTCTATTTATTGGGTTGAAGATCAATGAATTTGGAGTTCATACCATAATGAATATAGGCATCAAGGAAAAAATACCTCAGATAATTCCTCACATAATTTTGAATAATCTCACAGTATAACATGATGAACATATTATTAGTCCCATTTGGGCTAGCCACACTATCAATGCTGATGGAAAAGAGGGATATTCTAACTTCCTCTTCATATGGGATCTAAATGAGGCATCAGTTTTCCTTATCTCTAGTGAAGGATGGGTATTATTAATCATCTTATCAGTGTTTTCCTCTTATTTGTTTTTTTAATTTACCCTTGATGCTAGTTTCCAACCCAGTTCCTACTAGAGGTGGGACCTGAGAGACACTGTATCACATCTCACATTGTCGACATAGGAGGGGTACACCTTGTGGGTTGGGGTTCATGATAAAATCACTCATTATTTTAAAAGGATTATATTATGTGAAAAATGGATTTTAATTGGAATTATCAACTTTTTATTTTATGGTTTTTTATGTATGAGTTATGACCTAATCCTCTAAAACTCTAATCCTAGAAAGGATCCTCAAAGTGAAAGAAAGTAATTTCTTTAAGAAAACTCATGATCATGTAATTTTTTTGGATGGTTCCTTTCACTAAATATACACCTTACTCCCTAGAGATATACATTTCCTCCAGTAACCTAATATATAACTTTATCCCCAGAGATGTGTATTTTCTATTGTGTTTGGACATCTATACAGTTACTAACTCATGATACATGTAGTTTCACTTGCTTTTTGTAGATATGTATTTTCTTCTAATGCATACAAGATAGGTAGAGATGTTTATTTCCTCTAGTACAACAAATATGGGTGAATACCAATATTTAAAAATGCATCTCATGATTGTGGAATCTATTTTGAATTATTGGAAGATAAATCTATAATGGGTTTTGAGATATGATTTTCATTTATTTATTAACGAAAAATTACTATTTAGATAGTGTGATGAAATTTATATAAGGTTATATTAATTAGGATTGATCATGTTTGTGACTAGTGATAACATCGAGTGTCATCAAATTGTCTATATTTTATTTATTATTGATGTATTAGGGCACCGTATTTTTATGGGGTTGTCTCACTATTTGTGATAACCATAATGGGTACAATTATACTCACCCTTCATTGCACACTTTCACACTATTCACCATGTATCCTTATAGATTAGATAATTCAAAGGATGGATGGTTATGGAGCTGAGATATGGATAGAAAATTTGGATAGATACTAGAGAAAAGATGGTAATAATTTTAGACACTCATTTTTTTAGTATTTGGGATGGATTTTTCATGGGATGTAATAGTAGTATATTAATATTCATTTGTATTATTTTACATTATATATTGGTAATTTTCTATATATAGGAATCTATTAAATTTTTAGTTTATATTTCATGTTTATTATGGTGGATATTGATGTCTGAGAGTAGGTGATAGGTTTATTTTAGAGGTAATTCCACCCATGATTGTGTGGATACCTAAGAATTGGTCTATATCCCTAGGCCTAGTGGATATGGAATTATAGATATCACTTATCGGTAAGTTAGAAAATGATATATTGGTATCATAGAAATAGGATAGACTATGGAGTTAGAAACATTTGTGGTTGGTTTGGATCATCTAGGTAAAGTCTTACTAATGATTTATAGTATACATAGTAAAAGTAGAGGAAATTTTATGAGATTTGGTAGCCATTTTATTCTATATTATGACTTTTATTCTTGATACATAACTAGGACCTTGGTAAATGAACTATGATTTTAAAGGGGGTCATGCATCACATATATCTAAGACTGATGTTTTTTACATTTTCATTGATTTGATTGAATCTACAGACATTTTTCATGGGTCAATATTTTTGGATATCTATTAACCTATTAATCCTTATTATGAATTATATTTTATGATTTTTTTGGGTGACAGTGGGAAGGTATTTAATGGATTGGGATATTGTTTAAAGAATAAATTGTTGTGTGGAAGAGGTTAGATACACACATTATATGGTTCATTGTAACTTATCACTAGATAAATAACTGTGGTGGCCACATCCATATTGAAATAATAGTCCTATAATGTGGTATCATCTATTCCTTATGACATTGTAATGGAATTTGTTGAAGTTTTCTAAATTCATCTCTTATGTGCTTGTAGTTTATTAGAATTTTGAATTCTTTTCTATGGTGTACTTGATAATCTATGGAATTCTATATGAAATATTGGGTAATAACACTGATTATGCATCATGTAGTGTGTGAGAAATGGGTGTTTTAGCATGTTCATCCTTTTGATCAGATTATTATAGTAGAATCATGTTGTGAGATGGGATATACCTAGTAGTTTTTCATTATATTATTATAAATATTTTCAATAACATAATATATTATTGATAAAATACATGTATAAATATCAAAAGGTAAGTAAATAATTCATTTATTCTCAGTTTTCATATGAGTAGACTCCACATGGGAATGCACTGTGATGCTCCTCATTCAGGTTAATATTATATGTTGGTTGGGTTTTATGTAGTGATTGTTTATTCACAATATATATTGGTGTGATTACTATAAATATATCATTTTTTAATATCCTGATAGCATCATTATCATTACTCTTCTCTATTCAAGTGTTATATTGGACCCTGATCCGAACAATTTGGGGTCATTTTTGCATGGATAGGACTACCCACTTTATATGTAGTGGTGTGGGTCACAATAATAGTCAACCAATATGTTCCAAGGTGTGATGATATTGATCAATACATGGTATTTATTTGGAATTAGTTTCTATAGTATAGTGATAATGATTTAACCAAAATTTCTTCTTGGTGTTAAGGAGATTATGGATGACCAAGGTTAGTGATGGATCAGTTCTTTGGAATGTATAAATAGATAATGTAGTCATGAGATCATTGTAATATATAATTAGTGTTCTAATGGTGCAATATATATATATATGGTATAAATCTAGGGTTCTGTTGAGCATACCACCATTGAGGAAGCAACAAGATGGAGCCTATTAATTCAAAATTAGAGAGCATGGCCAAAGATCTCCATTTCATCATGAAATGGGTATTTCTCTCTACCTTGAAATATCATTTATTTAATCCCAATATTTTTTTATTTCATTTATTGTCTAAAAATATTGATAATTTTAAAAAATTTAATTATATTACACTTTATGATTAAACGAGCCATTTAGCCTTTAAATTTATGAAATCCAATGTGGGTATTTTGAAATATGATAGATAGAATATTTGTTACTAAAATAATAAATATATTTATAACATTTAAAATTTATTGAATCTAAAATCCTATAATATTTCAATAGAAAATTATGAATGAGATAAATCAAAACCCCTTTAGAATCACACTAATTGGACTTATAGATTAAATGTAATATTATAGATAATTTTATGTAAAATAAAATTTATATCTAAATTTTTAGGGTCTTAGAGTCTTTATTTTGAGAAACTAAGGCTGAATCTATAATATGGGGGTCAAAAAATACCAACTAATAAATTTTGGTGTTGATTTGTGATGGTCAATTATCGTCAAAACACCAATGATGGTAGGAGAGGGCAATTCTATTAAGGATACCATTGAGGATACGATGGATGATTTTGGGTCATTTGATCATATATTTATTGGAATAGATTCAGCCACATAACAATATTATAGGTTGTGGTTGAATATTTTTTTAGAACTATGTATAGTATTCTGATCAAATGATTGAGTGGAGCTCCATGGGCCATTTTTTCCATAGAGCGAGGCTTGCAACCACTTGTTGGTTAAACTAGAGTCATCTAATAAACTAATCGGATGGCATCAAGTGGGTGTGATAACCATGAAATGAGGTTTTATTGGATGAATATTATCAAATAAATGGTCCCGACAAGAGGTACGTAAAAAAGCTCAATCCAAGTCATCTGATCCATAAATAGGATTTCTAATAATTGAATGAGGGGTTTTCAGCAAATAGAATATATGGGGGTATATGGGGGTGTAGTGTGGTATCCCTCATTGGTCAGGGTGATCAAGACATCAATGAAGGTGTTTAAAGGACCCATTTCTTATAATAAAATTTTCATTGGACACCTTGTGATTTATCAAGACCAATAGAACTAGGTTTTTGTCCTTTAGAATAATTTTTTTAGATAAATTTTGAAAGTATGTTTAATTAAATGCCAAATCTTATTAATGTTGAATAAAAAAATTGATCTAGAATAACTAAATGATTATGTAAATCATTTCCCTTTTTCATCATGAATTTCGCAGATGGAATGAATGGACATGGTGATATGATAACTAAAAGGGTACATAATCAAATTTATTATGATGTTAAATGGTTAAAATATTATTATTGTATAATAATAATATTTTTGAAGGAATATTGGATAAATTTAATGTCTATAAATGGATAATCAAATTTATGTGTTTCATAAGCAAATGTGGTGGTGGTTAGACTATATTTATGGCCTAGTTGTTGTGTTAAGTGGTTTATAGAAAAGGGATGAAAATCATTAAACTCCATATAGATTTTAACTTAGATATGTTGATGACATTCATTAAAATTATCAATTTCATTATGAAATGATGAATTTGGAAATGGATACCTGAGATTGTTGTTAAAGTGAATTGTAAACATAATAAATGAGTTTTTATTATGATTAGTGATGAGAAAGGGAAATTATATTTAGATATGTGATAATGTAAGGTAAATTATTGATAACATAAGTCAACTACCAGAATGAGAAATTTAGGTTAAGTGTGTTTTATATAATGAAACTCTACAAATTTAACTATATGATATAAATGGGATCATTTATATCAATACTGGGAATAAAATTTATTGGAATAATAAATGTATTCAAAGAGATCAAAAAGAATAGGGTGGTAATTATGCCTAATGGTGTTTGTAAATAAAGATTTTTTTATGAGGAATAGTATTTCTAGAAATGGTTTCTCATAATCAAAAAAAATGGAGGTACTACTTTAAGGTCATAAAATTTGATTGAAAGATAATGAGGTATGATGACTTGAAACATAGGGACTAAGGTAGAAAAATATTTATGGTAAAGATTCAGTTAATCTATCAGAATGGTTATATATTTTAGTGGATTAAATATGGTTTTTTATGAGAACCAAATCAAATTCCTAGTGAATATTGTGGTATCAATCTATTTTTGATGTTTCAAGATAAATAATTTAATAAAAATACTTATTTTTATTGTATTATTTTAAATATTATGAAATGAGATAACAATGTTGAAATATTTTGAGGATATTAATACATCTAGTGGAGATATATTGAAAAGTATTATTTATTTTTCAATGATTTTATAGGAAGTATAATTTAATAACTAACATTTATCTGTTTTTATATTATCTTTATATTTTTATGAGCGTAGACTATCTATATCTAATAAGGATTATTTTGCATCTCTAGATTGTTATACAGAAATTATTGAGATACTGATAATGGGGTTCCTTGATTTTATATGTTTTCATTATTTATTGATTAATATTCTAAATTATTTGATAAAATATGTGATAGATGGATATCAATAGTGATGGGATGTGGTAGTGGATCTTATTTACCCTCACCCTCTATCCACAGTTGAAGTGAGATAGCAATGACCATACTCCATATCACCCTCTACTATGGGTTGAGACTAACGATGACTTATAAATTTACCTAAAACTACACACTCACAGATCTTGGGGGAGATAGATCATATATTTCTAGAAGATATTGTGGGATGATTGATTCCTCTAACATCTCTATTGTGAGATATATGGAGATGGATAATTCCTTCAATATCCCAAATATGAGAACATGATGGTTGGGATATATGTGTATTTGGGTAATTCTTCTAGTGTATCTAGTATGTGATAGGTGGATATGGGTAATTACTTAAGAATCCCTAATATAATAAAGTAATTTATAGTAATTTATCTAATTGGTGATGCCCCTTATCTCCCACAACATAGGGAGCATGGTAGAAGATAATTCACCAGATATTATCCCTCTTCATACCCATATATTTAAGTGTTATGAGGAACATATATATATTTATGGCCTAGGTGATGCGAACTTCCTCCAATATCTAGGTATAAATATTTATTTTTATATATTTTTACATCCTTGGCATCCATACATGTATACAACTACAATGTATAGAGAAATGTATTTCCTCTAACATATTAGAAATGTGTATTTCCTCCAATAATTCCATGATAATTCAAGATGTTTATTTCCCATTATACTATATAGACAGGCGAAAAAATTGATTTCAATTTATATATCATGGGGTGACTTATTGGGTGATAATTCTATAATGGGTTGTGTGACATTATTATTATTATTTATTTTTAAAGGAACGTTATTATTTAGAATGTGTGATGAAAGTTATTTATGGGTACATTGATCAAGATTGATCATATATATATATACATCTAGTGATGGTTTTAGGTGGGATCATATTTTCTACACATTACTTTTTATTAATTCACATAGGTACTATATGTTTTTGGGGTTGGATCACTACTTAATATGGCCAAAATGAGTATTATTATACTCACCCCTATATATGAAATTACATATTTTTCTCCTTATTTCTACATGTATCATATTGATGGTTATGGATACAATATATTTAAATAATATTTGGATATATAGTGAATAAAATAATATCAAGTGATGGAAACATTTTGTCATCAGTTATTCTGATGAAATCTTTTCAAGATGTGATGGTTATATATGTAGATTCACTTATATTATAACACATTATATCTTTCAAAAAAAATTATATAAAATTATCTATTATTTTTATTAGTTTATATTTCATTCATTTTGTGGTGGATGTTTATGTATAATATTATATGATAGGTTGATTTAAAGTTAACCCCCCTATGATTGTTTGTATTCATCGTCATTAGTCACTATCCCCTGGACTAATGATATTAGGATTGGTGGGATCACCAAAAATTAAGGTTATATGTGAGGTAGACTATAACATTAATTCTATATACAATATTATGGGATACCTTCTAGTTCACTATTTAGTTCCCATGGGTTTTGGGTGTTTCTAATATATATACCTGTGATATAATTTTTTTTAGTGATTTGGGAATGACTCTAGAAATTGTGTTAGGCTCTGAGTGACTCTATTAGACTCCTGCTACTAGTCAATACCCCTATTATATGGTGATGTGTGCTTAAGATTTGGTGGTTGCCTAATTCCAGTTGTGTTTAGGTATACCAAGAGAAAGATGTTATATATTTATTGTAATATTCTACTTGCATTAATCATATGAAATTGATTTTTTTTATTTATCTATTATGAAATGAAATAATTTTTAATTGATTACATGGTTTATAGTTTTTATTTTATGTTTATTTTTACACTATAGTTTTATAAGAAAATAATTATTTTAATTATGTAACACTTATAATTTTAAGGAAGGTATTTCATATAAAAAATCCATTTTGATTCATTCTTCACCCATCATATATTTCTCCCTCAAAACATCATTTCAAACCCTTAGATGAGATCATATGAGGGAACTTTTTTTTATTAGATTTTCAAATTCCCATGCTACCTATTTATATTTTTAATTTCATCATAATAATTTAAAAATGTAACTTTTCTTATTTTGTAACAATTTGTCTTCATAGTCTAGTATAATCACTAATTATTCATCATATGATATATTATTCTCTAGTTTTACCATATCTAGATTCTATTACATTGAGGAATTTGGTATGTGTTTATTTAGTAGATATATATGGAACTTGTTATGTACTTGAGGAAAGTTTGGAAGAAGTTTCAATCAATTGGGTAAAAATATTATTGGTTTTTAGTGTATGTAGGGCCAATTTTAACCTTGTAACCAAACATGTAACCCTCTTCCCTGGAGATAGTCAAATGAATAATTTATCCAAAAAAATAAAACTCTATGTCTCATTGACCATTATCAGTGTAACTTTTCTATTTACCATTGTAGCATCCTAGGTAAATAAAGAACACGAAATTTTTCATATTTATTAATACTTGTGAACTAAATATTAATTATACTTTGATGGGGACACGATGTTCGATGATATACCTGATACGAAACAATGGGTTTCTTTGAAATCAAACGTTGCACACTAATAATATAATATTATAATTTTAAATGGTAGTTAACACCTAGGTGTTATAATGGGGGGAATGAATAGAACTAACTAAAAAATGATTATATATGTTTGTTAAATGTTTTTAAATTTATCTAATAAAATTCAGAGGCTTAAAATGTGAATGAATCTAATTTTAAACATAATTTACTTAAAAGGGTTGATTTACCACCTTTTAATGGAGAACCCTATTTAAATCTATTTTTAGACACTTTTATATATTCCATTTGACAAAATAAAATTATTATTTATAATCGGGACATCAAAATATACTTTGGGTAAATTTTTGGTATTTTTCTAATAATATTCATTTTTTATGAATAGTAAGAAATAATGTATTTTAATTCAAAACTACCTTTTAATCCAATTTATTTATATGGTTAGATTATATTTTAAATTTTTTTTGAAGCGTAATTAGATTATATTTTTACCCTTCAATCCAATTTTGGTCATTGGAATTAATTTCACTTTGAAATTATACATAAACAAGTGTCAATATTTTGATAGTTATTGTTTCTTAAAAACACGCTATTTGTTTTGACAACAAAAATTAATTTTTAATTAATTAATCCAACATCTATGTTTTTAATTTGGTAAAATAGATATCATTTTTGAATTTTGAATATTAAATATATCTCAGGCTGAATTTTTGTTATTTTTCTGTTAAACTTCAATTTTTGATGAATAGTGAAACCACAAAGTATTAGTTAAAAAATATGACTTTTTCATTTAAATGAAATTTTACCACTTCTGTGAACTGAATTTCGAAAATCTGAGAAATATGGTTGTTATTAGTAAGTAAAATGTGGTTCAATAAGATTAAAATAATTTTTTTGAATAGTAACTTTTGACTTTTATTTACCGCAGTTAAAGATAAATAGGGTAATTAAAGGTAAAAAGAATATCATAATAATAAAAAAAATTACCATAACACTTGTCCTAACCTTATTGGATGAGTCATGTACTACCATAGGTATCCTTGGGTCAATTTTGGGACCCCATGAAGCCACTTAATAAGGATAATGACACATTATTTTAATTAACTTTAAGTAATGACAAAAAAGACATTTACAAATATCGTTTAATATATCAATTTTTACGTGGGGTTATATAAGTCATATTTTCAACTATAAATAATTATTGTAAATCTAAAAATATTTCCTAAATTATGGTAATTGTTTTATAATTTTTATAAATTAAATAAATTAAAGTATTTATGACTCAATAATGATGTAGTATTTACCTCATTAATAAATGATTTAAATAAATATGATTATTAATATTAAAATAATATCCAAAAACTGTCCAATTCTTATTGGATGATTTTATTTAGACCATGATTATTCTTATCTTATAATTTAATTAGTTTTGGACCTTTATAAACCGAATAACACTATATAATAAAATAATATTTTCACACTTTCCTAAAGATCCCCTCCTCCCCCTTATAAAGGACACCACTTCTAACCCATTCCACACACCTCTAAAGCCCCTTGGCTCGTCCAAACCCTTCCCAAATAATTTTTCAAGATCCCCCTCTTCCTCCTAGAAGCCCTACCTTAGGCATAAGGCACTTCAAGAAGTCCTTTTGGTTCAAACAAAAGCAAGTTTCCCAAATTAAAGGTAACACTTTCTCTTAAATTCTTCTGTTTTATTTTGTTTTATTTTACTTCTCCAACCCCCTAAACTTTTTTTTATTACATTATTTTATAACAAAACCAATATCCTCAATCTACTAGGATGTTGTTATGAGACTTATTCAAACTAAACGTACACACACCTCCATCGAATAGGTGAGGAACATACTGTTTCTGTGGATGGAAAACTAACGCCTCACAAAACGATGATTGTTCGATTATCTCCTAACGCCTCTCTTGGTGGCCATTAATATTACATTGTATTTATATATGTTATATTTATTATGTTTATGTTTTTTTTATTCTTCTGTATTGTCTATTTATGACTTTAATTTATTGTTTCCATTATGGGTAAAACACAATAATTTCATTTGAGGAAGTGTGGATTAACGCCCCCTCAAAATGATATGACTCGTTAATGCATTAGGTGGGACATATAAAGGATGTATTTAATGATATTACATATTATATTATACTTTAATTATAATATACCTATGTATCATTATGTTTTAATTCCATTAAAATACAAAATATAAATGGAAGTAGCGTTCAAGCGTACGTACGGCTTACCGCCTGCATGAACGGTACATTTCATTTCTTATATCCAAATGTTATGTACTATTATAAATAAATATATATACTGAATATATAATACATATATGGTATCTAAATCATTTATATCATTCTGGAGATAATGGACTTTGGACCACATGGAAAAATTGTAATTATAACAAGTTCATTTTTTACTCAAGTTCCGAACATCGATAAAATATCCAATATGAACTCAAATAATTAACTATTTGTAATAGAAAGGTAATAAGTGATATAAAAGTAATAATAAACTTGAAAAAAATTTCTTAATCAAGTATAAATAAACATAAGTTTATTATTCAGGTAGAACAACTAACATACAAGATAAGTCGGACTTGAGGTAAGGGGTTTCTTATCTCACTTTTAATTCCATGATATTTCCATTATTCGCCACTTATTTATTGCATGTGGTGTATTTGTACTTCCATTTGATATATATTATCATTATTCTCTTTATATTCACCGTATTCTGTGATTAATTTTATGGTTATTAACTTTTTCTCATATGACTCGATTAATTACAATGTGGTAAAGAGTTTTTCATCTCACTTTTATTCCCGTGAGATTCATGCTATATTAGCCACTATTTCCTTTTGTGTGGAGTATGTATTGCCCTTGATTGTATTATTTTTGTAATATAATTTAATTTATGGGTATTTAAATCTTCATTGTATCATACTTCTTTCATGGGGTGTGTGTTTCATAAGTTACTGAATCGGTAAATAAATTTCAATTTTCAATTTCTACTCATTGGGATTTATGCATACTTTGTTGATTATTTTCCACCATGATTATGTGTGGAATCACTATTTATTATTTGTGTCATAATTTCCACTCCCCTTTATGTGGATATAATTCTAATACAAATAATCACTCCATTGATAAATTCTCAAGACATCAATATGTACTTGATAAGAGTAATTTTAATATCCATTTATTGAGTTAAACATCCAATTCATTGGTGTTGTTTTTACAAGAATATTTGTGAATTTCCTCTGATTAATTTACACTGAATATACAATATTATTGAGTTTATTTATATTTTTCTCACATAATTGTTTCATTGATTTATCCTTAGCCTAAGGATACTGTCTTTATAAGAGATCTCATCTCAATTTTTATTCCATTGAGACTTTTTTGTTGTTATACACCAATTCACTTTTAGATGGTGTATATAATGTACGTTGACAAAGTATATCATGAATCCCTTTATTCTCATGATATTATAATGTTTTTATTACATCAATTATTTGTATTTAATTGTCTCTATTTTGGATAAGAACTCTAACTAAAATATCATTTTAAATGTTTTAATGATTTATTATTCAAAATCATTCTCATTAATTTCAATGTTTTAAAAATGGTTTTCAGGATTTATTTACAAGGACATTAAAGTTATAAAATTAAAATTCCTTTTAAAAGTTTCAAAGTGGTTATGATGTCAGTAATTATGCATTCCATCATTAAGAAATTAGATATTGATATTTCATTTGGTTATTCAACTAGTAGAATACCCATGACTATGTTTTATTATGACATTATTACTCAGCTCATATTACTACCATAAAGTGTTCATGTTTATTATTCGTTAAGGAATGTGTTTCAATTATTAATCATGCTTAATGTTTATATTATCTTCCACTATATTGCTTACTCATACTAAGAGATTGAGCTCACCCCTTTCGCATGTTTCATTTTCCCAGGATATGAAGAAGTTAGTTATGAGTGCATTTTAGGAATAATCTTGGAAGCTTGGATGTTTCTAATGGAATAAATTAGTGTAGTTTTTCATTTCAATTTTTAATATTCAACTTATGTATCTTGTTTCCAAGACTACTAAAATAATTGATCCTTCAGGACTTGATTATTTGTAATCATGCCAATGTGTTAAAATAATTTACCGGCTCCGGTATTCTAGGTTCAGGGTGTTACAGTTGGTATTAGAGGAAGTTTAGTACAAACCTTGGAAACTAGATTTAGAAAAACTCTTATTATAGAACATTACCCTAAGATATACTAGGAGTATTAGTATATAAGAACATCCAAAATTTTAGGTAATGTAAATATTTTGTCAGTTTTCCACAAAATACATCCTTGTCTGGAAACGACCAGGTAGAGGTGGCACTGGAACAGATGTACCTAGGGGTAAAACCCAAAAAAACCGCTTTGATCCATACGCGAACGGGAACTGGTGCACGACAACGGGCCTTGCTAAACTCTTGGTTATGACACTCTCGGGGGATATGCTTAGGATAATTCAAATTTTCATTACAAACTGATTTGAAGGATTTTAATATAAGATGAGAATAAATAACCTTGGTTAATCCTATGCTGTTTTAGATTGATAATTAGGTGTGATGATATTTTCTAAATAATTTTATGACCATTGTTACTCAGAAAATGCTTTCTGGTTTTAGATAATGGCTGGATTCCAAGGAAGTCATAGTAACATTGAACATGATGTAAAAGGTGGGAACAGTGGTGGAAATAAGAAACTAAGTGGAATTTTGATAGGAGTAATTGATATTGTATTCATGCCAAATCAGTTTTCCAAAAATATGATCAAAAACATATATACTAACCAACTCCCGGACTCAACAAAGAAGAGATAGACGGTTAATGATAAGAGCTCCAGTAGTGGAGACCATGGAGAGAAGAAGGATCAATTTCCATCATGCCAGAAATGTGCAAGGAGACAGCCATGAAAGTGTCTCAATGGAAAAAAGAAATAATTTATGTGTGGGAAAGAAGGGAATAAAGTAAATAATTGCCATGAAAAAATGAAGAGTACTTTGGAAGAAAATAAAAATGATCCTGATAATCCAATTATAGTAATTTTTCATAAATATAAGGAACCTTGGAATCACCCATTTAAATTCCCTATTCTATAGGACAACCTCTTTCTCAAGGAAGAACTTATGTAGAAATAAACGGATGGAAAAATGATTAAATTTATTAGTGCTCTTTGTTGATGAGATTACATTGGATGAATTTTATCTTGTATGTATAAACCTGTAGTTTGTTATGTGAAAATTCTATTCAAGGAATAATTATCTTTTCTTTTGTGGATATAGTTATAAATAACCATTTGGGTTTATATGACTCTTGAATTTGAGGCAATTAAAGGTTATTAATTTTTGGGATGAAAATGTGATATATGAGATAACATTGGTGGTTAAATTATGTTATGATTATTTTGAGTAATCTACCTCATTTAGGGAATGTTATAAAATATAGTTTTTGAGAAAGGACAACACAGAGACGGAGTTACAACCCGTCGTGTCAGACAATGCTACGAGAATCAAACCCACAACCAAAGTGCGACTGGGGTTTATCGCCTACCACTGGACTACATGAAGTCCCTGGTTAGTATGACTAATTATTTTTTAGTTAAATGATTTTATGGATCAATAATTTGTTGACTTTGGGAACTTATGATTTATCCTTAGTATAGGAAAATGATTTGGTGATTAAGTGATAAATGTTATTTTGGAAGATATTCTTTCTTTTGGTAACACTATATGCCAAAGGAAAATGCAATACTATGGAATTTCATTTAAGGAGTAATGGTGGGTTTTTATCTATGTTTTTATTATGGATTTATAGAGATTTGGGTTATTTATGGAAATGATTAACCTGTTATACAGAATATGTGATTAGGTTAATTAGTTTTAAGTATGTGACTTTAAGAGTAGTTGATGTTATTTAAAGATACAATTTAACGTCGAAGACTACATAGCCAAATTCTTCAAGGTTTTAGGTTTAAATATTAGTTTGGATAATATTGAAGGATTTTAAGGACAATTGTTTATTGAATGGTATTTATTTAACATTGGTGTATTGTTTGTTTAATTTTAGAAATTAAGATTAGTATTTCTTTCTCTAAAGGATTATCCTTTTTTGGGGATCATCTGATATTGTATTAACCATTTTGGTGGTTGTTAATCTCTAAAGACTAGGTAAATATATTTTTTATCCTTTGTGGATCATGTGATTCCCTAGAAGTTGATTCTAGCTCTTCCGGTGTGACCAAGTCATCTTGAATACTCATCATTTGAAAAAAAGATGGGTTGGTGGTAGAGATGTAATAAAGAATGAAACACTACTTAAAAAGTAAGTATATATCTTTATGTTCTTAGTCAATCTCATAAATAAATTCTTTTTCTTTATGAAATGGAACTTAAAACAAAAGAAAACATTATCCATTTACTTTTCCTACTGTGAAACTAATGACCGTTTATCACATCACAAGTTTGTTGTTTTCTTGTTGTTAACTTTCTCTTGATCATGTTTTTTATCCCTCTCCATCAGAACTTGACACATAGTTTATCTTCCATATCAATGTTTTCATACATGGAATCCTTGTATGGGTTCTCTCAAGTGACCTTTTTACTTTTATTTCTTTCTTTTAAAGTGATGGTTATACTGAATCGTTTCCGATGTGGGAATTTGGATAAAGTTTCCAAGCCCAGTTTTAAAATTACGAGGACACAATTCCCAAAAGTGGGGAAGGATGTAACATCCCAGGTAAATAAACAACATGAAATTTTCCATATTTATTAATATTTTTGAACTAAATATGAATTCTACTTTAAAGGGGACACTATGTTCGATGGTATACCCAATACGCAACAATGGGTTTCTTTGAAATCTTACATTGCACACTAATAATATAATATTATTATTTTAAATGGTAGTTAACACCTAGACGTTGTAATGGTAGTAATGAACAGAACTAACTAAAAAATGATTATATATGTTTGTTAAATGTTTTTTACATTTATCCAATAAAATTTAGATGCTAAAAATGTGAATGAATCTAATTTTATACATAATTTACTTTAAAGGGTTAACTTACTTCTTTTTAATGGCGAACCATATTTAAATCTAGTGATGGTCACTTTTATATATACCATTTGACAAAATAAAATTCTTCTTTAGAATCAGGGTATCAAAATTTACTTTGGGTAAATTTTTGGTATTTTTCTAATAAAATTCATTTTTTATGAATAGTGGAAAATAATTTATTTTAATTCAAAACAACTTTTTAATTTAATTTATTTGTATTGATATGATTAAATTTTAAATTGGTTTTAAAGTTTAATTTGATTATATTTTTACCCTTTAATCCAATTTTGGTCATTGGAATTAATTTCACTTTGAAATTATACATAAAAAAGTGTGAATCTTTTCATAATTATTATTTCTTAAAAACATGCTATTTGTTTGGACAACAAGAATTAATTTTAAATAAATTAATCCAACTTCTACGTTTTGATTTGGTAAAATAGACATCATTTCTTAATTTGAGTATCAAATATAGCTTAGGCTGAATTTTTGGTATTTTTCTGAAAAACATCAATTTTTTTGGGAATAGTGAAACCACTAATTTGTAGTTAAAAAATACTACTTTTTCATTTAAATGAAATTTTACCACTTCTGTGAATTGAATTTCGAAAATCCAAGATACATGGTTGTTATTAGTAAGTAAAATGTGGTTCAATAAGATGAAAATAATTTTTGTGAATAGTAACTTTTAACTTTTATTTACCGCAGTCAAAGGTAAATAGGGTAATTCAAGGTAAAAAATATATTATAATAATACAAAATTACCTTAACACTTGTCTTAACCTTATTGGATGTGTCATGGCCGAACATGTGCATCCTTGGGTCAATTTTGGGACCCCATGGAGCCACTTGAGAATAATAATGACACTTTATTTTTATTAACTTTATGTAAAGAAAAAATGACATTAACAAATATCTTTTAGTATATCAATTTTTCTATGGGGTTATATAATTCATATTTTAGACTATAAATAATTATTGGAAATATAAAATGATTTTATACATTATGGTAATTTTTTTATAATTTTTAGTCATCAAATAAATTAAATTATTTATTACACAATAATGATGTAGTATTTACCTCATTAATAAATGATTTAAATAAATATGATTATTAATATTACAATAATATAAAAAACCTATCAAATTCTTATTTCATTATTTTATTTAGACAATGAGTCATCTTATATTCGACATTAATTAGTTTTTGACCTTTAGAAACCGAATAACACTATAAAATAAAAGGATATTTTCACACTTTCTTAAAGAGCCCCTCATCCCCCTTATAAACGAACACCACTTCTAACCCATTCCACACACCTATAAAGCCCCTTGTCTCATCCAACCCCAGAAAAAATAATCTCTCGAGATCCCCCTCTTCCTCCAAGAAGTTGTACCTTAGGAAGAAGGCACTTCAAGAAGTCCTTTTGGTTCAAACCAAAGGAAGTTACCCAAATTAAAGGTAACGCTTTATCTTAAATTTTTTTGTTTTATTTTGTTTTATTTTAATTCTCTAACCCCCCCCCCAACTCTTTTTATTACTTTGTTTTATAACAACACAAGTATCTTAAAAATACTAGTATGTTGTTATGATAATTATTATAACTAAACTTACACAGACCTCCATCTAATGGGTGAAGAACATATTGTTTCTATGGATGGAAAACTAACACTTCACGAAACGATGACTCTTCGATTATTTCCTACTGCCTCTCATGGTGGCCATTAAGAAGACACTGTATTTATATATGATATATATATTATGTTTATTTTTTATTTATGCTTAAGTATTTTCCATTTATATCATCAATTTATGGTTTCCATTATGGGTAAAATGCGATAATTTCATTTGAGGAAGTGCGGACTACCGCCCCCTCAAAATGATTGGACTCGTTAATTCTTTATGTGGGACCTATAAAATATGTATTTAATGATATTATATATTATATAATTCTGTAATTATAATATAAATATGTATCATTATGTTTTAATTCCATTAAAATACAAAATAAATATGGAAGTAGCGTTCATGCATTCGTATGACTTACCGCCTCTATGAATGGTACATTTCATTTCTTATCTCCAAATTTCATATACTATTATAAATACATATATATACTGAATATATAACATATATATGATATCTAAATCACGTATATCATTTTGGAGATAATGGACTTTTGACCACATGGAAAAATTGTAATTATAACAAGTTCATTTTTTACTCAAGTTCCGAACATCGATAAAATATCCAATATGAACTCAAATAATTAAATATTTGTTATAGAAAGGTAATAAGTTATATAAAAGGAATAATAAACTTGAAAAATTTTCTTAATCAAGTAGAAATCAACTTAAGTTTATTCTTCAGGAAGAACAAGAAACATACAAGACAAGTCATACTTGAGGTATGGGGTTTCTTATCTCACTTTTAATTCCGTGAGATTTCCATTATTCACCACTTATTTATTTCATGTGGTGTATTGTGTACTGACATTTGATATATATTATCATTATTATCTTTATATACATGTTATTATGAGATTAATTTGATGGTTATTAACTTTTTTTCATAAGACTCGATTAATTACAATGTGGAAAGGAGTTTTTCATCTCACTTTTATTCCCATGAGATTCATGCTATATTGGACACTATTTCCTTCTATGTGGAGTATGTATTTCCCCTGATTTTATTCCTTTTGTAATATAATTTAATGTATGGGTATTTACATCTTCATCGTATTATACTTCTTTCATGGGGTGTATGTTTCATAAGTTGCTGAATTGGTAAGGGAATTTCAAATTTCAATTTCCACTCATTAGGCTTTACGTATACTTCATTGATTATTTTACTACAAAATTATGTGTGGAATCACTATTTATTATTTTTTTAGTAATTTACACTCCCATTTATGTAGAGATACTTTTTATACACATAATCAATCCATTGATAAATTCTCAAGTCATAGACATGAATGTGATAAGAGTAATTTTAATCTCCATTTATTGAGTTAAGGATCCAATTCTTTGGTGTTGTTTTTACAAGAATATGTGTGAATGTCATATGATTTATTTACACTTAATATCTAAAAATATTGAGTGTATTTATATTTTTCACACATAATTATGTCATTGATTTATCCTTAACCTAAAGATACGGTCTTTATAAGAGATTTCATCTCAATTTACATTCCATTGAGACTTCTTTGTTGTTATACACCAATTCACTTTTATATGGTGTATATAACGTACTTTGAAATAGTATATCATGAATCCCTTTATTCCCATGATATTATAATGTTTTTATTACCTCTATTATTTGTATTCAAGTGTCTCCCTTTTGGTCAAGAACTCTAACTAAAACATCATTTTAAATTTTTTAACGATTTATTATTCTAAATCTCTCTTATTAAAGTCCTCGTTTTAAAAATGGTTTTAAGGATTTATTTATATGAACATTAAAGTTTTAAAATAAAAATTCCTTTTAAAAGTTTCAAATTTATATGGGACACTATGATTCAAAATTCTATTTTTAAATGGCTTCTTGACAAATAGTGTGACTTTTAAATGTTTTCAAGAAAAGGGGGATATTTCTCTCAAATAGTTTAGATGATTATTTTCATATATGTCAATATCCTTAATTATTCTTTATTGAGGTTAATATGTTACAATACAGTCTTCCATATTGTATTGAATGAGTTATGTTTGATAGTGGATGTGCTATTTTTAAACCATTCAGGGTTTGTGGATAAAGTATTGACATTTCGTATGCTAGTTTTAATACAAACGTTTATGTTATGTTTTAAAATTTTCATATGAGTAATGAATTGGACTTAGTAAGTGATGGGTGAAGCCTGTTATAGCTTCTCAATGCATCGGTAGGTCTCATGAGACAAACTAGTGTCTTGGCACAAGGCCTTGACAAGAACTTATTTTTAGTCTTTTCACGAGGCCTTGAATATGTGGATTTGATGTTCGGAATTATGAATTCAATAATTATGAGATTAGATATTGATATTTCATGTAGTTATTTGACTAGTAGAATACCCATGACTATGTTTTATTTTGTCTTTATTTACTCAGTTCATATTACTGTCATAAAGTGTTCATGTTTATTATTCGTTAAGGAGTGTGTTTTCAATTGTTAACCATGATTAATTTTTATGTTATCTTTCGCTATATTGCTTACTCTTACTGAGTGTTTGAGCTCACCCCTTTCTCATGTTTCATTTTCCAAGGATATAAAGAAGTTAGTTTTGAGTGACTTGTAGGAATAATCTTGGAATCTTAGATGTTTCTAATTGAATAAATTAGTGTAGTTTTTCTTTTCAAGTTATAATTTTGAACTTATGTATTTTGTTTCCAAGACTACTAAACTAATAGGTCCTTCGGGACTTGATTCAGTGTAATCATTCCAATGTGTCAGAATAATGCACCGACTCCTGGATTCTGGGGTCGGGGCATTAAAACTATGATATACATTCATATTTTATACAATTAATTAAACATTATCTTCATTTATTATCCATGTATGGGTCTAAATATTTCTATATCCCTCTATATGTCTCATCATGTTAATGTAATGAAATTTTATCTCAAAGAGATTTATATGGATTAGTATGTATGCATGGGTGAAAATTTTTATTATGTGTGAACTCCTCCAATGGAATATGTTTAAACTAGACTCCTTTAATATCTACAAAAACTATCTAAGCATATCCATCAAATAAAAGGTGATTATTTTATATTAATGATTTATCTGGGGGTTATATATTGTACTAAATTGTAATATTATGCTCAATTACCTTTGAGAACTCATTCAAATCATTGTGGTAAATTTCAAATCCTTATCAAATACAATCAAATGTTTTTCCATATCCACCACCACCACTCATTGATTTATATCTTGGAAAGTTAATAAAGTGATAAATATTATCAAATATAAATAATGTGATAGGACCTTATTATATAATCCAACACAACCTATATAGAGGTGTTTCCTTTATAGATTTTTGGAAGAACCATGATGAGAATATATGGTGATGTTTTCCCATTTCTATAATGGTATAGTTAATAGTTTCACCATCCCATTATGATTTTTTTCATTATAAATTTACATCTTAGTATACTAAGAACCATTATGTTTATTTAGTAATCTACTTCTTCATTTTATACAACTAAAAGTTATTCCATATATCCCTGTATATGTTTGTGTTTCTTTGGTGAATAGAGAAAGATGATTTAGAAGAATCCTATAATAACACCTTATTTACCTTTAGAACTTATAGAAAATATAATTGTGTCAAATATCAAGTGAATATAACTTTATAAATGTTTAATTTTGAAATAATAAATTTTTTATATATTTCACATTCATTTTATACATAATTCATCTTTATCCTCCACCTTAGTTTTGTCTAAGATGGATGGTTGAGTAATCATTTGATAAATATTATGATGGTGTACAATCCTTTTTAACTTTCATTTACATTTTTTATATCTTCATAAATATTTTTTCTATTTCAATAATTATCATTGTTATGGAAGCATGATCCTTTCAATATAGAGAATCTTCCATATTTTTTACCATTATAATATGGTAATGTATTGATCAATAATTATTATTTATCATCTCTAGCCATCTCCATTGATGTTGTTTAAGGTAATTCTATGTGAATATATACATTAATATTTATTGATATATATATGTATATATCATAATTATTTCCATATAGATAATACCTTTAAATATTTAATTTAGACATTATTGCTACGAAGTCCAACACTTGCAATGGATAATTTTTCTCATTAATTTTTAATTGATGTGTGGAATAATATATAACCATATCCTTTTACATGAGGATGAAACATAATCCATTATTTCAATCATAATTATATATAAAAAACATTCTATAATTTTGGCGAGTTTGGTTATAATTACAGTTAATGTTCTCTTCTTAATCTCTTTCATATATTATTTACATTTTTCTATACAGTCAAACCTTACTCCATTATAGGTCAATTTTGTTAATGGGTTATAAAATTATCATAAATTTATCAAAAAAATATTTAGAATAACCTATAATACCGAGAAAATTATGAATATCTACCATATCATTGGGTATATGTTATTTATTAATTACCTTTACCTTTAAAAAACTATATATTTCAGCTTTATTGTGATTATATTCCCCAAGTATTATATTTTATCCATCTAGAAGTCTCATTTTTTGTATTTTCTGAAGTCATTTTCCTTTATTACTTCTTTCAACACAATCCATAAATTCTCTTCATTTTATAATGTATTTTAGAATATTTGAGAATATTATTGAAAAATACTATAATAAATTTAGCATTGTAATCTATAAAAACTCTACTCATAATTCCTATTAATATTTTTGGATTCTTTATGGTTATAAATTTAATTAATATAATTCAAAGAGACCTTGTCTTTGGAAAAGTATGTATTTTTAATATCTTACCTTTTTATATTGATATTCAAATTGAAGATCCACATTTGAGAATTATTGATCCCTATGTAGATGTTTAAACAAGTAACATATCCAAGTTAGATGATACTTATTATTTATCATTATCTTATTAGACATATAATAAGAATTCTAAATCCACATTAAACTATACTTCGTATTAATGGATAGGAACATCACCCCCATGGGGATACACCTACTCATATAACCCCTTCTTCCAAATAATTATTTAAGTCATTCAATTTTACCTTGTTCATTCAATATGTGATCATAGATATAGTAATTTCAATATTTATAAGTTCTGTAGATAATTCCATCTCATGAAATGGGGGAAGACCAGTCAGCTCTTTCAAGAATATATCAGTATATTCATTCACAATAACATTGTATTCAACTTTAGCCTTATCTATTTTCTAAATCATTCATTCCAATTATGTTTCTTCATTAGGATATAATACCCATACTTATAAAGGAGTCTCCAATTTAAGTTTGTAATTTTCCTTCTATTTTTATATAAACATATGATGGTTTCAGATTTTGAATAATATTTCACCTGATTTGACTTCGATATTGTATACTTATAAAGAGTTTCAATATATACATAATATAGAATTGAGTTTTACCAAAATAATAACAACTAAAATTTATTAATAAATTTCCCCACATATGTTATTGGGGGAGTAGTTTTCTATTATATATGTAGTAATTTAAAATTTAGGTTTTTCACTAATTAATAATCCTATGAGTCTTGAGGTGACGATTCAATATCTCTAGACAACTTTCATGGTATAAACGATTGTGTTGAGCTTGAGTAAAATAAAATATTTTTCCCCCGTTTGTAGATAATGAGTGTACCCATCACCATTTTCTTGGATCTACCTTAGAAGTGTTTATAGTGTATAATATTTCATTTGTTCATGGATTTTGTGGTTGTAAACACTAATTGTGAGAAAGTACCTTTGTTTTAACGTATTGACTCACCTAATGATAATGTTACTTGTTGTTGAAGCTTTAAACCATCCATGGTACATTGAGCATGACCTTTCTTACTTTCATTATATTCATTGTCCTATTTGTATACCTTTATTAATCTTAAGCTTGGTTTTAAATTTTTTTCACACTTCTAACTTTTTTAAATCACTTTGAGGAAGTCCCATGGATGCTTCTGCCAATATTTCATACATGTGTAAAAATAGATTTTATTTCCACCATAAAAATTATCATTTGATCCTCAAATATAAAATTTCATTAATTATTCTTTATCTTCATCTCCTAAACTCAATTTATATTCTATATTATCCATTTTAATCTTAAGATCACATCTAAAAATCTCTTAATAAAAATTTGAGTCAAGAATTACTAGTGATTTTTTAGGGATTGGTTTTTTCCATGACTGAATTGGTTGATTTTAATTTTATAGTCAAAGAAAAATCTATAGGTGTACCATGAAATATCATGAATATTTCTTCATAATAAAAATTTTAGTCATTCTTCTTTTTATTGACTTGAAGAAATTATATCCCTATTTTAAAGAAAATAATATGAGAAAAATGTTTATTGCAAAATATTATTTTGAATTCATTCAACTACATCATGTTAATTTTATCCTTTGGTTTCATTTTCTTGATCAATGTACACCTCTTATCATCTGATTCTTCTAGACATCCATGATTTCCATTTCATTATAAAAAAATAAAACTCAAACAAATATCTTCACTATAGAAATGATTAATTTATTAATCATTAATGGATCAGAAGATTCACTAAAGGATGAAATTTTTTTCCATATAAAAATTTCATGAATGATTTACATTATATAATTTTAGAACTCCATTAGATTCATGTTTTCATTCAATAATTTATTTATTCGATTAAATTTAAATATAAATTTCTCCAACCCAATCATGTTCATCATCTAAATTGGATATTCATTGAAATATTAATCACATTAATTATTTATATAATTCATTATTTTTATCAATTTATTAATACTATAAATTTCATTGATAAAATTAATATAAATAATTTAATTAAATAGGGATGAATGAAAAAACTTATTCACCTAAAATATTTAACCCACAGTCTCTAACAAACCCAAACTCATGAAACTCTTAGTTCAACCTATGTTATTTTTATATTTATTTCCTATTATATTTTATAAAATAATTCCTAAAAATAACTACATAATTATTTTATACCAATTATAACTACCCATCACTCATAAACACATATTCTATATCAATTCCCCATAATAAGATAAGGATGTTATAAAAAATATACACCTAGAACATAAGGGTCTAATATCATTTATGTTAAAAAATATTAATTAAAAATTATGCATAACAAAATATAATTTTTTTATATATTCTTATACTTATTTATACTCTAATACATCATAATAAACTATGAGATAAAATCCAAGAAAGGGGATAATCAAAACAAAATAATAGAGTATAATTAATAGGGGATATTTATATATCATTGAGTATATCATGGGATCCTAAAATGTGAGAAACATAATGCATACCATATGAAATTATCATAATAATATGGTGATAATAGGAATGTTCCATAAAAATAATACATTTTAAAATAATCATATATCAAGGATAACTTACAATACACTATAACATAGTGTGTTGGGATTACTACCAATGCATTATACATAAAATCCCAATAGATCTCAAATTTATCCTATCAATTAAGGGTTATAAAATTTTGAACCCAATCATCACATAATAACATGTACATGTATACATGTTACACAAAATTGTAAATTAAATTCATGTTATCATACCTAAAACATGAGGACATTGCATGATAACCTATGAAAAATAAATGGGTTACATAACAAACAAAATACATTAATCTAATCATAGGTCATGGTAGAATAATTTAATTCCTCAAAAGATGAATTTAATGATTAAAAAATATGTTAAAATAATTATTAAATTTTTTTAAATGATTATCATTTGAATATAAACAAATTATATAATAAATAAAGATATTTCCAGGTGGAAAATGAAAATAATGAAAGAAACATAAAAGTGATTAAAATAAATCTCATTTCCAACATAATAATGTGTAGACAAAGTGTTGATAAATTATATGATGATGAAGATACATATAAATATATAAAAAATGAATAACATATCATGTAATTTTAAATAATTATCCATGGTAATTATATAAAAAATATACATGATAGAAAATTTTAATAAAATGAAATGCGATATAGAATACTTCTTCATATGAACTTTATAAACATGGAGGAATTAAATACAGACGTGGGCCAAATTTTTATTTTGGTTTGATGACCTTATCAAAGATGATCTAGATTTTTAGGTAAATAGACTTCTCTAGAAACTTTCTAGGAATAATTCATCTAATAGACATAAAATTGATTTCAATATTTTGTCTATCTATTTTTTTGTTTGATGCTCTATAATTTGAATCGACTTCGGTTCTCACTTCACCTTAAAAGTGTTTGAAATAAAAAATTAATTTTCAGGCCATATATTTCTGGAATATAAAAGATGGTCGAAAATAATGATAAAATAAAAACCATAAGTGAAGAGAGTGAGAGAGAGTAAATTTACCTCAACTCCTAACTCATCATATAGAACACCTTTAACTTCTTGTATAATAAAATGTATTAATTATATTATTCTCCAAAAAGATTATTATAGTTTTCTAATTAATTATTAATCATTTAAATTCATTTTAAAATATTATATATCAAAAATATTATATTATAGCTAGTGATATGGGTTATATCACTACCTGCAATATGAATCATGTGAAGTAGTTTTATAGTGACATATTATATCATGTTCATGATATTAGTTTTTAACCTAAGATATAATAATTCAATTTATCATTATTATATAATGATATTAAGGATTTATAATTTAATTAATTAAACAGTAAAATATTAAATTATATATGTGTTATTTTGAGTCAAAATTGTAAAAATAGTGGTAACTTATAATACAATTGAGAAATATATAATTAATTATTAATAGTTTGAGTTTACATAGATTTTAAATGGATGGTTATAAAAGTAAAACACATATTTAGTATTTCAAGAAATGATGTAAAATTTTTAAAATCCCATTAATGTTATAGTCCTCTTTTATCACTTCCTTTTGATCCTATTATGCATAGAGGTTGCGGATAAGAAAGGGGTATTTCCTAAGTGTTATAATATTCACACACTCTATGGATTATTACTAGAGTAGTGACTATGTTTTCTAAATATAATAAATCGCACTTAAATAATTTTAAATTAAGGATTTGTCATCAAAAAATATATATGATCCAAATTTATTGTTTTATATTTCTAAACCTCACAAGGAATAATCTTATGGAAACAAGTTTTGTTAAGTTTTTTTTTTATGAATTTAAGTAAATAATTTTTAAGAAAAAAAATTATTAATATAAAAGATAAATTTTGAAAGGCTTAAATAATTCTTCGTAACTCTCATGAATAAACGTGTGATAAAGTGTATTACCTTCCCTATGAGATTCATTATTGGTGTAAAAAGTTATATAACATAAGGAGTAGGGGAAATAGAGTATTGTGGTTGGTTTATATATTTCACATTGAATATGTTAGTATTAGGGAAGATGATCCTTCCACCCCTCATTGGTATAAAATCCACTTCAAAGAAATTTAGAAGAAGTTTATGAGTTTTTTGAAAATTGTGAAATTTTTAAAAACCAAATATTTCCTGAATGATGTTGTAGAGGTATCTTTAGTAAAATTTTGAAAATAGATTCCATGGAAAAACAATTTTCTTTTATCCTTGTATCAATAAAAAAATTATAAAATGACACTTATAACAATATTCTTGGGTAGTATATCTCAAAATATGCTATTGAAACACAAAAAATGTTGTAAAGGTAACATTTTATGTGATATAGTTATAAACCCATATTCGGTTTATATTAGATGGTGTTATTGAGATAATTCAAATCATGAATGTAATGTAGAGAACATTTTAAAGAGTTTATGATGTATCAGTATTGATTTTTCATATCATTGGATATAAATATGAGATATTGTTGGTGATGTTATATTAAACAATATTTTGAGATAACATTTCCATACCGCCATTATATGGGCTTATATATTTAAAGTGGGTAGAGACATGGAGTATGTCACCTTCAAAAATATAGGATATCTAAAATTTTATTATTTTTATTTATTAAATTATTATATAATTTATAAATTATTATAAATTATAAAATAAATTCATTTAAAAGAATTTTTAACTTATGAAGATCTCGTAAATTAGTTATAATTATAAATTTTTGATTATTAGTAATTAAATATTTATGAAATATTTAATGAATAGCTATTTTAAGATTAATTATTCATATTAATTATTTTAAAAACATTCACCAGTGCAATACCTATTGGCCTACACCAAATCCAAGGGGACTTTATACCATACCAGAATTGTTTTCATAGAAGGGATTTAGGTTTAAAGTGGTTTTGCATGGTTATTATAATGTATAATTATGTAAAGTGTTTACATGGTTAATATGAAATGTTAAGGTATTAATAAATATTAAAATTGTCTATATCTTAATTATTTATATATTATAGTAACTATAAAATAATTTAAAATATATCATATAATATTCAACACGAAGTATTCATATAAGAATATAAATATGTTTTATTCATTTTTATATGTCTTAAAATGTTCAATAAATAGTGTCTAAATTATATAATGTTTAAAATTTATTTATTAATAAAAAATTGTGAAAATTTTTCTCATTTTTAAATCTATGAAATATTATATTATTTATTTAATATATATTTTATTTAATTATTAAATATAAAGTGTTTATATTATGAATTAATGAATTCATTAGTCTATCTTTTTTAAACTGCTTCTTATAATTGTAATGTTATACATATGAGGAGTTACATGTTAGGTATGATATAAGTGTTAGTATTATTCAAATAATATTATGGTTTATTTTTTGTTATAAATTCAATAATTAAGAATTATTATTATTCATATATGTTAGTATTTTTAATTATATTAGAATTTATATCCCTTTCCATTATTTATTTATAGGTAGTATGAATTTGGATTGTTAAACACTAGCCTTGGGAATGTGATTATGTCAAAAGTGTATTAGTTTGATACCCGGTACACCATACGCGTTCTTAAGTAAGATTTTTATTTTATATAACTTTAATAATTTACATAAAATACTTTCATATACCATATTCAACAGATGAAATTTAATTTTTTGATGTAATTATATTTTTTTAAAAAATTTTGTTGTTGTTGTTTTTATTTACTATTGTTTTTGGGTGTATAAGAAAATAAAACCGCATAAACCCATAGAACTTAATTGGACTAGGCTTACACATTTCATAGTCATTCACATTTAAAAATGAAAACCCTAAATGTTAATCACTTATGTGATATGTTTTTTATGATTTAGAGTATGTGGTAACTATAAAATTTAGGCAATAAAATTCAATTCTGAGATTTGGGTTACACATAGTTCGGTAATAATAAATTTTAAGTAACTAGAATAATGAACATTAGATAATTTATATGATTGATTTGGTAATTTTTTTATCTTATAAACTATACAAGATTCATATATGTTATTATTAACATAATAGACAATATATATTTCTATGTATTGGGTGAATCTCTAAATGTAAAATTAATCTATGTGAAATATAGATCCGGATCCACTAATTAATATTATGTGAAAAGGAGTTATAATTTCAGTGGGAGTGGATTAAATAAATATTTTTATTGAATGATTTTGAAACATAATACTCATCCAAAAAAACAATTTCATGCCTTTTGAATTAAAAAACATATATTAATATCTAATATGTATCCTTGAGTAAGATAATTTTTTTGGAAATTTTTTCCAATAATGGTATTTAAAATTGAGAAATGTTCTTAAAGAGATGTATGAAGAAAAACTTGTTATATGAACCACTTAAGTTTTTAACTGACCTGATACTTATGAGGATTTCATTATATTTATGTGTATGTAAAAGGGTTTAGAGAAGAAATAGTTAGAAGAAATGTAATCTTCATATTTTCAACAATGAAAAGGGTTTCTATATTAAAGATTATAATTATAATTTACATTATCTAGTATATTAAGGCTATAAAACTTTTTCATTTTGATATAAATTGATATTTTATTCCTATTTATTCTATGAAAAGTTGTGTTTTATTCATAATTAATAAAAAAATTAGTACTATATGAATGAATGAAATTTATTATAATATATGGATTAAAATTTAATTTATAGAAAAAATAATAATATAATATATATCATATGTAATGTGATGATAAAAGTTTTTTATTTTAAAGTCACTTAATAAGTTAGGTAAACTAGAAATATATACAAAAGTGAAAGGAATGAAAAATTGTAGAAATGTTTCATACATTGATAAGTAAATTTTTTCTCATTTATAGAGTTATAATTTACTAAAATAAATTCCATCTATAGAAATGTAAATTACACCGTATAATAATATGGGTAATAATATCATGTTTTATCTTGATAAATATTAAAAATGAAGTAGTAAACATATTATATTTGGGTTATAATATATATATATATAAGGTTTAAATTTCTCATGAATTAATGGAGTGTTATATGAAAACATTATTAGAAAACAATTATTTGAATTAGTGTATTCATTGACAAATAATTTATTATTAAAGGGTTTATTGGGATTAAAATATAAAATTGGATATGTTCATGACCAATAAAACAATTAAGAAGGATAATGAGTAAATATAATAAGTGTATTTAACGTTAAAATTGATTTATATTACATAAGTGGTTTTTCATTTTAACGGTTTAGTGGGATCATAAGTTTTCTTTCAATTAAAATATGTGATATTTTTCAAAAATGAACTACGATAATTACTAGTTGCTAAAGTAAATGTGATTTATGATATATATTAAATAAATTATAGATGGTATAATTTTTTTTTTAAATTAATATATATATATATATATTCCAAATTTAATTACTTAATTAATGTTCTGATAAATTTTTTTGTAAATGTCACTAGATTGTTTCCAAGTTAATTCTTTTGTACCTGATAATATGTTAAGGAATATTTTTTTTAATTTATAAATTAAATTTAATTGTATGTGTTAAATAAATATTTATTTACAAAGTTAATGATCTTGGGTAATATATATATATATATATATATATATATTAGTTATGAATAGAAGAGTTTTAAAAAGAAAAAGTAAATGAACATGTAATATTTTATGTAGTCTTTAAAAAAATTAATAACATTAAAGCATTGGATTGTTTTTAAGGAAATTGGTTTATATATGATGATAAATTTAAAAAAAATAATGATTTAGAACTCAAATCTCACTATCATTCAAACATATTTTCTCTACATATTCTATCTCGGTAAATATGTTTGTGAGATAATTTATCAGAATGTTATATTGTAATGTATCATCTGTTACATGAGATATAACATGTTCAAGAATATAACTAATGTATCAAACATGAGGCCACTAAGGTCTTATATATTATGATATGATAGGATTGACTATTATGTATTGTTTTTGTTATATTTTTAAATAGTTTATGAATTTACAAATATATCATGTCATATAAATTAATCTCTTCTTTATCATTCATTAATGTGGGATACATATATTACCTCAAGGTAGAATTATAATTAACCTCTTAAATATTCTCCTCTATGTTATCCAAAATGGATGGGAATTATAAAGGCCTAAAAATGGAAAAGACAAGAGAAATATTGAAAATAAGGTGAAAGTTTATAAGTTAGATAAAAGAAACACCATAAAAAGACAAAGTCATGAGCTTTTCGTAGAAATTATGATTCTTACTAATGAACAATCTAATTCATGATGGGATAGTTCACACAGTGCCTCTAAATTTTATGGAACACCTCATATTACTGAAAAGATAGGTCATTTGTGATGCTAACCCAGTGATTTTTTGTATTACCACATTGTTACTATGTGAAATAATTATCCATCGTGAAATATTTTTAGCAAACTAACATTTTTTACAGCTTCAAGGAATTGTTTTCTAGCCTTCCATATAGAAGTATTCTTCATTCTCTATACATTGGTGTTGACTTTTGATTTGATTCATAGTATATTCCTTCATTTATTATCACTTGGAGGATGAAATATGTGGTCTCATACTCACTACATGGCCAACTGTTTGGGAAATAAATCACCTATAACCACCATAAAATACCCCATACCCACCTATAATTTAATAACACATAGAAGAGGGATTAAGGAGAACCCAATAGTGGAAAATATAAAAATTGGAAACTCCAAGGAGAGATTTTGATGATTAGGGATAATATATTCCCTTCATAAGAAAAGTGTTAGGTACACTAGGCTAGATTCCCTAAGGGGCTGAATCAGGGTATGACATATTTAAACAATTACCCATTTTGATATTATTTGATTATCAAACAAAACTATCTTCTCTCTCATTACCATTGCAGAGTATGAAAAAATCTTAAAAAATGCACAAGACACAGAAATTGTACTCGGTTCACCCTCATTAGAAGACATCCAAGGAGAATACACTAGTGATGTACCGATGTACCAATACACTATAAGCAGACTAATATTTACAAAGTTTGGACTGAACCCAATGTCCCTCTTGGTTTTCAACAAATCACAATTTTAAAGCTCACTACTCTCCCAACTGAAGTGCTCACTTCTTCTTCATAATATCCACTAACAATTTATAGACATGAAGGCCCATTCATTATCAAAAATTCATGAATACTCCACTATATGTAGATGTTGTATTAAAGTTCAAATTTCTCCATTGACGAATAACCCTTTTCCACTGAACATTAGGCAATAACCTTTGAAATAGTTTTTCAAAACTCACTCCCTCACAAAGCTCCCAATTTTTCAAAGCTGAAACAATCCTTCTCAAATTTATTGCCTCTTCGTAATGCACACACCTCCACAGAGCGCACTGCTCCACAGAGCACGCTACTTCGTACAGAAAACTACTTCGTAGAGTACACTTCTTCACAAAAAAACTACTTCACATATCTCAAGCCTTTGTAGAGTGAACTTCTTTCACAAAGCTCAGAAAATCCATTGTGAAGCACACCCCTTTCGGCAAGAAAGATTATCCACTGCAAAGCTTCTTCCTTTCACGAAGCACACTGCCTCCACAAACCTCCTTTGTGAATCAATAGCTATATGATTTTTTTTAAACACTATACTCTTCTCTGGAGGGTGGAGGCATATTTATTATTGTTTTCCACTGACTCCAAAACTTTACATGGCTGATCAACACCACATAAGCCCTAATCGTAGAGCTCCAAAATTTCATCCGAATTTATCCCTATTTCACGAAACACAACAGAAATTTTTGGATCACAAATCACATCGTAATCATGGAGAGTTCTGTCAATTCCTTTTCATTATTTCCTAAATTCTCCCTCGCAATTATCTTCATCAACATAGTGCTCTCTTACAAATATCTTCACCTCTTCCATTCATAAAGCTTAGCGTAATCATAGATATCACCATTAACATTCTTCATGTCTTTGCAAAATCCAATTTATGAAGACTATATTCTTGAAACTCATGAATTTTACAAATTTTGGTGAGATCATGATGGAAATACACATTTCAAAATGCTCTCCAAAATCCATAATTTAGACCCCAGAAATTTGAAAAATACTAGATAAGGACACCACCTTGTATCTTTTCTTTTTGTACTACCTCTATATCTTCCATTACATTTCCATGGTTCTTTGTCAAAATGGGTTGTTAAAAATATCTCTAGAACTTGAAAATTCACCATGAAAACCAACTTTGTCGACCAACACAACCAACCCAAAAAAGCTGCAATATTTCCTTGATGGATTTTTTCCCAACAGTCTCCCCCTTTGGTTTGTTGAAAACTCTTCTCATAACGATTCCTCCTGCTTTGATACCTCATTAAAGATTCTACCAACATCTCCCATCATTCTCCTCATGAAAACTAGATAGAGATAAAATATTTCCTCAACACATACTCTAATCCCACATGAGAAATGCTCAGCGTAAAAAACATGTGTAGTATGAAAAGTTCATCAATAAATCACTTCATTTCAGACACCAATTCTTAATACCATTCCAACACTACACTTATTCTTTCATCAAAAACCTTATATGTCATGATATCTAATATTTTATCAATGACTTCAAGCATCGTCAGATTTAAAACTATCTCCTTTCTCATTGCTCCCCCTGTCTCTTTGCTCACCCTATCAGATTCACTACATGTCTTTGAAAAATATGTTTTCTACCTTCTTCAATTTCTTCCCTTAAGGAACTAAACTTTCTTTTCCATTATCAAAGAATCGAAAGGTCACTCCTTTGTGGTCTGCAACATTTGAAAGAATAGAAATCAGCATGTTAGAGAAAAACACTCCATACATCAGGGAGAAGGGGTCCTATATACACACTTTTTGAAGTGCTGGGAGTTGACTAATCTCCCAGATCTAGTAGATACCCCTCAAATACCTTTTTGGGTAAGTAATTTTTCATAATTTTTGAAACCTATTGCACTATAGTCACATACTCCAACTTCACAATCCCTTTCTCCACCTTCTCTTGATAAAGTCATATCTGATCTCAATGTTTTTTTTCCTTGTGTGATGAACTAGAATTTTCATATGATTAATTTCACTCGAATTATCACACTAGATTCTGATCAAAGGCTTCACTTAAACTACCATATCCTCAAGTTTCTACTACATCTTTAATAATTATATTTATTATTGAGGGGCAGAAATATACACAGCTTCTACGGTGCTCGGTGAAATGCAATCATGTTTCTTGCTCATCCAAGAAATACACAATCCACAAAGATAAAAAGAACCTCCTCACATTGATTTCTTATTATCTTCTAAACCAACCCAATTTAAATCTATGAATACCAATAACACTGGATGATATTTGTCATTATATATAAGTTTAAGTCCATTTTCCCTTTATATACTAAATTATTCTTTTTACTGCAAGCATGTGGTTTTCCTTGAGATTACTTCGATACCTTGCTGCTTGGGATGTGGAAAATACAATATCAAGTCTTGTCAATGTCAAGTACAGTAAGATTTTATTGATTATCCGGTATTATGTAATATTAACTTCCTTTCCATAATCATCTTTTGAAATTTTCCTCTGGGTTGCAATAAGAGTTTTCATCTACTTGGAATTTTCCTTTCCAAATCATCTCATAACCTCCTTGGAATATTTTGATTAACAAGTGAAAGTGTCATTCCATCCTTGTGTCTCCTATAACCCACAGAAAAACATTAGCTCTTCAATAATTGACATTTTGATCTCACTTTTCAGGAATTCGTAAAACTATATGCAGTGACCTTCTTCTGATCCTCTAAATATTATGTCATCTATATAAACCAACACGGTCATCCTTTGATTACTGGTGTTTTTGAAATAGATATTTTAATCACCACCACCATGATGAAATACAAGTTTCTACAAATACGTATCAAGTCTCAAATACCATGCTCTTGGTTCTTGTTTCAGCCCATATAGTGCTTTCTTCAACCGAATAACATTGTTCTCATATTCATGAATGATAAAACCAATTAGCTTCTCAATATACACTTCTTCTTCTAGAACCCCATTCAAAAATTCAGATTTGACGTCCATATGGAAAACATTGAAATTCCACTACACTAAAATGGCCAAGCATAATAAGATTTTCTCCAACCTTTCAATAGGTGAAAATGTTTCATCGACATTGATACCCTCTATTTGGGAGTAACCTTTGTACACTAAACATAATTTTTTTAATCAATGTGCCATCTTTATTCCTCTTTTTGTGAAAGAACCATTTAGTCCCCAATGAAATTCTTATCTGTTAGTCTCAAAACAATATCCCATGTCTGATTCTTCTCAACCTGATCTAGATCTTCATTCATATATTGAATCTAGTTCTCATCACCAGCTGCATCAACAAAACATTTCGACTCAACCTGAGAAAATAAAGAAGCCTACTGTAATGACTTCTTCTTCTAGTTTGAACAGGCATTGTCTGATCACCAATGATAATATTCCTATCAATTTTATCTCGACTCAGTATCTTATTTACAGAAACATACTTGAAATATTCTTGGTCATTTTCAGTATCTTTTTCTGAATCATCATCTTCAACTTCTTCCCCCCTGTGTTTCTTACCTCCTCATCCCTTTTATTAGGAAACGGTTCACTCTGTTGTTTAATATTATCTTCATTTTACACTACAGTGATATCATTTCTATTAAATAATTTTCCTAGACTCTTGTTAAAGAATTTATATTATTTATTTCATGAGTATCCAAGTAATATCCCCTCATCTCCACATGACCCAAATTTTCTATTATTTTCTTTATTGATAATAAAGAATTACTTCCAAATATTCAAAAGTATTTCACTGTTGGATTATTTCTATAACACATCTCATATAGATTCTCTCCTTCCTTCAGAAACAAAAGTTCCCTATTTCAAATGTATACGGATGTCAAAATGGATTCCTTACAAAATTTCTTTGGTAGGTATTTCTTAATAAGTAGTTTTCTAGCCATGTTGATGATGATCTTATTTCTTCTTTCGACCACTATATTATGTTAGAGATTTATCATAGAAGAAATATGATTCATTATCCCATATTTATTGAGATATTTTTTCACTTAACTGTTTGTTAATTCCATACCATTTTCAGTATGAACGCTCAAAAGTTTCAACCCAAGCATCTTTTTTGATTCCCTACAGTACCGCTTTATGCAACTGAACACATCATACTTGTGGGAAATGATAAATAGTCATTCCATTATTTTATAATCATCAATTAAAAGAATGTAATATCCTTTTCCATCAATGGGTCTTGGTGAAATAGGTCCACATACATCAGTATACACCAATTCAAGCACTATTTTTGTCTTCTGTTCCTTTTCCTTGTATGTATTTCTGATTATCTTACCTTATTGACATGCATCGCATGTATGAGTATGATCACATGATATCTTTCGGAGATCTCTAGATACATCAAAATTTCCCAAATATTCTAGGGATGGTTGTTATAGATGACCAAGTTGTTTATGTCATAACTTTCTTTCTTCCTCTCTAATTAAAAATCACCTATATTCTTCCCCACTTACAAGGTATAGATTTCCCTTTGTTATTTTTTGTTATAGAACAACTAAACCATCTCTTCCTTTGACGACACACATATTCTTAGTAAATTTTGTTGAATGCATTCAGCCACATATTTTACTGACACTAATCATGTTGTGACTGAGACCTTTTACTACCAAGACATCATCCCATCTCATTTCGTTTCCCTCAAACCCAGCCTTTCCCAAACCAATTATCGTCAGGTATTCATCATTTCCAAACATGAAAACTTATTATTTTTCATTATTTATACCTATGACAAGATCTATATTCCCTATTATATGGGATGTGAAACCGCTATCAAGGATCCATACCCTAGAACCATCTGATGCTTTAAGGGAAATTTATGCAACCAATGCCTTCTTATATCTCTTTTTCTTGATCCATATTTTTGAATTCATACATGGAATAAATTTGAAATCTTGAGATTCCTTGGAGTATGATAGAGAAGCTTCATCATGTAGAGCTACAAATCGATTTTTCATTATCATCTCACTTTCTGATTCATTTATTTGTTTCATGAGAATAATTGGGTTCTTATTTACCACATTCCTTTGCATAGTTAATGTACATTTTCAAGCCATGTACCCATATCTTCCACACCAAAAACAATGTCCCTAAATAGATGATCTAGAGTACCATTATCTGTTTGGATTTCACTGCTGTTATTGTGCCCTTCTGTGTGTTTTTCCTATAGAACAAACATTTTTTGAATGTCCCATATTTCCATAGTAGTAATACCTAATGTGAAGTGAATTGCTATGTTCCACTTCTACACAACTCGTTGTTCCTTGGGTCCTCTGAGTCTTCTAATTATGCTTCATACCCAAATAAATCTTTAATCTCAATGTGGGGTTTTTTGTTCTAACTTTAACCATTTTCACATCATATTTATGATCAATCCCCACACATTCCTCATCATTCATATTTTTCTACTACTTTTGGTTTGTTGGACCATTAGGCTCTACTTCTAGCTTTTCCACCTTCTGAGTGGTTCACTTTTCTAATGTCACTTTGGGAGTCATGAGTTTTCATTAATCCTTAACATTTTTCATAGACCGAAAAAATCATCTTCATGTTCATAGATACAATTGACTTGATCTTTAGCTGTGTTATTCAAACCATCGATTTCCCTTCCTTATTCTTCAACTCTGAGTTTCTACTCATCAATTTTTCCTACGTCCATTGGAAACAAAGACTTAAGATTTTTAATTTCTTTTATCAACTTAAACTTTTATTCTAAATAATGTTGTGTATAGAGTTTGGCATCATGTAACACTTTGTTGGAATTCTTCATTTTTTTCTCTCCAAACATCTATCTCCTCAAGAACTTCTTCTAATTTAGATTCCATATCAACTCTTCCTTCAACTTCTTCTTCTACTTTATCAGTATTAGTTTCTTACTTTTTATGAGAACTATTAAAAACTTCCACCATATCATTTTATCCATGATCCTTATAGTTCTATATCTCTAAAACCTCTTCATCCTCATACTCATATGAATTGTGACATTCTTTTGAAAGAATATTCTTTTTCTTAAAGAATTTTTAATTGAACTGTTTCTTGACTTTCACATATATTGAAGACTTCTTCTTTTGAATTTCTACTTCATCCTCATCATCTTCTTATAACATCTTGGGGAACCCTTTTGTAAGATGTACCACCTTTCCACATCGAAAACACACTACTGGATGTTTCCCCTTGAACATTCCTTTTCCACTTTGTTGATTTGAAGACAAGAATGAAATCACCTCATCTATTTCTTCTTCTTACTGAGAGTATTCAATTGTGAGGTTCTTTATGGACTTGAATGCCAAATTATTATATTTCACCTTTTACACAACATCCTTGTCATCATTTGTCATTTCATATGATACTAGGATACGATGCAAGTTATCCAATGTTAGCCTTTTCAAATCTTTATCTTCTAAAACTAAAACATTCAGATTGAACTAAGGCAGATGTTTCTTCAAGATTAAATTCATAATATTTATGTATTCAATGAATTCTCCAAGACCTCACATTTCTTCCAAAACAATATTTTCCCTAACAAATAATTCATCAACCAACTCATTTGGGTTCATTCTTAGATCTTCATACTTGTTCCACAGAACTTGAAGTTATGAATCTCTGACCTTTGTATCTTCATTATATATATTCAATAGTTTTTCCCACATAACATGTGATGTTTTGCATGGTATAACCTTCATATAGATATCATTGTATAGGGATCCCCTTAAATAATTGAATTCCTTAGAATCAGTATCCATTCCCCTTCTTTAAGCCTCTGATAATGCCCTACTATTGATTTCTGTTGGGATACCATGAATCGTTGCTGTAAACACATCTATTCCCAATGATCAGAAGTAGTATGTCATCCAATTCTTCCATAACTAAAAAGTACTCCCATAGAAGATCAGAATCCCTTTCTGATTGGTGACCTCTGTTGAGATAGAAGCACTGATATCAATATTTCCCTCTGTTACCGGTAGTTAGTTCCACAGGGTAAGATACCCTGAGAGGGGGGTGGATCAGGGTGCGACTGATTAAAACAATTACCCCTTTTAATATTATTTAGTTTTAAACAAAATGATCTTCTCTCTCAGTATCATTGTAGATTATGAACAAATATTAGAGCATTCACATGACACAACAATTTTACATTGTTCACCCTCACTGGGCTAGGTCCAAGTAGTGTACATTGGTGATGTGATGTTGTGCCTGATTTGTGTATACATTTTCACATAATTTATTGAAAATAAGAAAAATTTTTCCGAAATTACTTACTGATTAGTGGATAAATACTTAGATTATTGGTGATCTTGTTCATTTTCTGGAGATTTTTTTCCAAATTCACAAAACAGGGGAGAATTGAGAAAAATTTACGAACAACACGGTGTGTACTTATACACATGCCTTGTACATTAAAACTCAGACACAGATTGACTAGGACAAGTACATACCCAAGTAACCAAAAGCTGGTACACTCCGTGTCCACATAATAGACGTCGTGTACACCCTTCTAGAAGCAGTTGGAAGATGAGAAGAAGTCTACAGGCCCTTGTGGCTGGCAGACGGGGGCACGTCGTGTTCTTACTATAAACGTCGTGTATACCTTTCTAGAATCGGTTCATGGACAAACCAATGAGGCTACATGTCGTGTATGGTGGAGCTATGTGCCCTATATATCTACCTACTTAGAAGCTCCATGTTCCAAGTCAAATATGGCATGTTAGGCTACCTACCAGTGAAGAAAAAATGACAAAAATGTGTTGACAAAAGTATATGCTCTGTACTTTTGTCACACACTGTGTAGTTGTATTTCGAATAAATAGAGGCCTTGGCATTCGGTTCAAAGAGAGGAGAAAAGGTGGAGAGAAAGGGTTGAAGGTCATAAGGAAAGAAGCTTTGTTTCCCTTCTACCACCATTCTACTACTTCTCCATTCTACTTTTATACCCAAGAGTTACTCCCTCCTCAATGATTCAAGAAATGATCACATCAATTATTGAGGTTTTTGTGATTATATTTACCTCTATGTGTAACTAAATACCTAGTGTGTTGGGGTTTCGGGAGATGTCAGAGTTGTAATATAGATTAGTTGTTATGAATGTGTTTGTTATTTAACTTCTTCTTATTATTCTTAAATAACTTCATATTATCACTAAAAATTATGAACTAGACCGAGGGAAAAAAATTCAAGGATTCAAAAGAAGAATAAAAAATGAATATTTTCATGATCATTGAATGTATTTGTTGACTCAAAAATGGACTAAGACAAATAAAGAACGGTTAAACACTAACTACCGGACCAAGGAGTTAGTTTCTTCAGCTCTAAATATAAGTTTACCGGACCAAGGAAACTTTGTTACAAATTAAACCCAAAGTGTTGGGTTATCATGAACGACACAACCTCATAAGAAATTTTATTTAATATTAAACATCTTAATAATCCAAATCCACAACGCATTTTTCTCCATATTTGCATCAAAACCAATTTTCCCATATTTTATTCTATTCATTAAGTAATTTATTAAAGAAACTTAAAACCAATTATTGTTTTTAACTAAACATAAAAATCGACCCTAAATTCAGCACACTTCATTAAAACAAAAATACAAACTAATTTAATCAAAGACAAAAATAACTTCTTTTTCCCTGTGGATTGACCCCTTACTGGTACTATACTCGTTTGGGTAAAAAATAATTTGGGACACTGATAACATACCTTTGGTGAAACAACTCACCATGTTTTGACATCGCTTTCGGGTTATAAAGAAAAGTTAATTTTGTTCTTGTTTTAATTAATTTTGTATCAAATTTTAGTGAAAATATAAAATATAAATTCCCAAAAATCTATTTTCTCATCTCATTTATGTTTATCTTTCTTTTTCATAATTTACGCTTGGTTTGTTTTTTATTGTTCAGGTCATTAAGTGTATGAGAAGCTACCACACACATTCCAAGAATGCTGAGTTGTCAGGGTTTTTTCCGATTGACCCAGAGATCGAACGGACACTTTTGAGGTGCCAACGAGCACTCACGACCAAGCACAATCACAACAATCCCATGGCACAGAATGAGTAGGGAAATATAGCTGTCACCCAGGGAGCCGGATAGCAGTTAGGACCGGATGACAACTGGAACTAGCAAGATCAACTTGCTCTATGGTATGGCCCATAGTAGCTCCAACAATTCCAACCAGAGCAGATGCCATTTTTACATCTAGGGTAGGGGTCATACTATGACCCTCCGGGAAAACAATATAAGCCAGCTCCACACCCTCAGAAGACACATCCACACCGTACTATCATAGAATACAACCTACCATCTATCCACAGAGCTGAAACGGGCATCGTCCATCCACCAGTGCAGGCCTAACACTTAGATATCAAGACTGCTATTATGCAGCTGATCTAAAACATCATTCAGTTCGAAGGCGAGCCCAGTTAGGACCTCAATTACCATCTCTCGAATTTTCTGGAGGTTTGTGACATGTTCTGCTACCACAAAGTGTCTATGAACTCCATTTGTCTTCGCCTCATTCCCTTCTCTCTAAAGTATAAGTTGAAAGAATGGATCAAAGGATTGCGACAATGATCCGTCCTCACCTAGGAGAAGCTCACTCTGGCATTCCTGTCTAAATACTTACCACCCTTGAAGATGGTGACTTTGTAGAATGAAATACACAGATTCTAACAGCATGACTCGGAGTCATATATACGAATAATGGGAGCACTTCAAGAAGATGTTGTGCAAATGCCCACAACACAGACTCCCACTTTAGATGTAGGTCCAAACCTTCTATAGAGGACTGACAATGAATACAAAGTCCATGGTGGATGATGCTACTGGTGGTACAGTAATGAAGAAATCCACCGAAGAGATTTTCAAACTACTGGAAGACATGTCTTCCAATAGATTCCAGTGGCATTCCAAGTGGGGAACTTAGAAACGATGTATGCATAAAATTGATGCTAATACTATTCTTACAGCCCAGTTAGACGATGTGTAAAAAAAAAATCGACGCGCTAAATCTAAAGGGTGCGTCCCAAGTACATGCAGCAAACCATCCAGCGTGTATCGAATGTGGTGACAACCACATCATAGGAGAATGTTTTGGTTCAGCAAGAGGCCCTTCAACAAGCAAGGTGAGTTATGTTTCCCAAAACTAAGGGCCAAACCAGTACTAGCAGTATCAGAACCTGGCATGGAATGATCAAGAGAACACAAGCTGGGGCCAACAACAGCCAAATATACCGCCCTAGTGACCGCCCGACTACAACTAGATTCCTTATCAGAACCAGTACCCAAGGGAGAAACAGCCCCAACAAGGCTCTTATAAGTAGCAAGGGTATCGAAACCCTCACCCACAGTAGCCACGGCTGCCACCACCTCCACCAACTCAACAACCACCTCACCAGGACAACACCACAAGGTTAGAGGAACTCATGACCAAATTTATATCTACTGTTGAGACTAGGTTCCCATATCAGGAAGATTCAATTCAAGGATGGTAGAATCAGATTGGCCAGCTAGCAAACCAACTCTCAGGAAGGAAACTCGGTACACTACCGGGTAACACTAAGAAGAACCTCAGTGAGGAGGCCCATGCCGTCATGCTATAGAGTAGAAAGGAGCTACAACAACAGAAATGACCCGCAAATCTAGGTGAATCCACACCCCTGTTGATGAAGAAGGTACGGATTCAGACCCCTCCTCATCCAAAATCCAAAAGAAGGAGGCTTCGCAGAATAAACGGAAGGAGGTTGTCAAACCCTTTGAGCATACCTTACCCTTCCCAGAGAGATTGAAACAGAGGAATATAGACCACCAATTTTAAAAATTCATGGATGTGTTCAAGTAGCTACACATAAATATTCCATTTGTAGAGACACTGACACAGATTCCCACATAGGCCAAATTCATGAAAGAAATATTCTCCAGCAAAAGAAATATGGAGGATCTGGGCACCATTTCCCTAACCAAGGTGTGTTTTTCAGTCGTTCAACATTCGATTCCTCCCAAACTATAGGATCCATGTACCTTCACTATTCCATGTACAATTGGACCATGTGAGTTTGGGAAGGCCCTCTGTGACTTAGGGGCCATTGTGAACCTCATGCGCCTTAGAGGTTTCAAGAAGCTTGGGCTCAACGATTTGAAGCCTACCCAAGTAGCCCTTCAGTTTTCTGACTGATCCATCAAATATCCAAAGGGGCTACTGGAGGATGCGCTGGTCAAGGTAGGTAGGGTGATCCTTCCCGCATATTTCATCATCCTTGACATGGAGGATAACCAAGAGGCATCTCTATTTTTTGGAAGACCTTTCTTAGAAACTGGGAAGGTAACGATCTACATGCACCAAGGGGAGCTAATTTTCTGAGTAAGAGATGAGAGAGTCTACTATAATGTCCTCAAAGATGTCAAGATTGAATCATTTTCAGAACATTAAGGATGTTATACAGTAACCACCATGGATGATCGCTTGAGTAAAAAGGATGATGATCTGATATGTTCTTTTACCTCAAATAACATTATCATTCCAGACATTCCAGTTTATGATGCGCCAGAGGAATTTCAATTCCTACAAGCCCAGGGCGACCACTATTGGAAACATGTAGTTGTTCTTGATATCCTAGAATAGGAAATGTATAGGTATTTAGGAGACCATAAAACATTGCATGTAATATTTAGCACAGAACTATCACCAGAGCAGGAAGATGCACTTCTGTGGGTTCTGAAAGAATGGAAGAATGCTATTGGGTGGATAGTCACATATTTGAAGGGAATCAGCCCTACCATTTTCACCAACAAGTTGATACTTGAAAAAGGTGAAAATAAATCTCAACAACCATAGTGATGCCTGAATCCCCCCATGAAGGAAGCTGTAAAAAAGAGGTGATTAAGTTGTTGGATATAAGAATCATTTATCCCATCTTAGATAGTCCGTGGGTGAGTCCCCTAAAAGTGGTACCCAAAAAGGGGGTATCACTGTGATTTCAAATGATAAGAACGAGCTTATCCTCACACACACTATCATGGGATGGGTATTATGTGTGGACTACCGGAAGCTGAATGACGCCACGAGGAAAGATCATTTCCCCCTACCCTTCCTGGATCAGATTCTAGAGAGTCAAGTGGGGGCACAACTTTTATTGGTTCCTCTATGTCTATTCCGGATGTAACCACATTTCCATTTCTCTATAGGATCAGTAGAAAAGCACATTTACTTTCCCCTACGGTACATTTTCTTATTGAAGGATGTATTTTGGCATGTGCAACACCCCCGCCACCTTCCAGGGCTATATGCTGGCTATATTCTATGACATGGCGAACCAAATCCTGAAGGTATTCATGGATGAATTTTCCATTTACAGGAAATATTTCACCACTTGTTTGCGACACCTGGAGCTAGTGTTGGAAAGATGTGAAAACACTAACCTGGTTTTGAACTGGGAAAAGTGTCATTTCATTGTGCAAAGTGGCATCATCCTTGGCCAACTAATCTCAGCGAAGAGAATAGAGGTTGACCCAGCAATGATATAGGTCATTTCAATACTTCCTATTCAGACTTCCGTTAGAGACATCCACAACTTCCTGGGGCATTCCATTTTTTAGAGGCAGTTTGTCCTTGACTTTCCAAACACAGCCCAGCCCCTCACAAAAATTTTGACAAAGGATACCATTTTTTAGTTCGATGATACATGCACCATAGCTATTGATCACCAAAATCAGTTCCTGGTGGAAGCTCCAGTGATGATTTCTCCCAACTGGGAGGAACAATTTGAAGTGATGTGTGATGTAAGTGACCACACAATAGGAGCATTCATGGGCCAGCAACTTGACCGGATTTTCCGACCTATATATTATGCCAGTAAGATGCTCAATGAGGCGAAAATGAACTACACCACCATAGAAAATGACATTTTAGAAGTAGTGTTCACATATGATAGGTTTGGTTCTTACTTGGTGCTATCTAAATTTATTTTTTATACTGACCATGCAGCACTAAAGTACCAATTGAACAAGAAATATGTGAATCCCAGATTGATCCATGGGTGCTCCTCCTATAAGAATTTTATCTAGAGATCCGAGACAAGAAAGGGAGCAAGAACGTTGCTGCTGGTAATCTCTCCCATCTGGAAATGACTCATTTGAAGATGGAGGAAGATCGGGAGATCAGGGAGGATTTCCCTGATGAGCACCTCTTTTCAATCACCGAATCACCTAGACCTTGGTATGCTAATATTGCTATTTTTTTTGTTATAGGTGTTTTTCACCCCGACCTCTCCTTCCAGCAAAGGAATAGGTTTATTTCTGATGTTAAGAGGTACTTCTGGGAAGATCTTCTTCTCTTTCGATCCTGTGGAGATGGGGTGATCCATCGTTGCATTCTGAAAAATTAATTTCATGGGGTCCTAAATTTTTTCATGCCTCACCAGATGGGGGAAATCATGGCCCCGACCGTATGATAGCAAAGATCCTGCAATATGGTTTTTTCAGGCCCACCATGCATAAAGATATTGGAGCCTTTGTTTCCTGTTGTGATTGATTCCATAGAACCGGAAATGTGGGACATAGAGTTGAGATGCCCCAGCACCCCATCCCGGAGGATGAAATTTTTGACATCTGGGGCATTGATTCCATGGTTCCCTTTCCCCCATCTTTCACGAACACTTACATCTTGGTCTGCGTCGACTATGTCTCCAAGTGGGTGGAAGCTACTACTAAAACTCACGACACGGCCAAGGTAGTCACAATATTTTTAAAGAAACACATTTTTAGTAGGTTCAGTGTTCCCCAAGTACTGATCAGCAATAGAGGTACCCACTTCAACAACACACTAATGAGAGGAATACTATCAAAGTATGGAATAAAGAATCATATGGTGACACCATATCATCCCAAGTCCAGTGGACAAGTGGATCTCTCCAACCATGAGATCAAGTGGATCCTAGAGAAAATAGTCAACAATTCAAGGAATGACTGGTCCAATAAGTTAGATGATGCTTTATGGGCATATTGAACTGCTTTCAAAATGCCAATGGGAATGTCCCAATTTCACCTCATATATGGAAATCCATTCCATCTCCAAATAGAATTGGAACATAAAGCATTATGGGCTGTCAAGGCCCTAAATTTTGATTCGGAGGCAGCTAAAGAGAAGAGAATGTTCCAACTATTGGAACTTTCTGAAATCAAATTATAGGCATATGAGAATTCCAATCTATACAAGGAGAAGACGAGAGAAATTCACATCCAGATGATTTCATGAAAATATTTCCAAACTGGTCATCAAGTACTCCTATTTAACTCTCATCTTCGATTATTCCCAGGGAAGTTGAAGTCATGATGGTCTGGACCATTCCATGTTATATGTGTATTCCATCATGGAGCAGTGGAAATTTTTGGAGAATATGGTCAACCATTCAAGGTGAATGGGCAGTTATTGAAATCATACCATCATATGGATGTCCCGGTGGGAACATTGTCCACCATACAGCTTAGGTAAACTGAGGTAAGTCGGTCGAGCCAATGACCTAAAAATAAAGGTGCTTCATGGGAGGGAACTCAGTGGATACACACCGTGTACCACCTATATACATAGCGTGTACTTATTCTTTTTCATTTTACTTATAACTATTATAAAAATATAGCTTAACAAAGTAATAAACAATGATTATTTTGATGTTGATGGTAAGGTCACTAGAGTTTATCTGAGCCATCATCGGTTCAAATCTCTCCTAACCTACCTTCGGCACGGGGTTCCTCATTTTTCTCCATGTGTTTTCTTACATGACATGTGCTGTATTTTTTCATATATATGTATATATATTTACTTATAAGAAAACCCATGGTGGGGATGGATCAATTGGCTAGGATTGTAACCTGGTTCTAAAAGACTCAGGTTCGAATCCTGACAACCACCCCTTTTCCATCATTTTTTCTTTTTACTAAACCCAAACAACGTGTCTTTCAATATACGTCATGTGCGCCATGTTTTCCTTCTAAAAACTGAAATGATTTTTCGCATAAAGTAATTCATGTGGGTGAAGTTGGAAGATTGGCAGAGTCTCGGCCCTAGATCTAAAAGTCCCAGGATCGAACTCGGCTAATCTCCCTACTTCATCCCTTTTTGTCTTATTAAAAACCACACACCATGCATTTACTTTATTCCCATATAGTATAGTCTTGTTTACTTTAACTACATTTAAATAATAAATAGGGGCAGCAGTACAACTATTCCTCCAGTGGTTGATGGCTTCCGTACGGAATGGCCAATCCCCAGTTCAAACCTCTCCCCAAGCACCAGAACAAAGGTTGTACTTCTATTTTCCCAATTTTAGAACACATGATGTGTATTTCCCGATACATTACGTGTATAGTTTTATTTTTGATAAATTATGTATATATATATATCTATTTTTATTATTTTAATTATTAATATTAATTATTATATAGTTTACTATAATAATTATATATATATATATTAACTTAAAAAAATGTGTGATACATGGCGTGTAGTCCGTAGATACACGATGTGTACCTCGGCTATAAAATCTGAAGACCACCCAGCTTCAGCCCGTGTCTCGTGGAACCCTCCCCTCTCCCTGTTTCTTCTCTCGTACGACACCCGACCCCCCCCCCCCCTTCCCAAATCCACTGATTTGGGGCATTTTAACTACTGAATTCTACTATATTGTGATCATCGGTCCATTTATGCCCTTCTAAACCCTTTATTTCAAGTTTTCATAAGTTTTTAGGTTCATTTTTTGATCAGCCGACCATTGAGATTCTATGATACACATGCCGGAATTGAAGAACACACATTGTGTACTATTGTACATGGAAACTCACTACATGATTCATGATTTGAAAATATAGGGTGTGTATGTTCAGTACACACTGTGTACCAGCCCTTATCGTTCCCAAGTACCTTTTTCACACAGCTCCTCACACCATGTTCATGTACATGGCGTATCTGTTCGGTACACACCGTGTACACCATTTCTTTCGGCCAGCCCGTGCCCAGCACTTCACATGGCCATTTACCATTTTTTCTTGAACATGTTGTGTCGTACTCTCCCACGGTGTGTCCTATATTATTAGCACTTCTTAAATGATGGTCATGTCATTGCAAACACACATCAAGGACCAATTTTCATGAACACGGCGTGTATGTTCGGTGCACATCGTGTATCCTTCCCTGGTCTCACATGCTCATTCAGCATGTCTATCCAGAGAACACGGGATGCTACTCGCTATCACTACACGTTGTGTACTTTGGATACACATGCCTTGTATTTTTTGTTTTTCAGTTTTCTCACATTTTCTACTTTTCCTTTTTTTTATTTTTCCATTTTGGGTTTTCTTTCTTTTTCAGGGTATGGCAGGCAGAAAAAATTCATGGGGGAAGCGGCATGCCTCCTCCGTTGAGGGAGAGAGGCCCATATTTCGCCGGATCCGACTCTGGCCTGCAACATCACTAGATCTGGACTCTCCGGTATATCATCTCCCTCCGTTGGCCATCCTTCCACCACTCACTACCTCAACCGAGGCTTGTCCAAGTAGCATCGCACCTCCACCACCCATGCACCGAGCCTCCAAGAACCACCCATTCTTCACCACCAGCTGCCACTCCACCTGAGCTCTACTCATTCGTAGCTGGTCCATCATCGACTGCACCATACAATGACCCTCTGTCTACTTCAGCTACTCCGCCCCTCGATCCCACTCCCACTACTGCACCTCCACCTGGGTCGGGCCCTACAGGTGTTAATTACCCGTGCATGGTGTTCCCGGTCACCGATTTACCACACGATAGGGTATGGTGATTCTCTTGATGCCTGATCCCATTGAGAAGTCGCTTTCTTAACTGAAGTTCCCCTCGGCAGCTGGGTATCTAGGGCGAGTTAGAGGGTTTTCTCGGGAACACTCGATTACTCCAAATATTCTAGTTCATTACTCCTATTTTCAGATATTTATTTTTGAGAGTTTGTTGCTTCCTTTGAGTTCGACAGAGCTAAGTACTAGGAGACTCCCGGTGATGCGATACCAGTGGTCCAGTTTCGGCTCGGAGGCTAACCCTTTTCCCTTACTACGACCAAGTTCAGATGAGAGTGTGGTTTTTATCCTCATCCCATAACCTCATCCATGTCTCCTCCCTGACCTGACTTGAGCTCTCTGAGATCGTTTCTATGTGGCCGAAGATTGGATGGGCCTGGCCACCGCTATACCCCTAATTCCTAGAAGAGTACCCTCATCACTGGCCCTATCCTTCGCTTCACCCACTGGTGCTTCAGCACCATCCCTTTCCCCCTCCATGAGGATATGGTCATCATGACTGGTCATGACATGGATCTCCTCACCTGTGTCATTCGGCAGGACTACCCAGACCTCCCTTACCTTTCCACTTCCTATTTCCACGCCATGTTTACTGGTCGTCAGGGAAACCTGAAAGGTGGGTTTTACCCCATCCACATTTCCCAAAACCTCAGGATTTTTAATACTTCTATTCCCCAAGACCTGTTATGTTCCCCCCAATGGATGGACTATCTCATGCTTATTCGCATGGGATTGGTCTAGCAGCAGGGGTGCTTATGTCCTCACTCTGGCACCACCCCGTCCTCCTGCTGACCCTCTGGCCCCCGCTGATGCACCTGCTCCTCCTTCCCAACCCTTTCCGGATTCCCCACCCCACAACCCTTCTTATGACCCCCTTATTCTCGACTAACTTCTTCTATTCCACCTCCTACCCCAACCCCCGCACCCTCGGTCGATTTCTCCTTTTCCCTCCACCTAGTCATGATGGAGCGGCACTTGGTTCATCTTGATCGACATCAGGACTTACTTGATCAGATGTTGGGGCTTCTTATTCAGCTTCATGGTATACCACTACCCCCACCACCTACCTCTACCATGGGTCTTGGACCTTCTTCTACATCTCCACCTCCCTTTACTGCACTGGCCACAGATTCAGTTCTTTTATACACGATGGGCCCAGCTGTTTCCACCACTGCTACTAGTCCAGGGAGTGATGTTGAGCTTCCTATTCTGAGTCCTGCTCATGCGGCTCCTACTTCAACAGATTCTCTTCCGAGTGTAGATTCCGAGCCTTCAGTTTCCACGGCTCTTGATCCTTCTCTACCGGTTATTTCTGTATCGGATGATGCCTCTTCTGAGGAGACGCCCTAACTGGTTTGTGGAGACATTTTTTTCATCATATATCAATTTTTGATATGTTGTACATGTGTATGTTATGTATGCTTGCAGTGTTCTTTCTCCACGACCATCACAGGTACTCTATCACACTATGGACTAGCCTTCTCCACCACTTCTCATTTGTCTTCTCCTAGACACGAGGGAAGTATTTTTTTCCCATGTTTTTCAATTGTTTTATTTTCTTCCTTGGTTTACTTTTTTCCTTATTTCTCCTCGTTTTGGTCCACAGTTGTGTCCCCACATTCCCTTATTTTCTTTCTGGGGAACTTCGTGGACCACGTACGATATTAAGTATGGGGGGCCTCTCTCGGCCACTTTAGTCTTTCTTCTTATCATCATTCTTGGAGACATCATTATTGGATGATATATTTGAAAATGTGAAGACATTTTGGTTAATCATATTAATAAAATAATAAAGTTCAAAGTGGGAAATTTTTAAATTTTGCATGCTTATTTTGGTTCTTATGTGTTTTAAATTGATTGCTGATATAGTTTAATTTACAACTTGTAATCATTGGATAATTATATCGATTAAACTAATCAATTATATGCAAGTCACAACCTGATTGTCTCTTTATTTGTTTTTTCCACTCCTGATAGGTATTCTAAACCCTTTGACATATTCTTTCTAATACCATATTTCTTAAGAGATTCTTAGGATATACATAACAACCCTAATTTTCATGTTTTCTTTTCGAAACATGAGGAATTTTTGAATTACATTAAAATGATTGATGCATTAGATTGTTTAAACCCCTTTATCTTGAGACATACCATACATCTTATCTGTGTAAAGCCCCTGGAAACCACTAAAATACTTTATAGAAATCCATATTACAAAGCCTATTTCCCTTCCTACCCTAATTCCTTTATGATTTTTCATGATTATTCACTTGGGTATAAAAGAAGGTACTGGTAACACATGGAATGTTTTTGGGAATTATCATGAAATTAAGTATAGGGGAGAGCATCTTGATCATTTTGGGCACAAAGGGTTCCAAAACTCTATTCGTGAAAATTCTAAAAGGCCCCCTTTGTTCTAAAAAATGGTACAGACAAAGGGAACTTATACTCACTTATTGGTTTGTGAACCCTACCTACCAAACTAAAGGAGATGGTGGTTATGAGATCATTTGATAATGCTTAATGAGGACGCATTTTACATTGAGCTTAACTTTAAATATTATGCTCTGTTATTTAAGTATTTATCCTTCTTTTTCTAGCCTCAATGTTATTTTTCACATCATTACCTACCATCCTTTATCCACAAAACATCTAATCCTTATTGAAAAGTCCTCGTGATTTTTGTAAATCAATTTTCTGAAGTAGAGAACTAGATTTCATGAAAACCTATGGATAGAGTGTATATATCTTTGATTGAGAATAACATTAATTTAAAATATCTTGAGAGTTGAGTATATTATCGGTGAGGTAAATCATCATGCAGATTGCTTATTTTTGAAAGGTTGAAACATGTCTTTAAAAGAGGATAACAATAGTTAATTGATTTTTATATGAGGTATGATTCGAATATCTCCTAAATTGAAATTGTTTTGTAGATTTTTATAATTTTCTCCTATGACTTATTTTTTACATTTATGATTCACTAAATTACATCCTTTTAAAATATAGACACTCTTAATTAGATGTTGAGATTTTCTTGAGGGAAAGAAAATGACTAAGTATGGGGGAGTTTGATGCTCCTGATTTTTGTATACATTTTCACATACTTTATTGAAAATAAGAACAAGTTTTCAGAAATTACTTACTACTTATTGGATAAATACTTTGATTATTGGTGATCTTGTTCATTTTTAGGAGATTTATGGCCAAATACACAAAACAAGGGATAATTGAGTAAAATTTACAAACTACACGGCATGTACTTATACACAAGTCATGTACATTTAAACTTAGACACGGATTGACTAGGACAAGTGCATTCCCAAGTAACCAGAGCCAGTACACACTGTGTTCACCCTATAAACACCATGTACATCCTTCTAGAAGTAGTTGATGGATGAGAACAAGTTTACATGCCCATGTGACTTGCTGACAAGGACCCTCCATGTTCTTCCTATACACGTCGTGTATACCTTTCTAGAAGCAGTTGGTGGCTGAACCAATGATACTACATGTCGTGTATGGTGGGGCTACACACCCTGTATATCTACCTACCAAGTGACACGATGTTCCATGAAAAAGATGGATTGTTAGGCTTCCTACTAGGGGAGAAAACAATGACAAAAGCACATTGAAAATAGTACACGCCGTGTACTTTTTTCACTCATTGTGTAGTCGTATTTCCTATAAATAGAGGCCTTGGCCTCTGGTTCAAAGAGAGGAGAATAGGTGGAGAGAAAGGGTTTAAGGTCCAAAGGAAAAAAACTTTGTTTACATTCTACCACCATTCTAATACTTCACCATTCTATGATTCTACCCAATAGTCACTCCCTCCTCGAAGTTTCAAGCAATGATCACATCAGGTATTGAGGGTTTTGTGTTTATCTTTACCTCTATGTGTAACTAAATACCTTGTGTTTTGGGGTTGTGGGCGATGTAAGATTTGTAATATAGATTAGTTTCTGTGGATGTGTTTGTTCTTTTAACTTCTTCTTATTCTTCTTAAATCACTTCATCTTATCACTAAAAATTCTAAACCAGACCAAGGGAAGAATTTTCATGGATTCAAAACAAGAATAACAAATGAATACTTTCATGATCATTGTAAGTATGGTTTGACTCAAAAATGGACTAACCCAAATGAAGAACTGTTAAACACTATCTACCAGACCAAGGAATTAGTTTCTTTAGCTCTAAATATAAGTTTACCAGACCAAGGAAACTTTGTTACAAATTTAACCCAGAGTGTTGGGCTATCATGAACAACACAACCTCATGAGTAATTTGATTTAATAATCAAATTCTTAAGAACCCACAACACCAACAAATTTCTCTATTTATTTTCATCAAAACCAATTTTTCTATATTTTCTTCTATTCATTAAGAAATTTATTAAAGAAACTTAAAACCAATTGTTCTTTTTATCCAAACTTCAAAAATCGACTCTAAATTATTCACACTTCATTTAAAAAAAATAAAAACTAAGTTAAGAAAAGATAAAAATAAATTCTTTTTCTCTGTGGATCAACCCCTTACTGGTACTATGCTCTTTAGGGTAAAAATAATTTGGGACACCGATAACATACCATCAATGAAACGACTCTCCATTTTCCAATGTAACAAATGCACTATAAGCGCACTACTGTTTACAATGTTTGGAATGAAATAAGTGTCCCACCTAGTTTAAAGCCAATAACAATTGAAAAGATCATTTATCTCTCAATTGAAGTCCTCACTACTTATTTAGAAGATCCACTCATAGTTTATAGACTGGTAAGTCCTTTCATTATCACTAATGTATCTATCCTCCACTATATGTAGATGCTCTATTGAAGTTAAAATTTCATCCACTGATGAATACCTATTTTTCACTGAACACTGTGAAATAACCTCTGAAATACATTTGAAAAACGCACTACTTCGCAAAGATTCATATTTTACAATGATCAAATAAGCCTTCACAATGTTTTGACCTCTTCACAAAGCACACACCTTGATAGGGAACACTGCTTCGTAGAGTACACCACTTCACAAAACACACTTCTTCTTAGAGAAAACGGCTTCCTGGATCTCGAGACATTTCAAAGTGCACTTATTTCGAAAAGCTCCATCAATCCTTTTTGAATCACACCACTTTAACGGAGAGAGATTATCCATCATAAACATCCTTCCTTTCAAGAAGCACACTACATCTATGAACCTCCTTTACAGTTTTAGATATATATGATTTTTGTGAAAACTCTCTACTCTTTTCTCACGGGTGGAGGCCTATTTATAGGCATTTTCCATTGACACCTGAACCTTCCATGCCAGGTAATCTCCACATAATCCTAAATAGAATAGCCTCAAAATTTCATCCAATGTTCTCCCAATTTTGTGAAGCACCACAGCAATTTTTAGATTGTAGAGCTCATCGTAATCATGAAGTTTTCTGTCACTTACTTTGCACCACCTCCGCAATACTCCCTCACAATGATCTTAGCTAGTGAAATTCTCTCTTGTAAAGATATTCACCTCTTCCACTCATGAAGCTTTTCGAAATCGCAGAGATCACCATAAAAATTATCCATGTGTTTACGAAATCCACTTCATGAATCCCATCTTCACAAAACATGGGACTGTTCTATATTTTGATGATATATTCAAGGAAATACACTTTTCTCAATGCTCATAAAACTATAAATTTTGGACCCAACAAATTTGTAAAACACTGGAAAATGAAACCACCTTGTATTTGTTATTTTTGTACTGCCTCTAGATATTCTATTCTATTTTCAAGGTTCTTTGTCATCATGTGTTGTAAACAATATCTCTGTAACTTGAGAATTCACCATTAAAACCTTATTTTTCAACAAAAACAACCAACGCAAAAAAGATACAATGTTACCTTGAGGGATTTTTTACTAAAAAAATGTTAGTAGGTAAATCTAGAGTTAAAATTTAGAAAGGGACAAAAGACTTCAAGAAGGACCTACCTCGTTAAGTGCTTATGTGAATCCTTCATAGGGTCCCTATGTGAGACATTACCATAACCAAATTTCTTGGAGGGAGGATTGTCTATAATCCTTTATGATGAATCTTTAAATTCATGAAATATCTAAGATCACTTCATTTATGTATCACTCCTCCAATACAACCCATATCGTCTCAAAGGTTCCATTAGACCTCTTTATAAGTCTTATATCTCATGTAGCATCTAGTTCCCTAAAAAAACTTCATAGAGAATTTCTATAGTGGATAAATGGACCTATTAAATGTCCTATTATTCACCCATGTCACCTATTTGGGTTATATCAACCCATAATACCTTAATGTATTCCTTCCTCCGTGATTAAAATCCTAAAAGTACAAAATAAGACCTTCTCTTGAATAACCAGACATAAGTTATCAAATTATGAATATGAAAATGCATTATATAAATTTTATATTCACTTGATAAAAGGAATATTTTTAATTGACCTCCCAGATATATAGAACCCACATGGTGATCAAAATCTTTTATTCCCTTAATAGTCAGGGTCATTATCATGAGTGCACTAGAGTTGTCTCTCTTAGCACAACATGCTCATCCGAGCTCCTAATTCTAATCAATGAGACATTAGAATATGAGATTTAATCATAGGTGTAATCCTTAGACATGTTATCATTGATTATTTTATCACTTGGAAACATCAATGATCTAAACAACTTCCAAACCAAGGTAGTACATACTCATGCCTAAGCCCCAAACATTTTCTCCCAATTTCCAAAAAATTCTATGTGCATCCCTTTTTTAAGCCCTATACTCAAATAATTAATTATACTGTGTAAGAGGTGGGCCTCCTCCCTCGGTTGTATCCCAAATAAATGATTCCATCATTAATATTATCATCCTGATGAGTCATTAGTTATCCAAACTATGGTAGTATTTATGCATAATCCCTACTCAATCCCTTGATATCTCCCCTTTCATGACACCAACTTCCTATATGTGGGAAAATAAACTAAATGGATGTTATCCTAGTGATATTATATAAAAATACATTAAAAATAAAAATTCATTAGATTTAAAATTAAAAAACTACATCCTACTAACATGATATAAAACTATATGATATTGTATTATCATATGATGTAAAACTAGCTTGTATGGTCTTGCCAGGAGACTTTATACATTCCAACACAAACATTGTGGGATTTTATTTATGTTAATTCAGGTACATAGGATACCTCTTTAGACAAAAACCCAAAAATAAAATGGTTTCCCTCATGGTAAACTTTTTCTAATAAAACCATACCCAACTTAGACATCCATGTTCCTTCCCAATACTAAAACCATATCACCAACACCAAGATATATTCCCTTTAAATTTCACTACCCTTTTCAATTGGGAAATACCCCTTTTAAAACCCATTCTAGTTAAGAAATATTCCACATGACTCATATTGATCTTTTTTATTAGTCCATATCCTCAATGAATCATATAAATATTTCTCTAATTTTCATGTACCTATGAGATAATTCATACTTAAAAGGACATTTTACTTGAAAGGAAATCCAAAAGGTCCACCAATTAATAAGTCCCATACTATTCATATCTATGAACTATTTTTTATTAGATTTTCTCTTGTAACATCAACCTACTTGGAATAATTCCATTTCAAATGGCCATAAAAAGGTACAAAGTGTCTCATTAAGTGCACCAAAACTATATGTGTTTCTATTCCCTTCATCAGGATGTGTATGAAGCCCCTATCATGGGAATGATCCTAAAATCACAATACCTTACATATCTCTGAATGTTTATAAACTCTATAGTGAACAGTATTATAGATTTTAAAAAAAATTAATTAACCCCTAAAAGAAATAGATTGAGAACCTATAATATATATATATATATATATGGATGAGTTTTCATTCCTGAATTTAAACGATCAACCATATTTATGGTGGTTATCAATGGTTCCATAAATTTTACTATGATTGAATTCATAAAACAAAACTAAACCCTATGAGAGTGTCTTGAAGTATGAAATAATTACCCCAAAAGGGTTATATGAACCTGAACTCCCATACCATTGACCAATACACATTATAAAGTGTCGCTTTTATTTCCTAGTGACTATCTAATTTTGTAAATAAGATCTATGATAACTCAAAATGACTAAATTTGGGATATGAAATCAATGTAATTCAAGATAAAAAAGTATCTTTTGAGTCACATAATGTTCATCGAAACTTCCACAAGAAATAAAAAAAATATTTAACCTGATTTGAATCCTTCATCTTCACCAATAAATTTTCCAGTCTCATTAAATCTATGAAAAAAATCAATCAAACATGAACTAATGTATAATAATGTACTTATAGGTTTTATTTTTTTGAAGTGTTTTTGTATATATGGAACCCTCGTGAGATCCCCCTTCAATCAAAATTGATGGTGTCTTTGTAAAGAAAATGTTTATATGCTTTAATAGTAGTAAAGGTTGTACCCAAACTAACAAGACAGATTGTTTCACCAACAATATACAATGAATAGTATGTAATAGATGTGATGATGAGGGAATACCCTAGAAACGGTAATCTTAAGACCCTATAGAAATCTCAAGATATCCTCCAGTCACAAATTCTTTATGGTCTACATCCAAGGCTAAAAAGAATCCAGTGTCACCCATTTCCTCCTCAAAAATTTTTAGGTGTTTTTCCCCAAAACATTACAATGCTAATCTCCCTTACCTTAGGAGGATAGAGGAGTTCACTATCACCTCTATTTTTGTTTAGGATACACCTAGGGGTATCACATTAGTAATTTTCACTTCCAACATCATGCACTCCTAGATCCTCAACATGCCATCGAGGATATTTCTCAAGAAGACCAATCACCCATCACTCTAACCATGATGAATATGATATCTGACCATTTTTGATAAAATGAATCAACTACATAGTTGGAAAACACTCATTTCTCTATCAAATTATATAAAAAACATTTCCCAATAATGAATAGTGAATAGGACCATATCTATATTTCCCATATTGGTTTTTCCACAAGTAAGATGCGGTGCCAAGGGGGGAAGGTTGTACTCTTTTTTCGTACATAAGAAGGATTGAAACATACTATAATAAAAAGGAGTATTGGAATAGGATCATAATTGCATCCCAATAGTGAAAGTACGTCATCATATTATATAAGTAATAGAGAAGTAGTAATATATTATTTCTGATATTATTAATGGTTTTCATCATATTATGGTGACAGGAACATAGGATAACCATTTCAATATTTTAGTTACCCAATAAGGGATATACACGTATTCCTTCTCCTGATAGTAGAGAATATCATTATAATATTCCATTAGTCACTCAGGATAATGACTACATTCCTAATCCAACCAATAAGTAATATTAGAATATTTTTATAGGAACACAAGAGTTCTATCATATCCTCACATCCATTGAAATGATTTATGTCCATAATCAAGAATATATCTAGAAAAATTCCCATACTCATACTCCTCACCAATCCAAAATAATTCATAAACATGTTATATTGGTAAATAAGCAGTGTGTATATATCTATATCAAATATATTTCAACTTATAACCATATTATTATGAAAACTCGGGAATAGTTCCACATTCCTGGTCTGATTAATGTTAATGTATATGAACCTCTATAATATCTCTTGATAGAAGCCCAAGAATCCATTGAATCCCCATCAAAATGAGTTAGATTTACCTATGGATTTTATCCATGTGGTGACACCATTAACTACATTGTAAAGTCTCCCCATATCATTTTTCATGGAATTATTCCTCGTGACAATATTGAAATTGATCACGGGGATTCCTCACATGAAACTTGCTATGATATTCCACATTAAAATAACATACGAACTCATTTAGAAGGTCCTCCCCTATAAAAATAGTCTCAAAGTTTCCTTCATATTGGGAAGAACTGAAGAATTTGAATCCATTTATGCTAAGTACTTAATCACTGAATGATGAAATCTCATCTCAATAGGAGGGCATATCAAAGTGATTAACCTTATCTTTACCTCCGTTGAGTTCACTATTTGATCCTTCAGAGAAAATTCTTTTTCAATTCTCACTTATTAATAAATAACCTCAAAATAAAAATCTATGGTTAGATGAAGTGGAGTAATTTCTTTCATATGATAAAGAAAACACCGATAACATATGGAGGGAAATAGTTGCGGTTAATATATCGATGATGTTATAAACCTTGTATGCCTTCAACTATAGAAATCTTGAATCATTGAAATGGGACACATATCCTCCATACTAAAGAATCTATGGGAGTCTCTCCATAATCTCCATTAAAAACATATATCTTATGGGTAGTACAGTCATCCCAAGGAAGTGTTGAGAAGACTATACATCCATGTTTATTTCATGTCTCTCTCAGTGTCTTGATGCCTTACTATAATAAATAAGTGTTTTGGACTACAATGGATTTTCAATAGAAGTACGAAATACCTACAAAGGATAATTAGTGATTCCCTACATGATATGTTCGTTTAGGGTTGTGGTGAGTATGACGCATTATATTTCACTACACTCATCATCCAAACTAGTTCATTACAGAACATTCCATGCAATATAATCACCTCAGGTTAGGTTTGAGGCCTATAGTCGGTATACACAAGGTGGGTTATCCAAAAAAGTTCCAATACCACTATGGAATAGAGGTGATTTACTAAGCAGGAATATACTATTGATGGGACTCTACATTATGCGGCCAATAAAGATAAATGAGCCTCCCATTGGAGAAAGATAAAAACTGAGAGGCCCAAAACTATAGAGAAACACTTAATAGAAAGTATCTAACCCTCATAAAATTATTAGAATATTATGAGAAATAAAACTAATGTGTAAAATGTTTTAAAGGTAGAGCTAGTATCTATTTCCAAGAAATATAGTAATAAGACTACCCTACATGGATTGTGGGATTTTTGACCACCACCACCACTAATGGGATCATATATATCATAGAAATATAAAAAATTTATGGTGAATTAATCAAGTCAAACCCTTCCCATAAGGTTGGGGAATTATTACACCCACCTCCACCTCTAATAAAGTCATTTTTATTAATATTGAAAGAGTTTACCTTTTAAGAAACACTTCCATAATTTTTTGAATGCATGAACTGCCCTCATCATTAGGGAAACACTCAGTAAAGATCACCAAAAACTCCCTCTAGATCTTATTTTTTAATAAAATATTTAGGAGACCTATAAAAAAAGATGATGAAGCTTAATATTGTTTATAATCCCAAACAATCAACTAAGAAGTCTCGCATAGAGGTGAATCATGAAATTTCTCTCAAGGAGTACCTTACTGCATGATACATGATAGTGAATGTTCTCAAAACTATCTTTAAGAAAATAAATATCTTGATACCAATGAGTGAGAGAATAATGGGTATGTGTATATTGAAAATTTGTTCTACACTAAGACATATAAATAATTCATTTTCACTGGAAAACAAGGGTAGAATAAAAACATGGAAGAATTAAATGACCATCTATCAACCACCTGATAATCTTCATCCAAGGATAAAAGGAAACATGTGGCTATATCCTACTTTCCACCCAAGGATATTAAATTTATTTATACTATATAGAATTTGTATCAATATGAAGTTAAGATAGGGTTATTTAATTATATAAACACTTAGTTTCTTAAGATATATTTTCCTACTAACTATATCTCCTTGGAAGAGGTCAATACATTGCCTTTAGTTGATCACTTTTAACCAATGAAAAATGATCAATCCTTAAGTTTAGATCACATCCATACAATAAGATCGATGTCCAAGAAACCAGTATAACTAACCCTAGTAAATAAGGATTATAAAGAGTTTGCTTCACTGGGAGAGTAATTTCCATCATTTTAGGAATGTAACCCCAATATTATATAGATTTTATTTTAAAAATAGGCCTATAAATGATTATTATATTAGGATTCACCTATTACTCTCACTCAAGGGTCAAATCCATCAACTCAACAAAATAAATCTATTAGATTTTAACAACTCTATTGAGTACCTTACCACTTTAATGGAAGCTATTATAGGAAAGTGTGCACCAGCAAAACCATAGAGGAGTCTATATCACAAATGGGTGGATTCTACTCCTCATCTTCTAAACTTTGGAAACCCCACATTTGTAATAATTAATAGCATGGGGGATCTGAAGAAATAATTGAAATACATAATTTCCTAGTGTCACCCCCTAATGGGAACACTAGAGAAGTAAAAAGTTGAAAAACTCGTATGATTTTTAAAGGCCATAAAATAACTATTTTTTATTAGGTATAATAACATTACATCCAAGAATATTGAGAATTAAGTAGACCATTAATACCAATATCTTTATCAATTGAAGTCAATTCTATATAAGGAAATGATCCTTGACCTCCAAAATTAAAAACAAAGTAAAAATTAAAGATTATTGGATTTTATTTTTATATAGAAGGATTTGACATATTCCCTCAACATATACATTCTTCAAGAGAAAATTTTGGAGATATATATAGATAATATTTGAGATGAACATCAAATTCCATGGATTCCCATGAATTATCTAGGTGAGTTTCGATAGTTTATAACTATATAAAACACATAGAATATGTAATTTGGTGGATGAAGGAAAAATCTCAACCTACTACTACTTCCCAAGTGAAAAGGTTGGGTGAAATGGTGACTCTTTTTGTCACACTCATGTTAATTCCAATAAAATCTCTAGTGATAAAAATAGCACAATACCACATGGTTACTCCCTCTGAACAGCCACAACAGCCAAAATACCAAAATAGAGAGTAGAAAAATGATAAAAACTAGATGAGTCTCGTGGATAGGATAGATAAAATTATTCTTTATGTAAATAACATTATTCAATATACCTCTTGTCTATAGTGGAAAATAGTCTACTAATGTTACATGAATCCAGGAGGCCTAAGGAAAACAATTTCAATGAACTCTCGAACTACTTCCCTTATAATTGATTTTTTGGACATATATTTCAATATTATTTCACCTTCAAGGATATCCTTGATATGATGGTTTTTTTATGACAGGTAAAACAAGGGAAATCTCATACATAGGAAACTTGTGTCACTACCACATTCATAGAGGTTGAGGGAGAATATACAGAAGTCCCAATTAGGAATATATAGAAATTTGATGACTAGAAGACTAGGAAATTGATCACATAGGACCAATCTATTTTGATAGTGTGATTGAGTCAAATAGTTGTGACCCATGATCCCTTGGAAATACTCTAGGTAGTACCTCTATCACAACCCTATAAAGTTTATTTAATTGACATAAGAAGAAAAATTCATAAGAAGAACAATCTCAGACACTTCGTAATCTAACATAGACCCTTCTAGACTTCTTTCTCCCGTCATTGGGAGGATGGACACCACTCTCTAAAATAAAACCCTCATCAGATGAAGAGTCAGAATATGGCTAAGTCAACATCTTCCACTTTTTAAAACCATTTTCAAATGAATATGAATTATAGAAACCTATGTTTTCCACCATTAACAAGGGAAATAGGGGAATAAGATAAAAAAATGTGTGTGATCAATGGAATACATAGTAGTGGTTGATCATAAAATTCAATTCACGTCTCCACTAAATCAATATAAACAGAAGAAACTCAGATGCATGAAATTTAGTGGGGATAGTAGGAGAACTAATCTACTTCTATATATTCCAAAACATTTTTTATTAAACTATCTTAGTGGGATGGTTTGTAACCATATAACTATCTATAAAATTCTATGTTTTTAGTAGACTATCTAAACCTAACTCACAAGAGGAAAACAAGCCCACCAACTCCAATCAAGATGGGAAATTATCTTCATAGGAAACCCCGGCCCCAAATCCTCAATATCAGGAATAGACTCATGTTAATAAAAATTATACCTTGGTAAAAAATTATAACATCATCAAAAAATTATTTATGTTCCCATAAAAATTCACAATTTTGGATATGCCTCACCTATCAAATGATCTCCTTCTCTTTAAGGCCCCCTCAAGTCCTCCATAATTCATGGTCGAGGTCACTACATATAAAATATATCATACATAGAAAAATCCCACTAAATTACACACCGTCATCTCAATTACAAAATAATATTTGTTGGATACCATATAGGGAAACATCATACCCACATATGTGGCTAACAAGATTGAAATATTGATGGTCATCAATCCTTGATTGATAATGTCTTTGGGATAAATATTCTTCTAATCTAGATGCTCAGATATAGTGAGGATAACATTTCTCCATCTAGTCTAACCATTCAGGGATGTGATGAAAGTGAGAAAAATCAACATGGGAATATCAATCTAATATCTCAATTGGAAGACCTCATATCTAAATATGAATTCTTATTGGTTTCTTAGTACATGGATTTCAATTTCCTACCTGGGAGGCCATGGATTTATATACCTGTGACAGTACTCTCATCATATCATAAATGTTTGAAATACTCCACTGAGGGATATTATACTATATTATATACTTATTATACCCTTTTTCAGTCATCTTTTTACTATTACATATACTCATATTTCTATAATGGGGAATTGAAGTTGTTTGTGGAGGATGATTCCATTTGAATCACTTCCACTGGTATCATGTAAGATAATCCAATCAATCCATTGAATAAAAATGATGAGGAATAAGTGTTTCTTAATAATCAAATTGATTCAACAACTGTAAACTTTTTAAATCATTACGTCATGATATTTTCACATAATAACAGTAAAAAGTATCCAATGATATGAGCATGAGACACAGGAACCCCTATCCTCGTGATATAAATTTTTTCAGCTAAACTTGGCCAAAGAAAAAGAGTGTATGATTCATATGAAGATAGAGAAACTATTGAAAAATAAACCTCCAAGGATAATGATCCCACACTATCCCCATAACAACCTAAACTTTTATTAATTAAAATTCCTCTTGATCTAATTAAATGTCTCATTATGTAAAATTGTTATATAAAAAATTTTCACTTCCTTGGTTTTATGTTTTTGGATTTAAAAATACCATTAAGAATTGTTACTATTTATAATATAGTCGTTGAATAGTGACCACATGGTTAGCATAAATATTTGTCTTTAACAAATCCAATTTACTCAGACAAAGGAAGTGATGGCCTCATCCAGTAGAATTGATCCATATAAAGCTCATTTGTAAAAGCTAGAAAATGAGGTAGTGTCACTGGGATTTGATCATGAACAAGCCCAAGCCTAGCTTCAACATGTTAAGCTTGAGCAAAACTACATATGAGAGAAGTGGACGTTAATAGAGATCACCACCCATGCTATGTTATCTGAGCATCCCCAAGAGTGTTTCAACATTGCACACCATATCCTTATGTCTTATGCGGGTGTTATAAGGGGTTATGTAACAAGTACATTTCACTATAATTATGTGCATTATTTTTTTATAGAATAAATAATATACATTCATTTTATTATAGTTATTATGTAAACAGTTTTCAAAGAAAAAATAGTATTTTTTAGTTAATATTCAATTACGAAATCTATTTTGATGAATTAATGGATTTTTTGAATTAAATAATATTTTAATAAAATATTATTAATAAATTAATTTTTATTAATTATAAATGATCATATAATTTTTATAAATACAATTGTAACTTTTATTAAGGTTTGAAAGCTATTTTTATCGTAACCAATCAATTTTCGATAAATGTCAATTTTTATTTTAAAAGTAAAAATTAGCATATTTAAAAAACTATTTAGATAAAATGAATATTATTTTTGGAATCCGGATGTCAAAATTATCCAACAGATAATTTTTCATAATTTTCCGAGACAGTATAATTTTTGTGTAAAAAATAAATACCATTTAAATATATAATGTGTTTTAGGACATCATAATGACCCAATAGTGATGTAATAAAATACTATAAAAAAATATTTTAGACCAATATATGTTTAAAAATTAAAATAATGTTATTTTATATTAGTTTTATTAATTTTATGGAGCCTTAGTGGACCCTCCAAGACATATAAAACATTTTAACATTTAAAATGATTTCCTTGACAGTGTGACTCACCTAAACATAATCAAGCCTAATATTTTAATATGTTCCACCATTGGCCTTATAAAATAATGTTTTCAACTCCCCTTTTTAAAAACCATGGGATGGATATTGGTTTTGATTATATTAATGTGTAGTGTCCAAAACCTAAATAATAATGAATTCCCTCCTTTTCCAATATAAACCCACCCATGCTCCCACTTATCATCACTAAAATCCTTTGTAGCTTGACCGACCACTTCCCAAACCTCTCTATAATCCTCCCAAGGTTCCTCAAGTTCCCTATAATCCTCTCTAAAGCCTCTCACAAGACTTTGGGATCACACTTCCATGTAAGGGATTTCTTCCTTTCTTATTTTTGTCCAAATTTATTTATGTTGTTAAACCCTTTTATTTTCAATTAAAAAATGTTGGGTTATGATTTTGAACCTCCCCCATACTTCCCTCCTTATGTTTTAGTGGTGACATACCTCTTTCTCTCTCATTAATTCCTCCCATGATCACCTGTTACCATTCCAAAATTCTATAATGAATTTCTCTCTTCTCATTTACATTCAAGAAATTATTTTATATTATGCATAAAAATATCATTACATATATTGGGATATTATGTTCCAAGACCCCAGTACTATCAATTTCATGTATAAATGATGATATACCCCTTTCTCTCTCATCAACCCATTTTACGATTTCTATTTGACGTCGTTATACTACCAAAGTTACCCAAAAATTTCCCATGACAAAATCATCTTGTAAGTGAATACCATACCAATTTCTCTATCAAGGGTATTCACCTTTATGCACATGTAATTTTTGATTGATGACTTATATTTTTTTTATTTCACATCTCTTATTCATGGAAAAAATTATGGTTTTTAATGAATCTAGGTTTTATGATCCATGTGGCACACTTATGCATGAAATGAAATGTTTATAAAGGGTGTGCCATGATAGAGCTCCAATGCATTTGGTAAAGAGTATTATGATGATAAATCATGTGAAATGATTTTTGACTCATGATAACTCATGTGAAATGAAGGTTTAATCATTCTAATTCAAGTTAAATTAGGGTTTACTCATTCTCCATGTGCAATGAGCCTTGGATCATAATAATATCATGTTAAATGTTGTTTCCACATTTCCATGTTATGATAATCATGCTATATCATGCATTTATGTTCATGTTTCCCTTGTGATCCATTGATATTCCTATTTGTTAACATGTATTATATTCTTCATGTTATGCCTTGTGTGCATCCTTACTGATATTTATAGCTCACCCTTTTCTTATGAATGTCCTCATGTTATCACATGCAATGCTAAGTACGAAGGAATGTTATGGTCATGTAAAATAAGGTTTCAATAAAGATTTGTATTTCATGTTTTATGTTGTTAGGGGTAACACATAAAAGGAAATCTCAATCGAGAGCATCATGAGACAAACGCCTCCTACTTTTAATGGATCATCTGATCTATCAATTTCCTAACAATGGATCAACTCTATTGAGAGGATCTTCTCCATCCTTCAATGTTCTGAACAAGAGAAGTTACTTCTCGCTAATTATCATATGGAGGGTAAATCTGATCATTGGTGGAGATTGATCAAAAATACAATGCTTTAGGAGGATATCGAGGCATTGGAATTGAAGGATTTTCAGAATAAAAAAAATTCAATAAATATTTTCCTCGCACCGTCTAACTTAAGATGGAAAGGTACTTCTTTCCCTCAAGAAAAAATATGACGAATCCATCAAATCGTACATGGAAAACATCACAATGCTTGAAAGATACACCTCTGGATTTGTCGTGACCCCTGAATGCATGGTTGACCGCTTGTTTGGTGGGCTAAAACCTTGCCTACAGAAACCCATATCAATCCATGACTCTAAGAGCTATGAGGAAATTGTCTATTGTGTCCTCAATGTTGAAATGGAGATCGGGGAATCTCTGGGGTATCATGGGGATAAGAAGTGTAAGGTGGACTTTATTTCTAGTGGTCTAATGGATAAATCCAATACTGCTAAGAAAATATAGCACCCCACTTGCCAAAGGTGCTGAAAGAACCACACCATAAATTGCATAAAGGGGATGAGGAAATTCTTTAGGTGTAGAAGATAAGGGAACCTAGCTATTAAATAAAGACTTGAAAATATGCATTTATGAAATAGGATAGGAATGCTCCATTCAACCCTCAATGCCTTGTTCATTTCTTCAACTACAAATCACCAGGGAACTTTTCCAACTAGTTCCCTATGCCAAGGGATTCCGGAGGCAACCAACAACCTCCAAGGAAGCAAGGGTGAGATTTTGACATCACTACCGCCGAAGTGAACCGAGACAACAATGTGGTGAATGGTATGCTAGTTATTCATTCAAGAATTGTAAATGTACTTTTTGATTCTGGTTCTAAACATTATTTTATATCCTAAAAGTTTAGTAGAACAATTCCAACACCAACACATATCATGTATGTAAAGATGTCGGTGAGAACGGAAAATGGGGCAATCGTTGAAACCCATGAATATAACTCCTCCCCTGTCAAAATTTCTAGATTGAACTTCCTGGAGAACCTCATCAAACTCCCTCTAGTGGAATTTGATAAAATTCTTAGCATGTCTTTCCTTTCCCTATATAGAGGTAACATAAATTTCCTTGAGAGATAAATCACTCTCCAAATGGGGAATCGACCCCCGATTCTGTACAAGTGCAAGGATGAGGATGAATCTACTTTAGAACCATCAACTCAAGTGGGGATATAACTTCCCTATGAGCACACGTATCTTTCTCATATGATTGATTCCAAGGAAGAAACCATCCTTGATGACATTACTTTTGTGATGGAATTCGCTAAAGTTTTTCCCAAGAAATTTCCTGGTCTTCCTCCTATAAGAGATGTTGAATTCTCAATTGATCTTATACCTGGGTCATTGCCAATATCCCAAAATTTTTATAGAATGGTTGTTATGGAGATTGAGGATCTGAAGAAACAAGTACATAAGAACATGGATAAAGGGTTTCTACGCCCAAGGGATTCACCATGGGGTGCACCAGTCCTCTTCATCAAGAAGGATGGGTCAATGCACCTTTGCATAGATTATCATGAGCTCAAAAAATCATGATAAAGGACAAGTATACACTTCCATGAATTGATGACTTGTTTGATCAGGTATGTAGAGAACAATACTTCTCCAAGGTGGATCTGCAGCCAGGATATTATCAATTAAGGGTGAAGAAGGAAGATATCTCCAAGACTTCTTTTCGTACAATATACCTACACTATAAATTCATAGTAATTCCTTTCAGACTCACCAATGCTCCAAAAATATTTATGTACATGATGAAAAAAGTATTTAGAGATTACCTAGACATATATTTGGTAGTATTTACAGAAAAAATTATAATATACTCCAAATCCATGGAGGGGCATGAGGAGCATCTAATAATTGTACTAGAGACCTTGCAAAAGGATATTCTCTAGGAAAAGTCTAGAAAGTGTGAGATCTGGTTGAAGGATGTCTCATTGTTAGGTCATATCATCATAATCAATTGGATATCTATGTATCCCTTCAAGACATCTTTGATTTAGGGATGGCTGAGGTCAACATCGGTAATGAATATCCATAGCTTCCTGGGGTTAGCTATATATTATTGCCTATTTGTGACAAATTTCTCCCAATTGTCCAACCCTCTTACCAAGATAACTCAGAATGGAGTAATGTTTTCTTGGAGTTATGAATGAAAAGAGAGATTCAAGGAGTTGAAAAGGAGGCTTATCATTGAACTCATTCTCACACTACAGACAAGTGGAGAACGTTTTGTGGGGTTTAGTGATGCTTCGAAGAAGGGCATGGGCTGTGTGTTGATGAAAAATGACAAATTCATTGCCTTTGGTTAAAGGAAATTGAAATTTCATAATCAAAACTATCCAACACATGAAGTATAATTAGCTTCGGAAGTCTTATCTTGGATAATTTGGCGAAATTAACTCTTTGGGGAGAACTGTGAAATATTTATAGAACACAAAATCCTCAATTATATATTCACACAGAAAGAGTTGAACATGTGCCAATGAAGATTGTTAGAGCTAATCAAAGACTATGACTGCTCAATCCATTACCACCCTAGGAAAGTGAACGAGGTGGAAGATTCTTTAAGTAGACAAGATATAGTGATTGTATCATTGATGATAATTGAAAAGGATCCAATCTTTGATGAATATGGACCTGGGAATCATAAATAAGTGAACATCATCAATCCTTTTAGAAATGATTTCTCAACCATCACTTTTGGAAATGTTAAAGGAGGATCAAAAGGATTATTTGAGACTTTAAAAGAAATTGGAAACTATCAAAAAAGGAAAATATTCTGAGTTCAATGTTAATGAAGAAGGAATTGTGATATTCAGGTCAAGACTATGTGTTCCATCAATTCTTGAGTTAAAGGAAGAACTTTTGGATTATGCACATAGATTGAATTTCTCCATTCACCCAAGAAACACAAATATGTATTGAGATCTCCGAGAACATTATTGGTGGGATAACATGAAAAAGTAGGTGATTGAGTATACATCAATGTTCATGGTATGTCATCAGGTGAAGACTAAGAGGCAGAAGTCTAAGGGGATGATTCAACCATTACCCATACGAGCATGTAAATGGGAGAACATCACCATGGACTTTGTCACTGGACTTCTGACAACATTGAAAAGGAAAAATGCTATCTGGTTTGTTGTGGATCTTCTTACAAAGACTAGACACTTCATTGAAATTCAAGGGGATTTCTTATTGGATCAACTGGAATAGATATATATATTAGGGAAGTGGTAAGGATTCATGGAGTTCCACTCTCTATATTATCCGATTGAGATCCAAGATTCACCTCTAAGTTCTAGAAGAGTCTCCAATATGATCTGAATACTGAGATGAACTTCATTATGGCTTATCATCCACAAAATGATGTCCAATTTGAGCAAACTATCCAAACACTTGAGGAAATGTTGAGAGTATGCTCAATGGACATCAAAGGATGATGGAATCAACATCTTCCTCTGGTTGAGTTCTCTTACAATAACAGTTTCCACTCAAGAATACAAATGGATTTTTATGAAGCTTTGTATGGGAAGAGGTGTAGAACACCAGCTTGTTGGGATGAAGTGGGGGAGCGAAAACTTCTTGGTCCAGAAATGGTTGATGAAATGGTGGAGAAGGTTAAGTCTATCCAGCAACACATTAAAGCTGCTCAGATTCAATAAAAGAGATATACTAATAACCATTAATGAGGTATAGAGTTTGATGTTGGCGACATGGTGTTCCTCCACATATCACCTTGGAAGAGAGTTATGATATTTGGTAATCAGGGAAAGCTTAGTCCAAGGTACATCAGACCTTTTGATATCCTTGGTCACATTGGATTAGTGGCCTATCAACTAAAACACCCAACAAACCTATCTCAAGTACATGATGTATTCCATGTATCACTCATGAAGAATTACATACTTGAACTATCACATGTACTCAATCCAAAGGTGGTACCATTAGATAATGACCTCTAATGTGAAGAGAATCCTGTGAAGATATTAGATCATAGGGAAAATGTGGTACGAAATATTACAATTCCGCCTATCAAGATGTTGTAAAGAAACCACAAGTGTGAAGAAGCAATGTGGGAATCAGAAGAAGTGATAAGGTCGAGTTACCCACATATTTTTTAGTGTGGGAAAAGAAATTTTTGAGGGAGAAATTTCTTAAGGGGGGAAGACTGTAATGACCCAAACTTTTATTAATGAAAATCCCCCTTGATCTAATTAAATGTCTTATTATGTAAAATTGTTATATAAAACAGATTCACTTCCTTGGTTTTATGTTTTTGGATTTCAAAAAACCGTTATTGATTTTTACCATTGCTAATATAGCATATGAACAGTGATCACATGACTAGTATAAATATAGGGCTTTAATAAATCCAATTTACTTAGAGAAATGAAGAGATGGCCTCATCCAGTAGAATTGTTCCATACAAATTTCATTTGTCAAAGCTCAGAAAGGACGTAGCATCACTGGGATTCACTCTTGACCAATCTTAATCCAATATTCAACACATTATGCTTGAGAAGAATCAATTACCGGAGAAATGTAAGTTAATAGAGATTACCACCTGAGCTATGTTATCTGAGCCTCCCCAAGAGTCTCTCATCATTGCACACCTTACCCTTCGGTCTTATATGGGTGTTATAAAGGGTTATGTTATAATACCCTAGCATTATTATTTCGTGCACTATTTATTTATATAATAAATAATATACCTTCATTTTGTTATTGTTACTTTGTAAATAGTTTTTAAAGCACAAATAGTATTTTTTTAGTTAATATTAAATTAAGAAATCTATTTTGATGAATTAATGGATTTTTTGAATTGAATAATATTTTAATAAAATATTATTACTAAATTAATTTTTATTAAATATAAATGATCATATAATTTCTATGAATAAAATTTTTACTTTTATTAATGTTTGAATGTTTTTTTGTCAAAACCGATGAATTTTTTATAAATGTCAGTTTTAATTTTAAAACTAAACATTCAAATATTTAGAAAATCATTTAGATAAAATAAATATTAATTTTATAATCGGGATGTCGAAATTATCTAATGGTGAATTTTTCATATTTTTCTAAGACAGTCAAATTTTTGGGTAAAAATTAAATATCATTTAAATACATAATGTGTTTTATGACATCATAATGACCTAATAGTGATGTAATAAAATAATATAAAAAGTTTTTTTGGCCAATATATGTTTTAAATTTTAAATAATGTGATTTTATATTTGTTTGATTAGTTTTATGGTGACTTAGTGGACCCTCCAAAACATATAAAACATTTTAACTTGTAAAATGATTTCCTTGAGAGTGTGACTCACCTCCACATAAGAAAGTCTAACATTTTAATAATTTCATACATTTCCCTTATAAAATAATTTTTTCCAATCCCATTTGGAAAAAACCATGGGAAAACCCAATGGATGTTTTGTGGTTTTGATTAGTTTAATGTGTATTGTCCAAAACCAAATTAATAAAGAATTCCCTCCCTTTTCCTATATAAACCCACCCAAGCTCCCACATATCTTCAGTAAAAACATTTGGACCTCAACCAAACTCTTCCCCCATCTCTCTTGAATCCTCCCAAGGTTCCCCAATATCCCTATAATACTCTCCCAATCCTCTTTCAATCCTTTTGGGTCACACATCCAAGTAATGGATTTCTTCCTTTCTTATTTTTACCCAAATTTCATTATGTTATTAAACCCTTCTATTTTGAATAAAACATTTTGGGGTATGATTTTTCACCTCCCCCATACATCTTCCCTAATTTTTTAGTGATTATAGACCTATTTATCTCTCATTAATTCCTCACATGAACACCCATTACCATGTCAAAATTCGGTAGGGAATTTATATCTTCTCATTTACAATTAAGAAAATCTTTTATATTATGCATCTAAATTCTATTACATATGTTGTGATATTATGTTACATGACCCTAGTACTATAAATTTCATTTATAAATGATGAGAGACCCATTTATCTCTCATCAACCCATTTTACAATTTCTATTTGACGTTTTTATGCTTCCGAAGTTTCCCCACACTTTCCCATTCCAAAATCATCATGTAAGTGAATACAATACCCATTTCTCTATCAAGGGTATTAAACTTTATTCACATGTAATTTTTGATTGAGGAATTAAATTTATGTATTCCTCATCTCCTATTTTTGGAATAAATTATGATGTTTTTTTTAATCCATGTTGTATGATCCATGTGGTACACTTATGCATGAAATGAAAGGTTTATAAAGGGTGCACCCTGATAGTGCTCCAATGCATTGGGTAAAGAATAGTTTCATGGTACATAAAGTGTAACTAGTGTTGAATCGTGTTAATTACTAGGAAATTAGTATTTAATCATGTGAATTCACATGAAATGAGGGTTTACTCATGCTCCATGTGCAATGATCCTTGGCTCATACTAATATCATGTTAAATATTGTTACCACAATTCCATGTTATGATAATCATGCTATATCATGAATTTATGTTCATGTTTCTCTTGTGCTCCATTTATATTACTATTTCCTAACATTTACTATATTCTTTATGTTATTCATTGTTTACTCCCTTAATGGGATTTATAGGTCACCCTTTTATTATGCATGTCCTCAGGTTATCTCATGCAATGCTAAGTATGAAGGAATGTTGTGGACATGTAAAATAAGTTTTCTATAAAGATGTTTATTTCATGTTTTAAGTTGTTATGTAATGTTCCTAAGACCCAAATACACTTGGCCTCTTGATCTTCTATGTTATGTCAAGTGAATATTTTATGTTATAAATCATTTTTAAGTGTGAAATAAAGAGTAGGGTTTTTATAATCCCTTATACCTGATTATTTTTTCACACCATCTTACCCGAAATATAGCTGCAAGTAAGGAAAATATATCCTAAATTTCATCCATAATGATTCCTTAACATCAATACCTTATGGATCCAAAGACACATCCTCATAATTTTCTAAAGACAAAAATTCCCCCATATCATTTTTTGAATTTCAAAGTCCCCCTTCATTTCTTAGTTCCTATAATTATGTTGTGAATGAGGATAAAGAAGAAGAGGATCATTAACATACCCCTATAACATTCGAGAATATTTTCTAAACCACTATTGATGAACATAAACAACAGAATCATAGTACAGAGTAAGATATTAGACCCACATTTATCAGTTCCTCCATGACCCCAAGGAGTATAATATATATATATATATATATATATATATATATCCTAAAACAACACTACAATTTATTCATATGGAATTAATTATACCAAGATGCCTAAGATTGATCATGAGGTGGTTATCTATCATCTTTTAATTTAAAAGGATTGTCATGCATGAAAATAATAAAAATGTATAATGTATATTGATTGTGCTACCAAAGTGGAGGATGAAGTTGATAAACTGATTATGAAAACAATTTGGGTAATTATAGTATCTAAAATTCCAGGAAAATGTCTTCCCAATAAAAAATAAGAATGGTAATATCAAGTTCTATATTGAATTCATGGATCTCAACCCATAATATTCAAAAGATAACTTACCTATTCTGATTATTGAACTGGTGATTGATGGGACTATAGAATTTTAAACTATTACTTCATGGAACAATACTCTAGATATAATAATTTTTAGATACCCCTTGAAGATGATGAGGCCACTACCTTTCATGAACCTAAGGGTTTTACATTTACCAAGTTATACCCTTTGTCATTAAAAATTATATTTCACACTTAATATTATACAATGAGTTAAATATTAAAATATTTCATAGGGAATATCATTGTGTATTGTGTAGATAATTTGGTGTTCAAATAACAATAACACTACGATCAATTGGATAATTTGGAGACAGTTTTTGACAAAATGTGGAAATATAGAATAAGGATGAACCCCCTAAATATTTCTTTTATAGTGATATCATTGAAATTTATAATATTTATGGCATAATATTGTGGCATCAAATTTGACCCCAAGAAGACCATGTAAATACTTGATATACCCCATTTCCTAGTTCCTACCCTTCAAAAGATTGATGATGAAATAGGTTACTTACTATTGGGATTAAAATTGTCAAGAGGATTTTAAAAAACTACAAAAATATCTATTTCACACACAATTATTGATTCCACCAAAGTAGGGAAACCACTCATCCTATATGTACAAACATTGATTTTTTTACTTAGTGTTCTCCTCACTCAGAAAAATGATTTGGGGAAGTATATTGGTCTTTATTACCTCATTAGTAATATATTTGATGCTAAGACTTGATGTTTTAACATTGATATGAGTTACCTTACACTAGTCTTCATGGTTCAGAAGTTAAGTAACTACATATAATGCCACGAGGTCAACCTAATATCTCAAATGTGTCTTCTAAAATATAACCTCAATTATACAATGATTATTGGATTTTTGGAATTTGGGAGGTCATCCTTCAATAGTATGATGCCTAGATTTTTTATAAATATGTTGTTAAAGGATATGAATTACTATATTTTATATCATCAGATCCTAATTTCCATTGAATATAAAGATTCTGGATAAGGATATATTCTTCATCTAAGAAACACCCTATACATGGTAGATATTCTTTGATGGTGCTTCTGGAATTCTAGTGGAAAAAATAATAAAATACTCAAATCTAAATTGGGTTGGTATGCGGGTTTTTCGTCTCTCTTGATAAAATGGTTTTATTATAAAACTTCTTATTTTCAGAAGGTTACACCAATAATGAGGTATAATACCAATCCCTCATCACAATATTAGAGATAGTTGTACAGATAATAGTGGATTTTCAAAACATCAAAGGTGGAACTAAACTAGTAATCCAAAAAATCAATGGTGAAAATACCTTTAAAAAGGAGTAATTAATCCCCTTTATTTATTATGCATTGAGTATTGATGTTATATATCCCCTTAGAAACAATTTTAACCCATGTTATGCCTTCTAAAAATGTCTATATTGATGCATTAGATTTTGTGGTCATGACCTTAGTTGATGTGGATTAAGATGATGTTGTCATCTTTATCACGCCTCGAAGAGTAGTCTCCTCATACATCTACTATAATATGGGGTAGATTAATGAAATCAAAATTTTCCAGGACTAGGTAAATACCTAATATTTTCCAATTTATAGCATGATAGGATGAATTCTACCCATATAGGACCACTTAAAAAGTAAATTTCTTCTTGTAGATTGATCCAATAAAGAGAATATTTGTCACAAAGTTGTTAATTTTTTCCTCTATGATGGCTCAACTTACCATAAAATATTCTATAAGTGGGGGTTTAATAGAGTCTCTATTAGGTTCATTAATGAGGATATACACTTCCAATCATATAGGATGTCCATTCTAGAAAATTCAATGCTCAATAGTCAAGAACTAATATCTATCATCAAACCATAAGCCTATGGTATTTCTATCCATTGATGATGTAAGACTTAGTGGTATTTTTTAGGAAATTTATTTCTTTAAAGATACATTCCAACATCATTCACCATCCCTCTAAGTTATTGTACACTATAAAATACTCATTGTAATTTTTTATTTAGTGAATTGACGTTATAAGTCCATATCTACCTACTACATACAATATGTTCAAGTACATCATTACTAACCTAAATTTCTTCTCGGAGTAAGAAAATGTTATAGTTAAAAAATAATTCATCAAAAAGGAAATTATCAACTTCTTAAATACTAATATAATAATTTGTATCCCTCATGAAATATTCATGGAAAATGGCACTAATTTTTTTATTATCATTTGAAGCAGATATATTAAAAATATAACATTTGGTCTGATCATTCATCATGATACCACATAATAGGAAATGAACAAATAGGGTCTTTTAAGTTGAATTTTTCTAATATAAACTAGAATATATTGGATAAGGATTAAATTAATTGTCCTAAAAAATTATTTCATGCTCCATGGTCTTATCTCACCAAAATGCATATAACTATATAAGTGGCCCCATATTCTCTTATATAGGCAATTGAAGTAGTCTTACACATTGAGGTTTGGTTTCCCTTTATTTTATTTTTATTTTCAACTTGTTTTATAAATAATAGAAGCCTTATATTCATTTAGATGAGCTAGAATTACTTCATGAGAAAACATTGTGCACACTATTCCATATATAATTCTATTAAAATGGAGTTTCATGAGAATTCAACAATAAATTCTATCTCTGGTCATTTATATAATGAAATATGGTATTGGCTCTCAAAACTATAATGATTCCTAGAATGGAGACTTCAAAACATGAACCAATGTGGGAAGTACATTAAAAAATACATATGATCTACTCCAATGGAGCATATTCCTTGATCACACTATATGGAGATTGTATCACACCTACTATAAATGTAAGGTTCCTATAGAAGTATTTCACATAACATCATGATGGGTTTACAAAAAAATTTCAAGGCTATAGAAATCTAAAATATAGAGTGTTTCATCCTAGAAACATGATGTTAAACTTTACGGTGTTGTCATCATAGTCATCTGACATTAAATTGTATAAAAACATCCTCAAAAAAAGATATTAAACTTTATTTCCCAATCCCAAGTTGTATAATTATAAATTATATAGAAATTATATCATTATCATATGATGTAAAATAACATGATATGTGTTAGAAACTCACATGTAATGTGTTCAAGTGTGGTATGTGTAATCATCAAATTGCCTCTTTTATCTCACCTAGTATGACTCTATGACCTTGGAGGTCCTAGTCAATTTCTCTGACTAGTATGATTGAGATGCACCATTCCCAACGGTTGAAAACACAGTCTTGTTCACATGATATAAAACTAAAAAATAAAAATTCTACCATGTACTACATATCAGACTATTTAGAAATTTATGTGAGACTTTTATTACTTATATGAGATCTAGATACATGAAATAGTTCCACATAAATCTTCCCTTGGTAGATATTGAGATGAAATTTCACTTATAAGAATTCTGTATGGACTGATTCTTGCTAATACAAGGTAAATTATGATGCCTAAACAACTAGACTAAGCTGCAAGATCAATCCCAATCATTCGCCCAACATTATATTAGTGTCAAGACCCCCATCCTATTAATTTCAAGTTCCCTAATCTCAATTGGTATTACAAAAAGGGAACTTCATACATTCCATTTTTCTATTTATGTATGTTATCCAGATCTATGAAGAGAAAATTTAACATTAAAAATTATGAGTGGCTTGATTATTGTTATTAAATGTTATATAGCTAAACTTGTGTCTCCTATCATGGGTTAATCTATGAATTATCATCACTCCCAGCACCATTATTTTTAAAAAAGAACTATATTTGTGTGAGATCCTCAGTGCATTCTTTTTTCCATCTGTTAGTTTACACCATTGATAGAATTCCCCAATATAGTATTTTTTTATAGAAATGAATTAAACAGTAGATTTAATGTTCTTTATGAATGATGTTAAACTGTATAGAACACACATCCTATCAGCATTATGTTAAACTACATGGAATGTTTTCTCGATCACATGATGTAAAGCTGCATGACATATCATCTATCCTACACATCACCAATTTTTTTAGAGAGTGGTCTATATTATTAATTATTTCCTTCTCATAAAATATCCAGATTAGTAAATAATATTTTTCAGAACAATATGTGGAATTATTCATGTTATTGTAGGATGTGTAGTTATTTATGAATGACCATAAATAGCCATAAATCCTAATCAAATACCCACTGAATTTGGGTGTTTAAATACCAATTAATTCATGTTGGGTTTTCTACTTATAATTTATACTTATTTAGGGCTTGTTTCATCTTGTGCATGAGCTAGGTTTACATGAAATAACAATCCTCTCCCAAAATCATATCCTCGAGTTTGGTATTTCTTAGAAAATTCCCTCTTCTATACATATGAGCTTGATCAATAAGGGAAAATCCAAAAATAAGAACAATATGTGGATTTATTTATAATCTTACAAGATACATATTGATGCTTGAATATCATATCTAGGGACCAATCATCCATTCTCATCAATTATAACCCTTTCCATCTTACACGAAAACCAAATTAGTAATGGAATTATTAGGGTATATCGTTTTTCCCTATTTCATAGACATTCACTAAGATGAAATGGCCATCATCCCTATTTAAAGGTTTTATTTAGTTAGGTTAATTTTCTAGAACAACATATGGAATGATTTTTTGTTATGCAGGATACATAGTGATTCTCAACCCCTTAATCTTTGGACTATTCTTAAATCCCATCACTATAAAATCATTATCTTAATATGAAGGGATACATTGTTATGGAATGTGATTAAACTGTACATCCAAAGTCCTGTCTACTATACATTAAATTCAAAATCATCTCATCCTTACTATGTGGTTATAAACTATTTTGAAAATTTCCCCATCATATGGACATAAAATTGATAGTCCATGTTGTAAGACATTAAACTAAACAATCCACTAATCTGAGCATCACAAATTTAACTAATATGTACACCCTTTCAATGATGAACTATTTTGGCATGGGTCATTAATTTATGTTAGATTATCATTTAATTTACTAGATAGATCCTCTTGATTTTGGGTAAAAATATTGTGACATTTTAAACCACAAGGAAATTCAGGCTTTACTCGTTAGGCCCTTGTGTCATGATAAAGTAATGGAATAAGCATAAAATTGACAACATTTTATACCTCATTAACCTGAGAATATGTTAAATACACAATGATAGAGCCATTGGGGTACTCAAAACCTCCTTGAATATTATTTTCCTACTGAATCTACTAAAAACCTACTATTATTAGTAAAGAATCACTAATAGAGTGGGAAAATCAATTATTAAATTTATATTTCAATTTACTTAAATAAACAACCATAATTACCAGTTAGAGTGAACCTTGATGGTTGATCAACATGAAAATTAAGGGAAAAGAATATTTATAGGGTTATCCTCTCAAAATAAGAAGGATATTTCTTCTCATGATCTTTATTTCACAAAGACCGTACAACCCACTAGTTTCGACATGTAGGTACAAAGAGCAAGGTTTATCCTTATACTCGTGCTATAATATGTCTCCCAGCTATGATAATTCTTCTAAAACTTTATTAAATGATAAAGAACATATATAAAATAGAACAAATCCTTCCAATAATATCCTTCATTTCTTGATATAGTTCCACACTTCCACTACCAATTCATCCTAAAGAAACCCATATATTAAATCATCAAACTATTTTAATTTTCACAACACCTTATTATTCCTATTTTATTATTTTTATTCTCTATTCTTATCTTATTCCTATATATTGTTATTCTTTAAACATATATTCTATTGTTTTTACTACAGTAATTTCAAATAATTAAATACATCTTTAATTTTTCATATTCGAATTTGAACCATTAACTTCCATTAACCAACTCAATGAATCCCACGTCAATTTGGGCCATTAGATCTGATTATATCCCTATGATTTCATTAATTACTTCAAAAATAGACTCATAGATAGAATTAAAGATCCATCATATCATCCAAGAATCCACATTATCAAAATCCTTCATGATTTAATCTAAACCACTTACACAAATATCACTATATAGTATTTCTCAATGGTGTTCCATTTATCCTTACAGACACCTTGCATGTAGTCCTTCTAAATTGGGCCATTTTTCTTTCACCTTTTTATATAGATCATGGATTATCACAACATGAGTGTGGGAAAAACATTAATCAATTTTACACAGCCACACTCACTAAACACCATGGTGACCACCATGGACGTTCTTATCCTATGTTTTTTCACACAGGTGCACTAGAAGATCGCTGCAGGAACACCATGACCATTTTAGACTTCTCTATTTCACATAGGCACATTGATAATTCACTATAGATATCAAAAATCCATTTTCCATGTGTATGGACTCCTTGTATTTCTTCTCCATCATCACCACAACCATATGTAGGGGATTTCCTTTATCATGATAGGAAATTCCATCACAAAACTCCCCCAATATTGGGAATGGCCTTTCCTAGATTGTCTCTTCCATCTCCAATATTCAAAACCTTATGAAATTCCTAAATCCTAATTATTATGAACATATTACATGGAATCATTACATTCAATCATAGAATATTATTTATGTATTGACAATAAAATATAACATACTCAATCATATCATGATCACCAATTCTTCAACCTCTCTAAGAACAACAACCATCTTAGCACTTCTTGGCCTCAATAGTCACCCTCCTTGGATTTTCTTTCCAACCAAGGAACATAATTCACTATGAAACTGTGAAACAAAATAGAACTGTATCACTATAAAATAGTTTTAATCCTATGAATGAAAAATAAATGTAAGAAATAATAAAATTGAATAAATAATAACGTGATATACAGAATATAGTGATCTATATATATCTTCCTTAATAAAAACTTCATAAACTTAAACATAACATCAACAATTTTTTTAAACCTAAAAGGTTACTATAACCACTCACAATAAACTATTAAAATATTTAATGCAATATGAAATCACATCATACACCATTTATAAAAAATCCCTAAATATATTTTTCCTTTCAAGGGATAATACCCCCAATGGTAAAATATATCAATGGATACTCCCCATATACATTTAATCCCCCTATAAAAATAATAGGAAGACAAATAAAAATGAATTATTTTTTATCATTTTTTCTCCAACTTTTAAAATAATATCCAAATAAAATAAAATATAGGGGAATGTTACACTATACCTTATCCCTATAATGATTGGGGTTAAAAACCAAACATTAACCTCAAATTCTAGAATACTCCCGTGGATAGTGTCTTGGTGAACACATCGTCAATTTGTTCCTCTAAAGGAAAAAATTCATAACTTAACTCATTCTTATACACTAAATCTTTGATGATTTGATATTTTATAGCAATATTGTTATACATAGATTTTATAATTGGATTTTTTGAAATATTAATATCAATTTTATTATCACATACCAATTGTAGTGGAAACTTCCCCATAACTTTTAAATCCTATAATTGAGTCTTTATCAACATAATTTTTCTTGAGGAATGTGTTGTAGACACATATTCATCCTCATCAGTGTTCATGGTGATGCAATTCTACTTCATTGACTATAAACATACTCATATTTCTCTAAGAAATAAATCTATACAAGTAGTAGACTCCAAATCATCAACACTTCCTTACCAATATACATCTGAATAACCAGTTTGATCAAGCCTCCCATTACTATAATATTTCAATCCATAGTTCAATTTACCTTTGATATATCTAAGTATTATCTTTCCATCCAATAGCTCGAAGGCCTTCATTTTTTTATTGATTTTTGATAATCCATCTTTCAAGGGGTGAGGTGGAACCCTTACAATGCCGGTAGGCGTAAGTATTACATGGCCCGTCGGCCTTAGAGAAATTCATTACCCGTAGGCTTCAAACATTATATACAAGCCAGACTAACTACTTGGAACTGCTCCTCCCCAGCATCTTCATCATGAAATCAGCTCTCCACCTCCGTATGGTTATTCGGCTAGGCTTTCCCGTGCATGCACAGGCTTGTCTTGATGGAAGGTGTCATACCCTCTCATTCTTTCAATCTGTGTAGCTTCTACTATGATGAAAGCTCTTATCTCATCCTCCCATAAAGGTTGCTCCTTGTAGTTTTTCTGGTTTGCAACTGCACTTAAGGTGTCCTGAAGGCTTTGAGGTGGCCCAAAGGCCTTACTAGCCCGAAGGCTTGGGTGGCTCGAAGGCCTTAGAGGTCTCGGGGACCAAATCGGTGGCCCGAAGGCCCAAACGGGGGAAAATTCCCATCTGCTATAGTACCAAACAGTCCCTGCTATAGTACCTGCTAGAGTACTACACAGTTCCCACTATAGTACCTGCTACAGTACTGCTATAGTCCACTAGAAATTGTGTCTACTCCTGGATTTGATCTCGGGTCGCCTGGATACAATTAAGAGTCCTCACCAACCGGGCTGAGGCTCATGTGCTCTAAGTATTATCTTTCTATCCACAAAACAATATGTTTTGGGGAGTATTGATATCGTGAAAAAAGATTAAAAACATGCATAATATTTGATCTTGAATTTATAAGGTATAGTAAACTACATGTTAGCTTCCATAATTCCCATAGATCTACATCCCTACCTTGTTTATATTTGTAAAATTTAGTTCACATTAAAATTAAGGTAGAAACTAGATTTGAATCCCCCATGTTAAATATCTTCAAAATTTAATTATTATAATTCTCTTGAGATAGAAAAATATAATCTATATATTGATAAATTAGTAATATAATAATGTACTCAATCTCAAAGATAAAATAATTTTGTAAAATATTATTCATTTATTTACAAAACTCTACACAAATAACTTCATCATTTCAAACAAAAATAATTTCATCTATATATTCAAAAAAATGATAAATACCTCATTGTCATATTTAATGTAGTGATTATTGTCAACTCTTCCTTTCCTTAATTTAAAATTCTTCAAAAATGTTTCAATATTTGAATACCATTATATTGGATATTGATTTAGCCCATAAAAAAATTTATTTAATTTTTAAATTAAAATACTATCTTTATAAGTAAGAAACCACATGGTTTTTTAACGTACACTTCCTCTTCCAATTCACTATTGAGGAAGGTTGACTTGAAATCCATTTGAAAGATATTTCATTACCATTGTGATGTAATGAAAATAAAAAAAGTCTTATGTTTTCAAGTCTCACAACTACTGAAAAGTTCTCATTGAAGCCAACTCCTTCAACTTATGAATAACCTTAACACAAAAATTACACTTTATTTATTTCCACTTAACCTTTTTCATTCATCTTATTTTGGAACACCCACTTTTCCCAATAATTTTATTCTATTTTTTCGTGGGTACCAACTCCCAAGTCTAATTCATTTATATATATTCTAGCTCTTCATTCATTGTATCAACACACTCTTGATGTTTTGTTACTTATTACTGATCTCTTAGTTAAACTTGAAAGATAAATGTGATATCTGTGGTTATCCTCAATGTCCCTCTAGTTTGAATCTATTTTCCATGATTTCTAATGATATTTTGGACCTGAAATTATCTTCTAATCCTTGGATTATGTGAATAAGATTATTCTTCATCACTTGAAATTACTGAATCAACTTTTTTAATTTTAACATCATAAAAATTCTCAAAATTTTATAGAACTTTATCCTAATATTTCATAAAATTAGATTCATCATCATCACTTTTGGAACATTCTAATTTATGAGAGGTCACTTTATTTGTGTGTTCCATGACTTTCACAAAAATTGAATCAGTAATAATCCCTATTTCTTTAATGTAATAATGATATCCTATTACATTTGGTGAATAACCTAGAAGGATACCACTAACTCCTTTTCTTTAATATTTTCCTAGATCTTCACTGTTATCTTTGAAAATAAAGGGGCTTCACTCATAGATACTTAAAATATGTATTTTTCTTGTAATGAATCTTATATGATGATGTATCATAATGTTTCCTATAAAGAAAATTATTTTGAATATGAATCAATACTATAATGTATTTTCTCAAGAAATTATATGTTGTATCCTACTCTAATAGAATAGGTAGATCCATATCTATAAGAATTATATTATTTCATTCATCCACAACATTTTTTCAAGGTGTTTATGGTTCATTATAATTAAAACAAGTAAAATTTATTTAAATATACTATTTAAGTCATCCAATCATATATTCAATACCATTACCTATCTGAATATTATTCAATGAGTGGCCACACCATATATCTGTACTTCTCATGAATCTCTTAAACATTTTTAGAGAATCTAATTTATGATTCATAATTAATACTTGTAATTGAAGTAAATTCATAAATGAAGGAAATAAAATAATTAAATCCATTTATTGGTTGCTTCCACTTAGCCTTGAAAAATTTCAGATTGAATTAGATCCAAAGGATGAGTATATTGCATTTTTACCTTAAATTTTAGAGTATTCACAATCTTTCCCTTTTTACAAGTATAACACTTCCAAATCCTTTCTCTATTCAACATAGTAATATTGTAAACATTATCTCCACTGATACCATGACACAAATTCTTTTGGAAAATATTATCAAGTCATTGATGCCATAATTTATTTTCTATTTTCTTGATCATATAACAATAATTTATAATATCACCATTTTGAAACTAATTGCTTCATGTTTGGTGTTTTTTTCAAGATACAACCATATTTCATGATCTTCATAACGAAACCATATTTCAAAAAAAATAACTTCATTTCCTTCCTCAAATAATTGAGACACACTAATAAGATTATGTTTCAGTACTTCAACATACAATGTACTCTTGGATTTTAGTTCATCTTTATTGATCTTGATACAACACCATTAATTTTGAGTGACCCATCATTTCCAAAGGTCATTAATCATTCTTTATATTTTTTCAAATCCAAAAAAATATTCATATCTCCTATACTATGTGAATGGAAACCACTATACAATATCAATTGAAATTATCCTTCATATTCTTTATAGGAAACTTCCAAAACTATAGATTTCCCTTTTTCATTCTCCTTTAATTTAAGAAACAAAACAGAATTATCTCCTCAGAACATTTTAGATCGAAGAATAATAATACACCCCTTTTCAAGATAACTTTAATGCTTATATCATTTTCATTCATCTTCTAATATTTGAAATCTATTTTAAAATTTAAAACCAGATTTATCATATATGTATGAATTTTTCTTTTTTTATGCGGTGAATCCCCCCAATTTATATATTTCAAACCATCTAACCTCATAATTTTATTTATAATTAAACCAAGACATTTATTTCATGTTCCTAAAACCACCAAATATCCAAAAATAACCAAAAAACCATGTTATATATAATTGTGAAACATTCATTCAAAGTTGTTCCCATAATTAATCTTGGATACTTTTTTGAGCAAAACTTTTGGTGAAATCCTAACATATTCTTGTCCAACTTCTTTTTGTCCGTTTTATTGTCACCATTTTTATATAAAAAAATTAAAGTGGATGCACTCATAATTTATATAATCTATAAAATAACTTGATTTTTCTATAGACTTGGTATTCTTGATTTGATTCTTCTTATCTAATTTATTACCAACATTTTCAACATTCTTATCATACTTAAGAGATGATTTTTTTTCATCTAGAACATCACACTTCTTAAAACATTTTACAATTTCTAAAATAGAAATATAATCATTATATCTAGATTTATTCAAATATTATTCTCTTTTGATCAAGTTTTTATTTAAATGGTCAACCTATTTTTATTTTTCCTTCAAAGTATCTTCCAACTTGATGTTAAAATTAATCTCATAATAAATTGAATTCATAAATCCTTTAATAGCATCTAGAATCATTGAATTTTCTTGTGAAAATATAGATTCAACATTTATCTTTAACATTTTAATATCCTTCTCCTATTTTGAAATCGTTGAGAGTTATTCTTTTAATTCCCTATTGATAATGTATTCCATATCATTTTATTCATTTTTTCACCTTCACTACTACTTTCACTGTTGAATTATTCTTCATTCATCTAATCTATGAGCTTATTTTCATTAACATCTCTATTTTCCCTTCTTTATCACTTTTATCACCACTTTTACACTAATATAATAAATTTACCTTATTTAATTTTGATAAATTCATTCAGTTTTATTTGTAGGAAACACTTTTATTTTCAAACTTTGATGATTTCTTCTTAAGGAATATCCTTAGTGTTTTTATTCACCTTCACTAACTCCATCTTCTTTTTTACTTGGAAAAATGTGTAGAAAATTGTCTGAATCATCAACGCCAAAATAATTTTAGTAAAATCTTAACTTTAAATCTTTCCTTGACTCTTATTATTTTTATATATGTTAGATACATAATCTTATCAAACGTGAAATCAAAATTATAATTGGAATCATAAAAACATGATTCTTCTTTCATATAAAACTTTTTATTCAACTTATCTTACTTTTTTATTTTAAATAGACTCTTTTTAAGCCTTTACCTTATTATTTATAACACTATATTTTCTCATTAATAAGATATTATAACACTATGAAAATCATCAAGATAAATTTCACTTTGATATTTTTCTTTCAAGGGAGATACATTCGAATCAAACTTATCTAGTAAGATACATAGAATCTTTTGAATAATATCATAATCTTCCAAATTCTAACCATATACTATAATTGTTCTCACAACATCATTCATTATTTTGAAGGAACTATCAATAGTTTCATCATCACAAATACATAAATATTCATACTTGTGTCTTTAAAACTTCAATTTAGCTTAATTAGCTTTGGTTTTCCTTTGTATATATTATAATGTTTATCCTAGAGTTTTTTTGTCAGTCATGAGTAATTTTTCTTTAAAAACTAACTTTCCAATAGGTATTATAGAATATCATTATTTATATGACCAACATTCTCTATATTCCTCTTATCTACTACTATAATAGTAACACGATCATCCTTTTGAACAAACTCGTCAGTTGTGACTTCCAATAACTCATGATTAATAGATAAAATATTTTCAATCATATTTTCATTAAATATGTGATATAATTTCCCATAAAATGAAGGAATCACATTAATATTTGCTGAATTATTATTATCCATTTGGTAAGCAAAGATATTTAGGTATTGGCACTTTGAACAGAGAGAAACTCCTTTGAAATTTTCATAGTTATTCACCAATAAGGGGAACCTCCCTTTGATATCACTTTAAATAGAACATCATAGATCAATGATAAATCATTGAGAGGGTGGGTAAATCAGTGATTCGATTTATTTTTATGTTTCCTTAGTTAAATAACCCTTACCACTGGTTTGAATAAATCTTTATTTTTGTTCAACAGACTCACCTAAACAGAAAATCATAATTACAAGTTTCACCTCTCAAAATTATAAGGGAGGTCTTGGTGGGATCATTATTTTGCTGAGACCAAAAGAACTACTAGTTTCAACATACAGTTATAACAAGGAGGTTTATCCTTGTACTCATGGCATAACAAGTCTCTGATTCTGATAGTTGTTCTTTTACTATTTACAATGATAAAGATATTGTTATAAATAAGAGGAATTACTTTTAAACATAGACTTCATTTTTTGATGTAATACTAATTTTCCAATAATTCATAAACCTATAGAAACTTAAGAATAAACACTTCAAATTAGGAAAATTTTCATCTCCTCTTTTTCTTCCTCTTATATTGTTTTTATTCTCTCTTCTTCTCTACTTTATATCTATTTTTATTCATCATAAACATATTCTATTATTTACACAATAGTAATTGAGAATAATTAAATCCAATTCAAAATTTCAAATTAAAATTCAAACCGATAACTTCCCTTTAACCAGATCAACTATTCCCACTTCAATTTGAGCCATTGGATCTTGTTAGATCCCTTTGATACATTTGATTCTTCCAAACAATACCTCATTGATTGAATTATATATCCATTAAGACATCGAAGAATCCATGTCATCAATGAAATTCAAAACTATAACTATACTCCTGACACATCATTCACTATACTGTGATTCCAAAAGTTTAGACTTTTTTTATACAAAACATAATGTGCCACGGGCATAGTACTTCTGGATTTGGCCATTTTTCTTATATATTTTTCTATAAATTGAAAATTTTCTGACCACAAGAGTGGTCACCACTTTAGGTTGTATTTCACAAGCACCCTCACCGAATAGAATGGGGACCACCATGACTATTTTAGGACTTGTCTATTTCACACAAGTGCACTGGAAGATCGTCATAAGAACACCACATCAGTTTTGGAATTTTTTTCTTCACACAGCCACACAGCCAATGCGCCAATGTGATCAAAACACCCTCTACATTTGGAATGTAATTACTATCCTTCTTCTTCATCTTCAGCATGGACATCCTTATGGAATTGCCTTTCCAGTGTTGGAAAATTACTTCACAAAACACCCTCTATAAAGGGTGGTTCCCTTCATGGCTTTTCTCTTCTATCTCTAGCCTTAAAAACATCATGAAATTCATGAATCATGATAAACAAATCATGATTTATAAAAAATATATTAATTAGTATCATCCGATTTAACCAAAGAATATGATTTGTGCATTGAAAAAAAAATATGACCATTCAATCATACCCCCTTCAGAAATTCTTCAACCACTCTAAACATAACAACCATATTATCACTTATGGAGATAAACACCTACCTCATTCCTTGAGTACATTAATATATATAAATCTTACATTAGTATTCATTAAAACCATATCCAACTCCAAAAGACAACTTTTCTTGGTAATGTTTTGGTTCTTCCATACATGGACCATCCAAAGAGATTCATTTTCACCCCAAGGGGAAGGTATTCCAATCTTCCTACACCCCCCAATGAACTCACAGTGGGACCCATCAATAAAAATGGTATATGTTCATCCCAATAATGTTTTTCCATACCACTGTCTTCTAAATTGAATAAGTTGGGTTATGATTTATGATTCATGAATCCTTGATATTCAAATGGATTCAAGTTACTTTGATGTTATATAATATTATATAAAACCCATTTTTGAATTGAGAAATATTCCATTTTTAGTCATCATCACATGACCTTAAACCACATAATTCCTAAGGTCCCAGTCACATGACCTCAAAATATATGAAATATGTTACTTCCCATATGACCCTAAATTACTCAGATCATGTAAGTTCATATATTCTTAAGTTATACAATGTCCCATTATATGATTGGTTGATTCATGAAATAAATGAAGGACTTTAAAAATGAAACATATTATCATTGATGAATTATTTTTATTTAGGGACCTGATGATTTTGGTTGTGATTTCCAATATTATAATCATGGTTCTTTCAACTAATGAATAGAATATTCCCCCTTTCTTAGAAGTATCTCCTTCACTATAATTGGGTTTTCTTCAAAGCATTGGAACATTCTTCCCCCAATCCCATGTTTGCATATCCTTGGTCCACTTGAACCAAAATTCCATGGATATCCTTATGAAATATTTATCTCATACATCAAACTTCATATTTCATGTTCTTGGATCCGCATAAATATTTCACACATACTAGTAATAGATGTATCCAACTCTAAAGGACACATTTTCTTGGTAATACTTTGGTACCACCATATGTGGACCTTTCCACAAACATATTTTTTATCCAAAGTTGAATGGTTCCTCAACCCCATATGGATTTGATAGAATTGTATTATAACCTTTCGCCCAAATATAATTAATGTTCATCCTCAGCATGCACATTCCATTACATATTATATCAATATAAACACTTAAGGTATTTATTTATATGCCACCTTGATTTATAAAAGGATATCAGGTCACTATCAACCTCTCAAGACTTATTTTGGATATCTCACATGAAATGCAATCCATGGTCTAAACATCATGAAAATAAAAAAATGTTCAAGATGGTTTATATTGGTATTGGGACACCATTCAGATTAGGTTTTTACTTCACCCTTACAACATAGATCATACTATAATTATGGTAAAAGTTGTTTGAACTTAAACTCAACCCACAATATGGTCGATTCTATAAAACATTAAAATTTAACAACATTCAGCTAAAATATATTAGACTATAAAATCCACTAATATTATTGTCAAATCTATCTGAACCTAAACTCTAATAACATTCTGGTCAAATTTTTATGACTTGAAACAATATCACTCATTGATCAAACATTCATGTCCTTAAAATACTCTAGAAAATAGACACAATAATCACCAATATGAAGACTCAATAATGTTATCTTGTGAAAAATTGGAAACATAACTCGTTGGATGGGTAACTTTCATGGTCCATCAAAAAGTTAACATTCAAAAAAGAGGCAAAATCATCTTAGGTTAAAAACATGAAAATGGTATCCTGATAAAAACATGAGTTCCCACTTGCTAAGACTCTCCCATATAAGGCATAAGATAAATTTAGGGTTAAAAATAAGAAACATAAAATGAAGTGTCATTCACCACAGGATCCTAGAAATAGTAAAACTATGCTCTCTAAGACCCTAGGATAGGAAACACTAACCACCCCATTTTATTACCTTTCATATATCATTCTGAATAACTCATAATAAATGAATGAAAACATGATTTCATTACACCTAGACCCTATTGAGAATTGGAATATTCATTTGAATATTTCATCTCATAATCTTCATTATTTAGACTCACCAATCTCACATCCAAATAGACTAACAATAATATTATCGTGATTCTACATTTTCCTATACCGATCCATGATCAAATTTCAAAGAGGAAATTATCTCATATCTAACACTACCTCATCTATTAGTGTATCGACCAATGTAAAAGTATCCACTCTTTCCCTTTAAACTTCCCCAAAAAATCATTCTTCCTTTTAGGATACCTTCTCAGTAGTGGATATCTCCTAACAAAAATGATATAACACTTAGATCAGTATATATACTAGATACCATCCCTCCATATCTCAATCATTTTGTTTCTATATTTTTCCAATATACTGGGAATCTTAATTAATTGTTTCATTTCTCATATAGAAAAAGTGAGCCAATGATTTTTGACAACAATCCTTGATTGAAGTGAACTCATATGGTCTTAGAAAGAAATTATCTCTAATAATCTAGTTTGGACTATGTGGTAATCATATCAATCACTGACCAATGTAATGATCATGTACTGGAGATATAGAAATTGGCCTCCCTGATCACTAAGAGGATCCTTGTAGATTAATGATGAGATGTTTTTTCATACTTTTTGTCATGGATTTTAAATAAATGAAGTGTACCTTAGGACAGAGTTAAAACCCATTATAGGGGCTATCACATAATATAATACAAAATCACTTATATAGTTCCCAATTTTTATGCCTCTAGGGTTCACTGACACTAAATATGATAGTATCCCCCTAAAATCCTCTAGATGAGATACTGAGATAGTGATGTTTTATGTTTTCATGATATTTGATAGGGTTGTTAAAATTTATATCTAAATCATGTTAATTAGTAGACATGGGGAAATTTTAATTGATAAATATAGGTATTCACCTCTAAACATTGGAACATTTCCCCCTTAAACCATTGTTTCTATTTTATTGGTATGTACAATAGGAGAATCACCTATTGAAAAATCTAGTGTTGAGAATCGAGATGTTGTGTTCTCCTTTCAAATCTGCATACCAACTAATATAATACTTTTTATGGAATAAAAACATGATCTAATTTTTAATGTATCATCACCAAGGAGGCATGCACTTTGAGGTCAATTTTTTTAGTATCTCTACAAAAGTAAGAAAAAGAATCAACATGTATTACATTATAGTACAGTGTTATTGTTCATAACAATGTTCGATGAAGAATAGAAAACCATGTATGAAATGTCCATTTGGAAATCCCTAGGCCTCTGATCATTTAGGATAACTACTACTATATCTAGTTTCGGAGTTAAGTATGGAATCTGGTACAATATCTCTTGGTCTCCACCCACTATTACTCCCACACTATTCCCTTAAGGAATCACAGGGTTTATGAATTTATGGGGAGATAGAACACTTGTATCTAGGACCATGTGGAATTATTCATTTGACTTGGTTATATAGGTGTAATAATTTATACATATGTATCTTATGTTGGATCTGACCTTCCTCAATCATTTCCAACCTCCACTTCCATATATTCTCCTTCCTAGGGTATAGGGGGTGTACACCCATGGTCAATTGATAACCCCATTATTATGAAACTAAAAATTATATTTGAATAATACCATGATTTATCATAGAGACCAGTAAATAGTTCAAATTTCGAATGAGAAATATTACACTCAAAAAAACACTTTAAGAAAATCCAGGTTATCAGTGATCTCACCCACCTTTGTTTTTTGATATCTCTTAGAGGGAGCTCAGTTTGATGATCCACCAATGATGGAACTAAAACTAGTCAAGGGATTGGAAATAATAACCCTTATATTCCCTATTATGGTTTGAGAACCATCTTTCTCTACCCTTTATTTTGGATAAGTGATTCTACCAAATGTTGTTCCCTTATTAGAATATTCTGGTAAGGGTTTGTAAAATCATCATCTTCAACCTTCTATTAGAATTGGGGATAATTATTATCAATTTTAAATTAGTAATTAAATAAAAAACAATAGTAGAGGATGGTCATTCATACCTCTTTGTATGAAGTATTTTCAATAGCATATCCTTCTCTAGTCTCACTCTCAAGAGGCCTTATCATTTCAATTACTTCATTCATATAAAATATTCTTACTTTGAATAAATGGAGAGAAACCACATAGACATAGATGTAGGTTTCCATTACATTGGGAAGATCTATATAAGATATTACATGGGGTGCATATTTGGACCCAAACCCTATTATGATATTATATACCCCCTAGATAAATAAATATATCCTCTTAACATTCTGGATACTCCTATAGGAATCATATTCTCACTAAGACACCCAAAATAAACATTTAAATGAAATAACTAGTTGGGAAGTAATCTCACTAGACTGAGGTGTGGAATCCATAATCCTTAATGGTTTTTTACATTTGAGAGAATAAGGGATTAATTGGAATGATCCCTTTTCATGTCATGAATACCTTTATCAGTTACTCCCTTTATTACTCATCTTTATATATTGGTGGGTCCCTGATGAGAGGAAACAATTCATCTAGTTATGCATCAGGTATGACCTGATCAATGTTTCATCATACTTTATCATGATACCAATCATAGATTTATTAAGTGGGAGAATAATTTTGATTCACATATCCTTGTTTTCAAACATCATTCAATATCAGTATGAAACAATAAGGTTCTTCTCATTCAACATGATATTGGGATGAGAAGTATATTTATTCTATTCATAGTTGAACTATCGTCTGAATTTTCAAGGTTAATATTTATCACAGATTATCTCCCCTTAAGTCCTATAAGTTGGGACTCTATCACTCAAATATATAAAGTCGAACGTTCCTCATTACTGTCGGTCACATTATCTATAATGAAACTCATTGATAGTGGATATGGTGTGATGATAAACTGATTATGGTGGTCAATATTTTTTTCATATCCCATTCATTCAAAGTCCATAGATTGACTATGGTCATATAATGAAGATATGTACTGAAGTTGGCCTCTAGAATATCTTATTAATCTATAAATTTATAACACCCAATTGTCCTAAAATCCAACCTCATAATATCATAAAAGTCCCAAAAACACTGAACAGGGCCTTCCCCTGATGAATATGTCTGAATGGGTTGTATAAATTCTAAAATACCAACACCACTATATTTATTTTATTTATTCAATCAAATTGATCCTTCATGAAAAATATCCCAATCTGGACCATGGTGTTTGAATCCCACACTGAGAGAATATACCCATTGAGAAACATCACAAATAATGTTTTCAAATGGGTTAATTGATCAATTAGAGGAGCGACTTACTATTCATGGGATTTTTCATGAAATCCCACTTCAATAATTTTTTATTACATAGAAATACAACATAATGTAACCATAAATTTGATCGCTCCAGGAGGACACTCACACACACTATTTATTTATTATTTCCATTATTATATTACAACTAATATAATAATAAATAATATAATAATGGGGAGTTTTTGAAATAAATGAAATGAATGTATATATATTATATAAATATATCAAAAAACATAAAATTAAAAAATACCCAAATATGATAGTGAGAAAATTTTGTCGTTATTAGGATTTCACAATGACGATACCATTTTTCTTTAAAATATTAATCTCGTTATTTTATCCAAATTAGAAATAACCCCAGCAATTTAACACCCTCCACTTTAAGTTTTTATTATCCCACACTGACCCTCTATATGAAAGATAATATTCCTCACATCATTTCTAAAATATTACACTGACCCTATGCATGAAATATTATAATAAAAATGGAGAGGAATATAGATAAATGGTAATAAGAACCCAATATTAAATAATTTTGGGTACACCCTACACCAAAAATGATTTCAGCAATATTTAAATTATTAAAATAAAATATATTAATGTTTAATGAAATAAAATAATCACCACTCCTCCCTTGAAAAAATGACAAGGTTATTTCTCTATTTTCATTGAGTTAATAAGGGCCTTGTGGGATAACACAAAAGTTAAAATAAATAAAATAGATGATGGATGAAGAAGAGGGTAACTAATATATAAAAAACAAATTACTGCACCAGAAAAAATACACAAATATTTAAATATTTTTCACTACTAAAATCAATCCTTTGAATGGGAGAGGAATTATACTTTTATAGGAAAGGGATGATGAAACCATTTGCTTAAATTATGTCCAATGAATATTTACATCTTTTAGACCACTAAATGGATGAATCTGGATATTTTTTCTTCGATAAATTTATTATTCAATGTGATCAATTTTATCAATCCAAATATAAACTTAATTTTATATTTATGGAATAAATTATCATTGAATAATTAAATAAAATAATTTTTCCTATATAGATTATACAAATTCAATGTTAAAAAATCTCCATGATTTTTTGGATAACTTAGTGGAAGAATATTTGAATATAGTATTGTATAAACCTTTTCCCATATGTCTTTCTTATTCACCCTAAAATTAAAAACTATTTAGCCTTGTATTAAAATAATTATGGTCTAAATATTTATGACAATATTTCCATCTAAAAAATTCATTTAATCTAAATGCATCAACTTCACACACTTTTTTGATCTTGATATATTTTAAATCAGAATTTTCTCTAATTAAATGAAATTATACACATAATTTCCTATAACATTATTCTAAATTTCAAGAAACTCTATATTATGAAAAGAATATTATGGATAAATTTTTATGGTGTACTCATCTAGTTGGATCCACATCAATGTTAATTTTATGAACATTTCTCTCCACTCAAATGGTTTATCCATATTTCCTTATTGGAATAAAAACTGTAGAAAATTTTGTGAGGAATTTTCCCACAAAATGTCACAACAATTTTAATTAAAAAATATTTTGTGATAAAAAATATAGAGTACTATTAAAAAAGTAAAAATATAATTTCCATGCATATTTCAACTTTATGATCAAATTATAATTTTTGATTAAGTATTAAAATAATAGAAAATGTGGAGAATTTAATCAATTATTATAAATAAAATATTCGATAAAGTTTTGTTTTATTGCTTACCTACCCTATTTAGTATAACAACCCTCCTCTAACATTATCCAACTTTCTTCTAGAATCCTATGGGTCTTATGGGTTGCTTAGGTTCTTAGCTTTCTAATCCTTTTCACCCATCCATTTGGAATGAAAATATTTCATCCCAAATAATGAAATGAATGTCTATGTTTAGAAAAAACTCCTACAAGAAAATATTCATCATGATGATAATTTATTTTGTAATGGTAGGAGTCCACTATGCATTGTACCATGTTGAAGGATAGGGGATGAAATCATCATATATCTCCTCTAATATTGGTAAGCGACTAACCTGGTGTGAATCCTATAAGATTATCCCTACTTATCCATGCAAAATATGAAAAGTGTTTACATTATGGATCTATTTTCATGTTGGATTGGGAATGAAATAATTTTTGTAATGAGAGATAAATTATGAGTCCTTTATTGCATCATATAACCCCATTGTATTTTAATCCTACTGGAATTCTTCATAGGTCTCGTGCACCGAATAGGTCAACCACAATTCATTCGAAATGAACCCCCATGGTGAAATTACCATATTAATAACCAAACCAACTTTTGTTCAGGTGTGTCTTTCATCGTGTTTAATTTATATCCATGTGTCTTAGGTTATGGTACTTGACGTTTCTAACATAATATGAAAATATTATTGTTTAAATATGACCATTTAACCAATACTTTTTCTTGGCATGTGTGAATATAAATTACTGCATTATGAAATATCTGTTAAAAAGTTTTATATTCAAATTTATGGATTTGTAGCTTTGAAATAAGTAATTAATTTTGAATTATAATAATTAAATCACTTAAGGTTAATAACATTTAATATTTAAAAGGGTTATTTTTTTATACAATTAGGTTTTCATTAAAAAAATCAAAGATAAATTTATGAATTTTAGAAATTTAATTTTATAAATACAATTTAATTTTTTATTTTTCATATCAATATCAGTTAAGTTTTAAATATTGTTATTTTTAAGAAATATTTTATTTTTGGGGAATACAGAAAAATTGTGATTTTACAAATATTTTTGATTTTAATCAATTATCATTATATAGGAATAACATAAAAGTTTATAAAATTTTTTTCAAAATATATATATATATATATATATAATTTAATAAATTTAAAAATATATTTTCAACTTATAAATATATTTTTAACGTTTTGTAAATCTGTGTTATGTTTTTTTTCAAATAAAAAACTATTTTTAGTACTTCGCATTTAATAAATATTTTATATGTTTATTTACATTTTGATTTAGTTTGGAAGTAAAATAATTCAAATTTTATAAAACATAAATTAATTTATTCAATTTAAATCAACATTATACATGATTTGTGTGTCAAATTATCTTTATTCTTAAAAAAGGCATTTGTTTAAAAATAGTTTTTGATGCATTTTATAAAAATATATTTATAATAATTTTTACCACTTATGAAAATTTAAATGTAGAAAATTCATTTCATATTTTGTGTCATAATTTTATAACCTTTTTAATGAGTTCTACTTAATAATTATTCACAATGATTAGTAACCATGGTAGAATTTTAACACATCGATAAAAAAGTTAAATAGTTTAAATAGGGTTAAAACTAAGGGAAATGCAATAAAAATCTCTAAAAACATAGATTAATTTCAGTGTATGAGTAAATTTCTACTAATTTCATACATATTTTAAAATTTGTAAATGTGGTTCCTTTTTCCATTGATAATTACAATTTTATTATTTTAAGTAAAGGAAAATTTCAATATATCACTCTCTTCTTTTAAATTCGCTAATAAATTTCCTTAAGAATAAAAAGAAGTTATGAATGATTATAAATGATTATTTTGAATAAAAATAAATTAATTTTATGATACTGATTTATTTATAATTTTTAGTAATGATATAATTACCTTTAACGCTCATGTATATTGGATGCAGCTCTTATAGAAGCATTTGAAAAATCAAAGTAAATAGTTATAAAATATTAAAAGTTACATGTTTTAGATAATTTAAAGTCCTTAGTGAATTATATGGATAAAAATAAAGTAACATTATTATTTTAAATAATCAAATTCAAACTCCATTATAATATTTATGTTTTAAAATCTAAATAATGTGGATAGTCCCGGAAATGACTTTAAGGATATTTTAAGTGAAACAATATTTTATTAAGTGATTTAAAATCATAAAAATATTGTATTTGGTAAATTAAAATATTAAATGGTATATAATATCAAAAAAAAATTACACTTATAATCCAATTTCCCTTTATTAATTAGATGATTGACCCCTAAATACTATGTATCTTGTTACCAAGATTAGGGTTAACGAGGTTAAAAGTGTCGATTTTTGAGAGATAATGCCTAAAATAACAGAAAAACACTTAATTGATTTTCATTGTCTGATGTTATTTCTAACATAAATTTATTATATTAAAAATATTTATAATTGTGATAAAATATACTTGAGTAAGACATATATTATATAATAATGTTGTAAGTATTTATAAGTATGTCACACACCTTACATATAAAAGGGAACCTCGCCTTTTCACTTATGAATACCACTTAAGCCTAATATTGTTCCAAATATCTTCCAAAATAACTTCTAAAAATTGTACCCCATGCCCAGTATGTTTTTATCTCACCAAGAAAACAATCTTAAGAAGGATTAAAATTTAATCTAAATAATAATACCTGAAGAATAAGAAATTATATTTACCTATCTATTTTGAGTCTCTTTCTTATTTGACCACCTAGAAATTTTATATAACTATATTAACCTAATGGAATTAGTATATTAAATATAATAAAATCTCATAATGTTAATGTTAAATCCATTTTCAATCTCATTTATATCTAATGGAAAATTAAAACATCGTTCATGCATAAGTACGAACTACTTTCTCTATAAATAAAAGTACTTCATTTTTCATCTCCATTTAACATAGATGGTTAAATATATTTATTAAATGAATATATATGTTTTTTATGACATAATTATGATTTTTTAAATATATAATAATATATACATTCTTTCTGTTCCATCTGTTGGAAAACGATAATGTCACTCACGTGTACGTGTGGACTACCACCTCCATGAAGTGATGTAATTAATTTATCATTTCTTATTAAAATGGATGTTATTAAGGATAGATTTAATTAAATATAATATATATATGATATATTTATATCTATATGAAGGTTAATTATTATTTACATTTATTTCATTCCATCTATCTAAAAGTGAAAACATTACCCATGCATATGTATAGACTATGACCTCTATGAAGTGATGTAATTCATTTTTTATCACCACATTATATGAATGGTTTTAATATTTTTTATAGTGAAAATTTTCATAATTATGACATGAATATGATTAAATATATGATGAAACTAGGAACACAGTGAAAGGACCAAAACCACTTAACTGAAACAGGCATGAAAAATGAACTATTAATAACCGGTATAATAATTTAAAGTAAGAACTATTAATTAAAAGGTGATAAGATTTTATTATTTAATCATATATTTTTTTTAATATGGTTCTACTATTTATGTAAAATTAATAAAAAAATTATTAAAAATGAGTTTAAGAACACTTATGAAACTAGTTGTTACTTGAGGTAATGGTTATTCATCTCAATATTGTTTCATTGAGGCATGTTTCATTTTATGCACCAATTTCCGTTTATATTGTTTACATACTACCCATTTTATGTTTTATATAAATAATATAATTTTATTAATGTTATTATATGTTGTATATTAACTTAATTCTAATGCTACCAAAGCGGTAAGGGTTAATTTTATAATCTTATTTTCTGGGGGATTGTCTAAGTTAAATTTCCAATCCCATAAATTATATTATCTTTTTATTTTAGACCCCATATATTTTACTTTTATCTGGTTTTTTCAAGTAAAAATTCCATTTTACCTCTCTTTGGTACTCAAAAATATCATTAAAATATTTTATTTAGAATTTCACCTTATTTCTCCTTTTGGTCAGTAATCACTTTCCTCTATGTATATATTCATTAAAAATAAATTAATGTTATTTTCTAGGATCAAATGATTTTTTAAACTCTTATTAAACTATATTTTAATTTATTTTCAATTATTTAAAAACTAGTTATTATGATTTTTAAGGGAATATTTATGACATTTTACAAAATGTGTAAAATTAATCATTTTTCAATGTTTATTAAATGAATGGATTTTCTCAAAATCATGACCATTAATTTATTTGAATATTTATTTATAATATGCAATAGTTATTTTCAAATAAAATATTTTTCTCAATATTCTATAATTTTTATTGTTTTTAACGATACTTAAAGAAAACTTATTTTCCTTGTTTTCAATGAAATGATCAAATGCTCTTTTAAATATATTTTTCATTTGTGTCGACATACATTGATGTTACTTATAATCCATTGGGGATACGTTTTAATGATTTAATCCATATTATTTCCCTATGTATATTATGATTATGTGATGATGAAATATTCAGAAAATTTATTTCTTTCCCACTTGATAATTATGTTATGATGAAATGATGAGTGTTTTTATGATCTTGTGGAACAATTATTTATGGTATTAATTATGTGAAAGGTGGGTCCAAAATTATATAAAAATCTAATAAATTGGGTAAACATGATATCTTATGAGATAATATAAACTTGAATAGGGAGTGAACTCAGTCCAAAAAGGGACTATATTCTCTCTGATAGTCATAGTAGTGAGTCCTTAAAATGAAAATTATGAGAATGGGAAGTGAACCCAATCAACTATGAGACTCTTTCCACTATAATAGTCTTAGAATTAAACCATGAATAATTAAATTATGGTAATGGGGAGTGATCTTAATACAATAGTCTTGGAAGTGATCCTTGACTAATTAAATGACTTTCTATTCTTTTATGCATGCCACAAAATTCTGTCTTATGTTAATGATATGATCACATATATTGTGATTGATTATTGATTATTAAACACTCTTACGACTCAGGTACTTTTTATTAAAAATACTTATTACAAGGAATATTATTTATTATCTATGACTGATTTGTTATTAATTATATAATTTGTGATCATGTAATCATACCCTTATGATTATCTTATGCTTGAATATGATCATTGATTGGTATCTCTATTGTTTACTAAGAATCAATTTCCCCATGATCAAGAAAATAATATTATATAACATATGTTGAGAAGGGTTTCGTTTTTGGAAATGTTTTTGGGAGATATTGAAGTCTATTAAAGGAAGAATAAAATTAGGGTATAATGGGAAGAATTCAAATTTGATGACAAAGACATGGTTTTTTTGACATGAAGGGTTTTTCTTATTTCTATAAATCTCTAAACCTAAAAATTATTGGGTATGTAAGTGAATAAATGTTAGCTATTTTTATTTTAATAAATAATTATTAAAATTGGGTGACTTCAGTTGGTATAAAAGACAATATGTAAGGAATGTGTTTTTACCCCTAAATCTGGGTGTATATGTTTTAGTAAATATTCATTGGTATCAGATCAAAGGATTGACTATGATCCTTGGTAAATCAACCATATAAAAATTGGGTAAAGTGTGACTCTTTTCCCAAGGGATTCATGTATAAAGGGATTCCATTGGGGGGTGATGGTAAGAGCCCCACACCAGAGGTGTAGTCTCACATGGATTAAATTGTTAGGTTTCAACTATATCCCATTGGGTATGGGACCAGAACATTATATTTGGTATCAAATTAGATTTTATACAAATTTATATTTTATGATGGTTTAAGAGTTGAGGATACAATTATGGTTTGATAAGTTTAAGGATTGTCATAAGTTTAAAGGAATAGATATCCTTTTGAGGTTTTATGTTGTTGGATTTTAAGGTGACCAATTAAATTTTTAGAAATTTTTATTGTGTTTTTTAATATATCATTGAGATATATTTCACACTTAGGCTTGAAATTTAATTTAATGTGAAGTTATAGAGTAATAATGTTATTGGGGACATAATTTAAAATAAATACATAATATTTAAGGCTATTATGATCATTCATGATGATGTAATTATGGTCTATAGGTATAAAGGTGTTATCATATTTAGGGAATATATGTTTAGATAAACATGAGAATAAAATTTTATTTGGGGACTAAGAGATTAAACTTATTTTTGAGTATGTTCACTATTTTAGAAACATTATATGATTAAGGTATTCAAAATATAATTTTCTAGGATTGGATTTTATATGAGGAATAAATATTGAGTTAACTAAAGTAATCATATATGTTTTTTATAGTTGTAAAAAGATTTAGGTTATTTTGGGAAATAATTATTATATTTTTGGGAATATAGGATCATGGTATATACCTTTTTGGTATGTGGATTTATGAATGATTAATGTTACTTGAGGGTAAATGTTATATTTATCTTATGATAATATGTGATCAAGTCATTTTAAATTTGGGTTTTGAATTTTTTCCATACATGTTTTGGAAGAGTTCCAAGGTTAATTATTTATTGACTAATTTCAATTGAACAGTGGGTGTTACAATTTAGATTTTAAAGAGTGATGTATAAAATTTTATTGGATTTCATAATAACAATTGCTAACCATTTTTATTTAGCTAATGGGTAGAAATATAAGGAATATGGTTTCATCCATTTTTGGATCCTTTGATTTGTTAAAAGATACATTAAGAGATTCATGAATAAAAAATTCATCATTGTAATTTATCTTTTGATATAATGAAGCGGTGGAAAATTGATTCAAACATAATCAATGGATGAAATTAGGGGATGAAATAAAGTAATTTTATTCTATCATGTTCTCTATCTTGATAAGAAAATAATTTATAATATTAAATCAATTGGAAGATAAATTTATTTTGTCCTACATGGAAAATATTTTTCAGCTATGAATGTATACTTTATGGAATTGGTTCACAAGTATCAGTCTCACAATGGAAAATTCATGGTTTAACAAATATTTTAGAAATGAAAATTTTCCTAGTTTTAACATGGACATAAAATTTATTTTCAAAAGTAAATGTAATTGATATTGTTTTTAACATATTTCTTTCCACACACACACACACAAACACACACACACATATATATATATATATATATATCTTACACTCTATAGATTTGATTCTTAAAATATTTTAAAACCTTTTTTTCAGACATGAGATAAAATTAAGTGGTTGAAATTTTTTAATGGGGAATAAAGTAATAACCTGAGATTTTAGATTTTATTTTATGTTTTATAGTGTGTAACATAAGAAAAACTAAACATAAACAAATCTGGATATTCCTTAGAAATATTATTATTTTAGTATGATGGTTATAAGTAAGGAATTTGTTTGACATGCATGAAAAGGAATAACATCGTTATGAAATATATATTGAATTTTTAACTTATTAAAATTCAATTATTAGTTCCTAGTAAATATTTACGTAGTTTTGAATAATAATAATCTGATCAAATATAGTTACGTACAATTAATGTTTTAATGGGACTATGTTTTCTATATAAGTATGTTTTCCTTAAATTTTGTATGTTCATTTAAAAGATAAAAATATGAATTTTAGAAATTGAATTTTATAAAAAGGATTTAATTTTTTATTTAATCATTTAAATATTATCTATGGTTGAATTTTTAATACTTTTCAAAAATAGCTATTTTTTTGAATAGTAATAAATACCAATTTTTAAAATAATGTCAATTTTTTGACATTATCATTAAATAATATTGACTTAAATGTTTATGAAACACTTTTATATACCAAATATATATTAATAAAGTAATATAATTAATTTAAAAATATAATTTTGAACTTATAAATCTTTTTTTTACATTTTGGAAATCTAAGTAATGTTTATAATCAAATAAAAATTGATTTTGGTACTTATCTTTTAATCGAATTTTCAAAGGGTTACTTTCAATTTTTATTTGGTTTTAAATTAAAATAAATATTCTTTTATTTAAAATAAATTAATTTATTCCACATAAATCATCATTATAAATTATTTTGGTATAAAATCAGGTTTATATATAAAACGATCAGTTTTGTAAAAACATTATTTTATTTGATTCTACAAACATATATTAAAAATAATTTGTAACACTTATGAAAATTTAAAATTATAATATTTATTAAATATTTGGTATTAGAATTTTCTAATTTTTTAATCAGATACATTTCATTTTTAGTCATAATGAACAGTAACTATGGTAACATTTTAACACCTCATTAATCGTTAAAATAGGTTAAACTTGGTTAAAATATGATATAATCTCTCAAAATATTCTAAAAATAATAATTTATTTAATTTTATGTGTTTATTTAGACCAAAAAATTGTTATATTTTAAAATATTAAAATTTTGTACAATTTTACCTTGATAATTAATGTTATATTTTTTTAAGTGAAGAATAATTTCAAAATTTCACTCTCTTTTTTTAATATTTATACTATATTTTATTTTGGATAAAAATAATTAATGAATGATTATTTTTAATATTAATAAATTATATTTTTGATATTTATTTATTTTTATTTTTTTTGTGTTCGGATAATTATATTGAATGCCTACACATTACTGTTGCAACGCTAGTGTAATCTGATGGAAAATGAAAGTTAGTATTTTTAAAATATTAAAAGTTATGTATTTGGATAAGTAAAAGTAATTAATTTTTTTTATATATCAAAATTAAAATTAGATAATTTATTATATATAAAAAATTCTAACACTACGGTAAATATGATGTTTTTAAAGAAAATTTATGTGATTGTCTATAAATTGACATTATGGAAATTGTTTCTTAAACAATTCTTAATTAATTGATTTAAAAAAAATATTATATTTTCTTTATATAAAGGAAATTCATTGATAATATCCATTTTATTCCACTAATGAGACACTTTACCTTTTATAACGACATTATAGACCCTTAAAGACTACGTACCTTATTACCACGATAAGGATTAAATGGTTTAAAATAGTGCTTAACTTAAGATATAAGGTTTAAAATAACAAAAAAACATGATTAAATATAATTTGATTGTATTTTTAAATTAAAATCCTTATATTCTAACTCAATTCAATCTAATGAAAAACTAAATCATCACTCGTGTGTGTACGTACTACCGTCTCCATGAAGTGATGCATTTTATTTTTTATCAATGTCTCTCATGGATGGTTATATATAATAATTTAATGTATATATATTATTTTTATGGAATAATTATTATTATTTAATTATAAAATATTATCAATATTCTTACCCTCCAATCCTTTGTAAAATTATATTGTAGCTTGTGTGTATGCGTGTACTACCACCTATATGAAGCGATGTGGTTTGTTTTTCATTTCAGATAAATATAGATTGTAATAAGGTTCTTTTTAATGAATATGTATGTTATATATGATATAATTTTTATTATTTAATGGTAAATTATTTTTTACCTTTCCTTAGTTTCATCCATTAAAAAGTAAAAACATTAATTATGTGTACATGTAGACTATTGCCTCCTAGAAGTGACCTAATTCATTTTTTATCACCACCTTAAATTCATGGTTATAAAAATGTCTATAATTAATAAATTTGAAAAAAATTATATGATTAAAATTTTGGATATGATAATCTATGAAAAAGTTGCAATTATCAGAACCACCAAACCAAAACATGCTTGAAAATGGAACATTTGACACTCAAAGTAATGATTTCAAGGATGAGATATTAATAATTGGATTATAATAATTTATAAGTGAATAATATATGGTATGATAATAATAGATATGGTTCTAATGTATATTTATAATAAACCTAATTTTATTATATAGGAGGTTATGATCACGTATGAAGCAATTCATGATTTTATGTAAGGGTTCTTCCAATCAATACTTTTTCGTTGAAACATGTTTCATGTTATACACATATTTGTGTTATATATAGTGTATATATTTCCTCATTGATATGTTATATCACTAATATACTTATATAAATAGTATTTGATGTTTTATTTGAATTTATTTCTTTCAAGAGGGTTATGATTCAAAAGTTACCAAAGCGGTAAGGGTTTATGTTAAAATATCATTTATTTTTGGGATTATCTTCGTTAGATTTAAAATCAGTAAAATTATATAGTCCTAGAATTTTTAAACAAATATATTTTATTTTAATAAATTTATTTCTATTTTTTCTTATAGAATTTCCATATTTTCTCTATTTGGTACACAAAAATATCGATAAATTGTTTTTCATAAAAGTTGATCATATTTCTTCTTTTTGTCAGGAATCATTTTACACTATGTCATGTTATTTAAATATTTTTTAAATAATGATATTTTATATAATAAATTGATTTTTTAAATTCATATTAAATCATATTTGTATTTAATTTTAAATTTATTAAAACAAATTTTCTCAATGCTTTCCAAACATGCTATTTATGTCTTTTTAAAAAACAAAGTGTGAGGGGAATCCTTTTTTAAATGTTTACAAAATGAATGGATTTTCTCACAATCATGATAATTAATTGGTTTTAATATTACTTTAAATGTTTCCATGGTAATTTTAAAAGAAAATATTTTTCTTAATATCATTAAATTTTTTATTTTTTAAAGAAACTGAAAGAAAAAGTTATTTCCATTTTTTTAAAGAAATATTTAAATTATCTTATGAAGATATTTTTTATTTATATTAATATCCTTTAATGATTATTTTTCTACAATTTTGTTATATTATAATGATACTATTCATTTTTTTTCTCTAGACTCCTTATGAATATTTGATAACGAAATCATTATGAAACTCATTTCATTCCCATAATTTATTTATGTTATAATGAAATAGTGAATGTTTTTAAGATCTTTCTACACAATTATATATGGTTTTAATTATGTTAAGGGTGGGAATAAAATTTTATTTCCCTAATGAACTGGGTAAATAATGATATATCACTACATAATATGTATTGGAATAGAGATTAAACCCACTACAGCAAGGAACTATTTCCACTATAATAGTCCCAACAATGAGCCTTTACAAAGAAATGATTGTAATGGGGAGTGAACCAAATCAACTATGGGAATATATCAAACCTAATAGTATTACAAGTGATCCCTGAATAAGGAAATTATTTTATATTATTATGTTTATGCCATAAACTTATGTCTTATTCTTATGATATGTTATTAGGGATCAAGATTGATTATTTATGATTCTGCACTTTTATGACTCATGTCTTTTATTATGAATAATAATTTCTCCATGAATCATAATTGTGGATATATATATATATATATCTAATTGGTTAAGAAATCATTAAGTTATTATCATGATATTATACCCTTATTCTTATCTCATTATTACATATGATCATTTATTGATATCTTCTATTTTTAACCTTATTGGTCATCTAAGTTCACCCTTTCGTATGTTGTCATTTCCTCAGGTTATGGAGAATGATATTACGTAAGATATATCTAGAATCATATCATTTGTAAGGAATTTTGTTGGATATTTAGAAGTGTTCTTGAGGAATAATAATATCTAAGTATAATGGGAGAAATTTCCATTTGATGAGAAATTCATGTGTTTTGTTATGAGAATTGTTTACCCAGATTATCTAAATTATAAACCTAAATGGTATTGGAAATGTGAGTGACTCAATGTTGGGAGTTAATATTGTAATAATATACAGATAAAATTGGGTTTCATCAGCTGGTCTCAAATACAATAAATATGAAAATTGTTTTTAACACTAGGTTTGGGTGTACGGGTCTCAAGATGTCTCAGTATAAACCTCAAATTGATCAACATAATTGATGAATCATCCCACTAAAGAAATTTTTCCCTAAAAATTATTTATTATGATACATCCATGTTAATGGTTTTTTCATGGGTAATAGTGCAAGAATGGGTACATTAGTTAGAGACCTGAATCCATACATCAGTAGCATGTTTGACATGGTATAGTCTCCTAAATCATCCCCCATAAATTATAATAAAATATAATGTTATTATTGTATATGTTGTATTTTAATAGACCTAATAGATTCAATTATTTCCTTTCTTTTATCCTTAATATAAATTTCATCTTGTTCCAGATCCATTTTCTATAAGAAACAAATATAGCTAAGTTTCAAGGTCTTATAAGAATAAATGAAAATGTACTTTTTCCCCTATAGAAACCATGTAAATCGCCTACTTATCATGTGATCAGGATGATAAAAATATGTGAATTTTATTATAGTGATATCTACATAATTAATTAGAAATTAAAAGCCTCTGATGGTATATGAAGATATGTGTCCCTATAATGAATCATTTAGAAAACCTTATCAAGATCATAAGATCTTGAGCCATTTGAAAAGAAATAAATTGTGATACATGACAAATAAATTGTCCCCAGGTCAATTTATATAGGGTTTCTTTTGAATTATTAACCACATAGACTCTTAATGAGTCAACTCACATCCATAAAAATAGACTTTTTTATACTGATTGGACTCAATTTTAGGGGGTATTTTTTAGGCTCAAAAATGGAAGAGACCTATGAAATACCAAAATTAAGGTAAAATTTTAATAGGACGATCAAAGAAACATAGGAAAATAGGTATAGTTGTGTTCTTAGAATAGAAGCTTTGGTGCTTCTTAAAGCATCATCTTCTTATTGAGGGGATTATTTTCGAACATCCTCAATAGTATATGGAATACCTCACCCACCCATAAATCTATGTCATTTATGATGATAAAGTAGTTATTTTTTACCATGTTACATGATTTCCATGTGAAATACTTTATCTATTAAGAAATTCGCTAAATGGGATGAAGTATTTTATGACATCAAGGAATTATTTTCAAGCCTACCATGTAGCAAGCTTTATTGTTTACGGTGTGGAGGTGCTGATTTTTGGATTACCACATAACATATTCCATTTTTCTCAACCACATGGTTGATTTAGTATAAGGTCATGTGATCCTTATGTTTCCCCCCATTTTGGAAAAATGGTTACCCAATTCCACCAATTAATACACTATACCCACCTCTAAAGGAACAAAGTAGAGAAGAAGGGTAAAATAGAACATAAGATATGAGAAGATGAAAAGGGGAAAATCCAAAGACATATTTGGATTAATTGGGAAAATATATTCCCTTCATGAGTGGCATTAACAAGTGAATATGTAGTTTTTATTTAAATATATAAAAAAGGCTCCACAAAGTACCCCCTTCATGAAGCACATATATGTACCCAATATGGGGTCCCTATTTTGAAAAATCTTAGGAAATAAGTTTTTGTAGGGAGAATATCATAAAATTCTTCGTGAATCATCTTTAAACCCATTCCCTATATGGTCTCACCATCTTGGAATGGTGGTCCTATTATGTGAACTAGATGGCCTCAAATGTACCCATTGGCCTCCTCATAAGGATTATACCTCATTTAGCATCTATTTACTCATAATATCTTCATGATCTATGCATATGGTGTGTAAAAAGACCTTTTACATGCCTTATTATTTTTGAAATTCACCTATTTGAGTCATATAAACCCAAAATACCTTCATGGATTCCTTGTAACAAGGTTAAAACCCCTAAAATTTCAAAATATTACCTTCTCCCAAACCTCAAAACATAAATGATTAGACAATTCACACCAACATGAACCATGTTGATTATGTATTACCTTGAAAGAAGGAAGCTCCTAAATTGAACTCCCGTATTGTTATAAACACTCGGAAAATTACAATTATCTATTCCCTTGATAATTAGGGTCTCTATCTTATGGAAACTAGTGTGGTATCTCTTGGTTCAACATTATAATCTTCGATCCAAATTCCAATCAATGAACCATGAGATCATTGGCTTCTTTCATTGGTGTAATCCTTATCCATGTTCCCATTTATGATTTCATCACCCTGAAACACCAATAATCTGAGAACTTCCACAATATGGTAGTGTATACTCATGTGTATACCCCACTCATTTTCTCCCAGTTCCTAAGAAACATGAGTGGAATACCATGTTTAATCGATAAACAGATATCCATGTTTATCCTGTGAAAGGGGTGGGACTCTTCCCTTATTGTAATACCCAATTAATCATTTAATCATTAATGATTTGATCCTTTTAAGTCATTAGTGGGATATTCTATGACATCCATGGTGTATATTCCCTTCTCAATACACTGATGTCGCATATTTCATGACATAGGAATCCCTATGTAATGATGATAAACTATATGGACAATGTCCTAGTTTCACAATGTAAAACATCAAAAAGAATTTCCTAGTAGCATGAAATAATAGAGTATGTGAACATCCTAGCCGCATGATATAAAACAACACGATAATATATTTACTATAAGGAACATCACTACATAGTATAGTCCTACAACATGAATTTCAATATTACAACTCAAATTATATGATCTCTAATTCCTATTAATCAAGATATGTAGGATGCCTCTCAATATCTGAAACCCAACATATATATATATGATCTCACTGGTGCTTTTTCCTGATAAAACCATACCCTGTATGGAGGGTTATGTTCCTTAAAAGTACTAGAACCATGTCCCCATCACAAGGATATATTCACTCTAAGACTCACTTACCTTTTCTATAGAGACATGAACTTTTTGAAACCCATTCTCACTGGTCCATATTTATCATGATTCATATTACTCATCTTCATTGGGTCGTATGCCTAGAAACACATAAAACTCTTTATCAAAGGGGCATATCCCTATGATATAAGCCTTCTTCAAAGGGACATATTGTTTACAAGGAAGTCCAAAAAGGTACTATCATTCATAAATCCCACACCATCCATTTCTATGAACCTTTTTTCCAAGTAGTCCATTTCTCATGGATTTAAATTTCTTATAATATTTCCCTTTTCACATCCTTAGAAAGGTATGATGTGCCCAGTTAAGTGAAACTAAACTATAAGGATTTTAATTCCATTCATCACGATATGTATAATCCACTAACATGGGCTTGATCCCAACATCACAACACTATTTTTCTCCCTAGATGACAATGAACTCTAAAACACCCAACTATGTGGCTTTAAATCATAGCATAACTAAACAAAACCTAGAATAAAGATATTGAGATACTATAATATATATATATGGATGAGTTCGCATCCATGAATTTAAAATAACGGTCATATTTGGGGGTAATCTATGGTGTCATCAATGATACTGGTAAAGGATTTATAAAAAATGAATTAAATCTATAATATATTTTTGGAGTGGGAAATAATTACCCCTAAAAGGGGGATATGTGCTCGATCTCTCATCCTCTTGACCAACATACATTCTGATGTTTCACTGCTATATCCCATAAATTTTATTCCTTCTATAAAGAAGGTCTACAATGAGTCTAAATGATCATATTTGGGACATAAAATCCTTGGAATTCATTAAAAACAAGTATTTTCTCAGTCATATAACACGCTTCAGGTTTTCCACTAGAAACATCAATCAAAGGGAAATATGGGTTGTAGTGGCATATTAAGAATATAATGAGTATGGGGTCCTATATAAATACAAATTCTACTCACAGGACTTAAGTGTAACATGGGTTCTGGATTAACCTGCTTGAATATACCACATAAAATTTTATTTATAGTTCCCTTCATTCAATTGGGGTGTATGTTTCAATTTATTTTCTATGACCTATGGTTAACAAGGCATTTTTCATGTGGACCTTTGATTTATTTCTTACATAAAACTCTATATTGGTCTAATTATGGGGTTTTTTAGTATACTATTGAACATGTTGTGGGTTTCACTTAACCAATATTAGATTTTTCTTTCTATATGATAGGTATGATATCTACGCACATGATTGATGGTCGTGATGTTGGGTGTCGTTACATCGTACATCATAACCCAGTTCAGAATTTATAAATTTGAAATTTAAAAACACAAAAAATACTAAAAAGTAGTATAATAATGAAATCCTTAAGTTATAACCCTTAAAGATAAGGGAAAAACTGAAACTCAATAGATAAGACTATAATTAAACAAAAGAAATATACTCTAACCTTATAGAAACCAAGTGAAGGAGAAATATGATAGGATTTTGAATCTTTAGGTTTATGAAGTAACAAATTAAAAATTATATTATTATAGTCATAAAGTTTTCATAGTTAGGACCTAGTGAATCCCTTGGTCTTAGTAGACATTCTCTATTCTCTAAGATCTCATTTTCTCATGGTCTGGTATGATAGATTACTTAAACAATGAGTAATCTGAAACCATATTTAAATATTGAATTAAAACAAACCCAAATGGTAATGGAAAAAGTAACACCGTAGAACACACTTGAAAAGGAACTGCCTTAAGAAATAATATTGGTAATTCTTTTATTAATGAAATATAGATTAAATCATACTCACTCACCCCTAAAAAATGGGCATAAAAAAGGAAATAAACAATGGAAAAAATTGAAATATGAAGTTCCATTTTGTGTGACTTTGTGTTTGTTTTCAATAATGAAATTGAATAGGTATGTTTCTAATGATAAAGGATATTTAGGTAATGGAATGGAGTATCCACCCACTAATGAAATGAATAATCTACCCATTCTATTTATGGTTAAAGGATAATGAAGATTATTCCATTATATGTTTAAATAGACTTTCATTGGTTGGAAATGGATTTTGGAAGAGTTGGTTTCTATGTGTGGATACCCATTGAATAAAATGAATGATATATCTTGTATTAATTTTAAATACATGTTCTCCATCAGAAATAATGGCTACCATAATTTTGAAACCCCTGATAAGCTGGCTATTGTGTAAAACTAGGAAGTTGTTAATAAAGGGAGATAAATCTAGATAGAATGGGTGATTCAAGAGATAATGCTATTAAGAAACCATCCCTATTTCACTTAGCATGAAAAGAACTAAAATCAGTGAGAAATTGAACTTAGATTATGATTTTTTAACATTTAAATGGAGCAGAAGATGGGATATAATATAATTTTATGAACAATACTCAACTCTTGGTATTTTATATGCTTTGATATTTTAGAACATGCTTAATTGGTTCTTCAATTATTTTATTAATTCCTAAACTTATTTAAAGAGGTTTTCTACTGATTTTAGTTGAATGAGAAGTCCCAAATATGATTTGAATATGCTTGGAGTTTACTTTAAGATATATGGGACTACAATTCTTTAACTGGACTTTGGAAAAATAAAAATGCAAATTTTCAAAAGTGTAGCGATTATAGATGGTTTGTAAGATATTTAACATGCATGTATGAAGTTTGAGAAGAGATAATATATATTGACACTACATGTAAGAATTTTCAAGCCATGTAAGAAGTTTGGTCCAAGTATAAAATATTTGAACCTCCCATAATAGATTTATCATACACATAATATATTTAAGTTTCTCATAATAAATTTGAGATATGTGTAATATATTTGGATAACCCTTAAGATAATTTCACCATAAAATATATTTCTAATCTATATAGGATATTTGAATTTGATAAAATACGATATATCTATAAATTAAAAACAAATAATTTATAGAATATTATATTTTTATGAAAATAATTTAGGATAATTCTTTGAGAATTTTTAATGGATAAAAATATCAACAAATAAATGTGACACATGTGTTGATTTTTTGGGAATCTAATCTTTGAATTTGGAAAATATAAGATCAAATTTATTATTATTTTGAGATATTTTGGAATTTTAATGAACTTTAGATTTTATAATTGATTAGTTTTGATGAAAATAAAATCTAATGATTCGTTCATTGAACTTATTGATCAAAAATCACTAAATGAAGTGTGATTTAGGCTTCTTGAACTGAGTAAGTAAAATAATGATGTATGATTAGTTTATGAGAAATAAATCATGTATGAATCTAAATTAGAATATTAATTAAATATATAAATAAAATATTAAATTATGAATTCAGATTAGTTTATGATGGAGAAGATATATAATTTTCTAAACATTATAGGCTATGTTTTCATTCAAGTTGGTATTTTAAAATGTCGAGTTGTGATGTTCTATGATATTCGTGATGAAATTTTAAAGTTTTTCTATGATTTTAGAGACTCTCAGACCACAAAAAAATGATTTATATTGTTATTATAATGTTTTAGTGTATTTTTAAATAATTTTATTGAGAGAGTAAAATGAATATTTTTTAAGTGTTTTTAAATGATAATGAAGAGGAACTCGATCCTTCTTTAGGAAGAATCTAGAAGACTTGTTGACCATGAAAAATTATAAAAAGGTAAAATGAAAGGGTACTCTTTTCATTATATAGGACATAATTGTGTGATGATAAAATAATAACAAAAATAACACAGTGACACACCCACATGGAAATACATAAGAATGGAAATGGAGATCATGAGACAATTACATGTATAAGACATTGAGAAAAAAATAAGAGGGTCACTTGTACTAATTCAAATGATTTTAAAATTTCAAAATATAATTTATAATAATTTATGTTTACATATATATAAAAAGAATAGGAAGGGATGAAGAAAAGGTGTTCACAGATTTCATCCAAGACTTAGCTAAACCGAGAAGAGTTTCAATATTTCAAGGGAAAATAGAACTGATAAAACATTTTGAAGAAGATCTACTAGATATCTAAGATTAAAAAATTAATAAGAATTTATCCATCATTCTGTGATTATATTTATAGATGTGATGTTTTATAAAGAAGAATTATTTTAACATAGGAAATATCAACCAGTAGTGTATGGTTTTATCCTCAGTGTAGATAACTTTAGGGTTGAGTAGCTCCTGAATTTGAGAACATCAAAAGAGATCATATTGAGTTAGGATATCTGGGAGATCAAATTCAAAAAGGATTTTTTTGAACTAAATTTATGAGTTCAGTTTTAGTATCATGAATTTTTGTTGAATAACTTCAAGTATTTAAATAATCTATAACTAAGAGGGTGAATATTTTGTGAATGTTCCATTATCTAAAAGATAATTAGAGATATACTATAAGAAATTTCTAAAGGAAACTACTACATATACATAGTGCAAATCCAGAGAACTAGTGGGACTTTAGGTATATAGATGATTACATCATGACTATATTAATACAGTGAGTTGTTTTGTGTGAATGTTCTATGAGAATCAGGATTTTTTCAGAATAATGAGTCTTTGTGAAAGTATAAGAAGAAAAAAAATTATTTATTTATTAATTATATTGGAGAACTATGACATCCCAGACCCAAATGCCACTTAACCTGTTCCCCAAGCTGGGATGGCCACAGAACCTTTGGTGTGTCTCCCCATATTCAATAGGTTTTCAACTATCAGTGAGGTTTTATAAGGTAGTACAATGGGGAGATTAAACCCATATGTTAGAGTTTCACAACAGATACAAAAAATAAAAAATAGTAGAGGAATCATAATAAAAAAATGCAATAAACAGTGGAATACTAAATAACCGAATATAGAAACCAAAATCCTAAATGGTAGTGTCTGATACAATGATGGATGGAATGAAAATAATATATAAATACACGAACATGTGAAATAATTATATACAGAAGTAAAAAAAGAAAAAAAAATAATGAAAACAACTCCATGAGCATCTCAATCCTAAGACCAACCCTCTTATTCTAAGCTCTAGTAAAGAAGAACAAGTCAATAACCTGTAGAAATGCCCTTACCCTTTCCAGTACCTACTGAAATATAATATTCTCATATGCCAAGGGTATTCTGAGTAGTGTGTGAGATAAAAATATCAGTAGGCCACCACCAACTGTGTCTACATGTAATCTAAGTGTGTGCTCATAAATGTATTGTGTGTAGTTATATATAGGAAATTAAAGTAATATATAATATACAGATATCCTCCTGATTGGGTTTCTAAAGTACTCCTAGTGGGTCTACAAGCTTTATCCCATTGATGGTATGTCTGATCATGCCATTTTATATATATATAGTATCATTATTTGTGTGTGTGTGTGTTTTGGGATGAATTGTGACGTAACCACCACTATCCAATTCTATGGAAAACTCTCACGGTATGTCCCCTAACAAAATTCCAAGATCCCTTAGAGTCTCTTGGTATGCACGTAATGGAAGGAATAGGACATACCCACTATTATCCATCTCTATAGAATCTCTCAGGATCTATCCCTTGGCTTCATCCATCAGCAGGACGGGGACATACCTAAGGGAATCCATCACCAGGGGAGCTCTCATAGCCTATCCCCTGGCTCTAGCTCGGAAGCTCCCATAACCTCCCCTCCCAAGAACTCTCCTGGTTCCTTGGCTCTATATCCTACTTAGATAATTATTTATCATACATATAATACATGATTCATTAACCTCTCGTGAATCTCATTATAATTCATAAGAATGCTAACATTAAACAAGATGATCACAAGTCATTACCTCTTTTGTCATGTCATCAATCCTTTCACAAAGAAACCAAGGCATGAATAATTATTCCACATGAAACATGAGGAAAAACTACTGAAATGTACCTTTAACCATAATTAAATCACTCAATCCATCCCATTTAGAATTTATCAATTTACATAAGTCATGGAAAAGGCATGGGTTCATTATCCATATATCATGTTCATTTTAATAAAACAATCCATTTCATATGATTATTTTTTAGTAAAACATGAACAAGGGAAAGGCCATTCCATCCCTTGTAATCATTCTATCAAAACCAATTCATTATATTGGTTATATCCATCATTCCCTATCCACCCTATATAATCAAAACCATCTAATTTTTCTAAACATGTAAAATTACATTATAAAACATATGGTTCAAGAGTTAGGCCATGTAACAACCCAATTTATCATTTGAGAAATTCCACTTCTAAATGATCCAAACACCTTTATGTAACCTTGTAATTCATTAATAACACATGAGTCAAGGGATAATTCATTTCAAATTCCAACCCAAGTCTAAATTGGTTTCCAAGCAATTTGAACCATTTGTCCAAAATGACTAAATTCAAGGAGTCACACATGTGTGTGTCCTTATACAGAATGTGTGTTTTATAAACTTCTAAAAATAAACCAATTAACCAATATCAAGGTACTATAGTCATTTACACATGAAGGAATCAACACGATATAGAATCTTAACAAAGTCTGACATATGGCACAATGGAATAAATATGAAATGACTAAAACTCAATTGGAAAACTAAATTGACACCTACCTTATGGTCATAGATGAATCCTCACTTGATATCAACCTCAAATTTGAATTAGGTTAGATGATATATGAGTTTCATTCCAATTTTATGAAAATAGGGTGAATAATATTGGATAAAAAAAGAATAATAGACTGTGAGATTGACCAAGGAAGGATTAGTACATGGGCTTAGCCTTACCTTGTTCTATCCAATGATTCATTTAGATAGAAAATTGTTTGTTGGATAAATGAGTTAGAAGAGATCCAAAATTGAGGAGGGTTTAAGCTCAACTTGAGGAAGAACCCACTACATAGCTACTGGAAAATAAGGGAGGGAGGATAAGTATTTTTAATAATTAAGATGGGGAAGTTGTTATTTTACCGCAAATATTTAGGGCTACATGGTTTAGAAACACAGTTTATAAACTATGAGTAATCCTTGTGGTAAGGAACTATTTGAAAATTGTAGATGGTTACATAGTAGTGAACCTAGGCCCGCATAGTTGAAGATAAATTGGGTGTCCTATAGGTGCATCAACCAGAATATACACGCGTGTGTACCCTAGGTTGTGTGGTTTAAGTAAACTATGCTGCCCAGATATTTTTCCAATTTCAAATTTTTATTTCCTTTGAATGATCCATGGATGCTTCTATGACCTTCGCGGCTTGATTAAGACTCATAATTTAGAATATTTAATGTATTTTAATTGAAAAAATAAATATATGTACTTTTTCTGACGCTTTCATTGGGGCGCACACGTCCGTCTGTTCGAGGACGGTGATGCTGTTTATTGCCCCACATTCCCACTTTCCAAAGGTGGGTGGAATATGTTCCTTGTTCAGGGAAATTTTCCCCATGATCAAAATGGGGTGATGGGATATTGGTTCTTCTTTCCACGGATTCTTCCTCGGAACTCGTCACATAGTTCGAGTCTCCCTTATAGACTTAAGACGTTGTTTGTGAAACTCAACCCAGTGCCACATCTTTATGGACACTAGTTAATTACACTACTTATGTCTTGACATTCCAAGAGGTCTAGTCAAGTCAGTAACCTTTGGTCGGGGAAGTAGTCACGTTGGACATCACTGGCGTGTCTGGATGTTGGAACCCTAGTGCGTCTAGGTTTCATCCCCTTATTATAGGGAATCTCAAGGTCAAGTAAGCCCGAGGCATCCCACGCCGAATGCGTGGAATTATATGCAATAGGCATGTATCTGATGTTTTCCTCAGCTACCTATGTTTAACACAGGGTATGTCATAGTTTTAATGTCTAGCGGAGATGGATCGGACTGATCAGAACACTGACTAGAGTGGACCAGATGGGTGTGACCCCTGGAGGAAACACTGATTCTATGAGGTGAATTGGCATGATCTCACCAGGATGTGGTGGCCCTAGTAAGAATCTAGATGGATTATGGATGGTTAAATGAAGTGGATGGATAATGACATGGAGTCTACTTGAGGGTGACAGTGATGTTGGGCTTGAGTTTGGAAGAGACCTCCTACGTATCCTAATGGTATAGAACCAAAGTCCACGTAGTTCATCTGATGAAAACTTATCATCGATTGGGGAATCCAATGACTTACCGCCGAATGGGGTTGACAACGTCTTACCGATGAATGGGGTTGACAAATGGCTTACCACTGAATGGGGTTGACAATGGATTACCGCTGAATGGGGTTGACAACAGCTTACCACTAAATGGGGTTGACAACGGCTTACCATTGAATGGGGTCACAATGGTTTATCACTGGATGGGGTCCCAAATTCTTACCACTGGATGCGGTCACAATGACTTACCGCTGAATGGGGGGTCACAATGGATTCCCACTGGATGGTGGATGTAGTTAAACGTTGTGCAGGACGAAAAGGTGGAATACAGTTTAACATCAAACGGGACGAAGGTGGTCTGACGTGAAGGGGGCCCGGAACCAATGGTTTTTGGTCTTGAACCTCAGGGAATATTCCTACATACCTTGCCTTGTCAATGATCAAATTCCACATAGTTCGGGATGAGTTTTTTGTGAACCGACATGGAGATGGTCCTGACCAATAGTTGTTGGGCTGGAACCTTGGGGAGGCTTCCTACGTACCTTTCCTTGGAAATGATCAAGGACCTCATAGTTCAGGTGGTTTTGGTGAACTGACGTGAAGATGGTTGGGACCAAAGGATGGTGGGCTTGAACCTCAAGGGGGCTTCCTATGTACCTTTCCTTGGAAAGGATAAAAGTCCACATAGTTCATGGTGGAGTGGGAAACGACGTTAAGGGGGTCAGATTCAATGGATGGTGGGATTGAACCTCTGGGAGGCTTCCTACGTACCGTGTCTTGGAAAGGATCAAGACCTCATAATTCATGGTTTGGGTCTTACACTCTAGGTTTCCTAGGGAGGATGTCGAGGTCGATGCTTACTCTAAGCCCATGTGAGTCATGCTGAGTGTGAGAAACAAGAGGGAGTAAGGACCTGATGATCACGTCACGGAAGGTTCATGCATGGGAAGTGGAATGGGGGCTAACATGTGGTTAGCGTCCCAAATAGGAAAAGGGGGCTTACCATTGGTCTGCATCCCAGGGCGATGGAGATTGGGACTTACTCTAAGGTGGAGGCCTAGGTGGTGACAAATCCCTGCAGGAGAGGGATGAGATAATGAAGGTCCTGATGCCCTTCTCTCTTATATCCTTTATCAAGGAAGAATATACGACGAGCAGGGGTGCTGCCTCCTGTAAGAAAAGTTAGGGGCTTACACCAAGGTGGTTTCCCTATCCCCATGGACCAACGTCACTCGAATAAAGAGGATCTCATTCCATGTGAGGAATGATTTCACTCTTGTAGAGACCAGTGGGTGTAGAGAATGTTTGAGATGGGGCACCCCACTTATTATGCATCGGGTGAGGCCACAGTTTAACATCATGTGATGGGGAATGATGGCACTTGGCAGTTTAACATCCCGTAGCTCAGACGATGGTTCTTGGCAGTTTAATGTCCTACAACTCGGACGACGGCGCTTGGTAGTTTAATGTCATGCCGCTCGGATGATGTGGGTTCGCTCCACACCCCTAGGACTTACATAACTGTAAGAACCCAAACCATCTTTTTCAGGTATGTTTTCCTTTTCTGTCCGTTTTTTAGGAAAATAGGATTATCTTGAAATTTTTTAAGTACATGTCGTGTACTATTCATCCCCTCGAGGTCGTGTGTTGGCCGTGTCCAGGCCAGTCACACGGGGTGTAGCGATGAGGTGGAGTCCGATTAATACGGCGTACGGAAAAGGTGAGTACATGTCGTGTACTTTTCTTTTTATTTCATTAATCGGACCGGGGTCACGCCTAATCCCCATTTTCATCTTCTTCTCCTCCTAATTACGTCTAGAGTGACCTAGAGGGCCGATTCTTCTCTGAGCCACTGATCCTTCACCGGTTGTCCAAATCGAACGTCGTCAGGTGCAATAGAATCACAGTGGTGAGTTCTTGGTTCTTCTTTTGCCATGTTTCCTGATTCCTTATCTTGTGAGAGTTATTTGAGGTTGAACGTTTTAGATGTTTTTGCAAATTTACTACATTCTAGGCTGATTCATAGGCTGAGGATCAAGAATATCAATCTCCTAGGATTGAGGTAGGTGGTTTGTTGCCCTATGTTGAACATCTTTGAGTTTTTGGCGCAAAAGTGCCGGATACCCATGTATCAGGTATCTCGGGTTAGGGTTTGATCATGTATCGTTATCTTCCTTATATTGATTGTATTCTTGAGGTTATTAGACGATTAATAATTGCTTGTCAGCATGTTTGAGGATCACCCCATGGGTGTTTCCCCTTGTTTTGGCTGTTGATTGTCGTTTGGCATGGTTTGCCTACGAGGCAACCCTATTGCACATTGCTAGTATGCCTGTTGACTTGATTGTATGTATTTCCTGCTGTTTATATTCTTTTGGATGCATTTTAGCTATTAGACAAGTAGTTACTGAACTTACTTAGGCTGCTGACAGTTGATTACGCACGACTAAACTGCTCAGGGATGAGTGAACCTGGTGTGGTAGACTAAAGGGGGAATTTACGATTAGGTCTTCCCTAGAGAGTCTGTTATAAATTAGTATCATTTGCAGGACCTAAGTGAATGGGACTTTGTGCTTCCTCAGAGTGTCCTTAGTTACGTAGCGAGGCTATATGGGTAATTAGACGTAAGTGCTTCCTCAGAGATTCTATATCTTTCTTTGTAAGACCATAGGGGAATTGACAGTGAGAGATTCCCAGAGTGGTTGTGCCTTTGTACGTCTACTTTACTAGAGGGGTTCTCTAGTATGAGCCACCTATAGATTCAGTGATTTATTTGTTGGTTGGTTGTGACGAGTCCACCAAGCCAAAGAACAAGCTTGGGTTTGTACTGCTTGCTGTTTAGGTAGACTGCTGAGTTACCTATTGTGATTACCTGCTTGCCTTGGGAGTATAGAGTTTTTCTAGCTTCCATGGTTGGTAGCTAAATTATTGTACTGAACTAATAAATAATTGTGAATGGATATTGGTAGGATTGATTACTTTAGTGTACATCTGCTTCTCTGCTGCATTTATTTCATTTACTTTTGCTATATTACTCACTGACAGTAGGGCACGGATCTCGTGGTGATTGCCTACTGGGATTAGTCTCACACACTATTTGGGTCCTGCTTTTCGGACCAAAGAGGTTATATGGTTACAGGTGTAGATAGGGATTGTGGCCCTTCTACTTCAGGTACATGATTTCTGGTTGGAGCTGGAGAGCACAGGACCGAGATTAGGCTTGCGATGCTACTAGAGTTGTTGTTTACTTTCTTACCATGTTTTCTGTTGTATTTCAGCATGTTGTTGTGTTTGATTCTTTCCTTAGATACTTTTACCTACTGCATCACTATCATTATCATTATATGTTCATTGCTTCCGCTGTTTAGTTTTAGTGTTTGCATGTTGTTTACTACTTCTTCCATTGACTGTTGTTTTCTTGCCTTGTATACCTTACCATATTAGGGCATAGTTTCCCTAATAACTTACCAAGGCCCTCGCTGCAATTCGGCAGCCTATGGCATTTGGGGAAATGTGCTTGAGGTCATGTGGTTAACCGGGTACGGGGCACCAGTGGAAGGGATCTGGATTCGGGTCGTTACAAAGTGGTATTAGAGGGTTCTTTCCTTTTTCTATTGACTTACTATTTAGCGAAATTAGATAGGGATATGATGGAATCGGTAAATGGTAAATAGCTATGCCCGGGCGTTCTATAAACCGTATATAGGGAAAAGGCCAGATTACCTCGAATATTGCAAATTTTGAGTTTTGCGAATGTTACAGTTTAATTGATTTCACTGTTGGGTGATACACTTGTTTTGTGTTTTTACTGTTTATATGATTGTGGTTCTATTTTGTTGCAACGCGATGAGATGAGGGTATGCCATCTCATGCACCATATAGGAAAATGTTAGAAGATTACATTCCATGCATTTTTCCATGCCATATAGGTTGCTTTAGAGATTGCATGCGGTTGTGATAGGATTTCTGATAGACAACACATGTTGTTGTGATAGCTGTTGTGATAGAATGCATGTTATGTTTATAAGGTATCATTGTTTGGATATTTCTTATCACGGACGCCAAAATTTGATCTCAGAGTTGTTATGGGCCCTCAAGGATCAGAATTTGGTGGGTCGTGAGTTCTTATATTGTGGCTTGTTCTATGCATCGTTATGATGCCAAGCTTTAATTCCTGGGGAGTATGGGCCCCCACAGTTTGGAATTTGGCACCTTAACCCTTGTTTTTCTGTGTTTTAGGGGCTCTGGTGCAGTTCTGAGGCTACTATCCAGAAAAACCCAGAATACACGGCATGTAATTTATAGATACAGGTTGTGTAGTTTTTGGCCGTGTCACTGACCGTGTGGACAGGGACATGGAGCTGTAAATGGTATTCAGGAACATGTCGTGTATGGTAGGTACACGCCGTGTAGAGGTTAACTAGGAGCCCGGCCATGAAACTAACAACACGGGCCAGTTAATGCATGTTTAGTACACACCGTGTTTGGTATTCACACGCCATGTATGTTTTCCCAGGTACCCGGACGTGTCATGAAAAACACAGGCCGATGTTATCTTCCCCTATACACGCCGTGTTTGTTCGGAACACGCCGTGAAATGATCAGCCAAGTACCCGACCGTGTCACGAACAACACGGGCCGAGGTCTCCCTTAATGTTCACACTGTGTCTCTTAGTAACATGTCGTGTAGTGTCGACCATGTGTCAGGCCGTATCGCTAAAAACACGGGCCAGGTAAGGCATGTCCAGCACACACCGTGTCTGCCTCAAAACGCTGTGTAGTCTTCGGCTGGGACAGTCCGTGTGACTTAGTCATGTAGTAGTAACTGGGCAGGGAGAAAAGGGTCAGTACATGTCATGTAGTTTAAGAACACTCTGTGTATCCGAGTAGTTTACACAGCCAGGTGTGGCCAATGTACACACCCTGGGTAAACTTTTAAGGAACATCATGTGTAGTGGTACTACACGCCGTGTAGTCATGTTTTTCCCAGTTTTAAAGGTTTTCTTCCCTCCTATTATTTTTTAATCTCCTATATTGCAACTTTTTTCATCTTTAATGAAGGTGTGTTTTGGTCTTTCAGAGCTATGGCACCAAGACATCCTCCTATTGCATGCCAGGAACCAGGCAACGATCGTACGCCTGATACGACCAATCAGGGACTGCCAGTAGTTCCGCCCATCATTCCGGACATGGCACCACTAGTGATTCCAAACACTAGAGTCGACGCCCAGTTCATAGAGGGTTTCATGATATTCATGCAGACCTTCCAGGGAGTTCAGCATCCTGCCCTGACTATGGCAGAGTTGACGCGGGTCTTCCAGCAGCAGCATCCTCCCACTTCCACAGGAGATAGAGGACCTCCGGCTGCAGAGTCATGGATGGAAGCCATTCTGTCTATCTTTGAGAATCTGTAAATGCCTCTAGATAAGAGGGTGAATCTCGCGACGTATATACTGTGAGATTCCTCCAAGAGATGGTGGGACGTAGTCTCTCAGACCGGGCGCTAGCAGGCTATGGATTGGGATGAGTTTCAGCGTACGTTTTACAACTACTTCTACCCAGTGACACTGAAGGCTGATAGTGCCAGGGAGTTCATGAGCCTGCAGCAGGGTACTCTCTCAGTTATGGAGTATTCCTCCCACTTCACTGAGTTACAGTGATTCACTCTCGTCCTGGGGAATGACGAGCTATTTCTAGCAAGGAAGTTTGAGGAAGGCCTCAGACCGGAGATCAAATCGCTGGTGAATGTATTTCAATTAAATTCTATTTCTCTGATAGTCAAATAGGAACTCATCATGGAGAGAAACCTGATGGATACTGGAGCTACAGACCAGGGCGGTACAACATCCAAGGATGATACCCTCCAGACAGACAGTAGGAAGCGCCACCAAGAGTCTACCAGAGGCGACCCGAGGAAGCGAGGTATTCCTTATGGTAGAGGAGATGCCCCTTCTGGAACCCAAGTTGTGTGTTATCAGTGTTGGATGATAGGTCATAAGAATCCCTGGTGCCCAAGGGACCCATTGGAGTGCCGGTCCTGTAGAAAGATGGGTCACCTGAAGCGTTTTTGCAAGGTTCCCCTTCCAGCAGCTAGTGAAGGAGGATCAGTTTTGACACCACGTATAGGAGCAGGATCACCAGCTCCGCAGAAGACTAGGGGCTAGAGTTCTGAAGGACTTTCAGATCAGGGTAGAGGTCGTGGACGCATTGGTCATGCTCAAGGAGGAGCAGCTCAGGGTTTTCAGGCTACTACACAGGGTCGTGGTACAGGCCAGACTTTTATTGTACATTAGATTCATCAGGAGCAGGATCCCGGACCCTCTATAGTTCGAGGTACGATCTTAGTAGCCTCAATTTTATCTTCATCCCTTTTCGATACTAGTGCTTCAGATAGATTTATCTCTATTGCTATCATGGAAAGCCTTGAGCTCTATGTCTTTTCGTCCACTAACATGTTGACTCTCGACACGCCCTTGGGATTGAGGAAATATAGTGTACGTCAGTGCAATGGGTGATCTCGTGGTTGTAGGGTATCGTTTGTTATGGGACCTCTATGTCCTGGAGATGACAGACTATTTCGTCATCCTCGATATGGACTGGTTGGTTCCCTTCCTGGCAGTCGTCAATTTCTATCACTGTAGGGTGAGTTTCGTATCACCAGAGGGTGAATCTTTCCTTCATAAAGGTGAGTGGGATGTTCAGGCAAGTCGAGCCGGACTCGAGCATCATGGGCTAGGATGAGTTAAGGCCCAGATTGCTAGTCTTTATATGAATTACCATGGGACTTCTCAGTTAGATTTTCCTCCAGTGGTTGATCTCTTTCCAGATGTCTTTCCAAAATACTTTTCATGTTTTCCTCCGAAGTGTGTGGTAGACTTCTCAATTGAGCTCATTCCAGGAGCAGCACTGGTGTCCATTCCTCCTTATAGGATGGCTACACCTGAGTTTCAGGAGCTCAAGAAGCAGTTGGAGGAGTTGAAGGCAAAGGGTTTCATCTGACCTAGTACTTCTCCTTGGGGTTCGCATGTCCTGTTCGCGAAGAAGGCAGATGGTACCCTTAGGCTTTGTGTGGATTATCGGAAGTTGAACCAGTTGATGGTCAAGAACTAATATCCCTTGCCGAGGATTTATGATCTCTTCGATCAGCTTCGAGGAGCTCGGGTGTTCTCAAAGATCGATTTGAGGTCCGGTTATCATCATCTGCACGTTAGACCTTCAGATATACCTCTAACAGCCTTCAGGAGTAGGTATGGCCTCAATGAGTATACGGTTATGTCGTTTGGTCTTACGAACGCACCAGCAGTTTTCATGGCACTGATGAACCGATTGTTCCATCCTTACTTGGATCCTTTGTCATGGTCTTCGTGGACAATATCTTGGTATACTCTCGCACTCGACACGACCATGCAACCAATCTTGATATTGTTTTGAGTACACTGAGGGAGCATCGGCTTTATGCTAAACTCTCAAATTTCCACTTTTAGATGGATGAGATTCACTTCCTGGGTCATGTTATCTCAAATACAGGAGTATCAGTAGACCCAGAGAAGGTGAGATCAGTAGTTACCTGGGAGTAGCCGAAGAATTTCTTTGAGGTACGGAGATTCTTGGGGCTAGATGGTTACTATAGGTGGTTTATACAGGACTTCTCATGCCTAGCAGCACCGCTGACAGGCTTGACTAAGAAGGGGGTGAAGTTTGATTGGTCAGAAGCCTGTGACTCAGCCTTCCAGGAGCTGAAGGGGAGATTGACTTCAGCACCAATCCTAGTTTTTCCGGAGCCATGCAAGAGATATATAGTTTTATATGATTCATCTAGCATCGGTCTTCGAGCAGTTCTTATGTAGAAGGATCGAGTGGTTGCATATGGATCTTGATAGTTGAGGCCTCATGAGAGGAATTATCCTATGGACGACCTGGAGTTGGCTGCGGTTGTTCCTGCTTTACGCTATTGGAGACATTACCTTCTGGGAGAACATTTTGTGGTATACACTGACCACAAGAGTCTCAAATACATCTTCACGTAGCGTGACCTGAATCTGAGACAGTATAGTTGGGTTGAGTACCTTCAGTCCTTCGATTTCGAGCTCGCCTATACGCCTGGGAACTGCAACGCAGTGGCTGATGCACTGAGCTGGAGAACTCAGATACAGGCAGTTCAGGAGGCCAGCAGTGAGTGGAAACTGATGACTCTATTTTCGGAGATGCATTTGGAGGTGCACGATAGGCAGGGGCAGACTTTCCTATCTTCTATGGCTGTTACCTCTGCACTTTTAGACCGAGTTCGAATGAGGAAGCTGGTAGATTCATAAGGGCTAGTCCTATGGGAAAGTGTGTCAGGAGAGGACCCTCTTCCTAGGTGGACCATTGGCGAGGTTGAGATCTTGCATTTCCAGGGACGCATATGGGTGCCAGCAGATATATGCGAGGAGCTGATGTGAGACTTCCATTCCTCAGTTTGGGCAGTTCATCCTGGCGTCACCAAGATGTATCGTGATTTACACTGCCAGTACTGGTGGCCAGGTATGAAGAGAGATGTGGCTGGTTTTTCCATGAGGTGTTCCACCTGTTAGTAGGTGAAGGCGGAGTACCAGTGGCCAGCAGGGCTTTTACAGCAGCTACCCATTCTAGAGTGGAAGTGAAACGATGTCGTGATGGACTTCGTGACAGGGTTACCGAGATCGTCAAGAGGAAACGATGCGTTGTGGGTTGTCGTTGACAGGCTTACGAAGGTTTCTCACTTCTTACCGATAAAGGAGACCTTCAGTTTTGATGATCTTGGACAGTTGTATGTCCGTGAGATTGTGCTCTTGCATGGGGTTCCGAGTACTATAATTTCAGATAGGGATTCCCGCTTTACTTCGCATTTCTGGCAGGGGATACAGAAATCTTTGGGTACACAGGTGCTTCTGAGTACAGCTTATCATCCTCAGACAGATGGTAAGTCAGATCGCATGATCCAGGTTCTTCAGGATATGATCTTAGCTTGCATTCTAGACTTTGGCGGTTCTTGGGAAAAGAATATACCTCTCGTGGAGTTTTCCTATAGCAACAGTTTCCAGGAAACTATTAAGATGGCACCTTACGAGGCTTTGTACGGTAGGCCATGCCAATCACCTTTGTGTTGGATGGAGGCAGGAGAGGCAGGTTTGTTGGGACCTCGTCTCATCCAGGAGACCTCAGAGTAGATAGAGTTGATTTGGAAGAGGATGGCTACTGCACAGGCTCGTCAGAAATCTTATGCTGACCAGTGGAGGTGACCTCTACTGTTCTGGGTCGGAGACCAGGTTTTCCTATGTGTTACCCCGAGGTTGGACACAAGAAGATCAGGAGACAGGGTAAGCAGTCACCAAGATACGTCGGGCCGTTCGAGGTTCTAGAAAGAGTCGGGCTGGTTGCTTATAGGTTGTAGTTAACTCAGAGATATCAGGCTATGCACGATGTCTTCCATGGTTCTTAGCTTCGACGGTATTTCTCAGACCTGTCCCAAGTTTTTCGACCCGAGGAGGTTGATCTGGAGTAGGATGCATCGTTCGAGGATCATCCTATCAGGATTGTTTATCGTAGCGCAAAAGTACTTCATTTCCGGTCTATTCCTATGGTACGGGTGCTATGGCAGCACGGTCGTGTGCAAGAAGAGACTTGGGAGAGGGAGGCCGATGTGCGATCACAGTGGCTAGAGTTGTTCGAGGTTTCTTCTTCGCCACATTGCTAGGGAAATTCGGGGAGAAATTTCTTTAAGGAGGGAAGTTTGTAAGAACCTGGACCTTCTTTTTCAGGTATGTTTTCCTTTTCTGGCCATTTTTGAGGAAAAGAGGAGAATCTGGAAATTTTGTAAGTACATTTCGTGTACATTTCATCCGCTCGAGGCCGTGTACTAGACATTTCTAGGCCAGTCACACAGGGTGTAGCGATGAGGTGGAGTCTGATTAATACGGCGTACGGAAAAGGTGAGTACACACCGTGTACTCAAGAAGTACACGCCGTGTACTTTTCTTTTTATTTCATTAATCGGACCGGGGTCGCACCTAATCCCCATTTTCATCTTCTTCTCTGCCTAATTACAACCAGAGAGACCTAGAGGGTTGATTCTTCTCCGAGCCACTGATCCTTCACCGGCTGTCCGAATTGAATGTCGTCAGGTGCAATAGAATCGCAGCGGTGAGTTCTCGGTTCTTCTTTGGCCATGTTTTCTGATTCCTTCTCTTGTGAGAGTTATCTGAGGTTGAATATTTTAGACGTTTTTGCAGATTTACTCCATTTTAGGACAATTCATAGGCTTAGGTTCAAGAATATCAATCTCCTATGATTGAGGTAGGTGGTTTGTCTCCCTATGTTGAATTTCATTGTGTTTTTGGTGCAAAAGTGCAGGATACCCATGTATCGGGTATCTCAGGTTAGGTTTTGATCATGTATCATTATCTGCCTTAGATTCCTTGTATGATTGAGGTTATTATATGATTAACAATTGCTTTTCATCATGTTTGAGGATCACCCCATGGGTGTTTCCCCTTGTTTTGGCTGTTGATTTTCGTTTGGCACGGTTTGCCTATGAGGCAACCCTATTGCACATTGCTAGTATGCCTGTTAACTTGATTGCATGTATTTCCTGCTGTTTATATGCTTGTGGATGCATTTTAGCTATTATCCAAGTAGTTTCTTAACTTACTTAGGCTGCTGACAGTCGATTACGCATGACTAAACTGCTCAGGGATGAGTGAACCTGGTGTGGTAGACTAAAGGGGTAATTGACGATTAGGGATTCCCTAGAGAGTCTTTTATAAATTAGTATTATTCACATGACCTAAGGTAATGGGACTTTGTTCTTCCTAAAAGTTCCCTTAGTTATGTAGCGAGACTATAGGGGGAATTAGATGTAAGTGCTTCCTCAGAGAGTCGATATCTTTCGTTGCAAGAACGCAGGGGATTTGGCGGTGAGATCTTCCCAGAGTGTATGTGCCTTTGTACGTCTACTTGACTAGAGGGCTTTGCTAGTAGGATCCACCCAGAGAGTTAGTGCTTTATTTGTTGGTTGGTTGTGACGAGTCCACCAAGCCAAAGAAAAAAGCTTGGGTTTGTACTACTTGTTGTTTAGGTAGACTGCTGAGTTACCTGTTGTGCTTACTTTCTTGCCTTGGGAGTATAGAGGTGTTTCTAGGTTCCATGGTTGGTAGCTAAATGATTGTACTGGACTAATAAATAACTGTGAATGGAGTTTGGTAGGATTTCTTACTTTAGTGTACATCTGCTTCTCTGCTGCATTTATTTCCTTTACTTTTTCTATATTACTCACTGACAGTAGGGCATGGATATTGTGGTGATTGCCTACTGGGATTAGTCTCACACCCTCTTTGGGTCCTGCTTTTCAGCCCAAACAGGTTATATGGTTACAGGAGTAGACAGGGATTGTGGCCCTTCTATTTGAGGTACATGATTGCTGGTTGGATCTGGAGAGCACATGACCAAGCTTAGTCTTGCGATGCTGCTGGAGTTGTTGTTTACTTTCGTACCTTGTTTTCAGTTGTATTTTAGAAAGTTGTTGTGTTTGCTGCTTTCCTTAGATACTTGTACCTGCTGCATCATTATCATTATCATTATATGTTCATTGCTTCCACTGTTTAGTTTTAGTGTTTTCATGTTGTTAACTACTTCTGTCATTGACTGTTGTTTTCTTGCCTTGTATACCTTACCATATGAGGGCATAGTTTCCCCAATAACTTACCAAGGCCCTCACTACTATTCGGAAGCCTCTAGTGTTTGGGGAAATGCGCTTGAGGTCATGTGGTGAACCGGGTATGGGGTACCAGTGGAAGGGCTCCAGATTCGGGTCATTACAATAACTGATACCTCCCAACCCTTGGGGGAGGGAAGGCATCAGCAATGTCGTGGTGGTGGGGTGTTATGAAGTGACCCATTGGGGGGGACCACATTATCGTGGCTATATGAAGAAGTAATAATTGTTATCATTCTTATGCGAAGAAGCATGAGGAGAAGAAACGCAATGGAAGGCACTGCCCAAGGGACATTTAAATTGCTTCGTGAAATCCTGAAGGGCCGCATGGGAAGAGAGTGTGTGACACAGGTGTGTTGCGCATAAGAGGGGCTCAGACATGGTTTCTTAAGGTGAGGGAAACACATAGAGCACGTGTAAGAGAATGGGTTGGGGGTAAGATAGAAGGTCTGCGTGGAAGATGCAAGGTTTTCACGCAAGATGAAGGGGTTGCGTGCAAGAGGGAAAGGTTGTGAACAAGATGGATTGGTTTCTCGTAAGACAAAGGTTTTGTGCGCAAGAGGGAATGTTTTCACACAATATTGAAAGGTTGTGCACAAGAGCAGTCTGAAGCAGAGGGAACATGTCCACAAAAGAAGATCCCTTGTGCGCAAATCACTTGGGAACAAAGTAAATTCACGAGGATTGGGCTCCAGAGGGCCCACCTGAAGGATCCCCCTCAGGGAATCTATTGCGCAAAATCTTATACCTGAAGGCCAATGGGACTTTCATGTGCTCATGGAGGACGTGGATTTCGTGTAGTAGAGCGACGCTTCATCTTCTGTTATTGTCCCTAAAGGGTGGGTATATGCTTTTTCTTATATCCAGAGTCCTAGGGGGTGGAGTGTAAAGGGCAGTGGTTCACAAAGCTACAGTTGACATCACCTTGGGCGTGGAAAGGGGGTTGGGCATGAAAATGCCTATTTGATGCTACATTGAGAGCGAAAAGGGGGTCGCACAAGCAAATTCCCATTTGATGTCACCTTTTGAACGGAAAGGGAGTTGTGTGCGCAAGCACCTGTTTGGCGTCGCCTTGGGCGCAGAAAGGGGGTTGGGCGCACAAGCTTTTGGGCGTTGGAAGGCCACTTTCACGTGACCCCTGAATCTTGTGCACGTCCATCTCCCGGTCCCTGAAATCTTCTATTGCCATCCCAGATTCATTTGTTTCTCTTTTATCCACCTGATGTGGACCTTCTCAAAATTGCAGCATCAACAAATGCCCCTCCCCCCTCAGAATCAGATTTGAAAGAGACCTCGATGGTCGGATTCTGAGGGTACACCGAGAAATAGGGAAACCTCTTCGGGGTCATGCAGAAATGCATTTTTCACGTGTAATCTTGTTTCATGAACATGGAAGGTGCATCAGTGCTTTATAAAAAGGACGCAGGCACCCCCTAGGCCCTACTTTTACTTTTTTTACATGATAGAAATTTTTCTATGGTTCTTGAAAATGGTCCTGATCCACACATAAGATTCAATGACCAACTCCAGGTTTTGCGTTCCGTCCCAATTTTTCGCGCAAGTCTTCATTCTTCTACGCCATCGTATATTTTGCGCACCGAACTTCATTATTTCTCACCAATTCCTTTGGATTTACAAAATGGACGCTCAACAGACCGATGCCAAGAGGGAGGCTATCACTACTTCAAGAAGAACCAAAAATTATCACGAACCCTTAGATTCTTCGTGCGAGGATGTTGGTGTTTGATAACAAATTTTTTTTCGGCATGCTTACACAGGCTCAAAAGGATTATGTCCTAAGTGGTAGCCTGCCACTATGAAACTTCAGTCTTCAGGAAGAGGTGTTGATGCCCGGTTTCGAGATGGACACACTGTGGTCATGGGTGACGTGGGAGGATAGTCTTCCACTATTCCACATTACAAACAATGAACATCCTACTAGGGAAACTTAGAACACAACCAATGTCCTAAATCTAAAGACTAGGACAGTTGTGGGAAGTGATCCAATCCTCGAGGAATCTCCCACTATTTATGAAAATACTTTCAAAAGCATCATTACTGACAAGATGAAGGGATGGCAAGAATAGGATTTCAGATCCAGGGGAAACATTACCAATGAGTGGGAATGGGTGTACTGGGTACATCAGATATGTGAGGAATTTGGGCTAGAGATGTGGTCCATTGGGCTTTTTGAGGCTGTTCGGATGTCCCAATCCACTTCTACCAACAACAGGACTTGGTAGCAGAGTTGTTCAGTTGTTGGTCGCCTGATACCAACACTTTTCACCTCCAATAAGGGGAGGTGGGAATCAGCCTATGGGACAACCATTGTATCTGGGGAATCCCCTTGGAGGGGTATCAGTACGACGAGTTCCTCCCGATAGAGAATATCTGGGGGGATACAACACGCACCCCAATCCTGTCATGGAACCCGCAGTAGCTGGCTAAAGAGGAGCTCAAAATAAAATATATCCTGAAGGACATATCCTATTTACGGTGGTTTAGTCTTTTCCTGACCTAGGACACAGTCGTGAAGATTTCAGGCCGAGGGAAGCAATGCCCGAACACATCTCAGAGGGGAAAAGCAGGATCATACAGGAATGTTTTGGGGACAGGAGAGTACCGATCGTGGGGATTTGGAATTAATGAATACTGAGGCCCAAATGTGTGATATTCTAGGTTTTTTGCTGCATTCTTGAGTAGATAGTTGTATCCGGTGAGGTACATGAAGATGGGAGTCCACCCAGGGACGTTTGTAAAGGCTGGGATCATGGCGTCAAAGAACAAGGTTAACCTAGGGGTGCCAATGTTGGTTAGGATATACAGTATTCTGGGGCGCATCTCAAGGAGAAGTACACCAAGGAGGATATGTGGGCCGTTCCAAATTCTCCATGACTGGGTCACAGCCCAATGTGGTGGGTATGACTCCCTGAATTCCATTCTCATCCCTAGTAACATTATGCGGCCATCCCTCTTGAAAATCACTAGAATCCACCCATTGATGCTCAGGGATGATGAAATCAAGCTCTAGATCGGCAGCCATAACCACTTTGACTTCCACCCATTCTAAACCCCGAACGGCCTAATGGTAGATGATGGGTGGGGTCCACTAGAGCAGAGGGAGTACCTACAGAGCATCTAGGGGGTGTGTTGGTTCCCCGAATTGATGGAAAAATTTTCTGTGAACCGTATGTGCCGACCTGGTTCACCAGGAAGTTCAGGTGCATGCAGGGGATGCTTGTGGAGACCCAAATCTTGACGTACATGAACATTAAATTACTTTTGTGGAATACTTAAAACATGACAAAAATAGATGCCCAAAGACCGTGTTAGTTTAGTGTCTTTGGAAACTCATAACATAATCTTCTAATCATGGTGAAAGATCTTCAACATCTCCCATAAAGATATTCCCCTTTTGTTTTCTTAACTAAAACCTTTCTTTATATCCTGGGGAAAATAAAACATAAAAGTGTGTGCTCAAATGCTCAGTAAGGGTAAAATGGAGAACAAAAAAACAATCTATAAACATTTGGACATAAAAACATGAACATAAAACATCAAAATCTCGAGAAATGATATAAATCTTGGTAGTACATAAGGCATAGATCATAAAAGATAATTAATCATGATAAAATAGCATGGGAATAAAACATGTAGTTGTGGAAAACCATTAATCAAATGATATGATTTCCATAGTATCCAAGTCATTGTTTCCAAGACCATTATAGTGGACAAAGTCCATTACTGAACTGATTTCACTCCTCGTTCCAGTCCGGTATCACTGAACAGGATTCACTTTTCATTCCAGCCATATCTATCTCATGAGATATAAATATTTACCCAATGAATTGGAGGGATATATAGGTCCCACCCATTTCATAATGAAATCATTCTTACTAGTGCAACAGAATATACATAAATCATTCATCATAACCCAAAGAATAAAATGGGTTTCATAAACATCATTCCATCATAACATAATCCATATAAAACAAATGGATGTCATATCATCATAAGAAGAATCAAACCACATAAATAATAGAGACATTATACTTGAAACATAATCATACTAAATTATTTCATCTTAGATGGAAAATAGTTTTGAAAAATCATTTGAAATGAATTCTTGAGGAAAATATCCTTTCTTCTTCAAAATCATTTTCTTTTCACACAATTCAATTCAATTTTAAAAGAAAAGGGTTTTGTTGAAAATAATCATGAAATCTTGTAGATGAATCTTCATGAAAATTAGGTGTTATGAAACAGTAAAAAAAATTCATGTCGTATAAGTTAAAAAAACATTATCCTCGTACTTTTTCCGGAAAAGTCAAAAAGTTCCTCTTATGGTAAACAAAATAATGATTCCTTCCATAACACAATGTAAAAGTCAAAGAGGGGTAAACATGAATTTAAACATACATTGAAGAATATTAAAAAATGTATGAAAAAAAAATTTATGGACATGGATGAAAAATATAACCCCAGTAAATACTTCCGTATAAGCAATCTCGGATAAAAATGAGATTATAAAATTATACCTTGCCTTATGTCCAATTTCTTCTTTATGTGTTTGAGACTCCTGTATAGTGGGTTTAAACATATTATTAACTTGTAAAATAACCATAATAATATTTATTATATCATATATGACTCACTTACGACTTTATATTACCTGCTCATTTGTCAATTCCATGTTAAGCAGCGTTTTGGGTAAAATCATTTCATTTATCATCAATTTTTTTGACTTGTAATTATTCATCTGATTACTTAGATAATAATTACTTACTTACAGAATGTAAAACATGATTTATATATAATATATATTCATTATATACATATATATAATAGATCTATTAATGTAAATAAATACACCGTTCATGGAGACGGTAGGCCGTACGTACGCATGAACGTTTTTTTTGTTTCCTTATTAAATTGAACGGAAGTATGTAAATAAAATATACAAAAATATAGTATCATTAATATTTCATATATTTCATGATTATTTATTATATATACTTTATAATCATTCTTGAATGGATAACATGGAGAATGAACCTAATCGCGTCGTGGAGACTGTAATCCGTACGTATGCACGAGTGATGATATCGTTCCCATACTTATTGAATGGAATTAGAGAGGATTATATAATATATAAGAATTAGTATCATGTTATAATAACCATATATAGTTATTATTTACACCATTATACCCATCCAAGTAAGGTCGTGGTGGAAAAACAGATCACACCATGACGTGGAGACGGTATTCCGTACATACACACGCACAGTGATTTCGTTTTCCGTAGGATGGATAGAATGTGAAATTGGGTTGGTTAATATTTATAATAACATATCAGTGTATGAGTGATACTAATGTTGTTACTTTATTAGGAAACAACAAAATAATAGGAAGTAGAAGAATAAATGAACTTTAAATAATCGGTAAAGGATATTACCTCTTCTTCGACGTGCCTCTTCTAAACCTCCTCTTAGGGAAATAAAGTTGGTCGTTGAAAATGAACAGGACCTATAGTATGTTTCTAGGGAATTGGATAAGAAAAATGGGCATGTTTTATCATAGCTTGAAGGCTCAATGTGGTGTGAGTAGGAGAGGGAGGAGGTGCCTTTTATAAGAGAGGAGAGGGGCACTTTTGGAAACCTCTAAAATATTAATTTATAATAAACTAAAACACCACTTAAAAACCTCCAAAAATGGATAAAATCTAAATATTAGATGATATATGGTTGTAATAGCATCATCAAATATGATTTAGACATGTTGGTAATTTATTTTAAACCTTATCAACTTGATTTGTCCTTATTTAATCTATTTAATTTTATTTGTGGTAATAATATTCTAAATTTTAAATTGTTATAATTAATTACTTACGTGCTAAAAATTGTCCATAATTGGATACTTTATGACATTTTAGACCATATAAATTTCAATTTATAATTTTGAAATATTTTTGGGATTTTTAAACAATTTTATAATATGTATTTTTTATAAAATAACAATAGTGTCAATTTTGACACTATTCATTTATTTCAATATAAATAAAATCCACACCGAGGATATATTAGAACCAAAATATTTAATAGACTCCTAACATGTCTTATTAATCTATAAGATTTTTTGATAACATTAATTAGTTCATATAATATTTATTTTAATATTTTTAAAACCATTTATTTGATATTTCAATCAATAAAATAATTTCTACATCATTATTGTGTCATCATTAATGATAATTATTTAATCCCTAAAAATTCTAAATAAATTCTCATGATGTATATAATTGTATTAGATTTATGGAGACTATTTATATTAGATGTTTTATGAGGTTTATCACTAAATTAAAATTATTACACTTATAAAATATAAGAGAGTGACATGTTGTCACTTTCTTTGGTTTTAATAATAATTATATCATTTTCATGGTCAAAAGTCGGTGAAATGAATCTATTCCGACCCTTAAGTGATATGGGTCGACTTTTATTCATCCAATATAATTTTTAAAGGTCTTATAGTAATTTTATAATCTTATTTTTACCCTTAATTACCCGATTTACCTTTAACTATAGTAAATAAAAATTACCGTAGTTACTATTCATAACATCAAAAAAATAAAAGTAACCTATTAACATAATTTGGACCCACTGAATCCAAATATGGAATCCATTTTTCAAAATTCAAAACATAGAAGTTGTAGTAATTAATTTAAAATTAATCCGGTTGTTAAGAAAACGGGTTGTAAAAGTTAAAACATTGTCAATGATTGAAATGTTTTTACCTATGAATTCAATGTAAAATTAATGATAATGAAAAAAATTATATTAAATGGTTTAAATATATTCTATTTATTCTTTAAAACAATTTAATATTATAATTTAACCATATAAATTATCTTGATGAAAAAAAGTTGTTTTTAAGTAAAATTTAGCATGTTTTTACTATTCATCAAAATAAGAATGTTGTCAGAAAAATATCAAAACAATATCAAATGTAAATTTTTATATACTGATTAAAAATAAGAAGTTTATTTTGTAAAATTGAACTTATAAACTTTTCAAAAATTAGATTTAAAATTGGTGCGCCATCAAAAGGCGGAAAAACTACATTTTTTGAAAAATAATTCATTTATCTGAAAAATTGATTTTGTTCTCATACCTCATTCCATAAAATGTGTAAGATGAATTATAATGGTATAAAATTCAAAATTAGATTAATACTATTCATAATGTCTAGTTTATAATAATATTATAACAATATATCATTGTTTAGTGTTACTTGGTATTGCGTACAACACACGCTATTGGGGAAGGTCGCTCTTGCATGTAATGTAAGCCTAGTCAGGGTTGCGTATAGGGAAAGCATCCTTTGGTGTTGAGTATAACATTCTCAAAATATATTTCAGTTATAAATTGATCAAAATCTATACTTGGTGTTGTGTAACATGAATTTTATTCAAAAGAACTAGAAATTGTGTGCATCACAAGCCAAGAATAGTGTTGTGTATACTAGAATCTAATACAGTGTCGCATATAGCACAAGATAATCATGGTGAAGCATACAACAAAATACATCAAAGAAATTAATAATAATAATTCTCATAAAATCTCAGGGTGTTACATTCTACCCCCATTAATATGAATTTCGTCCTCAAAATTCGTTAGGGTTATAAATGGTTTTCTACTTGAAAGTTTCTTTCATAGAAACCCACATCGTAAAAAGGAATAATAAATCAACATTTTAAAAAGGAACGTTAGAAACATAACGGATACCCAAAGTAACTCAACACTGGATTTCCACATAGGATAATATAGGTGAAAATATGGATATGGAAGAGAAATCTAACCATCATGTTTGGATGAAGAGTGGTAGAGAACATGGCTATGAAAAAGACAAAAATCACAAAGCCAAAAAAATTTGATGATCTAAGGTACCATCTAATTCATCAGATATGAGGTCACCAGGACAACATTTTTTTTCAAAATAATTTCACTAATGTTGATGAATTTTTGAATTAAAATAAATACTTACTTGATTTTGGTAAAATATATCTATTGTTTGTGCCTTGAACAATTTCCACATCATCTCTTAAAGAAATGAAGTTGAATTTTTCTTCCGTGAAGTGTTATAAGAACATGCGATAGAATGATAGGTCATTCCATCTGTCTCAAACATAAGGTTAGCAAAAGTTATATACATAAGTCCATATTATGGTGAGATTAATCGTATATGGTTCCAAAAATGGACTTATACTTCATCTATCATAGCGCTTAATAAAATAAAACTAGTTTCTACTAACCAGGGACTTTCTTTAGGATAGTGGTAGGTGATAAAGGTCTGTCTCACTTTGGTTGTGGGTTCAATTCCCACAACCTTATCTAACGTGACGGGTTGTCGCCCGTCCTACGGGTTGTCCTTTTTCTAAAACTATACTATTATAACTTTCTAGAAAAAAGTTTTTGCCTTAAACAATACTATATTATGTTTAACATAATCCACTCTAACCTTTAGGATTATAAAAAATACTTTTGTCCAATCTCATAGTATAAATAAAACGATTACTAGAAATGTTATCTACTGAGCATGTGAATACCATCATTCATCCCCCATAAATCATAAGATATATCTTGTTGATCACATTCCAAATATGTGAATACCTTAATCATGTATTCTCTTGAAACAATAGTTACCATTGAACCTTAGTTAAAACATTAATGCTGTCAAAATTTAACTCTTTCCAGATACCAAAATCCCAAAATTTCTATATAATCAAACCATGATATCACTTTGTCCTTATATGAGCTCATAAATACTATAAAACATTTCATTATCTTTTTATCCCTTCATTATGTGCATATCATCTGCTTTCCAAAAATATTTCAATCACTTTTCATGGTTACCAGTACCATATAATTATTGAAAACCACAATAAACCAATACATAGATATTACAAAATTCTATGATACTATAAATGAGATTCCACAAAATTATTTTGGAATCCCATTACATAAACATTTAATCATTCCACCACATCATTTTCATACTCAACATCGCCAATAGTGATCGCATGTGACTTCCCTTAGTCATTTTCTTTAAGAGGTTGTTGATATCGATCATCATTAACCCTTGGATTAGGTTATTGGTTTGCATAATGCCCCATTTCCCTGCACTTGTATCATTGAAGTGTTGGTGGTATGTTCGTCATTTCTTTATTCACATCATTAGAAACCTTTTTCCCATTACATCGACACTCAGCTACATGATGACCTTCTTTTCTAGAGTAAAAACATTTTCTACTCCCTTTAAGACAATCTCGACCATGCTTCTTTCCACACTTTGAGAATAAAGAAATATTCATCTTATTTTCACCATTGTTTTGAAATTTTTCATTGAACTCCATCTTTCGTTTCTTATCAAAACAATGAGATGGATATGTACCACCAACTTTCAGTTCTAACTTGATAGCACAACACACAATTTCTTCATAGCTATTGAAGTCTCTTATAGCTAATTCCCTTAGAAGACTTGGTTTTAATCCACTGAAGAATCGATCAACTTTACTTTCAGGTTGGATGATAAAGCCATATCCATACCTTGGAAGCCTTGTAAAATTCACCTCGTATATACCAATATATTTATCATCCTTTTGATTAAGCTCAAGGAACTCCTTTTCCATCTTTGTTTGAAGAATATGAGGGAAGTACTTATTGAAAAATAAGTTCTTGAACTCAACCCATTCCATGGATTCAATTTCATCTTGGGGACCCGTATTCTTAACTAGAGTCCACCACTGGTCTGCTTCACCTTCTAAATGGTAAATAGCCAGAATGACTCTTTCATGTTCTAAACAGTGAAGTTTAGAAAATATCATTTCAATGATATTGATCTATTGTTCCGCAACAAGTGGATTAGAAGACCCACTGAAAGATGGTGGACGTTGCCTCATGAAGGACTCAATAGAATATTGTTCCCTTCTCTTCTCATTTGGATGTCCAGAATGATTCATAGCTTGTGTAAGTATAGAAATAATATTTTTCACTCCATCTCCCATAACATTGGTTTGATCAGGAGGACAATCATTTCATTGTCCATTACATTGACCAACATGGTTCCTTCGGGTTCCAGCCATCGTCTAAAACCCAAAAAGAATAGTGTGAGAGGAAAAAAATCAAGCTAGGAAAACAACATAATAAAGGGGGAGTACCGTCAGTATATAATTTCTTAGGTTTAATTCTAATATCGTTACCATAATTCTAGGACTATAACCTATACTTATACTTGACCTTAGGGATATCCCTAGACATACCTTAGAAATATCTCTAGGGATCTCACTAATGTTTTTGCATCCTAGTTTCCAAAGGTCGACTAATCCTTAGCTCGGATACCAACTGTAGAGACCCAAAGCTTGAATTACATGGACATTACATTAATTTTTCAGAATACTTAATACATGACGAAAACAGACGCCCAAATACCGTGTTAGTTTAGTGTATTTGGAAACTCGTAACATAATCTTCTAATCATATTGAATGATATTCAACATCTCCCGTAAAGATCTTCCCATTTTTTTTCTTACCTAAAACGTTTTTTATATCCTGGGTAAAAGAAAACATAAAAATGGTGAGCTCAAATGCTCAGTAAGGGTAAACGTGGAGAACATAAAAACATTCCATAAACATTTGAACATAAAAACATGAACATAAAACATAAAAATCTTGAGCAATGACAAAAATCTTGGCAGTACATAAGGAATAGATCATAAAGGAGAATTCATCCTGATACAATAGAATGGGAATAAAACATGTCATTATGGAAAACCATTAATCGAATTTTATGATTTCCATAGTAGCCAAGTCATTGTTGCAAAGACCATCATATTGAAAAAAGTTTATTACTGAACCGAGTTCACTCCTCGTTCCAGTCCTGTATCACTGAACCAGATTCACTTTTCATTCCAACCATGTCTATATCATGAGATATATATCATTACCCAATGCATTTGAGGAATCTATAGGTCCCACCCATCTCATAATGAAATCATTCTAACTTGTACCACATAATAAACATAAATCATTCATCATAACCCAAAGCATAAAATGGGTTTCATAAACATCAACCCATCATAACATAATACATATAAAACAAATGGATATCATTTCATCATAATAAGAATGAAACCATGTAAATAATATAGACATTATACTTGAAACATAATCATACTAAATAATGTCATCTTAGATGGAAAATAGCTTTGACAAATCACATGAAATGAATTATTGAGGAAAATATCCTTTCTTCTTCAAAATCATTTTCTTTTCACAAAATACCATGCAATTTTAAAATAAAAGGGTTTTGTTAAAAATAATCATGAAATCTTGTAGAGTAATCTTCATGAAAATTAGGTGTTATGAAACCGTAAAAATTTGTTCATGCCGTATAAGTTAAAAAACATTCTCCTCGTACTTTTGCTGGAAAAGTCCAAAAGTTCCTCGTTTGGTAAAAAAAGAATGATTCCTTCCATAACACAATGTAAAAGTAAAAGAGGGGTAAAAAAGACATTAAACATACATGTAATAATATTACACACTTTATGAAAAACATTTTTATGGACATTGATGAAAAATATAACCCCAGTAAATACTTATGTATAAGCAATCTCAGATAAAAATGAGATTGTAAAATTATCCCTTACCTTATGTAAAATTTCTTCCATCTATGTCTGAGAATCCTGTATAAAGGGTTTAAACATATTATTAACTTGTAACAGAACCTGAATAATATTTATGATATCATATAAGATTCACTTACGACTTTATATTACCCATTTAATTTTCAATCCCATGTTAAGCAGCGTTTTGGGTAAAATCATTTCATTTATCATCTGTGTTTTGGCTTTAAATTATTCATATGATTACTTAGATCATGATTACTTACTTCCAGAATTTAAAACATGATTTATATAGAATATATATTCATAATATACATATATATAATAGATCGATAAATGGAAGTAAATATATCATTCATGTAGACGGTAGGTCGTACGTACGCATGAACGCAATTTTTGTTTCCTTATTAAATTGAATGGAAGTAATTAAATAACATATACATAAATCCAGTATCATTAATATGTCATATATTTTATGATTATTTATTATATAGACTTTATAATCATTCTTTAATGGTTAACTTGGAGAATGAATCTCATCGCGTCGTGCAGACGGTAATCCGTACGTACGCATTAGCGATGATATCATGCCCATAATTATTGAATGGAATTAGAGTGGATGATATAATTTCTCAGAATTATTATCTTATCATAATAACCATATATAGTTATTCATTACACCATTATACCAGTACAAGTAAGGTGGTGGTGGAAAAACATATTACACCACGGCCTGGAGACGGTATTCCATACATACGCACTCGCGGTGATTTCGTTTTCTGTAGGATGGATAGAATGTGAAATAGGTTTAGTTCATATTTATAAAAACATATCAGTATATGAGTGATACTAATGTTATTACTTTATTATGAAACAAAAATAGAATAGTAAGTAGAAGAAAAAATGAACTCGAAAGAATCGGTAAAGGATATTACCTCTTCTTCGATGTGCCTCTTCTAAACCTCCTCTTAGGGCACTAAAGTTGGTCTTTGAAGAATACCATAAACTCTATTATGTTTCTAGGGAAGTGGAGAAGAGAAATGGACAGGGTTTCTCCGATCTAGAAGGCTCAATGTGGTGTGATTAAGAGAGGGAAGAGGTTCCCTTTTATAAGAGAGGAGAGGGGCACTTTTGGAAACCTCTAAAATATTAATTTATAATAAACTCAAATACCACTTAAAAACCTCCATAAATGACTCAAATACGAATATTAGATGATATGGAGTTGTAATATCATCAACCAATAAGATTTATACATGTTGTTAATTTATTTTAACCCTTATCAACTTGATTTATCCTTATTTAATCTATTTAATTTTATTTGTGGTAATAATATTCTAAATTTTAAATTGTTATAATTAATTACTTATGTGTTGTGAATTGTCTATAATTGGATACTTTATGAAATTTTAGACCATATAAATTTCAATTTATAATTTTGAAATATTTTTGGGATTTTTAATCAATTTTATAATATGTTATTTTTATAAAATAACAACAGTGTCAATTTTGACACTATTCATTTATTTGAATTTAAATAAAATCCACACAGAGGATATATTTGAACAAAAATATTTAATAGACTCCTAACATGTCATATTCTTCTAGAAATTTTTTTGAGAACATTAATTAGTTCATATAATATTTATTTTAATATTTTTAAAACCATTTATTTGATATTTCAATCAATAAAATAATTTCTACATCATTATTGTGTCATCATTAAAGATAATTATTTAATCCCTAAAAATTATAAATAAATTATCATGATGTAGAAACATTTAATATATTTATGGATACTATTTATGTTCAACGTTTTATGAAGTTTATCACTAAATTTAAATTATTAGACTTATAAGATATAAGAGAGTGACATGTTGTCACATTCTTTGGTTTTAATAATAATTATATCCTTTTCATGGTCAAAAGTCCATTAAATGAATCTATTACGAGCCTTATGTGATATGGGTCTACTTTTATTCATCAAATATAATTTTTCAAGGTCTTATGTTAATTTTATAGTCTTATTTTTACCCTTAATTACCCGATTTACCTTTAACTATAGTAAATAAAAATTACCGTAGTTACTATTCATAAAATCAAAAAAAATAAAAGTAACCTATTAACATTATTTGGACCAACTTAATCCAAATATGGAATCAATTTTTGAAAATTCAAAACATATAATTTTCAGTAATTAATTTAAAATTAATCTCATTGTTAAGAAAACGGGTTTTAAAAGTTAAAATAGTGTCAAAGATTGAAATGTTTTACCCAATGAATTCAATGAAAAATTAATGATAATGACATACATTATATTAAATGGTAAAAATATATTCTATTTAGACTTTAAAACAATTTACTATTAAAATTTAACTATATAAATTATCTTGATGATAAAAAGTTGTTTTTAAGTAAAATTTAGCATGTTTTTACTATTCATCGAAATAAGAACGTTGTTAGAAAAATATCAAATATTTATCCAATATTTATATCCTGATACAAAAGAAGAACTTCATTTTGTAAAATTGAACTTATAAACATGTCAAAAATTAGATTTTAAATGTGTGTGCCATCAAAAGGTGGAAAAACTACATTTTTTGAAAAATACTTCTTTTATTCGAAAAATTGATTTTACTCTCATACCTCATTCCAAAAAATGTTTAAGATGAATTATAATGTTATAAAATTCAAAATGTGGTTAATACTATTCATAATAGCTATTTCATAATAATATTATTACAATATATCGTTGTTTAGTGAAACACGGTATTGCGTACAACACACGCTATTGATGAAGGTCGCTCTTGCGTGTAATACAAGCCATGTTAGGGTTGCGTGTATTTAAAGCTTCCTTTGGTGTTGCATATAACATACTCAAAATATAGTTCAGTTATAAATTGATTAAAATCTATACTTGGTTTTGTGTAAAATAAATTTTATTCAAAAGAACTTGAAATTGTGTGCATCACATGCCAAGAATAGTGTTGCGTATACTACAAGCTAATAAGGTGTTGCATATAGCACAGACTAATCTTGCTGAAGAGTACAAAAAAAGACATCAAAGAAATTAAAAAGAATAATTCTCAAAAAATCTCAGGGTGTTACATTCTACCCCCCTTAATATGAATTTCTCCCTCGAAATTTTTCGGGGTTATAAATGGTTTTCTACTTGAAAGTTTCTTTCATATAAACCCACATCATTAAAAGGAATACTGAATCATCATTTTAAAAAGGAACGTTAGAAACATAACGGATACCCAAAGTAACTCATCACTTGGTTTCCAGATAGGAGAATATGGGTGAAAATATGGATTTGGAAGAGAAATATAACCATCATGTTTGGATGAAGTGTGGTAGAGAACATGTCTATGAAAAAGACAACAATCACAAAGCCACAAATTTGAGATGGTATAAGGTACCATCTGATTCATCAGACATAACGGCACTAGGACAACATTTTTGGTTTTTAAGATCATTTCCCAAATGTTGAAGAATCTTTTAATTAAAAGAAATACTTAGTTGATTTTGGTACAATCTCACCATTTTTTGTGCCTTGAACAATTTCCACTTCATCTCTTAATGAAATGAAGTTGAATTTGTCTTCCCTGAAGTGTTAGCAGATCATGCGATAGAATGATAGGTCATTCCATCTGTCTCAAACATAAGGCTAGCAAAAGTTATATACATAAGTCCATCTTATGGTGACATTAATCGTATATGGTTCCAAAAATGGACTTATACTTCATTTATCATACCGCTTAATAAAATAAAATTAATTTCTACTAACCAGGGACTTCATGTAGGCTAGTGGTAGGTGATAATGGCCTATCTCACTTCGGTTGTGGGTTCGATTCCCGAAACCTTGTCCAACGCGATGGGTTTTCGCTCGTCCTACGAGTTGTCATTTTTCTAAAACTATACTTTTATTACATTCTAGAAAAAAGTTTTAGCCTTAAAAAATACTATATAATGTCCAACATAATCCATTCCAAACTTTAGGCTTATCTAAAATACTTCTGTCCAATATCATAGTATAAAGAAAACGATTACTAGAAATTTCATCTACCGAGCATGTGAATACCATCAGTTATCCCCCATATATCATAAGGTATATCTTGTTGATCACATTCCAAATATGTGAATACCTTAATCATGTATTCTCTTGAAACATGAGTTACCATAGAACATTAGTGAAAAAATGAATGCTCTCAAAATTTAACTCTTTCCACATACCAAAATCCCAAAATTTCTATATACTCAAACCATGATATCACATTGTCCTTATATGATCTCATTAATACTATCAAAAATTTAATTATCTCTTTATCCATTCATTATGCGCATATCATCTGCTTTCCAAAAATATTTCAATCAATTTTCATGGTTACTAGTACCATATAATTTTTGAAAACAACAATAAACCAATACATAGATATTCCAATATTCCACGATACTATAAATGAGATTCCACAAAATTATTTTGGAATTCCATTACATAAATAGTTAATCATTCCACCACATCATTGTCATACTCAACATCGCCAATAGTGATCACATGTGACATCCCTTTGTCCTTTGTCTTAAAAGGTTGTTGATGTCGATCATCATTAACCCTTGGATTAGGGCATTGGTTAACATAATGCCCCTTTTCCCTGCACCTGTAGCATTGAAGTCTTGGTGTGCGTTCTCTGTAGTCTTTTCTCTATTCACATAATTAGATAACTTTTTCCCAATACTTCAACACTCAGCTTCTTGATGACTTTCTTTTCCATACTTAAAACATTTTCTTCTCCCTTTAAGACAATCTCCGCCATTCTTCTTTCCACATTTTGAGCATAAAGAAACATTCGTCTTCTTTTCACCACTGTTTTGAGATTTTTCCTTGAACATCATCTTTCATTTCTTGTCAAAACCATGATATGGATATGTAACACCAACTTCTTGTTCTAAATTGATAGCACAACACACAATTTCTTCATAGCTACTGAAGTATCTTATAGCTAATTCCCTTCGAAGACTTGGTTTTAAGCCACTGAATAATCGATCAACTTTACTTTTAGGTTGGATGACAAAGCCAGATGCCTACCTTGAAAGCCTTGTAAAATTCGACTCGTATATACCAATAGATTCATCATCCTTTTGATTAAGCTCAAGGAACTCCTTTACCATCTTTTTTCAAATAATAAGAGGGAAGTACTTATTGAAAAATAAGTTCTTGAACTCATCCCATTCCATGGATTCAATTTCATCTTGGGGACTCGTATTATTAATAAAATTCCACCACTGTTCTGCTTCATCTTCTAAATGGTAAATAGCCAGAATGACTTTTTCATTTTTCGAACAGTGAAGTATGGAAAATATCTTTTCAATGGTACTGATTCATTGTTCAGCAAAAAGTGGATCAGAAGACCCACTGAAATACAGTGGAAGTTTCATCATGAAGGTCTCAATAGAATATTATTCCATTCTCTACTCATTTATAAGTCCATAATGATTCATACATTGTGTAAGTACTGCAATATGATTTTTCACTCCAAATCCCATAAAATTGGTTTTTTTAGGAGGAAAATCACTGCATTGTCCATTAAATTGATCAACACGGTTCCTTCGGGTTTCAGCCATCGTCTAAAATCCAAAAAGAATAGTGTGAGAGGCAAAAATCATGCTAGGAAAGAAACATAATAAAGGGGGAGTACCGTAAATATATAACATCTTAGGTTTAATTCTAACGTCATTATTTTAATTCTAGGAATATAACCTATACTTATACTTAACCTTAGGAACATCCCTAGACATACCTTTGAAATATCTATAGGGATCTCACTAAAGTTTTTGCATCCTAGTTTCCAAAGGTTGACTAAACCTTGGATCTGATACCAACTATTGAGACCCAAAGCTTGAAATACATGGACATTACATTAATTTTTTGGAATACATAACACATGGAAAAAATAGACGCCCAAAGACTGTGTTAGTTTAGTGTCTTTGGAAACTCATAACATAATCTTCAAATCATGGTGAAAGATCTTCAACATCTCCCATAAAGATCTTCCCCTTTTTTTCTTACCTAAAACCTTTCTTTATATCCTGGGGAAAATAAAACATAAAAATAGAGAGCTCAAATTCTCATTAAGGTTAAACATGGAGAACATAAAAACAATCCATAAACATTTGAACATAAAAACATTAACATAAAACATCAAAATCTTGAGCAATGACATAAATCATGGCAGTACATAAGGCATTGATCATAAATGACCATTAATCATTATAAAATAGCATGGTAATAAGACATGTAATTTTGGAAAACCATTAAGAACATTTTATTATTTCCATAGTAGCTAAGGCATTGTTTCCAAGACCATCATAGTGGACAAATTTCATTACTGAACCGAGTTCACTCCTAGTTTCAGTCCTCTATCACTATACCAGATTCACTAGTCCTTCTAGACATGTCTATCTCATGAGATATAAATCTTTACCCAGTGAATTGGAGGGATATATAGGTCCCACACATCTTATAACGAAATCATTCTTACATGTGCCACAAAATAAACATAAATCATTCATCATAACCCAAAGTATAAAATGGGTTTCATAAACATCATCCCATCATAACATAATCCATTTAAAACAAATGGATATCATTTCATCATAAGAAAAATAAAACCATGTAAATAATAGACATTATACTTGAAACATAATCATACTAAATAATGTTATCTTATATGGAAAATAGTTTTGACAAATCACTTGAAATGAATTCTTGAGGAAAATATCCTTTCTTCTTCAAAATCATTTTCTTTTCACAAAATCCAATGAAATTTTAAAAGAAAGGGGTTTTTTTAAAAGTAATATTGAAATCTTGTAGAGTAAGCTTCATGAAAATTAGGTGTTATGAAACCGTAAAAATCTATTCATGCCGTATAAGTTAAAAAAATTATCCTTGTACTTTTTCCGAAAAAGTCAAAAAGTTCCTCGTATGGTAAACAGAAGAAATATTCCATCCATAACACAATGTAAAAGGCAAAGAGGGGTAAACATGACTTTAAACATAAATGGATGAATATTAAACACTTTATGAAAAACATTTTTATGGACATTGATGAAAAATATAACCCCAGTAAATACTTACGTATAAGCAATCTCGAATAAAAATGAGATTGCAAAATTATCCCTTACCTTATGTCCAATTTCTTCCGTATGTGTCTGAGACTCCTGTATAGTGGTTTTAAACATATTATTAACTTATAACAGAACCATAATAATATTTATGATATCATATATGATTCACTAACGATGTTATATTACTCGTTCATTTGTCAATTCCATGTTAAGCAGCGTTTTGGGTATAATCATTTCTTTTATCTTCCGTGTTTTGACTTGTAATAATTCATATGATTACTTAGATCATGATTAATTACTTACAGAATTTAAAACATGATTTATATATAATATATATTTATAATATAAATATATATAATAGATCAATAAATGGAAAGAAATACACCGTTCATGGAGATGGTAGGTCGTACGTACGCATGAACGCTGTTTTTGTTTCCTTATTAAATTGAATGGAAGTAAGTAAATAACATATACATAAATCCCGTATCATTAATATGTCATATATTTCATTATTATTTGTTATATATACTTTATAATCATTCTTTAATGGTTTACTTGGAGAATGAATCTCATCGTGTCGTGGAGACGGAAATCCGTACGTACGCATGAGCGATGATATCGTTCCCATAATTATTGAATGGAATTATAGTGGATGATATAATATATCAAAATTAGTATCATGTTATAACAACCATATATAGTTATTCTTTAAACCATTATACCCATCCATGTAATTTGGTGGTGGAAAAACATATTACACCACGGCGTGGAGACGGTATTCCGTACATATGCATGCACGGTGATTTCTTTTTCTGTAGGATGGATAGAAGGTGAAATAGGGTTGGTTCATATTTATAATAACATATAAGTATATGAGTGATACTGATTTTATTACTTTATTATGAAACAACAAAGTAAGAGGAAGTAGAAGAAGAAATGAACTCGAAAGAATCAATAAAGGATATTACCTCTTCCTTGACGCGCCTCTTCTAAACCTCCTCTTAGTGAATTAAAGTTGGTCTTTGAAGAATACTAGGACCTATAGAATGTTTCTAGGGAAGTGGAGAAAATAAATGGGCAGGTTTTGGCAGATCATGAAGGCTCAATGTGGTGTTAGGAGGGGAGGGAGGAGGTTCCCTTTTATAAGAGAGGAGGGGGGCACTGTTGGAAACCTCTAAAATATTAATTTTTTATAAACTCAAACCCCACTTAAAAACAACCAAAAATGACTCAAATCCAAATATTAGATGAGATAGGGTTGTAATCGCATCAACTAATAATATTTAAACACGTTGGTAATTTATTTTAAACCTTATCAACTTGATTTATCCTTTTTTAATCTATTTAATTTTATTTGTGGTAATAATATTCTAAATTTTAAATTATTATAATTAATTACTTATGTATTTTTAATTCTTCATAATTCAATACTTTATGACATTTTAGACCATATAAATTTCAATTTATAATTTTTAAATATTTTTAGGATTTTTAAAAAAATTTATAATATCCTATTTTTTTAAAATAACAATAGTGTCAATTTTGACACTATTCATTTATTTGAATTTAAATAAAATCCACACAGAGGATATATTCGAAAAAAAATATTTAATAGACTCCTAACATAACATATTCATCTATAAAATTTTGTTATAACATTAATTAGTTCATATAATATTTATATTAATATTTTTAAAATCATTTATTTAATATTTCAACCAATACAATAATTTCTACATCATTATTATGTCATCATTAATGATAATTATTTAATCCCTAAAAATTATAAATAAATTCTCATGATGTTGATAATTTTATTAGCTCTATGGAGGATATTTATATTCTAAATTTTATGATGTTTTTCACTAAATTAAAATTTTACACTTATAAGATATAAGAGAGTGACATGTGGCCACTTTCTTTGGTTTTAATAATAATTATATCATTTTCATGGTCAAAAGTGCATGAAATGAATCTATTACAACCTTTAAGTGATATTGGTCGACTTTTATTCATCCAATAGAATTTTTGCAGGTCTTACGATAATTTTATAATCTTATTTTTACCCTTAATTGCCCAATTTACCTTTAACTGTAGTAAATAAAAATTATCGTAGTTACTATTCAAAATATCAAAATAATAAAAGTAACCTATTAACATAATTTGGACCCACATAATCTAAATATGAAATCCTTTTTTCAAAATTCAAAACACATAAGTTTTAGTAATTAATTTAAAATTATTCCCGTTGTTAAGAAAACTGGTTTAAAAAGTTAAAACATTGTCAATGATTGAAATGTTTTTACCAATGAATTCAATTTAAAATTAATGACAATGACATAAATTATATTAAATGGTAAAAATATTTTCTATTTATAATTTAAAACAATTTACTATTATAATTTAAGCATATAAATTATCTCAATGAAAAAAGTTGTTTTTAAGTAAAATTTAGCGTGTTTTTACTATTCAGCAAAATATAAAAAATTTATCCAATGTAAATTTTTATATTCTGATTCAAAAAAAGAGGTTTTTTTGTAAAATTTAACTTATAAACTTGTCAAAAATTATCTTTAAAATGGGTGCGCCATCAAATGGCGGCAAAAATGCATTTTTTGAAAAATACTTCTTTTATCTGAAAAATTGATTTTTTTCTCATACCTCATTCCAGAAAATGTGTGAGATGAATTTTAAGGTTATAAAATTAAATATGCGGTTAATACTATTCATAACGACTGGTTCATAATAATATTATAACAATATATCATTTTTTAGTGAAACTCGGTATTGCATACAACACACGCTATTGAGGAAGGTCGTTATTGCGTGTAATGAAAGCCAAGTTAGGGTTGCGTGTGTGGAAGGCTTCCTTTGGTTTTGTGTATAACATACTCAAAATATAGTTCAGATATAAATTGATCAAAATCTATACTTGGTGTTGTGTAAAATGAAATTTATTCGAAAGAACTTGAAATTGTGTGCATCAAAATCCAAGAATAGTGTTGCATGTACTACAAGATAATATGGTGTTCCATATTTCACAAGATAATCTTGGTGAAACTTACAACAAAATACATCAAAGAAATTAAAAATAATAATTCTCATAAAATCTCAGGGTGTTGCATTCTACCCCCCTTAATATGAATTTCGCCCTCAAAATTCGTCATGGTTATAAATGGTTTTCTACTTGAAAGTTTCTTTCATAGAAACCCACATCGTAAAAAGGAATACTAAAGTATCATTTTAAAAAGGAATATTAGCAACATAATGGATACCGAAAGTAACTCATCACTGGGTTTCCACATAGGAGAATATAGGTGAAAATATGGATATGGAAGAGAAATCTAACCATCTTGTTTGGATGAAGCGTGGTATAGAACATGGATATGAAAAGGCCAACAATCACAAAGCCATAAATATGCGATCATCTAAGGTACCATCTGATTCATTAGATATGAGGGCACTAGGACAACATTTTTGGTTTTCAAGATCATTTCCCTAATGTTGATTAATTTTTGAATTAAAAGAAATACGTACATGATTTTGGTAAAATCTCACTGTTGATTGTTCCTTGAACAATTTCCACTTCATCTCTTAAAGAAATTATGTTGAATTTGTCTTCTGTGAAGTGATAGTAGATCATGTGATAGAATAATAGGTCATTCCATCTGTCTCAAACACAAGGTTAGTAAAACTTATATACATAAGTCCATATTATGGTGAGATTAATTGTATATGGCTCCAAAAATTGACTTATACATCATCTTTCATACCGCTTAATTAAATAAAACTAGTTTCTACTAACCAAGGACTTCATGTAGGCCAGTGGTAGGTGATAAAGGCCTGTCACACTTCGGTTGTGGTTTTGATTCCCACAACCTTGTCCGACCCGACGGGTTGTCGCCCATCCTACGAGTTGTCCGTTTTCTTAAACTATATTATTATAACATTATAGAAAAAAGTTTTATCCTTAAACAATACTATATGATGTCCAAAATAATCCATTCCAACGTTTAGGCTTATCGAAAATACTTATGTCCAATCTCATAGTATAAAGAAAATGATTACTTGAAATTTCATCTACTGAGCATGTGAATACCATCATTTATCCCCCATATATAATAAGATATATCTTGTTGATCACATTCCAAATATGTAAATACCTTAATCATGTATTCTCTTGAAATATTTGTTACCATAGTACCTTAGTGAAAACATGAATGCTGTCAAAAGTTAACTCTTCCCACATACCAAAATCCCAAAATTTCTATATACTCAAACCATGATATCACTTTGTCCTTATATGAGCTCATTAATACTATCAAACATTTCATTATATCTTTATCCATTCATTATACGCATATCATCTACTTTCCCAAAATATTTCAATCACATTTCATAGTTACCGGTACCATATATTTATTGAAAACCATAGTAAACCAACACACAGATATTCCAGTATTCCACAATACTATAAATGAGATTCCACAAAATTATTTTGGAATCCTGTTACATAAACACTTAGTCATTCCACCACATCATTGTCATACTCAACATCACCAATAGTGATCGCATGTGACTTCCCTTTGAACTTTGCCTTAATAGTTTGTTGATGTCGATCATCATTAACCCTTGGATTTAGGCATTGGTTTCCATAATTCCCCATTTCCTAGAACTTGTAGCATTGAAGTGTTAGTGGTGCGTTCTCTGTATTATTTTCTCTATTCACATCAGTAGCTACCTTTTTTCCATTACTTTGACAATCATTTGCTTGATGACCTTCTTTTCCACACTTAAAACATTTTTTAGTCCCTTTAAGATAATCTCCACCATTCTTTTTTCCACACTTTGAGCATAAAGAAACATTCATCTTCTATTCACCATTTTTTTGAGATTTTTCCTTGAACTCCATCTTTTGTTTCTTGTCAAAACCATGAGATGGATATGTAACACCAACTTCCAATTCTACCTTGATAGCCCAACGCACAATTTATTCATATCTGCTGAAGTCTCTTATATCTAACTCCCTTCAAATACTTGGTTTTAAGCCACTAAAGCATCGATCAAATTTACTTTCAGGATGGATGATAAAGCTAGATGCATACCTTGCAAGCCTTGTAAAATTCACCTCATATATACCAACAGATTCATCATCCTTTTGATTAAGCTCAAGGAACTCCTTTTTCATCTTTTTTTTGAAGAATATGAGGGAAGTAATTATTGAAAAATAATTTCATGAACTCATCCCATTCCATGGATTCAATTTCATCTTTGGTCCTCATATTATTAATTAGAGTCCACCACTAGTCTTCTTCATCTACTAAATGGTAAATCGCCAGAATGAATTTTTCATTTTCCAAACAGTGAAGTATGGAAAATATCTTTTCAATGGTACTGATCCATTGTTCAGCAATAAGTGGATCAGAAGACCCACTGAAAGACGGTGGACGTTGCCTCATGAAGGACTCAATATAATATTGTTCCCTTCTCTGCTCATTTGGAAGTCCTGAATGATTCATAGATTGTATAAGTACTAAAATAATATTTTTCACTCCATATCTCATAACATTGGTTTGTTCTGTAGGAAAATAATTGCATTTTCCATTACATTGATCAAAACAGTTCCTTCGGGTTCCAGCCATCGTCTAAAACCCAAAAAGAATAGTGTGAGAGGCAAAAATCATGCTAGGAAAACAACATAATAAAGGGGGGTACCGTCAATATATAACATCTTAGGATTAATTCTAAGATCGTTACTATAATTTTAGGACTATAACCTATACTTATACTTAACCTTAGGGACATCCCTATACATACCTTAGAAATATCTATAGGGATCTCACTAAAGTCTTCGCATCCTAGTTTCCAAAGGTTGATGACACCTTGGATCTGATACCAACTGTAGATACCCAAATCTTGACGTACATGGATATTACATTACTTTTGTGGAATAATTAACACATGAAAAAAAACAGACTCCCAAAGACCGTGTTAGTATAGTGTTTTTGGAAACTCGTAACATAACCTTCAAATCATGGTGAAAGATCTTCAACATCTCCCATAAAGATATTCCACTTTTTTTCTTACCTAAAATCTTTATTTATACCCTGGGGAAAAAACATAAAAAGGGTGAGCTCAAATTCTCATTAAGGGTAAAAATTGAGAACATAAAAAAATCCATAAACATTTGAACATAAAAACAGGAAAATAAAACATCAAAATCTTGAGCAATGACAAAAATCTTGGCAGTACAAGAAGCATAGATCATAAAGAAGCATTAATCATGATAAAATAGCCTGGTAATAAAACATGTAATTATGGGAAACCATTAAAAACATGGTGTGATTTCCATAGTATCCAAGTCATTGTTGCCAAGACCATTATAGTGGACAAAGTCCATTACTGAACCAAGTTCACTCCTCATTTGAATCCTGTATCACTGAACCAGATTCTCTTTTCGTTCCAGCCATGTCTATCTCATGAGATATAAATCTTTACCCAATGAATTGGAGGTAGATAAAGTTCCCATCTATCTCATAATAAACTCATTCTTCCTTGTGCCACAAAATAAACATAAATCATTAATCATAACCCAAAGAATAAAATGGGTTTCATATACATCATCCCATCATAGCATAATTCATATAAAAAAATGAATATCATTTCATCATAAGAATAATCAAACCATGTAAATAATATAGGAATTATACTTGAAACATAATCATACTAAATAATGTCATCTTATATGGAAAATAGTTTTGACAAATCGCTTGAAATGAATTCTTGAGAAAATATCCTTTCTTCTTCAAAATCATTTTCTTTTCACAAAATGCCATGCAATTTTAAAAGAAAAGTGTTTTGTTAAAATTAATCATGAAATCTTCTAGAGGAAGCTTCATGAAAATTAGGAGTTATTAAATCGTAAAAATCAATTCATGCCGTATAAGTTAAAAAAACATTATCCTTTTATGTTTTCCGGAAAAGTAAAAAAGTTCCTCATATGGTAACCAAAAGAAAGATTCTGTCCATAACACAATGTAAAAGTAAAAAAGGGGTAAAAAGACTTTAAATAGACATGGAATAATATTAAACACTTTATGAAATACATTTTTAGGGACATGTATGAAAAATATAACCCCGGTAAATACTTATGTATAAGCAATACCAGATAAAAATGAGATTGCAAAATTATCCCTTATATTATGTCCAATTTCTTTCGTATGTGTCTAAGAATCCTGTATAGTGGGTTTAAACATATTATTAACTCGTAACATAACCATAATAATATTTATGATATGATATATGATTCACTTATGACTTTATATTACCTGTTCATTTGTCAATTCCATGTTAAGCAGCGTTTTGGGTAAAATTGTTTCATTTATCATCTCTGTTTTGACTTGTAATTATTCATATGATTACATAGATCTTGATTACTTACTTACAGAATGTATAGCATGATTTATATATAATATATATTCAGAATATACATATATATAACATATTGATAAATGGAAATAAATACACTATTCATGAGGATGGTGGGTCGTACGTACGCATGAACGATGTTTTCGTTTCATTATTAAATTGAATGAAAGTAAGTAAATAACATATAAATAAATCCAATATCATTAATATTTCATATATTTCATTATTATTTATTATATATACTTTATAATAATTCTTTAATGGTTAACTTGGAGAATGAATTTCATCGCGTTGTGGAGACGGTAATTCGTACGTATGCACGAGAGATAATGTCGTTCCCATAATTATTGAATGGAATTAGAGTGGATGATATAATATATCATAATTATTATCATGTTATAATAACCATATATAGTTATTATTTACACCATTATACCCATCCAAGTAAGGTGGTGGTGGAAAAATAGATTACACCATGGCGTGGAGACGTTATTCCATACATACGCACATGCGGTAATTTCGTTTTCTGTAGGATGGATAGAAGGTGAAATAGGGTTGGATCATATTTATAATAACATATCAGTATATGAGTGATACTGATGTTATTAAATTATTATGAAACAACAAAATAAGAGGAAGTAGAAGAAGAAATGAACATGAAAGAATCGATAAACTGTATTACCTCTTCTTCGATGCGCCTCTTCTAAACCTCCCCTTAAGGCACTAAAGTTGGTATTTGAAGTAGACCATGACCTCTAGTATTTTTCTAGGGAAGTGTATAAGAGAAATGGGTAGGGTTTTTCTGATCTTTAAGGCTCAATGTGGTGTTACGAGGGGAGGGAGGAGGCACCTTTTTATAACAGAGGAGAGGTGCACTTTTGGAAACCTCTAAAATATTAATTTATAATAAACTCAAACCCCACTTAAAAACATCCAAAAATGACTCAAATACTAATATTAGATGATATAGGGTTTTAATCTCACCAACAAAAAAGATTTATAAATGTTGGTAATTTATTTTAAACCTTATCAACTTGATTTATCCTTATTTAATCTATTTAATTTTATTTCTGGTAATATTATTCTAAATTATAAATTGTTATAATTAATTTCTTAGGTGTTTTTAATTGTCCATAACTGGATACTTTAGGACATTTTAGACCATATAAATTTCAATTTATAATTTTGAAATATTTTTGGGATCTTTAAACAATTTTATAATATGTTGTTTTTATAAAATAACAATAGTGTCAATTTTGACACTATTCATTTATTTGAATTTAAATAAAATCCACACAGAGGATATATTCAAAAAAAAATATTTAATAGACTCCAAAATTGTCATATTCATCTATAAATTTTTTTGAGAACATTAATTAGTTCATATAATATTTATTTTAATATTTTTATAACCATTTATTTGATATTTCAATCAATAAAATAATTTCTACAGCATTATTGTGTCATCATTAATGATAATTATTTCATCCCTAAAAATTCTAAATAAATTTTCATGATTTATATAATTTTATTAGCTTTATGTAGAATATTTATATTCTAAGTTTTATGAGGATTATCTCTAAATTAAAATTATTACACTTATAAGATATAAGTGAGTGACACGTTGTCACTTTCTTTGGTTTTAATAATAATTATATCATTTTCATGGTCAAAATTCCATGAAATGAATCTATTCCGACCCTTATGTGATATTAGTCAACTTTTATTCATCTAATAGAATTTTTTCAGGTCTTACGGTAATTTTATAAACTTATTTTTACCCTTAATTACCCGATTTACCTTTAACTGTAGTAAATAAACATTACTGTAGTTACTATTCATAATATCAAAAAAATAAAAGTAACCTATTAACATAATTTGGACCCACTATATCCAAATATGGAATCCATTTTTCAAAATTCAAAACATAGAAGTGGCAGTAATTAATTTAAAATTAATCTCGTTGTTAGGAAAACATGTTTTAAAAGTTAAAACATTGTCAATGATTGAAATCTTTTTACCTATGAATTCAATATAAAATTAATGATAATGACATACATTATATTAAATGGTAAAAATATATTCTATTTCTAATTTAAAACAGTTTACTATTATAATCTTACCATATGAATTATCTCGATTAAAAAAAGTTGTTTTTAAGTAAAATTTAGCGTGTTTTTACTATTCATCAAAATAAGAATGTTGTCAGAAAAATATCAAAACTTTTTCCAATGTAAATTTTTATATCCTGATTCAAAAGAAGAAGTTTATTTTGTAAAATTGAACTTATAAACTTGTCAAATTTTAGATTTAAAATGGGTATGTCATCAAAAGGCGGCAAAACTGCATTTTTTTAAAATACTTCTTTTATCCCAAAAATTGATTTTTTTTCTCATATCTCATTCTAAAAAATGTGTAAGATGAATTATAATGTTATAAAATTAAAAATGCGGTTAATACTATTCATAACGGCTAGTTAATAATAATATTATAACAATATATCATTGTTTAGTGAAACTCGGTATTACGTACAACACACTCTATTGAGGAAGGTCGCTCTTGCATGTAATGCAGGACAAGTTAGGGTTGCGTGTATGGAAAGCTTCCTTTGGTATTGAGTATAAAATACTCAAAATATAGTTTAGTTATAAATTGATCAAAATATATACTTTGTGTTGTGTAAAATGAATTTTGTTCGAAAGAACTTGAAATTGTGTGCATCACAAGCCAAGAATAGTGTTGCGTATACTACAAGCTAATACAGTGTTGCATATAGCGCAAGATAATATTGATGAAGCATACAACAAAATAAAACAAAGAAATTAAAAAGAATAATTCTCATAAAATATCGGGGTGTTACAATGCCCAAGAAAGTATACATTGGTTCGGGAAGAGCGGCATCCCTGCATTCTCCTCCAGCTATGGATTATGTTCACGACGGCAGGCTTGGGGGAAACCATCACTCTTCCCCCCACCAATGATAGTGTGGCACTGTCAATAGAGTATTCCAAACACTGGATGAGAAAATATCCCTAGGAGATTCATTTTAAATGCATCTGGAAGATCAAAGAGGCTAGTGTAGAGCCCGAAGAGCAAGAAGTTACACGAGGTGTCATGGTGGAAGTGAGGAAATGAACGGACAGGACAAAAATCTTGGCATTGGACGGTACATCATCGGTAGGGGAAGCACATGCCAAGAATGTTCCTCCATCCTCTAGGGAAGGGTGGTCTCATATACGGCCTCGTGGTCTAACTAGTGAACTCCCAGGAAAGCAACTCAGGTACCTTCTGACGTCGTCTGCCGATGTTATCTTCTCTTCTCTATAGTCTGCTTGGAGAATGCTACGATAGTCTATGTCCGTCGAAGAGTTATGGCAGAGGTTGGTATGCACCGGGACCGATCTTCCAGACATAGGGCGCATCCAGATATCTGATAGGGTTAACATTCATCTTCAACATGCATACCTAATAGCCATGAATATTTATGCATGCCAACGGGGGTGGTAGGAAGAACCGTGTCTCCTGTAAAAGTAATGCTCGGCCAGGAGCATGACCCAGAGAAGGTGCCAACCGAGGATTTAAGTGTAGAGGAAGGATAAGAAGAAGAAGAAGAAGAAGAAGATGGTGAACACAATGGACATGAATAAGAGGAGGAGGAAAAGGTTGAAGGTCTTGGTGGCGAGGGGCCTTCAGAAGCTCCCACTCACTAGTAGAGATCCTAGGAGAGCGGGGAAATTGTCGTCTCCGATGCAGAACTGGAAGAGCATCTTGAGGTTTGGTATAAACCTTATCTCTACCAGACATTATCTTTTCATAATCTTGATCCATCAACCAAACTCTATCCTATTTAAGAACACATGGGTGAGGGTCTTGAAGAATCCTTTCCAATAAGGGGTGCAGGTATGCCTATGGAGACCGGGGAGAAATGTCGGGAGCCAGTCCTCGGGACCGAGCATAGTGGGGTGCCGATTTTAGCGAGAGTAGGTGCTGATGATCCAGAAAGAGAGTCCTCTCTAATCCACATTGTTCAAGAGGAGTCGACTCCAGTGATTGAGTTGATGAGCACTGAAGGCTCCCCTGTGGTGGTGGCCCCTGCCATGACATAGGCATTGGACACTGCTGAACTTGGCTCCTGTAAGTCTTTTCTCATTGGTTCTCCTCTTTGCTAGAGAATTTAGCTAATCAAGATATTGGTTCCTGATACAATGATCGCAAGGTTGGAGGCACGACAAACCATCGAGTCTGGGACATTTGCAGGAGCTGGATGGGATGTGGCTACATCAGCCTTTAGAGAAGAAACCATTCTAAGTGTCCCTACACTGGTACTCGATGAGCCAGAAATTGCAATGAGGGATGGTAATGCTACCGAGGTGGAGCTCCAGCCTAACGAGAGTGATGTTGTCAATGAGGGGGAGGTTCCTGAAGAATATCCTGTTGCTGAACTCCTCGCTGGTTTCCCCGAATACAGGCCAGAATACCCTAAAGAAATTGATGATTCTAAATCAGATGCTGCGGAGAAGATCCATATTACATGGCACAAGGCATAGAAGTGAATCATATGATTTCTCAGCCAACAACAGGAAGAATGGCTAAGATGGATGGGGTCACTCTGCACCTAGATATGCTTTCTCTGTGCTGTAGGGGTAGACGCTCACCATTCTTATGTAATGATCCATGGTTACATGGTGGAGAAGATATGGGAAGACAACCAATGTTCAGATGTTGCCCGATGCCAGGGGTATTTAGAGAACACTCAGGCCTTCTTGGTGGCTGAGAAGGAGGTCCAACGCCTTGAGGAAGAAGAGAAGGAAAGGGAGGCATTCATTGTAAACCAATATGAGCTCATTGAGTGATTAAAGTCCCAACTCATGGATGCTCAGGAACAGATAGTTCAAGGGAATCATCAGATTATTGAGCTCCAGACTGAACAGTCATAGGCACAAGCTAGGGCTAATGACTTACACCCTGTCTCTACTGTCGAAGAGAAGAATCTCAGGGGATGGGAAGTGATGCTGGAGGCCATAGGTCAGAAGGTGGAAGCATTGGAACAGTCAATCCAAAATGTTGATCCTTAAGGGAATTGTTATGGCCGATCCCCCTAAACTTATCCTCCTTTATTACTTCCAGCTCTTAATTGCTTGTATGGATGGAATATTTTCTTGTTCATTTTAATGAATTTTGACCATACTCCTGAAATATATAGCAACCCGTTATTAAACTCATGTGGGTCATACCTGATGTGAGAAACAAGGGATACTCTCACTATTACTTCATGTCAATGTAGTAGTGCCAACCAAGTTTTGACATCTGAGGTTCGAACAACCAATCCAGATTTCCAAGAAGAAAAAAGGGGGATGCCTGATTGGAGGATGAGGACCTCAGAATAATCGATGTGTCGTCTTTCTAATGTGCTCTAGTGCACAAGAGGGATAATTCCAGAGGAGTTTGAAATTAATACGAACATAGGGGAGTGGGAGGTGTGAACCACAATACCCAAAATTAGGAACACTATAGGGATGGCGTGATAATTAATGATAACTGTTGGTCATGTTAAAAACATAGTATCCTCATTGTGTTAGCCTGAAATGGGGATAACAAATGAGGGTCGAGCACTGACCATGTTCGAAACACGATGATTGAGTCAACATGTCATCCATTAGCCTTCCAGATCATTGGCCTAGGACAGTAGGTGAGCCCTTGGCCGAGCATACATACTATTAAGGGGGTTTCTTTATGTGTGAATCAGTATGAGGGTCCAAATAAAGGGCACGCAAAGTGTGGAGTATGGCATGATGGGTTGTTCGAATGGATTCCAACACTCTTGAAATTACACCACCGTGATGAGGGCACATTGGTTTGATCAGGGATCATACCTACTTCTGAATAGTACCTCCATGGTAAGGACCTGGAATGACATGTAGTTTTACGTCATATAGTGAGGACGGTGCACATAGTTTAAAGGTCATACTTCCTAGAACACGGTTAACAGTTTAAAGTCATGGCACATGGATTGTGGGCCCCTAGTTTAAGGTTATCGAGACTGGACCGTGATCAGGGCTGAGGGGCCCAGAGAGTTAATGATCCTGGGGATGGGCCCAAGGTGGAATGCCTGGGCGTCACTATGTATCCCATAAGGATGAGAATCAAGCCAAACGTTGTTCTTAAAGCATGGTGTGTCCAGATACTGATGCTGGTAGGGAGAATCCTCTTTGGAGAGGAAGCTGATGCATCCCATGATTGACATAGGGAATCCTAAACTTGTTCAGGGTAGAACCATGGTTTAGTTTCATTCTTTTAGGACACATACATTCGTGTAGATTAACGTTATACGATAGGACGAAGGGTGAAAGGGGAGATCCCAGGAAGGGATTATGTGGTGTGAGAGCTATAAACCCAACGTGAATGAGGACATAAGGAGTATGCACCACACCATGTATCCCCGAAGGAAATTATTTAGGTCAAGGGACCAAAAGTGAAAGTTAGGATGGGCCTGGGGAAAAGCGGTTGGGCGTTCCTATGTATCCCATTAAGATTGGAATCAAGCCATACATAGTTTTGGGAGATGTCATGCAGTTTAACGTCTTGCAGCAAAGACGCAGAGTGATCATAGTTTATGGTCATAGAACTCGGACCAGGTTGGGAAGAGACATGGGAGGCACATGGTGAGGTAATTATAAAACATGGCATGAATGAGGACTTGAAGTATAGGCCACTATGTGTTCCTTGGGGAGGTTTTAGGTCGAGGGACTGAAAAAGAAAGTTAGTATAGGCCTGAGGAAAAGTGAACGGGTGTTCCTACGTATCCCATGAGAATGATAATCAAGACCCACATAGTTCTAGGAATGGCACAATAAGATACCAGTGAAAGAGATAATAAGGTTGTGTGGGTCTGGCCCTTGCACCAAAAGAAGCAGCATTTTATAGCTCTTGTTTGTCCTTTAGGATGAATGAGTGTTGTTTTTTTTTAATCAATGAACCTATGATAGAAAGTACACGCATCACCAAAAGAATCAAGTCATGTGTAGGAATTGACAAATGGTAGGGCGTGTGACTAATACCAAACATGATGTCCCCTCGAATGAGAACACCATGATGCAGTGCCATTTTTTTTCATGCGGCCAGGATGATAATGTCACAATTTAGGGTCATGTGATGGGACCAACCATGCATTTTAATGTTGCGTGATATAGACGTAACATTTTGATGTCATGTGGACATATACACTAATGATTTGGTTCAAAAGGGAATGTGCACGGTGTGATAGGGCATACCTGACGTGAATTAGGACAAGGTCCACATCACACCGTGCATGATTCCGAGATAGAAACCTTGGGTCGAGGGGTCCAGAGAGGGTTAAAAAGTATAGGGCAGGAGATAGGAGGGACTAGCTCATTGAAAAGGGGGGGTATGTGATGCGGTAATTTCAAACCTAACGGGAATGAATGCCTAATCCCACACATGACACATCACGCTATCCTATAAGATCTAGGGACTAGAAGGAAGAATGGAATAGATAAATTATTGGATCTCAAGATGGACCCTAAGATGATATGTCTAGGCATTCCTACGTATCCCATGGGAATGGGAATCAAGCCATATGTATTTATAAAAGAGGTCTTAGTTTGAGGTCTTAGAGCTCTGACCATGGAGAGGTGGAATCCCCCCAAGTAGGAATAAACCTAAATCCAATTCATAAGCCCATGTGAGTCAAACTCATTGTGGGAAACAAGGGCGGAAGAGGTTTTTTGCAATACCAGGAACGCACGCCAAAGGGAAGTCGGGTCAGAGCCCCAAATGAAGACTTATCTTGGATTTGTCCTCCTAACGTGCAAATGTGCACTGAGGGATAGTTCCAAGACTATCGAAATTCCATTTGGACATGATGGGGTGGAAAATAATGTGAATCATATAACCCACATTCAAGGCTTGAAGGGGTTGGTGTGATGATGGAGGATAATTGTTGACCATGTTCAATACCCAACATCCATATCATGTGGCCTGAAATGGGAACAACAAATGATCATGGATCGCTGACCATAATCGCAACGCGTGACTTGTATCGATTTTTTGTCTAAAACCCTTGTGGAAGTTGGTCTGTAATGGTAGGAGAGCCCTTAGTCCAAGAATTCATACCATTTAGGGGTCGCTTCAGATGTGAAAGATAATTGAATCCCAAATGAAGAGTAACATGAATCCAGAAAAGCAGGTGAAAGCATGTCCTGGTAGAATCTGACACTCCATGTTCTAGACAAGAGTACTCATGGGACAATTGGTGAATCACTGAAGAGGTCCAAGGGGCACGAATTAAGGGAAGCTGACTCAAGGAGATGAGGGTGGGGAAAGGGAGAAAAGGACGCTCAAGAGAGGGAGAGTTATGCGGCATGGTTGTTATGAACCCAACATGAATGGGGACGCAAGCCCATACCACACTGTATACCCCTATTCTGGAAGAACACTGGACAAGAGACCAAAATTATAGGGAGGGTTCTGGGTGACAGGACTAGACCCAAAGACTAGACGTTCAGGCAATCCTATGTATCCCATGAGGATGGGAATCAAGCCATACATAGTTCTGGGGGTGTCGTGCAGTTTAACATCTTGCAGTAATGATGAAAATAGGGGAAATATATCTAATCTAGGGATGTGTATGGCACAATGAGTAACCCGGCACGAATGAGGATATAATCCCACACCACCTTGTACAACCCTATGTGAGAACCTGGGCTAGGGGCCTGAGGATAGGACATGGACAGAATTTCATGACCAACTTGTAGTTTAACATCTTGCAGTGAGGACAAAGGTGATCTTAGTTTAGGGTTATAGAGCTTCGACCATATATGCCTAGTTTAATTTCATATGTGTGGGATAGAGAGAGTGAATCATTGTTCTTATGGAAGACCACAAAGCAGCAAAGATGATAGATGATAATTGTCAACTAGGTTCGCAACACAGTATCAACCCTTGTGTGACTAGAATTCGAGCAAACAATTGAGCATCGACCGTTGACCATATTCACAACACGGGACTTATATCAATTTCCCGCTAGCAATCTTCGAGGAAGTTATACTGTAATAGTAGGAAATCCTTTGGGATGAGCATCCATACCATTCAGGGGACGTTTTGGATATATAAGCTGATGGAAACCCAAATAATGGGGCCCACAGAGCATGACGGGTCTTGTGCTCGTGGGATGGATGATAAATGAAGGAAGGGATCTTTCAAGGGGATATGTGTGGTGTGTAGAAATAGCCTGATGTGAATGAGGACGTGAGTCCATACAACACCACACAACCCTAAATGATAACCTGGATCAGGGGGCCAAAGGGGTCAAAGGAGTCGAAGGCTGGGCATCCCAACCAACTATATCCATATGGACTCTCATGCGAGCATCGCCTTCATAGCTCCTAATCCCACGTGATAAATGATCGCTATGGAAAACAAGAAGTAGGACTATGATCTCCCCATCACATAAGGGTCTGATAGTTGGAACTACACTCCCGCTCAAGGCAGACCAAGATTTGGATAGACGAAGGAGTAGAATGAACCACCACACTCCATGTTTGGGACATATAGGGGTTTTGAAAAAGAAAAAGGATAGTTGTTGACTATATTAAAAATACAACATCTATATCATGTGACCTGAAATGGGAATAACAAATGAGAGTCAACCGCTGGCCATATTCACAACACGGGACCTGTACTAATTTGTTGTCTGAAACCCTCAAGGACGTTGACCCAAAATGATAGGAGAGCCCTTAAGCTAAGTATCCTTATTGCTTGTGGTCCCTTTCAGATGTGTAAGATAATGGGATCCCAAATGATGGGGTATGTGGGGAATAAATGTGCCCGTGCGATTTCAAATAAAGCTAGACAGTATAAGAGATAGAGATCTTCAGGGTAGAGGGATACATGGTACGGTCATAATGAACTTGACGTGAATGAGGGAAAAAGACTACACGACACCATGTGTTTCATCCCAATGGGAGGTCCCAACCTTTGGGGATTGGCCTGCGGATGAAATGTTTGGGTGGTCTTGTGTATCCCATGAGGTTGGGAATCAAGTCATACGTAGTTATAAAAGGGCCATGCAGTTTAACGTCACGTGGTAAGGATGTGGGAGGATTAGAATAACAAAGGAGGGAACATGGTGCAATCATCGTAACCCTGATAGGGGTTGGGCCAAAGAAGCCTATAGGATTCCATGTGGGATCCTCTAAAATAACTATTCCCATGAGGGGATAGCCAAATAGTAAACTAGGGGATAGACTCAAGATGGAGCGTCTCAGTGTTCCTACGTATCCCATGAGGATGGGAATCAAGCCGTACATATTTTATGAGATGCATTTTAACGTCATACAGGATGATGCATAGTTTAAGGTCCAGTAGGATTAGATAGTTTAGGGTCATGTTGGACCATACAGTTTATGGTCATGTAGGATCGGCACTTGGAGGTCGTGCAGGACCGTACAGTTTAAGGTCATGTTGGACCATACCTTTTATGGTCATGTAAGACTGACACTTTGAGGTCATGCAGGACCGTACAGTTTAAGTTCATGATGGACCATATAGATTATAGTCATGTGGTACTGGCACGTTGAGTTCGTACAGGACCTTATGATTTAAGGTCATGTTGGACCATATAGTTTATGGTCATGTGGGACTGACACTTTGAGGTCATGTAGGACCATACAGTTTAAGGTCATGATGGACCATACAGTTTATGGTAATGTGGGACCAGCACTCTGAGGTCGTGTAGGACCATACAGTTTAAGGTCATGCTGGACCATATAGTTTATGGTCATGTGGGGCATTGTCTCAAGCAACGTATTGCTTGAGGAACTTGGCATTGGTGGGAAGAGTTATATGCTCACCATCCATGGTAACAAGTGAGTATGTGCCATTATAGTAGACCTTGTGAATGATGTAAGGTCCTTCCCATTTGGGCTCCAACTTGGGTGGTTTCCTACAAGGTATCATTGGTGCCCTCAAGGTCAATACCAAGTTTCCATGAAATAAGGAGTGGAGGAAAACATTCTTGTTGAAAGCTCTGGCTATCTTGTTCTGATGCCTTTCCAAATTGCGCAAGGCATGAAGCATGTTCTCATAAAGTGATTCCAACTCATCCAAATGGATTTCATCTACTTTATATGGTGCTTGCTGATCATAGACAGTTTTGCGTAGTGAAGGAAATTGAATCTCAATGGGCAGGACGGCCTCCATTCCGTACACAAGTGAATATGGGGTCACCTGGGTGGAATTATGAGTCATATTCTGATAAGCCCAGAGGGAATTAGGGAGCTTTTTCGGGCTACTCTTCTTATTCTGAAGAACCATTTTCTACAGAATGTTAGAGAGGATCTTATTGATTGACTCTATTTTTCCATTTTCTTGCGCATGATAGCAGGATGTGTGGTTATAAAAGATGTTGTAATTATCGTACAATTTCATCACCTCAGTTGCATGTAAGATCGTGTTTTTATCGGTGAGGATGGTGTGAGGGGATCCAAATCAATAAATGATGTTGGATCACACAAATTCAACGATGGAATGGGCCTTGACCTCCTTGAGTGGAACCACCTCTGGCCACTTGGAGAAGAAATCCATAGCATACAGGATGCACCTGCACTGGCGATCTGTCACTGGTGGATATGGTCCCATGACATCGAGTCCCCATACCACAACTGGACAAGGGTACTTGGTGGAGTAGAGAGGCTCTGGCAGCTGATGTATGAAATTAGCATGAATCCAGAACGTATGGCACCTTTTGGAAAACTCGATGCAGTCACAGATCCTGGTGATCCATAATTACCCCAGTCTATGAATCTTAAGAGATAGTTTTGGCCTAGTCTGATGATCCCAATAGGAACCGACATGAACCTCCAGCATAACTTGAGAAATCATGACTCCTTGAATGCAACGAAGGAGAACCCCCTCAGACCCGTGCTTGTAGAGTATTTCCTCATGACTAGGACTGTCCTGGAGGGTAAATTGTAACACACGGCATTGGATTCGCTCATGATTGGCCCAATATGTTGGGAGATTACCATTATAGATATACTCAACAAAGTGGGATCTCGAGTCAGGAGTCACTTCAATCACTGCATCCAGGGGACCTAGGGGTCTTGATGTGGAGTCTCCAATGGTATGGTGACTTAACTGCAGGTCATCGTCATCATCTAGGGTGACCAGAGCAACGACTCATTGATGTCACACATTGATAATCAAATCAGCATACTCAGGCTCTGTAAGTGATACATCCAGGCCGTCCAGGGAGTCAGCCCGACCATTCTGAGATCAGGGAACATGAGTAACTTCTATCCGAGATGGGAACTAGGCCATTACCTGGAGAGTTCCCTCCAACAATGGTAAGATCTCTGGATTTCTGACGACGTAGTCATCATTGATCTTCTTGATGACTAGTTCAGATTCCCCTTTCACATGAAAATGGGTCACATCAATCTCAAGGGCCAGCTCGAGGTCAGTGATGAGAGCCCGATACTCTGCCTCATTGTTGGTGCAGGCTGCTGACAACAGGAATGAGTATGGCAGGATGGATTGTGTTGAGGTAATAAAGATGATACACATGCCTACTCTGTTGAGCCTAGGGTCATTAAGCCTTATGCCGGTGGGGCTAAGAGAAGCACCATCGGAGTGCATTTCTCAGCACGACATTGCTTGGTCCACTAAGAGAATCACTTCATCGGGGAAATCGAGGTCCAGGGACTGGTCCGGATGAGCCGAATGGGAAGTAAGGAAGTCTTCCAGTGCTTTCCCCATAATAGCCTTCTAAGGGAAAAACCTGATGTCGAACTGCTGGATAATCACTACCCACCGAGCTAGATGGCCTTTCAACATGGGGCGGTTCAGGATATACTTCAGTGATTCTACTCAGAATGCCAGTTTTACCTTGTGGTGCTTCAAGCAATGTTGCAATTTTTTTACTGTGAGTACCAGTGCAAGGCAGCTCTTTTCGATAGGGGATTATCTGGTCTCCATATCAAGAAGCATTCGGCTGAGGTAGTAAAGGTTTTTCTCCATCTCCTCATTATTCTTATGGGTGAGAAGGGCACTGAGAGATCGCTCTAGGGCGGTCACATAAAGGACCAGTGTCTTTCTGGAGATTAGTGTAATTAAGACCAGAGGCTGGAGAAGATACTGCTTGATCTCTTCAAAATCAGTCTGACACTCTTTGTCCCACTCATAGACGGTGCCTTTTTTCATTAGCCGAGAAAAGGTCTTACACTTGCTGGCCAAATTTGCGATGAATCAGTGTATGTAGGCTATGTTGTCTTGGAAGACTCAAAGTTCCAGAATATTTCTTAGAGAATACATCTATCTAATGTCCTTGATCTTATCTAGGTCAATTTCAATGCCCATGTATCTGACAATGAAGCTGTGAAACTTTCCATAGGTGACAACGAAGGCACACTTCAATGGGTTCATCTTCAGGTGACAAGAATGGAGGAATCCAAACACTTTCTCAAGGTCTTTGAGATGGTCCTGAAGCTGGCGAGATTTGACAACCATATTGTCCACATAGCATTCCACCAACATTACTATGATCATCTAAACTATGCGATGCATAGCACACTTCTAGGTGGCACCTACATTCTTTAAACCGAAGGGCATGACTCGGTAAAAAAAAGTACCGTGCAGTGCCCTGAAGACTGTGAAATCCTCATCCTCAGGGGACATTTGGATCTGGTTATACCTGGAGTACCCATCCATGAAGGAGAGGGATTGGAACCCAGCTATAGTGTCGATCAACAATTCTGTCAGAGTAATGGGAAAATCATCCTTCAGACAGTGACAGTTGAGATCCCGGAAGTCAATGCAGACTCTGATCTATCTTTTCTTCTTCTTTACTGGCATAATGTTGGTCTGTCATTTGGGGTACTGGACCTCCTTAAATAAATTGGATCTAATGAGATTATCAAATTTTTCCTCAACCAAGGCACTGTGAGAAGGGTGCATCTTTCTGGGAGGCTGCTTGAACCCGCGATGATTTGTTGGGAGACCGAGGTGGTGGACGGATACCTGAGGATCTAGTCCTAGCATCTCATCATAACTCTAGGTGAATACATCATGGTGTGGTTTCAAGAAGCCTATGTACTGTTTTTTCTCCTCGAGGGGCATGACATCACTTATCAATGTGGGTTTCGGGTCTACCTCACTACCGAGGTTCACCGGTACCAACTCATCAACCGTAGTGGAGATGCCCTCCTCCAATGTGGGGGGAGCATCGCCTAAATCCTATTCTTCACTTATGGAGGGGGGTCCTTGGTGGGAGGAGTCTCTTCTGAGTTGGAATCTCTCTATTGGAGGCTAGTACTATACTGAGCGGCAGTGGACACTGCAACGGGGAACTCATGTGTTGTCGCGACCATAGCGATGAAGGGTGTTCATTCAATTTCATCTAGTCTTCCTTTCAAGGGGCCACACTTGAAGATATCGAATCAATGTTGGCGCTTCATCGAGATCCGATTAATTCAGTACCATAGAAACAAGAAAGTATGACAAATTTTCGTTTCCATGAGGTGGACCTCCTGATATCTTATGGGAGTAGGATGCTATGGGATCACCTGATCCTGATTTGTATAGGAGCACAAGGTGATCTTACGGTGTCGCTTTGGCCTAGGAATGTGTTCCCCCCTCGTTATGGAAATAACAAAGCATTGTCCCATGTCTAGGTTTGTGGCCTCTAATTAGTGGATTGGAAAGATATAGCTGTCATCTAGATCTGTCCACGGGTCAGTCACAGTCGTGGCATGCTCAACTTTATTAGCTTGAATCTACTTTTCTTTTCTCTTGTAGTAGTTGGCATTCAGATAGAGGGCTTCACAATAGGCAAAGGGAGATGTGTCACCTTGAATCGTTCCCACTCAGCCATTAAGGGAGTAATTGAGGCACTGGTGATATGATGAGAGAATTTCATCATGTATGTGAAGCCATGGCCTTCCCATCAATGCATTATAGGTGGTGTCCTAGGAGATAACCATAAATTCAGTGCCGGAAATTAAGCCACATAATTGGGTCTTCAAGAAGATATTTCTAACCGGTGTCTATTCTGTCCTATCATAACCTTGTATTCTTAGGTCAGAGGGACTTAGATCATCCTCAGACAATCCCAGTTTTAATAGTTTCTGAGCTGGGATTGAGTTAATTCCAAAGCATGTGTCGACAAGATAGTGACGAACCTCCATGCCATTGAATTGGTCAGTGGTATACATTGGAAGAATGTGCCCTTGTATGGGAGAGGCTTCATCTTTTTCATAGAATGATATGATGGTCTGGCATTCAGTATTCTCGACCACCTCACCATGAAAGGCTTATGTGGCTGCTACCTCCGTCTCAAACTGGAGGGGGAATCTTAAAGCCTTAGTGAGGGTCTCACACATATCTGATGACAGGCGAAGAGTACCAAGGATGTAGACCCTTGATGTAATGATAGAAAGGTTCTTGATAACATCATACTTTCGTTCCAGGTGTGAACTTATTCTTACATGAGGTGGCTCTATGACAGGAGGTATGGTGGGACCTTCCGGCTGGACTAGCGGCTGACTGGTGCTTGGAATATCCTGCTGCTCACTAGCCGAAGCCTGCGAAGTGACTACTGGATGAGGGCCAGACAACTGAGACTGTCTTGTGGAAAAGCTTGGCTATTCATGACATATTCAAGGATACTCTTCCTGATCCAACAACATGAACGGCGGCGAAGGAAGGCCTAATGCCACCCGATGAGAAGGATATGTACGCTGAGCTCTGCGTTGGGCATGCTTCCTAGTTTCGGTCGCGTACACATCCTAGATAGATGTACTGACCGAGGCACTCTGAAGTAACCTATTATCATGGCTCCGCTGACACTGACGACGGCTGGGGATGTTGGGAGGATCCGGCTGGCACTCCCCATTGTCAAGAATATTGTACGGATTTACTTGATCTACGGTATTAAATGAGGCATACCCTTAACTGTCTCTTTAAGATTCTTTCAATATTGGACATATTCTTGGTGTGATCTCCATATTTTAGGGCATGAAGTTTTTAAGAGTACAGGATGAAGATGGCATCGGGTGGGTACTTTTCTTTCCCTTACGTTGTCGGTGTTTTCACTTATAGGAAGAGGACAGTTCAGATGACGATGTAGAAGTAGCATCTGTGACTTCTGAAGGCTCTAGTTGATTCAAGTGTGCAAGGATGATACCATGGGAATGGGTGACTATTTTACGAGCCATCCATTTATCATACTTTTGGGACTCGTGATTAGAAACTTGATGCCACTCACCTTAGTTGTCACTGCTGATGTATGGCCTCACGAAGAGTCCTGCCACCTGTGTTGGAGCTAGGCCTAAACAAACTATATTGTTATCTACCTGGTCTTGAAACCAGTATTTGAACACATAGCACTACTTGAGATTGTTTCCCAGGATCTGGTGATATGGTTAGTAATTATGGAGATCAGTGAGGTTTTCCACTTCTTCCCTTCAGCACTCCGGAAAACATAGAATCCCCTGCTCCAAGGCACTACGGAAGTAACCGAGGACATGTGCCTCGTTGAATGAGTAGGCCTGGTTTCACCTATTTGGAAAGGGGGATCTTAAATGTTGACCTAGATGAGGTGATGGAGGATCCTGTCATGGAGGTGGAGATTGGTTATCTCGTCTGGGCGGTGCCAGCGCATTGCGTGGGGGCACCTATCGATCTTTAAGTGGATGTTGTTGGGCCGGTGGATGTTCCTGAGATCGAGGGACTCTATGAGGCTGTGGAGACAGATCTACTGGTAACAACTCTATTTTCCTGGGGGCCTCTTTCTGGGCCACTACGGTGGGCTCGACCCTGGTGGCCCTTCTCAGGGGGATTGCAGGAGGCAACAGATGTGCCTACATAGCTTGTTGTGAGGATTTCTCTAGGCACTGGGCCTTATCAGAGAAGTCTCGAAATCCCCCGGGATAGTTATAGTTGATCAGAGAGGGGAAAAATTCAATCTTTACATTCCCTATGCACATCATCACCAATTACTCCTAAGTCAGTGGCATGTCAAGGGAATACGTGAGTCCTTTCCATCGGGCGACAAAGTCGGCAACACGCTCATCGGGACTCTATTTTCACTTGAAGAGGTCCACGATACTTGTCTTCTGCATGGTGGAACTAAACTGGTAGAAAAATTTCCTACGGAGGTCTTCCCAACTCGCTACTGATCCGATGGGGAGCTGGAAGTACCAGACAAACGCAGGACCTTCCAATGTCTGTACAAAACATCAGAGCTTGGCGACATCCTGTTGCGCTGGAGTTCCCAACATGGGGACACACCTTGAGATAAAGTGGGCTAGGTGTTGTGGTGGGTCCCCTTTCTCATTGAAATGGGAAATGGTGGGATTCCCAAAACCTGGGGGTGATTCCATATCATCCCCCCACGCTGGATATGGATTTCCATCAGAAGGGATTGCCGCCTGTCGAGACTCTAAGGCCTCAAGACGGGTGATGAGTGCCACCATTGGATCATTCGAGTAGGGATTCCTGTCTTGATGGAGATCCCTAAACACCAGTTCATTGGTAGGTTCTTCAACATGGTAAATAGGCCCAGCGACTTGTGGAAAGGCTAGTAGAATGACCTGTGGGGAAGCTGGGGGGAACCTGATCTAGGTCCCATGGATTGTGATGCCATTCATGAGGATTAGGCGGGACATACTACGCCCTCTTGTCGTAAGTTCTGGAATCAACCCTATTTGCATGGGAAGGATGATCATGGTCACCTGGATGCAATTTGGCAAGGGGAAGTTGTTCCTGCCCCTACTAGCCCATCCTAGGATCACCGTAGTCTGGTCGTCGCTCTGCAGCGCGTTCAACCAGAAGGTCTTTGACCATCTATTTTTTCTCCATGATCTGCTGGTGCAATGCAGCTGTTTTAGGGTCGTCCTATGCCTTCTGAACTAAGCCAGATGGGTCAGAGCATTTGGTGGCTCTGAGGTGTTCCTTTCCCTTGTTGGAATTCCAGTTGAGGGCTAGTGCCTCAGTGGGCATAGGAAGACCCAATATATTCCTTTGTTGATGAGTAATCCTTCCTAATGAATCCAAAAAGTGTGAGACTCCCTCGGGGGGTAGGTCCTCTCAAAGAATCTCTAGCTCATTCTAGCCCTCTGGTAGGTCTGTCATGTTAACCACGACTCTTCCTGGAGGCATATCCTCTATGTCGCCTTGAAAATCAGGTTGTCGTTGGATAGGACTAAATATGAGGTCAACATACTGCCCCAATATATGGATATGTACATGGGTAGAATACTGTTTGATAATCTTGTGGAGTACCTTGAAGCTCTGAACGCACCATTACCGGAGGGCCCTCCAGCGACCTAGGGACTCAGGGCACTGGGCCACAGGGATTGTGGCCAAATCAACTAGACGAAATTGTTCACCAATGTCCTCGAAATGCACTTGGATCTTAGGGTAAGACACTCGTTGATGATGAAGATGGAAATTAGTCACCCAGAGGGTTTGACAGAAACACACGACTTCCTCTTGGGTGAGCGATTCTGGTGCACAAAAATTTGGAACTACAACCAGCCTAAAAATCTCAGGGAAGTGGTATACTATAAGGATATCCCATAAGCTCCTTTGCTCAGATTTAGGGTCTGGCCCTTAATTTCCCTACTCATCAACCGAAGGCGATTGGGTAATGGGTAGTCGTACTGAAGCAGACTGCTGGGATAGTAGGCTGGCCGGTGGAGAATACAGTGAGCGAGCTGACAAACTGTCGCATCTCGAGCTATCCTCCAAAGAGTGTAGTGACTTAGCCACCACATCGCGGTAATACGGGTTGACGATCGTAGTTTCCAGCATAGGGGCTACGGCTGCTGGTGGAGGACCATGCTGCTTCTCATCCACTATTGGTCCCCAGAACAGCCCTTCGTGATCTCTATTTGAGTTAGAGAGTGTTTCTGGTGAGGATTACGGTGATTTCATGGTCGTAACCTGTGGAGTTTCCAAATTTTCATCCTCCTGGATATACCTGAAGAGGGGGGCGGTAATCCGATGGACCTCACTTTCTAGGATTATTGGGTCGATGCACCTTATTCCTACCCTGGCCATTAACATGAAGGATCTGGGTGAGGGTTCTATCATTGAGTCATATTATGCTTCGGAATCTGAGAAGAAAACCAATTTGATCTTAGTATGAATCTTCTCAGTGTTTTTTTATGGCGGTGATGACCTTCCCTCCTGCCCCATGATGATTCTTTAGGACAGAGTAGATTTCTAGGATGAGGAGGACCTTCAGCCGTACTGGTGCAGGGGCAGAGAGGACTTCCGCTTGAGTAAGCCGGGGTGTGAGGAGCACCGAGATAGATATCAAAGGGGACATGGGGAGGACCTCCGTGGGAAGTGTTGGAGCATGTAGGACCTCTGCTCGATCCGATAGGAGCACGGGTAGGACATCAATGATTGTTTCCCCTGGCGACATCAGTGTGAGGATGGTCCTCGTACTGGTCGAGCCAAACACGAGTATGACCTCCATACTGGGAGCTGGTGAAGTGAATCTGGCCTTCACCCCTCTGATTTCTAAGGCAAGGGGGACCTTCACTAGCTGTTGTAAGGATATGGGGAGGCCCTCCATGCTGGAGATTGACCGGGTGTGTGAGGTCCCCACCTAGGTGGTATGTTCCAGGAGGAATGACTCTGTACCCATTTTAATGAGCACGAGAGAGGCTTATGTGTTGGGTGTCACCATCATGGGGAGGTCCCTCATTCATACTTAGGGTAGCATGAGGCGGAACTCCATGTTGATCTTGGACGCGGGGAATACCCGTGTTCTCCATGGTGGTGGTACGGGGAGGGACTTCATATTGGCGATGACGAGTACCTGCTCCAGTGGCCAAGAGAGTCAGCCCAGCCTACCTATGGGGTGGTTGGGGCATCGATATGGGTTGGGTATACAAGTCCCCATGCTCAGTATACACAAGGGGTTAATGATATATGTCAGTGGTGGCTTGAGCCACAGTAGTTTCTAACATTAACGCCCCTTGGCGGGCGTCCTCCTCGGCTTGTACCCGACGCTGGCGCTGGGTCAAATGGACTGGGGCCAACAGTGCAGGTGCATGGCTTACCTACTCCTAGACTCATGGTACTATATGGTGGTGCTTGTACGTCCTAGTGGGATCCCTCCTTTGGGGCCCCTGAAATGAGATCCCGACTAGGCTGGCCCAAACATCCCCTACCACGTCGGCGTATGGGAGAGAGTCGTCGAGGAATTTCGGGGAGAGGATCTCATAACCATGCTACGTTGGAGTGGGGAGAATTGGCTCCCTACGCAGCCATTGGGGGTGGTAGTGGTAAGGAGGCACAGACGCCTCTGGATCTTGTCGGGCCATATCCTTAGTCGAGATGATCTCCTCCTCCTCGTACTGACATACGAGGTCATTGATCAACCTACGCTGAATGAATTCATACGGTGAGATGGGGCTTGGGTGCCCTATGTTTGTAGATATGGTGGTTGTCACAAAAGTGGTGGAGCCATGCGATACTACCGCATTGGCACTGCCCATATCCCTGCATCGGTGGATGGGTGGTGATTGAATTCCAGCAGCATCTTGGTTCCTGAAAAGCAGAGAGATTAATCCATTAGTGCTGAAAGGGAAGGAACTGATGACTAGTGCCCAAATTCCATTCTGTCTTCCATAGTTGGTAATATGGATCCACACTGACAACTTCACAGACCGGGATGTCCAACGTTTTGACTGCCCCAACTTTTGGTGAGTTCCACGCCAGGCCCACTATTTTCTTAGCAGAACTCAACACCGGATAGCTGGATCTGGTGACACAATAATCCAATGATCTCTAGAATGCTAATAATCTCCGTATTGAGGAGAAGATCATTCATGTCAGGTCATTGTTTCTGTTTCCGACGATTTCTCCAGGGCGTGCGCGTTTGTCTGTTCAAGGACTGTGACGTTGTTTGTTGCCCCGCATTCCCACTTTCCAAAGGCGGGAGACATCTGTTCCTTGTTCAGGGACATTTTCTGATTTATTGAAATGGGATAATGGGATGTCGGTTCTTCCTTACGTGGATTCCTCCTCGGAACTCATCACCTAGTCCGGGTCTCCCTTATAGACTTAAGACGTTGTTCGTGAAACTATTCCCAGTGTTGTATCTTCATGGACACCAGTTAATTACACTACTTCTGTCGGGACATTCCCAGGGGTCCGATCAGGGTAGTAACCTTCAGTCAAGGGAGTAGTCACGTTGGACATCACTGGAATTCCTAGACATTGGAACACTGGCGTGTTTGGGATTCTTCCCCTTATTATTGGGCTTCTCAAGGGCGTGTAAGCCCGAGGCATCCCATGTTGAATGTGTGGAATTATATTCCATAGGAATGTATCTGAGGTTTTCCTATGCTTTCTATGTTTAACCTAGGGTAAGTCATAGGTTTAACATCTCGAGGAGACAGATCAGACAGATCAGAACACTAACTAGAGTGGACCAGATGGGTGTGACCCCTAGAGGAAACACGGATGCTAGGAGGTGAATTTTCATGATCTCACCGGGATGTGGTGGCCCTAGTAATAATCAGGATGGATGATGGATAGTTAAATGAAGTGGATGGAGAATTAAATGGAGTCAACTTGAGGGAGACCGTGATATTGGGCTTGAGTCTCGAAGAGACCTCCTATGTATCCCTGTGGCAGGGAACCAAAGTCCGCATAGTTCATTTGACAACGGCTTACCATCTATTGGGGACTTCAACATCTTATCGCCGAATGGGGTTGACAATGGATTACTGCTGAATGGGGTTAACAACGTGTTACCACTGAATGGGTTTGACAATGGCTTACCACCGAATGGGATTGACAACAGGTTCCCACTGAATGGTGTTGACAATGGCTTACCGCTGGATGGGGTCATAATGGATTACCGCAGGATGGGGTCATAATGAAGTACCACGGAATGGGGTGTCACAATGGCTTACCGCTGGATGGTGGAAGCAGTTTAACATCATGCAGGATAAAAAGGGGGAATACAATTTAATATCATGTGGGACGAAGGTGGTTTGATGTGAATAGGGGCCGGAACCAATAGTTGTTGGTCTTGATCCTTAGGGAGGCTTTCTATGTACCTTGCCTTGGAAAGGGTCAAAGTCCACATAGTTCAGTAGGAGTGTTTGGTGAACCAATGTGGAGATGGTCAGGACCAATAGTTGTTGATCTTGAACCTTAGGGAGGCTTCCTACGTACCTTACCTCGGAAAGGATCAAAGACCTCATAGTTTAGGTGGAATTGGTGAACCAACGTGAAGTTGTTCAGGACCAATGGATGGTGGGTTGAACCTCAGGGAGGCTTCCTACATACCTTTCCTTGGAAAGGATCAAAGTCCACGTAGTTCATGGTAGAGTGGGAACTGACGTGAATGGGGTCAGAACCAATGGATGGTGGTCTTGAACCTCAGGGAGGCTTCCAACGTACCTTTCCTTGGCAAGGATCAAAGACCTCGTTGTTCATGGTTTGGGGATTACACTCTAGGTTGCTCAGGGAGGATGTCATGTTTGATGATTACTCTAATCCCATGTGAGTCATGCTCGGTGTTAGAAATAAGAGGGAGAAAGGACATGATGATCGCATTGCATAAGGTGCGTCCGTTGGAAGTGAAATGGGGGATTAGATGTGGTTAATGGCCCAAAGAGTAAATAGGGGCTTACACATGGTCTGCAGCCCAGGGTGATGGAGATTGGGACTTACTCCAAGGTGGAGGCCCAGGTGAATACAAATCCCAACGAGAGAGGGATGGGATAACGAAGGTCCTAATACCCATCTCTCCTCTGGCCTTTGGAAAGGGAGAAGATAGGAGGAGCAGGGGTGCTTCCTCCTACAAGAAAAGCCAGGGGATTACATCAAGGTGGTTGCCCTATCCCAGCGGACCAACTCCGCTCCAATAAAAAGGATCCCATTCCATGTGAGGAATAATTTCACTCTTGTAGAGACCAGTGGGTGTAGATAATGTTTGAGACAGGGCACCCCGCATATGATGCACGGGGCAAGGCCACGGTTTAATGTCATGTGCTGGGGGCGATGGAATTTGGCAATTTAACGTCATGCTGCTTGGACGACGGTGCTTGGTTATTTAATGTCCTACAGCTTGGTTGACGGCACTTAGTAGTTTAATGTCCTATAGCTCGGACGAGGTGGGTTCACTCTACACCCCTAGGACTTACATAACTGATACCTCCTACCCATTGGGGGAGGGAAGGCATCAACAATGTCGTGGGGGTGTGGTGTTATGGAGTGATCCATCGAGGGGTCCATGTTAGTGTGGCTATGCGAAGAACCAATAGTCATTAGAGTGCATATGTGAAGAAGCATGAGGCGAAGCAATGCAATGGAAAGTGTCACCCAAGTGACTTTGAAATTGCTCCGTCCAAACCTGAAGGGCCACACGGAAAGAGAGTGTGTGACATAGGTGTGTTGTGCATAAGAGGGGCTCAAACATGGTTCCTTAAGGTGAGGGGAACACATGGAGCGCATGTAAGAGAATGGTTCGGTGTAAGATATAAGGTATTCATTCAAGATGCAAGGGTTGCGCACAAGACGAAGGGGCTGCACATAAGAGGTAAAGGTTGCATGGAAGATTGACCGGTTGCATGAAAGACGAAGGGGTTATGTGCAAGAGGGAAAGTTTGCACGCAGGATGGATGGGGTGAACGGAAGAGTGTCCTGATGTAGGGGAAACTTGCATGAAAAAGATGATCCCTTGCATGAAAATGACTTGGGAATAAAATAAATTCATGAAGATCAGGCCCCAAAGGGCCCACCTGAAGCAGCCTCCTCGAGGAATCTGTCGAGAAAAATCCCATAGCTGAAGGCCATTGGTTTTTTTGCGTAGTTGAAGAATACATGGCTGCCGCACAGTAGAGCGGTGCTTCGTCTTCTATTAAAATCCCTGAAGGGCTGGTATAGATTTCATTTTATAGCTGAAGTCCTCCGGGGCAGCGCGCAAAGGGTCGCGACATGAAATGATTCGGTTGACGTCGTCTTGTGCGTGGAAAGGGGGTCGGGTGCACAAACGCCCATTTGATGTCGCCTTGGGCACGGAAAGGGGATCAGGTGTGAAAATTCCCATTTGACGTCACCTTGTGTACAAAAAGGGGTTCACACATGCAAATGCCCATTTGAGGTCACCTTGGGCATAGAAAGGGGGTCAGGCACACAAACACCTATTTGGCGTCGCCTTGTTCACAGAAAGGGGGCCGCATGTGAAAATGCCAATTTGATGTCACCATGGGCGTGGAAAGGGGGATGGTCATTTAAGATTTTTCATGTCGGAAGGCCACTTGCACGCATCCCCCGAATCTTTCACGCGTCTGCCTCATGGGCCCCGAAATCTTCTCTTGCCATTCCGGATTCAGTCATCACTATTTTATCCACCTGATGCAGGCCTTCTCTGAATTTCAGTGTCAAAATGTACCTTTAGGAAAATTTAGGTCATTACAGCCTCCCCTCCTTATAGAACCTCACCCCTTAGTTTTCCTTCTGAGGGTAAAGAGGTACTTTCAAAAAAGAGTTCTGGAAACTGAGATCGTATATCATTTTCCCACTCTAGGGTCTCATCATGTACCTGAACATGCTTCCATAGCACCCATACAAGATAAACTTACCTACCTCAGAGTTTCCTAATGCTCTGATCAACAATACGAAACAAATACTCCTCAAAGGATGCATCCATATTCAATTCTACCTCATCAGGATGAAATATGTGAGTTAGGTCTACATAGTATCAGTTATGATGAGATACATGAATGATATATTCATAGATAGGTATATCTGAGGAATTTCAACATAGTAAGCCATTGGTTTGATCCACTTCACATCCTCAAAGTGTCCAACGAATCTCTATGATATCTTACCCTGCTTTTGAATACGTTTATGTCCCAATGTGTGTGAGACTCGCTAGAAAACATGATCTATGGCCTCGAACTCAAGAGATCATCATCATCTATTAGAGTAAGACTATTGTCTGGAATGATCTTTCAATATATGGTTTTGAATTAGCTAGACCTGCTTCATAGTCTCCTACATGAGACATTCTCTAATGAAGACCACTTATCCTACCTCTAGAAAACACATAGGTGAGCATATAAGGCTTCATAGGTAGCCATCTCAGTGTTAGATTGAAATCTTTTGTTATAAGTAAATTCATTGAGAGGAATATGATTCTCCCAAGAGCCTCTAAAGTCAAAAATATAAGCATGGAGCATGTCCTCTAGAACCTAAATTTTCTAATATGTCTTCCCATCGGTCTATGGGTGATACATCATGCTCAAAAGTACATCTGTACCCAAGGACTTCGAAAACCCCTACCAAAACCATGATGTGAACAATTGACTCTATCAGAAACAATAGATTGAGGATCATCAAGAAGACGTACCACATTCTTGACATACAAACTTCCTAGAGCATCTATCATGAAGGTCTCTCGCACATGTAATAACTGTGTGACCATTGTCAGATGATCAATGACAACCCACACAATGTCATTTCCATGAGGTGATCTGGATAAACGAGTCACGAAGTCCATCAAAAAATCATCCCACTTCCACTCAGTAATGTACAATATCTAAAGAATCCATGTATGATGATGATGTTACACCTTCACCTACTGATAGGTGGAACATCGTAGGAAGAAACTGGCTATGTCACATTTCATGTTGGGCTACCAGTATTGGCATCATAGATCTCGATACAATTTGGTAACAATAGGGCAGACCACCCATTTTGAGGTATATAAATCCCACATCAACTCCTATCTGATGTCTACTGGATCCTAGAAATTCCCTCTGAATAGTAGGGTATCATCCCTATCAACTATGAAAATGAAAGAGGTATCATCTTGTCAACACTTTCCCATATGAAAAGGCATTCAGGATCAGATAGTTTTCTGAACCTTACCTATTTTATAGGAGTATAATTATTTGCTAAGGTTGAGAGGATAGTCTTCCCATGGTCATCCTAAACCTTATTATGAATCTCTAAGAATAAGTATATAAGATTTCATTCATCACTGGATTTTAGAACTACCTTTGTCCGAGTCTTTCAAATTAGAGCATCGGCTACCAAATTACATTTACCTAGAGTATAGGTAACCTCAAAATCAAACAATTGCAGGTACTCGACGCACCTACACTGCTCAAGATTCATATCTTTTTGTGTGAATATGTATTTCTGGATTTTGTGGCCTGTTAATACCATAGAATGATCTCCTAAAAAATAGTGTCTCAAACAACCCAAGGCATACACAACTATAGCGAGCTCGAGGTCATGCATCAGGTAATTCTTCTTGTGAGGACTCAACTAAAAAAACCATACACAACAACTCACTCATATTGCATCAAAACAAATCCATGACTGATACCTAATGTGTCATAGTATATTTTATATGCCTTTACTAGCTCTGAGAGAATGAGTATCGGTGTTGTAGTTAGTCTCCCCTTCATCTCTTGAAAGGATACCTCATAAGCTTCATAACATTCAAATTTCAAACCCTTCATTGTCAAGCACATAAGAAGGACTGGTAGGAATGATAAATCCTAAATTAAGCATCTTTAATATCCATCAACCCTCAAAAAACTCTGAATTTCAAAGACATTCTTGGGATCTTCCCAAGAAACTACAACTTTCACTTTATCTGGGTCAACTAAAAGTCCTAAATCTGAGATGATATGACCTAGGAGGTGGAATTTATTGATCCAGAAGTGGAATTTATTGATATTATCATAGAGAAGATTCACTCTCAATGTATTCAGCATGATCTCAAGATGGGTCTCATGGTTTCTTCTAGAGAATGAATACACTAATGTGTCATAAATAAATAAAACCGAAAAATAATTTAGATAGGAGTGGAAGATCCATTTTATAAGAGCCATGAAAATATCATGTGTGTTCGTGAGTCCAAATGGAATAACCAGGTACTCATGTAGAGACCATAACTACTCCAAAAGGTTGTGAGAGATATATTTTAAGTCTTGACATGAACCTGATGATATCCCAACATCAAATATATCTTTAAAAACACCTTTTATCCTTGGATATGATCAAATAGTCCATCAATTCTAGGCCGTGGATATCGTTTTTTTTATAGTAAGCTGATTAAACTGATGGTAATCCATGTAAATCCTAAGGGAATCATCCACCTTCTTAGAAAAGAGGAATGGAAACCCCCATGGGGTGTATAAATCATTTACCCTCCAGATCGTCCAACTCATTCTTGAGCTCCAGAAGCTCCTTAGGCTTCATCCTATAAGGAGGAATGGTCACATGTATTGCTCTTGGTATAATCTCAATAGTAAACTCTACCTATTGTAATTGAGATAGACCGCAGAAGTCTTCTAGAAAGACGTATCTATAATGCTCCATTACTGATGGAAAAAATAGTGGGTTTAACCCCTGGTTATCATGGTAAATACTAGAAACATGTGTTTTAACACTACTAATCCTATGATACTCATGTCCTACTCATGTCGCATTGATATCCCATTCTCACTAATGAAAATCTGAAATTCCCTTGGATAATGTAAAAATCACCCACCGATGACCGCAGTCAATACAGGATCTGTAGGGAACTAACCAGTCTATCTCGATGATTACATCAAAACCTCATATGTCAATAACATATAGGTTTCATACAAATTGGTAAATACCTATCTCAAGGGGAAAATTCGAATAGTGGTGAACTCCCTCTGAATGGATACCTAAAGGTATAACTAGTGTCCCAATGAAATTGTTGTACATGATATTGATGCCAAAACTCTCAGTGATCGACTCAGATATAAAAGAGTGAGACGTACCTTTGCCAAAAAGAGTAGACACTAAATTGAATGTTACTATAATAGTTCCTTTTATAGTAGATGGTTCGAAACATTGCACCTATGGAATAGGCTACACTGCATGTAACTAGCATGTACTGCCGCCCTAATTCACTATTTGACTTCCTTGAGCAGAACTGCTTTGCTAGCCCTGAGAATCATATGTCTGGTTTCTTCTACCATGACTGCCACCTCAGCCTAAATGACCAGGGGTTTTCTTGCTGTCTGACTGTTGTGATCAAATTGACCCATATCTTGACTTAGGAATAGGTGAAAATCCCCACTCACTGGGAAATATAGGGAAATTCAGTTAGAAATGATAGAGATGACCCATCCTTCCATAGTCGACTAAAAGTTATTATTTTATTATAAAAACCTTAAAACCCAGGGGTACACGTCACGGAGGACGGAAGTAGTGAAGTCCAAGGGTGTCCTTCTGGATTACATTGACACATTCGAGTGGCAAATAGTTAAGGCTATCATAAACTATCAAAGTCTCCTCTGGCCTTGCCATCCTTCCATATTCTATTCACTAAACTAGATCCCGTAGAAACTATTATTTGGAGGGCACTATCAGTCTGCATTGTAGATAGAAAAGAGAACTATAAATTCTAGGACCCTGACCGATGTAACCTCTATGAGTTGTATTAAATAACCTCATTCACCCATATGAAGATCCACTATAAGTTCAAGGTGCCGAACCTCCATGATTTTCACCTACAACATACTTAAAAGTTTTCTCTATAATAAGGTCCTAGTTGATGATTTCTAAAATGATCGTAAGACTAGATACATTAACCTATGATCGGATGGCGTAACACAACCCATCCTCAAATCACCCAGCATCTATAAAATCATCATAATATAAAGAGGCTGAAAAATTATGCATCTCAGTGAAACATGACAAGTACTCTATAAATGAAATGGTCACCTGCTGCAAGTTTATAAACTCTCAAGATCTGTCATCCCTCAGAGTTTGGGGAAAAGAGTAGTCGTAGAAGATAGTATGAAAGTTAGGTCAAACCATATCTCTATTTATATCTTATGGGGTGATATAATCCCACGACCTCTTATCTAAATCTCGGTGCTTATAAGTAGGTTGCTTGACCCTCCAATTTAGAGGTGTCTCTAGGTTCTCATAAATAGATAAGATAGCCTCTAGCTAGGACTTCGCAGCATGTGGTCTACTATCCCCTGAGAAGGTGGGTGGATGATGCTACTAAAACTCATGAATCAACACTACCATACTTGTGGTAAGTCACACTCAACCTTGAATTGAATGCATAATACACAAAAAATAACTCTCAAAATTATTCATTATTGCCCACATCTAAAACTATAAGAGGATCCATAGGTTTCTTGATAGAAGGGACAATTAGCAGCTCAAGTCTTGCCATCTCAAAAATATGATTTTTACTTCCTTCATTGTGCATGGGTTAGGGACATCATGGTGGAATAATTCTATAATTTTAAATTAGAAACTCAAATTGGATTCAATAAATTTAGAATATTGCATTCAATAAACTATGACATGTTCTAAAGCCTTCTTATAAGATTGAACACTCCTCTCTGCCTACTTCAAAAGCCTGGTCTAAACATTAGAATAGACCATAACAGGCCATTAAAATGTAGAAACACACACTACCCACTACCAAGGATGGATTCAGGTTATGTTTTTGTGTTTGGAATGTGAAATATGGTTGTTCTCAAGTTATAAGTCATTTCCCATCTTAAAATTCCCTAATTAACTCATTTAAAACATATAACTTGTTGAATCCAATGATATACCATTTTCCAATCAATTAGGGCCCATATACCTTGTTAATCAAAAGATTTCATTCACATGGATTTCATTCTCATTTAAATTGTTCTTATACATGCAATTACACCACTTCAAAATGATTGAGCTAGCTATAATTCCATTTTCCAGTCCATAAGGGACCATACACATTATGAATAAATGAGTGGGACCCACTAATCTCACACCATAGTATGATCCAAATCCTACAAGAGAGAATAGAACAATTTAAAATATATCAAGGAACAGTCAAAAAATAATAATAAATTCTTTTTGAAAATCAAACATGACATGGAAAAATGCATGGCATGTTCATATTGTGCATAGCATGATGCATTTTCTAAAACATTACCCTAATTTCATCAGGTAAATGTAATGAAATTATAATTCTAATTACATAAATATCAATAACATCACAAAACATGTGAAGTTACCAATGGTTAAATGATATCAAAAGTGAATATAATAAATAATAACTATCTCATTTACAGAAACTTGGAATTTACCCAATACATGGGTTCATGATGCCCAAGCATGGCGTGTGGCCTAGTACCAAGCATTACCAATCCCCAATCTATTGTTTCCAAATATTAATTCAAGAAAGGAATTACTTTGATATAACTTTCTTATTTCCCAAACCCAGATGCCACTTAACCTGTGCCTCGAGCCTAGTTGGCCACATGACCACTGGTGTGTCTCCCCATATACTAGAGGTTGTTGACTAGCAACGAGGGTGTATAAGGTAGTATAGTAAGGAGACTAAACCCTCATGTCATAGTTCCACAATAGATACAAAAAATAGTAAACATTATTGTAACCATAATATGAAAACGAAATACTGTAAATATCGAAATACTGAATAACCAAATATAATAACCAAAAAACCTCAAAGGTAGTATCTGATACAATGATGCATCACATGCTAATAATATAGAAATTCACAAATAGGTACACGAATAATATATAGTAATATATAAAAAAGAAAAAAAATCTCTGTGAGAATCTTGAGCCTATGCCCGATCCTCTTCTCCTAATCTCCAACAAAGAATCATAAGTAAACAACTAGTAGAAGGATCCTTACCCTTTCCTGTACATGTAGAAACATAATCATCTCTAATGAAAAGAGTGCCCTGAGTAGGGTGTTAGATAAAAATATCAGTAGAACACCACCAATGGTTTCTAAATGCAATCTGAGTTGGTTCTCATAAAAAATAGTGTGCATGTATAATTAGGGAAGTAAATCCATATGAAATATACAAAATAACCTCTTAAATAGGTTCAAAAAGGACAAATGATGGGTCTACCTACTTCTGCCCACCGATGGTATGTCTGATCATGTCACTTTATATAAATATATAGTATCAGTATATGTGTGTGTGTGTGTGTGTGTTTGTGTGTGTGTGTTTGGGTGGATTGGTATGTAACCACCATAATCCAATTCCTGGGGAATCTCTCACAATCCATCCCATAACCCAATTCCAAGAGCCCTCAGAGTATCTTAGCATGAACATCTTAGAAGGACCTAGATGTACTACTATCATCCATAACCAGGGGATCTCTCATGGTCTATCCCTTAGCTCCAGCTACTAGTAGGACTGGGACATACCCAAAAGCATCCATCACTTGGGGACCTCTTATAGTATATTCCCTAGCTCCAGTTGGGAAGCTCTCATAGTCTCCCCTCCCAAGGACTCTCACAGTTCCTTAACTCCACAAAAGATATGGTATAATGATTTATCATACATATAATACATGGGGAATTAAACTCTCAGGTTTCTCATTATAATTCATAATCATGATCACATTAAATAAGATGATCACACTATATTACCTCTTATGTCTTGTCATCAAGCCTTCCACAAAGAATCCAAGGAATAAATAATTATACCACATGAAACATGACGAAAGACCTCTCAGGTGTTCCATTAACCATAATCAAATCATTCAACTCATCCCATTTATAATTTATCAATTTAAACATGTTGTGGATAAGGAATGGGTTCACTATCCATATATCTAGTTCATTTTAATAAAATAATCCATTTTATATTATGAATTTTCAATAAAACATGAAAAGAAAAAGGCCATTCCATACCTTGGAATCATTCCATAAAAACCAATTCATTATATAGGTTATATCCATAATATCCAAGCTACCTTCTAAAAGACAAACCATCCAATTTTTATAAACATGGAAAATTCAATTATAAAATGTAGGGGTCATGAGTAAGGCCAAGTAACTACTCAACTGCTCATTTGGGAAATTCCACTTCTAAAAGATCCAACCACCTTTGAGGAACCTTGGAATACATTAATTACATATTATCAAAACTATAATTCATTTAAAATTCAATCTAGAAGCTAAATTGGGTTCCAATCATTTTGAGTTATTTAGCTAAAATGATCAATTTCGAGGAGGCACACATATGGGTGTCCTTATAGAGTATGTGTGTTGTATAAATACCTAAAAAAGAATCAATTAAACTATATTAATGAACTTTGTTATTTTAGACATGAAGTAATCAACACAATATAGAATCTCAGCATAGTTTGGTATATAGAACAGTTGAATAAATACAAAACAGCCTAAACTCAAATGGAAAACTACGTGAACACCTTACTTAGGGCCATTGATGAAACCTTCCTTGATATCTACCTAATATTTCATTTAAGTTGGAAGAGATATGTGTTTTAGTAAAACACCTTCAAAATATGGTGAATGAGACTACATCTAAATAGTATAATAGATAGAGATATAAACCGAGGAAGGAGGAGTATATTGGGATAGATTTACCTTGGTCTATCCAATGCTTCCTTTAGATTGATGATCAGTTACTGAATGAAGGAGTTAAAAGAGATCCATGATTAAGGAGGGTATGATCTTAAATTGAGAAAGAACCCACTACAAAGCCACTAAAAAGAAGGGAGAGAGGAGAAACAGGTTTAAGAATTAAGAGGGGGGGAATGGTCATTTTTTCCCAAAAATTTGGGGTCACACAATTTAGGAACATGGTTTACAAAACGTGTACAAAACTTATGGTAAGGCAATGTTCAAAAACTGAAGTTGGTTACATGGTCAAGAACTGAGGCCATTACTATTGCAGATAAACAATGTGGCCTATAGGTTCCTCTTCCTGAATATGCATGGGCATTTACCATAGGTCTCATAGTTTAGTTAAACCATGTAGCCCAGTTATGTTTCCCATTCCAAAAACTCTAGGCTTAAATCAACACTCGAACACTCCCATGACCTCTGTGACTTAATTAAAACTCATAATTACATCCATTTAAGGAATTTTATTTGAGAAAAAAATAATCCATACATTTGGTAAAATTCTGGTTGTTACAAGAGCCATGATTGGTGTGAATAACCAATTAAGAAAGGGGGTAGGCCATTGAGACAAACCTTGTAAAAATATCAAGTGAATATTTTACTTAATTGTTTACTTTACATTTGGAAATGAATTATTGTTTAAACTAAAATAGATCAAACTATTATTCCAATAAATAAAGGTTTATAACCAATAGGATTTAAATTTTCAAATAATATTTTATAATTGGTAAACATTAGTCAACACCTTATTCACCCCCCCCCCCAAATTAGGTGTCTACACCTAACATAAGGGGAATTTCAATTTGTATAATATACAATATTTCCTCTTGTTTAATATAAGTTTACTCTCACATGTATTTTTATCTTAATTATATTCAATTTATAATTATTATTTGGGAACAATATCTTTAAATAGAGAATTCATATTATGTCCCTATCAAAACAAAAAAATGTATTTATTAGCCAAGACCATTCTAAATATGAAGTAAAAATGAGGACAATAAATTGAAAAAAATATCAAAGAGACAATATGATCAAAAATTACCTATAAGTATTTATAATTGTAAGTTTCTTGAAAAATATATAAAATTTTATTCCTCTAATGAGTTAGGTTTGGGATATAAGGAATGTGACTTTAGTGATAAATCACTTTATGGTTTTTATTATGAAGTAAAAGGTTATCTAAAGAAGATTCCTAATGATTTTATTGAATGTATATTTTCTTATATTAGGGAACTATATAATTATATATCACATATTGAAAAATAATTTAATGTTATGGAAGAGGCATTGACTAAAAATGTTGGAATATAAAACATCCTCAAAACACTAGTGAGAAAAAAGGATGTAATACTCTTACCTTGAAATAAAAGAAATTTTCGAGCTAATTAAGACCTTTAAATATCATATTGTGAGAAGGATGTGGTTACATCTATAGTTACTAAAGAATTTTATTCATTAGAGAAGCTTCACCAAGTAATTTTGAATGTGAAGGATTCAAAACTAGATGTTAAAGATAAAGAAGTGAAATAACATTAAAATATACTACAATATATTAGTAAGAATAATGATGAATAAGATTAGTAAATAAAATTTGAATGGTAGATCAATATTAAATCATTTTATATTGAGAAATATTAACTCATTAATAAATGTTTAGAGCTAGACATTATATTAAGAAGTCTAGAAATTTCTCAACCTGAGTACTCCTAAATAGATTTGAGGAGATGGTATGCCACATAGGTTTTAGAGAAATTGTTTCCCATAAAAGGGGAACATACTACTAGTTAAGAGATCCTATGAACATTTGGATAATTATCCATCTCATTATCATAGAAGAATGTATACCATAATTCAATTAAATTAAGTTTTAGTAAATATATTGTTGTAGGATGTGTAGAAGAAAAATAAAAATATATACAAATGTGGTGGTGTATAAATATTTTAAAACCCACCAATAATACAAGGGTGGATGCATTAAATTGAGAGAACATTTTCCCCCAATTAGATCCCAAATATTTTGGGGTCGAACCTAAAATTAAAAATATCATAAATCAGTAAATCTTTTATTTAAAGTGAAAAGAAGAAGGCTTGTAGGAAACTATTTCTGTTTTAACAGGTTTGTACATATGTTCATTTATTGTTTTCATAATATTTCAAATCCTAAAATAGGTATAATTCCAAGAGAAGGGGGTTTAAAAGATAAATTTGAGAAGAAACATGTTTAACAATGAAGACATTATAAAACATTATAAAACTTTTAAATAAAAATATATTTGGATGTTTAGAAAATTTTTATGATCAGTAAAATATGTATGGATGAATATATTATGAAATTTGGTATCTTATAATAGGATATAATAATTATACTAATGAAAAGATTAGTACATGATAAAAGAATAAGAAAGAAATGAAATCTGGTCTTATTTGAAGAGTGAGCATAAGATGAAATCTGAGAAATACACTCTCAAGAAGTTATTAATGAAGGTTGAGAAAATTAATCACCAAATACTAGAATATGCATATATTTTGGCTGGAGAGGTCATATCATATTCTATTTCAAAATGACTATAATGATTTAGAAATATAATATAAGAAAACATGAAATAAGAAGAGATTCATTCAAGGATAGACAAAAGAAGATTCTTATGGTTGAAGACTTCATAGATTCTTAGTTTGAGAGGATTCCCAAAAAAGTTAACTTAAAGTCCAGTGATAATTTGTGTGGAAGTAGTATAAAATCAATCCATATAGATAAAAAGTGTATAACTTGGATGCCTGATCAAAAAGAACTAAAATGTGATAAAGTAAAGGCATCAGTGACTTATAGTGCTAGAAGTGGTTCTACTAACAAGGGTTACATTCCTAAAAAATGAATAGCATGTACCTAAAGAGTAATTGATTATATTTACATATCAATTGGATATAGAAAAGAATATTAAACAAGTTGAAATAAAGGAATTTTCTTTAATTTCCAAAGTCCAAAGGCTAATTATAGGTTAGAAGAAAGATGAGAGTGAGGATAAAACAATGATTCCCTTGGTTAACCAATGTGTAAAGTAAATAATTAAATAATAATGAAGAAATAAATTCATGTTAGATCTATAAATAATATCTTTACTGTGTTGAGAATGAACTATCATCCCTAGTGCTACAACTAAGGAGCTGCAAAAGACCAACGTTATTCCCATATTTAATAACTATAATTCCTGAAGAAGTGGATTAAAGGGGAATTATTTTTTTAATATCCTGATCATTTAAAATAAAACTATGTTCAATAGCATATATAACACCCAATACTGAGCTTAAAAGAACCCTAAAATATAATGGTTTAAATTATATAGTTATCATCTAACCATTAAATTAGTAGGTATTAATAGAATTAACTACATTATAATATATATATATATATATAATACCTATTAAATAAATACATATTGATTAATTCTTATAAAATATTGACTCTATTTTTTAGATAATTCATTTTATTCTTCAAAAATATGTTTTCATCAAAAATGGTTTTTTTTTATTTTTGTGAGAAATTTTAATAATTAATTTATGTTCATCTTAAGAATTTTATTATATTGAAAGGATATTATTATTTAATTAATCATTTAAAAAATATCTTAGGATGTATTTTTTATAATTTTCTAAAAGTTTTTATTTTTCAGTCAATAGTGAAAAAAACTGATTTTTTATTATAAATTGTATTCTCTTTCCAAGTATTTGTAATGTAAAATTATATTTTGTATTGGTTTTAAAATTTACTTAGTTAATTTTGATTAAACTATAAAATTATTATTTTTAATTAATTTTACATATGAATTTGGTATAAAAACATTTTTATAGATAAAATGTCTATTTTTTGAAAAATTATTTTTCATCACATTTTTTAGGTTTAATTTTAAATTGAATGACACCACTCATGCTAATTGAATTTTATAAAATGGTATAAATATTTTTAATAATTATAATTAATATTATATTCTAATTTCAACTTAATTTTTTTTCAATATGAATAGTAACCATGTTAAATTTTTATTACCCCGGTAAAGGTAAAATGGGTTAATTTGGGTTAAAACTAATGTGATAAGGATTAAAATTCAATCAAATATGTAACTCCCTGAGATATTAAAAGCATAACATAATCTTCGATGGAGCTTATAACATGAAAAACTAATCATATAAGATAATATAACACACTAATACTTTATGATATATATTTTTTAAATAAATTAAATCTCTTTGATAGTTCTTAATGCACATAACACCGGGTTTAAACGAAACATGATACTCTATTGAAATATTATGACCATTATAACCTAGCCATTAAATTCTTTTATATGAATAGAAATAAATAAATTAGGAAATATATATTTTTTACACATGTTCATTTGTTATTTATTGATTATAAATAAAAATAAGAATCATTTAAAAGTAAAATAAATGCTTTCTGAAAAACATGTATTTCACTAAAGGAAATGATATTGTTGCTTCTTACACAGTTATTATAGAATTAATTTTTGACACTTGTAGAATATTTATTTGATAAATTGAAATTAATTTTTTAAATCAGCATATCACAATTATCTTAGGTTGAATTTTTGGCATTTTTCTGAAAAGATTCATTTTTCAATAAATAGTAAAAAATATTGATTTTTATTGAAAATTGTCTTTTCTTTTAAATTATTTACAAATTAAAGTAAAATTATAAAATGGTTTTAAAGTAAAATTAGTTAAATTATATTAAAATTTAACTAATTAGGTCATTTTAATCAATTCCATATTGAATTGTTATAGAAATCATTTTAAACATTTCAATGTTTTTCTTTAAAAACCCCATTTTTTCAATGCATCTACGAGTTTGATTTTAAATTTAATTTTTTCAATTATGTAAATTAAATTAGAAAAATAGATTCCTTATTTCTAATCAAAATAACTTATATTATATAATAATTTCACCTTATGTTTTTACCATAATTAATAGTGAAAATCGTAAAACATTATTACTACAGTTAAGGTAAAAATGGTTTACCAGGGGTTATACTAAGAAAATAGGAGTTAAAATGACCTAAAACTTATCCAAAACCCATTTAATGGATATATTTAGACCTTATAACCTATAATTGTTTATAATGATACATTTTTAAAGAATTTGGAAGGATAAAAATGTAGTCATCACTTTTTATTTTCAAAAATAACAAGTGTGTCCTCTCCCCCATTTATAAAAGGCCAACCCCTCTCATTTCCTCTTAATACTTCCAATAAACTTTATATTATACAATACCTTCCAAAATACATTTTATAATCTTATACTGACATCATATAGGCCTTTTTTATCAAAAATATAATATAGGACTGATTTTTTTATAAACCAAATACATTTCTCCAAAGAAGAGGAGGTTTGTACACATATGAAGGAAGTCGAAACTGAGGTAAGGGTTTCTCATATCACTTTTACTTTCATTATATATATGTCATATTCACCACTTATTCATTTTTTTATATAATTACTATTTTTTATTTTTTATACCATGAATATATTTCTCTTAACGGCATTGAAAGGTTAATTTGAAGTTATTTATTTCATAGGTTTTATGATTCATATGTTATCAAAGTGTTTTTGGATGTATTTCACAATCTCATAATTATTCGAGATTATTTATGTTTAAGTATCCCTTGGTAGTATTATTTGATATTTATTTCTTAAAATCAATTTATTTTCTTATACATTGGTTATTAATTAACTTTTTCACATAATAGTACCATTTTACCTCTCTTTAGTACTTAAAATGATTAGGAAATGGTTTTAAGAAAATCATATTTTATTTCTCTCTTCGGTAAAAAATCTTTTTTTTTCTAAAACCGTTTTTTATAAAAAAAAATTCTAAAATTTTTTCCAAATATATTTTTAAAATTATCCATATTATTTATAAAATAATTTTTTACACATGTTTGGAATTTTTACAAAATTTTTAGAAAGGAATCTTCCTGTAATTTTCCAAATAATACCCACTTTGATTTTACCAAAAATGTGAAGGAAACTTGTTTCTAACCTGTATGGAATGAAAGAAAAATTTCTCCATCATTTATACTACATGTTTTATAATATAATTTACAATTTTTAAATTTTTATTTTCAAATAAATTAATTTTCAAAATATTTTGTTATCTTTTAATTTTAAAACTATTTTCAAAGTGAAAAGGTTATTTTCCTCAAAAATATCTTTAATGACATTTTTATTGAATTTATATTCATAAATGACATCCGGAAATTATTTTACTCATGATTGAATAGGCATATATTGTATTGATATCATACTTATTCAGTCCTTCGATGGTTTATAATTTGTTTGACTAAGTAAGTACAATTTTATTATCATTCACCATATTACTTTGTATTGTTTATGATTATCTTAATTTGATTAGGGGTAAGTATTAACCTTTCATATGTAAGTTTTTCAATATGAATTTTCATATTGACTATGTTTAAACCCTTTATTGGATTTATTAAGTTATTGATGGTGCTCGGTTATATATAGACCCTCAATGCATTGATAGTTCAGATAGGACAAATTAGTTTCCCAAATGAGAAGGGTTTTACCCATAGATTTAAAATTTCTTATGAAAGGTCTTGAAAGTATATTTTATGTGTCCACAATTATGAATTCCATCATTATGAGATCATTTATTTATGTCCTTGTGATTATTCTATTATCTAGAATATCCATGATTAAGTTTTAATTTCATTTGATTATCCTTTATTCATGCCATTTTATGATCAATTTTTTGTTTAAATTTAATTTTATTTAGTTATTATCCTTTACATATTGATTATTCTTATTTAATTTTGATACCTTCTCTTGTATTCTTACCCTTACTAAACATTTAATCCCACCCATTTCTTATATTTTATTCTCCCAAGGACACCATAAAGTGTTTTATAATTGATATATTGGGATATGATAAGGGGAAATATGATGTTCTTAAATAAAATAATTTTTTTATTTTATGTTTTTATTTTTAATGTTAATTTTATACATGTATTTAATCTATCAATACAACTAAACTATTTGGTACTTCGGGATGTGATTCCTTGTATCTAATGCTAATACAATAAAATTACAACTGACTATGGGTTATTGGGGTCAAGGTGTTTAAAAAACACATGCCTAAATTTTATTGGATGAGTCGATTTTGTAAATAATCATCCAAATTCAAAAATATGACCTTTTTAATATTTATTTTACTTTGACCATTATAATATTTAATTAAACGATAAAGTCAAATAATTCACTCTCTCAGTTTTAATATGTTTAATATTTTTTAAAATGGATAAAAACAAATTATATTAATTTATAAATTTTTGAATGAAATATAAATTATTTTTAATCATGGTAATTTATTTTAAATTTTCTATAATGGTATAATTACCTTAAATTCATACACAATGCTAACATGGTGCTTGTGAAACAAATAGATAAATCAATTTAAATGATTTTAATAACATAAAAAGTACTATTTTTTGATGAATTATGGTGTCACAGTAAATTAATGGTTAATAATAATGTATTATTTATGGTTTAAGGCTTGATATTTTAATTCCTTTGTTTTCATGTTTTTTTCAAATTCAAATTTTGTGAATAGTCGTTAAAATTACATTAATGATATTTTATGTTAAATGTTATATTATTAAATTATTTAAAAATCATAAATTTGTTAAAATATAAAATTAGGATGATAAATGAACTAAAACTTCATAACTTATAAATTTATGATCCTTTAGTCACATTATAAGTAAAATTATAGCTCTTTAATATTGAGAAATACAATACCATAGTTAAGGTTAAAATTTGTTAACCAAGGGGTTAAAACAAAAGATAATGTTTAAAATGATATCTAAACTAATATATATTTGATTGGGTAATTATATTGAGACCATATCCTCTTTATACCTTAATAAAAAATATTTTAAACTAATTGTATATGATTTTGAAACATTTTATATTATAATATTTCATGTATTTATGAAAATGATATTAATGATATTTTAAAAATATATATATTTTATAATGGATTTGAAAATCATAAAAATATTATATTCATCCGATTAGATGATATATGGTTTAAAATATCATCAATTCCAAATTTATGGGTCATTTTTATTTTAACCGTAATTTTCTTGAAACTTGAAGAATACAAAAACATGATATCGTGGTAATTTTCAAATGGGTTAATGGGGGTTAAAACAAAGAGAAAAAGGTAAGAAATGTGAGACAAACTTGTCCAAATTTTATTGGATGAGATTATTTCGAACCATACTCATACTATATTCAACTTATATCAATTTTTATTTCTTTGAAAATTAATTTATCTTAATTTAATAATTTATGTAACTACAAGAGTGTCCCTCCCTCACTTATAAAAGGGAACCCCCTCTTCTCTCCTCTCCACACATAAAGAGACATTTTTTAATCTCATACCCACCCAAATACCTTCATAAAATCCCTCCTCACGTTATATAGGTATTATTTTAGGCATAATAAAAACATTAGATGACTTAAAGTATAAGAAATGAAGTTTTTTTGAAGAATAGGTATGGATTTTAACCGAATGTTTTAGTTTTTTTTCTTATACCTCCTTCAAATCTTATTCATCCATAATGAAATAATAAAATCATTATATTAAATATATTTATATGTTATTATTTTAATTTAATAATCTATATCTATCTTCTCTTCTATAAAATGAGAAGTGAATTCATCGTTCATTTGTACGGTGGACTATCAACTCGTGAACTGGTGTAATTCGTTTTCCATCACCATCTCTCATAGATGATAATAATGATGTAATAAAAATATAAATATTATATTAATGAAATAATTATAATTATTTAAAGATAATATATAATTTATTTTCATACCATTTGTTCCATTGAAAATGATAAAATTGTTCGTGTATACGTATAGATTACCACCTCCATGAAGCGATGTTATTCATTTTTCATCACTGCATCAAATAGATGGTATATAAAATGTATTTAAAGATATAATATGATATTTATGATATAATAATCATTCTTGAATGATAGAATAATACTTACCTTCTTTCCATTGTGATCATTAAAAGTTTTAAATGTTACTCATGCGTACGTACGGCCTGTCGTCTCTATGATTGTAATATAGTTCATTTTTCATAAAAATATTTAATGGAAAATTTTATAAGTATAATTAAAGTAAAAAAACTAATAATTGTGTAATTATTATTATTTTAGATATGATTTAATAATGAACTATTTGACCATAGTCAACCTATTGAATTCATTTTTTTAATATGATCTGAATATCGTCAAAAACCTCTAAAGCGAACTTAATTGATTGATTATAACATAAAAAAAATAATTAACCCTAAAAACAATATTCAAGAAAGTAAAAAAGTAAAGATTTTTTTATTTTAGAAGATAAAGAACATACGTGATGGTTCATAGTTGAGGTAAGTGGCACCTTACTTTTAAAAACATCAGTTTAAATGTTTTAATTATTTGTTGTCTAAATCTCTTTATTCCATGTACATGTTATTAAAATTATTATATAGATATATTTATATGGAAATAAATGAATTATAATGGTCATTTTATGTCACTTTTAATTTTTTTTAAAAAATCAAAAGGAAAATTTTTATATATTTTATACAAAATTTATTGACAAAAATACCATAAGAATGCTCTATTTTAAGGTATAAAATGTAAAATATTTTTCAACCATCATGAAAATTATCTAATGTTCTTCTTACTATACAATATTTCTTATTTTATTCAAAGAAATAACCTACTTCAATTTTTCTTGGTATTTTCAAAAAGTTTTTTAAATGCAAGGGATATTTAAATATCTATAAATACTTACTTATGATTGAAAATAATATTTTTATGAGTATGATTATAGAAACAAATGATTTCTTGTGTAATTATTATGTTATGGTACATGGGAATTATTTATCATGATAGATGGTTTTATTATAAACCCATTATAGGTGGTTCCATTATAAACCAAGGACTAATGGTTTCTTTATAAACCAAATATGGTTGGTTCTATTATAAACCAAGGATGGGTGGTTATGTTTTAGACCAAGTATGGATGGTTCTGTTATAGACCTTCAATGCATTGGGTATTTATTGTGTTATATGAAGAATTATTTTATAATTTGGATGTATTGGATATTCTAATTATAAGGGTTCTTATGAAGATAATTTACCAAGTCACCTACATGATTTATCTATGATTTCAATGGGGTTTCATGGAAATATTATGTTTTTAGAAGGTATGATAATGGTATTTTATTTAAAAGAAATTATATGCTTCTTGTTAGGGGTTAAATGTACAACATTTAAAAAAAATAAGTTTTTCATGATTTAAAAGAAATTTCTTTGAGTTTTATTTTACCTTTACTCTTTCTTATGAAATGTTTTATTAAAATATTTGGGCAGGGGATTTTATATCTTGGGTAAGAAAATGTTTATTTATAGACTAAAGTTTATTTTTAAAAGGAAACTTTTTAGAAGTATTCATAGAAAAATAGTTTTCTTTATTCCTTTTTATATATCCCTTAGCAATATTTTTATACATACTAGGAATTTAAAACTATTTTTATTGGGTTGTAAGGGTCAAGTATAAGGTCAAGATTAAAATTCATAGTATAAATCCTGAAGAGAAAAAAATTTTAATCTTAAAATATTATTATTGTGGGAAAATAGATTTTAACAGGAAGTGTCCACTCTGTGATGTAATACTTATTTATATAAGGGTGGTGACCTAATTCTATAAAAATATAAACCAAAAAAATCCTCAAAATATAAGAGAGTTAATTCTTGACTTAAGACATAAAATTGTGTAATGTTTAAGGTTGTGTACTTATTGTTGGTATTAGAGGAAAGATTTCAATAAATTATAAGAATAAGATGTTTTCATGTGATGTAAACGTAAGAGTTATAGATACCATCATGGGTTTATATGTTTAATTTTTATCATACATTCAATGGTGTAGACACCCCCACTTTTGAAATTTTAAGTGATTAAAATTTAAGGTGATTAATTATAATTTAGTAAATTTTTTATTGGATTAAGATATATGTAACCCTTTTGTTTGATGTGGTGTATTACTTAAGAAAAATGTTATTAAATTTATGGGGATGTAATCTGGAAGGTATAAGATAACCTTCCACGTAAAAACATTCTTTAATATTGAATTCATTAAAGTTATTTTAGGGGATTTTGATCATATTTAGGATAACATTATAGGAATTATATTAATATAGATTTTGAAAAAGGAAAACACATAGGCTAGGAGAAAAATTTTCGCATATGGTAAGGCCATGGGGCTTGAACCCACAACCAAATGGTGACAATGGTGTATAACCTACCACTGGACTATGTGATTTCCTAGTTAGTGTGATATATTTTTTATTTAAATAATTCTATAGATAGTGATTAACATTCTTTGGAGAGAATATTTTCTACCTTATAGATAAACATGGAATTGAAAAGTTATTTGGTGATTAAGTGGTTAATTTTTATTCATAAGAAGATAACTATAATATTGGGGAATGTTATATGATTAGAGTAAACAAAATGTTGTGGGATTTTATTTTCGGAATAAAGGTTGAATTATCTTTTTGAATAATATATAATTTTAATTTGGAATTATGGTGATTTAGGTTATTTATATAAATTATTATAATATTTTAGAGATTATATGATTAGGGAATACACATTTTTTGGGTATATGACATTATGAGTGAAAAAATTTAATTAGTGATAAATATAAAACTAATCCTGGAATAATATGTTATCAAATCATTATAATATTTTTGTTTTAAATATGGCTAGGAATATTTTGATGAATTTCAAGGTTAGTTATTTAATTAACGATCTAAATTGAACTTTGGGTGTTATTATTGAGGCTTTGGATATTGATGTTTTATTTCTTTATTTGAAGGTTTATTCATTTTCATAATTATCTTACCTTGTACTAAACTTTTTTGTTTTGGTTAATGTATAAATATATAAGGAATAAACTATTATACTTTTGAGGATTGTGTGATCTGTTATAAGTTAATGTTTTTCTCTATGTAGAAAAAATTCATCTCTAATACTTATCATTTGGAGAAAAATATGAGATTGTGGTGGAAATTAATTAAAGGATGAAATTATACTTTTCAGGTAAGTATTTTTCTTTATGTTCCCAGTATATATTTTAAGGTAATTCCTTAGATCTTGGAAAAGGATCTTGAAACAAAAATATTATACTATTAGATTCATTTATGATGAATCGATGGTCTTTTTCACACCCCATTAATATATTATTTTTTATTATCTTTCCCAAGATCATTAACATTCATGTGAATGGCTTTCTATATCACTCCCCATCCTTATTTATACATTACATTTTTCTTCCATGTATATTATTTCAAAACATATTTATGTGTTATTATAGATGAACTTCATATTTCCTATTCCCTCTTTCCAAGATGATATTTTACTAATCCTTTTTATGATGAGGGTTTTCAAAAAAATTATTTTGATATGTAAAACCCTTGATTGTCATTATCAAGTAAAAATTGAAAGGACATAATTTGTTAAAGGGTAGATAATTTAATATCTTAAGATTTTAAAAAGAACATAATATTTGGTAGCATATATAACATGGAATACTAAGATTAAAAATTTATGAAATATTATTATTTAATTTTTATAGTTATAACATATTTGTCAAACTGGCATGAATTAATAGGATTAACAAAGTTATGAAATATATATAAAACAAGCCATGAAATATTATTATTTTAATGCTATTATTACAACTAATTCTGAAAATTGATAGTTATGAATATGAATAAACATGTTATGAAATATATTTAAAGTTCATACATAATAAGATTTATTAATTAATTCTTTTGGAATAAGTGAACAATTTTTTGGTTAAGTTTTTTTATACTTCAAAAAAAATTTCTTCAAAAATGTTATTTGTTCTTTTTGTTAGAAAATATTATAATTAATTTCTAGAACTTTTAAAAACATTATTTGATAAAACTGTATCATTTTTTCATATTGTAAAAAATATCTTAGGATAAATATTGATAATTATATGAATATTATATTTTTTTAATGAATTGTAAAAAATATTTATTTATTTTTGAAATTGAATTTTTTCAAGTATTTACAAAGTCAAATTATATTTTATATTAGTTTTAAATTTTTTTTATCACTTTTACATTATAAAAATAAAATTATGGTCTTTTTAATAAATTTTATACATGAATGTTTTATAAAAACATTTTTATACTAGAAAATATTTTTATTAAAAATGACTTTTGTCTGGAAAAAAAATCATCGTATTTTGCGGGTTTAATTTTATATTAAATTATTAAAATTATATAAATTTAATTTTATAAAATAAATTTAATATATTGAATCAGAATAATTAATATTAATTAATATTTTTTATTTAATATTTTTTCAATATGAATAGTAACCATAAAATATTTTTATTACCATGGTAAAGGTAAAATGGTTTAGTTATTGTTAAAAGTAATGTGATAAGGCTTAAAATTCAATAAAATATGTTACTTAATTATATTTGATGAGTATATTTCATCCATAATCATTCAAAACTATAAAATATGGCCTCTTTCTATTTATCTTTGATTTTTACCTTTATAATATTTAAGTAAATGATAAAGTCAAAAATGTCAATATCTCATTTTTAATATCTATAATGTTTTCGGAGATGTATAAAAGGATTATGTTATATTATAAATTATAATTTTAAATATAAAGTTTTATTTATCATGGAAATTTATTTTTAATTTTTAGTTCTATTAAAATTTCCATAAATTATTACATAACGTTGAAACAATGCTTGTGCATGGAGTATAAAAAACCAAGTAAATGATTTTATAAATAGTAACAGTAATATTGTTTTGATGAATTATGGTGCCACATGAATTTTATGTTTAATAATAATATATTAATTATGTTTTAATGTATTACATTATAATTCCTTTACTATCATGTTATTTCAAAGTGAAATTTTTTGAGTTCTTATTAAAATGACATTAATGATTTTTAGGTTAAATAATATTTTTTTTAAATTATTTAAAAATCATAAAATTATTAAAATGGAAAAATTAATATGTTAAAAGGTATAAAATTTCAACCATTATACATTTATAATCTAATAATCACATTTTAAGAAAGATTATGACTCTTTAATATTGAAAAAAGCATTACCATGATTAAGGGTAAAATTGGTTTACTAAGGGGTTAAACAAAAAGATACGGTTTAAAATGATTTAAAACCTATATAAATTTTATTAGGTAATAATTTTGAGTCCATATTCTCATTATATTTGATGAAATTGCATTTTTTAACCATTTTACATGAGCTATACCCATGTTGTATTATAATATTTCTTGTATTTCCAAAAATTACATTAATGAAATTTATAATAAATAGTATTTTATTAAATAATATAAAATTATTAAAAATATTATCATCATAGAATTGAATTATATATGTTTTAAAATATAATACATGTTCCATTATTGGGTCTCTTTTCCTTTTATAATAATTTTCTTGACCCTTTAAGAGTAAAAAACATTAATATCTTGGTAATTGTCAAAAGGGTTGATGGGGGTTAAAACAAAGAGATAAGGGTAAATTTTAAACTTGTGAAACTTTTATTTTATGATATTATTTCTAACCATAATTATAATATCTTTTAATTATATAAATTTCTCCCATTTTTTCAAAAAAAACATAATTTATATTATTTTAATACTTTATAAAATTCCAAGAGTTTCCCTCCCCTCGCTTATAAAAGGGAACCACATATCCACTCATCTATTCCTTTCAAGAACCATTTGGTTTATTAAATACCTATAAAAATACATTTTTAAAATCCTTTATAATGTTCAATAGGTAGTATTTTGGTTATAATACTAGACTTATAGGGATTAAAGAGTAAATCAAAGGGGGTTGTCTGAAAAAGAGTTATAACTTTTAACTGAATCTTTTAGTTTTATTTATTATTATACATCCTTCAAATATTATTCAAAATTTATTAAATAATAACATCAGAATATTATATATACTAATATTTTTTTATGTTAATATAATAACCTATATCAATTTCATTTTCTATAAAAGGTGAAATTAAATCATCTTTCCTGTGCACGATGTACTAGCACCTCTCAAACTGTTGTAATTGGTTTTCCATCACCACATTTCATAGATTATAATCATAATGGAATTAATTTATATATATTATATTCATGAAATATTTATCATTCTTTAACAATGATATATCATCTATTTTCTTACCATTTAATCCATTGAAAAATGAAAACATCATTCATGTGTACGTATAGATGATCACGTCCACGAAGCGATGTGATTCATTTTTCATCACTAAATCACATGGATGATACATATACATTATTTAAAGAGATAATATTAAATTTTTTATATAATAATAATTTTTTTTAAAGAAGAAATAATACTTACCTTCTTTCCATTATGATCAATGGAAATTGGAAACATTAATCATGCATACATACGACCTCCTATCTCCATGTTTGTAACGTAGTTCATTTTTCACAACCATAATTAATGGTTACATTTAAAGGTATAATTAATAAATTACAATTATAATTATTTCAAAAATATTATTAATAATATGATGTAATATTGTTCCTATTAACCATATTCAATCAACTGATATCTTTTTTTACATATGAGTTAACTATCATCAAAACATCTGACATAAACTTAATGGATTTATGATAACATAAAAGGAATGATAAAATTGAAAAAGGTTGTTAAGAAAATAATTTTTTTAAAATAAGTACATTATTAAATAATATAATAAAATTTGTGTGATGGGTCAAACTCAAGGTAATAGAAAATTTATATTAAAAATCTCATTTTACATGTTTTAAAGATTAATTTTTAAATATTTTTCTTCAATATCCATATTCATAAAATAATTTTATGGATGAATTTATAAGTAAATAAATGAATTATAAATGGAATGTTATTTCACATTTTAATTTCTTTTATTTTTTTAAATTTAATATTTTTCTATATTTTATATATAATTTTTTGATAAAAAGGAAAAAAGGAATGTTGTATTTTAATACATATAGTGTTAATAGTTTTTTCCACCACCATTACTATTTTTTGGTGTTTGGATTCATTTATAATATTTCTTGTTTTATTATAGTAAAAAACTTATCCTTCCATTTTTTATAGTTATCTTCAAAAATGGTATTAAATGGAATGGATATTTTTAAATCCTGGAAGGATTTCTTGTGTGTTTACAGAAAACTTTTATGTGTATAATGATGGAAATACAAGATTTCATGTGTTATGATTTTGTTTTGGTTATTGGGGATTGTTTATGATGATGGGTGGTTTCTTTATAAACCAATTATGGTCAGTTGTGTTATCATATAAGGATGGGTGGTTTCATTATAAACCAAGTATGGGTGGTTTAATTATAAACCATGGATGGTTGATTATGTTATAAATCTTGGATGGTGGGGTTCATTATAGCCCTCAAATACATTGGGTAATGAATATGTTCTCTAGATAATTATGTTAGATGGTGAACATATTAGTTATTCCACCTATAAGGGTTCTTATGAATATAATTACCAAATTTAACTACATGATTCATATGTTCTTTCTATGGGTTTTTATAGAAATATTATGATTTCAAAAGGTAAGATAATGAGTTTATTTTAAAAGGAAAGTATAAGTTATTTATTAATGGGGAAATGTATATTTGTATTAAAACAATCATGAGATTTTCATGATTGTAGAGAAACATTTATGAGTTTTATTTTTCCATTAATATTTTTTATTAAATGTTTTATGAAAATCATTGGGCAGAGAAGTTTATTTCTTAGGTAATAAAATGTTTATTTTGAGCCGAAATTTTATTTTTAAAAATGAAAAATTTTATAAGTTTTTATGGACTAATGGGTTTCTTTTATTCTTTTTATATGTCCCAAGCTGTACTTTTTTTTCTCATTCGATATTTTAAAATGTTCTTCATAGTTTTTTAAGAATGATTAAGGATAAGGATGAGTTCAATATAAAAATTGTGAAGATATGTCATGAAAATAGATCTTATTATATTAAAAAAATGTATTGTGGGTAAAATGGATACCTAAGTGGAAGTTCCCACTTTGTGTCATAATATTTATTTATTTAACAGTTATGAACTAATTATCTAAAACATTAAACATTAAACATCCTCAAAATTTAAGAGAATGAATTATTTACTTAAAACAAAAGATTATATAATGTTAGAGGTATGTACCTTATAAATTATTATAGTATCTCGTGAGGAGGACTTACCCAAATAATTCAAGATCCCATAGTTTACATGTTTTCTGTTAAATATAGAATTTTGATATCCCCTATAAAAACTAAAGTTTTAGGTATTATACTCACTCACCTATCCCTTTTATGGTATATTATTTTTATAATAATCAAGGGGGTACGATTTTCTTAAAACATGGGAGGTAGTGTTCAATTTTACTTGAATATTTTTATGTGTTTCTTGAAAATGAGTGTAGTTTCTCGAATCATATTGAAAATACATATAAATATCCCTAAATTAATAAAATCCAAAGTTGGCACCACATTTAGAAAATATATATTTATCGATTTGATTCATTGGTAAAATATGTCTTATTTAATGCACTGGACTGGCCCATATAGGCTTCGTGTTTACTTACCTAATGATTTTGTCTAAGAAATTCTATTGTTTCAAACTTCTCTTAATTAATTTTCTGAGTGTAATGGAATTGGATGATCAAAAAGGGATAATTTTTTTTAATTCATATTAGTAAGGAGGAGAAAAAATTTCCCTTAGAATACCTCCAATTATATTTAATAGAAATGTGAACTTATAATGGGAGAGAAAACCATTTCCACCTTTATATTTATTTTCATCAAGGGTGATAGGAAAATAGAAATTATAAAGTATTTTTGAGCTAAAATGATTGTGTTCAAAGGTTCAAATAAATAACAGAAAATTCAATCAAAATTGTGGGTAAAGTATAATGAATATGAAATAATTGGATTTGAAAAGAGGCATTAATGTGTTGGAAATGGAGTTTATGAGAGCTGGATGATATGCATGTTGCCTCATTACATCAAATGATTATTATAGATGGTCTTTATATTGAAGACATCTACTGTGTGATAACTATAATATATCATAGTTTAGAAACCCCTAACAAGCTGGATATTGTGTATAGCTCATAATATATTATTAAATAGGTAAAAATATAGCTAAGTCTGGATACTGAGGTGATACATATATTAAGAACCCATACATGTTTCAATTAGAAATAAATGTGCTAAAATAAATGATAAACTGTACTGGGATGACGGTTTTTAAGGATAAAGTGTAGATGAAGATGAGAGAACATAGGAGTGCTTGAAAAATAATCTATTTTATGTATTTTAGATGATGAAATATTTTGGGACATCATTAATTATGTTTTTAATTATTTTAATAATTCACTAAATTATATTAAGTTGTTCTTAAATTATATGTGTTGATTGAGAAAGACTCTAAATTATTTGAAGATACACAAAGTTGATTTAAAGAAATTCAAAATTACTGTTCAAGAGAAAGGGATAGGAAAAATGGAAAAAAATATACATGTAAGACATTATGACAAGTGTGTAAGATATTGAATATACTCGTAAGAATATTGAGAATGTGTAAGATATTTTGACTCAGTGTATAATAAGTTTCATGCCACATAAGAAGTTTGAGTAAAGCATAATATATGTGTACCACTTATAAGAGATTTACCATATATATAAGATATTTAAGATTCCCATAAGATATTTGAGATATGTGTAAGATATTTGAGTTTCCTGTAAGGTAATTCCACTACGTAAGATATTTTCTGAGCTGTGTATGAAATTTTACTCAAAGAAAATCTTATATTTCTATTGATAAAAAACATGTGATTTCTAGAATTTTTTATATTGAGTAGAAATATTTAGGATGATTAATATACTAATATTTGGTATAAAAATATCATAAAAATAAATATGATACAAGATGTTTTTTTTGAAGTTGATAATTAAATTGGGAAGAATAAAATCAATGATAGAATGATTTTCATAGACTTTTCATGTATAAAGAACTTGATGTTCCCAAATTATTTAGTTTTAATGAAAATAAAATATGATGATGAATGTGTTGAACTTAATTGATCAAAAATCACTAAATTAAGTGTGATTTAATCTTCTTGAACTGATTAAGGAGAATAAAAAAGTAGTGACATAACTCCACGATGCATGCATGGCAAGCATGTTCCCATCTATATGGGTAAGATTGATCATGACCTTGATAGCCATGTCCTTTCCCATAATCTATAGTTGAATATCCAATACAATCGTAAGCTCCCTCATGCTCCCATGGAATCTAGAATCAAATGAAGGTGTTTATTGATATGAAATATGCCTCGATAAGAAATAATATGAATGCAACACCCCGAAAAATTCCATTTTTATTACTATGAATAGTGTATCACTTAAAAAATATCTCATATCAGTTTTTTAATTGTGTAGACTCTATAATAATACCTCATAAGAATTAGACACTCGTCATATGATCACCATAGGTAAAACCCTACCACGATCCCTATTCCCAATGTAGCCTCATGTTGAGAGATCCTTTTTTCACATACTCACATAGTGATAACACATTCTAGGCATTCCCCTTCATGAATTCACTATGATTCCCCATGCTCAGATGGTTATCTGTCTTGGACCACTACTTTCAAGGGTGTTCGGCTTCTCTAAATCTCTTTACCAGGGGTTGGACATATTCTTTACACTTCTTCCATCTTTATTATCAAAAATCCCTCGCCTTCCACTAAAGTTTTGTTTCTAGCATTATTTTATATTTTTACTTCTAAAGCCTTGATACATAAAAAGAGATTTTATTAACATAACACATTAAAAAACATTCAATTGAAAAAGAAAATCCTTTAAAAAATTAAAATATTAAATAAAAAAATTACATGAAATATATATATATATATATATATGAAATCCCCTCATAATTAAAATTTTCATGTCCTCAATCATGTGATATTTAAATAACAATTATGAAAATTTAATTGATAAATATTTAAATTTCATTGTAGAAAATTAAATAATTTTTTATTGGAAAAATAAACTTTCAATCTTCCCATAATTATATCTCTTCAACTCCACATTTTTAAAAGAAACAAAGTCAACCATGTATCTTACTTTTCCATATGAAAATTAATGAAGTGTATCCTAACTTCTATTCAAGTATCTCTGTTTATTATTTTCATGGATAAAATGTTGTGATCTACCTTACATTGAAATTATTTCCTCTAACCACTCAATATAAAATTTTAAATAGAGTTATGATCTGACCTTAGTTACATTCTCATAACCATAGGCATTAAAATGATCTCAAATCTCCAACCCATAGACAAAGATCAACATTGATCGTGAGGACATAAAAATTATGTTCATATGACTCTGGGGATAAACGTTCTATGGGTAGTGATGTTAAAACATATCATGCTTAAAAAAATAGGTTTATATCTAAAGCACGTTGCATGATAAATAATGGAAATTCTAATGAAAAATATAACTCCAAATAATGAAATCACTCAAACTCCTTAAATAAAAGTAAGGATTCATGGAAATAACTAAAATGAAGTGATATAACCTATTTTTATTCTTATTTTACTTTCATTTTTTTATATTAATTAATGAATTTTTTAGATTTTTTATTTTATACATTCTGTTTTTTTTTCTATAGGGTAAATAACATAATACAATGAAAATTTAATTCATGAATCATTCCCCAAACACTCAATGAAACACCCCACATATTCTATTAAATATAAATTACCTTTTTTTCACCATGAACATCCTTATCCCACACTTAATCTATTGAATATCATGAAAAACACAGAGAGTGTGGTAGGTAGGATAAAATAACCTTGTAATATGGTTCTTATTATCAATGTTATTCATGGTTTCTATGGGCTCAAAAGAAAGATACAAATTTTTAGGTGGATCTCAAGGATAATGCATCAAATTATAAATTCATAAATCATATTAATGTGATTTTGTTCAATCAAATATTCAATAATATATAAATTTGTGTTTTAGTAGTATAAATTCCTTGAGTATCTCTCATGAAATGGGTATTTAAAAGAATATGAAGAAATGGGTCTAGAGCCCTATTAGTAATAGGTAACATATCAAATTGGTAAAATCACTAATGAAATAAAAAGTAATAATAATCTAATCTACAAAAAACATTATACAAAATATGAAACATTTAAGGTGAATTTCATCTACATAAATTAACTAGTATAACCAAATCATGATTCATTAAATTGATATCCTTATATTTATCTATATTAATTAATCCCCCATTTCACTCGTTCAATACTTTACAAAATAAAAAATGGGATAATGGGGTGTAAAGACATCGAACCGAGTAGCCTAGAGTTTGTGGTTACTTTATTACATTTTCCTAAGATACAATAAATCACATCAGGAATGACTGAAACATTTAGTAGAATTTCTAAAATAAATAGATACATAAAATTAACATTACATTTTAAAACATAAAATAAGGAAATAATTCACATTGATATTTCCATTTTTGTCCTTAGATTATCCTTACATATCAATCATAAAACACTTCCATGTATCCTGAGGAAAATAAAACATAAGAAAGGAGTGATCTCTAATACTCAATAATGGTATGCGTACATTGTAATCTACCATGAATAAATAAGGCATAATAAAAATGTTGAAAACGGAAAATGAATCGCATCATATCATGGAGACGGTAGATCGTACGTTTGCAGGAGCTATGGTATCATTCCCCTAATAGTGAATGGGTATAGAAACGACTGATATATTAACTTTCTATAATCAATATAATTTCATAATTATTATATATATTTATTATTTTCATCATTATAACCATCCAAGTAATGTGATGATGGAAGTCTAATTACACCGCTACGTGGAGATCGTAAGTCGTACGTATGCATGAGTGATGCTTTCATTTTTCATAGGATTGATAAAAGGAGAAATATGGTTGTACCATAATCATAAAAACATATCATTATATATAAGATATGATATTTATTAATTTAAGATGTTAATAATACATGAAGAGGAAATAGAAGAAGAAATATACTTTAAAGAGTTTGTAAAGATGATTACATCTTCTTCGGTGGGTTTTCTTTAGATATATTCCTAAAGGATCTAGGGTTTGTATTTTGGAAGGATTGGAACATCTAATACTTGGATAAGTAATTTTAGAAGAGAAATAATTAGGTATTCTTCGATATGGATACCTAAACAAAGTGTTAAGAAATGAAGGAAGGGGTGCCCTTTTATAATTTAGCTAAGGGGAATATTTAGAATTTCAAAAAATATTAAAATATAATAAGACTATTATATAGATAAAGACATCAAAATAGCTTATAAATGTATAAGGTGTGAATTTTAAACCATATATTATACCATTTTAGATTATTTATTATTTATATTATTTTTAATTAATTTAATAAAATATAATTTTTTATAAAATATCATTTCTGTCAATTTTGACAATATTCATGTAATTTTACATCAAATACATCTAAAAATGGATAATTAAACTATAATGAATTAAAATATATTTATAATTTCATATAGATCTATGAAATATTTTTTACAAATTAACTCAATCTAATTATATAAAAAATAATATTTTTAAAGAGATTTATTTTATTTTTCTGTTAATTAAATTAATATTATATTAGTGTTGTGTAAGAATTTAAGGTCATTTTTATTCGCAAAAAATTAAAACTGAATTACCATGATGAAGATAATTATTCTATATTTAATAATACTATTTAAATTAAAAAAAAGATAACAACATATTAAAAATATTATAATTATTAAAAACTAGAGTATGTCATGTTTGACTTTTCATTAAATAAAATAATTTAAAGGTCGTCGTCTTATACAAGTGGCCCAAAAATGTCATAATTTAGACACTTTTATGATTATGGTCAAGATAAAATAAACAAATAATATTTATTTGTGTTTTTTTATTATTTAATAATTCTTATCGTTTTAATTTTACAAATTTAAAATCATTTTATTGATTTTTCTTCTACTTTCACAGTAATGCGCCAGTGTTGCATAAGCATTTAAGGTAATTATTGAAAATAAATTATTATAATAAAAATAAAATAATTGGTCCCAATGTAAACCTTTATATTCATCCATTATTTATATTTATTCATATCCATATTAGGAAAAATTATTTAATTTGTTAATTTGACTTTTCTTCCCTTGCACAAGCATTACACAATCATTTGGATAAGATTCTTATTATATAAATCTAAAAGTATAAATTATCAGTTTAAATCATCATTTATAGATGAAATGTAAAAAAAAAATTATTAAAAACACTTTTTATCTCTCAATTATTATCAATAATACATTGAATTTGACTTTTTCAATGCTGTATAAGCACTACGTCACCACTGAAATTGATTTTCACATTTATCAGAAAATAAATTATGATTTAAATGTTATGAATTATTTTTGTATGATATTTATATTATAATATTGTAAATTAATAATGAAATAAGTTTAATAAATTTTTATACCGTAATTATGTTCTGATGATATCACAAAAGATACTACTTAAAATTTATTTTTTACTATTCACTAAACAATTAATTTTTCAAAAAATTATAAAAATTTTACCATAGAATAATTTTGGTATGATTATTTTATAAAATTAATTTCAATTTAAAAAATAAATTTTCTAAAAATTCTAGAAATTAATTAAAATTTTTACTTATTAAAATAATAAAAACTCATTTTTGAAGAAAACATATTCCTGAAGAATAAAATGACCTTATTAAAAATTATTTTTTAGAAAGATGAAACCTATCCAAGAAAATAAGAGTTCTTTTAATTAAAACTAAAGTCCAACTTACATAATCCTAAAAAATGAGATCTATCAAAATCCTTCTTAAGAAGAGGTAAAAGGTCTTCAGGGGGATGATCATACAAGTTGAAATCAGCACCAGTAACTCCATTATTAACAAGTCTGTCCGAAATTGAGTTAGCTTCTCAATAAGTCTGTGTGATAATATGATTCATGGTGAGAATATAATCCAAGCCTATAATCCATCTATTAGTAAGCTTCCAAGATAAATGGTAAGAACCCATTCTGATGGAAGAATCAATAACAGAAGAATCACTTTCTATCCAAATATGGTCCCATCCACAAATCATAGTTTGCTCCACCGCAATAATGATACCAAGCATTTCAGCTTCAATTGGAGAGTATATACCATAAGATCCATAAAATAATCCCATAAACTTCCCTTTGTGATCCCTAAAAATAGAACCATATCCAGAGAGACCAGTATTACCCTTTGATGCCCCATCATCATTTACTTTAATCCATCCAATAAAAGTTTTATTTCATAAGACCTCAAAAGTACCATATAGAGGCCTGTAAGTAACTTTGATACCAATTAGAGTAAGAACTGAGAAATAATGAATTTAATTAAAGTAGAAGTTCTTCCTAGGTAATCTTACCTCACGAATAGAAGCAATAATGCTTGAGAAAGAAGCATTAGCAGAGAAATGTTGACCACCATGAAGGATTTGATTCCAAACTGACCAAATATAATGCAGTAATTCAGAAGTAGCAACCTAAAAAAGATCCATCAATTGGGGTGAAAGTGTAAGAAAATGAAAATTCTGAAGAAAATCCTTGATGGAGACCATATTTTGGATGGAAACTTCAAATATTCCAGCCAATACATTCCACATAGAGGAAGTAGTAACAGAGAAAAGAAATAGATAACCAACATCCTCTCTATGATGATGAAAAGGAACACAAGATGAACACAAAGATATTCCATAATTCTAAAGGTAAGAATCAACAGGAATTTTCCTCTAATAAATTCTCCATACCAAAATAGAGTGAGAGGGCCTAATAAAATTTCTATGCAAGTCTCTCATCCAAATTGCTTCAGAGCTACAGGACCAAGAGAACTTTTAATAACGTTTTGATGAAAGCATACCATTAGTGCAGATTCCCAGGCCCAAAAATTATTTTTGTTAGAGAAACAATATCTATTAACAATGTTCAACACTTTACTTGGAAGACCCTCCAAGTTATTAAGCTGATCCTTGATAGAGATATCCAGAACAAAATTATCTGCATTCGAAACAAAGTCAATTAGTGGGTTACCCATCCAATTAGCTTTCCAAAAGCTAATGGATGAGTCTTTCGAAACAATCCATCTAGAGTGATAATAAATTTAAGAATATATGAACTTAAAGGATGGACAAATAGATAAAACAAGTGGATTAAAAACACAATTTTTTAGATGATTCAAAAAAAATTCCAAAAAAAATTAAGAGCATAAGAATTTCTATTAAAGAGTTTCCAAATAAATGAGGCTTGCAAGAAATCATTAAATAGTACAAGATTTTTAATTCCCAAACACCCTACATCATAAGGATTACAACAATCATTTTATGAAATAGTTTCCAATTTATATTTATTAGGACCTTTATATTTATTTTATAAATAATTTAATCCTATTCATACCCACAAATTTTTCATCTAGGTTATAACGGTCACATTTAAATAATAATATTTTGGGTTTCATTTAATCTTGGTGGAGAGTGTTATATAAACTAGTGAACGCAATTTTCTCTTAAAATATCATAGTGTTACATTCTCCCCTATTTCAATAAATTACATTATCTCAATTTGAAATTTTTATAAATAATCATGGGTTTTAAATTTGAAAATACCTATTGAAAATCCCACATTATAAAAATGATTAATAAAATATCTTCTAAAAATAGGGAAAGGGAAATGACAAGGTCACCACAAAACTATGATTCTGAATAAATGAAAATTTGTGGGAAGTGAAGATACGAACATGGAAGGAATGTAAAGTCTAGTGATAAATGATTAAAATAAATTTAATGATCTTGATAAAGTTAACATTCACAAAATCCTAAAAAAAATGTGTCCAAAATACCATCAATTCATCGGAATTGAAGGTTGTAGTATAACAATTCTTTCTTAATATTAGTTTTCATCGATTTGAAAAATTATTTTACCATATTGACTAAGAACATAAGGAAATATACTTACATGAAAATTATAATTTCATCCTTTAAAAAATTTCCACCACAATATCATCTTTTTCTCCAAATGATGAATATTTCATGCCTCAAGCATTGAGATCAAATTTTAATGAATAAAATAATCTTCAAAAGGATAATAAAATACCCCTTCTGTCTTTAGAAATTATATAAAACTAAAATAGTTGGAATAAGTTATCCCATATATATAAATATATTAATTTATAAAACATAAAAAATAATTCCCAAGCATTATCTTAATCCAATACATAAGTAGCTAATCTTAAAACTCCTCCATAATATTACTGACCAAATTCAAATCCCAAAAAATTAGAAAGAAAGTCACTAAGATTCAAAAATAAAAATTCTACTGATCCCCAAAAGTATCAGTTAATGTCATATACCTAATATATGAATACCTTTATCACCTTAAAAAATAAATGAAAACATCAATGCATTCAAGAATAATATTTTCCCTTATAACTCAAATAAAATATCATATTATCGAATGTATTTCATAAATCCAAAAAATATAGTAAACTATATAATGAATCACATTGTCATTAAATAACTATCCATTTTCACGGACGTCAATATTATCCCTTAAAAATCTCATTATCATTATTATCTCAAATTTTATTACATATTAAGTTTTATCTTCACTAAAACATTTATTTTCTAAAATGATCAAATTACCACTAAAACCATTTTCCTGGTCATCAATATCATTCAACATAAACTCTAAAATCCTTAATGAAATAGTACTGAGTATAGTCCCTATATATCTTATGATTATTATAAAAAAAATATTCTCACTAAAATAATTTTACAATATAATCTTTGAATCCAAACACAGTCACATTAATTATTCCACTGTATTCTTAACCCATTAACTAAGATTCATCACCTTATTCTTTAATACCTCCTTATTTTCATATATCATTTGTAGTTTATTTATTATCATCAATATAACAATTACTCATACATATTTTTTGATTATCTTCACAATATTTCCCCCTGGGGAATAGATTTTCATATTGCACATAAATTCCATATTTAAATGTTCAACCATCGATAATACCTTGGGGAGATCATTATTCTCATTAATTTCATTATTAAAACCTTTCATTTTACTTGGAGATTACTTTATTTGTGTCCTTCTATTCCATACCAAAACTAACTTTTTATTCCTCTAAGACATTCACTTGGGTGTTTCCTATCATATTCTCAATATATAGAAAATTGAATCATATTTCCTCTCTGGTTTCTACCACTCGATATCTTAATGAGCTATATCCTTATCTTATTTGGTGAGTTTTATAGTTGGTTAAGGTGTATTTTGATAATAATATATCATGATAACTGATTAGGAATAACCATAATAACCTTTACTCCTACCGTCATCCCATTTTGTTTCTTATCAATACATTTTCAATAAAATTTAATTCCAACCTAGTAAATTATTTTTCCTTAAACTTATTGAAATCAAAAAGAAATTTATAATAATCAAACAAAAATAATAAATGTGATCTATCATAAAATAATATTTAAAGTATTTCTAAATCATGACACCTTACTCTCAATCTATAATTCCTTATGTTTAAACTAAGTTATCCATGTTCATTACCAAATATATAAGATGTTATCTTATTCTTATACAAATAATCAAATTCAATCATAGGGTTATATTCCCAAATATAAGTTTTCCCAAATCTATTTATTGAGGTCTATAAAAAACCAACTCTGATGAAAACTATAAAGATCCCGACCCCAATAGCCCAGAACTGGTGGTTACTTAATTACATTTCCATAAGATACAATTAATCGCATCTTAAAGGATTGAATAGTTTAATAGTATTAGTAAACTATATATATACTTGAAATTCATAGAATATTTTAAAACATAAAATTCCCAAATAATTTTCTTTGAGATTTTCATTATTCCCCTTATTGTATCACTTCATATGGATCATAAACTACTTCCTTGTATATTGGGGAAAATAAAACATAATAAATGGGTGAGCTTTAATACTTATAAAGGGTATTCATAAAATAGAATAAATCATGAATAAATAAGGTATAATAAAAATGGAAGGGTAAATAACAGAAACACATGTCATTTAATCACTAACTTTGGCATAATATGGTGGGAATAAATGATGATAAAAAAATTCCATATAAATAATTACATGATCATTAAACTTGACGATTGATATTATAACTAATATAATAATCACATGGAATATAAATAAATAAATTCATAATGATGGAATTCATAATTCAGGATATCTGAAACTTATTGTTGAGTGACCAACCAAGATATTTTAAAATACCGTCAAGGAATTGTGCGAGGACTCTAAAACAAATGCATAATTCCTCATCAAAAACACAATATGATTTTTCATATGAGACCTATTGATGAATATATGGGATATAGTGGGCATAACCCATCACATACTAAGTTAAATTCATTCCTCATATTAATATATAATACAACTGAATCAATATGCCTTAACAAAATGAATTAATATCTATATTGGTTGAAATAATCATACAAAATATTCAAACATTCCTCATTAAAACTAGTTATAAATAATATAAAAAAATATGATGAATTGTATCATTAAAGTACATAATTAAAATATTATTAAACAAGGTTGTTGACATAGATGAAAATACTTTATAGAGATTACTGGAATATTTCTTCTGGAAAATACCCTTTTCACTTAAAAAATTAAATTCTAAAAAATATGCACATAATAAATAAATCATTTTCTATAAAAATAACTTTTAAACATGTAAAGGAATACTCAAATAATTATGGAATCATGATGGAAAGAAAATCTATTCATTCCATGTAAGTTAAAAAAAATATTATTTTCACACTTTTGTACAAAAATCCAAAAAGTAATTTATTTGGAAAATGATAAGAAGATTCATTTCAAAACATTTTATAAAAAGCAAAACATGGGTAAAAATTATTTTAAGAAATTATAAGATAATAGTAAAAACCATTTTCAATACATATTTATAATACATGGACATGGATTAGAAATATTTCACAACAAACTCTTGAACAAAAACAATCCTGAATAATGATGAGATTGTGAAATAAAAACATTTCATTTTGGTATCGTTTGGATATTAGGAGCCATTAAAGAAATAAATTAAAAATAAATTTTAAATACCATGACTACAAATATATTTATGATATAATATATAAAATATGAATTATATTCACCACACAAAATTATTAAGTAGCGAATATGGAATGTCTCACAGAAGTAAAAGTGAGACAATAAACCATTACCTTAGGTTTTACTTCCTAAAAACATTTTAAAAACTCATGTGTATGGTTTTTATACATATTATTAATTGATAATTGAACCATATTAATATTTATAACATATTATATGATATTTTTATTACATATTTCCGCCTGTTCATTAATAATATTTCATTATTTCCACTGTTCGAGTGTTAATTTCCTTATTTTCCCATGCATATTATGTTATGAATGTCACAGTTATATTGTATATGATATAGATATATCATCTCAAGAATTATATTAAAGTTATAAATATTATGTTTAATCATTAAATACATGTTTAAAACAATTATTTAATGCTTACCATGGAAAATGAATCACATCGCATCATGGAGACTGTAGGTCGTACATATGTACGAATAATGGTATCACTAACTTAATGGTGAATGGGTAAGGAAATATATGATATATTAATTTTATAGAATCAATATGATTTCATAATTATTATTATAGCCACCCTTGTAAAGTGATTATGGAAATCTAATTGCATCGTTATATAGATACAGTATGTCAAATGTATGCACAAGAGGTGATTTATTTTTTAAAAGGATGAATAAATTGTGGAATATGGTTTCTCTATAATAATAATAACATCTATTTATATTTATTATACTTTATTTATTAATTTTTTATTAAAAATATATTAATGGGAATAATAAGAAGAAAAATCATTAAATATTTGGTAAAGATGATTACCTCTTCTTTGATGGATTTCATTTATATCTCTTCATAAGGGATCTAGGGTTGGTCTTTTTGAAGAAAAATAACCTATATATCTTGGATAAAAAACTTTAGAAGTGTAATTATCAGGTTTGGTTGATATATATGGATCAAAGTGGTGTCAAGAAGTTAATGAATGGGTGCCCTTTTATAATTGAGGTGAGGGGAACTTTTGGAATTTCATAAAATATTATAATATAATAAGACTATTCAAGATCTAAATAAATCAAAGGAGAATATAAATGAACTTGGGATGAATTTTATACTACATATTATCCCCTTTGGGATTAATTAATATTTTTATGAATTTTCAAAAAATTAATAAAATGTTATTTTTAGAACATATAATTTTTTCAATTTTGACACTATCAATTAAATTTGGCTTCAAATACTTTAATAAAATATTAGAATTCAAATATAATGAATTAAAACCTCTATAAAATGTCATATAGATAAATAAATTAATTGGAAACATTAACTCATAAAAATTATATCAAAAATAATATTTTGAAAATATTTATTTTATTTTTCAATTAATTATAATTAATACTATAATAGAGTTTTTAAAAAAATTAAGGTAATTTTTGTTCACAAAAAATTAAAAAAAATACCATGATTAAGATAAATCTTTTAGATTTAAAAATAAAATTTATAATTGAACAAATATTCTAGATAATACCATAATGAAAATATTATACTTATTAAAAAAATTATGACATGTTTGGATTTTCATTAAATAAAATACTATAAAGGTCATAATATTATTCAAGTGGCCAAAATGGTAATAAGTTTGAACATATGATTATTATGGTTAATATACACTAATAAAATAATATTTAGGTCAAATTTTTGATTATTTAATTATTCTTATCATTTTAATTTTAGTGTTGTAAAATTAATTTTATGACTTTTCTTCTCCTCACAAAATAACTACATAAGTATTGGATAGGCATTTAAGATTGTTATTAAATATATATTTCCATCAAAAAAATAAATAAATAAGGATAAATACAATCCTTTATATTAATTTATTAAGTATATTTACTCATATCCATGTCATGATAACTTATTTAATTTGTTAATTTTACTTTTCATTCCTTACTCAGAAAGATCAGCCAGAGGAAAGCCTTTGACCATTTATTAATAAAGAAAAAAGTTCAACCAAGTACAGCAAGGAAGAAAAGATAACTACATATCATAAATATCACACCCATCACCACATCCATTATAGATTGCTTCTTCCGCAGTAGCTGATTCCCACTCTGAACTTTCATAATGCTTAAGGACCTTGGCATATTTCCTTCTTAGATTCAACTTCTCTAAAGAAAAAAACTCCTTCTAAGACTACATAACACCACTTTCCTTCAAAACAGAAGATCTGGTAGGCACAGGCCTTGGAAGAGAAGAGTAATATTTCCTCAACCTTCACCATGGTGGGGCATTCATAGTATCCTCATTCCCAGACATCTTCATCCTCCCACCCTAAACCACATCACTGTAAGAAAGCTGAACCATACCATTCTCATTTTCCTTATCACTATCAAAAATGTCCCCACACTTTCCAGAGATTTTCACATCTTAGTAATTCAATCCCCGTTCTTGTGGAATTTGACTGTTAGAGTAAGTCATGGAAAGACATTGTGGCTGCTTCACAATATCCTGCATAACAATTTTCCCAGTTGCAGCATCCTCAGAGGAGAAATCAGCCTGCAAAATGACACCCTTCTTCCTTGTATCATCTTCCTCTACATGAGAATTTACCTCATTTTACAATTCTAGAAAATGATTACTAGTAGAGACCATGATTGAAATTATTCCAGAAACATCCTCCCACCCTGTCCACTCCTCAGTACGGGCATCCACTACCATGAATTCAGAAATAGTTGGGTCCAGATACTGTTCAGTCATAGACTCCTGCTGCCAAGAACATTAATCCAAATTCTCCATTGTAATTGCGTTAGAAATACCAAGATCACTCTTTAAATGTTAAAAAATATGCCTAATTATTGGGTCATGTATCCTCTCTTTCATCTCCTTCTGATAATTTCCCTTCATTTTAGACTCAAGACCAAAAATCCCCACAGCCTGGATCACAGCAACCTGAGATTCATTCATTGCATGTACAGAGGACGTCACCAGACCTTGAGCGCCTTCAGCAATATCGCATTATAGCATCCCAGCCTTTTCTTACATTACTATTACATCATTTTAAAGGTAAAAAACATAATAGTATTACACATAGAGGATCCAATGGTTTAGTTTCTTGGGAAAACTCAGACCATACATAGCAATTACAACATCAAGCATAAACATTTATTTAATTTCTTCTTCTCTAGCTTCTTATTGTCACGTGTCCTCTCCTAAGTATATGTACCGTCCTGAGGATATACATTAAAATGGGTGAGCTAAAATCCTAGTAGGAGGATAGATAATAAGAATATACCATGTGTTAGCATAATCATGACATAGGTAAATAAATCATGAACATGATAGGAACATAAATAAAAGACTTGAAATGTGGAAATACACAAACATGAAACATCATGTTTTAGTGGTTAACTACCACACATACTTATGAACCAAGCTAGAATCTTGTTCACACATAATTTCACATATAATAATGATATTCATCACTTTACCCGATGCATTGGAGCGCTGTATAATTCTGGGCGCAACTGTCACTTTGAAACATTCATATTGGGCTATTTAATTCTAGGTCATCACATCATAACATTATCATTATCATGATTTCCACATAGAACACATATCAAAAGTGAACATAAATAACCCATGTAAATTAATGGTTTTCATCTCATAAGAATACATTCATAAGCTTTGGGCTCCCAAAAGAAAGAGGGAACAACATGCTTGATATAAGAACCATCAATCATGAATTAGAGGTAAAATTTGAGTTCTTAAAAGAAGAGTTCTTTTGAAAACATTTGGTTTGACATAAACTTCATTAGAAAACATGTATATCCCAGAAACGGTAATATAATTATGAAGAAAATATATTTAAGGAGTAACCATATCAAAATGGAGTGAAAGAGGGAGAACTCGAAGGAAGAAAATTGAGTTCAAGATTTCCCCTTACCTTGTATCTGAATGCTTCTTTCTCTTTAATGTCCTATATAATGACATTATATTCATTAATTAAAAATTATGGAACCTTTTATACATTAATAGGGATCATTATGGTTTCATTATGTGATTTTATGTGCATTTTAATGAGTTATAGAGTTTAGAAACATTATTCGGGAATGTTTGTTTTTATGGTTTTCTTGAGTGGTTCACTTGTATTCTTAAATTGATGTTCAGATAGAACATGGGTAATCATAGAGAACTCATATTACATGTTATTAATGATATTACATTAGTTTGAATGAAATTATAATTAATTATATTAGATCCATGTGGATGAATCATTAGATAAGAATTAAATGATGATTGTTTGGGTTAATTTGGGCAGTTTTTCGATCACAACAAACTTGTTTTAATTTATCACTTAGTAATATGTTCATAAGTCAGTTTCAGAACTTTAAATAGGACATAATACATAAAAAATATGATTGTTTAACCATAAAAATGGTTTCATTACTAGATCTGAAGGTAGAAATGGAAGAAGAAAACATGTCATTCTTGAAGGTGATAAATTAACACCTCACGAACAACGTTCTCTTTAATAAAATAAAAGAAAGAGGGAAGGGAGGTTGAATGATATAATATCCCATTAGCATCATAAAATTCCAGTATTTGTATAATAATAGTGTTAAAATACCATTATGGTGAAGATAGGTGGGGAGAGATCAAGAAATGAACTTGAACATGAAAGGAAATTAAAGGAGAAGGGGGAGATAAATTACCTCTTGAATCCTTCTCTCGAGAACCTCCTTAAGGGCCTAAGCCTGGTGTTTTGATGAGACCAGCAGCTCTTGGACGTGGGGGAGGGGCTAGGGAGAATTTTTGGGCAGAGTTTAGAGAAGGATTGGAGCTTGAGAGGTGTGAGGTAATGAGGGTGTGAAAGGAGGTTTTTATAGTAGAGGGGAAGGGTAGATTTTGAATATTTAATTCATTATTTTTTTATTTCCCTCAAGACAACCAATAGTATTGTTTCATGTAAACCCTAATAGTTATAAGTTCATGTGATTTCGAACCAAGTGGCCTTTCATCACTTGTGATGTCATGAATAGTGTATTTAACTGTTAAATTTTATATACGGTATTTTACAGTATTTCACTATTCATCAAAAAATTCGAGTTTTTCAGAAAAATACCAAAAATTTACCCTAACCATTTTTTGACGTGTAGAATTCAAAAATGAAGTCCATTTTTCAAAATTAATTTTCTAAATAATGTTGATTTTATATTTTAAATAAAGTCATAGTTAATTCGAAAAATAACAATCTTAAAGGTGCACTTAGTTTTATTTCTCATTGAAAAATTAACTAATATCTCATTATCTTATTTCCTTAAGAAAATAAAATATTATTATTATTTACTATTCATAAGGGTCATATTACTATTCATTTTACTATTAATAAGGCTATGTTACTATTCACCTAAAAAACAAGTTTGTTCTATCAGACTCCAAAAATCATCTTGAACATAACCGTGTATGTCGGATTTTCAAAATTCCAAACACATAAGTGACAAACTTATGTTTAAAGGTCACTTATCACTTAGTAGTTCATTATTTTGTGTATTCAGGTGATTTTATGACATAATTTTATGAAGGAAAATTTCATTGGAAAACTTTGGGTCGTTACATTTTCCCCCCTTAAAAAATTTCGCCCTCGAAATATCATTTTATATAAACAGGTGAGGGTACATCTCCTTCATCGCCTCTTCCGGTTCCCAAGTTGCTTCCTCAAACTTATGGTTCATCCACAAAACTTTGACAAGGTGGGTTGTCTTGTTGCATAGAACTGTATCACTTCGGTCCGAAATCTTTACTAGCTGCTCCTCATAGGAGAGATCATCTTCCAGCTACACCACCTCTGAGTTTAGTACATTTGAGGGATTAGGTGTGTACTTCCTCATGAGTGATACATGAAAAATGTCATGAAATCGAGCCATATTCGGTGGAAGTGTAAGCTGATAGGCCAAATCACCTATACGGTCAAGGATTTCAAAGGGGCCAATATACCTTGGGCTTAGCTTCCCTTTCTTCCCGAATCGCATGACTCTCTTCCATGGAGATATTCAAAGGAAGACTTTATCTCCAATGTCGAAGTCCAGGTCCCTTCGACGGTTGTCAACATAGCTCTTTTTCCAACTTTGAGCAGCTTTGATGTGTTTCTGGATGACTTGATCCTTCTCTATCATCTCTTGAACAAGATCAAGTCCAAGTAGCTTTCTTTCTCCAACTTCATCCTAACAGGTTGGAGTTCTACATCACTTTCCATACAGAGCTTCATATGTAGCAATATGAATACTCGATTGGAAGCTATTGTTGTATGAGAACTCAACCAATGGGAGATGCTGATCCCATCCACCTTTGAATTCTAGAGAGCATGCTCTAAGCATATCTTCAAGCATATGAATAGTCCTTTCTGATTGGCCATCAGTTTGGGGGTGATAGGCCATGCTGAAATTTAATTCATTACTCAAAGCATGTGGAAGGGTCCTCCAGAATTTAGATGTGAACCTCGGGTCACGGTCAGTGACAATTGAGAGTGGAACATCGTGCAGTCTCACCACTTGCTTCACATATATCTTTGTAAATTTTTCAAGTGAGAGATCTTCCTAAATAGCGATAAAATGGGAAGTCTTGGTGATTCGGTCAACCACAGCCCATATCGCATTATTTCCCTTTGACGTCTTTGGGAGACCTGTGACAAAGTCCATGGTAACATTTTCCCATTTCCACATGGGTATAGGCAATGGTTGCATCATACCTTTGGAATTTTGTCGCTCAACCTTAACTTGCTGACATACCAAGCACCTTGATATATATTCCGCAATCTCCTTTTTCATGTTATCCCACCAGAAGTGTTCCTGGAGATCTGGTACATCTTGGTACTCCCAGGATGGATAGAGATTGTTGAGCTATGTGCATTTTCAAATATCTCCTTTATCCCTGGTGATGAAGGCACACAAAGTCGCGTTCTAAACCGAATCACACCATCATCGTTGATATGGAACTCTTGCAGCTTCCCTTCTTTTACTGCATTCACCCTATTTTGTATCTCCACATCTGTAAGAACCCGATTTTTTCTACGAAAGACTTTGGAATATTCTTGATTTTATTCTAGAGCAGCGCCTTCAGACGGCGTGCGATTCCGAGCCCCGGTGTGGCCGGGATTAAATTTTTAGTGCGTTCACACTGGAAACACCAAATAAATGGGATAAATCCTAAACGGTGCTTCAGATCAGTGATCTGAGTGTACGGATGGGTCTCTAATGGGGTTTTTACCATAGGAATGACATAAAACATGTTGGTGTGGGATGTTTGGACCCCTCGCTCGTTTTCGGAACGTTAAACGGATAAATTAATTTATTTATTTATTTTTTTTATGGTGAAACTCACGTATCTCCTAAACGGTGTCTCAGATTGGAAAACTGAGGGCACCGTTGAGTTTGGAATGTGTCGTTTACCCTAGGAGAGGTGTATGTTTTGCGGGCGCGGCCCGTCTGTGAAAAATGGCCCCAGGGGCGTTTTCATATTTTGGCGGCATTGGGCGTTCAGTTTTATAACTTTTTAACGGGGCCTCGGATTAAAATTTTGAGACTTTCATTGCATTCAGAGTGTGATTTTTAGCCTAGGGGAGGCTTAATCCCGACCCCGTCGGGAGTTCGGGTTCGGGCCGACGGGCGGGTAGTTAAGTGTTTTCTATTTAAACACTTAACCCACCCCTCCCTCTGCTTCTTCTTCTTCTTCGCCTGGATAGCAGTAGGCGGAAGCCCCTCCCTCTCCTACTCCACTCCGGTGAGGCAGCTCCGGCAAGGTGTGGTGCGGCGGCAGACTCTTCGTGAAGCTCCGGGAAACGCCCAAGAGGTAGGATCGTTGCGGTTTCAATTTTTATTCTCGCACCTACTTTGAGTTTGATTGTATGCATCAATTTATTGTTTGATCCTCGAAAAAAGCCCATAATCGTCTAGTATAATTTCTGAGCTTTCCAACGCATCTTTCGGTTTCGAATGTGGAGTCTTGAGGCCTCCGCAATCGCCTGCCGAAGTTTGTGGGTTTTCGGTTTCCGGCGGGTTCGAGCGGCGGCGCAGCGTCCCTAGGAGGCGGGGGGCTCTCAGACGGTAGCGCGGCTAAGGAATAGGGCGGCGGCCTTCATCAGATGGCGAGGCAGTGCGGCGTTGGCAGTTGTGGGCAACGGCGAGCCTGCAGAGGCGCTGGGCGGGGGTCCTCAGCCACTGGGGGCGTGGAGCGGGAGCACCGGCCGGCTGTGCCGGCCGGTTGATGCAGCAGTCGGGGTCGCGGCGCGCGGCCCCGCTCGAGAGACAGAGACCCACCAGCGGCGGGTCTCCGCGTGGAAAACAGCCGACTGGCGCTGGCCGGTCGGTGGCCCCTATAAAAAAATTAAAAAAATAATAATAATAAGGTTATAATAATAATAATATATTATTATTATTATTATTATTATAAAATGATTTATATTTTTAATAAATCATAAACCAGAAGTCGGTTTTGCGAGCCGTCTGCTGCAGTGCGTGCCTCGGAATGAGAGTAATATTTTGAGATGGTTTTGGGAATTTTTAATTCCCAAAACGAGGGTCCTCGGAGGCGCGACGCGTCTTTAAGTGAATTGACGTTTTTCCGGGAGATCTTGTTTTGGACGGCGCGGACACGTCTGAAGTCCGTTTTAAGCGCTGTCAGTGGTGTTGGGACCCTTGTGCCGGGGTGAAGCTTTCCAGGGTGGTTTCGGGCGTTAAATCCAGAGTTGAGGCGTGGGCCCCATGACCCGTCTTTTGAGCTGTGAGCAGCGTTTAGCGACCTTCTCATCGGGTGTCCGTTTGCGGCGTGCGAGCAGTCGATCCTGGATGTTTTTCCGAGGGGATTGCAATGGTGGAATCCACCCTCTCTAATTCGACTCAATGGTGTGGGCCCCACGAGGGTCGTTTGGGCGTTGACGGTGATTTCTCATCTCTATCACCGGGCGACCGTTTTGGACAAGTAAGTAGTCCACCTTGTGTACTTTTTCGAGAGGATCGCAACGGTGCGACCCATTGGTAGCGCTTCGGTACTGGGGTGCGGGTCCCGCGTGGTACCGCTCGTGCGCGGTAAGCCAGAACGTATCTTTTTCTCCAAATATCTGTTCCACTCAAGTGAGTAGTGCTTTTGACGTGTTATTCCGAGAGCATTTGTATGGCGCAGTTCACCCGGCCTTTTTCGGGGACGTGGTGTGGGTCCCACCTGGGTTTGTTAGGCTGAATAGTACCTTTTTCACCGGGTGTCCATTTTGGGCGATTGAGTAGTAAATTCCGTGTTTTTCTTTCCGAGGGGATCACAATGGTGTGCACCATTTGTTCAGTTTCAGGATCTTGGGGTGGGCCCCACACGGGTTGGTTACAGTGAATAATAACTTTTTCACCGGTTGGCCGTTTTAGGCGAGTAAGTTGTCGATCTCGCATGTTTTTTCGCGATGATTACAACGGTATAATCTGTTCAGGCGAGCAGAGCCTCATACGCGATCTTATTTAATGTGGAAATATGAAAGGTACCACGGTGGAGGTTCTTCTACCGTGTTTGTAGCGGACCCTTGGCGTGTGATCGCGTGCACTCCTGGGAGAGTGATGTTGGTGGTTAAAGATATGTGGTTGGTCGTGCCTCATCCGATGAGGTGGAAAGTTGGAGTTGTTATGTTTACTCCTTCGCATTGACGATGGGTGTCGTGTGCACGTTAGCCTTTTTGCCTGGAGATGTGGCATACTCTGGGAGTATGTGAGAACATTGGGAGGTACATGTGGATGTTTGTACCTGAGAACATTTGTGCTCTTGATTGGGGTTAACTTGGGGCCACATGTCATGTGGGCCCCAGGTGCGTGCCATGTTCTGCTTTTCATACCTTTGACCTCTCGTGACGTAGAGGGTCCCTCGGTTCTCGATTATTGACCAGGGGGTTGAGTTTTTCCCATGGCTCTGTGCTCGATGGTTTAGATCAGCAGGGTTGAGTGGTTTCCTCTGGTTTTGTTCCTGAGTCGGGTGGTTGCGCGATACCCACTCCGTGTTCGGTTGTCCAGAGTTGTACCATCCAGTAGAGATGGCCAGAGCAGTTCTGGATTTACCCTCTAGTAGATATTTGGCAGTGGGTTGCTCATCGACTTCTTTGGGTTTACCCTCCAGAAGAGACTGGGTAGTGGGTTGCCCACTAACTTCTAGGGTTTACCCTCCAGAAGATACTGGGAAGTGGGTCACCCGAAACTCTTAGGGTTTACCCTCTAGCAAAGACTGGGTAGTGGGTCACCCGACGACTCTCGAGGGCCTACCCTCAATCAGGGCTGGGCAGCGGGTCGCTCGTCATCTTGATTCAGGTCTACCCTCCAGCAGGGCTGGGAAGTGGGTTGCATGTTGACTTATTCAGGGTTTAGCCTCCAGCAGGGCTAGGCAGTGGGTCACCCGTCGACGTATTCTAGGTCTACCCTCCAGCAGGGCTAGGCAGTGGGTCACCTGATTATGTACTAGTGTTTACCCTCCAGCAGGGCTGGGCAGTGGGACACCCGATATCTTATTAGGGTTTACCCTCCAGTAGGGCTGGGCAGCTGGTCACCCGATATCATATTATGAATTACCCTCCAGTAGGGCTGGGCAGTGGGACACCTGTTGACATTACAGACTCAGTCCTTTATACTAGGCTATTCTATGGCTTTCCTCTGTGATTACCAGAGCGGGACCCTTGGTTGTACGGGTCAGTGATGGAACGACCTTGGATTTGAGGAGACCTCTCGACTGCGGGGCACTGATGAGGTGTGGTTTGACTTAACCCAGAACTCTCAAGTACGAGGGGAACTTTCCCCACCGAGACGCATCCTTGTGATGCGACCTAAAACCATTTGGGCGATTCAGTGCCACCCAAAGCAGATAGTATCAAGTTTCGGTGATTTGAGCCCCTTGACTTGTAGTTTGGGGAAGACGTGCGGGATGCTGGGCATCAATGGTGTTTACTTCTGGGATTGTTGGCAACTCACTTTTCTTGGGATGAGCTATGGGATGGAGATCCCCTTATGGTCTTCTTTGGGCTTCTTGATAGAGCATAGGGTTTTGTATATACCTTGTTCCGGTACCCACTTATTTGGTTTGGTTACTCTCTTTCCAGGAGAGTCGAAGATGCGCTGGGTAAGACACGTGCTTTCCGCGTCTAGCTTCTCATGTTTGGATGAGTCTACTCTCCTGTTATATATAGAAAAAGCTTAAAGAGAAGTTCATCTTCTCACCATTCCTATCTCCTTGCGTTAGGAAGAGTATTCTACCTTTCCCTTGTTGGGTTGAGTTGTACTCTTTACTGCACTCTCTGTTGTACTTCTGTAATATTCCCCATTCGATCTAATGCTCACCCTTCGGTACCTCCTTTGTTTATCCCTCGAGCCTTTGGGGTATCCTACCGAGTATTTTTATACTCACCCCTGCTTGGGATTTGTCCGCAATTGGTGTTCCCTTGTAGACGACGGACAGGTTGGTCGTGACTTCAGTAGATCATAGGACTTCGGGATCTTGGACCGCGTGCGGTGGTCGTAGTCAGATTCCAGGTGGGGAACCCTTCCGTCTATTTTTCTTTTGTTCACCTGTTTCTGGGTTGTGGCACTTTTCTAGTTGGGTGTGTGTTTTTTCCCTTTTATTTTTAGTTTACTTTCAGCACTTTCTTTGTACTATTTAGAGGTAGATGCACTCTTGTGGTTATTTATAGCAGTTGGTACATTGATTTTCTTTTTACTCTTCCCTTTTTCATTGAGTGTGCTGCATGTGTGTGTACAGGTACATAGGAAAAGGACTCCCCGAGTTGTTGTGCCTTCGGTGCTAGTCGCCAGCCCCTGGCCTATGGAGGCGGGCTTGGGGTAGTTACGGCTCGAGCCCGAGTAGGGTCGGGTCGTGAAAAAGTGGTAACAGAGTTGGTTCGTTCCTTGGGACGTTGTTTGGACGTCCCTAAAATAAAATGAATTGGTGGGGATTTAGGGAAATAGTGTTAACGTGTCTCGAGAGCGGCTCTCATTCCAGGGAGTCCAGTGATGGTGCGACGGCCAACTTATGCATTCACCAGGACCCTGATAACCTGCTTGTCGACTCGGCATGCTGAGACACTTGTTGCAGGGAAAAATTTGTTTGTGAATCACATAGGATTGAGTCTTTGACTATCCTTCTTGAGTCATCTCCCCATCATTGTTGTTGGTATATACATATATGCTCATCTGACCACGGCACTCCTTGATAATATTCAGGATGTCTCCATGAAGACAGCCAGCCAAGATACCATCTTTGGTGTGTGATGAGGACCCTGTGAGCTACGAGGCCTCAGTCGAGGACCCATCATGTGAGACCCTTTCTCCGGGTGGGCCTGTAGCAGCACCCCCACCTGTTGAGCAGTATACAACTTCAGCAGAGCAGACGGGGCTTGAGCACAGGTTGAGCGTGCTCCGTGAGTTACAGCGGCAGAGACCGCTGAGGTTCAATGGTGAGCCATACCCTCAGGTAGTATAGGTTTGGATAGAGACAGTGGTTCACCTTTTCTGGATTATGCAGACGCTGACGGATCTTATGGTGGCTTTGGCCGCCAACCTTTTCCGCAGAGCATCTTGGTGTTGGTGGAGTCTGATGACTCAGTTTCTTGACGAGTCATCGCTTTCATGGGGCGACTTTCAGTTGTCATTCCGTGAGGAGTTTTTTTCCTCCTGCTTGCGCTCCATTCAGATTTAGGAGCTCCTGCAGTTTAATTATGGAGGGATGACGGTGGCCGAGTACGCAGGTAGTTTCGCAAACTGTGCACGGTTTTACCCAAACTTGGTCCATGATGAAAACTTCCGAGCGAGGGATTTTGAGCAGGGTCTCTGCTGAGAGATTCGTGTTGTCATAGTACCCTTGGGAATTTCCACATATGTCGGGGTGCTAGAGCAGGCGCTGGTGACAGAGAGCTCCCTGTCACGTTATAGAGTTGGTGGTGGCAGCAGGCACGTTGGAGCCGAGATGTCTGCCGCAGCTAGCGGACGTCCCCAAGAAGGACCTCGACGCAGGTGGCTTTCTGATAACCGGACTCAGGGGCGTGGCCGTACACCATATTGGTGCCGAAAGGAACCAGTGCAGCCCGGAGAGATTTGGTGCTATACTTGCGATGGCCGAGGTCACCTGGCATGGGACTGCCCGACCAGGCATGCAGAGGGCTTCGGGCAGGCAGCAGGTGCACCACCGCGGCTCAGGCAGTGCCGTTATTGGAGTAGCGCCCAGAGAGGTGGTGCTAGCAGAGGATCTGGTAGTGGGGGATGACTTTACGAGGTCTTCCCATCACCACTGAGTGGTCCACATCAGGCTCCGAGAGCTGACAGTTGGGACCGTGGACAGCCGAGAGCTTTGTATTTCTACGATCCTGCAGAGAATGAGGTGGTAAGAGGTACACTCTACAGCTATTCTACTTTTTGCAGTAGAATTGTTAGACTCTATGTGTGGAATGCCTTTTCTCTCTGCTCCTTGTTTGAGTTGTTACCAGGGTGGCGTGGGGCGTCGGTGTAACCCTGTGTTGGTAAGGTAAAGAGGCATGTGACCTTTTTCTTTAGTCGATGGTGTTGACTCCTCTACTCTACGAGCGTGTAAGAGAGTCTTAGTTGTGAGACATCGATGGTGAAAATTTGCGCGGCCAGATATCCTTGGGTGTTTCACCATATGGATATTCTGAAGGAGGTAATCACCAGGCCTTGTCCCGAGAGCAGGTGGTGATTCCAGTCACAACGTGCGATGTAGAGGTTTGGTCGAGGAGGTGAGCTACCTCTGAGAGCCTTCAGGCCATTTGAGACCATGCAAAGGGATGGCGAGGTTCCCTACCACCTTTCCCTAACCCCAAAGTCTGGAGTGGGTGCACGATGTCTCCCGCGTGACTTGATTGAGGAGACGTGTGTGTGCTCCTATGCACGTCATCAGCAAGGGCAGACCTCGTGTGAAACAGATCAATTCTTTTGGTCTGAGTGCGGTGGCGCAGAGCTGTGCAAGAGTTCTTATGGGTATGAGATATCTAGGTGTGGGCTTGGTACCCTGAGTTACTCCCTAGTTTTGCTTTTTGGGGAAGAAAATCTTGAAGGAGGGAATGATGTAAGAACCCAGTTTTTTCAACGAAAGACTTTGGAATATTCTTGATGTTATTCCAGAGCATCACCTTCAGATGGCGTGCGATTCTGAGCCCCGGTGTGGCCGGAATTCAATTTTCAGTGCATTCACACTGGAAATGCCAAATAAATGGGATAACTTCTAAACGGTGCTTCATATCAGATATCTGAGTGTACGAATGGGTCTGGAATGGGGTTTTTACCCTAGGAATTACATAAAAATGTCAGCGCGGGATGTTTGGACCCCTCGCTCGCTTTCGGAACGTTAAACGGATAAATTAATTTATTTATTTATTCATTTAATGGTGAAAATCAAGTATATCTTAAACGGTGGATCGGATTGGAAAACTGAGGGCACCGTTGAGTTTGGAACATGCCTTTTACCCTAGTATAGGTGTAAGTTTTGCAGGCGCGGCCCGTCTGTGAAAAATGGCCCCAGGGGAGTTTTCGTAATTTGGCGGCTTTGGGCGTTCAATTTTATAACATTTGAACGGGGCCTCAAATTAAAATTCTGAGACTGCTATTTCATTCAGAGCATGGTTTTAAGCCTAGGGGAGGCTTAATCTCAACCCCGTCGGGAGTTCGGGTTCGGGCCGACGGGCAGGTGGTTAAGTGTTTTCTATTTAAACACTTAACCCACCCCCTCCCTATGCTTCTTCTTCTTCTTCACCTAGACAGCAGCAGGTGGTAGCCCCTCCCTATCCTCCTCCACTCCAGAGAGGCAGCTCCGGCGAGGCGCGGCGTGGCGGCGGACTCTTCGTGAAGCTCCGGGCAACGCCGAAGAGGTAGGATCGTTGCGGTTTCAATTTTTATTCCCGCACCTACTTTCAGTTCGACTATATACATCAATTTGTTGTTTGATCCTCAACCAAAGCCCATAATCGTGTAGAATAATTTATGATCTTTACAACGCATCTTTCGGTTACGAATTTGGAGTCCCGAGGCCTCTGCAATCGCCCGCCAAAGTTTGCGGGTTTTCGGTTTCCGGCGGGTTCGAGCAGCGGCGCGGCGTCCCTAGGAGGCAGCGGCGGGGCTCTCGGACGGCGGCGCGGCTAAGGCACTGGGTGGCGACCTTCATCGGACAGAGAGGCAGTGCAGCGTAGGCAGCTGCGGGTGATGGCGAGCCTGCGGAGGAACTGGGCGATGGCCGTCAGCCGCTGGGTGCGCAGAGCGGGAGCACCGGCCGGCTGTGCCCGCCTATTGACGCAGCAGTCGGGGTCGCGGCGCGTGACCCCGCTCGAGAGACAGAGACCCGCCAACGGTGGGTCTCCGCGTGGAAAACAGCCGACCGGCACCGACCGGTCTGTGGCCCCTTTAAAAAAAATAAAAAAAAATCATAATAAGGTTATAATAATAATAATAATATATTATTATTATTATTATAAAATGATTTATATTTTCAATAAATCATAAACCGAGAGTCGGTTTCGTGATCCGTCTGCGGCGGCGCGTGCCTCGGAATTAGAGGAATATTTTGAGATGTTTTTGGGAATTTTTAATTCTCTAAACGAGGGGACTCAGAGGCACGACGCGTCTTTAAGTGAATTGACGTTTTTCCGGGGGATCTTGTTTTGGACGGCGCAGACGCGTCTGACGTCTGTTTTGAGCGCTGTCAGTGGCGTTGGGACCCCTGGCGTTGAGGCAAAGCTTTCCAGGGTGGTTTCAAGCGTTAAAGCCGGAGTTGAGGCGTGGGCCCCACGACCCGTCTTTTGAGCTGCGAGCAGCGTTTAGCGACCTTCTCATCGGGCGTCCGTTAGGGGCGTGCGAGCAGTCGATCTTGGATGTTTTTCTGAGGGGATTTCAATGGTGCAATCCACCCACTCTAATTCGACTCAATGGTGCGGGGCCCACGAGGGCCGTTTGGGCATTGACGGTGATTTCCCATCTCTATCACCGGGTGACCGTTTTGGACAAGTAAGTAGTCCACCTTGTGTACTTTTTCGAGAGTATCGCAACTGTGTGATCCATTGGTAGCGCTTTGGTACCGAGGTGCGGGTCTCGTGTGGTACTGCTCGTGGGCGGTAAACCGGAACGTATCTTTTTCTCCGGATATCTGTTCCACTCAAGTGAGTAGTGATTTTGACGTGTTTTTCCGAGAGCATGGTGATGGCGCAGTTCGCCCGACCTTTTTCGGGGACGTGGTGTGGGTCCCACCTAGGTTTGTTAGGGTGAATAGTACCTTTTTCTCTGGGTTTCCATTTTGGGCGATTGAGGAGTAAATCCAATGTGTTTTTTCGAGGGGATCATAGTGTTGTGCTCCGTTTGTTCAGTTTCGGGATCTTGGGGTGGGCCCCAAACGGGTTGGTTATGGTGAATAGTACCTTTTTCACCGGTTGACCGTTTCAGGCGAGTAAGTAGTCGATCTCGCATGTTTTTCCATGAGGATTACAATGGTGTAATCTTTTCAGGCGAGCGGAGCCTCATATGCAATCTTCTTAAATGTGGAAATATGAACGGTGCCCCGGTGGTGGTTCTTCTACCGTGTTTGTAGCGGACCCTTGGCGTGTGATCGCGTGCACTCTTGGGAGAGTGATGTTGGTGGTTAAATAGATGTGGTTGGTCGTGCCTCAACCGATGAGGTGGAAAGTTGGAGTTGTTATGTTTACGCATTCACATTGACGATGGGTGCGGTGTGCACGTTTTCCTTTTTGGCTGGAGACGTGGCATACTCTGGGAGTATGTGAGAACACTAGGAGGTACATGTGGATATTTGTACCTGAGAACGTTTGTGCGCTTGGTTGGGGTTAACTTGGGGACACACGTCGTGTGGGCCCCAGGTGTGTGCCGTGTTCTGCTTTGCGGACCTTTGACCTCTCGCGACGTAGAGGGTCCCTCGGTTCTCGATTGTTGACCAGTGGGGTTGAGTTTTTCCCCTGGCTATGTGCTTGATGGTTTAGATCAGCAGGGTTGAGTGGTTTCCTCTGGTTTTGTTCCGGAGTCCGGTGGTTGTGCGATACCCACTCTGTGTTCGGTTGGCCAGAGTTGTACCATCTAGTAGAAATGGCCAGAGCAGTTCTGGGTTTACCCTCCAGTAGAGACAGCGCAGTGGGTCGCTCATCGACTTCTTTGGGTTTACCCTCCTGGAGAGACTGGGCAGTGGGTTTCCCAATAACTTCTAGGGTTTACCCTCCAGTAGAGACTGGGCAGTGGGTCACCCGACACTGTTAGGGTTTACCCTCCAGCAGAGACTGGGCAGTGGGTCACCTAACAAATCTCGAAGGTCTACCCTCCAGCAGGGCTGGGCAGTGGGTCGCTCGTCGTCTTGATTCAGGTCTACCATCCAGTAGGGCTGGGCAGTGGGTTGTCGGTCGACTTGTTCAGGGTTTACCCTCCAGCACGGCTAGGCAGTGGGTCACCCGTCGTCTTATTCCAAGTCTACCCTCCAGCAAGGCTAGGCAGTGGGTCACCGGATGATGTATTAGGGTTTACCCTCCAGTAAGGTTGGGCAGTGTGTCACCCGATATCTTATTAGGGTTTACCCTCCAGCAGGGCTGGGTAGTGGGGCACTAGATATCATATTATGAATTACCCTCCAGCAGGGCTGGGCAGTGGGACACCCGTTGGCATTCCAGACTCAGTCCTTTCTACTAGGCTAGTCTGTGGCTTTCCTCTGTGATTACCGGAGTGGGACCCTTGGTTGTATGGGTCAGTGATGGAACAACCTTGACTTTGAGGAGACCTCTCGACTATAGGGTAGTGACGAGGTGTGGTTTGAATTAACCCAGAACTCTCAAGTACGAGGGGCGCTTTCCCCACCGACACGCGTCCTTGTGACGCGACCTAAAACCATGTGGGTGAGTCAGTGCCGCCTAAAGCGGATAGTATCAAGGTGCGGTGATTTGAGCCCCTTGACTTGTAGTTCGGGGTAGACGTGTTGGATGTTGGGCATCGATGGTGTTTACTTCTGGGACTGTTGGAAACTCACTTTTCTTGGGATGAGCTACGGAATGGAGATCCCCTTACGGTCTGGTTTGGGCTTCTTGACAGAGCATATGGTTTTGTATATACCTTGTTCTGGTACCCACTTCTTGGGTTTGGTTACTCTCCTTCTAGGAGAGGTGAAGACACGCGGGGTATGCCACGTGCTTTCCGCATCTATCTTCTCATGGTTGGATGAGTCTACTCTCCTACTATAGGTAGAAAAAGCTAAACGAGAAGTTCATCTTCTCATCGTTCCTGGCTCCTTGCGTTAGGAAGAGTCTTCTACCTTTCTCTTGTTGGGTTGAGTTGTACTCTTTACTGCACTCTCTATTGTACTTCTGTTCTATTCCCCCATTCTATCTACTGCTCACCCTTCAGTACTTATTTTGTTGCTCCCTCGAGCCTTTGGGGTATCCTACTGAGTATTTTTATACTCACCCTTTCTTGGTCTTTTCCCTCACTTGGTGTGCCCTTGCAGACAGACAGGTTGGTCGTGACTTCAGTGGAGCATTGGAGTTCGGGAGCTTGGACTGCGTGCGGTGGTCGTAGTCGGGTTCCAGGTGGGGAACCCTTCCAGCTGTTTTTCTTTTGTTCACTTGTTGCCTCATTGTGACACTTTTCTAGTTGGGCGCGTGTTTTCCCCTTTTCTTTTCAGTTTACTTTCAGCACTTACTTTGTACTGTTTAGAGGTCGATGCACTCTTGTGGTTATTTATAGCAGTTGGTACATTGCTTTTCTTTTTTACTCTGCACTTTTGCATTGAGTGTTCTGCATGTATGTGTACAGGTACTTAGGCAAAGGCCTCCCCGAGTTGTTGTGCCTTCGGTGCTGGTCGCGAGCCCCTGGCCTATAGAGGCGGGTTTGGGGTAGTTACAGCTTCAGCCTGGGTTGGGTCGGGTCATGACAACATCATTCCTTTGTGCTTTCTTAATCTTCTCCTGGATGGATGGTTGCACAATCATTTGGTAAAGGTGGGATGTATCCCCTGCCCTTATTATTTCCAAATCCATTCTTTGCATATCCATGAAGATAGGGTCTTTCTCAATCCGCAACATGGATAGAGTAGTAGGTTCTTTTCTATGTAGAGCATCAGCTACCTTGTTCACCTTTCCAGGATGATAATGAATAGAGAAATCGTAATCCTTGATTAGCTCTAACCATCTCCTTTGACACATGTTAAGATTCTTTTTTGTGAATATATACTTTAGGCTCTTGTAGTCGGTGTATATGTCACACTTCTCACCATAAAGGTAGCGCCGCTAGATTTTCAAGTCAAAAATCACGGCTTCCAGCTCTAGATCATGTGTCAGGTAGTTCTGCTCATGGATCTTCAACTGTTGTGAGGCATATGCTATCACATTATCATTTTGCATGAGTACACAACCCAATCCTTTATTTGAAGCATCCCTGTATATCACAAAACATTCTCCACTTTTTGTTAGTGTGAGTACAGGTGCAGTGATTAGCCTTCTCTTTAGCTCCTTGAAGCTTCCCTCACATTCTTCCGTCCATACATACTTTACCCCTTTCCTTGTTTACTTAGTTAGCAGGCTTGACAATCATGAGAAGTTTCTCACAAAACCTCGGTAGTACCCAGCTAATCCAAAAAAAACTACGGATTTCTGTGACACTAGAGGTCCTGGTCCATTCCTCAATAACCTTTGTCTTTGAAGGATCCACAGAAATTCTCTCACTTGTGATCAAATTTCCCAAGAACGTGACTTGCTTCATCCAAAAGTCATACTTGTTGAACTTGGCGTACAACTTATCCTTTCTCAATGTCGCCAACACAAGTCTTAGATGTTCTTCATGTTTCTCCTTGAACATAGAGAAGATGAGAATATCATTGATAAACACTACCACAAATTTTTCAAGGTAATGTCTAAAGACTCTGTTCATAAAATCCATGAAGATTGTAGGGGCATTAGTGATTCCTAAGGGAATCACCAAAAATTCATAATGCCCATACCTTGTACGGAAGGCAGTATTCTGAATATCTTCCTTCTCCATCTTTACCTAATGATATCCAGAATGAAGATCCACCTTTGAGAAGTATTGATCTCCTCTTAACTGATAGAACAATTCATCAATCCTTGGAAGAGGATACTTTTTCTTTATGGTGATCTTGTTGAGTTCCTGATAATCGATACACAGTCGCATTGTTCCATCTTTCTTCTTCACAAAGAGCACTGGTGCACCCCTAGGTGATGCACTATGGCGTATGAACCCTTTGTCCAGATTCTCTTGCAGCTGCTTCTTTAACTCCTCCAGTTCGATAGGAGCCATTCTATAGGGACACTTCGAGATAGGAGTAGCTCTGGGTATGAGTTCAATTGAGAACTCTACCTCACGATCCGGGGGAATTCCGGGTAACTCTTTGGTAAATACATCGTCGTATTCCCTCACAATGGTCATTTCCTCAAGGTTGGCACTTTCCTTCGACTCAACCATTTGGGCGAGGTATGCTTCTTCATAGGGAATCAACACCCACACCATTAAAGGATTTTTCAAAGGAGATTCATGATCTTCCTTGCATTTGTAGATGATCCTAGGATGGTTCAGAATATGAAAAGATATTTCCTTTTCCCGATAGTTGATATGTTCTCTATATGACAAGATCTAATCCATTCCCATTATAGCATCGAATTCCACCAAGGGAAGTATTATGAGATTTACTGGACGAATCTTTCCACATAATCCAACAGGAGAAGAGTCAAACACATGGGTTGCAATGATTGCACCACTTGGTGTTTTTACAGATATCTCTACTTCAAGGTTTCGGGGCTTTGATTCTATAGTTCTAGAAAACTTTCAAGATATAAAGGAATGCATAGAACCATAATCAAATAAGACTTTTCCATTCTTGAGTGAATATGAAGTGTACCTTGTAGAACTTCATTATCATGCTCTACCTCCGCAGTAGTGATGGAATAAGCCTTCACTTGTTCCTTTGGCTTTGGTGGTCGCTGACACTGATTACCCTCAAGAACTCGAGGTTTGTTTCACTGGTTTTCATAGTGCCCTAGCTCCCTACAGTTGTAGCATTTAACCATGAGTGGTTCTCTACTTTAATCAGCTACATTCTCCTTCATTTTCATTTCTTTTTGACACTCTTGGGCATGGTGTCCTTCTTTCCCACACTTGAAGCATTTCCCCGTCCCTTTGAGGCAGTTACCATGGTGCAACTTCCCACATTTTTGGCATGTGGGTCATTGATTTTTCTTCCCACCTTTGTCATTATATCCACCATCTTGAAACTCCATATTTCTTTTCTTATCACCATAGCCAGGAGACCATTATCCAAACTCCATCTCCACTTTGAGAGCACATCGAAAAACTTCTTCATAACTCCAAATGTCTCTAATTGCAAGAGCCTTTCGAAGGTGTGGTTTTAATCCACTAATGAATCTATCAATTTTTCTATCATTGTTGATAACAAAACCCGAAGCGTACCTTGAAATCCTTGTGAAATTCGCTTCATAGGTTATGACAGATTCTCCTTAATTTTTCTTGAGCTCTATGAATTCTCTCTCCCTCTTCGTATGAAGAGTTCGTGGGAAATACTTATTAAGAAACATTATCTTAAAGTCTTCTCATTCCATCTCTTCAATTTCCTCCCTTGGATTGGTGTTCTTAATCAAATCCCACCATTGATCAGCTTCTCTATCTAGAAGATAAACAAATAGGGTCACCTTATCCGTCTCAGAACAGTGAAGAACATAAAAGATCTTCTCCATGGAGTTAACCCACTATTCCATAACTAGTGGATCGGAAGACCCACTAAACGCCGGTGGTCGTTGTCGCATAAAACATTTGATAGCCAGTTGCTCCCTCTTTAGTGAAGGAGGAAATTCCCCATTATTATGGTTATTGTTCATAATCAGAGATAATTCGGTAAGCATTTCCATGATGTTTTGAACTCCACCTCCCAAATCATTGGGGATGTCGTTCGGTCAATCGTTGCATTGGCCCTCGCACGAGTTGTTGGCATGATTTATCATGGTTCCCACCATTTTCTAAAATAGAAAAGGTTATAACAAAACATAAGTAAACAAGTTATAAATAAATTATTCATTTAGACAATTTATACCACAAACATAACATATGGGATCCCTGTGTATATTTTCTTGTGTGCCTACTTGTACTTAGTCTCATGCTAGAGGTTTTCTCTAGGGTTCACTAATCCTAATTCCCAAATTAACTAAACCATTCCTCTAATACCAACTATAGCATCTGGTCCTTTTCTTACATTGCTATTATATCATTTTAAAGATAAACAACATAATAGTATTACACATAGATGATCCAACGGTTTAGTGTCTTGGGAAAACTAGGACCATACATAGCAATTACAACATCAAGCATAAACATTTATTTAATTTCTTCTTCTCTAGCTTCTTATTGTCACTTGTCCTCTCCTTAGTATATGTTGCCACCTGAGGATATAAATTAAAAAGGGGTGAGATAAAATACTAGTAAGAGGATAGATAATAAGAATATAGCATGGGGTGAGCATAATCATTAAATAGGTAAAGAAATCATAAACATGAGAGGAACATAAATAAAAGACTTGAAATGTGGCAATGCATAAAAATGAAACATCATGTTTTAGTGGTTAACTACCACACATACTTGTGAACCAAGATAGCATCTTGTTCACACATCATTTCACATATACTCATGATATTCATCACTTTACCTAATGCATTGGAGCACTGTATAATTCCAGGCGCACCCGTCACTTTGAAACATTCATATTGTGCTATTTAATTCCGGGTGCACCCGTCACATCATATCATTATAATTATCATGATTGCCACATAGAACACATATAAAAAGTGAACATAACTAACCCAAGTAAAGGAATGGGTTTCATCTAATAAGAATACATTCATAATCTTTGGGTTCCCAAAAGAAAGAGGGAACTACATACTTGATACAAGAACCATCAACCTTGAATGAGAGGTAAAAGTTGAGTTCTTAAAAGAAGAGTTCTTTTGGAAAACATTTGGTTTGACATAAACTTCATTAGAAAACATTTATATCCCAGAAAATTTAATATAATTATTAATAAATGATCTTTAAGGAGTAACCATATCAAAATGGAGTGAAATAGGGAGAACTCGAAGGAAGAAAATTGAGTTCGAGATTTCCCCTTACCTTATATCTGAATGGTTCCTTCTCTTTAATGCCCTGTATAATGAAATTATATTCATTAATTAGAAATTTCAGAACCTTTTATATATTAATAGGGTTCATTCTGGTTTCATTATGTGATTTTATGTTCCTTTTAATGAGTTATATAGTTTAGAAACATTATTTGGGAATGTTTGTTTTTATGGTTTTCTTGAGTGGTTCACTTGTATTCTTAAATTGATGTTTGGGTAGAACATGGGTAATCATCCAGAACTGATTTTACATGTCATTAATGATATTACAGGAGTTTTAATGATCTTATAATGAATTATATTAGATCATGTGGATGAATCATTAGATAATAATTAAATGATGATTGTTTGGGTTAATTTGGGCTATTTTTTGATCACAACAAACTTGTTTTAATTTATCACTTAGTAATATGTTCATAAGTCAGTTCTAGAACTTTAAATAGGAAAAAATACATATAAAATATTCTGGTTCAACCATAAAAATGGTTTCATTACCAGATCTGAAGGTATAAATGGAAGAAGAAAACATGTCGTTCTTGAAGGTGATAAATTAACACCTCACGTACAACGTTCTCTTTAATAAAATAAAAAAAACGGTAAAGGGAGGTTAGATGATATAATATCCCATTATCATCATAAAATTCTAGTATATTTATAATACTAGAGTTAAAATATCATTTGGGTGAAGATAGGTGGGGTGAGATCAAGAAAAGAACTTGAACATGAAAGGAAATTAAAGGAGAAGAGGGATAGAAATTACCTCTTGAATACTTCTCTTGAGAACCTCCTTAAGGGCCTAAGCTTGGTCTTTTGATGAGACCAACAGCTCTTAGAAGTGGGGTAGGGTATAGGGAGGATGTTTGGCCATATTTTAGAGAAGTCTTGGAGCTTGAGAGGTGTGAGGTAATGAGGGTGTGAATGGTGGTTTTTATAGTGGAGGGGAGGGATAAATTTTGAATATTTAATTCATTATTTTATTATTTCCCTCAAGACAACCAATAGTATTGTTTCATGTGACCCCTAATAGTAATAAGTTCATGTGAGTTCGAACCAAGTGGCCTTGAATCACTTTTGATGTCATGAATAGTTTATTTAACTGTTAAATTGTATATACGGTATTTTACCGTATTGCACTATTCATCAAAAAAAATTAGTTTTTCAGAAAAATACCAAAAATTGACCCTAACCATTTTTCGACGTGTAAAATTTATAAGTAAATTCCATTTTTCAAAATTAATTTTCTAAATAATATTAATTAAATTTTTAAATAAATTCATACTTAATTCAAAAAATAACAATCTTAAAGGTGCACTTAGTTTTATTTCTCATTGAAAAATTAATTAAGATCTCATTATCTTATTTCCTTAAGAAAATAAAATAATATTATTATTTACTATTCATAAGGGTCATATTACTATTCATTTTACTATTCATAAGGGTATGTTACTATTCACCCAAAAAACAAGTTTGTTCTATCAGACTCCAAAAATCATCTTAAACACAACCGTGTATGTCGGATTCTCAAAATTCCAAACACAGAAGTGAAAAACTTATGTTTAATGGTCACTTATCACTTAGTTGATCATTATGTTGTGCATTCATGTGATTTTATGACATAATTTTATGAAGGGAAATTTCATTGAAAAACTTTAGGTCGTTACACACATTGTGGCCCAGGACTCCTAGATGGCTCCTTCAACATTAGTGAGGTTGAACCATATGGGACATAGCCCGCACTACCCATTCTAAAAATCCTCGATGATGCCCCAACCAAGAACTTTACTTCGACAAACCAAATCTGCATTCCCCAGACGACCACAGGCAACACAAAATGACATCCACGAATCGAATTTGAAATCCTGCTTCCACCGAAACTTTTTCCCATCTGTAACCCAAACCCAATTGACAGAAGACCTCACAACATCAACTTCTACACAAATTCATGGACAAATGTGATGGGAGACCTCCTCCATTCGATGATCAGAACATAGGTATCGACCGATCAAATTTCCAATGGAACACAAAATGTAGGGATGTTGATAGGAGTAAAGGATACTAGGGAGACTCACCCATATCGCCATCGTCGAGTGATCACGTCTCATGTGGAAATCAAAACTCCATCGAAGAAGAAAAAAGGAATCTCCATTGCAGCTTCGAGGGGATCGATACCAGGTGGTAATTAGGTCATCTTTTATCTCAAACCGGATCATCAAATGCCTACTATCAAGTAATACGATTACCACACGCTCTTGAATATCCCATGAATTGAAGATAAAGCAGTCAAAATCATCAATTGAAGGACGTTGATGATGAAACTGAGCCCCCAGAGTGAGGTTGCAGAGATATATTGCACTATTAAGCTTCACCGAGGAAAGATCAAGTTCAGGCACTCCTGGGAAAAGGTCAAGGACTTTCAGAGAGAGCTTAATCCACATAAAGGAAGAAAATCAGGATTTATGAATGGTAAGAAGGCATTGTCTCGTCCATGAGATCACAGGCCTCCCCCCTCGACAATATTCTTTTTATATAACTATATAATTAGAAATTATCATTCAAAATCATAATTTATATATGAAATTTAATAAACATGCCATTAAAATCCTTGTTACCTCTCAATTATTAGCTATAAGACACTAAATTTGACTTTTCTTGTACTGAGTTAGCACATCCTCAGAACTGAAAATTATTTGTAAATTTATCATGAAATAAATTAAAATTTACTTGTTATGAATTATTCTTGTATAATATTTTAATTATAACTAGTACCTCAACCCAAGCAGTTTCATGGGATAATATAGTGAATAAATAAATGAAAACATGGATTTAACTAACAAAACCTATAGGGAGATAGAAATAGGAGTAAAATGATAATATTAAGGGACTACTGAACATAAAAAATATAGAAAAAACTCTAGTTTTATAAAAATGATTAATTCTATTATTTGTTCAATACTTGAATTTTTTTAAATACATAGGTCAAAAAATGTATTTTATTTTTTTATATTCTATAAATTTTTTTCATAAGATTCATTTAATTTTACTTCAATAATAATATCATTCTTATCAACATACATGGACATAGTGAACTTCAATGACAAGAAATTCCATGTTCAATACGGTAATATCAATAGTCAACTATTAGGAATACAGACCCAATTTTGGTCCCTTAATGATAGGAGTTGATATTGATGTTATTAAGTACCTATGTGCACATGGTTTTCATCTCTTACCATAAATAAATAGAGGTTATAGAGGTCCACTTAAAACTTAAGTTTGATGCCCACTACTGTGCTGGACACCATTTTCACCTTTCCATTCAACTCAAATTAAATTTTCACCAACTACATTTCCTAGTCAGGTATCTACCCATGCCTTCTTAGAGAAAATGAATTATTTATTTATCTATTCAATACATGGATTTCTATAAAATAATGTTGGGAAATTTTTTTATTATTTTGATATAAAATCGTTTTTTCCATAAAATTTATTTAATGTGATTTCACTAATAATATCATCCATATCAATATACATGATCATAGTGAAATTCAAGAAAAAAATTCCAAGTTCAATATAGTAATATCAATAGTCCGCTATTGGGAATATAAACCCAATTTTGGGTCTTAAATGATAGAACTTGATATTGAGGTTATTAAGGTCACAGTTACACATGGTTTTCTTCTCTGTCTATAAAGAAACAGTGGTTATAGAGGTCCACTTCAAACTTAGGATGGATGCCAACTAGCATGTTAGACACTATTTTTACCACTTCATTCCATTCAAATTGAATTTTCAAAAACTATGTTTCCCAGTTAGGTATCTTCCCATGACCTCTTAAAAAATTATTGATTCTGTTTTCTATTCAATACATGGATTTTCTAAAAAATGTAGGGAAAAATTATGTATTTGACTATTTTGATATAGCATCAATTTTTTCATAATAGTTATTTAATGTCATTTCAACAAAAATTTCATCTATATCAACATAGATGATCATAGTGAACATCAATTCCCACAAATTCCATGTTCAATAAGATAATCTCAATAGTCATCTACTAGGAATACATACCCAATTTTTGTCCCTAAATGATATCACTTGATATTGATGGCATTAAGGACCCATCTACATATGTTTTTTTATCTCCTATAACAAATAAATAGAGGGTATAGAGGGACACTTCAAACTCAGGGCTGACGCCCAGCTGTGTAATGAAACCATTTTCACCACTCCATTCTTTTCAAATTGAATCTGCACCATTTTCTTTTCCCAGTTAGGTATCTCCCCATGCCTTCTTAGAATAATATAATCCTCATAATTAGAAACCATTTAAAGGGGAAAATATAGATGATTTCTGGAGATTTAAACATTCATTTTTATTGATGGTTAGATCTTGTCCTTTATCATGTAATCAGGCACAAAAACTCATTTTAAACAACAATCAGTGGTGATGACAAGAAATAAAGAGTGAAACAAAAGGTAAAGAAGAAAAATTGACCTCGTGAAGTGGTGAGAGACCCAATTAATGGGATTACCATAATTTATTCCTAGAGTAATAAAGAGTCCAATATCTCCCTAGAACTTAGTAGTGACAGCTTTCTGCCCCTACTTTATTGTGCTTCCTGAGGGAAAAAACTTCTTCACCTATAAAAATAGAAGAAACTAGATAATCAATTACCCAAAAATATAGCAAAAATGATCCTAAACTTGCATAAAACTCCATAGAACATGATTTTAGGGTCGCTAAAAAATACCCTTGAATCTGAAACCATGAAAATGAAAATTGGAAAAATGAAATATGAAATCTACTCATAACCTTCATCGTTCAAAAAAGGAAATTTCTGATCATCATGAAACTTGATGCGTAATATGAATCATCAGAAAATGTGTTTCCCAATCAGTTATCTGTCAATTCCTTCTTGTAAAAATATAACCCTGGTAGTCCACCCTTCCCTTTCTTTCCTCCATGTATAATAGAATCCAATTTTGGTAGCTAGAAACATCCTGTTATCAATGATGTTTTATCTCTTCAACAGAAACTTTTTCTAAATTAGAGGAGCTATCATATGTGACACCTGAGATATAAATATATATGAAATGAGTCTTTCAATAAGGTTATCATAAAAAATATAGGGTTAAAATAATTTTTTAATTATGAAAATTTTATGAATCCATAGATTTAGGGATTGATAAGCAATGAATATGATTATACCAGATGATAAGTGTGTATACAAAATATTATTTAATGGTTTAATAAGTGTGTATGTTATAAGATTATATATAAAATGAAAAAAAAATATACATAAGGTAAATGAAAAAATTACTAGTTCAGTTATGGAATGGAACTTACCTCAGCAGACCAGATGTAAAGAACATGATTCATTGTGTAATGGAATTAAAGAATATTGAATCAATTGAGTTTCTGAATGAAGATAATATAAAATATGTATTGTATAATAATATAATATAGGAAAAATGTTCTTAATATACATATTTTAAATGAAATAATCACCAGTTCAGTGATTGAAGGGAATTTACCTCAGTAGGTCATACAAGGAAAATATTCTTCTCTGTACAAAGGAATCTGAATTTTGATTCCATTGAGTTTTGGAATGAAGAGAATATAAAATCTAGATTATAAAAGTACAAAAAACCCAGCGTTGTAATAATATAAAGATAAGAGGCCCATTAAAGCTTCAATAATAAGAGCCAAGACCAATGAATGATAGTTTTTTTACATCAAACTACAATGGAAAATAAGAAAGTTTATCCTTTGATGGTGAGAAGAGGAAGTATTCAAAGATGATTCAAGCATGTATTTATGTATATATTTGGGGAATATATGATGATTTTGGGAAAAAAATCATCGGTAATGGGGAGTTATTTTTTTCACAATCATGATCCAGATGGAGCAGAGCTGGAAAAATAAAATGATGATGTAGTGTGCTACTAGGATTCTAAGTGTGAAATATTAAGAGGGAAATTATAGCTCAATGGATGGATCTAAAAACACATAAATTTGACATAGAGAGTCAACATTATAACAACAAACTAATAGTTAACAAACATGTATGAGAAATTTCATACAATGGAAATTTTAACATTATAATTTAGAACAAGAATACAATGCATAGAGTGTTAATAATTAAACAAATAAAAATACAAAAAACATTAAAAATATATATAAATTTTACTATAAGTTTAAAAACATACATTGAAAAATAAAATAAATTTTCATAATTAAACTAAAGAGAGTGAATGTTTGATTTTTTTCAACAAAGTTGGTCACTATAATAATAAATAGTTTTAAAAAATGTATTATAAGAAAAAAAATTAAGAGTAAATACATATAGAAAAATAATAATAGAGGTTATGAAATAAAAAAAACTTACATATGATGTTGGAAATATCATTCATTCAAATACCATTCCTTATAATGTTTTTTCTACCATGAAGTCAACCTACTAAATATAATATTTAAAATATAATGAATATTTTAAAACGATGCACCTTTTAGGATTGATAATCCATGAATATGATTATATCATATGATACATTTCTATATAGTATATGATTGAATGGTATGATAAGTGTGTATGTCATATTATTATATAACAAATTAATACATAACACACATAATCTAAATGATGCAATTACCATTTTAGTGATGGAAGGGAAGTTACCTCGGTAGGCCAGAAAGAAATAATAGGCTTCATTGTGTAATAGACTCAAGGAATATTGAGTCCACTGAGTTTCTGAATGAAGAGACTACAAAATATGGTTTTTTATAATAAGATTATACAGTAAATAAATACATAATATACATAAGGTAAATGACACAATTACTAATTCAGTGATGGAAGGGAATTTACCTTGGCAAGTTGGACAAGAAGAACATGCTTTTTTGTCTAAGGGACTCTAAATATTGATTTCATTGAGTTTCAAATTGAAGATAATATAAAATAATGATAGTAAAAGTAAAAGAAACTTTGGGTTGAAATAATAGAAAGATAAGAGGACCAAAAAAGATGCAATAATAAGAGTCTAGACCCATGAAGGATAGGGTTTGTTGATATCAAACTGCAATAGAAACTAATGGAAATTGAACCTTTGATGGTGAGAATAGGTAGTATTCAGATATGATCCACCCATGGATTTACATATATCAATGATGAAGATATGGTGGTTCTAGGAAAAATAATCATTGGTATGGGTGAGTTTTATTTTTCACAATCATGATCTGAATAAAGAAGATTTGGATGAATAATAAGATAATGCGGTGCATTGTTAGTATTTTGAACATGAAATGTTAGGACAAAAAGAGGAGTTCGAAAGATGGATCTAAAAAAACATAAAGTCAGTACAGAGAGTTAATATTACAATAACAAACATGTAGTGAACAAATACCAATGATAAATTTCATACACTAGAAATTTAGAGGTTATATTTAAGAAGAATAAGAATACAATAAATATAGTTTCAATAATTAATCAAATAAAAGTACAATTAACATTATGGAAAAATTATATACACTGAACTTTTAGTTCAAACAATGTCAAAGAAAAATAAAATAAAATAGCACCATTGATTTAAAGAGAGTACATGTCTAATTTTTTTCAATAAATTTGGTCACTAAAATAGAAAGTACTATGAAAAATATGTAGTATGAGAAAAAATATGAGTAAATACATATAGTAAACATTTAAGAGAAGTTATTAAATCAATAAACTTGTATATAATGTCAGAAGTATTATTCATTCACATATCATGCTTGCCAATGCTATGTAAGCCCTGAAGTAAACCTACTAAATATAATATTTTAAATATAATGAAATTTTTAATAAATCATACCTTTAGGTATTGATAATCCATGAATATGATTATACTGTATGATAAATGTTTATGTAGAATATGATTGAATATAATTATAAGTGTGTATATGATAAGATTACACAGGAAATGCATACAGAATATAAATAAGGTAAATGACACAATTATCGGTTCAGTGATGGAAGGGAACTTACCTCAATAGGATAGAGAATAAGAACATGATTTGTTGTGTAATGGACTCAAGTAATATTGAATCCATTGAGTTTATTAATAAATATAATATAAAATCTGGATTTAATAATAAGATTGTATAGTAAATTATTATAGAATATACATAATGTGAATGACACAATTATGGGTTCAGTTATGGAAGGGAACTTTCCTCAATAGGCCACCTAGGAAGAACAATATTCATTGTGTGATGGGCTTTGAATATTGATTCCATTGAGTTTCTGAATAATGATAATATAAAATCTATATTGAAAAGTACAAAACAAAACTCGGGGTTGTAATAATATAAAGGGAATAGTCCAAGAAAAGAAGAAATAATAAGAGTAGAGACCCACGAAGGATAGGTTTTTTTGAAATCAAACTGAAATAAAAATGAAGGAAATTAATCCTTAAATGGAAAGAAAATGTAGTATTTAGAGATGTGTCATGTAATGACCCAAACTTTTTTAATAATAAGTATTTCTTAAAAATGTGTGTTATCATATTTTGTACTCAAGAAAACTATATCTATTTAATAACAAAGTGAGTATAATTTGAAATGTAACCATTGTGTTTCAACCATTACATGGCCATTGTTCAATTACGACCATTGTTCAATATAGTAGTTGGAAACTATACTCTAAATAATCATTTTAATCTTATAATTATTTTTTTATAATTATAAATGATAAAGGAAAATTAATATAGGAAGAATAATTGATGGCCTCACCTAGTAGAGTCCTATCATACAAATACCATTTTTCCAAACATTGGAAGGAGGAAGCATCGATTGGATTCTCTCACCAAGCTCAATATGAGCTTCAACATGTGAAGCTTGAATGAAATCGCTTATGAGAGAAGTTCGTGTTAGTATAAATTTCCACTAGGTAAATGTTAGCCAAGCCTCCCCATGAATCTATCACCGTCGCACACCTTACCCTTGTGTCGTACGCGGGTGTAACAAATGGTTATGTGTCAAGGCCTTAGTTACTTAATGTGTAATCCCTTTGTATAAATAAAATTTTTATTCCATCATTTTCATTTTAAAATTTATTTTTCTTAATAAAATGGAGTTGGAATTTAATAAATTGATTTTTTTCAGAAATTGTACTTATCAGAAAAGAAATAATCATTATAATAAAATAATATATATATTTAATAATTATTATTTTAATGAAACGGTATGATTAGAACACTTCTTTTTAAATATAAATGATAAAATAATTTTCTTTTCAAATGTCATAAATTTTATGATGCAATTTCATTAGGCATTTTATATCCACTATTATTTTTAATAAATTAGTATTTTTATATTTAAAATATAAAATTATCATATTTATGTAATTATTATGATAAAATAAATTTCACTTTTTAATCAACATTTTGAAATTAGTTTAGGGTTAATCTATGAGAATTTTCTAAACTACTTAAATTTTTCGTAATAGTAAAAATATTGTTTGAGTTTTTTGGTATGTTTAATGACATCATAATGATGTAATATATAGTATAAAATTTTGGTAGACTCTTGTTGATTAAAATAACATAATTGGTGTCAAAATTTTCCAATACCATTAGAAAATACCATGGGTAAGCCCATGGTTTTTCATTTACCACTACCTAGGTGTCCATGTAAATTATTAAACAAATCCTTCTATTTTTATATAAATACCCACCCATTTATCCATTATATTTAGTTACCATTTCTTCCTCTATGAATAATTAATATTTTTACATCCCAATTTGTCCTCCCAAGGTTTTCTCAAGCCCCCAAGGTCCTGATCCTCACGTTTTGGGAACACTCTTCAAGGTAAGGGAAATCTCAACTTCACTTTTCCTTCCATGTTCCCTTTTTATGTGGTATGTCATTCAATTTACATATTACATTCATATGTAAATTTTTTTCTATCCCTTTATTGTGTAAATATTATTTTATTAATGGTATACCCCTATCCCCTCTCTTTTAAATGTTTTCTAAAACCATGTTTCATAAATGTTATGCTGCTGAATTTACTTCTAAAAATTTCTCTCTTTTTCTCAAGAAATTATTTTATTTTCTTTTTGTGAATGCTCAAACCTCTTTATTTTATAAGGGTATTCACCAAGATGTAAAAATTATTTATTTTATTCTGTAATTTACATATATAAAACCCCCATTTTATTTTTTTGGGTTATAAATGACATAATGTTCATGTTCTTAAGCACTTTTTAAAATTATATGATTTTGATACGAACCCCATTTATTTTATTATTCATGGGTTATTTATGGATGATTGATTATGATCTATGTGGCTCACATGAAAATTATTAAATATTATGTTTTTTCCCTGATATAAATCTAATGAATTGGGTAAAGAATTTAATCTCTAGAGATGACATGGTTTTGGAAACCTTTGTGAATAACCTTCATAATTTTTATGACACTTCAGTGAAAAAAATTGGTTATATGTTTATGAATGTCTAAAATAAATGTTATAGCCACATTTCCATGTTATAATTCATTTTATTTTATTTATTATATTCCTCATGTTCTCTTTTTGATTCTATAATTATATTCTTCATGTTCTAATTGAATTTTCTTAAGATCACTTGTAAATTGTTTCCCTTATTTTCCCTTACTAGGCCTTATTCCCACCCTTTCCTTTAATGTATGTCCCCAATTTATGAGATATTTTTAATTTAATTAGTATGAACCTATTAATAATTCATTCAAGTGGATTAAAATAATGTTTTATGTTTTTATGTATTATGTACCTTATTTCTAAGAAACTAAACTTTAAAAGATCCTCTGTTTTATACATTGTAATGAAAGTTTATGTATGGAAAATGTGGGATGACATAGTTAGTATCAAAGGATAGTTTATTTATTTTTGGAAATTTGGATTTAAAAACATTAGGAATAACCCTATATAAATGTTTAAATAAAGTAAAATCATCTTAGTATTTTTGTGAAATATTAAGTAAGTGGTTTTTGAGAAAATAAATTCTAGTCTGTATATGAACAAGTGGATGTGGCTATGGCACATATATACCTAGGATTTACAACTCTAACAAGGTGTGGGGGGGATGACTCAGCATAACCTAGTACATGACAACAGGTCTTTCTTCACTCTTAAATTTATACTCCCATGGGATTTTTATTAACCATTATGAAGGATTTATAGAAAATGTAATTTTTTTTATGGAATGTCATATTTAACAATGAATTTTTAATATATAAAATTACTTTAGAAGTACAATATTATTAAATGATACACATTTCTCACTGCAGTTTTCTTATTTTTTATTATTGAGGGAAATAGGAGAAACCACAAAAATTATGAGCGCAACAGACTAGGTATTGATGGAATTATAATGGAAAATGGAATGGAAAACTTCATGATAATAATTTTCAACTGACTTGAGTTATGAAAAATAACTTAAAGCAAGCCAAGAGACCAGATTCACCTTGAATGGAACAAATTTCTATTGTATCATTTATGCATCAATTTTCACCTTAATTCAATGGATCTATTAACCCATAGACTATTAAACAATAAATAAGCTCTATAAAAATGTTATTTTATGTACTTTATTATTTGGAACAAGATAAAGTCACCATGTTTTTGCACCACTTAGAGGGATAACCTGATCAGTGGTGGACACATAATAAAAACATGAATCCAAGAGGGGATATTGAAGCGATGGGGTGGGAAGATTCAAGGTAACCTTTTTCAAAAAAATCCATCGTTCAATGTGAATTAAAATAGATAATTAATTCCTAAAGCTAAAGGATAAGGAAAATTAAACTGTGAGAAGCTATGAGATGAACATCACAAGGAATAGGAAGAAAGAAAGTGCAACTTCCCACATGAAAAAATGTGGGAATAATCATTCGAGGAATTTTTTTATCGAAATCCGAAATGTTAAAAGTGTGGAAAAGATGTCCATATTGCAAGGAATAGTAATAATGAGGTGAAGCATCAACTTCTCAACACTAACGAAAAGGTGAAGATGGTGTAGGACCAGCCTTAAATTCAATTCTTTAGGTGTAGAAAACATATAATCACTATCTAAATATGAAGTTAATATAGGGAAATCTTCATCAACATCAGCATAGAGAAAAGGATCAATTTTGTGATTTTTTTATCAAAACGGCTGAAGTTTAATCTCCAAATGATGTGGTGGAAATTAATCTTATTCTTCTCTCAAATCTAAAAAGTACTTTGTATGATTCTTGTTCTATGCATTAATTTATTTCTTCCATGTTTTAAAATAATAGACAATTAATCCCTGAACTTATATAAGTAGAGTTATAAATCAAAACTCCTGGATGGATTATCCAAGCATAAATAGTGTATATAAACTCTAGTATCTACTTTGGTGTTCACAATATCAATGAAAATCTAGTAGTCATTCCCATTTTGGAATTTGACATTATACTAGGGATGGACTATCTCTCAATGTAGAATGATAAGATCAACTATAAAAGAAATTAAATATTAGTAGTCTTGATTAGACAAACAATAGTGGTTTTCAAAGGAGATATATTGTGACCTCATATTTGTCTAGAAGAACCACCCGTAACATTGTTTATAGGGATGATTGGTGAAGAAGAAGAAGAAAATGAAAGTATAGGAATATATAATATCTCCATCATTCAAGAATACATTGATGTATTCATAAGGATTCACCTGAAACTCCCTTAGAAAGAGAGGTAGAGTTATTTGTTGAACTCATTCCTGGATCCAAGATGATATCAAATACCCCAAATAGAATGGAAAATATGGAGCTGGAGGAATTAAAGAAACAACTCCAAGATCTTTTGGAGAAGGGGTTTATCTAGCCAAGTGTGTCTCCTTGGGGAGCACCTATTCTCTTGTTAAATAAGAAGCATGATTCAATGTGGTTATTCACTAATTATAGAGAAATTAATAGGATCACAGTGAAGAACAAGTACCCTCTTCCAATAATTGATGATTTATTTGACCAGATTCATGGGGCTCAATTCTTCTCCAAGTTGTATCTTCAATATATTTTTCATTAATTGAGGGTGAAGGAAGATGATATTCTAAAGACTAACTTCTGATCATGATATGGGAATTATGAGTTTTTTATTATGACTTTTGGATTGACTAAGGATCCTACAATTTTTATAGATTATATTAATAGAGTCTTTAAGGACTACATTGAAAAATTTGTGGTATTTTTTATTGATAATATTATGATATATTATAAAATTTAAAAGGATCGTGAGGATAATATAATGGTTATATTGAGAACTCTAATGAAGGATAGGATATTTGGAAAGTTCATAAAATGTAAATTTTGGTTACAATAAGTTTACTTCTTGTGGAACATTGTAACTGATGAAGGAATATCAGTTGATTCTACCAAGACAAAGGATGGGGATGAGTGGCCTCATCCTACAACAGTAATTGAGAGTTGTAGTTTCCTTATATTAGTTGGATATTATAAGAGGTTTCTAAAAAACTTCTCATTACTTTATAATCCACTAACCAATTTAACTCGAAAATGGGCTAAATTCATCTGGACTAAGGAGTGTGAAGAAAGTTTCCAGGAGCTAAAGAAGATTTTGGTTACTGCACATTTGTTAACTCTACCCGCTATAAAAGAAGGATTATTTATTTTTAGTGATGCATCTTTCAAAGGGCTTGGGTGTGTCCTCATAAAAGATTACAAGGTGATTGATTATGCATCTTTATAGTTGAATCCTCATGAGCATAATTATTCTACGCATGACCGGGAGTTGTTTGCGATTGTTTTTTCTATGAAGATATGGAGGCACTATCTTTATGGAGAGAAATTTTATATATATAAAGACCGTAAAAGTTTGAAGTATATTTTCATGTAAAAGGAATTGAACATGATACATAATAGTTGTTTGGAAATTCTTAAATACTATGATTTTTCAATTCATTATCATCCTAGTAGAGAAAACAAATTCATTGATTCATTTAGTAGGAAATACCTTATTGTGTTGCAAATGATGAGGGTTCAAGGAGATCCTTTGATCAAAGACCTAGTAAAACTAGGAATGGGAATTTTAAGGGAGGGTACATCATCAACCCTATCCCAAATTATTTCTCAATCATCATTACTATATAAGATCAAAAAAATATAAAAGATATTATCCTTTTTTGAAAAATAATATAGAGGTTGTGAATGTTAGAAAGTTTCCTGAGTTCAATATTGATCAAGAAGTTATACTAAAATTTCATACAAGGATATGTATTCCATCTATTTTGGAAATAAATATGGAGATGATGGATAAAGGTCATATCTCTAATTAATATATACATCCTATAAGCACTAAAATTTATAGGGACCTTAGTGATCATTTTTTCATGGGATAACATGAAAAGGGAAATTGATGACTACACGAAAAGGTGTCGGGTGTGTCAATAAGTGAAGGTAGAGAGACAAATTCCTAAAGGGTTATTATAACAACAACCCATACCAGCATAGAAGTGGGACAATATCACTATGGAAATTTTCACCGGTATCCCAAAAACATACAAAGGAAACAATGTGATATGGTTTATAGTGGATCATCTCACCTAGAATTACTATTTCATCACTATTTGGGAATATTTATATCTTGACCCACATTACAAGATTTACATAAAAGAATTGGTGAGGTAGCATATAGTGACACTTTCTATCTTTTTTGACCATGATCTAAATTTCACATCAAAATTCCGAAGGGGTTGTTAACATTCTCTAAGTACCGAATTGAATTTCAGTGTGGAATATCTCCCCCAAAATGATGACCAATATAAAAGTTCTATTCAAACGGTCTAGGATATATTGAGAACATGCTCAATGGAATTTAAAGTTGGATGGGATCAAAATCTTCCATTAGTTGAGCTCTCATACAACAAAACTTTCCATTTGAGTAATCAAATAGAACGCTATGAATCTCTATATAAGAATAGATGTAGAACTCCTACTTGTTGGGATGAAGCTCGTGAAATAAATCTTCCTGGGCCTAATCTTGTTTAAGAGATGATAGAAAAGGTTCATTCCATCCAACAACACATAAATTATACTCAGAATCAGAATAAGAGCTATGCTAAAAACAGTTAAAGGGGCTTGGATTTTGATGTTAGTGACAAATTATTCCTTTGAATTTCACCTTAGAAGAGAGTCATAAGGTTTTGGAATAAAGGGAAGTGCATCCCTACATACATTTTCCCCAATAAAATGATTGATCGCATAGGATAAGTGGACTATTGGCTTTAACTTCCTCCAAATATAGTTCAAGTTCATGTTGTATTCCATGTATCACTCTTTAGGAGGTATATATCTGAACCTTTACATGTATTGAATCTGGAAGTGGTATAACTAGAACATGACCTCTCTTACAAGGAGTATTTTAGGGAGATCTTATACCATAGGTACATGGTTCTACAAAACAAGACTTCCCACCACATCAAAGTGTTATAGAAGAACCATAAATATGAATTATCAACAAGGAAACCAAAGGTGACAATGAGGATGAAGTACCAAAACCTTTTCCCAACAGAGAGAAAGAGGTGAAATTTTGGGGATTAAATTTCTTAATGGGGTAAGAATGTAACAAACCAAACTTTTTGAATAAGAAATATTTCCTGAAAATTTGTGTTATAATATTTTGTCCTCAACATAGTTATATCTATTTAATAATTAATTGAGTGTAATTTGAAATGTGAACATCGGTTTTTTACCATTATATAACTGTCGGTCAATTCTGACCATTAGGAACTAAAATATTAATAATAATTTATTATAATTATGGATTATAATTATAAATGAAAAAATCAAAATTAATGCAAAAAAGAAGAGTTGATGGCCTCATATAGTAGTTTTTTATCGTACGAAGCCCATTTTTCAGAAGCTATGAAAGAGGTAGCGTTATTGGTATTATCTCTTGATCAATCCCAATCTAAGCTTCAACATGTGAATATTAAACAAAATAGTCTATAAGATAAGTTCTAGTTAGTGAAGATTATCACTTAGACAATGTTAGTCAAGTTGCCCCATGAATCTATCACCATCGCACAACTTACCCTTAGGTCGTATGTGGGTGTAATAAGGGGTAATGTGTCGAGGACTTAGTTACTTAATGTGTAGTCACTTTATATAAATTTTTTTTATATCTTCATTTCCATTTTAAAAATAATTTTACTTAATAAAATTGAGATGAAATTTAATAAATTGGTTTTTCACTCAGAAATTGCACTTTCCAGAAAAGAAATAATTATTATTATAAACTAATATAATATTAATAGTGTTTATTTTAATTAATTATTATGATTAAAAAACTTTTTCTAAAATATAAATGATAAAATAATTTTATTTTTTCTTGTGTCATAAATTTTAGTATGCATTTTCACTATGCATTTTCTATCCACTATTATTTTTAAAAAATAAATATTTTTATATTTAAAAGATATAATTTTCATATTTAAATAATTATTATAATAAAATAAATATCATTTTTAAATCATCTTGTCGAAATTAGGTTAGGGTGAATTTAGGAAAATTTTCTAAAATACTTTAGTTTTTCGTGAGTATTAAAAATATAGTTTGAGTTTTTTTATATGTTTAATGACATCATAATGATTTTATTTACAATATAAAATATGTTCTCAAATGTTGTGAATTATAATAACTTAATATGTTTCCCAAGGGGGCAATACCATGGTCAAGCACATGGTTTTTCATTTACCAGTACCTAGGTGTCTAAGGTAATTATTAAACAAACCCTCCTATATTTTTATAAATACCCACCCATTTATCCATTAGATTTCATTACCAATTCATTCCACAAAAGTTTATAATATTTTTACCTCACAATGAGTCCTCTCAAGGTATCCTCAATCCCCCATGGTCCCAATCTTCACGTTTTAGGAACACTCTTCAAGATATAGGGAATCTCAACTTCTCTTTTCCTTTCAAGTTCCCTTTTTATGTGGTATGTCTCTAAAATTTACATACTATTTTCTTTTGTCTATTTTATTCTATCCATTTAAGATATTAATATTATTTTCTGAATAAGTGACCCATTTTCCCACTCTTCTTAAATTTTTCTAAAACCAGGTTTCAAACTCGTTATGTTGCCGAATTTTCTTCTCCAAATTTCTCTCCTTTTCTCAATAAATTCTTTTATTTTGATTATTTGAATACCCAAACCTTTTTATCATCCAGTTTTATTCACTAAGATGTAAAAAATATTTATATTATTCATTAATTTACATACATAAAACCCCTTTTCTGTTTATATGGGTTATAAATGACATAATGATCATGTTTTTAAGATCTTTTTAAAATGCCATGATTTTGATATGAAACCCAATTCTTTTATTATGCATGGGTTATTTATGAAATGATTGATTATGATCAATGTGGATCACGTGAAAATTAATACATATTAAGGGATTTCCCTGATAGTACTCTAATGCATTAGTTAAAGTATTTAATCTCTAGAGATGACATGTTTTATAATACCTTGGTGAATAACCTTAGTAATTTTTATGACACTTAGTGATAAACTATGGTGATATGAAAATGAATGTATAAAATAAATGTATTATTTATATTTAATAGTAATGATTCAAGTTCTTTTATTTATTATATGCCTCATGTTATCTTGTTTAGTCCATGATTATATTTTCCATGTTCTTATTGAATTTTCTCAAGATCACATGTAAATTGTTTCCTCTAATTTCCCTTAATGGGATTATGCTCACACTTTCCTTTTATGTATGAACCTAGGTTATGAGATTCAGTAATTTTACTTAGGATGAAACTATAAATAATCCATTCGAGTGAATTAAAATCATATTTTTTTTTCATGTATTATGTACCTTATTTCTAAGAAACTAACCTTTAAAAATCCTCAATTTTGTACAAGGTAATAAAATATTATGTATGAAAAATGTGGGATTCCATATGTCACCCATGGATTTATGTATATTTCTGATGAATTTACATTGGTTCCAAGAAAAACGTTATTGGTAAGGGGGTTGTATTTTTTTTAGTCCGGAGCTAGATGGAGCAAACTTGGATGAAGAATAAGATGATACAACATCTTGTTAGGATTTCGAGCATGAAATGTTAGGATGAAAAGCAGAGTTTAGTGGACGGATCTAAAAAATAGGTGAAATGGATATAAGAACTATTCTATAAGAAAATGGTGTAATTAGAACTAAAATTATGTAATAATAGATGAATCTGATGATAAATGGAGGGAACGGGTTGTACTATATTATAGACTCAAATAATAGTATGTAGGTCAAAATGTATTGGTTAATTAAAACCCTAATGGGGATATGTTTGATTTAAAAAGTACCCTAAAAGTATAAAATAAAATCTATTGTTAAGGTGTGCACCATAGGAAGTCTGGTTGGAAAAGGATAATTACTCAGAAGATATGTCCTAATTGATGTTTCTCTACACCCAAGCACTTATAAATAATATTGAGTAAAAGTTAAATTTAATATTTAGGAATTTCATTATAGAGGCTAATGTACTAAAATAAAAAAGTTTACTAATAATGAAATAGGTACAAAAAAATGTATAATGATAGTAAATGAGTTTTTTTAAAACATGTTGGGATTCTATGATTTTGTGTTTTATATGAATATATCCAGTAACTTAACAATTTCATGATATCACTTATTACTCATATTCATTATATTTCTCAAAATTTCATGTTTTCATAGATGTTGGAATATACATGGTGTAAAGCAGTTTGATAACTACAAAGTAGAATAAAATTTCATATTAGTAAACATAAATGAATGTATGATTTTTTATGTATAGGAAACTATACAACCTTGCAAAAAAACTATACATCTTGTAATGATATTTTTTAGTTTATAAAAGTGTTTTATTGAATATGATTGAGTTTTTAAATTTTGAAAAATAAAATTTTAATATGATTGAATTATTAAAATTTAATAATTAAATATAGTGTTCATAGATCTAGATATATGAAATCTAGGAAACACTTCATCATAGTCATGTCAGATTGTAAAATCTGAAATATTGTCTTCTTTTCAACTTCTCATTTGAAGAATCATAATCATGATTTCAATCTTATAAACTATTTCATCTAGTTTTAATGAATATAATGGATTTCCATTATAATATTCTCTTTCACATATCTGAACACATGATCAAAAGTTCGTATATTATATACTTATTGTCAATGGATTTTTTTAAAGCATTATACTTTGTTTTTGAAACCCTGACAACCCTCATAGGATGAGATATTTTCTGACACAACATTGGTATTATGTTGAGTAGATGGAATATGAAACTACAATTACAAAGGTCTATGGTGAATAGAATAATCTATTTATCAAACAATGTATCCTCTAATCTATGTCAAGACATTATTGAATTTAAAGAGTCATGAAAATGATGACTAATTAGTGAATAATAATTCATGAATTTTTTTGCAGTCATCTTAATAGTTTATGAAAGGAATGGTCCATATTCAAAAAGTTAAATTGGATATGGAGGTAGCATATCAAACATTAGTTAATGCATCATTGGATATAGAGATATTGTCTGTATATAGTTCATATGAACAAGAAACAAATATAGAAAATATTTTTATTTATAAAGAAAACAATAGTAATAAAAAAATTAAGTAATAAATAGTAACATATTTCAAATTTTTGGGAAATATTTACCCACATCTATTGGATCAATTACATTAAATGGGGCCACATTATTTCTCCATGTTTGGTAATTTGATATTTCATAGTTTTTTAAACCATAATAATATTAGAAAGCATTTAATTATTTCATAACATAAATATAATAAAAAATAAAGAATTTCAAAAGATATACAAGGAACTAAACAAACCGTGCGTAGGAAAATTTGATAATGATAAATGAATTTTACTCTCCAAGAAAATATTTTTATACGACATTTTATCCATAGAAACAATTTTCAGAACCATATTATTTGTATTTAAATAACTACATGTACCTATGATATAATAATAAAATTTAATGTTTATATATTTGATAACTACATGATAAATATATTTTGACATGTAAGATAAAAATTTTAGTAAAAAAAATATTCACGAACCTATAAATATGCCCAAAATTTTTTGAAATTATTATTATCATATTTATTCTTGTTTCCTTGGATTGTTATTTGCAATTTGGTGGTATGCATTCCATTTTATGTTGAATGATAAAGGGTGTTGTGAAAATATATTATAAATTTTATATAGTGGATATACAAGAATTAAATAAAATTAATGCAATAAATGGAAAATGAAAATTAGATTATAGATAAATTTTTAGAGGAGATATCAAAGCCATTTCAAATTAAAGTGCAATCGAACTAATTTTTCTAATGATTAAAAGTGAAAAAAAAATATCAATTTTATTAGAAATAGATAACATTTAACTTATGTTATTAGTGAAATAAGATAAATAGATGTATAGTATAACCTTTTTCAATAGTGAAAATTTTATTACATCAGGATAAATTGGGAGACTACTTCTAGTGACATTGACAAATCTGAAATTGATTTTCTTAGAATACAAGGGGAATACTGCAGGGGATTAGGAAAAAATCAGACAAGTGAGACAATAAAAAACTATGAAAATTAGATGAGAAGTCAAAATAAACCATACCTAATGATGAATTAACATAATGAAACATTGATAAAAACAAATCATATGTAAAGATTAAGGCTATGAACTCAATGAAAACCATCCTGATAGAAAAAATCAAAGGGAAATGGAAATGTGACTAGTAATAAAAAGTTAGTTGAATGAAAAGAGACTATGGATTTATAGAGGTTCACTATGAAGTACTAGAGATTAACAGAGGTATTCTTTCATGAGGCAATAGAGGGTGATGAGAGGTGAGAAGCAAAGGGAAATAATAGAGGGGTGAAATGGTATAAAATTTTATAGAAATCACAAAAACACTACTTGATGTGACAATTAAAACACTAATTCTAGGATATGTAGGTAGAGGTTGATATGGAGGAGGAGGATGAGGTGGAGGATGATGCGGAGGAGGAGGCATAGGTCGATTTAGATGTTGATGTCGAGGAGGTGGAGGAGGTAGAGGTGGAGGATGATGTGGAGAAGGAGGGGTAATTGGAGAAAAATGTAGATAAGATATAGGCATATCATAACCATCTTGAGGGGAGAATTATTTTGAGTAATCATGGGTATGGAGATACATGATAGCTAGGTAGGTATTAGGATATGGGGGGAGGCGGACATGTTAGTAAAATGAATATGGTTGATACATATATAATGAAAAATAGAATCTTTAGAATAGATAATGGATATCATGCATGAGTAATTCCATAATTTCAATAAATTTTATATCATAATTACATCTTGATGATGTCACAAAATAAATCATTTTAAAAAAACCTTATTTTTTATTATTCACTGAAAATTAAACTTTTTCATAAAATTCACAAAATTTCACTATAGAATAATTTTGATATGCTAATTTAAAAAATATTATTTTTTTATAAAATATATTATATAAAACATCCATTAAATAATTAGTATATTTACTCATAAAAAGAATAAAAACTCATTTTTGAAGAAAACTTATTGTTCAAGAATAAAATGACCTTACTAAAAATTATGAAACTATTTTCTAATCATTTACCAATACATTAATTCTGAATAATACCTATATATTTATTTCATAAATCTATTATTCCAATTAATATCTTTCAATTTAATGGATAGTTATAATCTTCATTTTTTAATAATAATATTTTGGGGTTTGTTTAAGATCAGTGTTTCATTTTGCATCTGCTAATGAATATAATATTCTTTTAAAATATTAGGGTGTTACATGGGTTACTAAGTAAAATTGAATCCTAAACCAAAAATTAAGAAATTAATCCAAGTTTGGTGGGCAATTTATTTTTTAAAACCTATAAAAAATTAGGGGATTAAAAAATTTTCAAAAAAAGTACTAACCTTTCCCCATAAAACTCCTTATTCTCCTTTTCTTATTATGCCTTCCATCACCATATAATAAAATAAATCAACCAAAATTAAATAATAAGTTCAATACTCTTCGAATATTGAAATTATAAATTTTTTAAAACTACTATATAAAGTAAATTCTGAAGATAAAATCTAAATAATAATTCCTACGAAAAAAACATGTGTTTCCTCCCACCATGCACTTTTGTTAAGGCCATTTAGTTCAAAATTACCTCTTATACACATGTGATGTAAGTATTTAATAGAGTTAACTGGTGTATATTTATCCAAGACTGAATTTTTAGTGAATTTGGTGCATATCCTTTTTCCCTAATTGAAATCATCTTCAAAACATATAAAAAAGAAAACCAAAATTTGGAAATACGTAAGATTGGAGAAGAAGATCATGTGATTCCCAAACATAGTAATTTTAATATACTTATTATTTTGTTTTCTATTTTTCATAATCATTAATTTCTTTCAATACTTCATCAACCTTATCATCGTCCCCCTCTTCTCTAAATTCTTCTTTTTTAGGTTTATTTCTCTTCGTATTCCTTCTCCAGGCCAGCAGTGGTGAGGGAGTATTAGCTAGATACTTTTTAAAATTTAGCCCCCTAATTAAAAACCACCAAATATTAAACCTCAATAACATATTTAGTCACATGTTCCACTTCAAAATTTTCCTCAATTTTGGTTTCTTACTTTAATACTTATTTTGAGCCCTTATAATCCAATGCTCTTTGAGAGTTTCAACTACTCTTTAAATGATTCTTCTATGCTATGGAAGAATTTATCATCTAGACATGGGTGTGGTTGTAGATCCCATCCTAGGATTTCAATCATTTTTTTTTGATTATTTTAAATTTTTGTAAAATTTTCTTCATTTATACCTCTAAGAGAATTTGGGCTCTCATAATTTTTTAAACCCTTAACCACTTCCAAAAAACCCAAGTGTGTAAAATAAAAATAAAATTTAAAATATATATTTAAAAAATAAAATGGATAAGTCAATGGAAAATAATTTTCCTACCTAATGAATTAAAGATATCTAAACTCATTCCCCATAAATTGTGAAAAAAAATTAGGACATAGGGTTTTTTCAATTATATATCCTAATCCATTAATTATTTTAAAAGAACAAAACTAAAAAAATCACTAAAACTATTATGGAGTTGTATAAAAATTAAAAAAATCAAGGATAAACTCATACATCAAAGGAAAAACAACTAAAAGTCAATAGATAATACTACACATAAAAAATTTAAGAACTAATATAACCTAATAGAACCAATTAGAGATGATTTGTACCACGATTTTTAAAATTTAGGCTCGTGAAATAAAAAATTATAAAATAGATGATGATAGTCAGGAAGTTAGTAGAATCAGGTCCTCATGAGTCCCTTGGTTCGAATGGACACACTAACTTCTCTAATATCTCATTTTCTTATGGATAGTCACTTCATATTACATAAAGAATATGTAAAAAAACTATATTTAAATATATAATTAAAAATAACCCAATGGTCATAGAGGAAGTCACACCCTAGAACTCACAATAAAAGGCACTTATTCACTCAAAGGAAATGGTCATGCTCATATAAATTAAAGATATATTAAATCATACTTATTCACCCCTAATATAATGGTCATGAAATATGGAATAAATAAGTAGAAAAATAAAATTAGTGAGAGTTATAACTCTACAAGAAAATCATAAAATAATATAACTTTTATAAATTAACCCCCTTACATCATGAACCCTGACATAAGAAACTACCCTCTAATTATTTCCATGAGAGGGAGAAAACAAATAATATAAAAGTTTTGGAACCCTAAATCATTTATATTATGTTTTTAAAAGGAATATTTATTGACATGAAAAGTGATAGATTTATTAACATAAGACATGTGGAATTGTTGTAACCTCAACAATACATGTGTAGACAATATTGACTAGAAAAGTGGTAGTTTGACTAAGATTTAAATGGTTTAAGTGATTCTTGGAGGAATGTTTAGACCTATTAAGTCTATAAGGTTTTAGAAATATGGTTTCAGTGTTTTTAGAAGCTACTGAAGGAAAATTTTGTATGGAAGATAGACTTTACACTTTATAACCAATGGCTACACCTTGGTATTTGATTGAAAATATTAACCACATTGTAGGTCTTAGGATTACATCATAGAAGAATTGTGCAAGGATTTTCCTCCCTAGAAGATAAAAAAAATCATTCTTAAAAATGATATTATACCATAGTGAGGTTGGTTGTGTGATAATGAAGGTTGAATAATTCAAAAATATGTCCAACCATAGGATAGGGGTATCCAATAAGCTATCCACATGAAGGAATTTGGCCGATCTCAAAGACAACTCGGGCCTTAGGCAGTAGTGCATGTGTTTACACATGTAGACAGGCATAGGTGCATGTGAACGTAAGAAGGAGTATGGGTAGATGTTAGGGGTAACTATATTTTATCTTATCACACATAACTTGGTATGGGAGGTTGTTGGAAATCATCAATAATGGTTAAAATCTAATGTCCATTTGAGAGGTGTTTTGGGTTTTTAAGAATTGAAATTCTTGAGGCAAGTATGATATGGGACAATGATCAAGTAGACTATACTAGAGAACAAATACCACACCATAGAATGTGGAAGTATTATGTTTGATATGTATGTGTCACTTCATCACAATGTATAGGACTATTTCATAAGAGGTGGTATTATAAACATCCATTTCATTATAGTTCTAAGGGTGCTTATGTTTTTATGGAATTATACACCGTAGCCATATAGAAAAAGCAGATTTAACACTTTAGAAGTATCTTGTGACATAAATACAATGATTTAGGTAGTGTGGATGAATTAAAGTGTCAAACCCTACTAAATATCACACCGTAGTGATGTGTCTACACCATAGAGAGTTTGTTTAATAAAAACTTTGGAGAAGATCATATTGAAGATCATGGGAATGTAATAGAGGAGACACATGATAATAGTGGATTTGTTTAGCTATAGGAAGCCACACTATGGAGAAACAATACAGGCCCATAAGATTTGATTGAGACCCTGTTTTATGACATAGTGAAATATGATATGTCGTGGTGAAGGTGTGAAGGAGATTGAAAATGTCATAGAATAGGGATCACATCATAATCAACTAGTGTCTTTCAATCTGTTAGACATGTTTGCAAACTGAAAGAAAGAGTTGAGCATGTGATTTATATATAGTTAATTCATATTTAATGGAATATTATGATCCCATTAAATACATGGGACACATGGTATAATCATAATGTAAGGAGATTAATTCTTAAATTTAGGATTAAATAAAAAGAAAAAAAATCTCTTTAAAACTACTTGTGGGAGTTCTAGAGAAATAGAGAACTCTATCAAAATTTAAGATCTGGTTTTCAGAGGATAAATGGAAGGAATTTTTGTTGTGAATTAAAAATGAAAGAAAAAAATTTAGAACTCATTGAAGATATTTCCAAGGAATAAGGAGAAAGTGATTCCATAATATATCTTGAAAATAATATGGTGAATCTCAAGGGGAAATTCATATTAGGATTGTGAACGATAAACTAGATATTAAAAGGTACTCATCTATACATAGTGAAATCCAAAAAATTAAGGTCATATTATAATTGGCATGTGTGTAAAAATTTAATAACTTTACTAGAGAAGGGATTCAAAGGATTTAAGTGAGAGGAAGTGTTCATTGGGTGGTATTCAACTAATTCGTAACCTTTTAAGGGTAGTGATCCCCGGAGGGAGTGATCTAGAAAAAACCCAAACAGTCTAGTTGGAATATGGTTCCCCACCTTAAATATTTTTTCTCATCATTAAACCCTCCATATCTTCATACTGACTCTCCTTAATTCGATTTAGAAGTGTTGGATCTACTGTAAAGACTATAAATTTCATCTGATCTTTCACATCCTACACCTCTAAATGCATCTCAGTAAAAAATTCCATCATCCTCCACTCATAACTGTATTCCCAAATGTCCTAACTTTAAACCTTCCGATTCAAAGCATTTGTAACACTATTTACCTTTCTCGATGTGTAAACTATATCAATGTAAAAGGAATACATGTATTCAACCCATATTAGATACCAAATATTCAAGTGATGCTAGGATAAAATATAATTCAGGATTTTATGATTGATATACATGGTAAATCTCTCTCCCAACAAGTAAAAGTGCCAAAACATTATGGCATAAACCACCACAGCCAATTCAAGATCCTGTAATTTTTTTCCTGATTCTTCAACTTCCATGAACCATATGCAATAATATGATCATTATGCATCAACACTTCCCCAATACCTACACCGGATGAATCAAACAACAAGGTATATCCCTTACCCAGCTTGGGTAGGACCAAAATTGGTGTAGTAGTTAGATGATTATTTAAATATTGAAAATCACTCTCATAATATTTAAACCACTCAAAATTTATTCCCTTCTTGGTTATACACAAAAGTAGTGCTACTGGGTTGTATAAATACTTGACAATCCTTTTATAATAACCCACTGAACCTAGAAAACTTCATACATCAAAAACATTCATGGGTTGTTCGCAATATAAAATAGGTTGAACTTTCTCCAGGCCCACCAAAAAACCATCCTTAGAGATAATGTCACCCAATAAATTTACCTTTTCAATCCATAAGTGACAATTGGATAGCTTGGTGTATATCCAATGCTCTCTTTGTGTACTCAGGATGATGCCAACTTATTTGGAATGATTGTCATGAGTCTTTGAGTACACCAAGATGTCATCCACAAAGATAAATAAAAATTGTTCTAGGTATGGGTGAAATATTATGTTCATTAGGTCCATAAACACTACTAGCACATTTGTCCACCCTAACAGCATCACAAAAAACTCATATAACCCATACCTTCTCCATAAAGTAGTCCGTAGTACATCAGAATGCATCAACTTCATCCAGTGAAACCTTGATCACAAATCAATGTTGGAAAATAGTGAAGCATCTATCATCTTACCAAAAAGTTCATCGATTTTATTAAAAGGGTATTTTTTTCTTAACTTTCATCTGATTCAAATTATTATAATCAACAAAAAACTTCAAGGATGCATCATACTTATTGAAAAACAACATAGGAGATCCCTAAGGTGATGTACATGGATAAACAAACCCCTTGTTCTCTAGTTTCTCCAACTGAGTTTTAAATTCCTGGAGTTATGTGGTTCCATTCTATATGGTGGAATAGAAATTAGTTCTTCCCCCAGTAGAAACTCTTTTGAAAACTCAAAATCCCTATTGAGTGGTAGCCTTGAGAAATATCCTGGAAACACATCCTAAAACTGTTCCACCATAGGAGAAAATACAAGCCACTCTACTCCCCCATCACCAATCATAAGACAATCCACTTGGTTGTGAGTTCACATGTCCATTAAAACATTGGCTCTGTATGGTCGGGTTGGATATCTCATTCCCCATGATGAAAATAATTATTCCCCTATAGGGATATAAATGTTACCCTACATAGGTAACAGATGATATGTTCTCAGTATAAAACTAGGAAATTCATCTCCAATGCCAGATAAAAACCTGACATTTCGTGCACAAGAACGTTCCACATGAAATGGTAACCACCAACCTCAAGAGCACACTCCTTACACTGTCAGATATTTTCTACTCACACCACTAATCATCTATCAATCAAAATTACCTTTCACATATGTTCTACTACTAGTTCTAGAAAACCCAAAAACTGAGTAGATATAAAATAATGTTAAGCACATGTATCAAATAAAGCACTAGAGTGTGTTGATGTTACCAAAATCATACCTCAAACTATCAACGATCCATCCTTTTTACCTCTAGGTGTTGGCTAAACTATATGAAAATAACATGCCCCTCTAACTGGGTCTTTGATCTAATATCCTAGTGTCGCACTACTCTACTGATATATATGCTCTCATCCAGGATTACCTTATCCATTACCCTGATCAGTACATATGGTAGAGCTCCAATTTCATTCCTGATATGGGGTAATTGACCCTATACATGTACTTTTCATCAGCCTTTATCCTCCCTCAGTACCCATTTATTTATGATTCCTGTAGAACCTTTTCATATGCCCCAACATTTTTCATGCTCATCACTCAACTGGTGGTTGGGGACACTAACCATACATGTGTCCCGACCTACCGTACTGATGGGAGAAGACTTGATCACTACCCTAGGAGGTTGTTTATCTTTTCTAACCACCTTTTACACCACCACCCTAGTGTAAACTCTCAAAGTGGTTCTTCCTACTATTGGAAGACACACCACCTGGTTTCCCAACTAGAACTGTTTGTCCACCATTGGAATCCTCCTTGATATTCCCTTTGGAAATATGGGCATGATCCACCACTTTTTCAACCCTATTAAAATATAATATATTCACGTAGGATTTAATATCATGTATAAGGTCATCATGGAAATGTCTCGCTATATCTACCTCATCTCTTACCAATTATGGGATGATGCGTTGTAAGTCAGAGAAGCGCGAGGGGGTGTGGCTGAGGACAGGGATGTGGAACGTGTTGGTGCTGGAAATATTTTTGATCGGGGTAATCACATGGGGAGTCCTTGCATTGATGCTGCACTAATTGTTGCAAACATGGAGCAGGGGGAATGGTAAGATACAAGCATCGAGGTGAATAAGCGTGCTTGTGCCACGAAGGAGGTTCGGGAGCCCTTAAATCCAACAGTGAAGCAGGTTTTTGACCGTCTCAAAAGTGATATTGGTGCTGGAGGTCCACCTTTGATGGAGGTTGATGTTAATTCATGCCAAGTGCAGCCGATTTCTGACAATGTGAGGGATGAAGGAGGTGGACTTGATAAGGAAAATCTTACCCTAGCTGGTTGGGCCTCTTCTGGTAATAGATTTTCAGGGCTGGAGCAGGTGGAGCCACCCACTGGGATGGCTGATCGGCTGGATTTTGAGGTTCCTAATAATCCGGAACATGGTGTTGTTGGTGAAATGAACCCTCATTGCCTTGTTGTGCTTGATCATAACAGGCTCTCTCAGACCGGAGGAGATGCTCTTAAAACCTCAGATGATGTCTTGGGAAAGAAAGATGTTTCCAGCAAGAGTTTGGTTTCTGTGAATATCACTGATAAATGGGGGAATATATCTGATAGTGAGAAAGAGAATGGTGGCAGAGCAGCCAGAACTTCATATAGTGATATTGTTCAAGGTGATCGAATGAAGATGTCTGAAAGTGAAGGTGTCATAACTGCGCCACCAAAGAGGAGGCCAAGGAAGGACTATACGGATCTACCCAAACCAATGGAGACAAGGTCTGCACACAAGATTGTAGGGTCACAAGAAAATGTCATTGCAAATGGGTACAGTGTAAAACGAAGAGGAGTGTCCCCAAAGAGGGACAAAGGATTCAGTGGGAAACAGCCGGTCAAAGAGAGTTTGTCTGAGGAAATGCTTCGGAAGAAAAATATATACCTTGAGATGATGCGCAAATACGAATCTTATGAATGGGAGTCAGCTGATCCTGGTGATGAGTTATCTGATGATGGGGAGAAGGATGCATATGGTTTTGATGTAATGTGGCGTTTTATTTTCTACTGACTTTTCTTGCACTTTTCCTTTAATGAATTTGCGGGACTAGGCTTACGCCTGGTTCAGACTTTCCTGGTAAGCAGCCAGTATAATCCATCACTAACATAGGCCCCAAGGTCAACCTCATAAACTCTTCATCCTTCTCTTATCTCAACATCTCTGGATAGAAATTTTCTAGGAACTTTTCTTATATATCTTTTCATATCATACCATCAGCATGTTGGGTCTAAACCAAAACATCCCACCTGCAATTTATCTACCCCTGCAGCATGTGAGTTTCCGTCTTGACTCTCTTATTAAAAAGAGTCTCTATCTGATGAAGAATTTTCTGAATATAATCTATCCATACTTTGATTCATAAAGTCCTCCCTATCTAGAAAAAATTTGGAGTGTTCTAGATATGAAACTCTCCAGTTAGATCAAATATAATTGGTACAACTCACCCAAGATCCCATTCCATCATCCTTACAAAACAATCAAAGTTCTCATAGAACTACTCATATCCCATGTTAACCTAGTTCACTGGGTTTTCTAGCTCCATTTTTTGAGGATCATTCTCAGTGACATCCTCTTTTCACCCAACTGGCTCACAACGTCATAGTGGAATCATCCTACAATGCCTAACATGCACCTCAGAACACATAACACAAAGCATCCATAATTTCAAAAAAAAAGGGTTTCTCCACTAGCCATAACAATCCACTACACATATATTATCCCAAAGGATACCATCACACCTCTTTAACTACCTTTAACCGTCCCTACCATGGGTAATGTAAAACATGGGGTAAACCAACTAACATAATCACAAGTCTTCCATTAGACATCCTTTTGAACCATTTTACCATTTAAACATAAATCTTTCTCACTTACGCACCTTAAACTTTTTCACGAATTACTATGACACATTTTAACACATTTATAACTCTTTATTAAGCACCATTATTTCAAATTCCTTTCATTTTTTCCATTTTCATTATCTTTATTAAGAACCACTTTTATCAAATTTTCAATGAAAAAAATTCATTTTATCCCTCATGTCTCACAAATCTTCACCGTGTGTGCCTACCATGATGTATACTACATATATCCTTAGGTTCATAAAATGATGCAAGAATGAATAACCTAATTCCATATTGTGCAAGAGAAAAATTTCATCAAATAGTCACATCGCACAAAAAATTGCATCACCTAATGGTGAAATATCATTCAACTGTAATAACACAAGTCAAGAAAAACAATCCCACCCTAGGCACTTGGATTTTCCCCAGAACATGGGTTAGATACTCCCAAGAAATATCTCATTAACAAAACCCTGAAACATCCTAATATCATGTCTAAAATTCCAAAATAGTAAGGAAACAAAAAATAATCGCTCTGATTTCACATTTTAAAGTCCCCAACCTAGAGGCCACTAAACTGGCTCCCTGAGTCAAGTCGTCACATGACCTCAGGCATGCCTACCCATACGTCAGAGGCTACAGGATAGAACACACGGTCTAATGGATTCTGTGGGGATACTATAACCTCATTTTTAGATTAATCCACAGTAGATAACATGAAATAAAAGAATAAACAATAAATAAATAATGAACATGCATTACCAATATTTCCCAAAACATTGTACAAAACAATAACCAAACGTAAACACGATATGAAATGTAAATATAGTATCAAGTGTAAGAAAACCCCAAAAAAATAAAACAACATGAATAATCCCAAAAATAGGTTCCAACACCAAGTATGGTCCCCTCCTCCATGCACAACCCATACCCAAATAAACCCTCTGGCACTAGGCCTTTTCCCTTGTCAAAACCTGCAACCATGAAATCTGGTCGGGTTTCCAGTGGAGGCTTGAGAAGGGTGTGAGAACAAATCAGTAGGCCACCACCAACGGAATCTACATAATATCCAATCCAAATGGGTAGTGTATAAATGTACTAATGGAATCACAAGATAAACAAAACATAAATTGGGTTCCATTAATTAATTTTATTAAGTTAAACCATTTTGTTATTTGTTCCATGGGTTGGTAAATTAATTTATAACACAATGTCATATGTTGGTCAAATACTATACATAATTAAATATTTCATGTTAATTATCTAAATTGGGAAACCATTTTACAATCAATTACATCACACTTACCTTGGAGCGTCAGTCTAGGTAGTCTTATCCAATGCAACCATTAGGGGCATAGATCCTCAGTCTAACACCCTAACCCATACATTATAAGGGCGGGGTTTAGATCCTCAGTCCACCCCAACTTATGGTAACCTGAGTCCAATATCACACACAATACTAAGCCATGTGAACAAGCTTTAATAACCATTCATTAAAAAAAACCAATCAATAAACCATAATCAAGAAATACACACATCATTCATAGTTCATTGTTTACTAAATACATAAACCGTCATTTTTGCTTTTCCCATTCATACATTCCCATTTATATTCCTTAACTAGCTTACATGTTTACACTACAACCCATGAGTCATTTACCATATTCACCTTAATTCATTTAACCCATTCATAGTGTTACAAATAACTCCTTATGACTTGTTAACAACTGGACACAACTAACCTTGCTCCATTTCATAACCAATACCAACTTTTTAGTACATTTATCAAGGTATATACTTAAATAAAATCAATTATATGTTTAACATTTCCATTTTCCATGTTTGGGTGATGGCACACCCCATAGTTTTCTGTATAATGGGTTTAATCAATCTCAACGCATCACACGGGGACCATGAGGGTTTCAATCCATCCCTTAGCCAACCAATTTTTCAAATCTTACTAAATCATCAAATTGAAAATAAGAAAAACACCCAAATCACAACCACATATTCATAAACTAAACATCAGGATAATGGGATATAACTTGTAGATTGATTACCTCGATTCCAAAGAAAATTGAATGTCCAACCCAACCTTTGAGTCAGATATGAACAACCCTAAAAGACCTAACCTAATATCTTCTAGAAAAAGAGGGTTTTAGAGATTTTAAAGAATAAAAGAAATTCAAAATCACTAATCTAGAAAAAGGAACAAAGAGAAGTGTTAGACTTACCTGTAGCTTTGATCCACACCCAACGACACTTCAAATGGTTTAGAAATGAAGATGATTGACCCTTAGGAAGATTTGGGCATTTTGGTTATTTATTAGGGTTGTTGGAGGTGAAATGAATAATTAAATCTGGTGAGAACTCATAAATCATAAAGGGGAAAAAATTTAAAATCCCACTTAAAATGAAGCATACAGTTTGGTTGTACGGTTTTCCAAAACACGCACCAAATGTGCGCCAGCCTATGCCCAAGATGGGCTAGGTAGCACGATTTCTTAGGGATCCTACATGGTTTAAAAAACCATTCACAATACATGAAGAATGGATATATCCTATCACACATTATTTTTCCTTCCCCCTTTCACAGTTTACTTAACTATTCACTCCTCCTCCTAACTAAAATGGTTTGGTCGCACGGTTACTCCTAATCATGCGCCAACCATGAAAAATGAACTGGATAGCCATTTTCCCTTTATTTTATGCCCCGAACCCCCAAAACACCCCCCGAACCTCCTCATACACCAATTAAAATTTCATTAACCATAATTAGCTTATTTAAACGAGAATTTAAATAAGTGAATACCTCACCAAAAGTCTGGGATCTTACACCGACTCTTTAAAATTTATTTCTTTTACTACTTTATCTAAGTTTTTTGTACCCATGATAAAATAATAACTACAGTATCATCAATAAAGTGATATTTTATTATGATTATGGTACAACCATGTTCCTTCTCTTTTCCATCTTAGGAAATGTAAAAACATCGCTCGTGTGTACACACATATTACCATCTCCACATAGTGGTGTAATTCATCATTCTTCACCACTTTACTTTGATGGTTATAAATACAGAAATGATGAATATATATGATATTTATGAAATATTTATTCATATGTAATTATAATATCATATCTACTATCTAACCTTCCAATCAATAGGAAAATGATAATGCCACTCGTGCGTCCGTGTGGACTACCACCTCCACAAAGCAATGTGATTCGTTTTTCATTTCCACTTTACATGGATGGTAATAAGGATATATTTAATGAATATATATTATATATATAATATAATAATTATTCTATAAATATGTATTATTATTTATATTTTTTTCCATCTGTCCAAAAGTAAAAAAAATCATGTGTATGTAAGGGCTACCATCTCAATAAAGGGTGTAATTTATTTTTTAAATATATTATTTTTATGGATGATTATAACTAAGTATATAATGGATATATATGATATTTATATCATTATTAACATTCTAGAAATTATGGAACCATGATCAAATTGTATGGTCCAAAACCACCAAACAAAAAAGATACATGAAATATGAAGTAGTTATAACTAAGAATAGTGGTATTAATAAATAATTGTTAATAAAAAGATGATAAAATGTTATAAGTAAATAATGTATGCCATTATATATATGATTATGGATCCGGAATAGATTTATAATAAATCTATAATTATTATATAATAATTTTTAATACATACAAGGGAATTCAGACCTGAGGTGTGGGATTCCGTCTCAATTTCCTTTCATTGAGGCATATTTTAATGATATGCACTAATTTATATTATATTATGTATATAAATCCATTTTACATGTTATATAATAAATTCTTTATAATTCAAGATATTTTAAGTTTCAATAAAAATAAATTTGTTCAATGGGAATTTACATGAATGTTATAAAGTGGTAAGGGGTTTCTTAACTCAATTTCTATTCATTAGGTTATAATTCTATATCATTAACTACGTTATGAAAATATTATGTATGAAATGAAATAATATTGTAATATTTTTTATTTGCAATTGATTTTTTTATTTTAATTTGGTACATATAATCACTTCATTTATTAATTCTTACTTCAATGATATGATCTTTGTAGGTTTTTCCTCATCTCGCTTTTACTCATGTGGGACATATACCATATTCACCACTTGTTTTTTTAATGTATATATTTAATAATTGATATTTCATATCAAGAATATATTTATATTCATGGTATTTAATGTTTCATTATTATTTATTTATTTCATGGGGTCATGATTCAAAAATTACCAAGGTGGTAAGGGTTTATTTCGCAATATCTTCATTATTCAAAATTGTTTATGTCTATGTCTTTGTTGGGGGAATTATTTGATCATTCTATCTCAAATACAATATATTTTATTATCCAATTTTTATTTATAGAAATTAAAAGTATTCCTTTCATTTTAGCCTCTTTAATTAATGAGGATACTGAAAGAACATTTTTAAGTAAAAATTGATTTATTTCTCACTTCGGTCAAAAATCCTTTTTCTTCCATATCCATGTTTTCTAAAAAAAATTCAAGAATGTTTTTAATATTATACTATGATTGTGTAAATTAATTTTAACCCATTATTGAATTTTACAAAATTGGTTTAAAATGAATATTTTTCTTGTTTTTCAAATGATGTACTTTTTTACTTTTTTACAAAAGTGTGAATGGAAAGTTTTCCTTTAACATATATGGAATGAAAAGAATTTCCCACTGTTATGACTACTCAATGTTTTAAATCTTTATAAAAATGTTTTTTATGTTATTTTCAAATAAATGTTTTCCTTAATATTTTTTAAATTTTAATATTTTAATATAAGTCATTTAAAAATAATTTAAAAAATAATTTAAATTTATAAATATTTTAAATGAGAAGACATTTTTTAATTAAAATTCAGTATTTTTCACTATTCTTCAAAAAATTAATATTTCCAAAAAATTATAAAAAAATCCTAAGAAAATTTTTACATGATGATTTAAAAAATAAAAAATATTTTTTCAAATAAATTTTCTAAAAGTGTCAAAAATTAGTTTTAAATTTAGTGTGAAAAAATTTGACAAAACTAATTTATAGAAATATATAGTTTTAAAGTATAAAATTAGATTTATTCTTATATCGTGTTGAGAAAACACATAAGATGAATGTTAAATGGTTGATTGAATATATACTATATACATTTAATTAAAATCATTCACCAAAAGTGTTTTGTTTAATTTATCAGGGTGAAACATGGTTTTTGTATAAAAATAGTTTTTTAGAATGAGATTTATTTATTTTCAAATAATGTTTTTTGTATTTATAATTAATCAGTCACCAAAAGAATAAATTTTATATAAATGGGTATACAATATATTTTCATAATTTAGTTAATCATATTCATAGCCACCATTCAAATGGCTATGTGATAACTATCATTTTAAGTAATCATATTTTAATAGTATGTCATGTTTCATTTAATATTAGAGTTGTATGTAATGAAATTAAAAAAACCTGGTGTTGCGTGTAATAAAAAATATCAAAAATATTAAATTCATTTGAAAAATTATATTTCAAAAAAAGTTAAGGTGTTATATTCTATCCTTCTTAAAATAAATTTCTCGCCAAAAAAATCTACATTCATCAATGTTTTAAAATTTGAAAATTCCGTAATTCAAACCCACAACATAAAAAGGGTTACCAAAAATTCATCTTGAATAAGAGAAAGGTATTTGTGAAATTTATCTGGAATAACACATACTAGGTTTCCAAATTGTATAACATAGGTGGGAAGTGAAAACATAGACATATAGAAGAAAAATAAAACCCAAATACTAAGAGAGATTGATAGAGAACATTGATCAAAATATAGTGGGTGATCTAGAGAAGGATATCAACCATAAATACATAAACCAAATAGGTCTAAAATTGGTCATTCATATCATAAAAATGATGATAACAGGACAAAATTTTATTTCATGATTGTTTTCTTAATGTTGTGCAATTCATTTTCTATCTAGACTGAGAACCTATAAAAATTTACTTAATTGATATCTTTTTATTTCAAAGGAACAATTTCATCCTTTGTTTGTGCCTTTAATAATTTTCACATCATATCTTACTCTAAGAGTTGTATTTTTTTCATGTCAGAATCACTAAATAAAACCCATAAAATAATGATAAGCAATTCCTTATATCTATATTTAAAAATAGGTTAACTCTGGTTATCCAATATGGATAAATATTCATATGGTGAAGTAATACATTAATCTCTAAAATCTCATAAAATTTTCAACTTAAACCATTTCCTAAATGGATAACCTTATTACCCTTCCAAAATAAAAAATTATAAATAAGGTAACTAAATTTCCTAAACTCAACATAACATTAATCCTCCAAATATCATTAAGAAATTCTTATTGGTCATGTTCCAAATATGTGAATACCTTATCCATATATTGTTTTAAATCATGTAAATAGCCATAATTGCTATAAAAACTCAATGAAAAGATGAATTATTCCCCATTCCTTGAGTAAAACCATATATTATTGAACATATTCAAAATATCAAATAATGTTTCAAACTCCATCAATGATTACATAAACCACCTTTTCAACACATCCTTTATCATTTCTGAGGTCATAAATACTATCCAATTTACATTATCCATATAAATAATATTTTTATCCAAACTAAACCCCATTTTCTCAACCTCGGGAACATATTAAGTTTTATCTTCCCTTAATCATGTGTTTTCCATGAAATATTACATTTCCATTAAATCACTTTTCTAGGTAATTAGTAATATTCAACATATTCTTGTGTATCCTTAATGAAAAAATTGCACTAAATTATCCTTATATATTTCATGATTCCTATAACATAATTATTGAATTCCAATACACAATCACATCAATAATATTACTTCCTTCTCAAACCATTAACAAGGCTTTTTTGTCTTATTCCTTAACACTTATTTCCTTTCAAATTTTATTTTTAATTGCTTCACTATCAGCAATATATCCATTACCCATACAAACTTGTTGATTATCTTCATGAGATTTCCCATTAGGACATCTATTTTCATAGTTCTCATAATTCATAAATTTAAAACATTAAAAATTCTATGATACCTTCTAGAGACCATTATTCTTATCTATTGCATTAATTGAACTTTTTGTTTTTCCTTTGTGGTTACTTACTTTGTATCCTTATTTTCCACATCCAAAACATCTTCTTGTCCATTTGAAACATTCCATTGAGTGCTTATTTCCAAATTCTCAACATATAGGAAACTGAATCTTATTTCCTCCATGGTTTCCACTACCATAAATTCAAATAAATCTATCATTATCTTATTTGGTGAGTTTTAGAGTTGGTTAAGGTTCACATTGTTAATCATTTTATGTGATAACTAATTAGGAATAATCATAATATCCTTCACTCTTTTCATCATCCCAATTGGTTTCTCATCATCAAGTTTTCCATCACATTCATTGTTAATCTAGTTTCTTATGATTTCCTCCATTGACTAAACCCAAAAATCTTAATGTTAGAAGCACTAATTATAGTTGAAAACCACATAATCGTGACAAAATCACTTATAGGATTTCCAAATCGTGAAACATTCTTAATATATTATTCCTTATTTTTATTCTAGGTTATTTATAATAATCATATATTTAAATAATGTATGAGGTTTCAAAAATATTTTGTGAATTTTCAAAGAATATACCCTAGGAGTCTCAGACCAAGTGTACAAAACAAGGCCCATTATCATGCACCGGGTGATGATCAAGTCCAGTTCAAAGAATCCTTTTGGAGTTATTACCCTGAGGTACCTCTATGATCAATTCATATCCACTTTTAGTATCCATGCAGGTATGTAATTTCTTGGAAACCAATTTTTATATCATTTACCAAAATTCCAAGACATTTTCCTATACTTTGATTCATCATTAGAATTATCCTTAGAGACTTCACTAGACATATCCTTAAAAATATCCATAAGGATCTCACTAAGGTTTTCGCATCCTAGTTTTTAAAGGATAACTAAACCATTCCTTTGATTCCAATTATAGTATTTAGGAATTATTTCTAGTTGACTATAATTGATACCTATCAGGCAAAATACATGGGTGGCTACACATACTAGGAGGGACACACCACCATCCCCAGTGGAATCCCTTTCCTCGTAAATTCCATGAGAGGATATCCATGCTTCATACAACACTCACACATGTGAGTTCCTAAGGATCTAATTAATTCATTTGCCTCTGATACTAACTATACCGACCTAGGATTTTAATATATGGATATTACATATTTTTGGATGAATCATCAAAACATTACACAAATAAAAACTTTTGACCATAATTTTTTAGTGTATTTAGAGACTAGGTGAACAGTCTTTTAATTTGGTGAAAGACCTTCAACATCTCCCATTAAGATATTATCTTTAGCACTCTTCAAAACATACCCTATTTATAACCTTTATTTATAACCTAGGGAAAGGAAACATAAGAAATTGTTAGATCAGACTCTCAGTAATGATAAAAAAGGGAGATATTTAAGTATAAGATGAAAATAAGGGTATGATAACATGATCATAACATATTAAAACCATACCCTTCATATCAAATATCATAATATTGAGTCATGGAATAAATATCGAATGTTCACAAGGCATTTATCATAAGGAAATCAAATAATATGATCCATGAGTGCATAAAATTGACATAAGACATGGAATTTTTTTATACACATAATCTTAGAAAATCTTATGTCAATGTTATCCACCAAGACACTCATAACAAGTTAGGCTTGGAAAAACCACTCTTGTACTAGATTGGGTCTTGAGATAAACTTCCATGTACCCTCCTTAGGTTTTGGGATATCCTCCCATATACCTCCTTTAAATCTTTCAATTAAATCCCATGTACCCTATTTTGGGCTTGGTATAACCTCACATATACCCTTTGAGATCATATAATATTAATCATTAACCAATACATTGGAGGGACATATATGTCCCACCCATCAAATAATAAAAATCATATGTATGTGTGCCGCAAGATAATAAAACATCAATCATATAATAACCCATGAAATGGAATGGTCTTCAAAACATTTCACTATATCATAACCTATGGAAAAGATACTAGATTCATAATCATTTTAGTATTTCATTATAGCATAACCCGTGGAAAAATAAGTGGGTTTCATAAGAATTCGGTCATTGTATAACCCATGGAATCAAAAAAAGTTTCATAACACATTTTCATGATAAAAAATTAAAAGAAAGAATAATAATGGTATACTTGGTTCATATAACTATAATGTTATAAGTTACATTAAAGGTTTCCATATTATATGGATAATGATTTTGAAATATTAATTAGAACATTTATTGAGGAAAATAACTATTGGTTGAAAATCACATTTTAAAACTAAAATTTCATCAAACATTTTCAAAATAATTTTCTTTGAAAATATATTGAAAAAATATAAATGAATCATAAAATCAAATAATGTTCATGAAGGTGGAAATTTTTTTCATGTCGTACACATTAAAACAAAGATTCCCTTCATATTTTTGGTAAAATCAAAACAATAATTGTTTGAAAAAGACATGAAGATTACATTAAAAATTTTAAAAATTCTTAAATATGTAAAAAATTATTAAATAAATTATTTTAATAATTTTAAAAACATTTTTGAAAACATTTTTTGAAAACATTGTTTTGGAAGAAAAAAAGGATTTTAACCGAAGAGAGAAATAAAGATGATTTTTCTTAAAAAAGTTTTTTTGATTATTTTAAGTACCAAAGAGTGGAAAATAGTATTATTACATGAAAATATAATGACTAAAAATATTAGAATAAAATTAATCATAATTATTCATATTTAGATCATAATATTTCAATATTTGAGACTTAATAATAAACAATCCTGATAAACAGTGACATTATAACAAAAATCCATTACCACTTTGGTAACATTCGAAATATAATCCCCATGAAAGAGAGATCCTAAAATGGATATATAATCATAATAATTTTTAGGATAATAATCATAAAATGAATTCATTTTTATTATATACACCACGCAAAATATACAAGTGGTGAATATGGAATGTGTCTCATAGAAAATAAATCTGAGATAGAAATATCTTACCACTTTGGTAATATGTTGGATCATAAGAACCAATAAAACATACCATAAAATGAAAATTTAATTATCATTAAAATAAGTATATTTATGATATAATATTTAAAATTTATAGTACATACACTATAAAAAACAAGTGGTGAATTTTCATGTCTCCCATAAATAAAAGACTCTCTAGAAATCCCTTACCTTAAGTTTTGACTTCCTTCATACATGTTTCAACCTCCTATATAATAAATATAAGTTTATTCTAAATCCTTTATATAACTTTATTTGTAAAAATTATACCGTATATGATTTATTTATGACCATTAATTTCTTTTTTATAATCAATAACTTGTTAAAATCATGTTTAGGGTAATAACTGCTTTGTTATCTTTATATGTTTTGATTTTTTATTTTGGGTCCACTTACTTTGATCATGGTTAAATCATATCCAGAATAATATTCATGAAATAAATATCATATTTAAACATCAATTTTAATTTTAATACCAATCATGAAATATGGTTTTGATAAATTAAGTATGTTATGATCATGGATATAGTAGGTCGTGCGTACGTATGAGTAACATTTCCATTTTCCAACAATCATTATGGAAAGTATATGAGTAATATGTTATCTTTATAGAATAATAATAATTTCATAAATATAATATTATTCCTTTAAATATAATTATACATATCATCCATGTGGTTTTCTGATGAAAAGATAGATTCACATCGCTAAATGAAGGCGGTAATCAACACTTACACAAATGACGTTATCATCTTTTAGTGAGTGAAAATTTAAGAATAAAAATGATATATTATCCTTTAAGAATGATAAATATGTTATTAATATAATAATTATTTCATTTATATCACATATATTCATTAAATGTATCTTTATTATCATTCATGTAAAGAGTTAGTGAAAAAATGAATCACATCGCTTCGCGTGGTCGTAGTCCACCATATACATGAGAGACATTATAGTATCCCCTTTGAAAAGGAAAGTAAAAAATGTATATATGATATAATGAATCTATAATAATAATTATTTTATAAATAAAATATGTATACTTTATATACATCATCATTCCCAACTTTGAGAGGTGGTAATGGAAAATGAATGACATTGGTTAGTGTGGTGGTAGTCCTATGTACACACGAATGAGGATTTTATAAATTATTTGATGGGAGTGGGGATGATTTTATTTCATTACCTTAACCAAAAAACATATAATTATATTTAATATTATAATTTTATTATATAATCAGGTTTTAATAAAAATTTAATGAGTTTGAGGATGTAATAAAATAAAAACGCTCGTTGATGAACCTTAACTCTTCCTTGGGTAACCTCCTTATGTTTGCACCACAAGCCTTCCTAGAATACCATTATTCCAAAAATAAGTCTTATAGGATGATAGTAAGGATATTATTAATTGATTTTGGTAGTTATTTTATAATAAAAAATGGTTTTATGGTGTGAATATGATGTTATAGGGGTGACCTTTTATAAGTGAGGTGTGTGGTAAACTTATAGTTTTTTTAAAAGAAAATAGTATAACCATGTTTTTTCATTAAAAAAATGATGAAAATAGAGTATTATTGAGAAATATATATTATAGTTTCTAAATATATATATAATATATACTTTAGGTAGGTTTTTTGGTCATTTTAGCCTTTATATTTTTATTTTAACCCAGGTAAACCATTTTTACCTTAACCACAATAATTAATTTTTTCTTTTTTTTCTATTCATTTTGTTCAAAAAATAATTAAACCTAGTAAGATAATATAAATTATTATGATTAAAAATATGAAATCAATATCCCTAAATTACATTGACATAATTGGAAATTATTAATTTAAAATTAATCTCGCAGTCACGAGGAAAAAGCCGGTTTTTTAAAAATAAAATGTGCACATGTTTATAATGTTTATATATCAAAACTCAATATCAAAATGATTTCAATGACCAGAATTGAATTAATATATATATTTATATGAAATAATTTAAATTTTAAACTAATCCAAAATATAATTTATCTTTATAAGTAATTTAAATGAAAATGCAGTTTTCAATTTAAATTTAGAATTTTTCAGTATTCATCAAAAAGAATAATCTTTTTAGAAAATTATAAACAACTAACCCTAAGATAATTTTAAATAGTTGATTTCAAAAATGAACATTATTTTTTTCAAATAAATTTTATAGAAGTTTCAAAAACTAGTTTTAAAATAAGTGTGCAAAAAGGAGACAAAACTATTTTTTATAATAAAATAGTTTTTAGGAATAAATTTCGATTTATTCTTATCTATTATCTATAAAACACAGAAGTTGAATATTAAAAAGTTAATTTAATATATACTATATATATTTGATTAAAAAATCATCAAAAGTGGTTTGTTTAATTTATAAAAATATTTCCTTTATTTTCAAAAAAAAATCATTTAAAATTATTGGGTCACCAAAGAATTCATTTTTTATAAATGGTTAAACCATATATTTTCATAATTTATTTAATCCTATTCATACCCACAATTACAATGGAAAAGAGATAACTATAATTTTTAAATAATAATATTTTAATAATATGTCATGATTATTTTGAACTCAGAGTTGCATGTAATGCAAGCTGAACTCGGTATTACGTGTAATGAAAAATATCTATAAAATTAAATTCATTTGAAAAATAATAATAATAAAACACTTTTTGTGTTATAGTCTCTCTACTAATTGTACCCCTTTTGAGACCCATCTCACATTGTTTCCCTAGACTAGGTTCAATAATGTGCATGTCTCTGATGGAAAAACCTCATCCTCTATCATTGATTAGCTACCATGGATGACTCACCTCCAAGAAACCCTAATCCTAATCTATTGTTTGTTTCAACATAACCTAAAAAATTTTAGTCCCCAAATCATGCTTCATAACTCTATCATATAAACAGATACACAAGGGTGTGGTCCTTGTGAAAATCTTCCTCTGATGGCCTCACTCAAACATATAATATTGAATAAAGCTATCATAAATCATGTTTTATAGTACCCCATGAGGGATATGAATCTTAAAATATATTGGGCATAGCTATGCTACTCTTTTTAAGAACCATCATCTCCTAAACTTTTTACATAATTTATTTCACTAGATAATACTCCTCCAAGAAAAAATGTTCAAAATATAATCCGGAAAGAGTATCTTTGTTGTGGGTCTGATTGATTAGATCCCACCAACAGTTATATGTATCATGATGAAGACATGAAGAAATAAATACTACTTGGTCAGTGGGTGTCTAAACCATATAGAAAACATGAGTCCATGAATCTATCTAATCATCTACCACATGAGGATCTGACTCACCTCGGAACCTAAGAGGATTCTATCATTAAAAAAATTGAAGAATGATCAATATATTTTTAGTATCATCCTACTTAGGATGGATAACCATCTACTCAATGTGTGGGTTTTCCCTCTATGCAACTAGTATGGAATATTTCCTTCACTCTTGAGGTGAAGATACCTCTTGATCAACTCATTATACTAACACTCCATTATTCAAATGATAAATGACTAGATGTTGAAACACAATCATGGGATCTTAAAACCCTACATTCATATCTGATCTGACTATATATAGGGTGGAAACCTATATTTTGAAAATATGTGGCCATGGTTATTAAAGCATATCTAGATGAGATAACACAAAAATTAAGTGAATAAAAACTCAACTTCCATGTTATATGATGCATGTATCATCCTATTTTACCATAATACCTATGTGTTATAGTTTTTGAGTTTATTTATAGATAATAAAATTCTTGGGGAAAGGATGCATCATTTACTTACACTATTCACTAGGTTCCCTGATTTGAAAACCAAACTCGAAACCCCTTAACACCATCACCCAAAGATTCCCAAAACAAAACTCACAAAACTACTAACACAAAACTTGATCCCTAATACTTAACATACTTTGATACCATTTTTTCATGACATAAACCACTAGGAGCCCACCTTAACTAATGGTAATCTGAGTGCATGACCCAATTTTCACCTCTGACGGGCCAAGGGTTGGTGACTAGCACCTATAAGGCATATCACATACTTTGGAATCCTTATCCTAGTAAACCTGTATAGAGAAAGATATCTCTATAATATAATTTAATAATGAAATACAATACATGGTAATAAATTGTAATATAACATTAATGTTACACATTATTAGAAACCATTACACTATGAAAAAATTAAGCATCTGAATGTTAGGGAAAATACAAGATCCTAACATCCTGAACCAAAATTAGAACTATAATAACTATAAAAAACTCATCATCACCCTAGCTCTTAATGTGAGCTATAACAAAAATAACCACCACTGAGAACACTAATCTCCAGTTCTATCAACTCGACATCCATCAATTCCATCTCTGAATTGTTCATCATTTTCGCATACACAACATGTGTGGGAAGAGTTACTATGAAGGGGTGAGTGTAAACAAACCCAGTATGAAAACCCAAAAATGCATAAGGGAAATCAATATTGTTTAGATCAAAATAAAATAAACCCATGTATAATTTAGGGAGTAATTCAACTATATATAAAGGTGAATCCCATTTTTCATAGCTCAGTTCCATAAATACTTAATAACAAAGGGAAATAGAATAATCAGAACTACAAAATAACTAAAGTACCAAATCAAATAAGCTTTCATAACTTCCACATTACCTCTATGGGATTTTATTAGGGTACCTATTCTTTACTGATGATTTTATGTTAATCGATGGGGTATCAACCACTATAAAGGACCCATACCTCAATGTGGGGAATTTTAATCAGTTGATAGGGTTGAATACTTCATAATTATAGGACCCATTCCCTCTCACAGAGGTGGGTTGCCTACTTTACTAATTTTATAATGTATTTAAACCCTAATATCAATGTTTCGCTAGGGGTTACCAACCCATTTCTACTCCAAATATAATTACAACACCTCATCATCAACTCTCCAAAGATAAGTAACTCATCATACTAAAAATGAATCAAAAAAAGCTTATAATGATGAAGATAAATGGTCTATCACATTATATGGGAGAAATTATCCTAATGGATTAATCTCTTTTTTGATACTAACACCTAAGTGAGATGGTATGATAAATAATGAAAAACTCCTAGTATGTGTAGTTTACTTCCCTAGGAATAGTGTGTGAGCCTAAAAAATTGAGTATATAAAGATATTTTCTAGTCATATAGCTCCATCCTATATGGAATGTCAAATGTGTTACATATTATGTGGGAAACACTGGATAGTTATATGTTTAATATCTTTGTAACACAAGTCATGTCACTAAAATACATGATTTTCTCACTATTCTACATGGCATGTGAGACTAAGGAGGCAATATCGTTGCATATGCCAATACACGTGAGGTTTTGTGATTCAAGGGAACACAAGATGTAACTCTTAGTCACACACCATGTGATCTTTATCCCTTGTGAGAAACCTTATCACCCAAATATAAATTAGACATGGAATGTGTCAAATAATAATATTCCATGCGATATTTATCATTATGAGGAAACCCTAAATCTATAGACCAAAATAAAAATGACATGTGATTTTGAGACTGTAAGTCACGTAGTTGAGTTTCCTTCATTAGATCAATATTTCTCATCATTTTCTCTATTTTTTCTACTTTTCTCACTATTATACACCCCTAAAACGATTCCCACTACATATTAGTGCTAAAATATTGCCTATCATTGTTTTTAATGCATCCCTTGTCACTATTATCACTCTTGAGATGTGTTTCCATACCCAAGTATTTTTCTCCCTATCAAACATCTACCTGATCCACTGTTGAGGTTTTTTTCAACCACTGACCACTATGCCACATAGGTGATATACCCTGAGCCGCTACCTGGATATTTTGACAATGAACTTACTCTTTCATTAGTCATTCCTCCACCCTAGGCTATATTTATCAAATCATGGACCGTTTTTAAGGCCAATTGGTAGTGGTAAGCTATGTGTTCCACCCCAAGTCTACCTCCAGTAGTCTATTGGATAATAACTAAAACTTAGATGGCATAACACACATATAAGCGGCCTTATCCTAGTAAACATATGCATAGAAACATATATAGAGAAAATAATATAATAATGAAATACTTGTCATGATAGTCAATTATAGCATAACATGCATGTGGAACATGATAAAAACCATAAAAATGTGAAAAAATGAAACATCCAAATATAGAGAAAATATAAGAGATTAATATCCTAAAATAATGTTTAAAATTAGATACATATAAAAGAGAACTAATTATTACACTGAATCTTGAAAATAGATTTGAAAATAGGAATCCCCATTAGGAACCATTGAGATACAACTCTACCAACTCCACATCCACCAAAGTCCCCTTTAAACTATGTGTTTTCTATATATACACAACATGTGTGGGAATAAATCCCGTATAAGGGTGAGTATAAACATACCAAAAAAAATACCAAAAAAATAAACAAGAGAAATAAATAGTATATCTACACAAAATAGTAGTAACCTATGTATACTTTAGTGAATAATTCAACCAATGATTAAGGTGATTCCTAGACATCACAACTTTGATCCAAATAGATTGTATACCTAAGGGATCCTAGAATATCCAAAACCCCAAAAGACCTAAATAATATGACCCACTCAACTACCATAACTTCCACATCACCTCTCTGGAATTTTAGTGGGGGGAATGCACCCCATTGAGGACTACACATCTATCGAGGGGGTACTGACCCCAATGGAGGATCTCCACCTCAACGTATATAATGTGCATAATCAATGGGGACTATCATCTCTATAAGTTGAGGAAACACACTCATAAATGGGTTTTACCTACATTGTTTTATGTATGTATGGCCAAAAATCATTTATTAATGTGTTTCTAGGGGTTACTGGCCCTTTTTCTTCTCTAAATATCTATCTCATACCTCATCATTAGCTCTACATATCAATATAATTGCTCCTATAGAAAACCCATTTCAAAAAAATACTAACTATTGGTATGAATTATTTATCCCATTCTACATAAAAACACTCTGAATAGACTATTATCTTGCCTGATTTTGACACCCAAGTGATAAGATACAATAAATGTCAAAAAAACACTCAATATATAGCATGTGATTTATTGGACATGGAATGTGAGCCTCGGGAAGAATTTGGGTGTGTATATCCATTATATAGTCATGTGGGTCCAAGATATATGGCATGTTATATGGGTGACATAATATGTGGGACTCTACGGCCAACCAAGCATGTACATTTTTAAGATCCCAAGTCATGGAAATAAAATACATTATGGGAAAACTATTCCAAAAAACATGTGGGGATAAGAATTTATCCAAGAATATACCCTATTACACTATTGGTTGTATAGTTATAGAAAACATGATGTGTGACTCAATATCACAAACAATTTGATATGTATCCCTATATTGAAACCCTAGCCTCCGGCCATAAATGAGACACAATATGTGTTAAGGACACACACACCATATGATATTTAACTTTCCTTAAAGACCCTAGTGCCACACCTAAAAAACACATCATGTTATTTTCTTACTATAATCCATGTAGTTATTTTCCTTAATTATATATATTTTTTCCATTTTCTTCACTATGTCAACTTTTTACGCAGCCTTCTATTCCCAACACACCTCTTTATGTGTCCTAGCATCGTTTACTCACCTATAGTGGCCATCAAGAGAACCTTTCCACTATCATTTATCTTGATTAGTGAATCCTTTACCAAGTAATCATTTCAATATTTTTCCTCCACCCAAACCTTATTTGAGGTATTTATTTCACTTCTTACTTTCATGTCACACCAGAGGAAAACCTCGAGTCACTACCCTAGTTTTCCAATATCAACCTCACTCCATCATTGACCAATCCACCGTCCCATGCCATATTTATCCAATTTTTTTCATTATAAATCAAAAGAGAGAAAATTATTTTGGATAGATATGGTAATTATGGGGATATGAGGAAAACAAGTGGTCATTTCAATTTTTCCACTCAAAAAATCACCCGAAAAGTGTTTATCTTGAATAAAAGTGGTCAAGAAATTCATAATGATATTCATAAAAAAGTATGAGTAAAACTCAAAATCACCTTGTCTTGAATAATCCATGTAAAAAAATGTTAGAAAAAATCTATCAATAATTTAATGTCTAAAACAAATCAATTACATGCTCTGACAATCAAATATTAAGATCGCAATATTCTAGGATTCATCGATATGTTCAAATATTATAATTATAAATAAAATATTACTATAAAAGTATAAAGAAATATAATATAAAATTTCTTACCTTGTGTAAAATTCATTGATTCTTTGATTCTTCTTCCTCAATCCATGAATTCAAAATCATTGATTCCACCACGAAGAATAGGATGAGCCATTAAATCTCCTATAGGGTTAAGGCTGAAACTGATAAATCAATCCTCTAATTTATATGATAATATCATATTTATAATTTTTATTTAAGTTAACTGGCAATTAAAAATAAATACTTAAAAGGTATTGGTTTTAGAACCAATTATAAATGATTAAAATTATATCTCTCAATGTAAAACCATCCATTTGGACATATCGATGATATCTGAATTTCCATAAAAGGATTCGTTATAAGTGATATTAATTATTTAGATGTCTGTGGACTAAAAAATATATTTAAAAATATTAATTATTTTTTGGGATACCATGATAACATAAAATAATTATAACCATATATACACTAAAAAATATTGTGAAAAAATTAAAAGGACATAATGAAAAATACAGGTTTTTACAGTGGAATTGAAAATTTTTCTTTAAATGGGATTCAAACATTGAAAAAGTTAAGGATTATAACTTATAAATTTACATGTTTAGTAGATTAATATAATCTAGTTCATATGATGGTTGATAAATTATTGAATTCATATGGAATTAAAAATAAATAATAAAATTGGTCGAGATATATGTATAATGGGGAAATTGTATCTGTGTGGAATAATAAAAGGAAAAAAAAGAAGGTTGGGTAATTATGATAAATCTTGTTTAAAGTAACTAGTTTGGAATAATTATATGAATAAGATTTTTTGGAAGAGGCTTAGTGATATTCATGATAAATATTTGGTTGAATGATTTCCTTATGATTATTTATGATGTAAAGTTATATGAAATATAATTACTTAATTATATAATGATATGAAACATGTGTTTTTTTTAATAATTATGTGATGAAAACTGTTAATGTGTTGTATTAATATATATTAATTTAAATATATAATAGTATTGTAATTTTACTATTAAATGGATGAGATAAGTTATCCAAGAATATATGGATATTAATGTAAGTGGAATGAGATAAATAAAAATAGAGAAGGTTGATTTGGATGATGTTTTATGAGTATTTATGTGTTTGAAATTGCGGAGACATTTCTACTTGATGTTTTAATTTAATAGATATATTGATTTATATGATATAGATGTTTTGATTTAAATTATAAAAATATTTCATTGACTTGATGATTATTCAGTATAGAGGTATTTAGTATTCCCTAGTGATGATTTTGTGTGGAGGGATGGGTTATTCCCTGATGATGATTTGGTTTAGAGGGATTTGGTGTTCCCTAATTATGATATAGTTTTAGGGATGTTCCATACCCAACATAGGTATGGTTTTTGTTGTTGTTGTTGTTGTTTGTGTTGTACCACTATACAATTTTAATTTTTGTAGTTGAATGTTCTTCATATGTAGTTGTTATTTTTTATAGTGGTAGTAATAAATGGTTATCATGGTTATAGTTATACTTACATTGGATATGTTAATAATGTAAATACATTATTTATATAGGTTTTTTATTGTGGTTGTGTGGATTATGGAATGGAGATGGTTTGATGTGGATGGCATACAATCAAGGTTGGATTGAGTTGATGGTTTTTATTGATTGTTATTATGATTAAAAAAATTAAATTTATATATACCACAAATTAATGATTTACTATGCTCATTAACTTAACATAGAAGAGGTTAGAGTAGGAACCTACTGAGTATAATTTTATATCCACCCTATTATTATTACTTTTTAGGATTATAGGATTGATTTGAATGTAGTTTTGGGAAATGATAGTTCGAGCTTAAGGAAATATTCTCAAGAGTATGGGGATTTATTTTTTCATGTTATTATTATTTATTTTATTCTTTTTACATGTATATGAATGTTTTCATTAAATGATGATTGATTTGGTTTATTAGTTTAATTTAGAGGTGGTTTTTGGTTTTAATAAGTAAGGATAATGCCAACCCTATTTTTGAATTAATACCCTTGTTTTTAGTCATGACCCAATGATTTATCGGAGGTAGGATTTGGGGGAAACACTCAATATTATTTCCAATTCATTAAGAGTTCTATCATGGTCAATATGTGAATAAAAATATTAGAATAAGGTTCTAGGATATAATTTTTAGTAATAAATAGTGAGAATTTCATGGTTTTTTAAATCTATTATATTACTTGAACCTAGTATGTTAAATAGGTGAGGGAAACCAACTAATGATGCAAAGGGACCTTATGATTCTATTCACAAACATTATTCTCCCAAGGATCCTTATTAGAGGAATGGTGTACTATCCATATTATAGTTATATAGTTATTTTTTCAAGCACCAAAGTGTATCAATTAATGATGATTGTGTGTATTATACACTGAATTTTTATTTCTTACTGATTTTGAGGTGGTATAAATGGATACCTCATCATTTTATTTTTGATATAGTTACACTAATTTTGTATATAAAACATGAGGTAGAGGGAGATAGGGTATAATAAGAACATATTTTACAAAACAAAGGGTGTCCCTGGAAGTTGTAGAGACTTGAAGAGTGTCTTTATAAAATGTTACGTGGCATTTGTTTCTAAAAAGGATATGGAGTGGTGGTTAAAGGAAGTAGAGTTAGATTTCCATCTTATTCAGGTTATTGAGGAGTACTAAATTCCATTGGTAGTGATTATATTAGGGGGTATCAAGATAGTAGTGTACATCATTCCTTTGATTTAGTGATTTTTCCATAACAAGTGCAGTCATATTTAAGATTAGTTTTGAGAGGAGTTTCTTGGATACTTCTCTTATATTTAATCATTGACATGAGATATTGGCTATCTAGTTATATAATTCAAGATCTTAGAAAATTTGGGATTATTGAGAGTAATTTATTGATTACTAGTGTTACATGTGAATGAGGTTGAAAAATATTTTCTCAAGGTGAAGTTTGAAGGAGGCTCCCTCCATTATTAGGGTAGTCAGGTTATTGGTATAGAAACCCAATTTTACAATTCTTAGGAGCAAGTAGTTTACATTCTTTGGGTGTGAAATGGAATTTAATATATTATTTATATGGAGATAAAGGACATCATTGGTTCTAGTATCAATCATATCAAGGTTTATATTATAGACTATAACATGTTTTAATAGTGGATGGGTCTCCCCATTAACCACAGTATCCACCCTGACTATTTATAACATAGTAGGATCATCTACTTGGTAGAGCAGAGATATAGGATTCTATTTGTAGAGTATGGACTAAGAATATTACTCAACCTTAAAATTTTGGTTATTAATTTGATGTGAGGTAGATTCAGTGAGATAGGAGAACATGGTAAAAGATTTATTCATGGGTAACTCCAAACAATGGAAGTTGGTGATCCAATATGACCTGAGGTGGTACAAGGTATGATATATATATCTTTTCAACCCTTTCATCATTTTTATCTAGTATCGGGGCATCACATTCATTTATTTCACCTAGCTTAGTAAAGTATTGGATATTTTTATAATGTTTCTTCATCAACCACTTAGGCCATCTACTCCATTGAGAGATCAATCATGGTTATTTAATACTATTAATGGGTGTGAGATAGTAAAGGGGAGATATATTCTGAAGTTAGATTTATTCAAATATGGACTGATATCATTTTCTGTTTAAAAAAGAAAGAGATCGATTAAATGTGATTTAGAATATTTAACCTCCGATATAACATCTCAACCATCAATTTTAATTTTTTCTATCTGGAGTTGAAGTGAAGGGATTTCCAATATTGGAAACATATTTTCTTATTTTATTCCCAAAATAAATTACTAATTTACCTTCTTGGAGTGAGATTATGTTTAGTTTAGATCTGCATCTGGGTACATATCTAAACTCAATGATTATTTATCATATGTAATTTGTTGATTTTTGGGAGTTATAAAACTAGATTAACAATATGTTTCATAGGGGTTTTATTCACCCTAGTGTATCTCCTAATAATTAACTAGTATTATTCACTGAGAAGGTTCATGATAGTTTATGGTTGTGTATTTATTACTAATGTTTATATTAAGTAATGGTGAAGAAGTTACCATCCTTATTAAGGATTAATGACGTTTTTTATCAGTTGAGAGTGACTAGTTTGTTCCCAAATATATGCCAATAGTTAAGATATAATAAGATGATAATAAAGAAATAACATATTTAGAATGTTGTATTTTGGTGTTTTAAAGGAATTTTGAGTTTTTTTAAATTACCTTTGGAGGTAATAATCACTAATAATATTCATGATGTTATGTATTGGGTGTTCAAAACTTATCCGGACCATTTTATATGGTTTTTTATTGATGATAATTTAGTTTACTCATAGATTAAGGATGATCATGTTACAAATCTATATAGGATTTTAAAACTATTTTACCAACATCGTATGTTTAGGAAAATATCTAAGTGAATTTTTTGTATATGGAAATTCCACTACCTTGTATATGTTATATCTTAATGAGAAGTAGTTATATATCTATATAATATCTAAGAGGTTATATCTAGGGAAGTTCAAAAGAATATTTATGAGGTTTATAGAATTATTAGAATATATGGATATTATCATAAGTATATATATCAATTATTTAGAATTTAAGCACTCTTATCAGTTCTATCCAAGAAGGGTCACCCTATAATTATGACGTCATAATGTCAGTCAGTGTTTGGATATCTACAAGAAAATTTTGTTAACACCCTTAATTTTTTTATTATAGCAAGGAATCATGTTTGAAGTTTATTGTAATGATTTAAATCATGAATTAGGTAGTATGTTAAAGTAAGAGAGTGAAGTAATATCTTATGGGCCCACATAGTTAAAACCATTAAGAACATAACTACACTACTCATGAACACAATAATGAAATTATGGTACTGTCTTTGACTTTATTGAGATTTTATTTTTTAGTTGAAAACTTTGTAGACTTCATGGATCATAAGATTTTATGTTGCATGTTCTAATATATGTATTTAAATATATGAAATTGAAAGTGGATTGATTTTATTTAGAATTATAATTTTGATATCACTTATACTCTAGAAAAATATAATTTGGTAGTTGATTCATTGATAAAGAGGACCTATGGTAATGTTTCACAAAAAGAAATTGAGCAATGTAAAATGGTGATTTAGCTCAAATATTTTTATTTGAAAATGGAATAGGTTATTTTTTGTGGTTTCTAATATTAGATGAAAGTGAATTAATCTTTATTTTGATAGTGAAAAGGACTCAACTAGGATACCCTTTACTGGATGTGTGGAGAGATCAGGCAATCAATGGATATACTATTTATGTTTAGATTTTTTTCATAGGAAGTTATATACTCCTTGGATCATTCAAAAAATATTTCTCCATGATTTTCTTGCACACCCATAATGGTACATTCAGATATATAAAAGGTGAACCATGCTTTGAAGAAGTAGTTTTGGTAGCCTAGGTGGTGAAATAGTTGGAAGGGTTGGTATAAAAATGTCTTACATATAAATAAGTGTAAATTGAGAATAAATTTAAAGAAGGTTTTTTGTAGCTATAAAATTTTTAATAGTTGAAGTGGGAGCACATTTCCAAGAATTATTTTACTGAATTACCTCATTCATTGAGATATCAGATGGTATTTGGGTTTCTATTGATGGATTCATAAAATCAAACCATTGCTTACCAGTCATGGAATTGGGTTTGTTGGAAGGTTTACCAAGACTTTATTTATAAAATAGATTGAATTATCTTGGGGTTATAAGGATGAACATTTTATAACATGGCCCTTGGTTTACATCATAGATGTAGAGTGTATTACAACATGCCTTTAGTACCTAGTTTATTCATAGAACTTCATTCCACCCACAGAATGATGGTCAAATTGAGTGGGTTATTTTGATGTTGGATAACATATAGAGGTTTGAAAAATAAATATCAGTGCATCATGGGTAGTGAATTTTTCACTGGTTGGGTTGTCCTATAATAATTTATACTACACATTTTTGGAATGCAACAATTTCAAGAGTTTTATAGACAACCCTAAAAATCGCCCTTATACATGGTTGATGATGATTAAAAAATAATTATTAGAAAATATTTTATGTGGAATATGATAGAGGGAGTATATAACATTAAATATTATAATAGGACAATATATAGTAATCATAAATTATTTGTTAACCAAATGAGGATACTGTTGGGTTTTAATATTAGTGATTATGTGATCTTGAAGGTTTCAACTTTTTATAAACAATGTATCTTTGATTGATGTAGGAATATTTCCACAATATTTTATAGTACTTTCAAGGTTGTAGAACATATTGGTGAAGCCACATAATGATTATCATTTCCACCTAGGTTAAAGAGAGTACATTATATTCTTCAGGTTTCGGAGCTGTAGAAGTACCCTCATGATGATTCTCATGTGACTTATTGGGTTAACCATGATATTTAAGAAGATGTTATGTTTATGAGTAATTGATGTAAATCTAATATCATCTAGAGAAGGTTTTTTATGGGTGTTTTAAACTATTAGTGGGATTTTTATAAAATCATAGTGGTTTGGAGGAATATAATTTAGAATGATAATCACATACGAATGTTCAATATCTTAGATTTTTTTAACCTTATTCCATGTAGTTATGGGGTGGATATTTAAATTTTAATATAAAAATTGGGGAAATTTATATTTTAATGATATAGGTAATCTTTTGGGGGATCAATATAGTTTGCGAGGTAAGTATCTTAATGAGTTAGGTTTTGAGTAGTTTACTTATTCATTTTAAATTATATGTGTTGTATTTTCAGGGGTGAATTTTTTTAGAAGTATCTAATGTAGAGATATATAATTTTTTTATTTACATTATAAGTTTTTAAGTTTTTTTGAAGATAGGGTAATATGTAAATTCATGTTTTAATATGAAAACAATTTGACAGAAAAATCACATTATAGTGATTATGTAACACACTATAGTGAGTATTATAAGAGAACGGTTAGAGGAAAATGTTTATGATTTAGAGTATATTAATGAAACTATTAGTCAGTGTATGTTGGAAATTGTGTCATCTTTTAATGAAACACATCATGGTAAAGAGAAAAATTTTGTTGTTTAGGGTCCTAGTTTAGAGATAATTTATGTATAACTATTGAAGTTCTTTGTAGAAGAAACATGATGTGGTTTTAAAAAACATCACAGTGATTTTAGGTTGAGATATTAAATTATATTGTTGTCAATACTATAAAACCTATGTAATATTATATGTTGAGTTTTTATATCGTTTTTTTTAAAACAAAATATCCATGTTCTACACAATTTAAACACAGTCTAGTGAAATTTTATTTGTGTGAATTAATTTAGAAAAAATCTTTTTGATTTTGTGAATGTGAATTTAATACATTTCATAATTTCTATATTTGTAATTGACTAATGAAACATGACATGGAATATGAATATATGTCATATTTTTTAGAATTTAAATTTTAAATTAAATAAAACCACCCCAAAACCTCTATTTTAACTCTTGTAACTCTTACTTAGACCATAGGATGGAACATAGGTGAGCTAGGAAATATTTTTTAGGATATTAAATATATATTTGTGGATTTATTTATATAATTTTATGGATAAAATCTTGGATTAGTGGTATGTAAAACTATAGATATATTTCTTGTGATTACTTGATGAACCCTTCATTAACTCTATTTCTATTATAAATTGAATGTGTATACTATTTTAAATTAAGTATCATGAGATTTGTTTTATCAAGAATAAGGAATTAAGTATTTAAAGGAGTGTGGGATCAATGAACTTTCTTCAATGGGGGATTTGAACATTATTTAGGTAAGGAATGATAACTTATCTATTTGTGTGTTGAGTGAATTAGTATAATATAGTTCATGTGGTGGTGGGTAAATTATTCTATTTATTTGTAATTAAGAATAAATAATAAAATTAATGGATATATATATATGTAATGAATAAATTTAATTAAAGTTGAATAATGAAAATAAATATAATATTGGTTGATTGTGATAAATAATGATAAAAGTAACTAGTATATAATAATTATCTTAGTGAAAAGTTGTAGAAGATTTATTTATATAAAGTGAATAAATATAAGGCTGATTGTTTTCCTTATGATTATTCATAATGTAATTTAATATGAAGTACAATTCTATAATAGTTTAATAATGACGTGATGAAAATTTTAAAGGGGTTATACAGATATATATAGTCTTGGAAAAAATAACATGGGTGTGTGTTTTGGGTTGTGTTTATTGGAAATTAAGTGGAAGTAATCATAAATGAAGACCATTAGGTGTTAATTTCATATCTTGAAGACTAGAATAGGTTTGGAGATATCTTTTAAAGGATAGAAGAAGTCTAAAAACTCATAAGGTTGAAACAACCATGTTTTAGGTTGAGACAGACCATGGGTCCAGCCTCGAAATGTTCGGGTATGACCATATAAGGTTTGAGTGAGACCTCATATGGTTGAGATGTAATAGTAATGTGATCTCTTTAGTTTGTTTAATTTCCCTATTAGGTTGGTATAAGGCCACATAATATTAGTTCAAGCTGTTCATATGGTTGGGATGTGAATTATTAAGGTTAATGCATGCCTTTTAAAGGTTAGTGTGAGCTTTATGTAAGGTTTTTACCATCATTTAAAGGTTAAACATGAGTTTTCCAAGATTTTTATCGTTGTTTAGTAGTATTTGTGGGTATATTTATCTTTCATAAAATATTATTATTCTTATTACCGTGTTTGAGTAGAGATAATCAAACCAAGTTTAAAGGTATATTCAATCCATATTGTTTTAGTTGTTTTAAAAGATATTTGTTGGATCTATTTTTACCAATTAACCAACTAATAATTAATGGATATGGTGATGTGAAGTTCAAAAAAACATTAAGTGGCGTGTATTTTTGTAATACATGATCTGTATAATGATTATGAAGGATATTGCATTCTAATATTTTTAAGGATTTGATAGGATTTTATAAATGAATAAGATCTTTTTATTAACATGGTGAAAAATATTTACCGTGTGGAAACTAGATATTTTTCCAACAAAAGATAAATGAAATAAAAATATATAAGGTATAGTAAAAAAGGTTTATTCCTTATCAAATTAAAAGTATGAAGACATTTGATTGTCAAAAGGTGATTTTGGTGATTCATTTTTAAGATGTGAAAGAGAAGACTTCCAACCTAAGGCTGGAAATAAGTAAAAAAATCAATTTTTATAACTAGAATGTTTGGGATAAGTTCTAGTACACAACACACAAATAAGGTGAATAAATAGAAATAATTTCCCAGATTTTTTTCTCACTGAAAACTCATCAAGATAGTGATGAAGTGATACACTAAAATGGATTTTTTTTTATAATTTTTAGTTTTTAAAGAATAAGGTGTTTGAATGAGGAGTAGTGTGTTATACCCTATGATCAATATAAGTGAATTTTTCATTTATGATGAGGGTCATAAATTAGGAGGGTTAGTGTGAATAGTATATTATGTAACTAAACCAAAAGAGGTGTGCTTTAGTATCTTCGGTGTATGACTACATTATGATGCATGTTCCTTGGATTGGCATGTTTCAGTAAACTAAGTAAAAAATAATTGTTCCATATTTTAGTAAATTAATCACTCTTAATATCTGGTGAGGGATAGATAATATTTTTCCCCTAAAATAGAGAAAAATATTATTTTCACAGAATTATTTTTAATTTATAGTGCCCTGATTTACCCACACCCCACCCCCTCCTATTAAGGTATTAGCCTTGTTTGGGACCAAAAATTGGTATCAGATCCATGGTTCTAGGTGATTAATTCTCTCTCAAGAATCCATGGAAACTGTTTTCAACCATAAAGGAAAACCCATTTTTAAATTCAATAATTTTGAATTATCAAAAAACTAAATGAAACATTTTTTTATATCACTGTATATATATTTTTACATGGTAGCAATACATGGGATCACATTTATAATATAGAGTACATCTATTTAAAATAGATATCATGAGAAGTTTGATATGAATGTCAAGGAAAATAATTCTTTATATGGATATTTAGCTAACCTAATCTATATAAAATTGATATCATGTAAAAACTCTTATGAAATTTGGTAGAATATTCTAAATAACTAGTAATATGCTTCAAAAGTTTTAGAATAAAAATTATAAATGTTGTTGAAAAAGTATAAATATTTCATAATGAGCATGAATGATATATTTTAAGAATATTTTGACTGGATAAATTCTCTTATATAAGATATACAAATCCTAGATGAGATCATTAATGATATAATTTTTTTTAAAATAATCCTACAAAGACTACCACCTCAGTTCTATCAGAAAGTATCGATGTCTGAAGATAATTATCTAAAGGAGGTAGTGTCTAGAATCCTAAATAACACTATTTTTTCATAAAATATGAGGAATAATGAAACTGAGTCTATCTCAAATGAGAGTTCTCATGAAGTTTCATTCAATTCTATGAAGAAACTCTTGATGAAGGGGGGTCTTTAAGATAAATAAGTCGATGTCTTAATGTCTTTTCTTTATTCTAATCTAAAATGTTAAAGAGAGAAATTTACACTTTTTTTCTTTTAATGTGTAAAATTTATGATCCTTGTAGCTATAATTCCAAATAAAATTATAGAATAATTATGTAGATGAAGTACTTATGAGGGAGATAATAAAGTATGTAAAAGATAAGGGAAAATTTCAATGTAAATCCCTCAAAAGAAAAAAAAATCTCCCTCGAAAAGATTATAGTTTTGAAAATATAGAATAAAGGATGTAAAGGACTATAGATTCCTCAGATAATAAGTTCTTTTGTCTACTATATAAAATTAAAAGATAAAGAAAATTTATAATTAATAATTCCTAATCAAAGGTAGAGTTGATCTTGAAGCCATTTTTGAGGCACCCCTTGAAGAAATAAAAATTTGGAGGGATGAAACATGGTAACCCAATGTATTTATATGTGACTTCAATATGTATATGAAATAAAAATATGAGAAGAAGTATTAATTTAATGTATAAAGTGAAAAAAATAAATCTGGAATTTCTATAATCTTAAGAAAGTAGTCTCAAATTGAAGAACTGGATTGAATCATTGATTTCCAATATAATTATATGAAATAAATGGTCAAAAGAAATAAGTAACTTGAAGTAGAATTTATTTCATGGAAATAAATGTGTGAAGATCATGAAATACTTCTTACTCTAAGAATGGCATCAAATATTTCAAGTGTATCAGTCACTAGGGAGGCTAATGAATCTCATGAGGAATCTTTTAGGAAGATTAGGGTCTGTCTATGTGTATAATGTTTTGGTGACCAAGTAAAATCAGTTGTGATACATGGTCATAAAAAAATGTTAGTATGAGTGGGAACAAAATCTCAAGCAATAACACCCTAGAAGAAAATTGAGTAGCATGACACTCAAAAGACTATTGTTTAGGAATAAAGGATAAAAACATATACCAAAAATATGGTGTTATTTCAATGGAATGTTGGTTCATTCCCAATACGTGTGATCGATCACAAAAAAATGTATTTATTAGAGTAATAATTCCCGAAATATGGAATAATAAATTCTTATGTTTCTTATAATTTTAATGGACACTATATATGTTGTAAATGTTTTGGGAATAAGGAAATTAATTATGAATCATGGGTGTAAAGTAACATACTAAATGAGACACAAAGTGGGGGCAAATAGAAGTTGGAAACACCTATTAACAAGTTGAAAACTCAAAAATATATTTTTTTTGTCTTGAAAATAAGGAAGAATGTGTAGATCTAAAAATTAAGTAAGCATTTATGTCAAAAATTAAATTAATGTAAAGACCCATATTTTCCACATAATTGTTTTTAATTATATGGAATTATTATGAGTCTATGAAAATTGACGGTGCATGATTCCGAGGCCCGGTGTGCCTGGAATAAATTTCTGAACTTTTTTAAGGTACATTAAGATAATGTGGGTGACAGTGTTTTCTATCTTTTGAACTGGTGATTGAATTCAAAATCTAAGGGCACTATTGAATCTGCAGTGCCGATATTTTCTTAAGGAAGGCTTCAATTCAAACACTGTATGTCTAGAGAAAAAGTTAGATTTTGGACTTTTTAAAAGAATAATAAAATATCTTTGTTATTTTATTTCATTCTTTCTTTTCCTCTAATGGACAAGCGAAAATGGCAGGACTAACTACATGTCAATCCATTAAATTTCTTGACTCCACAAACCCTTTGTAACAGCACCCTTGGAATTAATTTGAAGGATCCTATTAAATGAACCCCCATTAATTCCATGGGTGTTACTCGCCCTCCCCCTCACCTATTTATATGGATCTTGGGGAGAGGTAATGGCATGGCTTCACCCAGAGATGAAGTTCAGATAAAGTTTTGTGATTCCAAACACTTGGATGATGAAGCCAGTTCTAGTGGGCGGTGACGAGTGACACTGAATCACAAACTGAAGGACAAAGTTTGAGCGGCAATGTTGGTGGCTTGTTGCGGGGACGACGAACACTGACTCTTCCTCAATCACGGGTGTTCTCCAACGATCTTGAGGTAGGGATTTTTATTTTTTTTGTAATTTCAAGTTATTGTTTAATCCTATTTCGTACATCATGTTTTCAAGCTAAAGCAGAGGGTGCATTCCAAATGAACATGGCCCAGACCCTCACTACCTTGTTTACCCTTGCTTTCTCCATGAAAGATCGTTGATGCAGCGACACCGAATGATCACGATGGAGGCGGCGTGCCATTGTAGGGGGAGACGATGGCACTATGTCGTGGCGGTTATCAGAGCAGCCAGCACCGGTCGGCCGTAGAGGTGGTGTGGCATGCCATCACGCACCGCCGGTGGGAAAGGGTCATGGTCAAAGCTGTGTAGGTCAAGAAGGTGGTCGGCCCGAGCCAGCCACGAAAGGTGGAGGCGGAGTGGCGTGCCATCCCGTTCCACTGGAGGAGGTCGCGGATCGAAGCAGTAGTAGGTGGAGAGTGGCATAGCACCATGACACGCAGGTTTATTGGACCCTCGGTCACCAAAACAGTCGACCGTTATGTGATGGGGCAGCACCCCACCAGCTAGCCGAAACGGCTCCTCTACCGCGAGGCCTACTGAGAAGACCATTCTGCCTTTTGGAGGACCGGGTGGGACACAGGTTGGCCGAGTGGGCCAAATCTACCCAGTGGATTGGACCCGCCCAACGGGCTAGGCAAGACCTGTGGTTCAAGGGGCCGAACCCGCGGCCCAATGGGCTAACTCTGGTGGGTCGAGCCCCACCCGACGGGCCGATCCAAACGAGGCCTGAGCCCGCAAACCAAACTAGGCTGTCCCCGACAGGCCGGACCCAGTAAACCGGGCCGACCCTTAGTGGGTCGGACCTGAGCGGGGGCAGGTGGACCCTAGGACCCATTGCATCGGGCCGGCATGACCGAGTCGGACCGGGCCCATACCCAATCAGTCCCCAAATAAAGGAACGTTGTAACTGACAAACCGGGTGTATGATTGACATGTCGTCAGTGGTGTAGAAACCCCATTTGGAAATCGAACCCTTTGGCATATCTCAGTGAGCCCAACCGAGCCGAGCTGGACTGAGGTGGGATCACCCCCATTTTAGGAAAATGGGTGTAACTAACAGATCGGGCTTCCGATTGACGCGACGTCTATGCCATGAGGACCCTTGTGATAAGGAATACTTTTTGAGATAATATACTTGAGTTTTAGAGAAAGTTGGAGTATGACCAGGTTGGATTGAACCTGAATCCAACCAGGCCCTTGGAACTAAAACGCTTATAAGTCACAGACTGGGCATCCAATTTATGCATTGTCTATCGCGTTGGAACCCTTACGACATGTCAATCCTTTGAGATACTTATTCATGGGACTTCATTCTTGTTGAAATATGACCAATGGCTTGAGGATCGATTCTCCCAGAATCAAGTGTGCTATGAGTGTGAATCCAGTGGTTGGCAGTGAGGCAGAGGTTGGAGACAGATCATATGGAGGTTAGTACCGAGCTATCCTATGTGGGTCAGCACCTATCGATCCTGTGTGGGTCAGATCGAATGTGTGTCAGCACTCAGCGATCCTGTGTGGGTCAGCGCATACCAATCTTGTGTGGGTCAGATCCTGTGTGGGTCAGTGCTCAGTGATCCTGTGCAGGTCAACGCATAATGATCCTGTGTGCGCCAGATCCTATGTGGGTCAGTGGGGGTTAGTACCTATTGACTCTAGGTGGGTCAGATCCCTTGTGGTTCATTACATGGGTTAGTACCTATCGATCTTGTGTGGTTCAGACTCTGTATGGACAGCAGTAGTGCCTCTTGATAGAATAAGATGATCTAGCTACGCGACTAATCATCAGTACTCATATACTTCACTAATACCTGGTGTGAGATGAGTCTTTTACCATCTTGGTGTTACTTGTGTGGTAATTTTACCATTGTGGTGTTACCTATGTGGTATTCTTACCTCATGTGTGAGATGAGTATATCTTGATAACTTTGTTATATGTATGGGAATATACATAAGTATATTTGTCGACTACTTTGTGCTTTTTTGGTTGAGGTCTTGCTTTGTGGTTTTCTTTTGTGGAACATTGGGAGACCTTTGGGGATCTCGGGATTCCTACTGAGTATTTTTATACTCACCCCTGTACGGGCTTCACCCATACCTTGTTCTGTCTTGTGCAGCTGACAGACATCATTGATCAAGGTTAAGGGAGCCACGACTAGACAATTCTCAGAGGTGGACCATTTGATGTGACGTGATGCAGGACTACTGATCGTGAGTTGTACCTACTATTCATGTAGGATCCTAGGTGGATGATCCAGGAGTTTTTTTCCTCTTTTCATTTGTACTTTTACTTTTCAGTTGGGATTGTATTTCATCCCCTTTATTTTCAACACACTTTTTACTACAGTAGTTTACTTCATGCTTGCCTCTTATTGTAATCTTGAATTTGTGTGTCTATACAGGTTTAAAGGCAATTCCTTCCCATTATAGGGATATGCCTACCCAGTGCTAGTCGCCAGCCCCTGGCCTATAGAAGGCGGGCTTGGGGTAGTCATGGCATGGGCCCTAAGGGACGGGTCGTGAAAAGGTGTTATCAAAGGATTCAGTCCAACCGAAGAACTAGAACTCTGATATTTTCAATATGGAAATAGTGTTAAGTGTTATGAGTGTGGTTTTCAGTTTGGGGAATCTAGTGTAGGTGTGGCAGTCGACGTATCCATACACCAAGACCCTGAATTCTGATTTCCAGCTCAGTACATGAAAACAATGATTGCATGTGTTTTGAAAAGTTTTTCTTATAATTTCTTTGAGTCATCTCACAAGTTATAAATTATTGACCGTGGAACACCTATTTTCTTTTAGGATGTCTCCACATAGACAGCTATCTAGGATTCTTGAGAGAGTACACAATGACGGCCCACCGAGCAATGAGGCTTTGGTACATGGCCCACTTATGGATATAGTACCATCGGGTGGTGCACTAGTAGAACCACCACCAGTTGGGAAACAGATGCCACCAACCCCACCAGCAAAGGGTGAATGATGAATGAGCACGTTGCATGAGTTTCAGCAGTTCATAGCTCCGAGGTTCCAAGGCAAGATAGATCTGCAGGCAACTGAGGATTGGCTGGAGGCTATAGCCAGAGTTTTTCACTTAGTTGGGACACCAGTTGATATGATGATGATCCTAGCTGCCAGTCTCATCCCAGAAACTCTATGATTAGTTCATATATAGGAGTTGTTGCACTTACACCAGGGTGGCTTATCAGTGGCCTAGTACTCGACGAGGTTCATTGATCTCTCCCTCTACTCCACCGACATGGTACTGGACCCTTTCTTCGGGGCTTGGACCTTTGAGCAGGGTCTTCGACGGGATATCATAGCATTGATGATATTGCTCAACATTCTGACGCAGGGTATGGAGTTAGAGTGAGTTCTTTTGGTGGAGAGCTTCCTAGCTGAGCAGGCACCGACAGCGAGAGCCACCACTGGGCATCAGGTAGCAGAGTCATCCATAGTAGGTAGTAGACGGATGATGCAGGGGCCCAAGTGGTCCAGACCTTCTAATGGACGACCTCAGGATATAGGGTCAATGGTGAGGGGTTCATGGGATATAGGAGGACAGTCAAGGAGCAGGTAGTGCTAATCGTGCGGCGGGCAGGGCCACATGGCTTGCGACTACTCGACACACCATACCGACGATCAGCAGACAGTCAAGGGACCTCTGAGGTAGAGGTAGAGGTTTCAGTGAGGAGGTCTGCAGGGAAGTGAACGTGGCAAAGGATTTTTCCATGCAGCAGGCGGTGGACAGTGATTCAAGGTTCTGCAGCCACCACCTCCAGGTGGTCCACCCCGACCATAGGGAGCCGGAGGACAGGGAAAAGCTCGGCTCTAGGCATCTGATTCCAATTACCACGGTGCTCTAGAGATAATTTGATGTACGATATGTAACAATTAATTCCTAGTTGTAGTACTTATAGACATAGGTTCCAATAAATCTTTTATTTTCATGGCCCTCATTCAGAGATCGGAGATTCTGACAGAGCCGTTGGCTCGATCCTTACAGCTAGAAACTTCTATAGGAGGGGATTCGATGATTACACATTGTTGTAGGTAGTGTGAACTTACTCTAAGAGGAGAGAGATTTAGTTCGGATCTTCTAGTAGTGGTGTCGAGGACTTATGATGCCATCTTGGGTATGGATTTGTTATCCACAGTCCATGCTCAGATTGAATGTATTAGAAGCAAAGTGCAGTGTGTCCATGAGGATTGGACCAAGTTTTCCTTCACTGGAAAGAAGGGAACCGTTGTAGCACAGGATGAACTTTCTTAGAGGAGGGTGCATCCAATCACAAATCAGTTGGCTGGCCTTACCCTCAGATCTGTTGATGTTGAGAGTCCATGTTATCCTGTAGTGGTGGACCAGTAGGTTGATATCTTCCCTGATGATGTTCTTGGACTACCTCCTCACAGAGAGGTGGAATTTTTCATCGACATGTACCCTAGGATGACACCAATATCTACACCAGCATATCGAATGGATCATGTGGAGCTTCATGAGTTAAGGGTATAGTTGGAGGACTTATAGAGGAAGGGGTTCATAAGGCCCAATGTGTCTCCATGGGCAGCCCCAATTTTTTCTCCAAGAAGTCATATGGGAGTTTGAGACTCTATGTGGACTATCGGTGCCTGAACCAGGTGACCGTTAAGAATAAGTATACACTTCTGAAGATTGATGATCTTTTCAATTATTTGAAGAGAGATCATTGGATTTTGAAGATAGACCACAGATCAGGCTATCATCAGCTCAGGGTACGATATGAGGATGTACAGTAGACGACCTTTAGATGTCGGTATGGCCACTATGAGTTCTTGGTTATTCAATTCACCATGACCAATGCCCCTACAGTGTTCATGAGACTCATGAACAGGATCTTCCATCCATACCTCAATCTCTTTTTGGTGGCCTTCATCGACAATATCTTTGTGTACTCAGTAATGGAGGAGTAGCATGACTATCATCTACAGATTGTTCTGGATACACTCTGAGAGCACCAACTTTAAGTTAATCTCTTAAAGTGCTAGTTCTGGATACGAGCGGTTTACTTTCAAGGACTTGTTATCTCGGAGGTTGGAGTTGCATTATTTCCGATGAAGATAGAAGTTTTACTAGCATGGGATCCACCCAGGAGTGTGACCGAGGTGCGGAGTTTCCTGGGGTTGGCTGGGTACTACCGGAGATTCGTACCCAACTTTTCCAGAGTTGCAGCACCCTTTTCTGCGTCGATGAATAAGGGAAATCCCTTCATGTGGATGGAGGTATGCCAGCATAGTTTTTAAGATCTGAGGAAAAGACTGACGAGTGCCCCCATATTGAGGAAACCATAAGAGTGTGTTGGGTATGTAGTCTACTACGACGCATTAGGGACCAGACATGGGTGTGTCCTGATGTAGGATCAAGCAGTGATCATTTATGGTTCATGACAACTGATACAATGTGAGAATAACTATGCTACCCATGACCTGGAGTTAGCAGTAGTGGTCTTCGCCTTGAATATGTGGAAATATTACTTGATGGGTGAATGTTTTACTGTCTACTCTGATCACAAGAGTCCCAGGTATATCTTCTCATATAAGGACCTAAACATGATATAGATATGATGGTTAGAGTTCCTCTAGGATTATGACATTGAGATAGTCTATACTCATAGAAAGGAGAATGTAGTGGAATATACACTCAGTAGGAGGTCGGGTCTATAGTTGCTGAGTGATGTGACATAGCAGCTAGCCCCATTGCAGATATCCTTTGTGGATAGAGATGGACAAACTTACCTCTAGTTTATGACTGTCACTCCCCCACTTCTTCATCGAGTTCATGAGGTACAAGTTGGGGACTTTGAATGCAAGGAACGACGTCCTCATATATCCACAACATAGGCACCTAATGGATTTTATGAAGGTGGGGAGCACATCAACCTCTTTAGAGGACACACCACGGTACCAGTGGCTCTACGGGAGGAGGTGTTGAGGGAGTTTCATACGCCCCATATTGCGGTATATCCTGGTGTGGTGAAGATATACCAGGACCTCCAGTGTCAGCAATGGTGGCCAGGGATAAATAACGTTGTGGTAGAGTTTGTTTCACGATACCTCACTTGTCAGAAAGTGAAGGTGGGGCATCAGGTTCTAGGAAGCTTAGCATAACCCCAAGTGGTATTGGAGTGGAAGTGGGATGATATCTCCATGGACTTTGTGATAGCGCTTACACATATTTCTAGGGGATATGATTCCATCTGGGTGATCATTGATTGACTCACCATGTTATCCCCATTCCTACCATTCTGAGAGCAGGGATCAGTAGAGGGATTGGGACGCCTCTAGGTAGAGGAGATTGTACGACTTCATTGGGTGCCATCGACGATCTTCTCTGACCGTGATGCAAATTTTACATCCTGGTTGTGGAAGGGATTACAAGAGGCATTTGGTACTCAAATAAATTTTAGAACGACCTTTCATCCTCAGATGGATGGTCAGATGGAGCAGACTATTCAGACACTGGAGGACATGTGTCGTGCTTGCGTCCTAGATTTTGTCTACAGTTGGAAGGATCACTTTCCCTTGGTGGAGTTATCATAAAACAACATCTATCACTACACCATCGGTATGGCACCATTTTGAGGCCTTATACGGTCGACCTTGCAGATCACCTCTAAGCTGGACAGACCCTGGGTAGTTAGAACTTATGGGTCCAGAGTTGGTACGGGATACCACTGAGAAGGTGTAGATCATCCACAAGCAGATGAAGACTACACAGAGTAGGAATAATTCTTATGCTGATAGGAGATAGAGATCTCTAGAGTTACTTGAGGGGTACCATGTATTCTAGCGAGTCTCCCCTCGATGAGGACTATGGAGATTTGGTCGAGGAGACAATCTTTCACTGAGGTTTATCATACCATTTCTGATACTTTGTAGGATTGGCGAGGTGACATACCGCTTGGCACTACCACCACAGTTAGAGAGGGTGCACGATGTCTTCCACGTATCCCAGCTGAGGAGATTCATGCATGACCCATCTCACATCATTGACCATGGAGAGATAGACTTTGATGATGGGGATATGTTTATGGAGGTTCCAGTGGAGATTGAGGATTGACAGGAGAAAGTCCTTCATGGATGATCGATACCTCTAGTACGTGTTCGCTGGCAACATGGGAACCTCCATGAGAGCACATGGGAGAGGGAGGCTCAGATTCATGCTCAGTACTCCCTTTGTTTCCATAGTCTATGTTGTGGCTTTCAGGGATGAAAATCCCTAAGGTGGGGAGAATTTAAAGAATCGAATTTCCCATGTAATTTTTTTTAATTATTTGAACTTATTACGAGTTTGAGAAAATTGAAGGCGCGTGATTCGTAGGCACGGTGTTCTAGGAATAAATTTCTGAACTTTTTTTAAGGTGCATTCAGTAAACGTGTGGGTGGAGTTTCTATATTTTGAATTAGTGATCAGATTAAAAATATAAGGGAACCATTGAATCTACATCGCCGGGATTAACTTAAAGGAGTCTTCACTTCGACCTCAGTAAGTCTTGAGAAAAAGTTAGATTTTGGGCATTCTAAAAGAATAATAAAATAACTTTGTTATTTGATTTATTTCTTTCTTTTCCTCTAACGGACAAGTGGCAGTGGTAGGACCAACTGCGTGTCAATCCATTAAATGTCTTGACTCCTCAAATACTATATAATAGCACAGTTGTAATTAATATGAAGGTATCTAATAAATGAACCCCTATTAATTACACAGGCATTACTCACCCTCCCCCTATCCTATTTATATGAAACTTGGGGAGAGGTAATGGCATAGCTTCACCAAGTGACGAAGTTTTGATAAAGTTCCACGATGCAACACACTTGGAGGGCAGAGCAAGTTTCAGTAGGTGGTGAAGAGAAACACTGATTCACGAACCAAAGGACAAAGTTTGAGTGGAAACGTTGGTGTCTTGTTGTGGGGACAACAAACGCTGACTCTTCCTCAATTGCGGGAATTCTCCAACGATCTTGTGGTAGGGGTTTTTCTTTTGTTATAATGTCAAGTGATTGTTTAATTCTATTTCCTCTCCCATGTTTTCAAGCTAACGAAGAGGGTGCAGGCTAAATGAACATGGCCGAGACCCTCCGCTACCTAGTTTACCCTTGCATTCACCATGAAAGACCACTGGCATGGTAGCACCGGCTGGACACGATGGAGGTGGCATTCCGTCACATGCCGCACGAGGAGACTGCAGCACTATGTTGTAGTGGTTATCAGAACGACCGACACTGGTTGGCCGCAGAAGTGGTGTGGCTCACCATCACACACCGCTAGTTGCCAAGGGTCGTGGCCGAAGCCGCGGTAGGTGAAGAAGGCGGTCGGCATGTGCCTTCCATGGAAGGCGAAGGCAGAATGGCGCATCGTGGCGCGTTGCAGGAGGAGGCTGCGTCTCAAAGTCGCGACAGGTGGAGAGCAGTGCGGCCCTGTGCCATGCCAGGTTGTCGGACCCCCGATCGGCCAAAACTGTCAACCATTACACGGTGGGGAAGTGCCCCACCGGCTGGCAGAAACAGACCCACACCCACAGGGCCAACTGAGAAGACAGGTACACCTTCTGGCGGACTGGGCCGGATGTGGTCCAGCCAGGGGGGCCGGACCTACCTAGCGTGCTGGGATGGACCCGTGGCCCAGCAGGCCAGGTCGGACCTATGGCCCAGTGGACCAACACAGGTGTGATGAGCCCCACCTGACGGGTCGGGCCAACCACGGCCCGGGCCCGCGAACTGAGCTGGGCCGACCCCGATGGGCTGGACCCCTTAAACTGGGCCGACCCTTAGTGGGCCTAACCCGAACGTGGTCAGGTGGACCCCAAGACCCATTGCGTTGGGCCAGCCTAGCCGAGTCGGACTGGGCCCAGACCCAACCAGTCCCCGAATAAAGAAACATCGTAACTGACAAACCTGATGTTTGATTGACACGTTGTCAGTGGCTTTGAGACCCCTTTTGGGAATCGATCCCTTCTTCATATCTCGGTGGGCCTGACCAAGATGGGTCGGACTGAGGTGTGATCACCCCTGTTTCACAAAAAAAGGGTGTAATTAATCAACCGGGCATCCGATTGATGCGTCGTCTGTGGAATAAGGACCCTTGTGACAAGGTGGACCTATTTAGATACTCTACCTGATCTTTAGAGAGGTCTAGAGTATGGAAGGGTTGGATAGAACCCAAATTAAACTGGGCCCTCGGAACTAAAATGCTTATAAGTCACAGACTTGGTGGCTAATTGATGTGATATTTGTCGCTTTGGGACCCTTACGACTTGGTGCTCCTTTGGGATACTTCTTCATGGGACTTTGTTCTAGTTGAAATATGAAAGATGGATTGAGGAGCGGTTCTCCCAGAATCAAGCGTGCTATTAGCGGGAATCCAGTGGTAGGTAGTGAGGCAGAGGGTGGAGATAGATTATACGGAGGTTAGTACCAAGTGATCCTATGTGGGTCAGCACCTATCGATCCTGTGTGGGTCATATCCAGTGTGGTTCAGCGCTGAGCAATCATGTGTGGGTCAGCGCATACTGATCCTGTGTGTGTCAGATCCTATGTGGGTCAGCGCTTAGTGATCATGTGTGGGTCAGTGCATGCCGATCATGTGTGGGTCAGATCCTGTGTGGGTCATCAGGGGTTAGTACCTATCGACTATGGGCCGGTAGGATCCTATGTGGGTCATTTCGGGGGATATTACCTATCGATCCTATGTGGGTCAGACTCGATATGGTTAGCATCAGTTCCTCCTTATAGAATAAGATGATCTAGTTTCTTAGCTAATCATATGTACTCTTATACATCACTAATACCAGGTGTGAGTAGAGTCGTTTACCTTCGTGGTGTTACCTTCGTGGTGTTACATGTGTGGTACTTTTACCCTTGTGGTATTACCTTTGTGGTATTATTCCATCATGTATGAGACAAGTATATCTTGAAAACTTAGGTATATGTATGGTCATATACCTAAGTAGAGTTATTGAATTCTTAGTGCTTTGTGGTTGAGGTCCTGCTTTGTGGTTTTTACTTTGTGGAACTCTAGGAGACCTTCAGGGGTCTTGGGGTCCCTACTGATTGTTGTTATACTCACCCCTGCATGATCTTCGCCCAAACCTTGTTGTGTCTTGTGCAGATGAAGGAAAGCATTGATCGAGGCTGAGGGAGCTAGGACTGGACGGTGCTCAGAGGTGGACTATTTGACGTGATATGACGCAGGACTACTGGTTGTGAGCTGTACCTTCCCTTCATGTAGGATCCTCAATGGACGATCCAATAGCTATTTTCACTCTTTTCAGATGTACTTGTACTTTCCAGTTGGGATTGTATTCCGGCCCTATTACATTCATCACACTTTTTACTGCAGTAGTTTACTTCATGATTGCCTCCTGTTGTACTCTTGGATTTGTGTGTTTATACAAGTTTATAGGAAATTCCTTCTTGGTATAGGAATATGTCTTTCTGGTGCTAGTCGCTTGACCCTGGCCTATGGAAGGCGGGCTTGTGGTAGTCACGGAACGGGCCTTGGGGGATAGGTCGTGACAATTAATACAATATCCATGCATCAAGTAGGGAATGATTGATAAATGCAATGTTTCTAAAATTTCTATGTGGGTAATGGGTAGGGTTGGTATCAAGATTTTGGTGAGTGTAAATACTTATTAAAATGCATGGAATAAATCCCATGTCATAAGAATATAATATGATAAATATAGTGTAGTTTAGTGTAGAAATGATGAAGGGATAAAAATTATTAGCTCGAGGAAGGAAACGATTGATGGAAAAGATCTAAGGTGCATGGGAGTCTTATTTATTGATGGTATCGGTCAAAAATTACTTAGTGTAAGTCACCTTTTTGACTCATGGAATGAAATTAAATTAAATAATAGAAAAATTATGATCAAATGATGTTATGTCTTCGTTGTTTTGTAAGGAAGGAATATAAAGGGGAGCCTCTATCTTATTGATATAGAAGAGGATATATATATGATTTATAAGGAAGAGGAAACCCAATTATGGAACCAATGTCTTAGATATTTAAGAAAAAAAATATTTTTAGAACATGGTAAATAATTAAGGTTTTTGAGATGTACCTAATCTTACTTTTCATCGCACACATAGATGCAATACTTATTAAAAGGGAAAGATTTTACGAAATACCTACAAACTAAAGAGATAAAAATAATCAAGGATTATTGAGTTTGTTCATATGGATTTGTGTGGGATAATTACACCCAAAGCATCATAAAGGAAGAGATAATTTGTTTTATTTATTTATTACTATTGAAGGATGGAATTCCTTATGGTTATCACCCACAAATCTGAGGTATGTAAGTGCATCTATAAATATCAGTGGAAAACTACAAAGGTGTTTGGTGTAAAAATTCAAAAACATAAAAAAATGGTATATAATTTACCAATAACTAGGTGGAATTATATCTAGAAAATCATAGGATTCAACATCATGTTTTAGAGAAGAGGAATCCTTAACAAAATAGAGTCATTGGGAGGAGGAATCAGGTTATAAAAAACATGTCTCATACTATTCTTGTAGAGAGGAACCTATCAAATACATATTTAAAGAGGTTTTTTTCACCTCATTATACATATCTAATTTTACTTGTTTTATATCCAAATTAATAGAACACCACCTATGATATTTGGTATGGGAATATTCCAAAAATCATGTACTTTTTATTTTTTGGGAATAAATATTTTGTTATGAATAACGAAAATCATTAAAAGTTACAATCTTAGGAAGATAAACGTATTTTATTTGGATATTCCTCCAAAATAAATGATTATAAATTCTATAAAAATATTGAAAAAATGGGAAAATCCAAGATGTAACAATTGCTGAAAATAACTAGTTTTTTAAAACATGGAAGAAGATTTCATATTCTATTGATCATATTTCACACAAAAATAACCTTGGTTCTTATGAAGAAATTGATAAGGAAGTATGTGGATAATGGGCAGCTCAATGGGATGTATAAGACTAGTTTTAAATCTCTGATTATGTGAAAAATATAGTAGTAATAGCATATACATTCACGAAATCCATCATAGTATAAATTAGTGAAAACAATAGTGTCCATGACCATATAGCTCGAGTTAAAACTATGAAGATAAAGGATTGGTATAATATATCTTAGTTATATCATTTGGAACCTAAAAACATTGAATATTCTACTATGTATGATAATTGGGTGAAGGATATGAAATATTAACTAGACCAAATTTAAAATAATTATACACGATAACTTATTCCATGTATAATGAGAAAAAATGATATTTAAACTAAATAGATATTCTGAAATAAACATAATGAAGATGGAAATATGATAAGGAACAAGGAATACATTGTGTTCAAAGTATATTCTCAAATTGAATTCAATGATATAGATGATATATTTTCTCATGTCACCATACTTGAAAAAATTATATTGTTTCTCACTATGGTTGTATAAAGAGGATTTATAGTTTATCAAATGGATGTCAAATATGAATTCCAAAATTTATTCCATGAAGAGGAGGTTTACATAAATAAATTGATGGTTTCCTAGGGTATGAATATAAAAACATATTGTTTCGGATAAAGAAGGACTTGGATAGGCTAAAATAAAAATTGAGGATTTGGTACTCATGGTTGGATCAGTACTTAAAGAGGCTTGGTTTTGAATGAGTATGGGTGTATCATACCCTATAAAATAATAAGGATAAATAATGGTAGGTGTTGGTTCTTATTTATATGGATGACATAATTTTTTTGGGATTAGATATTTCATAATGTAGGTAGTTTTTAGAATACATGAAGTGTGAATTCGAAATGTCTTTTATTGATGAATTATTCTTTGTCCATAGATTTTGGGTTATTCAAATGAAGGATGGTACATTTTTTCTAAAAAAACTATTCTAATAAGGTGATGAAAAGGTTTCAAATGTATGATTTAGGGATAGTGAAAACTTTGGTTGGGACTCAGATGATATTTTAAAAAGATGAGAAAGGAAAGAAGGTTGTGTGACACTTTATAGAGAGATCATTGGTTGTTAGATGTACTTCACAACCACTAAATTGGAAATCATTTTTACATATGTCAATATACCCTCTATCAAATATTTCTTAAATAACTCCATATGCAATCTTTGAGAGGAATATACTATTATACCAATCAAATAGTGTATTATTTTGTTTTTTTATAGCACTTTATTGTAGAAACCATTGGGATATATGGATGCAGATATGGTAGGTTAGGTGGATTGTTGAAAATTAACTTATAGAGGTGTATTTTATCTCATAAAATCTTGTATCTCTTGGATAAGAAAGAATAAATATTTCATTTTTAAGCACAAGAGAATATGAATATATAATATCCACTTGAGAATGTACTAAGATGATATGGATGAGAAAACAGCTTCAATACATTGGGTTGAAAGTGATATCTATTATTCTTATCAAGTGTGAGAACTCGTGTTCTATAAATCTTAATAAAAATATCAATCATCATTCAAGGTAAAAGAATATAAAAATTAAATATAATTTCCTAAAAGATAAGGTAGAGAATAAATTTGTGAAATTGGTTTATGTGTCCACTCAAAATCAAGTGGTCGATATTATGACCAAGGCCCTACCCAAGGTAGATTTGGAAAGGAAATGTTTGCATCTTGGATTCCAATAGAATCCCCCTTACTATATGAGTTGGAGAAGGGACTCCCACTCCATCATTGAAATTTTTATTTATGGAATGGTATGATCACTCTCTTTTATTAAATGATTTTCTAATTAACCCAATTTTTGTGAACTTGGTCTTTGGGTTCTTTGATAAAGGGGGATATGTAATCCATATTTTAAAATCGTAGAAGATGTAGGTCTATATAATTTTCTTACCTATTGAAAAATGGGGAACCAAATTCAAAACTTTATGAGTATTAAAGTTCAATGAGGTGTTTTCATGAGGATAGTTTCATTTAACTATTGTTTCTCACATCAAGGTTCACTCCAGTGGGCCTAGATTTTAATTTAAGTGAATCATTTATACACTCCTTAATGGAAATAGTTTTATATTATTATTATGTTTATATATATAATTTTATATAATTTATTATAGGTTCAAATGATAAATATATTTTTATCTTTTCAATAAACTCAAAGGGGAGAATATTACAAAAAATACCATTACTGTTCATTTTGAGTTGTGTTTATTGAAAATTAGTTTGAATTAATCTTCAATGAATCCCATTTGAGTGTGTGGAGTTTATTTCATAAAGGTTGGAAGATATATAGAGACATTTATTAAAGTCTTGAGGAAGTATTCATATTTTTAAGTTTCTAAAAACCATGTGTAAGGTTGGGATATATAGTGGGTGCAGCCTCGTAAGTTTTAGGTGAAAACTTCTAAGGATGCGGTAAAACCTCATAATGTTGATATAAATCATGGGTATGACTGGATAAGGTTGGTGTGTCCCATAAGGTTTTTACAAGATTTTTTAAGGTTGGTTTGAGACACTCTTATGGTTTGGAAATGACTTTGTAATGTTAACAGGGACCATCATAAGGTTTTTGTGAGATACCAGTAATTTTGGGATAAGCTTAATATGGTTTACTATGAGTTTATCAGGATTTATATGGTCGTCCTTCAGTATTTTTGGGTATATTTTATCTATCATAAAATATGATTATTCTTGTGACCATATTTGAGTGGATATAATCAAAAAAATCAATAGAGATTTAATCCATGTTGTTTTAATTATTTTAATATTAATTTGGTGGATTTGTTTTGAATATGAATCCCACTAAGAAATAAGGGAGATAGAGATGTAGAGGTTGAATCAACATGGATTGGATTGTATTTTTTAAAATACATGATCTAGAAAAATATTTTTTAGGATATTATTTTCTAATATTTTATATGATTTTTTAGGCTTTTTAAAAATGAGTAAGATCAAGTTACAAACTATGGGAAATGTTTTCTTATGAGTAAACAAGATATATTTCTCAAAAAATGTGAGTATAAAATAAAAAAGTATCATGGGTATAATAAAAAAGGTTGAGTCCCTCTAGATATAAAAGGGGGAACACTTTTGATTATTAAAAGGGAATTTTGGTGATTTGGTTTTTTTCTAGAGATAAAAGGAGAGACTTATAGACTAAGGATAGAAAGATGAAAAATATTTTTCTAGTTTTATGACTAGAATGGTGGTGTGTAATTATAGTGCATCACACATAAAGGAGTTGATGAATTAGAAGGTTTTTTCATGAGTTTTTTCCTCACTATAAACTCATCAAGATAGTTTTTAAGTGATACACCATCCTGGTGTATTTTTATCATTTTTTTCTTGTGAAGAATATAGTATTCACAGGAGGAGTAATGAGTTATACCCTGTGAATAAGAGAAGTGTGTTCTTAATTTATTATAAGGGTTGTAAACCAGAATGGTCAATAAGGTTTCTCCATTTTCTAACTAAACCAAAAGTAGAGTCCATTTGTGTCTCATGATCATAGTTTTTAAGTACATATCGATTTCAGTGTGAGTTGAATGAGATAAATAAAACTATCAATCATTCATTTTCTAAATCAAAGTATAGTTAAATAAACTTTGAGTTTAGAGGATTAATTCCATGTGAAAATTAATTTTTTACTAAATAAATCATTTTCATAACATTGGTTTTTTTAATTCATATATAGTAACTAATAGTGAATAAAAATAAGAAAATTAAACAGAAAATAGTCAAAAATGCATTTATGTAAAAAGAAAACAAGACCATGTTTCTTTTCTTTTGAATAAATTCAAATAATTATCATTAGATCCAGATTATTTTCCATAAAATGGAAGGGATAGTTTAATCTAAAATGTCCCTAAGGTAATAGGGAAAAAGAAATACATGAAAATTACAAGAAGTTTGTATAAGAGATTTTATACCTTTTAAATTATAAATTACAACTTACACACATTAATACATTTAATAATATTTATCTTATCTTATAAAAAAATATTTATAACCAAATCATGAATAATTTTAAACCTTTATCAAAGGTACTCAAACTCCAAAAAAATAATAAAGTTTTTCCAAAATAAGGGGAATCAATGTAATTAAAATTCATTTTTATAATTAATCCAACAATTTCAGAAACAACTAATACCTAAGAAAATAAATTTTTTATCGAATTATTGAATTTAAACTTTCTTATGAGATAATAATTTCTTACCTAGTAGATAATATATCAACAAAAAAGAAATACAAACTTTAAGATAAATAAAATCATATATCACTTTTGATTCATACATTTTCAAATGAATTTCTAAACACATATATTTTTAATCACCTTATTGAAAGGAAAATTGAAATGGATATGGAGTATTTGGAATTATTTTTATACTATATAGATCTTAATCATCATTTTAGTAAATAATATTTTAGAAATAAATTTTTATTATTATTCTTATTGTGAATATTTTTAAACAATTTTTATTTTAATTTGTTTTAATGTATTTTAAGAATGATTTTAATTAAATATATTTATGAAATAAAAATATTAATTTTAATACCATTATATTGAAGGGTTTTAATATAAATAACTAATTTTAAATAAATTTAAATTAATCAGTTGATGATAAAAGGGATATTTTCATTAAAAATATTAGTGTTGTATATTTTTATCTTAATAAATTAAATCAATAATTATTAAATAATGATCTTAGTGAATGTGTTGTATATATGTATATATATAATCAACAGCAAATTAATTATTATTACTTAGTATAATATAAGAATAAAATATTTTAATGTTTAAAAGGATATTTTTCTTTAAAGAAATTATTTTTATGTATGTAAGTATTTAAAAGTTTCAATTATCATATTTAGATATTGAATTTGATACAAAGAATTTTGAATTTATAACCTTAATATCTAAATTTTGTAGGAGGGAAAAATCTAATTTTTTATGGAAAATAAATTACCACAGTAAATATTTAAATCAATTAAAGTGAGTTTAATGGGGATAAAATGGCATGACATGAATTTTTTTAATAATTAAATTTATATTAAAATATTTTATAAGATCGTTGTAAAGTTTTAGAATAAATATTATAATTCTATGTAAATTTTATTCACATAACTCTCATGTGATTTCATGTTTTCCCATTACCTAACTCAAGTTTCTAGAAAAATTTCATTCATTTTCACATATAAGAGAGCCTATCATCCACTAATTCCAAACCACTTATATTCTTTAGTTTCATTTAAATTCCAACCTAAATTTTTGTTCAAAAATCCCTATATAATTTTGAATATATTTTGGTCGAAAAAAGAAAGCATAAATCCTTCGTTACAAAGGAAGACATCCTGAGAATGAGTGATTCCATCAAAGTAAGTAAGGAGTTCTTCTTTATAACATTAATTTATCTACCTATATCCTCTATTAATAAATCATATCCACCACTATAATGATATATTATTGAAATAAATATTATTCTATAAAAAATATATTACCACTACATAAATTTACACTTTTAATCATTCATTATATTTGCATGTTCTTGTCTGGGATGATTCAACCACCTACATGAATGATATTATACTATCTTCATTAGTTCCATCATGAATAGGTATCAAAACATAAATAATATTAATATATGAACTTAATAATTCATTTATGTTATGATTATGATTTGATAATATTTACACTAAAATGAATGTTTATTATCAAGTATTACTTCATTTTTGGAAAGCCACTTGAAATGTGTGTGTTTTGAATTTCAATCTTGAAAACCATACCCATATATTCTATAAAATAGTCATGGAAATTTTTAAATAATTATAATATTTTGATTCCACTACCTTGAATAATAAAATAATGATGAAATTAATAACATACAATGATAATTGAAATCATTTTACTAGAATCAGTATGAAATAATCAAAATTAATGATAATTTGTTATCAAAAAAACTAGAACAACCTAATATATATATATAATAAATGTATAAAATTAATTAGTATAAAATTTAATATTTAAGAATAGTGTTCTTAAATAAATGATTATGAATTCTATATTAATTATATAGGAAGTTAATGTTTATTTCGGGCACTACAGAAGCATGCGATGGTGGGTGATATATTAAAATTTATTTGAGTAATCATTGCTTAAAACCATGAGAAAGTATCTTGAACATAAAATTTATAATTAATTTATTAAATATGTGAAGAAATAAATACCTAGGCTAAGGAACGTTCTTCGTTTATAATTTTTGATCATTTATAAATACCCTTTCGGATTCCCTTTGTTGGGTTGTGGGTATCCATGGATAGAATCCCTCTAGCAGTGATCCGCATGTGCTCCAATGATCTCTGAGAAACACCACTATATCATCGGGTTCAAGAACGGTGAATCAAATTTCTTTTTTTGTTCTTTCTTCATCACTTGTTCTGTTGCGCTTCTCGTTCATGAGAGGGAGAGAGGAGTAGTTGAGAGATAATTCATTGTGCGCATCAATTCTCTATTCTCAATTTTCGGATGCAATATACAATTGGCCTAAACTTATATTTATAGAGTTAAGGTTTACGTTAAAATATTATTTCATTTCATTTCATCCATTAAATAACATTTAAAACCTTTAAAACCCCCCATTCCGCATTATAGTAATATCATTATTATTATTTTGTCGCACGTGCAGACTTGCAAAATAACAAATATTATGTAATGGTATTGTTAATTAATATTTTCCATTCGACTTTCTCTTGGTATATTCAAACTCCTCTAGAATTTATTAAACAACCAAATAAATATTTTATTCATAAATAAATATTTAATTAACAATATGGAGAATAAATATTTTTTAAAATAATCATTAAATAAATTAAATATTTTATTCAAAATCCATCAAATAAATATTTTATATATATTCATGTAATAAAAAATATTTATCAATAAAAAAATAATTATTTATTATCATGTAAATATTAGCGATCAATAAAACTTGAATAAAATTATTCCTCGATATTTAGAATAATATTTATTCCAATAATTAAATTCATATAGAATTTAATTGAGATTAATGGATACACTAAGTGTGTGACCCTCTATGATTATTTCTCATTGTCATTAGAGGGACTTTCCTAAATTATGAGATTATTATGTAGAAATGGGCTAAGGTGCCCAAGAGAAATAACTTAATTCTGCAATGACAACAACCACATATAAATTCTCATTGTGTAATATAGTCCCTTTGTCAAAATATCTCATCAAGAAAGTTTCACATCTGTATTGCAAGACTATTTGATCAATACTTATTTATTTCACTTTCTAAAATAAACACATCATTACACCATGGACATTGAATTTAGTGTACTGGTTCCATTCCCATAAAAGGGGTGAGATATCAACCTCCATATAGATAGAAGGTAAAGAATCCTTCCTCAACATATCCATTAATTGCATGTCACCCATGATGCACCCAATATATCTTACATCACCATGAACTGTTATCATCATGGTTTATGAAATACCTCTAATTAAGTGAGTTTTAACATGAATTAATAATAATCATAAAGTCTAATGACCAGCACACATGCTTGTAGATAGGAATATTATATGACACTAAAACATATGGAATTATTTCTAGTGGGTTTTTTCTCATAATATTTTGTCTTATAGATTACCAGGTGAAAACTTCATCAGAATAAGCCCCATTTTCTTACAAGTACTCGCACCTGATAGTCTATGTACTATGTGTCCCACCATGGTACGTTATCCAACTGTAGAACATTATTTAATAATATCTTCATAGCACATTAAGGTTCCCATCATAGCGGGGAACTTATATAACCTTATCAATGTGATATATTCTCTAGGACATTAATACATTATATTCATGTAAAAAAATGATCAATATTTGATAAGAATTTTTATTAATATTCAATACATCAAATATTCCTATAATCAAAGTACAAATAGTTTTTCCTAGGTCACCAACTCCAAAAAAACTACCACTTGGACATGCAGAAATAGTCTATGGCCTTCATTCCACAAGACCTCACATTATACTCATGTTTCTGCTGAGTCGCATATTTTTTAAATTGGTCAACCATGTTGTATTTTGTGGAAATATTATTTATTGAAACTTTACCTCTCTGAGAAAAATCCTTCAAGATATGATACTTCCAAAGTATTTGATTCATCTTCTAATGTGACCTTATCTCTTTTGCAAGATCCACAACTATAGTATTATCACAATAGAGTGTGATAGGATATTTACTTCTAGGTACCATGTCAAACTCTTAGATGAATTTTTTCATCCATACAGCTTCTTTATCTACCTAATAAGTAGTAATATACTGAAAATATACTATAAAATCTCCAGCCACATAATGTTTTGAGATCTTACAGCACACAATACCACCATCCAAATGAAATATATATCCTGATTTTTATTTCATGTCGTCATTATCAGTTTAGAAACTAGAATCCTCATATCCTCTAATGACTAGTTCCTCATATCCTCCATAAACTGGGAATATATCCTTAGTACGCCTCAAATACATAATGATATTCTTGATTTCCATCCAATAGTGGTCACCTAGATCAGCTTGATATCTTCACACTACACTTAATGCATAGGTGACATCTAGCCTAGTACATAGCATATCATATATGACTAACCCAATTGTTGATGTCTATGGAATCCTTATCAATCTATTTTTTCCACATGTATCTGAGGACACATTTTCCTGGACATATTAATGTCATGTGACACTATAAAAAATCCCATTTTAGATTATTTCATTAAAAATTTTTTAGTATCCTGTCAATGTATATACTTTGAATTGGTCCTAGAAACCTCTTGGATCTATCACAATGAAACTTGAACTTAATAATATATTATGTCTCACCCAATTCCTTCATATAGAATAATTTATTCAATAATTCCTTAATAGACTATAAGTTTGGTATTTCATTTCTAAGGAGTAATATGTTATTAACATATACTATTAATAAAATGATTTCACTCCCACTAAACTGTTTATAAATACATGGCTTTCATTCTTTCTTCATGAAATCTTATTCTCTTATAGCCTCATCAAAACGAGTTTCTATGACCTAGATTCTTTATTTAATCTATAAATAGATCTTTTCAAATTTTATACCTTTTTTGGAATCTTTTAGAGTCACAAAACCTTTTGGTAGTGTCATATATACATATTCATTAAGTGTCATGTTAATGAAGTCTATTTTGAAATATATTTTCCAAATCTCATTATCATGGAAATATGTAATGGAAATTATAATTGTGATGAATTTCATCATTGAAACTGGTGAAAATGATTCTTTATATTCAATTCATTAACATTGTTTAAACCCTTGTGCAACCATTCACACCTTATAGGTGTTGACTTGTCCTTTCATTTTCAATTTCTTCTTGAATATCCATTTGTAACCAACAGGCTTTACATTTACTGGAGGTTCTATCAAAATCAAGACATAGTTTTGGTACATTGAATCCATTTCATAATTCATGGACTCTTTCCAACAGGAAACATTTGTTCCACTTACTACTTCCTTATAGGTTAAAGGAACATTATTATCAATAAATAATGTTTCACCATCCCTAGTGAATAGAAAACTATATCGTTCTAGTTCTATAACCTCTCTATTAATCCTATGTAGTAATTGTATCTCTAGAACAATTTCTTATTCCATGGGGATTTAAGGAATTTGTTTCAATTACAACTCTTGTGTATATTGATCTTGGAATTCATTGAATTCTATCTTTCTATCTCTTTTAGATATAATATTCTCCTCAAGAAATGTGAGATGTATGTAAACTAAAACCTTTTTGTATGAATAATTTTATAAGTAGTATCCCATTGTTTCTTTGGGATATCCTTTAAAGATACACTTTGTGCCTCGAGGTGAAAGCATGTTACCTGAAGAGGCATTAACAAATGCTTCAAAAACCTGCACATATAAATAAGACAACATGAGTTTCATTCCATTCCACAATTGGTATGGTATACCATCTATTACTTTAGTTAGTACTCACTTTTGTACATATGCTATTGTTTTTAACATGTATCGCCAAAAGGATAATAGAATAATCACATAACTCGTCATTGATCTCACTATGTAACATAAGTTTTGGTTCTTCCTTTCACTTACACCATGCCAGATAGGTGTATAAGGAGGAGTGAGCTGAGATAATATCTTGAACTCTCATAAATAATCAATGAAGTCTTCATTAAGATATTCTTCACCATAGTCTAAGTGGAGTTTCTTAATCTTCTTACCAAGATTTTCCTCATCTTAATTCTTGTATTCCTTGAATTTATCAAAAGAATATAACTTATACCTCATTAAGTAGAAATATTCATATCTAATAAAATTGTTAGTGAAAGTTATGAAGTATGATTAACCACTCCATGCCTCAATAAGAAATGGTACAAACACATAGGTATGAACTAATTCAAGAAACTCTTTATCCCTTTAACCTTTACCACTAAATGGGGATTTGGTTATTTTTCCTTGTAAACATGTGTGACATACACCAAGTGGTTTTAGTTAAAAAGAATATAAATATCCATGTTGATGTAATTTAGTCAAGCACCTTTTATTTACATGACCTAGCTAGTGATTCCAAAGTTGTGTGTGGTATTATTAATGTGAATTAACTTAATTACTGATTACCAGTACTTGATTGGTGTAATCCAACACATATAGACCATTACTTAGATGTGACTTACCAAAAAAATGTTATCTTTATAAAATAAGTAACATTTATTTGAAAATTTGAAAATAAATCCATCTATATATAGTCTAGATACAAAAATAATTTTTTTGGTAAAATTATACTCATAATAAAAAAACATTAAAAATAAAATCATTCTAGTCAGCAATGTGAGGTGGTAGTCCTCGATAGCTACAACAGTAAATTTAGATCTATTGGATGCTCATAGATCTACCTCCCCTCAATCAATCTTTCTGAATCTACTTTGTACCTATATTTGACTACATATGTGAGCACTACATGCTTTATCTAATACCCAATTTGTAGTAAAGGATAAATTTTACTTGATGATAAAGGAACCTGAATCTTCCCCATGCTTCTTTGGTTGGGCATAGTTTTTATTTTAGTGGCCCTTCTTACCATATGTGAACCATACTGAATCTTAACCCCTTGATTTCCCCTTGATCTTTCTCTTCTTGTAAGGGTGCGAAGAAGCTTTGGACTTGGATATATTCTCTTACCCTTTCTATTTTTTCACCATAAGGATGGAATCCTTTTCAAGATTGGTATCCTTATCTACTTAGTGATGAAGAGTGAGAAAATCTGGTAGATACCTCAAAATGTTGTTCATATTAAAATTCACAACAAATCTAGAGAAGCTATGAGGGAGTAATTCTATAATGAGATTGATTCCTAGTTATTCAGGGAGTTTAAACCCCAGAACCTCTAAGCACTCAATATATCCAATGATCTTGATGACATGAGGCCCAATTGGGGAACCCTCTCCAAGATTCCAATGAAATAGTCCCTTGTAAATCTCAAATTGTTCATTTATAAATCCTTCCTAGTAAAGTTCACAAAATTGATCAAGCATGATATACACATACATTTTCTCGTGATACTTCATTAGTTCCCTAGAAATAAATGAAATCATCAGACATTGAACATTGAATGCATCACTCAAATGTTTTTTATAAACAAGGAACTCTTAAACACTCACTAATTTAGCATGTGGATCAAGCATTTAGGATTCTTCATGTATTATTTTCATTCATGTCATAGCACAGCATGAAGGTGAATAAACCTCTCTAAGAATTTACTGTGAGTTATGAGGTTTCCTTTCTCCAATATTAATTATAGGGATATGTGTATAATGAGTTTTCCATTTTATTCTATAATTAAAAGATCATATTAGTAGTACATTTCTTGATTACAAATTGCGTGGGATATAATAAATTAATTACTTTTATTAAATCTCTCGTTATTTTTTCAAGTACCAATATGCCTCACCATTGAACATAGAATTTTTAGTTTCTATGTCATTCTAATGGAAAGGATCCACATTTCTTTTCTTAATGATCTATACTTTGGACATGAAAACCATAAGAAAATATTTTGGTAGGATATATTTCCAACTGAAGTCTAGAAGATCCTCGATCTGTTAAGTGGATTCCCCTATCCCAAAATTCTGACATGGATTTCCTCAACACTTGCCTCCAAATTTGTATTGAACTGACTTAACTCATTAAACTCAATACAAGGTTGGTTAAGTCAGCCCAAAACTCTCATGAGAACTCCCTGATAAAATTAAGTGTCCAAACATTATCCATGTACAACACTTAGTTCAATGGTTTCATTCCTAATCAAGTAATGGAAGTCTTAGTTTGAATTAATATTAGGTTGAGGTATTTCAATTAATTTATGCATAAATTCAATATTTTTTATCATTTACATGTCATGTAAATATTAAGTGGATGTTACATAATTATTAACCACGTTGGATAAAACATTTATGAATAATTCAGTTATTTAATTTATGTATTTCCATATTAATTAATTCATTTATATGACTATGTTCTTGAATACATAAAATAAATAATGTATAGATAGAAAAAACTGATGTAAAATACATGATCATGTTCTTATCTAACATTTTATTTATTTAGAGAAAATTAAATCAACTGATGACCTAGGGTAATAATGTCATCTCTTGATCATGGAATGAGTTAAAACATTCCACTTGTATATATGTGTATCACTAATTAGGTATCATCATGTTTCCAACTTGAACCACCTCTACACACCTTGGGATACTTCATTGATTATAAGTGTTTATTATTTACACACAGGTGAGGGGAACCAAAATATTGGTTAAAGGGGATTACATAAATATCCTAATACATGTTGATCCTATATAATAATGGAGGGAGGCATGACCCGTAGGACATAATTTAATTTAATATTAAATAATTTCAAACACATGAAATAAATTAAATTAAATTAATACTAATACTTTCATAGTTCTTGGTCAAGATCATGATTGTTCTTACATGAAATGAATATGTAAAAGTAATTAGCTTTCATTTATTTCATTATTTTTTGTTTATTATTAAGATAAAGCACTTGCATTAATTAATTATTTTATTAATTTCCTTTCATCTAATGATCATATCATCTTAATTGGAGATACCCATAATTTATGTAATTCATGGAATATAAATAGAAAAACCATTAATGATATATTAGTTACAATAAATTAATTGAGTATTTAATATTCTTGAAACCCGTTATTAAATTTTCAAACATATGTTGGCGTTCTAATCAATAAAATAATGTTTTAATGTAGTAATTTTTTATTTAATGTAGTTTTTAGTTATACCCTTTAATATAAGACAACATAGTATATACAATCCATCTATAATTTTTTTTCCTCAATTTTAATGTATCTGATTCACACAGCTAGGGATTTATCATATTAACTCGACTGGACTACATGATGTGTACATGCCTATTACATGCCACGTATCCACTTACTGTGTTCTAGGTTTTCTTGGTCAACAAGAAGTGTACAATAAATGCACTATGCGTAATTAACTGTTCATATTATCAAGGTACAATGCGCATGGGTACACAACATTTACTCCAGCTACACGACGTGTAACCCAGTTTTACCAGCCAAAGATTCAGCACTTCCCAATGGAATCTACGGCCATTATTAATTTATTATTAAACCTTTAAGAAAATGAAACACTAAACAAATATGATTAATATGTTGAATCAGGTTAATTAAAATCAGATTAACAAATGAATAATATGAAATGAAAATCCAACCATGATTGTGTATGGATCAACAATCAAATAAATAATTAAAAATTTAAATTTTACCACTCTTATACCACTTGTTGGTTTCAGGTAGAGTGGAATCATGCAGTGGTGGGTCATATATTAAAATTTATTTTAATAATCATTTCCTAAAACCACGAGTGAGGATCTTGTATGTCAAATTTATAATTAATTTATTTAATATATGAAGAAATAAATACCTAAGGTAACAAATTTTATTCATTGATGATTGTTGATCATCCAAAAAGACCCTTTTGGAATGCCTCTGTTTTTTCTATGAGGGTCTAAATATAGAATACCTCTTGAAGTAATCCACATGTTCTCCAATGATCTCCAAGTAACACCACTTCATCACCGGGTTCTAGCACGGGGAATCGAATGTATTGTGTTTTTTGTTCTTGATCTCTCTTTTTTTAGTCTTGAAGAAAACTCTCTTGCGCTTCTCATTCTTGATAGGGATAGAGGAGGAGTCAAGAGAGAATTCATTGTGCACAAAAATTCTCTATTCTCAATTTTTGGATGAAATATAGAATAGACATAACCGTATATTTATAGAGTTAGGTTTTAGGATAAAATATTTTTTAATTTCTTTCCAACCATTAAATAACATTTAAAACAATTAATAAACCACGTGCCACATAATTATAATATCATTATTATTATTTTATGGTGCATTCCAACTTGCAAAATAAAATATATTATGTAACAGTCCAGTTAATAAATATTTATCACCAGACTCAGTCTTGGTCTACTCAAACTCCTCTATAATTTATTATACAACTAAATAAATATTTTATTCATAAATAAATATTTTATTCACAATCCCATAAATAAATATTTTATATATATTCACGTAATGAAATAAAATATTTATTAATAAAAAATAATTATAATTTACCTTGTGAATATTAGCAATTAATAAAAAATGAATAAAATTATTCTTGATTCTTGAGAATAATATTTATTCAAATTATTAAATTCAAATGAAATTTAATCAAGATCAACAGAAACACTTAATGTGTGAGAACCTCTTGGATTATTTTTCATTGTAATTAGGTGGGATTGCTTAATGTATAAGATTACTATCTATATATTGGTCAAGGTTCCCAAGATAAACAACATAATTCCACAACAATGATAACCATATACAAACACCCATTGTGTTATATAATCCCTTTTTCACAATATCTCGTCAAGAAGGTTACACTTCCATGTCATCAACCTATATTCTCAATACATACTTCTTTGAATATATAAAATAAACATGTTGTTACACCATAGACATGGAATTTAGGTTTATGGTTACATTCTAATCAAATTGATGAGATATCATCTTCCATAAAGATGGAAGGTACAAATACTTCCTCAATTTATCCATTAATGACATGACACTCCTGAAACAACCAACATATCCAACTTCTCCATGAACTTTTATCATCATGGTTTATGAAATAAATATAATTATGTGAGTTGTAACATGAATTAATAATAATCTTAAAGTCTGAATACCATCACACATACTTACAAATTAGAATGTTTGATGATAATAAAACAATTGGAATTCTTATCGGTGAGTCTGTTCTCATAATCCCTTATCTTGGAGATTACCAAGTGAGAAATTCATGAGAAAAATCCTCATCTACTTATGATTAATTGCACCTAAAAATCTATGTAATAGGTGTCCCATCATAGTTTTTTATCCAACCACATAACATTATTTAAGAATATCATCATAGAACATCAATATCCTCATCATGGAAAAAAAGTATTATGACCTTATCATTCTAACGTATACTCTAGGACATTATTACATTGGAGTCATGAAAAACAATGATTAAAATTATATAATAAGTTTTATTAATATTAAACTCATTGAATATACATGTAATAAAATTATAAATAGTTGGTCCTAGGATGTTAACTCAAATATTTAATGTTTTTTCAAACGAGAGGGGATCTAGGGTAAGAGTGATTATCTTAATTTCCTTTCTTTGAGACATGTATCATATTTTGTGACTATTTTACTTTATATGATTTATATAATACCCCATTAACATATTTTATCATTACTTTTCTTCCATTAATTAGATTTAAAATTCCCTTTCATTTACTCTCTTTAATTGGATTTTTATTCATATGTCATCAAAGTAATAAAGGTTTTTCATTACTCAATTTCCATTTCATTGGGTCATACTCTTTATCCTTTGACTAAGATATTCCATGATTACTATACTTTATAAATTCCATATATAATGTGTTACTTTCAATTTCATTTTAGTATATTACATTCCCTTACCAAATACTATTTTTGGGTTGATTTTTACTTCATAAAAATATATCATTATAAAGTAATGAATATTGTTTATATTTTGGGTATTTTTATTCCATATCCATATTGTTTCTTATCATTAAAATTTTCTTTATAATTTGATATCTAACTATGTATTCTCTTATTTACCTTTGATATATCTCTTTACCTCTATTCAAAATAAAATTTTATATCTCTTTCATCAATGTGGATTTCATTAAAAATTAAAAACACTTAAAAGGTTATTTATTTCCACTTGTGTACATCTTGTATCTTATACTCCATATTTATTATTCTTAACCTTTATTTATTTTTAATTATTCCACTATTGGGACATATATTTTAAATATAATTTGTTAACATATTTTTTTCATATTTTGAAAATGATTTGAAAGTGGCTTATATATTTGTTTTTACGATAATGTTATGATGACATTAGTAAAAATCCTTTGATAATTTATCATCATTTTTCATTTATTTCCCTATTATATCCATCATACATGACTATTTTATATCTTTCATTCATCACACTCAAAATAATATATTGATATGTTTCTTTTTGGTGCTTAAATATTTGTTATCATTTGATCTAATTATTAATTTATTCTTATTTCATACCCTATAAAAATGTTTTATAACCCATTTTATTTACATGGGTTGATTAAGTTTTGATTTATGATTGATGTCATGTGGAATAAATATGTAGGGTTTATAATTATTTCATGAATTCTCTCAAAATTATATAGTCCTCCAATGCATTAGTTAAAACTTATATCTCATTATATGTTATGTTATATGACATGGAAGACTGTCCATTTAAACTATTTTATGTATGAAAATGATGAAGTTAACTTATTTATATTGTTTTAATGGTCTTGGATGAGATCCTTAACATGTGTTATGATTTTATATGGTTTTACTCGTTCCATAATCCATTTTTATGTCACCATGGATCATGATTATTCCTATAATTTTACATTTTTATTCCATTGTACATGATATGATTTCATGATAATCCTTTTATGGTCATATGTTCATATGTATTGATATATGATTATGAAAACATGATTCATGATAACTTCCTATGATCCCATGATCTTATTCCATTAATAATATTTTTCTATAATGTTCATGTTTTATCATATGTTTTTGATCAAGTGATATGTTCTCACTGACTCACTGATAAGTTTTTCTCTCAACTGATCATTTTATCTCATCCTTTTTCTATGTTTCCTACTACCACTATAACTTAAATATAGTAATATATTTAATAAGTAAATATTTGTGGTGAATTTTTTGGGAGATGTTAAAGCATTACTGTGTAATAAGAATATTATGTAGTTAATATCCAAAGACGATAAACCTTGGGGTTCTGGGAGTGAATTTTAATTGTGAGATGTAATGTATAATCATGGTAAATTATGTAATATATATGTGTGTGTGTGTGTGTGTGTGTTTTTCATTTATGGATTATCATAGTTTATATTAGATTAGGATTTGGTTAATTTTGGGGATTTTGTTATGAAATAGAAAATAAAGCAACCTAGGTTGAACCAAAAATATTATAGGTTTAAATAAATGTGTCATAGAGTATGACATATTAGGTTTTATTTTTTATATTCATATGATTTTTTATATTTATTTTCTTAAGACATCACAGTTTATTACTCACAATAACCATTTTGGATTTAGTAAATGGATGAAATTATGTGGAACCTAGTGAAAAATGTGTTTGATAGATAAAGTATTGATTATCCCAATGAGTGGTAAATTTGGATGGAAGATGGTGTAAAAATTCATGGGTATGCTATCTTAGGTTATAAGTAATAACATGAACTATGTCAAGCTTCTGAACACACCAAATAAGGATAAACACTCTATCGATTCCATTATGTGACAACAACCACCATCCTTTAATGGATCTTCTTATCCCTTAATTTGTAATAAATGGATCAACATTATAGAACAGATATTCTATATCATTCAATGATTAGAGAATGAAATAGTGGTTTTGACTATTTATTATCTAAAAGTTGAAGAGGTCCAATGGTGGAGCTTGATCAAGAACATGAGGAAAAGGGAAGAATTTGACTTTATATAATGGTAGGATTTTAAGAAAATATTATTTGTCAAATATTTACCTTGAACTCTTTTCATCAAAATAGAGTGAGAATTACTTGATATTAAGAAAAATGGGGAAGAATATATCAGTTCCTATAAAATAAACTTCATGATACATGTAAGGTACACCTATGATTTCATCATTGATCCCAAAAACAAAATTGATCATTTCATTAGTAGCATAAAACTAAGTCTTTTAAAATCATTAGCTATAAAGGACATTGGTAGAGATGAATAAATTGTTCAATGTTATCCTAAATTGGAAATAGAAATTGGAGACTCTCATTATTCTCATGTATTTGGGGATAATAAAGGGAAAATGTAGTTTCATAGAAGTCTAAATGATAATGACTATAGATGAAAGAAGATTCAACTTCCTATAGGATGAAAATGTGGGAATCAATACTTAATAAATTTCCTCAAAGGAAGGAAAAAACGTTTCTTGTATGGAAGAGGAGTCCATCAAGAACACGTATGTCAAATATATATGAATAATCTGATTATAATATTGGAGAATAATAAGGTTCCACGTAATACACCACCCATACTTCAATTATTCAAATGTAAGGAGTTTGTTTATGAAAATAAATACACCAATCTGTAGTCTAATGAAGACAATCAAAGTAAATTGCCTCTAAAACCAAGGGATCGAGTAAGGGCATATGAAATCACTACTGTTGTAATGTCCCAGATCCAGGTTCCACCCAAAAGTGCCCCATACCTGGTTGGTCACATAACCTCATGCGCATTTCCCAAAACTCTAGAGGTTGCCGATTAGCAACGAGGTACATGGTGTGATAATGGGTTAACTATGTCCTCATTAGCAGAGTATACACAGTGGACAACAAATAGTAACAATAGTGGAAGTAGTAATACCATACAACAAAAGTAAACAATGGAAGACTAATAGTAATAAAACAATTTGATCATATATAAATGATGAATGTCACATGTGTCTAGGAAAGCATCCAAACAAGTCACAATTCTGGAGATACAATTCAAAAACCAAAGTATTGAAAATTAATTAAAATCCAACATCATCGCAAGTATAAACTTGGTCCCATACTCTCTAAATCCAACAATAATCAAGTACCAGATGAAGAAGGGTGATTTCTCTTATCTATACCTACAATCATATAATCTATTTGGGTCCAAAATCATGATCCAAACAAGTTGTGAGACGAATCCTAGAAGGCATCCACCAAAATATTTGTGCCTAACTATCATTGAATATATATTGCATGTAATATGAAAAAATGAAGTAATAAACTAGGAAGTTCTCAAAAGTAAACAATCCTATAATTTTAAACTAAATTCATTTTCATTTATTATTCAATCAATTTAATCGTGTAAACCTTGGGATCTATCCTAATCTCTATAACCCCTACGTGATAGTAACAAAACAGATTTCTCAGAAGACCAGTTAACAATCTAGTAAGACCAGGTCCAAGCTTGTTCTTTGTCTTGGAAGACTCATCACAATCATTCAATAATTCATAAACAACCTTATGGGAAATAACTCATAGTCTAACCCCTCTGGTCCCACATAATATAGATCAATTATAAAAACTACCTAGGCATCTCTCACAATCAATACCCATGTTTCAACATAGAATCAATAAATTATAAACGACCTCCTCGATATCTCTCATGGTCAATACCCCTGGGTTAGTATAACATCAATAAATTATAAACAACCTCCTAGGTAGCTCTCATGGTCAATACCCCTGTGTCAATCATCTGCAACTAGGATCTCAAGGTCCTGTGTAAATAAACATGGAAACCCCCACAGTTTTTCTGGTCGAAGACTCACATGGTCCACTGGAAACATAGAATGCATAACATATCAAAGACAATCATGTAATATATTACTATAGGGATAATATTCAAAATGCATAACACAAGAATTTAATATAATCAATCAAACTCCATTCTAATAAATTCAAGGCATGGGAAACAAGGTACGCCTAACATGAATTCTAGATCAAACGTCCATAAACAGTCAATCGAGGGAAAATGCACCCTTAGGGTGTCCCTTAAACAAGGTATCTAACCTTACGCCTAGGAGTAAACCCCTTAATAAACAATTAACCCATAATAGGTAAACAACCGGGTTAAATTCCCAATCAACGAATACCCCAATGTGGGTATTCATCACTTTTAGATTATATAATACAAAGACAAATTATGAAAGTCATAAACCACCTACCTCGATGTCACACGATCGATATCCTTGAACGCCACCCCTTCAATAGGCCTAGATCGATGTAGATAAACAAAAAGGGGGAAAATATTCAACCTTAAATAACCCAATATAGAGGAAGAATCGGGAAGAGAGCTCTAGTTGATTTAAGAACTCACTGGTGGGATTCCAACGCACCTAGCAGCATCTCAATCGGAGCTTGGAAGGAGAGTCATGAGGGGTTCAGAGTTCATCAGCCCTTTCATCACACTCTCATATGAACCAATGCCAGAAGAATATGTTTCCGAGGATGAGACACAACCCAACTCTGATTTATCAAATAAAAAGAAAACTACACGGTGTGTTAATTAAATGTATACGTTGTGTAGTGACTTTAACCATCCCCTGCCTTAAGCGGTCTTCCAAGTAACCACATGGCCATGTACTCAGTCGTTACACGTCCAATACACTACTGTGTGTGGTACACGAATACACGGCATGTACTCATAGGTACACGGTGTGTATTAGAAAAAAAATCACAATTCTTCATTTTTCCTCAAAAACAACCTAAAGTCAAGATCCATACCTGAAATTAAGATCATGGTTCTTATAACTGCTGAGGTGGATCATGATAACTAAGTGGTGAAATATATAATTATTATCTACTCAATATCTATGAATATATTTTTTGATTTTGGATACGTGCATTCCTTCATATCTTATACGGATGCTAATATTATTGAATTACCTCCTCAAAGATTGGATATTGATTTTTAAATAAAAAGACTTGGTTGTGATATTATTTCATCCCAAGAATATAAATATTATTTGATTTAGATTTTTGGGTATATATTTCAAGAAAATGAAGTTATTCTTCCCTTGGAAGAATTTTATGTGATAATGTTAATGGATTGACTCACTCTATATAGATCCCATATTGATTTAAAATATAGAAAAATATCATTTCATATCCCAAATCATCCCATGATCACATATATATGCACATATGATTACAAACATCCCTAGTAATATGATTCCTTAGTATGGATTTTGATTCCCAATAATGAGGAATATTTAGCTAAAATGGTTGGGAAGGAACTCAACATCATAGAGATCCCAATTGTATAGGAATATGAAAATGTATTTATCAAGAATTTGTATGGTCTTCTTCCAAATTGTGAAGTAGAGTTTTCAATTGAACCCATTCCTAGATTAATTCCTATGAAGTTCTAAAGATAAGGTATATCCAATAATAAGGGGTAATCAATCATTACTGATCAATTTTTATAATTTATTCTAACTTAATTCAACATCTTTGATGTATTAAGGTCTGTTACACTCAAATAAGAGTTATCAGTCTCTCTATGCCTATCCAAAGTAGCACTGAACTGAGCAACATAACCTTACTAACAAAAAGATATATAAATTTAGTGAGAGAGATTTATTTAAAGATTTATTTGCTTCACGTATAGAAGATAATGATCTTACTCCATAATAATTTAGATAATTGATGAATATCATGCTCAGTTTTTTTTAAATAAAATATTGATCTCTTCTTTATTCTCAAACTCAAATATAATTTTTTGACTGATCAAGTTCAAATTGATATAGATGATCACTTATAAAATTTGGTCACTAGTCTCAATTAACTCTCTTAATTTTTCTTTATGTAATTCCCTATTCATTTTACATACCTTCTATCTTTGATTTATCCCCATATTCAGGGAACTCAAAAATCTAGACTATGATCATAGATTATTTTCTACTTATATTAATTATATGTCTTTAGCACAATTTTATAACCACCCTTCTTTCCATCCATATCAATTAACTTGAAATAAAGTGCTTTGATAAAACTCTAATAGCTCGTCCCTTCCAAAAATAATTTACAAATAATGTTTTTATGAATTATAGGAATAACCATATTCTCTATTTCACTCAGTCAGCTTCAAACTCTTCATATTAAAACTACAGAATCATATAATGGATATTTATAGTAAAACTCATGAATTCTCAGAAACTTGAATATTCACACTACAAAAATGAGATTGAATAACTGTGAAACTAGTTAAAAGTAATTATATGAACTTCAATACAACATAAAATCATCCAATTAACAATCCAAAAATGATTTCTAGAAATTCTTCTTGAGCAAACTCAATTTAAATACCCTTTACACTTTTTAATCACACAATAATTGAAACTTTAAAAAAATGCACAGTGATCACCCTCCTAGAATAATAACATGAATCGGTTTAAATAACATTTTAAATATGATGTTTTAAAATTTTAATATCAGCTTTAGCATCATCAAGTATAAATTCTTTGAGAATAAATAAAGAAACTTTTTAAAATTTCAAAATTTCCATAATGATAAAATGATCCTTATGTGATTTCTATACTTGTTATATTTATCCTTCTAGTGATCATCCTTATGGTGTTAATTCTTACATGGTTCATATTACCCTTAAAAATATTACAGATAATGATTATACATCAAAATAATCCCTATGGTTTTGGGAATTCATGCTTATATGACTTCATGTTTACACAACATTCATGCTTATTTTGGCCTTCATCCTTAAGAATTGGTCATTTATATGTAAATCATCCTTTGGGATCTGGGTAGATACTTATGTATAATTACTTTAATATAATCTAACTCAAAATAGAATTTTAGATTCTCTTAAAATATCCCCGGTATCACTTTAGAACATCTTAAGAATAATTAAAATCATCTAAAAAATACTCTTTAAGGATTTAAAAAATCTCATCAACTTATAATGATTTTAAACCAAGATTGAAAATAAATGAAAACCATTAACAACTCCAAGTTAATTTTAAACTATATCAAAGAGTCATTATAGAATGGCCTCTATTGAATTTGAGGAATTGAAGAAGAAACTTCAAGACAAATTGGATAATGTTTTTATATGCCCAAATGCATCTTTGAATTAATTTTCATGAGTTTAACAATATCGGGATTACGAATAAATCATATATCCAACATTTATGACTTGATTGATTAACTTAGAGAGAATAAATACTTTTCAAAGATCAATATTTGATCTATATATCATCAAAAATGGGTGGCGAGGGAACATATACTCAAAACAACCTTTCATACTAGATATAGACACTAGGAATTAATAATTATGCCTTTTAGTCATGTAAATACCCATTTTATCTTCATAGGTTTGATTAATATCATTAGATATTACATATAAAAATTATTTTAGTCTTTAATTATGATATTCTAAAACATTGCAAGAGTAAGGGAGAACATGAATAAATTTTAAGGATTATTATAAAGACCTTATGAAATTTGAAACTATATGTTTAAATTTTTTAAGTGTGAGTTTTATATACAAAAATTATCCTTATTGGGTCATGTAATCACAAGAGGGGTTATATATTTGGAACATTCACGGATTGAGGTGATTCAAAATAGATTAAACCAACATCTATAATTGATATCCCTGGTTATTTTATATTGGTTGGATATTATTTATACTTTGAGATAAATTTATAGTGATTTTAAAATACACTAAAAAAGTTAACATAAAATGAAGAAAATTTTCCCTGAATGGAGTAATTTGAAGATAAATTCAAGGTGATCAAGAATGGGATGGTAACTACATATTTACTTACACTACCCTACAAAATATAAGGGTTTGTGATATATATTGATATTTAAAAGAATTTTTTGGTATGTTTCCTTGTGAAAATTGAAAAGGTGATATCTTATGTTTCATCTCAATTAAAGACCCATGAACAAAATTACTCTACATTTGATCTAGAGATTGCAGTGGTAATTTTTTCATTAATTATTTATTGGTATTATCTATATGGAAAGAATTGTGATATATATACTAATAATAAGTTCTTATGGTATATATTCACATATAAAGAGATAAACACGTTCCAAAGGATATTGTTAGAGTTGATAAAGAATTATCATTTCTAAATAGATTACCATCCTGTGAAGGAAAAATGTTTATGGTTCTCTAAGTAGATAGGATCATGATTCTTTATCCATGATGATAATTGAAATAGACCTAATCTTAATTAATATGCATAGGTTGGATGTGGAAATTATAATGGAAGGTATGGAATCCTATATTTCACAAGTGATTTATCAACCATCTATTTATTGGAAGATCAAGGAGACATATAACAATAGTATGGATCTACAAAATAAGGTAATAAATACTAAAAAAAATAACCTTTAAAAGGATAAAGTTATAATATTTGGAACTTAGATATGTGTCTCATCCAATATAGAACTAAAGAAGGTGTTTTGGGATGATTCACATAGCTCATCATTCACAATTCACCCATGAATCACAAAGATTCATCTAGATCTCAAGGATCAACTCTAGTTGGAAAAACTGAAGAGAGAGATTAAAAGTCTACATCATATTTATGGGTTTACTAGAAATTCAAGAATGAATGTTATAAATCATAGGGTAATATGAAAAAATTACACATACCCATATGGAAATTGGAGAATATACCTATATTTTTTTCATATGTCTTTCAAATAATTTTAAATTAAATAATTATATATAGGCTATGGTGGATTGACTTATAATGTCAGCACACTTCATTTCTATTTAAGAAGATTTCACACTCGATCAACTTGCTAATATATACATAAAGAAAGTGGTATGTTTTTATGGAGTACCACTTTCAATTGTATCATATCGAGATATAAGGTACACATCAAAGTTATAGAGAATCCTATAACAATAATGGGATATATAACTAAACTTTAGTACTTATTATCATCCTCAAACAGATGGTTAGTCTGAAATAACCATTTAAACTTCAGAATATATGCAATGATCTTGATCAATGGATTTAAAAGAAGTATGGGACCAATATATTCCATTGGTGGAGTTCTCATATGATAATAGTTTTCAATCTAGTATTAAAATGGATCGATATGAATCTCTATATAGAGGAGATTCAAAACTATGGATTTTTAGGGTGAATTTGGAGAGAGGAATTTATTAAGACCTAATCTTTATTGGAAAATGATAGAAACAGATCAAAACATCAAATGGTATAATAAACTATTATAAGGTTGATATAAGTTATATAATTACAATAACCAATGAGATCTATAGTTTGATTTTGGGAAAAAATTATTCCTTTAAATATCACCATAAAATAAGTTTATGATATTTGAGGAGAGGGAAAAACTAAGAACAAGATACATAAGTCCCTTTGATATTCTTGATTATATGGGGACTATATCATATCATCTAGTGCTTCAACCAAACCTCACTCAACTGCATGATATGATACAGGCTTAAATTTTAAGGATATATATACCACAACCACCACATGTACCGAACTAAGAGGTTATAAAATTAAAATATGATCTCTCTTATGAGGAATATTTATTAGATATCTTGGATCATATATGTAAATTTCTAAAAAATGAAAACACACATTTATTAAGTGTTCAATAGAGAAATCATAAGTTTGAGGAAGCAATGTGGGATCTTGGAGATGTGATGAGATAAAAATAATCTCAAGTGTTTTTATCTGAGTAATGGAATTTTTAGAGCGAAATTTTTTAAAGGGGAGAAAATGTAACACCAAAAAAATTTAATGTGTAATTATATTTTATTAAATTCATGTGTTCTACATATTATTTTACATAAAACACTAATATAATATAAAAAATTATTTTATCTATTAAGGAACAATATTATAATAAAATAAACATTACTATATGGATATATGATAAAAAATGAGATAAATAGATGGTTGAGTGTCAATGGATGGGGTGAATTGACTTGATTTAAAACATGTTGAAAATATGTAAAGTAAAAAACAAAATAAATTTTTATACTTTTCCTAATAAAAAAGATCTTATGTATACTCTTCACACCACTCAACTTTTTGAAATATATATTATCCATTAAAACAACTTGGCTTTTGAATGGGTGTCACAACCCTCTTAAAAACTACCTTTTTTAGAGGAATCATAACCAATGCACAACATAACTTTTTAATGGGAATCAAAACCTAGTTACAAACCAATTCTTTATATAGACGTATAAAAAGAGAAATTGATTTTATGATGGAAAATCATAAACCAAATTATAATTAAAACCTAGTAAAATAGAAATTAAAATACAATGAAAAATAAAAAACTAGTTAGGAAAGAAGAATTTTGATAGTTGTAGTAGCACAAATAGTATTTGAATTGTGAATCCACACAATAAAAATTTTTCAAGTATAAATGAAGAAATCAAGTAGTGATCATGAATTCCTTGTTGAGTTTGGTATTTTTTATCTCCTATGAATCTATTTTTTTATTCGCACACCAAGTCAAGTATGGATATTTATACTACATTATATGTGAATCGGTAGTAATTATATAGATTAAAAACATTAGAATAATTAAAATATAAATGAATAATAATTTTACCCATGATTCTCACAAATATCACATCCTTCTTATAATCAGTAGTAAATACTCAATAAAATTTCAAAAAGAAATAAACTTTAGGCACCAAAATACTTTATAGTTGACTAATATTTATTCAATATAATTATAACTATTAAAAAATAAAAATAATATCTATAATAATTTGTATTTTAACTTTAAAAAAATCCTTGAAATTCCATGATATAACTTCCTTCTAAAGTTCAAACATTTTAATTCTGAATAAGTAATGTTCTAGAAAATCACTTTGTTACTAAATAAGTTGCAGCATGATAAACCAAATGTTAATACCTTCTTTTTATCATCACGACGTAATAATATTTTTCATAGGCATGAAAGAAATGATAATAATATTTCATATGTCATAAAATTAATATCTTCTAAAACTCATAAATCTCGAAAATATATCTTTCAAACAACTATAATTCCTAAAAGTAATATTTTTTTATAAATCTAGGGAGGAAGTCTCCCCTTATATTTATTGAAACAATAAGACCCTGTTATTATTATGGGCATAGGGATCCTATTTTATATCCATTTTAGACATATGTATTAAACCCAATACAATATCTAAAGACCCATGAGACTCATAGGTCATGTTTTTCATTCATCATAGTATGAACTGCACCCACACAATCTTCCACAAAGCACAAAAACGGACCACTACTGTAGACTCCCAACAATTCATTGCCACCTGGAGTCTCACAACTGTCATGACTTCCAGCCCCTGAAATTTCAAGGCTGAGACACCCATTTCCATTTGATGTTGATTGAGACACATCACTCTCTTTTCATCTATCTTTCATCATGTCACCCACTGAGTCTCTTCATCGTTGTCCTACAGACCTATCACAACCCACTCGCCTGACACCTCACTTCTCTCTAGACAGCCACTAGGTCATGTTTCCACCAAAAATAACTTGATCTTTCACTAAAAAATCATCCCTCATGACGTCGTCACCATTTATCACACACCCCACTACCCCTTCATATTGATCCCCAAATATATGAGGTTTCCTAGATTTGATCCTAGGTTGATGCAGTATTATGGGGTTGCCTATTCCACTTAGGAAAAACCCCAACTGCAAAAAAAGTAATATTTTATTCATAATTCATCTAATAAAATAATATCAAAATCATTAAATACGTATAAGAAAATTTTCAAAGTTCATAAAGGTGACTTCCTTTAACATCTGAACAGTACTTTTTGAAATAATGAGTTTTTAATTATAAACTAAATGTGTAAAATTAAATCCTTCAAATGTAATGGTCTTATCCTTTAAAAAATATCCAAGTACTCACATACCTCCTGATATACAAAAAATATATTTATTCACTTCATATGTATGCCAAAAGGTCATACACATAACAAAATATCCAGGTCTAATTAACTTCTGATGAAACATGAATGTAATATCCAACCTCCCTATGAACAACATTTTGAAAAATTTATAGTATACCTCAAACATAAGATTCAATTATTCATAACATTAAATTAATTCCTTAGAAAAATTTCTAAATATAAGGGTAAACTTATCCTAGTATAAAACAAAATACCAGAAGACTGAAATTTACTAAATTTCAAATACTTCATTATATAAAAGTAAAATTTTTTAACTTCCAAAAATGTATAGGCCCATATGTATGAGTAAAATAATTCCTTGTAATTCAATTTGAAAAATTCAACAACACATAATAAAATCCAAAATAATAAAAACATAACAATGATAAATAATAATAATAATAATAAGTAAAATATTATCTCATATAATATCATTATTTTTCTCTATATGAAGTGCATACTTCAAAGATTTACTAATAAATAAATAATAAGCAATAGAAAATAATAATGAAAAAATGAAAAATAAACCATGAATAATGAATAACAACAGTGAATAATAGTTAAAATGTATATAAACAGTTAACAGTTAATAAAAAATAATAATAGTGAATAAAATAAGGACAAAAATATAAAATAATTAGTAGTGAAAAAAACATAGTTAAAATGATAAAAAAAATTGTGAGGGTTCAATAAATTATCAAAACATAAATAAAGAAAATTCGTAAGAATCCCCTCAACCTTCTCCCCCCTTTTGAAAATATAAAAACTTGAACAACTCTCACTCTTTTTATAAAAAACAAAAATATAAGAAAATAAAGTGCAATTGATGTAAAAAATAAAATAATATAAAATAAAAAATAGGAAATTTAATAAAATAATTAAGTCTATTCCACTAAGTTCAAAAATAAATATAGAAGAAGATAAAAATAAAAATATATAAATGTTATTAAGTAAATGAAAAATAAATAAAATATTAAATAACATGATAAAAATTTAAACCAAAATTTTGAAAAAATAAAGAATAAAAATAATAAGGTATACTCTCCTTTAATACAAACTTTCTTTCTTATAAAATATATGTTAGGTATGTCTTTATGCTGATATAATCTCCTATAAAAATTGTGTAAAGACCCGTAAATTTCAAGGAATTTTTTTTCTTAATTTTCTTTGGAATTTTACAAGAACGCAGTTTCTGACGGTGCCTGATTCCGAGGCCGGGTGTGCCCGGAATCATTTTCTGAAGTTTGGCTCGGGTACGTTCAGTGAACGGACGAGCGGGTTTTTCTAACTTTTGAACCGGTGCCCGGAATCGAATTCTGAGGGCACCGATGAAATCGCAGCGCCGGTATTTGCTTAGAAACGCCTCTTCCGGAGTTGCGTTTGCTCAGACGTGGTTTTTAAATTTTGCGGCTTTAAGTCAGAAATAAAATAAAGTTTGTGCGACAACTTTATTTTATTTCACTTAAGCTGCTTGGAAGCCACTTGAAGCCACTTAAAGGCGGCTTGAACTGAGTTGAACTGGATAGGATGCTATCCAGAAATATCCTACCCCCTTGGTAGGATATTTGTGAGGCAGGGCCCGCACGAGCCCCGCCGTTTCTTTCGCTAAGTAACGCACCCGCGAAAACCCGTCAAAGTAACTGAAAAGTCAACCGACGCGTTTTCTTTAATTCTTAACAGACCATTTAATTGGGCGGTTTATTTCGTGAATTAAATGGGCTGTTTCGCTCGTTGAATTAATTCAACGAACTGATGGGTCGTTACTTACGCTTTTGCGTTTGTTGGCATGTTTATAAAATAAGACCAACCTAAAAATCCTTTGAAAGGATTTGAGAGAATCTTGTTTCTTCGGCTCCCCGCGAAGAACGCGAAGAACGCGAAGAACGCGAAGAACGCTGGCGACCGGAATTCGACGACGCACACCGAGATCTGCGACGTCGACGAGCTTTACCCGCGACGTTCTTCGGCGACGCCTCTTCTTCCGCGGCCGATCCTCGTTCAGCAACTAAGGTGAGAATCGGATCGTTAATTCTCCCTTTTTAAATTTCATAACAACGGATTTAATTAATTAAACTGTTTGATCTTGATCCGGAGATTGGCGACGCGACGCCGGATACCGCGACGACGCGACGATCCCCCTTCTTCCGCGACGAGCAATCCCGCGACGATCCCTCGATCGGCAACGACGACGACAAGGTAAGGGTTGATTTGAAATATTTTCCTTTCCCGTGATTTTATTTCTTTTAAAATGAGGAACCAATCACGGAACAATTTTAAATTTATTTAAAATTGTTGATTTGGTCGTTTCTTGTTTCTCCCGTGGTTTATGACTAACGCGGAGGGTGCGGGTCTAACAAACAAGACCCGGCAACCCTCCGCCGATCTTCCTTTTTGTGCGGATTTGGCGGGCGACGGCAAAAGCACGACGCAAGGGCCTTTGGTTGATCCCGCAGTAAAGAACGGAACCCGGGAGGAACAACGGCGCAGACGAGAAGGAAAACGGGTCACCGGAGCGACTCCGGCGGCCTGCGGAAGCCGGAGGTGGCGCGGGTCGCTGGTGCGGCGGCGCCGGCGGCCGGAGGCGGCGGCACCCCGCGGGTGTCCAGCGCGACACCCCGCGGGTGCCGCGGGTGTCCAGCGCGACACCCCGCGGGTGCCGCGGGGTGGTCACGCGGCACCCCGCGGGTGTCCAGGGCGACACCCCGCGGGTGCCGCGGGGTTGTCACGCGGCACCCCGCGGGTGTCTGGCCGACACCCCGCGGGTGCCGCGGGGGTGTCACGCGGGGCGGCGGCTTTCCCCCGCGTCGGCCGCTCGGCCGCTCGGCCGAGCCGAGCCGGACCGGCCCTGGCCGGGCCGGGCCGGGCCAACCGAGTCGGACCCGACCCGGTTCGGGCCAACCAGGGGGGGTCGGGCCGGGTCGGCCCGGGCCCGGACCCCCCGTCTTCGGACGGACTTCGTTCAAATGGCCGTATCTTGAGCTTCGGGCCTCCAAACGACCCGCCGTCAGCGGCAACACGATCCTTGGATCGAGACGGTCGTTTCGGTTTATTATACTCAAGGTTTCGGAAGACTTTGGGTTCGGCCGGGTTGGTTCGTACACGAAACCAACCGGGCCCTCGGAGCGGAAACGCTCATAACTTGAGCTACGGACGTCCGATCGACGTACCGTCAGCTGTGGTAGTTTCCTCTAAGTGAGACGGAACTTTTGGCATACTCCGCCCGGGGATCGGACACAGGCGGAGTACGGTCGGGTTGGTTTTTCCCTAAAAACCAACCGGGCCCCTGGGACGAAAATGCCAATAACTCTCAGACCGGGCGTCCGATTGACGCGCCGTCTGTTGCGTTGAGATCCTGTTGTCGATACGGAACTTTTGGATACATCAACTTCGGACTACGTGTCAGTTGATGTATCAGCCTCTCGACTCGTGGAGCGGACCCTCCTAACGAGCTCGCTATGTGCGGGAACCCTAGTGCTGGCTGTGGCTTCGACGACAGAGCAGAGATCCTCCGTGGACTGCGACGACGACAGAGCAGAGAATCCTCCGTGGACTGCGACGACGGCAGAGCAGAGATCCTTCGTGGACTGCGGCGACGACTGTGCAGAGATCCTCAGTGGACTGCGTCGACTACTGCACTCAGCGATCCTACGTGGAACAGTGCTACCGAACCTGTGTGAGCTGAATCTTCTTTTCACCTTGAGCGGTGGAGCGCTTGGGTGTAGCGGCGGACCCGTGGTTCTTGACAGTGGTGGTGCGCTTGGATGCAGCAGCAGACCCTTGGCGGTGGAGCGCTTGGTTGTAGCGGCGGACCCGCGATACTCTACGGAGTGTGTGCGCTTGGTTGTAGCGACAGACCCGCGTCGGTGGAGACGCGCGTGCGGAGTACGGAGACCGTGTAGATGACTGAGACCTGACGACTGCTTGACCGACTCGACTTGGAGTGAGTCGACTAGCCCAGTGGACGGAGCGCCCAGTAGTTGGCAGCAGACCCACGGCGGACGGAGCGCCTGGTAGTTGGCGGCAAACCCGTGGTACTCGACAGGAGGAGTACCTCAGTAGGCTATCTGGGTGAGCGCCCGGTATTTGGCAGCAGACCCTCAGCGGACGGAGCGCCCGGTAGTTGGCAGCAGACCCGCGGTACTCGACAGGAGGAGTACTTCAGCAGTCTTAGGTTAGTGAGCAGTACCTCGGAGTCGTGACAGGACCACTGTACACTTCAGAGATGGGGCTCTTCAACATTTACGGTTTCGATAATGAAAATCCTGGTTGAGCTGAATCTTATGTTACTCTCCTTTGTGGATTGTGTTGAACTATCCTTTGTGGATTTACTGTTTACTCTCCTTGTGGATTTGAGTCTTGCTTTCCTTTGTGGATTGAGTTGTTCTTGAGCTCGTGAGCAGAGCTAGAATTGGGGACTTAGGTATATGTATGGGCATATACCTAAGTCAAGTCAGATGTTACTTCGTGATTGCATCTTTCTTTTGTGCTATATCCTTTGTGGATTTCGGGAGACCTTCGGGGGTCTCGGGGTCCTTACTGAGTAGCTTATACTCACCCTTGCACGGGCTATGCCCGCACTTCGTGGTGTTGGTTGCAGACGACGGACAGCGCTGATCGCGGTTGGGGCGTGGAGCAGGACGGTACCTGGAGGTGGACCACTGGGCAGGACGTGCTCGGAGCGGACGTGGGACCCGAGGAGCCTGGAGGCTATCTGTACCCACCCTTCAGGTGGGATTGCCAGTGGACGACACGAGGCCGCCGTCTTTTCTTCAGTTGCTGTACTTTACTTTTCAGTTGTACTTTACAGTTGGGCTTGTATTTCCGGCCCCCTTTACTTTTCTGCACTCTGTAGTTACTTTCCGCTTGCTGACTCTGTGGTGCTTGTTTACTTTTCAAAGGCAATGCCTTCCCTTTTTGTTGGGATTTACGCCTTGGTGCTAGTCGCCAGCCCCTGGCCTATGGAAGGCGGGCTTGGGGTAGTCACGGCACGGGCCCCGTGGACGGGTCGTGACAAATTGGTATCAGAGGTGGTCGGTTCTACCGCAGACTCTGATCTTCCTTCTATGTGAAGCAATAGTGTTTAGCGTATTGAGTGTGGTTATCAGTCCAGGGAGTCCAGTGTTGGTGCGGCGGCCGACGTATCCATACACCAGGACCCTGACTTCTGATTTCCGACTTAATGCCCGAAAACATTGATTGCATGTGTGTTTCAAGTTTTCTTTGTGATTACTTGTGTCAGCTCACCAGGTATACTGTTCTGACCGTGGCATACTTGTTTTTTTTCAAGGATGGCACGACGACAGCAGCCAGCTAGGGTTCCTAGAGCAGGGCGCGACGACAGCCCGCCGAGCGACGAGGCCTCGGTACAGGGCCCGTTGACAGCAGAGGCACCGGCGATACCTTTACCCGCCGAGCCCCCGATGCTTCCAGCACTGGCAGCTGACGACGCACGACGCCTCGGAGCTCTGCATGAGTTTCAGAGCCAGCGACCACCCAGGTTCCGTGGGGAGTCGGACCCCCAGGCAGCCGAGGACTGGCTGGAGGCGGTCGTCCGAGTTTTCAGGCTAGTGAGGACACCAGCAGACCTCATGGTGATCCTCGCGGCGAGCCTACTGCACGCAGCAGCCGGACGCTGGTGGAGCCTGATGCTCCAGGTACACGATGAGGCCACCCTCATCTGGACGGACTTCGAGAGCCTCTTCCGCTCAGAGTTCGTCCCGGCCACCCTCCGTGCGGTGCGCATCCAGGAGCTTCTTCAGCTGCGGCAGGGCAGCCTGACGGTCGCTCAGTACGCGGCGAGGTTCACCGACCTTTCTCGGTACTCGACAGACATGGTACGGGACCCCTTCTTTCGGGCCCGGACCTTCGAGCAGGGATTGAGACATGAGATCAGGGCATCGCTGATCTCTCTTAACATACCGACTCAGACAGGAGTACTAGAGCGGGCCCTTCTGATCGAGAGCTTCCTTGCTGAGTCTACACCAGCACAGAGACCCACCGCAGGGCGGCACGTAGCGGAGTCTTCGGTAGCAGGTAGCCGACAGATGACTCAGGGTTCCAGGCAGACCAGACCTACCGGTGGACGACTGCACGACTCAGGCTCAGTTGTGCGAGGGAACCGGGGTGGAGTCAGAGCCAGGCGTGCCGAGAGTGGGCAGTGTTACTCCTGTGGCGGGATTGGTCACATGGCTCGTGATTGTCCGACCCGCCATGCTGATGATCAGCAGTTAAGTGAAGAACCTCCCAGGTAGAGGCAGAGGTTCGACCGTGGCGGTTCGCAGGGAGGAGGCGGACGAGGCAGAGGAGCTGGCCGCGCAGCAGGAGGTGGGAGACGCTTTGAGGCTCTGCCACCACCACCACCAGGAGGTCCGCCCCGACCACAGGGAGTAGGTGAACATGCGAGAGCTCAGCTTCAGGCAGCCGAGGCCTTCGATAATGGAGCTCTGGGAGCAGATGGACAGGAGAGGAACTAGCTCCAGACCTGGAGACTTTTGTTCATGTTGCTTCTAGTTTTGTTGATGTATGTTTGTAGATGCTTTGTGTCTTTGTACTTGAGCTGCAGTAATAAAAGACACCCTTTCTTGTGGCATTTACTTCCCTGTCCTCTCTTGTGTTGTTACTAAGAGGTTCCAGTTTTGACTGTTGACTTGACCCTCACTTGTGAGACATCTACTGGAGGAGACCCAGTTACCACACACTGATGCCGACGGTGTGAATCAACCCTTGGAGGCGAGAGTAACGGTCGGATCTCTTGGTAGTAGCGTCGAGGCCTTACGACGTCATCCTTGGTATGGATTAGTATCATCCATCTCGGGATTGACCGTATTAGGCGAAGAATGTGGTTCATCCAGGGGATGAGACCAGGTTTCTCTTATCGGCAAAGAAGAAATCTAGCAGCTCTAGTGGGACCAGAGGTGGTCCGGGCCACGATAGAGAAGGTCCAGGTGAGCACATGGAGCGGAAGGCTCAGATGCATGCTCAGTACCGCCTTTTGTATCCCTAGTTTGTGTTGAAGCTTTACGAGGACGTAAAGCCCTGTGGTGGGAGTAATGTAAAGACCCGTAAATTTCAAGGAATTTTTTTTCTTAATTTTCTTTGGAATTTTACAAGAACGCAGTTTCTGACGGTGCCTGATTCCGAGGCCGGGTGTGCCCGGAATCATTTTCTGAAGTTTGGCTCGGGTACGTTCAGTGAACGGACGAGCGGGTTTTTCTAACTTTTGAACCGGTGCCCGGAATCGAATTCTGAGGGCACCGATGAAATCGCAGCGCCGGTATTTGCTTAGAAACGCCTCTTCCGAAGTTGCGTTTGCTCAGACGTGGTTTTTAAATTTTGCGGCTTTAAGTCAGAAATAAAATAAAGTTTGTGCGACAACTTTATTTTATTTCACTTAAGCTGCTTGGAAGCCACTTGAAGCCACTTAAAGGCGGCTTGAACTGAGTTGAACTGGATAGGATGCTATCCAGAAATATCTTACCCCCTTGGTAGGATATTTGTGAGGCAGGGCCCGCACGAGCCCCGCCGTTTCTTTCGCTAAGTAACGCACCCGCGAAAACCCGTCAAAGTAACTGAAAAGTCAACCGACGCGTTTTCTTTAATTCTTAACAGACCATTTAATTGGGCGGTTTATTTTGTGAATTAAATGGGCTGCTTCGCTCGTTGAATTAATTCAACAAACTGATGGGTCGTTACTTACGCTTTTGCGTTTGTTGGCATGTTTATAAAATAAGACCAACCTAAAAATCCTTTGAAAGGATTTGAGAGAATCTTGTTTCTTCGGCTCCCCGCGAAGAACACGAAGAACGCGAAGAACGCGAAGAACGCGAAGAACGCGAAGAACGCTGGCGACCGGAATTCGACGACGCACACCGAGATCTGCGACGTCGACGAGCTTTACCCGCGACGTTCTTCGGCGACGCCTCTTCTTCCGCGGCCGATCCTCGTTCAGCAACTAAGGTGAGAATCGGATCGTTAATTCTCCCTTTTTAAATTTCATAACAACGGATTTAATTAATTAAACCGTTTGATCTTGATCCGGAGATTGGCGACGCGACGCCGGATACCGCGACGACGCGACGATCCCCCTTCTTCCGCGACGAGCAATCCCGCGACGATCCCTCGATCGGCAACGACGACGACAAGGTAAGGGTTGATTTGAAATATTTTCCTTTCCCGTGATTTTATTTCTTTTAAAATGAGGAACCAATCACGGAACAATTTTAAATTTATTTAAAATTGTTGATTTGGTCGTTTCTTGTTTCTCCCGTGGTTTATGACTAACGCGGAGGGTGCGGGTCTAACAAACAAGACCCGGCAACCCTCCGCCGATCTTCCTTTTTGTGCGGATTTGGCGGGCGACGACAAAAGCACGACGCAAGGGCCTTTGGTTGATCCCGCAGTAAAGAACGGAACCCGGGAGGAACAATGGCGCAGACGAGAAGGAAAACGGGTCACCGGAGCGACTCCGGCGGCCTGCGGAAGCCGGAGGTGGCGCGGGTCGCTGGCGCGGCGGCGCCGGCGGCCGGAGGCGGCGGCACCCCGCGGGTGTCCAGCGCGACACCCCGCGGGTGTCCAGCGCGACACCCCGCGGGTGTCCAGCGCGACACCCCGCGGGTGTCCAGCGGCACCCCGCGGGTGTCCAGCGCGACACCCCGCGGGTGTCCAGCGGCACCCCGCGGGTGTCCAGCGCGACACCCCGCGGGTGCCGCGGGGTTGTCACGCGGCACCCCGCGGGTGTCCAGCGCGACACCCCGCGGGTGTCGCGGGGTGGTCACGCGGCACCCCGCGGGTGTCCAGGGCGACACCCCGCGGGTGCCGCGGGGTTGTCACGCGGCACCCCGCGGGTGTCTGGCCGACACCCCGCGGGTGCCGCGGGGGTGTCACGCGGGGCGGCGGCTTTCCCCCGCGTCGGCCGCTCGGCCGCTCGGCCGAGCCGAGCCGGACCGGCCCTGGCCGGGCCGGGCCGGGCCAACCGAGTCGGACCCGACCCGGTTCGGGCCAACCAGGGGGGGTCGGGCCGGGTCGGCCCGGGCCCGGACCCCCCGTCTTCGGACGGACTTCGTTCAAATGGCCGTATCTTGAGCTTCGGGCCTCCAAACGACCCGCCGTCAGCGGCAACACGATCCTTGGATCGAGACGGTCGTTTCGGTTTATTATACTCAAGGTTTCGGAAGACTTTGGGTTCGGCCGGGTTGGTTCGTACACGAAACCAACCGGGCCCTCGGAGCGGAAACGCTCATAACTTGAGCTACGGACGTCCGATCGACGTACCGTCAGCTGTGGTAGTTTCCTCTAAGTGAGACAGAACTTTTGGCATACTCCGCCCGGGGATCGGACACAGGCGGAGTACGGTCGGGTTGGTTTTTCCCTAAAAACCAACCGGGCCCCTGGGACGAAAATGCCAATAACTCTCAGACCGGGCGTCCGATTGACGCGCCGTCTGTTGCGTTGAGATCCTGTTGTCGATACGGAACTTTTGGATACATCAACTTCGGACTACGTGTCAGTTGATGTATCAGCCTCTCGACTCGTGGAGCGGACCCTCCTAACGAGCTCGCTATGTGCGGGAACCCTAGTGCTGGCTGTGGCTTCGACGACAGAGCAGAGATCCTCCGTGGACTGCGACGACGACAGAGCAGAGAATCCTCCGTGGACTGCGACGACGGCAGAGCAGAGATCCTTCGTGGACTGCGGCGACGACTGTGCAGAGATCCTCAGTGGACTGCGTCGACTACTGCACTCAGCGATCCTACGTGGAACAGTGCTACCGAACCTGTGTGAGCTGAATCTTCTTTTCACCTTGAGCGGTGGAGCGCTTGGGTGTAGCGGCGGACCCGTGGTTCTTGACAGTGGTGGTGCGCTTGGATGCAGCAGCAGACCCTTGGCGGTGGAGCGCTTGGTTGTAGCGGCGGACCCGCGATACTCTACGGAGTGTGTGCGCTTGGTTGTAGCGACAGACCCGCGTCGGTGGAGACGCGCGTGCGGAGTACGGAGACCGTGTAGATGACTGAGACCTGACGACTGCTTGACCGACTCGACTTGGAGTGAGTCGACTAGCCCAGTGGACGGAGCGCCCAGTAGTTGGCAGCAGACCCACGGCGGACGGAGCGCCTGGTAGTTGGCGGCAAACCCGCGGTACTCGACAGGAGGAGTACCTCAGTAGGATATCTGGGTGAGCGCCCGGTATTTGGCAGCAGACCCTCAGCGGACGGAGCGCCCGGTAGTTGGCAGCAGACCCGCGGTACTCGACAGGAGGAGTACTTCAGCAGTCTTAGGTTAGTGAGCAGTACCTCGGAGTCGTGACAGGACCACTGTACACTTCAGAGATGGGGCTCTTCAACATTTACGGTTTCGATAATGAAAATCCTGGTTGAGCTGAATCTTATGTTACTCTCCTTTGTGGATTGTGTTGAACTATCCTTTGTGGATTTACTGTTTACTCTCCTTGTGGATTTGAGTCTTGCTTTCCTTTGTGGATTGAGTTGTTCTTGAGCTCGTGAGCAGAGCTAGAATTGGGGACTTAGGTATATGTATGGGCATATACCTAAGTCAAGTCAGATGTTACTTCGTGATTGCATCTTTCTTTTGTGCTATATCCTTTGTGGATTTCGGGAGACCTTCGGGGGTCTCGGGGTCCTTACTGAGTAGCTTATACTCACCCCTGCACGGGCTATGCCCGCACTTCGTGGTGTTGGTTGCAGAAGACGGACAGCGCTGATCGCGGTTGGGGCGTGGAGCAGGACGGTACCTGGAGGTGGACTACTGGGCAGGACGTGCTCGGAGCGGACGTGGGACCCGAGGAGCCTGGAGGCTATCTGTACCCACCCTTCAGGTGGGATTGCCAGTGGACGACACGAGGCCGCCGTCTTTTCTTCAGTTGTTGTACTTTACTTTTCAGTTGTACTTTACAGTTGGGCTTGTATTTCCGGCCCCCTTTACTTTTCTGCACTCTGTAGTTACTTTCCGCTTGCTGACTCTGTGGTGCTTGTTTACTTTTCAAAGGCAATGCCTTCCCTTTTTGTTGGGATTTACGCCTTGGTGCTAGTCGCCAGCCCCTGGCCTATGGAAGGCGGGCTTGGGGTAGTCACGGCACGGGCCCCGAGGACGGGTCGTGACAAATTGATTCTTTAAATATCCATGAAACATGTTAATAAAATTTAATATAGTATAAAAGATAGTAAATAACATACTAGAAAGTAATTCTAAATAGAGAAATTTTCTAATGATTTAATCATGAGAATGTAAAATTTAACATTTAAAAAACAGAATACAAAGGATAAGTAAATATATCCTCTAATTGATCTTTTGTAGGAATAAACAATAAGCTTATATCACCTTTCTTCACATTATCTTTGATAAAATGAAACATTCCTTCAAAATTCTATGTTTTGGAATTTTGTAAATAGTTATTTGAAATAGATATGGCTGATAAATTATAACACATAATTCTCATCCCTTCAAAATGAATATAAAAAAGAATAAATTTTTTCTAATCTAAAGACTATGCACAATATCTTTCTATTACAACATAATTCACTTTATTTGTTAATAAATATACTGAATTTTTCTTGTTTAAACTCCATAAAAGAAAACTTTTACCTAGAAAATGACACATATCACTGGTTCCTTTTTTATCAATCTTCTATTTTCAAAATTTGGAATTTCAAAAACACAATGAATAAAAATAATTATTTTCTAGAAATAATAATACATTTTTATTAGTACCTTTCACTTAATTTAAAATTAAGTATAGTAAAATGAATTTCCTTTGGGTTATCCAAAAATATTTAATACATGAATACACAAAATATCAAAATATTTCTATTAAATATTAAATATAACAAACTTCTATTCATTCCTCTGAAAGTATTATGATCAAATGATTTTCCAAAAAATCCTTATTCTTTCTACATAAAGTACTCGAAGTAGTGTTCATGATTTTATAAGATTCAATTCTGAGTCTATTCATTAAGCCTTTATAATACTTACTTTGATTCAAAAAAAATCCATTATCTCTTTTAGAAATATTAAATCATAAAAATAACTATAGTTCTCCCATGAGACTCATTTCAAACTCATTATTTATCAGATATAAAAAAATTGTAAATAAATTCATTAGATGAACCAAATATAATATCATCTACATAAATCTGAATAATAAAAATATGATAAGAAAACAATTCAATAAATATGATATGATCAAATTTACCTTTAACAAAACAATAATTCAAAAGGAAGTTATGAATATATTTCATACCAAGATCAAGGTTCCAGTTTTAGTCCATAAAGAGATTTAGAAATCATAAAAACAAGATCTATAATCTTCTCATGTTCAAATATAAGTTGTTTTATTGTATATACATCCTCTGACATAAGTCCATTATGAAATGAAAATTTTACATCCATTTGATAAAGCATAAAAATCTTTGGTGTGATTTCCTTTTTAATTATCTCCAAAAATGATAGTAAATCCATAATATCAATTGTAAAAAAATGAAATTTTAGGGGTCGCCAGTCATACACCAATATAATCCATTTTCCATATACCATGCATATTTCTTAATGCTTCTAAGGAATATTTCTTGAAAAATAAAGTAGTTGAAAATTTTGGTATCCATGAAACTATATGACCAATAGGATTTATAAATATGTTTTTGGTACCCATATAGTTTTCAAAAGGAATTAATATGAATTTAAAAAGATATTTAGAAATAAATTTTCTCATGTGTCCCTGTAATGGTCTGGACCTCTCCGGCCCATTCATTTTTCAAAAAGAAGGTCACGAAGTGTTATGGAGGGTAAAATGGACTTTTCCCACACTTTCCAGAATTTTGAAACTACACGCCGTGTAGTTTGAGTACACGTTGTGTACCCCCTTGCCGGGTATACCCCGTGTTGCAGGCCGTTTCCTCACCGTGTGAAGTAAATGAGTACACGCCGTGTAGTGTAAATACATGTCGTGTACCACCTTGCCGGGTATACCCCGGGTTGAAGACCGTGTCCTTGCCGTGTGAAAGAAATGGGTACACGCTGTGTACTCTAAACTACACGTCTTGTAGTCCCTCCCCGCATACACATTACCATTCAACGGCTGTGTGTCGTGTTGGAGCCGTGTCTTTGCCGTGTAAAATAAATGGGTACATGCCATGTGTCCAAACTACATGTCGTGTAGTCCCTCCCCACATATGTGTTACCCTCAAACCGTGTGTTGACCAGTCAACGGCCGCGGAGCCGTGTTGGAAGCTACGTGGAGACCGTGTGAAGTAACCGAGTACATGTCGTGTACCATAAAGTACAAACCATTTACTTTTTCTTTTCTCGCCTATAAAAGGAGGGGTCCCTCCTCTTTTTCAACTCACCCCTCTCCTCCCCTTTCCCCTGAGCAGAGTTCTCCCAAGAGACTCAAAGGCTCTTTCTTCCATAACTTCTTCGTTCGAGCTCTGATTTACAATCCGTCAGCGGCCACAGGATCGTAACGACGAGGCAGAACTTTTGAGCTTGGATCTGTTGTCCTTCCTTTGGCCCTTCCTTTCTAACTTCCACCCGAGGAGTTTTTTCTGGGACTCGACAGAAGTGACGGACGTCGATGGACGTCTTCTAAAGTTTATCTGGGGGACAGTTGTGATCAGAACCTATTTAGGTAGGGATATTACTTTCGTCTCTCTAAATTGTGCATCATGCGAGGTGGGTATCCTCTTGTTTTCATGAGAAACGGTTGAACCAATAAATGAAGATAATAACTAGTTAAATAATGGGGATGGGGAAGTTGATATTTTTATCTTTATATCCTGTGATATTATGTTGTGAATTGAATGAGCTTCTACCTACTGAAAATCATAGTCGTTGGGGGCCTTTGATTGCGCAATTAAATGATTCCTTATCTTCTAGACCGTTTTTGTGAATGGAACTTTTTTGAAAGTGGAATTTGGTTAATCATGTAAAGTTGGCTGATTTAAAATCTGGAACCCTTGTGTGATCACCCCGGTTGAACAAAATGGAATAATGAACTTGTGGGTGTTCGCTTGGATACGTGGCATGTGATGGAGGTGTTTTGTGTGTTGTTGTGGTTTGGGTGAGTAGCGGGGCTGCGGTTGACTTGGTTGTAGGTTGGTGTGAATGTTATGTTGGTGACGGGAAGTGGGGCTGCGATAAATGGTATTAAAGGGGATAATGATGTACAGGTTTCGGTGTGATTGTGGTTATGGTGGTTGGCAGCGGGGCTGCAGGGATGGGTTTGAATGTGAACGGGCTATGGGTTGTGAATAATAAATAAAAGTGGAAGAGTTAATGAATGGTGGGGAGTGGTAATTAAATGGGAACAATAATCATGGGGTTTTTTGGATAATAAGAAGGACTTGGTTGTGTTTCTTGTGTTTTCCTAACTTGATTTGTGGATGACATGGATATGTTTTACGAACGATCGATGTGGTTCGTTGTGGATAGTTTTCCAGTAGTTAAGGAACTAAATAAATTAATTCTTCTGAAACATGAAAACCTAAATGGGGTTGGGGTTGGTTGTTGTATGCATGTTTCGTAGTAGCAGTGTCGAGGCACATGCTCAGTTTCTCTGATTAGAACCCATAGGTTGGTCTGAGTGTTTGGTATATATATATATATGTATCTTTTGTGTTTTATCGCACCCCACCCATGTTTACCACTTAGTGATGAACACTCCCATTTCATGGGAGAGGGTGTTTTCCCTTAGTTAATAGCTCATTCCTTCTCCTTCTCCCCTAGGCTGTGATGGCTTGAGGGGACCTTACACCTAAGACTCTTCAGATAGGTTTCGATTGGGGTGGTTTTAGCCCAAGACTCTTCGGGCAGGTTCTACTGTTTCCCAAGAATCTTCGGGATGAGGCCCACGTGTGTGCGGGCGGGATATGTGGTTGAGAGGCCCAGGTGTGTGCGGGCGGGATACGTGGTTGTGAGGCCCAGGTGTGTGTGGGCGGGATACGTTGTTGTGAGGCCTAGGTGTGTGCGGGAAGGATACGTGGTTGTGAGGCCCAGGTGTGTGTAGGTGGGGAGAGTGTGGCAGCGTCAGGATGTTCACCGTTAGGAAGAGCAGCTAACTAAAGGGAAATGGTGTGGGGTACCCAATACTCTTGTTCTTATATACTATTACTACCTGTTGGGATTGTGTTTTGGTGAGTGTGGCTGGTGAGGTTGGGTGGATAGAATTCCTTGCTAGATTTCTTCTGTTGTTCTCACGGGACATTATGATGTCTCCCCACTTGTGCATGAGAGATTTAGGTTTCCCTACTGAGTATACTTGTATGCTCACCCTACGTTTACTTTTAGGTTTCCAGGAGGACTACCGGGGTCGTGCGGGACCCTACTAGTTGGACATTTGGAGTTTTTGCAGTTGTTGTACTCTTGTTTTCTTTTGGTATTGTACTTTGAGCTTTCTTGTACTTGTACCTTGTTATAAAATTGTTTAAACATGCATGTGGGATTTGATGGGTTTATTTATATACAATTTTTATTTTCCTTTTTGTTGGTTGACTTGTCCTATTTCCCGATCCCAAATAATAAAAAGGGTAATGCCTCCCATATTTGTGAAAACTCATACCCTTGGTGTTAGTCGCCACCCCGGGGCCTACTGAAGGCGGGACTCGGGGGTCATTATCTCCCTTTCACCATTGCCAGCTCAGGAGGGGCATCTTTGGTGGGAGGGGGTCGTGACAGAATGGTATCAGAGGCGATGGTTGAGAGATAGGATGGAGTCTGGAGTTAGGCACAGTGAGGATTGCATGGTATGGTAGGGAAAAGTGCTAGTTAATCTTGGTGTGTGACATAGTCCAGGGAAGACCGGCTAGGACATGGGATTTTAGGGCCCCCCGTGATCTGATGCAAGGACTCCGAGCCTACCAAACGACCAAGTGAGACTCTATTGATTATAGGGTAGAGACCCTAGGGAAGGTACATCCATCATCATGATTGTGTTTTACTTGATTTGGGTGTTCTGGGAAAGAAATTGAAATAAAATGATAAAATGAAACCCTGAAAAATTTCCTTACTACTTGGGATTAGGCGATCTTTGTTTACCATACATCTATGGAACCTGGACGTCATCCTCGGGTGGCTCAGACGGCCGAGGCCCAGCAGATTCAGGTGGTCAATCAGTTGAGGATTGATCGAGAGGAGGAAGATAGCCAGTGGCAGAAGACTCTCTGTTCTTTCCAGTGGCAAACCCTTAAGAAGTATGAGGGTAGTAATTCGGATACAGAGACGGAGGGGTGGCTTGAGAAGCTATGGATCGCTTTTACCTTGATCTGTGCTCCGATGGAGTATTGGGTTCCCCTAGTAGTCAGTCAGTTGAGAGGTGCAGCGCGACAGTGGTGGATGCTCTACCTCGGAGAGAGGATTAAGGTAGAGGTTCCATGGGCTAACTTTGAGAAGGAATTCCGAGAGGAATTCCTTTCTTCCATGATCAAGGTGGAGAATTGGCAGGTGTTACTCTCCCTTCATCATGGGAGTATGTCAGTACGAGAGCTGGGGATCAAGTTCAAGGATCTCTTGCACTTTGCTTCGGATCTCTTTCTGGATGAGGAGTCTCGGGAAAGACATTTGGAGGAGGCGCTTCGTCCTTCTCTCCAGTATTTCGTCACCCCCTTCACCCTTCTGACATACTTAGAGGTACAGAAGAAGGAAGAGGTTGTAGAGAGGATGCAATTGCAGGGAGGTGCACCACATGAGGGGATCCAGCCAGGTTCGTCAAAGGGGAAGGCAGTCAGCAGCAGGTCTCTTGTGATGGGACCTTCCAGGTTCAGGCCAGTGGGGAGCATGCCCCAACTGTTCCAGTTCAGATCTTCGGGTCCTCGTCCCTTTTTCATGAGCCAAGGGCTGAAGTGTTTTTCTTGTGGCGGTTTCAGGCAGATTCAGAGTCGGTGCCCAACCCAAGCTCAGTATGGTGGAGGTGGGCAGGTTCAGCGCCCACCTCAGCAGCACCAGTTCCCGGCAAGGCCCTTCCAGCAGCAACATGACCATGCTCCTCCGAGGGAAGACTTTGAAGGAGGAGGCTGACCTGAGGGTGCCCCTCAGGGACCTCGACCAGGGCGTGGTCAGGGAGGTGGATGACATCAGAGAGGCAGAGGAGATGGGCGTGGATAGTTGCACGTAGTAGAGTTGACAGCTCTGGCAGGACCAGAGGTGGTGCGAGGTACGATTTGTTTGTTCAGCACTCTTGTTTCTGCTTTGTTTGATTCGGGAGCTTTGAAATCCTTTGTTACACCAGGTCTAGCCCATGCTTTGGGGCTAGACGTAGAGAGACTTTCCGTACCACTGGTGCTGAGTACACTAGTTGGAGGCCAGACCAACGTATCTTGTGTTTTCCGAGGATGTGGGCTGATGCTGGGACCACATCAATCTAGTGGGGACCTTCTTCTACTACAGATGCAGCCATACGATGTCAACCTAGGCATTGACTGGTTGATTTCTGTTAGTGTCATTATCGACTGCTTCCAGAGAAGAGTCGTGTTCTCCGACGTGGACGGGCAGCGTGTAGCTTTAGTTGGTGAGAGGAGCTATCAGGTGGGAAGCCGACGTGTGGAGCCTCTCCTTTCCTTGTTAGGCGGGTTATCAGTGGTTCCAACTGATACAGAGATGATGGATGTCCCCGAGTTTATTGGGGAGTTCCTCGATGTTTTTCCTAAGGAGGTTGTGACTCAACCCCCCCCCCCCCCCCCCCGACGTGACGTTGGGTCCGGGATAGACTTACAGCCTGGTGCCCGTCCGATTTCGATGTCCCCTTATCGTATGGAACCTTCGGAGTTGTGGGAGTTGCGGATTCAGATTGACGATCTAATGGAGAAGGGTTTTGTTCGACCCAGTGTATCTCCATGGGGTGCTCCAGTTTTGTTCGTGAAGAAGGCAGATGGTGGTCTCAGACTATGCATAGACTACCGAAGGTTGAACTAGGTAACGGTCAAGAACCGTTACCCCCTTCCAAGGATAGATGATCTCTTCGACCAACTGAGGGGAGCATGTTGGTTTTCTAAGATTGATCTACGATCTGGATATCATCATCTGAGGGTAAAGGACAGTGACATCTCGAAGACGGCTTTCAGGTGCAGGTATGGGCACTTCGAGTTTGTAGTGATGCCTTTTGGAGTTACAAATGCACCGGATGTGTTCATGGGACTTATGAACTTTGTCTTCGGAGAGTTTCTAGACCGGATCGTCATTGTGTTTATCGATGACATCCTGATCTACTTGAGATCAGAGGAGGAGCACGTTGAGCATCTCAGGGTAGTCTTGGAAGTCCTTCGACACCACCAACTTTACGGGAAATTGTCGAAGTGTAAGTTCTTGACGCAATAAGTACACTTCCTTGGGCACATGGTGTCTCAGCGTGGAGTGTCAGTGGACCCGTCGAAGGTGGAGGCAGTTTTTTATTGGGCATCACCCAAGAGCGTGGCAGAAGTTTGTAGTTTCCTGGGGTTAGCAGGTTACTATTGGAGGTTCATTTCGGACTTCTCTCAAGTTTCTGCTCCATTGACTGATTTGAAGAGGAAGAACCAGGTCTTCCTATGGAGTGAGCAGTTTCAGAAAGCTTTCGACTACCTGATGGAGAAGTTGGTCAGTTCTCACATACTTAGGTTTCCAGAGGAAGGGTTGTTGTATGAGGTGTTTTTTGATGCTTCTGGCCTTGGTTTGGGGTACGTGCTGATGCAGAATAAGGGAGTGATCTGTTATGGGTCTAGGTATTTATTCCCTCACGAGCGTAACTATGCCACCCCTTACCTAGAGCTTGCAGTAGTAGTGTTCGCACTGAAGTTTTGGTGACATTACCTCTTTGGGGAGCGCTTTATGGTCTTATCAGATCACAAGAGACTAAGTTATATCTTCTCCCAGCGTGACCTGAACTTACGGCATCGGAGATGGGTCGAGTTTCTCCAAGAATATGACTTTGAGATCTCTTACACTAAAGTTAAGGGCAAGGTTGTGTCTGATGCTTGGAGCAGAAAGTTGCATAAGGAAGTGGTCTGGGAATCCGCTGATGCTTGGAATGCGATGGGAGAGTTGGATGCCTTGCACTTGGATGCAAGGGTAGAAGGTGTTAGAAGCTGTTTGTTTCAGATGACGGTGCAGTCCTCCTTGTTGCAGAAGGTGGAAGAGTCTCGGTGGGGGGTACTCCGAGGCGGAAGTGATGCGGGATCGTGTCGATCAGGGAAACGCTCCTGAAGGATGGTCAGAGGACAGCCGACATCGGATACTTTTCCATGGAAGGTTGTTTGTTCTAGAAGTGATGCGTGAGGGAGTTCTCCGTGAGTTCCATAGCTCATCCTTGGTGGTACATCCAGGAGTTTAAAAAATGTACTAAGGCCTGAGGGAACGGTTTTGGTGGCCTGGGGTGAAATGGGCAGTGGTGGAGTTTGTGGCTAAATGCCTAGTGTGTCAGCAAGTGAAGGCTGAACACCGTGTTCCCAGTGGTTTTTTGCATCCTTTAGATGTCCCCGAGTGGAAGTGGGATGACATCTCAATGGACTTCGTCACAGGACTACCCAGAACTCAAGGTCGTTATGATGCTATCTGGGTAGTGGTGGATTGACTGACGAACTCAGCTCACTTCTTAGAAATTAAGGAGTCGGTCCCGGTGAGTACCTTAGCACAGAGGTACGTAGATGAGGTGGTGTGTTTTCATGGAGTTCTAATGACCATTGTCTCAGATCGGGATACTCGGTTTACCTCACGAGTCTGGAGGGGGTTACAACATGCTTTTGGCACCCAGCTACGCCTTAGAACTGCTTTCTACCCCCAGACCGATGGGCAGACAGAGCGGACTATCCAGACGTTGGAGGACATGCTGCGAGCATGCGTTCTGGATTTCGAAGGATCATGGGTACAACACTTGCCTTTAGTAGAGTTTACCTATAACAACAGTTTCCACTATACTATTAGCATGTCACCATTTGAGGATTTGTATGGGAGACCATGTCGTTCACCCATTTACTGGGAAGAGGTTGGTGAGACAGGTGCTCTTGGGCCAGAGGTAGTGCAGAGCACCATAGAGAAAGTCCAGCTTGTACGTGAGAGGATGAAAGCGACTCAGGACCACCAGAAGTCTTATGTTGACCGTCGGAGGAGGCTCTTCGAGTTCGAGGTGGGAGATCATGTGTTCTTGAAGGTTTCCCCTCGACGGGGGCAGTGGAGGTTTGGGAAAGGGAGAAATCTCTCACCTAGGTTCATCAGGACTTTTGAGGTGCTGAGGCAAGTCGGCGAGGTGGCATATCAGCTAGCCCCACCACCTTAGTTGGAGAAGGTTCATGATGTCTTCCACGTCTCCCATCTATGTCGGTACTTACACGACGACTCTCGCGTTATCGACTGGGGAGAGTTAGATATGGGAGACGATGCGACCTTCGAGGAATGACCAGTTAGAATCGAGGATCGTAAAGAGAAGGTGCTCCATGGACAAACCATTTTGTTGGTTCGTGTGTTATGGAGGCATGGCGGCCTCGAGGAGAGCACTTGGGAGAGGGAGACCCAGATGCACGCTCAGTACCCAGAGTTGTTTTGACTTGTGTTATTCCTTTTTCTTCTGAGATTTGTGTTGATGTTATACTCTTTACCTTTGATATATGGAATGCTTGGATTGTCGGTTGTGAGACCTTTTGTTTCCTTGTTCCCTGGTAATGTGTAACATGTCCGGATGTGTGGGGAAAGGGAATAACCTGATCCTTAATCAAGACGCATTAATGCGGATGTGATTGAACCTGTGCGGGTGAGTCAGTGCCACCTAAAGCGGATAATATCTTGACATAGGAGAAGGAATTTTTTCCCCAAACCACATGTTAGGGTAGTGTGTTGGTTGTGCGGTGTTGGGGGTAGTGTAAGTTGGAAAATCCTAATATATGGAAGTGGGAAGGCCCAATCCTTAATCAAGACGCATTAATACGGAGGCGATTAAACCTGTGAAGGCGAGTCAGTGCCGCCTAAAGCGGATAATATCTTGACATAGGAGAGGAAATTCCTAACACCTGTGATTAGGGTTGTTGGTTGGGTTCCTATTATAACGAGAACCCTAAGAGTTATCTTGTTGGGTTCCTCTGGGTTGGTTTTTGAATTATCAGGGATGAGAATTATTTAAAAGGTATCTGATGTAATGTTCTGGACCTCTCCGGCCCATTTCTTTGTCAAAAAGAAGTTCATGAAGTGTTCTGGAGGGTAAAATGGACTTTTCCCACACTTTCCAGAATTTTGAAACTACACTCCGTGTAGCTTGAGTACACGCCGTGTACCCCCTTCCCGGGTATACACCATGTTGCAGGCAGTGTCCTCTCCGTGTGAAGTAAATGAGTACACGCCGTGTATTGTAAGTACACTCCGTGTACCACCTTTCTGGGTATACCTCGGGTTGAAGACCGTGTCCTTACCATGTGAAAGAAATGGGTACACACCATGTACCCAAAACTAGACGCCGGGTAGTCCCTCCCCGCGTACGCGTTACCAGTCAATGACCATGTGCCATGTTGGAGTCGTGTCTTTACCGTGTGAAATAAATGGGTACACTCCGTGTGTCCAAACTACACACCGTGTAGTCCATCCCCGCGTATGAGTTACCCTCAAACCATGTGTTGACCAGTCAACGGCCACGGAGCCGTGTTAGAAGCTGTGTGGAGACCATGTGAAGTAACCGAGTACACGCCATGTACCATAAAGTACATGCCGTGTACTTTTTCTTTTCTCTCCTATAAAAGGAGGGGTACCCTCCTCCTTTTCAACTCACCCCTCTCCTCCCCTTTCCTCTGAGCAGAGTTCTCCCAAGAGACTTGAAGGTTCTGTCTTCCATAACTTCTTCGTCCCAGCTCCGATTTATGATCCTTCAGCGGTCGCTGGATCTTAACGATGAGGCAGAACTTATGAGCTTGGATCCGTTCTCCTTCCTTCGGCCCTTACTTTCCAACTTCCACCTAAAGAGGTTTTGTCGGGACTCGACGGAAGTGACGGATGCCAACGGACGTCTTTCAAAGTTGATCTGGGGGAGCATTGTGATCAGAACCTGTTGAGGTAGGGATCTTACCTCCGTCTCTCTAAATTGTGCATCATACAGGGTGGGTATCCTCTTTTTTTCATGAGAAACAGTTTAACCAATAAATGAAGATAATAACTGGTTAAATAACGGGGATAAGGAAGTTGATATGTTTATCTTTATATCCTGTGTTATTATGTTGTGAATCGAATGAGCTTCTGCCTACTGAAAATCACAGTCGTTGGGGGCCTTTGCTTGCACAATTAAATGTTGCCCTATCTTGTAGACCATTTTTGTGAATGGAAGTTTTTTTAATGTGGAATTTGGTTAATCACGTAAAGTTGACTGATTTAAAATCTGGAACCCTTGTGTGATCACCCCGGTTGAACAAAATGGAATAATGAACTTGTGGGTGTTGTCTTGGATATGTGGCATGTGATGGGGGTGTTTTGTGGGTTTTTGTGGTTTGGGTGAGCAGAGGGGTTGTGGTTGACTTGGTTGTAGGTTGGTGTGAATGTTATGTTGGTGACGGGCAGCGGGGCTGCGATAAATGGTATTAAAGGGGATAATGATGTACAGTTTTCGGTGTGATTGTGGTTATGGTGGTTGGCAGCGGGGCTTCAGGGATGGGTTTGAATGTGAACGGGCTATGGGCTGTGAAAAATAAATAAAAGTGTAAGATTTAATGAATTGTGGGGCGTGTTAATGAAACAGGAACAATAATCATGGGGTTGTTTGGCTAATAAGAAGGACTTGGTTGTGTTTCTTGTGTTTTCCTAACTTGATTTGTGGATGACAGGGATATGTTTTATGAATGATTTATGTGGTTGGTTTTGGATAGTTTCCCAGTAGTTAATGAACTAAATAAACTAATTCTTCTGAAACATGAAAACCTAAATGGGGTTGGGGTTGGTTGTTGTATTCATGCTTCATAGTAGCAGTGCTGAGGCACATGCTCAGTTTCTCTGATTAGAAGCCATAGGTTGGGCTGAGTGTTTGGTATATATATATATATATATATCTGTATCTTTTGTGTTTTATCGCACCCCAACCATGTTGAGCACTTAGTGCCGAACACTCCCATTTCATGGGAGAGGGTGTTTTTCCATTAGTTACTAGCTCATTCCTGCTCCTTCTCCCCTAGGTTGTGATGGCTTGAGGTGACCTTACACCTAAGACTCTTCGGTTAGGTTTCGATTGGGGTGGTTTTATCCCAAGACTCTTCGGGCAGATTCTACTATTTCCCAAGAATCTTCAGGATGAGGCCCAGGTGTGTGAAGGTGGGATATGTGGTTGAGAGGCTCAGGTGTGTGCGGGCGGGATACGTGGTTGTGAGGCCCATGTGTGTGCAGGTGGGATACGTGGTTGTGAGGCCCAGGTGTGTGCAGGCGGGATACGTGGTAGTGAGGCCTAGGTGTGTGCAGGCGGGGAGAGTGTGGCAGTGTCAGGATGTTCGCCGTTAGGAAGAGAAGCTAACTAAAGGGAAATGGTGCAGGGTACCCAATACTCTTGTTCTTATATATTACTACTACATGTTGTGATTGTGTTTTGGTGAGTGTGGATGGTGAGGTTGGGTGGATATAATTCCTTTCTAGATTTCTTCTGTTGTTCTCACGGGACATTAGGATGTCTCCCCACTTGTGCACGAGAGCTTTAGGTTTCCCTACTGAGTATACTTGTATGCTCACCCTACGTTTACTTTCAGGTTTTCAGGAGGACTACCAGGGTCATGCGGGACCCTACTAGTCGGACAGTTGGAGTTGTTGCAGTTGTTGTACTCCTGTTTTCTTTTGGTATTATACTTTGAGCTTTCTTGTACTTGTACCTTGTTATAAAATTGTTTAAACATGAATGTGGGATTGGTTGGGTTTATTTATATACACTTGTTATTTTCCTTTTTGGTGGTTGACTTGTCCTATTTCCCGATCCTAAATAATAAAAAGGGTAATGCCTCCCATATTTGTGAAAAATCATACCCTTGGTGCTAGTCGCCACCCCGGGGCCTACTGGAGGCGGGACTCGGGGGGTCATTATCTCCCTTTCACCATTTCCAGCTCAAGAGGGGCATCTTTGGTGGGAGGTGGTCGTGACAGTCCCAAAGATTATAAAAATATAAGATAGAATTTACTAGCATAGTTTCCCTTCATCCTCCATATGAAACAACTATTAGTATAGATACTATGTTTCAAATTTTTAATAAAGAAATTATTATACATTTGTGGAAGTTTATTATCATAACCAACACTATTTTTTTGTTCATCTTGTTCATTAGAATGATCTTTTAATAAATTTATCTTCCTTGAACAAAATTTTAAAATCTTTCATTCAATATTCCAATTTATTTCTTCAACATTTCATTCAACTTCCCTATGGACTCCAAATCTTCAAAAAAATAAATTGAACTTGAAGAATTGTTCTTCATATTCTGATTTTATTGAGAAATAACATTGACTTACTCAAAAAGATTCTTTTTTATTCATTTCAGTTCCTTATACAACTCATAGATTCTAATAATTTCTATTTAAAAATTATCAATCTTTTCATTAAACTCATCGATACTAGGTTTATCAAAATCAAAATCAAAACCAAAATCATTAACCACATTTTTAGTTTCCATAAATCACAAGTTAGAAAATTTCTTCTTTGTTTCAAATTCTTCACTTGAATTTGATTCTTCAGTACAAATCCATCCTACAGCCAAAGATATTTTCTCCTTCTTCTCTAGTTTTTTACCCTTATTTTCTTACATTAGTCAATGAAAATATGATTTCATATGGACTTTCTTTATATACTAATAACATGTGAGATCTGAGGTATTATAATTTTAATTAGAACAATATTTCATATTGCCTTTGTTCTCATCTCTTAAAGTGTCTTTTATAAATATTATTTTGAAACCTTTCTCTCTTTTCATATATTTATAGAATCATTTCAAAATTAGAGGTAATTTATCAATTTCACTTCCCTATATCTTAGAATTTGAAGATTCAAATGAAACAACATTTAAAAAAATTTAATGTTAAACCTTTCATTTTGTTTATTTCTTCTTCAAAAATATTCTTCAACTTCAATTAATATTTTAGAAGTAAACGAATGAGTTCATAATGTGTTTAATTTTTAAAGATCTTATTTTCATCAATGGCTACATTCTTATATTACCACTTCTTTGGTAGTGATCTAATAACTCTTTCAATTGTAATAGTATTGTCTAATTGTTCTCCAAAATCACTTATCCTATTTATAATGACTGTGAACCTATGAAACATTTGATTTATAGTATCATTTTATCCCTTTTTTAATTCTTGGTACTCATCCCACAGTTTACCTAGCTTATTTATTTTTAGTTTTTTATTCCATGATGATTAACTTGAAAAATTATTCAGATATCATGAAATATTTTACATGAAAATATATGACTAATAAAATTTCTACAAAAAAACAATAAAAAATATTCATGATCATATAATTTAAAATATACTTAGCTGAATCATTTCTAGTATGAGAAATATGATTTACATAAGGAAATTCATATGGTTTTACCATAGTTTTCAAATGTTCAATTTTTAATTTCTGGAGGTAGGATTCCTATATATATTATAATAACCATAGCCATTCCCATAAAATAAGGGTGCTTTCTGAGGAATATAACTATCATTAAAACCATGACCTTCCATCTAGAAAGATCTTTCCATTAAACTATAAATCCTAGAAAAATTTATCATTCGTAAAATATATAAAAGAGACTATACACTAATACCAATTGTGAGAGTATTAGGTAAAATCAATAGTGAAATAATCATAAAGGGTATATATCTAATACCAATTTTATACCCAAATAAATATATGGTCGAAAGTCCAGAGGGGGTGAATTGATCAAATTTTAATCTTAAAAGAAAATATGGACATTAAATAGGAACATGGGAAATTTTTATAATAGTTTAGATAAAAAAAATATGCTACACATACTCCTTACACACCTTTACTCCTTGAGAGGTATAGTACCACTAAAAAATCCTAAATTTTAAAGGGGAGTTAAAACTCTATTACAAACTGTAATTTTTATTGAAAATATAACCACAACACAACCTAAATTTTTAATGGAATTCAAGACATAGTTAAAAATCTATATCATTTATCGAGGTATAACCAAAACAGAACTTTCTTTTGTGAGGGAAAAGAACAAACCAATTTATAATTATAACTCATTGGAATATATATAAAAATATAGTGTTATACACAAAACAAATTGAGGTTAGAAAATTTTTTAATAGTTGTAGAAGCTTGAATAGGCTTTGAAAAATGAATTCACGCTAGGAATATTTTTCAAGTATAGTAGTAGCAATATAGTAGTGGTCATAAATACCAAGTTGAGTCTGATATGAATATTTTATTCACACACCAAGTCAATAATGGAGCTTTAACCTTATTTTATATTGGAATATTTGGTAACTAAATAGAGTAAAATCATTAAAATAATATAAAAATAAAAAAATAATAATAATGTTATCCATGTTTCTCATAATAATCACAGCCAACTTATAATCAGTATTAAATATTTAGTCAACTTTATAAAATTTTATCTTTAAATAATAAAATACTTCAGATTTGTATAATCCTTATTCAATATCATTATATCAATTTAACATCTTCAAAATATTCTCTATAATAATCAGTCTTTTTACTTTGAACAATCATTGGAATATCTTTGTACAACTTCATTTTAAAATTCCAATATTTAAATTCTGAAGATGAATCATTCTAGATAATCATGGCATGACTGCATAAGTTGTATCATGGTAAACCAACCCTTAATAACTTCTTCTTATCTTCACGGTGTAAAAATATTTTTCATAATTGTGACATAAATAATATTAATATTTCATAGTGTGTAAAGTTAATTACATTCAAAACTCATAAATATCAAAATTATATCTTCTGAACAACTAAAATTCCTAAAATTAATCTTCTATTCATACTTACTATTAGATAATAACTTCTTAAACATTGACTATGTATAAGTAAATTTTATAATTACAGAAAGGTAACCTCCTTTAACATCCAAACAATACTTTTACAAATATCGAGTTCTTCATTAAAGACTTAATATGTAAAATTAAATCCTTTTAACATAAGAGTATTCCCTTATATGAAATCTCAGAGTACACACAAACTACCCTGTATAAATAAAAATCATTTATTCACTACCTTTATATATGTAAATTCCATAAACTTGGTGAAATATTTATCTCAACTTAAATTTCAATGATACATGAAAGTAAATTCCAACTTCCCTATGACCAATACTTGGAGAAATTTCCAATAGACCTCAAACATAAGATTTAATTATTTATAATATAAAAATTTATTCCTTAGAAGAATTTAAAAATGTAAGAATAAAATTTTTCAAGCATAAAACTAAATTTCAGAAGACATTAACTTATTAAATTTAAAATACCTCAATATATAGAAGTAATAATTTGTAACTTCCTAAAATCCAAAGTCTAATATGCATAATTAAAATAATTCATTATACTTCGCTTTGAAAAATTCTTCAACATAGAATAAAATCCAAAAATAATAATATAATAATAATGATAAAGAATAATAATAAACTAAATATTATCTAATTTAATTTAATTTTTTTTCTTCTACAAGTAGTGTATGCTTAAAACAGTGATGAATTGATATATAAAAAATAAAAAAATAAGCAATAATAATAAATATAATGAAATATAAACCATTAATAATGAATATTAATAGTGAATAATAGCTAAAATAGATACATATTTTTAACAGTTAATAACAAAAAAAAATAAAAGTGAATAATATAGGGAAAACATATATAAAGCAGTAAGTTGTGAACAAAAAAAGTGAAACAAATAAAACAAAGTTTGTGGGGTTGTGTAATTTTTAAAACATAAGAAAAGGTAAATATAAGTAAGACACATAGAAAATTAAACATAAATAGAAAAACTATAAAATTAATAAGACCACATGTAAATAAAAATACAGTAAGATTGAAATACCCATCATCCCGATCACCCAAGAGGATCATACTACTAATGATAACTATAGAAGTAATAAAAAACATTATAAATATAATAAACATCTTGAAAAATAAATAAGTGAATGATATGGATTATTTTTAAAAAGTTTGCAAGAAAATATATAGAAATAGAAGGGGGAAATGGTTATTGGGCATATATGGTCATTGGGTATATATTGTCATTGGAAAAATATAGTCACTTGGAATATACAGTAATTTGATATAATTGAGATTAAAAAATAAATTATATTATTTGTGGAACTAATATTTGACACTCAATTAAGATAATCATGATTTGTTTCCATTATAATAAATTCATTCATAAGGTGGGTATAAATATAAGTGATCATATTATGAAATTTATGTGGAAAAATAGAAGTTATGGAATCAAGTAATAGGATCATCTCATATGATGCAAATTTTTTCTAATATTGGGAATGAAATAGTATCCTTATATTTTTTCATTCACCAAACGTAAGTCAATCTTAAATAATAATGGATTAATTAAAATCACCCCAGATCATGGAAATTACAAAAAGATTTATGTAAACTGAATCACCACCCACGACCACCACCTCTATTTATCTCAACCTTAGGGCGTATATAGAGATATTAAAGGGGTTTTTAAGTAAAATTTAAGATATTATAAATATGTAATAATTAATTTAATAAATTATATTTTAAATATGAATTTTTTTATTATTAATATTATGTTTATTTTTATATCATTTTCATTTTTATGAAATTTATTACATTTTAAAAAAAATTATAGTAAATTGTATTTATGAAATTAAAAGAATAATGTCAATAATAATGTATTGATAAAATTAAATGAAAATTCATTGGATAAAAAAAATTAATTTTAAGGAAAATCATTTAGTGTTAAAAAGTGATATTCTTCAAAGAATTTTTTCAAGTATTATGAATGTTTATCTTAATAAATTATATTAGTTACTATTAAAGAAAAAAATTAATGAAAATTATTATTTATATATAAATATATAGAAATCAATTAGAATTCATCTCATCGTATTACTTGGTATGAAATAAGAATAAAACATTTTAATGTTTTAAAAGATATTTTTCTTAAAATAAATTATTTTATAATATGTTTATATTTAAAAGTTAAATTTATCATATTTAGATTTTGTATCTAATAAAATGGATTCCAAATTAAAAATTAGTCCAAAGAAATTAGGTAATAGGTTATATATTTTATTTCTTGTAAAAGACAAATTTTCATGTTAAATAAATAAATCATGTAGAGTGAGAAAAATAGGGATAAAATGGCACGACATGAATTTTTTTAATTAAATTTATATTAAATCAATATAGAATATCTTTTTAAGTTATTGGGGTCAATCCTAAAATTCTATCCAACATTTCCTCACCTAACTCACCTAAATATCATGTGATTTTATGTATACCCTTCACCTAAATCATGTTTATATAAAAATATTCCTCATTTTCACTTATAAAAGGGCATATCCTCCAACCATTCCAAACCAATTATATCATTTGGTTTTGGAATACCTAGTGTCTATATAGACATGAAACTTCTAGAGGTGGTTTGAGTTTTTGTGTTTTAGGGGTGGGTCATTTTTGAGAATCAGGATTCAAAATCAAATCTTGAGAGTTTGAGAACCCCAAATGGGTGTTTTTTGGATGGGTAATGAAGATCAAGAGGCATCATTGGGGATTTGCAGAGCCCAGGGGATGCTAAGGAGGTTAATGTAGCCTGATCTATAGGAAATCACTTGAAATATGGTATTAATCACTACTTAGATGATGGGTATTTTAAGGGGGAAATGATTATTTTGTTACCATCAAATGTTAAGATGGGGTAGCCCCTCTTCTTCCCTCATGTGATTCAAATTCCCCTCCCCCTTTGTTATTCCCTTGAAACCTCACCAAGGGGATGTCTTTAGTGATAATATTCAGTGATTTTAGGTATATATCAACCTCTTTTTCACTTCATTTATCTCTTTTTTCCTCCATTCCAATTTTCCACTTCTACTACTTAGGTTTTCATTGGCGATTCCATTAGAGCAAAGTGAAATCAACCGATTCCCTTGGAGCTTTTGGTCATCCTGACTAAAGGGTGCCCCAAGATAATATCGGTGTGTTTTAATTCATCAAATCCTCAAAGTTATGAAACTATTAGATATATTTTTGTTTTTATTTAAATTAATTTAAATTTAATATATAAATGGTCCTAGAACTTAGGAATTAGGGTCGGAATAGTGTCGGGTATCTGTTACTGCCCTCCTGTGACTATTTCGACTTTGTTCTTATGCGGAATTGTGACATGGTGAGCTTCTTAGTGTTAATACCAATTTTGTTTATTTAATTATTAATTTTCAATGTTGAAATTAATTAATTTTTCATATTCATAATTATTTGCATGAACATGGGGTTTGGTTTTTGATGAAATCATGGAATGAACATTATTGGGCTTGGTCAAGATTAGATGCACCTTAGAAGAGATATTGACCCTTGGAAATAAATTTTAAATATTATTAATAGGTATTTGGTCTCACATACAATCTCATGGTATTTCTGTTTACGATATATGGAATTTGATGTGTGGTCTCTCCCTAGTTTCTAATTCCATCCTATTTAATTAGCATAGTTAAATATAGTAAAAATTTAATTTTATGACGATAAATTATTTTAATTAATTGAAAAAAATGAAATAGTTCCTTGGATTTGTTGGTCCTAGTGTGTCATTATGATTCCTTGATCGCTTATGAAATCCTTGACCTAACACATTTGGATCCACATGAGGGGCGTCCATCTGAATAAATGAATAATCATAGCTTAGTGGCCCGTGCTTTGGAAAATTAAACACCCAAGTTGGGGTGAGTGATGAGTGAGACATAAATGGTTTATATAGGCTATGTAAGGACCATGGGATCCCTTCGAGACTTGGGGTTCATTGAGATGACCTAGGGGACGAGTGACCCTCCCCCTTATGACATGACCTAGCCTATTGGATAAGCTTGAGGTAGAAAAAGGATAGGTTGGATGAGTGGACTGGCCTACTGAGACATTAAAAAATAAGATGGGTTGTTGGAAATCTATTTAACCATTGACTATATGGAAAACATCTTGTTTCTATAAAATTCATGCTACCACTTTTATGATACTGAGGATCATGGAATCCTATGAACATCAAGTGTTGACTTCAAAATTTTTCTAAGACTGAGGAACATTTAAAGGCTTCACCTAGTGTATTGTGACTGATGGTACCCAAGTTGGATCCCCATTTATAGATCAAATATGAGTGGTTTTGCACAGATATGGGTATATATGGATGTTAGTGTTACCTTAGAACCTAAATGGGAATGTAATCCTAATGGGGCTAAGGTAATGATAGTGGGTGTGGGAACTTGTTTATTAATTGTGATATATTTATATTGATTTATTTTTATACATGATGAAATGTTATTTTACATGATTCTTGGGAATCATCCATTGGGTATAGAAGTGTTTTGATTGAATAGGATGATTGGGAATCACCTAATGATACAGATGAGACCATGGGATTCTTGAAATGTTTTAGATCTAATCTCACATTATATTGAGGTAAGATGCTTAGTACAACTAGAATTTAGTGATACAGTTGATGTAGGAGTTGATTCCTAGATGTGGTACCTAGGATCTAGAATCAGTGTTATGTGATTTCATGCATACATGAATGCTCAAGATTTATAGGATTCCATTGATATTTTGAAACCATTGTGAATGGAAGGGGAGACTGGGATTCAAATAGTGATTTCAGTAGACCATTGAGAATACCAGATATGCTCAGTATTTTAATAGTGGTATAGGGTTTTTGTTGGTTATATATCCCTAATCATGGATGTTGGACATCCTAAGGGTTACAGTTTCATCCCCATGATTGATTCCTAGGACACCCCCTAGGATTTAGTGGATGCACCAGTTATGTTTTCACTGAGGAGTCATGATCTATTGGACTCCCATGAATAATTCATTAGATCCAATAGGATATTCCATTTAATTTCTTGGGTATCCTATGATAAATCATGCCTTGAGGTATAGGATTTCCTAGGGCCTCCCCTATTAGGATTAAAACATTTTCTTAACACAAAGAATTCCAAGGTACTACCATTCGGTTTATATTGAGGGCTTCAGGATGATGGATTTCTGGTGATGCCTTGGGGTTCACTACTCATCATTGTAGAGTTATGATCATGGAATCCCTAGTGAGTTGACATAGGTTCCCATTAGGTTATTCTCATACTTAGAGACTCTCTAGCATTAGACAAAGTAGGGATGGTTGATCATGGCCATGAGCTAGAGGATTTCAATGGTTATAGGGCATGGTTGGGAATATATGAGTATCCCATAGGGAAGGGGTGACATTACAGTTGGCACAATCCTCATGACATTCTTAGAGACAATCCAACATCAGGATGAATTAGGTATAGTTGGTAGTTATTTGTATTTATATTTAGATATTTATTTATTTATTATAATTTATCATGTCACATACACATATCATAGCATTGTCGATTATGTACATGACCATATTTTTCATGCCCTAATAAGTTTTATACCCACACCTTACTCAGGACACCATTTCATTTTGGTGCCCATGAAACTTTCACATGATTATTATAGGCACAGGTAGGTATGAGGCATAATATTAGGACTATTATGGTTTATTAGGATGAATTTGATGTGATATGGATATCAAGATAAGGTATGGATCAGATTTAGAGTAGAGCCTCTTTTATTTTATTATTTTATTTATATTGTATGTATGATTGGCATGTTGTGTGGTCATTTTTGGTATATATTATATTCTAATCATAAACATTCAAGTTGTATGTTTCATTTCATTTTGATATAGCATGTATTATATATTTACTGCTTAAAATTCTTAGTTTAATTACATTATTATTGATACTCAATTATTTTTTCTTCTTTTATTTACTCTAATAATGGGAGTATAGCCTCCCCACAGAACCTTCCTAAACCCTTGCAACTAGTTAGTAGCCTCTAGAATTCAAGGAGGTGTTTCTAAGGGCACGTGGAAATCTATTCTAGTTACTATTACAATTGAGTTGGACTGGGGTGCTATAATGTGTTATCAAAGAAATTTTTATCTTATTTTTCTATTTGGGTAGATGGTAGAAAAAATACATAGAAATGTGTCAAAGCTCGTGATGGAACCTGAACTGGTGTATCAAAAACACCTTTCCCAATGGAATCTCATGTTATAATGGGAATGGGATTGGTCTTATTGATATGTGATTTTATTGTTTATATGATTTTCACCTTGTTTTATACACATGTTTTTTGTTCTTTTTTACATATAATTTATTGGATTTTTGGCTATTGGACCATTTTCCAGAATCCAATTAGTGGAATTTTGACTATTTTCCCATAAAGGTGAGAGGAATATCATGTATGATATCAATAATATAGGATTCACATGGTATAGGCCTTTTAGTTTTATTATTTCTACTAACAACCGACACTCATCTTTTTAAAGTTTCAGCAACTACTCCTATAGAATTTTCTTATATAAGTACTTTGTGGCATTTTACTAAGTTGGTATGACTTATATACATGTATTTTATTCTAGTGGAAAGTCTTATAGGTCCTATAGTGAGGGAATATATGACAATAATGATGGAAATAAAGTCTCTTTAGAAGGTAATGAGTAGAGAAGCTGAGGGGTCAATAAGGATAGTAAATGCCTCAGAGGGACACCCTGGGAGGGTGAGAATGGGATAGGTAATATTAGTTAAAGTACTAGTAACAACCTATAAAGTGTCTTCCTATATATATTAGAATGTAATTATATATAAATTAACCTTATATTTATGGTTCTTTGGCATGGATCATTCTGGATGGTGTCATTATATATGTATATATCTAGACAAGTTATGGTTCTCGAGGGAGTAGTCTCATATAAAGATGCTTGATGAGAACCAGTGCTTTGGTAGTTTTTGGTTCAGAATATAACATTGTAATGTTTTCAGACACTTTAGAAAGCATTTTCATGTGGGATATAATGTGTTTATAGGTGGGAATGGTGTGGTGATTTCCATGAATTTAAAACCAAGTGAGACCTTCATTTGTGGGCTAGGTGGGTGGACCTAGATACCTTGATATACAACTCAGTGTTCAATGATTCAAATACTTTGTGCTGACTGAGGGTATCCCATGAGGGTGTCATCCTAGGTTTATTGGTACCTTTTAGGTAGGAATCATAGGTAGGTGGTCTATTTTGAGATCAATGCATGGGAGGTCTCATCAAGTTATGGTTATGGATTGGTAGTGGCTAGTTTTAAAAATAGGTACTTAAAATTCTTATAGTTTATTAAGATTGAAGTGTGAAAGGGGAATCGTCATTAATTTTTGGAAGTGATCCTTGAAATAGGTTATATTCTAGGGACCCTATTAGAAAATAGAATCCAAGATGATTTTAGTTTGGAGGAACAAACATGCAAGAGGAATATTCAGTTGTTGGATTAGAAATGTGAGCCTAGTTTTATAGTGTATGGATAATTGGGGCATGATTCATGTTTAGTGGAGTTAGTCATAATAGGAAATGTGTCCCTTGATTTTCAATAAAATTGAGATAATGTGAAAAGGTAAACATGTTTCTTTTTTAATTTTTAATTGGTGAGTATCCATGTAAAAGCCAAAGTATGAGGAGTTATGATGAAATTCTTATGGGAATGACAGCAAAATTTTTGGATGAGGATTCCAAAATGTTTCTCTAAGGTATATGAGACATTATAAATGGATTGGTTTCAGTGACATGGTCAATACTAAAGTTGGTTAAAGGAAATTATATTCTAGTATGAGGTGAGCATATCTTGGGAGGAGAGGCACACATTGTTGGAAATGGAGTGGGATAAGGATGTTCTTGAGGAGTGGTATAAGTTGATTTCATGTGGTGGAAGTGAACCATTTCTCATTTGAGGGAATTACCCAAATTATGATTTGGGAGAATATATAAATTGATTTTGTGATAGAACATGGATATAAGAGATTTCATCCTCATCCAGTCACTACTTGTGGGGATTTTTGGAATATAGACCACAACGGTCAAGCTTTTGATCTAGTGATTCAATTATAAGGACACTCCTATGGTGGGGAGTGGGATTTCTACCATTTTCATGTGTCCATCATGTGAGAATATCCATCAAATTATGGTATCGATCATTGGATGATTATTATTGAATTTTGATATGTGTGAGTAAATGAACTTGAATACATCATAATTCTATAGTGAAATAAAGGTGTAAATTCAAGTATGGTATTGAGTGGATTTTTGAGCATGGGTGTAGTGCCCAGGATGGATATTATGATTTGAATATGATGGGTTGGGAATGTGTTGGTGCTCATGGTAAGTAAAAAATATGTTTAGTCAACTAGTGATCTAATCGATGAGATGATGTCTGGGGTCAGGTACGGACATTAGTGTGGGTACTCAAATGATCATGAGGTTCCTCTGGACTAAAAGGTATCATGATCGGGTATTTTAGTAACATATCAATAGTGAGAGTTGGAAATTTTTTAGAAGGGTTGGCCATAGTAAGTCTGAATGATATTTTTTCCTATGATGGAATGTGGTGCTCTCAAAACTAAATTGGGTGGATTTTGTTGAGTGTGGCATGTGTATTTATAATTTTGTTAAGTATTTATAAGGGATGATTGTATATTTAAGGACCATGTGTATGGAAAGTGAGATCTATTGGTTTTTCTTCAGAATTGAGAATGAGGGTTACAACTAGTTTTAACTGGTGTTCTTATATATGTTCAAGTTTTTTGATTTGGAAAACACATCAGGCATATCATTGGAATGCAAGAGTGGTGTTTTGATGGGTGAATTCTGATGGTGGAAAGGCACCATGGTTTAGAATTGGATTATAATATAGGTCTAATACTAGGTAACACCATAGGCCTAATAGATAATTGAATGATGAAACCATTTATATATCAACATAGATAGGCTTGGGTAAGTGTTTTCCCAGCATTTCAGTGATGGTTACAAGTGTTGGTTTGTGGTTTAGTGGATGAAGCCCCTTGATCTTTGAGGTTTAAATTTAGAATTATGTTTGGTATTTTGAGTTAGGAGACAGATGTTTGATGAAGAATTTATGACCAAGATAGGTCATGATATATAATTTTGTGACTACTGATACTTCTTGGGGATGAGAAGTATTTTGGTTTGAAGCTTTTAATGCTCAGTGTCCTTATGGGAATGAGAATTCTAGAAGGAATTCTATTTTTTGAGAATGGTGGGTGGGTAATTTTGAGAATAGGGACTTAAAATAGAATTCCTAGAGTTTGATAACCCCAAATCAGTATTTTTTGGATTTTAAGGGATTTTGAGAGGAATTATGGGGGCTCAGAAGATCTTGGGAGAGACTGAGGTGCTTTCTAATGCCTAATTTTTAGTGAACCACCAGCTAGCTGGTGGTGTCTAGAAATGTCAGTAGCAATTTCCTGCATCCATTGGATAGATGGTGGCCAACCCTAGCTTTTTGGTGGTAATTTTGGAGGTAAATTACTATTTTATATCCTCAAATATTAATATGGGGAAGCCCCTCTTCTCCCCACTTCTTCTATTTTTTGAGATGACCTCCCCTCCCCCATATTCTTCCCTTCAAGCCTCGTGAAGGAGGTGTTTTTTACAGTAATATCTAATAATTTTTGGTAAGTCTCAACCTCAATATTTATTCATTTTATCATCTCCCCTATATTATAATTTTCCACTTCTCTTACTTAGGTATTTATTGGTTATTCCACTAGAGCATGGGGGAATTACTCGATTCTATGGGGGGGGGGGGTTTCAGCCTTACAAGAGGGTATTTTGAGAAAATGTTTGAGTGTTTCCATTCATCGAATTTTCAAAGGTAAATCATGTTGTGGATTTATTTAATGGTTTTAATTTAAATTAAATTAAATTGATTATTTAAATGGTTCTAGTACTTAGTTCTTTAGGATGTATTGGTACTGAGGTTCTTTTGTGAGCTTCCCATGACTGGTTGGACTTGGTTTTGTTGTGCCACAATGACATGCTAAGGTTTTGGGTTGTTATGATGATTTTTTAAAATTCAATTATTAATTTCCAAAATTTAAATTAATTAATTGTTTATTTTTGGTATTTTTAGAATGATCTAGGGGCTCGGGTGCTAATGCAAACTTGGAATGGACATTGTTGGGCTTGGTTAAGCTTGTATGACCATTGGAAGAGTTTTCAACCCTTGTAAATAAATTTAAAAGATTATTAAGATGTAGGTGGAATATTTTAAAAGCCCGTGGTATTTATGCTTTCAATATATGGAATGTGATGTGCTATCTCACCCCAGTTGGTGGTGCACTTCTATTTAATTTGAATATTTTAATTGTGTTAAATTTTTAATCTTATTATGATCAATTAGTTGAATTACTTAAACAAAATTCATGATTATCTAGGTCATATTGGTATTAGGGTATCAGAATGATTCCTCAAACCTGGATGTGTGAGGCATTGACTTGATACATTTGTGCCCCCATGAGGGGTGTCCTTCGAAAAAATTGAATAAGCATATCTTAGTGTCCCAGGATTTGTAACCTTGTAAATTCAAGTAGGGTTGAGTGATGACCAAGACATCATGGATTGAATAGTAAATGTGAGGACCTTATTACCCCATGGATATATGGGGTTCATTGAGATAACCTAGGGGTAATTTACCCTCCCCCTTATGACATAACCAAGACTATATGGATAAGAATTATGAAGAAAATGATGGGTTGGTGAGCAGACCAACCTAGTGAGACATTTATGACTGAGATGGATTGTGAGCCATCCATTTAAATATTTACTATCTGGAAAACCTATTATATCAAGAAATTCCATGTTAACTTGTTGATAATGATAAGGATCACAATTTCCTCTAAGAATTATGATTTAACTTGAGACATTTGTTGGTAAAAACACCCCCATAGGGTGCCTATGATGTATTATAACTATGGGGACCCAAGTGGGTTCCCTATTTATAGACCATCCTTGAGTGTGTGTGTATTTCTATGTGTAAATATTGTTGTGGGTGTCACCCTAGAACCCAAGACAACATGTAATCTTGATGGGACTGAGGTGAAAATAGAAGGGATGGGAGTTTATTCTATGCGTATGGTATGTTTATTTTGATTTATTTTTTTGGATGATGACATGTGATTGCCCAAGATTCTCAGGGATCGTTTATTGATCTTGGAAGTGATGTGATTACCTAGGATACCCATGAATCACCCGATAAGGTGGATGAGACCATGGGATGCCAAACATATTTGGGATTTAGTGTAATAGTATATTGGTGTAAGATTCCTATCCTGGCTAGAATCTAGTGATATAGTTGATGAAAGAATATATACCTAGTGGTGGTAACAATGATCCATCATCAATGGTATGTGAATTCATACATACAAGAATTCTTGATATGTATGGGATTCCATGGATGTTGTGAGATGATTATGAATTTCCAGGGAGCCTATGATTAGAATGGAGATACCAGTACACCATTATGAATGATTAGGATAACTAATATTCTTATAGTAGTATGAGGTTCCAACTGGGAGTATATCCCTGATCACTGATGTTACAAATCCTAATGGTGGTAGTCTTATCCACTCGATCAATACCTAAGATACATCCTAGGATTAGGAGGATGCACCAATTGTGTTTTGTATAAGTATTCATGAGTTATTAAATGCCTAGGTATGGGTCATGGGATCCATGAGGGTATTCCATTTTATTTTCTATGTCAAATAGGAATCATTATTTTCTAGATATATAGCATTACCTAGGGCCTCCCACTCTTAGAAATCAGATATCGGTCTAAGACTTAGAACACTCAGGTACTACCAAAGTGTTTAGCTTGAGGGATTGAGGATATGAGATAACTAGGGATTCCCTAGGGTCTTTCACTCATCATAGTGGAGGTGTGAGTGTGGGATCCATAGTGAGTGGATATAGGTTGCCTCACGGTGATGATGATACTCAGAGACACTCTAGAATTGGATGAAGTAGGTATGGTCAATTGGGTTCACGAACTTGGGGACTAATGGTATTTATAAGGCTTGTCTTGGGATATATGAGTTTACCCTTGGGGAAGTGGTGACACTTCTATTGGAGTTTTCATCATGTCATGCCTTGAGACACTCCAACATCAGGCTAAAGAAAATATAGTTTGTTTTTATTTATTTATTTATGTTCAGTTCTTTATTTATTTATTGTACTTGATCATATCACATTCCCATATCACAACATTTTAATTTATTTATAAGACCATTTTGGTGGTTCCCATTCAGTTTTATACTCACAAAATACTTGGGATTCCATTTCAATTGGGTAGGCAAGTAGTTTTCACATGATTATTAAAGACACGGGTTGGGCTAAGGCTAAGGATCAATATTAGAATGGTCGAGTGGAATAGCTCAAATTTGATTTGGATATTATGATGAGTTATGGATCAAAGTTATAGTAGATCCTCTGGTATTTTATTATTTTATTTATATTTTATGTATGATCATCCTAGTGGAAATTCGATGTAGGTATATTTTATATTCTAATCATGGTTTTTCAACTTGTATGTTGCATTTCATTTTGATACAGCATGTATTATATATTTACTACTTCAACTGTTTGGTTTAATTACATTATTTGTCTTATAAATTTACTGCATCAACTATTTGTGATACTTTTTTATTTACACTAATGTTTTTTACTTTGATTTTGGTGGGTATATCATCCCCATAGAACCTCCTTATTCCCCCCACTACTAGTCAACTACCTCTGGCGTTCGGAGAGGAGCACCTGAGGTCATGTGAAATACTGGTCAAGTTATTGTTCTGAGTGGTATGGGATTGGGAATTATGATTTAACTCTTGAAAACCTATCTAAATTTCCTTCCTTAAAGTCCTATATCATTGTGAATATCTTTTTTTAAAATAAGGAGGCATAAACTCTTCATTGTGATGGAATTTGTTGTGATAAGGGGTGATTTCATCAAATCAATGAGTCTTCTTCATACCTTTAATTTTTCTTCTCATCTCTACTATTCTTAAATCCTATGCCCCACTATAATTATGTATTATAAAAATCATTGTGACTCTATAAAAATGATATTATCACCATATAAATTTACACTCTTACTAATTCATTAGTATAACATGTTCTTATTTGGGTCGGCTCAGCCACATACATGAATGATTTTATATTATCTTCATTTTTTTCATCATGAATTGGTATAAAAACATAAATAATGGTAATATATGATATTATAAATTAATTTATGTTATGATTATGGATTTAAAAGGGTTACATTAAATTTAATGTTCTTTATAAAGAATCGCTTTATTATTGGAAAAGTTGCTAGAAATGTACATGTTGTGAATTCTAGTCTTGTGAACCATATCTGTATCTTTCATCAAATAAAAAATAGAATTTAAAAACCATTATAGTATTATGATTCAACTACCTTGACTAATTCTAGAACAATGAGAATAATAACATAGAAAAATTATCTTAGTCATCATATCGAAACTCGTATGAAATAATTAAAATTACTAATACCCAATGATGAAAATAATCTCTATATTGTAACCCAAGATAAATCTTGTGAGGGGTGTAAATTGGGGTGTTTTGAAACTCAAATTTTTCTTTCACTCAATCATATCTTTATAGTGTCTTCATCTCATATTAGTATAAACTAGTATTTAAATTATTGATCAATTGCATTCTTAGACAATCTCACATAATCTTAAGCATAAATGCAGAAATGTAAAACATTTAAAACCTAGAGATTTTACTTGGTTCGCCCTTATTGAGATACATCCAAGGAGCATACACTTTAAATTATGCTAGTGTAAAAAAAATACACTATAAACTCACTATTTCTATAGATATAAAATTTAGGTGAATTAATTACTCATCAAGGCTCATTGTTTATACAATTTAGTTAAATTTAATCATCCCCAAGCCCCACTACCTATATAATGGTTTATAATATAGCTCACTAACTCCCAAGGGTCACTCCCTTATCCTAATTCATGCACTACTTTAGAAGATATTAGTTTATAGACTTTTAGTTATCTTCTCATTTTATTGATATTAAGGTCACTCCAAGATCACCTTGTTTACAATATATAATATATATCTTAATTTCAAAAGTGTTGATCTATTGTATATCATGTGATACTCCCAAATTAAAACACCAAATATATTCCACACCATGTTATAAGAGTTGAAGCAATGTCTTCTAAATAATATCCATAGTAGTGATAAAATGTCCAGATGAATCCAATTCTACAATATAGTTATTTTTTATATGATTATTCTTCTTCACCATAATCAAACAAATATGATAATAGAAACTTCATATCACGATCCCTCTCTAGTATGCCAGATGTATAATTGAAATTATTTCTTCTTTTTGTATCTTCTACTTGTATAAAATTAGGTCGATAAAATATATTCTTCTCACTAGATCAAATAGTTTTATGCCATTTTTCACTAAACATGATATTAAATATATTTTTTATTCCTTTCAAATAAGGAACCAATAATCCATTTCCTCCATAATAAATTTATATCTATCAAGGATTCTCTTTATAAGGATACTACATAATTTTCCTCTTGATATTCCTTTTAAATGTTGTTGTATCTTGTTATTTTTTATTCTTAGTTTGTTTAAGAACTTTTCTCTTCTTCTTATTCCATCCTTCCCCCTCTATTTTATATAATGATATTTGAAATTAAAATTAAAATTTGAGATATTTACTATATTTAACTTTTTATACTTCAAATTCATCCCTTGGATCATATTTAAGTAAATATCTACCATTGAACTCTTTTTAGTATGAAAAAATTTGTAATATAATCATAAAATAGTTAAAGGAGAGTCAAATCATCAAATATATTTGTATCCTTAAATTTTTCAAACTCCACAACATGTCCTCTACTAGAAATTCACATTTACGACTCCAAATTAGACCGAACATTTCATAGTGCTTCAACTACCAAGGTATATAGTGCTTCTTCAATCAAGACACCCTTCAAAACATCATGTTCCATGCTTTCCTTCCCATTTTCACTTCAAATACAGAAAACTTGATACTCAAAATAACATCCTCTATAGTGTAGTTATTATAGAGGAACCCATTTAAACTAAACTTAAATGATTCCTCCATATATTTTATTATTCTTACATATAGACCAGTTAATCTCACATGAGGTTTAAAAAAGATTCCAAAACTCCTATTATGAGCCTCCATATTTTGTGAAAGGATTTTCAAAACAAGAATCCATGTTCCACAACATCGTGTGAATCAACTCTCCGTTTTAGTTAATAATTCAATCACCACAATCACAAATATTCATATAGAAATGTATTTCATGTCATTTCATATTCTCTAGGTATTTTTCAATTCTAGTTGTTTAAACTTCTCTAAAACATCATCTTCCATGTCATGGCTAGCATGACCATTTCAAACCAAAATTCCTCTAGATAAAAATGACTTTCAAAATTCCCACAACATCTCCATATTTTTTATTTTCTAATCCATCACGGCATAGAAAGTCTCACCAAAATTTGGGGAGTTTTTACTTCACTAAACTTCTTCCATTCATCTCTAGATAATTCTTTATAATATACAACTCTTTCCAAAACCAAAATGTTCTTGATATGAACATTAAACCTCATGAAATATCTATTTGAGCCATATTTTTCATTATATATCAATATTGATATTTTTAATCCATGTACTTGGTATATAGAGATATCAAGGTGTCTCTTTTTATATCTCTACTAGTGATTCCATGTGCAAATCTTCTTTGTATATTCAATAAACATCCTAAAACTCCAATCCCAAATATTTTAGTTTTAAGTATTATTATATCACCATCACCATTTATGACTACCTTATATTTTCAACTTGATCATATCACCGTATATTCAAAAAATACATCATCTAGTGACAACCTCTTGGGAACAGAAAACCTTCACTAACATATACCATTATCAAGCTTTAGTTATTTTTAAAAAATCCTATACACAACATCATGGTGAAAAAAATCTCCCCCTTTATATTTTGTTGAAAATAATTCCCTAAAATCAATGAACCATCAAGAGATGGATATAAAATCTCTTATTCTCTCTTTTAATACAAGACCCATCAAACATGATGAATTTATGGGATCATTTCCTCACCCTTTTTCAATAAAGTTAAATGTTTTAAAATTCATCTAATACGTCATTCCCTCTTACCCTTTTATCCATAAAAGGTACTAGGGTATCTTCACCAGCTTCATTACCTATTTTTCAATATGATTCTTACACCAGATTTATAATATATATCATCACCTCATCATTATCCCAAGATCCTATAAGTTTAGAGAGACTACACAACCACATTCTTTTATTAGCAATGAACCTTGATCTCCTTTTACCATTTATATAGAAAATCCATATTTAGAGTTTTAGAACTCTAATCTATGGTAAAAAATACCTACATAGATTTTATCCACTTTATTTTAAATTCAAAACATTAGTCTCTTTCAAAAAATTGTTTATTATTATAAAAAAAATTGAATTTATTTCAATCATACTTCATTGTAACATAAACTTCAACCAAATTTCAATTTAAGTTACATTATTCTCAAAGAATTCCAGCGAGTAAATTTATCACTTGGAAATGAATCATAAAAAAATCATCCAGTCATACTAAGTTAGAATTATATATAATAAATAAGAGTCTAAGTCATCATAATTATTTATTTATTTAAAAAAAGTTCAAGAACACCAACAAGATGAAAGATCAGCAATCAAAAAACAAGAAAAAGACCAATTAGGGTGGTCTAAAATGATGAAGCTTTAGGGAGGTGCCTTGAATAAAATTCCCCCCCTCATGTGGAATGTTTTACTCATTGTGATAGAGTGTAATTTAGGCTACCAGATATGATATGGAAGCAAGATAGTTTTCCACCTTGTTGCCTTCTTTCCAGGTATGTAGAATATCAGTTTAGTTTCACATGAGGCTCCTTCACCAATGAACAATAATTGAAATTGACCGTGGGGTATCATGAGCATTATTTAGGGAATTTTAGATGATTAAATATTCTGTTTCAACTGCCATCAGACTAACCTCCCTCCACCTATAGATTAGAAGACCTGAGAGCATAGTTAGTGCCCCAGCTTTAAGGGAGTCTTCAGCCCCAAATCTTGCTATGAAATCGAAAATGAGATTTCCTGTGAGATCACATACCACACCACTACCATGTATAAGGCTTGTATAAAAATAACCATCTATGTTGAGTTTTTAGCCTAAAAATTGAAGACCCTAGCGTACCTAGTGTCCCTCTAGAGCACCACCAATGGAGTGTGGAGGATACATACCATCAAGAAATGGTCTCAAGGTGGGGGAATCATTCAAGTTCCCCACATAATGATTTAAATCTAGAATCAGGTTTTTAAATTTTATAACCAAATTCATCCCCACATAGATACCTCCCTCGAATGAAACACTATTTTTCATATTCCAAAAACACCAAAAACCCGCAAGGATAACCATAGCCTAGGACTTCCTCTCAAGGACCGCCTAATCTTCTCCCTAGAACCATCTATGGAGAAAGGAATTGTACATATTTCCACTTGATTGAATACCTATAAAGCTAGAAAAATAATTCCAAATGATGTGATCCCATTCCCCCTCAAAAAATAAGTGATCTAATCTTTCCTCTTATCAATCCTCACAACATGAACAATAGGAAGATAAATTTATGATGAGTCACTTGAAATTCTCATCCATGGATAGAGCTTGATTTCTTATTCTCCATACAAGAAAATTGAACTTTTTCAGTTCCTCCTTGCACTAAAGGATGTCACCCCATGGATCCAACTAATGTGAGGGAGTAATTTGTTTTCAGTAGTATTTCATTGAGAAAGTTCCTGAGGAATATTCAGTAAAAACACATTGATCCTGATCATCGTTAACATTAATAAGATCATCGAAAGTCTGATGGTCATCATCCTGAACTACATTAATAAAAGTTGAATGTAAGTTGGCTTGCCTGAAGTTAATGTCCTTCACTAGATAGTATAGAAACCCCAACTTATCTCCCACCAAGTTGTGAAACCTAAATGATATCTCACCCCGACCAAATATCCAAAGACCATGTCCTATAAGAGTTGAAAAGAGAGGCTCAACCACATGACACAAAAAACCACTTGGTGCCTCCCTCTTCCCATGGATGAAAACCTCCTTTTCACAACCCCATAAAGAGGTACCCTCAATCACATACCATATAAGCTTTTCATGCATTCCATGAAGTCTATATTGAACATTATTCATGCTAATTCATCCAACCTATGTGGATCTCTCTAGTATCTTCCAAGAATCCCAATGATATTTTCCATATGCATTGGTGTCCTAGATAAAAGATTGTAGGATCTTATCAATATTAGTAATGACTGCTTTCGGGACTCTAATATCTAAGAGAGCATGAATCGTAATGGATGCAAGCACACTATTGACAAGGGTGATCCTCCCCACAAAGTATAAAAAGTGGTTCTTCTAATTTTTTACACGACATGTGATCCTTTCCAAAATCTGATCAAAATGACGGATACGAATCCTACATGGGGATACAGGATCCCCAAGGTATTCATAGGAAAATTCTTTTATTGGATACCCATAATGCTATACAGGTCAACAACTCTTCTGAACGTGCATCGACGGGATGTGTATACAGTGCTTTTTTCTCGATTGATAACATGCCTGCTCCATTTGCAATAGCTTTCCAAGACTCTGGTCATACACCTAACTGATCTCTTGCTAGAAATAAAGAATATGATTGTATCATCTACAAACATGATATGATATGTACTTGTTACCATGTCCTTATAGTGGTAGGGAATAGACTCACCTCTATATATGCTCTTATTGATGTTTCTCTTAAGGGTATCTTAGGGTAAAATGAAGGGGGTTGGGGAAAGTCGGTCCCCTACTTTAACCCACATGTAGTTTTGAAAAAACCATATGCCTTTTGTAAAAAAGATATGGTCATCCAAGAGGAACTCAAGAACTTAAAAATAAGATCAATAGATCATGTAGAGTGGCCCATTTTTAGATCACCTTAATGATGAAGTTCCATTCAACTTGATCATATGACTTATCCATATCAAATTTAACAATGAAAATTGAACTAATAACCTTTTTATATTTTTAGCCATCTCCTGGATCATTTCAATGGATCCTTGTATCATCCTACCTTTAATGAAGCCATGCCACTATTTAGCAATCCATAGAGGTAGGTAGGCAGACAGTCTCTAGTTGATGATGCTTGAAAGTACCTTGTAAGGAAAATTACACAAGACTATGGGTCTATAATGATGTAGAGAGATGGGATCTCTAATCCTCAGAATGAGAACCAGGGAGGTGGCCCAGGAAGCATGGGGAACCCCCTTGTAAAAAAATCTTGAATAGCCCTGACCAAATCCTGCTTAACCACGTACCAAGATACTCTATAAAAGGAACCTGAAAGGCCATCCAAACTAGGTGCACTCTCTAGGTTTAGAATTCTCATCTCCTTCACAATTTCTTTATCATCTGAAATTACCTTCAGGAGATCATTAACAGCACTAGAAACTAGGAAGAGAATCGGTTCAAGGAAGCCACTGCATCCTATCAAGTAGCCACCACTCATGTTGGGATTTGGACCATCTAGGAGATGCTTGAAGTGAGATTATTTCATGCCCCCCATGACATCCCTATTATTAGAGTAACTTCCATCTTACAAAAGAATATTAGGACTATGAAGTCTGTGATTTTCATTAATTCAAGCATGAAAAATGAATTTTTCATGTCTCCTTCATGAATCCATTTGTTATGTGAGTGCTCCTTATCTAGTCATTAATGATGCAAAACCATGTTAACAAGGATATCCTTTTTTTTTAAAAAATCCTTGAACTAAATTTCACTCTATTTATTTTCAAGGATAAACTTGAGTAGATCAATTTCCTTTAATATTGAATCCATTTGTTCAAAAGGTGTAGGTTGTCTCTTGATCCACAAGATAAGATCTGCTTTAAGACTACTAAGATTGCTGTGAAAACTCATCTAGGGATACGCCTGAATTGGTCTTACCCATGTTTCGCAAACCACTTGGTGATAATCTAGTAGGTCCTTCCATGATTGGTAGAAGTAAAAGTGACCATTTTCATCTTGTCTAGGATAGAAAGAGACCAATAAGGGTGAATGATCTGAGAGGCTACACACCATGTGAGAAACCTTTATGTTAGGAAACACGTCGATGGAATGTTTGTTTGATAGAAACCTATCATGATGGCTCCAAGAGTGGGACCCCATTTCTGATTGTTGCACCACATAAAACAGTTTCTTAAAAAACCCCATATCCAATAAACCATAGCGGGCCATACTTCTCACAAACTCCATACTAGCTCTGCAGAGGAACTCACCCCTCCCTTTCCTCTCTTCAGGAGCTGCAAAAATATTGAAATCACCTCCTATAAACTAGGGAAAGGATATTGTATTAAATGACTCAATATCCAACCATAACTCCTACCTACACTGTGGATCAAAACTGTCATAGATGAAAGAGGTAAGGAAGGTATGAAGTCCTAAGGTGACCTTAAATAAAACCATTTGCTTAGAGGCCAAAACCAGCTCAAAAGTGACATATTGATTCCAAAAAAGCCATGTATGTGAGTTTTGAGGATTAGCATGCATGCATTTGAATTGACAAGCATACTCAAAGAGTTTACTACAGTTCTTCTTGGTTTCAAGAATGGTGACTAGAGATATCACATGCATATAAATTTTAGTGTAGATGAAATCATTTTTTTCCAAACCCCCAAGCCACGAGCATTCCATATTAGGATGGGATTCATTGGAAAAGTAGTTGTCTGGAATTATTCTCATGCTTCATGGCCTCATTCACTTGATACTAAAGACTCGCAGCTTTGTTTCTGGATTTAGATCTAGTGAACATCCCATTAAACATAGGAGAGAGCATATAGGGGATAGAACAATCCACAGAATGTGACTGGTATTTGGGTATCCTCGATTTCTTAACCACCTCAACCTTGAGGGAATTATAAGAAACCTATTTTGGATAAGTGCAAGATTACTTACCTATTGATTCTAAATTATTAGATGAATGGAATTGAACATCATTCTTGGAGGAGGTATAAGTAGGAGCATGATCCATTAACGACTGATCCATCTGTAGGGATGGGGAGAATTCAAGGGGAGTAGGGTACAAGAATAAATCCTCAAGAGAAGGCCTCAGCTCATGAAAACCCGCTGATAGAGGCAAATAGATAAATGCAATATCCTTTCCTCGAAAGGATTTTAGGAGTAATTATGGAACCATCTAAGGGGATATGATACTTGGAGAGGAGGACATCAGAGAAAAAGAGGGGATCGAGGAAAGGCATGGAGGACCACTTGAATTTGGATCCATAGAAGGAGAGGGAATTGCCCAGGGATCTGAAATCAGAACATATGAGGAAGAGGACTAATGATGGTCCACCTAGATTGAGGAATAAGATCACTACTTTGATGGAGAAATTCTAAAATCATAGCGACCCTACTAAGACATTCCATAAAATCTTAAAAATGATTTCAATAAACCTCTAGAAAATAAACATACAGACGGTATGAGGACCAAAATCTTGGAGGTGAGGAATAAACCAGAACTTGATTCCAAATGAAGTAATCCAATACCCTAAGGAAAAGTTGATCTAGAAAAGGAATTGAAAGATCCATCTTGATGCATAAAAGGGTTGAAGAAACTTCTTCAATATGAAGGGTTTTCTTGTCTGCACACAAATAAGACCCAAGGGAGTCTCCAATATCCTACAAGAAGGATTCATTCTTAAATGGGAGGGGGCCTGAAAGGGAGATCCATACTGCCACTAGCAAGGAATCCTTGCCGAAGTGAGACTCTATATCATAATGGGAGAGAGTGAAATTCCAATAACCCATATCACGGGGTTCTTTGCTCCCTGAAATCTTGAAATATTCACAAGAGTGAAGGGAAACATAGAAGGACTTTCATTTTAAGGTAGATACACTCAGTGAGGACTCCAGCCCCCATGAATCCACAAATTCCCTAAATATGGGGAGGGACGATTTTTGGCACCAAAGTGCACCATGAGAGTCCACTAAATAAGATTTGAAACCTCTTGGAAAGACAAAAAATAAACCTCAAATATGGTTTCAACACATATTTCACTTCAAATCAGGATTTTTACCGCCGATACTTCATCATGTTTGGATGAATAACCAAATTCAGCATTGATTCCTTTTTCATAGTACCTTCTTGACATAAATATTTGATCATGTCTGGTGCTTGAATTTCTTTATCACTATATGTATCTCTAGAATTAGCATTATTCTTCTTTCAATATCTGTCACCCCATTGTTGTCTTAGATTTTATTTGATATCCATAATGGCTACTTCCAACACCACTTGTTTCATTTTATCTACCCTCAAGGAAATCAATCCATATCAATGTATTCACCCTCTTAATATTCATTCATATCCTTTAAATACATAAAACACAAGGATCATATCTCCCCTTAATCATGCACAATTTCATCAAAAGTTATAAATAATAAAGAACATGGGGAGAGGGTTACCTCCAACATCATCAAGTGTTGAATTTTTTTAGGTCATTATGAACTAAACATTTTCTTTAGAATTGTTTCCAAGTCTTCTAGGAGGTATTTATCCTAATAACACCAACTGTGCAAACTTTTATCTAAATTTTTGACCTATAATTATCCTTTTTACATGGATTTCTATTCATATCATTTTTAAAATTTATCATACTAATAAAATTTTCTTCATTCGATGCATCATCTCTTTATTCTTTTCCATGATTCTTTCTCCATGCTAAAATGATTCCACCAGTCTTCCACTCTTTATTTGTAGTGTTATGGATGAAACCGCTTAAGTATGTATCATTTTCTTCTTCTTTAATTTCCATCAAGAATAATTCATATTTATTCATATTTTTTAAGTCCTTTAAGATTACATTCCTTTAATTATATTTATCTGTATTATATTTGTTATTAAATATCCATATTTGCATCATTTTTTTACTATGATGTCTATTGTGAATAATTTTTCATTAATGCTTGAGGCGCCCTCCTTTTCCATCTCACTTCATAATTATATAGAACTGTGAATCTGTTTTGAAGTAGAACAAACTTTTCTTCCTTAAATCCATGTTTTCATCTTATGATAATACTAGGTAAACTTATATTTTTAAATCCATTACTTTTTTTGTTTCATTACCTATCTATATGACCATGATTAGTACAAATATAACATATCCCAAATAAATAATATATCATGTATAATTTCCTTGGTTGAGATGTGATTATCATCAGCCTTCCTCATTAATTTAGATTTATAGCTTCTATAAACTCACACTTAGTGTATCTCAATCTTCCATAAAATTAGTATTGTAATTCCACAGTTCTTTGAAAATCATTTCCATTTTCACTAGTAGTATTTTTCTATATTTTAACTTCCATGCATTCTAGTTATTTAAGCTACCATAGTGGGAATCTTAATTTTCTCATTTCCCTTCATGGACTTTAGTTTTCATTCAATATCCATTATCATCACATCTTTATCCTTTCACTGATAAGCCATGCTCTCCATTCTTGATCATGCTTATCAATCAAATTTGATCTTTTATTCAAATTTTGATTTGAGATATGTAATAATTTATTTAATTTTCTTCTTTGTTTTCTTATTCTTTCCATTAGACATAAGTCACACTTCTTTAACTAATTCATGTATATTACTTGTGATAATAGCCTAACTCACATCTTTTGGAACAAGTCCTCTTCTATAAAATTCTTCCAACTTCATCCACATATCCTTAAAAGTATTACAGTGAGTTATATCCTTGAATAAACCCTCTTCTAAAGCATTATTTAAGGCCATATTAGAATAGTAATAAATATCTAAATTTCATTAATCCATATCAAATATAATTCTATGTTTAGTTTTCAAAACAAATACAATTAACAATATGTCTCGAGGGTTTTCAAAATGTACCTCCAAGTATGACATGAACTCCTTCTTCTAACTAGAAAAATTAATTCTATCAAATATAGTATATTTCACTATAGATTTCATACCTTGTAAAATCAAAAAATATTCACAAGATTAATATGTAAGGTTAAATCCACAATAAAACATGTTGGATCTTATGTCACTTATTGTAACCCGAGAGGCAACCTAGGAGGAGTGAATCAGGGTGTTTCCCAAATTAAATTTTTCTTTCACTCGATCATCTCTTTATAAGATCTTGTTCTCATGTTAGTAGGTACTAGTTTTTAACATGATTATCAATACTTTCTCAAAAAATCTTACTAAATCTAATGCATAAATGAAGAGATATAAAACACATGACACATAGATATTTCACTTGGTTCACCCACACTAGGATAAATCTAAGGATAATACACTTTGAATTATGCTATCGAATCAAAAAATCCACAATAAAATCATTGTTTTGGCGGATTCCTGATTTAGGTGAAGTTATTCATCACCAAGGCTCACTGCTAGTATAATTTATGTGAATTTACTCCTCACAGAGTCTTACTACATGTAAACTGGTCTAGGGAATATCTCACTACCTCCCATGGGTCACTCCATTCTCCACTTTCATGAACTACTCCAAAAAATATTAGTTTATAGACTTTAATGTCACACCAAGATCAACATGTGTACAAAATTTAATCGACATCATAATTCTAAATGTGATGATCTGATGTATACCACATGTTTCTCCCAACTTCCAAGGATAGATATATTCAACTATATGTTATAATATTTGAATCAATTATTTCCAAATAATATTCATAGTAGAAATAAAATCTCTAGATAATGTAAATTTCACACTGTAATTATATTTTAATATGCTCTATATTCTTATATATAATTAACTATATATGATAATAGAAAAATTATTTTAGGATCCCTCTCTAGCATACATAATAGAGAAGATACCATGTGTTTGTTTCATTTTTTTAATAATCAATGTCATAAGGAGGTTGGGTGATAATTTAATATGTTCTAGAGTTATTGGAGTTTTTTTCATAAATTTATAGGAAAATAGAATGGAGAAGTTAGGGTTGTTATCCTGAATATCTTGGTTATATAGATTCATGTATAAACCCCCTATATGTCATGATTGATGTGATTCTATTAAAATCAAATATAGGTGTTGATGATGTAGAAATTTTTTCTACAACATTTAATAACAATTGGAGGAATTTGGCTTTATGGGAGATTGAAAATTGATTATTGAAGAGGTCAAGTTGTATGAGAGGATGAAGGAACCATCTAAGTAATGTTTTATAATAAATATAATGTATAATGTGAATTAATAACTTATAATGATGTTTTAAATTTTATTTGGGTCGGTTGAGAAGTCCTTGAAATATATTTGAAGATATTTTATAAGTATTTGGATAATTGTATGGATGTGATGACTATTTTCAAATAAAAAAATAGTTTTCATGTGATAAGTTGTTTTATACTATGTTCTTATTTCATATGATAGAAAACTAATGGAACATGGACAGTGATCATATGATAGGTCCCCTGTATGATATTAATATATTATAAAATAGAAAATATCACAAAATATATATTCATGTATTATGAATTTTTAAGATAAGTGGTTTTTTATGATAACCTAACTTTGTACAATATCAGTGTCTTGTAAGACATCCTGAGTGAATATGAAAGGATGACCTTGTAAGATATCATATTCTTTTTGTAATTATAAAACTTTATATAAATATTTTTTATTATATTCCATTTCATATGATATCTTACTGGGTATATATGTGAGAATCTAGTATTTAGTTCATGGATAAAAAAGAACGAAATTACATAAGAATTAATTCTAAAAAAGAATATATTAAAATCATTTTATTCTCAAGAACCAATATTTATATATTAAATTATAATGATCCTTAAATAGGACCATGATATAAGTTTTCTTCATGATGATGAGTGTTTCACACTATAATCCACAGTGTGGCATATCAACTTCATGAATTCATGTACTTGTGGATAATTCAAAAGTGTTTAAATAAAGTAGATTTAATTAAAGAACTAGAATATGGACACACTATACTTTTGTGGGAGAATTGACCGAGAATTTAAATGAGTTCGTATGAGAATTCAAACAAGAAATATCTTCAATATTTACATGTAAATATCTATCGTTACCTCAATTAAAGGAGTTTCCATAATTATTTAAAGAAATAATATTAATAATTAGGTTAATATAAAATGAGAAGGGGGTAATAAGAAAAATATCACTTTGTTGTTGTTATTCCCTATGAAAACACATCAAATTAAAGAATTGAGAGATCCTGATACTATACCTATAAGAAGAAAACCTACTCGTATCAAGGAAGAAGAATAAAGAGAAGGGATATTCATACAATAAAATAGTATCATAAAATGTGATAAATAGAGAACTATTGATGAGGTTTGAGATGAATAATTAAGGATAACTTGCATGTGAAGCTACTGATCATATTATTAGAAGTTGAAGTCATTTTTGTGAGAATATTCCAAATAGGATTGAGGGGAAGAGTAAGTATAACACACCACTAAATTATAAAATGGAGGGTTTCAAAGTGTAACTCACTAGTTAATGTAAGATCCATTCAAGGACTGTATGAGTCAGTTGATACCTATTTCGAAGACCGATTTGGGTGAGACAGTGTGATCTAGAGGGAACCTACTGAAAACTATGTAATGTAACATAAAATCCTTCTAGTGGGACTTTAGATTCCATGGTGGGATACTATATAATCATAGTGTGATGCCATACTATGGACTACATCATGTTAGTAGTGAAAAAATATGTTGCTACGGGGACTAATAAATCACATTAAGGAGTAGGATTTCAAGGTAAAACATTATAAATCATTTGTGTTCCTAAATTTATTTACAACACTAATTGTGTGAGGTTGAGAGATATAATAAATATAGGATCAGGCATTAATCATCCTTAGAGGTTAATGTAAAATTGAATAAAATAAAAAATAAAAGGTGTCACAGATTCATCCCATACCCCTCTCAATGATCTCACATATTTGTGAAGTTCAAGTGGTATTAGAGAAAATATGGGTATCCTTTGATTGGATCCAAATTTTTTAAGTTTTATTAATAATATCTATATGAAGTGTAGATTTTATAAATATATTGATATGCCTTGGATAGAGAGCTCAATTATCATCCCTATTATAGTTGAAATGGTGGCATCATCCAAAACTATAAAGAAGAGAAAGAAAATATTGGAAAATAAATTCATCAATATATCAATTGAAAAGAAATAATAATTAAATATTTTCAAAATGATAAATTAGTATCTAACAAATCTATTGAGAATGATCCTTTTAAAGTATAAATTTCAATCTATAGAGAGTATGGAGAAGAATACTCTAGCAAGATAATTGAAGAACTTAACTCTAAAATCAATGATCACCTAAAGAAAGTTCCCAAGAAGTAATAAATTATATGTTTGGTTTTGTTAAGTAATGGATATATGAAAAGGCAGAGTTGGGAAAGGAAGTTGAATGAATATTTAATGCACTAGGTAAGAAGATTCAAAAGTAAATTGATCTTGCAGACCTTGTAGAAGTAAAGGAATAATTAATAACACTTTTCAATATAATATTTTCCCAAGTTGAAGAATGATTTCAAAGGTATGTTTTTGAGAATTTTTTATCTAAAATTTTATTTCTGAAATCTATCCATGAATTTAAAAAATTATACAAAACCACCATCAATGTTAAATATGCTTAGATAGAGGTTAAAGTATAAAAAATAAAAGAGTTTGATAACTCTTTACAATAATCAAGAAAATAGAATAAATAAAAAAATAAATAAGTTGAATAATAATTGGGAAGACATCCTAATATTAGTTTAGGGTGAGAATAACTCCCTCAATATGAAGTGTTTCAAGCTAGATGTGTGATTGAAAAATTTGGAATCACCACAATATGGAACTTCCCAAATTATTGAAAAGAAATATAATGACACACGAGTGTTTATTAAGAGTCATGGATCCAAAGGGAATGTTATTAGTGGATGTAAGAGCTTGAAATCATTATCTTATAAATTTTAAACAAGATCCAATAAGAAGGTAACCCATTTACCTAAAATTGTTCCATGTACTAATTCTGTTTTACATGCTTGTATAGATTTTAACTCAAAAACTAGGCAAGTTTTGGTGTCAAAAAACAAAAATAAAATCACCATCATATCAAGGGTGAATTTCCGAACATCTAAGAAAATATTCCCCCAATAATAGACCAAAATATTAGTAATAACTCTTGAAAATAGAATTAAAATAAACTTATGTAGATTAAATTATAGGAAAAAAAGGAGATTTAAAGGCTACTATTTGTTCTTATATAATTGTGGGAATATTGCCACTAAATATTGGCATAATATGTCAATTTCTAAATATTATAGAAGGCCACAAGAAAGGGTGTAGGTTTAAAGGAGAAATAAGACATGTTATCCAAAAGAAGGTTGGATAGAAATATAAACTATCACTATGAGGTAAGAAAGTGAAACAAAATAAGAAATTTTGGAAAGAAACTCCTAAGAAATTTAAAATGAAATATGAAAAAAAATTGATCAAAAATGGTGATTCTACTATTGTGGGAAAAAGCTACACTCTATGGATCACTACAAATAGGCCTCAAAGAAGAAAATTATAGGAAGAAAACTAAATCTGAAAATTAAATCAGTCCAAAAGAGAAATAAGAAGATTAGATTGATTAAAGACATCCTAGATGAAGAGATGAAGGATTTTACCTAAAAGGGAAACATAATGAATTTAATTAATCCATGTTAAGAATAAAAAAATCAAAATATTTCAAGAAGAAGTTCCTAACTATTTGAACAAGATGGTTAAAATGGACAATAAAATGGAGAATGATTAATAAAGTATAAGTGATAAATAGAAGAAGGTTTTTTATATATATAAATACATGAATTTATTGATAGGTTATCCAAAAGGGAAGACCCTATATGTAACACCCCCAAGATTTCATAGTACGTTATCACTTCAAAGAAATTCAATAACTTGTGTTACACGCAACATCGACTTCAAACACACCACGACTTACCAAACTAGCCGTTCAAAAAGAATTTTTGAATAGTATTAACTGAATTTTAAATTTTATACACTATATATTTTTTTTGAATCCATATTATGTGTTTCTTAGACATAATATAAGAAGAAATTCATTTTTTTATATAAAAGAAGTATTTTTCAAAAAAAAAGCAATTTTACCGCCTTTTAATGGAGAACCTTTTTTAAAACAAATATTTGACACCTTTATATATTTAATTTAATGAAATTGAATTATTCTTTTGAATAAGGATTTAAAAATTTAGTTTGGATAAATTTTTGGTACTTTTCTGATAATTTTTATATTTTTATGAATAGTGAAAAATACAAAATTTTAATTGAAAACAACTTTTTTAATCAAAATAATTTATAGTGTTAAATTATAAAATTGAGTGGTTTTAAAGTATAATTAGATTATATTTTTATAATTTAATATAATTTAGGTCATTTTATGTAATTTTACATTTAAGCTTGACATAAAAAAATGTCAATCTTTTGATAGTTATTATTTCTTAAAAACACACTTTTTGTTTTGACAAAGGGAATTAATTTTAAATTAATTTCTGCCACTTATGTGTTTTGAATTTCTAAAAATGGATTCCATATTTGGAACCATTAGGTCCAAATTGTTTAAATAGTTAACTTTTATTTTTATACATAATGAAAATTTACTTCAGTAAATATTTTATTTACCATGGTTAAAGGGTAAATTTGGTAAATAAGGGTAAACAAATATTATTATAATAATATTAAATTAACCAAGCATGTGTCCTAGTCCTATTGGTTGATACATTTCCGACCCTGGGCATCCTTGGGTCGGTTTTGGGAACACATGGAGCGACTTGAGAGTGATAATGACACTTTATATTAATTAATTTAAAGTAAAGACAAAAATGACATAAACATATATGTTTTAGTAAAACAATTTTTACAAGGGGTTATATAAGTTATATTTTAGACTATAAATATTAATTTTAAATCTAAAAAGATTTCATATATAATGATAGTTTTTTTATAATTTTTAGACATAAATAAATAAAATTATTTATGACACAATAATGATGCAGTGTTTACCTCATTAATGAATTATTTAAATAAATGAGATTATAAAAATTAAAATAATATCCAAAACCTCTCTAATTATTATTGGATGATTTTATTTTGAACTTGAGTCATCTTATCTTTGATTTTAATGAGTTTTTGACCATTAGAAATCTAAATTCATTATATAATAAAATAATATGTTCAAACTTTCTTAAAGCGCCCATCCCCCCTTATAAAAATCCCTCAACTCTAACCCATTTATCACACCTCTCAAGCCACTTGGATCATCCAACCTCTACCCAATTAAGATACCTACATCCCTATATTACCCTTATAAGTCCTACCTTAGGTATATGGTACTTCAATGAATCCTTTTGGTTCAAACCAAAGGGAGTTACCCAATTTAAAGGTAACATCTCCTCTTTAGTTATTTTCTTTTAATTTACTTCTCCAACCCCCTAAACTCTATTTATTACTTTCTATTATAACCACACCAGTATCTTCAATATACTAGGTTGTTTTTATGTGGATTATTTGAAATACACTTACACACACCTCCATCTAATGGGTATAGAACATAATGTTTCTGTGGATGGCAGACTATTGCCTCACAAAACGATGATTGTTCAATCTTCTATTATCACCTCGTATGGTGGCCATTATGATGGCACTATAATTATGTATGATATTTATGATATTTATTTTATCTATAATCTTCTATAATTATATTTTATATCATACCTTTATTCTTTTCATGTTGTATATATATGATAATTTCATTTGAGGCAGTGCGGACTATCGCACCATCAAAGTGATATGACTCATTCATACCATACATGGAACTTATAAAGGATTGTGTTAATGAACTTAAATAACATATATATAATATTATATTATACTGTAATAATAATATACCTATGTATCATTTGGTTTTCTTTCCTTTTAAAATAAAAAAATGAAATGGAAGTAGCGTTCGTGCGTACGTACGGATTACCGTTTCCATGAACACGATGAGATTCATTACCCCGTACCATTCAATAATAATTTTAATTTGATTATTATTAATAATTTTTAAGAAATTAATATCATTCTGGATATTAATTAAACACATCTTATCCACAACAAACATGGCTTACGTAACAAAACATATAAAGTAAAATGAATCAGTTAACACCCCAACCAATGATACTACTAAAATATTACTAACAAAGCAATATTAGAATATCATATATGATATCATATTTATTTATGTGGTTATTCTATAATTTAATAACAATGATTTAACTTTATACATGAGGTTAACACACCCTTGACCAAAGAAAAGTACAATATAAGGGTTAATTCCTCAATCTCATTATTATTCGAGATTGTTTATGTGCAAGTTTTTACTGGGACATATTTATTATCCATGCCCATATTTCATAAAAGAGTTTCCAAATGGATTTTTTTTAAGGGACACTTTTATTAAAATAGAATTTTAATTGTTTTAAATATTTATTCTTCTAAACCATTTGCATTAATGTCTATGTTTTCAAAATGGTTTTAAGGATTTATTTATATGGGCATGAATATTTTAAAATGTTATTTCCTTTCAAAAGTTTCAAATTGGAATGAGACACTTTAATTCAAAACTATCTTTTAAATATAATCCTTTATAAATTGTTTGACTTTTAAATGATTTCATGAAAAAAGGATATTTCTCTCAAAGATTTTTACTGATCAATTTCAACAATGTCAACATATTTTACGGAATATTATTCTTGATCGAGGTTGATTTATTATAATAAAATATTCAATATTGTATTGAATGAGTTATGATATGTTTTACTGTGGATGTGCTATTTTTATACTATACATGGTTTATGGTTAAATTATTGACATTTCGTATGGAAGTTTTAATACGAATGTTTATGTTATCTTTCAAAATTTTCATATTAGGAATGCATTGGAATTAGTAAGTGACGGGTGGAGCCCGCTATAGCTCCTCAATGCATCGGTAGGTCTCATGAAGCAAACTAGTTTATTGGCACAGGGCCTTGAAAAAATCTTGTTTTTAGTCTTGGCATGAGGCCTTTACTATATGGTTATGATGTCCGCCATTTTGCATTCCATCATTATGAAATTAAATGTTGATATTACATGTGATTATTATACTAGTATAATATCTATGTGAATAAGTAAATTGAATTATTTGATTTATCTTTTCCATATTATGCTGAAGTTTAAGTTTAAAAGGCTTTTGTTTTAGTTTTATACATTGCCTTAAATATTTATTCTTATTTATGAAAGTTTCTACTATATTGTTATCCTTACTGAGCATCTAAACTCACCACTTTCTATGTTTTATTTTTCCCAGGATGTGAAGAAGTGTATTATGATTGACCTGCAGGGATAGTCTAAGGGATATGAATGTGGTCAATAGGGACAATGTTGTTTTTTTTCATTTTCAATGCAATGTTCATGTATGTAATCTATTTTCCAAGACTTCTAAACTGATCGGTATTTTGGGACCTGATTCCTTGTAATCATGCCAATATATTAAAATAATGCACTGACTCTAGGTATATGGGGTCGGGGTGTTACAGTTGGTATCAGAGAAAGTTTAGCAATAACCGTGGAAACTAGAATTAGAAAAACTCTGATTAGAGAACATTACCCTGGGATAGACTTTGAGGATTAGTATAGAAAAACATCCTTGAATTTTGGTAATGTAGATATTTTGTGAATTTTCCAAGAAATACATCCCTATCTGGATATGAGCAGGTAGAGGCAGATCTGGAACATATGTACTTAGGAGTGAAAACTCTGACAAAGAGTTTCGGGCTTGACTTGGGGTATCTTGTACACGACAATGGGCCTTGTTGCACTCTTGGTTATGACACTCCCAGGGGATATGCTTAGGATAATTCACATTTTCTTTACAAGCCATTATGAAGTATTTATGAGTAAATAATTCCTCAAAGAAAACATTTTTTTATGATTATAGATTATATGGATAAACTTTTCAATTTCAGTTAGGTATTTTACAAGTTTGGAATTATTCATTGTGATTCATAAACTAACCTAGTGTATGCCATTGTTTAGAAATTCCATCCAATAGATGGAATAAGAACTCTAGAAATACGCATTATCCAAAGAGTAAAATGATCATATATTTCATGGTATTAAGCCAACATTTAGAAATGAAATAGTCTCTCGTGTATTATCATCATATAAAGAAATAGTATCATGTGTTAATAAAATAAGTATAGAATTCTCTGAGTCCTATGGCTTGGAAGGGAATCCAGAGAAGAAAAGTATGGTAGAGAGAAAGATTGATAAAGGGAATAAGGGAAAGAAGGATTTTTCTATATGTGATAATTGTGGAAAGAATCACCTTGGAAAATTATTGATGGGAATGGGAGTTTGTTATAAGTGTGGAGAAAAAGTACACCAAGTATGTGATTTCAAGTGTAAGAAAATGTTCCAAATGTACAATGCTTCATCTACAAGGAGTTGGGACACTACACGAATCAATGTCCCAATCACCAGATTATATCTCAAACGATGTTGTTGGATAATAATCAAGTTTCGATATTACCATAGATGAAGAGTAATGACTAGTGTTATTATGTTGATATTAAATAATTGTGTCATCTGATTGTAGTATCAACGATGTAATGGTTATAATAATTATGGAGTATATAAAAATTGTACTGCAGTACTATTTCATTAAGGATTTGAGATTTTATGGTACCAAGAAAAGTGACTCGATAACAAGTTAAAAGTTTGTGAAAATAAATGGTTGAAGGAATGATAAATTTTAATATGGTCCTGATACTGTGGTATTGATTTTGTAATAATAGATAATTAATTTGGATAAATTATTTTGGATATTATTGACTACCTTGTAACTAATTAATGGTTTTTTTATTCCATCATTGTTGGTGATTACAATATTTTTGGATTTAAGGAGTATATTCAGTATTCTATGATTTACAGAAGGAATAAGGAATTACATATCTATTCAAATATGGTTTTTTGGAAATTCATTTTATTACCACATTTTAAGATAATACACGATGAAGGTATTCACAAGCATATTAGTGACCTTCCTTATAAATATTGAATAGTGAGTTCAGATAGAAGTATTGTGGATAAGTATAAAGGTTGGAATAGATAAAGTTTGAAATTGGATACTGTTGTAAAGGTTAAATCATTTCTTAACATTATTTTCATATTTTCATAAAAAGGATAACTCGGAGGTTGGGAGACAACCCATTGCGTCTGGAAAGGTCATGACACTTGAACCCACAACCGAAGGGTGATAAGGGTAAATCACCTACCACTAGCCTATGTGATGTCCTAGTTTGTATAATGTAGTGTTTTTTAAATAGTCTAACAAATTAATTATAAATTCATTATTTTTGGAACCCTATACGATTAGGATAAATAGAATATTTTTTATTTCTATTATCTTTTGGAGTGAAAGATGAGTTTGTGGTAGGAATTAGTTGAAGGATGAAACTCTACTTGTCAAGTATATTTTTTCAACTTATTCTATGAATAAATTAATTCTTAAACTTTATATAAGGGATATTAAAACCAAAAAAGTGTTATTTTAATACCTTATGTTTTGTTGAACCGATGATATTTTAAATCATCATATATTGATGGCTTTCAGGACCTCAATTTTACACTTGTTTGTGATTTGATGACCTCAATTACTCCATATAAATATTTACACTTTTCCTCAAATTATGTGTCTCTAATTTCCACAAATATTCTCCTAATCTAGATCATAATTTTTTGGTGACTTTTTCATTTCTATTTCACTCATATTAAGATTAAATTTCATTAACCCAATTTCTGATGTGTGTTTTCCACAAAGGTATTTTTCTATTTTTAACCTTTCATTTTCAATGAAAATTTTCAAATTGCGAGGACACAATTTATTGAAGGAGGGGATAATTTAATACCCTAATATTTCATAGTAAATTATCTCTTCAAACAAATTCAATAACTTGCGTTACAAGCAACACCGAGTTCGAGCGCACTGTGACTTAAAAAACTAGTCGTTCAAAAAGTGGTTATGAATAGTATTAACTGAATTTTGATTTTTATATACTCCATATAATTTTAGAATCCATATTATGGGTTTCTTATACATAATATAAGAACAAATTAATTTTTTCAAATAAAAGAAGTATTTTTAAAAAAAATGCACTTTTATCGCCTTTTAATGGTGAACCTTTTTAAAACCGATATTTGACACTTTTATATATTCAATTTAATAAACTAAATTATTCTTTATAATAGGTACATAAAAATTTAGTTTGGATAAATTTTTGGTACTTTTCTGATAGCTTTCATATTTTAATGAATAGTGAAAAATACTAAATTTTAATTGAAAACAACTTTTTTAATTGAAATAATTTATAGTGTTAAATTATACAATTGAGTGGTTTTAAAGTATCATTAGATTATATTTTTATCATTTACTATAATTTAGGTCATTTTATGTGATTTCACATTTAAACTGGATATAAATAAGTGTCAATCTTTTAATATTTATTATTTCTTAAAAACACGCTTTTTATTTTGACAATGGGAATTAATTTTAAATTAATTTATGCCACTTCTGTGTTTTTAATTTGGTAAAATGGATTAAATATTTGGAATCATGAGTTCCAAATTGTGTAAATAGGTAACTTTTAATTTTAGACATTATGAATATTTACTTGAGTAAATATTTTTTTACCATGGTTAAAGGGTGAATCTGGTAAATAAGGGTAAACAAATATTATTTTAATAATATTAAATTACCCTAACTTGAGTCATATTCCAACAGGTTGATACATATCCGACCATAGGTATCCTTGGGCCTATTTTGGCACCACATGGAGCCACTTGAGAGTGATAATGACACATTATATTAATTAATATATAGTAAAAACAAAAATGACATAAACAAATATCTTTTAGTAAAAAAATATAAAAGGGGTTATATAAGTTATCCTTTAAACTATAAATATTCATTTTAATTATAAAAATATTTTATACATCATGGTATTTTTTATAATTTTAAGACATCAAATAAATAAAATTATTTATGACATAATAATGATGTATTGTTTACCTCATTAATGAATGATTTAAATAAATGAGATTATAAAAATTAAAATAATATCCAAAACCTATCTAATTATTATTTAATGATTTTATTTAGAACATTATTCATCTTATATTTTACATTAAAGAGTTTTGGACCTTTAGAAACTGAAAATCATTATATAATAAAATAATATTTTCAAACTTTCCTAAAGAGCCCCTCCCCCCCCCCCTTATAAAAAGCCTTCACCTCTAACCCATTTCTCACACCACTCAATCCACTTGGCTCATCCAAACTCTATCCAATTAAGCTTCCTACATCCCTATCTTCCTCTTAGAAGCCTTACCTTAGGCAGATGGCACTTCAAGGAAGCTTTCTGGTTCAAACCAAAGGGAGTTACCCGATTTAAAGGTAACATCTCCTCTTTAGTTCTTTTCTTTTATTTTACTTCTCCAACCCCCTAAACTCTCTTTATTCCTTTATTTTATAACAACACCAGTATACTCAATATAATAGGTTGTTGTTATGATAATTATTTGAACTACACTTACACACACCTCCATCTAATGGGTATAGAACATAATGTTTCTGTGGACAACGAACTACTGCCTCACAAAACGATGATTGTTCAATATTCTATTAACACCTCTTATAGTGGCCATTATAATGACACTGTAATTATGTATGATATTTATGATATTTAACTTATCTCTAATATTCTATAATTCTATTTCATAGCATACCTTTATTCTTTTCATGTTTTATATATACGATAATTTCATTTGAGGAAGTGCGGACTACCGCCCCCTCAAAGTGATATGACTCATTCATACCATACATGGAATGTATAAAGGACAGTGTTAATGAACATAAGTAACATATATAAAATATTATATTATAATTTAATAATAATATACCTATGTATCATTTGGTTTTCTTTCCTTGCAAAATAAAAAAATGAAATAGAAGTAGTGTTCGTCCGTACGTACGGATTACCGTCTCCACGAACGTGATGAGATTCATTACCCATCATAACCATTCAAGAATAATTTTCATTTGATTATTAAAAATAATTTTTAAAAACTTAATATCATTTTTTATATGAATTAAATACATCCTATCCATAAAAAACATGGCTTACATAACAAAACATATAAATAAAAATGAATCAGTTAACACCTGAAACAATGATACTACTAAAATATTATTAACAAAGCAATATTATAAGATGATATATTATATCATATTTATATATTTGGTTCTTGTATAATTTAATAAAAAATATTTATCTATTATATAGGATGTTAACATACCCTCGACCCAAGAAAAGTACAATTTAAGGGTTAATTCCTCAATCTCATTATTATTCAAGATTATTTATGTGTAAGTTTTTACTGGGACATATTTATTATCCATTTCCATGTTTCATAAAAGAGTATTAAAAGGGATTGTTTTTAAGGGACAATTTTACTAAAATGTCATTTTAAATGTTTTAAATATTTATTCTTCTAAACTATTCTCAATTATGTCCATGTTTCCAAAATGGTTTTAAGGATTTATTTATATGGACATGAATGTTTTAAAATGTTAATTCCTTTCAAGGGTTTCAAAGTGGTATGGGACACTTTGATTCAAAAATATATTTTAAATATCTTCCTTTATAAATTGTGTGAATTTTAAATGATTTCATGAAAAAAGGATATTTCTCTCAAAGATTTTTACTGATCATTTTCAACTATGTCAACATCCTTTACTAGATATTATTATTGATCTAGGTTGATTTATTATAATAAAATATTTCATATTGTATTGAATGAGTTATGATATGTTTTACTGTGGATGTGATATTTTTATACCATTCATGGTTTATGGTTAAAGTATTAACATTTTGTATGGAAGTTTTAATACGAATTTTTATGTTATATATCAAAATTTTCATATGAGGAATGCTTTGGACTTAGTTAGTGACGATTGGAGCCCACTATAGCTCCTCGATGCATCGGTAGGTCTCATGAGACAAACTAGTGTCTTGGAACAAGGCTTTGACAAAATATTATTTGAGTCTTGGTACAAGACCTTGACTATGTGGTTATGATTTCCGGTATTATGCATTCCATCATTATGAAATGAGCTATTGATATTACTTGTGATTATTTGACTAGTATAATATCCATGTGAATAAGTAAATGGAATTATTTGATTTATCTTTTCCATATTATGATGAATTTTTTTAAAGGATTTTGTTTTAGTTTTATACATTTCCTTTAATATTTATGCTTATTTATGAAATTTTCTGCTATATTGTTATCCTTACTGAACATCTGATCTCACCCCTTAATGTGTTTTATTTTTCCCATGATGTGAAGAAGTATATTATGACTGACCTGCAGGGATAGTCTAAGGGATATGAATGTGGTCAATGGGGACAATATTGTTGTTGTTTTTCATTTTTTAATGCAATGTTCATGTATATAATCTATTTTCCAAGACTTATAAACTGATCGGTCCTTCGGGACTTGATTCCTTATAATCATGCCAATGTATTAAAATAATGCACCGACTCTGGGTAACTAGGGTTGTGGTGTTACAGTTGGTAATAGAGGAAGTTTAGAAATAACCTTGGAAACTAGATTTAGAAAAACTCTGATTAGAGAACATTACCCTAAGATAGACTTTGAGGATTAGTATAAAACAACATCCTAGAATTTTGGTAATGTAGAGATTTTGTGAATTTTCTAAGCAATACATCCCTGTCTAGTTACGAGTAGGTAGAGGTATCTCTCGTACAGATATACCAAGGAGTGAAAACTCTGACAAGGAGTTTCGGGCGTGACCCGGGGTCACCTGGTATACGAAAACAGGCCTTGTTGCACTCTTGGTTATGACACTCCTAGGGGCTATGCTTAAGATAATTCACATTTTATTTAAAAGCCATTATAAAGGATTTAGGAGTAAATACTTCCTCAAAGAAAACATTTTTTTTATGATTATAGATTATATGAAAAATATTTTCAATTTCTATTAGTTGTTTTACAAGTTTGGAAGTATGCATTGCGATTCATAAACTAACCTAGTGTATGTCATTGTTTAGAAATGGCACCCAATATATGGAATGAGAACTCCAGCAATACACATGATCCAAAGAGTAAGAAGGATCATATCTTTCATGGTATTAAGCCAACATTTAGAAAGGAAATAGTCTCCCATGTATTACCATCATATGAAGAAATAGTATCATGTTTTAATAATATAAGTAAATAATTCTATGAGTCCTATGGCTTAGAAGGGAAGCCAGAGAAGAAAATTATGGTTGAGAGTAAGATGGATAAAGGGAATAATGGAAAGAAGGATTTTCACATATGTGATAAATGTGGAAAGAATCACCTTGGTAAATGCTTGAAGGGAATGGGAGTTTGTTATAAGTGTGGAGAAAAAGGACACCAAGTATGTGATTTCAAGGATAAGAAAAAGGTTTCAAATGTACAATGCTTCATCTTCAAGGAGTTGGGACACTATGCGAATCAATATCCCAATCATCAAAGTATACCGCAAATGATGTTATTGGATAATAATAAAATTATGATATTACCATATATGAAGAGTAATGACTAGTTTTCTTATGTTGATATTAAAAAATTATGTCATTTGAGTGTTGTATCAACGATTTACTGGTTATAATAATTATGGTGTATAGACGGATTGTATTGCAGTACTATTTCATTAAGGATTTGAGATTGTGTGGTACCAAGAAAAGTGACTCAATAGAAATTTAAATGTGCGGGAAAATACAAGGTTGAAGGAATGATAAACTTTAATATGGTCATGATACTGTGGTATTGATTTTGGAATAAGAGATGATTGATTTTGATAAATTATATTGGATATTATTAACTATCTTGGAACTAATTAATCATTTTTTTTATTCCATCATTGTTGGTGATTACAACATTTTTGGATTTAAGGAGTATATCCAGTATTCTATGATTTATAGAAGGAATAAGGAAGTATATACCTATTAAAATATGGTTTTCTATCAATTCATTTTAATACCACATTTTAATAGAATACAAGATGAAGGTATTCACATTTATATTATGTGACCTTCCTTATAAATTTTGGACTGTGAGTTTGGACAAAGTATTGTGGATAAGTATAATGGTTGGAATAGATTAAGTTTGAAATTGGATACTATTGTTAAGATTAAATCATTTCTTAAGATTATTTTTGGATTGTTATAAAAAAGTCAACCTGGAGGTTGGGCGACAACTCATTGCGTCTGGAAAGGCCGTGAGACTTGAACCTGCAACTGAAGGGTGACAGGGGTACATCACCTACCACTGGCCTACGCGATGTCCTAGTTTGTATAATGTAGTTTTTTTTAAATAGTCTGAAAAATGAATTATAAATTAATTATTTTTGGAACCCTATACGATTAGAATAAATAGAATATTTTTGAATTCTATTATCTTTTGGAGTGAAAAATGAGTTTGTGGTAGGAACTAGTTAAAGGTTGAAACTCTACTTGTCAATTATATTTTTTTCCCTATTATTATATGAATAAATTAATTCTTAAACTTTAGGGAATGGATCTTAAAACCAAAAATTTATTATCCTATTAACTTATGTTTTGTTGAATCGATGATATTTTAAATCATCATAGATTGATGGCTTTGAGGCCCTCAATTTTACACTTGTTTGTGATTGATGACCTCAATCACTCCCTATAAATATTTATGTTTTTCATCCTATTATGTGTCTCTAATTTCCACCAATGTTCTTCTAATCGAGATCATAATTTGGTGGTGACCTTTTCATTTCTCTTTCCCTCTTATTAAAACTAAATTTCATTAACCCAATTTCCGATGTGGGTTTTCCACAAAGGTATTTTTCTATTTTTAACCTTTTATTTTCAAAGAAAAAATTCTAATTTCAAGGAAGAAAATTATTGAAGTAGGGGTTAATGTAACACCCCAAGATTTCATAGTGTGGTATCTCTTCAAAGAAATTCAATAACTTGGGCTACACGCAACACTGAGTTCAAGCGCACCACGACTTACCAAACTAGACGTTCAAAAGGCGGTTATGAATAGTATTAACTGAATTTTGAATTTTATATACTCCATATAATTTTAGAATCCATATTATGTGTTTCTTAGAAATAATATAAGATGAAATTCATTTTTTTAGATAAAATAAGTGCTTTTCAAAAAATGCAATTGTACCGCCTTTTAATGGAGAACATTTTTTAAAACCAATTTTTGAGACCTTTATATATTAAATTTAATGAAATTAAATTATTCTTTAGAATCGATACATAAAAATTTAGTTTGGATAAATTTTTGGTACTTTTCTAATAACTTTCATATTTTGATGAATTGTTAAAAATACTAAATTTTAATTGAAAACAACTTTTTTAATAAAAATAATTTATATTGTGAAATTATAGAATTGAGGGGTTTTAAAGTTTCATTAGATTATATTTTTATCATTTAATATAATTTAGGTAATTTTATGTAATTTCACATTTAAACTATACATAAACAAGTGTCAATCTTTTGATAGTTATTATTTCTTAAAAACACACTTTTTGTTTTGACAACAGAAATTAATTTTAATTTAATTTATGCTACTTCTTTGTTTTGAATTTGGGAAAATGGATTCCATATTTGGAATCAGGAGGTCCAAATTGTGTGAATAGGTAACTTTTATTTTTATACATTATGAATATTTACTTCAGTAGATATTTTATTTACCATGGTTAAAGGGTAAATCTGGTAAATAAGGGTAAAAAAATATTATTATAATAATATTAAATTATCCTAACATGTATCTTATTCCTATTGGTTGATACATGTCCAACCATGGTCATCCTTGGGTCGATTTTGGGATCACATGGAGCCACTTGAGAGTGATAATGACAATTTATATTAATTAATTTAAGTAAAGACAAAAATGACATAAACATATATCTTTTAGTAAAACAATTTTACAAGGGGTTATATAAGTTTTATTTTAGACTATAAATATTTATTTTAAATCTAAAAATATTTCATACATCATGGTATTTTTTTATAATTTTTATACATAAAATAGATAAAATTATTTATGATACAATTATGATGCATTGTTTACCTCATTAATGAATGATTTAAATAAATGAGATTATAAAAATTAAAACAATATCGAAAACCTATCAAATTATTATTGGATGATTTTATTTCGAACATGAGTCATCTTATCTTCTACTCTAATGAGTTTTAGACATTTAAAACCCGAAAATCATTATATAATAAAATATTATTTTCAGACTTTCCTAAAGAGCCCCTCCTCCCCCTTATAAAAAGCCCTCAACTTTAACCCATTTCTCACACCTATAAAGCCCCTTGGATCATCCAAAATCTCCCTAATTAAACTCTATACATCCTTCTATTCCTCTTATAATCCTTACCTTAGGCAGATGTCACTTCAAGGAATCCTTTTGGTTCAAACCAAAGGGAGTTACCCGATTTAAATGTAACATCTCCTCTTTAGTTCTTGTCTTTTATTTTACTTCCCCAACCCACTAAACTCCCTTTATTCCTTTATTTTATAAAAAAACTAGTATTATCAATATACTAGGTTGTTTTTATGAGAAGTATTTGAACTACACTTACACACACCTCCATCTAATGGGTATAGAACATAATGTTTCTGTGGACGGCGAACTACTGCCTCACGAAATGATGATTGTTCAATATTCTACTACCACCTCTTATGGTGGCTATTATGATGGAACTGTAATTATGTATAATATTTATGATATTTATTTTATCTATAATCTTCTGTAATTATCTTTTCTAGCATACCTTTATTCTGTTCATGTTGTATATATACGATAATTACATTTGAGGAAGTGCAGACTACCGCCCCCTCAAAGTGATATGACTCGTTCATACCATACATGAAACTTATAAAGGATGGTGTTAATGAAGTTATGAAACATATATAAAATTTTATATTATACTGTAATAATGACATACCAGTGTATCATTTGTTTTTTGTTCCTTTTAAAATAAAAAAAATGAAATGGAAGTAGCGTTCGTGCGTACGAACGGATTACCGTCTCCACAAACGCGATGAGACTCATTACCCATCGTAACCATTCCAGAATAATTTTCATTTGATTATTAAAAATAATGTTTAATAACTTAATAATATTCTGAATATTAATTAAATACATCCTATCCAAAACAAATATGGCTTATGTAACAAAACATATAAAGGAAAATGAATCAGTTAACACCCAAAACAATGATACTAATAAAATATTATCAATAAAGAAATATTAGAATATCATATATGATATCATATTTATGTATGTAGTTCTTGTATAATTTAATAACATTTATTTAACTATTATACAGAAGGTTAACATACCCTCGACCAAAGAAAAGTACAGGGTAAGGGTTAATTCCCCAATCTCATTACTATTCAAGATTGTTTATTTGTAAGTTTTTATGGGGAAATATTTATTATCCATGTCCATGTTTCATAAAAGAGTTTTAAAATTGCTTATTTTTAAGGGACACTTTTACTAAAACATCATTTTAAATGTTTTAAAGATTTATTCTTCTAAACCATTCTCATTAATGTCCATGTTTTCAAAATGGTTTTAAGGATTTATTTATATGGACATGAATGTTTTAAAATGATAATTACTTTCAAAAGTTTGAAAGTGGTATGGAACACTTTGATTCAAAACTATTTTTTAAATATCTTCCTTTATAAATTGAGTGACTTTTAAATTATTTCATGAAAAGGGATATTTCTCTCAAATATTTTTACCGATCATTTTCAACTATGTCAACATCATTTACGGGATATTATTCTTGATCGAGGTTGATTTATAATAATAAAAATCTTCCATATTGTATTGAATGATTTATGATATGTTTTACTGTTTATGTGAAATTTTTATACCATTCATGGTTTATGGTTAACGTATTGACATTTCTTGTGGAAGTTTTAATATGAATGTTTATGTTATGTTTCAAAATTTTCATATGAGAAATGAATTGGACTTTTTAAGTGATGGGTGGATCCCCCTATATCTCCACGATGCATCAGTAGTTCTCATGATACAAACTAGTATCTTGGAAGAAGGCCTTGATAAAATCTTATTTGTAGTCTTGGCACAAGTCCATGACTATGTGGTTATATGTCCAGCATTATGCATTCCATCATTATGAAATTAGTTATTGATATTACATGTGATTATTTGACTAGTATAATATCCATGTGAGTAAGTAAATGGGATTATTTGATTTATCTTTTCCATATTATGCTGAAGTTTAAGTTTAAAAGGCTTTTGTTTTAGTTTTATACATTGCCTTAAATATTTATGATTATTTATGAAAGTTTCTTCTATATTTTTATCCTTACTGAGAATCTGAGATCACCCTTTTCTATGTTTTATTTTTCCCAGGATGTGAAGAATTATATTATGAATAACCTGCAGGGATAGTCTAAGGGATATAAATGTGGTCAATGGGGGAAAAATTTTGATATTTTATTTTTTAATGCAACGTTTATGTATGTAATCTATTTTCCAATACTACTAAATTGATCGGTCCTTTGGGACTTGATTCCTTATAATCTCTCCAATGTATTAAAATAATGCACCAACTCTGGGTAAATGGGGTTGGGGTGTTACACTATAAAGAAATATAATATATATATATATGGTGTAAAAACGTTTTTCTTGATTTTGATAATTTCATGAAACTTCTTCTAATACAGAATGATATCCTTAAGAATATTGAATCAAAATGAAAAGAACCACTAGCTGAAATTTCTTTTTTAAAAAACATAAACAACCCAATTACATACAAAAGAAAGATAAAATAAAGAATAATCCCATGATTATAAAGAAATATCAAAGTTTAAAAATGAAATGGAATCTAATAATGAATATTTCCCCCAATGTAAAAGATATAAATATTGGAAGATCTTGGTTGAAATTTGATTCTCAACATTAATGCTACTGTAAAAGAGAAAAGAAAACCCATAATTTTTCCCTTATATAATTTTTTAGTTGTACTAACATGAAGGAAATTGAAGGATTGAAATAATGGGAGAGTTGGATGAGGTGTTTTACATGTTGTACAAAAAAATAATTTGACCATAATAGAGTTTGATAAGCTTCTATGATGAAGATTTAGTGATGAAAATCCCTTGAAGGGGAGATAATATAAATAGAGGCTGAAAAATAGTGTTCTTTCATAAAAACATAAAATTTATGTAAATATATATTTTTTATACAACCTAATAATAGTTTAATATTTAGGTATTGTAATCATTATTAATTCCCTTATTTTGATTTTATCAATGATGTTTTGTATGGGGGTGTTTGTTGATGGGAAATATAATAGAAAGGGGGATTTATATCCTTTTTTTCACTTGAAATTTTTTTATGCATTTATTGAGTTGAGTGTAGGAAATTTAATTATTGAAAAATATATTGAACAGACATAAAATTATAAATTGAGATTGGTATGACATTGTGTATTGGTTTATGGAATTCCTTAATGTCTTGGTTAAATATATTTTATTTTCTGCATCAGGTTATCCCAAGTAGACTTATAATTGACTAACTAAAGGATCATCACTAAGTTATATGTGGTTCAATAATTCTATCAAAATATTCAAAAAATATATTTCATAATATTTATAATATATTGTTTTTTATAATAATTACATCCCCTATATTCATTTTGATTTATTGATAATAAGGTTAGGAGAAATGATCTCAATCACACATACAGAAATATAAGTTTTATGGTATTGAAAAAAAAAAAGAGGGATATTGAAGAGACCATGTGTTAATTGAATTTCTTTTTAATAATCAAGGATGAAATTATCTTATATAATTAAATAATATGTGTCTAAGTTATTGGATATGATTTCCATACATTTATGGTTAAAGGGAATGGAAAAGTTGAGGATTTTATCTTGAATATCTTGGCTAGATAGATTCAAGTAGAATCCCCTTATATATGATGATTGATGAACTTATCTTCAATTAAAATACAAGTTTAAATGATATTTAAGTGTTGTCTATAACATTTAATGGAAGTATTAGGAATATTTCTTGAGGTTAGATTGATGAATGATTATTCAAGAGGTCAAGTTTTCCAATAAAATGAAGGAACCATCGAAGTAGTGTTGTACATGGAAGTTAATGTATCAGGTGAATTAATACCTTAAGATGATGTTTTAAAGTTTACTTGAGTTGGTTGAGAAGGCCTCAAAATAGGTTAAAGAAGTTCTAAAAGTATTTGAGGAATTATGGAAAATTTGTAGCTATTTTAAAATGATAAAAAAACTCATATGATATGATATTTTTATACAATATAGCTATTTTTATGATATTTGGCTCATGGAAGATGCTCAACGCAGATAATATGGGGTTTTAGTATGATATGAAGATATAATAAAACAATAATAATGTATAAGATGAATCCATGTATTATAAGTTCATAAGATATTTGGTTTTGTATGAAAAAAATCCTTCATACGATATCATTGCCTCATAAGATATCTCGATCATGTATGAAAGACTAATAAAATAATATATCTACTACTTTGTATGATAGACATCTTTTTATGAATATTTCATATAATATTCCGTTTTTTATGATATCTAACTAGGTGTATATTTGAGAATCCATAATTAAGTTTCATAATAAAAAATCAAGCAATTTCAAAATGATTAATTCAAAAGAAGAGGGGATTAAAATCAGATGATTCTCAAGAATAGATCATCAAGAATTCAAGTAAAATAATCCTTCAAGAGGATCATAATCCAAGATGATGTTGTGATGATGAGTGTTTTATAATGCAAAGACAAGGTTTAAAGTCACAATTGTATGAATTTATGCACATCTGGATAATGTAAATGAGATTAAATGCATCATATTTCATGGAATAATTAGATGATAGAAACACCTAAGTCTTTTGGGAAAATTTATCGGGAATTTAAATAAGTTCATATGAAAATTCAAACTAGAAATATATTATATATTTTAATGGGAATATTTTATATTTCCCAAATTAAAGGAGTTTCCATAGTTCTTTGTGGAAATAATATTCATGATTCTATGAAAATAAAATGGGAATGGTAAAAAAAAGGATTGCTTCGATTCTTTTATTTTCTATTAAAATGTATCTAGCTGAATAAGTGAGAGAACCTGATATTTTACATGTAACACCATAATTTTTTATGAAATATATTTTTTTCAAATGAATCTAATTTCTTTGATAGCTTGTGTTACATGCAACACTGAGTCTAAATGAACCGCGATATACTATTAAAATATTATTATATAGCAATTACTGCGTAGCTGTTGAATTAGTGGGTATAAATAGGAATAAATAAATTAATAAAAACATATGTTTTACACATTTATAATATAAATTAATTAATAATAAATTTATTATAATTGAAAATAAAAATCATTTGAAAGAAAAATATATATTTTTCTGAAAATCTATTTTTGTGATCACAATGTATTTCTAACTTAATAAATTAAATTAACAACTATTGTTAAATTAAATTAATGAAATTTATATATTATATACTCAATAAAAAATTTTAACATTCAACTAATATTTTTACTTTACATTAAATAATAATAAATCTTGTTTTATGCTTAAAAATATATTTTTTCTAAAAAGCAGTTTTCGTCACGTTTTGAGCACATATTTTAAATTTAATTTATATTAATTTTATAAATTTAATTTGATAAAATAAATTATATATTTTTAATCGTAAGTTTTAAATTTGGTAAATATATCTATTTTTTATTCAATATGAATAATAATTGTGGTGAATTTTATCACCTCGATAAAGGGTAAATCGGGTTAAAGTACGATAAAATTAAGTGATAAGGGTATATTTATTCATCATAATTCTTATTTAATAAAGATAATTATAACCTTATCACCTTATTATATAAATGAAGTTTTTTAATGGACAAATTTCCATGAAAATGACTTAAATAATATTTAAATAAAATAAAGTTACAAAATGTCACTCTCTTAGACTGAGAATCAAGCCATAAGTATTTTTGAAAAACTATGTAGTTTAACATAATACAGAAATAATGAAGGATAACTAACATGAAAAAAAAATTAATTAAGCCCCAAAAATACTATTCAATCATTTGGGGAATCACTTTATGAGAGGCATCTCACTTTTGTGACATGAAGCTTCCTAAGATAGTTACCCAGGGCATCTTATGCTTGGTCCACTAGGTAAGTCTTCATTTTAACATCATGTGTTGAATATGTTATCATACAGTTTAACATCATGTGACTAGTACAAAATGGTGTATTTTAGTTTTAGGACATACGGATAAGAACATATATCAGGTAAATGATGAGTGATTTGATGCTTAATGTTCCAAGGATTTCCTGATATACTTCGGACATGAAGAAGGAAATAGTAAACCATGGTCTTGGGGATTTCTAGATCAAGAAGTGGTATGGGACAATAATGCAAGGAATTACCATGTAATAATGTTCAAAAATTGGGTTCCCATCATAATGTTGTTGAGGCTTACAGAGATATAATAGGTCTCCCCTGAGAAAAAATTTTATTTTGGTTGATAGGCCCTTTTGGGGGGAAACTTACACAAAGCTAACCGGGACGTATCAATGAATAGTCAAAAAATGGAATCCTTTGGCTGACAAGACATTTTTGTGGGTTAATTATGAAAATCCAACTAGGGTGTATTATTGTATAATTAGAGAAAGGTGTCGTCAGGAATCTGACATTTTATTACTGATCTCCTGAGAAATTTTTTTTAGATCTGAAATTACCCAAGATGTGTAGTATGATGTGTGGAAGGAATATATACAAGCACAAAAGAAAAATTCAGACTAGCATTGGTCATGGAGTGTTAATATTTCTGTAAGAGAGGTATTTTTTAGTTTCCATTATGGGTTCTATAATGGTGGAACCTAAATTATGGTCTCCTACAAAAATTAAGTTTGTATATAAAAGAGATAATTTTTTTTAATGGTTGTGGTTGGGCCCAAGACATAAATTCTAGGCATCGCTACGTATCTCATTCATATGAGAATAAAGGAACACATGGTTCTTTAAGTGAAGTTGTGGTGGGATACCAACAGTAAGGGTTTTGATCCACTTAAGAACAGACCAAAATGTTATGTTGTTTTAAGTCATGCAACAAGTATTTGAACCATGTAGTTTTATGTCATGTTTAAATGGTGCTAGGCTATGTAGTTTAAAGTCTTACATCATAGACTATAGTGTATTTTAGTTTTAGATCGTATGAATAGTACTATATAGTGTACATTTTATGTGCATGCATACCAAACCATGATTCTTTTCATTTTAACATCATACAGTAAAGATAAGGAAACTGTGCATTTTAACATTATACGGTAAGAATATAGGTGTCATGCGGTTTGTTATCTTGTGACGTGGATGATGGTATCCTTATCATATGAAGTATTTCCTAAAAAGTATTATGTTGGTAGAGGTGGTGACAAGCTCTCTATCCCTCAAGATCAAGGAATAAGCTCCATTATAGTGGACCCGGTGTGTGGAATAAGGTCCATCCATCTTTGGATCAGGCTTTGGTGGCTTCCTCCCTAGTATCATCAGGGTCCTGAGGACCAGTACCAGTTCTCCTTAAAGGAATGGGCAGAGGGATACTTTCTTGTTAAATTACAATTCTATTATGTTTTTATAGACCTCTATGTAATTCAAAGTTTTTAGTCACTTCTCATCAAGTGGCTCAAATTCAAACAACCATTTTTGGGATTTCTCATCTATAGATAGCTGATCGCAAATGGAAATGTGGAGAGAAGGTAATTGGACCTCAATGGGTAGGATCACTTTTATCCTTTATACTAGTGAATATGGGGTATCTTTCATGGTAGTTTGAGTTACAGTTCAGTACACCCATAAGGCATGAAATATCTTTTTAGGACATGACTTCTTATCTTTATCTTCTATTTTCTAGAGTATGTTTGATAGGGTCTTATTGAAGGCTTTTGTCTGTCCATTGGCTATTGCATGATAGTGGGATGAATGTTTTGATTTGATATTATACTCTTGATAAAACTTTTCCAACTCAATATAATATAAATTTTTGTTTTTTCCATCATTTTTTATGAGGGACACCAAATCTAGTAATGATGTTGCCTTTCACTAATATGACAATACTTATAGACCTTAATTATTTAAAGGGTTTTTTAGACCATTTGGATAATAATTAAGTAGCTGTGATGATGTATTTTAAATGTTTGGTCGTATTTAGAGGATACAGCCTTACAACATCCATTCCTCATTAGGAAAATGTCCAAGATTATTTGGTTGTATGTAGAAACTCCAGGGGTGTATGGATGAAGTTGGTTTGCACCTGGAAAGAATGAAACTTCTTGGTGAATTTTGTACAATCCTGCATCTTTAAAGTATGGAAGTATCCAAGACTTCATATTTGATTAGAAATCATGAACCCTAACTAGTGGGAACCATAGGATTCTGTATGAACTTCCTTCATAATGACAACAGTCTCTTCCCCCATCAATGCACCTGAGGTGGACTCCATAAAATCCTCATTTATGTAGGAATTTCTGGTGATTTGGGCTATCTTAAAGAGTGAAGTTGGTCTCTTTTCACTAGATTTTCTCTTTTCTATCTATGTCTGATGAGATCACTCCATTTTAAAGGTAGTATAAAATAGGTTTCATCCAACCAGTTTTAGGACTCTCTGGTTCAGATATAGAGTTGAACTCATTTATTTCTTCCATGATGACATGAAAAAAAGGTGAGACTATTCTGTAGTGAGCAATGATGATGAATTTTTTATCTTGATACGGATCTACCAAAGTCATCGATAAATTTTCCAATGCATAATATTTGGGATTATATGATCGTGGGACATGAGAAAATTTTGGCTATGAGGGTAATTCATCCATTATTCCTTAAACATGGTTGACCATGGGTATTATCTCTTCATTTCTATTGGAATAATCACTATTGATTTATTTGACTAATAACTCTGAATCTCATTTTCCCTTCAATTGGTCTAGTGGAATTTAATGTGAAAACTCTATCCCTACGACGAGGTCTTGATATTACTCCTTGTTTTTTATTCATCCTTTTGAAAACATTAAGGAGTAAGGAAATAATTCCTTTGCTGGAGAGATAAGCATGACTCTCAACATGAATTTATTGAGCTTGGGGTCTTCCATTCTATTACCCGATGGTCTTCCAGATGCACCATCAAAATACATATCTCATATCAAGGGTCCCTCTCTTGACCAAAGAAGATCTCTTCATCAGGAAATTCAGTATTTAGTAACATTACTTCTACCGATGGATGTTCTGTAAGGAATCCATCTTGAACCTAGCCTTTCACCACTTTATGAGGAAAATTTTAATTTAAAACTATTTTAGGATTACCACCCACCATGCCAAATGTCTATTCAACATTGGACGGTTCAGGATATATTTGAGTGGGTTGTTTTGAAATACTAAATGGACCTCGTGATATTTTAGGTAGTTCCTTATTTTACTACAAATATTAAATCCTAGTATCTCTTATCAGTATTTGAATAACGAGTCTCAGTGTCAAGCATGGTTCAACTGAGATAATAATAGTCATTTTCAATCCTAGTGTCATTTTTTTAGGAAGGTACCCAGTGATCATTTCAGAGATTTCAAGTATAAAATAAGTGGTTTCCCCTCAATGGGTGGAATTATCATTGGAAATCTCAATAGATATTTATTGAGCCTGTCTAATGCTTCTTGACAATCATTAGTCCACTAATATATGACCCCCTTTTTCATCAACTTGGTGAAGGGAAAATGAATTCCTTTAAGTTTTTCTATAATGTTCCATATGTAGAAAAGGTTCCCCTATATTTATCTTAAATATTTAAGTTTTTGGGTATGTGACATATTTAGGATAGCCTTTTTCATTCCAAGGCTAACTTCAATGAAATGACGGGGTATGATGAAGCTGGTAAATTTCCCTGAGGTAACCCAGAAGGTTCAATTCAATGGGTTAATCTTCAAGCTATGTTTTTATAATTTGTTGAAGATGGTATCAAGATATGATAGCTAGTTAGAATGATATAAATTCTTAACCACCAGATCATCAATGTAGCATTCAAAAAAATCCCCTAGAAAAGGTTTAATGATATTATGAATGTCACATTGGTATGTAGAATTGGCATTTTTTAAGACAAAGGGAATTACCTGATAGAAACATACTTCTTATAGGGCCATAAATGTTATGAATTATTTAATTATGGGGCCATTAATATTTATTTGTACCATGAATATCCATCCATGAATGTGAGGGTTTCATATATGGTTGTAGAAACAATCAGAATCTCTATGATTGGGAATGGGAAATCATCTTTTAGATAGTGCTGGTTGAGATCTCTGAAGTCGATGAAGACCCTAATTTTCCAATTCTTCTTCATTACTGAGACTATGTTGGCTAGACATGTCAGTAACTATACTTTCTAAATGAAATTTTATTTGATAATATTTCCAAATTTAACCTAAATTTTGGTGTCTTGAGTTGGTTGTATCCTTTTCGTTGGTTATTTGTATCCATTGTGGTTTTTTGTAATTATCAGGTGGTGAGTGGCCACCTCAAGATCAAGGACTAGAATTTCTATGTAAATACAGGAAAACAAATCCCAATGATTATTCGAAAAGGAGGTATATAAATATTATTCTTTGAAATACATGGCCTCACTAATCAATTTGGGTCATGGTTCCTTTTCTTTACCTAGATTTATTTTTCTGAGTTCATAAATGGTGGTAGAGACACCTTCCTTAAATAATGGTAGAGCATCCCTAAGGTACTCTTATTCCACTTCCTCTTACTCTTCATCCTCATCTTCTACCTTACTCTTAGGGGTAGTAGGTGTTGAACCGAAATTAGGAGATGATTAAACATTTTTACATCTAGAATATAAAATTTCTTCCTCTGACCTGACTGATGATGTGTTGGCCCTTTGAAGCTTTAGAGGAGAGAGGAGGGATATAGAGTGAGTATACTTACTCTCTCCTGAAATATCGACAACTTTCTGTGTTTCATATGATGAGGTTTGGATTTATGGAATCTTAGAGGATGGAATGAGAAATTTTTCATCCATGCCTTTAACACTGTCTGGAGAGTCCACAACATTTTTAGTGTTGTTGGGGATCAATTTTCATGACTAATATCATGAGGTTTTTTGAATATAAACCTGATTTTGGGCCCATTCCTTCAATCTAATTTATGGGAAGTGCATATTTTTCACTGCTCTATTTGAAGTAGTTGGTTGGTGTCATTTCTAGACCATTCGGGGCAGTGACCTAAGCGACACTATCAGTCATGGGTTGTTTCCTTTCCCTCTGGTAGAATCATGCATCAATATATTGGGATTTTTAGGATTCAAATGGGAATTTATCACTTAGTAACATCCCCATATGACCATTAATGAAATATTTTAGACATTGGTGGTATGATGAGGGGATTTCTACATTTTTATGAAACCAAGGCCTTCCTAGAAGATTGTTAAAGTTCGTATCTTACAAAATAACCAAAAATTCTAAGTTAGATACAAGGTCCCTAAACTGAGACCTAATATTGATTCTACCAAGATATTTTTTTTCTATTTTTTCATAAACCTAAATTGTTAGGGAAGAAGGGGACAAGTGTGATTTTTTTTAAACTAGTCGAGGAAGTTTTTAGACAAGAATGAGGTTGACTCCTGATCCATTTTCAGTGAAATTTCATCGAATGTCAATGTCATTTATCCTTCTAAACACATACAAGGGTCTAATGTGTCCTTGTATAATCGAATCTTAATCTTCCATAATGAAAGATATGGCTATGTAGAATTATTTATGAACTATATTTGAATGATAAACTTTAGTAGTGTAAAATTCATGTTCAAACTCTTTAGGTCTTAGAAAAGCCTCTATGAGCACTTTGCAGTGGTCTTTTGATAGACTTAGAGCATCTAGAATCAATAACATGGCCAGAAATAGGGACAATTTATTTAAAATTTCGTAATTATGGGATAAAATTCTGTGCTTCCCAGCATGAGGATGATCTTTTGAAGTAACTTTATGGATTTAAGTACTTTATGTGGGAAGATCAGTCCTTGGAGAAGGAGTTTAAGGGGCTTCTATCCTTGGTGGGTTAGGTCAACTAGGTCTACCTACATACCGAGTTTGATTTGATGATGGTACCCTATCAAATAAATATTCTATGATGATCAGGATAGGTAAACTCTTTGAGCATTTTTTGGAACTTTCATGCTCCTTCTATACCTACTGGAGGGCTCTCCCATGATTTTTGGCATTATACACAGTTCGAGTGGGGATGTGGCTAGAGTATTGATTTTTGTCACAACCATATCTTCCCATGTATCCTTGAACTATGTGGCATATTATCCTAATTCCCCAATTGGGTGAATATAATTCAGGTTCAGTGATTTATTCATCATTAGATAAGTTATCCATTAATTGAATAAAATTAATGGACATGTAGATCAATTCCTCTTCTGATGAAGACTTTGTATGTCGGGTCAACTCTTGTGGTGTTATTTGGTGGGGTGGGGCATGTTCTTATAGTAATGAAGGCATGGATTTCAATAGATTCAAATAAAAAAAATTTCTATGTATAGTTTCATATTATTTTGTTTTTATCACCCTTTTAACCATGTCATTTTTTATAATATTGGACCTTAGAGGGTTGCGGTGCTGACAGAGTCAGCTTTTCCATAGCAGAAATTACTGGGATCATATTAGTCTATTTAAACTATTCTTATAGGATAACATGAGTCTGATTGATTGTATTTATGACCATCTAATCACTAAAAAATTTCCCGAATTTTTTAGTAACTTCCCTCCCTTCACTATCTTTCGTTGGATTGGTAGTAAAAACACATGCTACCTGTGTGGGTGGCTTGCCTAGCTTAACTTTTCTAGAGTCCACTATTTTTTTCAAGATGTATTTAAAAAAGTCATTCCTAGATAGTGTTCCCTAATTTTTAGTGGAAGGGTAAATTGTTTGGGAGATCTTTGAGATGAGTCTGATCATACCTCTTAGGATTTGGAAACTTGGGAAAGTTGTTCTCCAAAAATGTGATGAAGTATCTAGAAACTTGGTTATCTCAGAACGAATAAATTTTTTTCATTGTCACCTTAAACTGGTTTTATCTATATTCCATTTGCTTTTCCTAATGAGGTGGGAATTTTTGTTAATGCTAAGGAGGGGGTTCCATGCAATATAGAGGGGGGTTTAGAATTGGAGTTGGTACTGGGGATGGATTAACCATGACGGTGATAGAATCTACTTTACATTTTATATTCCCTTGATATGGAAGAATTACCCAGTACTTGGCCTTATTTCAGAAGATGTAATCTTCAATTTTTTTGAACAACAACATCAAGATCCCAAACCCTCCTATATATTTTATAGGGATGAGTGGTGTGTGAAACTCATTGTGGAGATTCTCTATATAGATAGACAAAAAATCACCTTGTAGGATCTATGTGTTCATGGAGTAGGTCAACCCTTTCCACCAAGTAATGAAATATAATACCCTATCATTCCCCCAATATTTTTAGTTTGAGAGGTTGAGGAATGTCATATTCTAAAATGTTGAGATGAATTTAAAGAGAAAATTTTGATGAATATCTTTCCATCCTATGATTGACCAAGCTGGTAAACTGGTTTACCATTCAAATATTGACCCTTTTAGTGTTTGTACACAGCATATGAGTTTCACTACTTATTTCTACAAAGGGGTCCCCATCATGGGATCATAGAAGGACACAAAATGTGTCAAATTCTACTTCAGATCCCCATATCCATTAAAAAATTGAAATATAGGGTTCCCAAAATTTGGCGAAGGAGGGGTCAGATCTACCCATTCAAGGTAAGGACACTTTTCAAGATGCACTGGTTCACACCATTCCTCTATAGGTTTCAATAAATCTATAAATGACTATGGTATTGATGATCCCTTGAGGTGTTTCTGGATGAATATGAGCTTAATTAGGGGAAGTAACAGGTAGATTCATCAATGTTGTCTCTATTTATACCCATGGCGGGTAGCCAGAAGGGGATGGTCCATGCAGATGTACTTGACCTAGACCGGGATGTGTACCAAAGGGATGGAACTCTTGATATCTTGTTGTCATTGGGTATAAATATATTAGTCACCAGTCCCTCACATTGATTAGATGTTTGGGTTCCATTTAAGTTGTTTGGAGAATCCTCTTAGTTAAGGTGCACTAGTTTGGAGTGCTTGATGAGGAACCACTTATAGAACATATCTGGTAGGGATGTTTCCTCAGAGTAGTTCTACATTGAGTCTTCTTAACTATTTCATATCTTCCTCTTATTAAGAAAATATTTCCTCAGGTGTGAGGGGTTCAAACTCTTTGGGAGGTGGGTGAGGCACAAACTTTCCCTTACCCTTTTCTTTGGTAAATTATCATAGAGTAGGTAGTAATTTAGTTGTTGAGGGATTCCTCAAATTAAAATAAAGCCACTAGTTTTGGGTATGCACACCTCCTTTAATTGTTTTAGTGTAAACCATATTATGAACTGAAACTTCCTCCTCTTGATCCTCTATATTGGCCTGATGTTATGTAGCATTTATAGGGGTAGTGTTAACAACATTCACTGATGTGTAACACATTTCAATAATTTCATCAGTATCTTCGATAGATTTCTTTCATTTATTACCACCATGAGGCCTTGTCCTCTTCTTCACTAGCCCTCCTGGAATTTTTTGATGAATAGTAATCCAAATGGAATCCCCAAATAATTTTTTTTTTTCTTGTTCTAAGATAGTACATCGGTTCATGGGATAGGATAAACTAGGAGGATTTATTCTGTAGCATTCCCTCTATTTAGGAGGAGACCAACTTTCATTGGGGAAGAGGTTATGAGGTAAAAATCCCCCATCCTTGAGGGTTGGGGTGGCTCCCATTCAATACCCAAGACCTTTCAAGATTGGTTTTCTGACCTAAAAGGATGTCTTAAAAAATCCCCTAGCCTTGCAGGCTAGGGTTTCTCCTGAATTCTCATGGGTGTTACTACTACGAATTCTTTCATGATTTTAGGGAGTCATGTTCTAACATGGTTTGGATGAATTGTATGGTTTTTACATAATCCATGTTCTCCCAAAGATATTATCAATTCTTGGAAATTAGCTTCCCTTATATGGGATTATTGCTCAATATTTTTAATGATTGATGCATGAGTTTTTTGATGGGTCATTCTCTTATGGACCAACATCTTTAAGAGTTGTCCAGGGCCAGTTTTTTTTATAATAACATATTTTGTGAACAAATTCCATTTAGTGAAGTTGGCCTGAAACTATGAAATTACATGATGTCAATTTTGGAGGGCTTTGATGATTGGGTATTGTAGTGAAATTCAATGCTTCATGATCACCTCATCCTCTAATATAAACATTATATGGGGAATCTGTGATCTACTAACACAATTATTTAAATACATTATGTCATGTGGACTGAAGGGATCCCTGCTGTTTTCAGAATTTCATGTTTCATGGAACTAGGAGGACTACCAAGTCAATTTGATGGTGTATCCCTTCTATTACCTTAATGTGGTAGGGATATTCATCTTAAGGTAATACTTTTGATTTTAAGTGTTGAATAGTGTTCTATATATTTAGGTATATGTTGTGCACACAATATTCTGAAAACAACCGCTGGAATGATGAATTGGGGAGTGGCTAAAGGCCATAACATGACTGGTATATCATTTTTTTCCAAGTGTCACCTCATGTTCTACATGTATTCTTCATCTTTTTCTAGATTCCCCTCAACCTGGTCTGAGCAAAGTAGATGTTTCCCTACTACTTTATTGTAAATAGAAAGATTGGTGGGGAATTCCTTAGTTATATTGGAAGGAAGGCAATCCAACGGTGATTTGGAGAATGACATTTTCCTTGGGATATCTTCAAATTGAGAAAGGATTTCACTTTTCAATGACAATTCATCAAGCATGACTGGACTCATTTTCCCAAGTTTCTTACAATGGGAGGGCTTTCTCATTATTAAATCACTAAGGGTAGGACCTCCTTAAGGAAGTGAAATTATGTTATGGGGGGGACTACCATCACAGATTGACGTCCAACTATAAGGAAAGTTCCTATAGCATATACCCTGGGGAGGACCTTTAAAGAAAATAATATCAAGGTGAGTACCTTCTTGTTGTTTGATATTATGGACACATGGAGTGTTTTCATGGAACTCATGAGGAGATGGATATATTCCCATTTTGTGGATAGAGAAAGGGTATGGTCTTGCTCCTATACTCTATTTCCTATCGGTATGTACTGACAGTAAGGGGAAGAGATATAGGTGTGTCCCTTATTTTTTTCCAAGACTTACTGGATAATTTATCTGAATGTTGTCATGTTAGGCTATCAGGCTTGATAGATGCAGATAGGTGTGTAATCCTGCTTGTGGATTTATAGCATATTGGGTTGGCAGTCTTGGTTGATGTGGGTAGATGTTTGTGCCTTCTCGTGGTTTTCCATAAAATTTTATTATAAGTATTCTTTGAAGGCTATTGAACTGTGCCAGTAGGATTGGTTGGTTCATGATGGTGTTCATTCCTACTCATGGTTTGCCTCCAAATTTGACTGGGATGCTTCTCTAGAAACTTCCCAACTATATCATAATGCTTTCCCGGTGAAGTATGGTGTTTTTATTTCTTATAGTTTGCCACAAAATTTGACTGGAAAACTTATTAGGAGGGAGAAAAGGTGCCTCCCTACTCTCTTTTTTCTATTTATAACCCGTAGCAGGACGTATTGCATGCCCAGGTCTGAGTGACCTGGGTAGGACTTTCAAGGACAACACCTTGATCATGCTGAGGGTTTTTTTCCCACACAATGTTGGTAGTAGCATCTTCTTGAAGGATCATTTTAGAGTGACCCCCATGTTTTCTATATGATTCCATCGGTGTAATTTTATCTTCCTCTTTTATATAAGGGAGGAGATGATTGTTTTTTTTTCTAGGTATAGGATCCTGAAATTGTTTGAGATGGAAACCAATGTTGTCTGCATATGGTCCACCCACCACCATTGAGTGGACTGCTTGTGGGGATTCATGAGCTGGATGTCCTATCAAGTAGCATCTAGGTTTGGGACAGTTCCATTTAGGTGGTACTCTCTAACCAGTAAATTTGAGACCCGATGTTGGAGAATCAATGTTGGTGATAGATTCCTCTATTTGGTCGAGGTCCCAGCTTGTGCAGTGGCCGAAGCATATGTTTAATGGAGTTTGTATGATGTTGTTTGGATTAAAGGTGGTTCTTTTCAAAGGTTCCAATAATATATGTGAAAAACACAAAAAATAAAACCCTATCAAATTAGCATCTCAATAAATGAAACACGTGAATTATTGATTGTTTTTCTTGGACATATTTCATATTAGTATAGAAAGGTAAATGGAATGTGGGCGACACAGTCATCATGATTAAGGATTCACATCGGGTTCATCGTTTTTTTTATGAAAAATCCAAGGTACTCATCGATTTATTGTGGGGGTTGAATTTTATATAATAATTCATGTCAGGTTCAAAAAATTTGAGTGACTTCTAATGGGTTTGTTCATGGAGATGGAAACACCCAATGGTACCCTTATTCAGAATGATTCACAAATATTATTTCCAAAGGTAGGTGATCATTGGTAAATTGATCCAATGGTGATTAGGGAATCACATTGGTCAAGAGTATAGAAGGTTGGGCTCATCTCACCCTTTTGGGGGGAATTATTTCCTACTCCTTGACTCTCTAAACAATTTAATACATGTTCATGCATCCTTTAATAAATCCCAAGTATAAAATGGGTCTCCCTTGGGTTAAAAATAAATTATTAGCATGAATGAACTTTATAATAGTTTGTATATATCTATATTTCTTCATATATAGATACATATCTATATATATGAGGTTCTCTATCGATGTTATCCTTTTACATACTGGTAAGATATTCTTTTATCATTCATTATTATGATGCAAGTTTTAAGATACACGGTGGTGAACTCTATAATTTATCATCATCTAGGGATATGGGAGTTATTTTGATGTTGTTATTAGGCCCATGAGATATGATTTCTACATTTAATTATGAATAGAATTAGAAACCACATATTTTGGTGCCACTTAATGGGACACATCATACCTTTTAAGGTCATGTTATGAGTACCAAACCATACAGTTTAATGTCATGTAGTAAGGATGTCTAGGTGAAAGATTCCTACTCATAGTTTGGTGTGGTACTTATGTCGAAGTGTCCCAAGGGACCCTGAAGGGATGTGGCCTCTCGGGTTGTATGCGACCCTTTTGGGAATGTGGCCTAGAGGAAATTTAGGTGAATTTGGGGTGTTGGTTTTGGACCTCAAGGAAGCTTCCTACATATCCCATTTGGATAGGAACCAAAGCATGTGTAGTTCAGTTTATAAGGCCTGATGCCTATAGAGTCCCTTTGAAGGATTTTTCTCACAGAGGATTTGACCCTTTGATATAGATACATGTTTTCTAGGACTCATTCCTATAGAGGCCTTCAATAGTTTTTCTTGTAGGAGATATGGCCCTTTGATATGGCGATAACATGATTAGGTCTTATACCAAATAGGAGGTCCCTTTGGATTGCGTATAGTTTTTTCTTATACCAAATAGGAGGCCCTTTGGGTTGGATACATGGATTTGAGGACCCACACTAATAAATGCCCTTTAAAGGAAGGTGAGAGGAAAATCCTAAAAATGATTCACTATCAATACATGCATCTGATCATTAATATATCATGATATTTACTAACCTTTAAGAAAACATGAGTCATTCTTAGTGTGAGAAACAAGAGTAAGTTGAAGATATAATAAACCACACAATCTCCTTCATCTTCCAGTGGATGAGGTTGGGGAAATGAGAGAGAGAGAAAGGGATATGAATTGCCTATATCCTCCCTTCTTTTGTTAAACATGGGGCCGGTACATATGAACCCATATGGATAAGACCCAAAAGGAACACTATTTTATTACTCTAGGAGGGGTTCCTTAGTACCGATTCAAGATAATAGAGGAGGATAAGCCACTAATCCACATCAAATTGAAAAGAAATTGTTCCCCTCCTTTCCATATGAAATGGGAGGTCCTGGGTCTTAAAGATGTGAAGGGGGGAAATCCCCAACCCTCGTGTCTGAGACCTAAAGGTCCCAATCGCTAACCCCAAGGTTAGGTTCCTCATTAAAGAAGGGATTCATAACTATATGCACCCCGAGTACCCTACCCATCAGGTAGGACAAGTGCGGGCCACCTCTTATCAAATGAATGAATAATTTAATTAGAGACATGTTGGTGTGCCTTTTTTCCATGGTCATGTAAATATAGAGGCTTTGGTTAAGGTTTTGATTTGGTTTCCCTCATTTTGGAATCCCAAATAAGGTGGTTCCCTATCATTGATGGAATAAAGATAAGGCTCAAAGGAGTCTCGCATAGGTGAACACTAGATGAGATGAGGATGGATTGCATGGGTGAAGGTTGGGAAAGTTGAAGATAGCTCACACATGTGAAGGCAATGATAGTTAAAGATGGATCATGGAGGTGAAATCTGATTGAACTGAAGATGTCTCATATAGGTGAAGGTTGGGTGAGATAAAGGGGGTCACACACGGTTAAAGGATGGGTGAGTTGATCAGATCCCTGGGTGATGGAAAACCTAGGATACAACACTTGTGTGGGGCCTTGGTCAAGGCCCCAAGGGTCACCTCAGGTGTCTTCGAATGACTAGTTCTTAAGACTCAATATTAAGAAGGGGAATTCACCTTAGTATGCTTGAAATAGGGGAGGTGGATTTCAGAGGTGTTCTATGTTTAAAACATTAGGTGAACTTTGATCTTATTACCCCCCCCCCCCCCCAAATTTCCTCTTTATTCAAGGCACATAAGTCTACCTAAAAGTTTATAATGACCTGGGTGAAGAACTAGGGTGAGATGAGCATCTAAGATCGCCCTTTTTTATGATTATTCTCCATAGGTTATGAATAAAGTTACTAAGTACAATATGATAAAATGGTTCTAGTTATGAAGAACTTAGTTGGAGATGATGTAGATCTTTTATGAACCAGTTGTTTCTGTGTCCAAGTTTCCAAAGGCACTAGACCTATTTGATTCTTTAATGGATCTTTATGTTATATAATGAATATTCATATATTAAGATATGATATCTATGTCTAAAAAATATGGGTCGATATAGTTGGTATAAGAGAAAGGTTTGGTTAACCTTTGAACCGAGGATGAGATAACTTTTGTGATAACCTTGGGGATATGTCTAAGTATATTATAACATCCTAAATTTTTAGTAATGATCATGGATAGCCTAGGTTAAACCTAATGTGTCATATATTTAAAATAAGGTGTCTTAATTTTGATATCCAATAAATGATTTTTCCAGATTAGGTTATTTTAAACTATGATTATTGTTTCTCACACTATGATTTTTGGTTTTATTCAATGGATAGAACCTGAAGGAATCATATTAATGCTGAATATGATAAAAATTCAATGATCTCCCTCTTGAGAAACCAAATGTTATGGGAGATGTAATGAAAAAATTTGTTGTTATGATCACATAACATTCTCAATATATAAATCATGTTGATCTTATAAATGAGAAAAGGAGGAAACAATGTTCCATTGTGTCCTTCATAAGGCAATAACTGCCTTATTTTAGTGGATCCACTAATCCACTTGTTTTTTAGCAATGGATCAGTACCACTAAAAAGATATTTTATATTCTCTAAAGTTTGAGAAAATATAATTCATTCTCACTATTTATCATTTGGAAATCAAATTGGATCAATAGTGTAATCTTATCAAAAACATGATGCAACATGATGAAATTGACTCAATGGAGTGGGATGGTTTTAAGATGTTATTTTCCAATAAGTACTTTCTTAATATTATTTACATAAAAATAGAGAATAAATTACTTGATTTAAAGCAGAAGGATGATGAATATGTTGATACATATGAGGAAATTTTTAAAATTATTTTTAGGTATGCTTCTAGAATTATTATCTAACATGAAATTAATGTTGATAGATTCTTTTGTAGCTTAAAACCAAGTATCCAATGGGTGTTATCCATAAGGTACTTTGGTAGAAAAGAATAAATCATTCAATGTGCCATCAAGGTGAATATAGAGATTGGAGTTACACATCAGTCCCATGGTTTTGACAATAAAAGAAATATGGAATTAAAAGGAAATTTTAAAAACCATAGATAGAAGAAGATGAGTCTTCCTTAATGCTCAAACTGTGGAAGGAAACATAGAAAAATTAACTTAAGAGAACTAGTAAATGTTTTAAGTGTGGAATGGAAGGCCATCAGGAAATTGAATATAGAGAAGACGTGAATAGGGATAAATGTCCACAAAATACATCACCAATACTCTAGTGTTTCAAATGAAAGTAGTTTGGTAATTATGTTAATCAATTCCCTAATCCAACAGCTAATGAGGATAATAACCCGCAATAACCTTTGAATTTAAATGATAAAGGAAAATCTTATGAAATCACAATAGCTGAAGTGAATCATGATAATTTGGGAACACTTATCCTCTAATTTAGAATTGGGTATTTCATGTAGGATTTTATATGAATAAGCGCTATGAAAAAATTATTGTTCATCCTTTAGTGAAATTTTATGTGATTTTGAGTATTGACTATCTCCCTCTACATGAATTCTAGAGTAATTAAATAAAATTTTATATTCTATCAGTGAAAGGATAAACCCAAGATTCAAATAGAATTTTTTTATCTAAGATAGGGTTTTATTTAAGGAATAATGGGTTAATTATCTTTTGAAAGAATTTATATATCTATGTAAGATTAACATAATAGTTATGGATAACGTCATGGGTTTATTAGTTTAAGTTTTAGCATAAGTCAAAAAAAATCGGCACTTATCTTGAGGTTTTATGTGATGGGGGTTTATCAAGATTAAGGATATTTTGGTATACATTTATAGAAATAAAACCCATTAGTTTTGTATATGTTTTTAGTGATAAAATAATTTGATTAAGAATGCCTTTAAATTTTATAGAAATAATATTAAAATTATTGGTAACCTTAGGATTTATGTTATCTTTTATGTTGAGGTACTTGGTGGTTATTGAAATTTCGAAACATTGTAGGAATTATAATAATATTTTTTTGGAAAAAGGATAACATTCATGTTGGGTGATAACATGTCACATCTGAAAATTCCATAGGGATTGTACCCATAATCGAAGGGCAATAAGGGTATAACGTCTACCACTGACCTACATGAAAGAGTATTCTAAGGGGGACAACATGAAGAGAAATATTTTTGATTGTGTATCTCAATGCTTGGTATGTCAGAAAGTTAAGAATAAGAGATAAAATTCTAAGTGGATATTACAACCATTACTCATATCAGAATGGAAAAGAGAAATCATCACTATGGATTTTATCATCAAACTCCCCAAAATATCAAAGAGACATAATCTATATAGGTTGTAGTCAATATATTTATGAATTTATAAAACTTAATTTCTATTTGAATAGATTTCTATCTAGATCATATTTCCATAATTTATATTAAGGAAATGGTAAGGTTGCATGGAGTACCACATTCTATTATATCTGATCAGGATATGAGGTTTACCTCAAAGTTTTAGTGAAATCTTCATAAGTCTCTAGATATATAGTTGAGATTTAGTATTGAATATTATCCTCAGAAATATGGTTAGTACGAGAGAACAATTAAAACCCTAGATGATATGTTGAGATCTTTTTCTATGAATTATAAAGGTGATTGGGATCAACACCTTTCACTAGTTGAGTTTTCTTACAATAGTATCTTTCACTCAATCATTTAGATGGATCCTTATCAATACCACTATGGAAAGAAATGTATAAATCCAACATGTTGGGTTAAAATTAGATAAATAAGTCTATTGGGGCCTTATCTAGAAAAGGAAATGGTATAGGAAGTCATATCCATTCAATAACACATCAAGGTAGCACAAATTCAATAGAAAAGTTGTGCTGATAATCATTGAAATGATCTAGAATTTAATGTTTGTGAGAAGATGTTTCTGAAAATTTCTCCATGGAACAAGTTAATGAGATTAATAAAGAAATAAAATCTGATCCCTACTAATATTGTAACTTTTTAGATTCTTAATCTAGTAGGGATAGTGTATTATCATTTGGCGCTTCCACTGAACCTCTATAAAATTCATAATGTGTTATGTATATCTCTATAGAGAAATTACATTCCTAAAACATCACACATATTAAACTTAGAGGTCATATAAATAGAACATAATATATATTATGAGGAATAACCAGTATAAATCTTGTATCTAAAATATAAATTTATATGGAACAAAACTATAAACTGAATGAAATTTCTCTTGAGAAATCATAAATTCAAAGAATCTATATGGCAACCCAAGGATTTAATGAAGTAAAGATATCATCATCTTTTTGTATCATAGTGATGAATTTTGAGGGAAAATTAATTTTAATGAGGGCATAATGTAATACCCTTAGACTTTATGAAATATTTTTTTCAAATGAATTTAATTTCTTTGATATCTTGTGTTACATGCAACATCAAGTTCAAATAAACCACGATATACTACTAAAATATTATTATCTGGTAGTTATCTCTTAACTGTTAGATTGGAGGGTATGAATAGGACTAACTAAATTATGAAAAACATATGGATTACCCATTTATAACATAAATTCATTAGTTATAAATTTATTGTAAATTAAAATAAAAATCATTTTAAAGAGAAAAGAAATATTTTCGGGGAAAACTGTTTTGGTGCACATAATGTATTTTTAACATAATAAATTAAATTAATCACTATAGATGAATGATTTTAATTTAACTTATATATTAAATACTCAATAAAATTTTTAACATTCATCTAACATTTTTACTATGCAATAAATAATAATAAATCTAGTTTTATGCTTAAAATGAATTTTTCTAAAAAACATTTTTCGTTATTTTTTCGCACTTATTTTAAAATTAATTTCTACTAATTTTAGAAATTGAATTTGATATCATGGATTACATATTTTTAATCAGCAGGTTCATATTTTTTAAATACATTCCTTTATTTTTTTTTTGAATAAGAATAGTAACCATAGTAAAATTTATCCCCTTGTAAAAGGGTAAATCCAATTAATCTACAATAAAATTAAGTGATAAGGTCATAATTAATTTTTTATCCTAATTCTTATTGGATGATGGTAATTATAAAATTATCACCTTATTCTTGAATTTTATTTTTTTAAGGTACACTTTTTCATGAAAATTACTTATATAATATTTAAAGAAAATAAAGTTACAAAATGTTATTCTCTTGGTTATAAATATCTCTTATGTGACTATATTGGGAAATAAGCAAGTTATAGATGAATATAAGTGTAAATTTTGATCTTAATGAAATTATTTTCAATATATAAATTTATTTTAAATTTTTAGTAATTATATAATGACCTAAAATTATTATGTAACACAGATTCATTATTTCTATAATTAATTAAAAATATTAAATTATATTAAAAATATTAAAAGTAATATAATTTGAGTGAGTTAATTTGTGACATAAATTTTAGATCTATATTAAATATTAGGGAGGTTTAAAATCGTTATATTTTAATTCCCACAATTTATTGATGTGTTTAATTTCAAATTTAATTAATAGTGTTAAAAATTACATTAATGATTATTTATAATAAATAATATTTTATTAAATGATTTAAAATTAATAAAAATATTAGATTAAGAAATATTTATGGGATATGATTGAACACAACAATCATGTTCCATTCATGTGTATTTTTTCCATTTTATAGGAACATTATTAACCCTTAAAGAGTAGAAAACTTTAATATCACGGTAATTGTCAAAAAAAGGTTAACAAAGGGTTAAAAAAGATAAGGGTAAAAATGTGATCCAAATTTTTTTTCATGAGACTATTTACATTCAAACTCACCTTAGATTTTAATATTATCAATTTGGATCTATTTAGACATTAAAATTAATTTATATTAATTTAATATTTTAAGAAATTCCAAGAGTTCCCCACCCCTCAGTTATAAAAGGGGAACCCCTAATTTCTCTTTTTCACATCACTTTAATACTTCTAGATCAACCAACCTTTGTTAATTACTCTTTTACACTTCCTTATCCACACTCTATAGGTGAAAGTATTCCCAAAAGACTAACCCTATAGCCCTTAAGATGATATCAAAAAGAGGTATTTCAAAGAAGAGTGGGTAAAAATGTGTATGAAGGAATTAAGACCTAAGGTAATGGATTTATGTCTCAATTTTATTTATGTGGGGAACATTCCTTATATGGAATCCTGCCTTTTTATAACATAACATTGCATTACATTTTACAAACAGAGGATCTTTAAAGTTTAGTGGCTTAGAAATAAGGTACATAATACATAAAAAAATAAAAAATATTCTAATCCACTTATAAGACTTCATCATAGGTTCATCCTAAGTACAATTATTTCATATCATAACCTGGGCACATACATCAAAGGAAATGGTGATAAAAAGGCCCAATAAGAGAAAACAAGTGAAATAGTTTACATGTGAACTTGAGCGATATCATTAATAACAAGAGGAATATCATAATGGAATGAGAAAGATGCATATCATAACAATAATAACTTGAATAATAACTTGAAAATGGGTCCAAAACAATAAATTTATACATTCATAAGCATATCACCAAGTTTCATCCCCAAGGTGTTATAAATATTACTAAGGTTATTTACCAAGGTATCGTAAAATTTATTATCTCTAGAGATTAATTTCTTTACCCAATGCATTGGAGTGCTATAAGGTTGTACCATTAATATGTATTTATTTTCATGTGAGCCACATATATCATAATAAAACATTTCATAAATAACCCAAATATAATAATGTAAATGTATTTCATATAAAAATCGTGACGTTTTAAAAAGTTCTTAAAAACATGATCATTATGTCATTTATAACCCATAGAAAGGGAATGAGAGTTTTATGTATGTCAATTCCAGAGTCAAATATATCATTTTTATGTCTTTATTAATACCCATTGAAATGAAATAGGTTGGGGTATTCTCATAAAGAAAATAATATAATTTCTTGAGAAAAAAAGAGATATTTTGAGATGAAAATTCTACAACATAATGACTATGCAACATGGTTTTATAAAACATTAAAAAGATAGGGTAAATGGGTCACCCATTCATAAAAAACACATAATATAGTATAGGGAAATAATGAAATGTAAATAAGAAAATTATTTGTAAACTTGAAAGACATATCACATAAAAGATAACTTGAATGGAAAAGAGATGTTGAGAATTTCCTTATGAAACTTCGACAGCTTAATAGCATCACTTGAAAATTCATAAAATGTGATGATGAGAGAAAATGGGGTTTGTAATATTTTTTTGCGTAATATTTAATGTAAGGGGAATATGTGATGACATATACCAACATAAGAAAATGTAAATTAAAAAGGAATCACATAAAAGTAGTGCTTGAAAAAGAGAAGGGTGGTAGATTCCCTTACCTTGAAGAGTAACTTCTAAAACTATAATATTAGAAACTTAAGGGCATGAGGACGCCTTGGGAGAACTCCTTGGGAGGTAGAACTAGTATAACTTTGTGTAGGATAAATTTTTAATGAATAAAAACAAAGTAATTTGTGTGTATTTATAGTAAAAGGGATGGATTTTTTTATTAATTTCAAAGGACACCTCATTAGTGGTATTTACAAAACCATAGGTTGTCTCATGGTATTTTCTCATGTTATTGGACAATTGGGACACCATATATCATATTTTATTCTTCAAGATTCTACCAGAATTATTACATCCTTAATATATCTCTAGTGATGTCATTAAACAAACTGAAAACTCAAAACTGTATTTTTATTATTCACTGAAAATCAAAGTATATTATAAAAATATCATAAATTTTCCATAACCTAATATAAATGTTATGAATTAAAAAATGACATTTATTTTATCTTAATAAATCTCTAAATATGATAAATTTAACATTTAACTATAAAAATACTTTATTATTAAAAATAATAGCAGACAGAAAATGCATAGTGACATGCATAGTAAAAAAATTTACACTTAAAAAAATAAAAAATATATATCATTTGTAAATAAAAATGGTGTGTTTTTATAACACTATTTCATTATAATAAACATTATTTATAACTATGTATTTTAATATATTAATAAAATTACAATTTTACTCAAAAAATCAATTTATCAAATTCCATCATAAATTTTAAGCAAAACTATTCTTAAAACAGAAATGATGAAATGACAATTTTATTAAAACAATGTGATTAAATTTTAAGTAACTAGGGCCTTGAAACATAACCCCTTGAAACACCATCATATGACTTAAGGGTAAGGTGTGCGATGGTGATAAACTCTTATTGTGGCTTGGATAACATCACCTGACTGGTAATCACCACTAACTTGAACTTCTCCGAGAGGCAATTATGTTCAAGACTAACATGTTGAAGCTCGTCTTGGGATTGGTCCAGAGCAAAGCACAGTGATTCTACCTCCTTACCAAGCTCCAAAAAATGTGATTCTTATGGTCTGAGTCTACTAGATGAGTCCATCGACCCTTATTTCTATATTAATTAACCATGATCATTTCTATTTATAAATAATAATCAAATCGTTAAGAGTGAAATTTCCAATGGTCATATAGACCAACGGTCATAATTAACCAATGGTTATATAATGGTCGAAATGCAAAGGTCTCATTTCAATTATACTCACTTCATTAATAAAAGGATATAGTTTTGTTGAGTACAAAATAAAATAACACATAAATTCAGAAATCAAATATTATTCAAAATTTCAGGTCATTGCATTCTTCCCCCTTAAGAAATTCCATCCTTGAAATTTCAACTCATACCCTCAGAAGATAAAAGGTTGTGTACTTCTGTCTCATAGTCTCCTCTAGTTTCCACATGGCTTATTCATATTTTTGGTTCCTCCACAACACTTTAACAAGGTGGGTAGTCTTATTGCGTAGAACCTTGTCTCTATAATCCAAGATCTCCACCGGCTACTCCTCATAAGAGATTTCATGTTCTAGTTGTACCACCTTTGGATTTAGTACATATGAAAGTTAAATTATGTACTTCCTCAAGAGGGATACGTGGAAAAGTTCATGAACTTGAGATATATTTGGAGGAAGTACAAGTTGATAGGCCACTACTCCTACACAATCAATGATTTCATAGGATCCAATGTACCTAGGGATGAGATTCCCTTTCTTTTCAAATCGCCTGACTCTCTTACAGGGAGAAATTCTAAGGAAGTATTTGTCCCAAACATCATACTCCAAGTCCCTTCGATAGTTGTCAGCATAGCTCTTCTTCTGACTCTTAGTATCCTTAATGTGTTGTTGGATGGCATGAACCTTTTTTGTCATCTCTTGCACAAGATCAGGTCCAAGAAGCTTTCTCTCACCATATTTATCCCAACAAGTATGAGATCTACATTTCCTCCCATATAAATCTTCATAAGTTTCCATTTGAATGCTTGAGTGGAATCTGTTGTTATAAGATAACTCAACTAATGGGAGATATTGATCCCATCCACCTTTAAATTCCATTGCGCATGTTCTCATCATGTATTCGAGTGTTTGAATAGTCCTTTCCGATTGGCCATCAGTTTGGGGGTGATAAGACATACTGAAATTCAATTAGGTACTCAATTCATGTTGAATAATTCTCTATAATTTTTATATGAACCTCATATCACGATTGGATACGATATATAGTGGTACCCCATGTAGCATTACCACTTCCATCACATAAGTCTTGGAAAGTTGATCAAGAGAGAAATATTCTCTAATTGAGATAAAAAGGGAAGTCTTGGTGAGATGGTCCACTATAACCCATATCGCATTGTTTACTTTGGAATTTCTCAGAAGACCAGTGACAAAATCCATAGCAATATTGTCCCACGTTCATGCTGGTATGGGTAGTGGTTATAATACCCCTTGAGGAAGGTGTATCTCTTCTTTCACATGCTGACAAAACAAGAACCTTGTAGTGTAGTCGACAATCTCCCTTTTCATGTTATCCCATCAATAATGATAACAAAGGTCTCTATACATTTTTTTTCTTCCAGGATGTACAAGGAAAATAGATCTATGAGATTCATCCATCATCTCCTTCTTTATTTCTGTAATAGATGGAACACATAGTCTTGTACGAAATTTCAATACACATTCTAGATCAATATTGAACTTAGGAAACTTACCATCCTTCATAGCCTCAAACTTCTTCTATAACAAAGGATCTTATTTATAATATTTCTTGATATTATCTATTAATGATGGTTGAGAAATCATTTGTGATAGGTTTTATGATGTCCCTTCCCTTACAATTCCTAGGTCTAGTTTCACTAGGACTTTGATCAAGGGATCTCTTTGAACCCTCATCATAGACAGAACAATAGGGTCTTTCTTACATAATGAATCAGCGAATTTGTTTTCTATTCTAGGGTGATAATGAATTGAACAACAATAGCCTTTAATAAGTTCCAACCATATCCCATGTCACATGTTCAATACCTTTTGTGTGAAAATAGACTTCAAAATTTAATGTTTTGTGTATATATCACGCTTCTCCCCATAAAGATAGTGCATTTGTATATTTAGAGAAAAAACAACCACATATAGCTCCAGATCATGTGTAGGATAGTTCTTATCATGAGACTCCAACTATCGAGATGCATAAGAAATCACCTTTTCATTTTTCATGAGGACTCACTGAATCCCTTTCAGAGATGCATTGCTAAAAATAATGAATCCTTCTCCTCTTGAGGGAAGATTTAACATGGGTTTAGTAACCAATCTCTTCTTCAACTCTAGGAAACTTCCCCCACACTCCCTTGTCCAGATGAAATTAACCTCCTTTTAAGTTAACTTGGTTAGTGAATTATAAATTCATGAAAAAAAAATCAAAAACATCCTATAATATCCTAATAATCCAATGAAACTATGAATATTAGTTATTTTTATAGGCTAAGGCCACTCCTCTACAGCCTTTTTCTTTGCAGGGTCAATTTATATTCCTTCATTGGTTACAATTTTCCCCAAGAAAGAAAATTTGTGTAACCAAAATTTACATTTTATGAACATTCCAAAAACCATATCCTTCTGTAGATTTTTCAAAATAACCCTTAAATAATACACATGAACCTCGTGAATTTTCAAATATATCATAATATCATTAATAAAACTACAAAAAAGTAATCAAGTTAGTCCTTAAAGACACTATTCATCAAATCCCTAAAAATAGAAGGTTCATTAGTCAAGTATAAGGTCATAACAACAAATTAATAATGCCCATATCTTGATCAGAAGGTAGTTTTTGGAATATATTCTTTCTTCACCCTCAATTGATAATAACCAAATCAAATATGAATCTTAGAGAAGAATTGGGCCCCATGAAGTTGGTCAAATAAGTCATGAAGAGGGTATTGTTTTTCTTCACTATGATCTTGTTCAGTTCTCTATAATCAATGCATATCTACATTGATCTATCCTTTTTCATAACAAATAGAACTGGTGCTCCCCAAGGAGACACACTTGGTTAGATAAACCTCTTCCCCAAAAGATCTTGGATTTTTTTCTTTAATTTCTCCATCTTCACATTTTCCATCCTATATGGGGTCTTTAATATCGGATGAGATCTAGGCACAAGTTCAATAGAGAACTATACCTCTCTTTCTAGGGGAGGTCTAGGTAACTCATTAGGAAATACATCAATGTATTCAAGATGATGGGGGGATTCTCTATCCATATACTATCATTTCCTTCTTCATACTCTCCAATCAACTCCATAAAGAAGACTATAATATGTGCTTCTAGACAAATATCAGGTCAAGAAATCTCTCCTTGGAAGATAACTATAGGTTTCTCATTCAATACTATTGATATTTCCTTGCTTATTCATTTGATCTTAGCATTTTACTTTGGGAGATTGTCCATCCCTAGTATAATTTAGAGTTCCAACATTGGAATAACTACTAGATTTTAGATAAGATTGTGCTCACTGAAGTAAATAATATAGTTTCTAAACACTGATGATGCTTGGATAATTCCACTAGGAGTATTGACTGATAACTCTACTTTTAGCAATTCAGGGGTTGATTATAAATTCTTTACAAACTTGGAGAATATAAATTAATTCGTAGAACAAGAATAAAATAAAGTACTTTCTAGCTTTGAGAGAACAACAAGAGTACCTATCATCACATCAGTTGAATAATCAACATTAGCTATCATGAGAGAAAAATAACGACCTTGCTACCTTAGACTTTGTTGAGGCTGGTAGTGATTCCCCTTCACTACCCTCAGATTCAGATAGTGATTGGAAAAGTTCCCAAGCTATCCACACTTGAAGCATTGGACTTCAGGTGGGGCCTTCACCATCCTCCCTTTATCATTAGGGTTGGTAATTTGAGGCTTCACCTCACTACAACAATTCTGAGCGATATGGCCATCTCTTCCACACTTGTAACACTTCCTACTCCAGATCATGTAGTTCCCTGAATGATTCTTCCCATATTTATTATACGTGGGAAGTTGCACTTGGTTTCCACCTCTTCCCTAAACAAAGATACTCCCCAATCTTGGATCCATTTATCTCTTCTTTTTATTGGATTTTTGATACCACTTCATCTCACAAAACTCTAGTTCTCTTTTCACAGCACTCTACATGATATTCTCATTGCTATCATAGTCTCGGTTGGATAGATTCTTCTACCAATGAGGTCTTAGTCCAACAAAGAATCTATCAAGATTCCCATTAGGATCCATTAAAAAGATTGAGGTGTAATAGTAATGTCTTGTGAAGTTAATCTCATATCTTCCCACATATTAATTCTCCTTTTGCTTCAGCTCAAGAAATTTATTCTCCATTTTCATTCTCATTGAACGAGGGAAATACTTATTAAATAAGATCCCTCTAAACTCTTCCCACTCCATAGCTTCAATATTCCCTCTTGGACTTGTGATTTTAATCAGTTCCCAACACTGATCATCTTCTCCCTCTAAGTAGTAAATATCCAAGTTGACTTTTTCTTGTTCAAAACTACGAATTACAAAAAACATATCTTTTCTATTGAGCTTATCCACTGTTCGGAAATCAATGGGTCGATAGATCCACAGAATGTTGGTGGTCATTGACGCATAATATAATCAACAAAAAAAAATTCCCTTCTTGGTGAAATAAGTCTCTCATCATGATTCAAGTTATTTTCCATAACTTGAGTCATTTGATTCATCATTCTCATGAAAGCTTCCATTCCTGCTTGCATTAGAGGTCCATCAGTGCATGATCCATTGTGGTCACCATTTTCATGGTTCCTCATATTTCTCACCATTTTTTTAAATAATAAGACCTTAGTGAGAATGTTTTTTCATTTAATAATCTAATAACTCTAAAATATTTTTATGTCTTAAAACATCATACTTAAACATGTTATTTGTTATCAACAATTACATTTTCTATAATTCCTTCATAATGGTTCATAAAAATCTTGTGATTAACCAAACATATCCCTTGGGAGTGTTAAACCAAGAGTACAGCAAGGACCATTATCATGAACCAGTTCTCATTCGAGTCTATCTCAAAGCGGTGTTTTCAGGTTTTACCCCTAGATACATTTGTGAAAGAGCCACATCCACTTGTTCGAATCCAGAAAAGGATTTATTAGTTCAGAAACCACTTACTTTATATTTCACCAAAATACCAGGAAGTTTTCCTATATTTAAACTTTTATATAGGGTTCTTCATAAAGATTTCATATCCTAATTTCCACAAATAACTAAACTATCATTTGATACCAACTATGGAATCCCACATTTTTATAACATAACATTGCATTATATTTTACAAACAGAGGATCTTTAAGTTTTAGTGTCTTGTAAATAAGGTACATAATACATTAAAACATAAAACATTATTATAATAAATTTTTAAGGCTTAATCATAGGTTCATCCTAAGTAAAATTACTGCATCTCATAACCTGGGGATATACATCAAAGGAAAGGGTGATAAGAAGGCCTAGTAAGGGAAAACAAGTGAAACAGTTTACTTGTGAACTTGAGTGATATCAATAAGAACATGAGGAATATCATAAAGGAATGAGAAATAGGTGTATAATAACAATAAGAACATGAATCATAACTTTAAAATGTGGCCACAACATTCAATTTAGACATTCATAATCATATCACCAAGGTCCATCCCCAAGGTTTCATAAACTTTACCAAGGTTATTCACCAAAGTATCATAAAACTTTTCATCTCTAGAGATTAATTTATTTACCCAATGCATTGTAGAAATATTAGGGTGCACCCTTAATATGACTTTATTTTCATGTGATTCAAATAGATAATAATCAAATATTTCATAAATAACCTAAATAGAATAGAATAAATGGTTTTCATATCAAAATCATTATGTTTTAAAACGTGCTTAAAAGCATGATCATTGCGTCATTTATCATCCATAGAAAGGGAATGAGGATTTTATGTATGGAAATTCCAGAATAAAATATATAATTTTTATTTATTTATGAATACCCATATAAATGAATTATTTTTGGTTATTCACATAAAGAAAATAAAATAATTTCTTGAGAAAAAGAGAGATATTTTGAGATGAAAATTCGACAACATAACGACTATGCCACATGATTTTAGAAAAAAAATTAAAAAGAGAGAGGACATGGGTCACCCACTTATAAAAGACTCAAAATATATTATAGGGAAATAATAAAATGGAAATAAGAAAATTTTATGGAAACTTGATATACATACCACATAAAAGATAACTTGAATGGAAAAGAGAAGTTGATAATTCCCTTACAAAATTTCTGCAGCCTAACGACATCAATTTAAAATTCATAAAATGTAATGATAAGAGAAAAAGGGGTATCTAATAATTTTTACATAATATGAAAAGTAAGTTGAATATGTAATGACATATCCCAATAAAGTAAAATGTAAATAAAAAAAGTAATAACATAAAAATAGTGCTTGAAAAAGAGAAGGGTGGTAGATTCCCTTACCTTGAAGTGTAACTTCTAAAACTCTAATATCGGAACCTTGAGGGATTGAAGATGCCTTGGGATAACTCCTTGGGAGGTATAACTAGAATAACTTCATGGAGTATGAATTTTTAATGAATATAAATTATGTAATTGGTGGGTTTTTATAGTAAAAGAGAGGGAGTTTTTTATTAATTTCAAATAATAATTCGATGGTGGTATTTACAAAACCCTGGGCTTGCCCATGGTATTTTCCCATGGTATTGGACACTTGGGAAAAATCATATCATATTTTATTCCTCAATAGTCGACTATAATTATTACATCATTAATACATCACTAATGATGTCATTAAAAATACCAAAAACTCAAAACTGTATGTTTACTATTCACTGAAAAACAAAGTATTTTATAAAAATCTCATAAATTCAACATAACTTAATATCAATGTTCTGAATTAAAAAATGAAATTTATTTTATCTTAATAAATCTATACATATGAGAAATTTAACTTTTAACTATAAAAATACTTTATTATTAAAAATAATAGTGGACAGAAAATACATAGTAACACGCATAGTAAAATTTTCAACAATTAAAAAAATAAAATTATTTTGTCATTTTTAAATAAAAAGGAGTGTTTTTATAAAAATATATAATTATAATAAAAATTATTCATAAATAAATATTTTAATATATTAATAAAAGTACAATTTCACTAAAAAAATCAATTTATCAAATTCCATTATAATTTTTTAACAAAACTATTCTTAAAACGAAAATGATGAAATAAATATTTTATTAAAAAATGAGATTATATTTTAAGTAACTAGGGAATTGAAACATAAACCCTTAAAACACCCACATATTACCTAATGGTAAGGTGTGTGATGGTGATTGACTCGTGGGGTTGCTCGGATAACATTGTCTGAGTGGTAATCTCCACTTACCTGAACTTCTCCTACAAGCGATTTTGTTCAAGATTAACGTGTTGAAGCTCGACTAGGGCTTGGTCTAGAGAGAATCTCATTGATTATACCTCCTTCCCAGCCTTTGAAAAATGGGCTTTGTATGGCCCATTTCTACTGGATGAGGCCATTGACCCTTCTTTATGTATTAATTAACCATAACCATTTCTACTTATAAATAATAATCATAACAGTAAGAGTATAGTTTTCAACGTTCATATGGAACAATGGTCATAATTAAGCAATGGTTTTATAATGTTAAAAACCCAAATGCCTTATTTCAATTATACTCACTTCATTAATAAAAGTATATAGTTTTTTTGAATACAAAATAAAATAACACACAAATTCAGGAAACAAATATTATTCAAAAGTGTGGGTCGTTACACCTTATACATCACTTGTTATTTTATGTGTTTTCTATACTGTGTATGAATGTATTTTATGAATCTTATTATAAAATTTATAGTTATTTACATTTCCATTTAATGTTATTTACTTCATGGTAATTATGAATCAAATGTTACCAAAGCAGTAAGGGTTTTATGTTACAATCTCATTATTTATCAGGATTTTTTATAGTTAAGTTATTATAATAAAATATTATGATCTATCTCTTAAGAAACTCATTAATTTTCTTATCATATTATTATTTCCTAGAAATACAAATTTTCTTTTCATTATCCTAACCTTAAGTACTCAAGAGACTGGAAATATGTTTTTAAGGAAAATTCTCATTATTTCTCTCTTTATTCGAAAAGATTTTTTCTTCCATGTCCATTTTTTTAAAATGTTTTAAAGAATGTTTTTAATATTACCTATTACTATTTAAATTATTTTTTACCAATGTTTTAATTTTTAAAAAATGTTTTAAAAATAATCTTCCTATCATTTTCTGAATGAGGTATTTTTGACTTTTTACTAGAAATGTAAAAGGAGTATTTTCTTTTAACTTATATAGTATGAACAGAATTTCATGCCATCATGAAAGATTAAATTTTTTAATAATACTTTTATAGTTACCAAGGTTATTTTCAAATAAAATATTTTCCATAAGATTTTAGAAATATTTTTTATTTTAAAATGTATTTTCAAAATAGAAAGGTTATTTTTCTCAAGAAATATTTTAGTGATATTTTAAATAAATATTCCTATATGATAAAATAATTTGATGTTAATTATAATTTTTTTGGATATGATCCAATGTAAACATCCTTATTATTTTTATGTGCAGTTAATTTTTATTTTTATGAGATACTGATTTATTTTCCATTGGTTATACTATAATGAATGGATGAAATGCTTATAAAACCTGTTTTCTTTACACTAGTTATGATGTGACGATATGATGAATGTATTATGATATTATGGAACACATAGGTATGGTTTTTATTACATGATAGTGGTTACATTATAACCAAGGATGGTGGTTATGTTATAACTAAGGACAGTGGTTATGTTATTCCTGGGGATAGTGGTTATGTTATAACCAAGGGTGGTGGTCACGTTATAACCAAGGAAAAGTTAGACCTATATCTCTCTCTAATTAATTGGGTAAAGATTAATATATCAGGAGATAAATAGTACTTTAATATGGAGTGAACCTATTTTAATAAGAGACTTTATCCACTGTGATAGTCATGGGTGTGAACCATGACTACTACGATAGTTTGGGGGAGTGAACCCAATCTATTATGCTAGTCTTGGTAGTGAACCTTGACTACTATGATAGTTTGATGAGTGAAACCAATCCACTATTATAGTCTTGGAAATAAACCTTGAATATTAAGAAAATTATTTTATATACTTTTTATATGTTGTAATTCCATGTCTTATGTCAATGTCATGCTTCCATGGATTATGTTCATTTATTCCTTTATGATTCATGTCTTATGAACTTCCATGTTTTTTGACATGACTCAAGATTATAATATATGATATATAGGGTATGATTTTCATAAGTTATTCTCGTGTTATAATACCCTTATATTCATGTTATACTCAAGTGATCTTTGATATCTCTCTTATTTACCCTGACTAAGAATCTGAGATCACCCTTTTTTATGTTTCCTTTCCCCGAATTATGAAGAAAAATTCTAAGTATGATATTTCTAAGAAGGGTGATAGTTATGAAGAACTAAGTATAAGATGATTTATATCTATTATGAACCAGTTTTTTATGTGTCTAAGTTTCCAAATAAATTATACCTATATGATTATGGCATTGATTGTTATGTTCTGTAATGAATATTCTTCTATTAAGATGTGATATCTATGTATGAAAAGTATGGGTTTTTATATTACCTATAATAATAACACCTACTTTTATAAAGGATGAATAAGGAGAAATATGAGGAGGACTATGTTACAACATTATTATATAAGGTGATCAATTGAGAACTATCAAGGTAATTTAAGAAGAAGAATAAAGGTAAGATCATATATGAAGTTTTTGTTCATATTCTTGGAGGTTGAAGACCTATTTGTGAGTATATACCTAAGAATATTGATTGGAAGAATAAGGATAACCCACAAATGCATCAAAAGATAGAGGGAGTCAAATTCCTACCCATTGATTCATGGAAGATTCATTCAATGACTATATAAGGTAGTTAAGACCGGTCATGAGGACTAAGTTGTATGAGATAGCATGATACAATGGGAAGTTTGTGGAAACTATGCAATGAAGTATAAATACTATCCAATAGGAATCTAGTTCCCATGTAATATCTGAGCCAACGGGCCTTGTAAGGGTTCCCCCTCATCCCTTGAAAGGGGGGTTATCAAAAAATCAATAAAAATGAAGGCCTTCAGGCCATTCGGACTACACATTAATAGTGGAATAATTTATGGTTTTGGGGGACTAAACAATCATGAGAGGGAGTAGGATTTCAAGTTTGAAACATTTAAATTGATTGTTTTTATAAATTTATATAATAAACTACTCATATATGGTTGAGAGACACAAGAAAATGATATTATTAGACTTTAACTAGTCTTAAAGGGTGAATTAAAAGAGAATAAATTCAAAAGGAGTAAAAGGATTAACTAATTCACCCCCTTCCCCTCTCAATGATCTCACTAATTTGGGGGATTTAAATATAAACCCTTTCTTTTTATTGGAACTTCTCCCTATAAAAACAATATCTATAAAAGGAATTTTTCTTTCTAAAATATATATCTTTGACTCATTTTTCACTAAACTATATATTTAATATATTTTTTATTCTTTTCAAATATTACACCAATGATCCATTTCGTAATAATTACATAATTTTATTTTTTATATAATACCTATTTGTAAGTGGGTTGATAGGGAAATTTGCATAGCCCTAAGACCCATAATACATGACCTTAATTCTTATAGGCATAAAGTAATTTACAAATTTGACCATAATACACTAAAATAATACCTCCCCAATACCTCTTCAATGTTTGTGTCAAGCTCACCACCTGATGATGCAATCATATTGTCCTTGCCTCATGAAAAGTTTCATGGGGCCTAAAAGTGGTGGAATTTCTAGTTTTTCCCTACATTATCCTATATATGGATAGTTATACCTAGTGATTGATGTCTCTCTAATCCATCATCCTAATATGTCTCTAATATAGTCAAATCTCCCTACATTGATGGTATGGAGGCCTAATATCTCAAATTCCTGATACATGGTCTGAAAGCCCAATTTGGGTGAATAGTACGACTATTATAGTATGTTATTACAATACCTTCTATAGGACCTTCACTGCTACAGTGATATAGTGGTGATGTAGTACCTTAAAAAATTTCTCTAACTCAATTTTTTAACTATGTTTCTTGTAGGATTATGATGACTATTTACCACATGGGTAATCCCCCAATATCCCAATGAGCCCTTACCTCTAAAAAAATAAAATCTATAAATGATGTTCTATATGGGACTCCTTCATCTTTTACCTTTATATATTCCTCTTAACACGTGATGTGTGTCTCTATTCTCTATTCTTAGTTATAATAATATCATTCAATTTTTATTGTTCCCAACTTCTCATTTCATTTCATATCAAGAGATTTAAAATTAAAATTAAAATTCAAGATAATAACTACCATAAAATTCCACTAATTTAAATTCAACTCTCATATCATATTTAAGTAATTCTTCATCAATAAACTCTATAAATCTTGATAAAGTTTTTTCTATACCGGCTAAAAATTTAAGGAGTTCCAAATCATCAAATATTTTCATAATATCCTATTTTTCAAAATTCACCTTGTGCCCTCTACTTGAAACAACCATTTAAAGATATGTATCAAAATTTCCAAGAAATATTGCTTCAAAAACCATGGTATGGTGATTATTTTGAAAACATGCCCTTCAAAATGGATTTATCCATGCTTATCTACCCATTTTCACTACAACTCCATAAAACCTAATACTCATTCACAGTGCGATGCTTCTCCAGGAACTAGTTTTGATTAACATTATGTGAGTCCTTCAAATATTTTATCATTCTTATATATAGAAAAATTAATCTCACATAATATCCAAAATAGCATCCCAAATTCCCATTATTAGCATCCCCATTTTTATATGGGTTTTTTAATTCTAAATATAAAATTCCATGATGTGGAATGAATCTACTCCCCATTTCAATTAAAACTTCAACTAGTGTGATTGATAAAATTTCTAGTGAAATGGATTTTATTTCATTCCATGTTCTCATATTTTTACATGATACTTGTTATTCCAACTTCTCTAAAACATCATCTATTATGGCATGGACAGCTTGGACATTTCAAACTGAAATACCTTTAGATTGAAATGGGTTTGAAAATTCACATAGCCTCTCTATAATTTCACTTTCCTTATCCACCATAGTATATCCTCTCCCACCACGAAATGAAAATTTCTTCCTTTGTCAAATTTTTTTCATTCAAATCAATATAATTCCTTGTAAGATCCAACTCTTTCCAATGCCAAAATATTCTTGAATAAGAATATTAAACATCATAAAACATCTATTTAAGACAGATTTCACATTTTAACTCAATATTGATCTTTCATATCCATTTCCTATATATATAGAGGTGTCAAGGTGTTTCCTTACATCTCTTCACTATGGATTCCATGTGAACGCCTTCTCTAAATCTTCTATGAATATCTTAAAACTCGTATTCTATATATTTAAATGGAAAGAAATATTATATCATCATCACCATGTATGATTCCCTTGTATATTTAACTTTATAATACCACCATGTCTTTGAAAAATACAACCTTTAATGATAACCTCTTGGGAATACACAACCTTCACAATCATCCATCATCATTAGCCTTCAATGATTATCTACAAATCTAACACACAGCCTACTGGTTTCGCAACTACAACTAAAAAATATATGTATATATAATAAATAGATATAATTAATATTTATAAAAATTAATAGACATGAATAAGGTTCTTAAATAAATGATTAATAAGTATTTATGTATTATATCGTAAGTTAGATCACATTCAACCAAGAAGGACTCCAATATAAGTGTTTTCATCAAAATTTTCTTTTTTGAGACATGTAGTATATTATATACCTATTTTCATTTATATAGTGTATATATTACCCTATTGATATATTTTATAATTATTTAATTTCCATTTATGGTATTTAAAATTACATTTCATGTTTTATCTTTCATTGGATTTTTATTTATACTTTAACAAAATTAAAAGGGTTTTTCATGACTCAATCACCATTTCATTGGGTCATACTCTTTCTTCTTTGACTATGATTTTATACTTTTTATATATTATACCCCTTATATATCTCATGTTTTATTTTTTATTTTTATTTTAGGGTATTATATTTATTTACCAAAATATATTTTTTTATTAATTATTACTTAAAATATGAATGTATTATAAAGGAAAACGTAAGCATTCCATTTTGGATATTTTTATTCCATATATCTCTTAATTCTCACCACAGACCTTTATTTTCTTACTTTGAGAGATAAATATGAATTCACTTATTTTCTATCATATTTCATTTTATCCTAATTCAAAAATTAATTTTTTATCTCTTTTATTGATGTGGATTTTTTGAAGTGCTAAGAATGATTACAAAGGTATTTTTACTAGCAAAAAAAGTATATTTCAAGTCATGTTTTTAATGTTGGTAATTTTAAAGCCAAAATTAATAATAACATGGGAAATATTTTAATTTCATTTATGTAATAATCAAAGTTAAAATTCCACTTTTAACATCGATTATTACAAAATTGATGTTAAAATCCTTCTCGGTGTTAGTTTAAATTTCAGTTATGTAAAAACCGACATTAAAAGTGGAATTTTAATGTTATTTATTATATAACTAATTTTAAAGTATTTTAAGAAAATAAAAACATGTGATCCCTACTCATTTTTTGACTCTCTCATTATTGAAGCCCTGATCACTCATCTCAAGACCGTGTTCTCCCATGTTTTCATCTCTTTGATTAATTTATTTTTAACTTATTTTTATCTCATTTCCCCCTTAAGTTGGATCTATTAACATGATTTCACATACCTTTGATCCATTCCACCCCCCAAGATGTGTTTCAATCATTTCCTTATAGTTTCACAATCATCGGTGCACCCCTTTCATTACTTGTAACCAGTACTCTACCAATCGCTATTTTGGAACAATTTGTCACAAAGGTTCAATCTCAATCTTTAGATTTTGTAATTTATATTTTTATTTCTTAGCCTTTAAGGATTTATTACTTATTTTTTAGCTTTATCAATTATTTTTTTGTGCTTATATTTATTCAGTTATAAATTGTTTTGGTTATAATTAGTTTAAGATTATAATTTTTTTATGATTATAAATTGTTTGAGATTATAAATTATGAGCACAATTTTTTTGTATTTTTAATTTTTTGTATTTATAATTGTTTATGTTTATATATGTTTTTTTATCATAATTTTTTTGTATTTAAATATTCCTTTATCTATAAATTTTTTTCAATTATAAATTATTATAAATTTTATTTATCATTATAATATCTTATGATTATCAATTGTTTTCAGGTTATAAAATATTTGTTAGTTATAAATTATTTGTTATAAATTTATACATATTTAAATATTTATATGTTTTTATATTTTAAATTTATTATATATATATATATATATGATTCTATGTTTCTTTGTTTTAATATATTCAACTATTATATATTTTTTTAGGAAATTAATGTATCATATTTCGATAAATCCGGGAATAACTAGTGATGATTGGGATAAAGGGGTTTAAAATTTCTAGGAATATGTTAAACAAAATTTAAAAAAAATGATTTTATTTTCTACCCATGCATAAAGTTTTGAATATGACAAAAATAAGGTATAAAGAAATCAAAGACCATATGATTTTTATTATTTTTAAGTATAATTATAAATATTAGATCTAACATTTTGAAATAACAAAAAAATGATATATAATGATGATAAATATGTTTATCATGAGACAGAGGATCATCTTAAATAATTAATTCATGATGTAGGTGTTGAAACCATTGAAAAAAATAAGTGTTGAATTATTGTATGGATATGATGAGAAACCATTGTTCCTAGGCTTCACTAAATTTATAGTGTTATAAGGAGTGTTGAGATTAATTAAATTAAAATAAATAAATGGTAGGAGTGATAAAAAAAATTATAAATTGCTTAAACTTTTAAAATATATACTTCCATAAGATAATGGACTTACATATTCTAATTAAGAGTAAAATAAAATATTATTCCCAATGGGATTAGGGTATAAAAAGAAACATGCTTGACACAATGACTGCATGTTGTATGGGAATGAATGTGAAATTTTATCAAATTTTCCTAAATGTGGGACATCACAATATAAAATGGATAACAAATCCAACCACGATTCATTATTGATAACAGTAACCAAATATTATGCTAAATAAATATGGTATATTCCAATAATTCCTAATATGAAGTATATATTTGAAAATTTAAATGATGAAAAGATGCTAACATGATATAAAAATTAGAGAATATATGATGGAAACCTACGGAACCCTGCAGATTCTCCATAATATATTAGATTTTATCACAAATTTCATAATTTTGGAAATGAACTTAGAAATATTAGAATGGGATTTTTCATATATTGAATGAATCCATATTATATCCTCAGTATCTATCATGGTTTGTAGCCTGTTATGTTTGTGGTCTACAAAATTTCCCAACATATATATATGAAGAGAAAATATATGATGATAAGCATTATAATTTCTAAACCCAAAAAACCAGGAAATGATATTGATATTTATCTATCACCCTTAATTAATGATTTTAAATTTCTATGGGAGACAAGTGTTACAGTATTTTATGCATAAAATAAATAGTATTTTATTTTTTGTGTGATGATAATATTCACTATAAACAAATTTCCTGCATATGGAAACTTATTTGGATATAGTTTCAAGGGACATAAAACTTGTCCAATATAAAAAGAGGGGACTTCATATCATCAATTGTGAAATGAAAAAATACAATGTAAATGGTCCATCAGAGATTTTTTTGAATGGGTCATAGTTATAAAATATTAAAAAAGTGTTTTAAGGGATTGTAAGAGTATGATTTTTTCCCACATATATTTTCAGCTAAAGAATATACAAAAAGGTGAAAAACATCAATGTCCCATTTGAAAATAAACAAAGTTCTGGTCATTAAAGAGATACATAGAAGAAATGGTCTATTTTATTTGAGATACCTTATTATAAATTTTTGGATGTTAAACATAAAATTGATGTTTTACATGTTGAGAAAAACATATTTAATAGTTTGATTGGAACTTTTTTAAACATAAAAGTAAAGAAAAAATATGGATTGTATATATGACTGGAATTAATAACCCGAGGAATAAATTTCAATTTAGCTCACACTATGAAAGGAAAGTAAAACATGTTTACCTTTGGATTTTCATACATTAAGAAAGAGTGAGAAGATAATTTTTTTCATTTTCTACATGGTATTAAAGTACCTAGTGGGTTTTCCTCAAATGTGAAAAAATTTAGTATCATTAAAGGATTTATTGTTAATTGGTATGAAATATCATGAACATCTTGTATTGATAAAATATTTTCTATCAGTTTCATTGTGTGCAAAGTTTTTGAAACTTATTAGAAATTATATCATTGGTTTGTGTTCCTTTTTCAATTAATTTTCAGTATATTCATAGATCCAAATTTGTTAAATGTGTTGGATAATGAATCTATACTTATACTACTTCAAATAGAAATTTATTTTCCATCAACATTTTTTATATAATGGTTTATCTTGTGATTAATTTGGTGCAAGAGATAAGAATATATAGACCTTATTATTTACATTACCTTTATCCTTTAAAATATATATTAAAATTTTTAAGGGATATATTAATAATCTGGATTGAACAGAGGCCCCTATTGTTCAAAAATGTATATCGAATGATGAGATTGAGTTATCTACGGATTATTTGTATGAAATTAAGCATGTTGGTATCCATATATATTGATATTTAATAGTTTATAATGAAGGTAAAGGGATATATGGGTTAAAGGTAAAGTTAATTCCATATAATGAAGTGAAATAGGTTGATTTATATATTTTAAACAATATAGGTAATTTTTAACCATATATATTATCACATATTACTAGATTAAAGGTACAATATCTAAAAATAATTGAAAATTGGCTGATGAATGAACGTAAAAATAAATTTTTATCATGGTTTAAATATAATTTTAATACTAATTTATCCGTATTAGAAACACTGAAATGGTTAGAAGGGGGACCAAGTGTTAATTTAATCACATGGTTTTCTTTTGATATTAATGGTTACACATTTTACACAAAAATCAAGATGATAAGAGTATTGTTTTAAATTCTAGAGTAATGGTCATCACTGAACCACTGTATTTTTTGAGTGCTAAATATTATAACCCAATTTTTGTGTCAATGAAATATTTTGGAATTTTTGAGGATATATGGGAGATTTGTTATATTAAATTTTGAGTATTATTATTTAAGTGTAAAAGGTTTGATAGTAGCAGTGGAGTAACATATGATAAATATGGATTTAAACATCTTGATTTGAAAAGTTTTAATAGTAACGAGTAATAATTTATCATGGTGATGCATGAAAAAAATATTTTATGTTTTTGACCCATCGAATGATCAGTGGTCCATCATATTTCACGGAAAAAATTAATTTGGGCGATGATAATATTGATGATGTTGAAGAATTATGTGACATTTTTTATCTATTATGCAATTACCTAAGGATAAAAATGATTGTGATGTAGAAACAATCCATACAATATAAAATGATCACATAGAATGTATATGGGATAACACTCCATTACTCACCTAATTAATTAAGAAATATCTTTTTTATTTTGAAACTTACATAGTTAAAAAAATTAACTATAATATATTTAAATATATAGATATTGAGAATTCTTTCTATTATTGTAGTAATTTTTATATTAATTAGATTCAAGAATCCATTTTTTGGTTGAAAAAGTTTTCCTTCATAGTTTTATTGTGACTATTTTCTTTATATTAGTTATTTTAAGGTGTACACGTTTATTCAAAAAAATATTTATAATTTTATTCCTATTATGGACTATCACATTTTTACTTGTAACATTTATTTATTTCTAATCAAATATAGGTTCAAATAATTACACAATTTTAGATGATAATCATTATTGTCACTATTTTTATTAATTTTTATATTCATTATTTTTAGTTACATATTTTTTTGGTTGAAAAGTCTCACATTCAGTGTTTTTCTTTCTATTATAAATAATTTATTATTTATTTATAATAAAATTTTAATTTTAATCAATTACAGGTGCACAAAAATTCATTAAAGTACCATAAATATTTCTAAATTAAGGACATAAAGGTGGTGGAACCGAGGTATATGCATTTATTAATATAAATATATGTTTACTATAATTAAATTATATAATGAAATTAAAATTATATTTCTTGAAATTTTGTGCAGAATTTTTTTCATCTCTAAATATAATGGCACCTAAAGTTAGTAGGAATGGGATTACACATTAACCAAAACTTTTACTTCCACATGGAGAGAAAATGTTGACAGAGTTTGATGATAATGACCACCTAGTTGGCCCACATTCTAAGCATTTTAGAAGTTACCTGGCTATGTAGAGTCATTATAAGATAATTATTTTATTATCTGATTATAGGATCATCGACCAGTTGGTGAATGATTGGTTATAAGAGTCTATAATAGAAAAAACTATAAATATATTTATTTAATTTTACAATAGTTTAAATATTGTAAATTTCATATGACTGATATTTAATCTATTCAATTACATGTAAATTTTTCCTTTTAAGAGATGAAAGCAATTAAGAAAAGGTTTTTATCCTTTAAATAAACCAAATATAGATATTTTAATACAAATTTAACTTTATATTATATTTTTGTGAGTAAACAAGATCAAGATTCATGATTTAAGTATGGGTTTATATATATGAGTACGTAGGAGAAATTTATTTTCAGTCGGTAGGAGGAAGACTTTATGGTATGTAATTATTGATTATAAAATTTATTTGTAAAATTAACTTTAATTACTTGATAAATTATTAATTTTTTCTTATGTAACATGACTCCAACAAATCTCACTAATAGATATAGTCCCATAATTTATTCCCTCAAACATTATCACTAGGTGGTTATCCTTTATTAGAGGAGTAAATAATTACTAAAAAATTAATAAATTAAGAGTCAAGTCATGCAGAGACTCTAAAGAGGTTCAATACAACACTCCTTCTCATCCTCCTTGTTCTGAAAAATGAAAAGGGTAAATGATGACAAAAAAGGGTAAGTTTATTACTGATACAACAAAATAATCAGTTGATAACATTATAATTAGTTAATTATTATTTTTATTCTATATTACTATTTTGTAATTTCATCCCACTAATATAAGATTTCAAAATATTATTTCAAGATTCCATTTAGGAGAAACAAACATAGAGGGCCTTTATCCCCAAGGGTAGGATTAATATTCTTATAACTTATTTAGGAATGCAAGAAACACCCAATCTACATCAGAGGATACCGGGAGGGTATCAGTTTTAGAAAAAAATTGGTCCTCATTGTATGATGTCGATGGAGGAAGAATACAAGGTAGAAATAACTTCTTTAATGTATGATTTGAAACATTTTAATGAGTTTATAGATTATATAATTAAATTATATATAGAGTCTATGTTTTCTAGATATGATGAGATAGAATTTTTCTTAACAACATTCTTATCCATATCCGCCACCTCCTCATTCAGACTCAACTATACACTATGAGTTTCATGTTAAGGATCCCTATGTACATATTATAGAATACATAATTATATATAATCTGGAGGATTATGTACATAATTAGCTATGTAGTCTACTCAGGTAAGAGTGGAAGTAAATTATATTATTGATCAAACTACTCCAGTGTCACTACCTACTAAGTAGGTGAAAATAATAGGATAGAGTATTTGTCATTTTTTTACTTTTTCCAAGTAGTCTTTTTTATTAGTTGAGATATGAGGTATGCATTATTTTTCATTTTTTATTTAGCATTAAATTATAATTACTAATTATTTTTTCTTAAAATTACCTTATATAGGAGTACATGAAATCAAAGGAAACATTGCAAATTAAAGTAAAATTTCAAGAACCAACACCTTTAGATACTCCTTGGGATCTTATTGGGATAACAAAGTTAAAAAAGATTTATTCTATATTCAATAATTATTATACTTTTCTAATAACTACTAATATTTTTGGTAGATATTATACATTAAATATATTTAAAAATGACACCATTTATGTTTTAAAAATTGAGTATCTCATTGTATTCATGTTGTAGTTTTTTTAGATATAAGTAGATTTCAATTATAAATTTCATTTATTTAAGTAAACATATGTTATATTGACTTAATTTATTAATTTTATAATAAGTTATTTCCACATTATTTGCATACAATATAATTTTACTTCTACTTATGGTTGTATGGATCCAAAATACATTTCAAAAGATGTGTAATACCTAAACCAACATACCAGAATTCAATATATATGTGAAAGATTAAAAACCCACAGATTACATGTTGTTTCCTCCATTTATTGATAGGTATGAACACATATATAACTATGAACCAGTACTAATTATACTATTATTAATGATGGAATTTTTATATTTTAGTGAAAATTGGATGTTATGTCTATTTTTTCCACATGATTTCAAGTCATATTGGTTAATCTCTCTATTTTTTGGTGTTTGAAGAAGATTTAAAAGATTTTTAAAGGGGTAAGTCTTATTATATTATTTTAGTCCTTTAATAGTGATATTTTAATTTTACTTATGGTTTGATAAATAATATTTTAAATTTTAATATTTCATGGATTGAGTTCAATAGGGATCAATTTTCAGCAATGGCTTGAAACCAAAATGTATATTTTAAACTTCATGTAGATGACTTTTATATTAGTCAATACTTGTTTTTCATTATATATCTAAAGTTTCTATTTTAAAAATATTATTTCATAAACATAGCTTCACCACAAAAGAGAATATTCTAAATGTGCGTATTATGTTTTATGATTCATTTATAAGATTATAATTACCAGAACAATAACATATTTTCAAAATTTTAGTTTCATGTTAACACTTTTAATTTTAAAAAAATATGTTTTATTTTTAAATTCATAACATTATATATTGTTGTATATTTTTTATAATGTTTCTCCATATTCCCCAAATGACTTAAACCAAATTCAAAATTTATTTGTAAAATATTTTTAGGTTTGGCTAATTTTTATATGTAGTTTTCTATATATGTATATTCTTTTCTGAAATATGTCGTAAAAGTTTTCAATGCGTTTTTATGCTATTATTTGTGTCATTTGGTACTATTGTTTGTATTTTTTTTATTTATGTATTATTATATAGGTGTGGAATAGATTATTTCATAATGATTATAAAAAAAAATTAACTTCAATGTCAGTTTTAGAAAATATCAATGTTGAAATTCTTGCGAGTAGATCTTTCGACATCGATTTTCCAAAAACCAGCATTAAAAGCCTCTTTCCATGTCAATTTTATTGAAAAATGATGTGTAAAATCATATATAATGGATTTAAATATCAATTTTATTAAAAAAACTTTGAAATAATTCTTATATGTTTATTTTTAGAATAAAATTAAATGTCAGTTTTAGAAAAACTGATGCAAAAAAAAATAAAGTTTTTATGTCATCTATATTAACGTCGCTTTTTAACTGACATTAAAAAAATTCACTAGTGTTCTTTATATTTTTATATATATTGTATCTTCATATCTATATTTATTCTTCTTTACCTTTTTTTGTTTTCAAATGTTCCATTATTTGGATATATATTTTAAAAATATTTTCTTTAATGTCTTTTTTTATTTTGAAAATGATTTAAAAGTAACTTATATCTTTGTTTTTAAGACAATGATACCAAACCATTAAGAAGATTATTTTTATGATTTCTATACCATTTTTATTTGTTTTTCTGAATGATCCATCATTATTAACTATTCTATGTATTTTATATATCGACCTCAAAATTGTCTTTTGAAATGTTTCTTTTTGGTAATTGAAGTGTATCATTTGATCCAGTTATTGATTTCTTCTTATGTGATGCCTTGTAAAAATGTTTTAAAATCCATTTTATTTCCATGGCCTAAAAAACTATGATGTATGATCGATATCATATTGACCCATATGTATGGTTTATTATTATGTGATGGGTAATATTAGAACTATATAATTCTTCAATGCATTGGGTAAAGATTATATCTCATGAGATGTTATGTTATGGGATATGGGAGGTTATCCTAGTCAACTATTTTATGGGATGTGTGAGGTTATCCTAGTCCATTATGTTATTAATGGACATGATTTCGTTATCTTTTCCTATAATGTCATAAAGGTCATGTCAAGGATCCTTGACATACGTTATTATTTTATATTCCTATGTTTGTGCCACATTCCAATGTTTTATCACCATGGATCATATTATTATTATGATTTTGCATTCATATATTATGGTATTATGCTTTAATGATGGTCCTTTATGGTTATATGTTTTTATTTCCTCATATATAATTATGTTATCTTGCCTCATGATCACTTTATATAATTATATAATATTATTCCATTAATAAGGTATTTCTCCCACATTCATATTATTCACATGATTATAGTCAAATGATATGTTCTCAATGAATCATTGATATTTGTTTCTATTACTCGGTATTTGAGATCACCCTCTTCCTATGTTTCTTACTTTTCCAAGAACTTATATGCAATAATATCTCTAGAAGGGAATAGTAGTGGAAGATTTTGTGGGATATATTGATGTTATATTGTTTAATAATATGGGAATATAGTTAATATTTAAAGAATTTAGTTTTGAGAGTGTGTTTTAATTATGATATGTAATGTATAATTTTTGAAAATGGTGTAAAAAATATGTCATCATGTTTTGTTCATATCAGGTAAATATAGAATGTTAAAAAATTTGAATTAAATGATATTGACCAAAGTAATATACATTAACTCATTTATAAAATATAATATCAATATAAAATGAATCTAGACTTTTAACACATAATAAAATCAACTAATTCAAATTCTTATAAAAAAATTCATCTGTAAAAGAATATACACATTTCAAAAACATAAAAAATGTAATCTAATTATCAATTTATCTCATACCACATAATTTATAATTTAAATTAGACTTTACATGTAATAAACAAAATCTATATAAGTATTCTTGGGAAATAGATTCATCATCTTGCAATCTATAGTTACAATATGAAAAAAAAAATAAACTAACTTATTATCTCTAATCATTGTCAATAAATTATTACAAAATAAAAACAACTTATTTTAATTTTCAAAAATCAAAAAAAACAAATAAAATTGAATACAAACCAGAAATCAAAAAACAATATCAATAAAAAAATTTATTTGGAGAAAAATAACAATTCTTCTCTTATATTAAAACTAAAATCATAAAAAAATAACAAAAAATAGCATACCTTTATTGTCATATTCAATAACAACTGACATATAACCTTTAAAATTTCCTTTTAAAATGACACATAAAGAAATAATTTAAATTGAAAGAGTTCGGATAATCCATAAAAGTTTAAAAAGATACAAATAATATTTAAAAATAAGAATCTAGCTCTAATATAAAGAGACATTTAATATTTATTACTTTTAATATAAAATTTAAATTCATTAAATAAATATGAATCATTAATAAATAGAATATTTTTTTTATTTTAAAAAAGATTCCATTCATCAAGATATGATATTTAATTCTCATTTTTTTTCTTTTATTTCCTTGATAACATCAAGAGGATAAATCATAGGATTTAATCTAGAATATTTAGAAATCATTTCACCAATGATATCACTATAAATAGAATGTTGTTACTTAAACTTGAATAATTATTTTTTAATCAATTTTGAAAAAATCACATCCAAAAAATCAACATTATACTTATAATCCACGAAAATCATATTTTCAAAATTTTTATAATTATTCTACATCAATGATTAATGTATATCATTGAACTAAATGTAATATAAATTTTTTTCTAAAAACGTATCTCATATTCTAAGTAAATATTTCTCTCAATTCAATTATATATGATAGATTCTCAACTTAAAAACACTTATTTTGGAATATTTGAAAATATATATCATCAATACATCATTAATTACACCAATATAAAACAATATATATATATATAAATTCCAACAGAAAACACTTAATGTGTAAAAAAACTATTAAAATACAAAACACAATACAATATCAAAATAATGCTTCTATTACATATAAGTCATGTTCTATCTCTTAAAAAACGTAAACCATGTTGTTCTTATATAAAAAACACTAGTTTTGTCACCCAAAGCTAAGATGCGCATAGAAAATAATAAAATTAAATAAATAATGAAATTAAAACATGTAAAAATATACAATAATTAAAAATAAAAAATAAACATCAAACACTAATTTTGTAACTACAAATAAACAAAAAAACACTAAATTATTTTGTAACATAGAAGATGTTATGTGATTAAAAAATTCATATACACTTAATAAAATTATTTAAAAACATAAATAGAAACATAAAGGTAAACAAAAAAACAATAATCATTCAAAAAAATAACTATAATAATTGAAAAATTATTCACTTCCATAAAAAAAATATCAAGTCTCAATAAATAAAATAAATTATGACATCATACTACTTCATAATAAAAAACATGATTTATAACCCCAAATCCCATATAAAAAAATAATTACCAAACAAAATAAATTATTAAAACTAATAATCAACCCGAAATATTTGTTCTTAATATTAAAATAAACTAAAAATAAAAAAATAATCTCTGACAATAAAATATATAATATGGGATCAAAAACCCAATATACGCTTAACAAAAATCATCAAAAGTCATAAATAAAATAAAATAAAACAACTAAACAAGTAACAAAAATCATTCTAAAAGTTACAAATAATGATTATAATATATCAAAAAAATATTCAACCATGTAACATGTGTTTTTTCTCTCTATATAAAAAAAATTACATTTTTTACTTACACAATAAAAAAAATTATGTGACCCCAAATCCAACTAAAAAAATAAAAAATAAAAACATAACAAAGAAATTATTAAAATAAAGAAAAAAATCAAAATAAATCATATATTTTGTACCCATAAAAAATCTAAAAATATGATATATTTATTTTACAAATAATATATATATATATATATATATATCAAAATAGATATACAATTAACAAAAAAATGTAAATAAAAAATAGAATCAGATAAAAATTTCCAAATAGAAAATAAGCACTCAAAACCAACATGCAACATATTTTATATTTTTTTCAAAAAATATTGAAATATTCTACAAAGTAACAAATCTTCTTTGACTCAAACCGCGCATGTAAATAAACAAGAATAATTTATAAACTCTATTAAAAACATAAAAAACAAAACAATTGTAAAACAAAAATAATTCCAAATAAAGAAAAAAATATACTTTATTTAAGCTTAAAAAATAAAATACTATTTAGTTTGAAATAAGCAATAAATTTTAGAACACCAAAATGATTTAAAAATCAATAAATATTATAAATAAAAATTAAACAACATAAAAATGTAACAATAATTAATCGTAATCAACACATGACATCTCGTTTTTGTAAATTTATTAATCAGAAAAGGTATGTGGTCAAGCCCATTTTATTAAAGAAATGAAGCCGCTTTTTAATAGGGTTGAAAAGGAATCCTTATATAACCCAAAGTCTTAGAGGCACAAAGGCCTTAAATACATGCACAATGTCCCAGTAACCCTACACTCATCACTATATCATGGACACTTTTTCTAATGTTATAGCTCACTAAAAGACCCACCACATGCATTGTTTCCCACCCTCCTACACCATAGAACCTTCCCCATTCTGTGATTATTAACCTTGTTTTGTCGTGTCATTCGGAAATTATTTTAAACTGGGGTGTTCTAGGGTTTGAACTATGGTTGAATTGGTATTAACGGGGAGTTTTTTCTACTTGGCTAAGACCCCAACAACTACACATAACTTTTCTTTTCTTTATGAAAAAAGGCTATAAAAATTAGTTTATCTATTTTAAAATAAACATATATTTTAAAAATATAAAACCAAAAAACACATCAATAATAAAAATTACAGATAACGTATAAAATTTATAATTAGTTTTTTTCAGTTTTAAAAAAATAAAAAGGGGATCAAGTTTTATGTATTTTGAAATATGTGACTAAGGATATGTGAAACCCATTCATGCCAACACTGAGGCTGACTAGCATGAATGGGGTTCAAGTCTCCCTATTTTTATATTTTTTAAAATTATATATTTATATTAGTTAAAAAATCATTTATTTAATAATTAATAATATAATTAATATAATTAGTAATAAAAAAATTAATTAATTAAAAGAATTATTAATTAATTAATTTAAATAAATAATATCTTAAAATTATAATTATTAACATGATAAAAATAATTAGTAATTAATAATATAATTAATAAATTATTATATAAAAAATAATCCAAATAATTAGAGTTAGGAGTTAGAAAACTCATACCCTCTAAAATAAAATAAAAAGGATACAAATATAGGATAGGATGGGTTCATATGTAACCAATTTCCCTTATTCAGTCAAAACAAAAAAACAATACAATTATAGAAGTATTCAATATTCATGATATAATAACTCATTCCCATAAACAAATTCATCATATAAATCAAAGTTATAAAAGGAGGACCTTTGATATTTTATAACCATGGTTATTTATAGCTATGAATAATCCTTTTGTCTCTTAGACTTCCTGGGAGGTACTTTTTGTAAACCCTCTTAATCATTCAAACTTTTCTAACCTTTTTACAAAGCATTCTTGTATGAAGTGACCATTTGAGATGAGTCATCGTCCTCTATGTCTACCCAACTTCCTTCAATCTTATCCAGTATTATTTTTCTATTGATCTCCTCCTAAATTTGAGAGTGAATAGGGAGTTGGACCTATTATTCAGTTATATCTTGCACTTATTCCTATAAATCATACCCATTCACACCACCTAGTTCTTCTACCAATGGCCTCCATATCAATTCCAAACCAAGATTACTAGCCACTTTTTCAATTTCCTTATTTAAATTATCATATAAATCCATACATGTAAAGTAACCTCCCTATCCTCGATTCTGTCTTTTCCCATCCACATTATCTACTGAATTTTCCTCTACTAATGTTTGTTAATACTTCTCATTATCTTAAGGATAGTCATATCTATGACCATATATCCAATTACCAGTCTTATCATCAACTAATTAAGTTAAATTCTAACCATTCATATTAACTACCATTACCACTTCCAAGGGAACATCCTTCTACTCAAGTCCATGTGGAATATTGGTTCCATTTCCTCATTACTCCTCTATTGTACTGTTAGTTGATTTACCATGTGCATGCTAATATTGACCTGTTCTCTTAAGATTTTTCTTTTGAAAATTTTGACAGTTCTTTTGGTTAAGTCCTTTTATGGAGAAAAAAGTGAAAACATAATCCCTAAAATTACTTACCTATAAATGTCCAATATTTTGCTTTGCAATAAGTAAAGAAGAGATCTTCTTATATTCAACTCATATAAAAATTTAATCATCAAAAGTTTAAAGAACAACTTGTTAATCATAGTATATGTTATATCAACTTCTATAACAATTCTAAAAATATATATTAACTAAGCCATGTATGTGGCCCTATCCATTTTAATAATAATTCCAACAGCATAAGAAATATCAAAAAATATGTGGGGATTCCAAAATATCTAATTGAAGCTTGTAATTTTAATCCTAGTCTTATTAATATTAAAGTGTTTGAAATAAAAATCACAATATGAAATAATAAGAAAATCTAGATTTAGGGAAATGTAGCTATGAACCCATGATCGACACTCCAATTTCTTAGACAGAAATAAGATGTGGAAGTATCCCCTACCAATTGGTATGCACTTTCCACCCGATAACCCCCAAACAATTGATAATCAATGAATAAAGTCTTAGATTCTTCACAATTTTCATAAAACAAGAATGAATAATCATTTCATGAATGAGTATTTACAAATCTAAAATATTTACTTAATTTCATCCTAATTCAAAATTAAATGATAAGTAGAACCCTTTGGAATGATTCATTCTGAAGTAACATCCAGCGATGAGGTAAAATGCCATCAGTTGACATCCTCACTAAATGTGATCCCACTAGGAGTAGGTATGAGACCATCGTTATCCTTATTGGAAGATTATTCTAATTGATTTGAATCCAAATAGCATCCTACAACCAGAATATCTAAAACAATTTCATGTGGGAAGGCCATAATCTCAATGTAACCCTAATCATTATCATTATCACCATTCTAGATATCCTAATACCCCATCCTTTAATCAATAATATAAATTATTATTATTATTAAGTTATTGATGTAATTATCATCTAATAATATAACAGATATAATTAATATTTAATAATATAATTATTTTAATTAAAAAATAATTTACACTAATATTAGTTATTATTTAAACAATTATAATAATTTATAATGAAAATACCATATAATAATATTTCAAATAGTAAAAATTATCAAATTAATTAATTAATAATTATATAATTAATGCTATTATTAATTATATTATTTAATATACTAACTAACTGTAATAATAATTACATAATAAATTACATGATAAACTATAATTATTAATTACTAATTATATTTATAATTATTATTATTAAGTATTAATTATTCTTTATATTTAATAATTATATTAATTAATTAGTAATTACAACAATTTCTTTATCAATCGTTAATAAATATAATATATTATTAGTTACTAATTATATTAATTAATTACCTAATCAATTATTAATTATATTATTAGTTAGTAATTGTACTATTTAATTAATTATTCTTAATAATGTTGTTACAGTTGGGGTTTGTCTAAGTGGTAAGCACCCTATAATCCTGCAGGAAAAAACCTAGGTTCAAATCTGAGTGGGTGGAGGATTTTCATAGGTATTATAGCGGGTATTATAGTATGTACTTTGTAAATATTAATATTCACCATATTTGGGGTTGTATTCCATGTATTGGGCCTTTGTGCCACTGGGCCTAAGGGTCACTAATTTTAGGTATTTAGGTGATACAATGGGGCTAGGTGGGGTAGTTCGGTATAACTAGGTAGGCGGAACAACATGACAACATATGGGTGTCATCAAGTGGGAAGCTCGAAAGAGTGATGAGTTCATTGGCACTTATCATTTGTCCTTCTTCCCACTCAAATTTTTGATTTGGGATAAATTGGTTCCCTTCCACAATGAAACATTGGGAACCATGTCTCAACAGTTTCTGGTAGGGGTGATGTGGCATGCTTACCTATGACAATGCTGCTAGTTTGACCAATTGTATGACGCGACGTGAATGGAAGGTGGAGAAATATGGAGACATGTAGGTGTCATTGGGTTAGTGGATTGAAAAAGAAATGTGTATAGTGGTACCCATCAACCGGTCCTCTATACACATGGGTTTCTAATTTGGGGTATAGGGGTGACCTTCCATGGCATGATAGAAAAACATGATGTGGTGGTGCTATCATGATTGGAGACATGGCATAAAAAGACTGGTGACTCGGAGAGATTCTTGGATGCTCATCTGAGCCTCAGTTCATTTCCTTTAGAGTTTGTTGGGCCACATTTAGCTAGTCCTTTAGGTCATCAAGAACTTTGTGTTTTGGGCCATTAATATTTAATAAAATGGGTTCAATGGGTGATTTTTATTTCTTATAGGGAGGGATAATTCTTAATCCATTAGGGTACCTAGGTGTGTGTGTTATTCATGAATAGTAATCCTCTCTACCTATGATGAACTTAATTAATAATAATATTTCTAATTATTCATGGTCTGATACAGTTCAGTTATTGATGTGTGAAAATAGTCTAGGTCAAATACAAATCCCTCTATAGAATATAATATTTTCAATAGGAATGTGATACAAGCATCCTATAAAAAATAATGTATTTAGTTATAGTTAATATAAGAGTTATTGAATAGGGATAAGAAATATTACCAAGTTATTATAGCCACATCTGTGTCATGTAAGATACAATAGTGACTTCATGTGGTAGCATGGCTTGTAATCTAGTAGGACTGATAGATGGAAGTGCATTGTGGCTACCCCATGTAATCGGTGTTATGTATTAATGTGAGAATGGATGAACGGACAAGATTGTGGTTGAATATGCTTCTTTAAAAAAATTAAATGAATTATTATAAAATTTAATAATTAATTTTTGTGGAAATAAAAAGATAAATGAACATAGTGATTTTTATAGTATTTCAGTTCTAAATGATCCTACTCTACTCTTCACCCCTCTCAAACACAAAGAGAGAGAGAGAGAGAGAGAACCCACTATCTATAAAATATATGAATTCTAAAGATATTCAAAACCCTCTATAAATTCATTTTTAAACCTGAGAGAAAAACCCCATAGTGATCTTTTTAAAACCTAGATTCACAACCCACTAATTACTTTTTCTAACCTAGATTCACAACCCAATTTCTCTTCCATTTGTGAACCCATAGGCACAACACAGAACCTACCTTTTATATGGGGTGTTATAAACCAAATCCTACCTTTTTTGGGTGGTATAACCTAGAAATTAATAAGTACATAGAAAATATAAAGAGGTAATAACCATAGAAACTATATGAACATGAATATATTTGAGTGTTGAGGTAGAAAGGTTCTCTCCAGCAGTAATGGATCAAAGGATGGAAGTTCAGTTGAGAGTATAAATATATCACTAAGGTTCATCACATAGCACAATTCAATAGTATCCTCAACCACATTCCTTTACTAGTTTTTTTAAACTCAATATACATATTTCTTCAAAATACATCAAATTAAAAAATAACAAATCAGTTAAGCTTCATCCTTCCCGAAGGAACACGTGAATGTGTCTTCATTAAATGCATATGAAAAATATTCCAATGTGTTTTACTTTGATAAACTATAATATTGAAAAAATATAGTGGATAATGTTATAATAATTAATATAGTACTAACAATCCATAAGAAATATCATTATAATACCTTAGAACATTCCTATAATCATGTGAGCCAATTTTTTCAAATTCAAAAAAAATGAATTTGAAACTCACATATTTCCAAGAAAATAGTGTGAGACTTTAACCCATATTATGAGAATTTAATACTACATATAATTATTTCATGTAAAATTTATTAACATCAAAATAATCAATAAGTATTTTAGAAAAAAATTGATTAAGTAGAATCCTTAAAATAAACATGAAATAAATCAAAATGTGTGAAATATAAAAAACATGAAAAATAGAGAATTATAGAAAATAATCCCTTAAGGAGTGGTTTATTTATTTTTATAGTAGGTATTAACTCATATTAAGTCATATCTTATAGTAGTTTACACTTTTCTCATTTTTTTTATCTAAATTTATTCATGAGGTTGATCAAAATTTCAACATGCGATCAATTAATTTTTCAACATTCAGTTGATCGATTTTTCAATGTGTGGTCGATTGATTTTTCAAAAAGTGGTTGATAAATTTACAATGTGTAGTTAATAAAACATTTAGAAAAAATTGAATTTTATGTATTGTGGTTGATCCATATTTATGTGGTTGATCGATGCCTTTACAACTTTTTTTGTTATGATCAATTTAGTTTCTTCATGAGGTCATTTTATCATTTCAAAAAATTATAACTACATATCTCACAGTTCATCTATAATCATGTGGTCAATAAAGTTTCATTATGTGGTCTCTTATAATTTCTTCATTTGGTCCCTTGGATTCTCTTCGTGCGGTCTCTTGGATTTTGTTCATGCGGTTGCTTGGTTTTGTTCATAGATTCAATCAAGACTTACCAAGATTTTTTAAAATACACTATTCTATAGAATTACTATATATGTGTATTCAACCCATATAGTGATGGTTTTTTCTAAAAAATAAATACTAACATTAAAATAGTAATCAATAATAAATAATATCATTTCTTATAAATAATGTAATAATAAAACTCTTTTCTTGACCCATTTTATAGGGAATAAAAGAGTGAAATAGAATCTATGAGAAATTATAATTATATAATAAATGATTATTTAAATTATCAAAACATAAATAAAAAAATTGTTTGGGAGTCACTTTAACATTCTCCCACCTTTTTGATAATTACAAAACAAATGTAAATACCAAAATTTCTCAGCCTTTTTGATAATTAAAAAAAATGTAAATTCCAAAAAATTTACCCCTTTTAAAAAATTGATCAAAAAGATTTAAAAATTCCTCCCTATTTAATTTAGAAATAGTTAAAGTTTTAATAGGCACCCCTAAGATAGAAAATTATTACTAGTAAATGTCTCCTAAATTATTACTATGAAAGTAATTAACACCTCTAAAAGTTACATCGAACAATTTAAGTCTCAAATTATATTCATGTATTTCTTCTTGAGGAGCCATAAAAACATTTTAGTGTATTCAATTAATGATTTATAATCATATGGAATTAATTGAGTGGTAACCAATTGTAAAATAAAATTTTTGTGATCCATATAATATAAAATATTTACATGAACACTGACTAATAATTAAACACAACTAATAAATGAGTGTAAAAACATAATTTAACTCCCCCTAAACATATTCTATAAAGTTATACTTCCATCATACCAAGTTCAAATTTTATTTTACCAAACATATCTAAATATAGGTGTTTTTTTAAAAATTTCAACATATGTATCTTCTGTAAAAACATATTCAAAAATAATATTTCCCTTTTGAAATTGATCTCTAAGAAAATTATATCTAACATAAATTTGTTTGGTCCTGTAGTGATAAAAATTATTTTTAGATATATAAATTTCAAAGACATTATCTTAATAAATTGGAATATTTTTAAAATTGAAAAAAAATAAGAAAGTTTTTGTTTAATTAATAAGGACTATGAACAACCAGAAATTGCAGCAATATACTCACTCTTGGAATTTTATAAAGAAAATGAATTTTATTTCTTATAACTTCGTGAAAAAAAATCATTTACTAATAAAGTGACACATACATGTTGTTATTTTTTTATCTATTTTACAACTACTAAAATTTAAATCTAAAAAACTAGTTAGATCAAATAAAGTATATTCAAGATAAAATAATCCAAGATTCAGAGAACATTTAACAAACTTAATAATGCTTTTAAAAACATTTAAATTAATTTTTTTATGATTAGAATGGAATATGTCACATATACACTTTAAAAACATCAAATATGGTTTAGATAATATCAAATAAAGTAAAATTACAATCAAATACCTAGATATATTGTTATCAATGGGTTTTCTAACTTCATTATAATCTAGCTTACAAGAAGTACTTGTTTGAACATTTTATCTTTTACAACCATTAAGAAAAAAAATTATAACTAACTCTTTAACATATTTTGATTTATTAATAAAAATAAAAACGTTACTTGGAATTATTTCTAATCCTAAAAAGAACTTGAGTTTACCCATAAGACTCATGTCAATCTCTAAAGACATTAAATTTGAAAATTCGTTACAAATTTAATCACTCAAAGATCCAAATATAATATCATCAACATATATTTGAAAAATTAAAATATTTACCAAATATATTTTAATAGATATAGTTGGATCAAATTTTCCATTTTCAAAACCATTATTCGAAAGAAACTATAACAACCTCCCATAACAATCTGAAGTATATTATTTCAATCCATAAATAGATTTTGAGAGTTTCAAAAAATGTTTAGGTTTATATTCATTCTCAAAACCTGGGGATTTTTTTCCAAAAAAATAATAAACATATTTATTAAAAAAATTACTTTTGACATCCATTTGAAACAATTTAATACCAAAATGAGATTCCTATGCGAAAAGGATTCTTATATATTCCTATCAAACAACTGAGGAAAATGAATATTCAATGTCTATTCCTTTTTCTTAATTGTAACCTTAATCCACTAATCTAAATTTGTTTCTAATTATTTATCTTGACTCATATAACTTATTTATAAAGATCCATTTGGTTATAATAATATTTTGATCCTTATGATTTTTAACTAAGGTCCATACTGTATTTCTATCAAATATATTTAATTCTTCATGCATTTTCATAATCGATTTTAAATCAGATAAATATTTCTCCATGTTTTGAGGCGCAAAATTAGAAATAAAAGCTTGATAAGAAAAAAAATCTTAAGGAATTTCTAATTTTAACACCACAATTTATATAACCAATTAATTTTTTAAATGGATTATCTTTATGGATATTTAAATTTTTTTTACTAAGAGGGTCTCTCCCCCTAAATTGATCTATTTAATTCAAAATTTCTTGGTTCACTAAAGATAAATTCTATAAAATTTTCCTCAACCAATTCTAAATCGGATTTTATCTTCTTTAAATGATTTTCATCAAGTTTAAAATGCATGTATTCTTAAAATAAAAATATTCTTTTATTATAAACTCCATATACCTTACTTGAATTATAATATCCTGTAAAAATACCTTCATCATATTTTGAATCAAATTTTTATAGTGGATACTTATTATTAATAATGTAAACCTTGCAACCAAATACTTTGAAATAGCCAATTCTAGGTTTCCTCCACTTCTATATTTCATATAGGGTTTTATTTAAGAAAAATCTTAGAAAAATTCTATTAGAACATGAAAGAATAAGTTAATAACCTTTATCTATAAATATTTCAGAAAATAATACTCACTTAACATTTTCCTACACATTCCTTATAAAGTATTATTTTTTATACTACACCATTTTGTTGTGGAGTCCTATGAGTCAAAAAATTATGATTATACCCATTATATTCATAGAATTTATTAAATTACATATTTTAAAACTCACCACCTCTTTTACTTATAACTGATAAAAGTAAATTTACTTTTTCAATTTGAACCAATTTATAGTAAGAAATAAATTTAGAGAAAGTATCGTATTTATGTGAAAGAAAGTTTATCAATGTAAATATATTCTGGTCATCAATAATAATAAACACATACTTTTTACTCCAAGACTATTGGTTTTCTTGGGTCCCAAAAAATCCAAATATAAAAGTAGAAGGATCCTATAATTTCATACCTCATGAACAAATTTAAATAAATCATTATGATTCTTACCTTTTAAACATGAATCACATACATAGGTATTTTATAATTTTAATTCAATAAGATCCAACACCTTTTTCTTTTTAAAAGCTTGTTTAATAACCAAAATTTTTCATAACCTAATAATTTATTCCAAAACACATTGTCAGATTATATAGAATTTAAAATTTTAACATTTTTTCATTTAACTCAACAAAATTAATATTTTAAATATTTTTCATTATTTTTTCATAAAATAAGACGGATTCCTTTTCAAAAACAATACATATTTTATTTTCAAATTTAACATTCATATTATCATAAAAATTTTGTGAAATACTTATTAAATTATGTTTTAATATTTCAGTAAATAAAACCTTTGAAATAACAATTGAATTTGAAATTATAAATTCTACAAAACCATTTACTTTACCTTTTTATTTATCAAAACGAGTAACACTACCACCATCAAACTTATTAAAATATAGAAATTTAGATATATCATTAGTCATATATCAGGAACACCCACTATCTATATACCATAAATCCATTTTCATGCTTTAAAGATAAGTTTCCTACAAAAAATTTAAGAACTATTTGGTACCCTTGAAAGCTTGGGTACTATTGGATTAGTATATGAATTTTTGGGAACCCATATATATTTAAAAGACATATTAATAGTTAATTGAAAATAAAATGATTTAGAATAAAATCTTTGGTGTGACCCAGATTCTATAGAAAATCTAAAGTAGTATTTATTTGCATTATGGCCATTAATTTGACATTTAAAACATATAGCAGTATATTAATTTCCAATTTAAACCTTTAACAAATAAGGTTTTATACATTTTTAGTAAAATTTTATCATAACCAAGACCATTTTTATTCTTGTTCATATTATGTAAACTCATCATTTTTTATAACTTTGTATCCCTTGAAAAAAAGTAGATAGATCAACCTTCAACCTTTTAATTTTATTTTTTAAGTATATTATTTTATTACAAAGTAGAATTTAATTTAATTCATTGATCTTATTCACATTCATATTGATAATCTTTACATTTAATATTTTCAAGTTGAACAATTTCTATATTAGAATATAATTTCTCATTTGATCTCAAAGGAGTATTTTTTAATTTTTTATTTTTAGAAAGAAGCTCCTTATGTTTATTCTTAATATATTTTAATAATTAATTAATCTTTTTAACTTTTTGATTGATTATATAAATATATTCATAAAAATATTCTTTAAAATAATCAATATTATATTAATAATAGGATGGGAAATCTAATACAGTTGCCTATTTTTTTGATTCCATTAAACCCAAGTTTGTTTATTCTTTTCCTACACTAGATTAATCACTTGAATCTAAATCTAAAGTCTAACTCTAACCATTTTTCATTTCTTTCTTTTCCTTTTTGTATTTTTCTATATTTTTTTATTATTTAGTCTTGGGAAACTAGTTTTGATGTTCCCAGTTTCTCTGTATTCATAACAGATAACTTCACTATCATCATTACCTTTATTTATTTTTTGGGTAATTACTTTTTCTTCTCTTTAGGTATCCTTTTTTATTCTCCTTTTGGAAACCTATAAAACTTAGTATATTTTAATTCTTTATAATTAAAAATCAAAATATTAACTAATAACACAGATTCTTTATTTAAAATCAATACCATTCTTTATTGAAATCTTTTCTTGAAAAATATTTCTTAATTATAATTCAAATTATAGTAAATATTTGATAAGTTTGTCTAATGTATATTACTTGAAATTTTTACTGACATCAATAGATACATTTTTTCATTCCATTTATTTGTTAAATCTCTTAAAAATATTTCAACTATAATTGAATTTTCTATAATTTCTCCTAAGTCACTCATATCATTCATGATACTTGTAAATCTATGAAACAGTTGATTTACTATTTCTTATTCCCCCATTTTAAACTCTTGGTACCATACTCTTAACATTCCTAGTTTAGTTTTTATAATCATATTTAAACCTAAATCTATAACTCGAAAAATACATCATATTTCATGATGTGTTTTACATACATACATGTGGTTGTAAACATTTCTAATATAAAATATTTGTTAACTTGTAATTCAAAACATATATAATAGCATCATTACTAGTAAATGATTCTAGATCAACTTAAGGTAGTTTTTATGGTTTCACCGTGATTGTTCAACTTTAATTGATGAGGTTCTTAAGAAAAGATTTCATGTGAGATTTCCAATAACCATAATAGGTTTCATTAAATAATGGAATCCATTGAGATGTCCATCCATCATTTGTATTTATTCCCACCATCTCAAAATAAATAATTTCCCCTTGACTATTTAAGTCAATATTTGATTAGCACAAATAAAATATAAATATTCTAAATCTAGGGACTCCCTTTGATACCAATTGTTAGGTATCAATTTTATAATGGACGAACGGTCAAGAGGGGGGTGGATTGGATTCGTTAAAAATTTTAAATGGATTATTATCAAAATTAATAATTAGTACAACAACAGAAAATATGAAAGGTGATTTTTATAGTAGATCAATTCTAAATTAACATACTCTACTCTTCACCCCTCTCAAACACAAATATATATGGCACCCACTATCAGTGAAATATATAATGTTTGAAGAGAATAAAAACCCTTTATAAATACCTTTTTAAACCCTATAGGAAAAATCAAAAGTTTAATTTTTCTCACCTAGATTCACATCTAACTGCTGAATTTTTCTCACCTAGAGTCACAACCCAATTTCCCTACCTTTTGCACAGCTGGAGGTACAACCCAAAACCTACCTTTTATATGGGGTGGTATAACCAAACCTTTATGGGAGTTTTAACTCGGACATGATTAAGTACATATAAAATAGAAATAAGTATGAACCATAGAAAATATATGAACATGAATGGATTTGCGTGTTGAGGCAGTAAGGTTATCTCCAGTTGTAATGGATCAAATAATTAAAGTTCATATAAAAATGGTAATATATTTCCAAGGTGTATCACACAATAAAGTTCAATAATATCATCAACCACCTTCCTTTACTAGTTCTATAAAAGTAAATATATATATTTCTTCCATATAAAGAAAATTCAAAATAATAAATTCATTACACTCCATCCTTCCTAAATCTACACATGTATATATCTTCATCCAATGGACATGAAAAATATTATAATTTTTTTTACTCAGATAAAATATAATATTACAAAAATTGTACACTAAAACATGTTAGAATAATTAATATATCACTAAAAATTCATAAAAAATATCATTAAAGTCCCTTGGAACATTCTCATAAATCATGCAAGGCAATCAATTCAAATTCCAAACAATTTGAAATTGAAACTAATATATTTCTAAGAAACCAACATGATACTTTAACCCAAATGAGGATTATTTAATAATGCTTATAATTATTCAAAATAAAATTCATTAACATTGAAATAATAAATAAGTATTTAAGAAATTTCTAGATTAATGAAAATCATTAAAACAAACATGCAGTAAATTAAAATGTATAAAATATAAAAAGTATGAAAAATATAGAAATATAGAAAATTATCTCTAAGGAAGACTAAATTTATTCTTATAGTAGGTCATAAATCATATCAATTCATACCTTGAGGGATTTCACACTCTACTCATGTGGTCGATCTAAATTTCTTCATAAAGTCGATCAAAATTCCAACATGCAGTCAATTGATTTTTCAACATGTGGTCAATCAATTTTTAAACCTATATTCAATTTATTTACAATGTTTGGTCGATCCAATAGTTATAAAAATATCATATTTTATATCTTATAGTAGATCCATAGCTATGTGGGCAATCAATTCCTTTGTTAAATTTTTAGTTACTGTCAATTGATCATCAGTTATAAAAATTCTCACTACCTATCTTATGGTCGATCCATTGTCATATAGTCAATAAAGTTTCTTTATTTGGTTTCTTGTAATTTCTATATGTTTTCACATGGATTTTATTCATTTGGACTCTTGGATTTTGTTTTTTTGGTGGCTTGGATTTTTTTCATGTAGTTTTTTGGATTTTGTTAATGCAGTCAGTTAAGACTTAGCTAGATTTTGTAAAACAAACTAATATATAGACTCATTTTATATTTGATTTTAACCCATATAGTGTTGGATTTTTCTCCAAAATAAACATGAAAAATCAGAATAGTAATCAATTATAAACAATAGAATTTATTTTTAACAACACAAGCATAAAATACTTTTCCTAACCCATGTTAGAGGGAATAGAGGAGTGAAATAAAAGCTGTGAGAAATTATAATTTTGTAATAAATAATAATTGTAATTATCTAAACATAAATAAAATAATTGGTTAGGATCTAATTAAATAATTGGGACTCTTCACATTTATCCCATATATCAATGTAGCATGCATGAAATCACCACTAGTCTAGTTCTCAATTCCTTAACATCTTCAAGGAATGTAGTGATGTCAACTACCTAGGTAGTGTAGGAATGGGTTATAGGTACCCAAACTATAACATAACCCAATAGAAATAATATTACTTTACTATATAAAAATAGATAAGAGGCATGATACAGGTTCTTGCATCAGTATATTCATTCAGTAAGGAAGAATACTCTGGAGAATAAGTCCAAAATATAGAACCCATGAAACCTAGAATAATAAAAAATGTATTTATAATTAGTAAAAGAAATAATTTAATTTAAATAAATTATAATATAAGTACATAATTAAAAATAGTGCACATCATCTGATCAAACACTATCCAACATAAATCTGGAAGTGTGGATTCCATTTAGAGCAGTGTCAGAATGTCTATACACATATATCCACCTACAAATAACATTGTTTCAATTTTAGTTTTTTAATATAAATTTTTAGAATGTAATTACAAATAATAATGATGGATGAACATATCATCATCCATGCAGGCATTCCTACATAATATCCATAAGAAATATCAGGGGAACATGGGGATGGAAAAAATAGATATGCTCCCACACCCACATATAAATGAGAATAACACATAATATAATATTCTTATTCTTAATGTGATATAAAATTCATAGTTCTCAGTATATAAATGAAAAACAATCTGACCCATAGCTCCATATACCTACCTGGTTGAGGTCCCCAAGTAAAGTTAAATAACACATGTTGATGAATGTTATAGAATAATCAAAAAATAGCACTCCTATAATAAGATATAAAATGTATTCATGTGAAAATAACAAGATATTAATCTTTTCAGATTCATCATCTAGATAGGTGAAGTGATCATCTATCCATGACATGCCTAGCCAATTTCCAACAACATGCCCATCAATGTCTTGAACATGTATGCCAAGTAGTCTCTATACTAAACTGTACCATTTATTAGATAAAAGGCCTATTATATATGCACCATTGATAGGTAGGCCTAATATAATCATGACTTACTCTATATTGATATCCATCTCTCCCTCTAGTGGATAGAATATATGAATCTCTAGTCTCCATCTCTCTACAAGGGTTGCAATGAGATGGTGATTGGTGAAGGTGAAATTTTCACATCACTACACCATACAACACTGCATATTGAAGATAGGGGATGATCATAAGAGGAAGTCCAATGTGAAAAAAGTGGTGTGAACTTCGAGTGCTCATAGGTGGAATGGGATGACCCTCTATGACAACACAAGAAAAGCGGCTTTCTTGGGACATGAGCAATGGAACATCCATCATATCAACATATGATATAAATGTTACTATTTATACTTAATGTAATATATTTTCTATAATATTTTATTTATGAATTATAAGTATAAAAATTAGGTACCAAATTATAATTCATAACAAAAGATAGAACAAGCTTGCATACAGTAAAATATTTATATAACAGTGATAAAATTTCTAAGAAACTATCAAAACTGATGAGATTTGGATCTTATCCCTAGGATGCCTCATATAATTAAAACCATTTACGTGACATATGGTGAATCATATCTCCACCCACTATTATTGAGCCTAATCCATCTTGTTTCAAATATGAGTAGACTTTGACCTACCTTGGGGGTGCATCCATGTAAAATAAGGGACATAGTCAGATGATCATCAGGAAATGAAAAATGATAAAAATTACCAACAGGCTTCCAATATGAACTGTAGTAATAAAAAAGAGAGATCAAGTTATATACTAGATCTATATAGGGTTCATTGGATAATTTAATCGATTCATAGGATATAATGACAAGTGTATATGGATACCTCAGTGCCTAGAAAAGACCCCAATCACAGTACCTATATTTTAGTAAGACCACTAGCACTCAATCATTATTTCCTATGAATGATTTATGACTCTTTGTTACCTCAAATTATCTCCCTTACTAATCTAAGATTCAAATATGAAATTATGATATTCCTTGTAAAATATTACCAATATCTATTTGGATTTTTTCAACAAAGTATATCCCATATTGCATCCCTTGATAAATATGTTCGGAGTGTTTGAAAAAGTACTTCACGCATCGATGAAATATATCATGTGATAACTTATGATTGTTAGTTTAAAAACACTCTTGAAGACATTGTTTATGTGATCTCTAATATTATAGGTCATATGTTTATATCTCAAACCACCATCATATACTAATGACCATTTCTCCTTTAAAATTTGTATCATGTAATCATACAAATTCTAATTATCTCTTTAAATTTCTTATATCCACTAATCAAATTTTACCTATTATAGATCATACATTGAAATAAGTAGATGGGAATATAATTAAAATGATAATAATAATTATTCAAATATATATAAGTTTAAGGAAACATACCCAACTTAATGATTGTCTTCTTTATTTCTTGATCATTAAAATTCTTATAAACATTACAGGAAATATGTTTGATGAAATATCAATGATAAGAATTATGTTCTCACTATGAAATTCCATTATAGTTAAGAGCCTGTATAATTAATAAATGATGATAATATGTCAAGAACACTCCTTGAATTTGTCTAACAAGGGTGAATATACATTCCATGAACCAACAACATGATTCAAAGTTTTACTTTTCAATAATGGTGGATGAAAGTGGAATAGGATCATGATTATTATCCAGTTTGGAAGAAATGAGTAAGAAACCTACATAATTTCTATAAATAAAATTTTCATCCACCTAAATGAAGAGTTTTCAATAAGTAAATGCTTCAATACATGGCCTGAATTCCCAAAAATTCCTATGTAACTTTACCTTCATTAGATCAACTTAGTTATCCCTAGAGACATACTCAATAATGTTATGATGATAAATGACATGATTTTTTGAGAAAAAAATCCCATTATTTGTGGAAAAATCATATATGATTCATCTTAATCACCATAAACTATAACAATTGACTTTTTCTTGACCATATAATCCCTTCCATAGGATATCCTATATTTGTACAATTGTTGTATTTGTTCCTAGATTAGAGACATTGGAATTTCCTAACATGTTTGTATCATCTCAAAAATAACAATAGATATAAATTCTACATCTAGTGTAGAATTATCCTGCAATAGGCTTGGGTGCACACTAGTTTGTAGACCTTCCAACATAGATATCTTTAAACATGAAAAAACATTATCATATATTTCCCACATGTGAAATTTATATTTTCTCCAATATTTTTTACACTAAATGACATATTTACCCTTTTGACTCATCAACCATTAATTGAAAACTTCAATCGATGTGGTATTTTTTAACCACGTTTTTAAAAGAAATTTTCATTTCAAACTCTCTTCCTGTATATAATTTGTTATCAATTGAGGAAGATTTATTACCAATAATGCAAGGAAATTCACTACATGGTGTAATGAATTATTAATCAAATTATTATGCATATGACATTCTCTAAACTAATTCAATAATTAAGGATGGTTAACAATGTATGGTTCTTGGCTACCTGAAAAAGGAATATATAAAGGTCGATTGATTATATCTTCCTCACCAACAACATATCCTCTCATATCTTTAAATACTTCCTCATCATGGAAAATATCATTCATTATATGTGGAATATAGATAAGGATGTCTCTTGTATTTATCTCATAATTCTAATCAATATGTTCATAAATATAATCATTTTATATTCCATACCTCACAATATTTGGATATGTAGTCTCTGTTACCAGATTCATGTGATAAGACATTGTATCATGCTATTTTGAATGACCAACATTAAAAAAATCTATTATAACAGGGTTATATAAAAGTGGTTTTTAACATATCAATAACATAAAGTTACACATAAAATTCAATTAAACCACGGTTATATTTTTTTTCTGAATATAGATGATTCTTCTAACTAATCCTCATCATCGAGTAAAGGATACACAATATTCTATAGGCGATAAACATATCAAAGATGATGATATATGATTGATTTTATTACTTGATTAGACCTAGGGTTAAGTGACTACGAATCCTCATGAAATATTTTTCCAATGGCATGAAATTATGAATATTAAGAACTCATTTTGGTGGTAAACTATAAATATGATCTTGATCAATAAAAATTACTTCTCCATTTTAATATATAAAAGTATACATTATTACCATTAAAGAAAAATTAGTAACACATTATATATATTTATATCACATCATAAAATGATTAACATTTTTAAATTATTTCTAGTTAAATAAATGTAACTTAATATTGATATTTTTTTCTATGTATTGTTTTATCATTGTAAGATAAACCAGTAAATACTTAGAGGATAAACTCCATGAGCCACTATTGTCTCAGATTTTAGAAATATTCATTCTCTTTTCATTCATGGTGTATAGATACAACATCGAACATAATCACCTCCTATGGAATCTAATTTTATTACAATATTACTCACATGTAAGTGAGGGGTTTATGGTGTTTGTGATACATAAAAATTTACCATGGATATATAGATCCCTACATTCTTAGAGAGTGGAATGACATGCATGTCATTGATGAAGAAATTTTAGGATTGAAATAGTAAAAGTAGATGCTCAATTACAAGAGGGGGTGAATTGTAAGTTTAAAAACTTTCGTTTTTAACCTTAAGGAAAACTAAATTTAACAAAGTTAAACAATGTAAATTCACAAACCCTAAAATAGTTCTATGAGAAAAACTTGCTTAGGTTCTATAAATATGGTTCAAAAATGAAACTTAATAAAAGTTTACTTAGGAAAAGATTATACCTTAAACTGTATTGAATCTTACTTATCAGATTAAATAAAAGTATAAGAAAGTATAAGAAAGTTATACTTTCTTCCTTTATAAAAATAAAGCAGAAATAAAAACTTGAAACAGAACAAGTAACAAATAGGAAATATTTTATCCCAAAGAGTAGGGTATCCAACAACCTTGGATAAAGGTCCCTTTATTTATACTTTCAAGAAAGTCTATCTTTCCCACACCAAGGTAATCCCTCAATACAAAAATCAGAATTTGTCTTACTATCCTCGCAAGCCCTCGAACTTTAAGGTAGTCGTCACCCTTGTCTTCCTATCCCTAGAAGTCCTCAAACTTTAAGGTAGTTAGAACCTCTGTCTTCTTATCCCTAGAAGCCCTTGAACTTTAAGGTAGTCGGAACCTATATCTTCATATCCCTATAATCCCTCGATTGTACTCAGTAACAATCGAAGTCGCACGAAGCTAGCTGAACAAGGTGTTTAGAACGCACAAAGAAAGAGAGTCTCTCTCTCTAGAAATCACTTCACAACATGTAATTTCTATATTGATGGAATGGTTATGATCTCATTCAAATGAACTCTTATTTATAGGCTCAAATTCAATGGATAGCTCCCTCCTCCAATGGTCATATTTTTTCTTCAATCTTAGAGGGACATGTACATGTGTCACTCAACCAATAGTTAGTTAGAAACAAATTTCACAACATCTCTTCATAATAATAACATGTGTAAGGAAAAATGAAGTTACTTAACCAAATATATTTTTCTGGGTATAAGGAAAAATAGAATTTTAAGTCTAAAAATATGAACATTCAGAGTCTATAAGACATAGATATTTGGATTCATTCTTGAAAAGAATTTGGAATCTGAATTCTATAGATTCTGGAGTATGAATTCCAATGAATTTGGAATCTAGATTTTGAAGAATTTGGAGTCTGAATTCTAATGAATTAGGAGTCTGAATTATAAGGAATTCAGAGTTTGAATTCTGAGGAATTCTGAGTCTGAATTCTGAGGAATTCAGAGTCTTAATTTCAAAGAATTCAAAGTCTAAATTTTAGAGAATTCAGAGTCTGAATTTCAGAGAATTCAGAGTCTGAATTTCAGATAATTCAAAGTATGAATTTCCTGTTGAAGAGAAATAAATACTATGATACCTAGAAAAATTCATATAACCCAAGCACACTGATATCCTATCAAAATATTTATTTTTTTGGTGCACCTTAAAGGGCCAACCCTAGTTCATGCTGGAAACACTTCTAGGGCATATATCCCAACTCGAAACCCAACCCAATCATTGGTCAACAATGTAATTTTTAGTATAGATTCATAATTATGGGAACCAATCTTCAGAATAAGTCTTCATTATTCTAGGTTTATAAGGTCATAACTGAGGATATGAAAATATATATGGTTCACCTCCCTGAAGAAGCATCCTATAACCAATATCTTTTCATAGGCTAGTTCATGGTGATGATTAATCCATCTCACTATCTGATTCCCTAGTTATGTTGTTGTTATTGAAGCATCACCCAAAAACCCAAATCCATATATGGGAATCCTCTATCATACAAGGTAGTATTGAAGAACAAAACTAATGATATTTGAGAGTAGTAAATGACTTATTCATACACTGTGGAATTGGTTGGGAATTTCTAGTTATTACCAGAGGGTCAACCAGGATTCTTCCTGATTGGAAGTGCTAAGAAGGTCTTAACCAATAATGTGGTATGGTTCCTTTGATTATAGATGTTAATGAGAGATACTTATAAGATAATAATTGGAGATTTATGAAAAAAAACAATATTAACCAATTTTGAGTTGGGTAATGAGTATGGATTATATTGTGAAGTATCAGGAGTCAGGATTTGAACAGTTTTATTCCATGATGGTCATGTGGTTGCTTATGGGTTCCGAAAATTAAGGAGACATAAGATAAACTTCCCAAATACTTTCCTGGATTTGTAAATAGTGGTGTTTTCCATGAGTTTTTATTGGTATTATCTTTAGGGTGAGATATTTTTGGAATACACAAAAAAGTGTTTGAAATAAATTTAATCGCAAAGATAATTGAACAATTGATATCATAGAAGGTTTGAGTACCTATAGTACTTTAACTTTGAACTAATTTATATCCTCAATAAGGGGAACATTTTTTCTAATGTAATTTATTGGAAGGATCAATATTAGGTATTACATTATTCAAGCATCAAGTGGAAGATGGTTTCCCACTTTCAGGGGATGTGACTTTTTGTTCAAGTGACACTTATGTCTTTATCTATCACTTATTCAATCCTTAGTAGTATTATTGGAGTAAACTATAGGATTCAGACTATTTATTCAAGAGAGATATGATAAATCTTTTATATCTTTATATTTTATAAAATGTTGGTTATTTTTTATTCATGTATCCTTTATAAAGTGTCTCTCTTAGGATTTATGTCTTTGTGAATATGCCTAAGTGGCTCTTTTAAAATGATTCAAGTGTTTTGAAATGTTTTTTAAAAAATTATATGTGTTCAACATAACCTTTTTTGTTTTAAATAGCTTTAAAATGATTTAAACACTTCGCATGGACTTAGGTTGCATGTTGAGTGTTTGTCAACTCACCCGATTGACTTTCATAAAGGGATGTGAATGTTTTGAAAGTGTATTTAATGGTGGTTTCATTTTAAAAAGGGTGTGTTATTTTAAAGAGTAATTTGTGTAAATGGTTTGATTTTTTAATGGTATTTAAAGTGTGATTTTATAAATAGTTTTTAAAGTAATTTGGTGTTAGCTTCTAAGTGGATGAGTCCTAGGAAACAAAATTCAATAATAACTATCATTCAAATGTTGAGTTCCCCTTATTTGAAAAGAACATTTTATGTATTTATTTTGTTAAATATTAATATCACCGAATCAAATAGGATGGATATGAATAAAGAATGGATGGATTCTAATCGTTTGACAAAAGAGTGTGAATATGGAGTGAAAGAGTTCATCAAGTTTACAAAAGATCATGCATATGAACCTTCTCAAATACTTTGTTCATGTTTACACTGTTGTTATTCTAGAAAATTTAGGCTAGAGGAGTTGGAAGAATACTTGATCTATCACAAAATAGATCGAAGTTATAAATGTTGGAATAAACATTAGGAAAAGGAAAAATGTAACTATTTTCTAGGATAGATCTGTGTTTAATGGATCATATAATATGATTACAAGTGTTAAAAATGAAGAAGACTGTATCGAGGATGTGATTATAGATGTGAATTATGATAAAGATCATATTGAGGAAATGAAAAGTACAGTTGAAGATGAACTTTGTGATTTCCTATAATTGTTTAAGAAGTTAAAGAGTTGTGAAAATGTGTCATTGTATGGTGGTTTCTCTAAATACACAGTATTGTTAGTCATGCTAAAGCTGTATAATTTGAAAGAAAGTGTCATGATCCAACCCACATTGGGGATCGAGCCACAACTACCCCAAGACCACCTCCATAGGCCAGGGGGTGGAAACAATCATCGAAGGCACAACAATATTGGGGAGTCCTTATCCTAAGATCCAATAAAAAATCCAATATCCAACTCAATGAAAAAGTGCATAGGGAAAAGAAAACAAAATAAAACACTGCTATATATAAAATATAAATATACATCAACCTCTAAACAATACAATTATAGGTGTTGTAAAGTAAACTAAAAATTAAAGGGGAAAAATACATTCCTAATTAGAAGAGTTCCACAACTCAGCAACAAGTGGAAAAGTAAAATAGATGAGAGATCCCCTCTCTTGGATCCCAAGATACAACCATCGCATGCGGTCCTAGCACCCCATATCCCTAATATCCTATAAAGTCAGGATAAACTTGTCCATCATTTATAAGGTCACACCAAGTGTGAGAAAATCCCAAATAGGGGTGACTATAAAAAAAACTCAGTAGGATGCCCCAAATGTTCAAGGGAGTAGAAAAAGATGTACTGAAGAGGGAATCAGTATATAGAACAAGGTACAGTAAAAGGAGTGCATCTCAACCCAAAAAGAGGGTTAGGTAATCTCATATAAACATAAGAATATTGAAGTGTTAAGAAGATGAAATTCTCATTGAGTATTCTCTACCTCTAGTAGGAGATTATAATCGTCCAATAATGAGAAGCTAGACATAGAACGCATGTGGAATACCCCATGTGTCTTCACCTATCATGGAAGGAGAGTAAATAAAATCCAATGAGTGGATCCTAAAACATTATGTGTGTGTGTGTGTGCTCAACCAAAGAATCCCAAACAAGAGAGTAAGGGGATATGCATCTCACAACTCAACTCAGGAAAAAATTCGCTAATATTTTCAGAAGTAACCACCTATGATGCCCAACATCCCTCACATATTCCCTGAACATGCAAGTCAAAGGGACTCAATCACCACACCCTGATACTATTCTCTTTGGTCAGGTCTATCTCTCTTTCACAATTTTAGGTCACATCACAATGATGTGTCTCGATGGGAAAAGTGTTCCTCTTTCTCCTGAGCCAAAAGGTACGTAAAAACATGTCTCATCACTGATCCACATATCCAAGAGATCGTGTATCAAGGTCAAGGACCAACTGCCCCACCCTGCTGGAGGGTATGCTCAGTATTATAGTCGATGAATACCACTACCTAGCCCTGTTGAAGGGTAATACAGTGGAGGGTAAGCTTGAATGTTTCATCAGTGAATGCCACTTCCCAGCCCCACTGAAGGTTAATACACTAGAGGGTAATCCTAAAAGTGTCCTCGGTGAATGCCACTGCCCAGCCCCGTTGAATGGTAATACATTAGAGGGTAATCCTGAAAGTTTCATTAGTGAACTCCATTTCCCATCCCCACTAGAGGGTAAGCCCAGAAGAGTAAACAGTGAACGCCACTGCCAAACCTCACTGGAGGGTAAGCCCTGAAGAGTTAATGGAAAACTCCACTACCCAGCCCTGATGGAGGGTAATCCCTAAAGATTCAATGAAGAATGCCACTGCCCATCCCCACTAGAGGGTAAGCTGGTACTGCTCTGTCCATCCCTGCTGGATGGTACCTCTCTAAAAGCATCAAGGAACTACACTATAGTCATTGGGTATCACCCTGGATAGGAAACACACCTGGAATATCTCGCATCATATCTCAAAATCTACTACAGATTACACCATCATGTTCTACATGGAAGAACACTCAGGATAGGCTACTAGTATGCCAAAATCTGAGTCCAAAAGAAGGAGATACGAGAGGTATAAGATTCATAGTGTGGCACACAGAGCATGTGGGGCTCACACGATGTGTGACCCCACCTCATCACATGTCCATGTACCCAGCCATACTCGGGTACTAAACTGTGAAAATGTACCCTCTAGGTGTGTCAGCGTACTCCCAAAGTACATGAAACCTCAGACCCAAAACCCGGATGATCACATGATGAACATTTTTTGATCTGAAGTAAAAAAACATAATTCTACCTACATGCCTATTCAAATGGCCCCGAATAATCAAACAGATCACATAATCACGATCCTGAAAAAAACACATAGGATCGACTAATCATTCATCCAAATCAGACTCCCGATGAAGAAACTTCATTTTGTAGTATTTTGCATAAACAGAGCTTTATGTAACCCACACCATGGTCCTAAAACACATCAAATGGATTTCTCTATTTTGATCCTCTCGAAAAAGCACACCGAATTGGCTATTTATTTGTCCCAAACAGACACCCAGTGAAAAAGTTGCATTTCACCCCAAACGCCCAAATCATGCCTCATGGGGCCCAGACCACTATTTTTTTAAGCACCCAAAATCAATCTTGAAAATTTCAACTCAACTCCAGGGTCGCAACACCTCTGATAGTGCGTCAATCGGACGTCGTATACAGACATACGATCTGATATAAGATTTATAAATAATAATAATTATATTATTATTATTAAGCCCAGGAATTTCATGGAACTGATCCATGAAACCAAAAAATTAAAAGAACTAAACTAGTCTTAAAAGATATGTCTCGATAAGAGCAATGTGTTTCCATATATGGAACATGAAACGGACGCTTCGTTTAGGAGTTATCGGGGTTGGAAAAAGCCTCGGTCAGCCTTGGTCTGGCATGGCCACCTTGGACCGACCCAGCTATTGTGGCCCAGCCAACCATGGCTCTACCGCATCTTAATTCCAGCATCCCATGCCACCACCTGCACACCCCCACACCACTGCTTCAAACCCGTAGCCGTTGTAGGTTCCCTCGCACGCTACCACCACGAGGCTATGTCGCTGCCTCGCTGACTGCTGTTGACATCCACCGGTGTTGCTACACCGGTGCCATGCCGGTGGTCCTTCCAGAAACCACTGAGATCACCCCAATTCCCCAAATCTTTCTGAGACCAGATCTAGACTCCTCGAGATGATACCTTCACAGACTCATGCTTTAAGATCCGTCAACATTTTGACGTGACAAAAAGTAGTCTCCACTTCCAATCTTCATTGCACCTCCTCTGGTGCCTGAAACACAAAATCTTCATTTATTTTGAATCCCTAGATCATGACCTTCATATAACTATTCCCCTCTCTATGATTAGATATAGTTTCAGCATGGAGAAAATTTTACCAACGAATAACGTGAAGAACGACGAATAATATATGATCCAGAAATTAAATAAATGATGGCCATTTTTAGTTGGCCATCAACAAAGGATTTCAAAGTAGATAAATCAATCAGAATCCATAAATGACAAAAAATTATTCAATTGAGGAGGTGTAGAATCTGAAAGAGAAATCCTACCTCGATTTTGGATCTGTTGTTGTGTTCATTGCACTCTGATCTACTAGTGCCTACATTTTCATCATGATTTTCCAATAATTCGGCGTCTAATCATCGTCAGAAGGATAGTAGGGTCTCTCTTCAACATTCATGGGAGAAATGAGAAAACATTTACTCATTTCCCTTAAACATGTATTTGTAGAATACCACCAGCGGTCGTGGAATCTGAACCTCCTGTGCCCTAATACTTTAGGTCATTCTTAGGTTAAACACCACGTTCCAAACCCAATAGCAGTCTCGGATTCCCAATCTGAGTACCTAGTCAAAAGTTATTGAATTCGGCATTCGAGATAAAATAATTAAATTTAATTATTTTTTTTACAAAAATTCCCTCCATGTTTTTTTCTACAGAAGACCCTCACCAACAAAAGTTATCTCCCACCTAGGGTAAATGCCACGCTACGAACTCAACTATGGCCTCATATTTTTTATCTGAACTACTATTTGATAGATATATCTTTTTAATTGGATTCATAGTATAAAATATACTTAATATTTTTGTATAATTTATTCTGGGAACTCTGAACCTTATAATCACATGCCTCCTCAATGCCTGGCTCTGGAAATATATGTATAAATATAAAAAAGTATTACCTAGAAAAAACTAGGTATCTACATCATTCCCTCCTTCAAGATTTTCATCCCTAAAAATAAAAACTGGGGAAAATAAATTGGGATACAGATATCACACCTAGCTCTCCCACTCCTATGAAATATCCTGCGCACTTATGTGTTTCAACAACAAGCAAACTAGGGGTATTTCTCATCCACGTAAGGTCTACTCCTATCGATGACGGGAATAGGAACATGCACGTATCTCCTTAGTTGTGACACGTGAGAGATGTCGTGCGCCCACTTTTTCTATTAGGGGGTAGGTTAAGGTGGTAGGATACCTCTCCATCCCTCTACATGATCTTGAAATGCCCGATGAAACTTGGGGGGATAGTTTTCATTCCCGAATGAACATCTACACCCCCCGTCACTACTAGGATCATTATTTGTCCCTAGAATAGGGTCTTGTGATTCCCTCCTTCAGAATATCCATCTGGTGAAACACCCAATGATATCTGATCACACGATATTTCATAGTCGATGTCTCACAACTAAGACTCTCTTACATTCTTGAGAAGTGAAGGAGTCAACACCATCTACCAAAGAAAATATGTACCCTCCTACTCCACCCAGGTCAGTTATAGAGAGGCTAACTACTCTAAAACTTCCTGCACCAGGCGAGTCTGGGACTTCCTACTAAGGGAATCGGGTACAGAACTTCCCTTTTCTAGAGTATAGACTATCTCTAAGTCATAGTTCTATGGTATGTTCAACCAGTGTCATCACATCAGGTTCAAGTATCCATGGTTGAAGACGTACTTGAGACTTTGGTTACCTGAACAAACCATGAAGTGCTCTCCCAGAAGGTAGTGACTCCACATTCTGAGGACAAAGACTACCGTTGCTAGCACAAAATAGTGAGTCATGTAGTTATATTCATGGGGTCTCTATCACCTAGACCTGTACTTGATAACTTATGTATCAAGGTTGATGTTGAGCATTCAAGGTGCCAACGAACAGGGCAGGTGAGTAAACTCATCCAATTTACCTCTCATCACCATCACCATCACTATTATCACCATCATCATCAGCCTCATCCTTGCCATCATCCTCCTCCCTACCCCTATCTTCATCCCCATCCCCATCCCCATCATAATACTCAGCCACATCCTCATCCTCATCCTCAGACACATCATCACCCTCATCCTCCGCCTTAGCCTCTGCCTCTCCCTCGGCCTCTTCCTCTCCATTGTCATTGCCAGGAATGACATCATCTTGAACACCACTAGAACTTCCATATGGTGAACTATATATTGAATACATCAGTGTTATATATTCATCACAAGTTGTTCTAGCCTCTATTAGAAGTGTTGGACATAAAACTTTCATCAGTTTCATAAATTTAGTGTTTTACCTAGTAGATCGTTCTTTCGCCTATGTGGCCCTTTTTAAGCCTATTATGACCATGCCTTAACATGTTCAAACTCGATGGAACTACAACTGGTACCTGAATATGGAAAATACCTCATTGGAACTATACTCTTCCCAGGTCGACATCAAACTCTTCCAGGGTGCTCATCTCCCAACACCTGATCTAAATGATCATTTGGCCCAAAATTGTCAGGTTCCTAAGCATCAAGGACCTCTAAAGAAGACTGTTACAAATATAAATAGATTATTAAGTTAAAAAATAGATATTAAAATTTTAAATCAATGAATTAAAACATACAATATACAGTTGTGTCGGTTCGTTAACCGCACTTCCATCTTTTTACCATCTACTCGAGCAAAACAGTTTTGCTCGAGGCACACGTCCTTCAATATTCAATACTTTACTCTACAATGAAATTGAATATAGAAAACCATAATTAAAAATAGGTTACCAATAATGAATTTCATTACTAAAATTAAATTAAAACTTTAAAAATAAAATAAATTATGGAGGAAACAATAGAAAGTGAAAGTCCTCAAGAAAATTTATAAACAACTGTCATACCTGCTTCCTCTCATGATCGAACATCGTAGTATGCCCCAATGTGTGGAGGTATTTTTTAGAATCAATTTTTTTTATTTTTTCTGAATGATTCCTAAATAAAATTCAATAATAAAAAGATATTATTAATGAAAAACATGGAAATTTCCATTTAAATACCTCAAATGTGATTAATACCTTAAACTTGATAGTCATCCAATGAGTAATCATTTGTTGATACTATTATATCGGATAATCATACATGATAGGTACCACCTCTAACTTTGTGCCAACTCTAGAACACCATCCAATATACAACTCATGCTTATAGTCTCTCCAAAGCTCACCTAACTCCTTTAGACATGCTAGTCATGCACCCTCACCATTAGGAAAATTAAACCGAAGATGACACCAAAATATTAATTCATATAAATAAAAATAATAATATTAAATTAAATACAACAGATTTTTTTACCAATATCGGTGCCCAAGAATTATACTTGACTTCATTTGGAAACTATATCCATGAGATCGGGCTGACAGGAATGATGTTGGAGTATTTGGAAAGCGTCGCCAAAAAAAATCTGACATTGATGCCCTATTTTTTCGATCATTTGGTTGTCTTTGTTGTAGTCCACCATCAACTATGTGCAGAGGTTCCACACCAAACGCATGCGTGTATACCCCCTCCCCCACCATCTATTATTATATGTATGTATTGTGATAGAAAAACAAATTTAATATCAATACATGTTATAATGAAAATAAATTATGGAAAAAAATTATTAGGGTTCTAAAATATACCTGTGGAAATCTGCTCAATGGACGCATCTGAATCTGCTTCCACTGAAGTAACATTACCTTGTACTAGTGGAGTGGGTCACATTGTATGCTCCATAGGCATAGACTGTGTCGGAGCATGAGTTGAAGAAGGAATGTAGAAGCCCAAATAAAAAGAAGTAGATGGTAAAGAAGATGGAATGGATGACTGACCAACTACATAATATGGATGAGGAGTGGTAATCGACATGGGATATGGTAAAGATGGGTGGGGATGCTCATATGTGAAGGGTGGTGAAAACATGGGAGTCCTAAATATCATGTGTGTCCCTAACGACACAGTAGGATCATAATGTGTGGAAGATAGTACATCAGTAGGAGGGGCAGGGTCTAAACAGGTATGCTAACTAGAGCACCTAGCTCTTGTACCCCCCCCCCCATACCACCGGCCTGAGTACTAGGACCACTACTAGGTTGCTCGTCTAATAACTGGTGCCTAAGTGGTGGATCCTGTAAAAAAAATTAAAACAAAATTAATCACATGACATTATATGTTATTGATATATATATATATATATATATATATATATATATATATATTTGAAATAAAATATTAACAATAGGCACTGATGGAGGAATTCCCATCTCAGTCATTCGACGATTGTTTTCCTTCATCTTTTTTCTTTACTACTCCTCATATGGTTTCATTTCCTTCCTTTGAAAACAAATACAAAATTAATTAAAAATGATAACTACTGTGAAACCAAAAAAACAAAAAATTTGGGACATGGATTATTTGTCTTAGGTCACTTAGTTCATATTTTTGGTTAGGTAATTTATCTATTTTTTGGGTTAGGTCATTATTTTCATTGGTTTTGATTTTCATATCAATTAATTTAATATGTCTAATTCAATTCATCTATTTTTTTGTTACAATTTAAATGTTTTGATTTTGTTTAGTTTGGTAGGTCTGAATAAAATTCAATTCAATATTATAAAATGAAATTCAAATAAAAATACAACCAGTTAATATTGAAAATGAAGATGAAGGTCTAGTTAGATAAAAAATATTTGAAATCAATAGTAAATCAATTTGTATAGCAAAAACCCCAAAAACTCAATTCGAGCTAAACCAACAGAACTGAGAACATAGACAATGCTTCTATATATTTCCCACAACAACTTTAGGTTCACAATCAACTATAACAATTGAATTATTGGAGTCATCATAAGTAATAAATGGATCATTTCCAATGAGAGTAGGGATGGTGTCAATTCCTTCATCACCATCATCAAAAATATTTCTTGGGATTACTTCAATAATGAAACCAAATTTAGGTAGAAGATGATCTTTGACATAAAAAACTTATTTCTCCATTGATTTCAATACATATAGTTCATTAGTAGCAAGAGTGTGAGTCATGTCAATAACTCAAAATCCATAATCATCAATAAAGGTGCCTTGCCTCATCATCAAATCAAGCCACTAACATTTCATCATAGTGACTTGACCATGAGAGTAATAATCCAATATTATTATTATTTTCAACAACTCCATAATAAGATGCATTTTCAAAACAAGGTATATTATCTAATGAAATGTCATAATATTTTATTATGTTAGTTATCATAACACCATAATGTTTTGTTCTCATGTTCATTTCTCATTTAGTGATAATCAATCTATACTCATTGATCACAATTGATTTACATTCACAAACCATGGTATTAGAACCAAAAGCCAAAGATCTTATTTCCTCAGAGATAGTTTCAGTAAGAAAACTCGATACCTGAAATATAAATTAATATTAAACTTAATTAAATATTGATTTTATTTATTTATTACATCAATATTTCTACTTTCAATTTCAACCAAGTAGAAAACTCTTTGCTATGAAAAATCTCTCTCCTTCTCAAAGATAAAGAATTATGATTTCTATTTATCATTTATTTATGTTCCCTGTATATAAAAATATAAATAGTTTAAAAGATATGTATAATTACATGATTTGAGATAAGATATACATGTTTAATTTACTTACTTGATGTAGTCATCGAATAAATCATAGTTTGATAACACTGTGTGACATTCCATCTCTCGCTCTTCAAGGCTTAATGTCGTCAATGTATATAATTCGTGAACTCATCCTATTTTAGGAAGAGATGGAAAAATAGGTTAAATTTTCTAATACTGTTCTTCTTTATTTCTCATTGATCTATTCATTCTCTTAGTTAGATCAGACAAATACATTGAGCAGAAATCCATACATTCTTGATCCAAGTAACTGTTCATGATAGAGCCTTTAGGATGATTTATGTTCCAGACATAATATTTCAATGTGTACATGTTTCTTTCAGTTTTATGCATCCAAAGAAATTCTACAAGTCCTCCAAGAAGTATTTTGTTTGGAAGATGGACAGTCAAATGCAACATTCATGTAAAAAATGATGGAGGAAATGTTTTCTCTAACTCACACAAAATTAACAGTTTCTCCACCAACATTTTTTTCAAGAAAGAATTGGACAACTTCTTATCACAAATATCTCTAAACAAATGGCACAACCGAATAACTGAGACCCTTGCATTGTTGGAAAAAATATGACATATTTTTGTTGGAATCAACTCATGCAGAAGGATGTGATAATCAAGAGTCTTCAAAGACTTGAACTTCAACTCTCTTATGTTGACCCATTTTGATATATTTATTGAATAACCATCAGGAACTTTAATATTCTCTAGTAATTCTAGAAATTGATTTTTTTTTGTAGGTGTAATCACATAATAAGCACATGAAACTTTCCATTTATTTTCACTGATACACATAGGATGAAATTCTAGTCTGGTCCCCCAATCTACCAAGTCACACCGAGATCATAAATCATCTTTTGTATTTTGTTTGACATTTAGAAGAATCGAAAGCAACATTTCACATGTATTATTTTCAATGTTCATTACATCTAAGAAGTGACATGACAAATTGGTTTACCAATAAGGCAACTCAAATAATATACTCCTCTTCTTCTAATCGTAACAGTTATCATTGGAAACATTATTCCTCTTTTTATACTTCATTTTCCTCTTCCTGAATGAAAAACTAAAATCTTTAAATTCATTAAGAACATAAGTTCCATACATACGCTGAGGTGGATCATCAATCTCTATGGTATTTTCGAATATTCGATGATTATTTCTATATGGATGGTCAACTGGTAAGAATCATCGATGTCCCATAAGACTAAAACTTTGGTGATATTTCAATCTTATGAATTAAGTATTCTTCATATAAATAGAACATGGTAGTTTTCCCTTTGTGATCCATCCAGAAATCATTTCATAAGCCGTAAAATCATTGATCATCCACATAAGTGCAGCACGCATCTGAAATATGTCTTCCAAACATGCATCATTTATGAACACACCCACATCCCAAAGAAGTTTAAACTCTTTTATTAAAGGTTACATGTATACATCTATATCATTTTCAATATCAAAAGGGTAAGATATAAGTATACTAATGAAAGTGAAAGGTTTTTTCATACACAACCATGAGGAAAGGTTATAAATGTGTATGAAAACTAGCCATGTGTTGTATGAAGTAAGAATCTACCCAAACATATTAAAAGAATCACATGAAAGACCCAGTCTCACATTATGCACATCAACTGCAAAATCAGGATATCAAGAATCAAATATCTACCATGAAAATCCATCTGTAGGGTGAACCAACTCTTTATTATTCTTCTTTCTCTTAGTATCATGCCATCACATTTTTATTGATATTTCATCAAACATCTAAATATTCTAGAGTCTGAGGATCAATGGAAAGTTCCACATTACTTTATGTGTCACACAAGATAGTGTTCCATTAACTTTTGCATTCCATCAGGATGTTCCAAATTTTATACAATAATTTCTTTCAATTGTTTCCTCCTAGAATAAGCTATAATCTTTTGGGAAAAGACAAATTTTATTTTTTTGAAAATCCAAGTTCTTCAACTAGCTTCCATGCCATATAGTGGTTTGAAGGAATATCATCATCATCTGGAATTAAGTCCTTAAATATGGTAAGAATATAATCTATGGAAGTATTAGAAATCCCATACATGGTTTTCCCATGAAACAATCAGATTAAAAACTCTATATTTTTCATTTTACCGCATTACCGATATACTGGAGTCATCGGAGCATCATTCAATTTTTTCACTATGTCAACATCATCATTTTCATTGGACACATCATGTGTACCCGTATCAAAGTCTTCTTGGGTCGACATCATTTTATTCTCATGATGAAGAATAAACAGAAACCATTCATATATCAAATTCTCCAATCCATTCCTCTCATTTAGATCAACAACATTTTGAGATTCCATTTTCTCCCCATTGTGATACCACACATAGTAGTTTTTTTGAAAACCATATTTGGTTATATGGTATCTAACTTCTTCATAGCTCAACCAAGGTCTTCCAACACAATTATAACATGGGTAGTGTATGTGACCACAATCTGAAGTATTGTCAAATGAGAAATCTAAAACACTCCAAATTGTTTTGAAAATTTCTTGGGATCTGATTAGTTTCATAGATCCAACTTCTATCAATTCTATAAAAAATTTGTAATAATTCATTTCGTAAAACAAATAGTATATTGATGCATATTTTAATAAATTACTATTACACGATGAAGGTTCATACCCATTAAAAAATATCACTTAGGGGAGTTATTTATATCAGGTCCATGGTCATGGATATTAGGAAGGCCAAGTGTATATAGTGGATATGGTTCTGATATTTTGTGGAGAGGGAAATCATCCATTAGAGGTATAGTCTTGACCAAAACTACTCTTTCTACTTTTGAAAATGGTTTAACTTATTTCTAAATAAATTCTAAATTTTTTTTGAGAAATAATTTATCATTATAGTTAGTTTACAGTTTCTTTCTCTCAATACACTCATTGGGAATAATTTACACCATCTTCATTGTTTTCTTGAGTGTCTTATTATAGTTGTCATCTATGGACATTCATGATTTGTCATGTTCCAAATGATAAATAGATTTGATGTGATCATCATGGTGGGATAGATGAAAATAATTCATACTAATGTTTATTTTTATAGAAGGAGAGTATCATTAATTTCACATAAAGGATAGAATTTTATGATGACATGTGAGTGGGAGGTTGATGTGTGTAGAGTGGAACTAGATTTGTGATAGATTGAATCTATTATGTCACTTCTGGTAGGCTTGGCTCTTTTGGAACAACCAGCATTATCCTCTACTATTTATCCAAATAGTTTACCAATATCATAATGACTTTTTAAAAAACTTTTCAAGACTCTCTTCATAGAGAGAAATTGAATTTTAGATAAAACTAATTCTTTTAGTGTAACCCATATCAATTTCAACATATCATTTGATACTATTTAAGTTGAGGTAAATCAAGTTTCTTCTTAAGGTAATGTAGGTTGATTGATTTATTCAACAGCACACATCACCCTATTAGTTAGTGGTTGTGGTTATGCTAAATAATGTTGAACCATGTGAACATGAAGAATCGATACCCAGTTTTAGAGATTGTTGACATGTTTGACCAATTTTGACGATCATAGTAGTTCTATATCAATGAATTATAGTGAGTTTATCATCATATTAAAGTTAGAGTGTGATATTTTTAATACAACATTAAAGGGTAGATTCATAATGCATGAGTATCTTGTCGTTTCTCTTATGATAAAAAATTCTATAGTTGTATTTATGTATAACCAAAAAAATCATCTCAATAAACCTTAAATTTAAAATAAACCAAGTATAAAATAACTCATGATCATATTGACATCTTCAATATCAATAAAAATTATTCTATAAAGATAAATCACAAAAAAAACACAACAAAACCACAACCTAAAATGATATATGGGTTGTGTTTATAAGGGGATCATAATACACAATGTGTAAAACAAATAAGATTGCAGAAAAATCAAATTAAAAAATATAAAATAAATGGAGTCAGAAGACATAACCCAGTTACAATGTACCAACTTGAAGTGGAAGAACAAAAATTACTTGAATCAAAGACAGATCACTGGTTGGGGAGTAGGGTTCATAGCCTGGATAGATCTTATTTAGGTAAAAATGTTAGAGTTGGAGGAAGTGTGCTCAAGAAGTAGGGTTGGTGCTCAAGAAGTGGGGTTCATAGGAAGGAGCTCTCGTTTAGGGAAAAGATCAGTTCTTGATGGAGGAAGTCAGCTTGAGTGTTTTTGGGGATTTTTTATCCCAATGGTTGTTAAAAACCATTAGGATTAAGGGTATATCCCAACAGTTTTCAAAAACCATTGGGATACCTATACGTTGATCAAGCCTTTTCCAATATTTTTATAAAACCATTGGGAATTTCTATTCTTATTCCAATAGTTTTCTCAAACCATTGGAAAAATTCACCATGTATTGGCCCATACCAATGGTTTCAAGGAACTGTTGGTATATTTTCCTTATCCCATCGGTTTTTTCAAACCGTTGGGATAGAGGCATTGGTATAGGTGGGATTTCCACCAGTGAAGGGATTTTTTTTTACGTGTGGTTTCTTTTTTGTCTTTCCTTGTGTGTTGTGATCTATCATGTGGTAATGATGGTGACCATCTTGGTTGTGATTGGGATGTGAAATGGTTTTTGATGACTAGTTAGCATGGATGTGATGTTGGTGGTTGTGGTGTGTGGTAGTTGTGGTGAGCGGTGGTTAAAGTGTGTGATGGTTATGGTGTATGGTGGTTGTGGTGTGTTATGGTTGTAGTTTACAGTGGTTGAGGTGTATGATGGTTGTGATGTGTGGTGGTTGTACTGCATGATGGTTGTGGTACATGGTGGTTGTGGTGTGTGGTGGTTGTGGTGCGCATGGGTTGTGATGTGTAGCGGTTAAGGTGTGCGGTGTTGTGGTGATAGTTGATGTGATTCGAGTTAGTTGTGGTGTGTCATGGTTGTGTTAGTTCCCTTATTAGAAATGGAATGAATTATGATGTTTAATGAATAAATAAATGAATGTTTTGATATAAATGAGTAATTAATGGGTAGGAAATTGATATGTACTGATTAGATAAATTAATTTGAATTGAATAATAGATGGGTGGGAAATTGATATATGGTAATTTTATAAATTAATTTGAATTGAATAAATTAATATACTATATAAATGGGAATGAAGTGTCTTAGTAAATGGGTGTTAGTGATAACTCATTAAATTTGGAAAGTGGTGAACCATGAAATTTAAAGTGGAAAAGTGTGTCTTTGTTTGGTGGTTGGGTAGCGTGTTGTATATAGTGATCGTAGTAGTTATGATGATTAATGTGTGGTGTTGTGGTGGTGTTGTGGTATGTATTGGTGAAATTTTTTTTGAATCCATAGTTTAGGTATTTTTCGCTACCTATATGTCATGTATTTTATGTTATTTATATGTGTGCCCCACCTGAGTTGGATAACCTTACCAATGCCTAACTTTTTTGGGTTTTGGATGTTTTCCCCAACATCTAGGATAGTGGTGATGTGGATGGATAGCTACCCCCTCTCCCCTTCTCTTTATTTAGTAGTGATGGCCTAGGTGTCTTTGGGCGAGATGTGTTGTGATATCCTAGGTGCCTTCTGGTGATATGTGATGTGATGAGGCAATGATGTGATGTGATATGTGGTGGTGGTTATGTGTGGTAGGGGGAGGGAATGAGGTTTATTTCCTTCAATTTCATGATACCCTACTACCCTAGATATATGACAAGATGTGATGTGATTTCCTAGGTGTTTTCAAACAAGATGTTGTGAGATGGATGAGGTGTCTTCGAGTGAAATTTTATGTGTTGTGATGTGGTTGTGATGTGATATGTATAAAAGGGAAGAGAGCACAGAGAATTCAACATTGGGGAATGAGAGGGGAAATTTTTGGGGTAGCGTCAAGGGCCACCTTTTTATGTTTTGATACTATGTTACTATATTGGGTGTGTGATTTGGTGAGTGAGACATGGTGAGGCTAGGCTTGATTAGTTGACCTGTTATGGTGCTTGTTGTTTCAGTTGTTTGTTCACTAGTATATTAGTATGTTGTTTTCACACGTACACTTGAGATATTGGGTATGATCCTACTAATTCTACTTGTATTCTCACCCTACATATCTAAAATATTTTTCATGTTTCCAATAGGACATTGGGGATCAAGATGGACATTTCTAGATTGGGTTTCAGAGCTGTTGTTGAGTCATTACTACAGGGTTTTTCTTTTTTGTACTTTAATTTGGAGACTTTCATTTTTATCTATTAAAATTGATCATGCATTTTGGGATAGTTTTGGGTTTATTTTATTTTATATATTAGATTTTTTTGGTATTTTTTTATCCTATCTTCTAATCTAATATTATTAGAGGGTAATTCCTTCTATTTGTGATATTTTTATACCCATGATGCTTGTTTCCAACTTAGGGCCTACTAGAGGCAGGACTTGGGGGTCATTACCTCTCTTAATTTATTGTTAGCCTAGGAGGGGTATATTTGGAGGGAGGGGGTTATGACACATTTTCTTTAATTTTCAAGACCCCATTATTATCAAAACGCACTGTTCTATCAACTCTTCCCTTTTAATTCTTCAGAATATTCTTATTACCATTCATGTGGGATGAGCACTCACTATCAAGAATCTAAGTGGTATTATTCTTTGTCTCTTTGAGATCAATTTCTATAAGATTATCCTTCTCAATATTCCTCTTTTATTTCTATGGGATTATAGGTTAAGTTGGAGCATAAAATAGATTTTACCTCCTTTCTTCAGTATAGGACATGTAATCATACTCATCTTCATCCTCCAATGGTGAGTATTTATTTTTAATGAAATTCTATTAGATTTAATTTCATTCCTTTTTCTTTTACTTCTATGGTATGAATAATCTCTTCTCTTTTCCCTATAATCAATAGATTTATTCCCAAAGTAGAATAATAAAAAATGTGTATAGAAAAAAATTACTCCACTGATATAGTGGATATGGTCATATTCTTTTTTTTTACTTATAAATGTTTTTCCATTCAAATAACTTCTTTATTCATCATAATATGACATTATTTAACCAAGGTAACCACAAAACTAACATTTTATAAGAGGAAATATCTTTTATCCTTCATTCCTACACAAGTATTAAGGCTTTGTAAAACTCTTTTGTTACTAGTTAACCCTTATAGATTGAGAGGTGTTTTCAATTTTCTAATTTACTTTAACATGAGAAACCTTTGTATGTACAACTGATGTTTTAGTTTTTGAAATAAGAACATCAACCGTCTGATTTCCCTTGTCTTATTTCATCATAGTTTCAACTTTCTATGTCTCGGTCTCATATTCAATTCCACCTTTACCTACTAGTCCAAGCCTTTATTAATCTATAATATTGTCAATTCCTTCTAAGCCTCACTTAAACCTTTCTATTAGATCACTATCTTCGAACCTCCTAGAATGAAGTTTCTTCTATAGATCACTTGATTTCATTTCTATATTCATTTTTTCTTAGAGAAATAATTTCTTCTTCAAATGATTCTACCTTCCTTGTTCACTCTTTTATACTATAATTAAGGTCATAAATCACCATATTTGATTCTTTTATATTTAGATTTAAGTTCACAACTATTTCTAAATTTACTTGACTAGACAAATGAATATTCAACTCTTCTTTTAATCATTCAATATCTATTTTGAGAAGATCCACATATTCATAGGATTCCTTCATCAATCCATTAAACTTTCATTTTTTTCTTTGAATATCAATCTCTTCCATAGAGCCTTAAAATTTAACCTTGAGATCAAATTCTCCCTCTGGTTCATTGAAATTTTCTAATTTAGGTTCATTATTCTCAATAGTAGCTATTATAGGATCTTTAATATCAAATTTGAATTTTATTTCCACTTCCTATAGATTGTCTTTATTATCATTTTCTTCTTTACTCCCAAGGTGTTTCCTCTAAAATTTATTTCTATATGGACTCCCATTTTTATATGGGAATCTTCTTTGTGCGTTATGTATAACTTGTTCTTCACTTTACTTTTCATTAGATCTCCTCAAGCACCATGCATTAATGTGACCAACTTTTCTACATCGAAAGCGTGAAATTGGTATCTTTAATTTGAATAATTGTATTCATATTTTGAATTTTATAGCCACTATTTATAGAAGCCTATATTCCGCATCTTCTCCATTTTCATATTAATTTGTGTTCATCTTTTCCATGTCCTTGAATTTAATTTCCTTATTGGTACGGTTTGAAGTGTTTTCTTGTTCAATTCTCATTTTATAGGACACAAGACTATTTAGTAGTTCATCCAAAGAGTGTATGGTTAAATATATTTCTTCAAGAGTTGAACCTTTTGGATTATATCACGGAAGAATTCATTGTAAAATCTTTTTGATGATGTTAATGTCTTTTATTTATTCTCTAAGTCCCCGGATATCTCTAACAAAAACTATGATTCTATTAAATAAATTATTTTCATTTACATATGGATGCATTTTAAGATCATCGAATTTTTTGTGCAACACTTGGAGCTTTTCTTCTTTCACCTTTCTATATCCACTATATATATTGTCCAATTTATCCCATATAGAATTATACCCAGTGAAAATCATCACTTTGATATATATTTTTTCTGAAATATCTCCAGTTAATGTGCTTAAAGCCTTAGAATCTGCATACAGAATCCTTTTATCAATTTCAATCATATAAAATTTTGTTGTATCACTAACCTAAACTCCATTTAAAGAATAAAAGAGAACTTATATCCCAAGAGAATGGATTTGTGAATTCATCCTATTTTTCTATATCTAATAGTTTATTTCATTAAAGAAAGAAATTCCTATAACATTGACAATGGTCTCCATGAGATTAGACTTCATAAACAGGTTCAACATCAAGAACCTCCAACTGATACCACTTGTTATACCTCTAGACATCCTAATAGGGGAGGGCTGAATCAAGGTGTTAAAATTTTATTTTGATATAAATGATCATATCCCCACATTTTTAGGAACTTTTTAAACCTACCAGATTGTATCGCACAAACACCAACCACAAAAGTGAATAAAAGTAAAGTAGATTATGAAAAAAATTACTTATTCACCACAAAGGGCTATATCCAATGAGAATTCCAATGATGTAATGGTCATACCTAAATATTAAATGCTTCACTTAGTATTGATATATTAAAAATTTTCATCCATGGACACTCTATGTTAGGTGCACTACCATTACAAATTATTTTAGGGAATGGCACACTTCTTCCCTTAGATCACTTCCATCAACTCCTCCTTGTGCACTACTCTGGATTAAGTCTTCCCCAGTTTAATGACTTGAAATTTTCATCCTAAACATCAAGAATATATTGAATGTTTTGCATCATTAAATATTTAATATGATTTTCTAATAATCTCCTTGATCTTTAGAATATATTTTAAAAAACAACCCTTGAAAATTTTATAAAATTATCCGAGAATCATTGTTCATCACATAACCCTGATCACATGAATCTGAGCACATAACCTCAAGCACATGAACATGGGTACAAGACTCGAATTTTGTAAATCTGAGTGTGAGTCCCAATCATGTGACCCTAATAACACAACCTTAATTTCAAGTGCTTTGGTGTGTAACCCTGTGTAGATTCCTTTTGTGGAACATCATCATGGAACCAAGGGTGCTTAACCTTGATCCTGTAACCTAGATCACATGACCATGGATCGCATAACCTCCATGTGTATATGTGATCGCATAAATCAATCCACCACATTGCATCTGAAATATTTAAACTTCAAATTAATCACTTAATCCCTCCATCGGCCTATTAATGATATGATCAGGGGTATTTATATTGAAATTTTCACCACCTTATCTATGAAAAACAGGGTCGACCATTCATTCCACCACCATATATCACTTCTTAATTGTGGAAATAACTCACATGATTCATGTGACCCCTTCATGAACCCCCTATATCACGTATTCATGGCCGAATCAAGCAATCATGATAGGACACCACCTCTAATTGTGAACATAAACTGCATCACAATCCTCTTCACCTTTCAACCACATAACAACTTCTGACTCATGAAATCATATGACTACATCATGGATTTACTCCATAACAAAACTCATTCTATAGAATTCATCTATCAATTTAAATTTAAATTTCCTTACATGATCAATACATGTGGCACACATGACCATGTCGCATATTACACAACAAATCTACCTCACATGGTCATTCCTATGTCAAAACTATTGATTTTCTTCTTACAATTGTAAAAAACTTCCTCACATAAATTCTTAAACCATACATAATTCTCTAAACCACATCGTGAGAGTCGTTTGAACTTACATGATCTTGTGATCCATTCTTACTTACATGATTGTGTGACCTTCATATAGTCATGCGATAAATTTTCCAACACTTTGAAAAACTAGTGAACTCTAAGAAATGATGCCATATTCTCTAACATTTTTAATGGTTTAATCTGGCCTAATTATTCATAAACATTTTCCTTCTTATATAATAATCATCATGAACATGCTAGAAAAAAAATGGAAACAAAAATAACACCATTTTCTCCAACACATATCACCTTGGTTCCAAACAAAATCCATTCCATGCTATTTTTAAATACAATTATAAATGTAAAATTTTCACTTTTATTAAAAACCAATAACATGATATAATGATTTGAAACCATTTCATTCAAAACATGGAAGTTAAAAATTATAAAATATAAATTGATCCTTTAATATTTTAACGAAAATTAATCATTTAATGTAAGAAAACATTTTAAAACCTTTGGAAATATTAATATATAATAAAAATGAAGGAAAATTACTAGCCTTTGAAAAATATTTTATTTTAAGTAAATAAGATGAAAGTGTTATGCATTTAATATTTTAAAAGAAAACACTAATAGTAATAATCATTAATCATAATATTCATAACAACATTAATGAAGGATCAAAATAAAATAATCATAAGTCAACTATCATGGAAGTATAGTAATCACAATCATTATAACATAATCAAGAACTGATAATCATGGGAATACCTAGGAGTCCATTAGGAAATCTAGGAATATATATATATAATCTATATAATTGGTGTATAGTTTGATTCGCTAACTAACACTCATATTTACCCTAATTTGGCTTGGCCAAGAGGAAAAATCCCCTAATTAGAACATAGTACTAACTTGGGGCCACTAGGAAGTGCAGTGGTCATAGTCTAGTGAAATACTCATACCTAGATTTCTCACTCAACTACATGTGGTTTACCATGACATGAAATAGAGGTGAGTAATCAATATAGAAATCATAAAGTACATACATACATGAATGAAAATAATAATAACACATACTCACCTTCAAACCCCCTTCACAGAAGTAGTCTCATTTTTCTCAAGAATAAAAAATAATAAAAATATAACAACCATGTCCCACAAACAGGAAAATTCCATTACATTAAATTTTATATAAATAACAAGAGGGTTATACTTCAAGGGTCTATTTATATCAATAAAACATATTTATAAAGTGTCAATCAAGCTTTTGAAACATCATTTAAGAAACAAAGTTATAAAATCCTCTTTTAAAACCAAATCACATAGAATCATCAAAGTAACTCAAGTGATTAAAGAAGCACTAACAACCCTGAAATAACCAAACACACCCTTAGTTTGAAAGTAAATCCTTTAAGATAGTTAAAAAACCAAAAAAACCCTTAAACTAGAGAATTTATTTGAAAAGATCCATATAGGAATTTAATAAATCATTAAGTGTTCATAATTTGATCCATTAAATATGATAAAACCTTTTTAATTTTCGATGTAAACCAAAACAGAAACCAACTTACTTTGGAAGGAAAAACTAATAAACATAGCATAGATTTTAATATGTTGAAAAAATGGCATGGAAATGATCAATCAGCTATGGTTTTAAATTTAAATATCTATTCATGGAGAAACCTACATAAATTCATATATTTCACTAACAAAGATGTTAATCCACCACAATAATGCAAGAGGAACCCTTAAAAGGTCATAAGGAACCCTAAAATATAGAAACCCCTATTAAATTCATGAAATATAAAATCCTAGGTCACTATGAGCATTATAGGTAAATATAAAGGGAATATAAGGTATAAGAAGAAAATTGGAGGAGGTATAAAGAATTTTAACTTGAAGAATCAACCTCAAAATGGAATAAATGTATGGGAAATTCCTAAAAGAAGGGAGAACCGAGAAGGAGAGCCTCCACATGACCTGGGGTTCAAATTGGAGGAAAATAAGGGGCAAGTGATCTTAATTTGAAGAGGGTAAAAGGATAAAATCTCAAATTTTAATTATTTAGAATTCAACATGGTTTAGCCATATGGTTTACCAAATCATGTGCCAACTATACAAATGGAACTAGATGAGATTGGAAGAGTCGCATAGTTTGACTACATGGTTTGGTAAACCATACATCAACTATTCAATCATATTTTAAATAAACTATAGTATTTTCATGGTAATTATCATTATTTTCACTAAACATATATAAACCATGCGACAAGCATAGCTACCCCATTTCATCCCAATTTTAAAGTAATTTGACTAGGAATCAAGAAACAAAGATAAAAATCAATAAATAAATAAAATAATAAGTAAACTTTAGGTTGATGTGTGATATTTTGACTAGTTATTCAAATATAATGATTTTGTTGGATTGAAGTGAGGTAATTTTTTTTATTCAATTGGCATTGCGGGAAATGTATAGGGTAAATTACTACTGGAAATTGATGGTATAGATTTTCAATGTGAATTTTTAGTGGAAATTTATACTGTAATTTTCAATGGGAAATAATATTTTAAACTTACCTTGGATTCTTAGGGGAAATTTTATAAGAAAATTTCCTTTTTTAATTTCCTATAATTTCTATTGGAAATATACAGAATAAATTTTTACTTGAAGCTTCTAATGAGTTTTATAGGATCATCTTATGATCATCTTAGTGAAATAGACCCATTATTTTTCATGATCTATCATCTTTAAATCAACATGGAGTTAAGAACATAAAACATAAATAGGAATGACTCATATATAGTGTTCCCCATGTCTACTAAGCTTTATAAAGTATACTTGATTGTGATTACCTAGTGATATCCAATGGACTCTCACCTCCACAAGAATGATGTCAGCCACTAGAATCCTCATACTCTATGAGAGGACCCCTAATCTCGAAAGGTGTGTTAGCACCTTCCTTGATGATGAAAAATAGTGAATCAAAGCAAAAGAGAGTTCCATTTATGTCTTGACTTAATCACACTTACCCCAATATGAAGATCTCATACTTTATATAGGCTCCCTTTATTCAATTAATGGATTTGATCATCGACTGCAAGTGCCAGACCGCCGACATACATTACAATAATGTATATTAGAGGTGTGGTTATGATCATTTTATATTTCAATCACCATTAAATGTTATTCATTCCATAAATTAATCAACTCATTGATTCATAATTGATGATATACTTTGTGTTGATTTTGGTTGTGGCTATGCATTCAAAATCACCATAGGCCTATCGGACACTATGATAAAAGAAATTATGATATGTATCACACGCATATAGTAGGATACAATATAAGCTATATCTTACAATAAAATATTCCCATTTTAGTTCATTTAAAACAATATCCAACTTGCACTAAAATATCATAAGAACTTTATACAAAACAACACAAATCTTTTTGAATCCATCCAAACTCTTTTGGATATGGTTTATCAAACTATATTCAATTTCAAACAAAAAAAATCCAAAATTTAATCCTTATTATAAGGTCAAACTGTATGACCCTATGGGCCTTTATATCATTAAAAATAAATATAAAATCCTGATTTCATAGATGTAATCAAAGAGAAACATAAAAAAATCATTGTTACTCAAGCTATAAACGGGTATGGTGTGATCTCGATCAAACATACTCGTATCTCCATATGAACGTGTCCACTATAAGATGTATCATATAAATCATATATATTCCTATATAACCCATTTGTCTATGACATCAAGTGACCACTAGATATATAACATGTCAATATAGTATATGCCAACTAATATATTCATAATTCTCTAAAATAGACTAACCAGTATGAATGAATACATCATGTTATTCATTCAAGTAGTTGAGAACATTACATAACTCAACTAAGAATAGTCATGTATTTACTTGATCTCATTCAATCAAGGGAACATATATCTTTTCTCATCATTTAATTAGAAAAAATCTCATATTATTTGTTCTCAAACCAATAACATGATCATCAATATACCCAGCCACCCTCTGATTAGCTAAGACCATATGCTTCCTTTAGAAAGGTATCAAATTATGAAGGTTCTCATTCTAGGTATATTGCTAACATTGGGTAATTGGGATCTATAATAAGTATACAATCTTAATTATATCAATAACTGTATTAAATTCCATGTGATATACTTTGATAGGGAATTCTAGATAATAAGTCTCAACGTATTACCACATGAGTCTATTCTTTGTATATCATATACAACTCTTTATATCGATTACAAGATTATAATCTTGTTAATATTAACATATCATTACAATTCATAATACTCTATGATGATCATCAATTAGTGACAACTAAAATTTTTAATTTTAAGGGATATTTATTATTCCATTGTTTATGTAATATAAATTCAACACGCATGAATTAATGATAAATGAATATTGGATTTTTTATAAAACTATGATACATTTTAAAACCATTAAATATAATATTTAAAATATCTAATACCAATAGATTCAACATGAACCTAATTTTTTTTCTAGACTAATGGTTTTGTCAAAGTATATGTTGTATTTTCATCTATATCCACCCAACAAATGTTTAAATCACCCTCTCAAATATCTCTCGAATGAGATGGTATTTTTGAAGGATCAGTTTAGTCCTTTGGTGATATCATGGTTCCTTAGCATAATAAATAGTTATATTGTTATCAGAGTAAATCTCAATTTCTCCCACAATGCTTGGAACCACCCCAAGTTTAATGATAAACTTATTCATCCAAATAAATTCCTTCACATCATTTGATGCATCTATGTACTCTGTCTCTATTCTCGAGTCTGCTATGAGGTTTGGAACTCTTCCAGCTGACAACTTCATTGTTTAGGAAAAATATGAATCCATATTTAGATCTTATATCATCTTTGTTGAGTTAGAAACTAGAATCAATGTAACCACTTATAGATCATCCTATCCTATAAAGACCAAGAACATATCATTGCTTCTTCTTAAATATTTAAGGATGTTATTGACAATAATATAATGAATCTCACTAGGATTGGATTGGTATCTATTTATTATGATCAAATCATAAGAGACGTTGGGTTGAGTATACAACATAACATACATGCTTGATCCTATGGAGGATTTATAAGGAATCTTATCCATCCTTTCTAACTCTTTAGAAGAATTGTGAATCTTCCTAATATATGTACCATATAGCACTAGTAAAGACCCCTTTTTGGATTTATTCATGCTAAACCACTTTATAACTTTACCAATATATGTGTTTTGACTCAATATAAGCAACCTATTTGGTATATCTCTATAGATATTCATACCTAGTATGTAGTTTTCTTCACCCATGTCTTTCATTAAGAAGAATTTTTCTAACCATACCTTTATATAATGTAAAGTCAAGACATAATTTCTGATGAGTAGTATTTTATCTACATACAATATCATAAATACCACAATAGTCCCACTAATCCTCTTGTATACACAAGAATAATCCATTATTTTTATGAAACCAAACTCTTTGGTTTCATTATAAAACTAGAAATTATAACTTTGAAAAGATTACTTCAATCCATAAATATATTTTTATAACTTGAAAACCTTATCAGACTCATTTGAAAAATAAAAACCTTTAGGTTTTATCATATACACATCTTCAACTAAATTTATGTTAAGGAATCAGTTTTTACATCAATTTGATATATCTCATAATCATAATGAGATGTTATGTCTAGTAATATCCAAATGTAATTTATCATCACAACTGAAGAAAAGGTTTGTTCATAATCAATACCATGATTTTTTTGTAACCTTTTCCATCATGCTAGATTTATAGTTATAAAATCTACCATCCATGTGAGTTCTCTTATGAAAAAATACACTTGTATCTTATGGTTCTAACGTCTTCAGGTGCATCCACAATGTTTCAAACTTGGTTAGTGTACATGTAGTCCATTTCATATTTCATAGAACTTAGTCATTTCAAATAATCATAAATCTCAATGCATTGTCAATGGTTAATAGATTAATCATCTATAAACATCAAATCATCATCATTTATCACAATAAATTCATATCTTTTAGGCACTATAAGAATCCTACTAGGCCATTAAGGTTATTGATAAACTTGATTTAGTTCTTTTTCCTCAACACTTTTTGTAACTGACTCAATTTCCATCTCAGAAACATTTCCAGTTTGTTGGTCATGAACTAATCCAAGCTCAAATTTCCTCCCAATAACTCCTTGAATAATATGTCTATTATCAAGTAATATATAAAATTGATCTACATAAAATTTATACTCAGTATGAAAATAAAAAAATATCTATTAGTTTCCTTAGGATATCCAACAAATAAGAACCCATCAGACATAAGGTTAAGTTTATCAGAATCCAAACATCATACGTATGCTTTACAACCCCAAATCATTATAAAATAGAAACTGGGATGTTTACCAAACCATATCTATTATGGTGTATTTATGACTACTTTATATAGAATGCGGTTAATTATGAATACAATAGTTTCCCAAGCATACCTTAGGAATGAAATAAAAAGGTCACATAGACTCGTCATTGATTGAACCATGTACAATAGGATATGATTACCCCTCTCAAACAAACCATTCCACTGAGGTGTTCTAGGAGGAGTGGGTTATGAAAAAATTCCACAATCTCTCAAATAATTAGTGAATTCCTGGATCAAATATTCACCACCCCAATCTTATTGGAAAATATTAATACTTTTTTCTAGTTGATTCTATACTTCTTTCTGAAATTATTTGAAATTTCCAAAAGTTTCAAAGTTATGTATCATCAAAAACACATAACCATGCTGAATAAATTCACAATTAAAGGTTAAAAAGTACCTAAACCCACCACTTTATTGAGTAATAATTGGTTCACATACATCAAAATGTATAATATCCAATATTCCACTCTCCCATTCACCTTTTCCACTAAAATGTGTTTTGGTCATCTTTCCTAATAAATAAGATTAGCATGTATAAAATGATTCATAGTCAAATGATTCCAAAAATCCATATCTATAGAGTCTTTGAGTGTGTTTCTCATTTATAAGTCTAAGGGGGAAATGTTAAAGGAAATTAGGGTTAGAATTAACTTTGACCTTCTTACTTTTAATGTTACGGAAAGGATTATCCATATCCCAAATTTATAAACCTTTCACCATATTCCCAATTCCATAAAACATTTAATTTATATATATAGAACAACCCTTGTTCTTAATAATGAATGAAAATATAATCTTTTCCAAACAAGATACAATGATAAAATTTCTATTTATGGTTGGAACATAATAACAGTTTTTAAATTACTGAACTAATCCACTGGGTAGACTTAGATCATAAGTATTGACCTTCAATGTAGCAAATATTTTCCCATTTATAACACATAGATCTAATTCACCTTTATTAAATTATCTCTTATATATGAGTCTATGTTTTTGAACAAAAATGTGTGATACACACTAGATATCTAATACACTTGAGTCAAAGTTGGAGAAATTAGTTTCTATAACATTCACATTCATATTCTCAATATTTTTCTCTTTGAGAACACTTATCAATCTTAGATACCAATATAAAATAGTTTTATTGGTTGTGACTATAAAATACCTCAACATAATAAACATGATTCAATTATTGATCTACAAAAAAGACATGTATATGAGTGATTATCATGTATTATATATTTTCATCATGTATTTTTAATGAAATCACTCCCACTAAAATGATATCCTCATACATCATTACCTTTAATGGGACAAGTATTCCCACTAAAATGAGTCTATTATATAATTCCTCTCATCACTTAGTTATTTAGGTGTTCAAAATTTTCAATCATGTCACATATGAATCTTGAATGGTTTAGTGGAAAACACATTGTCCAAATCCATCATATGGTTATAAAGTCAACTTTATTCTTCTAGTATCCTAACTCTTAGGGTTTCCCAACTAAGTGTTACCCAAATCTCACAATGGGATTTCATTACCTAACTCTTAGGATTATTAATTTCCACTATGTCTTACAAACCATGGTCACTCTGTTATAAAGGACCCTACCCATTTGAATGATTGATTTCTTGACATTTTTTTTCTTTGGATGTAATCTCACACTTAGTATTTTAGGGGTTTTCTTTTAAACCAAATCAATAAACATCACATGCATATTAAATCCATAATTATTTCATCATAAGAAATATTTATTATCTCATGTTGTATTCCTTTATGTATACATGCTTTTGATGATTTAGTTTTGGAATCTCTATTTCATCCACCAAATTAATATGTTCACACCATATTAATGTGTAACTATTTACATAACTCATGGTTTCTCTTACTCTACAAAAATAGAATCCAAACATATTTATATATATCTAAACACATCATATGCATAAGGTATATGAAATTTTCATGTAATTATTTATAATTATATGAAACTGAAAATCCCCATAAGAGTAATCCTAGAGCCATAGATAGTTAACTCCCACTTTTCTAGAAAAAGACATAAGTCTTAGGGTCAGTGGTAAGTCTGAGCCTAAGTCCTACCCATGGATAATTTACTTAAGATATATTCTAATTTCATCATAACTCTAACACCTAATATGTATAAACTATACTCAATAACTAAATTCATGATAATAATTTTAATTATAAATTGAAGTCAAGGTAAATAAAAACTAAATCTTATATTTTCATACCTTGAATGTAATTCGTGGAATAAAAATTTATAAGAAGTAATTTATCACATAAATTAAATTATATATAATATTCATATTTCATAAAAAAATTATAATCATGAATATTTAAAAGGAATAAATAAGTAAACATTTTATTTATTTAATTAACATGAGATATTAATATGAACATTTTATATTTAATTTAGGCATAAAAGTATTCCATTTATTATTTATAACACTTATCTCTTATAAAAAATTTATAAACTATAAGAATATTTTCTAAAAATTAAATTTATTTATTTGTTGTTATTAAATCATAATTTACAATTGATATAGGGGTTATTAGTCATAAATGGGCATGTTTTAATCCTATATAGGTCGGGACCGTATCTTACATAGGAACCATAATTATAATCCTACATAGGTGCCTCTTTAATCCTACATGGGTTGCTTTCACACCTTGAATAGGTGTTGAAACCATGTGATGATTCATACAGAGCTCCCTATTATAGGGCATGATTTACCACAAGATGTTTCTTACACAACAGCTAGTTTAATATAACATGGTGTCCTTATGAAAGATCCAATTTGTAACCAATGATAGGAAAATCATTAATATTTAGTGCATATTTCACCTTATGTGGATGGATTTGATGACTCTTATATGGGGGTGGATCATATTCAATGATATCACCTATATATCCATTATGATTAAATGCTCTATTTAGAGAAACCTGATATTTCAATCATATCCCATGATATAACCCATATCATAGCTTAAGGAATTGAACAAAAATATAGGTTTTGATATATCTTGCACATGATACACACCATTCATACCCTAATACTGAACAAAAATAGAACCACCAATGCATTACGATACGTATGTTCTTCGCAAAACTAGTACAAAATCATGTTTATTTGAATGTGTTTGTGGATTTGATAAAACTAATGGGTTTTTTAGGATTATATTATGATCATCATGGTGTAAAAACCCATTATTGTGCATGATATATCATTTTCAAATCAACATGAAATGAAGAACATGAAAATAAGAAAGTGTACCTCATATGAAGTGTGCTCCATCTCTGTTGATCTTAATGGAGTATGCTTGATTGTGATCACTTAGTGACATCCAATGAACTATGGACTCTATAGGAATAACATTTACCACTAAAATCATCATATAATATGAGTGGACCCTCAATCCCTAAAGGTGTTCTATAACCTTCCTTAGTAAAGAAAATTGGAGAATCATGAAAGAAAATATTTTAGGCTATGGCTTGACTAGATCAAATTTTCACCAATAGGATGATCACGTCGTTTATATAGGCTCCCTTAATTCAATGATGGGAGTTGAACATTAGATTCCAACACTTGGTAGTTGACATATGTTATAATAATTTTTGTATGATGGGGTTTTTATGATATTTGTACATTAAAATGATTATTACATAATATTTATTTCATAAATGAAACAAACCATTCATTTATAACAAATGATATACCTTGTGGTGGACATGGAAGTGTCTATGCACTCAAAACCATCATAGGCATATCACACACTATGATAGAAGAAACTGTGATATGCATCACATGCATATCATAGGCTATGACTCAGGATGTATTATACAATATGATATACCCATTTTAGTATATTTCCAAAAGTTTCTTATAAAATATGCTAAGTAATCTTTGTAAATTTTTAGTGAGTATTTCTAGTGGTAATTTCCATGATCCATTTTTAGTGAGAATTTCCACTTGTAATTTTCAATGTGAATTTCCACTGGGAATTTCCGATGTGAATTTACCTTGGAATTTCCAATGGATTCAAAGTGGGAATTTATTCTAGGAATTTTACCCTATTGTTTTCCAATTATATTTATAAGTAGACGGTGGTAATTTTCAATGTGAATTCTCATTTGAATCTCCAATTGAATTTTAAATTATACTACGGTAATTTGTAGTGGGAAGTTCCAATGGGAATTCCTAGTTGATTTTATAATTGAATTTCAAAGTATGTAGTTGTTAAATTAGGATTTTATGGTGGAAATTTCCTATGGTAATTCCCTATTAATTTTCTAAGTGATTTTTAAAGTAGGTAATGGGAATTTCTAATAGGTATTTCCACTGGGGAATCCAGTTGAATTTCAAAGTACATAGTGGGAATTTAAACTAGGATTTTGTAGTGAATTACAAAAAGAATTCCCAATTAATTTAATTTTGAATTTAAAAGTAGATAGTGGGAATTTATAATGAAAATTTCTAGGGGAATTACCAATATTAATTCCAAAATATCTTGTGGGAATTTCTAGTAGGAATTTCTGATGTGAATTCCCAGTGGGAATTTTTGAGTGGGAATTCCCAATAATAATTTTTAGTGGTATAGTAGTAATTCCAATTTAATTTCCAGTGGTCAATTGGTATTTTTCAATATAAATTTTTAGTGGGTATTTTCAATGGGAATTTATGGTAGACCTATAGGAATTCCAAATGAATTTTAAAGTAGACATTAATCAACTGGGATTTTTTAGTGGTAATTCCCAATGGGAATTTATGGTGGGAATTCCCTATAGGAATTTCTAGTGTTAATTTATTGTAAGAATTTACATAGATAATTTACTGTGTTAATTTACTATAGGAATTGTCTATGGTAATTTCTGCTAGGAATTTCCAATCATTATATTTTTATTTCACTATGTTGTATTCAAAACAAATATGTTAATTTATGGTTACTATTTTTTCATGAAAAAATATTCCTCTACATTAACTATTAGCCATTACTAGTCTTTGATGAGTGGTTTTTAGAAAACATTTGATGATATTATTCTAAATATTGTTGACAGTCGCATAAAGTTTTAAAAAAAGAAGCTGTTTTGGATACTATTTGAAGTGTTTATTGATAACAGTGTCATTTGATGACTATAAAAAATGTTATGGAACAATTTTATTATTAGTACAAAGGTTCAGTGTATATTTGAAAATATTATATATAGTTAGTCATATGATGAAGATAACAGCTACTGATATCCTCCATATATTTGTAATTGAGGATGGTGAAGTACCTTTTATCATATATTTATACATTGAATCTGAATAGTTCAACATTATTGCAAAAGAGCTTTGAAAATTTTAGTTCATTTTTATCATATGGAGTGTTATGAATATCTATTATTAAAACTGTTGAAGGTGATAAAGAGGATGTTTTTTTATGTGCATTTTTTTCTTTTCCTCTTTACATGTTCAAAATTATTCTTCTCAACATCTGGTTCCTATATGGTTTAGAATTTCATAACATATTTTTGAATACATTTAAAAAAAATTAGAGTTTTTCTTGATTAGATAGTATTTATGAGCGGCAAATTAGCTCAGTTAAAAAAAATTATAGCAGTTCTTTAAAAGTGATAGGGTGTTTTTGAGTTTATTGGTAAGGTATTCAGATTTATTTAAGTTGGTTTATTTGTTATGATAGTTTAGTTGTTCCCAAAATCATTTAGTGATATATTATTGGTATGATGATAAATCTTGGAATGTTCCAACAAAAATAGAGATAGGTACTCCATCATTTATTAGGTGGAGTCTTCAAGATGTTGACACTACTCTACGTGAATCAAGTAAGGTGACAATGTCACAAAAACTAGTTTGTGAACATATCATTATTTTGAAACTCTCATATTATTGTTTACAATGTTTAATTATGTTTATAGTGTGTAATTAAGTTTACACCATTCAATGAAAAGTCCAACCACATCAAGACATAGTAGTAGACTAAAATCAAGTCATATTGAGGTTCGAGAATCATTTTAATTGATTATGGGTTAAAATATCATTTAGTTACTATCAAAGGACTGGTAAAGTAGTTGTATAAGGGATTAAATCCATTTAGACCTAAACTTTGTGTTAATCTAAAGCTCATGGTGCTCAGAGTAGGCCTGGAGTGAGTCTAGAGGGGTTTAGCTGCTAAAATATGGAATCAAAGAGAATACACGATGTGTAAATTTGCTTCGCATCATGTATTATTAGTTTGAAGCTTACTTGAGAGCTTTTCATGGCCTGAAATATATTAATGTCTTGTTGAGGCTAGTTCAAGGATTTTTACATGACATGTATTTATTTGGGGTTAAAAGGTTCTAGGAAACTCATTTTTCATCAAGATCTAAAACCCAAAATTTACATGATGTATAAATGGTTGCATGCCATATAAATCCCCTTTGCAGTTCATCTATAAAAGTTGTAGTGACTCAGAAGTTCTCAAAACCTATTCCCCTTCTCCCAATTCTAGGAGATCCAGTGGAACCCTATTCTAGGTTTTGGGATTCCATTGACGGGGATCAATCCTTGGATTCCCATCTTTGATCCATGGTGATCCAAGGTGCATCCTTTATTTATTTTCTAGTGGTTTCTCCCTGATTGGACTCATTTCCTCTCATTTCTTCTTTCCATGCCATGGTGGATCATCTCTATGATTTGAATATATTTTTTCTTTGTTTTTTGTTGGTTTGTTTTTGTCATGGAATCCATAGAGGGATGCATCTTCTTGCAGGATATTTAATCAAGATCTGTAATGTTGGTTTGTTCTCGTGAAAAGAACATTGACGCCTTTGAGGTAATCTATTCATTGATTCTTCCATTTATTTATGTTCCATCATAATTTTAGAATGGTTTATCCTATTGGATTCCAATGGAATTAACCTAATAATTATTAAACCAGATTAATAAAGAATTGGTAAGTGATCGCATGTTGTTTCTTTTTATTATGATAGTGGTTTGCCTCTTGATTTTCTAGATACTATGATATTTATGTTATTATTATTATTATATCTTATTATTATATTTATTAGCATGTTTTTCTTGAGTTAAATCAGTAAGGAATTTAAAGACAAAATTAATTGATAATTAATTAGATTAATAAATGTCAAAGAAGAGGCATGTTTGTAATCTGGTGGTTGATATAATTTTATTATAATCAAATTGATGAAATGTACATGTTTAATTGGAAATTATATTCCATGTGTTAATGGAATTGATAAATAATGTGAAGTGTGAAAATTATCATTGATTTTAATAATAAAAAGGAATGTTAAATGAGAATGTTACTTCTCATAGTTTGATAAAATTGGTTTAAATGCAAGAGATCATGTTTAGATTTGGATAGATTGTAATAGCTTGATGTCTTAGGTTGTATATAGTTGGAGTCTGTGGATAATGAATTTGTTAATTCAAGATGGAATCAGAACTATTTTTGTGATAAAGAAGATTATTAGGTCCATAGTTTCCTATCTTCTGAAAAGGACAATTTCCTTGAGTTTGGAGCCATGATATCTCATTTATATATGAAGCTTGGATGCCTTGTTTTTAGGGTCTATATTTCTCTATTGGATATACATGTTTTTTCCTAATGCTTTTATGATTTTCTCTAGTTTTGAGATTCGCTATGTGATGTGATATGGAGTGGGGAGGCCCGGATGATGTGGCAGCAGTTGACGCCTATGATGGTGAGATGCATCAGGATATGCATGTGGGTGTTAGGGATGGAACCAAAGGTGTTGAAATGGGTTGAATCTAGGATTTCCCTTTTATGTGATGCTAAGAGATGGTATACTCTCTTATGAATCTTTTTAATGGTTAATGGTCGATTTTCTTATTTTATCTACATTCTTTTCCCCACTGCTTGAATCAGTTAGATGTGTTTGGTTGCATGTTTCCTCTTGGTGGTAACTTCGGATTGTTTTTCTAGAGTACCTGGATTATGGAATGATTATAATAATGAATAAATAATTCTTAAACCAAGGGATTTGTAATTATGGAATGAAAATGTTAAAAATATTTTAATCTTGATTAACCATGGACTCATTTTGTATTATGCCTGGAGGGCTTGGACTTTACTCTGATGATTAATGTAATGTGATGTGGAATAATTTTAATAGTTAATTAATGTACAATTAATTAATTAATCTAAGGAAATGATAAAAAGGAAATAAGTAATTAATGAATCTCTTTTAAATTCTTGTGTGTGTATAAGATATTTGGTCTTAGCAGTGGCATCCAGGAGTCCAAGTGACGTTAATTGTAGTGGAGTATAATACTAAGTTATTCCCATAGTGTAGTTATGAGCTATATTATATCTTGTATATTTGATTATTTCATACACTACCCCACCCAAGTAGGTTAGGGTGACTGAAACCTAGTGGTCTCTAGGAGGGTGTATTTCCCAACATCTCGATGGGAGGATGGATGGATTAATGCCTCCTCTAGCCCTGCTCACTTCTCTTGGTATTTACTTATGATGGTATGCATGGTGGTTAGTTTTCCCATATATGTGTATAGAGGGTTGTGATGTCTTGTAGTTATTTCACACTCATGTATCTTTAGATATAGTATAAAAAGGATTATTATAGGTATAACATGTATGGGTTGTGATGGATTGAGGTACTTACTCGGTGTATGGTCTCTGATGGCTTGAGGTATAAAACATGATATATGATGCATGTCATACAGGCTATGGTGGATCTTGGAAACTACTTAGTTACTATATATGGTGATGTGATATGGAATGATGTGATGATGTGATGCATGAGATGAATGTGATTCCATGGATAGGTGTCTTCAAACTAGCTTATTTTGGAGGGAGATGGCTAAAGATGTGGGACATTGGGGCAGATCAGAAAACTAGTATGGAAGAGGGATCAGGGTATATTTGATGTTTCATTATTATGTTATATGCTCTCTTTTATGAAATACTTGGTGAGATTTATCCATGGTGAGGATGAAAACTTAGTATACCTGTTTTAGTGATGAGTTAGTTTCACTATTGTTAACTATGCTTTAGCATGATTTCTTTATCTTTTGCATGAACAGATTTGGGGAGGATCCTATAGAGTATACTATTATGCACACCGTGCATATATATAAACTATTTTTTAGGTTATTAGAATAAGGTTTGAGATCAGGATGGGTATTACTAACTTGCGGTTTTTTAGGAGGCTTTTGGGATTTGTGGTCGCTTCCATATTTACCTTTTTGGTACTTATAGATTTCCTTTCAATTGTTATAGTATTGTATGATATTTCATGTTTTCACTTGGTATTTATTTATATATATGTCTGAGAAGGTTTTTCTTGGTGTATCTATCTTATATCTATCTTTCTCATGTTTCTCTTAAAGTTTAATTCCTCCCATATGCATGTTTATTATACTCTCAATGCTAGTTTCCAACTCAGGGCCTACTAGAGGTGGAACTCGAGTAGCACTATCTCTCTTTCCTCATTATAGTATCTTTTTGGGGAGGTCATGATAGAGAGGTATCAAAGGTTTAGGTTAAGGGATGGTATATAGTTTGGAGTTAGTCATAGGTGAGATTATATGGGTTGGTATGGAAACAATGTTGGTTAAGTTTAGTAAGTGATTTAAACACAAGAGATTGGCTGAGACATGAGTACTAAGGGCCCCATGGGATCTGATGCAAAAACCATTAAGTTTATTGAGCCAACAAAATAAAGTGATACTGGTTTAAGGGTGGAGACTTAGGAAAGGATCATGCATCATTATTATTTTCACCTGTGTTTGAAATGGGTATACCTTGGGATAGGTTAAAACCTTAAACAAGATAACAATTAATTAATTACTAATGTTAAGTATTCTATATTATAGTTTTATGAGATATAATAGTTTGTTCCTTTTACAAACATGGCTCTAAGTTGATGTCCTTATCAGGTTCGAACCAAATATGTTCAGTATGATGTTCCAGTAGATCATTGCAGAGTAGAGGTCGATGATGATGACTCTTGGAGGAGGAAACTCTGAGAGTTTCAGCATTAGAGTCTTCAGAAGTATGAGGGTTTCATTTTAGATTTGGTCACATAAGACTAGTTAGAGGAGGTTGAGATAGATTTTAGTTTGATCCATGCTTAGAGGGATCACTGGGTTTTATTGTCTGTGAAAATACAGTGTGGAGTAGTAAGGAAATGTAGGTTATTATTCCTTGAGGATCATAAGGAGTCGGCAGTCTCGTGGGAGAAGTTTTGAGACCAATTATGAGCAGAGTTACTTTCTTTGATTGTGAATGCGTCCAGCCACCAGGAGCTTCTTACACTTAAAAAGGGGAGTTCTAGTGGGTGAGAGTTCATAATCCATTTTAATACCCTTTTGTGATATGATTCAGAACTTTTTCTAGATGATGAGGAAATGGAGAGGCATTTTGAGGAGGCTTTATATCTAGAGGTCCAACACCAGGTCACCCCGTTTATGCTGAAGAAGTATCTTGAGGTGCTGGAAAGAGTAGAGGTTATTAAGGAGATGTTTTCTAGAACTAGATCATCATGAGAGGGGAGTTGTTAGGATTCATCATGAAGTATAGCTGTGTTTTGGGGTTCCTGGTTTTCAAGACAGAAGATATTTCATTCAACATGGGTTTGGCCTCATCCCTCGTCATCTTGTTTCTATAGGGGGAGGTAGATCTCAGACCTATACCAAGGGATTATATGTGATTTTTTTCTTATGTAGGTCAAAGTAATCAATGTATATAGTACACAACCTTTCTAAGAAGTCAGCATGTGCCAGGTGTTCTGATTTATATTCCTTCATTGAGGAAGTTTTAGTCAAGGAAGCAACAATATAGAGCTATAGTTTAGGATCAACAGAGAGGAGATGGGATAGAAAGAGGATAGCCCCAAGATGCTCCTTTTTCTCATAAAGCATATAATATACATGAAGGTGGTATTCAATAGAGTTAGAGAGGATGTAGAGTAGGTCATGGTCAGCTTCACGCTTTAGCATTGTCAGTTCCAGGTGATCCAAACATTTTTCAAGGTACCATTTTCTTATTTTCTATATGGGTGCATAATTTGTTTGATTATGTATCGACACACTTCTTTATATCACATTCCCTTGTCCATGCTTTGGGACTTGAGGTAAAGAGGCCTCTAGTGCCCTTGGCATTGACTACACCAGTTCGAGGTCAAGATGACTTGTGTGAAGTATGTAGAGGTTGTGATCTAGTGTTGGGGAAACGCCACTCTTGGGTATATTTCCTATGTTTGCTGATAAATCTATATGAAATCATCCTTGGCATTTATTGGTTGTATTTGGTGAAGGATATCATGGATTTATTAAAAATTTAGGTTGTGCTTTATGGTGCCGATGAAGATCCAGCAATGTTTTTTGGTGAGCAAGACCCTTAAATGGGTCAAAGTCATGTTCTGTCCTTATCATATTTGATGGCTAAGTTAATGTTGATCTCATCAGAGGTTCAAAAGTTGGTATGTACAAGGTTTGTGGAAGAGTACCTTGATGTCTTTCTAGGGGAAGTTTTAGTGTTACCCCCTCGATGGGAGATCGAGTTTGGGATCGAGCTACAGCCATGAATTTATCCTATCTCTATGTATCCATATAGTATGGTTCCTTATGAGTTGTGAGAGTTGTGAGTATAGTTCAATGATCTTTTTCAATGAGGTTTCATTCGGTTGAGTGTGTCACATTGGGGTGCACCAGTTTTTTTCGTAAGGAAGGTCAATGGTAGTTTACAAATCTGTATTGATTATCATTACCTAAACCAAGTGACAATGAAGAACCTTTATCCTATTTCATGGATTTATGATATATTTTATCATCTAAAGAGATAAATTTGGTTCTTCAAAATCAATTTTTGATCCTGATATCATCATATGTGGGTGAAGGATGAGGATATTAAGAAGACTAATTTCCATTGTATTCATGGGAATTATGTTTTTTTTATGTCACTCAGTGTGAAGAATTCTCCAGTCATGTTCATGGGGTTGATGAATGAATTTTTTAGATATTTCTTGGATAATTTTGTGTTGGTTTTCATCAAGACATCCTTGTGTACTACATGTTTGAGGAGGAAAATGAGCAGCATCTGTATGCAATTTTGGGAGTTATTTTTCATGATAAACTATTCAAGAAGTTATCAAAGTGTGATTTTTGGAATCTTGAAGTCTATTTATTGGGGAATTTCATGTCCCAACAGAGATTAGTTTTGGATCCTTTAAAGATAAAATAATTTTATTCTTTGAAATACCCCAAGGCAATAGCATAGGTACGGAGTTTCCTTGTTCTTTTAGGCTATTACCAGAGTTTAATAGATGATTTATCTGGGTTTGTTACTCCCCTTGAATCTTTGAATATGAAGGATTAGGTGTTCTTGTGGACTAACTAGTTTCAGTCAGCTTTTAAGTACTTGAAGGAGAAGTTGGTCAGCACTTGAGTGCTTTGTTTTCTAGTAGAGGGAGTTTAGTTTGAGGTTTTCTATGATTCTTCAAATCTTGGGTTGGGTTGTATTCTGATGTAGTAGAGATCGATTATTTCTTATTGTTATTGACAGTTATGTACCCATGAGAATAAATATTCCACCCATGATCTTGAGTTGGTAGTAGTGGTGTTTTCTTTGAATTTGTGGAAACATTACCTCATTAGTGATAATTTTGTGGTTTTTAATGACCATAAGAGAATGAGGTACATCTTCTCCCAGCATGATTTGAACTTGCATCAGTTCCAGTGTAAGAAATTATTATAGGATTATGACTTCAATATTTCATATACGTTGGGAAATGGAAATTTTGTGGCTGATGTGTAAAGTAGGAAGTCACGTAGTGATTCTATGCATGAATCTAGAGATTCCTTGAGAGTGATGGAATAACTCTCAGTAATGCATCTAGATATGAGAGAGGTTGGGGGTGGAGGTTGTATTTTCAAGATGAATGTACAATCATCATTATAGAAGCAGGCGAAGGAGTTCCAATTGTGGGATTATGAGGTAGAGGTCTATAGGGACTGATTTGTTTTTGGTGATTCCTCTAATGGTTGATTTGAGGATAGACAACACCAGGTGTTGTTCTAGGGAAATATTTGTGTCCCTTTTGTGATGTGTGAGATGGATCTCTGGGAGTTCCATAGCTCACCTTTGGAGGTAAATACTAGCATGAAAGATATGTAATGAGCTTTAAGAGGTCAGTTTTTGTGGCCTGGGTCGAAGCATGCAGTTGTGTAATTTGTTTCTCAATGTTTGGTCTGCCATAAGGTGAAGGCTGAGCACCATGTTCCAAATGGTTTTCTCCATCTGTTAGATGTTCCTTGGTGGAAGTGGGAGTACATATTAATGTACTTCATTTCCAATTTACCTCGATAGTAGGGAGGATATGGATCTATATGGGTAATAATAGATCATTTGACAAAATCACCCAACTTTGTAGTGATTAGGGATTTGATCTTAGTGGAGGTTTTGTTGTGGTAGTATCTGGAGGAGGTGGTATGACTCCATGGAGTATCGAGGATAGTCATCTCTAATCAGGATCCTTGCTTTACCTCTAGGTTTTGGATAGGTCACCAGCATGCTTTTGGCACTCAGTTATTCCTTAGCACTTATTTTCATCTGTATACAGATGGTCAGATAGAGTGGACCATCCAGACTCTTGAATACATGTTATGATATTTTGTACTAGATTGTGGAGGTTCATGGATGAGTCACCTAACCTTATTTGAGTTTTATTACAATAATATTTTTTACTCCACCATTAGTATAGTGTCTTTGAATCTTTGTATGGCTGACCTTTTTGCTCTCTATTGTGCTAAACTGGGTTAGATAAGTAGTGATTTTCATGATAGAACTAGTACAGAATACAACGAAGATGGTACAAGTAATTTTTGAGTGGGTGAAGTCAGTTCAGGATTTTCATAAATCTTATATCGTTCATATAAGTATATATGTGGAGTTTAATGTTGGAGATCATGTGTTCCTAAAGGTGAATCCTCATCATGGACAATGAAGGTATGGTTGTGGGAATAATATTTCTCCCCAATTTATTGGGTATTTTGAGTTGTTGGATCATATAGGAGTTGTAGCATATCAGATAGAACCTCCCCCATATATGATCCAGATATGTGATGTTTTTCACGTGTCACAGCTCCATTTTTTATCTTCATGAAAACTCTCATGTCATCAATTGGGGTGGGATTGGTGTTTATGATGATGTCACATTTGAGGAGCATCCTGTGGAGATCCAGGACTACCTAGAGAAGATTTTATTCAATAATTATATTCCCTTGTTCCATGTATTGTGGAGGCATAGTACCATAGAGGAGAGAAACTGGGAACATGAGTTGAAAATGTGCACTTAGTACCCCGAGCTATTTGATGTTTATCTATTCTCTTATAATGTTGTTATATTATTGATGTTGATCTTTTTGGTTTATGATGTAGTTTCCTCTTATTTATTATTGTGTCTTTACTCTCATTTGAGAGGTATATCCCCCAAGATAGTGTTTGGGAGATGTTTGTTGTTGTTGTTTGGTTTTTCATTGTTCCTCTAATGAGGTGGTTGAGATCCTGAGATGGAAAGATCTTTGAGAGTTATCTCATGGGGTGGTTATTCAGATGATCCATTTTTTTTTATTCTTTATGGGTTGAATTTTGAGATTTTCAAGGATGAGAATTGTTTGAGAGGTATCTAATGTAAGGACCTAGATTCATGTAGATCGAACCTTTGTATTTTTCTGAAGCTTATGGTGCTCGAAGGAGGACTAGAGTGAGTCCGAAGGGGTTTTTCTACTAAAATATGAAATAATATAGAATAAATGACGTGTAAATGTGTTTCACATTATGTATTCTTAGTTCACAGCTTGTTTGAGATTCATTTATAGACTAAAATTTTTTCATGGCTTATTGAGGCTGGTTTATAGGGTGTGGCATGACATGTATTTATTTAGGGTTAAAAGGTTTGATATGATTTGTTTTTCGATGATATCTGAAACCCTAAATTTACACAATGTTTAAATTGTTACACGCCATATAAATCCCCTATGAAGTGCATCTATAAAAGGTACAGTGGCTCGGGAGTTCACAAACCCTACACCCCTTCTCTCGATTCCAAGCGATCTAGTAGCGCCACTTCTAGATTTTGGGATCCCTTTGATAAGGATTAATCACTGGCTTCCCATATTTGATCTGTGGTGATCCAAGGTTCATTCTTCCTTTATTTTCTAAAGGGTCATTCCTATTCAATCTTGTTTCCTCTCATTTATTTTCTCTATTCCATAGAGAATCATATCCATGAATCTAATGAAGTTTTTTTTTAGTTTTTTATTGGATTGGTTGAGTCATGGAATCCTTTGAGGGATGAAGCTTCTTATGAGAGAGGTGATCGGGATCTGAAATGTTGGTCAATCCTCGTGCGAATAACATTGAAGCCTTTGAGGTATGGGATTCATTAATTCTTCCATTTATTTATGTGAAATCATAATTTTAGCATAGTTTATCCATTTGGATGGAAATTTAATTAACCTAATAATTATTGAACCATACTAACAAAGAATTTTTAAGCAATCGCGTGTTTTTTTAAAAGCAATGCCTTGGTCAAAGACAAATACACAAAATATTATTAAAAAGGAAAGGGAATATTACATGAGCCTGAAAGAGGAAATTTTATTACAATCTTTATCATATAAAGTGTAGATATCAACCGGTAGGTCATCACTCCACATAATTTCCTGGTTGATTCCCTTGTTGGCAAGACCATCCACCACCATGTTTGCTTCCCAATAGGTGTGAGTGGAAATGTATCTAATCTCCAGTAGCGAGTTAATAAATTTCTTCCAATGTACTGTGAGAGACCCCACAAGGTGAACCATGCCATTACAGGTAGCTTGGATAATGGTGGTAGAGTCACTTTCTATACAAATGTTATTCCATCCTCTTAGCTTAACAAAGTTGACTACATGAATCACTGCCATCATCTCAGCCTCAAGGAAAGAGGCAAACCCACATCCACCAAAAAATCATCCATGAGAATGCCCAAGAGAGTCCTTAAAAATGGCCCCATGGCCTGCGGGACCTGGATTTCCTTTGCCTCTTGATTTTATAGATAGTGTGATATCTATGCTATTCTTGTTGTCGTGTATTATTATGCTATAGATTATCATGTTTCTACTGATGGAAATTGGTAAAGAATGTAAAGACCAAACTAGTTGATAATTAATTGGATTAATAATAATTAAAGAAGATGAATGTTTATAATTTGGTAGTTGATGTAATTTGATGATAATCAAATTGATTTATTGTGCATGTTTAATTGGAAATGATATTCCATGTGTTAATGTAATTGATAAAGAATGTGGATCATGATAATTATTGTCGATGTTAATAATAAAAATGCATGTTAAATGAGAATGGTACTTCTCATAGATTAATGAAACTGGTTTAAATTCTAGATAGCATGTTTAACTTTTGATATCTTGTTATAAATTGATACCTTATTTTTCCCATAGTTGGAACCCATGACTAATTAATCATTAATTCAATATGGAATAATAATCAGTTTTGTGATAAAGATAATTTTTGGGGCCTAAGTTTCCCATCTACTAAGAAGGTCGAGTGCCTTGAGTTTGGATTCATGAGATATTTTTTATATGTGAAGGCTTGATTCCTTGCTTTTAGGGCCTAGATTTCCCTATTGGATATGATTGTTTGTTCCTTATGATTTTATGATGTTCTCTGGTTGTGATATTTGTTATGCGATGTGATATGGGGTGGGGAGTCCTGGATGTGATATGATCCTAGGATAGCTGATGTGGTATGTGGTAAGGGAGGCCTAGATGATGTGGAAGTAGTTGATGTATGTAATGGATAGATGAACTTGGATATTCATGTGGGTGTTGGGGATGGCGCCAGAGATGATGGAATGAGTTGGAGATCATGGACTTTACTCATATGATTAATTTAATGTAAATGTTAATGTTTATCTTATGTCTAATGAATCAATAGAAGGAAATGATAAAAAAGAAATAAGTAATTAATGTAGATCTTTTAAATGCTTGTGTGCATATAGGATATATGGTTATAATAGTGGTAATAGGGATTCTGAGTGACGTTAGCTGCAGTGGAGTCTAAAACTAGGTTATGACCATAGTGTGGTTGTGAGATATATTATATCTTGTATATTCTGTGATTTCATATGCTTCCCCATCCATTTCAGTTAGGGAAACCAACACCCAATGGTCTATAGAAGTGTTTTTCCCCCAACATCCTAGTGGGAGGATGAAGGGATGATTGCTGCCTCTAGGAATTATCTCTTCTCTTATTAGTTACTTGTGATGGTATGCACGGTAGTTAGTTTTTTCATATATGTGGGTAAAGGGTTATGATGTCTTGTAGTTATTTCACACACATGTACCTCTAGATATAGTATCCAAAGTATTATTATAGGTATGACATGTATAGGCTGTGATGGATTGAGGTACTTACTCAGTGTATATGTTATTATGGCTTGAGGTATAATACTCAATGTATGATACATGTCATACAGGTTGTGGTGGATCTCGGAAACTACTTGGTTATTATATATGGTGATGTGATATGGGATGATGTTGTGATGTGATGCAAAAGGTGCATGTTATGTCTTGCATAGGTGCCTTTTGGCTGGATTATTTTATAGAGAGATGGCTCGAGACATCCAACATTGGGGAAGAGCATAAAACCAGTGAGGAAGAAGGAGTGGGGTACCATTGATATTTCATTATTATATTATATGTTATCTTGTATGTGATAATTAGTGAGAGTTATCCATGGTGAGGCTGGGAACTTTTTATTCCTATTTAGGTGATGAATTAGTTTCACTATTTTCATTTTTCTTTAGCATGATTTCTTTATCTTTTTTACTAGAGGCTTCAATGAAGATCAAATTGAGTATATTTTTATGCTCACCCTATGTATATATAAACTATTTGTTAGGTCAGCTGGAGTAGATTGGAGATCGAGTTTTATATTATTATCTTGTGGCTTTACATACAATTTTTGAGTTTCATGGTCACTGTTGTATTTACCTTTTTGGTAATTGTAGTTTTCCTTTCATTTGTTATAGTACTATATGGCATTGCATATTTTCACTAGGTATTTATTTATATATATGTCAAATCAGGTGTTGATTTATGTATCTATATTATATCTCTCTTCTTCATGTTTATATTAGAGGGTAATGCCTTCCATATTCATGTTTATTACAACCTCAATTCTAGTCACCAACCTAGGGACTACTAGAGGCGGGACTCGAGCAGTCATTATCTCTCTCCCCTCATTATGGTATCTTTATAGGGATGAGTCATGAAAAGTTAAAAAGGAGGACAATGTTGGCTATTATTTAGAGAATAATAAAAAATTTAGAAAGGATAAGAGATTGGAGACCTAACTTAAAATGAATAAGATACAAATTGTGTTGTTGAGAAATGGATTGAATTTGAAGGAAAATAAAAAAGATGGAAGTTGTTTGTGTTGAGTAGAAGATTACTACTGAAGAGGATGTGGGACTTTAGAAAATGAAGAAAGAAAATGATAAAATATCATATGTCACGGTCAAGGTTATAATAGTAGAAATTCAAGGAAACTATACAGTTTTTTAGAAGGAAACAAGTATTAAATATGTAATACGGGGTGAGGGAGATGTTGTTGAAGAAAAATTAGGTATGAGAGAGGAAAAGAGTTATGAGGAGACCAATGCGATCACTTAATCCTCCAAGAAACAAAGTTCATTGATTAGAGTCATGAAGATTGGTTTTGGGAAATTAAATCATCAATATCCATATATATATATATATATATCCAGATATAACAACCAAAAAGTGACTTTCACTTCCCAAAAAATGAAGCATAGGAACCTATATACACTCAAAGAACGCAAAAATTGTCCCAGCTACTCCCAAAATGGTTGAAGCGGTAATCCATAGTTATGAAGAAAAATATGAGGCTATCACAAATACTACTTGATGTTGAATGAGATATGTATTTTTATTACCTTTACCCATTTATATCTTTTCATTATATATTTTACTATGTACTAAAAATATAAATGTACATTATGACAATAGCACGGTAGTATGGGAATAAAATGAGAAACCATATTAGATTATTATAAAGAATGTTATTGATTTTCTAAATAAAAGTTTCACATCCAATGTGGTACATGTGAGACTACTAATTTATTTTTTCATGCATTTATTTTTTAAGTTATCATAAATTATGTTTTTGGAAACTTTTTATGGACGCATATACAGTTATAATTGATCAGAAATATCAATTGCATGGTATTTTTGGAATTATGGAGTGGGGATAAGACACTCTAGATTATGGTGTCATTTTTTGTTATGTCATGAAGTGATTGGAAATGGAAGTTTCGATTACAAAATGTCTGAGTGAAAGGGATATCATTGAATAGTGATTGTTAGTGGTCCATTACTTTCTAAATGGTCCTAGAAGGATGACATCAGATATGGAATCTATGAGAAAGAAATGTGTGTTCTTTGTAAGAAGATATGTAGATATTTGAATCATTTTTACTAAAACTAAAATTTAGCTACTAATTAGAAACATAAATGGTGTTTAGTAAGAAATTTTTTTTGATAATTTTTTTATTGAATTATGTATAAGGAACAAATTTCACGGTTACCTATCAATATCAATTACTAAAGATCATGATTATGTTTTACATTTATCTTGTAAACAAGCATTCATTTAAGTTAGTTCAATTGAAGGTATCAATTTGGTAAAATAAAATGTGTTATTATTTTTTCTATTAATTTCATGTAAAACTAAAATATGAAGATTACAAAAGAAATACATTTAGAAAAAAAAATACATCCAAAAAGAAAGAAAAATATTGATATATTTTTAGGGACATGTTTTGAAAAAACTAGTTTTCTTAATAATTTATACATTGTAAAAACATCCACAGTTGAAGAAACTTATTTTTTGATTTATATAATTATTTCACCAATATATTGGTTCCCAGTCTTCTCCTTCCAATAAAATTTATAGTGAATGTTTTTAAAAATTGGTTGTTGGAGTAACTGGTACAAAAAACTATTCTTTTAATGTGATATAAAGTGCCATTTTCTTTTCTTTGATAAGTTTTATTTTTTGAATAAAACATATTATTCTAAAGAAAATGGTTTCCAATTTGATGAATACCATAATGGAGTTATTAGTTTTTAACTTTTTCCCTCTAATTGGATTAAAAATTATCCCTACAGACTCCTAATTACAGTAAAAATACTTCATTAAAAACTAAATATAGAAATAGAAGTTATATTGCATAATCTAAAATAACTTTCCATGGTGATGTATATATACTGACCACTTCCACAAAATGGATTACCCCTATAACTACAATATTACATTGTGATTGGGGGTGTATCCTAGAAGACAATACAGTTAAGTAAATATCACTCAACTAGATTATATTTAAATAATAGTAATTACATGCTGACATTTAAATTTATGATAAGATTACCAATAGATCCACTATTTGATGACTTTTTGGCAGTTCCATTCAGAAACACTATTACACTATATATCCATAGTATGATAAAATTTGGTAGTTCATAAACATAAAAAGTAAAAAACTTCATACAGGTTTTTTGGTCCCTCACTTCCTATATTTTGACAACCATTTATTGATTTTATTAGCTTCTCTAAATAAATATTAAATCTATCATCGCCTTTCCTTTTGTCTTTATTTTTAAATTTTTATTATTATTGTCGATGTTATATGCTAGTACTAACCTATTCTTTGGTGGGTAATTTATTTCTAGCTTCCCAAAATTCCCTTTAATAATTTTTTTATATTTGACAACCCAACCATATATCCTTGTTCAAGCTCATATGACTTGGTTACAAGCTTTATTGTCATTTGTGACAACTGTTGGTAACATTTTTTTTTATAACATTTCCTATTCATTATTATTAACTATGATTTCTACCATATCAATGTCATGGGAATTTTTTTCCCATCAATTATAAATATATAACTCTAGAAAGAACTCTAAATTCAGTCGCTCCAATATTTTCATTGCATGTCAACAAAAATACCTATAACACTCAAATTTCATGAAACTAAAATATATTCTCAAGGGTGAATCTTGGTAAAAAAAATAATAGAAAATTAATTTGAGGAACCATTTATTCTAATAAAAACATTTTTATGGCTACAGTTTTGTCACAAGACTTAAATCAGTAAGCATTAAAAAGATGGTGTTCATATTGAAAAATATCAAATATTTTTTAGTGTACAACTTACTTGCTTGAACCATGATTGGATGATATGGAAAATGATTGAATAGGATCTTTTCCTTACCCTCAAATACAACCTTTAATTCTCGATACATATTATTCTCCAACACATGCTCAAAATTATTAAATAATTACAAGACACTCCGCTTATGATGTAGTTAATCCTTTAATACACCATTAAAACTCTCACTCAACTGTGCACTTAGAATTTCTAATTTCAATACGCACTTCATAAAACAATGAGTCCATTTTTAACTTAACTTGTATGCATATTGTAACCATGTTGAATTGGAATTAATGTAATACACTTGGATTTATTTCCATAGAGCCTCAAATTCTAAAATATTGTTAACCTCATACATGTACTTCTTGAATTTTTTTAAGAATGTTGACCCATATTTCATTAAAGGTACCAAGTTTTTAATGAAATTTTTTATTAAGTGTTGTGTTCATAGGTCATGTCTTTTTTAGGTAGAGTTAAAGCAATGGATTTATATATGGCTTCATCTTGATCTGTAAAAATCATCACAAGAATCATCCAACCATGAAAATCAACAAATATATTTAACAACCATCTAAATGAGTTTTTGTTTCATCATATAACAAGGTTGCATCAAAAATTATAATCTCTTTATGATGTTTTATGATAAAAAATACTCCTAAAGGTCTAAACTGGTTACTTGTGTTGAAAGTGGTGTAAAATCTCCAAAATGATCATAATTCACCTTTATTTTGGGATCAACCCAAAAAAATGTTGGTAATTTGACCACACATGTCAAGTTTCACTGAGTACCAATAGGATGTGTTCTCCCTTGATTTCTTCTCTAAGTATTGTAATATACCATCAACATTATCAATAAGTGACTCTCTACCTTTTGGACTGCAAAAAAAAATTGGTCAATGCATGTATATACAAGACTATCAAGTCCACCTACAATGGTTGTTACAAGTGAAAACAAAATCAATAGGATTTAGACCAGCTTTATCATTTACATCCAACTATGCATCATGTGCATCAATGATATTTTTTTGTGACCTCATAATATACAAGGTTTCCAAAGAATGGAATGGGTGGTTATTATCCTCAATAAACTACCTACACTCATACTACTGATTGGACATATAAATAACTCTCATTCATGTAAGAAAATCTATTATTACCTCAACACGTGAAACTTTAACATTGAAATCATGTTTGTCTGCTCATTTTTTCCCTTTGCTACACATATACAATGTTGATGTCACTAATATTTTATCCTTAGTATTTTTGTTAAAAAATTTCTTATGTACACTAAAACTAACCATGCCTCCACAAGAAACATGAAATGAATAGGTTTCTGACTCTGATTTAAAAATCACCACAATGCTTGTTTTTTATATAGTAATCCATTTATTTATAAGTCTATTGGATGGGGTGGTTTCCTATGAATCTGAGACATCATTACTATCAATTAACATATCATCATTTCAATTTGATTTTGTAATTTTATCACTATCATTGTAACATGCCACCCCTCACTCATTGGCTTGATAAAATATGGGGGTGTTACTAGCCTTAGGCGACATCCCCAAGATGCTAAAGGATACCAATAAATTTCAAGGGCTTCAAAGAACGTATGGGGTGATATTACCTTCAAATAAATCGTCCATAAAAACATAAACAATAAACATATAATCCCTTATATTATTCATGAATAACAATACAATCAAAGGTATACCAAATAGCAAACAATATTAGAGTAAAAACAGAAACCAAAATACATACTTGGAAAGAACCAAAAGACCATAAAACTGTAAATATAACAACCCTGATCTTTATTACACGTATAAACATGATTTATTAAAAAAATCACTTAAGACAAATTTCAGGATCGATAGGTCTAGTGTCTTGGGAAATTAGGAACAGTGCATAACAACTTAGAATATAAAACACAACATCTTTATTGAAAACTTATTTTACATGACCAAAACATTCCTTTATACTTATCATTTCATGGGATAACTTGAGTACATGAATAATAAAAGGGTGAGCTATAAATCCCAATAAGTGAGTAAACAAGGAATAACATGAAGAATATAGTACATGTTAGGCAATAGTCATATCAATGGATCATAATAGAAACATGAACATAAAGGAATGATATAGCATGATTATCATAACATAGAAATGTGGCATCAACATTTAACATGATATTAGCATGAGCCAAGGATCATTGCACATAGAGAATGAGTAAACCCTAATTTCACTTGAATTAGAATTATTAAACCCTCATTGCACTTTACATATCATGATATTAATCTTTACCCAATGCATTGGAGTGCTATCAGGATGCACCATTCTTAATCATTTCATTTCATGCATAAGTGTGCCACATGGATCATATAACATGGATTCATTAAACATAATCATTTATTACATGATAAAGTAATGTGTAATTAATACATGAAACTATATAATCAATAAGTAAATGTGCATAAATTTTAATACCCTTGATAGAGAAATGGGCATAGTACTCACTACATAATGACTTTGGCTTGGAAAATCGCGGTGCAATTTCGGCAGCATAACGGCGTGACATAAGAATTCATAAAAAAGGTTTATGAGAGAGAAAGGGATGTATAATCATATGTACATGAAATGGAAAGTAATTAGTCATATATATACATTTTCCAACATATTTAATGTAATTTATATTCATAATACTAAATAATTTCTTGAATGTAAATGAGAAGAGAGAAATTCCGTACGGAATTTCGGCATGGTAACGGGTGTACATGGGAGGAATTAATGAGATAGAAAGATGTATATCATCACTAAAAAAAATTATGTAAGTATGGGGGAGGTTTGAAATCATAACCCAACATTTTTAATTGAAAACAAAATGGTATAACAACATAATGAAATTTTGAAAAAATGAGAAAGGAAGGAATCCCTTACTTGGAAGTGTGATCCCAAAGGCTTTGGAGAGGATTCATTAGAGCTTTAGGAACCATGGGAGGATTATAGATAGAGTAGAATAGGTTTTTTTCTAGCTTAAAATGGTTTTAGTGAAGAGGAATGTGAGTTTTAGTGGGTTTATATAGGAAAGGAGAGGGAATTCTTTATTATTTAGGTTTTGGACACTACACATTAAACTAATCAAAACCACAAACCATAACATATTTTTTGGCCATGATTTTTTCCAAAGGGGAGTGGAAAACATTATTTTAGAAGTAAAATGGCCTAAATTATTAAAATAATAGGCTTAATTATGTTGAGGTGAGTCACACTATCAAGGATATCATTTTAAAATGTTAAAATGTTTAATAAGTCTTGGAGGGTCCACTAAGGCTTTGTAAAATAAATAAAAAAAATCTAAAATCACATTGTTTTAAATTTAAAACATATATTGGCCTAATATACCTTTTATAGTATTTTATTACATCACTATTGGGTCATTATGATGTCATAAAACACATTATATATTTAAACGGTATTTAATTTTTACCCAAAAATTTGTATGTCTCATAAAATTATGAAAAATTCACCGTTAGATTATTTTTTCATCATGAATCCAAAAATAATATTCATTTTATCTAAATAATTTTCTAAATATTTTAATTTTTACTTTTAAAATAAAAAATGATAATTATTAAAAATTCATGGGTTTTGACAAAAACAGCTTTCAAACCTTAATAAAAATTAAAAATGTATTCATAAAAAATTATACCATAATTTATATTTAATAAAAATTAATTTAGAGATAATATTTTATTAAAATATTATTTAATTCAAAAATCCATTAATTCATCAAAATAGATTTATTAATTTAATATTAAAAAAATATTATTTCTGCTTCAAAACCCATTTACAAAGTATCAATGATAAAATGAATGTATATTCTTTATACAAAAAATAATTTACATAATCATAGTGATAGGGTATTGTTACATAACCCCTTATAACTCCCGCATAATACCTAAGGGTAATGTGTGTGATGGTGACAGACTCTTCGGGTGGCTCAGATAACATTTCTCAGGTGGCAATCTCTATTAACTTCCCCTTCTCCCATAGGCTATTCTGTTCAAGCTTAAAATGTTGAAGCTTGGCTTGGTCTTGGTCAAGAGTTAAGCCCAGTGACTCTACCTCCTTTCTGAGCTCCAACAAATGTGATTTGTATAGATAAATTCTACTAGATGAGGCCATCGCTGCCTTTGTCTAAGTAAATTGGATTTGTTAAAGCCCTATATTTATACTAATCATGTGATCACTGTTCAACGACTATATTAGAAATGGAAAAAATTATTAAAGGTATTTTGAAATGAAAAACATAAAACCAAGGAAGTGTGTACTTTATATAACCATTTTACATAATAAGACATTTAATTAGATTGAGATGAATTTTCATTAATAAAAGTTTGGGTCATTACAATCTTCCCCCCTTAAGAAATTTTTCCCTTGAAATTTTCTTTTCCCACACTAAAACAGATGAGAGTAACTCTACTTCATCACTTCCTCTAATTCCCACATTTCTTCTTCAAACATGTAGTTTTTCCACAACACCTTGACAAGGGGAATTGTCTTATTTCGTAGAACTTTTTCCCTATAATCTAAGATCTTCACCGGCTTCTCTTCATAGGAGAGGTCATTCTCCAATGGTACCACCTATAGATTGAGTACATGTGATGGGTCAGGTATGTACTTCCTTAAGAGTGATACATGGAATACATCATGTACTTGAGATAGGTTTGGTGGGAGTTCTAGTTGATAGGTCACTTCTCCAATGTGATCAAGGATCTCAAAAGGGCCGATATACCTTGGACTAAGATTTCCCTTCTTCCCAAATCTCATAACTCTCTTACATGGTGATATGCAGAGGAATACCATGTCTCCGACATCAAACTCTAGGTCTCGTCAATGATTATCAGCATAGATATTTTGTCGAATTTGAGTATCTTTAATGTGATGTTGGATGGTATTAACCTTCTCCACCATTTCTTAGACCATTTCGGTACCTAATAGTTTTTTCTCCCCAACTTCATCCCAACATACCGATGTTCTATACCTCTTCCCATAAAGGGTTTCATAAGGATCCATTTGTATGCTTGAATGGAAACTGTTATTGTAAGAGAACTCAACTAGAGGAATATGTTTATCCCATACTCCTTTTAAGCCCATTTAGAATGATCTCAAAATATTCTCAAGTGTTTGGATAGTCCTCTCAGATTGGCCATAAGTTTGAGGATGATAATCCGTACTGAAATTCAGCTCAATATTTAGAGTGTGTTGGAGACTCTTCCAGAACTTAGAGGTGAATCTTGGATCTTTATCCGATACAATAGATAGTGTTACTTCATGCATCCTTACCACTTCTCTGATGTATATTTGTGCTAGTTTATCCAATGAGAAATCTTCCCAAATTGAAATGAAGTGTGCAATCTTTGTAAGACAATCCACAACAACCTAGATATAATTGTTTCCTTTGGATGTCTTCATAAGTCTAGTGATAAAGTCCATTGTGATTTTATCCCATTTACATTATGATATGGGTAATGGTTGCATCATCCCCTTATATTTCTGCCTATCATCCTCCACTTTCTGACATACCAGTCACTTTGATGTATACTCAACGATCTCCCTCTTCATGTTATCCCACCAATAATGCTCTCGGAGATCTCAATACATCTTTGTATTTTCTGGGTGAATGGAGAAATTCAAACTATGTGCATCATCTACAATTCCTTCATCATTAACACATAGTCTTGTCCCAAATCTCACAATTCCTTCTTCATTAACATTGAACTTTGAGGATTTCCCTTTTCTGATAGTTTCCACTTTCTTCTAAATTCCCACATTATCCTTTTGAGCATCATTTAACCTTTCCAAAAGAGACGGTTGAGAAATAATTTGTGAAAGTATTTATGATGTTCCCTTCTTTATGATTCCCATGTCCATATTCATCAAATATAAGAAGATTGGATCCTTTTCAATTCTCATCAATGATAGAATTGTCGGTTCCTTTCTACTTAGAGAATATGCCACCTTGTTTGATTTCTTAAGGTGGTAATGGATTGAGAATTCATAGTATTTGATTAGATCTAACCATATTCATTATATCATGTTCAAATATTTCTGTTTGAATATATACTTGAGGCTTTTTTGATCCATATATATTTCATACTTCTCCCCAAAGAGGTAATGTTTCCAAATTTTTAAAAAGAAGATTACTGTAGCCAAATCCACATCATGTGTTGGATAATTTTTCTCATGAACTTTCAATTTCCTTGAATAATAGGCAATGACTTTGTCATTTTTCATCAACACAAAGCCCAGGACCTTCTTCGAAGCATCACTGAATACCACAAAAATTTCTCCACTTGTGGGTAGTGTGAGTAAGGATGCAGTGATAAGACTCCATTTCAAATCATTGAAGCTATCTTTGCATTCATCACTTCAAGAAAACTTTACTACCTTCCGAGTTATCTTGGTAAGAGGGTTGGACAATCGTGATAAATTTCTCACAAATCAACGATAATATCCAGTTAACCCCAGGAAGCTACGGATATCCATCACCTATGTTGGCCTCGGGCATCCCTCAATTGTAGCTGTCTTGGAGGGATCCACAGATATCCTATTGCTTGTGATGATATGACCCAAGAATGATACCTCCTTCAACTAGAACTCACACTTGATGTACTTTGCATAGATCTTCTCCTTTCTCAATGTCTCTAGTACAGTTCTTAGATGCTCCTCATGCTCCTCCTTGGTTTTGGAGTATAATAGAATATCTTCTATAAAGGCTACCAAAAATTTGTCAAGGTAATATTAAAAAACTCTATTCATCAAGTCCATGAATATTTTTAGAGCATTAGTGAGTCCAAAAGGCATTACTATGAATTCATAGTGCTCGTACCTTGTATGAAAAGTAGTCTTGGGGATATCCTCTTTTTTCACCCTTACTTGGTAATATCCTGACCGTAAATCCAACTTGGAGAAGAATTGTGCTCCAAATATCTAATCGAATAAGTCATAAATTTGGGGTAGAGGATACTTTTTCTTTATCGTGATTTTTTTGATATCACGATAATCAATTTAAAGGTGCATTGACTCATTCTTCTTCTTGACAAAGAGAACATGTGCACCCTATGGTGAAGCACTTGGGCATATAAACCCTTTATCAAGATTATCTTGTAGTTGTTTATTCATCTCCTCAAGCTCCAAAACATCCATTTTATAAGGAGTCTTGGATATTGTAAATTACCTAGGTGTAAGATCAATTTAGAATTCAACATATCTTCTAGAAGTAAGACTGAGAAATTCCTCTGGAAACACTTTAGCAAATTCCCTCACAATAGGCATGTCTTCAAGGATGGTTGCTTCCTTAGACTCAATCATCTGAGAAATATATGCATGCTCATAGGGCAGTAATATCCATGGTTGAGATGATGGTTCTAAAAAAGATTCATCCTCTTCCTTTCACTTGTACAGAATCAGGGGTCGATTTTCCATATGGAGAGTGATTTCCCTCTCACGGAAATTTATGTTGGCTCTATATAAGGAAATCCAATCCATGCTAAGAATTGCATAAAATTCCACAAGAGGGAGTATGATGAGGTTTTCTGGGAATTTCAGTCCATAAATTATGATAGGGGAGGAGTTATATTCATGGGATGCAATGATTTCCCCATTTTTCGTTATCATCGACATCTTTACTTACATGATTTGTGGTGGTGTTGGGATTATTATACTAAACTTTTGGGATATAAAAGAATGCGTAGAACCATAATAAAAAATTGATTTTTCTATTCTTGAATAAATAACTAGAATACTTGTCACAACTTCATTTTCAGGTTTCACTTCGGTGGTAGTGACGGAAAAAGCTCACCCTTGCTGCCTTGGAGGTTTTTGGTTGCCTCTAAAAACCCTTAGCTTAGGGAACTGGTTTGAAAAGTGTCATGGTTCTTTGTAGTTGAAGCAATAAAAAATATGTTGAGGGTCGAACAGAGAATTCCTCTCCTCTGTTGTAGCCATAGGTTTTTTTATCAACAGTTAAGTACTAGGTTCCCTTCTCTTCTACACCTAAATCATTTCCTCGTCCCCTTCAGGAAATTTCTGAGGTGCTTCTTTCCACACCTTTAGAAAGTGTAGTGCTGAATTTTCTTAGCACCATTGGATTTATCCATCGGATCACCAGAATTAAATTCCACCTTATGCTTTTTATCCCCATGATAGCCCTGAGATTCTCCAATCTTCATTTCGACCTTGAGGGCACATCGTATAATTTCCTTATAGCTCTTGAAGTCATGGATCATTAGGTATTTCTATAGGCTAAGTTTTATCCCACCAAAGATGCGGTCAACCTTGCATTTGGGGGTAACGAAAAAGAGAAAGGCATATCATGCAAGCCTTGTGAACTGTTCCTTGTAGGTTTCGATGGATTCTTCATCTTTTTTCTTGAGGGAAAGGAAGTCCCTTTCCATATTAAGTTGGAGGGTGTGAGGAAAATATTTATCAGAAAACATTTTTTTTAAATACTTACATTCCAATGCTTCAATATCCTCCTTAGGCTTTTTACTTTTGATCAATGTACACCATTGATCAGCTTCACCCTCCATATGATAAGCATCCAGAAGAACCTTGTCTTTTTTGGAACATTGAATAATGGAGAAGATATTTTCAATAGAGTTAATCCATTGTTTGACAATTGAGGGATCAGATGATCCATTAAAATTAAGATTACTTTGTATCATGAAGATCTCAATTATGACTTGTTCTTTCTTAGGGGGGGTGAACATTCCTCTTGACCCATGTTTCTATTCAAAACTTGAGTTAACTGACAGAGTATCGTGAAAAAGTTATTGATTCCTTCTCCCATCAAATTGGGCATCTCATTAGAACAGTCGTCACATTGATCTTTGTATCTATTGTTAGCCTGATTCCTCCTATTACTAACCATTGACTGAAATAAAAGGAAATTTAGGGGTAACACATAAAGGGGAATCCAAAGACAAAAGGGGATAACTTATAAATTACATTTATTTCCTTAACGCATGAACTTCTAGGATTCAATCTATGTTATCCATGATCTACTTTGCAACATATATTCTTAGGGGAATTTTTTTTATTCCCTTAAAAATGGTTCATAATAAGATTATGAATTTACCAAATCATATCCTCAGAAAGTTTCATAACCAAGAGTGCAGTAAGGCCCATTTTCATGCTCTAGTTCCTATTCGAGTCTAGATCAAAGTTTTGTTTTTGGGTTTTACCCCTAGATACATCTAATATAGAGTCGCCTCTACCTGATTGTATCTAGACAAGGATGTATTTACTTGATAAACCAATTACTCAATACTCACCAAACTTTAGGGATTTTTTTATTAATCTTATTCTTATCCCTAAGGATTTCACTAGGTTTTTCTAATCCTAATCCCAAAAATAACTAAACATATCCTTTGATACCAACTATAACAACCCTGGTCTTTATTACACACATAAACATGATCTATTACATAAAATTAAATTTAAGACAACTCTAAGGATCGAGAGGTCTAGTGTCTTGGTAAATTAGTAACATTACATAACAACTTAGAATATAAAACACAACATCTTTATTAAAAACTTCTTTTACATGACCACGACATTCCTTCATACTTAGCATTGCATGGGATAACCTAAGGACATGCATAAGAAAAGGGTGAGGTATAAACACTAGTAAGGGAGTAAAAAAGTAATAGAATGAATAATATAGTACATGTTAGGAAATGTGCATATCAATGGATAGTAAGAGAAACATGAACATAAAGGCATGATATAGCATGATTATCATAACATAGAAATGTGGCATCAACATTTAACATGATATTAGCATGATCCAAGGTCCATTGCACATAGAGAATGATTAAAACCTCATTGAAATTTAATTATTATGAGTAAACCCTCATTGAACTTGATGTATCATGATATTAATCTTTACCCAGTGCATTGGAGCACTATCAGGGCGCACCCTTCTTAATCATTTCATTTCATGCATAAGTGTACCACATGGATCATATAACATGGATTCATTAAACATAATAATTTATTCCACAATAAAGTAATTTGGAATTAATACATGAAACTATATAATCAATAATTAATTTTTCATAAAGTTGAATACCCTTGATAGAGAAATGGGTATGGTACTCACTACATAATGACTTTGGCTTGGAAAATCGCAGTGCAATTTTGGCAGCATAACGGTGTGACATAAGAATTCATAAAAATAGTTGATGAGAGAAAAAGGGTTGTCTCATAATATGTTCATTAAATGGAAATTAAGGTTTAATATAGATACATGTCTCAACATATGTAATGGAATTTATATTTATAATTCAAAATAATTTCTTAAATGTCAATGAGAAGAGAGAAATTCCTTACAGAATTTCGGCATGGTAACGGGTGTACATGGGAGGAATTTATGAGAGAGAAAGAGGTATATCATCATTAAAATATAATTAGGGCAGTATGGGGGATGTTATAAATCATACCCCAACATTTGTAATTGAAAAAAAATAGTATAACAATATAATGAAATTTGGACAAAAATGAGAAAGGAAGAAATCCCTTACATAGAAGTGTGATCCCAAAGGCTTGGGAGAGGCTTGAGAGAGGATTATTGGGATCTTGGGGAACCTTTATAGTATTATAGAGAGATTAAGGAAGATTTTGAAGCTCCAAATTTTTTTAGTGAAGAGGAATGGGAGGTTGAGTGGGTTTATATAGGAAAGGAGAGGGAATTCTTTATTATTTAGGTTTTGGACACTACACATTAAACTAATCAAAACCACAAACCATAACATAGTTTTCTCCCATGATTTTTAAAAAAGGGGAGTGGAAAAAATTATTTTAGAATTCCAATGGCTGAACTTATTAAAATACTAGGCTTGATTATGTGGAGGTGAGTCACACTCTCAAGGATATCATTTTAAAATGTTAAAATGTTTTATAAGTCTTGGAGGGTCCACTAAGGGTTTGTAAAATAAATAAATAAAAACTAAAATCACATTATTTTAAAGGTAAAACATATATTGTCCAAATATACCTTTTATAGTATTTTATTACATCACTATTGGGTCATTATGTTGTCATAAAACACATTATATATTTAAATGGTATTTAATTTTTACCAAAAAATTTGATTGTCTCAAAAAATTATGAAAAATTCACCATTAGATAATTTCGAAGTCCTGAATCCAAAAATAATATTCATTTTATCTAAATAATTTTCTAAATATGTGAATTTTCACTTTTAAAATAAAAAATTGACATTTATCTAAAATTCATGGGTTTTGACAAAAACAGCTTTCAAACCTTAATAAAAATTATAATTGTATTCATAAAAAATTATACCATCATTTATGTTTAATAAAAATTAATTTAGCGATAATATTTTATTAAAATATTATTTAATTCAAAAATCCATTAATTCGTCAAAATAGATTTCTTAATTAAATATTAAAAAAATATTATTTGTGCTTCAAAAACCATTTACAAAGTAACAATGATAAAATGAATGTATATTCTTTATACAAAAATAATGTAGAAAATCATAGTTCTAGGGTCTTGTTACATAACCCATTATAACACCCGCATAATACCTGAGGTTAAGGTTTGTGATGGTGACAAACTCTTGGGGTGGCTTGGATAACATTACTCGGGTGGTAATCTCTATTAACTTCCACTTCTCCCATAGGTGATTCCATTCAAGCTTAACATGTTGAAGCTTGACTTGGGATTGGTCAAGAGTGAAGCCCAATGATGCTACCTCCTTTCTGAGCTCTAAAAAATGGGCTTCGTATGGATCAATTATACTAGATGAGGTTATCACTTCCTTTATCTGAGTAAATTGGATTTGTTAAAGCCCTGTATTTATATTAATCATGTGATCACTATTCAACGGCTATATTAGAAATGGTAACAATTATTAATGGTATTTTTAAATCCGAAAACATAAAACCAAGGAAGTGAATATTTTATATAAAAATTTTACATAATAATGCATTTAATTAGATCAAGATGAATTTTCATTAATAAAAGTTTGGGTCGTTATAGGAAAACACCCAAATGGCCTCAAAACAAGGATCACCCAACCATCTCTAAGATCCAACTCTATATGTCAATCCCATGGTATGAAGAAGCATAAATAAAGAACTATGATACCTTATCTTTACTTGTTCCTCGATAGATCACATTTTCAAATTCATAATAGTTTCCAAGTAGGGTGTGAGTCTAAACTCAATAGGATTTCCCAAAATACTTTCCAACTCACGCCACTAGGAAAAAACTTGTTATCACATTTATATGAAAATAGTTTAAAATCAATTAAATAAGTTTATATCAAAACCAAAATCATCTCCATTTAAAAAAATAAACAATGTATAAAACCATTTCTCATAATTTGGCATACCCATAACTATGTCTTTATACACACATTAATTCATGTCCATGTTATAGTACCATACTCTTGATCAGTATCTCTTTAATCCTCCAAGACGTCATGAGGTGACCAATACTAGGTGCCCCAATGGCACACACTCCTTCCATAGAGTCACATCTAGGAATGCACTCACACCTACCATGTATTCCAAATTCCATGAAAAAACATTTCACATAAAATATTTCTTTCTTTAAATCATTTCAACAAACATTTTCCATGTGTCAAAACAAAACCAAAATTTTAAAATCATCATTTTAAAATTTTCACTGAAGAGGATTTTCTAAGAACCCATCCAATTTCCGAAATTTCAATTTTGTAACCCAAATGAGGTTTAAATCAAGAATAAAACATGTATTTTGACAACAATTTCAATAAAAAAAAAATTACAAAGAATACTTAAAGTTCGAAGTCAAGTGGAGATGAGAGAGAATCCACCCACCTCTCAATGGTTGGAAAAAATGAAAAACAGTACTTAGATCTTCTAGATCCAATCCCAAACCATGTTTACTTTACTAGATCCAACAATATATTATCAATATTGACATCACGAAACATAGATATGTCCTTAATGGACTAGATATATGGTTCCAAGAGATAGAATAAGAAATGATCTTGGAATAAAAATGAAGAATGGGTACTTACTGATGAATCAGGATCTCCAATGCACTTTTATTCGCCTAAGAATTGCTTCTTGGTCGAAGGGGGTCATATCTCAAGCCTATAGAGAAAAAGGAATTCAATATTTAGAGAGAATATGTGGTTAAAGAGGGTCTCATGGTTAAATTTTGATTATATCCAAGACTTTTGGGGTTTTAATTATACACCACACAATTTGGACACATGGTTTGGAAAACCATGCATCAACTATATAGTACTATTTACCTAATGCCTCCCCTCAAATAGTTGGTTTACACGGTTTGAAAAATTGGGTGCTAATTGTGCACTCGTACAGTGACCACTGATGTCCCTTGAACATTTTCCTAGAGATCGTGCACAGTATCTACTAACCATGCACAAACCTTGCACCTCCAGAAATGCTTCCAAAACAATCCACAACCCTTTGAAACATCTTGAAACTCAATCCAAGCATTATACAAGACAAAATTTCATAAATAAAGGTTCATGTACCTGAAACTGAGGGTGTTATATATTCCCCACAATTGGTCTTTCCATCCCCATAAAGTAGAAAACCAGTTTTGTCCTGGAAGAGTTCGGGCCACTGCTCCAACATTTTCTTTTCTTACTCCCATGTTTCTTCCTAAATTTTAGAATGATTCCATAAAACCCATACTAGACTGATTATTTCCCCATGAAAGATATTATCTTAATTATCCAAAATCTATACTATCACATGAATCAATGTGATTGCATCAAATCACATGGTCAATTTCAGGTTGATACTTCTTCACTTGAGATACATGAAACACATTGTGCACTGAACTGAACATTCATATAAAATATAACTGATATACCACCTCAACAATTCATTCAAGCATCTCACAAATGTCTATGTATTATGGGGAAATATTTCCCTACTTATTAAAATGATGATTCCTAAATCTCTGATAGATTCTCAGAAAGGCATGATCGCTCACCTCAAATGAAAATAGTCACAAACGATGATCTGTATATGATTTCTGATGAATATTAGTCTTCTCCAAACTCTTTCTAGTCAATTGAATATTCTCTATTGTCACTTGAACTAGGATGGGTCCAATCAGTGAAGTATCTCCTATTTCCACCCAACAAAGTGGGAAATGAAAAGGAAACATGTAAAATGATTCAAAAGGATCCATATGTATCGAGGTATGATAATTTTTATTGTATGATAACTCCACTAAAGGTATGTTCTCCTCCCATGAGCTTCCAAAATTTATCACACAATCCCTAAAAATTTCTTCCAATGTTTGGATCATCCTTTCATATTGTCTATCCGTTTAAGGATAATAAGTCATGATTATAGTCAACTGTGTTCTAAGGGATTGTTATATGGAATTACAAAAATAAGTTATAAACCTAGGGTCTCTATCAAATAAAATCAAGAATAGAATTTCCTTCATCTATAAAATTTCCTGAATGTAGATTTTGGATAAGTATTCCAGCATATTGGTTTTATGAATAGGGATGAAGTGAGCCAACTTTGTGAGTCTATCCACAATGACACATATGGAATCATGTTTTCTAATCATCCTTGGAATACCTATTAAAAAATACATGGCTATATAATCCCATTTCTATATGGGAATCATTAAATACTGCAACATACCTTCTAGTCATTGATCCTCTGTCTCGACCTGCTGACAGGTGATGCATCTTGAGAACAACTCTGCCACTTTTCTCTTCATGTCATCCCACCAAAACTATGTTCTCAAATATTTATGAATTTTATGAATTCCAAGATGTATATCCCATCTTAAATGGTGGTAGGAAGAAAGAAGTTGTTACCGATAAGCCAAAGTTACCATGATCTGATCTCTAAAATGTAACAGAAAACTCACATTCATCTTTCATCCCTAAATGTTCTCTCCATCATTGATTTTTTACATCATAGATAGACATTCTATATTAGAGGTTTGAGAAACTCTAACCTTATCAACCAAATCAGGAACTACTGAAACTGGAAAGAAAACTACAACATTACCTTGTTCTATATAATCTAGATGAATCTAAGCTATGAATAAAATAAGTTGTCATTGATATGAATCCAATCTATCTAATTAAGAATATGAATTCCTACTCAATGAATCTTCTATAGATTTTCCTTTACCCATTGTATACAATTGGTTTAAGTCAAACATTTATAGATATTCCACTCATCTTTATTGTCTCAGATTCAAATCACTTTGTAAGAAAATGTGTTTCAATCTATAATGATCTGTAAACACTATGATTCTATCACCAAAAAGTTAATGTTACTAATTATTCAAAGCATGGACCACTACAGATAACTCAAAATCATGCATTGAGTAATTTTTCTCATACACCCATAACTATCATGAGCCATAACCAACAACATGATCATCCTACATGAGAGCACATCCCATCCTAGAAATCAATTCATCACAATAGAATACATATCTTCATCTAGACTCTGACAGTGTGAGGATAAGTACCAATGTAATTTTAACTTTAAGTTCTTGAAAGGATTTATAGAATTCGTCATTCTATTGGAAAGGAATGAATTTCCTCATCAAAGTTGTTATTAGTGATGACAATCATAAAAAATTATGAACAAAGTGTCTTTAGTATCCTTATAATCCAACTAATATACCAATCTTAAATATATTCTTCGATGATTTCCAATAGATAATATCATCATCATTTCAATATATATAGAAACTCCTTTTCAAAAATGACATGGCCAAGGAAACACACATCTGGTATCTAGAAATCTCAATTTTATAACTTATCATAAAGGAAATTCTCCCACAAGATACCCTACACTATAACCAAGTGTTTCTCATGATCCATTTTTGTCTTAGAATACATCAATATATCATCAAAAAACATCACTACAAAAGAATTCAGATACCTCTAAAATATCTGATTCATCAATTACATGAAGATGATGGGTTCATTAATAAGACCAGAGGGAATAATAAATTATTCATAAATTTAAAATATGCTTATGAAAGTTTTCTTTGTAATATCCTTCTTCCAAACTTGCATTTGGTGATATCCCAAATATAAGTTGGTTTTAGAGAATCACTGGGCTCCCCTCAATTGATCGAACAAATCATAAATTCTTGGAAGATTATTTCAATTATTTATCATAACTTGGTTAATATTATGATGATCCACACAAATCCTAATAGTTCCATATGCCTTTTTCACAAAAATAACTGGTTTTTTCCATAGAGATGTGCTCGATCGAATGAACCCTTTGCTTTCCAATTCTTCTAATTGAACTTTCAACTCCCTCAATTCTATTGGTTCCATCCTATAATATGGAAGAAATATGGTACTGGTCGAAATTATGAGATCAATTATAAAATATACTTCTCTTTCGGGTGGAAACCACAATAGGAAACACATCAGGGAAATTGGTCAATAATGTTTGGAAACTCTCTATTTCTGATCTCCTCTACATATTCCAAATTCAGTGCTTCCAAATAATAAAAGGTATTTCCAACCATAAGTGCCAAAATTCTTGCTATATCTACCTTTACATCCCACTCCCCTATAAAGATATGATTGATACCATCAAGATAATTTACATTGACATTTTGGTCATAAAATTTGATGTGGGCATTGAATGATGTCAACCAGTCCAAAGCCAAAATCAAGTCATCGACATCCATCTCAAGCATAGAGAAATACCAAAGTAAATCAGTCTCATTGGTAGATATATATAAAAATTTAAACACAAAGGATTTACATTCACTTTTTCTAATAGGAGTTTGAAGTTTCAAAATAGAAGGTGTCATCTCAAAATGAAAATTCATATGATCAATAACACAAGAAGTAATAAATGAGTGGGACATGCTCGTATCAAACAAGGCTTACATAAGGTTGGAATTAAAAAATAATCATACCTCTCACCATAGAAGGACCTAATTGATCATTTGTGATCACTTTATCATCTTTATATAGTTTCTTTCTGCACTTTTCTCTTTGTTACCCTTTTGAGATTTCATAGGTTAATAAGTAATGGTGTTCCTAGAATCACTTTGGATCACTCGATTCTTGTGATGATAATTATTTGGTTTCATTTGTCCCATTGAAGCATAAAATGTTTGAGAAACTTGATATGTGTCTCTAGCACCCGACTTTAGAGCAATGTGACAATAAAACTAAAGATGTCTCATCTGATTAAAATTGCAACATGCTCAAGGTGGTGTTGTACATTTTCGCTTTATATGCTCAAAATAACCAAATTAGAAACATACCATATTACTTTTCAGTCAAGTATTAATTTTTAATAATCCCATGGTTTGATTCTATGATATCAAACCACCCTAGAAGTAATTTTCCCTCTTCCGATTATTCTCAACATTAGAGTTCCCACTTGTTCCCATAGGAATAAACATGCTCCCTGCGATTACATTTCCAGAGATATCTATTTCTTCCATAGTTTCTCTTTTGACCATTTGTGTATAGTATGTAATATAGATAATGGAAATCTTTGAAAAAATATCTTGTTGTAACCCTAAATCAAAAAAGTACACCTTCAAGGACACACTTGTAGTAACTTCTAGGGAAAATTGGGATAAATTCATAAATCTAGCTGCATAATCTATCATTGATAGGGTTTATTATTTCAGGATAAAGAAATTTTTGGTAATAGAAATCTTAAAAGTGTGATGATAGAATTAATTATTAAAAAATCTTAAAATTCCTCCCATGTCATGCCTTGGTCAAGTTTAGTATGAACTGCTAACTCCCACCATTTGCATGCAAGATCTTGAAGAATATACATTTCTAACTTAACCTTCAACTCATCCAATCTTCCCAAGAATTCAAAAATTTGTTTCATCATATTCAACCATACCACTGCTTTCTTAAGTTCCAAATCCCCCTTAAATATGGGTGGATTTTTCTTTTGAAATTGAAAAGAATGGTCCAATTTATGAGTCTCATCATTCCTATTACCTCTATCCACAACCTAAAAAACTTGGACAATACTTTAGACTAGATACTGGTTCACCCATGGCTCAAGTGAAACTTCATTTTTAGCATCCTCTTTTGGTTGATTCCTATGATGTCTTCCCAGTTCCATTCTCTATAACTAGAACAAACTCCAATTATTCTCACTTGCTATAAATTGAAGTCTTAGTAATTACAATGTACCATATCAATATATTTCACTATCATACATTTCCAAAATTCAACCATTGTCATCATTTTAATCATTTTTGAAAATTATATAATCATTTTTTTTCAAACTCATCCCATTTAACTATTTTCAAATATCAGAACTTTTCCACTATTTCACAAACTGTTAAACATGGAATGAACAATTCACACCTAGTGGGAAGACTTACTATCAATATGTGGCATGAAATTCGCATTGACTAAGCCCATGATGATGAGATAACATATCACCTAAAAGTTTCTTAAAACACTTATGTACCCAAACACCCAAGTAACTTGAAGTTCAACATAAAAAAGGTTAGTTGTGTATTTTTATGCTATACATTTCAAGTTCTGATGATCCTATATTCTTGGTACCATCCAAAAGATAGACTAATATCATTTCAAACTTAAGGACCAAACAAGATGATACTATTTGTCTCAAAAGTGAGAGAGATCGACCAAAACTGATACCATTTGTAACATCACACCCCTTTCCCATTGTCTTGGGAATAGGATAAGGGTGTTAATAGCCTTCGTTCATATTCTCAAGATGCCAAAGGTTGGAAATAAATTTCAAGGGCTTCAAAAAACATAGGGGGTTGATTTTACCTTAAAATAAAACATCCAGAAAAACATAAATAATAAACATATAATCCTCTATATGATGCATGAACAACAATAAAACCAAAGGTATAACAAATAGTAAACAATATCAGAGTATAAGTGGAAACCAAAATACATATTCGGAAAGAACTAAAATACCATAAAAGTTAAAAACACCCAAGTGGCCTCAAAATAAGGATCACCCAACCTTCTCCAAGCTTCAACTCCACATGCCAAGTCCACAATATCAAGAAGCATCACTAAAGAACTAAGATACCTTTTCTTTACCTATGTGTCAATATATGAAATCTATAAATTCAAAAAAAATCCCAATTAGGTTGTGAGTTTAAACTTGATAGTATTTCCCCCAAAGACTTCTTAACTCATGCCACTAAGAAAAAACTTGTCATCACATTTATATGAAAATATTTTAAAATCAGTTAAAGAAGTTTATATCAAAACCAAAAGTAGTTCCATGTAAAACAATAAATAGATTCTCAAAACCATTTCTCATAATTTATCATACCCATAACCATTTCTTCACACACACATTCATGTATTCCCATGTGATAGTTTCATACTCATGATCTGTCTCTTATCGATCCACCAAGTCATCACGAGGTGAGCAATACCAGGTGTCCCAATGGTACATGCCCCTTCCATAGGGTCACATTTATGAATTCACTCACACCAACCATGTATGTCAAATTCCATGTCAAACTAGTTCACGTAAAACCTTTCTTTCCTTAAATCATTTTGAAAAACATTTTCCATGAATCTGAACAAAACAATAATTTTAAAATCAACATTTTAAAATTTTCACTCAAGATGATTTTCCAAGAACCCATCAAATTTATACAATTTGAAAGCCACAAACCAAATAAGGTTTCCATAAATAATCACACATTTATTTCACAACAATTTCAAGAAAAAAATTAATTAAAACTAAGCCTTCAAGTTCTAAGTCAAGTAGAGATGAGAGAGAAGACACCTACCCTCTCAATGGTTGGTGAAAATGAAGAACGATACTTAGATCTTCTAAATCCAATCACAAACCATGTTTCCTTCAATAGATACAATAATATATTATCAATATTGTCATAAAAAACATAGATTTATCCACAAATTACTAGATCTATGGTTCCAAGAGATAGAATAAGAAATTATCTAGGAAGAACAAAGAAGAATGGGTACTTACTGAAAAATTTGGATCTCCAACACACTTTTATTTTCTAAATAATCTCTTTCAGATCTAAGGGGGTCATATCTCAAGCCTGGGTAGAAAAAGGAACTAAATATTTAGAGATAATACGGGATAAAAGTGGGTATCAAGATTAAATTTGGATAAGATCCAAGAATTTTAGGGTGCTAACTATATGTTGAACGCTTAGGCTAACGGTTCAGAAAACCATGTGTCAACTCTGTGGTGCTTCTTACTTAAGCCCAACCCTTGAATAGTTGGATTTCACTATTTGAAAAATCATGCATCAATCGTGATTTTTCCTCTATCACCTATTGCATAGTTTCCCTTAGGGACTCACACGGTTTGGCCAAACCATCTACCAACTGTGTGCCTTCTCAGTGACCAATGTTTTCGCAAACTAGACCAAATACACTGGTACCCTAACACCTGAGCCGATCCATACATGGGATGAAGGTAATTCTTGATCCCCATGGTTTGGAAACTATCACTTGGCATCATATAAGATAAATTTGGGAATGGTTTTTCCACACAAACAGTGGAAGAAACTGCTACAAGTTAGTCTGATTAAAGAAAACTCCACAGGGAGAAAAGTACCAGGGTATCCAGATCAGTTTATGGAAAATTGGTATCAAAGGTGAGGATTATGAATATTTCCTTAATGTCAATATGTATTTTTAAAATCTTATTGGTGCTTAGAAGGTAGTTACAACTGAGTTTTTGTCCATCTCCCACCATAATGATCCTTTAGTCACTAGGGTTTGTTTGGGAAAGACATCTTGAGGATTAATTATAGTCTTTTACCTGCTTTTGATTTGTATAGATTGAAATCCAAATATTGTTTATCTATCTATTGGGATTAATTTTTCCTCTTTATCTTGTTTGAGTGTTGATATGAGTATCCTTTATGATGAATTAAATGTGGTTTTTTGATGTTATGTAGCATCATTCCTCTGAGATGACGTGTGAATTAGATCCAAGAGGAAGCTGCTGATGAACCACAGTGAGAAAATCCTCTCATAGACCAGAATATGATTGAAGTTATTGTGTGTGTTTTCCAAGCTGTGAAATAGGCACCTGCACCCGTTCCCATTCAGGCTCTAGTTGTGGAACCTTATAGGGATGAATTCAGGATGTGTTCTTAGGAGTTCCTTTGATAGAATCCTCCAGCATTCCAAGGCTCAAATGATCCTCAAAAGGATGAGGATTGGTTGAGGATTATTGTGATTTTGTTTGAGTTCTTGGAAATGACTAATAAAATCAAGGATAAATGTTCCACCATAAAGCTAGAGGGACCTAGCAGGAGATGGTGGGAAATGATGGTCACAGTGAAGAATCATGAGGGATTATAGTAGAATGAATTTAGATACATTTTCACTGACCAATTCTATTGATATTCGATGGTTTTGGTAAGGATATTGAGTTTTTCAAACTCAAGTAGGCTAGCAGGGCCATGAAAGAATATGAAAATAATTTTTCTAAGCTTGTGTATTTTTCACCTAAGATTTTGATGAATGAGAAGATGAAGACGTGATGGTTTGAGATGGGACTTTGATCTGGTATTTGTTCTCAGGTTTTCTTGTTGAAGCTTTCTTCTTATATTGATGTGTTGGATAGAGTGTTGATGGATGAAATGGACCTGGCTGGTAAGTTAGGGTTGACGAGAGTTCCTTTTTATCCTAGTGGAAGTTATGTGAGTTCCCATAAAGGGAAGAGGAAGCATGATTATTCTCATGGTGGTTCTCGAAAGTAGGGTTTTTATAGACCTCTTGTAGTGCCTAGAAGAGAACCTTTTATTTTTTACTAGTGTGGAAAACCTGGCCACTTGAAATAGGTTTGCACTGAAGAACCAAAAATATGTGGTTCCTATGGATTCCCATGTCACTTGAAGAAGTTATTCGATGTCTATTATACTCCATGTAGTGTCATGGTTTCATCAGTGCCTACTAAAATGGTGGTGCAATAAAATACTTCATAGACAAAGGGGCTCCAGCCATAGGTATCTAGAATGATGATTCTTCACACAATGGAAGAGTCTCCAGAGAAAGAAAATACAATTCCAGCGACCATGAGAGGTACCATTAATATTGATTCATCTTTAGTGACCGCTTTATTTGATATTGGTTCATCTCATTCATTTATTTCGACCAGTATTATGAGTCTACTAAATATTTCTAGGAAGATTTTGTCTTATGTGATGGATATTATTACACCCCTCAGAATGAAGAGAGAGAAGGGTCTTCATTGTCCTGCATGTGTGATCTATTTATCATAGATTGATATTTTTTGGGATTTTTTGGTTCTTGACATGAAACCTATTGATGTCTTATTTAGGATGCATTAGCTCATTGTTAATAAGTCCTAGATTGATTTTTATCTTCAATGGGTCTCCTTTACTACACCTGATGGGGTGTGCCATATATTTCAAGGAGAGTAGGATCTGAGGTTGAGTAGATCCATACCTTATTATCCAAAGTTGGGGAAATTAATATATTTATTCTCTTTTGATCTGGAGTGATAATCGTTGATTGATTATCTCCCTCCAGTTGTCATTGAGTTTCCTGATGTTTTTCCTTTTGAATTATCTAGTTTTACACTGGTAAGGGGGTATAGTTTTCTATAAATTTAGTGCCTAATACTCATCCAGTATCTATTCCTTCTTACCACATGGCACCAGCTAAAATCAAAGAGTTGAATACTCATATGGATGATCTTTTATAAAAAGACTTCATACACCTGAGTGTGACACTTTGGTTGGTTCATGTTCTCTTTGCAAAGAAATTTGGTGGTTTACTTCACCTTTGTGTTTATTACCGAAAACTCAATCGAGTTACAATAATGAAAAATATACATTTCCATGGATTGAAGATCTATTTGATAGTTTGAAAGGGGAAAAGTGATTCTCAAAGATTGATCTTTGATATGGTTACTATCAGTTAAGAATAAAAGAATATGACATTCAGAAAACTGCCTTTTGTAGAAGGTACACCCATTATGGGTACCTTTTCATTTCATTTAGTTTAACCAATACTCCTATGGTTTTTATTGATTTAAAGAACAGGATATTCAATGATTATATTGATACTTTTTTGGTAGTATTTGTGTATGACATCCTTTTTTACTCTAACTCTGAGGAAGATCATGTGCTTCATCTGAGATTAGTTCTATAATTGTTGAGAAATAATTAAATTTATTCCAAGCTGTTGAAATATTATTTCTATATTAAGGGAGTGAAGTTATTGGGACACGTGGTGTTGGAAAATGGTATCTCAGTTCTTCCTGAAAAGATGAAAATTTTTATAACATGGGATCATCCATGAAATGTTTTCAAGATTCAGAGCTTCTTGGGTTTAGCTGGATATTATCACAGGTTTGTGAAGGACTTCTCAAAATTGGCTTCTCCAAAGACTCCCCTATCTTCTAAGGGGGTAAATTTTTTTGGGATGAAAAGAATCAGAGTTATTTTGTTGAGGTGAATCTTTGTTTACTATTATTCCAATGTTCACTCTTCTAGATTCTAGGTAGGGCTATGTGGTCTTATATGATGCATCAGGTTTAGGTTTGTGTTGTGTTCTTATGAGGGGTGATCATGTCATTTCCTATAGATCTCAACAGCTTAGGATATATGAGAATAATTACCCAAACCATGACCTTGAACATGAATCTATGGTTCATGAATTTAAGATTTGGAGGCATTACCTTTTTGGAGAAAGGTTTACCATGTATTCAAACCACAAAATCTTGAGTTATGTCTTCTCTAAAAAACATTTGAACCTCTTACATAGGCATTAGATGGAATAACTAAAATCTTTTAAATTTTTCATTTACTATACCCTGGGGAAAAGGGAATTCCATTATAGATGATTTGAGTAGGAAACTTCTGACCCAGACCATGAAAGAATCATCAGAAGAGTGTAAATTGATGGTTCTTTTTCATAGTTTTATATAGGAGTTCGGGAATCAGGGGATGATGTTGTATTGTCCAGTGTTCAGTTGAACTCTGATCTTCACAAGATGATTCTTTAGGAACAACAGCTTGATGATGAGTTACATAGCATTAGAGAATCTCTTTATGGTGGGGAGACCATTGTTGACTAGTCATTCTCTATAGATGGAATTCTATGTTATCAGGATAATTTTTTTATTCCGTCATCCGTTAGGAAATTTGTGATGGGGGATTTTCATAATTCTCAATGGTTTATTCACCTATGAACCATGAATATTTTCTATGAAATGTGATGATGATTCTAGTGGCCAGGCATATGATGGGGCATTGATGATTTTGTCTCTCATTATTATGCATGCCAACAGGTTTGGCCTGAGCACTAGATACATTCGGATTTTCTTCATCCATTTATGTGCTAACTTGGAAGTGGGATGAGATCTCTATGGACTTTTTGGTTGTATTTATACATACCTAGAGAAAGAATAATGTGATATGGGTTGCGATCGATAGTCTAAAAAAATCATCTCACTTTATACCCATTCATGATTCAACCAAAGTTGAGGAGTTGGGAAATATTTATGTGAAATTTATTGTTCATTTTCATAGAGTTTCATATATTATAGTCTTTGATAGAGATACTAGGCTTATTACCTCTTTTTGAGAGGACTTTAGGAGGCACTAGGATCTCAAGTTCATTTGAGTACGGAATTCTATCAACAATCAGATGTCCAGATAGAAAGATCTATATAGATTCTTGAGTATATAATTTGTGCCTGCATTCTTGACTTTAGTGGATCTTGAGATGACCATTTGGGGATGGTTTTGTTTTCTTATAACAAAAGTTACTAGTCTAAGATCAGAATGGATCCATTTGAGGCCTTGTATGTATGGTCTTGAAAATATTTGTTGTGTTTGTAAAAGATCAGTGAAATTTCCTTGGTTGGACCGAGCTTGGTTCAAGTGATGACAAAAAAAATAAGTAGATTCTTCAGAGAAAGTTTATGGCACAGAGTCGGTATAAATATTATTCTGATCATTATCAGAGACTGTTTGAATTTTTAGTTGGTGACCAGATCTTCTTGAAAGTTTCACTCAATTTGGTTCATTAACAACATGGGGGGTAAGGGAAACTTGATCCTCATTTTGTGGGACCTTTTGAGTTTGTTGAGTAGGTGGGGAAATTGGATTACCATTTAGAACTTCCACTATAGTTGGAATCAATACATAATGTGTTCCATGTATCTTAGTTGTAAAAGTATCTTTTTGATCTATCTCATGTTCTAAGCTAGAGTGATATTGATGTCGAGCTTGATTTATCCGTGATTGAGAATCTGGTTAGGATAGTTGATTTTGAAACCAAGGTACTTTGTGGGAGGAATATACCTTTAGCTTAAGTGTTATGGAAGCATGGTTCTGATACTCATGAGACTTGAGAAAGGGAGGCACTAATGAGATAGAATTTTCCACATATTTTTGATATATAAGTTTCTTAACAAGCTTTCTAGGGAAAGAAAGTTTCTATGATGGGGATGTTATAACATCCTTTTAATATTTTTAGGTAATCCTCAACCTATATTTTGATCATTCTTTGGTAGGGTCTTGTTTAGGTGTGCTTCAGGTGAAATTTTAAAAAAATTGGAGGACTTTTGGGTTATACATAGTTGGTGCACGGTTTTCCCAAACCATTCACCCTGCTAGTGAAAATCATGAAAACCCAAGTAGTGAGGGTTTGCACAGTTGTCGCATGGTTTGAAAAACTGTGCACCCACCAAGGAGAAACTATAAAACCCCACCACCAGGGTCACACATTTAGGGAGCATGATTTGAAAAACTATGTGACCCTGCCCAGCTAACTGTGTGTGCGGGATTTAATTATTCTAAAAATTGTTTAAAAAACTACCAAACCCTATTTTTGATCCCTGATCTACACTAACTAGGGATATTATATGTTCTAAGGTTTATATGGCTATCAAGGACCCATTTTGGCTCCTCTAAACCCTTTCTAAGTAGGATCTAAGCTAGGAAATCATCGTTCAATCCTTTCCTGATAAGTTTTCCTTCTCTACTCCTATACTGCTCTCTTCCTCTATCCTCCTTATGGTTTGTTAGATCTCTATGTTTTTGGAGGATATAATATCCATTTCTTTAGATCATGAATCTAGGTCTCATTATAGGATCTCTTTTTCCAATGTCTTTCGTTGAAGTTCTCCATTTCAGAAGTTTTGTTATCTGATCCCATGATCTACGGTTGGTGGTTCCGTTTAAGATTTTCCAATTGATTTAACCCTAAATTGATTGACTTAAAATAAATTTATTTCAATTAAATTTTTAAAAACCAATTTTTTTTGGATTTTTTTTAAATTTTATTTGGCATGAAATTTGTGAAAACCCCCAATTCCAATGAATTGGGGTGTGATTGTGAAATTGAATGGAAAATTGTGAAATTAAATTGTAGAATTTAATTGTGAAATTGATTTCAAATTTTTATTTGAGGAAAATGGGTTAATTTTTTTTATGAAAACCCATTGGTTTTATGCTGGAAAAAGGAATGAATTGATTAAAAACCATTTTTGGTTTTTTATCATGACTAGTCCCAGAGGGGCCCATTCTACAACTCCCCAAGCCTGCCTTTAATAGGCCAGGGGTTGGTGACTAGCATTGAGAAGGCATATCACTAACATGGGAGGCCTTATCCTAAGTACCTATACACACACAAACATCTCCAAGCCTATATAATGTTGAAATGTAAAAATAATTGAACGAACATGCAGGCATACATCCAATCCCATAACTAGAGTAAGATAGGAAGTTAAATAAAGTAAACAAGGCCAAATACAAGCTTGCTAAAAAGAGTCTGAAAAAACAAGTCCAATATAAAATTAAGTACTAGGAATAATTTCAGAAATCCATAGGAACACACCTCAGTAAATCCCATGCAGGGTGAGTATAAAAATACTCAGTAGGAAACCCTGAAACCAAAAAGCATACAACAAAGTAAATACAATCATCTCTACACAGTTATATGTCTACAACACATATAATGAGAATATCCAAATATACTCCACAAAGACACATAGTCTAGAGGTAAGTCACAACCATAGTATACCATCCTAGGATTCTAACTCAAAGATTCCACAAAGTACTCATCTGGGATAACACACTCCTGAGTCTGATAGCATTGATGATGTATGTTTGAGAGGTACTGATCGTCGGGTCTCGTCATGAGAAAGAACACGTTGATAGTTAGAAGATAATATGATACACATATGAGGATCACATCCAAGGACATGGGGTCATACCAACAACTCAATCTATATTAACCCGCTAAGTAGAGGATCGACTCCCACGTAGTGTTGGTCACAACGATACCAAGAACTCCACCTAGGGAACGAAGATGAATAGAGGATCTCACTATGAGCCTCTCAGAATGATTAAAACAAATCTATCCAATAATTTATTTTGAATGGATTTTATTCCTAGGAGTAGGAGATTATTTGATACCAATATCTAGGGAAAGGATAAGGAGAAAGAACCCTAACAAAAATTTTCTAAGATATGGATGGAAAGAGATCCAAGCCATGTATAAAAGATTACATGACATGTAGTAGGGGACACACATTGTGTCACTTGACCCTGGGTCCTACCCGTGTAAATGTACCATGTCATCAAGTCATGTTTTTGTATTAGTACACACCATGTAGTAATCCGGTGTACTCTACCTGTGTGCCAATACATGGATCAACCTGTGAACTTGGTCCAACCCGTGTCTTTGTGGGGGAGTACACACCATGTAGGCAACTCGTGTACTCCACCCCATGTCTTTATACTCTCTGAAGTACACATTAGGTCACCTAGGTGAGGCCACATGCCATGTGATAAGGGTCACACTCCATGTGATACTTAACTTTCTCCCAAAACCCTAGCCTCCACTCAGGGGGGCCCACACACTGTGTAATCCCGGATTACACACCTTATTGATTGCTTTTTTCAAGAAAACATGTTCTTACTTCCATGCATTCCCATGCCACCATCTCCTTGGAATCTAGCCTCAATATTTTTGGGATTCATGGATCAACCTCATCCAAGCATCATCATCGCCTTCCATCATATTTCAACCATCCGATTCATCTGGAAAACAGATCAAATCACTATTCTTCATTGAGAACCGAAGAACATCCAAGAATAATAAATTGGGTATCCACTATCCTATGAACCACTCTATATTCATTGTCACACATCCTTCATGTTGTGATTATCCCAGATCTACGATATCATATCGTTGTGCTAAGAAATGGGTGTGCAATGATCATTCGATCGAGATAAGTCGAGTCACGGGCCAAATGAAGAACGCCCACAATAAACAATGACCCAGGGGAGAAATGTAAAAATAAATGAATAATAATAGACCTCATTCAATGTTCGTGTTGATCTCGGTTCATTTCCATTATAATGAAAACAGAAATAATCAATAGTCACAAAGATATTTCTCTTAGTAAATCCTCGTAGTTTAAACCCATCCTGTATAATGATTGAACCACCAATAAATCTGTTCATTGATTGATTCACATTCATCATAGAAAACAATAATATGGAATAATAAAATCAAAATAAACTCCTTACCTTGATTTCGATCGATCATTGATGAAGAACGGGGTTGCACCATTGTCATTGGCGAGATCCTTTGAATCTGAGGTCCATCGATAATCAATCCATGATCTCATCATCATTCATATGAGAAAATTATACAATGGTATCTCCAAGGTCTATAGGGTTATGAGGATAACCCTATAATTCTAACATAATATATTTAAATATACTTCAATCACTACATCAACACAAATTGAAATAAAATAATTATTTCATTATTTCATTTATTTCTGCATCCACAATGAATTTTCTACAAACAACCCATGCCGACTAATGTTAAGTCATGACAAGGGTAAACCTCATGTTTTGAACTCAATGGTGCCCTCCAATTTCTGATTCAGGTACCCATTTAGGAGTTATTCCACTTTTTTAGGAAAACTGTGTGCATGTTTTATTTAATATATTTAATATATTTCAAACATTTATTCCTAGCACACTAAGCCTCAGAATCGCACTCCATCTCAGCCCCTGGTCTCAAAAATAATCCATATAAATCCAAAAATAATACATAGAAATATGAGACATTAAATTCTCCCCACCTTGGGTATTTACATCCCCAAAAATCCAAAACAATGGCTACTCAAAAATATGTGGGTACTTAGCACAAATCTGAGTCTGCCACTCTCATATGCTCTCCTGAAGATTCTCATGCTATCACCAGACATGAACCAAAGGAATCGATCACCCATGGAGGATCATGTCCTAATAATCATCAATATATATTAGTTAATCATAAAAATCTACTCCATCCTCAATATCCCACTCACCCTAGTCGATAACATGTGATGGGTCATACACATACCTCCTCAGCTGCGACATGTGGAAGACAACATGTACTCGGTCTAACTGCATAGGTAGAGATAAGTGGTAGGACACCTCACCAACTCTATGAAATATCTATAAAGGTCCAATTAACCTCATATATATATTTCCACCTTGGACAAATCTCTATAATCCACATCGAGGTGAAACCCATATGAAAACATGGTCTCCTTCCTCAAACTCTAAAGGCCTTTGTTGCCTGTTAGCATAAGACTTTTGACGGATCTGTGTAGTCTTTATCCATTTCTGTATAATCTAAACCTTGTCTTTTATATCATTTACCAACTCTAGGCCCATGAATATTGACTCTCCTGAGTCATTCTAGCAAAGTGGTGACCTATAGGTTCACCCGTACAAGGCCTCGAATGGTTCCATACCGATGGTGGAATGGTAGCCGTTTTTATATGAAAACTCCATCAGTGGTAGGTGATACTCTTAACTATGTAAAAATTCCAACATGAAAGCTCAAAACATGTCCTCTAGAACCTAAATGGTCCAGTCAGTCTATCCATTGGTTTGTGGGTGAAGCATTGTGCTCAAGTGTAACTGAGTCCCAAATGCCTCCTATAATCCCTTCCACAATTGGGATGTGAGGTGAGCATCATGATTAGAGAAAATAATTGATGAAAATTTATGGAGTCAAACTATATCCTACATGTAGAGGTATCCCATGCTCTCTATTGAACTCTACTCTCATATAGCTAGGAAGTGGTCCAACTTAGTGAGTTATTCTATGATCACCCAAATGGGATCTTGTCCCCTAAACATACTTGGTAATACATTTATGAAGTGCATATATATCCCATACCACTTCTATTCTAAAACCTCAAGGGGTTGAGTTAAACCCACTAGAACTTGGTGTTCAGCCTTCACTTGCTTACAAGTGAGGCATCAAGAGAAAAACTATGTAACTCCTTTCTTCATCTCGGGCCACCAAAACTGACATTGTAGGTCCTGGTACATCTTTACCGCACCTGGATGTACCGCTAGAGGATATGTATGAAAATCACTCATAACCTACTCTCACAAAATCACTAGTACCATGGTATTTCCTCTGAAAAGAATGATGTACTCCCCACATTTAGAAAATCCATCATGAGCATGCCCTGTGGATATCTGAGTATGTAGGGTCTCGTAGTCAGTATCCCCAAGTTGTATCTCCCTAACTCGCTAAAAGAGTGGAGGGGTAAGAACCATATACTAGAGGTAAATTGCACCATATCCATACACAAAGGATAATTATAATGAGGGAAACTACTCTGATGCCTTTCTTAGGAACTGTGAAAAAGATTTCCTACTAAGAGAATCTGCTACTACATTCCCCTTCCTAGGAATATAGATAATTTAAAAGTCATAATCCTAGAGTAACTCTAGCAATCACCTCTATCTCATGTTAAGATAATTTTGATAGAATATATACTTGAGACTCTTATGGTCAGAGTAGATGATAAACCATTCACCCATAAAGTAGTGTTTCCACATCTTCAAGGTAAAGACTATCGATGCCAACTCAAGATCATTGTTCACGTAAATCTACTCATGTGTTATCAACTAGCATGAACCATAAGCAATCACTACTTGCCTATTTATCATAACAAAACTAAGCATGTTCCCTGATGCATCATAGAACACTACGTACTCAACACCCTCATCCGAAAATCTCAAGATGGGATCACTTGTAAAACTCTACATGAACTGTTAAAAATCCAGTTGGCACCTCTCTACCCACATGAAAGGTTATCCCTTTCGAGTCAAAGCTATCATGGGTGCTAATATCTTGGAAACATTAGGTATGAATCTCTGTAAATATCCTGACTTCCCAAGGAAGATTTGAACCTCCATCACGCTCTTAGGTGGATCCCAAACTAACACTTCCTCGACTTTAGTCGGGTCCACTGTCACTCCATCCACTAAGATAACGTGTCCTGGAAAGTGGACCACCTAAATATTGAACTATCACTTTGAGAGATTTCTGTAAAGATGGTGCTCATGGACTATGTCTAAAACCATCCTCAAGTGTATCGCATGCTCCTCCTTGGATGCTGAGTATATAAGGATACCATTGATGAAGACTACCAAGAACCGGTCTAATTCAGGCTAAAAGATCTGTTTCATGAGTCCCATGAACACTAATGGGGAATTTTTCACACCAAAGGGCATCACCAAGTACTCATAGTGACTATAGAGACATCTAAATGTCATCTTCAATATATCTTCATCCCATACTTGAAACTGGTGATAGCCTGATCTGAGGTCAACTTCTAGAACCATCATACCCATCTCAACTGATCAAAGAGATAATTGATCCTTGGTAGTGGATACTTGTTATTCATAGTCACCTGGTTCAAGAACTGGTATTCCACACACAACCTCAATCTCCCATATACCTTCTTGGAAAACAAAACTGGGGCTGCCCATAGTGAAACACTAGGTCGAACAAATTACTTCCTCTATAAGTCCTCCAACTACACCCTCAGCTCACAAAGCTCTATGGGATCCATCTGATATTCTGGTGTAGATATTGATGTTGTCCTGAGGTGTAGATCAATATATAATTCTATCTCTCGCCAAGAAGGTAAAACTGAAACATCCTCAGGGAAGGTATCCTCATATTCCACCACCACTACAGGAAACTAAGAATTCACAACATCTGTTGCACCAAGGGTTAGGCAAGCCAACTGATGATTAATTGAATGCACCCTCATATGCAAGAGTCTATCTTGTGATTCTTGGGTTTCCTTTTCACTAACAAAGTAAAAACGTGTTCCATCACTATGGACACACTGCATCCTTCGCCTTAAATAGTCAATCTAGGAATGGACTTTAGATAAAAAATCCATACCAAGAATGATCTCATAAGGCCTCGACACTACTACTAATAGATTCTTACAGAAACTGTCACCTCCAAGAGTCAAGTCACACTGTCGGAACAAGTTCGTGATCACTAAATCTTCTCCATTAGGAGTCTCCAAGCGTAAGGGTTGAGACAAAGGTTCAACCACAATCTCTAAGTCCCATACAAGGTAGGTGGAAATAAAGTAATGTGTCTATCAGTACTACAGTTAAGGTATAAAAGACACATATCATACATAGAATCACTTCTAGAGGCTCTAGGTTGTAATATTTTACCTTCTGTAGTTGTCCCCTCCCATGTCCTTCAGATCTCTAAGCCTAGCGTAGACCACCAAGGGGTGGTGTTGGTAATAATTAAAAACGCAGACTACCTCCTATTTCTCTCCTAGAACCTTGGACACATCCACGATCCTGTAAACCTACCTGGTCTTGTCTTTGTCTCTACCTTTGTGGCCCATCCATAGTTTTTTTATCAACTATACAGTGGGTTGGAAAATCTCAGGCAAGATTTCCCTTGTCGTCACATGAGTAGCACCATCTCTCTCTAGGATGAATGGACCCACCCTTTGATCCATGTGTTGTATATCCTCTATCCTGAGACCTCCTCATAAAACATCTCACATGTACAGATCCTTGAGACTAATGTTATCTCCCTACTGCTAAGGTCTCTGCTCTTACTTTCCCACCACTGACAATTGTTATATCTACTCATCCAAGAAACTCTCAACCACCAAAGCTCGATCTAGCACCCCATCATAGGTAGGAATGTACATAGGGATAACACTAACTCATATGTCTCTATACATACCACGATCAAAGGTACAATCCCTGAATAACTGATCATGAACCATATCCATTGAGTAACTGGAGAGGTTGGTAAACCTCGATGAATAATCATCTATTTTCATGCTGCCCTATTAGAGTTGTAAAAGCTCCTGGATATGTATATCCCTCATCATATCTGGTGAGAACTCCTCTATAAAAATTCACTCGAACTATGTCCATGAAATATTCACCTCATCGTAAGACTAGGTAACTAACCTTCTCCATCACCCTATTTATCCGAGTAGAAGGCTTGTTTCTCACACCACTGATCGTACCACGATTAACTGTGTCATTTTCACCTGTACAACATTATATTAAACTGAATTTGTATTATAAATTAAAAATAAAAAAAAAATTGCATTCCATGTTTAAATCATTTATTTTGTGTTTTTCACTATTAAAAATGGAAATGTTACTTGTTTTTATGATTCCATTGCAGGAGGAGGTGATTTGGAGGACCCATGATGATGTCCAAGAAAAAAAGGGTCAAACTGTGAAGGATCCATGCACAACAGTGGACTCATCCGTGCACATCTCCTAAACTATGCATCTAAATTTGATGAAATTTTGTGTTCTGGTCCAAAATTCATTGGGATACATTTCATATGAAGGAACCCAAGACTCATTCAGCCATATTCTGGCCCAACCAACCTGATCTATTCAGCACACTGAATCTGCACGAAGTCAAAAATGGTGTGTTGTGATATGTCCATATCTCGGGCTATAGGTGTCCAAATTGTGACAAAATTTCAATGGATACATAAAAGAGGTGGGTATAGAAATTTTTTATTTTCTCCAAATCTATATAATGTTGTATGGAGGTCGAAACCCATGTGACAAGTGGTTTTATGAAATCTGTGTGCTCAAAACCACCTTCCCATTTTTCTATAAAATGGCACCTTGGGTTCCCCATTTGTAATTTCAAACCATAATTGAAGCTCTAACATTTTGAATTTATATAGTAGTCTCCTCCTCAACCTTGAAGTTCGGGAGTCCCCTATTCTCATAGGGGTATCAAGAATGAAGAAGGAGTTCCACCCAAGCTTCCTCCTCCTCCCGATGTTGAGCTAAACGGTGGGCGTTCGTTGTGAGGGAGCTACACACATGTCAAGGGAGCTAAGATTATTATTTTAGATACTAGTTTGGAGTAATTTGGGTTTGAAAAAATTTCTTTCCATGTATCATATATAATACCATATTTTAATTCTTGTTTTGATACATGTGATTGAGATACTCATGATTTCTAACTGATCGGTGTGAGGTTTTGAGTGCGTGACTTTTGTTGTTTCGATTGGACAATAAAAGAATCCTTTTCATACCCAAATTCTTGAGATTTAAATATTATTTGGAATCTCTTATTCCATTCATAAGTTCTGGACCTTTACAATACAATTTTTATGTCAAGGTTTGGTTCTTCAAGCAATGAAATAAAGGCTTAGGAATTAATCGGGATTCCAATTAATTTCAACAAAATAATTATTCCAAACCTAAATTAATCTCCAAGAATGATGAACTTAAAAGTGTGTAGTGAACTCAAAATGAACCCTTTTATCTCATAATTCTAAAATGCCACTTTTATTTATCAACTATTAAACTCTTTAAATCAAGTCATTTTCTTTAAACTGTTTTAAAACCACCCCTATTTTAATACTTCTTATTAAAAATTGACACTCTAAACCCACCAATGATCCTTGAGAGATGAACTAGGGTCTACCCTAGACTATAATTCAACCTTAAAAACATAATCAATTTGACGTGTCATGGTAGCATGGTCAAATTTTGGCACCATTTCTGGGGAGCGCTTTGGTTTTAGTGCATGTTTTTATAATATTTTTGTAATTTTTGTGAATATTTATTTGTTTTATATTATACATTTACCTATATTTTTGTTTTATGATTTAATTATTATGCAGGTTTTGTGCATGATGTGTTCTAATCCTGGATATTTACCACCTTTTGAACCTGAACTGGAGAGGATCTTATGTCAGCGACCCCAAGACGCCCAAGACAACACTTTGAAGGAGGACACACCACAACTTGAGACTTTTCTAAACCCCTATTCTTCTGGAAGAAAATTAGAAAATACAATTAACGAGTATAAAATGGATGAAAAAAATAAAACACTAAAAGAACTAACCTCACCAGATGTTGATATCCAACCCACATATATTCAAATACAAGGCGAGGTAGCCAATTTTGAACTGAAATCTGGTCAAATTCACTTATTGCCAAGATTCCATGGACTTCTTGGAGAATATCCACATAAAAACTTAAAATAATTTCATGCTATTTGTTCAAAATTAAAACCTACAAATTTTTATGAAGAAAAATTAAAGCTTAGATCATTCCCCTTTTCTTTAGAAGATACAAAAAAATATTGGTTATATTATGTTAATTCCCCAATAAGAGGTTGGGAAGACATGAAATGCCTTTTTCTTGAAAAATATTTCCCAGCCTCTCGAACTACAACAATAAGGAATGAAATTTGTGGGATAATAAAATCTCAAGGGGAAACATTACATGAATATTGGGAATGCTTTGAAAGGTTATGTTCAAGTTTCCCACACCACCAAATAAGTGATCAACTTTTAATTCAATATTTTTATGAAGGTTTAATCCCTATTGATAGAAATATGATTGATGTTGTTGCAGGTGGTGCACTAGTTGATAAGACCCCAATTGCTGTAATAACCCTGATTGAGAACATGGTGCAAAACACACAGCAATTTGGTTCAAGGTCTAATGTACCGATTCGAGGTATCCATGAGGTGCAAAGTACTGAATTCGAGAAGAAGGTGGACACAAAGTTCGGAGAGGTAAGTACCCTTATTCGACAACTTTTTCTTTCCCAAGAGAAATCCCATTATCCTCCTCCCATCCATTGTGATATATGTTCTTCTGACACTCACTACTCTGACCAATGTCCTCAATTGAGGGAAACATCTGAGAGTTGTGAGAAAATCTTTCCAGGTTGGCCCTATAACCAACCCTTTAGGCAAGAACCATATTATCCATCTAACTCTGGGTGGAAAGAAAACCAAGCTTATAGGAAAGGGGGTATGAAAACTAGCCTCATTAACCATGTAACTAACAAGGGTAGAGTAGTCATCCACCACCACCACCCAGAAATCCTTAACCACCCCAAAGGCCTTTCCAACCACCCCCTCCAAAATCCTAGCCTAGCCTTTAATACATGATGAAACAAATGGTTTCCAATAATATCCAATTTCAACAAACCACCCAAGAAGCTATACAAGACCTAAAAACCTAATTAGGCCAACTAGCTAACTCTGTGGGGGAAATCCAAAGTCATGGGTCAGGTAAACTACCCTCTTAACTAGTATTTAACCCTAGGGATAAAGAAAATTTTAGTGTCATCACCCTTAGGAGTGTAAAACAACTATAAAGTCAAATGAATCCTCCATTAGAGTAATCCCCTCCTGAGGAAACCACCATCACAACCACTAAAAATGAATCAAATGAGGTAGATACTTGTCCTAAGAGAAGTCCTTCCAAAGGAAAGAGTGTGTATATTGATGAGTCACCTATCCCAACCATTCCTCTTACATTTCCTCAAAGGTCCACCCAACCAAGAAAAAAAGGAAACATAACTTGATAAGGAAATACTGGAAATTTTCAAGAAAGTGCAGGTTAACATCCCCTTGATTGATGTTGTGAAACAAATTATGAGATATGAAAAGTTTCTGAAGGTGATGTGTACACACCAAATGTGACTTCATAGAGATGAGAAGGTGAGCTTGGGGAGGAATGTTTCAGCATTGATAGAGCCATCACTTCCCACCAAGTTCAATGATCCTGGAACATTCTAAATTCCATGCACCATAGGGGAGTACTCTTTTTCTAATGTTATGCTTGATTTGGTCACCTCTATAAATGTGATGCCTCACTCCATTTACTCTAAATTGTAGGTCAGGGAACTAAATCCCACTGTAATTGTTGTTCAATTGGCTAATCGGAGTACCACACACCCCTCTGGTGTGTTAGAGGATATTCTTGCGAGGGTTCAAAATTTAATTTTTCCTACTGAATTCTATGTGCTTAAAATGGAGGATGATAGGATGAATGGACATGCCCCGATTATATTGGGGAGTCCCTTCTTGAAAACCTCTGAAACCATAATTAATATCCACAATGGTACATTATCTATGGAGTTTAGTGGTGACATCGCCCACTTCAATATCCTTGATTTCATGAAGCACCCCTCAGAAGAACATTATTCTCTCTCTATTAATTCTATAGATGTACCCCCTTCCCTTGAAAAAACTTCATTTCATTCCCCTGATCCCCTTTATGAGTTTTCTTCATTGATAGAAATTATAGGAAATTATTCATTTATTGATTGTTGTAGTGGTCTAGAAAAGTGTCATGCATGTTCATTGATTTATGATTTCTTGAACATTGAGGATCCAATGACCATCGATGATACTTCTAAGCTTGTAAAATCTCTTTCCTCATCTGAGGATGATATCATTGAGCATTTAGATGAGATCAGTGACCTCTCACCTTCACACACACTTCCATCAATCAAAAATACACCTAAATTGGAACTAAAACAACTGCCTAGAGATTTAAAATATTCATATCTTGAGAATGGAAACAAGATGCCTATCATCATTGCTAGTTCACTCCCTCCTGAGCAAGAATTGTGACTGCTTGAACTTTTGAGGGAATATAAACAAGCTTTGGGATGGACTCTTTCTAACATTCCTGGTATTAGCCCATTAATTTTCACACATCATATTTTAATAAATGGTGAGGATAAACCAGTGAGGCAGGCCCAATGTCGACTGAACCCAAACCTCTTAGAATTTTTGAAAAATTAAGTAACAAAATTATTGGCTGCTGGAATCATTTACCCCATCTCTGACAGCCAATGGGTCAATCTCGTTCAAGTAGTTCCTAAAAAAACTGGCCTTACAGTAATTAAAAATGAAAACAATGAATTGGTTTCAACTCGTGTGCAGAATAGTTGGCGTGTCTACGTAGACTATCGCACACTAAACCTACACACTAGGAAGGACCATTCCCCTTTTCCATTCATTGACCAAATGCTAGAGAGGCTAGCGGGTAAGTCCCATTATTTTTTTCTTGATGGGTATTCTGGATACTTTCAAATCCATATTGCCCCCGAGGACCAGTAAAAGACTACATTCACTTGTCCCTTTAGCACATTGGCATATATGAGGATGCCATTTGGTCTGTGCAATGCTTTGGGTACTTTCCAACAATGCATGGTTTGTATTTTTTCGGATTACCTAGAGAATTTCATGGAAGTTTTCATGGATGATTTCATTGTTTATGGATCCTCTTTTGATGAATGTTTGAGTAGTCTTGGTTTAGTCCTACGTCATTGTATTGAAAAAAATCTTGTACTAAATTATGAGAAATTCCATTTCATGGTGCGACAAGGTGTAGTTTTAGGCCATGTCGTTTCTAGGGATGAAATACAGGTAGATAAATCAAAATTGGATGTCATTTATTCCCTACCATTCCCAAAAAATGTACGGGATGTGCATTCTTTCCTAGGTCATGCTGGATTTTACCATTGTTTCATTCGTGACTTTAGTAAAATTGCACTCCTCCTCTCCTGATTACTCCAAAAAAATTATAATGAATGTGAGGAATCGTTTAATAAGTTAAAATGGAGTCTCATGTCACCCCTGGTAATCCAACCACCTCGGTGGGATTTACCATTTGAGCTCATGTGTGATGCCTATAACTATGCAGTTGGGGCAGTCTTGTTACAAAGGATCGATTGAGCTCCACATGTCATTGCCTATACCTCATGTACTTTGGACCCTTCCCAAGAAAACTACACCACAACTGAAAAATAATTCCTTGCCATTGTTTTTTCCTTAGACAAATTCAGGTCATACCTTTTGGGGTCCAAAGTCATTGTATTCTCAGACCATGTAACCCTCTGGTATCTCCTTAAGAAACCGGAAGCAAAACCACGTCTCATTAACTGGATGATCCTCCTTCAAGAATTCAATCTAGAAATTAGAGATAAAAAAGGAGCAGTGAATGTGGTGGTCATCCATATCAGTAGGATTCCCCCATACTCATAAATTGACACATCCCCCTATATTCCTATTAATGATATGTTTCCTGATGAGAAATTGTACCGAGTGCAAGATTTTATCCCTTGGTATGCAGAAATTGAAAATTATTTGGTAGCATCTTTCATTCCTACTGATTTCAAAAAAAACAAGGTCGACCGTCTAAAATATGAGTATCGTTGGTACATTTGGGATGACCCCTACCTTTGGCACACATGTATTGATCAATTCCTTAGGCGTTGTGTTCCCAATAGTGAGTTTCGGTCTGTTCTTAGATTCTGCCACACTCTTGCTTGTAGGGGCCACTTTGGTCCCCAACGGACTGCTCTCAAAGTCCTTGATTCTGGTCTCTTTTGGGAAACACTTTTTCAAGATGCCCATGAATTTTGTAAATATTGTCCTCATTGTCAAAGAATGGGAAATGTCTCTAAAATAAATGAAATTCCACAACAACCATTTCTCTTTCATGACATTTTTTATGTTTGGGGTATTGAATTTATAGATACATTTCCCAATTCCTTTGGTAACTTGTACATTCTTATGGTAGTTGATTACGTGTCAAAATGGGTAGAGGCACGAGCCACAAGGACTGATGATTCTAAGGTAGTTGTATACTTTTTTAGAACCCAAATATTTTATAGGTTTGTCTTAAGTCGGTCATAGAGTATCTACTGCATATCACCTACAGACCAATGGTCAAGCTGAGGTGTTGAATAGAGAGGTAAAACAGATTCTTGAAAAAATGGTTCAAACCAATATAAAATATTAGAGTCTTCGACTCGATGATTCATTATGGTCTTACCATACTACTTTCAAAACCCCCATTGGCATGTCACCATATCATCTAGTGTTTGGAATGAGTTGTCACCTCCCTATTGAGATTGAGCACTGAGCCTACTGGTTCATTAAAAAATGAAATTCTAACCTTTCTGGTGCAGGTTCTCAGAGGAAGTTATAGATTCATATATGCATATTAGAACTCCATGATTTATAAGGAGTGATCTAAGGCTTCCCATGAATATCTCATCCATCATCGTCAGTTCCACATTGGGCAGAAGGTCCTCCTCTATAATGCAAGGCTGAAGTTGCGTCCAAGTAAGCTTCATTCCTACTAGTTTGGACCATACACTTTTACTAACGTCTCTCCATTTGGTGTTGTCCATATTCAAAATGAAGAAACCAAGAAAACCTTCACTGTCAATGGGCAGCGGCTGAAGCACTTCCACGAAGCCCTTCCAGAGTCCCCTATGGAGGAACTCCAAGTTTAAGAAGCAGTCTATGAATAACACCCACCAGGTTTTATCCTTCCTTACCACATTCTATTTTATTACAGTGAGTTCACTGCACACTCTAGGTGTGGGGTATGGGTATATTCTTGGGTTAGTTATGAATTTTCATCATCTTTCTTATTTTTCTCTTTTTAGCTTGCTGAATAGTATTGTTACTTTCCCCCCTTTCCCTCCCCCTCACCTTTATACCGGAATTTTACTCTCTCTTTTATTCCCACTTTATCATGGAAAATTATGCCTGTTTAATCATGGAAGTTATTGAAAATTCATGTGGAATGTCTGTATTTCATGTTATTTTAACACTCAAAAAAATATCTGATGAAATATGCATTACAGCAAGAATTCAATATTGTGGTATGAATTTCTTTTGAAATTTAGTTCTTTGTCAATGATATAAATTGTTATATCATTTTGAAACCTTTGAGAAGAATGGTTCCCTTTTTTATGAATAGTTTAAAGGAAAATTGTGTCACTTAATCTCTCCACACATTTATTTTTTCACCCAACCATGATGTGTGAAAAAATTTCTTACTTAAATGGATGGTAAATATAAGTTAGGTTTATTTTTCTCTACTTTCAAAAATCATTTTTCCATACATTCATTCCTTTTTTGATCTATTTTAGTACTGTACCAGATAGACCTATGCATGTGTACCTGTTATCCAACTATTTTACGCCCTCAAAAAAACAAAAAAAAATGGGTTGTATATTGGGAAGGTCAAAAACCACCCTTCCTCGACCATTGATCTTGTTATAACTATTACAATTAGTGTCGTGAGGAGATCAAACATGGGTTGGGAGAATATTGTGAGATTTGTTCTAAGTGAAAATTTTGAAAAATATATAATAATTAAGGGGAGTGATGAAATGTACAACATATAGGGATATCTAGGTCAGGAGCTTATGTTTTGACTTCTGGTAATGCTGAAGTGAGTGGGTCTTGAAATTTTATTGCAAAGGATGTGGGGAAAGTTCGGTGGAAAGGATCTTATAAGTAGATAATTATTGAAATAACTTATATTTACTCAATAGAAAGTGGAAAGAATAGCATGAAATGGTTTTCACAGACACGCATGGAGAATTAGTGAAATGATTAACTTTTGAACTATTTTCTTTGATTGGTATCATGAATCTCTTGGAATTTCATTTTGAAACAATTTTTGAGACGTCTTTTTCAATGATCGTTGATAATTACTCCTCGATATAATTTTTTCTTTGATCACATTTCTATCAGGAATTAATTTTCATTGAATGTTAAATATTTATGATGTTTTAAATATCTACATGCATAATTTTTGGAAATATGACTTTTCCCTGGAGTGAAAATGTTTAGGTGTGGGGGTATGATCGTACCACGATTCACTATGTCATTTTCACCCTTACACCATTGTATTAAACTAAATTGTATTATAAATTTCAAAAATAATAAAAAATTTAATTCCATGTTTGAATTATTTATTTTGTGTTTTTCACTATTAAAATTGTAAATGTTGCTTGTTTTGATGATTCCATTGCAAGAGTGGGTGATTTGGAGGACCCATAATGATGTCCAAGAAAAAAAAGGGCCAAACTGCGCAAGATCCATGCACACCAGTGGACTCATCTACACACTACTCCTGAAATTTGGATCCAAATGGGCTGAAATTTTGTGGGATGGTCCAAAATTATTTGGGATACATTTCATATGAAGGAACCCAATACTCATTCATCCATCTTCTAGTCCAAACTACCTGATATGTCTAGCACACCAAATCTGCATGAAGTCAAAAGTGGTGTGTTGTGATCTGTCCATATCTCGGGATCTAGGTGTCCAAATTGTGCCAAAAATTCGGTGGAGACATCCAAGAGGTGGGGATACAACTTTTTTATTTTCTCCAAAGTGATATAAGTCTGTATGGAGGTCAAAACTCATGTGACAAGTGGTTTTATGAAATATGTCATCTCAAAACCACCTTCCCATTTTTCTATAAAATGGAACCTTGGGATCCCCATTTGAAAGTTCGAACCAGAAATGAAGCTCTACCATTTTGGAGTCCTATAGGAGTATCTTCATCATCCTTGAAGTTCTGTAGGCCCCTATCCTCATAGGGGGATCAAGAATGAAGAAGGAGTTCCACCTGAGATTCCTCATCCTCCCGATATCGAGCTAAATGGTGGTCATTCGTTGTGAGGGAGCAACGCACATGTCAAGGGAGTTTCGATTCTTATTTTAGATACTAGTTTGGAGTAATTTGGGTGTGAAAATATTTATTTCCATGTATCTTACATAATTCCATATTTGAATTCATGTTTTGATGCATGTGATTGAGATACTCTTAATTTCTAATCGATCGGTGTGAGGTTTTGAGTGCGTGACTTGTGTTGTTCTGATTGGAAAATACAAGAATCCTTTTCATAACCACCTTCTTGAGATTTAAATCTAATTTGGAATCTCTTATTCCATTCATAAGTTATGTACCTTGACAATACGATTGTTATGTCAAGGTTTGGTTCTTCAAGCAATGAAATAAAGGCTTAGGAATTAATCAGGATTCCAATTAATTTCAACCAAAGAATTATTCCAAACATAAATTAATCTCCAAGAATTGTGCACTTGAAAGTGTGTAGTGAACTCACAATGAAACCTTTTTTCTCATAATTCTAAAACACCACTTTTATTTATCAACTATTAAACTCTTTAAATCAAGTCATTTTATTCAAACTATTTTAAAACCACCCCTCTTTTAGTACTTATTATTAAAAATGAACACTCTAAACACACCAAAACTCCATGAGAGATGACCTAGGGTCTTCCCTAGACTATAATTCAACCTTAAAAACATAATCAATTTGACGTGTCATGACAGCGCGGTCAACCACCATATGATCTGTTGGTGTCCGGGCTAGATGAAAAAATTAGGTCACTGACTGCGTTGTCATGACATGTCAAATTGATAGTGATTTAAAGAAGATTTTGTAGTCTAGGGAAGACCCTATGTCATCTCTCAAGGATCATTGTTGATTTTATAGTGTGAATTTTTAATAAGAATAACAAAAGAGGGGGTGGTTTGAAAACAATTTTAAGAAAGTAACTTAACATAAAGAGTTGTAAAGTTGAAAGAAAAAATGGATTTTGAAAAATGTGAGATAAATAGTGATCATTGATAAGTTACTAAATCACTTGAAGAGTTCCTTATTCTCAATTTGTTATTAGGTTTTTTTGTTATCCTTTGGTTGAGGGATGACCAAGATCTTGGTTCCCCTCTTTCCTCTTAAAATAATGCACAAAGAACCACCCCTTAACATAATAATAGTGTTATCAAGGTTTATACCTAAAGCATAGAGTGAGGTATACCAAATAATACTAAAATCTCATATATGTGTAAGATAAAGAGGATGCTTGTGTTGTCCAATCAGAATAACTCAAGATTCCCACTTGAATCTCAACAGAATCGGTATTAAAATGAGAAATGTTTCACTAAATTAAACCAAATAAATGCATTCAAAGAAGAAGCATATAAAGATTAAATATAATTGAAATAATTCACACACAAATTACACAAAACAAGTAGAATATAATGTGCTAGAACTCCCTCTTCAAGTGTGTATCTCCCTCGCAATGATCACCCACTGTTTAGCTCGACATCGGGAGGAGGAGGAAGCTCGGGTGGAACTCCTTATTTATTATTGATCCCCCTATGAGGATAGGGTCCTCCAGAACTTCAAGGATGAGGGGGAGACTCATACAAGACTCCAAAATGGTAGATCTTCACTTCTGGTTCGAACTCCCAAATGGGGTGCCCAAGGTTCCTTTTTATAGTCAAAATGGGAAGTGGTTTTGGGAACCCGGATTTTGATAAACTACTTGGAGAATGGTTTTAGACTACTAGACAGTCGAATATCCATTTTTACAAAACTAGAAAGTTGTATACACATGTCGTTACTATCACCATAGAAAGTTTTGAATCATTTAGACAATAAAATATCGAGATATTGACATATTACAGAACGCCACTTTTGACTTGGTGCATATTCGGTGGCTTGGACAGATTAGTTCGGATGGGCCCCTTAGAACTCGAATCGGGATCGGATTTTTTGAGATGAAATGTATCCTATTAAATTATAGACTAGTATACAAAATTTCATCCCATTTGAATGCAGGTTCTAGTAGTAGTGTGTGGATTAATCCACGAGTGTGCTTGGATGCTGCGCAGTTTGGTCCATATTTCTTAGACTTCATCATGGGTCCTCCAAATCACCTCCACCTTCAATGATATTATCAAAAAATGTAACATTGCCCTTTTTAAAAGTGATATAAATAAAATAAATGAATCAAAAATGAAGTTTATTTTGTTATTATATTTGTAATTTACAATACAAATTCAGTTTAATACAATGGTGTAAGGGTGAAAATGACACAGTGAATCATGGTACGATCACACCCCCACACCAAAACATTTTCACTTCTGGGAAAAATTACATTTTTAGAAATTATGAATGTAGATAATACTAATATCATGAAGATTTAACATCTGAGGAAATTTCAATTCATTAAAGTAATGTGATCAATGCACAAACCACACCAAGGAGTTCTTCTTAGTAAAAATGGAAAAAGATGTCTCATAAATCATATCATAGTGAAATTCAAAGAGATTCATGATGCAAAATTGATCAAGTAATTCAGAATTCAACCATTCCACTAAATCTACATGTTTGTGTGTGAAAACCATTTCATGCTATTATTTCCACTTTTTATCCAATAAATATAGGTTATTTTAACATTTTTCAGCTTAAAATATTTTGTCCACCGAACCTGCCCTACATCCTTTACAATCATATTTCCAAACCCACTCACTTAAGAATTCCTAGAAGTAAAACCATAAGCTCTTGACCTAGATATTCCCATATGTTTCACATTTTATCACTCCTCTCATTTATTATTATTTTTTTCAGAAGTTACATTTGGAACAAATCTCACACTCATCTCTCAACCCTTGTTTGATCTCCTCACAACACTAATTGTAATAGTTATAACAAGATCAAAGGTTGAGGAGGAGTGGTTTATGACCTACCCAAGGAACAACCCTTTTTTTTATCTTTTTTTAGGGCGTACAATAGTCAGATATCAGGTACACACGCATTGGTTAATCTGGTATAGTAATGAAACAGATTGGATAAGGAATGAATGTATGGAAATATCACTTTAAGATGAAAAATATTAACCTAACATGTATTTACCTTCTATTAAGTAATAAATATTTACACTTTGTGATTTGGTGCAAAAATGTGTGGAGATACTACTGACATAGTTTTCCCAAAAACTACTCACACAAGGGGCATTAATCATCTCAGAGGTTTCACAGAGATACAACTATTTATATCATTGATAGAAAAACAATTGAATAAAAATCACTTCCTTATGTTAAATTCATACAAACATTAATTCCATAATAGCATCAGGTTTTCATCAAATGTTAAATCAACATGGAATAAAAAATTTCAACATGCATTTTCAGTAAGTTCCATGATTTTGTGACCAGAAGGGGGGGAAGTAAAAATACCATAAAGAAGGCGAAAAAGAGAAGAAAGAAAAAAATGATGAAAATCCTAATAAACTAAATAAGATGGGGAAAATTGAAAATACCATAAATAAGGAGAAAAATATAAGAAAGAAAAAAGACGATGAAAAATCCTAACAAACCCAAGAATGTACGCATCCCCCGACACCTAAAGTGTGCAGTGTCCTCACTATAATAGAAGAGAATTTGGGAAAGAAGGATAAAACATGTTAAGTGTCAAAAATATATTTCTTATTGAACATGGATTTCCTCCATGGGGGACTCTAAAATGGATTCATGTAAGTGCTTTAGCCGCTTCCCATTGACAGTGAAGGTTTGCTTGGTTTCTTCATTTTGAACCAGACAACACCAAATGGAGAGACGTTAGTAATAGTGTATGTTCCAAACCAACGGGAACAAAGATTACCTAGATTCAACTTCAGCCTTTCATTGTAGAGGAGGACCTTCTACCTAATTTGGAATTGATTATGAAGGATGAGATGGTCATGGGCAGCCTTGGTTCGCTCCTTGTAAATCCTAGAGTTCTCATATGCATCTCTTATCATTTCCTCCAGCTCCTAAATCTATAACTTCCTTTGGGAACCTGCACCATAAATATTATAATTGAATTGTTTAATGGCCCAGTAGGCCCAGTGCTCAATCTCAATAGAGAGGTGACAAATATTTCTAAACACTAGCCGATATGGTGACATTCCAATGAGAGTTTTAAAGGCAGTATAGTACACCCATAATGAATCATCGAGTCTAAGACTCCAATATTTTCTGTTGGGTTGAACTGTTTTTTCAAGAATTTGTTTTACCTCTCTATTTGACACCTTGGTTTGACCATTGGTCTATGGGTGATATACAGTAGACACTCAATGACCGACCCCATACCGATGCAAAAGTGATTGTATTGTTCAGTTGTAGAAATGAGAACCCTGGTCATTGATGATGAACCTAGGTAATCTAAACCTATAGAAGATTTGGGTTCTCAAAAACTCTACAACTACCTTAGAATCATCAGTCCTTGTAGCTCGTGCCTCTACCCATTTTGACACATAATCAGCTTCCAGAATAATGTATAAGTTTCCAAAGGAATTGGGAAATAGCCCTATAAATTCAATACCCCAAACATTAAAAATGTCATGAAAGAGAAATGGTTGTTGTGGAATTTAATTTCTTTTAGAGACATTACCCATTCTTTGAAAATGAGGACAATATTTAAAAAAATCATGGCCATCCTGAAAAAGTTTTGGCCAAAAGAGACCAGAATCAAGGATTTTATGAGAAGTCTGTTAGGGACCAAAGTTGCCCCCACAAGCAAGAGTGTGAAAGAATCTAAGGATAGACTGAAACTCACTATAGGGGACACAAAACCTAAGGACTTGATCACTACATGTGTGCCATATATAGGGGTCATCCCAAATGTACCAACGAGAATCATGTTTTAGACGAATGGCTTGGTTTTTATTGAAATTAGTAGAAATGAAAGATGCTACCAAATAATTTACAATTTCATCATACCAAGGAATATAATCTTGCATTATTTACAATTTCTCATCGATAAATATGTTGTTTATAGGAATATAGGAGGATGATTCAATGTTTGAGGATGGGGGAATCCTACTGATATGGTCATCCACCACATTCTCTGATCCTTTTTTATCTCTAATTTCTAGATTTAATTCTTGAAGGAGGATCATCCAATGAATGAGACGTGGTTTGGCTTCCATTTTCTTAAGGAGATACTGGAGGGTTGCATGGTTTGAGAACACAATGACTTTGGACCCTAAAAGATACGACCTGAATTTATCCAACGAAAACACAATGGAAAGGAATTATTTTTCAGTTGTGGTGTAGTTTGTTTGGGCAGGGTCAAAAGTACGTGAAGCATAGGCAATGACATGCAGAGCTAGATCGACCCTTTGTGACAAGACTGCCCCAACTGAATAGTTAGAGGCATCACACATGAGCTCAAATAGTAAATCCCACTGAGGTAGTTGGATTATTTGGGGTGACGTGAGACTCTATTTTAACTTATTAAAAGCTTCCTCACATTCTTTATTAAAAACAAATTCTTTTTCTTTTTAGAGTAATTGGGAGAGGGGGGTGCAATTTTACTAAAGTCATAAATGAAACGACGGTAAAATCCAGCATGACCTAGAAAAGGCTGCATATCCCGTACATTTTTTTGGAATGGTAGGGAAGAAATGACATCCACTTTTGAGTTATCTACTTAGATGTCATCCCCAAAAATGACATGTCCCAAAACTATACCTTGTCACATCATGAAATGGAATTTCTCATAATTTAATATGAGATTATATTCAATACAGTGATGTAGGAATAAATCAAGACAACCCAAACATTCATCAAAAGATGATCCATAAACAGTGAAATCATCCATGAATACTTCCATGCAATTTTCCAGGTAATCCGAAAAATACTCACCATGCATCGTTGGAAAGTACCCGGAGCATTGCACAAACTAAATGGCATCCTTCTATATGAAAATGTGGCAAAGAGTAAAGTGAATTTCATCTTTTCCTAGTCCTCATGGGAAATATGGATCTGAAAGTATCTATAATACCCGTAAAGGAAACAATAGTGGGACTTACCTGCTAGCCTCTCTAGTATTTGGTCAATTAACGGCAAAGGGAAATAATTCTTCCTAGTGTGTTGGTTTAGTCGGTGATAGTCTATATAGACACGCCAACTATTCTGCACATGATTTGAAACCAATTCATTGTTTTCATTTTTGATTACTGTAAGGCCAATTTTTTTAGGAACTACTTGAATGGGACTAACCCATTGGCTGTCAGAGATGGGGTAAATGATTCCAGCAGACAATAATTTTGTTACTTCCTTTTTCACAACTTCTAGGAGGTTTGGGTTCAGTCAATATTGTGTCTACCTCACTAGTTTAGCCTCATAATTTAATAAAATATTATGTGTGCAAATTGATGGGATAATACCAAAAATGTCATAAAGTGTCCATCCTAGTGCTTGTTTATACTCCCTCAAAAGTTCAAGCAGTCTCAATTCATGCTCAATAGGGAGTGAACTGGAAATGATGACAGGCAACTTATTTCCATTCTCAAGATATGAATATTTTAAATCTTGAGGTGGATGTTTTAGTTCCAATTTAGGTGGATTTTGGATTGATGGGAGTGTGCGTATAAGTGATAGGTCACTGATCTCATCTAACTGCTCAATGGTATCATCCGCAGACAAGGAATGTGATTTTACAAGCTTAGCAGTATCATTGATGTTCATTGGATCCTTGATGTTCAAGAAATTATCAATTAATAAAAATGCATGACACTTTTCTAGACTACTAAAACAATCAATGCATGATTCATTACCTAGAATTTCAATCAATAAAAAAACTCAGAAAGGGGATCAGGGGAAAGAAAATATTTTTTCAGGGGAAGGGAGTACATCAATTGAATTAACAGAGAGAGAGGAATGTTCTTCTGAGGGGTGCTTCATGGCATCAAGGATATTGAAATGGACTATGTCACCACTAAATTCCATAGATAATGTACCATTATGGACATTAATTATGGATTTTTTAGTTTTCAATAAATTTCTCCCCAATATAATTGGGGTGTGTCCATTCATCCTATCATCTTCCATTTTAAGCACATAAAAATTAGCAGGAAAAATTAAATGTTGAACCCTCACAGGAACATCTTCTAACACACCAGAAGGGTGTGTTGTACTCTGATTTTCTAGTTGAATGACTATCCCAGTTGGCTTCAATTATCCAACCTAAAATGAAGAGTAAATGGAGTGAGGCATCACATTTATAAAAGCACCTAAATCAATCATAGCATTGGAAATGAATACTTCCCTATGGTGCATGGAATCAAGAAGGTTCCATGATCATTGAATTTGGTAGGCAGTGATGGTTCTATCAATGCTGAGACATTCCTCCCCAAGCTTACCTTTTCATCACCTCGAAGTCTCCTTCAGTGTGTACACATCTCCTTTAGAAACTTGGTGTATCTTGGAATTTTCTTCACAGCATCAATCAAAGGAATTTTAACCTGTACTTTTTTGAAAGTTTCTAATATTTCCTTATCAAGTTCAGTTTCCTTTTTTTTCTTGGTTGGGTGGCCCTTTTGGAAAATGGAAGAGGAATGGTTGGGATATGAGACTCATCGACATAAACACTCTTTCCTTTGGAAGGACTTCTCTCAGGACAAGGATTTTCTTCTCTTGGACCATTTTTAGTGGTAGTTCGGATGGTGGTTTCTTCAGGAGGGGATAACTCTAATGAAGGATTCATTTGGTTTTTAAGTTTTTTTTTCACTCCTAAGGGTGATGGCACTAACATTTCCCTTATCCCTATGGTTAACTACTGGTTTAGAAGGTATTTTACCCGACCCATGACTTTGAATTTACCCCACCGAGTTAGCTAGTTAGCCTAATTGGATTTTGAGGTCTTTTATGGAAGCTTGGGTGGTTTTTTGGAATTGTAGATTGTTTGCATTCATTTGTTTCATCATATCTTCTAGGCTAGGTTCGGTTTTGGTAGGGGCAGTTAGAAAGGCCTTTTGGGTGGTTGAGTATTTCTGGGTGGTGGTGGTGGATGACTACTCTGACCTTGTTAGTTTAATGGTTGATGAGGATGGTTTGAATGCTCCCCTTACCTATAGGATTGGTTTTCTTCCCACCTAGAGTTAGATGGATAGTATGGTTCTTTCCTAAAGGGTTGGTTATAGGGGCATCCTTGGAATATTTCCTCACAACTCTTAGAATTTTCTCTCAATTGGGGGCATTGGTCATAATAATGAGTGTCAGAAGAGTAGATTTCACAATGTATGGGAGGAGGAGATTGAGATTTCCCTTGGGAGAGAGCAAGTTGTTATAGAAGGGTACTTACCTCCTCAAACTTTGTGTCCACCTTCTTCTCTAATTTAGTACTTTACACCTCATAGACACCTCAAATGGGTATATTGGACCTTGAACCAAAATGTTGAGTGTTTTTCACCATGTTCTCAATTAAGGTAGTTGCAACAATTGGGGCCTTATCTACTAGTGCACCACCTGCAGCAACATCAATCATGTTTCAATCAATAGGGATTAAACCTTCATAAAAATATTTTATTAAAAGTTGGTCACTTATTTGGTGGTGTGGACAACTTGAACATAATCTTTTAAATATTTCCCAATATTCATGAAGTGTTTCCCCTTGAGATTGTCTTATCCCAAAAATTTATTTCCTTATAGTTTCATTTTGAGAGGCTGGGAAATATTTTTCAAGAAAAAGGAATTTCATGTCCGTCCAACCTCTTATTCGTGAATTAACATAATAAATCCAGTCTTTTGCAGTGTCTTATAATAAAAAAGGAAATTCCCTAATCTTTACTTGTTCTTCATCCACATTTGCAGTTTTTAATACAGAACACACAGTATGAAATTATTTCAAATGCTTATGTGGATCCTCCCCAGGAAGTCCATGAAATCTTGGTAATAGATGAATTAAACCAGATTTTAGTTCAAAATTGGGTGCCTCGCCTTGTAATTGAATGTATGTGGGTTGGATATCGACATCAAGTGAGGTTAGTTATTTTAGTGTTTTATTGTTTTCATCCATGTTATACAAGTTTATTTCAGTTTTGATGTTGGTTCCAGAATAAGATGATGAAGTATCAAGAAGAGTGTTTTTTTTTGTGAGTCCTCCTTCAAAGGGTTCTCTTGTGCATCTCGGGGTCACTGACGTAAGATCCTCTCTGGTTCAGGTTCGAAAGATGGTAAATATCCCAGATTAGAATGTTTCATTCACAATAAATACACAATAAATAAATTATAACACAAAAATATAGGTTAAGGTACAATATAAAACAAATAAATATTAACAAAATTTACAAAAAACTTATAAAAATCATGCACTAAAAACCAAAGTGCTCCCTAGAAACAGCGCCAAAATTTGACTGTGTTGTCATGACATGTCAAATTGATAGTGATTTAAAGAATATTTTATAGTATATGGTATACCCTAGGTCATCTCTCAAGGAGATTTGGTGGTTTTATAGTGTGAATTTTTAATAAGAAGAACAAAATAGGGGGTGGTTTGAAAACAATTTTAAGTAACTTAACGTAAAGAGTTGTAAAGTTGAAAGACAAAGTGGATTTTGAAAAATGTGAGATAAATAGTGATCATTTCTAAGTTACTACATCACTTGAAAACTTCCTTATTATCAATTTTTTATAAGGTTTTGTTGTAATCCTTTGGTTGAGGGATGACCAAGATCTTGGTTCCCCTCTTTACTCTTAGAATAATGCACAAAGAACCACCCCTTGAAACAACAATTGTGTTGTCAATGTTTGGACCTAAAGCAAAGAGTGAGTTCTACCAAAGCATACTGAAATCTCATGTATGTTTTAGAGAAATTGGATTCTTATGTTGTCCAATTGGAACAACTCAAGATTCCCACTTGAATCTCAACCCAATCGGTATTGAAATGAGAAATGTTTCACTTAATTAAACCAAATAAATGAATTCAGAGAAGAAGAATATAAAGATTAAATATAAGTAAAATAATTCACACAAAAATTACAAAAAAAAAGTATAATATAAGTTGTCGTAACTCCCTCTTTAATTGTGTAGCTCCCTCGCAATGATCACCCACCGTTTAGCTCGACATCGGGAGGAGGAGGAAGCTCGGGTGGAACTTATTATTCATTATTGATCCCCCTATGAGGATAGGTGCCTATATAACTTCAAGGATGAGGGGGAGAATCCTCCAGGACTCCAAAATTTCATATCTTCACTTCTGTTTTGAACTCCCAAATGGGGTGCCCAAGGTGCCTTTTTATAGCCAAAATGGGAAGTGGTTTTGGGCATCCATATTTTGATAAACCACTTGGAGGATGGTTTTAGGATACTAGACAGTCGAATATCCCTTTTGAAAAAACTAGAAAGTTGTATCCCCACATTTTGACTATCACCACTTAAAGTTTGGCATCATTAGGACAATCACAGCTCGATATATTGACATATTACAAAACACCACTTTTGACTTTGTTCATATTCGGTGTCTTGAACAGATCAGTTCATATGGGCCCTTTAGAAGCCGAATCGGGATTGGGTTCTATGAGATGAAATGTAGAATTTAAATTTTGGACCAGGCCACAAAATTTAAGCACATTTTAATGCACGTTCTAGTAGAATTGATCGGATTAATACACTAGTGTGCTTGGATCCTGTGCAGTTTGGCCCATATTTCTTGGACTTCATCATGGGTCCTCCAAATCACCTCCACCATCAATGATATTATCAAAACAAGTAACATTTACATTTTTAACAATGATAAACATAAAATAACTAAATCAAACATGAATTTCATTTTGTTGTCATATTTATAATTTGCAATACAAATTTAGTTTAATACAATGGTGTAAGGGTGAAAATGACATAGTGAATCGTGGTACGATCAGTCACTGCCTCAAGAAAATCCTTAGACACATGTGGGTTAGACTCACCTCAGAACCTGAGGGGTCTCTATCACTGAAACTAGTGAATCTCACTCAGCGTGTTCACCTCATCCGCTGGTACTACGGGTAACACGTGTTGCTCTATAGATGGCAGTATAGATGGTGCACCACCTGGAGGTAACATCTGTGGAAGTGATCCTTGTATCAATGCATCATCACTGAGGAGATCATCCTCATGATCATCATGATGAATCCTTGTTGGCATACATCATAGAGGTATCCTGAAACAAACAAGATGTACTAAGGTCAATGATTATATCTGGAGAGATGACTCAAGAAGGACATGGAAATCAAAACTCATTCCTATATGATCCATGTACAATTTTTTACCTACAACCAATTTTCTCATGTGTCGAGTTGAAAATTTGGTGATCAAAGTCTTGGTGTATAGATACATCATACACTGTACCAACACTGGAGTCCTTGGCCTAAAATTTGAACTCAAAACACTTAACATTATTTCCCCAAACTAATCTCATAGACTCTTGATCCTAAGGTAGAAATGACTCTTATAATACCACTCTATCACGACCCATCCTAGAGGGGCATGTGCCGCGACTCCCCAAGCCCACCTCCAATAGTCCAGGGGCTGGAAACTAGCATCGAGAAGGTATATCACTAACATGGGAGGTCTTAGCCTAAGTTCTTGTATACACACACACATCTCCAAGCCTATACAATGTTGAAATGTAAAAACAATTGAACAACCATGCATTAATACATCTAATCCCATAACCAGAGTAGGACAGGAGGTAAAAGAAATTAAATAGGGACAAATATAATCCCACCACAAATATTCTAAAATCATAAGTCCAACCTAAAAGTAAGTACTAGGATTGCTGTCAAAAAACCGCAATAACACACCTCGGTCTTCCCAGTCTCACTAAGAACCTTCTGGTCCTAGTTATCCTAGGACTTTGTCAAAAGGTTGATCATCTGCACAAGACACAACACATGTGGACAAAGCCTTTGTAAGGGTGAGTATAACAATACTCTGTAGGAAACCTCAAAACCAAAAATCATACAACAATGGAAATATAATCATCTCTATATAGGTATATGTCTACAGCACATATAATGAGAATATCTATATATACTCAACAAAGACGCAAATTCTAGAGGTAAGTCACAACCATAGTATACCAGCCTAGGATTCTAGTTCAAATATTTCATAAATCACTCATCTGGGATAATACACTCCTGAGTTTGATAGCACTGATGATGTCTGTCCAAGAGGTATTGCTCGTTGGTTCTCTTCATGAGAAATAACATGCTGATAGTCTGAAGAGAATATGATATATAGAGGAGGATCAATTCCAAGGCCATGGGGTGATAACAATAACACAATATGGATTAACCCTCTAAGTAGAGGATCGAACCCTATGTAGTGTCGATCACAACGATACCAAGAACTCCACCTAGGGCACGAAGATGGATAGAGGATCTCACTTTGGGCCTCTCAGAGGGATTCCAATGACTCTATACAAGTATTCCAACTGAATGGATCATAGTCCTAGGAGTAGGATATGATTCCATACCAACCTCCATGGAAAGGATAAGGGGAATGAACCCTAATGAAACTTTTCCAAGTTATGGAAGAAAAGAGATCCAATATAAGCATAAAAGAGTACACGGTGTGTAGTAGGGGTCACATGTCATGTCCCTTGATCCCAAGGCCTACCTATATAAATGGTATGTGTCATCAAGTCATGTCCATGTATTAGTACATGCCATGTAAAAATCCCATGTACTCTACTCGTGTGCCAGTACATGTCTCATCCCTTGTACTTGGTCCAACCTATGTCTATGTGGGGGAGTACACATTGTATAGGAAACTTATGCACTTCACCCTGCATCTATGTACTCTTCTAAGTACATGTTGAGTCACCTAGGAGAGACCACATGCCCTGTGATAGGGTTCCCATGTCATGTGATACTTAACTTTCTCCCAAAACCCTATTTGTAGCCGAGGGGGTCCCAAACGTTGTGTAATACCATATTACATGCTGTGTTGATCAAGTTTTTCCAAAAAACCTATTATTCCTTATGCACATGCCCAAACTACCGCTGCATTGGAATTTGGCCACAATCTCACTGGGATTCATGGATCTACCTCATCCAAGCATCTTCATTTCCTACCATTGGATTCCAACCATCCGATTCATCTAGAAAAAAGGATCAAATCGTCATTTTTCATTGAGCACTGGAGAACACCAAAGAACATTAAATGGGGTATCCATCATCCTCTGATCACTCCATCTTTATTTTTTCACCTCTATCATGTCATGTAAATCCCAAATCGATGATATCAGATCATTGTTCCATGAAATAGGTGTGCAATGATCATTTGATCGGGAAAAGTCTAGTCACAGGCCAAACAAAGAAAACCTGAAACGAATGATAAATTGGGAGAGAAAATCACAAATCAATCAAGAGTAATAGACTTCGATTGATTTTCTTGTTGATTTAGTTTCATTTTTATTATAATGAAAATATATATAATCAACAAACACAAAGATATTTCTCCTCCTAAATCCCCACAGAATAATCTCATCTTGCATAATGATCAAACCGTGAATCAATATATTCATTGATTGATTTTTTTTTCATCATAGAAAACAAGAACAGGGAATAATCAAATCAAAACACATGCCCTAACTCAATTTTAATTGATCATTGATGAATAATGAGGTTTCATAATTGTTTTTGGCAATATTCTTTGAATATGGTGTGCATCGATCATTGATACATGGTCTCATCATCATTCTCCTAAGAAAATTATCCAATGGTCTCTATAAGGTCTCCAAGGTTATGAGGATAACACTATAATTCTAACATAATAATATATTTAAATATGCTTCAATTGTTGCGTCAACACAAATTTAAATAAAATAATTTATTTAATTATTTAATTCATTTTTGTGATCATGATGACTTTTCTATAAATGAAATGTGCCTATTAATTTTAAGTTGTGGCTAGGGTAAACCTCATGTTCTGAACTCAACGATGCCCTCATATTTCTAATCTAGACACTCATTAAGGATTTAATCCACTTTTTTCAGAAAAACTATGTGTATGTTCTATTTAATATATATATATTATATTTTAAACATTTATTTCAGGCACACCAGGCCCCGGAATCGCATGTCGTATTAGCACCTAGTCTCAAAAATAATCCATATAAATAAAAAAATAATACATGGAAAATCTAAGATATTACATTCTCCCCAACTTGGGGCTTTACATCCCTGAAAATCCAAAACAAGGGATACTCAAAAAGATGTGGGTACTGAGCACAAATCTGAGCCTCCCACTCCCATATTCTCTTCTGAAGATTCTTGTGCTACCACTGAACACACACAAAATGAATCGATCACCCATGAAGGATACTCTCATGTCGATCCTCAATCTATATCAGCTACTCAGTAAAAGTTACTCCATCCTCAATGTTTAGATCACCCCAGTTAATAACATGTGATAGGTCATACATGTACCTCCTCAACTGCAACATGTGGAAGAAATCATGTACCCAGTCTAACTGTGGAGGTAGATCTAAGTGTTATTCCACCTCTCCAACTCTACACAGTATCTGGAAAGGTCCAATGAACCTCAGAGATAGCTTGCTTCCCTGGATAAATATTTGTAATCCATGTCAATATAAAACCCATAGGAACACATGGTCTCCTTACTCAAATTTCAAAGACCTTTTTCACCAATCAGTATAAGACTTATAACATATCTTTGTAGTCTTCATCTTCTCCTATATGATCTGCACCTTCTCTGTTGTAGCTCGCACCAACTATGGGACCATGATTGCTGAATCTCCTGGGTCATTCCAGCAAAGTGGTTACCTACAGGGTCGCCCGTACAAGGCCTCGAATGGTTTCATACTAACGATGGAATGGTAGTTTTTTTTATGAAAACTCCACTAGTTTTAGGTGATCCTCCCAACTATTTCCAAATTCCAACATGCAAACTCGCATCATGTCCTTAAGAACCTGAATGGTCCGCTCAGTCTGGACATCATTTTGTGGGTGAAACATTGTTCTCAAGTGTAACTGAGTCCCCAACGCCACCTATAATACCTTCCACAACCAATATGTAAAGTGATCATCATGATCAAATACAATCATCGATGGAACTCCATGGACTAGAACTATCTCCTACGCATAGAGGTTTCTCAATCTCTCTACTGAACTCTACTCTCATATAGGTAGGAAGTGGTCAAACTTGGTGAGTTGGTCTATGATCACCCATATGGAATCGTGTCCCATATATGTACATGGTAATACCATCATGAATTGTATATATATCTCATCCCACTTCCATTCTAGAACCTCAAGGGTTTGATCTAAACCCGTTGGAACTTGGTGCTCAGCCTTCACTTGCTGACAAGTGATGTATCAAGAGACAAACTCTATAACTCCTTTCTTCAAACCTGGCCACAAAAAATGATGTTGGAGGTCCTGGTACATATTTTCCACAATTTTATATACCACCAAAGGATATGTATGAAACTCTCTCTGAACATCCTCCCACAAATTCACAGGTACCATCATGCGTCCACTGAAAAGAATGGCCTACTCCCCACCTTTAGAAAATCTATCAGGAGCATGCCATGTGGATATATGAGTATGTAGGATCTTTCAATAAATTATTTAAATAAATAAAATATAATAAGTAAATAATAATAATATATATATATATAAATTAATTTAATTAAATATATGGAAATCATAACCCAAAGAAAATTGGGTTTTTTGAATTGTTCCCTTAACTTATGTTGCACAATCTTTCTTCACTTGCACATAAAATCATGAGTGATCTAATTTGATTCATTAATTAATTAATTTATAACCTTTTATATATATTTTTTATTTAATATAATTATATTTTTTTCATTTATAACCATTTCAATGTGATATCATGTTTAATTTTGTTGTTATGAGGGTGTTCGTTTCATGGTTCCAAGGTTGGATCTGTTGTGGATGGTTATTGAAGTTCTTGTAAAATGGAACTATAACTACAAATGTTAAATGAAATATTATTATTTTTATTATATAAATTTAAATAGTACCAAATATCCATATGTGTTTTGATATAGGTATGATTCATTTAGTATAAATGTTATCGTTATATGATTAGTTAATTTAGTCGGTTTTACTAACCATCATGGACTAAATTTATTTTATTTAATTTAAAGGTTATTCAAACATTAAAAATAATAAAATAAGTTATAATATAATTTTTATCATCATATTTATAAATAATAATATTTCTATAACCATCTTTTAACGTGGTGGATAAAAACGTAGTACGTAGTTTATGGAGGCGGTGAACCAACCATATTGTGAACAAAAATTTTGTTTTAGAATAAAATGAAGGGAGGGTAAAAGATGGATATTCCACCATAATAATAAAATATAATTATATTTATGATACTAATTTTACTATGTCTAAGTTTATTTAAAACATGTTGGGTTAGTAGAAGAAGAAAATTAAAAGAAGTTTAGTTGAGAATTTACCTCTCCCTTTGGTTGTCTCCTCTTAGGATACCCCTTAAGGATCCTTGAAATGGACATTGGTGAGACTAGGGATTCTAGGTAAATAGGTAGATATATTAAGAGAGAGTTCGGAAACAAATTATATTCTCTAAGGATTATATGGTGTGAGGAGAAGGAGTGGATATGAGTGGTGTTTATAGTGGGAGGAGAGGGGTGCTTTCAAATATAATATTGATTTGTTTATTATTTTGACTTAAGGCTACCAATAATGATGATTATTATGACTATATGTAGTAATTAACACATGTTATAGTGATATAATGATCATGTGCATCATCTGTGACTCATTTCTACATGTATTTTGCTTATTTTTTGAATTATCATATTTTTTCGTATTTCACCATTCCCCAAAAATGAAACTATTTTTGAAAAATAAAAAAACTCACTCTAACCATTTTTTTACATTTTTTTACAAAAATTAAATCCATTTTAATAAACATGATAAATTTAATTTTAAATAAAATCCTTATTTATTTGAAAAATACCAATTTTAATATTATAATCATTTTTTGACGCATTGAAAAAGTACTTACAGTCTCATAAAATTTTATTATCATTCCAATGAAACATAATATTATTTTAAAAACCCATTTTAGGAAAATAAAATTTATTTCAAATATTTATATTTTTTATAAAAAGAAAAATAAAACAGATATGTTTTACAAAAATACAAACACTTATTTTATCATTTTTTAGCATTTATTTACTTATAACATGATATAAATATGTCATATTTTCATTTTATATGATACCTAAATATTATTTTATGATTACATAGGATAGGAAAGTATTTTAATGGTCTGGTTACTATTCTTAATGATTAGATTACTATTCTAATAGTAAAATTACTATTCCAACTATCGAGATTTGTAATAGTCATTTGGGTTTCCAACTTTCTATAAATGCTTCATATTTCATTCATTATACATTCACTTCTATTTTCTCTCATGGTTATATATATTTTCATTTTCAATATTATTATTGTATTAATAATATTTTATTTCATTTCTATAGTCTTATTCATGGGTATAGTTATTCTAGTGGATTGAGTTAATCAAAATTTTCATATTATAGTTATCTTATTTTCTATTTTTACCCCATTATAATATTTTCAATTCTTATGACTATATTTTTTCTTTAAATTTATTATTGAAATTGATATATCAAAATTCTACTAGTTTTCTTTATGTTTTTAATTTTCTATATTACTAAATATGACACAACTATAAAATTTGAAGGGAAATTCCAATGATAAAATTATGGGTCATTACACATGCACCTTAACAATGTAAACTAGTAAATTCTCTAAATTTTTCTTATTTCCACTCTTTTTTCAAAATAAATAATTAAACCCATATATAATAAAATAAATACTAAATTTTTGCATCATGGGTTTCATAATTCTCCACACCATGCTACTTTCTACCATATAAAAGTTATTAGTGCCTTCAGATCAATAAAAGGTGAGGCTAATAGTCCCTCCTCAATGTATCGTGTTCCTAAGTCTCATGGTTGTATTTACCATGATGTAATAAAAATAGACCAAAGGATTAGACATTCCCTATAACACTTTGTTCTGATGATCAAGGATATGAGCATTTTGATCCATGATCATTGGATTCCAAATCTGTATCCTCTAATTCAATCGCATGAGATGAATCAAGATAATATTTCTTAAAATGGGATACATGGAATATATTATGAATATATGTGATTCTAGATGGTAAAGATAGCTAATATTCCACCTTCTTGAGATTTTCCACTACTTCAAATGGATTAACATGCCATATAAGAATCTTACCATGCTTTCCCAACCTCCAATGTCCTAATCGAGGAGAGACTCTGATGAACACTCAATCACCCATGAAATTTTATAAAGGATGATGTGGATGATAAACATATTATTTTCATGTAATTTGAGTTGCTTCCAATTTTTTATAGATCAATTGAACCATGATCATTATCTCTTAAACAATGTTTGGTCCTAATAAAAATTGATAACCCACTTTAACTAAACAAAGTGGGGACTAGCATGAACTATTATAAAGAGCCTAAAATTGTGATATATTGATTGTTGGTTGATAAAAATTATTATAAAAGAACTCAACCAATAATATGTGGTTCTCACATGAACCTCCAATATCGATCACACAAGCATGAATCATATTTTCAATAATATAAGTTGCATGTTTGGTTTGGACATCAATTTTTTAGTGATAATATAAGATAATTTTCAACTTAGAACCCATTTTCTATTGAACCCATTTCTAGAATTGCAAGATAAAAAATAGGTCTAGGTTAGAAACAATAGAGGATGACACCCCATGATATTTCTTAATCACTTAAACATAAAGATTCCCAAGCTCCTCAACCTCAGTACTCTTCTCTATAAGGATAATTTCATTTGAAATTTTCAATAAACCAATAATTACATAAGTGAAAGTCTTACAATGAGGATATGGAATAAATATAATAAAAAATCCCTATAGATACCAACCCATTTCCAAATTGGAATAGAAATAGATTGAAATAATCCATCGGGATTTTGATTCTCAACCATCACATTTTGATAGGTAATACAATGAGATAAAAATTTATCAATTTCTCACATTATACTTGGACATAAATATTTCTATTTTATTTTATAAATCATCTTGGTACCACCAAGGTTAGAATCACAGTAAAAATGATTCCCATCTCTCATCACATCCTATATCAAAGATACATAAACTACCAACCATTTCATGAAATTTATAGCTCCCCTGGGAGAAAAATACCAATTATTTTAGGCCTCCCCACTATTTATAATTCTACTCATACACTAATAATCTAGATTAAACATTTTTTATAGCTAGATTCAATTATCCAGAGAAGGTGTGGCTTGTACATTAGATAGGAATACCCGATCCTCTACTTCATTTATGTCTAGGAAAATTTCAATAAAAAGTCTCATAAAATTACATTACACCTCATATTATTTCATTACCTAGATTATTAAGATACTATTGAGAGCATCGATAACCATGTTTCCTTTATCTGAGGTATCTTCTAGATCAAAATCAGTTGGTTGTAGATAATATACCCAATGTCACTATGTAAGGTTAAAACCCTTATATAATAAGATATATTTCAAACTTTAATGTTTTGTATACACTATAAAATTATATTTTAATATATATTGATGAAAAACTTTCAGTTCATGTATAACCCTTGCTTGCCTTGGGTTGTGAGTTTGGTAGTTTCGCTCAAAAGGGTATAACTAGTGAGAGCCATTTTCCACTACATTATCATGACACATTAAAACACACCCCAATATAATACCTAATACATTACTATATACCAATTAACCTTTACTAATTTTGGGAATAATCAATAAAAAATAAGTTTTTAGCTTTTATTTCCATTTTATTAACATATTTTTGACACTTTCCACCCCATTCACATTTCACCCCTTTTCATGCCAAAGCTATTGGTGGAGATGACAAATTTTAGAAGTCCTGAAATAATCACCTATAATATCTAGAAAATCTAGTAAAATTCTAATTTTAAAAACAATATTAGGCCTCTCTTAAGATATTAGAACATGAATCTTCACAAGATCCACCAAAATAACTTTTTATAAACCATATGGCCAAAGAATTTCACTTATTAGATCCATAATTGGAACTTAGATAATTTAATATACAAATGATTAACTTTAAATGCTATCTTTATGATATCCAAATAATTATAATAATCCTCCCTCATTATATAATAAATTAATATATCATCCAAAAATACCATGATAAATGTGTCAAGATGTCGATTGAAGTTATAGTTCATCAGTGTCAAGAAGACCATAGGTTAATTTTTCAGCCCCAAGGTAATTACCAAATACTCATAATTCCCATACCTACACTTTAATATAGTATTAAGAATATTATATTCCTTTACCCTCAACTGATGGTAATCTAACCTAATATCAATATTGAAAAAAAAAATCTTCCTCCCTTGATCTGATCAAAGAGATTGTTAATTTGAGGTAATGAGTATTTATTATTGGCAGTCACCTAGTTGAGGTTTTCAAAATCCACAAAAATTTAGAGAATTCCATACACCTTCTTTTCAAAGAGAATCGGTTCCACCCTCAGTGACATGCTAGGGAACATGAAACCCTTACTCTCAAGATCTTCCAATTGAAATTTCAATTCTATATACTTGGTTGGATTCATTTTATAAAATGGAACGGATATATGACTCATCCTAATAAGTGTATAAATGGTGAATTTATCCCCTATCTAGTGGAAACCAAACATAATCATCCATAAAGACCTCGGGATACCAATCCACCACCATAGGAAGTAGAAAACCATGATTCCCTTTGACAACATACTAGAGTAAACTAGATATCTAACTGGATATAAACCCAATATCTAAGACAATATTCCCTAACCAGCCTAATATTGGACTCCACTTATCTTAGAAAACATGATTATTCCCATCAGGATGGAAGAACAAAACCTTTATAGGATAATAATTAGTTCAAGCATTAGATTCGATAACCTAGTCCATGGAAAAGATAAGATCAAAGATATCTAAATCATGAATAAGAAAATTCCATATGATCTTGACCTCAACAATCTTCACTTGACATGAAAGGCACTTAAAAACCTACTCTTTATTTATTATGAAAGGATTAGTAATTTCATTTAACTATGGAATTAGATTAGATTTCAAGTCTAATGAATCAATCATTTTAATAGAGATAAATTAATATGAGACACTTGTATCCAACAAAGCTGGGACCATATAGGAATGAATGGATATAGTACCTCTAATAGTATCTCTCCCACTCTAAGGATTCTTAATAGGATGAGATTATCCCTTTATATGGATGTGCTATTTTGGTCTCTGATAATGAGACCCTTCTACCCTAAATATACCAAACTGTAAGAAATAGACCATGGTGTAAGAAGATCTAAAAAATATTCTTTGAGGAGTATGTTTACAAAATCAAGGTATATGACCTAACCATCTAAAAGTTTTAAATTCTTCACATCCACTTGGATATTAGGATTAGAGTGCTCAGACCTCCCACGCTAAAAGAATACATGATGTCTACACCACTATAGGTAGTAGAGATAGGGTTACGGGTTCTTTGAATTCTTCCACTTATACCCTTTGATATTCCTCATGATTTATTTTCTGGCCAAGTGAGGAAAATTGACTATAACCTATAACACTGCATCACCACCCAAGCTCATTTGTCCTTCCATATCGGTCCCATACATTGTATCCTTATTGACCAAAAAAACATACATTAGTTGGAAGAAGAGAATAATATTTGATATGATATCAATCCTCAAGACTAAATAAAACCAATGAGCCTTAAGTAAGTCATTTGTGATGATTTTAGAAGTAAACTAGACTGGTTGATCAAACAGAGTGGCATACTCTATCACAGAATTATTACCTTTCTCTAGGATCACAAACACTATATCCATAGCCATATTTATGGTATCTAGAATTTTAGGTTTAGAATCTCTTTAAACATTCACTAAGTGATACTATAACACCCAGATATTTTATTAAAAAAATAAATTAAATTTAATATATTTGATATTATTAGTTACATGAAACACTGAGTTTAAACGAAACATGACATACTATTAAAATATTATTTAATGTAAAAATTTTAACCTAACCTTTAAATTGTTGTGTATGAATATTATTAAATACTTTATTAAATATATATAAATAAATTGATAAATTATTAGTAAATAATCACTCAATTTTAAGTAAAGTCATTTTATTCTTCAAAAATATGTTCTATTCAAAAAATATTTTTATTTCTTTTTATGGGAAAATATTATGATTATTTTTTTTCACTTTTATAAATTTTATTTTATAAAATAAATATCATTTTTGAAATCATCATATTAAAATTATCTTATGATGATTTTTTATAATTTCTAAAAAATATTGATTTTCCAATTAATAGTAAAAAAATAATGATTTTATTGAAAAATGTATGTACAAAGTTCCATTTTTTTAAATGGTTTAATAGTAAAAAAATTATTATATTTTAAAAAAAATACAATTAAGTCTATTGGAATAAATTTTATGTTTGAATTTAGTATATAAAAAATTATAAGTAAAAAGGCATTTTCCTGAAAAAACTATTTTTATGCATGCACTGTGTTTTTATTTGAATAAATTAAATTGATCATTATTGGTGAATTATTTTAATAAAATTTATATATTATATACTCAATATAATATTTTAACATTAATATAATATTTTTTTAGTCATGAGATAACAATAAATCTAGATTTATGATTAAAAAACAATATTTTTCTAAAAAGAGGTTTTCATTTCATTTTGTACACTTATTTTAAAATTAATTTATGCCACTTATAGGTATTTAATTTTATAAAATTTATTCCATTTTTGTAATAATGAGGTTTAAATTTGATAAACATGCCACTTTTATTTTTTTTAAATATGAATAGTAACTATGGTAAAATTTATCACCTTGGTAAAGGGTAAAGCAAGTTAATGTAGGTTAAAACTAATCAATAAGGCCATATTTTTATCCTAATTATTATTGGATGAATTTAATTATACTATTATCATGTTATTATTTAAATTTAATTTTTTTAATGGAAACTTTTCCATGAAAATGACCTATATAATATTTAAATTAAAGAAAGTTACAAAATGTCACTCTCTTAGTTTTAAATATATATTATTTGTCCACATAAAGAAAAATCATGTTATAAACAAATATAAGTACCTATTTTGAGATTATTGAAATTATTTTCATGATATAAATTTATTTCTAATTTTTAAAAATTGTATAATTACCTTAAATTCTTGTGCAACGCTAATACAAAGTTTATTCAACTAATATAAAATTAAAATAAATGATTCTAAAAATATTATAAGTGATATAATTTGAATGAGTTAATATATACAAAAAAAAAATCTATATTTATATGACATAATAGAGAGTTTTTGAAGTATTATATTCAAGTTACCCTTTCTTGTTGATATATTTAAATTTAAATTAAACAAATAATGTTAAAAATGACATTAATGATATTTTATAAAATATAATATTTTATTAAATGATATAAAATTCATAAAAATGTAATATTAATCCAAATTAATTATATATGGTTATAAAAATCATCCATTGTACATTTATATGTCCTTTTTATTTTATAGTAACATTATTAACCCTTAAAGGGTACAAAACTTTAATAATGCGGTAATTAACAAAGTGTTAAAACAAAAAGATAAGGATAAAAATATGATCCAAAATTATCCACATTTTATTGGATGAGAGTATTTAAAATAATACTTATATTATCATATAATATTATCAATTTGTATCCATTTTTAATTCAAAATTAATATATATTTATTTAATAATTTAAGAAATTCCAAGAGTTCACATCTCCTCAATTATAAAAGGGCACCCCTCCTTTCTCTTATTCACGCCACCTTGATCCTTATAGATAAACCTTACCTTGAAAAAATACCTTATAAACTTCCTTAGTCACATTATATATTTTCTATTATTCTCAAAATACCAACCCTAGATCCCTTAAGTAGAGAATCTAAATGAGTTATTGTAAAGAAGAGTTAATTTCCTTAACCGATAACTTTGTTTTTAATTGTTATTTTACCTACTCTAAATTTTTTTATATTCTTACAAAAATTACTTAAGTATCATAAATAAAATTAAATTTTATTATTATTTTTTAACCACCCTTATTCACCCTCTTTCAATCAAATGGGAAGTGAAAATATCAATTGTGTATAAGTTTGACTTACCGTCTCCATGTAGCGATACAATTCATTTCTCATCACCATATTTTATGGATGGATATTATGATGGTTTTAATGTTTATATACGATTATTATGAAATAATTATACTTATTTTATGATAATACCATATCTACCTTCTTACCTTACTAACTGTTGGAAAATGATAACGTTGATTGTGCGTACGTGTGGACTACCACCTCCACAAAGCGATGTGATTCATTTTTCATTTATTTTTTACTTGGATGGTAATAATGATGGATTTAATGAATATATATATGATATATATGATATAATAATGATTATTTAAAGTTTATTTATTATTTATCATTATTTTATCCAATCCTTCAAATAATGGAAACAACATTCATGTGTACGTACAACCTACCATCTCCATGAATAGTATAATTCATTTTTATATCTCTAAATTTTATGAATGACTATAAACATGTATATAATGAATATATATTATATTTTTATAATTATTAAAATTCTGGATATTATTTAACAATGATCAAAATACAAGGAACAAAATTACCAAACCAGAACATACACAAAAAATGAAGCATATATCACCAGGAGCAATGATTTTAATAAATAAGTGTTAACTAATAGGTGATAAAATGTTATAAGTGAATCATATATGGTATTATATATATGATTATATTTCTATAATATATGTATAATAAATCTATATTTATTATTCATGAGGTTCCAATGCGTACAAAGGATGTAGGACCTATAGTAAGGTATTTTTGGCTCACTTTTATTTTTATGGGATAGATGCCTTATACAATAATAGTTTCTTTTGTCTGGTGTATATAATAAACATGAATTTATTTTATTATTATTATCATTAAAATAATAGGAAATAAATATCTATATAAGTTTCTTTATTTCATGGGACTTATGATTCAAAATTTACCAAATTGGCAAGGGTTTTATGTTATAATTTCATTGTTTATTGAGGTTGTTTATGATTATGTTTTCAATGTTAAAATATTATGATCTACCAATCAATAAAATCATGAATTTTATTATACTATATTTATTTCTTTAAATTACATGATTTACTTTCATTTTACTCACCTTATGTATTCAATATACCGAAAATATGTTTTTAAGAAAAATCAACTTTATTTCTCTTTTCTGTCGAAAAACTTTTTTCTTCCATATTCATGTTTTATAAAAATGTTTTAAATATTTTTTTTATTATTATAATATGATTTTTTAAATTCATTTTTAAAAAAAATTATTTTTTACAAAATGGTTTAAAAGGAATCTTATTTTCATTTTCCAAAAAATGCACTTTTTATCTTTTTTACCAAAAATTTGAAAGGAATATTTTCTTTTAAGCTATATGGAATAAATGAAAATTCCCACCATAAGGACCACTAAATTTTTTAAATATTCCTTTACAAGTTATAAAGGTTCTTTTAAAAGAAATTTTTTCCAATAATATTTTGGAAAATTTTTTATTTTAAAAGTGATTTTCAAAATAGAAAGGTCATTTTCTTCAATAAATATTTCAGTGATTTGTTAAATAAATTTTCATATATGATAACAACTTTTGATGTTAATTATTATTTAATATATATATAATCAAATGTAACATTCCTTATTATTTATATGTTTAGTTAATGTTTATGTTGATGAGATGTTTATGAAACCCACTTATTTTCCATGGGTTATGCTATAATGATTGGATGATATGTTTGTGAAACCCATTTTCTTTACATGGGTTATGATATGATGGTATAATGAATATTTTATTATCTTATGGAACACATATGTATAGTTTTCATTATGTGATGATGGTTACATTATAACCAAGGATGGTGGTTATGTTATAACCAAGGATGGTGGCTATTTGATAACAAAGGATAGGTGCAAACTATATATCCCACCAATGCATTAGGTAAAGATTGATATATCATGAGATAAATAGGACTGGAATGGGGGGTGAAACCCATTAAGTATGAGAAATTTCCCACTATGATATTCTTGTGAGTAAACCTTGACTAATACAATGTTTTGGGGAGTGAACCCATTCCACTGTGATAGTCTTGGCAATAAGCCTTGACTACTAGGGAAATGATTTTCTATACTTATTTGTATACCAAAAACGTATGTATTATACCAATGTTATGATCTCATGGATCGTGTTATTTTATTAATTTATGATTTATTCCTTATGAACTGCCAATTTTTATACCATGACTCAAGATTATAAACTATGATATGTAGGGTATGATCTTCAAATTTTATGCTCATGTTCTCATACCCTTGTTTTCATGTTAAGCTAAAGTGATCATTGATATCTACCTTGTTTACCCTTACTGGGAATCTAATATCACCCTTAATTATATTTACTTTCCCTAGGTTATGAATAAAGGTACTGAGTATGATTTTTCTAATAAGGGTTCTAGTTATGAATAACTTAATGGGAGACGGTGTAGATATTTTATGAACCATATTTTTATGTATCCAAGTTTCCAAAGGCTCTAAAACTATATGATTTGGTCATAGATAATTATTTTATGTTATAAATATTCATTTAAAAGATGTTATATCTATTTATGAAAAGTTCAAGCCTCTATAGTTGGTATTATAGTAAGGTTTAATTAACCTTTTGAAACTTAGAGAGAAAACTTTAGTGAGAACCCCATGGATATTTCTAAGTATATGATAACATCCTAAAGTTTTGGTAATAATCATGGATAACCTAGGTAAAACATAAGGTTTCATATGTTCAAAAGGAGGTTTCATGATTTATACATCCTATAAATGATTTTTTATGATTTCTCCCTTTGACTATTTTTTATCACACTTTGATTTTTTATTCTATACAATGGATAGAACCCGGAATATTTGTGTTAACGCTGAAAGAAAATGGAATGATTTTCCTCATGAGGAACTAAATAAAACTAGGTTTTGAATGATAAACCTTGTGATTATGCCTAATAATTTATCATGGTATATGATTAAAAACTTTCACATTAACCAACTCTTGAATTAATCAAAGAATAGAAGGATAGAGTTTACTGAGAGTTTGTGTGGTGGAGACTATAAAGGAAAGAGAATTTAGCATCCTATATATTGAGAATTTTGGAAGAATAACTCAAGTGAATATATCAAAGGAATAATAATATGTTTTCTATATGGAAACAAAGATAATATAGAAAATAATTTCTGAGGAAAAATGAATAGTTCAATAGAGGGAAATGAAGATCATCATAAGGTACCATTTATAGTTCAATATATTATATGTGGGGAATATACGAATTATTTGATCCAAAGTTATAATCCAAGGGTTTAATACTAGACCAAGGAAAAACCTATGATGTAAATAGATTTATGTGTTTATGCACTATGATTCAAGAAATATGTTTTTGAAGAGTTATATCATTGATATTTTAGATATAAGGATCATGAAACATCTAAGGATTTTTCCACAACATAATTTGAAAACATATTTTTAGTTGGGATGAATAGATGATTAATATTGATAGGATAGTATTGGTTACCTTGAAATTGATTAGTTGATGAAAAATTAATTTAGGTCATCTTTGATGATGTTTATTTAATTTTTGTATTTATGGAATATGTTATATAGTTTGTTAACTTATTTTAGGAATAATAATTGTGTTATTTTTTGGAAGTATGTATGTTTTTTTCATTTGAGGTTAACTTAAATGTTATGGATATCATTATGGGTTTATAAGTTTAAGGTTGATCATAAGTTCAAAGGAATCAACACCCCCTTTTTATTTTTTTAAGTGATGGTATTTTGGGGTGAATTGAAACTTTTTAGGAAGAATACTCTATTGAGGTTAAAATAACACTTTGGGTTAGTATATGATTTTATATAATGTTAATTATAGTCTATTGTATAGTGTGATATAGATAATTTTTATGGTTGAATAGTGTTTAATTGATAAGGAAATATTTTCAGAGTTAGTTATGGTAAATGTAAGGATTATATTTCATATAAGAATTTAAATTTGATTCATGTTATTTTGGGTGAAGTTTACTGTGTTATAAGTCTATATAGTGGTTTATCATGATGATTAATAATATTTTTGGAGATGATTCTTTGGGTTTAGGTTTACCAAGTGATTTAACATAAAGGATTATTAGGGAATAAGGAAATTATATTTTTGAAGATGTAATTTTATGGGTATAACATAGCCTTTGAGGTTAAAACATTCTTTAATGTTGAAGTTATTGATGTAATTTGGGTATAGGACTATTTATTGAGTTTAAGCTTAGATGTTATTATTAAGGATTTAGAGATTAATTTTTTATTTCTTCATATGATGTTTTATACATTATGGGAGTTATCTTACCTTGTGTTAACCATTATTAGTTTTGATTAAAGCCTAAATATAGAAGGAATATGTTTATATACTTTTTTAATATCTTAGAAGTCTATTTTATTGATTCATGCATGAAAAATTCATCTCGAATACTCATCATCTAGAGAAATGGATTAGATTGTGGTGGAAATTGATTAAGGGGTGAAATTATACTATTAAAGTGAGTATATTTCATTATGTTATTAGTATAGATGGTAAAATAATACCTCAAATCTAGGAAAATGATATTAAAAAAAATTCCTATAACCTTAAATTATGATGAATTGATGGTCTTTTAACCCCTCACTAATTCATGGTTTTTTTGTTGTTAACTTTCTCCTGACCATGTTCTCTATCACTCACTATTAATATTTTAGTGTTAGTTTTCTCTTCCAAATCCATGATTTCACTTCCAACTAATGATATCATATTCAAATACCTAATTTTATGTTATTCTAGATTACCATAGTATTTCCATTCTCTCTTATCAACAGGATGTTTTACTAATCATTTTTATGAGGTGGGTTTTCAATAAATGAATTTTTCAAATATCAAACCCTTAATTACCATACAAAAGTTCAAAATTTGAGAATGAATTTTATTAAAGGTGGTGGAGAGAATGTTACAATTTAAGATTTTATGAAATAATTTTTTTTAATTAAATTTAATTTCTCTGATAGCTTACGTTACATGCAACACTGAGCTTAAAAGAACTGTGATATAATATTAAAATATCATTTAATGTGATAGTTATAAATTAGCCATTAAATTGATATGTATGAATAGTATTAACCAATTTAATAAATATATATAAATTTATTAATAAATTCTTAGTAAATAATCTCTCAATTTTTAGTAAAGTAATTTTATTCTTTAAAAATATGTTTTCTTCAAAAAAAATTATTTTTATTGATTTTTGTGAGAAAATATTATGTTTAATTTTTGAAAAATTTAGAAATTTTATTTTATAAAATAAAATTAATTTTTTACATCATCTCACTAAAATTATCTTAGGTTGAATTTTTGAAAATTTTCTAAAAAGACTGGTTTTCCAGTGAATAGTAAAAAAATGATGATTTAATTAAAAATTGTATGTCAAAAGTTCCATTTTGTTTTAAAAAAATTGAAGTATAATTATTTCTATTATATTTTTAATAATCTAATTAAGTTCATTTGAATCAATTTTATGTTTGAATTTAGTATAAAAACATTTTTATATGTAAAATGGCATTTTCCTGAAAAACTGCTTCATATGAACTCAATGTGTTTTCATCATAATAAATTAAATTGATCACTATTTTTAAATTATTTAAATTAAATTTATATAATATATACTTGATCAAATTTTTTAACATTCATTTAATATTTTTCTATACATGGGATAAGAATAAATCCAGTTTTATGCTTAAAAACTATATTTTTGTAAAACGTGGTTTTCATCATTTTTTGCACACTTATTTTAAAATTTATTTCTATCACTAATATTTGTTGAATTTGATAAAATTAATTATATATTAGGAATCATGTGGTTAAAATTTTTTAAAAAGGACACTTTTAGTTTTGGTTAATATGAATTGTAACTGTGGTAAAAATTATCATTTCTGTAAAGGGTAAATCAGATTGATATAGGTTAAAACTAAGTGATAAGGACATATTTTCAACCTAATTCTTAATGTATGAAGTAAATTTGTCCCTTATAACCTTAGTCTTGAAATGTATTTTTTCATGGACATTTGACTATGAAAATGACCTATATAATATTTAAATCAAATAAAGTTACAAAATATCACTCACTTAGTTTTAAATATATCTTATGTTTCTACATAGGAAAAATATAATGTTATGAAAGAATTTAAGTGTATATTTTGAGACCAATGAAATTATTTTCATGATATAAATTTATTTATAATTTTTATAAATTATATAATGACCTTAAATGCTTATGCAATGCTAATACACTATTTATCCAATTAATAGAAAATTAAAATTAACAATTTTAAAAATATTAAAATTGATATAATTTTAATTATTTATTATGTACCATAAATTTTATATATCTATATTACATGATAGTGAGTTTTTAATCATTATATTATAATCCAACCTTTTTCTTGATGTAATGTTAGATTAAATTAATAATGCTAAAAATGACATTAATTATATTTTATAGTAAATAGTATTTTTTTAAATGATAAAATTAATAAAAATATTAAATTAATAAAAAATAATTTTATAAGGTTTTGATCCGCATCCATAGTATATTTATGGATTGTTTTTCCCTTTATAGTAACATTGTGAACCCTTAAAGTGAAAAAAACTTTAATATTATGGTAATTTTCAAAAGGGTTAACAGAGGATTAAAAAAGATAAGGGAAAAACTTGATCCAAACTTATCCAAATTTTATCTATCATCCTCATGTTATATTCAAATATTATCAATTTGGAGCCATTTGGACTTCAAATATAATTTATATTAAATTAATATTTTAATAAATTCCAAGAGTGCCCCTCCCCTCAATTTTAAAAGGGTGCCCCTACTTTATCTTCACACCACCTTGATCCTTATATCTCGACCATACTCTACCAAAATACACTATAAACTTACTTATTCATGCTATATATGTGTTGATATTCCCAAAATATTAAACTTAGATCCCTTAAGAGGAGGTATAAAGGAGCTATTTCAAATAATATATAGTTATCTTAACAAGTCACTTTATTTTTAATTATTCATTTTACTCCTCTAAATATTTTTTATCCTTCATAAAATAATAACTTTAGTAAACTCAATATAGTAAATTTTTATTCTGATTATAAAACCATGTCACAAACCAACCTGGGATGTCATTCGACCAGAAACCCAACCCGGTCCGCGGCATGGACTGAGGGGTATTCCTGATCCCCAAGGGCTGGAAACTAGTGTTGGGAATAAAATATAAACCAAATGGGAATGGTTTCATCAAAAAAATGACTTCAAATAAAATAAACTAAACATGTAGATAAACAATCCATGATTATATAAAAATACCCAACCAGTCCAGATATAAATATAACTAAACAGAAAAAAACTGAAACTGAACCAAGCTAAACTGAACTGCTACTAGAAATATCCATGTGACCTCAAGGTCACCACCATCCCGAGACTAAATTGTGGCAAGAGCCAGCTCTAACTAGATAACCTAAGTAAGAAACTAAACCTACAAAACAATTCAGGTCTACCAACACTAAATGGTTCGAGTAGGGTGTGAACTAATAGGTCAATAGGAAATCACCAAAGAATCCATGTATTTTCCTTTCCCAAAAACATTCCATTAACACTAGTTTGAAATACATTTATAAAAATAGGTTTTCACATTTCATTAAACAAACATATATTTTCTGTTTTAAATTATAACACATGCCACCTTCTATTTTCAAAACAAGTTACCAATTTATGACCAAAACCCAATCCAAATAATACTGGGGTTGTGCTAAAAATAAATAAACAGTGCAGGATGGTGAAAACGTATAACATAAGGTAAGAAAGTGAAAACAATATATCAACCATGTTCTTTCCTAAACATCCCTAGAATACCCCTAGATGTACTCTTTTCGGAACTACTTTCCAGCATATGGTGAATCCCCTAAGTCGATAACCAATTAGCCGCCCTCAACTAGCCAATCCAGTGGAACATCCCGACTATCCTATCTATAAACCAGGGGGTACCAACCGGTCTAATCAGGGTTGATCAGAAACTGTCACTTGATCCTCTAAAAGTTTCCCAAGAACCCATGGTAGATAAACATAAATTGTGTAAGTAGGATTCCCTCGCATGCGTGACTCACCTTACCTACCGTCACCGCACTTGCCTACCCCAAACACAGACACCCTATATGATAACCCAAAAAGGGATATCCTTCCTATATAGGTACTATATACATATATATGTGTGTGTGTGTCTATATATATATATATATATCAAGTCATCAAAGGTACAAACTGGTCCGTCGCGTCAGATTGCTTCTAAAACATACTTAAAAACATTCAAAGATGTCAATCGGGCTTTTATGTTTTTAAACCCAAATTCGTTTATAACATCGTAAAGTGCCAACTGAGCCTCCAATGCTTTTCATTCCAATAAATCACGCAATAGATCCAAAACATTTCCAAAAAAACCTAATATATCTTCCATGTTTGCAAAGCCAAACCGGCATACCTTTTTAAGAATTAATTCAAAATCACTTTTAGAAATCTTCCAAGGGAACCAACACCATTTAGAAACCAAAATCCATTTAAGAAAACAAGGTACAATTTGAAAACCAAAAAATCATTAAAGAAACCAATACTAAAGGGTAACGCCATTTTAAAGTGCCATATTCACTTAAATTCACATCCATGTGCGCACTCTATGCACCCATGGATGTGCCAATCATCCAATGGAACCTCCCAAAAGTCCACAAAACACCCAAAAACCATTTCCTTGAATCACCCCATGATTTCCAAAATAAACCCAAGAATTTCACACAATCTCCAAAAGTGAAAACTGACATTTTAAAGACAAGGATATATTTTCAGAACAACATAAAACCCACGCCACAAAATCACCAGTTCCACATATAAAGCTCAAATCACAATTTCACCATTTTATTAAAATGAAACTAAGGGAAACATATCCAAAATTATGATATTTTATTTTCAAATCTCACTTCACATTTTATTAACACACTAAATGTATAAATGCATAATCATAATTGAAAAATCACATCAAGGACCAATTTTAACAAATTATATCAATGTTAAAACACCACAATAAGTTTTACAAGGGTACCACAGAGGTGAAAATCATGTTTATAAATATATTAAAAAAAATCAAGCACAGTTTAGTGTGAATACATATAGGAATAAACAAAAATTCAATGCAAAGGATATTTTTAACAAATTATACTATCAATAAAAAACCACAATAAATTCACCAAGTGCGTTATCATGGTGAGAATCATATCATAAAAATTATCAAAACAAAATTTGGCATTTTATCAAACACCCCCAGTGCACAAGGCTTAGTAAAAATTATAAGATCACATTAAAAACTATTTTTAATAATTTCTACCACTATAAAAACACTATAATAAGCTAACCTAATGCACCACAAGCATGCGAATCAAGTTTAAAATTTAATTAAAAGAATGAAAGTGTCTATATAAAGAATCAGAAAGGAAAAACATGGATTCACCTAACTCAATGGCATGAGAATGTGACAAAACCCTCAGAGGAGGATGAGTACACCTTGATGAACAAACTATACCCCCTAGCATCCAAGAAAAACAAATAGAACACAAAACCTATCTATTAGGGTTTTTTCAAGAGATAAAACCCCCAAAATGAATGAAAACTTATCGAAGGGGGGGAGCTTCTGCTAGAGGAGGAGGGTGGCACCGGCGGGGTCGCAGCCACCGGTGGCATCGCACGTCGGAGAGGGGGTCGCCGACGAGGTAGGGTGGCTAGAGAAGGCACCAGTGAGGGAGGGCGCCTAGAGAAAGAGCATGTCAGTGATGGATGGGAGCATGCTGGAAGGGAGGCTACTAGTGAGAAAGGGTGGCCGGAGAGGGCATCGGCGATAAGGCGGCTAGATGAGGAGGGTACGTCAGGAAGGAGGGAGCGTAAGGGGTCGGGTTTCTTATAAAGGATGAAGGGGGAGGGGGGTCGCGCAGGAGTGGTGAGGGTAAGGGGATTAGGGCTTTCAAAAAAAGAAATTAATTATAATAATAATAATAATGATACTAATAATAATAATCATAATCATATTATTAATAATAATATTTATAATAATATCAATAACCATTTTAATAATACAATAATAAAATAATAATAATAATCATAAACATAATCATTTCTCTTTTTAATAATAATAACAATATCATTATTATTATTAAAACATTCTCCAAATTTTATTTTATTTTATTTTATTTTATTTTAGTATTTTCATTAAATTTATTTATTTTAAACACTGAGAAACTGCATGGTTACCCTACACGGCTCAAGAGATTGTGCGCAAATTGTGTAGTGGCTTCTTCCCATTCCAAAAGCGGTTGCACGGGTACCTAGGATGACCATACGGTTTCCTATAACCATGTGGTGCCCACACACTAGCCTAAAACCCACAAAAAACTCTCAATCCTCAAAAATTTAAACTGGGACACAAACTTGAGCTTCAACCAAAAGATGAGAGATTAAGAAAAGAGTAAAATAAAAAGGATTCGAGGTCAGGGTGTGACAATTATCCCTACCACAGACATTTTCTACCCCCAGAATGTCACCAAGCCTAAAGATAGCCAAAACTCAAATACATGCCTAGTAAAAACTGAGAGGAACTAAGAACCTCAGGGTGACCTTCCACTCCACAAGTCACACCCGACCGACCAAGAAGAAACCACATCTTAAGAATGATGGGAGGATACGTGGGGGTTCTCCCCACCATAAGAACTCAACTAGCGTTAGAACTTGAAACTCAAACACTCTATCCCAGGGAGGGGACAACACGAGAACTCCCAACCGATCCAAAACAACTTCCATATCATGAGATAAACAACTCCACCACTAGAACTAAAATCATTTCACACACCAAATAGGCCCCCAATATTAGGGGAAAACTCACAAAAAGGAACTTTAACTAAACAATGGACCAGAAAAACCATTCACCTATCTCACAAAACCCAAACATCTCCAAATGAGAACCACTAAATTGAAACCATCCCATACAAAGGACATACACACTTTAAGAAAAATGGACAGTTATAGAAGCCACATTCAGATAAATAGGACTACTTGGATTACAACAGGATAAGTTCATCATAATTTTCCAAGGAAATGATGAACTTACAATGATGAAAAAACCACAACAACATAAAACAAGAATGAAAAGTCTTTAAAAGTTCCAATACCAACATAGAACACAAAACTAGATCAGAGTTTCACACACCCAGCAACCCCTGACTATGCACAATCTTCACCCTGAGTCTTGTGTATGGGGCTCTGGTGGCTGAAGCATCTCCTACCTAGTCAGGCACTAACATCCTCTGATCATAATGTATTATTTAGGAGGCACTTCCTTCAAAACTTCTCTAGAAGAAACAAATGGCCACAATGATGGAAGTTATTTAGAGGGATGTGATAAGATGTATTTTATTGCCCGGAATAGACACACTTATGGCACACTAGAATGTGGTATGACGAACTAGAAGTCGAAACCAATGGGGATAACTCCTTAAGAATAGGTTCCTCTATTATCCAATCCTCACTAGATAAGGATCCTTTACAAATGAAGAAAGGCATAAGATTACTAACTATCTACGCTTCAGTAATTAGCTCATACAAGGATTCTCCATCCATCAACCTCTCAAAACAAAGGTCCTTAGAAGAGAGAACCTGCTCCATAATCTCTAGAATAAGACCCTCTAAGAAAAAGAGAAGTCTTCATCAGATCCTATGACACCACCTCTAGAGAAAAGGAATCCAACTCCTTGAAATAATTGACATAGGACTTTACTGCATGTTGGCCTTGTTGAATACGCATGATTTCTTATCTTTTATTCATCTTCACCTCCTCAGGTATGAACCATCATATGAAGATGAATTTAAATGCATCCCACATCATCCCAACTTTCATTGACAGTGGGGAGAACAACTCTCATTCATCCAGAGCTGGACCTTTTAATAGATCCAATATGGCATGCACTCTGACATCTTTGGGAGTTCCTAATACCCTAAAGACATTATCGACCTATTCAAGAAACTCCACTACCTCTAACATGCCTCGATCACCGTGATAAAAAGGCAACACTCAAGAAGAACTAGAAACTAGGCATGAATCATTAGAAGCCTTGGGAACCTTTCTGGGCAGCATTTTCTAAAAAGCATGTGAAACACAAAATTGAGACCATCATCAAGACAAATACAAATAGGCATAACCAAAACATCACATTTCAAAACCCACCATTTTCATTTAATTTTCAAAAATCCATTCTTTCAAGGACACTTTTCCAAATTCCAAAAACCCCTTTTAAAAGAAATTTTCAATTTACAAAATCATTTCCATTTTCAAAATCACTTTATAAAAACAAGTCCAAGCCTTTGGTTTTAAATAAACACTCATGGAATCCCATGAACCGTCGCACATGTGTTCCTTTGTTTCCATCCATACATGCCAACATGCAAATTCCATACACACCCTCACATGTGTAAACATTCATAAAAAGTATCCAAGGTTGCACCCAAACCATTTATTTACCAATTCCAAATAGGTACCAAATTTTCAAACCAAAACTATTTCTTTTAAAACCCATTTCACCAATTTAAATCCATTTTAAAGAAAACATTTTCATTTCAAAATCCACTTTCATTTTCAAAATCTCACTTACACTAATCGAACCCAAAACGAAACTCTACTTGCATCAAAATATCGAAATGAGGAACTAATAGTTATGATTAACCTAGAGACATGATAGTAAGCCATGCCCCAAGTAAGAATCAACAACTAAGAGGAGCTTAAGCAATGTATTCAGACTCCACATGGGTCACTACTCCATGTGAAATCACTATGTAACACCGGATTTCCTCTATTTTCATCCCTCAATCTAGAACAAAAGTAGAAGACTCAAATCTCATACTACCCTTGGAAACTCAAGGTTCGGAATGATCAAGGGTTTATAATGCTTTTCCCGCACCTACCACCCAAGTCCCGACATTCCTAATATCCAACTACCGCACACCCCAAATAATAAGGGCCTGCTCTGATACCATTTTTTACAAACCAACCCGGGATGTCTTCTGACCCGACACTCGACCTAGTCTACGGCATGGCCTGAGGGGCGTTCCCAACCCCCACAGGCTGGAAACTACTTTCGGGCATCAAATATAAACCAAATGGGAACTGTTTCATACCAAAAACCAAGATCAAATAAAATAAACTGAACACACAGATAAAAAACCGCTGGTCATATAAAAATATCCAACTGGTCTAGATACAAATATAACTGAACAGAAAAAAAATTTAAACTAAAACTAAACTAAAATACTACTAGAAATATCCATGTTTCCTCAAGGTCACCAGAATCCTGAGACTAAACCACTATAAGATCTATCTCTAATCAGATAACCATAGAAAGAAACTAAACCTGTAAAACAATATGGGTCTACTAACACCGAATTGTGTGATTAGGGTGTGAGATAATAGCTCAATAGGAAATCACCAAAGAATCCATGTATTTTCCTTTCCCAAAAACATTCCATTAACACTAGTTTGAAATAAATTTATAAAAATAGGTTTTCACATTTCATTAAATAAACATAGATTTTCTTTTTAAAAATCTAACACACACCACCTTCCATTTTCAAAACAAGTTGCCAATTTATGACCAAAACCCAAACCAAATAATACTAGGGTTATACTGATAATAAATAAACAGTGCAGGATGGGAACAAATTATAACATAAGGTAATAAATCTCAAAAATATGGTAAGCATGGGCTTTTCTAAACATCCCTAGAAGACCCCTAGACGTACTTGGTTCGGAACTACCTATCGGAGTATGGTGAAGCCCATAAGTATATAACCAACTATAGCGATGCAAAGAGGGCCCGCGGCCTGCGTGCTTTGCAGGTATGGGGCGGATGTGGGGTGGGGTGGGCCTATAAATTTTGATCGTTTAGAGTGCGGGCCAATGCGGGTTGAGCCCGCATGGGTGCGGGCCAATACGGGTTGAGCCCGCGTGGGTGCGGTCTTTCCCATGGGACTGATTTAAAAAATATATATATTATTTTTACAATATATGTTTTTTTAACATTTTAGTTTTTTTAATAAAGAAATCATGGTTAAACGGTGACATATGATTTCTCACCATAATGGTAATATTAATTCACCATTTATTTACATGTGAATTTTAAATAGGTATATATTTATTGTTGTAATATGATATTATATTATTTATATAGTAATTATTAACCATATTCACATGGTGTGTCAACCCATCTCTCGAAAAATGGAACTCATCGCCCCTGCACATGGTTTCAATTCTATAAGAGTTATTATAATCATAATATTTTTTAGGTCGATTTAATTTTGTTATTATTTAATTTTATTTTGTTATTAAGAGAATAGGATAGAACCTCATGAAAACACTAATATCTTCCTCTGAAACTAATTGTTACCTGGAGAGACTTCATTCATTCATAGGTTTAGTTGTTCACATCACCACACAACCAACATTATCATTCATCGTCCATCACCGATCACTCACCTACTTTATATCGCAATAGTTTGCCACCACATTGGAATCACCACATGCCACCATTAACCCACAAAAAAATGTTCCATCACATCCTTTAAAACTCTAGTTATTGTTAATTCATACTTCTCCCCACAAATACCTTTAAGAATGATAAAAAATACAGTATTTAAATGATTATAAATAGTATTTTTTTTGTAAATGTGGGTAAGCCCACGAGAAACCCGTAGGTTTATGCAGGGCAGGACAGGATTTAAATTGTTTGTTTTCATTATATGCGGGCTTTTTCGAACAAACCTGTGCTGGCTCAAACCCGTGTGGGCTTGGCTCGCCCCGCCCCGGCCCACCCGTTTCGCATTACTAACCAATTGCCTGCCCTCAACTCGCCAATCCAGTGTCATGTCCCACCTAGTCTATCTGTAATCCAGGGGGCACCAACCTATTTAATTGGGGTTGATCAACAACTATCACTCGATCCTCTAAAATTCTCCCAGGAACCCATGGTAAATAAACATAAACTATGTAAGTAGGAGGCCCTCACACATGTGACTCACCTTACCTGTTGTCACCTCACTTGCCTACCCCAAACACGGACACCCTATACGATAACCCATAAAGTAATATCCCTCCTATAGAGGTTCCCTATACATACATACATATATATATATATATATCAAATCATCAAAGGTGACAACAGGTCGTCACGTCACATTGCTTCTAAATCATACTTTAAAACATTCAATGATGCTAACTAGGCTTTTATGATTTTAAACTCGAAGTCATTTATAATGTCATAAATTTCTAACCGGTCATACAATACTTTTCATTCCAATACATCATGAAATAGATCCAAAACATTTCCAAAAAAACTAATATATCTTCCATGTTTTCAAATCCAAATGGGCATACCTCTTTAAGACTTCATTCAAAATCAATTTTAGAAAACTCCCAAGGGAACCAATGCCATTTAGAAACCAAAATCCATTTAATAATACAAGGTACAATTTGAAAACTAAATAATCATTAAATAAACCAATACTGAAGGGTAACACCATTTTAAAGTTCCATCTTCACTTAAATACACATCCATGTTTTCACATCGTGCACCCATGGATGTGCCAATCATCCAATAACACCTCCCAAGAGTCCAAAAAACACCCAAAAATAATTTCTTTTAATAACCCTATGATTTCTAAAACAAACCCAATAATTTCACACAATATCCAAAAGTGAAAATTAACATTTTAAAGACAAGAAGAGATTTTCAAAACAACTTACAACCCACGCCACAAAATCACCATGTTCCACATATAAAGTTCAAATCACAATTTCACCATTTTATTAAAATGAAACTAAGGGAAACATCAACAAAATTATGTGATTTTATTTTATAATCTCACTTCACATTTTATTAACACACCAAGTGTATAAACGCATAGGCATAATCAAAAATCCACACTAATGGCCAATTTTAACAAATTCTGCCAATGTTAAAACACCACAATAAGTTAGACAAGGGTATCACAGAGGTGTGAATCGTATTTATAAATTTATTAAAAATTTACAAGCACCATTTAGTGTGAATACACAGAGGAATAAACAAAAATTCACTAAAAATTCTATTTTTAACAAATTATACTATCAATAAAACACAAAAATAAATCCACCAAGTGCATTATCAAGGTGTGAATCATAACGGAAAAATTATCAAAAAAAAATTGGTATTTTATAAAACACCCCTAGTGCACAAGGCTTAGGAAAAATTATAGTATCACATCAAAAACTATTTTTAATAAATTATACCACCGTAAAAACGCTACAATAATCTAACCTAATGCATTAAAAGCAAGTGAATCAAGTTTAAAAATTAATTGATAGAACACAAGTGTCTACAGAATAAATCAGAAAGAAAAAACACAGATTATCCCACCTCAATGGTATGCGAACATGAAAAAACCCTTGAAGGATGAAGAGTACACCATGAGGAAGAAATCACACCCCCTAGCATCCAATAAAAACAAACTAAACACAAACCCTATTTATTAGGTTTCATCTAAGAGAGAAAACCCCAAAACTGAAGGAAAAAATCACCAGGGGGGATGCTGCCAGAGGAGGAGGGTGGTGTCAGTGAGGTCATGTGTCAGAGAGGTGGCCACCAGTAAGGTAGGGTGTTCAGAGAAGGTGTCGATGAGGGAGGGAGATTGGAGAAGGAGGGCAATGGCGATGGAGGGGCGCGCGCTGGAAGGGAGGCCGCCGACAAGGGAGGGTGGCTAGAGAGGGCGTCGGTGATAGGGTGACTGGAGGAGAAGGGTGTGCCAGAAAGGAGGGAGCTCAGGGGGTCAGGTCATATAGGAAGGTAGAAGGGGTAGAGGGGGTCACGCAGGAGGGGTGAGGGTAGGGGGATTAGGATTTTAAAAAAAAGAAATTAATTATAATAATGATAATAATACTAAAAAATAATCATCATCATCATCATATTATTAATAATAATATTTATAATAATATCAATAAAAATTTTAATAATAATAATCATCATAATAATAATCATAATCATTTCTCTTTTTAATAATAATAACTTTATCATTATTATTATTAAAACATTATATAAATTTTATTTTATTTTTATTTTTCATTAAATTTATTTATTTTAAACACTGGGAAACGGTGCAGTTACCCCACATGGATCAAGTGATTGTGCATGAACCGTGTGGTAGCTTCTTCCCATTCTAGAAGTGGCCACATGGGTACTTGGGCTGACCGCACGGTTTCTGCTAACTATGTGGTGCTCGCGCACTGGCCTAAAACCCGCCAAAAAATCCTGATCCTAAAAAATTTAAACTGGGACCCAAACTCAAGCTTCGACCAAAAGATGCAAGACCAAGAAAAGAATAAAATAAAAAGGATATGAGGTTGGGGTATGAAAAATAACATTCATTCACCCTCTTTCCATTAAATGGGAAGTGAAAATATTGCTCGTGCATACGTATGACTTACCGTCTCCATGTAGAAATACAATTCATTTCTCATCATCATATTTTATAGATAAGTGTTATGATGGTTTTAATGTTTATATATGATACATATGAAATAATTATACTTATGTAATGATAATATCATATCTAATTTCTTACCTTCCAATCAATTGGAAAATGATAATGTTGATCTTGCGTAAGTGAGTATTACCACCTCCACAAAGCGATGTGATTCGTTTTTCATTTCTGTTCAACTTGGATAGTTATAAGGATTAATTTAATGAATAAATATGATATTAATTATATAATAATGATTCTTTATAGGTGATTTATAATTTACCTTTCATTCATTCCATCCATCAAAAAATGGAAACATCATTCATGCGTATGTACAACCGATCATCTCCATGAATAGTGTAAGTCATTTTTTGTCACTATATTTTATTAATGACTCTAAAAATGTGGATAATGAATTTATATAATATTTATATAATTATTATAACTATGTATATTATGTAACCATGATCAAAATTCAAGGATCAAAACTACCAAACCATAATCTTATATATAAAGTGAAGAAGATATCACCGAGAACAATGATTTTAATAAATAAGTGTTATCAAAAAGGTAATAATATATATATATGAGTATTTTTTTATAATAGATTTATTATGAATCTATATTTATTGTACTAGAGGTTCCAACATTTACAAAGGAAGTCATACCTAAGGTGAATGGTTTTCATCTCACTTTTATTTATGTGGGTTACTTGCCTTGTACACCACTTGATTCTTTTGTGTGGTGTGTATACTATCCATGAAGGTATTTTATGATTATTATCATGAAAATAATGGTATATACATATCCATATATGTTTATTTATTTCATGGGTCTTAGGATTCAAAAGTTACCAAAGTGGTAAGGGTTATATGTTATAATCTCATTATTTATCGAGGTTATTTATGATTATGTATCCATTGATGATATATTTCAATCCATCTCTCAAGAAACTCATGAAATTTATTATCATATAGTTATTTATTAACAATAGATATTTTCCTTTAATTTTAATCTCCTTAATAACTTAAGAGAATGAAAATAGTTTTTTAAGAAAAATCAACTTTATTTTTCTTTTTAGTTGAAAATCCTTTTTCTTCCATATTCATGTTTTATAAAATGTTTTAAAAAGGGTTTTACTATTCTCCTATGAATATTTAAAGTCTTTTTTACCCATGTTGGACTTTTTAAAAAATTTATTAAAAGGAATCTTATTTTATTTTTCAGAATAATGTACTTTTTTACTTTTTACCAAAAATGTGAAAGGAATGTTTTCTTTTAACTTATATGAAATAAATGGAATTCCCACCATCATAACTGGTCAATATTTTTTATCTTAATTTAAATGATACCAATTTTCTTTTCAAAGAAAATGTTTCCATTATATTTGGAAGTTTTTTTATTTAAAAAGTGATTTTCAAAATGGAAAGGTTATTTTCATCAAGAAATATTCCAGTGGTCTTTTAAATAAATTCTCATATATGATAAAATCTTGTGATGTTAATTATGATTTACTAGGGATATTATCCAATGTAAACATCCTTATTCTTTATCTAGGTGGTTAAATTTTATATTGATGAGATGTTTATGAAACCCATTTATTTTCATTGATTTATGTTATGATGAATATATGAAATGTTTATAGAGCTTGTTTTCTTTGCACGGGTTATGATGTGATGATATGATGAATGTCTTATGATCTTGTAGAACACATATGTATTTTTTTAATTATGTTATGGTGGTTATATTATAACCAAGGATGGTGGTTACGTTATAACTAAGGATAGTTGTTACGTTATAACCAAGGATGGAGGCTACATTATAACCATGGATGGGTAGGATCTATATATCATTCCAATGCATTTGGTAAATATTGATATCTCATGAGATAAATAGTACTAGAATGAGGAGTGAACCCAGTTTGGTAAGGGACCTTGTCTACTATGATAGTATTGGGGGTAAACCATGATTACTATGATGATTTCGGGAGTGAACCCATTCCACTGTGATAGTCATGTTAATAATCCTTGACTACTAGTAAATGTTTTTTATACTTATATGTACACCAGAAACTTATGTATTATACCAATATTATGCACTCATGGGTCATGTTATTTGATTCCTTTATGATTCATGTCTTATGAACTTCCAGGTTTTATTCCATGAATCAAAATTATTATCTATGACATGAAGGTTATGATTTTCAAATGTTATTTTCATGTTCTTGTACCTTTATGTTCATGTTATTCTTAATTGATCATTGATATCTCCATTATTTAACATTACTGGGCATCTAAGATCACCATTTCTTATGTTTACTTTCCCTATGTTATGAAGAAAGGTACTAAGTATGATATGTCTAAGGAGGTTACTAGTCATAAAGAACTTATTGGAAGACAATTTAGATCTTTTATGAACTATTTTTTGTGTTCCCAAGTTTCCAAAGGCACCAGACCTGCACAATTCTTTGGTGTATCATTATGTTATGTAATAAATATTTATCTAAAATTTGTGATATCTATGTATGAAAAGTTAGGTTCTCTATAGATACCTTCATTCATATTTTCCTACACTATTGATTCCAAAATCTTTTAAATGGGTCCCACCAAATATATTCTTCAAACTTTACTTAAAAAGTTTCCAATGTGTAAATAACTAAAAATTAATTTTATTTTATCCATACATTATTCATGTTCCTGATGCCCTTGATCACTATGAAATAAGGGAGGATTTTCGTAGTGAGTTATTAATCATGATACACAACTCAACCGTGATCTCACTCGCCTTCTTAACCCATAATTTGAATGGTCTAAATAATTAAATCAATAAGGTTTGGGTCCAAAAGGGGTTCGAATTGTGGGAAATCATTTTCAACACCCTCTGTGTGATTTTTTTGTGTCTTTTGGGGATACATCATCAATAAAAAATGAAATATAAAAATTGATCAATAAATTAATCAATAATAATAACCTAAATGTATTAAAAACCTATTCAATCTCTCATAAATTGATAACAAATAATAATTAATGTAATTTAAAATCAAAATGGGTCAAAATGTTAAAATTTCATGGGATTTATCATTGTGCATAGTTTAGTCGTATGGATTGGAAGACCTTGCACCAACTATGAAAACCCCATTAAAATGTTTCCAGAACTAAATTCATGGTTAGTACACGGTTTTCCAAACCATGTATAGTAATGGTACTGTCAAGACCCTTCCCAAAAGGTCCCATGGTGCGACTCCCCAAGCCTGCCTCTAATAGGCCAGGGGATAGCGACTAGCACTGAGAAGGAATATCACTGACATGGGAGACCTTATTCTAAGTACTTGTACACACACACACATATCCAAGACAATAAAATGCTGAAATGTAAAAACAAATGAACAACCATTCATTCATACATCTAATCTCATAACCAAAGTATGATAGGAAATAAAAGAAAATAAACAGGTCCAAATACAAGCCCACCACAAAGAGTTTGAAAACACAAGTCCAACCTGAAAGTAAGTACTAGAACTATTGTCAGAAATTTTTAGGAACACACCTCAGTCTGTTTGGTCTCACTAAGCACCATCTAGTCTTGGTCATCCTAGGACTCTATAAAAAGGCCGATTTTATGCACAAGACATGACACATGTGGACAAAACCCATGCAGGGGTGAGTATAACATTACTCAGTAGGACACCTTGAAACCAAAAAGGCATACAATAAAGGAAATACAGTCATCTCTACAAAGGTATATAGCTAAAACATATATAATAAGAACATCCATATATACTCAACAAAGACACACAGTCTAAAGGTAAGTCACAACCATAGTATACTAGCTTAGGATTCCAGCTCAAAGATTACAAAAAGTACTCATCTGGGAGAACACATACTCCTGAGTTTGATAGAACTTATGACATTTGTATGAGAGGTACTTCTCATCGGGTCTCATCGTGAGAAAGAATGCACTAATATTCCAAAGAGAATAAAATACACAGATGAGGATCACTACCAAGGCCATGGGGTGATACCAACAACTCAATATGGATTAACCTACTAAGTTGGGGGTTAATGCTCGTGAAGTGTTGGTCATGGTGATACCAATAACTCCACCTAGGGAATGAGGATGAATAGAGGATCTCACTCTAGGCCTCTCGGAGGGATTCCAATGACTCTATATAAGAATTCATGCTAAAGGAATTATAGTCCTAGGAGTAGAAGACAACTCCATACCAACCTTCAGGAAAAGGATAAGGGGAACGAACCCTAACGAAACTTTTCCAAGATACATAAGACAATAGATCCAATCCATGTATAAAAGAGTACACAGTGTGTAGTAGGCGTCACATGTTATGTCCCTTAACCCCAAGTTCTGCCCATGTAAATATACCATGTCATCAAGTCATGTCTATGTAGTAGTACACATTGTGTAGGCATCCCATGTACTCTACTCGTGTGCCGGTACACGGCTCAGCCTGTGCACTTGGTCCAACTCGTGTTTGTGTGGGGAAGTACATTCCATGTAGGAAACCCATGTACTCCACCCTATGTCTGTGTACTCTCTTAAGTACATGTTGAGTCACCTAAGAGGGACCACATGTCATGTGATACTTAACTTCCTCCTGAAACCCTAGCTTCCACTCAAGGGGGCCACACGCTGTGTAATCACGGATTACATGTCATATTGATCGGGTTTTCTCAAAAACCATATTCTTCCTTCCATGCGTTCCCATGTCACTTACACCTTGGAATCTAGCCTCAATATCATCGGGATGGTTGATCTACCTTGGTCGAGATTCTTCATCTCCTACCATCAGATTTCAGACATTCGATTCATCTGTAAAACAGATCAAATCTTTGTTCATCGTTGAGCGTTGAAGAACGAGAAATCAAGTATACACCATCATCCTAATTTCTTCATCTTCATTATCACACCTTCATCGTTTTGTGTTGATCCCAGATCTATGATATTAGATTTTTGTGCCAAGAAATGGGTGTGTTACGATCATTAAATCGAGATAAGTCGAGTCGCAGTCCAAACAAAGAAAGCCAGTGACGAACAATGAACTGGGGTAGAAAATCATGTATCAATCAAAAGGAAAGGACCTTAGTTGATGTTCATGTTAATCTGGTTTCATTACTGTTAGAATGGAAATATAAATAAATCAACAGTCACAAAGATTTTTCTCCCACTAAATTCCCATAGAATAAATCCATCCCGCATAACGATTGAACCAAAGATCAATATGTTTGTTGATTGATTCACGTTCATTATAAAAAACAAGAACGGGGAATAATCAAATCAAAACACACACCATACCTTGATTTTGATTGATTACTAATGAAGAATGGGGTTGTACCATTTTTGTTGGTGATATCCTTTGAATATGAGGTTCGTTGATCATAGTTCAATGATCTCATCATCGTTTTCCTAAGATAATTATCCAACATTCTCTCCAAGGTCTCTAGGGTTATGTAGCTAACCCTAGAATTCTAACATAACTATTTATTTAAATACGCATCAATCACTGCATCAACACAAATTAAAATAAAATAATTTATTTAATTATTATATTCATTTCTGTACCCACAGTAACTTTTCTACAAACAACTCACGTTGACTAATGTTAATTCATTACTAGGGTAAACCTCGCATTCTGAACTATATTTTTTCCCTTAGATTTCTGATTTGGTAACCCATTTAGAAGTTATTCTAATTTTTCAGTAAAACTACGAACATGTGTTATTTAATATATTTAATATATTTAATATATTTCAAACATTTATTTCGGGCACACTGTGCCTCATAATCGCACATTGTATTTTCACCTAGTCTCCAAAATAATCCATATAATATCTAAAAATAATACATGAAAAATCTGAGACATTACATTTTTAAATTGAAATTGGCATTCTGAAATGGGAGACAAAATGGGTTAATTGTATTTTGAACAGTTTTGAAATAAATTTCTCATTATTGATTGTTGTTATAGCACATAAAAACCTGGGTAGTTGGTGAGTTATTTGGGACAACACTCTATTGAAATTTTATAACTCTAACAAAACATATATAGTAGGTCACATCCCCGATGGGATGGTGATGAGTCCTCTTTGACCAGTGTCTGAGGGATGTGTGTACACATATTATCATGATCACATATTTGAGTGTGTGAGGATCCCATAACCTGGAAATATCGTACCTCTTGGAAGATGACCATGTTTCTTGTTTGTGATTATTTTGATATATGTCATTTTTTGTAAACTATTTTACACATGCATTTTTAATTTATATAAACTATATTATATAAAATGTTTATTAATCCATTGTTTGAAATATTTCCATCAATTTAAATCTAAAGCATGATTTGTTTTAAATATGATCTTGAATTACCATGCCTGTTTTATTTAAAATTGAAAAATTTATTTGGTTAAATAATTATGGAATCCTTGGTGACACACTGCTAGGATTTTATCTCACACCCTACATGTTCCTCTGGGTGTTTGTATATTTCCTTCTTATGCGTTTGAGCAAGGAGAAAAAACCACTGGGAGGTTTTTTTGTTGATCACCTGGTATTGGGTGTTGTTCTTGTTGGGACTTGGGTTGTTTATCTATCTGTGTTTGGTACTTTGATGATATACTTTGGGTTGCTTATACTTGTTTGTCTTCTGGTACTTTTCTCTCATTGGAGTTTTCTTTGAGCATACTGACTTGTAGTTTTTTCTTTCATTATTTGAGTGGAAAACCCATTCCCACCTTTATCTTGTATGATGTCAGGTGCTAGCTACCAACCTATGGGGATCATAAATTCCCTTAGGGACATATCAGGATCATATTGAGTGTTAGGGTACCAGGTTATCTGGGTTGGTTCATGAAAAATGGCTTCTCTTTCATGGTTTCTTAGATATGGTACATAATTTCTATTAACCATTCACAAACTATGTACCTCCAAAAATGCCTCCAAAACAAGCCAAAACCCCTCAGAACCTCCTGAAACTCAACCCAATAATTATTCAATACCAAAGGACATAAATAAAGGTTTATGTACCTAAAAATGGTGGTGCTAAATTATCCCCACTATTGGTATTTCCATCCCTGAAATGTATAAAACCAGTGTTGTCCTAGAAGAGTTCAGGACACTGCTCCAACATTTCCTTTTCTCACTCCCGTGTTTCTTCTTAAATCTGGCCATGCTACCATAAAACCCTTACTAGACCAATTCTTTTCCCAATACTACAAAACAAGTGTTTAAAAATTCTAGTATTTATCAGTTCTAGAAAAAAAAACATTGATAAATTGCATCTTTATTAATGCTAAAGAAAGCACTGATAAATTTAACCCTTTATTAGTGATTTTTTTAGCACTGATAAAAGTACCTTTTATCAATGATTTGTTTTTAGAATTGATAAACGGTACCCTTTATTAGTGATTTATTTTTATCATTGATAAAGGGTACCATTTATCAGGACTGTATTTTTAGCACTCATAAAGGTGTTCTTTATCAGTTCTTTTTTAGCGCTGATAAAGACCTAACCTTATCAACACTAAAAAAGCACTGATAAATATGCCTTTTATCAGTGCTTAAATAATAATAACTAATAAAAGGAATCTTTATCAATGATTTTTTAAAATCACTGATAAAATTTTCTTGGTCTAATTAAAAAAAGATAACCTGTTACGAACCCATCGTGATATCAGAAGATTTCCATAGAATCCACCTATTGTCGGTGCTCCTCCCAAATGAATCAAAGCTTGAATCACACAAACCCGCTTGAATCACAAAAAACCACTACCTCCAGTTTCTTTAACATCTTCTGGCATCTGGTGTTCAGTTTCAGTTAGGGTTTCTAAAGAAAACATCAATATCTAGATCTAAGAGTCTCGGATTTTCTTCAACCTAGAGAGGTAGGTATGTGGTTCCTTTGTAGATTCCAATTTTTTTCTGTATTTTTCATTTTGAGATCTTGATTCGAGGGTTTATGATTTTCTTTTATAGGTTATGATTTTCTTTCTGTATTTTTTATTTGGTTATTGTATAATATTTTTATTTTGTTTATGATCCATTGTTTGCTTGACTACTATTTTGGATATCCTATTTTGGTATTTTTAAATTGTTGTTTTGAATCAATTTGCTTTGATGTATACATCTATACCACAGGTTTCTCCCCAAGCTTAATTTTTTTACTATTTTGAAATCTTAATGAATCACCTCTGGTCTTCAGATAAAATAATTAAATAAATATTTATTCCACTGTATAAACAGTGGAGGTTTTGGATATCAAAACCTTAAACGAATAAGAAAATTGATTTATCAAACCAATTCTCAGTCTGATGATGGTGCAAGGCGGTAACAAAAGTTGATTTTTTTCAATTCATGTAAGGGAATTTATTTATTTAAATTCTGTTTTAATATTCTAGTGTAAGGGTTTTTCCTTAAAAATTTATTTTCTCAAAATTGTGTTCTTTTATTTTAATATAAACCTTAGTAAGGGTGATACCATATTTATTTATTTCCAATGGCTCTCTATTTTAAAAATTGGTATGGGATTGTATTTATTTTACTATGTTGTGATATTATATTGTAATTGTTACATATATTGCTCAGAATTGTGTTGTTTTATTTCTTTATGCCAACTTCTTTATGGACCTCCCTAAAATCTCAAGGATAGGTTAATGCGTATTAGATGACCTCCCTAGAATCCTTAGGTTTATGCATCATTTGTTCCAAAAAAATAGAATGGAAGTTATTAAATTCTATATATTAGAAATTATTTTTAGGTATTCATAATTTTAGGTCAATATATACATTTAATTAACAGTAATATAATTTATACTTAAATAACCAATAAAATATTGTAAACTCATGTTACTTTCAAAATAATAAAATTAGGTAACTATATATACATTTTTTAAAATGATTAAACATTCCAAAATTTAAATAATTATATTTTATACACAATTACCAAAATAATAATTATTTATAATTAATATAATTTAAAAATTATTATTATTAGTATTTTTTTTAGTTTCGTTAGAAAAAAATAGTATTATATATATATCAAATAATATATTGTATTTTTTTAAAAAAATATGATAAAAATATACATATATATAATTATATTAAAATAAATTTACTAATATAATACATATATATAACATATATATATATATATAATATTTAGGTATATTTGCTTTATTTATCTATGTATCGAATGAGGAGTGACCTCCATTTTATAGTTTTTGACGGTGGAAGGCGTGAACCCCATTCAGGTTTATTTCCTATTGAGGTAAGTGTAAACAAAGTACACACCTACATCAACCTCTTTTTTCCAATCATATAAAACCCTATCATTTTTTTAATAAAATAAAACCTATTAAAAACCATGTTTTATCAAAAAAACATTATAAAAAAATCCTCAACCAATTATTTCATTAAAGTTTTATTCAGATCCTTGTAGATAAATTTGAGGATAAAAATGAAAGTAATTCATCATTAACTCTACCTCCACATCAAATTAAATAAATTAATTTTAGTAACATATGTTCGTTAACTGAAATTATACTATAGAAACCCAAGACCCCTAGGATGCGTAGCACTACAATAGTGTATTCTGATTCTTTCGTCTCCACCCTCTCTATTTATTTCTCACCCTTCATTCTATAATTTCTATGGTTGTATGGAGCTTTTCTATAGAATTAGTTGGTGGAAATGGAGGCGTTGAGTTAATAACTAGTGACAATGGTGTAATTCTCACAAATGGGAGGCATCTCCCCTTTTAGAGAACACAATAAAGTACAATTTTCATCCTTATCAGCTTCATCTTCCAAATAGTTATTGTTGCATTTTTTTCATTGAGAATCATCCCCCGTCTCTTTTATGTTGCTTGTACTAATCTAAGAATTATTCATCCCATGTATGACAACTACTTAGATTATTTCAAGCAATATAGGTGCATGTCCATAAGAGATGGAGGATGTGTGTCAAACAACAAAATGCAATGATAAATGTTCATGAGATGAGCTTATAAGGATGACAGTTGTCTATAAATTTCACCTTTGAATGTATTCGGAGGATAACACTGACCATAGTGGATAAATTCTTCTCATCATCCTCAATCGTTGATTGATTGTTTGGTGAGATCTATTTTCATTTTTTTTATCATCATTCTTTCTTTACCATCAACATATCTCTGTGGTCAACAATGTTTGCACAGTAAAATAATTATCCATATAATTAATGTATTATTTCATATTTATGTTTAATTTATTTCTTTTCAGTATTACTCATATAATAATTATTTTCTCATACAAGTGGATTCTTTTGTTCGAGTATGCAACAGAGATAATGACAACAAGGAAATGCGTAAAAAATGAATATAACCATCAGGAAAAGATGAATTCCTACTACTTATTTAATTAATTTTGACATCATTTTACCTACTATTTGTAAGTTAATTTCCTTATTATTTTTATCTAATACTTATTTAGTGTTTTCCCACATATCTTTTGGGAAGTCATATTTTTCTTTCAAATATCTGCAACAAGCCACAAAAGAGATAAAATGATTATTTCTACTAGTGTTTCCATGCTTTCTATTTTCATTTAGCTTTTTTGGAGAACTACTAAAACTACATATTTATCTGGTTTTATTAACCGAAAAAACTTTCTCTTTGTTGAAAGAATCTTCTCTTATGACTTTCAATAATGAGGAAGGTTTTTCTGCAAATAACATCAAGTCAATATGCAGTGTTGGTAGTTCGACATAGAAAGAAAATGGAAGTGTGGTAAAATTGGAAGTTAGGATTGTTTTGAGACTTTGAGATGTGTAGGAATCATCCACACCTCAATCTGACACACTGTGTGACTGGTATGACTCTAAGTGTGTCTTTTTATTTAAAATTGACATTAATTTTGGTAAAAAGTAAAACCAGTATACTCAAAACTGAGAAAAAATATTATGATTATTTTAAAACTTTATGGAAATGATCCATAAGTCATTTGATACATGTAGGAATCATCTACACCTTAATTCGACACACAGTGTGACCTCTATGACTCAATGTGTTCGTTATCAGTTTAAAATCAACAGTTTAGTTCAAAAAAAATTACTCACTAAAAACAAAGAAAACATGCTCATATTTTCTTTATAATTTAGGACATAGATTCATAAGTCCTTTGTGAATTGTTGGAATCAATCTCACATCAAACTAATACACGATGTGATCAGTATATGTCAAAGTACATGTTTCCAGTTTAAAATGAAATTTTAGTAGAAAAATAAATAACATAATCAAAATTGATAAAACACATTTGGATTGTTTTTATACTTTATGAAAATGATCCATAAGTCATTTGAGATGTGTAGGAATCAATCGTACCTCAATATGATGCATGGTGTGACCGGTATAACTCAAAGTGCATCTTTATTTAAAAATGAAATCAATTTTAATAAAAATGACAACTGACCTACTCAAAATCAAGAAAACACATTCATATTATTTTGATAATCTAAATTAATGGTATATAAGTCATTTTTTATGTATAAGAATCAACTGCACCTCAATTTGATGCATGGTGTGTGCGGTATGACTCAATGTGTCCATTATCAGTTTAAAATCGACAATTTAGTTCAAAAAATGTCACTCATTGAAAATAGAGAAAACACACTCAGATTTTCTTGATAATTTAGGAAATTGATTCATAAGTCATTTGTGATGTGTAGGAATTATTCTCATGTAAAACCGATGCATGATGTAATCGGTATGTGTCAGAGTGCGTGTTTCCAGTTTAAAATGACATTTTATTAAAAAAACAAGTGACATACTCAAAACTAAGTAAACACATTTGGATTGTTTTGATAATTTTTGAAAAAGATCCATAATCTATTTGTTATGTGTGATAATTATATTCATCTCAATATGACTCACTGTGTGACCGATATGATTCAAATTGCGTCTTTTTATTTAAAATTTACATCAATTTTAGTAAAAAGGACAACTCACCTACTCAAAACCGAGCAAATGAATTCGAATTATTTTGATACTTTAGTAAAATTATCCTAATGTCATTTTTGAAATTTAGGAATCATATTCACATCAATTGGATACATGATGTGTCTGGTATAACTCAATGTGTCTATTATTATTTTAAAATCAACATTTTAGTTTAAATAGTGTCACTAACTGAAAACCGAGAAAACGTACTTAGATTGTCTTTATAATTTTGGAAAATGATTCATAAGTCATTTGTGACATATAGGAATCAGTATCACATCAAACTGAAATATGATATAACCAGTATGATTCAAAGTGCATGTTTCCATTTTAAAATGATATTTTAGTAAAAAAGGCAAGTGACGTACTCAAAACTGAGTAAACACGTTCGAATTGTTTTTTTACTTTAGAAAAATGATACATAAGTCATTTGAGACATTTAAAAATCATAAAAACCTCAATGAGATGCATGGTGTGACCATTATAACTCCAAGTGCATTTATCATATTTTATTCTGTTGATTTCATGGTGTTTTTGGTGTTGTGGTGTGTTGTTATAGCACACTGCACTGGTGGGGTAGTGTACTGTAGCAGCACAATGCAGTATGCCCCTTTATCAGTGCTTTTAAAATCTCTTATAAAGGGTTATTTTATCAACACTTATATAAGTGTTGATAATTTTTTCTTTTATCAATGCTTATAGAAGTGCATATAAAGGAGACCTTTATCAACGCATCTATAAGCACTGATAAAGGACCCCTTATCAGTGCTTTTATAGTAATGATAAAAGGCTTGTTATTTTAATCTCTCTCAAGTATTTGGCGCTTCTCTAGTGATAATAAAGGCCATTTTTAGCGTTGTTAAAGGCTTATTTTGTAGTAGTGTCCTATACAAGATCTTCTCTTTCCAATCCACAATCTATACCGGCACATGTAACAACATAGCATCTATATCTAGGTTAATGTAATCCCATCAAATAACATGGTCGGGATTAGGTTGATACTTCTTCACTTAAAATACATGAAACATGTTGTGAACTAAACTGAACCTTGGTAGAAAAGATAACTGATATATCACCTCATTAACTCCTTCAAGTATCTCAAAACCACCTATGTATCATGGGTAAAACTTTCCATTCTTACCAAAATGACAATTCCCAAGCCTCATAGAGATTCTCAAGAAGTTATGATCACCCACCTCAAAAAACAACAATTCTCGATAATGATCCGTATACAATTTCTAATGACTCTGAGTCATCTCCATCCTCTTTCTAATCAAACAAATCTTCTCTATTTTCTCTAGAAATAAGCTAGGTATAATTATTGAAGTCTCGCCTATTTACACCCAACAAAGTAGGGAACAGATTGGATTCTCATACAATGCTTTAAAAGGATCCATATGTATTGAGGTCTAATAAGTGTTATTCTATGAGAACTCCACTACTGGTATATACTCCTCCCATGATCCACAAAAATCAATCACACAATACCTAATAATTTCCTTCGACATTTGGATCTTCCTTTTGGATTTTAAATCCATTTTAGGATGATAAGTCATACTCATAGTCAAATCGGTTTCAATGGCTTATTGTAATTGTAGGTTCCAGGTGCAGTGGAAGTGTATAGATGGGTGTACCCATCTTTAATTTTACCGTTAACAACGATCAATCTGAGATCCATCACGATGATAAAATATTGGATCTTTGGAATGGAACAAAGAATGAAAATAAAAGAGGGAATTCCTAGAACCATAGATAGGATCATCATATGTTGGTTATAATTAATTAATTAAAAGACAAGAATTACCTTGATGGAATTATCTCTTTGTTGATGCTTCCGTTCACGATCCGATGTGATCCATCATTGAGTTACAGAATCCAAGTGTAGGCTTCCTCTAGTGGTGATCCACATGTGATCCATGTATCTTTGGACGTCACCAAAGAAATATCTAGGTGTTAGCGTGGAAGAGACTTCGCTTGTGATTTCCGCCTTCAATCGCCTTGAGATATGCTTCCAAAGCACTCTCCTTGATCTGATGGAGGGGGATCTCTCTTGTAACTTGAGAGTGTTCTTGGAGGAAAGGAATTCTCTCTTGTCTTGAGATCTTTCTTTAGATCTGTTGTGCACAACCACAAATAATGACTATCCTTAATAAGAATAATGTAATTGGGATTTATAATACTTAGAATAATGAAATAAAATAATTACCTATAGGTATTTATTTATTTCATTTAATTATTAGTAAGAACCCATGTCTAATAATAGTTTTTGACTGTTATTATTACTTTACATGCACTCAACGAATTACACCTAATATTATTTAATTAAATAAATAATATTATTTCTCAAAAATTTACAAAAAAAATCACACGGCATGTATATTAATATACATGGAATGTACTTTTATTTTTCATTTACCTTTATTTCCTCCACCACATTTATTAGAACTTGAATAATGACTATTTATTTCTTAAATAAATATCACTGCATTATTCCCTAATAAATATATTAGTTTCCCACAATATATTCTCTCAAATAAATAGTGTTGAAATAAATGCGATCAGGCATCCTTGAATAATTATTAAACCATAATCAGGAATAATCTTTATTCAACTTGTTAAATGAATATTTAACTGATATACTTGGATATACTTAGTGTGTGACCCTCTATGACTCTTTCTCAATGGAATTAGGAAGAGCCTACCTAAAGTCCAAGGTTAGCATATATCAACACACCAAGGAACCCATAGAGAAAGAAGTTAACCCTGCAATGACGTGTCACCTCCTACAAACGCTTACCGTGTAATATAATCCTTTTGTCTCAATATCTCCAATCAAGCGGGTTGCATGCTAGTTCCATCAACCCATGTGCTTGATTATTCTTTCTTTGACTTCCTGGAATTGAACTTTCTCATTCCTCACCATGTCCATAGATTTATTTAGGCCATATGAATTCCATCAAAGGGCCTGAGATATCAAGTTTCGTTATGGAATAGAAGGGAGAAATCCTTTCTCGCATTATCTATTAATGTGGTATTACTTGTGACGCACCCAAAATATCCTACCTCGCTACGAACAGTGTGTCGTATCATTTTTCATCAATACATATAAGTGTGTGAGTTGTAATACCCATTAATAATAATCTTAATGTCTAATGACCAATAAACACATTCGTAGATAGGAACATCTAATGACACTATGAAATGTTTATTTCCTACTGGCGGGTAACGTTCTCATAATATCCTCCTGGATATTACCATGGTCACACACCATGAGAAGGTGCCTCAAAGTTTTATGATTCCTCACCCCTAATGGATTGTATTATTTGTGTCCCTCAAATAACATCATCCGATCATAGAACATATATTCAAGAATAGTTTTATGGTACTTTTGGGTTCTCATCATAGCAGAGATCCACTATGACCCTTTAGTGAAACAGTTATACTTAGGACATTTTCACATGAATTTTCACATATAAGAACAATAAAGATGTGATAAGGTATTTATTAATATTCAAATCTATGAATACAATTTTATCATAAATTGAAAAGTAGTTGGCTCTAGGACACCAATTCCAACAGACACCCACTTGGACTAGAGCCAACTACTAACAACCTTTAACCCTCTAGCTCTCACATGATATTCATGCTTCTACTGAGATAAGAATTTAGTCATGGGGTATTCCACATTCTCCTCTGTGGACACTCTACTCACTACAACTTCATCCCTTTGATATAAATCCCTCAAGAGATGATAATTATGTAGAATGTGCTTTGTTCGTTGATGTGACCTTGGTTCTTTTGCAAGATCCACCACTACAGTATTATCACAATACAATGTGATAGGATCTATACTTTTAGGAACCACATAAAGCTCCTAGAAAAAGTTCTGAATCCAGACAGCTTCCTTGGATACATCAGAAGCCACTATATATTCAGACTCCGCTGTAGAATCAGAGAAAACTATCTGTTTTGAACTCTTCCATCCCACAGCTCCTTTGTTGAGATAGAAAACATATCTTGATTGTAACTTCAAATCATTCTGATCTGTCTGAAAACTAGAATCATCCTACCCTCTGATGACAAGATCATCATCTCCTCTATACACCAGGAACATATCCTTAGTTATTCTCAGATATTTAAGTATAGTCTTAACAAAAGTCCAATGTTGTTCTCCTAGATATGCTTGATATCTTCCTACCATTCTCAGTGCATAGGAAACATCAAGTCTGGTGCATAACATGGAATACATGATGGATCTTATAGATAAAGTGTATGGGATCTTATTCATCCTATCTTTCTCCTGTTGTGTCTGAGGAAACATTCTCTTAGAAATATTTAATCCATGTGACATTGGAACCAATATCCTCTTGGATTGTTCCATAATAAAACTCTTTAGTATCTGGTCAATGTATGTACCCTGACTTAGTCCAATCAGCCCCTTGGATCTATCACAAATGATCTTTATCTCTAGAATGTAGGCTTCTTCACCTAAGTTCTTCATGGAGAAACACTTGTTCAACCAAACCTTAACTAACTATAAGACTGTTACATCGTTTCCAATAAGTAATATGTCGTCAAAATATACTACTAGGATAATGACTGCATTCCCATTAAACCGTTTATAAACGCATGGCTCACATTCGTTCTTAATGAAACCAAATTCCTTTATGGATTCATTAAATTGAATGTTCCATGACCTGGATGCTTTCTTTAATACATAAATAGATTTTTTGAAACTTTAAAACCCATTTGGCTTCACCTTGTGTCACAAACCCTTCTGGTTGTGTCATATATACATCTTCCTAAAGGTTCTCATTGAGTAATGTTGTTTTGACATCCATTTTCTAAATCTCATAGTCATGGTAAGCTACTATAGAAAGTATGATTCTAATGGATTTAAACATGGAAACTAGCAAGAAGGTTTCTTCATATTCAATTCCTTGATGTTGTCTGAATCCTTTATCCACTATCCTTGATTTATAGGTGCTAACTTGACCTTCCATGTCTAGATTTATCTTGAATACTCATTTTCATCCAACAGTCTTTACATAAATTGGCTCATAGACTAGAACTCGGACTTAGTTCTAATACATGGAATCCATCTCAGAATTCATAGCTTCTAGACATATTTCAGCTTCTAAGCTCTCTATTTCATCCTTGTAGGAGATAGGTTCATCATTGTCCAATAATAATGATTCACCATCCTCAGTGACTAGGAAACTAAATCTATCTGGTTCCCTTACCTCACTTGATCTCTTATGCAATACTTGTGTTTCTGGAACCTCTTCCATGGGGACCTATAGAACTTTTTCCTGTACCAACTCATGTGTATCTTGATCATCCACTTTGTCGAATTCAATCTTACTCCCACTATCCTTTTTTAGGATGTTCTCCCTCTCAAGAAATATGGCTTGTCTGGTGATAGTCACTTTCTTTTCTGAAGGGTTATATAGGTAATATCCTTTCATTTCCTTGGGATATCCTATAAATATGCACCTCATGCCCTAGGGTTCTAGTTTGTTTCCTAATAAGGCCTTAACAAATGCCTCGCATTCCCATACATGTGTGTGCGACAAAATGGGTTTTTTCCATTCCATAACTTGGAGGTAATTATATTTTATGCCTTAGTTGGTACTCGGTTTAATGTGTATGATGCGATTTGTAATGCATATCCCCAAAAGGATAATGGAATATCTGCATGACTAATCATCAACCTCACCATGTCCAACAAAGTTTGGTTCCTCCTTTCACTAACAATATTCCACCGTGGTGTATAAGGAGGAGTTAGTTGAGATAGAATCCCAGACTCTCATAAAATTTCGATTAACACTTGGTTCATATATTCTCCACCTTGATCAGATCGAAGCTTCTTTATCTTCTTACCAAGCTGATTCTCTACTTCATTCTTGAATTCCTTAAATTTATCCAAAGACTCAGACTTATACCTTATTAAGTATATATAGCCATATATACTCAAATCATCATTAAAAGTAATGAAGTAAGAATATCCACCTCTACCTTCTACTAGAAATGGTTCACACACATCCGTGTATACCAATACTAGAAGCTTTTTGGCCCTTTCACCCTACCCATCGAAAGGCAGCTTGGTCATTTTCCCTTGTAAACAAGCATGACATCTATCAAGTGGTTTTATCTCAATAGAGTATAAATAACCATCTTGGAAAATCTTTGTCAAGAACTTCTCATTTACATGACCAATATGGTGATTCCAAAACTGGATGTTGTATGATTCATGTTAGTTTGTTTCGTTGTCGATTTACAACACTTTGTTTTTGTAATTTAATACATACAAACTGTTATTTAAATGCACCATACCATAACATATATTGTTCTTATAAAATAATCAACCCTTATTTCCAAACTTGAAAATAAATCCATCCATATTCAAACATGGTATATAAATTATGTTCTTGTTAACACTAGGTACATAGTAACAGTTATGTAAAACCAAAAACATTCCAGTTGGAAATGATAGATAGTAATCACCAATGGCCAATGCAGCCAGCCTCTCTCCATTAGCAGCTCGAAGATCCACCTCTCCTCTGGAAATCTTTCTAAATCTACTTGGTTCCTGCATTTGAATATAGATATGAGCCCCACATGCTGTATCTAATACCCAATGTGTAGAAATGGAAAGATTACACTCGATAATAAATTCACCTTTAGCATCCCCATGCTTCTGGGTGAAGTTTCTCTTCTAGTGTCCTGGATTGACACATGAAAAACATACTACCTCCCATTCCTTGACCTACCTCTAGATCTTACCCTTCTCGGAGGGACGATTCTCGGGGGATTAATATCATTTATAAATCATTGGCCCCTTTTCCTTGTCCTTATTCTTCTTATTCACCGTCAGGGTCGTGGGTTTGCCACACCCCATGTCCTTATCTACCTAGCGAATCAAGGTTAGAAGTTCTGATAGACTCTTCTCATTGTTTCTCGTGTTTTAGTTGAAAATAAATATAGAGAGGGTCTTGGGCAGTGATGATATGATGATATATATACACAAATCATCTAGGAACTTAATCCCTAAGATGTCCAGGCATTCAATGTAGCAAATACGCTTGACTACATGAGGCCCAGCTAGCATATACTCTCCAATATTAGTTGTGAACAAAGTATTGGAGATCTCATATATCTCATGTCTCACCTTCTCTTGATATAGATCCTTAAGGTGAGACATCATGTTATATGCCTCCATGTTTTCATATTTCTTCAAGAGCTCATTAGACATGGATGATAGCATGAAACATTTGACATTTGTGGTATCATTTAAATGTTTCATATAGAGAGATATTTTCTCATCACTGGCCTCATTTCCAGGTGTAACTGGAACAAGCTCCTCCAGCACATACAATTTTCTCTCATGGAAAAGGATGACGCATAAACACCTATGACACTTCTGGAAATTGGTGCCAGTGAGAAGGTTTTCCTTATCGAGTATGGTTCACAATGATATGTTTGAAGTCATTTTTCTTACCATTTCTAAAAATTAAGATGAGAAAAGATTTAGTACTTTATCATGATAAAACTGATGCAAATAAATAAATAAATACTTATTAGTCTCCCGTTATTTTATCGAAATCTAATATTCCTCACCATTGACTTTGAAATATTTTCTTGCCTGAATATTCTAGTGGTAAGAATCCATATTTCCCTTTTCATTACCCCAACTATGTTTGGTCAAGAAACTTGAAGGATTTTAGGTTGGAATTCAAAATTCCAACTGCATTAACTCCTAGTTCCTTGATCCACTAAGTAGACTCCCCAATCCTGAAATACTTTTATTTTGGATTTCATCAACATTTGCATCTTGGTCACACCAAGTCCTACTGTGGCATTCAACCCTTGATTTGAACCAAATAAATTCAACCTAAAACCTCAAATTATAATTCCCAAATAATTGAAATCACCCCAACTAGGGTTGGTCAAGCACTTTGAACTATGGTTCGATTCCAACCAAGATTATGGAAGGTTATACCGACTTAATATTTCTGTGATGGATTTTTTCCTTATACGTAAATTTCAATTTTATTATCTTTAATACATTATTTTTAATATTAATTGGGATATAATTAAGTGATTAACCATGTCTAAGATAATATTTATTCATAATCCGGTCTTATTTTAGTTCAATCTTGCATGCTTGTTTAATTAATTAATTGTGTGATCATAAAAACACACCCACAATAAATAAACTATACAACTGATAAAAATAAAATAAATGGAATGATCATGAGCTTGTTATATTGGTTAGTTTATCTAGTGGTTTATAAAATAACCCAATACCTAGGGGAGAAAACACCTTGAACCTTTTGGGTTCATGTTTACATCTTTCCACATGTCCACCTTTGTATCTCCTTGTGTTGGTTTCACATAGACTCCTAACTTGAACCGCCTCCACTAGCTTGGGAGCTCTATCCATTACATATGCTTTTATCTCACACACATATGAGGGGTAAAATGTGGTTATACATAAAAGAAACCTTGGGAACATAGGCCCTATACATTAATGAGGAGAAGGCTCGCAGGCCAACAAGTTTAATTTAAATAAATTAATTAAAATAAATCATTTACATACAAAGGGCATGTTCTAGATCATGATCATCCATACATGCAACAATATTTATACATAAATAAAACTAGAATTCAATTCTTAATCGTTCTTGTTTAAGATAAATCACGCTCGAATAAATTAATTATTATATTTAATTAATCAATACTTTTATCTTAAACCCTTTTATAAATTTTCTTGATATTCTCATCCATCATAATGTTAAACTAACAAATTCATTTAAAATTATCTTTGTACGTAACTTGTACCTTGGAGAAAACCTGGTGAATTCATGTTCATAACTACCCAATGATTATAAATGAACATTACACAGATGTTAAATTAAACATATATATATATAACACCTACCACGTGTTGTGCCCCAGATTTACGCCCGCACCATGGTACGTGTCTCAAGGTTTTGTATAATATAATAATAAATTTTAATAAAATTGTGTAATTTGGATGAGTACATGGTGTGTAGTTCCTACTACACGGAGTGTACTATCATTCACCATCCATCTAAAGTACACGCTCAAGGATTTTATGTGTGGATGTAATTCAGAAATCTTTGGAGTACACGGTCTGTCCAGTGGGCCATGGGCCATGGGCCATGTAGTTTCCATGTTACATGGTCTTTAGTTGGGCAAGCTATGTACGTGGTACATGGTCGAACCCTAACCTGAAGGGACTACACGCCATGTCCAGTGGGCCATACAATCCGTAATTTAGAAACTGTGTGCCACTTGTTCCTGGTCAAAACATAGAGTCATAAAGACTTAGATAAACTCCAATACATGACTTGGTTTGGAAGACCAATCCTGATGCATTGAACATTGACTACGCGGTGTGTGAGGCAGAATACACACTGTGTGAGTCCAACTACATGGAGTGTGAGTCTAACTGACATTCCAGGTGTTATGGTGTTGTACATCCAGGAACCTTTGGCACCTATAGATGAGATCCTTTGTTTTTATTTTAATTAAAATTAAAAGAAAAAGATCGTTTCTATAAGGTGAATGAGAAATGAAAGAGGAGGAACATATCTCAAGATTCAGATTTATAGAACAATTAACTTGAATTAAAAAAACTAAATTATTAAATGCATAAATCATAAACAAAAAACTAAATAATTATAATAAATGATATGAATGCTCTGATACCACTTGTAGGTTCTGAGTGCAACAGAAGTGTGTAGATGGGTGTACCCAACTTTAATTTTACTATTAACAATGATCAATCCAAGATCTGTCACGATGATAAAATGTTGAATCTTCAGAATAAAATGAAGAATGAAAAGGAAATAGGGAAGTCTCAAAACCATATATAGGATCATCATATGTTAGTTATAATTAATTTAATTAAAATACAAGAATTACCTTGATATAATTCTCTCTCTGTTGATTCTTCTGGTCACAATCCAATGTGATCCGTCATTGCGTTGTAGAATCCAAGTACATGCTTCCTCTAGTGGTGATCCACACGTGCTTCACATATCACTAGATGTCACCGAAGGAATCTCTAGGTGCTAGCACGGAAGAGCCTTCGCTTGTGATGTCCATTTTCGATTGCCTTGAGAGACGCTTCCAAAGCACTCTCCTAGATCCAATGGAGGAGGATATCTCTTGTATCTTGAGAGCATTCTTGGAGGAAATAAATTCTCTCTTGGATTTAGAGTTTTATCCAGATCTATTGTGCACAACCACAAAGAATGACTAGCCTTAATGAGAATAATGTAATTGGGATTTATAATACTTATAATAATGAAATAAAATAATTACCCATAGGTATTTATTTATTTCATTTAATTCTTAGTAAGACACCATGTCTAATAATAGTGTTTGACTATTATTATTACTTTACATGTGTCCAGTGAATTATACCAAATATTGTTTAATTAAATAAATATTATTATTTCTCAAAAATACCCAGAAAAACCACACGGTGTGTATATTAATATACATGGTGTGTAATTTTGTTTTTCATTTTCCTTTATTTCCTCCACCACGTTTATTAGACCTTGACTAATGACTATTTATTTCTTAAATAAATATCACTGCATTATTCGCTAATAAATATATTATTTCACCCACAATATATTCTCTCAAATAACTAGTGTCAAAATAAATGTGATAAGGCATCCTTGAATTATTATTAAACCACAATCAGAAATAATCTTTATTCAACTTGTTAAATGAATATTTAACTAAGATACTTGGATACACTTAGTGTGTGACCCTCTAGGCCTCTTTCTCAGTGGAATTAGGTGGAGACTACCTAAATTCCAAGGTTATCATCTAGAAACACGCCAAGGTACCCATAGAGAAATAATTTAATGCCGTAATGATGTGTCACCTCCTTCGAACACTAATCATGTAATGTAATCTCTTTGTCTCGATATCTTCAATCAAGCTGGTTGCATGCTAGTGACATCAACCCATGTGCTCAATTATACATTCTTTGACTTCTTGGAATTGAAATTTCTCATTCCTCACCATGGCCATGGATTTATTTAGGATGTATCAATTCTATCAAAGGGCATGAGATATCAACTTCTATTATAGAACATAAGGGAAAAATCCTTTATCTCATTATCTATTAATGTGGTATTACTCGTGACACACCCAACATATCCTACCTCGCTGTGAACAGTGTGTCATCACAGTTTTCATCAATACATATAAGTTTTTGAGTTTTAATACCCATTAATAATAATATTAAAGTCTAAGGACCAATACACACGTTCACGGATAGGAACATCCAATGACACTATGAAATGTGGATTTCCTACTAGCGGGTATTGTTCTCATAATATCCTCCTAGATATTACCAAGGGCGCACACCATGAGAAGGTGCCTCAAAGTTTTATGATTCCTCACCCCTAATGGACTATATTATTTTTTTCCCTCAAATAACATTATCTGGCCATAGAACATATATTCAAGAATAGTGTTATGGCACTTCTGAGTTCTCATCGTAGTAGCGATCTGCTATGACCATTTAGTGAAATAGTTGCCCTTAGAACATTATCAAGTGAATTTTCATGTAGAAGAACAATCAATATGTGATAAGGTATTTATTAATATTCAGACCCATGAATACAAGTTTATCATAAAGTAAAAATTAGTTGGTTCTAGGCCACCAATTCCAACAGTAAGGAATTCCAAAAATGAGACGTAAACATGGGGTCTTGGTCAGATACAATCGAGACTGGAATGTCGTGCATCTTTACAATTTCAAAAATATAGATTTTTGATAAGTCTTCCAGTATATTGGTTTCATGAATAAGGATTAAGTGGGGTGAATTTGTAAGTTGATCCATAATCACTCATGTGGAATCATGTTTTATAATCATCCTTGGTATATCTGTTATAAAATCCATGGATATATGCTCTCATTTCCATATGTAAATTGGTAAATACTGCAACATACTCATTGGTTTTTGATGCTCTGCCTTGACCTGCTAATAGGTGAGGAATCTCGATACAAGATCTACTGCTTTCCTCTTCATGTCAGCCCAACAAAACTGTGATCTCAAAGATTTATATATTTTTTGAATTCTGAGATGGACATCCCATCTCAAATGGTGGTGGGCATAAATAAGTTGTTCCTGATAAAACAAAGGTACCACGATTTGATCTCTAAAATGTAACAGTGGACTCTCATTCAACTTCCATACCTCAATAGTGTAACGCCACGACCCCAGCTACCCAGAGTCGGTACATTACTTCGTAACATTGGCATGATCACAAAAGATCAAGTCTCGAAAGACCGATTAGTTTAGTAGCCTTGGAAACACTAGATACATTCGTAAGTCTTTCATTACATCATAAAGTGAAAAACTAATAACAAAGTCTTCATAGTCCACACTCATATCCTCTTCTGACTATCCCTGCAGGTCATTCATAAAATACTTCTTCACATCCTGGAAAATGTTAAAACATTGAAAGGGGTGAGCTCAGATGCTCAGTAAGGATAACAATACTGCGGAAGCTTTCACAAATAAACATAAAAATTTAAGGCAATGTATAACTAAAATAAAAGCCTTTTAAACATGAACTTCAACATAATATGGCAAAAGTAAAATGAGATAATGCCATTTACTTATTCACATGGATATTCTACTGGTCGAATAATCACATGCAATATCAATAACCACTTTCATAATGATGGAATGCATAATGCCAGACTATCATAACCACGTAGCCAAGGCCTCGTGCCAAGACTACAAATAAGATTTTGTCAAGGCCTCGTGCCAAGACACTAGTTTGTCTCATGAGACCTGCCGATGCATCGAGGAGCTATAGCGGGCTCCACCCGTCACTTATTAAGTCCAATGCATTCCTCATATGAATAGGTTTAAACATATCATAAACCATAACATAATCATATCACATAAAACATGCATAAAGGAAACATAACATTTCCACATTTCAATCACAAGATATAAATACAACACATTGATATAATAAAAATGCTTTCAAAACCATTTTCAATACCAAAATAAAAGAAAGTTAAAACTTTGTATTTATTTTTCATTAAAAAAAATGATGGCTTGTAGAGGAAGCCGAATCTCAAATAATGGTCACGGCGGCGGAGAAGTCGTTGTCGCCGCATAAGTACGGAAAGAAAACATTCCCTTTTGTCGTTTAGCAAAACGCTTCGTATAAAAAAGATTCCTTTTGAATAAATGTAAAAGTCAAAGGGGTTTATACACCGTATAAAATAAAGTTGTGTATAAAACCAAATATGCCTCAATGAAAGGGGATTGAGACGAAGTCCTTAAAAGATCATTTTTTTTAGATAAAGTACATCTATAATGTGTATTCACAATAAGTACACATAAATAATGTACAAATACAATATAGGACATAATAATATCATGACATAATTTGAAAGTAGGAGATTAACCCAAAGAATGAAAATTGGGTTAAGAAATTACCTTACAAATAAAATAGATCTATTATGTGTATTCACTATAGATACACATAAAGAAAGTACAAATACAAGATAGGACATAATAATATCATGACGTAATTTGAAAGTAGGAGATTAACCCAAAGAATTGAAGTTGGGTTATGAAGTTCCCTTACCTCGTGTCTGACTTGACTCAACCGTTCTTTAACCTCATGAATAATAAACTAGAGTTAATATATACCTTATTAAGAACCATTTTCAATTTCATTATCCTTATTATATCACTTATTACAATAATATGAACATTATGTAATTATTTTAGTTAATAAAGGTCATTTTGTCGATCTTTGGTACTTGAGTCAACAATAAACTTCTTATAATTACAAGTTGTTTATGTGGTAGAATATCCATTATCTCCAGAATTATATTCATGATTTAGATGTCATATATATCTTATATATCCAGTATATACATTCATTTATAATATTACGTAACATTTAGAGGTAAGAAATGAAATGCACCGTTCATGGAGACGGTAAGCCGTACGTACGCATGAACGCTACTTTCATTTCAATTTCATATTTAATGGAACGAAAATCATAATGATATAAATGTATAATATAATTCCAGTATAATATAGTGTATAATACCATTTACTCTATCCTTTATACATCCCACATATGGCATTAACGGTTCAAATCACTTTGAGGGGGCGGTAGTCCGCACTTCCTAAAATGAAATTATCGCGTTTTACCCATAATGGAAATCATAAAGTATGACATAAATGAGAAATACAGAAGCATAAGTAAAACATAAACATATTATATATCATATATAAAAATAGTTACATCTTAATGGCCACCTTTGAAGGTGTTATATGAGTGTTGAACAATCATCGTTTCGTGAGGCAGAAATTCGCCATCCACAGAAACTGTATGTTCTTTAACCATTAGATGTAGGTGTGTGTAATTGTAGCTCGAATAATTCTTATAACAACATCCCAGTATATTTAGGATACTGGTGTTGTTACAAAAGAAATTAATAAAAAGAGTTTAGGGGGTTGGAGAAGAAAAATAAAACAAAACAACATTAGAGAAGACATTACCTCAAAATCGGGTAACTCTTTTTGATTTGAGCCAAAGGCTTCCTTGAGAAGAGTTCTGCCCAAAGTGAGGCTTCTAGGAGTAAGAGAGGGAAGTTGGGAGAGTATTTGGGCAGAGGTTGTCCGATCCAAATGGCTTGAATGTGTAAATGAGGTGGGAGAGGTGGGGGCCTTTTATAAGTGGAGAGGAGGGGCACTCTTGGAAAGTAAAGAAAAGTCACTTTATTATAAAATGAGTTTCGGATTTTAGAGGTCTCACACTTATATAATTCGAGGATAAGATGATAAGGGTTCTAAATCTACTCATACAATATGTTTTTGACAATTGTACGCTTTGGATTTTACATTATCTTTACATTTTATTTAAATCGTTAAATAATGAGGTCATCGCTGCATCATCATGATTTCATAATTAATTTAATTTATTTAATGTCTAAAAATTATAGAAAAATACTATGATGTAGGAAATCTTTTTATATTTCTAATGAATATTTATAATCAAAATTTGGACTTGTGTAACCCCACTTAAAAACTGTTTTATTAAAACAACTCATGTTTGTGTCAATTTAATTTTAACATTAAATATATATATATTAATGTCATTTTCCAACCAAAGTGGCTCCATGGGGTCCCCAAGTTGACCCATGGGTTGTCTTGGTCGTCCATGACTCATCCAATAGGAGTAGGACAAGTTTCAAGCTCATATCATATTATTAAAACATTGTTTTTACCTTAAACTACACTAATTACCTCTAATCGCGATTAAGAACTTAAAAGTTACTATTCACCAAAAATTATTTTAATCTCATTGAACCACATTTTACTTCTTAGTGAAAACCATGTATGTCGGATTTTTGAAAATCAAATCACAGAAGTGGTAATATTTCATTTAAACGAAAAATCAGTTATTTAACTACCACTTAGTGGTTTCACTATTCATCAAAAATTGAAGTTTTTCAGAACAATGCCAAAATTTCACCCTAAGCTATAATTGATATTCCAAATTCAAAAATGATGTCTATTTTACAAAATTCCAATCATATAAGTTGCATTAATTAATTTTATAATTAATTCCCGCTGTCACAACAAATAGCGTGTTTTTAAGAAACAATTTATATCAAAAGATTGACAATTGTTTATGTCCAATTTTAATGTTAAATTAATTCTAATGACCACCATTGGATAAAATAGTAAAAATATATTCTAATTATACTTTAAAACCACTAAATAGTATAATTTATCACTATAAATTATTTTGATTAAAAAAGTTGTTTTTAAGTATTTTTCACAATTCATAAAAAATTAGAAGTTCTCAGAAAAATACAAAAAATTCAACATAGGCTAATTTTGATATTACGAATACAAAAATGAAGTCTATTTTGAAATATAAAATTTCTATAATTTTAAAAATTGGTTATTACTATTCATAACGGCTACTTTGATTAGTCGCGGTGTTTTAGAACTCGAAGTTGCGTACAATGCAAGCTATTGCATTATTGAAAGAGAGGCGTATCGTGGAAGCTCGGGGTGTTACATTCTCCCATCCTTCAATAAATTTCTTCCTCGCAATTTGAAATTTTTCTTGGAAAATAAAAGGTTGAAAATAGAAAATACCTTTGAGGAAAACCCACATCGGAAATAAGATTAATAAAATTTAGCCTTAATAAGAGGGAAAGGGAAATGAAAGAGTCACCACCCAATTATTATCTAGATTAGGAGAACATTGGTGGCAATTAGAGACATATAATTGGAGGAAAAACGTAAATATTTGTAGGGAGTGATTGAGGTCATCAATCACAATCAACTGTAAAATTGAGGGCCTCAAAGCCTTCAATTTATGTTGATTTAAAATATCATCAGTTCAACAAGACATAAGGTATTAGGATAACGCATTTTTTTTGTTTTAATATCCCTTTACTAAAGTTTAAGAATTAATTTATTCATTGAATAACAGATAGGTATATATATATTTATGCCTGACAATTAGAGTTTCAACCTTCAACTCACCTTTCACTCAAAAAGATAATAGAACCCAAAAATATTATACTTTTCCTAATTGTATAAGGTTCCAAATGTTAACACATACAATTTAGATTAGTAAAATTATTTTGTAATAACCAGGTACTTCCTGTAGGCTAGTGGTAGGAAATAAAGGCTTGTCGCACTATGGTTGTGGGTTCGATTCCTGCAGCTTTTTCCGACGCGATGGGTTATGCCCCACCTTGCAGGTTGTCCTTTTTCCTAAAACTATAGTATTATAATATTCCAAAAATAATCTTTAGAAATGCTTTAACCTTAAACAATACTATCCAAAGATCAACTTAATCCATTCCATCCTTTATAGTTATCCAAAATACCTCCGTCCAGACTTTCTCTAAAGGGTCGTTAAATTCCAAAATCAATTGTAACCTCAGATTCCCCAAACAAAGTAAAGTTTCTCTTATTATCACATACTAAAAATATGATTACCTTCATCATATTAAATCCTTAATGAAAACAACATGTACTGCAGTACAATCCTTATATATCACATTATTCTTATAACCATAATCTAGTTCTTGAGTCCAAAAACACAAATACAATAATTATTCCGCTTCAACTGTAGTCACAGCATAAGATTGGCCTTGATCCCTTGGCCTTTTCTGAGGTAAGTTTCCCTGACGCTTAGGACATTCATTTGCATAATGACCTGTTTCCCTACAATTGTAGCATTCAACTTTGACAGCCTCTTTCTTTCCCTTGCAATCACGAGCCTGGTGACCCTTTTCTCCACATTTATAACAAACTCTCATTCCTTTTAGGCAAGTACCAGGGTGATTCTTCCCACAATTATCACATAATGGAAAATCCTTCTTTCCCTTTTTCCCTTTATCTGTCTCTTGTTCCACCATTATCTTCTTCTCTTGCTTTACTTTGTTGTCATAAGACTTAGAGAATTCCTTTTCTGTCTTGATAGCACACGAGACAATATCTTCGTATGATGAGAAGGATTGTGATACTAAAGCTCAACGGAGAAATGGTTTTAACCCATAAAAGAAATGATCAATCTTACTCCTTGGGTTACGTATATAATCGGCAGCATGCCTCGCTAACCTTGTAAAGTTCGCCTCATACTTTGCGACATTCTCATCCTCCTTCTGCCTCAACTCAGAAATTGCCTTTCCATATCTGCTCGATGGTCACGAGGAAAGTATTTTTCTAAGAAAATCTCTTTGAACTCTCTCCATTCCATATTTGATACTTCTTCATCTTCCTTTGTGTTTTGAATCAATGACCACCATTGATCAGCATCTCCAGTGAGGCGGTAAATTTCCATGATAACCTTCTCCCTTTCGCTACTCCCCAAGGCGTGGAATATTTTCTCTAAGGAGTTTATCCATTTCTCAACTACTAACGAATTGTACCCCCATTAAATGTTGGTGGTTGTTGCCTCATGAAGCGGTCTAACATTGATCCTCCACGTTGCGGATCAGGGTGCTCTATAGGAGTAAGGTTATTATTCATAACCCGAGTAAGTTGTCCCAGTATGGTGATTAGTTGATCGGCACCAGTTGCATCACTAGCCCCACTATAATTATCTTGAGTAGGAGGGAAATCCCTACATGGAGTGCGTGCATTGATATGGTTTCCATTTCTCCCACTAGGCTCCATTTCTAAACAATGGCATAAACTAGATTAGTTTATGAAATAAAATACATAATTCCATATTTGTAAAATACTTTACATAAATTAAACTATTTATGGATATAATCCATAATCATAAAAAGAAATGTTTCCTTTGAGGAATTATATACTCATAACCCTTCATAGTGGTTTGTAAAGAAAATGAGAATTATCCTAAGAATATCCCCCGGGAGTGTCGTAACCAAGAGTACAGCAAGGCCCATTGTCATGCACCAGTTCCCGTTCGAGTCTAGCTCAAAGCGGTGTTTTCGGGTTTTACCCCTAGGTACATCTGTGCCAGAGCCGCCTCTACCTGCTCGTATCCAGACAGGGATGTATTGCTCGGAAAACTCACAAAATCTCTACAATAACAAAATTCTAGGAAGTTCTTCTATACTAATCCTCAAAGTCTATCTTTGGGCTATGTGCTCTAATCAGAGTTTATCTAAATCTAGCTTCCAAGGTTAGTACTAAACTGCCTCTGATACCAACTGTAACGCCACGACCCCAGCTACCCAGAGTCGGTGCATTACTTCGTAACATTGGCATGATCACAAAAGATCAAGTCTCGAAAGACCGATTAGTTTCGTAGCCTTGGAAACACTAGATACATTCGTAAGTCTTTCATTACATCATAAAGTGAAAAACTAATAACAAAGTCTTCATAGTCCACACTCATATCCTCTTCTGACTATCCCTGCAGGTCATTCATAAAATACTTCTTCACATCCTGGAAAATGTTAAAACATTGAAAGGGGTGAGCTCAGATTCTCAGTAAGGATAACAATATTGCGGAAGCTTTCACAAATAAACATAAAAATTTAAGGCAATGTATAACTAAAATAAAAGCCTTTTAAACATGAACTTAAACATAATATGGCAAAAGTAAAATGAGATAATGCCATTTACTTATTCACATGGATATTCTACTGGTCGAATAATCACATGCAATATCAATAACCATTTTCATAATGATGGAATGCATAATGTCAGACTATCATAACCACGTAGCCAAGGCCTCGTGCCAAGACTACAAATAAGATTTTGTCAAGGCCTCGTGCCAAGACACTAGTTTGTCTCATGAGACCTGCCGATGCATCGAGGAGCTATAGCGGGCTCCACCCGTCACTTATTAAGTCCAATGCATTCCTCATATGAATAGGTTTAAACATATCATAAACCATAACATAATCATATCACATAAAACATGCATAAAGGAAACATAACATTTCCACATTTCAATCACAAGATATAAATACAACACATTGATATAATAAAAATGCTTTCAAAACCATTTTCAATACCAAAATAAAAGAAAGTTAAAACTTTGTATTTATTTTTCATTAAAAAAAATGATGGCTTGTAGAGGAAGCCGAATCTCAAATAATGGTCACGGCGGCGGAGAAGTCGTTGTCGCCGCATAAGTACGGAAAGAAAACATTCCCTTTTGTCGTTTAGCAAAACGCTTCGTATAAAAAAGATTCCTTTTGAATAAATGTAAAAGTCAAAGGGGTTTATACACCGTATAAAATAAAGTTGTGTATAAAACCAAATATGCCTCAATGAAAGGGGATTGAGACGAAGTCCTTAAAAGATCATTTTTTTTAGATAAAGTACATCTATAATGTGTATTCACAATAAGTACACATAAATAATGTACAAATACAATATAGGACATAATAATATCATGACATAATTTGAAAGTAGGAGATTAACCCAAAGAATGAAAATTGGGTTAAGAAATTACCTTACAAATAAAATAGATATATTATGTGTATTCACTATATATACACATAAAGAAAGTACAAATACAAGATAGGACATAATAATATCATGACGTAATTTGAAAGTAGGAGATTAACCCAAAGAATTGAAGTTGGGTTATGAAGTTCCCTTACCTCGTGTCTGACTTGACTCAACCGTTCTTTAACCTCCTGAATAATAAACTAGAGTTAATATATACCTTATTAAGAACCATTTTCAATTTCATTATCCTTATTATATCACTTATTACAATGATATGAACATTATGTAACTATTTTAGTTAATAAAGGTCATTTTGTCGATCTTTGGTACTTGAGTCAACAATAAACTTCTTATAATTACAAGTTGTTTATGTGGTAGAATATCCATTATCTCCAGAATTATATTCATGATTTAGATGTCATATATATCTTATATATCCAGTATATACATTCATTTATAATATTACGTAACATTTAGAGGTAAGAAATGAAATGCACCGTTCATGGAGACGGTAAGCCGTACGTACGCATGAACGCTACTTTCATTTCAATTTCATATTTAATGGAACGAAAATCATAATGATATAAATGTATAATATAATTCCAGTATAATATAGTGTATAATACCATTTACTCCATCCTTTATACATCCCACATATGGCATTAACGATTCAAATCACTTTGAGGGGGCGGTAGTCCGCACTTCCTAAAATGAAATTATCGCGTTTTACCCATAATGGAAATCATAAAGTATGTCATAAATGAGAAATACAGAAGCATAAGTAAAACATAAACATATTATATATCATATATAAAAATAGTGACATCTTAATGGCCACCTTTGAAGGTGTTATATGAGTGTTGAACAATCATCGTTTCGTGAGGCAGAAATTTGCCATCCACAGAAACCGTATGTTCTTTAACCATTAGATGTAGGTGTGTGTAAGTGTAGCTCGAATAATTCTTATAACAACATCCTAGTATATTGAGGATACTGGTGTTGTTACAAAAGAAATTAATAAAAAGATTTTAGGGGGTTGGAGAAGAAAAATAAAACAAAACAACATTAGAGAAGACATTACCTCAAAATCGGGTAACTCTTTTTGATTTGAGCCAAAGGCTTCCTTGAGAAGAGTTCTGCCCAAAGTGAGTCGTCTAGGAGTAAGAGAGGGAAGTTGGGAGAGTATTTGGGCAGAGTTTGTCCGAGCCAAATGGCTTGAATGTGTAAATGAGGTGGGAGAGGTGGGGGCCTTTTATAAGTGGAGAGGAGGGGCACTCTTGGAAAGTAAAGAAAAGTCACTTTATTATAAAATGAGTTTCGGATTTTAGAGGTCCCACAATTATATAATTCGAGGATAAGATGATAAGGGTTCTAAATCTACTCATACAATATGTTTTTGACAATTGTACGCTTTGGATTTTACATTATCTTTACATTTTATTTAAATCGTTAAATAATGAGGTCATCGCTGCATCATCATGATTTCATAATTAATTTAATTTATTTAATGTCTAAAAATTATAGAAAAATACTATGATCTAGGAAATCTTTTTATCTTTCTAATGAATATTTATAATCAAAATTTGGACTTGTGTAACCCCACTTAAAAACTGTTTTAGTAAAACAACTCATATTTGTGTCAATTTAATTTTAACATTAAATATATATATATTAATGTCATTTTCCAACCAAAGTGGCTCCATGGGGTCTCCAAGTTGACTCATGGGTTGTCTTGGTCGTCCATGACTCATACAATAGGAGTAGGACAAGTGTCAAGCTCATATCATATTATTAAAACATTGTTTTTACCTTAAACTACACTAATTACCTCTAATCGCGAATAAGAACTTAAAAGTTACTGTTCACCAAAAATTATTTTAATCTCATTGAACCACATTTTACTTCTTAGTGACAACCATGTATGTCGGATTTTTGAAAATCAAATCACAGAAGTGGTAATATTTCATTTAAACGAAAAATCAGTTATTTGACTACCACTTAGTGGTTTCACTATTCATCAAAAATTGAAGTTTTTCAGAACAATGCCAAAATTTCACCCTAAGCTATAATTGATATTCTGAATTCAAAAATGATGTCTATTTTAAAAAATTCCAATCATATAAGTTGCATTAATTAATTTTATAATTAATTCCCGTTGTCACAACAAATAGCGTGTTTTTAAGAAACAATTTATATCAAAAGATTGACAATTGTTTATGTCCAATTTTAATGTTAAATTAATTCTAATTACCACCATTGGATAAAATAGTAAAAATATATTCTAATTATACTTTAAAACCACTAAATAGTATAATTTATCACTATAAATTATTTTGATTAAAAAAGTTGTTTTTAAGTATTTTTCACAATTCATAAAAAATTAGTTCTCAGAAAAATACCAAAAATTCAACATAGGCTAATTTTGATATTACGAATACAAAAATGAAGTCCATTTTGAAATATAAAATTTCTATAATTTTAAAAAGTGGTTATTACTATTCATAACGGCTACTTTGATTAGTCGCGGTGTTTTAGAACTCGAAGTTGCGTACAATGCAAGCTATTGCATTATTGAAAGAGAGGCGTATCGTGGAAGCTCGGGGTGTTACAAATAGTCTCCTCACTATTGAGTTTTTGTCTCATAGCTAGAAATTCTAAATCAGAGGTTTGAGCAAGTTTGACCTGCTCAACCAAATTGGGAACAATTGAAACCGAAAAGAAAACTACAATATCACCCTATTTTGTATAATCTCGATTAATATTAGTTATGACTGTCATAAGATTCCATTGATCTGAATCCTCTCTATCCAATTGATCATAAAAATTCCTGCTCAAGGCATCTTCTATAGAATTTCCTTTCCCCAATGTATATAATACGTTGAATTCAAACATTTGCATATATTTCACTCGTCTTCATTGTATCATATTCAAATCTCTTTGTGGGAAAAAAATTTTCAATCTATTATGATCCACAAACACCAAAAATTTATCACTAAAAAGATAATTTAGCCAAGTCTTCAAATCATGGTCCACTATAGCTAACTCCAAATCACATGTTGAGTAATTTTTCTCCTACACCTGTAATTATCATGATCTATAAGAAAAAAACATGTTCATACTGTATGAAAACACATCCCAACCCAAATCCCAATGTGTCACAATAAATTACATAGTCTTTTCCAGACTCTGGAAGTATGAGGATAGGTGGTGATTTAAGTCTAAAATTAAGTTCTTGAAAGTATTTTTGACATTCGTCATTTCATTGTAAAAGAACGTCTTTCCTCGTCAAATATATCATCAATGAAGCCAATCATGAAAATTCACGAACAAAGCATCAATGGTGTCCTTATAAGCTAAGGAAAATTTGTATCTCAAATACATTCTTCGATGATTTCTAAGAGATAAAAGCTTCTATCTTTTCAAGATCTATAGAAACTATTTTTTCAGAAATGACATGGACAAGTAAACACACCTCTTGTATCCAGAAATCAAACTTTAATAACTTAGAATAAAGGCAATGCTCCCACAATATATCCAATACTATAGCCAAGTGTTACTCATGGTCTACTTTTTTATTTAGAATACACCAATATATCATCAAAAAACACCACTACAAAAGAATCAAAATACCTTTGAAAGATTCAATTTATCAATTCCATGAAAATAGTTGGTGCATTTGTAAGATAAAAAGGCATAGAGACATATTCATAATGGTAAAATATACTTCTAAAAGATATCTTTGGAATATCCTCCTTCTAAACTCACAGTTGGTGTATCTCGAATGTAGGTCAATTTTAGAAAACCATAGGGCTCATCTCAATTGATCAAACAAATCATGGATTCTTGGAAGAGGATATTTATTATTTATCGTAACTTGGTTAATATTACAATAATACATACAAATACTAATAGTTTTATCCACCTTTTTCATAAAAAGAATAAGTGTTTTCCATGGAGACGTTCTCAGTCAAATGAACCCTTTACTTTCCAATTATTCCAACTGATCTTTCAAATCCCTCAACTATGTTGGTGCCATCCTATAAGATGGAAGTGAGATAAGACTGGTCCCTAGTAGGATATCAATCATAAACTCTACTTCTCTTTTGGGTGTAAAACCCAAGAATTTATCAGGAAATGTATTAGGTAAATTGGTCAATGATGTTTTGAAACTCTCTATCTCTTATCTCCTCTATAGATTCCAAAGTCAGTTCTTCTAACTGATAATAAATATTTATAACCATTAGTTTTTAAATTCTTGCTCTATCTTCCTTTACATCCCAATATCCTCTAAGGAGATACTCGATTCCATCAAGATATGTGAAACTAACCTTTTGGGCATAACAATCGATGTGGGAATTGAATGATGTTAACCAATCTATACCCAAAATTGAGTCATGTGCATTTATCTCAAGCATAGATAAATATCAAATAAACTTATCCCCATCCATATTTATAGAATATGATTTACAAACAAAAGCTTGACATTCACTTTAGCCAATAAGAGTTTGAAGTTTCAAAATATAAGGCATCATCTCAACACTCAAATCTATATGATCAACAACAGGATAAGAAATAAACAAGTGGGATGTCCCCATATCAAACAAGGATTGCATAAGGATATAATTCAAAATAATCATACCTATCACCATCAAAAGACCCGATTGATCATCCATGATCACTTTATCAACTCTATATGGTTTCTTACTTGATACACTTTTCTCTTTGTTACCCTATTGAGATTGCATAGGTTGAGAAGTCATGGTGTTCCTAGAATCACCTTGGCTCACTCGATTTTTATGATGAGTATTATTTTGTTACACTCATCCCATCGAAACATATGATGTTTGGGAAACTTGAGATGTGTCTATAACACCCGAACTTGGAGCACTGTGATAATAATGCTGAATATTTCCCATCTAATTACAATTATGACATGCTATATGTGGTGTTGTATAATATCACTTCATATGCTCAAAAGAACCACATTTGAAACATTTCAGATTAATTTTTGGTCGAGGGGGGATGCTTACTGATCTCATGGTCTGATTATGTGCTATCCCACCACTTTGGATGTAGGTGTACCTCTTCCACCTTCAAGGATTCACTTTAAGCAAATTCTATGGAAAAGTGGGATAAATTCATAAATTTAGTCACATACTCTTTCACTAAGAGAGTTTCTTGTTTTGGGATAAATAAATTTTTCAATCTGGAAATCTAAAAAGTGTGAGGATAGAATTTCTTATTAAACAATTCTTCAAATTACTCTCATGTCGTGCCTTGGTCAACTTTAGCCTAAATTGATAACTTACACCATTAATATGTAAAATTTTCAAGCATATATGTTTCCAACTTAACCTTCAACTCAGCTAGTGTTCCCATGAATTCAAAAATTCAGTTTATCTTATTCAACCAAACCTTTTCTTTCTCAGGTTCTGAATCCCCCTTGATGATAGGTGGATTTTGCTTTTGGAACTGAAATAAATGGTCCACTTATTAGGTCACATCATTCCTATTACCCCTATTCATGAATTGAAAAGCCTGGATAATAGTTTATACCAGTAGTTGGTTCGCTTGTGGGAAACCATATTTTCAACAGCCTCTTTTGGTTAATTTCTACAACATATACCCAGTTTCATTTGTTATAACTAGAACAAAATACAATTAGTCTCACTCACTAGCAATTGAAGGCGTAGAAATTCCAATTTATCATATCAACACATGTTACCATCATACATTTCCAAAATTCATCCATTGTCACCATTTTAATCATTTTTTAAAATACTAAAATCTTTTTTTTCAAAATCAACCCATTTAACTATTTTCAAAAATCAACAATTTTCCACTATTTCATAAACCATTAAAATCAGAATGAATAATGAAATCCTAGTATGAAGTCTTACTATCAATTCATGGCATTAAATTCTCATCAGTGAAACCCATGATTATGAGATGAAAATTCACCTAGAAGTATCTTAAAACACTTATGTACCCAACCACCCTAGTAACTCAAAGTTAAAAATTAAAAGGTTAGCTCTGTATTTTTATTATATACATTTCAAGTTCTGGAGATCCTATCTTCTTGGTACCATCATGAAGATAGACTGATATCATTTCCAACTCAAGGATCAAACTAAAGTTACCCAATCAAGATCCAAGTATCACTAAGAGGGGGAGGGGGTGAATCAGTAATATCTTTTTCTTTTAGGTTTCCTTTATTTTTGAAACAATATTTGCCTATTGTTAAAGAGTTTTTTCCCAGCTGAATGAACACAACCACAGGAACACAATATTTATAAGGTTCACTACTCAACAAGAGTAGCTACATCCTTAGTATGGTACGGAAATAATATAGTACCACACAATCCACTAGAAAACAATCCTTTGATGTGGAATGCAATGATAAGGATATACCCTTACACTTGTGTAACACTTGGAAAACAATCCTCAAGTGTGTGTGCACCCTCTTAGCACAAATAGGGAAAAACAAAGTTTCAGTGCTTCTTAATCATCTTTCACAGTTTGATCTTTCAAAACAATTCTTATATTTCTTACCCAGAAGCTAGTAAGAAATACCTTGCACAAAACTTACTGCTTGTGCTAAAATAAAATCTTTTATGCACCCTTTTTGGTGTCTTGTGCGCAACTTTTATTCCACGTGCACAAGATTTTACTTTTGCTGCGAAACACTTCTTTCACAACTCCCTTTACATAGAATTATTCCATGCTTCAGGGCTCAGGATTTTTCTAAGTGTCGGTCATTTAAAATGTGAGGGGGTCACCTCTTATTTATAGACCTCATCGACCCCCACATGCAAAAACCCCGATGTGTCACGCAAGATCCTAACAGGTCGCGCAAAACCCCATTTGACATTGCATTGGGCACATAAGTCTCTTTCCCAGAAACCTAATCTTTCACACACTTTTTATTCTTTCACGCACTTTATGCCTTTGTCATTTTTCGTTGTTCTGGCCTTGAATCATGCCTTGTGCGCAACATTCCAAACTCCCTTCAATCTTGCACACAAAAACTAATCTTTCACGCAAGTCTATCCTTTTCCAAATTTTACTGTTTGGATCATGGAACTCCACTTTTACGCAACATACCAAGCCATATTCAAACTTGCATGCATCATCCTTTGACAAAATCACATTTCTCCATCTCCTGATTTTCAGCCCCAAAAATTTAGCAAACACTAAGAAACGGCGCCACCTTAAAATATGCTTCAGCAAGAACACCAATGCTGATTCATTATCATCTGGTGTATTCAACAAACAACTTCTTTCATCACAAACCATATCTATCGTGATATATAGTCTTTGATCAAATACCTTTAGCATCTTCATATTTTTAATGGAAAGTACTGAAACATCCCTGTCTTCCAACAACATCATTCTTTCTGATCAAAACTGAATATGATTGGAATCAACTTTTCTCCCCCTTTCCTTCATAAGGCTTACATCACAAGTTATCCAAACTTATGATATTTGGGAAATACAAATTAGCATAGCATCGTCTGATTTTCAAGTCCTTTACAAAATGAATTGATTTATCTTCTTTGATAACAAAAGACAACACTCTGTAATAGCAAACTCTTCTTACTTCCTTCTCCATCCAACTTGGTCCCAACACGAAAAAAATTGATACCATTTGTACCAAAATAGTGACTAACCAACCAAAACCGATACCATTTGTAACATCTCACCCCTCACCCATTGGCTTGGGAAGAGGTGAGGGGTGTTACTAGACTTAGGTGACATCCTCAAGATGCTAAAGTATGGAAATAAATGCCAAGTGATTTAAAGAATGGAGGGGATGATTTTCCATTCAAATAAAATATCCATAAAAACATAAAAAATAAAAATTTAATCCTTTATATGATGAATGAATGATAATACAACCAAAGGTATATCAAATAATAAACAATATCATAGTACAAGAGGAAACCAAAATACATACTTAGAAATAACCAAGACCAAAAAACTCTAAAATACCCAAGTGGACTCAAAACAAGCATCACCCAACCCACTCCAAGATCTATCTCCACATGCCAAGCCCACAGTATCAAGAAGCATCACTACAAAACTAAGACACCTTGTTGTTACCTGTGTCCTGATATATGACATCTGCAAATGAAAAATAGTTCCAAAGAAGGGGTGAATCTAAAATCAATAGGATTTCCCCAAAGTCTTCTCAAATCAAACCATTATGAAAAAAACTTATTAGCACATTTATATGAAAATAGTTTAAAAGAAATTAAAGTAGTTTATATCAAAACCAAAAGCAGTTCCATGGAAAACAATAAACAAAGTCTCAAACAATTTATCATAATTTGGTATACTCAAAAACCATGCCTCGACACACACACTCATGCATGACCAGGTGACAATTCAATACTTATGAGCAGTCTCTCATTGACCCACCAAATCATTATGAGGTGACCAATACTAGGTGCCCCAATGGAACACAACCCTTCCATAGGGCCACGTCTATGAATAAACTCACACCAACCATGTATATCAAATTACATTCCAAACCATTTCACATAAAACCTTTATTTCTTTAAATAATTACAACAAACATTTTCTATGCGTTAAAACAAAACCATAATTTTAAAATCATCGTTTTAAAATTTTCACCCAAGAGGATTTTATAAGAACCCATCCAATTTCCATAATTTCAAATTTGTAACCCAAACGAAGTTTCCATCAAGAATCACACATGTATTTCACAACAATTTCAAGAAAACATTTAATTGAAACTAAACCTTCAAGTTCTATGTCAAGTGGAGATGAGAGAGAAGCCACCTACCTCCCAACGGTTGGAAAAAATGAAGAACGGCACTTAAATATTTTAGATCCAATAAAAAACCACATTCCCTTCACTATATCCAATAATATCTTATCAAGATTAACATCACACAACATAGATATATCCCTAACATACTAGATCTATGGTTCCAAGATAGATAAAAAGAAAGGATCTAGGAAGAACAAAGAAGAGTGGGTACTTACCAATGAATTTGGATATCCAACGTACTTTGATTCGACTAATAATTGCTTCTGAATCAAAGTGGATCATCACTCAATCCTAGGGTGTAAATGATACAGTGGTACTCGCAAGAAACTCAATCTCGACTTGAAAAATACTCAAATTTGACTTGATTTTTTTTGAGTTGAGATCGAGCTTGATCTACTCAAGTACCTGACTGAGTTGAGTTCAAGTATTGAAATAATGTAATCAAGTATCTCATGAGCTTATTCGATCAGTCAAAATATTAATATATAAATTAATAATCTTATATATTTTTTATTTAAAATCAATTAATAATCATTTTATTTTATATTTATATTTATATATAACTTAAAAAATAACATAACCCTAACCTTAATCCACTCCCTCTCACTCGACCCTCCCTCCCTCCCTCTCGAGCATCGCTCCTAACTCCTCCTTGACTCTCCCTCCCAACTTGATGAGTGTCAATCCACTCCCTCCCTTTCTCCACATCGGCTGTCATAGCCTCTCATCAATCATCCAGCAACAACACCCCTCCCTCAACCTCCTCTACTCACTCATCCCACCACACCCTCATGCCCACCCCCTTACCACCCCCCCCCCCACCCCTGACCTACCTCATATTAGATCATAAACACCGACCAGCATCACCTCTCCCCTTGACACCATCAAATCCCATTTCTAACCCATCACCCTACTAATGTAGGATCTTCTGTGTTTCTTTCATCGATTGCTAATTTCCTCCCTTCGGTTCTGATTACCCAAGTTATTCCCAATAATCTTAACGCCTTATATCCCTACAACTCCCTATCTCGGTGATGATTTTATTTCTATATGTTTGTATTCATTTATCACCTTATTTACTCATGATGTATACCTATTTTTTATTATAATTTTTTTTTATTTTGATTTGGTTTAAAATACTGAATTTTTAATTCTTTTTCTAGTTCTTTATCACTAAATTTGTCATTTATGGTTTTTGGTTCAGTTTACTCTTTGGTTTTGGGATTTTTTTTCTTGTTGTAGCTTTGATTTTTTCAGGAAATGTGTTTGGCTAGGTATCAAAAAATCACTGAATTTGTTCTGTTTTGATGCTCCTCAATTTAAGAATATTTAATTTCTTGTTGAATTTAGTTTTTTTTATATATTCTATGTTTATTATTTTAAAAAATTGATTATTTTTGTTTATAAAATGATTTTTTTTTCTATTGAAATTTAGTGTTTCCAATATGTTTTCATCTCCTTTGGTGTTTAGTAAGTTTCTATACAGATTTATCAATTTTTTAATTATGTTCTGTAAACATTTGTTTTGTGGTAGTCTAGATTCTAGTTTCAATACATTGTTATGTTTTTTTTACTCTATTTTAAATTTTAGTTTTTGTGGTAATCTAGTTTCTCTATGTTTTCATGTAGCTTAAATGAAAGGTGAAAAGCATGCAACCTGTGATGGTGTTTTTTATTTTCTAGTTCCATAATAGAAATATGCACTTTTCAAACTACTATAAGTAGTTTTTAGTGGCATTTTTTTATAAACTAAACAATTTCATTTTTTCAAGTACATTTAATGAGTTTATGACTATTTTTCCAAAACTTCATGGAATTCCTTGGGGTTTTGACTCTATTTTTTCAAAAAACCAAAAAATATTGTTGGGTGGAATCAAAGGTTAGGGTTATGTACATGTCATTAGGTTGCGAGTTGAATTTATTTTTTATATTTTTTGCAACATTTTATTTTCATATTATTACTTTCATTGTAAAATTTAAAAGGTTAGTGTTGTTGACATGTCTTATTTTTGCCAAGGGCCTGGGGTCTATAAACTACTATGGATACGGTGTTGAATCAAATGAAGACCCTTCCTTGTGATGGAGATCCTCTAGTTCTGGAATCAAATGAAGGGATGGTTCAAAATTTATGGAGGCATATGCTAGAATGGAAAATAATGTTTGAGTGGGTTCTAATGGTTTATATAGTTTTAATCTATGATTAGAAGAGTCTGGAATCTGGATTCATGGTGAAAAACTAGTGAATTGTGAGGTAACATGTTTATTTTTTTAGTTCATTTGTGAATGAATGAAACAAAAGGTGTTATGTATGTCATTTATGTGTATGTGTGGGTTCTGGGTCATTTAGAGTGACACCGGTTCACAGATGGGCATTTCATTGATTAATGTTATTGTAATAAAGACAGAGTGATACAACCAAATTCAATTATATTATAATATATATATATATATATATGTGATAAAAATAGATTTAGGGGAAACTCGCATACACACCTACACGCTCACATAGGTATTTATATATTTGATTATGTAGAATGATTCTTTTTGAAAAAAAAATATACTTTCCTTAAAAGAAAATTTATGTTGCTCTGTTTTTATTGCATATCATGAATGTATGACATTTTTTAATAATTATCTTTATCACCTTTTTATGTTATCATTAACTATTATAAATTTGTAATTTTTTGTTGTAGTTACTTTATTTTTCCTGTACATTACAACTCAAAAGGTTATGGAATGCAAAAATGTTGGTTGAAGATGTTGAAGGGAGTGGAGGGAGTGATACTGATATTGAATATGTTCTTTCCATGCACAATATGTTGTCTTTGTTTTTTTAATTTTTTTTTATTGTGGTCAAGATGATGTTTTGTTATTATCATGATGTATATGGATTAATATAAAGTATGATGGGTTTTTTTCTAGGCTTGTTTGTTAATATAATTGTCTTATTTTTTATGTTTTTAATGTATTTTTAATGTTCCTTAAATGAGGTTTATTAATATTAAAAATATATTTATATTTTGGGTGTGTTTGTTAATATAATTTTCATATTCTTTATGTTTTTAATGTATTTTTAAAGTTCCTTAAATGAGGTTTATTAGTATTAAAAAATATTTATTTTAATTATATTTATATATTGAATAGTTTAACTTGAGTTCGAGCTTGAGTTATGACCCAATCAAGCTCAAGTTCAAGTAATAATTGAGCTAATTTCATTAATCGAGCTTAATTGAGCTGAACTCAAGTACTTATTTCAAAAATAAAGTCGAGCTCGAGCTTTTAAATTCAAACTCATATCGAATGGGGTATCGAGTATCTAAATTTTGTATCAAACTTGAGCTCAAGTAGTGCATTGTATCAGCTCGACTTGACTCGAATATAACCCCTACTCAAGACTAGGGAACAAAAGGAATTCTATATTTAGAGAGAATAGGGGATTAAAGAGGATCTCGGGATTAAATTAGGCTTAGATCCAAGAATTTCGGTGTGCCAACTATACACTGCATGGTTAGGTCACGCGGTTTGGAAAACTGTGTGCCAACTGTGTGGCGATACAGCCTTAAGGCTACCCCTCACACAGTTTGAAAAACAGTGCATCAACTGTGTTTTTTCTTCTGTTATCTATTGCACATTTACCCCTGGACACTCACATAGTTTAGCCAAACCATGCGCCAACCATGAACCTGGCCAATTACCATTTTCCTCCCTTTCACATTTTCCTAGAGATGGTATGTGGTTACTACTAATCATGCACAAAACCTATACCTCTAGAAATGCCTCGAAAACATATCAAACCCCCTTAGAACCACCCAAAATTATTTTTCCACTAAAGATTCACAGTGGGAACTTGGAAATTGGCACTATAACTTTTCAAAGGAAAATTCCACTATAGTGAAAATTCCCACTAGAAAATCCACTATGAAATTCTATAGAAAACATCTTATGTAAATTGCTACTTGAAACTTGAACTGAAAATTCTCACTAATATCTTTCACACAAAAAAATCCACTGAAAACTTGTATTAGAAATTTCCACTGAAATTTTTTCAGTAAAACCACTACTGCGGTGAAAGTTTTCACTCAAAACATGCATTGAAAATTTCCACCAAAAACATCTACTATATCTAATAAGGTTGGGTACCATTCCTTCCACGTGTCATTAATTTCATCCTCCATGCCCCTCCTTCGCTTTGCTCCCCTTACATTCCCTCCATTCTAACACCCTCTCGGTGATGATTTCCCTTTGCTCCTCTTAGGGTTCTCGCAGAATATTGTCAGTGTCAAGCTCCTGCAAACTCCTTCCATCGATTTCCCTTGCATTCCCTCCATTCTCACCCCTCTCACTCCCAGTTTCCCTCCACTCCTCCAAGGGTCCTGTAGAATATCGTCGGTTCCATACTACCAAAAACTGCTTCCATTGATTCCCTCCTCCGCTTCGATCCATTCTCATTCCCTCCCTTCCAACCCCCTCCCACTCACGATTTCCCTCAACTCTTCCTAGGGTTCCCCTACTTATTTACTGCTCCATCCTCAAAATCATACAACCTATTCAATATTGTCTTCGACGTCAAGATACTCTGACATCTCCAGTCGTCCTCTCTTTCTCCTCAATCGACTTTCGACCTCCATGTTGCACACCCCGCAACAACTTCCAGAATCTCTTCACTATCTCTGGCACCTCCATTGTCCTTCAAAAGTATATGTTTGTGTACCTTCATAGAAATCTATGAGGGGTTAATCCACATACAGTAATTTCTTTTTCCTAACTTCTGTGTTCTTTTCATTTTCTAAAAAAAATATTGTCTCCAATATTTAGTATTTCCCATTTCATATGAATTTTCCAAAGGTTGTTACTATATATTTTCTTTTCTTATTCAGTAAAAACGGCCTCAAATTCTTTCGGTTAGTAAATATTTCAACATCTTCATTTTCTACCAGTGTTGATATCTTCCTCCTCCACCACATCAAATCATGCATCACTTTAGGTAAGCCTAACTAATTTTATTCAATACACAACTTTTTCTATTTCTATTATGTAGATTTTATATACCGGTCATTGCTATTTTTATAGATGTCTTTGATTACAATCTTATTCAACTTGCAGTTTTCCTTTCCAATATATATTACATTCACTATACTCACAATTATGCATAGAATGATTTTCTCAAACACCTTGACAATTGAATAAAAAGAAAAACAATACAAACATGTAATCCCTATCAAGATCTAGAGAAGCAAGGTTTCAAATGAGACTACTAAGGCAACAACAACAAAAGGTTGTGAGTTATGTATTATCTTTACTTTAAATTGTTCTATTAATTATCATTATTTCACTAAATATATTTACTATATTACCAAAATTATAGGTTCAGCATCTATTGGAAATTCTTCTATTATATATACTGAGTTGTCTTCTACTCCAATAATTAAACCACTACTAACAAATATTGTTTTACTGGTATTGTTACTGGTGACTGCAATTCATTTTCAAGCCTAGGTATGTTATAAATTAGAACTAAAATAGAAAACGTTACTTATATATATATATATATATTCTATAGAATATTGAATTGTATTATAGATCTTTCTATTCTAGAGATGAAGTACTACTCTGGATGCAGGTTCTAGCCAACAATCAGATGTTCAAACTTCAATGAATCGTGCAATGTAACGCCCCAACCCTAGAAGCCTGGAGTCGGTGCATTATTTTATTATATTAGCATGATTACAAGGAATCATATCCCGAAGGACTGATCAATTTAGTATTCTTGAAGAAACTATATACATACATGATACCCATAGTATATTTGGAAAGATAGAAAATACAACATGATACATAATAAACTGAAATAAACTACCTCCTTGAAAGCTTATTTAATGTTTTCTTCTTCATAACCTGGGGAAAGGAAATATAATATGTGTGAACTCAAAAGTTCAGTAAGGGTTACATATAGTGGAATCATGAATCAATAATAAGTGAATGATAGTCATTTAGACATAACGAATATGGCATGGTGAATAAATAAAAACGTACACCATCAATAAGCTGGGAATAAAAATGCATCCATAGATTTTTTTCATAGTGAAAACCTCATGGAAAGTAATAACTGAATAATGAATAAAGAGAATTCTTATTATTTGTAAGTCATGTATCTGGAACATGAACCATCATACCATCGAGGCGGTTTAAGTTTGTGGGTAGAAACCTATCTAATTATGTTTTGGAAACAAAATCGAAGGGTTTGCCGCCAATTATTTTGTCTCGTGAGACCTGTCGATGCATCGAGGGTTTATAGAAGGCTTCGCCCATCACTACAGGTCTAAATCATTCTTCATACATAGATTTAATTCAAGAACAATATGCCTTATAAATATCTGTATTGAGTAGAAGATATAGACTCATCGGTATTCCCTCTGTTAAAACAACATTCAAAATAAACATTGTTTCTAAAATGGTATACGACTGAGACAATCATATCCATGATACAAGAATATAGATATTTAATAGAAATATAATTTCAAATGAAAAGTGATCTCAAATAGGAAATAGATACACCACATAAGAATTATTAGGTACACAATACCAAGCAAGTCTCAATGAAATGGAAATTGAAACAAAGTCCCTTACCACATTGCAATCAATCATATCGTATGACCAAAAATTAATAATCATCAAATGAATCATTTAATACCATGAATATAAAAAGAAACATGATATTATATATCAAAAGGTGGCATACATACACCACTTACAAGAAATGAGTGGCAAACAATGGAAATCTCACGAAAATAAAAGTGAGATGAGAATCTCATTACAAAGATCGTATCATTAGAGTGAGGATAAATCAATGAAATAATTATGTGTGAAAAATATAAATCCAAAAAAATATAAGTGGATAGATAGTATAAAACAATCAAAGTCCATCCACACATATTCTTGGAAAAAAACATAACCAATGACAAAGATGTTTAACTCAATGATTGGAAATTGAGTTAAGATATCCCTTACCTCGGGTTCGAATTCCTTAAAATTTGCTCAATCCTCCTGTATAACAGTTTGAATAGTGTTAACAATTTATTATAGAACTAAAATCATGTTTATAATACCTTACATATTATTCTTATATCATTTTCCACCCATTTATTAACAATATTTTGTTATTTCCATTGTTTCAAGTGCATTCTTTTTGTGGTTTCCAAGGTCGGTTTATTATGGTCTTCCTTGTCAAAAGAAATAATAATATAGAAGTGATCAAATATATATATTTATCTCATTTTAAACAATTACATGTGAATTTAAACTTACCGTGATTTTGGTAAAAAAAGAAATGAAGAATCATCATCCACGAAGGCATTGAATTGACGCACCACATACGACAATTTCGTTATAAAAGGAGAAGATGAGAGCTTTTATGATTCTTTTACCATAAACACAACAACATTACGGTATATATATATATATTGGAGATTTCATGAATCATTGGATAAGAGGTAGGGATAAGGTAGAAGTGAGAAAGAATTTGAAAGAGAAGAAGAAGGAATCTTACCTCTTGAAAATTTCTCTTTGAAGACCTCCTTAACGCTCTTGGAAGTAGTCTTTTTGTGAGGCGAGAAGCACTAAAATGTGGTAAGGGATAAGGAGGAGAGAATTTGAAAGAGTTTAGCTGAGGAAGAAGGTTTAAGTTGATGAAAATTTGTGAAGGAGGAAGCCTCCTTTTATAATTGAGGTGAGGGATAACATAGGAATTACACAAAATTATTAAAATATAATAAATTTATTATAGGGTTAAAGACTTTCAAATGGGATAAAAAGCATAGGATATCACATTGTCAACCAAATATTTTTATTTTTGGCGTTGTTCAATAATTTTTTGTGATTTTTAAATATTTTAATTAAATATTATATTCATGAAAAATGATTTTGTCGAATTAAACACTATTCATAACTTTTGACTTTAAAACAACAAAACAAGGTTTCAAATTCGAATCCAATTTTTATTATATCCTGTACTTATCATATAAATCTAAGGAATTCTTGAATTAGATTAAAAATATCAAATTATATTTATTTTATTATTTTTAATAACATTAATTTGATTTATTCATTAATTAAATTAATATTGCATCGTCTTTGTGAAAGCCATTATGGTATTTATTTGTTGTCTAAAAATTAAAAATAAAATTCTATGAGAAAAATAATTTTATTAGATTTCTAAATACTATTCTTGTTTGAATAAAACTCCCGATAAAAATTACATTAAAAATGTTATATAAAGTAAAATTTATAGTGTGAACACCTTGTCTTACTTTTAAATAAAATATTCTAAAGGTCTTAAATTGATTCTTGGGGATCCTAAGTGTCCCAAAATCAAATCAAAAATAGATAATGGTCGAACCTTACTTATAGAAAATGTTTTAGACAAAATATGGGTCATTTAATAATTCTTATAATTATAATTAAAAATATTTTATTTAATTTTTTATGCTTGCACAAGCACTGCATTAGTGTTGCATAGGAATTAATGTTTATTATTTCATATATAAATATTAAAAATAAATTAATATCATAAAAATAAATTAATTAGGATCAAAATAAAGTTCTATATTCGTTCATTATGTATATTCACTCATATACATGTCAAGAAAACTTCCTAAATTTGTTATTTTGTATTTCTTTGTCCTGTGCAAGCATTGCACTGGAATTTGGATAAAATTAATATTATATAACTATAAAATTGGAATTTAACATATAAAAACATTAATAATACATAATAATTAATAAAAAGTCATGAAAGTAATTTTTATCACTCAATTATTATTTATAATGAACCAAATTTGACATTGTCAATGTTGCGTAGGTACTACATCGGTACTCACAATAGTTTTTATACCTATCATGAAATAAATTATAACATACATGTTCTAAATTATTTCTTCACAAAATTACTCTTATAAAATCATTATTTATTTATTCAATAAGTTTAATGAATTTTATATCATAGATATCTCTTGACGTTGTCACAAAAAAATACCGTATTTTCTTAAAAACTGTATTTTTTACTATTCACTAAAAATTCAGCTATTTCAGAAAAATCCCAAAAATTAATCCTAACCATTTTTCAACATGTAGAATCCAAAAATGAACTCTATTTTATGAAAATAATTTTCTAAATATGATAAATTTAATTTTTAATTAAAATCACCATTTGCTCGAAAAATAAGTTTTTTAAAATTATAACTGATTTTATAATACCATGAAAAATTAACTAAGGTCTCATTAGATTATCCTAAAATCATAGGAAAAAAATATTGATTTAGAAATACATTTTATGAAAATGAATTTTCTTTTAAATAAATTTATTAACTATAAAATTGTAATTAAATATTTATTGCTCGCAAAAATACAAACACTTAATTGTTGATTTTTAAAATATTCACTTTCATTTATAAGGTACCTAAATTTTATTTATACTTACATGGGTGGGGTTACTATTCATAAGGGTGCATTACTATTCATAAGGGTCATTACTATTCATAAGGGTAGGTTACTATTCGCCAAAAAATAAATTGATCCCATCGAACTCTAAATAACTTATTGAATGCAACTGTGTATGTCCATTTTTCAAAATTCAAATCACAGAAGTGACAAAATTAAGTTGAACGGCTATGTTATAACGATCTCCTATAACAAAGTTTTGTTTCGCAGAGACTCAGTATTGCAGCATAATAAGCTATCTAATGAATTGAAATTATTTAAGAAGAAACATACCATAAAATCTTAGGGTGTCATGTTAATAGTGAATATATTCGTAACATGATTTAGTATTTATAAAAATAATTATAATAGTCAATATGTATATTATTCTTAAAATATTTAATTAAATAATATTTTGATAAAGATGAATTTTGTAATAAAAATAATCAAATACATATATTCATATTAAAATATTCTTTTACACAAAATAATACTGTAAAATAGTATTTGTTTTTAGAACATTAATTTAAAATTAATTTGAAAGTTATAAATTTGAAATATAATTATTTTTAAGTATTATTATTAATTAAAACACATAATTTTAAATTATTATTTTTCATAACTTAACAAATTACTGGGGTGTTACATGCAATGTCAGAGACACGTGTAAGAATAAATTATGTCATACATCCTATTATACATTTTACAGGTATGCGAACGTACACATTTTATTTTAGATATTTAAACATTTACGATATTTATTACTATTATGAAATATATAACCCTAAAAAATTGAGTAACATTGGTTGTTGTAGAAAATTCATTACAACTGCAAACTGCGGAGCACATGGGTTAGTTTAATTACTTGAACTATCTTAATACTACAATAAAATTGTCAATGTGTTTCTGATATTATTAGTACTTTTTGAATAACATCTTATATTATATTCTGTTGTTAAAACAACATATTCAGATATTGGAGATCTTTTTAATGTTTGTGAATATTGTGGTTCAATATTTTGATTTTACGAGAGAGAAAAGAAATACAACAACAAAAATAACCCATGTTTCGCTCTATGTTGCTCGTTGGGAAATATTGTTTTGCACTTACTCTCGGCATGTCCACAATACCTTAGAACATTGGTTTCCAATCACACCTCTTCCAAGGAAAGAACATTCCAAGACCACATGCACATTTACAATTCTATGTTTGCATTCACCTCAATGGGTGGAAAGGTTGATAGATCGGTCAACAACGGTCGATCTCCAAATATATTCAGAGTAAATGGACAAAACTACCATCGCATAAGTAGTTTATGTCCTGATGAACAACCACCAAGGTTTTCCCAACTATACGTGCACGACACTGCAAATGAGTCTCACGAATGATGAGTTTGGTTTTCCTTCGAAGTTAAACATTTTCAAATAAAAAAAATTGTTATCAATTGATGTATCAAATTACAATATTCAAAACCATCACTGTTCTTTATAACAAAACAGCTACAAAGTAATTTTCATCTGTAAAAATGAAAATTACATCAGCAATTTTAATGACAGCTTTGAAGACAATCAAGTACTACTGATTAGAAATTCCTAAATTCCATTTAAAAAATAAACCGCAAAACATTACTCGTTTTATCCTTACTATATAGGATCATCATAGCAGTGGATCTACACGATTCAGTAGTAGCATTGAACATAACCAGGTATAATTGTTTTCAATTTATCTAATTTGATTTATTAACAAATAAATATCACCTTATTGCAATATTCCATTTATCCTTGCATCATAGGAGCATCGGAGTGGTGGATCGTTTCGACTAAGTTCGAACAATGATGCAGGATTTGTTACATCAACCATAGATATTTCATCTACTCAGGTCTATATCTGTTATCTTGATTGACTGTTATTTTAATGACGTTATTAAAACTAAAAAAATGCATTTTTTCAGGTCGTTTGCATATTTTATATGTTTAAAACATACAGTTCTTTTCATCTTCTCAATTGGATATTGTTAACATTCTAATTTCTTATTCTATAGTTTTAGTTATCACCATTATTTTTCACTTATTCTTTTAACTTCATTCTCTATGTAGAAAAACTCATTGCGTGATTTTGATAGTGAGGATGTGGTGCAACAAAATCTTCTAATGTCTCGAGACTCTATGGCTACAACAAGTCATGTCACTGAACTACGCACCTAAACGAAGGGAAACTTAAACAAGAAGACTAAAAAATGACTAAATTTTTCTGATACAATAACAAGGTAATACTGAATTGTGATTGTTTATTTTATTTTCATTTTTTTTTTTGAATTGTTATTTACGGTAAGAACTGTATTAGACATTCCAGATTACCTAAACCTTATTTGAACATGTTTTTTTCACAGATTTTAAGTTTGGCATATGTATTATATATCCATTACACAGTTTACCCAATTTACCCAGTTTTTTTTCCAGTTTACCCGGGTTTTTTTCTCAACACTATTCACTAGTTTACGGATTGGTCACCTCATCCTACAAAGATACTAAATTCTTTGTGACTTGGACATCATATCAATAACCTATAGTCCCTGATCTTCCTCAACCTGTGCTTTTCTTATTTTTCTGGGTAAACTGTACAGTTGGTTGGAGATTCTTGAGTATATTGACTAAAGGCCAGTCAGGTCAGGATAGAGGTTGAAGATTCATTTTTTTCAATCAGGAGTCAGATCAGGATTCGGCGGGTTTGAACATACTTAAATGACGTTTCTGGACATGATTTGGGTTTGTGTAGGTTCCCAACTATTTGGGAGGACGTCAAACCAGTGGCAGTGTGGCTAGAATGTTTACCTAAACGTTATTTGAACATGTTTCTTCCATGGATTTTTAATTTGGCATATGTATTACTTATCCATTGCAAAAATTCCAGTTTAGCCAGTTTTTTTTTTCAACACTATTCCCTGCAATGAGGATTGGTCGCCTCATCCTACAAAGATACTGAATTCTCTGTGACTTGGACATCCTGACGATAATGTATAGTCTCTAGTCTTCCCCAATGATGTCTGTAAAATCATCATAAGACATATTTTGTTATCTTTTCTTGGTTCTGAAATATCTCTTCTGTCCAATACAGGATTCTGTTAATAATCACAAAGTTATGTTAAAAAACATAGACTTCTGTTGAGAAACACAGCTTTATGTCCAACATATTCTTATGTTAACATAAATTTTGTTATCTTTTTTTGGTACTGAAATATCTTTTATGTGACATTCAAAATTTCGATTTTCAGATTTCAATATTCATTCATATTTATTATTCTCTTATGTGTCATTCAAAATTTTGATTTTGAGATTTCAATATTCATTAATATTTATTCTTATTTTTTAACTTTATTGTATCTGCATATAAACATGTTGGAAGCTTTTGAATTTGAAGATTCAGTACAAGAAGACAACGTCATTGGTTCATTCTACAAGTTCAAGTGAATGTCAATTAATGATAAACTTCTACAAATATAAACATCAAAATATATGATGAAATTATTGATCGATTTTTTATCATTATCTATTAAAATTTATCATTTTCTCTTTTCTCATATTAATTATTAAAACCATTGTCTTCTATTTTAGTTGGTTGTCACTTTTTATTGTACAAACCAAAGTTTCTGTGAATGTTATTTCTCATATTAATTATTAAAACCATTGTCTTCTATTTTAGTTGGTTGTCACTTTTTATTGTACAAACCAAAGTTTCTGTGAATGTTATTTGAAATGTAGTTCATCCATGTAATTGAAATCTCCATCAAATCATTCATTTAAATTTATTCTTAATATTTTCTACTATATTAATGATGTATTTTACACTTGTATTCCAATATTGCATATCACTAATCTATAATTTAAATATATTCAATATTAATATTCATTATAACTTTAATAGTATTCTCTTATTGAAAATAATCATTGATTCATATTGCCATGCAAACATACGGACGAGTACTAGTTTGATGTAAATTCCCACTTGAAACTTGCATTGAAAATTGTCACTAATATCTTGCACTTGAAACTTGCATTGGAAATTATCACTAAAAATTTTCTAGGTAAACTACTGCTACTTCAAAAATTTCATGCATTGCAAAAAACATCCAATATAAATTATAATCGGAAACTTGCATTGAAAACTTCTCATTCTTATCTTGCACTGAATATTTCCACTGAAATCCTGCATTGAAAATTTCCAGCAAAACTTCCATTACTTTCCACTAAATACATACATAGGAAATTTTCACTTCAAACCTGCAATGCAAAGTTTTGAGAAAAAATTCCAGTTGGTTGAATATTTTCTCTAGACATGCACCGAAAATTTTCATTGAAAACCCGCAATATAACTTTTTTACTACAAAAATGTCAATTTTGTTAAGATTAAAAACTTACTCATAAATGAAACCATTATTGCAAACTTACATTACAAACTTCATTTACAAATTTTTAGTAAAATAATCTAAGTGGGACATTTTTCATTTAATGAAATTAACAACACAAATCTTACGGTAAATACTTTAAAAACTTCTCACTAAAACCTAATTTATTCTATATAAACGTCCACTACAAATATTCAACATATAATTTCGCAATCAAATCTATAAACAGCTGAATAAAAAATATGAGATCTACGCCGATTTCCAGTTCTTTAAAATGAGGGAAGCTCGTCGCATGAGTATCGATTACCTCCCTCACGTCTGGTGAAAAAGATTTCGCCGTTCGTTCAGCGGGAAAGAAAAAGACACCCGTCATTCCTTTAATATCAGCTCAGGTTCACATCTCAACCTGACAGTCCGGTTGGCCGTCCAATGAATGTCACCCAGTAGCATCTTGAATGCCCAAATAAGAATTAACTATAAAATGATTTGGCAGCAAAAATGGGAGGGGGGGGGGGAGTTTCCTCTTATTCTTCCTCCTAAATGTTCTGTACTCTTGTTTCTCATTCATCTACTGCTAAATGATTCCACCGCATTCTACTACATTTATTTCTCCAAAGCTGCTGTAGTTTTATTTGCAATCCAGCACCTAGGATTTTATCAGATCTCTTTTTAAAAGAAAAAAATCTGGACGCAACATTAAATTAGTAGTCAATAATGAATTTATTGATATTTTTTTGCAATGATAATAAAAATATCATTAAAATATTTATATATATAATCATTCTTATTAAAAAAATATTTATTTATCCATTAAATTAATGATTTTTTTAACAAAATAATATTTATTAAAGAAATCAACGAAATATTTATCTTTAATATATTAATAATTAATAATTATTTTAATATTTTTAATAATACATAATTGTCATCAGTTTTTCAAATCCGAATACCAAGAATGAACATTTACGTCCATTTTTTATATTGTCAGACCCAACCAAATAATGAAAATCCCTGGATCAAGCACAAACTATTTTTTTCGTACTTGAAAAAATAAATACTTTCAACGCTTATTATTTATGCATTTTTAAAATATAAATATTTTCCATTTCAGTTTTGAAAAAATAATTACACTTCAACAAACGGATCGGTGGAAAGAGTTGATAAAATGAAGAAGCAAGCAGCACACAAGCAAAAGGTGGGGCGGCTCACCAAGTTTCATTCAGGCCTGCTTCATCTCAGGGTGTGATGCAAAGAAATGCTTGGCGTTGTGTGCCACGTCGGCCTCCAGTATCGCCTCCAGCACTATGTCGGAACCAGTTACAGCACCTGCTGAAAATGCATACCCAGATTTATAAAAAATAATAGGAATAACTATGAAAATTATGAAGAAAACAAATTACTTCAATTATTTTATATATAATCATCAGGTAAAACCATTTCATTCAATCACATGGAACTCGCAAACAATGAAACATCCAATTCAATTTCATTTCATGTCCTTCAATTCCATCACAACCCTTAAAAGCTCTCAAACTGTTGCGGAATCGCCGGGAGACACAACGACAGAAACGAGAAAAAAACGAAAGAAAGAAAGCAAAGGACACAACGATTTACGTGGTTCGGGAATAATCCCTACATTCACGGGAGAGGCAGAATATTTCACTATACGGGAGCACAAATTACAGAGGGTTTTTTTTCAGTAGTAAACCCTAGCCCGAAATGGGCTACATATGAAGAAGACGGTCCACTGTTCTGAAATAGTAAGTCCGCGTTGCAACAGTAATCGACGGCCAACTTTGTCAAAAGCGCTAGTGTCTGCCGGCTGGAAGTCAAAGCACTACAGTGAAGTTGACCCCGAAGTCCACACCGCTACAGTGTCTGTCGGTGTCGGTCGGTCAGCTCCGCTACAGTGGTCAGCATTACTACAGTGCCGGAAAATTGGGCCGGGAACCTTCGGCCCCCGGACCCCCGGAGCAGGGGCGCGTTGCCCCCTGCAACCCCCAACGAGCTCACCGCGGAACTCGACCCACGACAGTTGCGGGCCACAAGCATTCGGCCCAACCGGATCGGGCAACACCAATCCAACACAAACATGGTCCAAGGCTGATGTTGTATTTTATGTATAGTTTTTAAATTTGTTTTACAGTATTTTTATACCCAACTTGCATTTTTTACATTGGACAAGTTTTAAGAGAGTTTTGAGGAGGTTTTTAAAGATGATGAGAGGCGCAGCATGGGAGGAGAACAAGAACTATAGACGAAAGGGGGTCAAGATGAGGGGAGTTAGAGATTAACGAAGTTATTTTGTGTCCAGGAATGATGTGGATCCAAGACTGGGATGAGGTGACTCAGTGTCGCTCACTTTTTACAATTCTCTTTAATCAATCTATGATTACTTGTTAGAGTAACAGAATCTCTCTTTACTCTCCCTCGCTCATATGAAGATAAATAAGCAAAAGCACAAAACACAGAGAGATTTACAAGGTTTTTTCACAATGTGGGTAACTGCGTCCTTGCTGTGTCTAGTATCATCCGAATCATAGATTAATCAACTGGAATCAAACAGCATATCACAATGATGTTAAGGAATGTATCATCTTTGACCCCAATATTTCTATGCTATCCCACCACTCTCATGCCTCCAGCTTGATTACAAAACACAATATGAGAAAAATCACAACCATAACAGGATGTTCATCTCGATCAAGATGTTGATCTTCCTCGACTGTGCAAATATTCATCAACAATCCTTCAAGAGTTGTTCAAGCTCTCAATAAAATTATCCTTCACACAGCTCAAAAATATCTCACCAGAAAATAATAATAGCAATAGTGATCGTCTCACACTTAAGTTTTCTTCAACTTTTTATTCCAGATGTCCAGTCAAAAAATAATTCAATTTGAATCCTCAAATCTCAGAATAAATCTGCTATCTTCATCTTGAGATCTTCCAAATATATCACACTTCAAAAACAAATAGCTGTAGAGTTTCCATATCTTCAAATCTCACTGTTTCAATCTCCACAAATCTCGCACAGCATCTTTGGTTTCCTTATTCTTCAAATCAACAAATAAATCTTCAATTCAAACTTAAATTCTCGCATCCAGTACTTGCTTTGAGTGGGAATTAGAAATTTGTCCCACGCATTGAATAATTCTCCAAGAAATCACTTAAATGTTCTATTTCAAGCATCTTTTAAATCTATCTTGCGAATTTCACCGCATTGAATGAGTCATTGTTAAGACCCTGAGAACAAGTGAGAGGAAAGAGAGAAGAAACAACTGCATTCACTAAATTGAAGCAGCAGCAGCAGGAAAGATTATTCTAGAAGGATGTTACAGTAGAAGGATGCTAGAACCACTTCGGGATATGCTCAATACTGAGAGGGGGGGAATCTTCTTCTCTACAGCAGCAAAACACAAAGAAGCTGCTTTTTCCTTCTTCACTTCTGTTTAGGACATTGTTTGTCCGGAAACTCTTCCTCGTCCGATACTGTTCGCCCAGTCATGTTCGTCTGATGATGTTTGTCCAACAAAAGTTCGTCCAATGTCAGTTCGTCCGATCCCTTCTTCTCCCAGTACGTTTGCTTCTTCATCTGGAGCTTTACTGCTCCATCCGGTGCTTTTGCTCCATCCGATACCCCCTGCTATGTCTGGTACCTCTTCCGTCGGATGCTTCAACCCAAATGAGAATTGCTCTCAAGCTTTCATGGCCAACACTTTCCTACGGCACTTTACTTCTTCAACAATAAGCACATAACCGCAACAACTTGAGCAACCAATCACTCGAACAACAACTACATCTCAGCGCACCAACTCCCCCTTTATATAGGCAAAGTCTCTTCGAAAATTCAGGGAGAAGCGCAAACTCAAATTTGAATTTTCCGCTTCCAAATTTGAATCTCCCGCTCGAATCATTCTTCGTTTGACCGCCTTCAATCTCCCTAAAAGATATGAGTCAACAATCTTCGTAGGAACTTTCCTTAAATCTCGGCGTCATCTTCTTCAATCCTCCGGAAATTTAACTAGAATCACAATCCTTCATGATTATTCAAACGTTGAACATCCAACTCAAAATCACCGCATTTATGACTTTACAAAAACTTCCTAAAGGTTTTCGAACCTTCCGTCTGGTACAACTTCTTAACACCTCTTCCGTTTGGTGAAACTCCGTCTAGTGTTCTTTCACAGCCTCGTAGAAACATTTCCATCTGATAGTGCTTCGTCCGGTGTCCCTTTATAACAATCTTCTTTGTTCACCCTCGAAAGACTTTCGCAAGATTCTTCCTCCGTCTGATGACTTGCTTTGGAAATCTCCGACTGTTACCTTCGCTTGGAAACACCTGTCCGATAAACTTCATACGAGAACATTTGTCTAATGACTTAAAACAATCATTTGGTGGACTCGCAACCTTTCCTTTGAACTATGAACTTTACAACTTGGTTCGATCTTCCCTCAAAAGTCTGTCTACCATACTTTCGCAAGGCTCTCACTCCATCTGATGGGTTCCCGGATGTTTGTCCATTTCTCTATGTTCGATAAACCCTCAGAGATCAGCTCGGAAACTTTTGTCCGATGACTTTGTAGAACTCAGTCCAATAACTTTGTAATACTCTGTCTGATTGTTGGATTGGTGTAGCCCGATCCGGTTGGGCCGAATGTTTGTGGCCCGTACTGTGCACCGGCCCGCAACTTTCACGAGTCGAGCTCCGCGGTGAGCTATTTGGGGGTTGCAGGGGCAATGCGCCCCTACTTTGGGGGTCCGGGGGCCAAAGGACTCTGGCCAAATTTTCGAGCAGTGTAGCATCTCTGACCACTCTAGCAGAGCTGACCGACCGACACTGACAGAGCATTGTAGCAGTGCGGACTTTGGAGTCAACTTTATTGTAGCCTTTTGGACTTCCAGTCAGCAGTCACTGTAACTCTTTTGACTTGAGTGACCGTCTTTCACTGTAACACTCTGTAATTGTGTTCGCGAATATAGTGATTTTCTGTCTCTCTGTGGACATAGAGATTATTCCCGAACCACGTAAATCCTTGTGTTCTTGTTTTTTTTTTCTTTGTACTCTTCTGTGTTTCGTTGTTTCTGTCGCTACAACTCTCGACGTTTCCGCAACACTGATATCTTAATAACATTCTGTCTAATGACATCACTCGAAGACTTTTGTCAGATGTCTTTGCTCGAAAACTTCAGTTCGAATGTCTTTGCTCAAAAACTTCAGTCCGATGAACGTCACTCAGAAACCATTGACCGATGACTTCATACAAAAACCACTTGTCCGATGACTTCACAACTATTATTCTGTCCAACGAACTACTTTGGAAACCTCTTCATTCGATGATCTTCACATGTTTCATTTGTCTAATGCTAGGAAACTTCTGCTCGATCATTTGAAAGCTTTTGTCCGATAGAGTCTGTCTGATGACTTACTAAGTTCGTATGACAGGCTTCATACTTCTTTTCATCAGCTGCAACTTCATCATTAGCTTTCATAATACTTTACTTTGATCGAAAATCCCCAAGTTCCACCAACTTCTTCCTTCAACCAACTTAAGCAAGAATCATGAACTCCTTAGAACGATCATGATGTTTGTTACTTTTAAGGAACACCAACGCATCGCCAAATTTAGCTCTCTTTCATAGAGACTTTTCTCTTCTAAAATTTTGCTTGAATCACAACCACAAGGCATTGTGATATTTAAACAATGAGGAACACGTCACCAAGCATATTGTCCGGAGATCTTTGTCCAATGGAACTGTGAATTGATTTGAACTATAGAATGAGGAAACCCCCTTACCTCCTTACCTCAAAGTGAGGCGGAGGCATTCTTTTATAATGAATGATAAACTCCACATCGGACCACAAGTCCGATGTGGGATACAGACTCCAACACTCCCCCTAAGCTAGGTGTACCTAGCTTGGACAGATAATGAAAAGAAAGCAACAAAACAGACGCTAACACTCCCCCTCAAGCTGGACAGACCCAGCTTGATTACAAAACAGACGAAATAAAAAATAAAAAAAAAGCTGCAAAAGGTTGTTGCTCCCCCCTACGATCAAAGTTCTTCCGCAGGATGATGGATGGATGATGTCGCGGACGCAATAGATGAACCACTCAAACCGGGCCAATGGATGGAGCGCCAGGAACGCCGCACTAGTGGGGTCGGTCGATGAAACGCCGGGAAATCCAAACTAGCACCGGGAAAACCGCATTTGCGGGGCCGGCGACGGGAGGCGGGGATTCCGCAGAATTGTTGCGGGGCTGGCGGCGCCAACGGGCTCAAATCCTAGGTGGTCGAGCTACTGCGCCAGCGAATGGACGTGCCGGCGGACAGAGATGCGGTTGCTGGGAGTCGTCGGGAGATGCCGGCGAGGCGGGGATGCCGCAGGAGGTGCCGGAGAGCCGAAACTGAAGTTGGGCAGCCGCTGGGAGAAACTGGAGACGACTGGCTGCCGGAAGAGGAGCGCAGGAGGAGGCCGGCGAGGGAGCAGGACAGCGGGAGGCGGCGCTGGAAGCTGGAGGAGGGTGCCGGTGTGGAGGGGCCGGCAAGGGTGGAGGCCGGTTGCTGGAGTCCGGCTGTCGGAGGCACCGGCAGGGGGAGAGGCCGGCAGAACTGGAGGCGCCGGTAGATATAGAGGTCGGCTGAGCACAGGTGGCCTGGTCCACCGCGAGCGGGGAAGGGAGGCCGCTGGGGGAGGAAGGCAGCCGGCGCTGGGAGTCATCCGGCAGGGAGAGATCCACCGGAAGAGAGTCGCGCCGGGAGTGGAGGGGTCGCCGGGAAGGGCAGCCGCGCCTGGACAAGTGCGCCGGGAGCCAGGAGCCGCGTCAGGCAGGAGGGCCGCCGAGAATGATGACTGGCAGGAGCCGCGTGGGGCAGAGGCGGAGGGGCGGCGACAGTAACCCTACGGGGCTTTGAGGCCGCCGCCCCCCCCACGGGTGGATTGCAAAGAACCCTAGATCGGAAAGAAAAAAAAATGTAAGGGGGGGATCAAACCTCCTCTGATACCATGTAGAATGAGGAAACCCCCTTACCTCCTTACCTCAAAGTGAGGCGGAGACATTCTTTTATAATGAATGATAAACTCTACATCGGACCACAAGTCCGATGTGGGATACAGACTCCAACATGAACTATCATTTGGTTCCATCCTTAGTTCCAATCAACTTCATCTTATCACCTCGATGAGCTAGACTGTGTCCGTATTAGGTCCACTAGGTCAAATACCCTGAGAGGGAGAGTGAATTAGGGTATGACAGATTAAAACAACTGCCCTTTTTGATCTTGTTTCGTTGTTCAACAAAACTCTTTTCTCTCTCTTTCCCATAGCAAGGTATGAACAAAAATTAAAGCATGCACAGGACACAGCGATTTTACTTGGTTCACTTTCATTGCGCTACGTCCAATGAGCATACAATAGTGATGTGTCGATGTACCAAATCCACTAAAAGCGCACTGTTGTTTACAATGTTCGAAGTGGATTCACTGTCTCTCCTGGTTTACAACCAATCCCAATTTGAAAGATCATTGCTCACTCAATTGAAGTGTGATCACTGCTTCTTCAGAAGATCCATTCACAGTTTATATTGTAAGTCCTTTCATTATCTCTAATGAATGCATCATCCACTGTATGTAGATGCTCTATTGATGCCCCACTTTCATCCACTGATGAATACCGCTTTACCTCAGATATACTAGGCAACTTCAAATCTTTCGCGCAACCCTTATTGCGCCTTGCGCGCAAAACCTCCTCTTACGTGCAACTTTAATCTTACGTGCAACTTCTTTAACTTGCGCGCAATTTCAATTCTTTCGCGCAACTCCCTTTACACGCAAATCTTACGCGATTCAGAGCTCGAATTCTCTTTAAGTGTTGAGCTGCTTCGAATGAGGGGGATCACCTCTTATTTATAGGCATCGCTGACCCCTGCGCAGAAGATTCGACGTGTCGCGCAAGATCCCCTCGAGCGAGTAAAACCCCATTTGACGTCGCATTGGGCGCGTAAGCCTCTTTCGCACAAACTCATCTTTCGCGCACATTTCCAAATCTTTCGCGCAGTTCATGCCTTTGTCATATTTCGACGTTCTAATCCTGAAACATGCTTTGCGTGCAAGTTTTCAAATCACTTTCAATCTTGCGCGCAACTTCCATTGTCAAAAACACATTTCTTCATTTTCCCGATTTTGGACCCCAAAAATTTGACACACCGGAAAACGGCACCACCGTGTATCTGTTCTTTTTGTACCGCCTCCAGATCATTAATTCATTCATGGTTCTTTGTCAACATAGATTGTCAACAATGTCTCTGGAACACCACAATTGACCAAGGAAACTCTCTTTGTCAACAAACACAAACCCAAAAATGATTCAATGTTACCTTGAGGGATTTTTGCCCAACAGTCCGCTAGACTCAACCCGATCGTTCCAGTTATCTCCATCCGTTCAGCTCCGCTTTCTTCATCAGGTAACATCCGAACTGGAAACTTCTTAAGGAAACTTCATAATGATGATAACAAATGTGTTTCTCCAACAATCATAGCACATGTTGTCGACATTAAGAACAGTTCATCAATCGTCTTATGTTAACTCAAAGTCTTTAAAGAACTTTTGCCTTTCACGTAATGAATAATCAATGACTCTTCCAAAGGCAAGAACACCATGTATCTTCTTCCAAGATAACAAGACTTGAGTACTTCTTCCCTCATCCAATCATCCAAGTGGCATCAACTTTATTACCAAGCTTGGATACTTCAACCAAACTTTCCAATAACTTCTTTACAACATCTTCAATATATTGACTTCAACAAGATCTTTCTATTTCATTGACAACCATTGATAACCATTGATAACCATTGACAATAAATACAACTCACACACAAAGTAGACTTTTCAATCTCCTCCTTTGTATTTATTGGCACTACCTTCAATGTTCCTTTAAAATGAATGACAATATGTGAATTTTTATCTTCTTTCTCTCCTTTTCTTCGCCTTCTTTCTCTCCCTTTTTCAAACTTCCAATCTTTCATTTCATTTTTTCTCCCCCTTCTTGACAAGAAATGCAGAGTTCGTGGGAAAATGGGATATCAGTTCATTCTTAAGCAATGTGTCATCCATCATTTCACTCTAAAGTCTACATGAGTCATGCTCGATGTAGAAAACAAAAGGGTTTGATTTAGACAACAAAGTTGTCCTTTACCAACTAATCTTGATACCTCATGAAATGAAAACCCACAATCTTGTGATATAAAACATTTGTAAGATAAATCAACCTGAAACTTCTGCACTCACGTTAACTAACAGATTAAAAACATTCAAGTACAAATAGCAGGATAAGCGGCCTTGGTATACCTTTTTTTTTTTTTACTTTTCATGTCACTAATGAATTCAACTTCTCCCCCTTTGTATTAAGATTTTTATCTTTAGTAACCAAGGATGAGAGATTAAGAAAGATGTACATTTGCAATGACTCTCCTTCATACACATTCTAAAATAATCAGTTTTGTATGATATGATGATTCTGGCAACAACTTCATCATACTTCACTTGTATCCCCCTCAAGGAAACTTTCCTTACGATCCTCATAATGATGAATCTTTTAGATAGTTATACTTCAGGAATTTCATGTTAAGAATGCACCAAAATGGATCTTTCTTATGTGGTTGTCCATACTTTTGAAAATTTCCATATCTTCGCCAAGGATGGTCTTTTCCTAAGATTTTTTTTAATGTACCAAACATAGGAAACATTCCAGGATGGGAATTTCCTTATCTCGGCTACCCAAAGTAGGCAGTCATTCCTCCTACTCAAGTTCTCCCGCAAAGTTCATGTCTCATCTTCAATTTTCTGCTTTGAAATAACAAATAAAAAACACAACGGTTAAGGGAGTAAGCTGGTTCTTTCTTGCTTCTCAATGTGAAAAGGTTGAGATAGTTTTCTCAACCAAGTTGCTCCATCTCCTCCCGTCTTCATGCTTGCACATTTTAGTTATGATTGATCTTGGGGCAACATGGATCTTTTCACATTCTATTTTGCTTTGTGTGGAGAACTTTTCTTCTTAACGGCTTTCATGGACGATGCATTCTTAATCCTTCTAATGACTGTTTGTTCAGGTAGAATGGTTAAACAACCTTTTGTACTATGTCTAGTTTTATTACATCTCTCACACAGAACTTCTTTAACACAAGAGTTGTCTTGTGTTGACAACCTCTCATGATCTACAGCTTCTTCATGTGGAATCTTTTGTTTTCCTTTTGCACTAGCCTTTGATTATGTTGCTTCCATTTTCCTCATTTTATTCAAATCTTCTGGCTCAATTACTAAAATATCATTAGGTATATCGGCAACAAGTTTGGGTTGTCCACATGGCTTCTTCTGAGTGCATTTCTTCTCATCAGTTCTTTTAGATGATGCACTATTCTTCAACTTCTTGGGTTTGGAATCCAAGGACTTCTCACATTTTCTACTTGATATCGTCTTAGGAGAATTTTTTTTACAACATTCTTCTTCTTACTTCTCAAGGTTGTTTCATCTTTCCTTTGTGCTTTCGCATTTAGAGGATTGTACCATCAATCAAATGCACAATGTCCAAATATGTTGCAACACCAACATTGACCCGCAGACCATGATTTTCGTATATCTACTATATGCGTTCTAGATTTTTTAGCAGTATGAGCATGTTGTGTTTGGTTTTTCTTCGCAACATGTTGGGCTCTTCGTGGGGAACCAGCTTTCATATATTTTTTTCTATCTACCATGCACATGGTGGTAGACTTCTTGATAGGTGCTAGAGAAAATAACGAGAGATTTCCTTTATTTCCAGCAATTACAACGAACCAGAATTACAGCTAACCAACAAAAAAGGTGGAACAGAAGAAGAAATGGAGAAGGAGAAGGAGAAGATTAGGAGAAGAATCCCCAAGAGGCGCTGCACCCAGGGCCTGAGGCCTAACCCTCCGATTCTGCTAAGTAGCAGCCCACTAATACCATTCGTCCCCCTCTAACTGCCCCTATCTCCCTAGTTATTACCCAGCCAACCCAACAACTTCCTAACAAAATAATAAGGCATTTACATATTTTCCCCTGGAAAATAAAAGAAACCCCACCCTGCTTTATTATAACTCGTATACCTATCAATACCCACTCCTTGAAAATCCACCCTGTCCACAAGATAGAGAGGTCTTTCGGGTTGTCTCCTCAACTGAATGGAACATCCTTCTCTTGTCTCCCTTCTGACTCTTCTTCCTCATTTCATTGCTCGAAACACTCCCATGCCATGAGCTTGAGTCCCATCTCTGGACATCTATGTCCCAGACTAAATTTTAGTCCACAAGCATAGCACAATCCTTTGGCCTTCCTTTCCTCAAACTCGTCTTTGGACAGAGTTCGTACTCCTTTATAACGTGGTGCAACTTCACGTGTCCTCTCCCTTTCATTCCCACCAACAGGTGGGATGAGACTAATTTCCGGTCGCCAACTCCTTTCCAAACCAATAGGACTATTCCTCCAATTCCACGACTCTAGTTCCTTGACTATTCCCTGTATCATCAATCCCATCTCCACTCTCTTAGCCAAAGTTAATAGATGCGTTTTGCTCCGTGGTTCAAATGTCAACATTGAACTCCCAATTACAGGCTTTAATCCTCCTATAAACAAACTTGCATTCCATTTTTCAGTTAGGTTCGGCAATCGCAAGGTCGCGTGTTCAAATTCATCAATGTATTCATCCACAGATTCTGTTTGCCGTAACTCCCACAAAAACATCAGTGGATCTTCCTCCGTGACACTACCATATCTTCCTAACACCTCCTTAAGTTGTGACCATGTGAGCTTTGGTTTAGTTGACCTCAAAGAGACGATCCAATATTGCACCATCCCTTCTATACTCAATTGCACCATACGCAAACGTTAGCTTTTCAGCGTAACGTAGGGATGTAAACAGTGTTTCCAGAATCATTCCCATAACGCTAAATTCCTTTAAAATAGAATATAAATTCCTGTAAAACTCACTTAACAAAACTTTATTAGAAAAAAAACAGAGGTTTTTATGAACATCAAAATCATCATAAAATATAGAGTATTGTTGAGACAATACATGCCCAATAAAATGTATGGTATCAACCCTACATCACGCTAAAGAGTTTGCGTTTGGATCGTCATCCTTACGTTCGGAAAATTGACACGCGTATGGATCAACAACCCTACGTGGAGTCTGGATTTACTGTTTCCAACCCTCGTTCGGGAAAATTGAACGTATGGTTAATCAATGCTACGTTCGGGATTTTATACTGACAAAGATAAACGTATGGATCATTAACCCTATGTTGCGCAAAGGAACCCTACGCTGCGCAAAGGAACCCTACGATGCGCAAAGAAACGCTACGCTGCGCATAGGAACTCTACGTTACACAAAGGAACCCTACGCTACGCAAAGGAACCCTACGCTATGCAAAGGAACCCTACACTACGCAAAGGAACTCTACGCTACGCAGCTCAACCCTACGTTGTGTTCTCAACGGCGAAGTTCTTCAAGCCGCGTTTTCAATCCGAGATTACTGCAACGGTCAAATCAGAAATGAAGACCAATTCAAGGATCGTTTTGATTGTTTCAAAGAACCATGTTCATCAGATAAAATCTCTCCTATTTCTAAGGGAAGTTACGATTCTCCTAGTTAATTGATGTTTGAATTTCCGCGACCAATCAATCTATTCTTTTGGATCTGGAACACCGAAGAAAGTCTTTATGTTCTATATATTCCTTCAGAATATCTCTTCATAAAAATGTGTGATAAGTGATTCACATACAAGACTGCTTTATTGAAATTCTTTTTACAGTGCTACAGCAAACGAACAACTCTGTTGAATGACTACATTTTGGAGATATACATGTTCTATCTTGTTCTATTGTAAGTTTGCGACTGTTGTTTTGTTGCTACTTTTAATTTGAAGATCTATATGCAACCTGGATCGCTTCAGACCCATTCTCTCTTGAAGATCATTATTTCTGTAAAAGAAGATTCATCTACTGTCAATTACGTGCTGCTGCAATTGTGAAGTTTAACTTGTTTTAACAAATCAATCTCTTGATTTATTTGAGTTTCAACTGCTCGTACTCAATTGCGGTGAAGTATCAGCTTCTCGATCTAAGCTGTGGATAATCGATTCTCTGTTAGAGAACCATAAGGCTTTGCAGTTTGTCTTGTTTGTAAGGTGTCAACTGCCTGCACTCAGTTGTGGATTCTTGGTCTTGTGATAAGAAAACCATTCTAGTGAAATTCATCAAGCTCGCTAAGAGAGTGATTGGTAGAGTGGACTAGAGGATCTTTGTGTCCCGAACCACTATAAAAAGTTGTGTTCTTTCTTTTTGTTTATCCACTACATATTTTCATACAGAAGAATAACACTGCATATTCGCATAAATTATAGTGGGTGTTAAAAACCAGAATTGTGGAAGATTTTGAAAAGACACAATTCACCCCCTCTTCTGTATTACTTTGTATATTCTGACCTAACACCTTTGTCATTCATCTCGTACCCCGGACGCTGCTCTTTCTCCTCTACCTCGGGCCTCAAACTACTCTCACCTTCCTTGATAATCACAGATTTCCCCTTGTCATTTCCTTGTTCCGTACACGTTGTCAAATTTGTTTCAAGTCGTGATAGTGTTGTCAACACATCTAGCATTTGGATTTCCAGACCTTGAAGCGTTGTTTCCTAACGCTGTCATCCTGCCTCATGACGTTGGATTCCGAACTGCATGTCCTCTACTGTTGACTCCAATTTGGTAATTTTGTTCTCCATTCTCGTGGTCATCTTCTGCTGCGATTTGTTCAAATCCTTCTAGTAAGAAGTTCACGTCTGCTACTCTGCACGAACCAAAATTGTCTGCCTCGGGTGTGGCTGTAGCATCTGTTTCGTCCTGTGTGAGCAGAAGGATAGCAAGACACACCTCCTCCAGCAACTGGTCGCTCGATCGGTTGCACGCGGCTCGCCTGGTCAGAAACCAACACTTGTTTCTCGTTGATGTGTCTCCTCTGGTTGATCGATTCCACCGTTTTTTTTCCTCTCTGCTGGAATTCCTCAGTCCTGCTACACGCTGCATAGCTGCGTCCAGAAAACAGGTGTCTGCTGCATCGCTGCGTCCAAATAAAAGAAACCCCACCCTACTTTATTATAACCCGTATACCTATCACTTCTTATCACTTTTCTTCATTCATACTTGTGTGGATTTTGTTTTGATATTTGTATTGTTCATGAAACCAGGTTTAGATATAACATTGTAACAAGGTATGGATGATATCTCTTCCTTCACATCTACTTGAGATAGATCATTGAACGAAGTCATGATCTTCTTGTCACGTGTTGGAAGTCGTTTAACATTAAAATCTTCCAATGAGCATTGGGTAGAAGTAGCAATTTTCTCCTTCTGAGAAAACTCGGCATGTCTTCTCTAGATTGGTCGGCCTAATTTCTCATTCTAGACATTTCATACTGATGGTGTTTTTCTGATCTTCAGTCATAATCACCTTATCTTCACAATCCTTCTTCATTCTACAAACTTCTTCATCGTGCATCTTAACATTGTTTTGTAACAATGAATTTTCTTGGATTTTACTTCCAATTGTAAATCTTTGACATCAATGTTGTTTTTCAACTTTTCTTCAAGTGCATGAATCTTTTCTTCAAGAGTATTCTTGACTCCATCTTTCTCGTCAACTTCCTTGAGCCATTTACTTTTAAATTTTGAGGAACTTATTTTAAGCTCCACTTTACTTGTCTCAAAGGCAACAACCTACTTAGAGAGCTTTATACATTCTAGAACCTTTTATTGTAAAGTCTTCTCCATATTATCTGCCTCTTCTTTCAGTTGAGTGGTCTCTTCCTACGAACTTTCAAAGACTCCACAAACAAGAGACTGTTTCTTTGGGAATGCAATGCAGAAAATAATCTACTAACTGAATAACTTGAGTAGTAGATGGATCGTCACCACTTATGCAAGGATCTTCTTCTTGAGGACAGTCCGTACAAGAATATTCACATACCTCATAATCACTTTAGATAGGAATGTTGTCCTTACTTTCCAAGGCAGATTTGTCTTCTTTGTTATCATGGCATGGAGAAACTGAACTTATCTTGGTTTAATAGGACATCTTCTTCAGCTTTATTTTCTCTTTCTTTTTCCTGTTCATCATGGACTTGATAGAAATAGAATTATGTTCAGAGATAATTTAATTTTCACCAAAACATCACTTATTGTTAATACTGGAAATAAACTTAAATCTTTAAAAGAGAAAAACATCAATTCAGAGAATCCAATAGAGGTGAACCTTGACTCTGATACCGCTTGTTAGAACCACTTCAGGATAATGTTCAACGCTGAGGGGGTGAATCGGTGTCGGGGACTTTTTAAACCAATTATAACTTTTTATCCTTTTACCTCTTAGACCTGATAGGATCTCGATTCTCTTGTTCTCTCTTCCTTGTCATATACAAGTATATGAAAGCAAGTAAAGGATAGGACACTATTTTTACAAGATTCACTAATCAATAAAAAAATAGCCAGTCCTTACCGTGTGATGATGACCAATACACGGATTTTCCACTATAATGAGATGCATGTTTACAGTGGTTTGGCTACAAAACAATCCTTACCTAAGTGTGGTTCCCTACACTTTTCGAGGGGGGGTAAGAAAACAATCCTAAATCCCTAGACCGGTGATTGTCTAGTCCAACTCGCAGCTCTTCGTTGGTTCTTTATACCGTTCGTAAACAGTTTTCAACTTCTTCAGTTACTTGGTAATACCAAGAAGTACTCCACCAGCTGAGCCTTCGGTTCACAATGTTGCTTTGTTCTTCTTCCTCTTCACTTGCACAGCAGTGTACAAGCAACACTTCTTCTCTACAGCATCAAAACAGAAAGCTACTCTTTCCTTCTCCACTTCAGCCTGGAACACTGTTTGTCCGGAAACTCTTCATTTGATATTGTTCATCTGATCTTGTTCGTCCAATGATGTTCGTTCGATACAAGTTCTTCTGATGTCAGTCTGTCTGATCCCTTCTTCTCCTAGTACCTCCACTTCTTCGTCTGGTGCTTTCGCTCTGTCCAATACCCCCTATTCCGTATGGTACCTCTTCATCCACATCGACCCAAATGAGAATTGCTCTCAAGCTTCGTGGTCAGCACTTTCCTACGGCACTTTACTTCTTCAACAATAAGCACAGCCTAAACAACTTGAGCAACCAATCGCTCGAACAACAACAATATCTCAACGCACCAACTCCCCCTTTATATAGGCATAGTTACTCTGAAAACTCAGGGAGAAGCGCATACTCAAATTTGAATTTTCCGCTTCCAAATTTGAATCTCCCGCTCGAATCATTCTTCATTTGACCGCCTTGATTTGTCTTAAAGGATAGGAGTCAACAATCTTTGTAGGAACTTTCCTTAAATCTTGGCGTCAACTATCTTTAATTCTCCAGAAATCTTAGTTAGAATCACGATCCTTCCTTCCAGATTATTCAAACGTTGAACATCTAGCTCAACATCGCCGCATATATGACTACGAAAACTTCATAAAGGTTTTCGAACCTTCTGTCCAATACAACTTCTTAACACGTCTTTCGTTCGGTGAAACTTCGTCTGGTGATCCTTCACAACCTCGTAGGAACATCTCCATCCTATAGTGCTTCATCCAGTGTTTCTTCATAACAATCATCTTCATTCGCCCTCGAAAGTCTTTTGCAAGATTCTTCCTCCGTCCGATGACTTTGGAAATCTTCGACTGTTGCCTTCGCTTGGCAACCTGTGTCCAATGAACTTCATACGATAACATTAGTCTGATGACTTTCTTCAAACAATCATTTGGTGGACTCGCAACCTTTCCTCTGGCCGATGAACTTTACAACTTGGTTCGATCTTCCTTCAAAAGTCTCTCCAACATACTTTCGCAAGCCTTTCACTCCGTCCGATGGGCTCCAAGATGTTTGTCCATTTCTCTTCGTCCAATGAACCCTCGGAAACTTTTGCCTGATAACTTCATAGAACTCGGTCCAATAACTTTTTAGTACTCTTGTCTTCATAACATTCCGTTTAATGACATCATCAGAGATAATTTAATTTTCACCAAAACATCACTTATTGTTAATACTGGAAATAAACTTAAATCTTTAAAAGAGAAAAACATCAATTCAGAGAATCCAATAGAGGTGAACCTTGACTCTGATACCGCTTGTTAGAACCACTTCAGGATAATGTTCAACGCTGAGGGGGTGAATCGGTGTCGGGGACTTTTTAAACCAATTATAACTTTTTATCCTTTTACCTCTTAGACCTGATAGGATCTCGATTCTCTTGTTCTCTCTTCCTTGTCATATACAAGTATATGAAAGCAAGTAAAGGATAGGACACTATTTTTACAGGATTCACTAATCAATAAAAAAATAGCCAGTCCTTACCGTGTGATGATGACCAATACACGGATTTTCCACTATAATGAGATGCATGTTTACAGTGGTTTGGCTACAAAACAATCCTTACCTAAGTGTGGTTCCCTACACTTTTCGAGGGGGGTAAGAAAACAATCCTAAATCCCTAGACCGGTGATTGTCTAGTCCAACTCGCAGCTCTTCGTTGGTTCTTTATACCGTTCGTAAACAGTTTTCAACTTCTTCAGTTACTTGGTAATACCAAGAAGTACTCCACCAGCTGAGCCTTCGGTTCACAATGTTGCTTTGTTCTTCTTCCTCTTCACTTGCACAGCAGTGTACAAGCAACACTTCTTCTCTACAGCATCAAAACAGAAAGCTACTCTTTCCTTCTCCACTTCAGCCTGGAACACTGTTTGTCCGGAAACTCTTCATTTGATATTGTTCATCTGATCTTGTTCGTCCAATGATGTTCGTTCGATACAAGTTCTTCTGATGTCAGTCTGTCTGATCCCTTCTTCTCCTAGTACCTCCACTTCTTCGTCTGGTGCTTTCGCTCTGTCCAATACCCCCTATTCCGTATGGTACCTCTTCATCCACATCGACCCAAATGAGAATTGCTCTCAAGCTTCGTGGTCAGCACTTTCCTACGGCACTTTACTTCTTCAACAATAAGCACAGCCTAAACAACTTGAGCAACCAATCGCTCGAACAACAACAATATCTCAACGCACCAACTCCCCCTTTATATAGGCATAGTTACTCTGAAAACTCAGGGAGAAGCGCATACTCAAATTTGAATTTTCCGCTTCCAAATTTGAATCTCCCGCTCGAATCATTCTTCATTTGACCGCCTTGATTTGTCTTAAAGGATAGGAGTCAACAATCTTTGTAGGAACTTTCCTTAAATCTTGGCGTCAACTATCTTTAATTCTCCAGAAATCTTAGTTAGAATCACGATCCTTCCTTCCAGATTATTCAAACGTTGAACATCTAGCTCAACATCGCCGCATATATGACTACGAAAACTTCATAAAGGTTTTCGAACCTTCTGTCCAATACAACTTCTTAACACGTCTTTCGTTCGGTGAAACTTCGTCTGGTGATCCTTCACAACCTCGTAGGAACATTTCCATCCTATAGTGCTTCATCCAGTGTTTCTTCATAACAATCATCTTCATTCGCCCTCGAAAGTCTTTTGCAAGATTCTTCCTCCGTCCGATGACTTTGGAAATCTTCGACTGTTGCCTTCGCTTGGCAACCTGTGTCCAATGAACTTCATACGATAACATTAGTCTGATGACTTTCTTCAAACAATCATTTGGTGGACTCGCAACCTTTCCTCTGGCCGATGAACTTTACAACTTGGTTCGATCTTCCTTCAAAAGTCTCTCCAACATACTTTCGCAAGCCTTTCACTCCGTCCGATGGGCTCCAAGATGTTTGTCCATTTCTCTTCGTCCAATGAACCCTCGGAAACTTTTGCCTGATAACTTCATAGAACTCGGTCCAATAACTTTTTAGTACTCTTGTCTTCATAACATTCCGTTTAATGACATCATCAGAGACTTTTGTCCGATGTCTTTGCTCAGAAACTTCAGTCCGATGAACGTCACTCGAAAACCATTGTTCGATGACTTCATATGAAAACCACACTACTACAAAATGCGCAATATACAACATTAGTCTTTATCAGCGCTAGCAAAAAGCGTTGATAAATCTTACCTTTATCAGCGCTTTACTTATAGCGCTGATAAAAAGTAACCTTTATCAATGCATTTTCTAGCCCTGATAAAGGTCCCGATCGCGCGCGCGAGTCCCACATCGAAATAGTGAATGTTCTGCCGCTTTATATACAATTCCACGACATCCCAAGCTCAAAAGTCTACTGCGAGGATGGGCGCCCACATACACTCAACACACCCATGTGGGCTCTCGGGCCTGCGCGGGCCTTGGCCCACCCTGTGCTTCTCGCAGGCTTGAGCCCACCTGCATACACACGGGTCGTGTCCTACACGACCCAAACTCACCTACCCCCTCATCTGAGCCTATACACAGCCCAACCCGACCCACCTGCCCATGCGGGCCATGGCCCCAATTTTTTATATATACTAATAAAAATAAAAATAAAATATACAAGTATTAAAAATATTAAAAAAAACTGAAATAATTAAACAAATAAAAATTAAAAAAGAATAAACTAAAAAAATATTAAAAAAATTATTAATCAAATAATTATTAATAACTTTAATATATATATATATAAATTATAAATATTAATAAATAGTATATATTAAATACAGATATATAAAATAAATAAATTGAAATAATTAAACAAATAAAAAATAAAAGGGACTAAATTAAAAAAATATTAAAAAATTTATTAATTAATTAATTAATTAAAACGAATAAATTTAATATACATATATAAATTATAAATATTAATAAATAGTATATATTAAATATAGATATATAAAATAAATAAATTGTAATAATTAAACAAAAATAAAAAATGAATAAATTACAAAATTATTAAAATATTTATTAATGAAACAATTATTAATAAAAATGAATAAATTTATAATATATATATATTAATTATGAATAGTAATAAATAATATATATTGAATATAAATATAGGAAATGAATAAAATGTAATAATTAAAAACATATTAATGTCTTACTCATTTTCAATGGTTTTTATACATAATTATATATTCATTAATATATTTAATATTTTTAATATAAGAATATATTCATATATATTTCTATATATATATATATATATATATCAAATATATATAATATTTCCTAAAATATGATTTATATGATACAAAATATTTATGCTTACATTAAATAAGTCAAATATTTAGTGAAAAATGGTTTAGAATTAAAAAATAATATTAATTAAAAATATTGATTAATTGTATCGAGTAATGGACATTTAATTGAATGTCGTTTTATTTTTCAATTTAACATATATCAAACGTGTGTTACATTGATTTCACACATACATATATGTAATTAATGCATTTATATACAGCGCACACATAATATTTCTGTAATTTATTCAATTTTTAATATTCATTTTAGAATTATATTTATTAACATAATATATTTAATATATATTATGTTTCTTATCAGTAAATTTTATCATTTTTTATATTTTTATTCAATATATACTATTTATTACTTTTTAATATTTTTTTAGAATTTATTCATTTTTAATATTATTTATTCATTAATAATATTAATTTTTTTTAAAATATTTTTATAATTTATTCATTTTCAGTTTTTCATTGTTCAATATGTAATTTTATCCATTTTCAATATTTATTTATACATGTTTATTCATTAACATTTAATGTTTTAAATATGGTTGTAATTTATATAAATAATATGTATTCATTTCCATTTTAATATACATAAATATTCATTTTTAATTTTTTTAAATTATCTATATAATTAATAACAGTTATTCATTTTTATTATTATTTATTTCATTAATAGAGAATCATATAGCAGCGATAGTGCGGAAGCTCCTGGCGATTTCATGGCGATTAGGTCTCTGATGCACGTTGGCCTCATTTTTAGATTGTTATTTCAATCCAGCCAACGACTTTCACGGTCCTTTGAAGTCGGTTGATCGGAAGCGGGACTCTGCTCCTGTTCCGGATGCCTCACCAACTACGTCGGCGGCCGGCTGGACCTCCGAAGGAGCAAGCTGCTCCAAAAAAAGGTAATCACGATTCCTTCGCTGAAAAGGTGAGGATTAACCGGTTCCTCACGGATTCAAAGTGTGTGACCTCTAAAGTCATGAAAAATGGATCTTTGGCAATCTTTGAAGCAAATCAGAAGTTGATTGCGGATAAAATGCAGAATGCAAGCATTCGATTTTAGCGAGGCTGACCTTTCAGGACAAGGAAAATCCCCGGAGGATTGAGGAGTTGAAGAACCGACTTCTTCAAATATGGAGCTTCGGTGGATTGAAGATCATCTTGATAGGTAATGGGTATTTTCATATTGTTTTTCCTTCTGATGATCTCAAATCTCACGCATGGGGTTTAGGATTCGTATCCCTTAAACCTGAAATTCCGAGGATCTAAGATTGGGATCCCTCTTTCAATCTGGCCCCGATGAAAAATTCTATCACTCAGGCCTGGATACGAATTCTATTGCGGAATCGTCAGGAGTCACAACGACAGAAACGAGAAACGAAAAAAAATGCAGAAGAAAAGAAAACAATGAGAACACAGCGATTTACGTGGTTCGGGAATAATCCCTACGTCCACGGAAGAGGCAGAATTTCACTATTCGGTAGCACAAATTACAGAGGGTTTTTTCAGTAGTAACCCGAGCCTGAAAATGGGCTATAAAACAATGAAGAAGACGATCACTGTTCGAAAAGTGAGTCCGCGTCGCTACAGTGAACGGTGGTGAGTTTTGTCAAAAGCGCTACAGTGGCTACCGGCTGTAAGTCAAAAGTGCTACAGTCCAGTTGCCCCCGAAGTCCGCACTGCTACAGTGTTTGTCGGTGTCGGTCGGTCAGCTCCGCTACAGTTGCGGGCCACAAACATTCGGCCCAACCGGATCGGGCAACACCAATCCAACAAATTCATGGTCTTCCTGGTTTTTCTAGCATCCTCAATTTTTGTGGGATATTGTTTCTGCAGTAGGGGTGCCAATTAAGTTCGATAGAGAAACTGAGATTGTTCGCATTGGGCATTTTGCAAGAGTACTAGTGGAAATTGATCCGCAATCAATTCTTACTGATTCTATTATCTTGCTTGTTGCTGATAGAAGATTGGAACTCTAAAGAGTTTCAAAAGAAACCTTAATTTTTGTAAGAAATGTGAAAATATTGGGCACTTGGAGGCTGAATGTCGAAGGAACCTTAGGTTTACCGATTGTAAGAAAAATGGATGCTCCATTCCAAATTGTAAATTTAAAATGCCTCTTGTTGGAGACGTGAATGATGGAGGAATCACACTGCATGTTGGCAGGGGTGATACCGTGAATGTGCAAGGTAAGGACCAACCTGTTGCCAATCTGGTGGATCTCAATGTGGCTGGTGTTGCTCAATCACTGGCGCGGCCCTCTGTTCCCGTTGCCCAGAGCTGCCAGCTAGGTGTGAAGGCTGGGCATGGTGGAGCTCAATCACTGGCACAGCCCTCTGTTCCTGTTGTCCAAAGCTGCCAGCTAGGTGTGAAGGCTGGGCATGGTGTACGGGGTGCTAAAGAGAGTGCAGCACATGAGGTCGTTGGTTCTGGGCTTGATCCCATTACTCAGGCAAAGGTCTTGGACATGACTCAATGGTCTTCCGGTGATGAAAATGTTGACTCAGCGGACTTGTAAGAAGATATGTTCTTGAAATCTGGAGGTAGTAAAGGTAAAAAATCGCCTGATATAGTGGGTCCATTAACTGTTCAACCCAAGAAGAAGAGTGCCTTGAAAGACTCTATGCAGGCTCCACTCCTGTGGAACATGGTAAAGTACTTGTTTCTCCACCCTTTGAAAGTCTCATCAGAGCAGGGGGCCATGTCTTTGAGACTGGATCCGGTTGATGAACAGGGAACCAGACAGCAGCTTGCAGTTGAAGCTGATCATTTGGCTCTTCAACAGAATTTATTAATGTTGCAACCTCCAGCCATTGCTGAACTCAGGTTTTCTGATGACAAGGGCGCTGGCAAGGATGATAATAATTCGATTGGGAAAGTTGATCAGACCGCACCTAGCACCTAGTGCTCAGACAGTAGGGGATGCTCCTGGAATGAGGCATGACAGCGAGCCTCGTGTTGGGGAACATAAAACGCTGATCATGGATGATCAGGATGGTAATTGGTAGTCTCTCAAACAGTGGAAGAGAGGCAGACATCCGAGAGGTCGGGGTGACTTCCGAGAAAAGGGTGCTAAAAGGGAGAGCTTAGATGAAAATATGGGTTGGTCTTACCCATCTCATTTTTCCAATCTTATGAAATCTGCTTATGACTCTTTTGGGAAGGCTTCGGTCATTGATTGGGAAGCCGCAAGGACAAAAAATTTCAAGGCTCTTGAGGACGATAGGGTGAGAGGTATATCCCCAAGGTCTTACAGAAGAGATGGCAAAATGGTTTGATTTATAGTTTAAAGTTACCTTTGCTAAAATGGAACCGGATGTTTTTGGATACAGGGATTATCTTATAGTCCAAAAAATATTATAAAAAACATTGAAGATGCATAATTCGGACTTGATTTTCAGGATCTTTCGTGGAAATTTAAGAGCAGCATCACTCCAAACTCCTTGAATTTGTGGTGCCCCAGCAGTCATGTCATGGCGGAGGGGACAACACCCAAAGGACAAAGGCCGTTATATAAACACACTTAATATTTATGTAATTTATTCAAATTTTAATACATTTTAGAATTTCATTTAGTAACATAATATATTTAATATATTATGTTTTTAATCGGAAAATTTTATTTATTTATTTTTAATATTAATACAATTGGTATTATTTATTCATTTTTAATATTTTATTTTTTTTATTTTTTTTTAAATTTAATCATTTTCTATTATTTATTTATACATATTTATTTACTATGTTTTAATATTTTCAATATGTATTCATTATATATCCATATTTTATTTTTTTAATAATTTGTATAATTAATAAAAATTATCTATTTTTTTAATATTTTTAAAGTACTCATTTTTAATTATTCAATATATATTTGCAAAAAAAAATATTTATAAATAAATATATTTATAAATCTATATTTACTATATTTATGAATTTATATATTTATAATTATAAATAAATAGATATATTTTCTTATAAAAGTATTTATATAATTATAAATAATTAATTATATATTTAAATAATGAATATATTTACTATATTTATATTTATATTTACATATATTAATTAAATATATATAATTATATAAATATATATAACGATATAAATATATTTATAATTACAAATTTATAATAAATATATTTAAATAATGAATATATTTACTATATTTATATTTATATTTATATTTATTTATTAAATGTATATATAATTATATAAATGTATATATAATTATATAAATATATATAATGATATAAATATATATAATGATAGAAATATATATAATGATAGAAATAAATTTATAATTATAAATAAATAATTATAAATATATTTACAAATATATTTATTTATAAATATATTTAAAAATGCATATTTACTATATTTATAAAATTATATATTTATCATATTAAGTAAATAAATATAATTTTTTTAAATACTTATATAATTATAAATAAATAATTATATTTAAAAATAATTATAAAATTATGATATATTTAAATAATGAACATATTTAATATATTTATATTTATATTTATATATAATTATTAAATATATGTATAATTATATAAATATGTATAATGATATAAATATATTTATAATTATAAACAAATATTTATAAATATAATTACAAATATATTTATTTAAAATTATAATTATAAATCTTTATCAGCTTGATTAGCACTAATAAAGAGGTCTTTGATCAGCACTTTTTTGGAAACGTTAATAAAACTCTTCCCAATCTTTAAAAATAATCCTAACCGCAAAGATTTCAGTCGCGCTGTTCAAGCTCTCTCAGAAGTCTAGTGTTGTCGCCGCTCCCCCTCGACCTTCTCTCGGACGAATCAAGCCTCAAATCTAAGGTATATTAATTTTTTTCCTGTATTTATATTTATTTATTTATTTATTTATTAAATATATATGTATAATTATATAAATATATTTATAATTATAAATAAATAATTATAAATATATTTACAAAATATATTTATTTATAAACATATTTAAAAATGTATATTTACTATATTTATAAAATTATATATTTATCATTATAAGTAAATAAATATAATTTTTTTTTTAAAATATCTATATAATTATAAATAAATAATTATATTTTTAAATAATTATAAAATTATGATATATTTAAATAATAAACATATTTAATATATTTATATTTCTATTTATATTTATATTTAATTATTAAATATATGTATAATTATATAAATATGTATAATGATATAAATGTATTTATAATTATATACAAATATTTATAAATATATTTACAAATATATTTATTTAAAATTATAATTATAAATGTTTATCAGCATATTCAGCACTAATAAAGAGATCTTTGATCAGCGCTTTTTTGAAAACGCTAATAAAACTCCTCCCAATCTTTTAAAAATAACCATAACCGCACCGATTTTAGTCACGCCGTTCAAACTCTCTCAGAAGTCTAGTGCTGCCGTCGCTCCCCCTTGACCTTCTCTCGGACAAATCAAGCTTCAAATCTAAGGTATGTTATTTTTTTCTACTCTCATTGCTTGCTTGTTTGGGTTCAGCAGTGTGCGATAGTGCGACATTATCTTGGCTCGGTGGTCTCGTGGTTCCATGTTTAGGAGCTCTATCAAAGAAGTCCCCACCATCGTTCATCCTCCTCTGGTGGTTCCTTGTTTGTGGGTCTTTGCGTTCATGATTTTACCCTACTACAACTCGCATAGGTCCTGCTTGGTTTACGGTTTGTTTTGGTTTTTGTGTTGTCAACCCACTCCACGACCGGTGGTTGGTTTTCTCCTAGTCTTAGTGTCACCCCATTCCAGAAGCTCTCTAGCACTACCACATACACGTTATCGTTCACTTCTCCACTGCCTCACAGAGGAAGAGTATATCTCCAATGGATTTTTTAAGGTAGAAATATATTTTAATAAATATTTCATATATTCTATCTTAGACCACATTTCACTTAAGTGTTTGTTATTATCTAAAACTCAAAGTATAAAACATATATTTTTTATGCTTTAAACATTTATTATTTTTTTCTTTTTCACCAAATAATAGCTCAAAAGTAGAATATGTTCAACACAATTGAAGGCATCATCAATCAAGTCAATCCTTAGTTATGTTCATACAAATATCAAACATCTTATATAGTATCCAACATAGTGTGGGGAGGGTTTCCTTCACCAATCTACCCAAAAACATCTACTTCATCAAGCCTCTAAAATAACCTCAACATTTATTATCAACAAATCGAATGAAAAAACTCTTATTTGCAATAATGGGTTAACATTAAATTTTTTAGATATTTAAAGAAACATTTGTAATAGAACATTATATAGAAGAAATGATAGTGAATGAAAGAATATTTATTGATTAAATCCATTAACTAACTAGAAAAAATATTAAGGGTTATATAGTCAACTCCTAATGAATTATCCGATCAATAAGATATAGATTCATGGATAGTAGGTAGATTCAAATGAAAATGGATATTGGTCAACCTTGAAAGGAATGATATCCGTTTCATAGGTTTGGTCTAAAAATTACAAAAAATTCTAAATTAGAGTTCATATGATGTTTTAAGATATGTATAACTACCTCGGTTCCAACATAGTAATATAATAGTTTTAGAATGGTATGGAACATTTGTGCATAGAAAAAGGTACATAAATCCGATGGAATATATACAAGGAAAAAAATCAAACAAAAATAGATGAACATGATAAATGAAAAGCTATAACAAATTAATTAGGATATGTAGATCATTGTGCATAAAAAATGACCAATTTAGTTATGACTGTAAAAATATTTATGCACATATCAACATAATAAATTTATAAAATGATTGACTAATGTGTGAATGGAATGGAAAATTTTATCTTCCTAAAAATGTTATGGTTAATGAAAAAGGAAATATCATTGATATTATTACGTGAATAATTAATATTATATATGTTAATGATGCCAAAGGATATGAACATAAACAAAAACAATGTGTTCAATCATTATATGAATTTACGGACTGTGATAAAGAACTAGAAGTTACCACAAATATGAGTATATTTTCACTCATTCATCGTTATTTCTCACTCCGATTGCATGGAGCTCCTAGCAGTGCACCGCAAAAACTATGTCCACTTATCATGTAAGGTAGTGATTACAAATGATAAGTAGGCAGTGTTTGATAGATTCGACTAGATTCAGAAAGAAATGAAGGGAGAGACAGAATTCAAGTCTGAGACTTCTATTAGGTTTTTGCGGAGGCGTTACTGGAGGAGAACCGAGGAGTACCTGCTATTACATGAGAGCACCCTTGCCCCCCCCCCCGCCCAAGCTGAAAGTCGACTAAAGAAAATGAACCGCCTTGCCTTCACTCTCCCTAAGCCACCCCTTTTATATACCACCCAACAAATCAAAACAAACACTAACTGCCCCTGTTAACATTGACCATATTACCCTTATTCCTCCTAGTATATACAACCCAATCCCCTGCCTGATCCCGCACCCTATCACTCCCCCATCTTGAGAAACAAGCTTGTCCCCAAGACTGAAATCAGGAAACTGGTTTTGAAGAATATATTCATCCTCCCAAGTGGCTTCATCCATCGGTTGACCACGCCAATGTACTAAGTATTGTGGCGGTGCGGCACCATCGTGCTGCAGCAAGCGGCGGGAAAGAATGTTGTCAGGTTCTGGGTAATCAGAAGAATCAGCCTCCAAATCAACCGGTAAAGTGGTCTGAACAGAATGGTCACCAATGGCCCGTTTTAGCTGGGAAACATGAAAAATAGGGTGAATCCGGGAATGTGGAGGTAGATCCAGCTGATAAGCGACGGGTCCAATCCGTTTTACAACAGGAAAAGGGCCAAAAAATCTGGGAGAAAGCTTAGGATTGATCCGGTGAGCAACTGAAGACTGGCGATGAGGCCGAAGTTTGAGAAAAACTTGGTCTCCCGGTTGAAACTCCACTGCCCGCCGATGGCGATCAACTTGCCGCTTCATCACACATTGGGCACGTGCCAAATGATGTCGAAGCTGGCGCAAGGCCTCATCACGATCACCCAAAGGCGAAGCTACTGCTTCTACTCGAATTTCAAAGGGTAAATAAGAGAGTATTGATGGTGGCGGACGACCATAAACGACTTCAAATGGAGTAGTGTTGATAGAGTCATGCTAAGTAGTATTGTAGTTCTACTCAGCCCAAGGAAGCCAAAAAGACCAACCAGTAGGTTGCTCGCCCGCAAAACACCGAAGGTAAGTTTCCAAACAGCGATTAACAACCTCCGTTTGACCATCCGTTTGCGGATGATAAGCCGAACTGAATTTTAACTTGGTACCACTAAACTGAAATAACTCTTTCCAAAACTGACTAAGACAAACCGGGTCACGGTCACTAACAATAGAGGTTGGAATCCCGTGGAGACGAACCACTTCCTGAAAAAAAAACTCCAGCGACCTTCTTAGCAGAATAAGGATGCTTTAAAAGAATAAAATGAGCATATTTGGACAACCTGTCCACAAAAACAAAAATAACACTATATCCACGAAAGCGCGGTAACCCGGAGATAAAGTCCATAGAAAGATATGTCCAAATAATGGAAGGAATCTCCAAAGGCTGCAGAAGACCAGCATGTGAGAGAGTAGAGTACTTTGAACGCTGACAAACAGCACATTGCTGGACATAGTCCAGCACCTGGCGCTTCATTCCGACCCAATACAGATTCGCTGCCAACTGTCGATAGGTACGGTAGAAACCAGAATGTCCCCCTTGGGGAGAATTATGATACTCCTCAAGCAGTCGGGGGATTAAAGAATAAACTGCAGGTAGCACCAAACGACCATGATACAACAAAACTCCATGAGAAAGAGAATAACCAGAACAGGCAGGACGTCCGGTGGACAGTTGATGAACAATATTATTCAAAAAGGGGTCTAAATGGATGTCTCCAATGAGGCCACTCACATCATCCCAAACAGGAAATGATTGAATATTGTAGAGGAATAAAAAGAGAGAAACCCGAACCCCCAAGGTCTATTCTCTAAAGGAGCCCTTGGGGTGCTTTTATAACAAATAATAAAGACCACACCGGACCACTAGTCCGATGTGGGACGCAGACTCTAACACTCCCCCTCAAGCTAGGTGTACCTAGCTTGGACACATAATGAAAAGAAAGCAACAAAACAGACGCTAACACTCCCCCTCAAGCTAGACATGCCCAGCTTGATGACAAAACAAGACGAAATAAAATAAAGGAAAAATACTGCAACACTGATGCTCCCCCTCACGATCACAGCTCCCCCGCAGGATGATGGATGGATGATGGTGCGGGCACAGCAGATGAAACCACTCAGACCGGCCGGTTGACGGAACACCAGGAACACCGCACTAGTGGGGCCGGTCGATGAACGCCGGGAAATCCAAACTAGCACCGGGAAAACCGCATTTGCGGGGCCGGCGACGGGAGGCGGGGATTCCGCAGAATTGTTGCGGGGCTGGCGGCGCCAACGGGCCCAAATCCTAGGTGGTCGAGCTGCTGCGCCAGCGAATGGACGTGCCGGCGGACAGAGATGCAGCTGCCGGAAGTCGTCGGGAGATGCCGGCGAGGCGGGGATGCCGCAGGAGGTGCCGAAAGGGAGCGGATGAATCCAGTCGGAGGGAGGGCCACCTTGCAGGAGGAGGCCGACAAGGAGAGAGAGCAGCGGACGGAACAGGCGCAGCTAGCCGTCGGGAGCAGATGAGCAGCAGATTGAGGAGGCGACATTGCAGCAAAGATTGCAGCGGAGATGCGTGGGGACGGATCTGGGATCCGCCCAGATCTGCCCGGAACAGTCCGGATATCGCCGGATCTGGCCGGATTAGCCTGGATCAGGCCGGAGCCGGCCGGAGCTGTCCGGATCTGGCCGGAAATCTCCGGATCTGGCAGAAAAATCCGGGAAGGGCCGGGAGGGCGCGCGGAGGGCCGACGACGGGAGAGGGAGGAGGGCCGCTGGACGGGAGGAGCGTCGCGGGACGGGAGGGCCGCCGAGAATCGGGTGCCACGGGATGGAAAGGGCCTGAGGGCCGCTGACGGAGGGCCGCGTGCGGGAGGCGCACCGGGACGGAGGGCCGCTGGATAGTGGAGGGGTGCCGTGTGACGGAGAAAGGGCGACGCCGGCGCGACGGGAGATACCGACGGAGGAGAGAGCCGCGCGGGGGGAGATCCGCCGGTAGGGAGGGGGCGACGCGGGGAGCCTGGACGCCGGGGAGCCGGGAGCCGGGAGCCGCGCCAGGCAGGAGGGCCGCCGGGGAGCCGGGAGCCGGGAGCCGCGCCAGGCAGAAGGGCCGCCGGGGAGCCGCGCCAGGCAGGGGAGCCGCCGGGAGGGAGGACCGGCAGGAGCAACGGAGGGAGGGGGGGCGGCGGCTATTTGGATTGGAGTCGCCGCCCCCCGGACGGGGAAACCCTAAAGGAAGGGAAAAAAATTTAGGAGGGAGGGTCGGGAGTCAATCCCTCTGATACCAATTGTGACAACCGGGCCCCGGTGACAGCACAACCACCCCGCCTTAACATGGTCGTCGGGTCTTGGCCCACCAGGTACCACCAGTTGCCCCGCAGACACGTGGGGCCCACCCCAGGGTCCACCCACGTGCCTGAACGGGTCATCTGACTAATGACTCTCCCCACAGGCCAACACATGTCCTTTCCAGTGTGCTTTGTCCTCACTCACACACACCCTGGGTAACTTCCCAAGAGGTCACTCATCCTGATCACTACTCCAGGCCAAGCACGCTTAACTATGGAGTTCTAATCAGACAGGCTCCCGAAAAGGAAGGTGCACCTTGTTGACATGAGTCATATCATTTAGTCATTTTACCCTTTATCATTTGGGGATGTTACAATCACCCCCCCTTTAGAGCACAACGCCCTCGTTGTGGGCCCTACATCTCAACCCAGGCAGTGCACCGCGCACTTAAGGCTGGGTTCCTCCTTTGATACCATGTAGAGGAATAAAAAGAGAGAAACCCGAACCCCCAAGGTCTATTCTCTAAAGGAGCCCTTGGGGTGCTTTTATAACAAATAATAAAGACCACACCGGACCACTAGTCCGATGTGGGACGCAGACTCTAGCAAATATGTTGACAGGCTGAATACTCCTCTCGACGGGACAACGAATCTGCAGCAGTGTTTTCATGTCCGGGTTTAAATTTTACATCAAAACGATAGCCTAACAGCTTAACAATCCAATGTTGTTGATCAGGAGAAACAACACGCTGATGTAATAAATATTTCAGACTTATGGTCTGAAAAAACAGTGAAAGTTCGTCCCAACAAATAAGGTCGCCAATATTGTATAGCCAACACCAAGGTCATCATCTCCTTTTCATAGGTAGACTTCATTAAAGTCTTAGGTGTCAAAGCTTTGCTAAAATAAGCAATGGGACGACGACCTTGCATTAGAACAGCTCCAACCCCTCGTCCCGAAGCATCACATTCAACCTCAAACTGCTTGGAAGAATCAGGTAAAGCCAAAACCGGTGCTTGTGTAAGAAGCTGCTTTAACCGATCAAAAGCATGCTGCGCATCCACTGTCCAAGAGAAACTCTCCTTGCAAGTTAAAACAATAAGGGGTTGAGCTATTTGGCCATACCCATGAATAAATTTTCAGTAATAACCCGTAAGACCCAAAAAACCACGGACATCCTTTACCGTGTGAGGACAAGGCCAATCCACAATAGTCGCAACCTTAAGTGGGTCCACTGAAACACCCAAATGAGAAACAATATGGTCAAGATATTCAACCTCTTGCTGAGCAAATAGACACTTCTTATGATTGGCAAAGAAAAAAAATTCAGAGTTGTAACACAGTTTGCAGGTGCTCAAGATGAGCTGCCCAATCCCTGCTATATACTAAAATATCATCAAAGAAAATCAAAACAAACTTGCGAAGTACAGGACGGAATAAATCATTCATGGCAGCCTGAAAAGTCGAAGGGGCGTTGGTGAGCCCAAAAGGCATAACCAGGTATTCGTAATGTCCACTATGAGTACAAAAAGCTGTTTTCTCAACATCCATTGGTGCCATTCGAATTTGATGATAACTTTATTTTAAATCCAACTTAGAAAAGAAAACAGCGGCACCTACCTCATCCAATAATTCCTCAACAACAGGAATAAGAAATTTATCGGGTATAGTAACCCGGTTAAGAGACCTATAGTCCACACACATTCGCCAAGTGCCATCCTTCTTTCTGACTAAAAGAACCGGGCTGGAATAAGCGCTAGAACTAGGACGAATAACCTGAGATTGAAGCAATTCCTCGACTTGACGTTCAATTTCATTCTTCTAAAAATAGGGATATCGATAAGGACGGACAGAAACAGGGTCGTGCCCTGGTTGTAAGCGAATATGATGGACATGCTGCCGAACAGGGGGTAAACCATCCGGGACAGTAAAAACTCGTTGCCAAGTATCCAATAGCTGTTGTATAGAATGCTGCTGGTCAAACGACGATGGAACAGAAGTTTCACTGTGTTTGCCTCCCGATAGCAAACGAAAACAGCCCAAAATAGACGGTTGTTTCATCCAATCCGCCAAAGGAGAAGGTACCCGCGCAGTGGGAGACACGCCACAAAGTGAAAATTCTTTACCATCCGACCAAAAACGCATTGTTAGCGCAGCCCAATTTATTACGACATCTCCCAATGTTCGTAGCCAAGCCACGCCCATAATAAGGTCCAAACCACCCAATTCCAAAACACAAGCATCAATGAAACAAGAATAACCGGCTAAAGTGAGCTGCAAATGCTTACAAACTCCTTGAGAGCGAATTGTATGTCCATCACCAAGTTTAACCATCATTGCAGCGGAGTGGTGAACGGGTAAACTGAGTGAATTAACCAAAGTTGGAGAAATAAAGTTATGAGTGGCACCACCGTCGAGAAGTAAGACTGCTAACTCGCCAATGTATCCCTCGACCCTCATAACTGTATTATCTTGGCAAAGTTGGTGTGGAGCCGGCTGGAAAAAATCTAGTCCTTGTAACTCAAGTACCGAACACTCAACCAAATCAGATTCAGAGACAACAGAAGAAGGTACCGTCTCTTGCAAAATCGGACTATCAACAAAAGAATTGCTATCATCGTCCTCTCCCAGAAGTAAAATTCAAAGTTGAGGATCAGAGCATTTATGCAGAGTATATGGAAATCCACACCGAAAACAAAGACCCTTCTTACAACGCTCTTCCCATTCCTGGGTCATAAGATGTCGTATACCACGACCACTAGAACCTACTTTTGAAGGAACATCAGAACGAACAGCAGGTACAGAAGGAACATCAGAACCTACGTTTGACTGGACGAGTACTAAAGCTCAGAGAAATTGGAGTCGATGGACGAGAGAATGGCTGAGAGAACTCTCTGTCATGCAGAGTACCAGAAACTCGAGACACACCAGGTCGAGAAGGCACCCCTACACCCCACGTAACAGCCAACTCAACATGACGAGCCAGAAATAAAATCGCTTCCAAACGAGTGGAAGGATTATGAATTCGTACCCAATTACAGATATCATCACGCAAGCAAACCATGCAGAAAATAACCAATATATTGTTTTTCTGGTTGGCGTGGAATCATGGAAGCTAAATATTCAAAGTGTTCTATATATTCAGAAACAGAACTTTGTTGTGCAAGAGCAGCCAACTCTTCATACGGATTCAAAACATCAAGTCCACTGAAGCGTTCTAATAATTCAAGCTTAAAATCAGACCACAAATTAGCTGGACGTACCTCCATTAAAATTGTAAACCAATGAATCGTTGTTCCATCCATACTGAGCTGAGCTAATGGCAACCTCATAGTATTTGGAATTTGATAGAGGCGAAAATAATGATCAGCTCGAACGAGCCAGCCTTGAGGATCGGTTCCATCAAACGAAGGTAAATCAACACGACGAGTGGGAGGAAAAGCACTATCAACAGGCAACGATGTGCGCGCCTCCTGAAGCACGACACTACCACTAGAATCACCCGCAGAAATATCAGGACCATCCAGAACAGGAAAATTCTGATGGCGCAGTTCCTTCTCCATCCGTCGCAGCGCACCAGTGATATAGCCACGAAATTCTTTAGTTTTGTTCGTGAGTTTTTGTTGACTAACAGTAAGTGTATTGATCACCTGAAGAAGCTCGGCCAATTGATCCTCATTACGTCCCAACCGTTGTTCCACGCCATCTAGGCAATCTTGTTGTCGAGTCGCCATGTGAAATTAGAGCAGAAAGTGGACGAGACGATAACGTAGAGGAAGTAGGCGGCGGGTCGGACCAAATGATAGGTTCGACTAGATTCAGGAAGAAATGAAGGGAGAGAGAAAGAGAATTCCAGTCCGGGACTTCTATTAGGTTTTTGCGGAGGCGTTACAGGAGGAGAACCGAGTGAGTACATGCTATTACATGAGAGCACCCTTGCCCCCCTGCCCAAGCTGAAAGTCGACTAAAGAAAATGAACTACCCTGCCTTCACTCTCCCTAAGCCACCCCTTTTATATACCACCCAACATTGACCATATTACCCTTATTCCTCCTAGTATATACAACCCAATCCCCTGCCTGATTCCGCACCCTATCAGTGTTTTTGCGGTGCACAGATGGTAATCAGCTCCAAGTTTCAAGTATCTCTCCTGCTTCCATGGATTAAAATCAAGCAATTCAGCCCATTTGCTTCCAAGTATCCCTCCAACTCCCATGGATTAAAACCACAATGACTTTAAAACATGTTATTGTCTTGTGTATTTTATTTTTAGTGACCATTAGAGTATCATCTTTGTGGTGTTTTCAAGAAAATTGAATAAAGGTTTTAGATATTGTAAGATATGTGAAATATACCTAAGATTGATAACTCTACTATTTTGAAATAGGAGTTCGTCAATGGGTGATAGTACAAATATATTTGTTGGTATTCCTATAATACAAGGTCTAGAATAATCTAGAGAAAGAGTAACATAGAATCCAAGTTCACTTATGTCGTCAATAACAATTTCATCCACTCATTTCATGAAATTCCAAGCTCCATGACCTTGTATGTTCCAAGGAAAGATATTTTTACACAAGTTTAGAAAGTCAGGTCACAATTAAATGACAAGAACAAGAATTTCCAAAGGAAGTTTGTCATCCAATAATAAATAAATTTTGTTTACCAACATATTTATTACCACCTTTTTGTCCCACACAACATCAAATCGAGAACCTGAACCAATAGCCACATATTTACCCCAGGCTGTTTTTTTTCATGTTACCCTGTAAAATGATAACTTGCCAGAAATCATGACCGATAAGGGTTCCCCTTATTAAAATTATCTATAGCTTTATCCTTTGATTATGAATATTTTATGTGTTTATTTATTTTTGTTAATGGTGAATTCCCCTTACCTCAAGTGAGGTGGATATATTCTTTTATAAATGAGTAAATCTAATTACAAGGAGGGTAAGTCCGATGTGGGACTCAGAAATACCCATTTAACTTAAATGGGGTCCAACACTCCCTCTCAAGATGGACATGCCCAGATTGAATTGAGTCCCACAAAGAAAAAGATAACAAGACACAAAGACTGTCTCATACTCCCCCTCAAGCTGGGCCATGGAGGCTGTGAATACCCAGCCTGGTAGTGAGAGAGTCAAACCGAGCTCCGGGGAGGCCTTTGGTGAAGAGATCTGCAAGTTGATCTGCCGTCGGAATATGGCCAAAACTGATATGATTCTGCTCCAAATGATGGCGGAGGAAGTGGCGGTCCACCTCGATATGCTTCGTCCGTTCATGGAAGACAGGATTCGAGGCTATCTTTGTGGCTGCCTGATTGTCACACCAGATATGAGCAGGGGTGTGTGCCGGGAAGCCGAGCTCATGGAGGAGATGACGAAGCCAGAGGATCTCAGTGGTGACTGTGGCAATGGCTCGGCATTCGGCCTCGGCACTCGATCTGGAGACGACTGTCTGCTTCTTGTTGCGCCAAGAGAGGAGGTTACCGGCGAAGAACACGGCGACTCCCGAAGTAGACTTGCGGGTAGCGAGGCACCCTGCATAGTCCGCATCACAGAAGGCTTCAACATCCAAGTGAACATGATGTGAGTACTCAAGGCCACGGGCAGGATCTTTCTTGATGTATTTGGCAATGCGGAGGACAGCATCCCACTGAGATCTGGTCGGATGCTCCATGAACTGGCTGACTTTGCCAATGGCGCAGGCAATGTCGGGTCGCGTCATGGTGAGGTAGTTCAGTTTACCCACCAGACGTCGATATCTCTCGGGATGAGGAAATGGTTCCGAATCTGTATGGAGAGAGCGTTCGCCAGGCTCAAGTGGAGTGTCCACTGCAGTGGTTGTGCTCAAACCGGCATCCTGCAAGATATCAAGAGCATACTTGCGCTGGCAGAGAGAGATAGTGTCTTCAGAGCGGGAGACCTCGATGCCAAGGAAGTAGGTGAGGGGACCAAGATCTTTGGTGTGAAAGTGTTTGTGAAGGTGCGCCTTGAGGTTGGCGATTCCTGTGGAGTCGCTCCCTGTGATGATGATATCATCCACATAGACCACCAAGAGGATACAGCCAGCAGGAGTCGTTCTGTAAAAAACTGTGTGATCCTTCATACTTCGAGAGAGGCCAAAATCAGTGACAACAGTGCTGAAGCGGTCGAACCAAGCACGAGGAGATTGCTTGAGGCCATACAGAGAGCGGCGGAGTCGACAGACTTGAGACTCGGCGCCGGAGGCACAAAATCCAGGTGGTTGTTGCAGATAAACTTCTTCCTCAAGAAAGTCATGGAGGAAGGCATTCTTGACATCCAGCTGATGAAGAGGCCAACGATGATGTGCTGCCAGAGAGATGAATAATCGGACGGAGGTCATCTTGGCCACTGGAGAGAATGTATCAAAGTAGTCCACCCCGTAAGTTTTTGCAAAGCCCTTAGCCACAAGGCGGGCTTTGAGTCGATGGAGAGTGTCATCGGGATTGAGCCGGACAGTGTAAATCCATTTGCTTCCAACCGCCTGTTTGCCTGCTGGAAGGGGGACAAGATCCCGAGTATGATTTTCTTCCAGAGCCTGCAATTCATCCCGCATTGCTACTAGCCACCCCGGGTGAGATTTTGCATCACCAACGATTCGAGGAATCGATACTGTCTCCAGAGCTGACATACCCATGTATGAAGATACAAATAAAGGTGTACTCTGGCACGAACGAGTACCTTTCCGGAGTGCAATGGGCAAGTCGTCTGGTGTCGGGGCAGGAGCATCGGACGAAGCGGGGACGATGGTGTCCTCGGCCGAGACAGGGGGTACGGGCGAAGGGCGGCGAGAGTAGACCGCACCAAAATGGTGATCAGCAGCAGCAGGGGTAGACACCAGAGGAGGGTGGATGATGAGGGGAAAACAATCATCAATGTCAGTGTCTGGATGGGGAGAGAGATGGGAAAAAGGAGAGCTCTCAACGAACGATACGTCAGCAGAGATGATATACCGCCGAAGGTCCGGAGAGAAGCATCGATATCCGCGCTGAGTACGGGAATAGCCGAGGAATATGCAGCGGAGGGATTTAGGAGAGGGTTTGGAGAGACCGGGTCGAGTGTCACGGACATAACAGAGACATCCAAAGACACGCAAGGGAAGGGAGTGAGAAGGGAGAGAGGAGAACAGAGTCCGAAAAGGAGTCTCCCCTGAAGGATAGAAGAAGGGAGGCGGTTAATGAGGTAGGTAGCAGTCAGGATAGCATCGCACCAAAATTGGAGAGGCACCTTCATGTGAAATAGGAGGGCACGGGCAGTCTCCAGAATATGGCGGTGTTTCTGCTCGGCCACTCCATTTTGCTGCGGTGTATCGGGGCAAGATGTCTGGAGAATGATGCATTTATCCTTGAGAAACTGCTGAAGGGTGGAGGATAAATATTCCCGGCCATTGTCGGAGCGAAGACATTTCAATGAGGTTGAGAATTGAGTATGAATTTCATTGTAGAAGGTCTGAAAGGTAGAACACACTTCAGACCGATCACGAAGAAGGTATAGCCAGGTCATGCGGGAGTAGTCATCAATAAAGGTAATATAATACTGGTACCCGGGCTTGCTAGGAACCCTGCAAGGACCCCATACATTGGAGTGAACAAGGTCGAAAGGATTCGTGGCACGCGGGTCCAAGCGAGGTACATATGTCACCCGATGATGTTTCACAAATTTGTAGGGTTCACAATGGAATGAAAGATTAGGACTAAATTGGGGGCAAAGTTTATGTAGGACGGAAGCCGGCGGATGACCAAGACGAGAATGAAGGTCAAGGGCACGGGCGGAGGTGGATGGGCAGACAATAGGGTGTAGGATATCGAGTATGTACACCCCGACCTGAAGATGGCCTCGACCAAGTTCCCGATTCGTCAATCGCTCCTGAAACACAACACCAGAAGATGTAAAAATAGCAGCACAGTTTAAATCTTTGGTGAGTTGGCTGATGGAGAGAAGATTAAACTGGCTGTGAGGAACGTGAGCAACGGAAGGCAGACTCAGAGACGGGGTCAAAAGGCATGTGCCAAAGCCCGCAATGGGGATTGTTGATCCATCAGCAACAGTGATTGGAGAAGCACTGGTCGACGGATGGTAGGTAGTGAACAGAACAAAATCTCCTGTGAGACGTTGAGACGCACCGGAGTCGAGCATCCAGACTGACGGTCGATGAGATAGGCAGGCGGTGGAGCAAGTAGTCTGAGCAATGGTGGCTGGATAAGAGGGTCGATGCTCAGGACGGGGTCGGGAAACCGCTGGAGGCGGACCGAGAGACCGCATCGGATGCAGGAGCCGAGAAGCGTCAGGAGACTGTCCAATCAAACGTCGTCGGGAGTGCCGCGGGAGGGTGGGGCCGGATGACCGCATTGGATCCAGAAAACAGGAAACGCCTGGATTGCGGGAGGAAGCACCGGCTGGAACTGCTGCCGGTGGCCGCGGGCAAACCTAGTGCTGGTACGGCCGAAGGAGAGCGTCGGCCTAAGGGGCACCCGGCAGAGCGACTTCGAGCTGGAACGCCAGGGAGCTCCGTCGTGGGTCAGAGGTCACGACGGTGAGACACGGGCGGTGCGAGGTCGAACCAGGAGTCCGCCGGATGCTGGAGGAGTTGGCTATTCTTCTCGCCGGGAGAAGTGGGAGCGGGAGCCGGCAGTTGCGGGGAGCCGGAAATCGCTGGAAGAGTGTCTCCCGGGATGGAGCCTCCGGGGAAGAGAGGTCGCCGGCCGAGGGAGGGTCGCGCTCGGGAGGGGCAGCGACGGAGGGTCGCGCGCAGGTTGACGGGGCTGGTGCGCGCAACCGGGAGGAGACGTCGGGCCGCCGGGAGCCGGAAGGAGGGGGCCGCAGGGCGAGGGCGCCGGGGCGAGGGGGCCGCTGGGCGAGGGCGCCGCTGAGCGAGGGTGCCGGGGCGAGGGCTCCGCTGGGGCAAGGGCGCCGCTGGGGCGAGGGCGCGGCTGGGGTGAGGGCGGCGCTGGGTGAGGGTGCCGCTGGGTGAGGGCGCTGGAAGTCGGGGCCGGGAGCCGCGCCGGGAGAGGAGCCGCTGGGCGAGAGGGCCGCCGGGAGAGGAGTCGTTGGGCGAGAGGGCCGCCGGGAGAGAGAGTCGCGTCGGGAGAGGAGGGGCCGCCAGGAAGGGGAGCTGCGCCTGGATAGAGGGCCGCCGGGAGGGGTGCCGCACAAGAGAGATGGCCGCCGGGAAGGGCAAGGCCAGAGGGGAGAGAGGCGGACCCGGACAGAGCCGGGAATCCGCTGGGAGGGAGGGTCAGGATTAAGATCCCTTTGATACCATGTTAATGGTGAATTCCCCTTACCTCAATGTGAGGTGGAGATATTCTTTTATAAATGAGTAAATCTAATTATAAGGAGGGTAAGTCCGATGTGGGACTCAGAAATACCCATTTAACTTAAATGGGGTCCAACAATTTTTCATACAAAATGAATATTTTATGAACCTAATAGGATGAATATGAATCGAAAATGGATGCACGTTAATCGTATGACAAAAGAGTATGAAGATAGAGTTGAAGAGTTCACCAAGTTTGCAATATAGCATGCATACGACCCTTCTCAAATCCTTTGTTCGTGTTTATGTTGTTATTCAAGACAAATTAGTCCGAAAGAGTTGGAAGAACATTTGATTTGTCACAGGATAGATCAGAGGTATAAATGTTGAATTAAACACGGGGAAAAACTGAACGTGCACACCGATTGATCATTTGATATGAATACCAGTATAAATAATGATAGAAATTGTATGGAAGAAATGGCAGTGGCAATTGAAGATGACCTTCGTGATTATCCAAAGTTGTTTGAGAAGTTAAATAGGTGTGTTAAAAAACCATTATATACCGGTTGTACTAAATACACAACATTGTCAGTTGTATTAAAGTTATATAATTTGAAAGCTAGTAGCGAATGGAGTGACACCAGCTTTACAAAATTACTTGGTCTCCCAAATGATATGCTACCAGAAGAAAATGAACGTCCTTGTCAAATATATGACGCTAAACGAATGCTACATTCAATGGGCATGATCTCTAAAAAAAATACATACTTGTCCAAATGATTGCATATTGTTTCGCATGGATCATGAATTTGTTGGAATTGGTGCCCTAGAACCAATTTATGTGTACTTTATGATGACCTGTATTCATAGTTTTGAATATTAATATACTTATCACATCATGATTGTTCTTCTACGTAACATAGTATATGATAATGTCCTCAAAGTAGGTGTTGCGATAAAAGGTCATAGCAGTTCCCCGCTATGATGAGAACCCGAAAGTGTTGTGACACTATTCTTAAATATATGTTCTATAGCCGGATGATATCATTTGAGGGACACAAGTGATACAAACTATCAGGGGTGGAGACTCATAGGACTTTGAGGCATCTTCTCATGGTGTACTCTCTTGGTAATATCTAGTGTAAGATATTATGAAAACAAGACCCGCAAGTAGAAAATCCACATTTATGGATATTCCTATCTGCGGACGTATGTATTGATCCTTAGACTGTACGATATTAATGACTATTATGAGTCGCGTACTTTGATGTATTGATGAAAACCGTGATGACATATGTTCGCGGCGAGTTAAGATACGTGGGGTGCGTCACGAGTAATATTGCATTAATGAATAATGCAAGAAAGAATTTCTCTCTTTTGTTCTTTAACAAAAGTTGATATCTCTGGTCCTTTGATGGAAATGATATATCCTAAATAAATCCATGGTCATGGTGTTCTATAGCCAAGTTCGTTTTTCAAGAAGTCAAAAAAAAGACATCGAGCACATAGGTGGATGACACCGGCATGCAACCTGCTTGATTAGAGATATCGTGATAAATGGATTATATTACACAGTAAGCGTTCGTATGAGGTATTATGTCATTGCGGCATTAACTTCTTCCTCTATGGGTGTCTTGGCGTGTTGTTAGTGTTAATCTTGGACTTTAGTCTGCTTCGCCTAACGACACTAAGAAAGAGGCATAGAGGATCACAGACCAAGTGTATCCAAAATCTAAGTTAAATAATAATATTGTTATTTATTATTTAACAAATTAAATAAATATTATTCGCGCACGTGATTTAATAATTATTCATGTTTAATTGATCGCATATATTCTGTCACCAGTTATTCGAGAGAATATAATGTGTGCAGAATATTTAATAAATATTTATTTTCTATTTAGTGAGTAATATTTATTTATTTATTAGCGAATAATACAGTGATATTTATTTAATAAATAAATAATTATTATTCAAGGCCCGATAAATATTGTGGAGGAATGACGGACTGAGTTTAATGGTCCGGTGAGAAATAATAAATATTGGATATTATTTGATTAAATAATATTTAATTTAATTTGCAAGTTAAGCGCATGTCGAGAAATAATAATAATACTATTATTATTATTATTTGACATGGGGTTCTGCAGGGATTAAATAAATAATAAAGGGCACTTAGTGCAATTATTTTATTTTAACCCTAGCATTATATAAACACAATTATATTATTTTCTAATAGAGCCAATCCATTTGTTTGGTTGTGCACAACGGATTTGGAGAATCCTCTCAAGCCCTAGAGAACTCCATTCTCCAAGAACACTCCCAAGAACGGAGAGCGATCTTCCTCCACCTCCTCCACTCTCAAGTAAAGAGAGATCAAGCAGAACGCTTTGAAAGCGGTTCTCAAAACGATCAAAGACAGACGACGCAAGCGATAGAATCTGTCATGCTAGCACCCGGAGATTCTTAAGGCAATGTTCGAAAAAAAATTGAACGCGTGTGGATCACCGCTAGAGGGAATCTGCACTTGATTCCTACAACGCAACGGTGGTACGCAGATATGTTGTCAGATCCATCAACGAATAAAGAATTCCAACAAGGTAATTTTTTAATTAATTAAATTGATTATAAATAATATGTGATGATCCTCTCTGGTTCTGACATTCTATCCCTTATCTATATTCTTTGATTCAATTCTGTAGATCACGACGTTTATCGTTGTGTAAATCTCGGATTGATCATCGATCGTGACAAAAAACAAAGTTGGGCACGACCCATCGCACGCTTCCGCTGCGCTCGGGACCTACAAGTGGTATCAGAGCGGTCACATAATAATTTATAATTATTTATAATTATTTAAAGATCGTTGATGATTTACGCATTTGTCATTCAGTTTTCAATTCAAGTTTAATCGTTCTTTTAATCTGAATTGCGAGATCTGTTTCTTCCTCCTTGGTTTCTCGTAGATTTAATCAAAACAATTAATTTTATGAACGAAATAAAATCGAAGATCTCATCCGGATGTGTCGAGGATTTTGGTCGGATAACACAGGAGTACACGCCGTGTAACCGGAGTTCACGCCACGTACTTGTGTTCAATGCATCAGGAATTAATTCAGAAATTAATTCAAACCGTGTGCATTGATGACACACGATGCATTTATTTCTTAAACCGTGTGTTGACTGGGCCAGCCTGGTGCACGGTCAGCCAGAGTACACGCCGTGTAGCCCACGTACACGGCATGCAGTCCCTTTGAGTCACAGACGAGTTGTGTATTACCATACACGGCCTACCTGACTAGTGACCGTGTAACTTGGAGACCACATGTCATGTCGTCGCTTATACACGCCATGTACTCCAAATTTTCCGAAGCACGGTTTACACGCCAAGTCCCTAGGCGCGTGCCTCGGATAGACGGTGAGAGATATACACGCCGTGTAGCTCGCCAGTACACGTCGTGTACTTATGCCAAATTACGCAGATTTAAAATTTATTTATTATACTGAGTAAACCTTATCGACATGTGTTTGCATATGGTCATTAAGTTCATAGGTTACGCCATGCGATGGGTTTTAATATATATATAAACGTTTAATTAATATTCGTGTAATGTTCAAATCTGCATATCATGTAGGAGTTGTACTACAGTTACTCTACGTGCATTGAAGCGCAACACATGACTGAAAAATCATGTAATTCGTATAATCATTAAGTTGATAGTACACGTCATGAAAGTACGTGATAAGTTGTGTATGTCATATGTCACAAGAGTAAACAATATAAGAGTATAATACATGTTGGGTAGATTCTGACGGGTATTCATTGTGTTGTCTCCAAGGTACATTTATGTACACAGTTAATTTTAAATAAATTTGTTTAAAATTATTATGGATGAGAATCTCAAGGAAATTCAGATGAGAATAAAGATAAAAGAATTGATTAATTAAAGAAGATAATTAATTGATTAGAGCACAATTTATCTTAAATAAGAACGATTAAGAATTAAATGTTGGTTTTATTAAATGCGTAATTCATTGCATGCATGTGGATGATCATAAGCATAGACCAGACCTTTGTATGAGATTGGTTTCATTTAATTTATTATTAAATTTAATTGTTGGTTTGCGTGTCTTCTTTCCTATTATTATGTAAGTGTGTGCGTACCCATGGTTTCTTTTATGTAAACCCCGTGTTTCCCTCACCTGCGAGTGAGTAAAACATATGTAATGGATGAAGCTCCCAAGCTAGTGGAGGCGGTTCAAGTTTGGAGTTGTGGCGAAACCAATCCAAGAGAGATACATAGGTGGACAGGTGGGAAGCTGTAACACGAACCATAATTGGTTCAAGGTGTTTTGGCCCCTAAGTCAACGGTTAGTTTATCAACCACTAGATAAATTAACCATTAGTAAAAGCTCATGATCATGCCACTATTATTTTATTTCTGTCAAGTTGTGTGATTATTTTATTATGGACGTTTGGTCACGATCACATGAATTAATGAAATTAACGAACATGCAAGATAGAACTAAAATAAATTGGCTTATGCGTAAATATTATCTAAGACATGGTTAATCACTCAAGTAAATCCACTTAATATTAACAAGCATATAATAAAGATAATAATTGGCAATTTACGCATAAAAGGATAAAATCTCTCAATTATATATATCAAGTCGGTATAGCCTTCCACTACTTAAAATTGAACCATAATTAAAAGTGATTGACAAGTCAAAGTTGGGATGCTTTCAATTATCAGGGAATTCTAACTTGAAGTTTTGGGTTGACTTAGTTCACATTAAGAGTTGACTGTCAAAACAGGACTTGTGTAATTGAGAGGCAGGGGTTGAGGAAATTCAATTTAAAGATTTCAGGATTTGAGAGTCCACTCAACAGATCAAGGAACTGTGAATTAATACAATTGACATTTGGAATGCTTACCTAAAACCATTCGAGTTGCATGACCAACCAAAGTTGGGGTAATGAGAAAGGGAATATAGATTTTTGCCACTAGAATGTCCAAGCAACAGGATATTCTAAAGCCAATGGCGAGGGCTATTGGGTTTCGATAGTGAAAGATTAATAAATATAATAGTTATTTATTTGTCTAAATTTTATAAATACTAAAATTTTGCTCATCTTATTTTGTAAAAACAGCATTAAAATGACTTCAAACATATTATTGTGATCCATACTTGAGAACTGGCACAAATTTCCAAGAGTGGCAAAGGCGCTTATGCGTTATCCTTCGCCATGAAAGAAAATTTTATGTGCTGGAAGAACCTATTCCTGATGCGCTTGGTAATGAGGCAAATGATGAAGAGTTGTCACTATGAGAAACATTTGAACGATTCCACAAATGTTCAATGTTTCATGCTATCATCTATGTCCAATGAACTTTTGAAGCAACATGAGGACATAGATGCGTATAATATGGTGTCTCGCCTACAGGATCTTTATCAAGAGAAGACAGGACAAGAGAGGTACGAGATCTTCAATGCTTTGTTCACAACTAAGCTTGGAGAGTTTGCGCAACTGAGCCTCTATGCAGTCAAGATTATTAGCTACATTGAACGTTTAGGCATCTTAGGGATTAAATTCCCGAATGAGTTGCTTACAGATCTCATACTTCCATCATTGCCCAAGACCTTCTCTGGTTTTATTGTTAATTCCAATATAAGCAATAATGAGAAGAGTCTTTCGAAACTTCTTACTTTGATTCGCCAAGTGGACAAGGACATGGGGCGTGATAAACTCGTCGTCTTTATGGTTAATTCCAATATAAGCAATAATGAGAAGAGTCTTTCGAAACTTCTTACTTTGATTCGCCAAGTGGACAAGAACATGGGGCGTGATAAACTCGTCGTCCTTATGGTGAACAAGAAAAGGAAGAACAAGACAAAGGGGTCCAAGACTCATAACATGTCTAAAGCTCCCGAGCACCGTCCTTCCAAGAGGAGGAAGATCCAGAAGCAGGGCAAGGAAAATGAGGCAGTATGTTTTACATGTGGCAAGTCAGACCACTGGAAGAGGAACTGCACCTAGAAGCAACGAGAAGCTAAAGGTGTGTTCGTTATCGAGTGTAATCTTTCAATATCTACACATTGGGTATTAGATACAGTTTGTGGTGATAACACCTGTATCCAAATGCAGAAACCAAGTAGATTCCAAAAGATTGTTAGAGAGGTGGACCTGCGAGCTACCAATGGTGCGAAGTTGGCTGCTCTAGCCATTGGTGACTACCACCTTTCATTGCCAACAGGAATGATTTTGGTTTTAAAATATTGTTATTATGTATAACGGTTACCAATAACATAATTTTTGCATCATGCCTAGATGAAGACGGGTTTATTTTCAAGTTTAGAAATAAAAGTTGTTTCTTTTATAAGGACAACATATGTTATAGTATAGCACATTTAAATAACGGTCTTTATGTATTAGATTACAAAAACCAAGTATTGGAAATTGATAATGAATCATGTTTACACGACTCATATAACACCCAGCTATGGCATCGCCGTCTTGGTCATGTAAACGATAATCGTTTGACAAAGCTCTGTCAAGATGGTTATTTAGACTCGTTTGAGTTAAAACCACTTGAAATATGTCATTCTTGTATACAAGAAAAAATGACCAAACCGTCATTCGATGGACAGGGTGAAAGGGCCACAGAGCTTCTAGGATTAGCACACACTGATGTGTGCGGACCATTTCCAGTAGAAGCTAGAGGTGGGTATTCTTACTTCATAACTTTTATTAATGACTTGAGTAGATATGGTTATGTCTACTGATGAGGTATAAGTCTGAGTCCTTTGAAAAATTCAAGAAATTCAAGAATGAAATAGAAAATCAACTTGGAAAGAATATAAAGTATCGATCGAATTGAGGTGGTGAATATCTTAACCAAAAGTTTATCGACTTTCTACGAGAGTTTGGGATTCTATCTCAACTCACTCCACCTTACACACCACAGTGGAATGGTGTTGTTGAAAGAAGGAACCATACCTTGTTAGACATTGTAAGGTCGATAATGAGTCATGCAGATCTTTCATTATCCTTTTAAAGATATGCATTACAAATTGCGGCATACACGTTGAACCGAGTACCAACTAAAGCGGAAAATAGAATTCCCTTCGAGTTATGAAGTGGAAAGAAACTCATTTTGTCGCATACACGTGTATGGGGTTGCGAGGCTTTGTTAAGGCCTTCTCAGGCAACAAAATAGCACCCCAGGGTACAAAGTGTATCTTAACAAGGTATCCCAAGAAAACAAAAGGATACTACCTATACAACCCCTCGGAGAAGAAAGTGATTGTCGCTAGACAAGCCGTCTTTCTTGAGAAGGAGCACATCCTCAAAAAGGATAATGGGAACAAAATTGACTTCGATGAAATTGATGCTCAAGATACACAAGGGTTGGTATAAAAACAGATTCCAGAAGTCCTCATGGAAGAAGTAGTTCCAGAAACACAAGTACTGCGTAGGAGCGTAAGAGAGGTAATAGAACCACAAAAATATGGTTTTCTAGTCACCAAAGATGGGGACTCGTTATTGGTTGACAATGATGAACCTCTCTCTCACAAAGAGGCAGTAGAAAGCTCAGAAGCTGCAAAATAGCACGAAGCCATAATTCTGAAATGGATTTCATGTATCAGAACCAAGTTTGGGTTTTGGTCGATGCTTCAGTTGATGTAAAACCCGTAGGATGCATATGGGTATTCAAGAGAAAACTAGACATGGAAGGTAAGTAAATACCTATAAAGCAAAGTTAGTGGCTAAAGGGGGTTTAAACAGGGTCAAGGAATTGACTACGATGAAACTTTTTCATCAGTTGCCATGTTTAAGTCCATCGGAATTATACTTGCTATAGCAACTTACCATGACTATGAGATTTGGCATATGGATGTCAAAATTGCATTCCTTAATGGAAACCTTTAGGATGATGTCTATATGACACAACCAAAAGAGTTTATGACTCCAAGTGATGCCAAAAGGATTTGCAAGTTGCAGAGATCCATTTATGGATTGAAGCAAGCATCCAAGTCATAGAACATTCGATTCAATTAAGCTATAAAAGAATTTGATTTCATTAAGAACGAATGTGAGTCGTGCGTTTACAAGAGGTTTAGTGGGAATGCGGTCGTTATCCTAATAGTATATGTGGATGACATATTACTTATTGGAAACGACATACCAGTCTTACAGTCTGTTAAGGACTAGTTAAATAAGTGTTTCTACGTGAAGGACTTAGGTGAAAACTTGTATTTTAAGGATCAAGATCATTCATGATAGATGCAAAAGACTGTTTGGACTAAGTCAAAGTACATATGTTGACCAAATACTAAAGAGATTAGTATGGAACAATCCAAGAGGGGATTGATTCTAGTGTAACATGGTTTACATCTTTCTAAGAAAATGTGTCCCCAGACACAACAGGAGAAAGAGAGAATGAGTAAGATCTCATACGCTTCGGTGATAGGATCAATCATGTATGTCATGTTATGTACTAAACTTGAAATTGTCAATGCATTGAGCATGGTAGACGGATATCAAGAAGATCCAGGAGAACATTGGTCTGCTGCTAAGGTTATCCTTAAATATCTGAGAAAAACTAAGAATATATTCCTGGTTTATGGAGAAGACAAGGAGCTGGTCATCAGGGGTTATATTGATGCTAGTTTTCAGATAGATCAAAATGATATGAAGTCGCGGTCAGGATATGTTTTCTATCTCAACGGAGGAGTTGTGAGATAGAAGACTTCAAAGCAGCCAATTGTCACTGATTCTACAGCAGATTCCGAGTATATAGCGGCTTCTGATGTAGTCAAGAAAGTCGTTTGGATTCAAAACTTTGTCTAGAAGCTTGATGTGGTACCTAGCATTAAAGACCCTATCACATTGTATTGTGATAATACTGCACCGGTGGCTCTTGCAAAAGAACCAAGGTCACACCAACAGACAAATCATATACTCAAAAAGTATCACCTCCTGAGTATTTTTTATCAGAGGGGTGAAGTTGCAGTAAGCAGAGTACCCACAGAAGAGAACGTAGCGGACCCCTTGACTAAAGGTTTATCTCATAAGCATGAGTATCATGTAAGAGTTAGCGGACCGAAGGTTGTTAGCAGTTGGCTCTAGTGTAAGTGGGAGTCTGTTGAAGTTGCCCTAGAACCAACTTCTGTGTACTTTATAATGACCCGTATTCATAGTTTTGAATATTAATAAACTAATTATCACATCATGATTATTCTTCTGTGTAACATAGTATGTGATAATGTTTTAAGAGTAGTTGTCGCACTAAAAGGTCATAGCAACTCCCCACTATGATGAGAACCCGAAAGTGCTATGACATTATTCTTAAATATATCTTTTATAGCCGGATGATGTCATTTGAGGGACACAAATGATACAGGCTATTAGGGGTGGAGACTCATAGAACTTTGAGGCACCTACAAATGGTGTAGGTCCTTGGTAATATCCAGTATAGGATATTATGAGAACAAGACTCGCCAGTAAGAAATCCACATTTATGGATGTTCCTATCTACGGACGTGTGTATTGATCCTTAAACTTTAAGATTATTATTAATGACTATTATGAGTCGCGTACTTTGATGTATTGACGAAAACCGTGACGACATATGTTCGCGGCAAGGTAGGATACGTTGGGAGTGTCACGAGTAATATTGCATTAATGAATAATACGAAAAAGAATTTTTTTCATTCTATTCTTTAACGGAAGTTGATATCTCAAGCTCTTTGATTGAACTGATATAACCTAAATAAATCCATGGTCATTATGCTCTATAGGCAAGTTCATTTTTCGGGAAGTCAAAGAGAGAGACATTGAACGCATAGGTTGATGGCACCGGCATACAACTTGCTTGATTAAAGATATCGTGATAAAGGGATTATATTACACACTAAGCGTTCGTATGAGATATTATGTTGTTGCGGCATTAACTTCTTTCTCTATGGATACTTTGGCTTGTTGTTAGACGCTACCCTAGCACTTTAGACCGCTTCGCCAAATGCCACCGAGAACGAGGCGTCTAAAGAGTCACACACTAAGTATATCCAGAATCTCAGTTAAATAATAATATTATTATTTATTATTTAACAAGTTGAATAAATATTATTTCCGCACGTGGTTTAATAATTATTCATGTTTAATTGATCGCATATATTCCATCATCAATTATTCAAGAGAATAAAATGTGTGCAGAAAATTTAATAAATATTTCTTTGTTATTTAGTGAAAATAATATTTATTTATTTATTGACGAATAATGCAGTGATATTTATTTAATAAATAAAGTCATTATTCAAAGCCCGATGAATATTGTGGATGAATGGCGGACCGAGTTTAATAGTCCGGTGAGAAATAATAAATATTGAATATTATTTGATTAAATAATATTTAATTTAATTTTCAAGTTAAGCGCATGTCAAGAAATAATAATATTATTATTATTATTATTATTATTTGACATGGGGTTCTGCAGGGATTAAATAAATAATAAAGGGCACTTTGCAATTATTTTATTTTAACCCTAGCAGTATATAAACTCAATTATATTATTTTCTAATAGAGTCAATTCATTTGTTTTGTTGTGCACAACGGATCTGGAGAATCTTCTAGAGAGCTCCCTTCTCCAAGAAGACTCTTAAGAACGGAGAGTGATCTTCCTCCACCTCTCACTCTCAAGTCAAGAGAGATCAAAAATAACATTTTGGAAGCGGTTCTCGAGGCGATCAAAGGCGGACAACGCAAGCGATACGATCTGCCGTGCTAGCACCCGAAGATTCCTACAATAACGTTTGAAGATTTGTGGAACACGTGTGGATCACCGCTATAAGGAATCTGCACTTGATTCCTACAACGCAACGACAGTCTTACGCAGATCTGTTGTCAGATCCATCAACAAAGAAAGAATTCCAACAATGTAATTTTTTAATTAATTAAATTCATTATAAATAATATGTGATGATCCTCTTTGGTTCAGAAGTTCTATCCCTTATCTATATTTCTTTGATTCAATTCCGTAGATCACGACATTTATCGGTGCGTAAATCTCAGATTGATCATCGATCGCGACAAAAAGCAAAGTTGGGCACGACCCATCACATGTTTCCGCTGCGCCCGAGACCTACAGAATCCATCATAAAATGACCAAAGTGTGGCGCAAATCGATACAAGAAATATGAATCAAGTCCTTCAAAAGTTATATGGTACTCTCTTATCATTCAACGGTTATATGGATATCAGGAAACCACAAGACAATTGACATGACACGCAAATACAAGAATTAAAGATGGGGAAATACTCATCCAGCAAACACTCCTTAGTAGAAGAAAATTAATTATTAGTATCTTGAACATAAAAATGAGCCGAAAAACTTATGTTTTGCCTTGTCTACAGATGAAATAAATCTTTTTGGTGTACAGAGTAGTACTTATAATACATGTCCAGTTATATTGGTAAATTATAACTTTATGTCATGGTTATGCATAAAGAATAAATACATTATGTTGTTTCTGCTTATATTTGAACCAAAACAACCCGGTAATGATATTGATGTTTAGTTGGCACCATTAATCGAAGATCTGAAATTGATGTGGGATACAGATGTTACAATGTATGATGCTCATAAAAGTGAAGAATTCACACTGAGGGTCATGTTGTGTAAGACAATAAATGACTTTCCTGCTTATGGAAATTTGTAAGCGATAAAATTAAAGAAATGTTGGGGTGTCCCATTTGTGAAGAATGCACACACTCAATTTGGTTGAAACATTCCTCGAAGACTGTGTTTTTTGAACATCGGAAATTTTTACCTCGGCGACATAAATACCGATCCTGGACGACAGCGTTGGATGGAAATACCGAACAAGGTACAACACTGTCTTCATTAACAGGTGATCAACTGTTCGATAAAGTAAAATATATTGACATTGTTTTCAGTAAACCATTTTCGGAAAACCTTACGAAATCAGGTTGGAAAAAGAGATCAATTTTCTTTGAATTGTCATACTGGAATTGTTTGTACACCAGACATTTTCTTGATGTCATGCACGTAAAAAAATGTATTTGATAGTGTTATTGGCAAGTTACTAAATGTTCTTGAAAAAACAAAAGATGGCATCATGGCTAGGTTGGACATGATTGACATAGGGACAAGGGAAGAGTTGGCACCGATGAAGGGTAAAAGTCGGACTTTTCTTCCTCCAGCAGCTTACAATCTATCCAGACAAGAAAAATTACAATTTTTGTATGTTCCTTAATGGTGTAAAAGTTTCAGAGGGGTGTTCATCAAATATCAAGAATGTCGTGTCAATGACTAATTTGAAGTTACATGGACTAAAATCACACGAATGCCACGTTTCGATACAAGATTTGATGCCCGTCGTTTTACGTTCCATTCTGCCTAAAAATGTACGACATATATTAACCACTCTGCTTCTTTTTCAAAACCACACACAGTAAAGTTATAGACCCGATGAAGTTGTCAATCATGAATAAAGAGGTTGAAGTCATATTATGTAAATTAGATATGTTCTTCTCACCATCATTTTTTGATATAATAGTTCATTTGATGGTTCACTTGGTTAGAGAGGTTCAATAATGTGGTTTCGTGCATTATAGATGGATGTACCTCATTGAACGGTATATGAAGATTTTGATAGGGTACGTCATGAATCGAAGTCAGTCAGAAAGTTGTATTGAAGAACGATATTGTTGAAGCTATTGAATTCTATACTTATTAACTATCACATGATGATAGCATCGGTCTCCCAAAGTTTCGTCACAGTGGACGCCTTATGGGCGAAGGGATTTCTGGAAGAGATGTTACAATTACTATCACAGAGCGGGAGCAAGCTCACCTTTACGTTTTACATAATAGCAAAGATGTTAATCCATACGTTGAAGCCCACAAAGCAATTCTTAGACACTTAAATCCAGGGTTGGAGGATGGATATCAAATACGCATAATCAATAGTTTATAGGATGGTTCTGAAATCATATTTATAAGGAGTTATCTGAAAATCAGAATTCAATTGTCGAACTTCGATGGCTAACCAAGGGACCAAATGCAAATGTTATATCTTACACTGATTTTGTAATTAATGGTTATACGGTTTATACAAAAGAACACGATAACTGCAGTACGATGCAAAAAAGTGGAGTTACGCTTGTTGCGAAAGCGATGCACATATTGGGTTTGAAGGATAGTAATCTAATTTATGCAAATATGTTATATTTCACCATCATCGAACAAATATACGAGTTGGATTATACAACATTTCAAGTGTCGATTTTCCGTTGAAAATGGGTTGACAACAGGACTACAGTGAAAGTTTATGAAATGGGTTTTGTGCAGGTGAATTTCAGTGTGGAAGGAGAGAAGGACGAGTTGTTTATAATGGCATCACAAGCAATGCAGGTATTTTATGTCTCAGATCCAGCAAACAAGAATTGGTCAATTGTCCTGCTGGTGACTAAAACAATTGTAGGGTCAAATGAAAATTCAATCGAGGATGACCCTTTGATCGAGGGATCACAATCAGTTCATAGTGGTCTCAATGTAGACGATGTCTTGTACGTTAGAGGGGACCACAAAGAGAGGATTTGGATTCTTGATAGAGTAGTCAAATCCCTTCAACCTTTAAAGAAAAGAAAGAGTTCAATGAGCAGGTTAAATTGTTTTTTCAATATACTATGTTTTTCCACATAATGTTATGTGTTCTCTACTGTATTTATGTAATCTAAATTAAATGTTTAACCACTCATGCAAACAATGACTTTTGCACATGATGTTGTTACCAATCTCGGGGAAGAACAGGCGACTGATGCTGAAACTGCAGAATTATCAAGGAACCAACACCATATTGATGAAAAAAACAAGAACGGCGCGGCATCACAGTGTCAACTAAAATTATCAAGGCATTAAGGGTATAAATTTTGAGGTTTGTTAGATTGGTGTAGCCTACTCCGATTGGGCTTAATGCTTGTGCCCCGTACTGTGCACAAACTCGTAACTTTCGCAGGTCGAGCTAAACGGTGAGCTCGTTGGGGGTTGCAGGGGCAACGCGCCCCTGCTTCGGGGATCCGGGGCCGAAGGTCCACGGCTCAAATTTTGGGGGGACTGCAGCAACTCTAACATTGTAGCAGAGCTGACCAACCGACACCAACAAGGCACTGTAGCAGTGCGGACTTCGGAGTCAACAGTATTGTAGCTCCTTGGACTTCCAATCGGCAGCCACTGTAGCACTTTTGATTTGGGTGGTCGTCTTTCACTGTAGCACTGCGAACTTTCCGACGGTTGGTGGAATAGTGCTTCGTCCTCTACATTAGCCCATTTTCGGGCTGGGGTTTCTGTGTGTGTGTGAGAACTCTGAAAAACTCCCTGTAAATTGTGCTCCCAAATTATAGTGATTTTCTGCTTCTTCGTGGACGTAGGGATTATTCCCGAACCACGTAAATCTCCGTGTTCTTGTTCTTTTTTTTCCCTTTTACTCTTCTCAAAATCGTTATTTTGTCGTTGCGACTCTCGGCGTTTCCGCATCAAGGTTGGCTGGAATCAACTCAGCCGACCTGTTGACCCCAACAAGTCAATGTTCATTAGTTATGTTGGGGTCACAACAAGGATGAATGTGACGATTGATATAGATTTGTTGCGCCATATCCAGCCTGTAACGAAGGAGATCCTTTGGGAAGATATAAAGGTAATGTTACAATATACTTTTTCTATTTTACCGAAAAATTATATAATGAAACGTTGATTTAATTTTCATTATTCCTTACAAATTCGTTTATTTTAAACGATTTCTACAAGAAATGTGTTTTAATGGCCACTAGAAAAACCCGTAGAGGCTTTCGGACTCTTATTACCAAGTTTCATCTTAGGGATGCTGAGAGGAATGTAAAGTCTTACCCACTAGTTACTTATGCACACATTATAAAGCAGGAAACATGGAATGTTTTCATCAGCCGTCGCGATGAGAAATCATTTCAGGTGCATTTTGGTCTATAATATATTATTTGACATTATTTATTTTATCCAATTTGATTCAAAATTGTTAATTTATGAAAAATCAAGAGTGCTGAAAATTAACAGCGTGCATCAAAACCAATGTACTTTTATCGCAAAGCAAAGATGGGGTACACTTCACTAGAGAAAAAAATGATATGTATTTTAAATAAACAATAAAAGTTTTATGTGATATGAAATTACATATGTTCTTTTGTTTATATGCAGATTGATTAATCAAAATCCAAAGTCACTTCCATTCCATGTCATGTGCTATGGAAAGAGGCTCGCGTAAATAAGGACAAACTGATTGATGAAAACACAAAAACAATACGGAAAACATGTGTAAGTATGGCATAATAGTAATTCGTTATACTTTATAAAAGTATTACATAAAAATATATATTTATGCTCATATGTTTTTTATACGGTTTAGAGACGAGAATCTTCGGTAGCTTTGAAGCGATCGGAACAATATGATCGCGTTAGAGATATAGGTATTGGAGTCTCCTCAAACATATTTCGAGAAGACAAAATCGCAAGAAGATACATATCAAATGATGAAACGAGCGGCACAAGTAGACTTTTGCAAGATATTATTGTTCTGGTTTGGCAAACCAATATATGCGAAAAGATCAAAGCGAACTGGTAGTGGAACAAAGATCAGCACATGAACAACCCAATAACTTCACTAGCTTTACGGCTAGTCATTCCCTTCAACCGCATGTCTTACCCGAGGTAATCAATTTTGTCATTACTCTTTCTCTTAAATGTGAATCAAACTTCCGATAATTTTATATTACTAAAATTCTGAAGGGTAAAGTTGTATGTGATTTCTATCTATCAACACCCACGCACCGCCTTCTTGCGAGGAGTACGGTGTATAATATCTCAGGAGAAAAACTACACAACAAAGAACTCCCAAAAAATCACATGAGTGGGGATTGAAGTAGCTCAAGAGTTGAGTGTTGAGTTGCATGTTCCACTTGATGATACCTATATTACAGTGGTCAATGATGCTATTGGAAGTTTCGTAGCATGGTCGTCTGATCTTATAAAGATACATGAGGTATGTCCTTAACAAATTTTTACAAATGAAAAACCTGTAATGGTTGATGAAAAAAGTATGAAGTGAGGTATCGTATTACAGACGGATAAAACAACAAGGAAACGGAAGGTCGAATAAAGACAATCTAGTGAATCGACCAAGAAAACAAAAAAGAACATGTAAGAGTACCTTCTCCCCACCAGTTACACTGAAACATCTATTATCATTACAACTTCATGCAGACACCACATTCGAAGATGAAGATATGGCCTACATTCCATATGAAGAAGAAATATTTAGAACTTTTATTATAGACGTGGTTGGTCTCAAGAGTATAAATGAGATTCTTAAGTTTGAATGGCTGAGAGTCTTAGTTGTGAATACGTACATAAGGTACATTTTCATAATACGTCTGTCAAAAAATGATCCAATATGTTCGTTAAAGTTAATAATTATTCATATTATCTATAGGCGTTTATATTACTACAATATAAAGGGAAAACCCTGCGAAATACAGTTTGGATTCATTAATCTCTGTATCGTTGCTACGAACGAAATTTCTTTAGAGGCGAAAGGAATTGATAAGAAAAAAGATAAGCTAAACGAGGTGAGAAAAAAATAACAAACGACACTCTTTTTATGCCTACAATGCAGGGGTAAAACTATGCAATCTAATCATATAAAATATATTTTAATTTTTTTCAGTACTTATTTGTTTTTTTTAGGAAGCACTGGATGCCGATCGCAATCAATCTGGATACCCTAAATATTTATTTTTTAGATCCAATGCACGGATTTCCAACAAACCAACAACACATGATGTGTATTGTGAATTTGTAATGCAGTGCAATCAACATTTTATAGATAAACATCGAATTATATATTTCAGTTTGTGTTTTAACAATAATTTTGTTATGATAGAGCGATTGCTAAATATAAGTTAAATCATGGTATGAGGTCAGTGACTAAAAATAAGAAACTTATGGATTACTTCAAATGGAAATAAATTAAAGTATATATAGAAAAATTTAACTATCAAAACATATTTCAAAACTATTTACTTATTTTGGTCAATGTTTCTGCAGTGTCCGAAACAAGATAACAACAATTGTGGATATTATGTTCACAAATTTATGAAAGATATCATATGTCATCAAAAGACTAGCATCCCCAAACTGGTAATTTTCGAAGGTAATTACAATTTTATTAAAAATATTTCTTAATTGTTTGTCTATATTTTCTCAATACTACGAAGATTGTCGACCATATACATACTCAAAAGAATAAGTAAAATTATTTAGAGATTAGTGGGCAGCATACGTAGTGTCAGAATATTTGCCGACATCAAAATTAGGTGATTACCTACTATGTTTGTGATCTAATACGGGCTATGACCTTAGAGATACACTTGGGATGTGAATCGTTAGAATCAAAATGCTTATATATTATTTTTTATCTATTTCTCAAGGAAAAGTATTGTTGGAGTCTGCATCCCACATCGGACTTGAGGTCCGGTGTGGTCTTTATTATTTGTTATAAATACACCCCAAGGGCTCCTTTGGAGATACACCTTGGGGGTTCGGTCTCTCTTATTTTCACCCTCTACATGGTATCAGAGGGAAATTAATCCCGACCCCCCTTCCATCTATTTTTTTTTTCTATTCCGCTCTAGGGTTTAATATTTTTTTCCTCCCCACGGGGGGCGGCGGCTTCCATGGCCTTCGAGCCTGAGTATTTCCCGACCGCCCCCTGTGGCGGTCCTTGACCCCTACCGGTCCTCCCTCCCGAGCGGCAGCCTCCCTGCTCCGGCTCTCTCCAGCGGTGCTCCTCCCCGATGCGCCTTCCCTTCCGGCGCCCGCTCCTCCTGCGCGCGAGCCCTCGCCGTCGCGGATCCTCCCCCTCCCGGCATCTCTCCTCGCAGCGCACGACGACTTCACCCTCGGCCGCGCATCCCGATCCCGCCGGAATCCCGTCGCGGCATCCCATCGCGGCGCATCCTCTCTCCCGTAGCGGCTCCCGGCGGTTCCTCCCGCGACGCTCCTTCTGTGCGCGACTCCCGCATCTCCAGTGCGGCTCCCGACCCAAGCGCGGTGACGACTCCCCTTCCCGGCGGCCCCTCCTCTCCCGGTGCGGCTCTCTCTCCCGCCGGCCCTCTCACCCAGCGACGCGTCCCGGCAAGCCCCGGCCCCTGCGCACAGCCTTCCACCGGCATCCCCCTCCTGGCGGTTTCCCCTCTCCGATCTTCCCGGCTCCCCGCTCCTGCCGGCACACACTTCTGCAACTCCCGGCGCACAGAACGGTTTCTCCCGCCTATTCCTCGCACCGGCTCCCGTTTCTCCAGGCGCCCGAACCGGTCAACTGCACCTCTCCCGCTACGCATGAACCACCATCTCCGGCGGTCTTGTGCGCGCAGCGCCTCAGGTGGTTCCCCGGTTCCCCGCTCCTCCAGCCGCACCTTCCAGACGCGGCTCCCGGCTCCCTCGCCCTGGCGCCTCCGACAGCCGGCCTCCATTCCTGCCGGCTCCTCCAGCAGCCCCTCCAGCCCTGCCGGCCTCCCGTACTGGACCGCTGCGCCGCTTCCCCTGTGCGACGAATCTCCAGCGCGGGCATCCCGGCGCTTCCCGTCCAGCCGCACCTGCGGCGATCCTCCCGGCAGCTTCCTCTCCCTCAGGCGGTGCCTATCTTCCCGGCGGACTCCCGGCGCCCGTCCGCTGCTCTCCCTCCTCACCGGCCTCCTCATGCGGATTTCCCGGCGCTTCGACGACCGGCACCGCCATTGCGGCTTCCTCGGCACTTTGACGACCGGCCCTCCCGAGCGGATTTCACGGCGCTTTGACGATCGGCCCGACATTACGGCTTTCCCGGCGCTCTGACGACCGGCCCGTAGTGCGGATTTTCCCGACGCTCTGACGACCGACCCGCCAGTGTGGATTTTCCGGCACTCTGTTGTCCGGCCTCGCATTTTTCCGGCGATGACCCGTCTTTTTTTTTAAGCAGCATCAACAACGATTTTATTATTTCCGTTTCTTCTGTTTTTGTCTTGTTTTGTCATCAAGCTGAGTATGTCCAGCTTGAGGGGGAATGTTTGCAGCATGTTGTCTGCTTTGTTTTTTCTTTGTGTGTCCAAGCTAGGTGCACCTAGCTTGAGGGGGAGTGTTGGAGTCTGCATCCCACATCGGACTTGAGGTCCGGTGTGGTCTTTATTATTTGTTATAAATACACCCCAAGGGCTCCTTTGGAGATACACCTTGGGGGTTCGGTCTCTCTTATTTTCACCCTCTACAAGTATAATGGAGGAAATCGATTTGTTTATAAACAAATGGACAGAATACAGTGTCAGAATGTATACAAACATCATGAACAGGTGACTTCCCATTACTTATTTAGTTAATTTTCTCATCATTTTATCTACTTTTTTTAGTTAATTTCCTTATCATTTTTATCTGCTACTTATTTTGTTAGATTTACACATTAGTTCAAAACACAAGTCACATGATCAAAATCAAGCAAACAAATTCATATTGTTTTGATACTTTAAGACAACCATTCATAATTCATTTGTGACTTGTAGGAATCGACCCCACCTCAATCCGACACTCGATTTAGTCGGTATGACTCGAAATGCATGTTTTCAATACGAAAGTGTCATTTTAATTTAAAACTACATCACATAGCCAAAACCAAGCAAACAAGATCAGACTGTTTTTAAACTTTAGGGCAACAATCCAAAATATATTTGTAACGTGTAGGAATCGACAGCACATCAATCTGATACCTGATGTGGTCGGTGTGACTCTAAGTACATGTTTTCAATATAAAACTGTCATTTTAGTTTAAAACGCGTCACAGGCTCAAAACCGAACAAACGAGCTCGGATTTTTTTCAAACTCTGAGAACGATTCATAATTCACTTATAACATTTAGGAATGGACCGCACACCAATCTGACACACGATGTAGCAGGTATGACTCAAAGTGCGTGTTTTCAGTTTAAAATGACATTTTAGTAAAAAAACAAGTGACATCCTCAAGACCGAGCAAACGCATTCGGATTGTTTTGATACTTTAGGACAACGACCCGTAAGTCATTTATGACGTGTAGGAATCAGTCGCACCTCAATCAGACGCACGACGTGACCGGTATTACTCAATTGTGTGGTTTTAATTTAAAATTGACACTTTAGTTAAAAACGCACGTTACATACTCAAAACCGAGCAAACGCATTCAGATTGTTTCGATACTTTGGGACAACGATCCATAAGTCATTTATGACGTGTAAGAATCGGTTGCATCTCAATCCGATACACGGTGTGTCCGATATGACTCGAAGTACCCGTTATCAGTTTATAATTTACAATTTAGTTAAAAACATCACGCACTGAAAACCGAACAAACACGCTCGAATTGTCTTGATAATTTAGAGAAAAAATCATAAATCATTTGTGACATGTAGGAATTAGTCTCACGTCAAACCGACACACAATGTGACCGATATGACTCAAAGTGCGTGTTTTCGTTTTAAAGTGACATTTTAGTAAAAACCACAAGTGACATACTCAAAACCGAGCAAAAGCATTTAGATTGTTTTGATACCTTAGGACAACGATCCATAAGTCATTTGTGACGTGTAGAAATCAACCGCATCTCAATCTGACACACGGTGGGACCGATATGACTTCAAGTGTATCTTTTTATTTAAAATTGACATTTTAATAAAAAAGACAAGTGACAATACTCAAAAACCGAGCAAACACGTTTTAATCGTTTCAGATATGACTCAAAGTATCCATTGTCACCTTAAAATTAACATTTTAGTTTAAAGCATGTGTCACTTACGGAAAATCGAGCAAATGCGCTCGGATTGTTTTGATAATTTAAACAACGATTCATGAGTCATTTGTGACATGCAGGAATCAGTATCACGTAAAACCGACACACTATGTGACCGGTATAACTTAAAGTGCGTGTTTTCAATTTAAAATGATATTTTAGTAAAAAAACAAGTGACATACTAAAAACTGAGCAAACGCATTCGGATTGTTTTGATACTTTAGGACCACAATCCATAAGTCATTTGTGACGTGTAGAAATCAGTCGCACCACAATCTGACGCACGATTTGACCGATATTACTCAAATTGTGTGGTTTTAGTTTAAAATCGACATTTTAGTTGAAAATACACGTCACGTACTCGAAACCGAGCAAACACATTCTGATTATTTCGATACTTTAGGACAACGATCCATAAGTCATTTGTGACGTGTAGGAATCGGCCGCACCTCAATCCGATACACGATGTGCTCGGTATGACTCCGTTATCAGTTTAAAATTGATAATTTAGTTAAAAACGTGTCACTCACTGAAAACCGAGCAAACATGCTCGAATTGTCTTGATAATTTAGAATAACGATATAAGTCATTTGTGACGTGTATGAATCAGTCTCAAATCAAACCACCACACAATATGATCGGTATGACTCAAAATGCAGGTTTTCAGTTTGAAATGATATTTTAGTAAAAAAAAACAAGTGACATACTCAAAATCAAGCAAACGCATTCGGATTGTTTTGATACTTCAGGACAGCAATCCATAAGTCATTTGTGACATATAGGAATCAGTCGCGCGTCAATCTAACGCACAGTGTGAACGGTATGACTAAAAGTGTGTATTTTTAGTTTAAAATGACATTTTAGTAAAAACCAAAAGTGACATACTCAAAACCTAGCAAACGCATTCGCATTGTGTCGATACTTTAGAAAAATGATCCATTAGTGATTTGTAACGTATAGGAATCAGTCGCACCTCAATCTGACACACAGTGTGCCCAGTATGACTTAAAGTGTGTCTTTTTATTTAAAATTATCATTTTAGTAAAAAAAACAAGTGGCATACTCAAAATCAAGCAAACGCATTCAGATTGTTTCAATACTTTAGAACAACGATTCATAAGTTATTTGTGACGTGTAGGAATCAGTCACACCTCAATTCGATACACAGTGTGTCCGATATGACTCAAAATGTCCGTTATCAGTTTAAAATTGACATTTTAGTTCAAAACGTGTTACTAAAAACCAAGGAAACGCGCTCGGATTGTCTTGATAATTTAGAAAAACGATTCGTAATTCATTCGTAACGTATAGGAATCAGTCTTACATCAAACCGACACACGATGTGACCGGTATGACTCAAAGTGCGTGTTTTCAGTTTAAAATGACATTTTATGGGGGGAAACGAGTGACATACTCAAAACCGAACAAACGCATTCAGATTGTTTTGATATTTTAAGATGATCCATAAGTCTTGATATTTTAAGACGATCCATAAGTCATTTGTGACATGTAGGAATCAACCGCACATCAATCCGACACACAGTGTGACTGGTATGACTCAAAATGCATGTCTTCAGTTTAAAATGACATTTTAGTAAAAACCAAAAGTGACATTGTCACGACCCGCCCCTCGAAGCCCGTTATGTGACTACCCCAAGCCCGCCTCGAATAGGCCAGGGGATGGCGACTAGCACCGAGTAGGCATATCCCACAAATGGAAGGCATTTTCCTAAGTATTTGTACACACGCACACGTCTCCAAGAGTAAAAGTGCTTAACTAAAAACACTAAGTAAACAAGCATGCATACCTCTAAGATGCCAACAACAAAGTACGATAGTACAAAACTGAAAAGTAAATGGAGCCAAAATACAAATCCAACAAAAAGAAAAAGTACAAGCTCCTGAAATTCATCCGCAGAAAACCCTAAGCACCGTTATCTGTCGGACCTCTTTCTAAGCACCACCTGACCCCAGTCCACCAAGGACCCAGTCAAAGCGTCGATCATCTGCATAAGACACGACACGTGCGGGCATAGTCCGTGTAGGGGTGAGTAAAACAATACTCAATAGGGACCTCGAAACCACAAAGGTAATACCACTAAAAAATACACAAAGTATAGCACAAAGGAAACACACGAAGCACACAACAAGAGAAACACACGAAGTACCCCACAAAGGAAACACACAAAGTACAGTTAATACGGTCAGCTCACACAAGTATAAGTCTAAAGCGCAAAAAGAAGGATTTTCAGTTGTAGTTCACAGATCTCCCAATAAGCGTACGGAGCGTCGCTGGCGCCCGGAGCGTCGCTGGCGCCCGTCGATGGCGCACGGAGCGTTAATGGCCCACGAAGCGTCGATGGCGCACGGAGCGTCGATGGGTCATACAGCCCTCAAGTCACAGTCACCAAGATCACATAGTCACAGCCAGCCGCAGGATTCCGCTCGTAACGCCCTTGTTCCAGGAGAACCAACTCCTCAAGCCATTAGGTCGTAAACCAACTTCCATAAAAACTCACTTAGAGTATATCAAAAGGACTACCTCGTCGCAAGGGTTCCAACGCCGCAAACGTCTCGTCAAATGGGCACACGGCTTGAAAGATGCGGCCAATTTAGTAAAAAGGGTCTGATCTGGTCCAGGTCTGACCCCACCCGGTCCGGTTGACCCGACCCAACCCGACCCAACCCGACCCGGTTCAGTTGACCCGACCTGACCCGGTCGGTCTGGGCCGGCACGAACCAACCTGGCTCGATGGGCCGCCGGAGCGGCCCGGTTTGCCCGGCCCGGCCCGCCGCATGCAGGTCGACTCCTTCAGCGCACGACTTGGTCGTGTGCTCCCGGTCAACGCGGACAACACCGCGTCTCGGCCCCCTTCCCCAGGGCTTCCGCCGCCGCGGGTTCCACGCAGACCCCAGCCGCGTGCTGGCCCCCCTTGTTGCCGCTTGCGCCCTCCCCGCCGCTGCGGGATCCCGCCGCACCCGTCGCCGCGGCCTCCTGCTGCAGCTCCTGTCCGCCGCCCGCGACATGTGTCGTCGCAGGCTCCTCTGGCACGATCCCGCTGGACAGCGATTGTGCGCCCCGCCGGAACCCGACCTCCCGTCGGGCCGCGCGCAGCCTTCGCCACCGCCAGCCCGCTGTTTGTCGCGCCCTCCGCCATAAGACATTGCCTGCCTACTGCGCTCTTGTCACACCTCCGCAATGTCGTCGCGGATCCCGACCTTCGGTCTCGGATCGTTGTGCCATGGATCGTGGGCGCAACGATCGATCGATCGCGTAGGGTTTCAAAGGGCAAAGAACGCATGAAGAACGTGATAGATTTAGGGGGGGGGATTGAGCACACGAACACCCAAAGAACGGATCTTGGCCTTGTTCGTTCAGCCTTGATCCGTTCATGTTAGCGGGATCACGAATAAACCAACAGCAGAATAATCACCAAGATCTATTCCCTTTAATCTCACAAAAATTATCTCTCCCGTAAGAACAACCGAACAGAAGAATCAACCTGTTTGTGGGTTGGTCCGCATTCGTCGTTTGATTCTAAGAAAGGAAAAAGAAATCATGAAGAGATCAACACCCTACCTCGATTTGAATCGCTCGCTGACGAAGAACGGAGGTCCGTGTCATCGTCGATCCTCGATTCGCCGGCGTTTGTCGTCGGGATATAACTTCCTTCTCCTTGCCTCAGGAGAATTCCAGGGTTATGGCGACCCTGAATTCCTCTGTCATGGCTTATTAAAAAGGAAAATTGTCGCTGCGTCAACACATAACGTTCAATAAAATATTTTTATTAGATATTTTAATGACATCTACATCCAAAATTTAACTTTCACCCTCGACCCGCGTCGGTTGATGTTAGGTTACGCCGAAGGAAAACACCCCCTTACGAACTCAACAGTGATCTCAGATTTCCGATCTGAGTTACCGTTTATGAGTTATTAGGATTTCAAAATAAAATAATTTTTATTTAATTATTTTATTTATGCTTACGCCCCTAGTGACTTTTTCTACAGATGACCCACACCGACCAATGTTAGGTCGCGCTTAGGGTAAAGCCACTGTTCTGAGCACAACAGTACCCTCGGATTTCTGATTCAAGCACTCGTTTAAGAGTTATTTCACTTTTCCAGAAAAGTCGTGCGCGCGTGCTATTAAAAACTTAACGTTTTTCAAACAAATGTTTCGGGCACCCCGGAACTCGGAATCGCACGCCGTCTCAGCACCTGGTCTCAGAATTTTCTCGAATAATTTCTAAAAATAAAATCTAGAAAATCCGAGTCATTATAATGTACTCAAAACCAAGAAAACGCATTCGGATTGTTCTGATACTGTAAAACAACGAGCCGTAAGTCATTTGTGACGTGTAGGAATCAATCGCAACTCAATCTGACGCACAGTGTGACCAATATGACTTCAAGAGTGTCTTTTTATTTAAAATTGATATTTTAGTAAAAAAATACAATTGGCATGCTCAAAAACAAGCAAACGAGCTCATATTGTTTTCTCGTCATTTTATCTGCTATTGCTTAATTAATTTTCGCAGAGATAATACTTGAAGACGGACAAGAAATGGTGTGACTTCTCAAAAAACAAGTCCTCTTAAATCGGCTCTCATCTATAATGAGTTTTTTATAACCACAGATGAGAGCCAATTCAAAAGGACCTGCTTTTGAGAACAAGAAATAGTGTGACGTGTAAGAATAAACCGCAACTCAATCTGATACACGGTGTCTGGTATGACTCAAAGTATATGTTTTTAGTTTAAAATTGACATTTTGTGTTTAATTTATTTCTTTAAAGTATTAGTAACATAAGAATTGTTTTCTTATACAGGTGCATTCTTTTGCTCGAGCTAGGGTGGTTTGTTCGGCAACTAATAGCATGACCGTGTTTGAGGGCCAAAGAAAAAGGAACGTTGATGTTTTTGAATGTATGTGATAATTTGTACTTACTCGTGTAATTGTACAAACCAATGTTTGAAATGTCTATAATAGTGTTTTTTTCTTGTATTTGTGTTGTAAATTTTATTTCAATTAAATTTTGTATCTGCAGCCTGTATTTGCTGTTTTTTTTATTTTTACTGTTGCAGTGTGCTGTAATTTTAACAACACTGCAGCAGTATGGCCCTTTATGAGCACTAGTAATAGCGCTGATAAGGCAATATTTTATCAGCACTACTAAAAACGCTGATAAAGGGATTATTTATCAGCGCTTTTAATAGCGTTGATAGTCAGCGCTGAATCCCTTTATCAGTGCTTTTAGTAGTGCTGATAAAAAGTCTTCGTATCAACGCTAAATAAAAACACTGATAATGGGGTTCCTTTATCAGCGCTTAAAGAAACGTTGATAAAGGAAACCTTTATCGGCGCTTTTTGTAGCGCTGATAAATTGTGTCTATCGACGCTTTTTTAGCGCTGATAAAAGCCTAGGGCTTTAATCGAGCTTCGGTTTTCAACGCTTTTTTTGCACTAACAATGGCCTATTTTAGGGTTGCTAAAGGCATTATTTGTAGTAGTGTCACTTGACCGATGACTTCACAACTATTGTTTTGTACGACGAATTGCTTCGGAAACCTCTTCGTTCGATGATCCTCGCATGTTTCATTTGTCTGGTGCTAGGAAACCTCTGCTCGATCATTCGAAAGCTTTTGTCCGATAGTGTTTGTCTAATGACTTACCAAGTTCGTATGACATACTTCATACTTCCTTTCGTTAGCTATAGCCTCATAGATAGCTTCCATAATACTTTACTTTGATCTAGAACCACCAACTTCTTCCTTCAACCAACTTAAGCACGAATCAGGAACTCCTTAGAATGATCATGGTGTTTGTTACTTTTAAGGCACAACAACGCATCAGATTATTTAGTTGTTTGTTACTTTTAAGGCACAACAACACATCGACTAATTTAGCTATGATTTAGCTCTCTTTCACAGAGACTTTTCTCTTCTTCTAAACTTTAGCTTGAATCACAGTCAAAGACATTGTGATATTTAAACAATAAGGGACACATCACCAAGCACCTGCAGATATTGTTCAGAGATCTCTGTCTAATGGAACTGTGAATTGATTTGAACTATCATTCAGTTCCATCCTTCGTCGGATCAACTCGGTCCGTTGGACTTTGTCCGCTAGACTCGGTCTGATCGTCTCAACTATCTTCGTCCATTCGGCTTTGCTTTCTCCGTTCGGTAACATCTTGACCAAAAACTTTTTAAGGAAGCTCCCTAAGAAAACTTCATAATGTTGATAAAAAATGTGTTTCTCCAACAATCATAGCACGTATTGTAAAGATTAAGAACAACTCCTCGATCGTCTTAAGTTAACTCAATGTCTTCAAAGAACTTTCGCCTTCCACGTAATGAATAATCTCCAACTATTCCAAAGGCAAGAACACCATGAATCTTCTTCCAAGATAACAAGGCTTGAGTACTTCTTCCCTTCTTCATTCAATCATCCAAACTACATCAACTTTATTACCAAGTTTGGATACTTCAACCAAACTTTCCAGCAACTTCTTCTTTAACAACCTCTTCAACATATTGACTTCAATGAGATCTTTTTATTTTATTGACAACCATTGATAACCATCGACACCAAATACAACTCACAAAAAGTGGGCTCTTCAAAGGAGACGTAGAAGAAGAGAGATGTCCATGGAAGACCACTTTCCAGAGCCAAGGCCAAGACCTCCCAAGGTCCAACCTCCCAGCAAACCGGCTGAAATGACAAATAATCCGTATCCCCTTCCCAAATAACATCTCCCCTGTTTATTACCACACTCAATCCTAACAACCCTACCTCTTACTGCCATCCCAACAATTAACTATAAAAAAGTATTAGACAATACTGACCCTGGAAGTAAGACAATGTACAGACAGCCCCAGCCAGCCCCACATTCCTAACGTTACCTCCCTCTTGAAAAACCATCTTGCCCTCAAGGTAGACCTCTAAAAGCACAGGTTGGCCTCCTTAACACTGGCACGGCAGCTCCCCTCCCCCCATTTTTTTGAAGATGGGGGCACACTTATACCAGCTCCTACAGTTCTCAAGAGGCGCTGACTATAAATTGCTCCTCCTCGGATTGGCATTTTTTTTCTCCTTATGGTTTCCTTTGTAACCCCAGCTCTTCAAACTTCCATTCCATAAACCACGGCCTCCAAAACGCCCTTAGACCATGGAATGATTTGATTATCTTCACCAGATGAACTTCCATCCTTTACCAAACTTCGCCAACCACTAATACTTTATCCGATGCCTAAATAGACCCAAATCAACATCTCCAACCATTCAAAGCATCCATCCAAGCCAGATTGTGAATCACCACTCTTCAAGCTATCTTCAACTTTTTCATGCCTTCCTTAGCCTTGTCATGCTAGGCCATCGATGCGCCTTTACCTTTCCTCACCACAGCCTCCTTAGTCACTGATGGCTTTAATCTAAGCTCTCCTTCACATGTCGATTTCATGTATCTCCATGTCCTCTTGGTCTATGACTTGCCAAGGTCTTCTTTCTTCACCAAGTTATGCTATGTTCTCCATCTTTCTCCTTGATATAAATCCAACACATATTGACGACAAATCCAATACACAACTTCTGGTTGCAACAGAAAACCATGAAAAAAATCTAATGGTCTGTTTGAAAGTTACTACTTCATTCTATCCAAATAAATACTAAAGAATTATGCATTAAAATAATAGATTTATATGCACAATACAATGCAGTTTAAAATATGATGTTGCCCCAGCATGAGAATAAAACAAGGTTGAAACATGAAACAGAGAAATACAAATAAAACTCACCACCCTGGCGCTTTGGTAGCAATCCAGCACTTTCAGCGGATACAGGAAGGATGGGTAATGATTTATCATTAAGCTTATCATGATCCATAGAGAAGTCGGTGTTTACAGCTACAGCACTAGCTAATTTGGCATAAGCAGTGGCCTTGCCATGCATATCGGATAGGTTTGATGTCGCTGAAGTATCCTATGAAGTGTATAAATAAAAGAATCAGTTCAAACATGCAAAATCCTTCAAACCATCACCATTGACAACAAGTTTAGCATTTCTATCCATATTATATGTTTCAGACATAGTTAGTATCCAATAAAAGCAAATAAGAACCAGTTCAATAACCCGAATTCCTTCAAATAACCACACATAAGAATGCAGCTGGTCAAACCTGAGAAATTGGGAGCTGTGGCTTGTTTGCCTTGGAAACAATTTTTTCAGGCACACTGCTATCTGAAATTCAACCCCCCCCCCTCCCCCGCCCAAAAACAGAAGGATTGCATCAACAATTCAAAAAATTGTTTACAAAAACAGACGTGCATGTATAATTATTATAGTAATTACCATTGGTCGCGGGAATCTTGTTGGCAATATCCTCCGAAGGCCTGGTCTCCGGACCATAATTCACAAAAGATACACTTCGAATTTCATGACGGATTGCATCCAGTTGCGCCATTGCATCCTTCAGTTCTTTATGAACCTGAAAAATCCATAATATTTTATTACACAGAAACCATCAATATGATGTTTTGTCATTCCCAAAACACTGACCAAATGATCATAGATCTAAAATAAGCCCTTGCCAGCCCCCCCCCCCCCCCCCCCCCACACCACCAATAAGTACTTGATGTCATAATCATAACAACTGCCAGTGCACCAAACAAACACAAAAATCCAATGCAGCTATACTTTGGAAAACAAAGAACGGATTCTGGAGTAATACACAGCTTTTAAAGACCAAAACACAATGTTTGTGCAGCAGAAATTAGAAAATACAGATTTAGATTTAAATCTGGAAAAAATTAAACAGCATGAATTATGAATGAAAAGTAAGGAATTGTGAAGAGTGCGTCGCAAGAGGATCACCTGGGTGGTCTGAGATCGCTGCACGACAGTATCAATTTCACCACGGGCCAACTGAATATAGCCAATTACACGACCAACTAACCTACCTGCAGTCCGGGCAATGATCGGAAGATCCTTGGGGCCTGAAAAGGCGCAGTGTAGTTGAGATATAAAACCCAGCTTAATGCATTCAACAAGGGAGGAAGATTGAGCTGCTCGTAGTGTTGAGTAGCTTAAATAAGAAATGGCAGTGATGGAACAAATACCGATGATGGCAAATATAGCTCCTAGGGTGAACACAGTTTGTACGGAGGGAAGCCCAAACATTTTCAGCTGCCAATCACACAACACCACGGAAGCAAACCGAAATGCAAGAGTGGGGGCGGGATGTAGACGCCAATGCGCCTCGGAAGAACGAAAATGAACTGAAATACGAGACAAAATGTAGCAGAGAGCATGGGAACAGGACCGAAATATCGGGTGGTAGATGGAATGGTTAAATGGAAAGTTTAATAATTAATTTTAAGGGATTACTATCTAAACCAATATTCCCAACCGGGCATTTGCAGGGACGGAGTAGCACCAAAACAAAATAAACAACTACGTATTTGAAAAAGAATAATAACATTAATGTTTGGCGGAAGAAATTAGAAAGTATGTTTAAATTAATATGTTTCTATGAATTGGCCATATGAGGATAGAAAAAACATTAAGAAGATGTGAAGAAAAAATAATTATTAATGTTTTATAATATATCATAAAATACATATATATATATATATATATATATAAAAGTTAAATGCTACATTGAATATTAACATTACACGGTTGCACTTTTAATTATATGAAGTCTAATAGTATGTAGCACGACATAGAAGTCAATGATCGCAGATATCTCAGTACTTTGTATTTTTTATATCCTATTTTAGTCGTTATAATAAAAAAATAATGCAAAAAATAGAAAGATATGGTTAAACATTATAGTTGGTATAGCTTGTACCATAATTCTTAATAGACAATGAGTGAGCTTAGTCATGTATTTCAGTAACCGTCCAATTCAAAAAAAATTCAATATGAAAAATATACAACAAAATACTCGTATGTGTTTTAGTATAGCAAAATAACAACCACCAATTCATAGAAATTAGAATGCAACGTGTCTTTTTTTTAAGAAATTCAAGATGTGGTGCGAATGTGTGAGAATACTGTGAAGGAATCTATAATACAACACACAATAGATGTAATTGATCTGAACTAAAAATACATTTATAGAGTTTTTTTTAAGATAATAAATAAAATATGTGTAGACGGTATTTAATAGGCTAATAATTGGAATTTATTTTTCAGGGAACTACATACAAATTATGAAAATTGAAAATATATGAACTATATGATAACCATGTGCACAACACGAGTATACATAAAAGACATACAGAGCATGCACAAAGAAAGATGAAATAGTATGATAAGTTTGTTTACGCCATGATTAATACTGGAAAAGGCATACAAATTTTGAACAAATTAAACAGGGCACCTTTAAATTCAATGAGTGAATGAAGTCATCTCAATGGCGCAAGCCCGAAGTATAGATGCAGTTGTTTAATCAAGGCGGAGAATATAAAATCCGTTGAAGAACCAATTCAAGGGAGCGTAAGATCTAAATGATTGAATATATTGAACAACCAATTATTGTTGGAAAAGTATACAAATCATGAAGTAAGTGGGACAACTATCAATTCAATGTTGGAACAAAACTTGCCATAATGTGGCAAAAGTGAAGTAGTTTAATCAAGTCAAAGAATATTGCATTCATTGAAGAAGCAATTGAAGAGAGTGCAAGATCGAACCATCAAATTATGGCATAAATTTTAGGATAAACTGAAACTTAAAAAGACAATTACATAAACCAACAATCCAGACATAAATCTCAACAGGCCAAACAACAAGCAAAGAGCACACCTTTTATGTTTGTATTGTATAAGTTGGAAATAATTTAAAGTGTGATTTTGTTAGATTGGAGATCAATTGCATGAAAATTGCATACAAATTTTGAAGCGAACTTGCCTGTGATGCAGTCGATGGATACTAAGACCGCTGATAAGCGGAATGAATAGATTTTAACCTGATGATCGTAATGGTATGATCAGACATTTAAAATGTAGCACCTCAAGATTTTAAAAGAACGCTATGTTCGATAGCGTACAAGATACACAACATCAAATTTAAGAGAACCACGATATACTATTAAAATAGTATTATTCAACGTCACATTTGTCGCCTAGTCGTTGGATTTGCGAGTATGGATTGTATTAACCAAATTACGAAATATATACAAAGGACCTACCCAATACAAATGTATTGATTAATACTTAGGAAACAAATAATCAATTTTCAGTCAAGTTATTTTGTACTTTAGAGAATACTTCTTCAAAAATGATTTTTATTTCTTTTTGTAAGAAAATATTATTATTATTTTTTAGGAATTCTATAAATTATATTTTATAAATATAATATCATTTTTGAAATCAACATATCAAAATTAGTTTAGGGTAATTTTTTTGGATTTCTCTGAAAAGATTGATTTTTTCAGTAAGTAGGGAAAAATAACGATTTTTATTTAAAACTGTATTTTTGTTTCAACTATTTACAGAGTTCCATTTTATTTTAAAATGGTTTCAAAGTAAAATTGATTCTATTATATTATTAATAATTCAATTATAGTCTTTGAAATGAATTTTATACTTGAATTTAGTATAAAAATATTTTTGTACTTAAAAATACATTTTTCTTAAAAGCTGTTTTTCACCGCGTTTTGCGGGTTTCATTTTAAATTAAATTATATCACTTGTGTGGATTGAATTTTGAAAAATTGATTTCATATTTGGAATCAGTAGGTCCAAATTTGGTAAATAAGTCCCTTTTATTTTTGAACACCATGAATAATAACCTTAGTAATTTTTATTAGCACGGTAAATGGTAAATCAGGTAATTAGGGTTAAAAATAATATGATAAAAACTAGAAAATGACCCTAACACTTTCCTTATATTATTGGATGATCTCATTTCCTCCATATCCATCCAAGATTTAGTTATACGACTATGTTGCCATTTTTACGTGATTATGACCTTTATAATATTTTATGTAAAGAAAAGTCAAAGATGTCTTACTCTTATTTTTAATAACTATAATATATTTAACACGAAGATAAACAGAGGATCTAGTTGATTATAAATATTCATTGGAAATATAAATGATTTATTTTTATCATTGTAATTTATTTCTAATTTTTATTGAACAAACAATTACCTTAAATGCTTACACAACGCTAGCGCGATAATTATTCAATTAATAGAAAAATAAAATAAATGTTTTTAAAAATATTAAAAGTGATATAATTTGAAAGAGTTAATGTGTTAAAAAAAATTATAGATCTATATGACTCGTTAGGTTGGTTTGAAAGGATTATATTTGAATCACTTCTTTGTATTTTTATATTTAAAGTCATATTAAATGAATAGTATCAAAAATGACATTAATAATATTTTATAATAAATAATATTTTATTAAATGATTTGAAATTCATAAAAATATTTGGTTTAGCTAAATGAATTGTATATGGTTGAAAACATCAACCATGATCCATTTATGGGTCATTTTTCATTTTATAGTAACATTATTAACTCTTAAATGGTGAAAAACTTTAATATTGCGATAAATGTCGAAAGGGTTAACAAGAGGTTAAAACTAAATTACAAGGGTAAAAACATACCCAAAACTTGTTCAAATTTTATTGTATGATATGATTTTGAGTTATTCTCATCCTATATTCTAATTATAGCAATTGAGAGCCATTTGAACATGAAATATAATTTATATTAATTTAATACTTTATGAAATTCCAAGAATGCTCCTCCTCTCTTATAAATGGACACCCCTTCTCTCAATTCTTTACACCACATTGATTCATCTAGCTCGACCAAACCCCTATCCATTTTCCTTCCCAAAAACCTTAGTCAAGTTTTAGAGGTTTTAGTCCTTCAAAAAGACCAACCTCAGATCCCTTAAGAAGACATCTAAAAGAAATCCACCGAAGAAGAGGTAATCATCTTTATAGAGTCTTTCAAGCCTATTTCTTCCGATACATCCTCTAAATATGTTGTACCCATCCTAACATAACAACTAAAATATGATAAATATGTTGATATGTTATTATATTTATGGTACAACCATTTTCTATATATTTTCCATCATAAAAAATCGAAAACATTGCTCGTGCGTACGTACGAATTACCGTCTCCACGTATTGGTGTAATTCGTTTTTCATCACCATTTCACCTGGACGGTTATAAAGATGGAACTAATGTTTATATATAATATTTATGTCTCTAGAATTAAAACATCATATATATCTTCTTACCTTCCAATCTGTTAGCAAACGATAACGTTGTTCATGCGTATGTGTGGACTACCACCTCCATGAAGCGATGCGATCCATTTTTTATTTACCTTTCTTCAGTTCCATCCATCTAAAAATGAAAACAATGTTCATGCATATATACAACCTACCATTTCCATGAACGACTTAATTTATTTTTCTATCTCTATCTTTTATGGATGATTCTAAATATCTACATATTGAATATATATGATATTTATATTTTAATAAAATTATAGAGATGATGGAACCATGAGAAATGTGTAAGGACCAAGAATACTGAATCAAAACATACTTGAAAACCAGAGCAATTAACATCTGAAATAATGATAATAATAAAATATTATTAACAAACGAGTGATAAAATGCTATAAATGGATCGTGTATGATATTATAGATATGAATATGGTTCCTGCATGTAAGTATACTAAATTCAAATTTATTATACAATATATTAGATCACCTATGAGGCAAATCAAACTTGTGGTAAGGAGTTTTTTAACTCAATTCCCTTTCATTGGGTTACATCACTTCTTCATTGATTATGTCATGTCAAGATTATGTGATAAGTAACATTTAATTTCTATATATTTTATTTCCACTTGTATTGTGTGGATTTACATTTGTCACACATAATTACTTCATTGATCAATCCTCACTTCGATGGTGTGACCTTTGTAAGGGACTTCGTCTTAATTTCCACTTCATTGAGACATATTTAGTAATATGCACCTATTTAATTTTATGTGGTGTATATACTATCCATTTGAAGTATTTAACATGAACATCTATTTATTCATGATGATTAATTATTCAATTCAATTTACTTTTTTCAAGAAGAGCATTTAAATAAAAATTCGATCTTATTTTTATTCTTGAACGAGTATATTTTTCTTCCATATCCATGTTTTTCAAAATTGTTTTACGAAAATTAGGGGTGTCCATGGGTCAAGTTGGGTCGGGTTCGAGGGTTTTTTAGACCCGAACTGATCAAAATAGGTCAGGTCGGGTCATGTGTGGTTTTTGTTTTGGACTCGACCTGACCCAACCCATCTCACATCAGGTTGGGTCAATCGGGTTTTGTAAAAAAAAGGTCACCACCTCATTATCCCAAATGCCTCCTTTGTACGCATTCTCCTCACGACTCCTCTATCTCATCTTGATGGACATCAAGGATTTTATAGGGTGATCTCTTTCATCTCCGGTTGGGCATCGTGATCTTCTTAATCACATGCTTGGTCAGTAGTGATCTCCTGACATTTTGAGGTCTCCGCCCATGACATTTTCTTCTCAGGCTATTCATGATATCCTTCATCAGTGGCATGCTTGATCAGTTTCAAGAGGAGCGGCTACGACGGATCATGATTTTTCGGTTACGGCGATCAGTTTCAATAGGTGACTAGTGTGGGTCCGATTTGGGGGATGTGGTGGTGCTCAAGTCATCCATGGATAGCAGTGGCACCGACGAATCTCATCTAGCAAGGCGATGCTCAATTTTATCCTTCAGTGAGCTCAGGAGATACCGATGAATCGAACCCAAAGGGCAGCGGTCAGCGGCAGGATCAGTAGTAGGATACCAATTTCTTTCTTCTGGAGGTATTCTGCAGTGGATCTGGGGTCATGGATGGCAGTCATGGTGGAGACAGTGGTGGAGGTGAAGGCGGCGTACGGGTCTGCGGTGGTCGCACCATGTGATGGTGGTAGTGGAAGAGGAACACGGGTGAGGGTGAGGTAGGAAATGCAAGTTATGACAGAGGGGTTATGGAAGGGGGATGACACTGTAGTGGTGACAACAAAGGGTGGCATGGTGGTGAGAGAGCCGACACGGGTCTGTGGGATGTGCAGTGGTAGTGTCGGGTTGGATGGGTCGGGTTGGGCAATTTTTGTCCCAACCCATGACCCGACCCAACCCAACCACGGGTCAACCCGAAATGACTCGACCTATAGAAATGGAATCTTGAACCCGACCCAACCCGACCCAACTCGGTCAGGTCGGGTCGGGTTGGTCGGGTCGGGTCGGGTTTGGACACCCCTAACGAAAATCCTTTTTATTTACACAAATGATTTATAAAGGATATTTTAAGTTATCCTTGAATTTTTACATAGTATAAAAGGAATCTTTCTAATATTTTCCCGAAGGAGGTCATTTTCAACTTTCTTTAAAAAATCCAAAAGGAATGATTTTTTAACTTATACGGTGTTAACGGACCTTCCTGTCACCATAACCATTTACGCCCTTTAACTTCTTCTATAAGATTTCAAAGGTTTTACAAAGAAAATTCTTTTGAGAAAGTTTATTTCAGTATTCCTCATTATTGATTCCCATCAAATGGGAATCAATAAATATAGGAATAACAAAATACCCAAAACATAGGTGTTATCTTCCCCTAAAGGAAAAGCGGGAAGAAATGTGACTGCATGGAGATGAGGCGGCTGGGTCACGCGGGTCGTGTTACCCCCAAAAGACTTGTGATCACATGACCCTAGGAACATAATGTGACAGGTTCATGCACTTCATCTTCCCATTGGTCGATCTTGTCAAGTCCGATCGATTGTGGAACTCCTCTGTGCAAGATCGGTGAATCTCGTTATTCTAATACGCATTCTTCTTTATCAGATCCAGGCGCTGTGGTCCCTTGCTGTGCATAGTGCGCCTGAAAAAAAGGCATTTTCCTATTATATATTTATTTATGTTATTTTTCCATTTCTTTTTGTAAGAACCCGATTTTTCACTCAGGTATAGATCCTTTAATTTTCTGTCTAAATCTTTACTTTGCACCTAATGTGGATTCCTAATGAGTTAGTAAAGGTTCTGAGGGTGTTCAGGGCTTGTTCAGAGCCTAGAACCCATCTTTTTGGGGAAAACTGGCTTGGTTCACGGTTTAGAGTAAACTGTGCGGATGGTGTTTTTTTGGACAGAGAAACCTAGAACAGTTGGTGCACGGCCGTGCAGCCTAATCGTGCAAATGCTTCTTTTTTCCCAGGTACCCATGCATGGCTTGCACACAGTTTGATCAAACTATGTGGACAAACCGTTCAGGCAGAGCCGTCTCGCACGATTTGCGCATGATTTGACAAACCGCACAGACAAACCATGCGCAAGCTAAATTTCTGGGTAAATTTCCTGTTTTTCCCTTAATGATCTATTAATCCTCCTCCTTCCTCCTAATCCAAGAACCAGTGGGATTTTCCTCCATTTTCACCCATTTGGATATTTTTGAAGGCCAAAGCTAGGGATCAAGAGATCTCATTCGTCCAGCATCCGATTGAGCTTCCGTTCATCACGTTGGATGTGCAACGGTAAGTACTCAAGTCCTTTTAAACCGTTCTTCTTCTCTCTTGCTCTCGACCTAGATATCGCCATGTGATCGTTTTTCACCTTTCCTTAGATCTACTCTGATCTGAGGAAAATCAAGGACCGATACCGGAGGAGGAGAGTCATACAACCCTAAGGTGGGTAGTCTATAACTCATCCCTAAAGTTTGTTGATTTTAGAATATTCGTGTGGGGCCCACCAGTTTCATTTGAAGTTATTTCTTAAATTTACATGCCATGATTATACTTGTTAGAATTATATGGTTATGCTATTTCCAAACATGTTATTAGTTGTTAGTGGTTACACCCACAACTCAATCCGCCTCATGATGAAGGTTATGCCATAATTGGGTTTTAGTGTTTCAGCACAATTGAGCCGCTGTTTGGGTGTGCCCTTGCTTGACCTCTCTAAAGGTGAGCCTTTCCATAATAAATGACTTGTTATTAATGAGAATTGAAGAATGGAATGTACCATATATGATCACCACTTGACCCGCCTAAGGCAAGTGCTTTCAAATTGATTATTAAATGTGAAATGTGGAATGGAAAGTATACTAATTATATGACTTGGCCTTATCAAAAGATTTTGAATAAAGGTTACATGTTCGTAACACCCCTTTCCATATTGATAGAAGGTAGCGAAGTGAACCCCAATAATTGAATATACCTTAATGGTTAATTAAGACTCGATTAAATGGTTGCAATGCTACTTGGCATATCCACACTAATGGAAGACAAGTCTTGGACCAATAAATAAATGGTTACAACTCTACTTGACCTTTCCGCACTAATGGAAGGCAAGACTTAGACCAAAATGAATTATTATATGATTACAATATCAAATAGAAGTGGACTAACTCGAGCTCACCTTGGATTCTGAGAGGAGAATACATCCAGTCTCAGGAACCCCATTCTAATTCAAGGATGCAGTTTTCTTAGGTTGATACCCACCTAGACTTCGGTTCTTGTCTATTCATTGGATTCCCGTTATACTAGCATAGGGTATTTTCATTATTATAGGATACCTCATATACACTCCTTGGATCCAACATTGACTAGTAGGTGCCATGGTGAAAGCCCATAGGCCTTGTCTTTGCTTAGCCTCGTTTTACCTTGGTCGATCACCTTAGAATCGGTAGACACCTTATTATGGAATGCCTTGGATTATGCTCCTTGGATTACACTCTCACCCCTTAGCTAGACTCGGATACTTCTGAGTTAGTGTTTCGTGAGATTTATGTTACCTTGGTTATTACCCTGGAACTCCCTCACTGGATATCTTTGTCAGGTTGCCTTATTACGTCTTGGGACCTTCACTACTTATACTATCATGAGGTGATGTCAGTGATGGCTATGCCACACATGACCTATTAGCATTAAATGAAAATTACTTAATTAAAATGAATTACTTACATGTTCAGACACCAGCCGAGGGATAAAGTAGGTACTTGGGTATTTAGTTATTTTGTACTACTTTCTTACTTTATATATGCATGACTACACACTACTATATTCCATTACACAGGCTGAATGTTATAGACACCATTGGTGGTGGCCCACTGAGATTTATCTCACACCCTCTCTGGGTGCCGTTTGGTACCCAAAGTAGATTACATGGTTGAAGGTATTGACAAAGGGAAGCATACAACTTCCAACACTTGATTGTGTGCTGATAGGATGAAGCTTGATAGCAAATGACCTAGTAGGATCTCAGGATGCTTGGAGTATCCTCTGTTTTCTTTTACCTTATGGAACATGTTATGCCTGTTATCTTGTATCCATGTTTTCCAATTTTCTAGTGACATGCCATTACATCATTATTGTTCCAGTTGATACAGTTATTATTATTTTTGTTTATCTATTGCATCAGTTTGCTTCTGTTGTTTATTATATTATTCACATTACTTCCACTGTTTGTTATTCCTTTATATTCCTTATGATGTGCTACACTCTGCTAATGAGGGCATATTCTCCCCACAGACACATCATAGTCCCTTACTGCTAGTCGGAAACCTCTGACATTTGGTGAGATGCGTTTGAGGCCATGTGGCCCACCAATCATGGGGCACCTGTTAAGTGGAATCCGGGTTTGGGATGTCATAAAGTGGTATCAGAGCGATTATTTTCTTAGTTTACTATTTAGAGATAATATATTGTAGAATAGGAATGCTTGGGACTTGGTCATAAGCTCTGCTTTGGCGCCGCGAACCAATGTTTAGGGTAAAAACCAAGTTCCCTAAATTATACTTTTTGTTCTATTTTTCCCATTACAGTTGATATTATTTCACCGTTGGGTGATGCACATGTTGTGTGGTGTTGTTTATTATTACTCTATTTGAGGATCTTATTTCATCCTTAGCCTGATGATATGAGGGAAAGGATCATTGCTATATGCATCATTATAGGAACCTAGAATTCACATGTCATGCATATTGCCATGCCATATAAGTGCATTTCATTGCTTTACATTGCTTGATATGCTGGTGATTATTGAATGAGGTTGTGATAGTTTACTTGTACTTGTATTACTTTGGCTGTGATTGGGTGATTTCCTGTCTCAATTCATGAGGTGTATGAGCCGTCATGGGTTGGGATGAGTAATTTACTAAGTCAATCCATTATACTATAAATAAATGGGTATTGTTTCTGGTGATAGGTGTATGGGAACTAATTCATCGGAAATGACTATCCATTATAAAGTGAATCATAAAATATAAAACAAATTGGTTTCACATCCTTATCTCGCCTTTTCATGTCTATGAAAGGTAAAGGAGTGAACCTGGAAATTAACTACAAAATGACATGAAACTTATACTTGATCACTTACTGATACCTGACTATCTAAGCGGATAGTTGGGGTAGTATGACTTGGGTAGTGAGTTATCTTACGTTCAACTTCAATTAGTGATTCTATATCCTTGATTCTATGCTTGTTATGAGGCATGTGTTTGGTATTTGTGGACCAATGCCACAACGACACCCTTGTGTCGTTTACCAGGAAGGTGGTAACGACCATACTCTAGACATGGTGGGCCCTGAGCCGCTGGTCTTACCTTTAGGAGTGCCACTTGAGGCACCACATGTTGTACTTGATTCAGGCACTAATGCCCAAACCCGTGATACTTTCTTATGTATGATGCAGTCCATGTAAGGTGCTCCATGGGTTGCACCTACGATGGATGATCTGACCGTGAGTTCCAGTAGCAACATCCTCCTACTTTTTCAGGGGATGGAGGTTCTTAGGCTAATGAGTCTTGGCTAAAGACCATGATTTCTATATTTGAGCATCTGGAAATGCCTCTATAGTGGAGAGTCAATCTTGCTACATACATGCTTCGGGATTCGGCCAAGCGCTGGTGGGATGTGGTTACTCAGGTCGTTCGTTATCAGGGCATGTTATGGGTTCACTTCTAGACTGCCTTCTATGATCAGTTCTTTCCTTAGGAATTGAGAGCTGACAGATCCAGAGAGTTCATGCATCTCAAGAAGGATTTTATTTTAGTTATGGAATATTTAGTACATTTCACTGATTTACAGTGCTTTGCATCGCTTCTAGTCAGTGATGAACTTTCACGTGCTAAACGTTTTGAGGATGAGCTCCAGTACGCCATCCAAACTCGGGTGAATGTCTTTTGCCTTCCTACCTTTTTCGCAATAGTTTATCAAGACCTTATCACTGAACGTAACCTGAGGGACGACATAAGTACTAGGTTTAAAGGATCAGTGTTGTGTCAGGGTAGTAGTTCTTCCGATGGTAGGAAACATTCCCTTGAGGTTTTTTGTTAGGGAAGTGGCAACCAGAGTATCTAGTTTGATAGCTCTATGGTTTGCCATTAGTTTGGAAGACTGGGGAATAAGAATCCCCAATGTGATAGGGACCCTATGGAGTATCGATCTTATGGCCATATGGGTCATCTTTAATGTTTCTGTAAGACCTTTCCACTAGATTCAAGTGGGAGAGGATCAGAATCCGCTCCACCTACAGGAGTAGGTTCTTTTGCGCCACATCAAGCTGGGAGTTGGAATAACACCGACAGGTCTGGCTGAGGAGGATGTCGTGGCCCCGGTAGTCTGACCCCTGATCACCAACAACACCAGTAGAGTAGTCATGATCATGGTAGTCCATCTGTTTCGTGCTTTATAGTCGATACCCGGGGATTAGGCCGCGAGACCATCTACAATACGAGGTACTATTATAGTAGACTCTACTATTGTCTTTGCTTTGTTTGATATAGGTGCTTAAAACTCTTTTATTTTTGTGTCTATCATGGAAAGTCTTGGTCTAGATATACAATATCACTACGGTGTAACAACCCTCGATACACCATTGGGAATACGGACGGAGGGTATACACCAGTGTAGGGACTGTCCCCTTGAGGTAGGTAGTTACCCTTTCTTGTGGAATCTCTTTATTCTCAAGATAAAGAGCTTCGATTTCATTCTCAGGATGGACTGGTTAGTCCACTATCACACCTTTGTAGACTGCTATCGCCGTAGGGTCTCTTTTACATCACTAAAAGGTAGAAATTATATTTTCAAAGGTGAGTGGAATATCCAGGCTGGTAGAGATGGACCGAAGCATCATGGGCTAGGTGAAGTTGTAAGAGTTGGTGTCCTAAAACCAACTGGTTTTACTTTGATTACATGGATATTTAATATTACATATTGTTCATTATTCTACATGACTATGATGTAATAATATCCTAGAGTATTTGTTACACTGATAAGGTCATGGAAATTCCCCACTATGATGAGAGCCTTGAAATGCTATAACAATATTCTTAAATACAGTTCTGTGGTTGGATGACATACTATGATGGGACACATAGCATACAGACCGTCAAGTGAAAGTACTCATAAGCAGATGAGACTTCCTCTTATGAAGTTCACACTTGGTAATCTTCAAGATAAGAGATTATGTGAACAGACCCGCTAGTAATAATTTTGCATGTTTTGGTGTCATCGAATATTTCTATCTGCGAGCTTGTGTAATGATCCTTAGACTTTAATATTATCATTAATACATGTCATGACTTACTCACTTTGATTTACTGATGAAAACTGTCACGCAGACAGTTGGTGGGAAGTAGGGTACGTTGGGTGCGTCATGAGTGACATGTTATTAATGGATAAATCAAGGAAGGATTTGTACCTTCCATTTATGGAAGTTGATATATAGACCCTTTGATTGAAATAGAACCATCACGTGAAATTCCATAGCAATGGTGTAAAGACGAGTTTATTTCAGGTAGTCAAAGAACGACATATCAAGCATAAAAGTTGATGACACAATCATGAAACCTTCTTGATGAGATATTGTGACAAATGGATTATATTACATAGTGAGCATTCATATGTGGATGTTATTGTTGCGACTTTACATTCTGTCTCTTGGTTGCCTTGACCTATTGCTAGACAATATTCTTGGACTTTGGGAAAGCCCGCCTAATGCCAACGAGAAAAAATCCTAGAGGGTCACACACTAAGTGTTTTTGGTGGTCTCGGTTAAATTCTATTTGAATTTAATTAATGAAATAAATATTATTCTCAAGACTGTGGAATAATTTTATTTAAGTTAAAATGATCACATAAATTAAATAAAATACATTTATTTATTTTATTGAACATTTAATAAATATTTATTTACTAGTTTTTAAATAAAATATTTATTTAAGGGAATAAATTATTTATTTATTTATTCGAGTGTTCAATAAATGGAAGTAGAGTTCGAGCGGACCAAGTTTGGTCTGGTAGTAAAATAATTATTTGCAAGATGATAAATAATTATTTAACTAGTTGGTACAAATTAAAATAACGCTACTATCATTTTGTGACGTGAAATTTTATTTATGATTCTGTTGTGCGCAAGTTGGCGCACCATAAATAATGACATGGTATTATTATTAAATGCATATGTTTTCTATAAGTTCATGAATGTATTTAATTGTTTCCATGCAATTAAATATTGTAACTGAAATTCCATGTATATAAATAGACAAGTACGCCTATTGTGCCAGACACCACACCACACGCCTGGTGAATTGATAATTATTGAGCCAAACAATTTCTCTCTCGAATACTCTTCTCTCCCCTATCAAGAACGAGAAATGTTCTTTAAGACTGAAGAATAAGTGATCAAGAACGACCGACACAAGACACTCGCTTCGCTACGCTAGCACCCGGAGAATGAAAAATGTCGATCAAAGGCCATCAGAGCATGTGTGGATCACCACTAGAGGGATTATAGTTTGTATCCTTACAAGTGCAACGAGATAATCCGGAAGGGTCATTCCGGACGATCAACACCATCAATGGAGAAAATACTGAAGATCCAGGTATTATTTTCTTTATGAAATTAATTAAATTAATTATAAAAATGTTATTAAAGATCCTCTCTAAAGGTTTCGGGACTCTTCCTTCTTTATCTAAATATTTGATTATATTATGTGGAGACTGGCGTTCATCATCGTATTGATCCCAGAATAATCATTGATCATGGTAAAAATCAAAGTTGGGTCTCATCCTAACCATGATTCCACTGCGATTGAAACCTTCAAGTGGTATCATAGGGGTTACATCATAGTTTATAATTATTTAAATATTTCGTTGATGACTTACGCATTTAATAATTTAGTTATTTCAATTCAAGTTAACCGTTCTGCAAATCTAAATCTCGAGATCTATTCCTCCTTTTTTGTTTCTCATTCACCTTACAGAAACGATATTTTCTTTTAATTTTGATTAAAATAAAATAGAGGATCTCATCTGGAGGTGCCAAAGCTTCCTGGTCATACTATACCAAAACACATGGTGTGTATTTGGTAGTACACGCTGTGTAGTCAAGATTCAATGCATCAGACTGGTCCGCCAAACCAAGCCGTGTGTTGGAGTCTTTATAAGTCTTAAATGACTCTGTGTGTTGACCAGGAACAGGTGGAATGCGGTTTCCAGATTATACGCCATGTGGCTCAATGGACACGGCGTGTAGTCCCTTCGGGTTAGGGTTGGATCATGTACCCCGTACATGGCTTGCCTAGCTAGAGACTGTGTAACGAGGAACTACACGGTGTGTAGCCCATTAGACATGCCATGTACTCCAAAGATTTTTGATGTACACTCACACACAATTTCCCCGGGTGTGTACTTCAGATAGACAGTGGAAAATAGTACACACCGTGTGGTTGGAACTACACATCATGTACTCATCCAAATTACACAAATTTATTAAAATTTATTATTATATTATACAAACCCTTGAGACGTGTACCATCATGTGGGCGTAAAGATGAGTCACAACACATGATAGGTGTTTTATATATATATGTTTAATTTAACATCGGTGTAATGTTCATTTCTACTCATTGGGTAGTTATGAATAAGAATTCACCAGGTTTCCTCCAAGGTACAAGTTACGTACAAAGATAATTTTAAATGAATTTATTTGTTTAAAATTATGATGGATGAAAATCTCAAGGAAATTCAGAAAAGGGTTTAAGATAAAAGGATTGATTAATTAAAGATGACAATTAATTGATTCGAGCATGATTTATCTTAAATAACAATGATTAAAGAATTGTTTGATAGTTTTATTTATGCGTAAATATCATTGCATGTATGGATGATCATGAGTTAGACCAAGACCTTTGTATGTGGGTGATTTATTTTAATCTATTTATTTGAATTAAATTTGTTGACTTATGAGCCTTCTCCTCATTAATATGTAGGGTCTGCGTGACCTAGGTTTCTTTTATGTAAAACCCCCTTTTAACCCTCACCTATATGTGAGTTAAAAAAAGACATATGTAATGGATAGAACTCCCAATCTAGTGGAGGTGATTCAAGATAGATCTAAGACGAAATCAATCCCAAGAGATACAGAGGTGGACAAGTGGAAGCTGTAAACACAAACCCAAAAGGTTCAAGGTGATTCTCCCCCAGTTTGGGGTTAGTTTATCAATCGCTAGATAAAATAACCATTAGAAAAGCTCATTATCATGCCATTTACTTTATTTTATTTATGAAAGTTGCATGGTTTATCATTATGGATGTGTCTTCATGATCACATAATTAATGAATTAAACAATCATGTAATATGGAACTAAAATAAACCAGACTTATGCGTAAATATTATCAAGACATGGTTAATCACTTAAGTAAGTTCCACTTAATATTAATAAGCATGTGATAATAAGAAATTCATGCATAAGAGATAAAAATCACTCAAATAAAATATTAAGTTAGAACAAGCCTTTCGTTACTTGATTAAGAATAAAACTCAATAAAACTATGTGTTTGACCAACCCTTGTTGGGACACTTACTTTTATACAGGAATCCCTTATGAAAGGTTTTGGGTTGACTTAACCATATTACGTCAAGAGGAGTAGCCCTTGATAGAATTGGTGTAATATTGGAGGCAAGAGTTGAGGAAATCCAAAGTCATGATTTGAGGATTGGAGAGTCCACTCAACAGATCAAGGAACTGCAAGCCCGTAGTTGGTAAATACCTACCTACCTAAATACCTTCTAATTGCTTGACCAACCCTTGCTGGGGTTATGATAAGGGGAATATGGATTCTTGCCACTAGAATGTCATGGAAAATGGACATTCTGAGTTCAATGGTGAGGGCCATTGGGATTTGATAAAATAGTGGGAGAATTAATAAAATTTATTATTTCTCATAAAATGTAATCAAGAAAGTACTAATGATCTGCTCTTTTAATTGCAGAAGAAAAATAAAAAGCTCATCAAATACACTATCCCTATGATCAATTCTGGATAAATACAATATCTTCATCAGCAGTAACTTCCAAGAATGGTTTAAACGCCTTCGGATTATCCTACGCCATGAACAGAAGTCTTACGTGCTGGAGTCAACATTACCTGATCAGCCTGCCATGGAGGCAAGTGGTGAGGATTTCCTGGTCTATGAGAAACATATGAATGATGTGTTCGACGTTCAATGTTTGATGTTATCATCAATGTCTAGTGATCTCATGAAGTCTCATGAAAACATGGATTCTTATAGCATGCTCAAGCACCTCCATGGTCTTTACCAGGAGAGAGAAAGACATGAAAGTTTTGAGATATATAAGGCACTCTTTCAGAGTAATCTTGGAGAAGGTGCCCCAGATGGGCCTCATGTAGTCAAGATCATTGGATATATTGATCACTTGGAGGTTCCATGGTTTAAACTCCCCAAAGAACTGGGCACCGCTCTCATTCTTGCATCACTCCCTCAGAGCTTCTCTAACTTTTTTCTCAATTTCAATATGAACAACATTGATAAGTCTCTATTTGATCTTTGTATCCTCATTTTCCAAGTGGACAAAGATATGAAGCATGAAAATCCTTCCGTACTTATGGTGAATAAGAGGAAAGGGAAGGTGAAGAGCTTTAAGATCAAAGCTTCTTCACAACCTTCCAAGAAAAGTAAGATCAAAGGGGAGGTAAGGGAACATGAGGCTGTTTGTTTCACATGTGTCAAGAAGGTCTACTAGAAGAAGAACTACACCCAGCCTAAGAAGCAAGGGGAAGCTTTAGGTGCATTTTTTATCAAATGAAATCTATTTGTTTCTATAAATTGGGTATTAGATACAACTTGTGGTGCTCACATATGTATCCAAATACAGGAACTAAGTAGATTCAGGAAGATTGATCGAGGGGAGGTAGATCTACGAGCAGCCAAAAAATCCATACTTTCTACTGTAACTATTAGGGACTACCACCACACATTTCCAAATGGGACGATCTTGGTGTTAAAGGGTTTTTTTATGTGCCTTCTGTAACCAAAAACATAATTTCTATATCCATACTAGATATAGATGGATTTGTTTTCAAGTTTTCAAATGAATGTTTCTTCTTTTACAAAGATATCATTTGTTTTGGTAGGGCACATTTATACAACGGGATTTATGTGTTGGATTACAAAAACCGAGTAATGGTAATCGATGACAAAGATACTTCACATGACTCATACCACACCCAACTTTGGCATCACCAACTAGGTCATGTAAACGAGAAACGCTTGACAAAGTTACATCAAGATGGATATTTAGATTCTTTTGAACTAAACCACTTGGTGTATGTCATGCATGTTTACAAGAAAAAATGACCAAATCCCCATTTGGTGGGAAAGGTGAAAGGGCTAAAGAGATTCTTGAATTGGTTCATACCAATGCGTGTGGACCATTTCCAGTTGAAGCATGTGGTGAGTACTCATACTTAATAACTTTTACTGATTATTTTAGTAGATATAGATATATCTACTTAATGAGGTATAAGTCATATTCCTTTGATAAGTTCAAGGAATACAAGAATGAATTTGAGAATCATCTTGGTAAGAATATTAAGAAACTCCACTCAGATCGAGGTGGGGAATATCTTAATTAGTACTTCATTGATTACTTACGAGAGTTTGAGATCCTATCCCAACTCGCTCCTCCTTATACAACTCAATGGAATGGTGTAAGAGAAAGGAGTAACCACACCTTATTAGACATGGTGAGATCAATGATGAGTCATGCAAGTCTTCCATTATCCTTTTGGGGGTATGCGTTACAAACAACAACACACATACTAAACCAAGTACCAACTAAATCGATAAATGGTATTTCGTATGAGTTCTGGAGTAGAAGAAAAGCCACATTATCGAATTTACATGTGTGGGGCAGTGAAAAATTTGTTAAGGCCTCTTCAGGTAACAAAATCGCACCCGAGGCACAAAGTGTAACTTTATAGGATACCCAAAGGAAATAAGGGAATATTACCTATAAAACCCCTAATAAAACAAGTTATAGTGAAAAGAAATGTCATATTCCTTGATAGGGAGCACATATCCAAAAGAGATAGTGGGAGAAATATAGACTTCGATGAAGTCGAGGCTCAAGGTACACAAGAGTTGGTACATGAACAAATTCCACAAAGCCCCATGGAAGAAGAATCTATTCCAGAGACACAAGTACTGTGTATGAGTACAAGAGAGGTTAGAGAGCTAGAACGGTACAATTTTATAGTTACCAAGGTTGGTGACTCATTATTAGTTGATAATAATGATTCTCTAACCTACAAGGAAGCAGTAAGTGGAACATACGTTTCCAAGTTGCAAGAAGCCATGAATTCTGAAATGGATTCCATGTACCAAAACCAAGTCTGGATTTTGGTAGATCCTCTAGTTAATGTAAAACCTGTTGGTTTCAAATGGGTATTCAAGAAGAAACTAGACATGTAAGGACAAGTTAGTACCTATAAGTCACGATTGGTTGCAAAAGGGTTTAAACAACGTCAAGGAATTGACTATGATGAAACCTTCTCACCAGTTGCAATACTAAAATCCATCAAAATTCTACTTTCCATTGCGACTTACCATGACTACGAGATTTGGAAAATGGATTTCAAAACAACATTCCTTAATGGGAACCTTCAAGAATATGTCTACATGACAAAACTTGAAGGGTTTGTGACTCCAAAGGATGCCAATAAGTTATGCAAGTTGCAGAAATCTATTTATGGATTAAAGAAAGAATCCAGGTAATGGAACATTCATTTTGATGAAGCTATAAAAGAATTTGGTTTTATAAAAAATGAATGTGAGACTTTGTGTCTACAAATATTTTAGTGGGAGTGAAGTCATTTTACTAATAGTATATTTTTGATGACATATTACTTATTGAAAACGAGATACCAGTCTTACAGTCTGTTAAGGCATGGTTGAATCAATGCTTCTCCATGAAAGACTTGGGCAAGGCAGCGTGTATTCTTGGGATAAAGATCCATCATGATATATCTAAGAGATTTCTAGGCCTAAGTTAAAGTACATGCATTGATAAGATACTAAATAGATTCAGTATGGAACAATCCAAGAGGAGATTGTTGCCAGCATCAAATGGTATTCATTTTTACATGAAAATGTGTCCTTAGAAACATAAGGAAAGAAAGATAATGGCAAGGACTCCATACACATCAGTAATTGGATCAGTCATGTATTCCATGCTATGTACTAGGCATGATGTCACCTATGCATTGAGTGTAGTAGGCAAATATTAAGCTGACCCAGGTGACCGCCATTGGATGGCAGGCGTACTAAGGATATTGTTGGACTCCTCATGTATTAATCATGTTTTAATGATCACAAATCATATTCAGTATATAAACCTTGTTAATCCCATGTAATCTATCTCACATTAAATGTATAGTTGTTTAGTAAAGATATCCAAAGATCTTAAGTGTTGTATATTCAGTTTGATTACTGTACACTATCTTTGATTTACTTTATAATGATTTCTTTGATAAATTATTAAGTTTAATCCATTTTATGAATATCACTGCTTAAGTCTGAATACAGATGTTTGGATAAGTCTGAGACACCGTGAGTCTACCACCAGTTATGTTTTTCTAGCAAAGGACCTAGACATCGTGAACCAGACACCGTGGCCATGAGACACCGTGACTATGAGACACCGTAACCAGACACCGTGACCATGAGACACCGTGACTATGAGACACCGTGACCAGACAACGTGACCAACCAGACGCCATGACCATCTAGACACTATGACCATCTAGACACTGTGACCAATCCGGACACCATTTCAAGGAGACACTGGTTCATAGAGACACCGTTTATAGACAAACTGTGACACCGTTTCTTAATATGTTTTGTCATTTTTCAATTTAATCTCTAACGGTAATATTTGAAGATTTTAAATGCACTGAAATAATTAATGTTTCTTTATAGACACGTCACTTGAGAGTACAAGGTACAAGGTGCATAATACATGCAACCTGTTAGCTTCAACACATGCACTCCAAGATAAAAGAGTAGTGCGGCCCAGAAACAATGTGTGCATGAAAGTGGAATAACATGAAGCAAGTGTGTGAGAATGACAATGAATAAAAAACTTAGAGATTTTTTAAGAGAGAATTGTTACATACAAATTGACACTACCGAAGAACACACAAAGCATACCCGAATACCAGAATGGATGGCATATTCACCACGAAGAACACCCGCCAAATCTGACTTGTGATACTCTATTTTCTATATGAGGACTTTATTTATACATATGCTTCATCCTAGAAGTCCAGAGCTGCATAGAAAACCAATCAGATCACTTCTAAACTTTATCTCATCATTTATGCTCTGTTGTGTATCATTTTATTAGCTTTCGAGTAGTGTGTGTATCTGTATAACAACACACTCTATCCCCTGCATTAAACTGAAGTATATAAGATATACTTTCTCAAACATCTTTTTACACTTGTTTATACCCACAGATAAGTGTGGAAGAGGTCCCTGTGTGGCCTAGTAGTTTGTACCCATGCAGAACTGTGGAAGAGGTCGTGTGACTTGGACAATCCTGTGTACTGTTATGAACCCCGATCTAGGGTGTGGATTAAGTTTATTTATATAAACTTCTTGGTGGCAAGTGATCACCAAGTGGAGTGGATTAGGTCTCAACTTGAGACTGAACCACTTGTTTTATATCCGTTGTGCTTTTTAGATTTAGTTTTCTCTGTTTTACTATTAAATTCAGAATTCACTAAATTCACTTTGATAGTTAATCTTGGAAAGAAGTTATAATTGTCTTGACTTATTAGAATAGATTAAAAAGTAATATTAATAAAAAATATTAACATTACTAAGAATTAATCAATCTTCTAAGAAGTTATTTGAATAGTAAAACTTTCATAATAGTATAACCTTGATTAACTGGGATATATTTAAATTTATTGGTGAAACATTTTAAGAATACTTTTTGAACAGAAATTTTTATAGACACTCAATTCACCCCCCCCCCTTGAGTGATCTACTCCGACCAACATTTGGTATTAGAGGCTGTTTATTAAGACTTTTTTTTCAACTGTGATTGTAGTTATACTTTAAAGATTTGTAAATTTCTGTTAATTCTAAATTTTTATCTCTTTAAAAGTATTTCTTTATTATGGATAATAGATTGGAAGGTGCTGCAACCAACAAACCACCATTAGTTAATGGAACCAATTATGCTCAATGGAAAATTAAAATGAAAATGCATTTAGAAAGTATGGGTTTTGAAATTTGGTCTTTAATTATAGATGAATATAATATTCCTACTACTGATAGAACCACTTGGGATGAACCTACCAAAATTGCCTACAACAACAATTGAAAATCTATGAATGCTTTATATTTCTCTTTAGGAGATGAATAATTTAATAGAATTTCTGCTTGTAAAACTGTCCATGAAATTTGGGATACCTTGTCTGTTTCACATGAAGGAACTTCCAGTGTGAAAGAAATGAGACTTAATAATTATACTATTAAATATGAAAACTTTAAAATGAAACATGATGAGCCTATTTCTGACATGTATCTTAGGTTCAATGAAATTTTTAACACAATGATTTCTCTTAGAAGAGAAGTCACTACTAAGGAACAGATCATGAGAATTCTCATATGTCTACCTAACAGATGGAGAGGAACCTCTGTCTCTATTGGAGAATCATGTGACATCAGCAAGAAACCTATAAAAGAACTCATTAGAAAACTGATGATGTATGAATAGGAGCTGAAAGTATACAAGGAAGAGGAGGATGAACCAAAAAGTAAATCTATGGCATTTAAGACCACCACCTCTGAACACAAAGACAAAGGGAAATTGGAAGCTTTTGTAGAGAGTTCCAATAGTGAACAATCATCACCTGATAGTGATGAGGAGATGGCTCAATTATCCAGAAGATTCAAAATATTTTACAAGAAGAAGAACTTTTTCAGGAAGCCTAACTTCAAGGGAAGATATGATCAAAAAGGAAGTTGGAAGAAAGACTGGAAAACAAATGACAAGACTGATGAGATTGTCTGCTATGAATGTAAGTGAAAAGGACATATCAAGGCTAACTTTCCAAATATCAAGTACAAAAAGAGATATGAATACAAAGACGAAAAGTATAAGAAGTCAATGAAAGCAACCTGGAGTGCTTCTGAGGACAGTTCAAGTGACTCAAAAACATCATATGATGAACAGGCTAACAAAGCCAATATGTGTTTTATGAAAAACACATCTGAGGTAACACTGGACTCTTCTGTATATAATTCATACTATTCTGAAGATGAGAGTGACTCTGAAAATATGTCTAATGAAGAAATGTTTTAATACTATAATATTCTTGAAGAAACATGCAATGAACTAAAATATAAATATAAATCTTTGAAGAAACAATATGCTCTTACTGTGACTGTTAAATTTGAACTCACAACTAAAAAAGATAAAAATGTTCAACTGCTCAAGGAGAACAATGAATTAAAAATGTCTAATGATCAATTGAAGAATGACTTAGAAAAGTTTACCAATGGGAAAAATACTCTTACTCAAATTCTAGGTAAACAAATTGCCTCTAAATACAATACTGAAATTGGTTATCAACCTGAAAAAAGAAATCTTGGTAGAACAAGCTTTGTTTCTAAATCTAGGACATACAACTTTACTCCTAGTTCTAGACAAAAATCAACTAGTTCAAGTTATGATACACTTTCTATTGTTTCAAGTTTTTTTGGACCTAATAAAGTTTATTTTTCAAATACTTTACATAATGCTTATAGGAAACATAGAGGTAGATATGGGTTCCTAAAGCACTTATCAATAATGTTACTAGACCCAAACAAGTATGGGTACCAAAATCTATTTTTGCTTGATCATTTTGTAGGAAAGCTACTTAAAGAGTTCCTGTAAAAGTTTATGGTACTTGGACAGTGGGTGTTCAAGACACATGATAGGATACTAATCATGCTTCGATAATCTAATAAAAAATTATAGAGGACATGTCGCATTTGGTGACAATGCCAAAGGAAAAATCATTGGCCTTGACCAAATCGATAACTCTAACTCAGTTTTGATTTCTAAAGTACTGTTTGTTGATGGATTGAAATATAATATGCTTAGTATCTCACAATTATGTGATGATGGATTTCATGTTAAATTTGAAAATGATGCTTTCAATGTCTTTAATTCTAAAAATGAATTAGTGTTTTATGCATTAAGAAATGAAAATGTATATTCTATTAACTTAGATTCTTTAGTTTCTCAAAACACTTCATGATTAAGTGTATTTCATAAAGAGTATTGGCTTTGGCATAGGAGACTAGAACACTATAATATTTAATCCCTTAGAAATCTAACTAGAAAAGGCTTAGTCAACGACCTACCCAAACTTGAGTTTCCAAATGATAAAGTGTGTAATCCATGTCAAAGGGGAAAACAACACAAAATTTCCTTCAAACCAAAGAAAGAAGTGTCAACTTCTCAACCTCTTGAACTGGTTCACATGGATTTGTTTGAACCATCTAGAGTTTCTAGTTTAAATGGGAAGCACTGTGTTTATGTTCTTGTAGATGACTTCTCTAGATATACTTAGACCTTATTTCTAGCTCACAAAAGTGAAGACTGCTCTTTACCAAATATGCCAAGTCTGTAGAGAATATTAGTGAACTTAAAATTAAATCCTTGAGAAGTGATCATGGACGTGAGTTTGAAAATCAAGAGTTTGAATCATTTTTCTCACAAAATGGCTATAGTCACAATTACTCTACCCTAGAACACCTCAATAGAATGGAGTTGTAGAAAGAATAAATAGAACCCTACAAGAGATTGTTAGAACAATGATTAGTGAATATGACCCACCTATTTATTTTTGGGTTGAAGCTATAAATACAACATGCTACATAATCAATAGAGTATTGTCTAGACCTATTCTTAAAAGGACTCCTTATGAGTTATGGAACAATAGAAAACCCAGAGTTATCTACTTTAAAGTTTCTGGTTGCAAAGTCTATATCCTTAATACTAAAGACAATCTTGAAAAATTTGCATCCAAGAGTTATGAAGGAGTCTTTTTAGGATATTAAATTTCCAGTAAAGCCTATAGAGTGTTCAATAAAAGAACTAAATGTGTGGAAGAAACTGTCCATGTCAAATTTGATGAAACAGATCCACATGAGCCTAAAACCATTCTAGAGAACCTGGAGAATGATGTATCAAATCTGGACATTAATTCAAAATCCTCAAACCATTCTGTGAAAGAATCTGTGAAAACTTCAAGTTCTGGAAATTCCTTAGACTTAAGTCACGATGAACCTAAAACTATTGATGAACATGAAATCACTAGTCCTTCCTTTTCTAGAGATGTCAGAACTCTTAAGAACCATCCCTTAGATGTTGTGGTGGGAGACTTAGACAATGGAACTCAAACTAGAGATTCTCTTAGAAATCAGGTTGAACATCAAGTCTTCTTGTCATAACATGAACTTAAAAACATTAATGATGTTATCAATGATGAATTTTGGGTGATGGCTATGCAAGAAGAACTTAATCAGTTTGAAAGGAACAAAGTTTGGAAACTTGTTGAAAGACCCAAGGACACATTCACCATAGGTACTAAATGGGTGTTTAGAAATAAGGTAGATGAAGCTGGTAACATAGTTAGAAACAAGGCTAGGTTAGTTTAATAAGGATATATTCAAGAAGAATGAATTGATTATGAGGATAATTTTTCACCAGTATCTAGACTTGAAGCCACCAGAATTTTACTTGCTTATGCTGCACATCTGAATTTCAACCTATATCAAATGGATATTAAGAGTGCATTCCTAAATGTGTATATTTCTAAGGATGTATTTGTTGAGAAACCTCATGGTTTTATAAATCCTCATTTTCCAAATCATATTTTTAAATTATCAAAAACTTTATATGGTTTAAAACAAGCTCCAAGAGCCTAGTATGACAGGCTGAGTACTTTTCTTATTTCCAAAGGTTTTAAAAAAGTAATAGCTGATCCTACCCTTTTTATAAAACAAATTTTCAATGATGTTTTAGTTGTTAAAATCTATGTAGATGACATTATCTTTGGATCTTCAAGAAATTCTTTATGTATTGATTTTTCTAAAATGATGCAAAACAAATTTAAAATGAGTTTAATGGGTGAACTAAAATTCTTTCTTGGATTTCAAATCTTTCAAAATAATGATGGTATTATTTTAAATCAAAGAAAATACACTAGATATATTCTAAAATGTTTTGGATTGGATAACACTAAAGGTAGTGACACTCCAATGAGTACCACTTGTAAGTTGGATCTTGATGATGATGGAAAATCTGTTGATCAGACCACTTATAGAAGAATGATTGGAAGTTTACTCTACTTAACTTCTAGTCGACCTGACATTATGTTTAGTGTGTGTATGTGTGTTCGTTTTCAAGAAAACCCTAAGGAATCTCATTTAAATTATATAGAAAGAATTTTTAAATACCTCAAGTACACACCCAATATAGGACTATTCTATCCTAGAGGACAATCATTTAAACTAGTTAGTTATTCTGATGCTGACTTCGGTGGCTATAAGTTAGATAGAAAAAGAACCTCTGGAACATGTCACTTTTTAGGCAAGTCACTAGTATCATGGTGTAGTAAGAAACAAAATTTTGTTGCATTATCTACTACAGAAGCTGAATACATTGCTGTTGGTAGTTGTTGTGCACAAATTTTGTGGATGAAACACACATTACTAGATTATGGATATCAATTCAGGCATGCACCTATAAATTGAAATAATATAAGTGCTATTAACATCTCAAAAAATCCTGTTTCACACTCTAGGACAAAGCATATTGATGTAAGACATCACTTTTTGAGAGATCATTATCAAAAGGGTGATATCACTTTGGAATTCATTGGAAATAAATACCAGCTTGCTGATATATTCACCAAACCATTAAATTCTGAAATAATAGACTACATCATACATGAATTAGGTATGATAAAGCTTAAGTAAATATCTTACTGTTTTATATATCACTGTTTCATATTTTACTATCTTAAGACTTACTGTTTCATGTTTACTGACTCACTTTAAACACTTGTTACTTGTTACTGTCTCACCATGAGAGTCAGTTACTGTCTCACTGTGAGAATGATTTGTTATTTTATTTATAAATTAGAACCCGTATTATGGTGATTACTTATTTTACCCTTTTTTTCTTTCCCACGCTTTTGTTTTTGTGATGATTGGTATTCCTAAATGATAAAATAAAATAAGTTTCACTCATCCTTCACTTGAGCACCCTTCTATTCTATCAAACCATAACCCTTCTTCAACCCTTCAACCCTTATTTCTCTCAAACCTTCGGTGAATGCCCAGGATGAAACGTCCTTCATTGTCAACTCCTGAGAAACGCAGTTCAAAGAAGAAGAAGATCACGCCTAAGTTAGCACCTGAGGGTTTTCTGAATCCAAATCTGGTGAACCGAATAGTTGTACATGAGAAAGATATATTCCCTAAGTGGATTTTTTCGAGTAAGTCTCTGGTTTTGAAAGTAATGAATGAGAAAGGTTGGTTATATTGGTTTGCAAAGGAAGATAAACCTATCTACCCAAATCTAGTTGTACAATTTTATCAGTATGTGCAATTTTCATTTGATTCACGAAGTGTCTATGTTGTAAGAAGTTGGATAAATGGCTAGAGATGCATGTTTTATTCGAGGTTATGGGATGCATTCCATAGGATACCTCATGAAGGTATTTGTGAAGATTACTAGAGAGGTCCTCCACCTCCAAGTGAATTCTTTATTTTGGAAGATGCCTTGAAAAGTTTAACTGGCAATGGCACTAAGCGGAGAACCATCACTACTGAACTGGATGGAGAATCTAGACTTCTGTTTAAGTTTATTCAGAACTTGATTAGCCCCAGAAAAGGTGATTTATCTATACTTAAATATCAGGATATATTTTTGATTCATCTCATGAAAAATGGACATAAGATCAATCTTTGTAAGTATGTCATACACCACATGTGTGAATTGATCAAGACCACATCCAAGTCAACCTCCCTATTCTATTATCATCTTATCCCAACCATGCTACATTCCAAAGGATTGGTTGGACCAAATGAAGAATTTATTAAAGATTATGAGTTCTGTCTCTCAAAAGTTATTATAAAGAGGATGAAAATCAATTGGAATCCTTGAAAAAAGGCATGGGTGGAAGACAATTATAGGATATATGAAAAGTTCAATCCAATGGAACATCCCTCAAGACCAAAAGGTATTTCTGATCTTGGTTTGGAACCAGATGAATTTTTTGAGTATTATAAAGAAGAATAAGAAGAAGAATAGGCTAATGTGCCTGCCAGAGAAACTGTTCTTGATGAGGAAGACAATACTCCTACTACTCAAGTAGTAATTGAGAAAGAAGTCCCTACTTCTAATGATGTTAATAATCTTTAAGACTAACCCAAATTTGAAAAAGAATATGTTGCTAAAGAAACCAAAAAGGATGCTGTGGAAGAACATATAGAAGAAGAAATTCCTGTTATGCAAGAAGCTTCCCTTGAGAAACTCCCAGAGGAACAAGCTATTCCTGAAGTCATTCTTTCTGCCGATGAGAGAATGAAACAAGCCTTTCAATTGGATCAAAGGGAAATGATTAAGGAATAAAGGGATAAATTCATGGAAATAAATCAAGTTCCTAAGTCTTTGAGTCCTGAGAAGGATGCAACTATTGAGGGGGAGCATCTCCCCAATCTGGAATCTTTTATGGTGCCAAATCCGATTGATCCAAGATGATTGGACACATGGTATAAGTTTTCTAGTTATTTCGATGTGAATGACTCACAAGAAGTCTCAGTCAAAGGTCTTGACCTTTCTACTATGTTTCAGTTGAAAATGGAATCTTCTCCTAAAGCTATCTCTTCCACATAACCTGATCCTGTCTCTGCTTCTGTCTCTGAGCCTTCACCAGAACCTCAAAACTTGATGAGTAAAGATGACCTGAAAGAATTTGGATAAACCCTTTTGGTTGGGGTTGACAAATCCTGAATACCCAACCAGCTCTTGTAACAAATCTAAGTGAGAGAGATGCTTCACTTTTATTGGAAGAATTCATTTTGCAGATTCAGCCCAAAATGCTTCATGATATTCAGGAATTCAGAGTTGAGAACAAACTGATTAATGATTAAGTAAAGACTCTAAGAGGTATGGTTGAGGAAATGTAGAAAGTGCTGGATTTGAGATCAGAACTTTCTTCTCATCCTATTGAGACTGTTGTTGCTTAAACCCCATAGGATATCTCCTCTCTGGTTCAACCTCATTTAGCTTCATTAGCTAAAAAGGTAGCTAAAAGAAACAAAAAAATAGTGAAAAAGATGCGTGAGCTTGTTTTTGGTCTTAAAAAGCTAACTGATGAGTATAAGGGGTGCCTTCAGAAAGTGCTCAATCAACTGAAATCTCTTACCTCAGCTGTCAATGATTCTAATTCCTCTAGTAAATCTTCTCAACCTTCATTAGACAATGATCTGTTTTGAACAATGGTTAAAGAGGAACTTCAGACTGTGCTTAGTGGTTTTAATAAAGAATATCTATCTGAAGTTATCAAGAATAGTGACAAAGTTCTTGATTTGGTGAAAATCCATTCTATGATTTCTAATGATGCTCAACAAGAAATTTCCAAGAAAGTGGACTTCTATTTCAACTAAATCTTCTCTAAAACTGATATGACCAATCATTTCAAGTACCTTGTGGAAAATCTGAGGATTCCTCCTGTTACTCAAGCCTTCAAGAATCAAGTTCAAAAGATCACAAAGTTCACTCATCTGTTGGATAAGTTTATGGAAAACAAGGATGACTTTGAAAAATCCATGCAGTATGGTGGGGAGATCATTGCTGATTTTATCAATCTTCTGAAGCCCTATCTTCATGTACATAGTACTTCCATGGTTGCTCTTGCAGCTACCCCTCTGAGATTTGGTTTTCTTACCTTCACCTATGCCCTAGACTCCACTTCTATGTATGTCAGTCAAGCCCTAAGTCAGATCAGGCCTGTAATCATTGATCAATAGTTGCCCCGGTCTTCTACTGCACCTACATTGGCCCCTTATGTCTTTGAAGGTCTTACTTTACCTTCTCTAACAACCAGCACACTCACTTATTCTACCTCCACCTCTGATCCTATGGCTTCTTCTCCTAATCCTGCTGCTAAGGACATAGAGAAGACCAGCCAGTGATGAAGACTAGTGACTACTCTCTTTTGATAGGACTGCTGTTGCATTTGTTTTACTGTCTACTTTTTGTACTGAAATTATTTTTCTCTAATGCATTATGAAATTTTCTTCTCTTTTACCATTAACTCCTTTTGATAATCCCAAAAGGGGGAGAAATCTATATATGTTATATGCACATTGGGAATATGTAGTTGGAACAAATATACACTCTAAACACACATGATTTGTGATCATCAAAAAGGGGGATATTGTTGGACTCCTCATGTATTAATCATGTTTTAATGATCAAAAATCCTATTCAGTTTATAAACTTTATTAATACCATGTAATATATCTCACATTAAATGTATAGTTGTTTAGTTTTGCTATCCAAAGATCTTAAGTGCTATACATTCAGTTTGATTACTGTACAATATCTTTGATTTACATTATAATGATTTCTTTGATAAATGATTAATTCTAATCCATTTTATGAATATCACTACTTAAGTCTGAATATAGATGTTTGGATAAGTCTGAGACACCGTGAGTCTTCCACCAGTTATGTTTTTCTGGCAAAGGACATAGACACCATGAACCAGACACCGTGACCATGAGACACCATGACTATGAGACACCGTAACCAGACACCGTGACCATGAGACACCGTGACCATGAGACACCGTGACTATGAGACACTGTGACCAGACACCATGCTCAACCAGAAACTGTGACCATCCAAACACCGTGACCATCCATACATTGTGATCAATCCAGAAATTGTTTCAAGTAGACACCGGTTCATAGAGACACCGTTTACAGACAAACCGTGACACCGTTTCTTAATCTGTTTTGTCATTTTTCAATTTAATCTATAACAGTCATATTTGAATATTTTAAATGCACTGGCATAATTAATGTTTCTTTGTAGACATGTCACCTGACAGTACGAGGTATGAGGTGCCAAATACATTCCACCTGTCGGCTCCAACACATGCACTCCAAGATAAAAGAGTAGTGCGGCCTAGAAACAATGTGTGCATGAAAGTGGAATAACGTAAATTAAGTGTATGAGAATGAAAACGAAGAAAACACTTAGATAATTTTTGAAGAGAGAATTGTCACATACAACTCGACACTGCTAAAGAACACACGAAGCATACTCGAATCCCAGAATGGATGACATCTTCACCACGAAGAACACCTGCCAAAACTAACTCGTGATACTCTGTTTTCCATATGAGGACTTGATTTCTTCATCTGCTTCATCCTAGAAGTCCAGAGATACATAGACAACCACTTAGAGAACTTCTAAAATTTATCTCATCATTTATGCTCTGTTGTGTATCATTTTATTAGATTTTGAGCAGTTTGTGTATCTGTATAACAACACACTCTGTCTCCTACATTAAACTAAATGATACAAGATATCCTTTCTCAAACATATTTTTAAACTTGTGTATACCCAAGGATACGTGTGGAAGAGGTCCCTTTGTGGCCTGGTATTTTGTACCCACATAGAATTTTGGAAGAGGTCGTGTGACCTGGACAGTCCTGTGTACTGTTGTGAACCCCGATCCAGGGTGTGGATCAAGTTTATTTATATAAACTGCTTGGTGGAAGGTGATCACCAAGTGGAGTGGATTAGGTCTCGTCTTGAGAATGAACCACTTGTTTTATATTCTCTGTGCTATTTAGATTTAGTTTTCTCTATTTTACTATTCAATTCAGAATTCACTAAATTCACTTTGATAGTTAAACTTGGAAAGAAGTTATAATTGTCTTGCCTTATTCGAATAGCTTAAAAAGTAATATTAATAACAACTATTAACATTACTGAGAATTAATCAATATTCTAAGAAGTTATTTGAACATTCAAACTTTCATAATAGTATAACCTTGATTAACTGGGCTGTATTTAAATTTATTGGTGAAACCTTTTAAGAATAATTTTTGAACAGAAATTTTTATAGACACTCAATTCACCTCCCCCCTATTGAGTGATCTACTCCGACCAAAAGATATGTTTCTGGTTTATGGAGGAGATAAGGAACTAGTCATTAAAGGATATGTATATTCTAGTTTCCAAATCGATCAAGATGACATGAAGTCGCAAACGGGTTACATCTTCACTTTGAATGGAGGTGTAGTGAGCTGGAAGAGCTCAAAGTAGAGTGTGGTCACAAATTCTATAGTAGAGTCTGAGTATATCACAGCTTCTGAGGTAGCTAAAGAATAAATTTGGATGCGAAGCTTCATCCAGGATCTAGATGTGATACCTAGCAGTAAAGATCTCATCACACTGTACTGTGATAATACTGCAGTAGTGGCTATTGCAAAAGAGCTAAGGTCACATCAGTGAACGAAGCACATACTTTGTAAGTATCATCTCTTGAGGGATTTTTCTCAGAGAGGTGAAGTTGCAGTGAGCATTATTTCCACGGAAGAGAATGTGGCAGACCCCTTGACTAAAGCTTTGACTCGGCAGAAACATGATCATCATGTGAGGTCTAGCAGAATGAAAGTCGTAGGCAGTTGGCTCTAGTCCAAGTGGGAGTTTTTAAGAGTTGGTGTCTAAGAACCAACTGGTTTTACTTTGATTACATTGATATTTAATATTACATATTGTTCATTTTTCTGCATGACTATGATATAATAATTTCCTAGAGTATTTGTTACATTGACAAGGTTATGGTAGTTCCCCGCTATAATGAGAACCTTGAAATGCTATAACAATGTTCTTAAATATAGTTCTACGGTTGGATGAAATACTATGATGGGACACATAGCATGCATACCGTCAGATGAGAGTACTCGTAAGTAAATGATACTTCCTCTCATGAAGTTCACACTTGGTAATCTCCAAGATAAGAGATTATGAGAACAGACCCGCTAGTAGGAATTCTGCATGTTTTGGTGTCATCAGATATTTCTATCTGTGAGTGTGTGTAATGATCCTTAGACTTTAATATTATCATTAATACATGTCATGAATTACACACTTTTATTTACTAACAAAAACCATCATGCAGACAGTTGGCAGGAAGTAGGGTACGTTAGGTGTGTCACGAGTGGCATGTTATTAATGGATAAGTCGAGGAAGGATTTTTACCTTCTATTTATGGAAGTTGATATTTTGTCCCTTTGATTGAAATAGAACCATCGTGTGAAATTCCATGGACATGGTGTAACAACGAGTTTATTTCAAGTAGTCAAAGAATGATGTATCAAGCATAAAAGTTGATGACGCAATCATGAAACCTTCTTGATGAGATATTACGACAAAGAGATTATATTACACAGTGAGCATTCATATGTGGATGTCATTGTTGTGACTTTATGTTCTTTCTCTTGGGTTCCTTGACCCATTACTAGACAACACTCTTGTACTTTAGGCAATCCCACCTAATGCCAATGAGAAAGAATCCTAGTGGGTCACACACTAAGTGTTTTTGGTGGTCTCAGTTAAATTCTATTTGAATTTAATTAATGAAATTAATATTATTCTCAAGACCGTGGAATAATTTTATTCAAGTTAAAATGATCACATAAATAAAATAAAATATATTTATTTATTTTATTGAACATTTAATAAATATTTATTTACTAGTTTGTAAATAAAATATTTATTTAAGAGAATAATTTATTTATTTATCTATTCGAGTGTTCAATAAATGAAAGTGGAGTTCGAGCAGACCAAGGTCAGTCTGGTAGTAAAATAATTATTTTCAATAAAGTAAGTAATTATTTAACTAGTTGGAACAAATTAAAATAACGATGCTATGATTTTGTGACGTGGAATTTTATGTATAATTTCATTTTGCGCAAGTTGGCGCACTATAAATAATGATGCGATATCATTATTAAATGCATGGGTTTTCTCTAAGTTCATGAATGTATTTAATTTTTGATATGCAATTAAATATTGTAACTGAAATTCCATGTATATAAATAGAAAAGTACGCCTATTGTGCCAGACACCGCACCACACGCCTGGTGAATTGAGAATTATTGAGAAAAACAATTTCTCTCTTGAATCCTATTCTCTCCCCTCTCAAGAACGAGAGACGTTATTTAAGACCGAAGAACAAGCGGTCAAGAATGAAAGACACAAGACACTCACTTCGCCGTGCTAGCACCTGGAGAACGAGCGGTGTCGATCGGAGGCCATCGGAGCACGTGTGGATCACCGCTAGAGGGATTCTAGTTTGGATCCTTACAAGTGTAATGAGATAATCTGTAAGGGTCATTTTGGATGATCAATATCATCAACTAAGAAAATACCAAAGATCCAGGTATTATTTTCTTTATGAAATTAATTAAATTAATTATAAACATGATATTCAAGATCCTCTCTAAATGTTTTAGGCCTCTTTCTTCTTTATATAAATCTTTGATTATATTCTGTGGAGACTATCATTCATTGTCGTATTGATCCCAAAATAATCATTGATCATGGTAAAAATAAAAGTTGGGTCTCGTTCCAACCATGCTTCCGCTGTGCCCAGAACCTTCATAAGTGATCTCCTAGATTGTAAATATTTTCATAGAGGATCAGGGATTGCTTCAAACTGATTTCCCTACGGTAGTTTACCATTTCAGGGAAGTATTTCCTGATTAATATTTTGGATTACCTCCTAAGATAGAGGTAGAGTTTACAATTGATCTTGTTCCAAGACCATCTCCAGTGTCTATTCCTCTATACAGGATGGCGCCCACTGAGCTTCAGGAGCTCAAGCGACAGATAGAGGACCCATAGGCCAAAGGCTTTATTCAACCTAGTACATCTTCTTGGGGTTCACCCATGATTTTTTCTAAGAAGGAAGATGTAACTCTTCATCTATACATGGATTAAATAAGGTTGAACCATCTTATAGTCAAGAATCTATATCCACTTCCTCGAGTATATGATCTCTTTGACCAGGTCTGAGGAGCAAAGGTTTTCTCTAAGAACAACTTGAGATCGGGTTACCATTAGGTGCGAGTCATACCGTTAGACATACCTCATACATATTTCCATAGCAGGTATGGTCTGTATGAGTATCTCATTATGTTGTTTGGTTTTATGAATGCACCTATCATTTTGATGGCATTGATGAATAGGGTTTTCCACCCCTATTTGGACTCTTTTGTCGTGGTCTTTATGGATGACATCTTGGTGTATTCTCACACTCGTAACAACCATGCAAAACATCTTGATATCATTCTGAGTACACTGAGAGAACATAAAATTTATTCCAATCTTTCTAAGTGTGACTTCTAGATCGACAAGTTTCACTTATTAGGTCATATCATCTCAGAATTAAGAGTATCTGTTGACCTTGAAAAGGTTAGTGTTGTAGTTTCCTGGGGGAAGCTCAAAAATGTGTTTGACATTAGGATTTTCTTAGAGATCACTAGATATTACAGAAATTTTATACGAGACTTTTCTCTTCTTGCTTCACCTCTTACTGGTCTTACAAATAAGGGTGTCAAGTTCACATGGTCAGAATCATGTGAGAAATCCTTTTAAGAGATTAAAGGGAGGCTTGTCTCGGCATCGATTCTGATTCTTCCAGAACCAGGTAAGGGTTATATCATCTTCTTCGATGCATCAGGAATTGTCCTAAGAGCAGTTTTGATGTATGAAAAAAAAGTCGTTATGTACAGATCTCGGCAGTTGAGGCCTCATGAGATAAATTACCCGACACACGACCTCGAGCTAGTAGTATCTATCCATGCCTTATGTTGTTGGATACATTATCTATTGGGTGAACACTTTGTAGTATATATAGACCACAATATCCTCAATTATATCTTTTATCAATGTGAATTTAACCTCAAACAAAGAAGATGGATCAAATATCTACAATTCTTTGATTTTGAGCTTGCCTATACGTCTGGAAAGGGAAATGTGGTCGCTGATGAACTGAGTCAGAAAACTCAAACACAAGCCATATAGGAAGCCAATGATGAATGGAAGTTAATTGAACTCTTTTCTAAACTTCATCTGGAGTTTCATGATAGTCACGAGCAGTCATACCTCTCATCCTTAATAGCTACCTCTTACCTCCTTGAGAAGGTGAAGAGTGGGCAGTTTACAGATCCTAAAGGTTTGGTTCTATGTGAGAGTATATTAGGAGATAACCCACCTCCAGATTGGTTTGTGGATAGAGATGACATCCTGTGTTTACATGGACGTATCTGGGTTCCTAAAAATATGGTAGAGGAGTTGATTAAAGCATGCCATACTTCTTAGTGGGTAGTTAATCTAGGAATCTCGAAGATGAATCGAGATATGCGATGCCAGTATTGGTGGCATGTAATAAAATGTCATATTGTAGGCTTCATCACTAGGTGATCCACTTGTCAATAGGTGAAGGCAGAGCACTGTAGACCTGCAGGCTTATTATAGCCACTTCTAGTACCGTAATGGAAATGAGAAGATGTTGCAATGGATTTTGTAGTTGGTTTATCTAGGTTGCTGAGGGGTAGCAATTCTATATGGGTAGTCATTGACCGACTAACAAAATCATCCCAATTAATTCCTATACATGAGACTTTCTCAATTGATGAGTTGGGAAGATTGTATGTTTGTGAGATCATATGACTACATGAGATTCCATGTACTATAATTTTAGATTGGGATTCTCGTTTCACTTCACGATTTTGGTAGGGTTTGTAGAAAGATATGGGTACTCAGGTTCTTCTAAGCATAAATTTTCACCCTTAGACCGATGGATAATCAGAACAGAAAATACAAGTTCTTGAGGATATGCTATGATCATGTGTCCTTTATTTCAGTGGTTCTTGGGAGAAGCATATCCCTCTCATTGAGTTCACTTATAATAACAGTTTTCAGGTGACGGTTCAGATGGATCCTTTTGAGACCGTATATGGTAGGCCATGTCATTCATCCTTATGCTGGCTAGAGGCAAGTGAGGTAGCCCTATTAGGTCCTCGTCTCATTCAACACTTCAGAATAGGTTCAGATGACCAGAAAGCATATAGATACTACTTAGTCTAGATATAAATATTATGTCGATATCCGTCGATGAACTTTAGAGTTTGAGGTTGTGGATCATGTTTTTCTACAGGTATCACCCATGATTGGGCATAGATGGTTAAGGAATCATGGAAATTTGTCACCTCATTACGTAGGGCCGTTTGAAATTCTAGAGAGAGCCGGGTCGGTAGCCTATCGGTTGCTACTACCTCAGAGGCATCGTGCCATGCACGGTGTCTTTCATGTCTCATAGCTTTGCCAATATCATGTCGACCCATCTCAAACCTTTGATCCCGAGGAATTTGAGTTAGATGCCAATGCTACCTTTGAGGAATATCCAGTACGCATCATTGGCTGAAGCACGAAGGATCTCTGAGGCAAGTCAGTCCCTCTCATATGGGTGCTATGGCAGCATGGACGAGTACAAGACAAGACTTGGGAGAGGGAAGCTAACATACATTCCTAATGGCCAAAGTTGTTCTCAGACATTGTTTCTTTACCCTTGGAAGGAGAACTCGGGAGTGAGTTGTTTTAAGAGGGGAAGAGTGTAAGAACCCAGTTTTTCACTTAGTTATGTATCCTTTAATTTTCAGTCTAAATATTTACTTTGGACCTAATGTGGATGCTGAATGGGTTAGTAAAGGTTTTTAGGGTGTATAGGGATTTTTTGGAGCTTGGAACCCATATTTTTGGGTAAAATTAGCTTGGCGCACGGTTTAGAGTAAACCGTGCTGATGGTTTTTTTTCAAACAGAGCCACCTTGCACAGTTGGTGCATGGCTGTGCAGCCTAATCATGATAGTATCCCTTTTCCCTAGGTACCCGTGCATGGCTTGCACATGGTTTGATCAAACTGTGTGGCCAAACCATTCGAGAAAATCTGCCTCGCATGGTTTTCGCACGGTTTGACAAACCATGTAAACAAACCGTGTGCAGGCTAAAAATCTGGGTAAATTTTTAGTTTTTCCCTTAATGATCTATTAATCCTCCTCCTTCCTCATAATCGGAGAACCGGTGAGATTTTCCTCTATTTTCACCCATTTGGAGCTTTTTTAAGGCCAAATCTAGGGATCAAGAGATCTACTTCATCCGAAATTTGATCGAGCTTCCGTTTATCACGTTGGATGTGAAACGGTAAGTACTCAAGTCCTCTTAAGTTGTTCTTCTTCTCTCCTGATCCTTTTTGTTTGAAGTCGTTTCTTAAATTTACATGACATGATTATACTTGTTAGAATATTATGATTATGCTCTTTCCAAATATGTGATTAGTTGTTAGTGGTTACACCCACAAATCAATTTGCCTCATGATAAAGGTTATGCCATAATTGGGTTTTAGTGTTTCGACACGTTTGAGCCACCGTTCGGGTGCGCCCCTGCTTGACCTCTCTAAAGTTGATCCTTTCCAAAATAAATGACTTGTTATTAATGAGAATTTCATAATGGAATGTACCATGTATGCTCACCAATTGACCCGCCTAAGGTAAGTGCTTTCAAAATGATCATTAAATGTGAAATGTGGAATGGAAAGTATACTAAGTATATGACTTGGCCTTATCAAAAGAGTTTGAATAAAGGTTACATGTCCGTAGCACCCCTTTCCATATTAATGTAAGGTAGCATAGTGAACCCCAATAATTGAATATACCTTAATGGTTAGTTAATACTTGATTAAATGGTTGCAATGCTACTTTTTCTATCCACACTAATAAAAGACAAGGTTTGAACCAATAAATAAATGGTTATAACTCTACTTAACCTATCCACACTAATAAAAGGAAAGAATTGGACCAAAATGAATTATTATATGATTAAAATATCAAATAATAGTGGACTGACTCGATCCCACCTTGGATTCTGAGAGGAGAATATGTTGGGTATCGGGAACCCCATTCCGATTCAAGGATGCAATTTTCTTAGGTTGATACCCACCTAGACTTTGGTTCTTGTATATTCCTTGGATGCTCAGTATACTACTATAGGGTCCTTTAATTATTATAGGATACCTCAGATACACTCCTTGGATCCAGCATTGACTAGTAGGTGCCATGGTGAAGGCCTTGTCTTTGCTTAGCCCCGTTTTACCTTGGTCGATCACCTTGGAATCGTTAGGCACCTTATTGTGGAATGCCTTGGATTACACTCCCCAGATTATACTCTTACCCCTTAGCTAGACTCATATACTTCTAAGTTAGCATTCCGTGAGATTTACATTACCTTAGTTATTACCCTGGAACTCCCTCACTGGATATCTTTGTCATGTTGCCTTATTATGTCTTGAAACCTTCACTACTTATACTATCACGAGGTGATGTCAGTGTTGGATATGCCTCACGTGACCTATTAACATCAAATGGTGATTGCTTAATTAAAATGAACTACTTACATGTTTAGATACCAGCTGAGGGCTAAAGTAGGTACTTGGGTATTTAGTTATTTTTTACTACTTACTTACTTTATATATGCATGCCTACACACTGCTATATTCCATTACACAGGTCGGATGTTATAGACACTATTGATGGTGGCCCACTGAGATTTATCTCACACCCTCTCTGGGTTCTGTTTGGTACCCGGAGTAGATTACATGTTTGCAGGTATTGACAAAGGGAAGCATACAACTTCCAACACTTGATTGCGTGCTGATAGGATGGAGCTTGATAGCAAATGACCGAGTAGGATCTTAGGATGATTGGAGTAGCCTTTTTTTTCTTTTACCTTATGGAACATGTTATGCCTACTATCTTGTATCTATGTTTTCCAGTTTTCTAGTGACATGTAATTACATCATCATTATTCCAGTTGATACAGTTATTATTATTTCATTTTATCTATTGCATTAGTTTTCTTATGCTGTTTATTATAGTATTCATATTGCTTCCGTTGTTTACTATTCCTTTATATTCCTTCCGTTGTGCTACACTCTGCTAATGAGGGTATTGTCTCCCCACAAACACATCCTAGGCCCTTACTGCTAGTCGGTAGCCTCTGGCATTTGGGGAGATGCGCTTGAGGCCATGTGGCCCACCGGGCTCGGGGTACCCATTAAGTGGAATCTGGGTCCGGGATATCACACTTTTCATCTATAATAAATTAAATAAAAATGATGGATTTTAATATAAATGGTAAAACATAAATTATAATTCCTAAATTATCAAATGAATCATTCTTAAGATAGTCAAAAGGTATTTAAACGAATTATGATAAAATAATAATTTATAAATGAATTATCAAATGATAATTATTCCAAGTGATAATCATAAAAAATAGGGATAATAACATCGATTTATCAAATGACAATTTCAACCAACTATCAAAGGATAACTGCACGAATCTATTGAAGATAATAGAATACGATTATCAGACGATAATTTATAATAAATCGATGTAAGTTGATTGTCAATGGGTAATTTATGAAATTGATTAAAGGATAATTTTCTATCAAAGAACAATTTTGAATAATTATCAAATGATAATTGTGTGAAATTATCAATGATAATCGTAAGGAATTATCAAGCAATAATTACAAAAAATTATCACAAGATAAATGAAAAATGAATATTTGTATGGATTGATATTTAGAATATATTTATATAAATTATTAAAGGATAATTTCACTAAATTATCAAAGGATAATTTCTGGAAAAAAAAATTATCATAAGAAAATTGTGAAATGATAATTTGTAAGGAATAATTATTAGATTATAATTATTCAATTGTTTTTAAATTATAATTTTAAAATTATTCAAAAGTGAGATAAATTATCATCGCATGTGATAATCTAGATAATATTTTTAAAATTATTCAAGAAGGACAATCATCATCGCATGTGTTAATCTAAATGATAATTTGAGAATTATTTAGGAAAGAGAAAATATCATCGCATGTGATATTTTATTAAATAATTAAAAAATTATCTAAGAGAGAGAAGGTTTCCTCACATATAATATTTTATTTCTTTTTGAAATAAAATAGTTGTTTTGGTTCTAGGAACCCCTTGATATACCTCAAACATCGATGTACCAATAACTCAAAAACTTTAACGTGTCACTTTTGACGATAATAAAACTGCGACGCAGTCTTCTTGATTTTTTAGGTAGGAAGTTTCTTACCTTCTTGGGATCGCGTTTACACTTCCTACCTTGATAATTATATTTGTTAGCTTTTTTATTGATTTTTCTTGATTATGATCGCATGTGAGTGTGTGCGTAGCTCATAAAAACTATTGTGATTCCATGAGTGATATTAGTGTAGCTTTTATCCATGTTAGATTATGATCACATTTTACTGTGTATGCTGCTATATACTCATGTTGATATACTATACCTACTTGTGTGCTTGACCTGTATATATATTACCATGCCTTGTTGGTTGTTAGTGGTATTTGAGGTAGGTGGACTGTTGTGACGTATTTATCCCCTAGTGGGGGAGAATGCTTGATTGCAACAATACCGATGAGGGACCTGAGCACAGGGTGGATGTACGAGGAAGTCATGGTGTCATGTAAAGGGTGTGCTTGAGGTAACCTTGATTCCAAGTTCCATTCACCCTGAGATATCTTGGTTGATGCGGTTACTAGTTATTCTCATCCATAGGATCTTGGTGACATGGTACTATTAAGGGATAAATGACGTCGGGTATCATCTCCATGACACCGTGAGGACACTGTACAAGGTATGGTTTTCTTCTTCTGACACATTCAGTTATCTTCTAGTATGGATTCGAAGCAGGTGCGATTGGGGGGTTGTGGAAACTTGGTTAGTGCACTACCACTTGGTTTTGAATTGTATGTTTATGCGCATCCTGCTTTTATTATTATTATGACATACACTTGTATGCTTGAGCATACCAGGTTAAGGACACATTTGTGGTGTCCTAATGAGTCTTGTAATCACACCCTACTCGGGAATTTTGATGCGCTTGTAGATTTCATGAGAGACCTATCAAAGGTAAAGGGCCCTATGGAGGATGGATGAGCAGGTGGAGCATAGAGCTGGGGCAGACCAGGATAGACACTGGAGGACCCCTCAATTCTTTTATTTACCATCAATTTTATTTTTTCCAGATAGGCTTGCCATATTGTGAGTTGCTTTTTATTTTCATGACATGTATTCCATTTACTTTTCATATAATTACTTTGATTATTTATTATAATATCCTTATTTGTTATTGATCCTATGATGTGATACTGAGGGTGTAATAACCTGGATCTTATTTTTAGGTATGTCTTTCTTTTCTAGTTATTTTTGAGAAAAATAGAAGTTTCTAGAAATTTAAAGAGTACACACCGTGTACCCAGTTGCTGCTGGTGACCGTGTACTAGCCGTGTAATGGCCGAGTACATGGCCGTGTGGGGTGACCTGGAGACTGCCTAAAGCAGAGGCTGGTTAAGGAAAGTACATGCCATGTACCCTTGAAGAACACGCCATGTACTTTTTTTTTCATTAAACAGACCAGGGTCGCATCTAATTGACAGAACACCATTCTTCTCTATTCATCTCATCTATAAGTGAACAAGACTGCCGATTCTTCTCCGAGCCTCTGACTCGCCATCCGTTCTCTGAATCGACTGCCGTCGATTGCATTGGAATTACCACAGTGAGTTCTTCCTTCTTTTATAACCTAATCTCTTGATTCATCCTATTTCGTGAGATATCCTTGATTGAACGTTTTTATAATTTTTGTAGATCTATGATGTTCTAGGGAGATTCAAGGCCTGAGGTTCACGTATATCATCTGTACAATGCTGAGGTAGATGGTTTGTTCCTTTTTGTAGTTATTCTTTGAGTTATATGTGAAAAAGTGCCCAATACCCTTGTTCGGGGTATTGTGTGTTTATGGTTTCTAGACCTGATTTGCCTGTTATGCCTTGTGTGCCTGAGTAGAGGTTGTTTGTTTATAAATAGGGTTATTTACCCTACTATGGATGTGTTTGCCCATGTTTTCTTGATATTGACCATTTGGTCTAGCTTGCATGTTAGGATACTTTTCTTTCCATGCCTAGTGTTGTTAGGATGAAGTGAATTTATCTGACATATTGTGATATGTTGTAGACTGTTTGGCCATGTAGTTCTTGAGGTTTACTTTGGCTGCCATATATCATTGTGCACGATTGACTTACTCAGGGCTGTGAGAACCTGGTGTAGTAGAACATAGGGAGAATGGATGTTGAAGGATTATCTAGAGTGTCTGTTTAATTTTACGTTGTGAGACTATAGGGGGGATGGACTTTGTGCTCCCTTAGAGTGTTTGTAGTTTCCTCGTTACGAGACCACATGAGGAATTGTATGTTGAGTGCTTCCCTAGAGTGTCTATAGTTACCTATATGAGACCATAAGGGGAATTGATGGAGAGTGCTTCCTCAGAGAGTCTTTACTAAAGCTGAACCAGAGGGGTTAGACTATGAGTACTTTCCAGAGGGTTTCTTGTATTGATTTGGTTGAACCAGAGGGGTTAGGCTATGAGTACTTCCCAGAGGGTTACTTGGTTTTGATTATCTACTTACTTGATATATGAAAATGAATGAAATTGAAATTGTAGGGTTGTTTACTTTTGAGTACTTCCTTATTTACTGATTCTTTTTGCTTATTGCCTACCCTATATATTCACTGACTATTAAGCACATATATTTGGGTGTTTTCCCACTGGGATTTGTCTCACACCCCGTTTGGGTAATGCCTTTGGGACCAAACAAATTATATTACTGTAGGTATAGATAAGGGAAAGTGCCCTTTTACTTCAGGTACTTGATTGCTGAGGAGCTAGGGAGCATGGGACCAAACTGAGGCTTGCGATGCTGTGGAGCTGTTTACTTGATTTTCTTTGTACTTTGGTTTAGTACTGTATTCCAGCATTGCGACTTGTTTGGATTCTTTCCTAGACATATGTATCATGCATCATTTATATATGTGCTCCAGTTGTTTATTTATTTCCAGTATTCTACTGTTTACATGTTGTATGATATTATTACTACTTTCACTATTTCTACCTATTCATTTTCATTGCATTACTATGCCAACAAGGGCATAGTTTCCCCACTATCACACCAAATGCCCTCGCTGCTAGTCAGCGGCCTCTGGCATTTGGGGAAATGCACTTGAGGCCATGTGACCAACCGGATATGGGACACCTCTAGGCAGATCCCAGAACCAGGATGTTATAGAGGGTATAGTCTCCCCAATGATAGACTTAGACCCATCCTACTAGTCGACAACCTCTTTCTTACAGGGAGGCGTGCATGAGGTCATGTGGAATTCTAGATCGAATATGGTGATTTTGATTAGGATGTTATAGATCATGTGAATCCCCTCTGATAAGTCCCTTTGATCATGAATACCTTCATCAGATATCCCATTTGATCAGGGGAAGTACCTTAGATGAGTCCTCCTGATCAAGCGACAATAGTTGAAAAGCAATTGATAATCTCCCAATCTATTCATAAAAAAATAAAAAAGGTATAATCTTCATGTGAAATGGAGTTGCATTTATTTTCATGCAACATGCTTATACGGTTCATGAGTTCAGTTATATTTCATGCGAAACCCATGACAACATGTCGTCTTTATCATGGCATGTCATATTCATCATATGGAGGACTTCGACCACGTCTCTTTGATCATGCAATGCCCTAAGAAACAATTGATTTGAAAATGTGGAATATTCATGTGAAGAGGAGTTACACTATTTTTCATGCAAAGCGGTTATTCATTCCACATTATCCATTTATGATCACACAAAGACCTTCAGTCAAGTCTTCCTCGATCCCATGGAGACTCCCAAACATGTCAAACTTGGATCTCACGAAGGCCTTATAACATATGAACTAATCTCATTAAGGTCATTTAACATGATGGTGGGATCATATAGAATCCCTTTGACAATCCATAAGTTCAATAAATATGCCAATGACAGAGTAATTATGCGGTCGTTGTTTATCACATGATAGAAGGACAAAATCATTGATGACCCATGATTGGATCACATGAAGCACATGATGAGATGCTCCCTCCACTGACTCAGACCAAGATATGATAATTAATATCCATACAAAGTGGCATAAATATAGGATGAAAATGCCTATAAAATCCCTCACCCCATCACATAAAAAACACACTGAGGGGAATGAAGGTAAGAGAAAACTTTCTAAAGTAGAGAACCACACCATCATAAGATTATTTCACTTGTTAAGCTCAATGCCTAAATTAAGGGATGGGTAGAAGGACCATGATATCCACATGATCAGTTTAATGATCACGTGAAATATCCCCGACGAGTCAATGGGATCATGCGAAAGGTCTTTAACGTGTCGACCTGATCACGTGATGTCCTAGTAGGAAAATGCCTAACGAACATCAATGCATTTATGTGATAAAAGTATAAAAAATAAGGAATCCTTATGTGAAGATGAATACACTGATTTTAATGTGAAGGGGTCATGTTCCTCACATGACCTATTCATTAGTCATGCGACAATATCCATAAATGTCAGGTGAATCATGAAACAACACCCGGACATGTCAGGAAAATCATGTAGTGCCTTTTGGATATGTTAGGTAGATCATGCAGCACCTTCTGAACAAGTTAGACAGGTCATGCAGTACCCTATGAACATTTCAGGAAGATCACATGATGACATTTTAGACATGTCATCTGGTTTATGTGGACACACCCAAACATGTCGACCAGGTCATGCGAAGGCATCCAGACATGTCAGTCAGATCATGTGACAACCCTCAGACATACCAAGAAGATCATGCGACACCCTTTGTACATGTCAGGAAGACATCTATAGACAAGTCAACCTTTCCAGACGGATATGTCAGCCTTTTCAAACAAACATCCTCTGACATGTCTGTAGGTTCTAGGCATAGCGGAAGCGTAGATAGGTGTTTACCCAACTTTGAAAATTGTCATAATTAATGATTAATCTGGGATCAATATGATGATGAACACCAGTATACACAAAATTGAATCAAATATAAAATAAAAAGGAGTGAACTTAGAACCGAGAAGAGAGGATTAACATATTTTGTTTATAATTAATTTAATTAAATTATAGAATTACCTCCAAGGTGATTCTTTATTTGTTGATGTGTCTGACCATGGGTCTGAGGCATGACTTCATTGCGATGTAGAATCCAAGTATATGAATCCTCTAGTGGTGATCCACATGTGCTCCACATATCTCTAGATGTCACCGAAGGAGTCTCCAGGTGCTAGCGTGGAATAAACTTGCACTTGTGATGTTCGCCTTTGTTTGCCTTGAGAATCGCTTCCAAAGCATTCTCCTTGACCCAGTGGAGGAGGATCTCTCTCATTATTGAGATATTTCTTGGAGAGGTAAGATTTATCTAGGCTTGAGGTCTTTTTATCCAAGGATGTTGTGCACACAACGATTGGTTAGCCGGTGGAATTACCCCTTGGCTAATTTAGAGAATAATAACATAACGGGGAATTTAATTCACCAGGTAATAATAAATAATCAACACAGGTTCCGTTACTTAATTTATTATTCCATGTGAAACCCCATGTAAAATAATAACAACAATGCTATTATTTCCATGATATGTGATTAACTTGCATGTTATATTTAAATATCATTTAACCAAATAATATTTAATATTATTTCTCATTAGACCCATAACTTGGTCTGCCAATCCTCCTTAATATTTACCAGGCCTTGAATAATGACTACTTATTTATAAAATAAATATAACTACATTATTCACCGATAAATAAATATTTCGTCCTCAATATATTCTCTCAAATAACTAGCAATGAAATAAATGCGATCAGGCATACTTGAATAATTATTAAACCAGAACAGGGAATAATATTTATTCAACTTATTAAATAAATAATTTATTTAACCAAGATGCTGGATACACTTAGTGTGTGACCCTCTAGGCCTCTTTCTCATTGACATTAGGTGGGTTTGCCTAAAGTACAAGATTAATGTCTAGTAACGGGTCAAGGAACCCAAGAGAAAGAAGTTGGCGTCGCAACACCATGTCACTTAATATGAGTGATTACCGTGTAATATAATCCCTTTTCCTCAATATCTCCAATCAAGTGGGTTGCATGCAAGTTCCATCAACCCATGTGATCAATTTCTCATTCTTTGAATTCTTTGAATTGAACTTTCCTAGAGAACACCATGGACATGTATTTAGTTAGGCTATATCATTTCCATCAAAGGGCATGTGATATCTACTTCTGTAGAAGTGAAAAATCCTTTCTCACATTATTCATTAATGCAGTATTACTCGTGATACACCCAACATATTCCACCTTGCTATAAACATTTGTCGTCATAGTTTTCTTCAATACATCTAATTGCACGAGTTATAATACCCATTAATAATAATCTTAAATTCTAAGGACCAATACACATGTCTGTAGATAGAAACATCCAACGACACTTATGAATGTGGATTTCCTATTAGCGGGTCTTGTTCTCATAATATCCTCCTGGATATTACCAAGAGCACACACCATGAAAAGGTGCCTCAATGTTTCATGAGTCCCCACCCCTGATATCCTGTATCATGTGTGTCCCTTCAAATGATATCATTTGGCCATAGAACATATATTCAAGAATAGTGTCATGGCACTTCCGGATTCTCATCATAACAGGGATATGCTATGACCTTTTAGTGTGACATCTATTCTTAGGATATTATCACATACTATGTCATACAGAAGAACAATAATGATGTGATAAATATTTTATTAATATTCATACAATGAATATAGATTTATCATAAAGTACAAAGAAGTTGGTTTCTAGGGAACCAACTCTAACAGACTCCCACTTACACTAGATCCAAATACTAACAACCTTCAGTCCACTAGCTCTCACATGATATTCATGCTTATGCTGAGATAATCCTTTAGTCAAGGGGTCCACCACATTCTCTTCCATGGATACTCTGATCACTATAAATTCACCCCTTTGATAGAAATCCCTTAAGAGGTGATACTTTCAGAGTATGTGCTTTGTTTTTTGATGTGCCCTTATCTCTTTTGCAAGAGACACCACTGTAGTATTATCACAATACAATGTAATGAGATCCTTCTAAGTACCACATCAAGCTCCTGGAAAAAGTTTCGAATCCAGACAACTTCCTTAGCTGTATCAGAAGCTACTATATATTCGGACTCCACTGTAGAATCAGCGACAACTAGATTCTTTGAACTCTTCCAGCTCACAGTTCCTCCATTGAGATAGAAAACATATCCTGATTGCGACTTCAGATCATTCTGATATGTCTAAAAAACAACATCAGTATACCCTCTGATGACAAGATCCTCATCTCCTCCATACACTAGGAACATATCCTTAGTTCTCCTCAGATACTTAAGGATAGTCTTGACATCAGTCCAATGCTGTTCTCCTGGATCTTCTTGATATCTTCCTACCATGCTCAGTGCATAGGCAACATCAAGTATAGTACATAACATGGAATACATGATAAATCCTATCACTAAAGTGTATGGAATGTTACTCATCCTATATTTCTCATGTTGTGTCTGGGGACACATTTTCTTGAATGTTACTCATCCTATCTTTATCATGTTGTGTTTGGGGACACATTTTCTTGGAAAGATGTATACCATGTGACACTGGAACCAATACCATCTTGGATTGTTCCATACTAAATCTCTTTAGTATATGGTCAATGTATGTACTATGACTTAGTCTAAGTAGCCTCTTAGATCTATCATCAATGATCTTGATTCCTAGAATGTAGGTTTCTTCTCCTAAGTCTTTCATAGAGAATGCGACAACTGGGCCCCACCCACCAGTTGCACCGCAGACATGTGGTCCCAACCCTGGGGCCCACCACATGTCTGAGCTGGTTATCTGACTAATGACTTTCCCCATAGGCCAACACATGTCCTTTCCAGTGTGCTTTGTCCTCACTCACACACACCCTGAAAAAATCCCAAAAGGTCACCCATCTTAATCACTACTCCAAGCCAAGCACGCTTAACTGTGGAGTTCTAATCAGTTAGGCTCCAAAAAAAAGGTGTACCTTGTTGACATGAGTCATATAATTTAGTCATTTAACCCTTTATCATTGGGGATGTTGCAATCACCCCCCTTTAGAGCACAATGTCCTCGTTGTGGGCCCTACATCTCAACCTAGGCAGTGCACCACACATAAGGTTGGGTACCACCTCTGACACCAAATGTGACAACTAGGCCCCGCCCACCAATTGAACCGCATACATGTGGTCCCAACCCTGGGGCCCACCACATGTCTGAGCGGGTCATCTAACTAATGACTATCCCCATAGGCCAACACATGTCCTTTCCAGTATGCTTTGTCCTCACTCACACACACCCTGGGAAACTTCCCAGAAGGTCACCCATCTTAATCACTACTCCAAGCCAAGAACGCTTAACTGTGAAGTTCTAATCAGTAGGGCTCCCAAAAAGAAAGGTGCACCTTATTGACATGAGTCATATCATTTAGTCATTTAACCCTTTATCATTTGGGGATGTTACAGAGAAGAACTTGTTCAACTAGTCCTTTAATGACTGCAAGACTGGTATGTCATTTCCAATAAGAAATATGTCATCAATATACACTACTAGGATAACAACCATATTCTCATTAAACCTCTTGTAAACACATGGATCACATTCATTCTTAATGAAACCAAATTCTCTTATGGCTTCATCGAATTGAATTTTCTATGATCTGGATGCTTGCTTTAATCTATAAATGGATCTTTGCAACTTGCATACCCTTTTAGAATCACCTGGTGTCACAAACCCTTCTGGTTGTGTCATATAGACATATTCCTGAAGGTTCCCATTAAGGAATGTGGTTTTGAAATCCATCTTCCAAATCTCATAGTCATGAAAAGCTGTTATAGAAAGTATGATTCTTATGGATTTAAACATGGAAACTGGTGAAAAGGTTTCATCATAGTCAATTCCTTAATGTTTTTTAAAACTTTTAGCCGCTATCCTTGCTTTATAGCTACTAACTTGACCTTCCATGTCCAGTTTATTTTTGAATACCCATTTACACCCAACAGGCTTTACATCAACTGGTGCATTGACTAGAACCCAGAATTGGTTTTGATATATGAAATCCATCTTAGAATTCATAGATTATATACATCTTGCATATTCTGAGCTCTTTACTACTTCCTTGTAGGATATAGGTTTATCATTGTCCGAAAATAACAAGTCACCTTCTTCAGTGACAAAGAAACTGTACCTCTCTGGTTCCCTTACCTCTATTGTGCTCCTACGCAGTACTTGTGTTTTAGGAACTGCCTCTTCCATGAGGACCTGTGGAACTTGTTCCTGTACCGACTCCTATGCATATTGAGCATCAACTTCATCGAAGTCAATCTGGCTCCCACTATCCTTTTTGAGGATGTTCTCCCTCTCAAGAAAGAAAGTCGGTCTGGCAACAATCACTTTCTTGTCTGAGGGGTTGTATAGGTATTATCCTTTTATTTACTTGGGATACCCTATAAAGATACACTTCATGCCCTAGGGTGCTAGTTTGTTGCCTTAGAAAGCCTTAACAAATGCCTCGCATCCCCATATAGGTGTATACAATAAATCAGGTTTCTTTCCACTCCATAGCTCAAAGGGAATCCCATTTTCCTCCTTAGTTGGTACTTGGTTTAATATTTATTCCGTAGTTTGAAATGCATATCCCCAAAAGGTTAATGGAAGATACAAATGACTCATCATTGAACTTACTATGTCCAAAAAGGTACAGTTCCTCCTTTCACTAACACCATTCCACTGTGGTGTATAAGGTGGAGTGAGTTGAGATAGAATCCTAGACTCCTATAAAAGGCCGATGAAATCTTGGTTAAGATATTCTCCACCTCGATCCAATCAAAGATTCTTTATATTCTTACCAATCAAATTCTTTAATTCATTCTTGAACTCCTTGAATTTCACAAAGGACTCAGACTTATACCTCATTAAGTAGACATAGTCATATCTACTCAAATCATCAGTAAAAGTAATAAAGTAAGAATATCCACCTCTAGCTTCTACTGGAAATGATCCACACACATTAGCGTGTACTAATCCTAGAAGCTCTGTGTACCTTTCACCCTATCCACCAAATGGTGGTTTGATCATTTTCTCTTTTAAAAAATAATGACATATATCAAGTGGTTTTAGCTCAGAAGAGTCTAAATAACCATCTTGATAGAGCTTTGTCAGGTTCTTCTCATTTACATGACCAAGGCAGTGATGCCACAACTGGGTGTTGTATGAGTTATGTGAACTTGGTTCATTATCAATTTCTAACACTTGGTTCTCATAATTTAATACATACAACCCATTATTTAAATGAATCATACCATAACATATGTTGTCCTTATAAAAGTAACAACATTTATTTTTGAACTTCAAAATAAATCCATATGTATCTAAACTAGATACAGAAATTATGTTCTTGGTAACACTAGGTACATAATAACAGCCATGTAAAACCAAAATCATTCATGTCAGCAATGTGAGGTGGTAGTCACCAATGGAAAGAGCAGCCAACCTCACACCATTGACAGCTCACATATCCACCTCTCCTCTGGAAATTTTACGAAATCTAATCGGTTCCTTCATTTGAATATAGATGTGAGCCCCACAAGCTGTATCTAATACCCAATGTGTAGAAATGGAAAGATTGCTCTCGATAACAAATGTACCTTTGGATTATCCCTTCCTCTAGGCACAGTTCCTCTTCCAGTGGACTAACTTTCCACATGAAAAGCATACATCTTCGTTTTCCTTGCCCTGCCTCTGGATCTTCTTCTTCTTGGTCGGACGGTGATTGGAGGATTTAGATTGTTTATAAATCTTAGGCCCCTTTTCCTTGTCCTTCCTCTTCCTATTCACCATAAAGACTATGGTTTTTTCACACCCCATGTACTTATCAACTTGGTGAATTGGGGTAAGAAGATCTGATAGACTCTTCTCATTATTTCTCATATTATAATTCATAATAAAAATATAGAAGGTCTTAGGAAACAATGATAGTATGATATTTGTACACAAATCATCTGAGAATTTAATCCCTAAGATATACAGATACTCAATTTATCCAATAAGCTTGACTACATGTGGTCCAGCTGGCACAAAATCTCCAAGATTAATAGTGAACAAAGTGTTGGAGATCTCATACCTCTCCCATCTCGCCTTCTCTTGATAGAGATCCTGAAGGTGAGACATCATGCTATAAGCATCCATTTCCTCATGTTTCTTCAAGAGATCATTGGTCATGGATGATATCATGAGGCACTGAAAATCTTTAGCATCATTTAGATGTTTCTCATGCATAGAGAGTTCCTCATCACTCACCTCATTTCCAGGCACAACTGGTAAAGTCTCTTCCAGTACATAAAGTTTTCTCTCATGCTGAAGGATAACCCGAAGACACCTTTGCCACTCTTGGAAATTAGTTCTGGTGAGAAGGTTTTCCTTCTAAAGTATGGATCACAATGATATGTTTGATGTAATTTTGATTACTATTTCTGCAAATTAATATGAACAAAGTTTTAGTACTTTAACTTGATAAATATAGAAAAATAAATAAATTAATATCTATTAGTCTCCCACTATTTTGTCTAAACCCAATAGCCCTCACCATTGGATTTGTAATATCCTATTTCTTGGACATTATAGCGGTAAGGATCCATATTTAACTTCATATTACCACATATAGGGTTGGTCAAGAAACTTTAAAGGTTTTAGGTAGCCATTCCAAATGCCAACTGCATTAACTCACAGCTCCTTGATTTGTTGAGTGGACTCCCTAATCCTGAAATCCTTAATTTTGGATTTCCTCAACTTTTGCCTCTTAGTTACACCAAGTCATTCTAGGGAAGTCAACCCTTGATGTAAACTAATTTAAGTTAACCCAAAACTTCAAATTAGAATTCCCCTATAATCGAAAGCACCCCAACTAGGGTTGGTCAAACACTTTGAACTATGGTTCGATTCCAACTGAAGTAATGGAAGGCTATACCGACTTAATATTTAATTGAGAGATTTTATCCTTTATGCATAAATTATCACTTATTATCTTTTAAAATTCTTGTTAATGTTAAGTGGGATATACTTAAGTGATTAACCATGTATAGTTAATATTTATGCATAAGCCATTTTTATTTTAGTTTCATCTTCCATGCTTGTTAGTTCATTAATTATGTAATCACGTCAAACATCCATAATGAATAACCATACAACTGGAATAAATAAAATAAAGGGAATGGTCATGAGCTTTACTATTGGTTAGATTATCTAATAGTCAATAAACTAACCCTAACCTAGGTGAGAAACACCTTGAACCATTTAAGGTTCGTGTTTACAGCTTTCCACCTACTCACCTTTGTATCTCCTTGGATTGGTTTCACCTAAACTCCTAACTTGAACTGCCTCTACTAGCTTGAGAGATCCATCCATTACATATGCTTTTAACTCACACACAAGTGAGGGGTAAAAGGGGATTTACATAAAAGAAACCATGGGCACGCATACCCTACATATTAATGAGGAGAAGGCACACATGCCAACAATTTTAATTTAATAAATAAATTAAAAGGGAACCAATCACATATAAAGGTATGTTCAAGATCATGATCATCCACATACATGCAATGAATTATGCATTTAATAAAACTATCATTCAATTATTTAATCATTCTTATTAAGATAAATTACGCTCCAATCGATTAATCATTATCTTTAATTAATCAATCCTTTTTATCTTAATCCTTTTCTGAATTTCCTTGAGATTCTCATTCATAACCTTGTACATAACTTGTACCTTGGAAGAAACCTAGTGATTACCCATCCAAAACTACCCAACATGTATTTATACTTGTATACACTTTATTCTTTGTGAAATGTAGCATGCACACAGAATTATAATTTTAATACAACTCATACATGATGTGAAGATATTTGAACATTACATATATGTTAATTAAATATATATATATATATCAAACACCTATCACATGGTGTGTCCTAGATTTACACCCACACAAAGTTACATGTCTCAAAGGTTACATAATATTTTTTTTAAATCTGTATAATCTGGAAATAGTGCACGATGTGTAGATCCGACTACACGGTGTGTACCCTCCTCACCATCCATATGAAGTACACGCCTAGGGAAATGACGTGTGAGGTATACTTTGGAAATATTCAGAGTACATGACATGTCTAGTGGGCCACACGCCGTGTAGACTCCGCATTACATGGTCACCATCCAGGCAATCCGTGTATGAGATACATGACTTGACCCTGATCCGAAGGGACTATACGTTGTGTACAGTGGGCTACACGACATGTAGTCCGGCTGATTGTGCACCAGTCTGTCCTGGTCAACACGCGGTGTAAGAATTAACTACACTGCATGTCATTAATGCACAAAACTTGAGTAATTTCCGGATTACTCCTGATACATTGAACACAAATACAAGATGTGTAGATCCGACTTCATGATGTTTATTCTTGTGTTATCTGGATAGAATCGTCAGCACCTCCTGATGAGATCCTCAATTTAATTTTAACCATAAAATTATTTGTTTCTATTAGATCTGCGAGAAACTATAAGGGAGGAATGGATCTCGAAATTCAGATTACAAGAATGATTAAACATTAATTGAAAAACTAAATTATTAAAGCATAAATCATAAATGAATTATTTAAATAATTATAAACAAAAATATGACCCCTATGTTACCACTTGTAGGTTCCGAGTGCAGCGAAAGTGCAGATGGGCATGTACCCAACTTTTAAAATTTTCATAATCGATGATTAATTCAGGATCAATACGACGATGAACGCCAGTATCCACAGAATTCAATCAAAGATAAAATACATAAGAGAGAACCTGAAACTGAGAAGAGAGGATCAACATATATTTTTTATAATTAATTAAATTAAATTATAGAATTACCTCCAAGGCGATTCTTTCTTCATTGATGTGTTTGACCACGGGTCCGAGGTGTGGCTTTGTTGTGATGTAGAATCCAAGGATATAAATCTTCTAGTGGTGATCCACACGTGCTCCACATATCTCTAGATGTCGCTGAAAGAGTCTTCGGGTGCTAGCATGGAAGATCCCTGTGATTGTGATTTCCACCTTTGATCACCTTGAGAATCACTTCAAAAACATTCTCCTTAATCCAGCGGAGGAGGATCTCTCTCATTATTAAGAGAATTTTTGGAGAGGGAAGAGTTCTATAGGCTTGAGATATTTTTTTCCAAGGATGTTGTACACACAATGATTGGTTAGATGATGGAATTACCCCTTGTCTAATTTAGATAATAATAACATAATGAGGAATTTAATTCACCAGGTGATAATAAATAATTAGCATAGGTGTTGTTACTTAATTTATTATTCCACGTGAAACCCCATGTTAAATAATAATAACAATGCTATTATTTCCATGACATGTGCTTAAATTGAAAGTTATATTTAAATATTATTTAACTAAATAATATTTAATATTATTTCTCACCAGACCCATAAATTGGTCTGCCAATCCTTCACAATATTTATCGGGCCTTGAATAATGACTATTTATTTATAAAATAAATATAACTGCATTATTTGTTGATAAATAAATATTTAGTCCATAATATATTCTCTCGAATAACTAGTGATGAAATAAATGCGATCAAACACACTTGAATAATTATTAAACCACAACCGAGAATAATATTTATTCAACTTTTTAAATAAATAAATTATTTAACTGAGATACTGGCTACACTTAGTGTGTGAACCTCTAGGCCTCTTTCTCATTAGCATTAGGTGGGCTTGCCTAAAGTCTAATATTACTATCTAGCAACGGGTCAAGGCACCCAAGAGAAAGAAGTTGGTGTCGCAACGACATGTTACTTCATATGAATGCTTACTATATAATATAATCCCTTTGTCTCGATATCTCCAATAAAGTGGGTTTCATGCAAATGCCATCAACCCATGTGCTCGATTTCTCATTCTTTTACTTCTCAGAATTGAACTTTCCTAGAGAACACCATGGCCATGGATTTAGTTAGGCTATATAATTTTCATCAAAGGCCTGAAATATCTACTTCTGTAGAAGTGACAAATCCTTTCTTGCATTATTCATTAATGTAGTATTACTCGTGACACACCCAATATATCCTACCTCACTACAAACATCTTTTGTCATGGTTTTAATCAATACATCTAAGTGCACGAGTCATAATACCCATTAATAATAATCTCAAAGTCTAAGGACCAATACACACATCTGCAGATAGAAACATCCAATGAAACTTATGAATGTGGATTTTCTATTGGAGAGTCTTGTTCTCATAATATCCTCCTGGATATTACAAAGGGCACACACCATGAGAAGGTGACTAAAAGTTTCATAAGTCCCTGACCCTAATAGCCTGTATCATTTGTGTCCCTTAAAATGATACCATCCATCCATAAAACATATATTCAAGAATAGTGTCCTGGCACTTCTGGGTTCTCATCATAGCAGGGATCTTCTATGACATTTTAGTGCGGCATATATTCTTAGAACATTATCACATACTATGTCACACAAAAGAACAATAATTATGTGATAAGTAGTTTATTAATATTAATTTAATGAGTACAGGTTTATCATAAAGTACAATGAAGTTGGAATCTAGGGAAACAACTCCAATAATGTCAGCCTTGTCAGACAGACATCCTTATACATTACAGGAAAACATCCTTAGACATGCCAGCCTTGTCTAGTAGGCCCACTCAGACAAGTTCCCTCAAGTCATATGAACATATGTGCTAAGGGATGTGTACCCATGAAACCTTATAAAAACTATAAAATCTTCATGTGTCTAAGATACCTACCATGGTCCCCACCTTTTATTCATTAGAGGAATAAGGGTTTGATGCATTGGGCATCTACCTTGGTATAAGCCCCTTGACATACCATATGTTCTAGATCATGGGACCTTCTACCTATGAGTCTACCATCTTCCCTCACCCATCAGCAGGTTGATGGTAAATTAAACTATGATGACTCTTTTTCTTGTCATAAGTAGGAAACGTAGGATTCCTTCCTAAGTCCCGAGCTCTGTATCAAAACATCCTATCAGGGTTGCTTCAATGCATAAGTATCGTATCCATACGTAGTGTGTCATACCACTTTCTATCTCTTATTTATCACACTAAGTATGAATCATGTGAGCTTAGGGATTCACAATTATCATACCAATATCATAATAATTCCCCAATCAGGGTGACCTCATTGTGTAATCCCCACTCAACTATAAGGGAAACCTTAGCATGTAAGCCCCATAAAAACCCAATTTTTCATCAATTATGACACATTTGATCTTCTACAATCACTTTAGTCTCACATAGATCATGAATCATATGGGATTATAGATTCATGGTGATCATATTAATAACCTGATACAAAGGCCTCCCAAACCTGGGCATTCGTCTGGGCCTAATAACCGAACTACAAAGACTTTGATTCCTATTAAGAAGAAAAGATACGTAAGACGCATTTATAAGGCTTGAGCTCCATACCTGGTTCTTAAATTCCCTCATGTACATCCTTTCCACATGACGCTAAACTGAAAAACATGTTCCTAAATGAACTATGTGGGTTTTGATTCATGTTCTCATAGGATACATATGATACTTCTTTGAGGTTCAATCCCAACTCCAGAACACCAATTGCCTTCCTGGATGACAGTAAAACTCTAGAGTGCTTAGTCACATGGCTTAAAAGCATAAGTAATCCATCATTACTAATCACTAATGGAAACCAAATAAATAAGCTTTGATATATATATATGGGGCCGTTAATAGAACATTATCTCACATGTATAGGGGTTCAACACCCAATTGTTTTATTAGGGTAACTGGCCCCGTACTAGGATTTGGGAAAGTTTTGTGAACATAACTTAAATCTATAAGAGAGTCTCAGAGTTAGTAATAATTTCCCCAAAAAGGGTGCGATGAGATCAACCTCCCATTATATCGACCAATGTGAGCTCTTAAGCATTATTGGGTTTGAAACACCCAATAAACATCTGCATTTGGAAAGTAGACCTGTAATGAATGTGAGAACCATTGGGCATTTTCATTATAAAGAAATATGATGAACCCGATGTAAATAATTTTTCAAACACCCTCAAACACCCAAAATTGAGCATCTGATGTTACATTCATTTTTCTCCAACCTTCAATGGGAACAAAAATGGTGAACCTGACATGAACCTCACAATTATAAAAAGAAAACAAGTTTACGTACATTAGGCCATTTTGTTCCCACCTTTAATGAAAAAATGGTGAAACTGATGTGAAAACTTAAAATAATAAAATATAACTCAGGTTCCCATGTTATATTCCATTTCATCATAACCAAATGGCCAAACTAACAACAAGAGCGAACACTTGTTTTACCCATGCATAACTAATTAAGCATGTTTCATACTTTAGATGATGCACTGATTGGTGAATTTATTCCTTGTTATACTTATGGATGAATATACTGACCTTACAAACACCACCTTTACTCAAGATCATGTCATGATTAAGTGAATGTTTTGGAACCTCAACAATAATAACAACCTTTGTGGATCGCAAAACAACATCACCCACTCGATGTCTTCAACATCAGGTGGAAAATACGATGGTCCAAAAATACCAACAGCATGAAAAAATCCTGACCCTTGAGTCTACACGTAGAGTTCTCCAAACACTAAAAATTATAGGACCATGTCATTAAACAGGTGCTGTCGTGGGAGCTCTCAAATGCTATTAAATTTTTACTTCTTAGGTGCAGCAGGGTGGATGACTGAGGTTGTCTCTCAAAGAGGCAGTAATTAAAACAAATTCTTAAAGGTATTATGAAAATAAAGATAAAAGAAACAAGTAAATTAGAAGTATGGGGGTGGGTTTATGATTATAAAATAAGAATAATACATTTACATGAATAATTTTTTTTGTTTTTGAAATGAATTTTGATTAATAAAACTCAATGAGAAAATGTTTTTTTAGAAAACTATTTTAAAAAGCGTAACCAATATGATTATACCTATTTATTTAATTATTTATCATTATCATTTATATTAATCTACACTTAATTATGATCCCATAATTTTATAACCCTCGAACCCTATGAGAGTTAACTTAACCACAAAGATGAAATGAATTGAACCCCAGGTTAGCTTTGGAACATGCAATCGTAGCACCCTATGTTGATTGTCGTTCCAATACTAGCTTATGGTAAATGGTAAATTATGGAACATATCCATTCTGGAAATGAGTATGAATTTATTTTAGGGATTGTATTTTAACTCTACAAATTAATTCAGTGTTTTTTTTACCGATTAAGTTCACACTCTCACAATTCGCACATTACTCGACCTCTTAAGTTTTATGTAAGTTGTTCAATTGCTTGCTTAGTTTCTTCTAATTTAAAAACTCAATTAATAAATAATACTATATGAATTAAAATATATTATTTATTAAAAATAATTAAGTGAATAATGTTAGAGTTAGATTGATTACTAAGAATAATTACTCTTCCATGGGCGATGTATTCATCGTAGAAATGTTTTACATTTGCAAAGATCGTTGAAAGGGTATAACCCAATCACATTTCTACTATTGATTTCTAGAACAAATAGTAAGATTAGATAAGAATATAATTGAATAAAAAATAAAATAAAATAGAATAAATAAAAGAGGAACTAAGAATTTTATTATGCAAACACAAACATTACAACATGAAGAAGAAGAAGGCTTCGATGAAGGGATCCTTGCTTCAAGAGATACCCTTATTGAAATGCTTGATTAATTCAAGTGGAACCACTTATCCTATACCCTAAACTTCTTAATTTATGTACCAAACCCTCCAAATGATAAAAATACATATTTATAGAGTGGAGGGGAGGCTAGGTTATAAGTGGTTTCAAGTGTGAATGGGGAAATTCAGCCAAATATTTTAATCCAACTTGAAACCCCTTCTTAACCACCAAAACACCTGAATTATCTATCCTTATGGAAATATTAGTTGTTCAAAATTGGGTCCTAGATCTCATATACAAATTTGGTCCCAATGAAAACATGGATGAAGAATTTATGAACCAAATACGGAAGTGGCGTCCAATTTGGTGAGTCCAGACCACTTTTGACTTCATGTCCCTTTTACTCCAATCAAAGTCACGATCCAACTTTGATGACCTGAATTAAAGTTATATCCCATTGAGTAAGGAACACAATTAAAAAAATTTAACTTCAAATAATTCTTATAAAAAATATTTATGTCTGAAATACTACAATGAATTTCAAAAAGAAAAAACTGGAATTTTCATCAATTTTTGAAATGAATGATCTAATCTCAAATATTCTATAAATAAACATATTTATCACAATGTGAGGAAATTATTTAATTTATTATCAATAAAATATTCAATAAAATTTTGTTTAATCAACTCCCCCACACTTACCACTTTTCACTCCTAGGCAAAGTCACATATCTTGTATTCCAAAAAAATTGTGATAAAATATGCATGTTCATATTCCTCAATCCACAGTGAAAAATAGGCAAAGTAATAATCCCATCAAGAGTAAATATCAATAAATTTTAAATTAATTATCTCATAAATTATTTCAAAACAAAATCCAGTGATATTAATAACACTAATCAGAGCAAAAACAAGTCATGGGTCTACTATGCCACTAATTCCCCACACACGCGTGTGTGTCAATCATTTCAAGCTTGTATCCCTACTACAAAAACGGGCAAGCAAAGCGCTACCTTTATCAGCGCTAATCAAAAAGCGCTGATAAAGGATAATCTTTATCAGCGCTATTTAAAAGCGCTGATAAATGGATGATTTATCAGCGCTTTTCTAGCGCTGATAAAGGAAAGGTTTTAACAACGCTAGAAAAGCGCTGATAAATCCCCCATTTATCAGCGCTTAAATTTTAGCGCTGATAAAGGGTGGCTTTATCAGCGCTTTTCTAGCGCTGTTAAAGGTCACCATTAACAGCGCTAAAAAAGCGCTGATAAAGGCCCTCTTTATCAGCGCTAGAAGCGCTTTTCTAGCGCTGTTAAAACCTGTCTCCGATTTTATTAAAAGGAGGCCGACAGTCTCCTCTTTTTTATCGTGCCCTAAGCTCTCGCGGGACTGTACCCTTGCGACTGCTTCCTCCCCCCGATCTTCCCTTTTCCGGACCTCCTCCGTACTCCTTCTCCTTCTTCTCGACCCTCTTCCGCGGATCTTCCTCCCTTCCGAACCCTACTCCTCCTCTTCAACGGTTGGCGGCTCCTCCCGTGCACCCCTACTCTGGCGGTCGCGTCTTCCAGGCAGCGCAGAAGGCTCCCTCACCTCTTTGGACTTCCGATTTCTTCACCCAAGGTATGTGGATGCCCTAAATATTGTTTTGTAGTGTAGGTTTTTATGTGGTTGTCATTTATTTGTCGCCTCTTCTTCCCCTCCTCCCTCTTTTCAGACTGAATCAATGTTATTCACTCTACTCCTGGTGATGATTTTTTTTGCATATGTTTTCGCTTATTCGTTCTTCAAATCTTCTACTGCTGTGTGTTTTTTTTGATTTGATTTTCCTTATGTTAGTAATGTTTATTTCTACTGCATCATGAATTTACTCCACTTTAACTTCAATTGGTTCTGTTACTGGTGTTGATAGTGAGTCACATTAGGGGGGGCTGGTTTGCAGGGGGTGTGAGGGGGGGCTGGTGTGTGCAGGGGTACGGGATGGGTAGGTTTGGTGTGTGCAGGCAGGGGGGAGAGGGGGTTGGCGTGTGTATGGGGGAGGCTGGGTTTGGTGTGTGCAGGCAGGGGGGGAGAGATATGCTGGGTTGGTTTAGTGTGTGCATGCAGGGGGAGAGGGGAAAAGATGGTTTGCAAGAGGGAGTGGGTAGGGGGCATGAGGGGGGAGGGAGGCCGGTTGGTGGTGCTGCTGGAGGGGGATGGGTCTGGCGTGCTGGTGGGGGGGGGGGGCTGGCTGGTTTGTAGGGGGCAGGCTGGTTTGCAGGGTGGAGTGTGTGTGCAGGGGGGAGGTTGGCTGGCAGGCGCAGGGGTGCAAGGAGGCTGGTGGTGCAGGGGTGCAGGGGGGGGGGGTCTGGTGTGCAGGCACGGGGGAGAGGGGGGCAGGCTGGTTGGTTTGCAGGGGGAGGGGGAGGCTGGTGTGTGTGTGCAGGGGGGAGGGTGCGGGGGTGCAAGGCTGCTGCAGGCTGGTGTAGGGGTGCAAGGGTGCCATACAGGGGTGGAGGGGTGTTGTGCGGGGGTGCAGGAGGGGGGAGGGGAGGGGGAAGGGAGTGCAGGGGGAGGGGGGCAGGGAGTGCAGGGGGAGAGGGTTGTTTTGTTGTACGGGGTACAGGAGGGGGGAGGCTGGTGTGCCTGGGGGAGGGGGACAGAGGGTGCATGGGGATGAATTTTTTGTGCAGGGGGGCTGAAATTTTTGTGCGGGGGGGGGGGGGGGGTCTGGGTTTTTTGTGCAGGGGTGTAGGAGGGGGGAGACTGTGCAGGGGGGAGGGGGCAGGGGGAGAGGGGTGTTGTGTTGTACAGGGTACAGGAGGGGGGGGGGGGCTGGTGTGCCTGGGGGAGGGGGCAGAGGGTGCAGGGGGAGGGGGCTGAAATTTTTGTGCAGGGGGGCTGGTTTTTTTGTGCAGCAGGCTGGTGCAGTGCAGGGGGTCCATCGGGTTGGGTCTAGGGGGGTTGGGTTTGAGTGGATGGTTCGGGTCCGTTGGGTTGGGATGGGTTGGATTGGTTTGGGTCGGGTTGGGTCGGGTTTACACATATAACCCGACCCAAATTGACCCGACCCTCGATGGGTTGGGTTGGGTTGGGTCCTTCGGGCATGCGACGGGTAACCCGACCCCACTGGGTCGGGTTGGGTCAGGTTGGTTGCTCCGGAATCTTGTGACCCGACCCGACCCAACCCGAACTTTTTTGTTCGGGTCGGGCCTTGAAACACCCCCAACCCGACCCGACCCGACCCATGGACACCCCTAGTTTATATGATGCGCTATTGTGCCGTGTGGTGAACCTTCTGCATGTTGACTATAAAATGTAAAATTAATTTAGTAGATTATCATGTCTTAAATTGGTTAGTCATTGTGCACCAAACTTATTCTTTGGAGGTTGTATACCTTACTCGAATCACCCCCTTAGGGTGTGTTTCTTATAGGCCAATGACCCCTATTGATCTTTGGCTTGAAATTGAACCACCTTTGACATGTGTTGATATATCCCATGCCCATGGGTTTATTAAAGGGAATTAATGATATTTATGTGTAATGGACATACCCATGGACTACTTGATCACTTATAAATGAATTAAATAAAAGTTGAATGGTAAGGCCATGTTCCTTAACCATTTTTAAACAATGTAGTGCTATTAATTATATACCTTGGACCCCATCTTACTAATTATCAGTTATAAGACTTAAATTTATCAAATTAATTGATAAAATGCAAGGGTGATATTCCTTAGACTTGATCATAATATGATATGGATGTGATTACATCATTATTACCTTCTTTAATGAATATGATGTTTCATATTGATTATTTGGAATTAATAGACATGAACTTCCATATTGCTTATTCGAAATTAATGGAATTAACATTCTATATTGTTTGTTTGGAATTAATGGACATGGCGTTCTGTATTGCTTATTCGGAATTAATGGACATGAAATTCCTTATTATTTATTTGGAATTAATGGACATGACGTTCCATATTTCTTATTCAAAATTAATGAACAATATGCTCCTTATGGTTTACATGGAATTAATGGACACGACATTCGTTATTGTTCATTTGTAATTAATGGACATGATGTTCCATGTTTTTTATTCAAAATTAATGGCGATGAATAAAGATTGGATGGATGCTAATCGTTTGACAATAGAGTATGAGAACGGAGTGAAAGAGTTCATCAAGTTTGCACAGTATCATGCAAAGGATCCTTCTCAACTCCTTTGTCCATGTTTACGTTGTTGTTATTCTAGACTAATTACTCCAGAGGAGTTGGAAGAACATTTGATATGTCACGGAATAGATAGGAGTTATAAATGTTGGAATAAACACGGGGAAAAAGCGAATGTAGCTATTGGATGGAATAAAACTGCATTTTATGGATCATCAGATATGATTACAAATATGGATAATGAAGAAGACCGTATAGAGGATGTGATTACAGATATCAATGATGATGAAGATCATATTGAGGAAATGACAAGGACAGTTGAACATGAACTCCGTGATTGCCCAAAATTGTTTGAGAAGTTAAAGAGTTGTGCAAAGACGCCATTGTATGCTGGTTGCACTAAATATACTGCATTTTCAGCTGTACTGAAGTTGTATAAATTGAAAGCAGGCAACGGATGGAGTGATGTCAGTTTCACGGAACTACTTGCTCTTTTGAATGACATGCTTCCAGAAGATAATGAGCTCCCAAGACGGACATATGAAGCTAAACAAATGCTACACTCGATGGGTATGATTTCTGAAAGAATACATGCCTGCCCGAAAGACTGTATATTGTTTCGCAAGGAGAAAAAATCACTTACAAAATGCCCAAAGTGTGGTGCTTCTCGATACAAGAAAGATGAACGCAGTCCTACGAAAGTTGTATGGTAATTTCCAATCATTCCAAGGTTTAGGCGTCTATATGGAAGTGAAGAAACTGCAAGAAAATTGTCGTGGCATGCAAATAAAATAAATAAAGATGGAAAATTATGTCACCCGGCCGACTCTCCTCAATGGAAGAGAATTGATCATGAGTATCCTGAATTTGAAAATGAGTCGAGAAACCTGCGTCTTGCATTATCTACCGATGGAGTGAATCCTTTTGGTTTTCAAACCAGCACTCATAGTACTTGGCCTGTTATGTTGGTAAATTATAACTTTCCACCCTGGTTATGCATGAAACGGAAATTCATTATGTTATCTTTTCTTATATCAGGACCAAAACAACCAGGTAACGATATTTATGTATATTTGGCTCCCTTGATCGATGATTTGAAGTTACTGCGGGATTCAGGTGTTATGTTGTATGATGCTTATGAAAAAGAATACTTCACATTGACAGCGTTGTTGTATGGGACGATAAATGATTTCCCTGCTTATGGAAATTTGTCAGGCTATAGCATTAAAGGAAGTCAAGGGTGTCCTGTGTGCGAAGAAGATACAGAATCAATTAGGTTGAAACATTCATCCAAATTTGTGTTTCTAGGACATCGTAGATTTCTACCCCGTCGACATAAGTACCGATCTTGGACGACATCATTCAATGGAAGTTTAGAACAACGCAAAACACCGTCTCCACTAACAGGTGATCAGCTGTTTGAGAAAGTAAAAGACGTGAACACTGTTTTTGGTAAACCATTTTCGAAAAACCTTACGAAAATCGGTTGGAAAAAGAGATCAATTTTTTTTGAATTACCATACTGGAAATGTCTGTACGTCAGACATTTTCTTGATGTGATGCATGTGGAAAAAAATGTATGTGACAGTGTTATAGGAACATTGCTAAATGCTCCTGACAAAACAAAGGATGGAATTAAGGCAAGGTTGGACATGGTTGACATGGGAATAAGAGAAGAGTTGGCTCCCGTGAAGGGTGAAAATCGAACGTTTCTTCCTCCAGCTGCGTATACTCTTTCTAGGGATGAGAGATATCAGTTTTGCAACTTCTTCAATGATGTAAAGGTTCCAGAGGGATATTCATCAAATATTGAAAACATTGTGTCAATGAATGATTTGAAGTTAAAAGGTTTGAAATCACATGACTACCATGTTTTGATGCAAGATTTAATTCCTATAGCTTTACGTTTCATTTTGCCCAAGAATGTTCGTCATACGTTAAGAAAACTTTGTTTCTTCTTCAAAGCTATATGCAGCAAAGTTTTAGACCCGGCAAAATTGCCAGCTATGGAAAAAGAAATTGTCATCATATTATGTGAATTAGAAATGTTCTTCCCGCCAACATTCTTTGATATGATGGTTCATTTGATGGTTCATTTGGTGAGAGAGGTTCGACTTTGTGGTCCTGTGCACTATAGATGGATGTACCCCATTGAACGATATATGAATATTTTGAAAGGGTATGTCAAAAATCGAAGTCGTCCAGAGGGTTGTATTGTGGAGCGATATATTGTTGAGGAATCCATTGAATTCTGTACCGAATACCTATCTGATGTGGAAAGCATTGGTCTGCCGAAATCTCGTCACACTGGACGCATTGAGGGTGAGGGAATTTCTGGAAGAGATGTTGTGACAATCAATATTACTGATCGGGAGCAGGCCCACCTTTATGTTTTGCATAACAGTTGGGAGGTTGCTCCATATATTGAAACCCACAAAGAAATTTTGAGGCAGTTGAATCCATCAAGGGCTGAGAAATGGATATCAAATACACATAATCACCAGTTTATAGGATGGTTTCGAGACCATATTTTTAAGGAGTTAGATGAAAATCCGAATTCAATTTCAGAACGACTTCGATGGCTAGCTACCAGACCAAGCGTGTATGTATTATCTTACAATGGTTATGTAATTAATGGTTATACATTCTATACAGATAAACATGATGAAGATAGTACCATGCAAAATAGTGGAGTAACACTTGTGGCTGAAGCGATGCATGTTTCTGGTAGTAAGGATAGAAATCCAATTTTCGCGAATATGTCATACTTTGGCATTATCAAAAGAATATGGGAGTTGGATTATACGACATTCCAATTGCCGATTTTTCAATGCAAATGGGTTGATAACAACATTGGTGTTAAAATAGATGAATTGGGATTTGTGAAAGTTGATTTTAGTAAAGAAGGGTACAAAGACGAACAATTTATAATGGCATCACAAGAGGTACAAGTATTTTATGTTCCAGACCCCGCAAACCGAAAGTGGTCGATTGTTCTGTTATCGTCCAAAACTACTGAAGGGTCCGATGAAAATTCAATTGAGGATGATACTTTCAGTGGGACGTCGCAATCATTTCGCAGCGGTCCCAATGAAGATGACGTTTTGTATGTTAGAGGAGACCATAATGAAGGGATTTGGATTATCGATAGAGGTGTCAAATCCATTCAGCCTTTGAAAAAAAAAGAGTTCAATAAACAGGTTATATTTTGTTTGTAATATAAATATTGTTATCTCATGTTATTATCTTATCATTATTGCATTTATGTAATCCAACTTAAGTGTTAAACCTTTTTTTGCAGATAATGACTTCTGCACGTTCTGGTGCTCCTAAACTCGAGGCTGAACAAGCCTCTCAAGCTACTGCTGCTGCTGCTTCTGCTTCTGCTGCTGCTGCTTCTACTGCTGCTACTGCTGAACAAGCCTCTCAAGCCTCTCAATCTCAACATATTGTTGTTGGTACTGCTGCTGCTATTGGTGCTCCTATTGTTGAGGTCCAACAACCATCTGAACATGCTGATGCTAGGATTTTAGATGAAAACATTGATGATGCTGATATAGACGAAATGGTTGGGGATAAAGGAGCGACATCTCAGAAAAAACAGGTGCGTCGTAGTTTAACAATGTTGGATAATGATCTTCATTGCTTCATTAAGAGAATTTTGGAAGGTGGCCAGTGAATTTCTCTATGTATCGTGAGCGTCGTAGTTTAACAGTGAGTTGCCATTCCAGTTCGCTAAGAGAATTTTTAAGGAAAAACGTAATGCTGTCATGGTTTGTGCTTCAGATCATTCTCGAAGGTGGCTAGTGAATTTCTCTATGTATCGTGAGCATTCTAATGCATATCTTGTTTGGAAGATCATTGTAGTAGACAACGATCTAAAAGTGGGGGATGTGTGCATATCTGAGCATGTCTTTAGTAGTGTCCCTCAAAATGTCTTTAAACTGACCATCTTGAGATGTATCTAAACTTGTGACTTTCTTTTAAATAGTGACTCTTTTCAGAACTGCGGGAGTTAACATTTCTCCAACATATTCACACACAAAATCACCCTTCGACATATCCTCCAATGTCTACAGACCCCACCCTTTCCCCTCGGCTATCAAAAAAACCTAAAAGACAATGGCTAGCAATGATCATTCCAAAATGCATTTAAACTGAAACCTTCCAGAAAAAAATAGAGTACAATACCTGCAAGTTGTAACTTCAGTCGCTTTGCACAAGCCAATTTCCACATTGTTTGTAGCAACCACATTTGCTCCAACACTCTAATGATATTCATTGCTTCATGTCTTTTATACTCTTCCAGAAACTCTTCTCTAAGAAGGTCAACTATCGTGTATGCATACTCACCTTCAAATGTGATGTGTACGAGTCAACCCCGCCTCAATCTGAGGCCTGTTGTGGCTGACACAACTCCAAGTGCCTCTGTTTTGTTCAAAATGGACTTATTTTTAAGTGAGAAATCAACAACTGACATACGGGAAACCGACCAAACGCCTTCGGATTGTGTTGACACTTTAGGACAACGATTCATGGGTTATATGTGACGTGTAAGACTCAACCCCGCCTCAATCCGAGACGCGGTGTGACCGGTATCACTCCAAGTGTATGTATTTTGTTTAAAATGGACAATATTTTACGTACATGCGCTAAACCGATCTAACGGCTTCTGATTGTGTTGATACTTTTGCACAACGATCCATGACTCATGTGTGATGTGTATCAGTCAACCCTGCATCAATCCGAGGCCCGGTGTGGCCGACACCACTCACAGTGTCACTGTTTTGTTAAAAATGGACTTAATTTTAAGTGAAATCAACAACTGACATACGAAAAACCGACCAAACGCATTGGGATTCTATTGAAACTTAAGGACAACGATCCATGGGTCAAATGTGACGTGTACGAGTCAACCCCGCCTCAATCAGAGGCGCGGTGTGACCGGTATCACTCCAAGTGTATGTATTTAGTTTAAAATGGACAATATTTTACGTACATACGCCAAACCGATCTAACGACTTCTGATTGCGTTGATACTTTTTCACAACGATCAATGACTCATGTGTGACGTGTACGATTCAACACCACATCAATCCGAGGCCTGGTGTGGCCGACACCACTCACAATGCCTCTCTTTTGTTCAAAATGGACTTATTTTTAAGTGAAATCAACAACTGACATGCGGCAAACCGACCAAACGCATTTGGATTCTGTTGAAACTTAAGGACAATGATCCATGGGTCAAATTTGACGTGTAAGAGTCAACCCCGACTCAATCCGAGGCCCGGTGTGGCCGACACCACTCAAAGTGCCTCTATTTTGTTCAAAATGGATTTATTTTTAAGTGAAATCAACAACTGACATACGGGAAACCGACCAAACGCCTTAGGATTGTGTTAACACTTTAGTACAATGATCCATGGGTAATATGTGACGTGTACGAGTCAACCCTGATTCAATCTGAGACGCGGTGTGGCCGGTATCACTCCAAGTGTATGTATTTTGTTTAAAATGGACAATATTTTACATACATACACCAAACCGACCAAACACATTCGGTTTCTATTGAAACTTAATGAAAACAATCCATGAGTAAAATGTGACGTGTACGAGTCAACCCTGCCTCAATCTGAGGCCCGGTGTGGCCGACACCACTCAAAGTGCCTCTGTTTTTGTTAAAAATGGACTTAATTTTAAGTGAAATCAACAACTAACATACGACAAACCAACCAAACGCATTCGGATTCTGTAGAAACTTTAGAACAATGATACATGGGTCAAATGTGACATGTAAAAGTCAACCCTGCCTCAATCCGAGGCCCGGTGTGGCCGACACCACTGAAAGTGCCTCTGTTTTTGTTAAAAATGGACTTAATTTTAAGTGAAATCAACAACTAACATACGACAAACCAACCAAACGCATTCGGATTCTGTAGAAACTTTAGAACAACGATACATGGGTCAAATGTGACATGTAAAAGTCAACCCTGCCTCAATCCGAGGCCCGGTGTGGCCGACACCACTGAAAGTGCCTCTGTTTTTGTTAAAAATGGACTTAATTTTAAGTGAGAAATCAACAACTGACATACAAGAAACTGACCAAACGCATTCAGATTCTATTGAAACTTAAGGAAAATGATCCATGGGTCAAATTTGATGTGTATGAGTCAACCCTGACTCAATCCGAGGCCCGGTGTGGTCGACACCACTCAAAGTGCCTCTGTTTTGTTCAAAATGGACTTATTTTTAAGTGAAATCAACAACTGAGATATCCACCTCACATGTAGTGTAGACCCTCCCCCAAGACTTGGCATGAATTTTTGAGATACACAAACATGGGGTGGATTACATGGCTTTCCTACATGGAATATATCCCACTACACGTCTTTAATGAGCCAGCTACGCAGTTTATCCCTTGTACAGATACACAGGAAGAATCACACGGGATCGACGTCATGTACTAACATAGGTCAAGGGTGCATAAGAGGACACAAGATCAAAGGGTAACACGTATATGTTTTTTAAAATGCCATGTAATTTCCTATTGATATGACATGTATATTCACACAGGCAGTTGAACATTGGAGTTACCCAGGGTAAAGGGACAAGGCATGTGACCCTTTAAATGACACATAATTTTATGTACCATGATTGATCTATTTGAACACTATATCAAGGACATATTTCATTAGGGTTGGCTCCCATGATCCTTCCTAGGATGGTTTTGGTATCTTTTCCTACTTACGGTAGTACGATCGCTTCAGCAGGACGTCCTAGACATAGTTGGAGTCTCTTTGAAAGTCCTGGAGTGAGATCATATATCTATTTTTGAGGTCTAGGTAGAGTCATATATCAACGCAACCAATCCTACCAGATATCGATCCTATATATATAATGTTAATCTTGATGTCTCATTACAGTCCTCCAGTTTATGATATGTTACCTTTTTTGTATTAATATACATAATTACTAAGGGTGATGGTTGGGAGAGTTGGGATATCCTTTTTATGTATTGCAGAATGATTCAAGGAGCACGGGCTCTGCATGATTTGTCAAAACCAAGTGGCAATCCAAGGAGAAACAATGCATAGTGGAATGTTCTAGTATTTATCTTCTGAGTTGTGTAGGAATATTTTGTGATACTATGTAATGAGGTAGTTTTTGTTTCTGGGTAGACGGTATCTAACTCATGGTAAGAACACTGTTTGGTTGGGTTGTGATCGGTTGATGACATGATTGTGGTTGATATACTGGTTTTTGTGCAGGTCTGTGGTTGATATACTGGTTTTTGTGCAGGTCTGCTCGGCTGGCTGTACTGGTGCAGGTTTTTTATTAGCAGCAGGTAGAGATTTAACAGCGTTGTTTTAGCGCTGTTAAAGGCGACATTTAACAGCGCTGTTAAAGGAGATATTTAACAGCGCTAAAAGAGCGCTGTTAAAGGCAACATATAACAGCGCTAAAAAAGTACTGTTAAAGGTGTCCTTTAACAGCGCTAAAAAGCGCTGTTAAAGGTATCCTTTAACAACGCTTTTTTAGCGCCGTTAAAGGCGACATTTAACAGCGCTTTTTTAGTGCTGTTAAAGGTGACATTTAACAGCGCTAAAAAAGCGCTGTTAAAGGACCCCCCCTTTATCAGCGCTGAGCTTTACAGCGCTTTTCTAGCGCTGTTAAAGCCCGATTTTAGCGCTGTTATTGCCCGTTTTTGTAGTAGTGTCTCTACACCCTTTATCCAGTATATGCAGCTCAATAAATTTTTTTCTTATTACCTGATTCTATTCCACTAAACCTATTCAACATACTTTGAAATCAAATTCTAAAACCCACTCATTTAATCATTCCTGGAAGTCAAACCATCATCTCCCGACCTAAATATCCCCACATGTTATACATTTCTTCACTCCCCTCTTTATTGATTTTATTTTGTTTTTTTTGTTTTTTAGGGTGTAAAACAATAAGATATTAGGTGTACACATATAGGTAAATCTGGTACAATGATGGAAATGATCATAAGAGAAAATAATGTATGGAAAGACCATGTTATAAGATGAAAAGAATTACTTACCCTGAATATACATTCAATTGGGTAAGAGAAACTCACAAGTCCTAATTCTGTGAAAATATGTGTGGAGAAATCAATGACACAATTTACCATGAACAAAAATCACAAAGAATGGTGTCAAAATATAAAATGTTTTATTATGACACAACCAATCATATCATCGAAAAATTCAATTTTTATAAAAATAAACCCTTGATGATGAAATCTTTCTCATTCTTATCATGCCACTAATGAATTTTGAAAACATGCATTTTCCATATATTATATATCTAAATGATAATGTTACATTATATGTTTTTTTATTTATTTTTTGGTGTTTGTTTTGTTTTTTTTGAAATTTTTACCAAAACCTTAACACAAAACACATACAAAACACACAAATGAAAATCCTAAATATCTAGCCCAAAATGTTGTCCCCTCCCCAACACTTAAAATATTTCATTATCCTCAATGTGAACCTTTAAGATGATATGTGCACATGACATGTATAATTTTAAATAGGACAAGTAATATAAAAGTTAAGGGGTTAGGAACAACCTGATATTTTCAAGTGATGATGGGGTCATACAGTTTGATAAAAACAACTACACCAGTAGGAAGTCCCTCAATGTATTGCTTCAAATGTTTCCCATTGAATATAAAGCTCATTATTGTTTCCTCTTATGTGATATCTATTGAACCATAAGGAAAAACATTAGACACAACATAAGGACCTAACCATATGGAACACAAATTACCAGGCATCAACTTCAGTCATGAAATGTAGAGTAGAATTTTATATCCTACATGAAACTCCCTTTGTTGGATAATTTTGTCATGATATGCTTTTGATCATTCCTTTTAGAGCCTTGAGATCTCATATTATGATAATTGAATCTCCTCAAGCTCTTGAATTTGCAGCTTTTATTGAATTCCAGCTTGGGCCAAATCCATGTTGCATTTCTTTATATCCCAATAAGCCCGATGCTCGACCTCCACAGGGAGATGACAAGATTTCCCAAAAATAATCCAAAATGGGGACATACCAATGAGGGTATTTTATGTTGTACTATAATCCCAAACCACATTATCCAAGCACTTTCTCCAATCCTTTCTATTTGGCTGCATGGTTTTCTCCAAAATTTGTTTCAACTATCGATTTGAAACCTCAGCCCGACCATTTGTTTGGGGGTGGTATGGTGTTGATGTTTTGTGTGTCAACCCATACTTAAAAATGAGGGAATCCAAATTCTTATTGCATAAGTGTTTCCTCTAATCACTGATGATAACCTTTGGTACTCCAAACCTACAAAAAATATGTACCTTGAAAAAGTCCAGTACAACGTAAGAATTATCAATCCTGATGGCCTTATCCTTCACCCGTTTGATCACATAATCAAAAACGACCAAAATTTACAAGAAACCAAATGAAATTAGAAAAGGAACCATAAAATTAATTCCCCAAACATAAAAAATCTCACCAAATAATATGGGTTTCTGGGGCATCTCATGTATCCTTGAAATATTTCTAGTGTATTGGCAACGTGAGCATGACTTAAAAAACACATGAGCATCATGGAATAAGATAAGACAATATAATCCAGAGTCTAAGACTTTCATAGATATCTTTTGGGGTCCAAAGTGTCCACCGTAAGTGTATGAAAAAAATGTAAAACAGACTCAAACTCATGATCAGGAACACACCTCCTAATAATTTGATCACTACACATACGATAGAGGTATGAATCATCCCAAAAATAAAATCTAGACCCACTCTTTAATTTTTTTGGACTTGATATTTCTTTAAATTTGTAGGAATTTCAGAGGTAACAAGGTAGTTAACTAAATTAGCATACCAAGGATGTGTACCTGAGAGTGCATAAATATTATCATTGGGGAAAGTGTCCCGAAGTGGTACTTGGTACAAGGTATCAACCTCTAGTGTGTGAGTAAGCCTACTCATGTGGTCCGCCAACAAGTTTTCCAAACCCTTCTTATCCTTTATCTCAATATCAAACTATTGAAGATGGAGCATCCATCAGATGAGTTTTGGATTTTTATCTGGCTTCTTTAAGAGGTACCTCAGAGTTTTATAGAAAAAAACAACAACTACTTTAGATCCCAACAAATATGAACAAAATTTATCTAAAGAAAATATGATGAAAAGAAACTCATTTTCTATGGTTTTGTAGTTTTATTGGGATGAATATAATTTCCTCGATTCATAGACAATCACATGTGAACGCCCTTCCACCCTATGTGATAAGAAAACTATAACCACAAAGTTTAAATAATCACACATAATCTCAAATGGAATGTCCCACTATGGGGGATGTATGATTGGTGGAGTGTTCAGATGCTTATTTAGTTCACCAAATGAATTCCTAAAAGAATCATCAAACATAAAATCACAATCCTTTTGAAGTAATCGTGACATAAGAAGATAAATCATACTGAAATCTTTGATAAAATGCCAATAAAATCCTGCATACCCTAGGAAAGATCTAACATCACACACACATGAAGGATAGTGTAAGGATGAAATAATATCAACCTTAGATCTTTCAACCTCTATCCCATGTTTTGACACTACACACCTTAATAAAATGCCATGCTCTACCATGAAATGGCACTTTTCAAAGCTCAAGACCAGATTCTTATCAATACAACAATTCAAAACCTTTCCCAAACTAAAGATACATTCATCAAATGAATATCCATACACTGTAAAATCATCTATAAATACCTCCATGCAGGTCTCAATTAAATTAGAAAAAATACTCACCATGCATATCAGGAAGGTACTTGGGGCATTGCAAAGTCCAAATGGCATCCTCCAATAGGAAAATGTGCTGAATGGACAAGTGAATGTTGTCTTCTCCTGATCCTATAGGGCTATAGGAACCTGAAAATATCTAGAAAATCCATCCAAGAAACAATAATGTGTCTTCCCAACTAGTCTCTCAAGCATTTGATTAATAAATGGGAGGGGGAAATGGTCCTTGCAAGTGAATTGATTTAGCTTCCTAAAATCAACACACACACACCAACTATTTTTCACCCTCATTGGAACTAAATCCTCTCTATCATTCCTAACAATAGTAACACCACTTTTCTTAGGCACAACCTAAATAGGAATCACCCACTGGGAATCTAAAATGGGATAAATTATACCTGCCTTGATCAAATTTTTAACTTCTTTTTTAACAACTTCTAAAAGAGTTGGATTCAGTCTCATTTGTGGCTGCCTAACTATTTTAGTCCCATACTTTAGAATAATACTATGCATGAAAATGGAGGGACTAATACAAGATATTTCAGCCAAGGTCCACCCAATTTCCTTGATGTTCTTCAAAATATTCAAAAGTTCATCTTCATGTTCAAAAGAGATATTGTTAGAAATTATAATGGGTAATCTCTCACTACTGAACAAGTATGAGTATTTTAGATTTGTGGAAATGGATTGAGTTCCGATGTAGGGGATCATGCATGGATGGAGACACTGAAAGAGCTGAAATATATGCACAATGAACATCATTACCAGAATAGACATCATCAAAATTAGAGAATAATGCATCAAATCTATCACCATAATCAACAACCATGTTAGAATCATAATGATCATGATAAAAACCAGAAAAGGAATCCATTTAAAAATAAAATCTAAGAGAGTTTTGTGCATTAGAAATAGGTGTATAAGTTCTCTTAGACGTCAAACTAGAACCAATACTCATAATTTAACTAAGCATAGGACAATCAAATTCCATGGGGTTTTTATTTGGTGGTTCAAAATGAAAGATAACAAAAGCATAATGGTCCTCTAAGGGGTACTTCATGGAGTCCATAACATTAAATATCAAAACTTCATCGCCAAAATCCATGGAAAGTTTACCCTAATGAACATTTATGATCGTTTTTGAAGATTTGAGGAAGGGAATACCTAATATAATAGGATAATGGGAACTTACCTGATCATCCTACATGTTAAGAATGTAGAAATCTACTGGAAAGATCATGTCTCTTACCCAAAAAAGTATATCCTCAAGGACTACCACTAGATATGTTGTTCTCTATTTGCCAACTGCACCACTAATCTCGTCAAATTCAACTCACCAACCTATAAATAAGAGAATATAGAGTGAGACATCACATTTATTGAAGCTCCTAAATCACATAAAGCATCAGAAAAGTGTAACTCTCCTATAGTGCATGAGATAGTGAATGTCCCCAGATCCTTACAATTTTTTTGGAATTGCTTGAGTTGGTGTAATGAGTGATAACACATTCCTTCAAATATTGATACTTTCATTTCCCTTGATACATATTCGATTGGTACAAAGTTATTTTAAGAATTTGGAATACCTTGGTATTTTCTTAATGGCTTCAAGTAGAGGTATGTTTATCTCCACACACTTGAATGTGTCCAAAACCTCCTTTTGTATTTCCTCTTTAGCCATCTTATTGGTTTGAACAACTATATTTGGAAAAGTAAGGGGTTTAGGAGGAACATTGTCAAACTTTTTATTACCTTTATCTTTCTCCTTGGGTTGCTCATTGGTTGGTATGGAATGGGCTTCTCCAGGGCTGAGGTGAATCTCGGTGGAATAATAGGTGCAAATGTATTAGTTATTTTCTTCCCACTTCTAAAGGTGATGACATTGACATTCCTCTTGGGATTTGGAGTAGGTTGAGAAGGAATATTCCCAGAGTTCTTACTTACTAGTTCATGGAGGGTGATGGAAATCTGGCTCATTTGTGTCTTTAACTCCCTCAACTCAGAACGTTGACTCTTCAACTCATTATATTGATTCAGAACAATTTTTTTTCAAAATATAATCAGTATTAGAATATAACTTTGGTTGAGAATTCCATTTTTGTTGACTTTTTGATGCTTGGGATTCAAATCTTCTTTGGGGTTATTGGAAACCCTGTTGGTAAGGCAGAGGCTGTTGGAAGTTTTTTTGAAAAGAGGGCCTTTTTTGTCATTCATATCTATACCTCATGTCCAATTGATCTTTCCACCCGTGGTTGTATGTTGGTGCAAAATAATCATACTTATTCTATGGATGTGGTTGTTGCTGCTATTGATATGGTATCCTATGGAATACTGCCGCACAATCCTCTGTATCTTGTAATTGGGGGAAACAATCAGTCGGGTGGTCTATTTTAGTGTAAATGACACAAGGACTTATAATATAGGGTTGAGATGTCTTTTATACTAAGTAAATATGTATCACCATAGTGGTCAATTCTTTGAACTTAGTATCAATCAAATGTTTTTCAAGAGATAAAGTACTTACCTGATGTACTCCTCTAACATGTGGCATACCTTGATTGCCAAATTGTTGGGAGTTTTGTGCCATATTTTCAATAAATTCATGTGCAATAGTTGGTGTTTTTTCGACCAATTCCCCTCTAGTTACATCATCCACCATGCTTATCTCTATAGGTGTGAAGCCTTCATAAAAGTAATGGATGAGGAGTTTCTCACTGATTTAGTGATTTGGGTAGCTTGCACACAACTTCTTGAATCACTCCCAGTAATCATATATTGACTCCCCTTGGGATTTATTGATTCCTGAGATATATTTTCAAATAAAATTGGTCCTTGATGCTTGAAAAAATCTCTATAATAAAATATGTTTTAAATCATTCCAACAAGTTACATCTTCAGGTTGTAAATAATACATTCGGTCTTTTGCAGTTCCATCAAGTGAGAATGGAAGTGATCTTAATTTTATTTGATCTTTAAAGAAATTTCTTTATTTAAGGGTTGATAAAACCACATTAAATTCTTTTAAATTTTTGTTTGTATCCTCACTAGATAATCCATGAAATTTTTGAAGAAGGTGAATTAACCCAAATTTCAGTTCAAAGTCTGATTCAAGATTTGGGTATGCAATACAATTTGGTTGATAGTTAATGTTTGGTGCAACCAATTATAGAATGGATCTATTAATTTCATTGTTATTTTTTAAAACTATTGGTTCTTGTTTTATGTTTGAATTATAATTTTTTCTAATTTCAATGTTACCATAATGGAGGAATTCTCCAACTGGTTGAATGTTGAAACTTCTTGTAGAATGAGAATGTCGGATTTGAGCCCTAAAGCTACGTTCAATCTTATGGTCAAGATCTAATAGATCTTTGGGATTATTTCATGTCATAAATTAATTAAAAATAAAAAGTAAATAGAGAAAAATGAACCATAATAAAGAAAAATATGTTTGAGTTGATGGTTCAAAAAAAGAAGAAGGAAAAACATTAAACTCGAGAAAGGGGAAAGAAGAAAGAAAAAAGAGAAGAAAAGAATAAAATTAAAAATAAAATAAACACCTCTAATTTTTTTAAATAAATACTTGCCTCCCCAACAAAAAATCCAATTTTAAAGGGCGCTGTCATGGGTACTCTCAAATGATGTTTAATTTTTACTTCATAGGTGCAGTATAGTGAATGGCTAAGGTCGTCTCTCAAAAAGGAAGTAATTAAAACAAATTATTAAAGTTATTATGAAAATAAAGATAAAATAAATAATTAAATTAGGAGGATGGGGGTGTGTTTATGTTTATAAAATAAGAAAAATACATTTTCTGGAATAATATTGTATTTTTTTGTTTTGTTTTTGAAATGAATTTTGATTAATAAAACACAACAAGAAGATATTTTTTTAGAAAACTATTTTAAAAAGTGTAACTGATATGACTCTATATATTCAATTACTTATTAATCATTATAATTTATATTAATATCCACTTAATTATGATCCCCTAATTTTATAACCCTCTAACCCTACAAGAGTTAACTTAACCACAATGATTAAATGAATTGAACCCTAAGCTAGCTTCATAACATGCAATCGTAGCACCCTGTGTTGATTGTAATTCTAATACTAGATTATTGTTAGTGGTAAATTAGGGCACATATCCATTCTGAAAATTATTATGAATTGAGTTTATGTATTATATTCTAACTCTACTAATTAATCTTGTGTTATTTTGTTTTACCAATTAAGTTCGCGCTCTCACAATTCACACATTACTAGACCTCGCAAGTTTTATGTAAGTTGTTCAATTTATTGATTAGTTTATTATAATTTTAAAACTCAATTAATAAATCATACTATTTTAATTATAGTATCCCATTTATTAAAAATAATTAAGTGAATAAGGTTAGAGTTAGATCAATTACTAAGAAGAATTTCTCTTCTATGGGCGGTGCAATCATTGTAGAAATGTTTTGCATTTGTAAAGGTCATTGAAAGGGTGTAACCCAATAAAATTTCTAATATTAATTTACAAAAACAAATAGGAATATCATATAAGAAAAAAATTGAAAAAAACAAAATAAATTAGAATAAATAAAAGAGGAACTAATAAGTTTATTATGCACACACAAACATTACAACGTGAAGAAGAAAAAGAAGGCTTCGATGAAGGGATCCTTGCTTCAAGAGCTACCCTTATTGAAATGCTTGGATAATTGAAGTGGAAAAAATTACCCTCTGCCCTAAAATTCCTAATACACTTACAAACCCCTAAAAATGATAAAAATTCATATTTATAGAGTGCAGTGTAGACTAGGTTATAAGTGGTTTCAAGTGTGAATGGGGAAATTCAGCCAAATATTTTAAGCCAACTTGAACAACCTTCTTGACCACCAAAACACTTGAATTATCTATCCTTATAGAATTATTAATTGTTATAAATTTTTTCCTAGATCTCTTATACAAATTTGGGCCCAATGAAAACATGGATGAAGAAGTTATGGCCCAAATACTGAAGTTGTGTCCAATCTGGAGAGTCCAGCCCACCTTTGAATTCATGGCCCTTTTACTCCAATCAATTGCATGATCCAGCTTTGATGACTTGAATGAAAGTTGTATACCATTAAGTAAGTAACACAATTAAATAATTTTAAATTCAAATAATTCATATAAAAATATTTATGTTCAAAATACTATAATGAATTTTAAAAGTGAAAAACTGGAATTTTCATCAAATTTTGAAATGAATGATCTAATACCAAATATTCTATAAATAAACATATTTAACATAATGTGAGGAAATTATGTCATTTATTACCAATAAAATATTTAATAAAATTGTGTTTAATCACTCATTCAAGGAAATATCCAATAAATCTAGCAACACCCGTTGCCATAATCAACCTCTTTGGGAGCTTATCCCCAGAGTGTGACAATATGCACCCTCCTTACCTTAGGAAGGTTGATTAAGGAGTTGAATATAGATCCATACTAGTTTAGGGTACACCTAATAGGGCTCATTTAAACTAACATCACCTATTTAATCCTTCCAATACCCCCCAATTTTCTATTGAGGGTGCCACCTAATAGGTTGTTGCCCTAAACACTCATACTCAGGCACCAAGGAGATCTCATCGGGTGAGGAAAGAGACATAACAAAGGGAGAGAGCACATATCTCTACCTCTAATGACGAATCCCACTGGCATATTTCGATAGTTTCCGGTGAACAAGACCATACCCTTTCTCACTCGGGTGAAGTCTGCTTGCATATTTTGATAGTAGGCATGGGGGAGGCGCATATCTCTACCCTCATGCATGAAGCCCATTGGCATATTATGATGGAACGAGGAGTAAATGAGTGAGATCATATACCTGCTTTAATTGAATACATCTTCCAGTACATTTTAGATACTAAGAACATGCGAGCTTATATTCCTGCACATACTCTGTTAAAGTTTCACTACATTTTAGAAATGACAAAAGAGATCTATCGGTATATTTCAGAACTAGAATAGATACATTGAAAAAAAAATATCCATTTCCCAACATCCATAGAAACATATCCTATGATCAACATGAGTAGGTGGATACTCAAGAGTGAGATCACACTTTTTCTCCTATTCAGGAGGATCATCGATATATTATGGTAAAGGACGAGGCACCGGACTAGGATCATATCCCTGCTCCAACTGGGGTTCATCAATATAGTTTAACATTAACCTCAGGACATGTTCAAATTCATTTTAAAGAAATTCAACAACATATTTCCAAGGCACAGGATCAGGCCTATACCCTCGTTCTAATTGAGGTTCTTTAGCACATTTTGGCAATCACCTCAAGGAAAAATCATATCCCAGCCAATGAAGATACTCAACATATTCCAAAAAACTTATCGGAGCTAGGATCATATCCCCACTCCTATCAATGAAATACTACACCAACATCCTTCATAGGCTATACAAGAGGAGGCTTATATTCTTCCTCCCATTCTAGATATCCTTCGGTATATTCTGATGGGAAATTCAAATTTGAAATGGGCTTATACCTCCACTTCAATCAAGGTTGATCGCCATATTCTAGAAACTACCCAAAGGAAGGCTCATATCCCCACCAATTACATAGAGTATCACTGGAATACTTCAACAGCTTCTCAATAGTAGGCTCATATCCCTGCAACAATATAAGGTTATCAACATATTCTGGTGACTACCCTATGGGATCATATTTATGCCAAACCCCAAAAGGCAGGGCAACATATCCTAACCATGATACAAGATATGACTTATATCCCCAACCTACTTAATGTCGGTATCCTCAAGGATATAAGATGTGTATCAGCAACACCTCAGGGGTATGTTGACTCTTCATTAGAATTAGAACATGAAAACTACCTCGATAGTCCTTCTCATGGTAGTACAAATATGGATCACAAAGACTTTACTCCTAACATTCATCGTAGAAAACCTCCCCTGGTAATATCTTGGTCGGGAAAGTAAATCCTATCCTTACCCAGACACCTTCATATAGAGAGGTACTTGAAACACCAGGGTTGATAATATATAGTTCCTCATCAATTTTTAACAACACCTCATCTCGTTCAGCAGGTGACCCAAAGAAGAAATCTCTATGGTCTAACTAGGTGGAGGAATATGAATCTAACAATTAATAAGACGACATGGATATATGGAGATATTTATAAGGAAATAACCTCCTAACTATGTTTTGGACCATAAATACTTCTGATTATGAAGTCCCAAATGAGATAAAAAAGGAATGTTTGGCCTACTTACATCAGAACATGTATGAAACTTTTTAGCAGTTAAAGGCTAGACATATCCCTTATCCAAGATATAAGGGTCACCTTCAAACCATAAATATAATTTGTTTTCAAGTGGAATTGGTCACTATCTCTATGGCTTGGAACCCGATACTAGAAAGATACAACAAAGATATATGCCATGCTTACTGCCATAGCACCACAGCTCTCTAGAAACTGATTGATGAAGCCTTTTCAGACATCTGTATCTGAGGATGGGGTGATTTTGGGGCGTTTCACTTCACTACATACCTAAAATAATAAAGTTGGCGAGATATGGAATCCTACAATGTTATAGCTATATGAGAGATTATGAGACCAGGTAATTCTTGATCCAGTTGGTCAATATAACAAAGCTCCTCCACTTTAAGGTTGAAAAAACGTTGTGAACTGAGGGAGAGGGCTGCCAACAGACTCTTACGTTATACCTATCGACAAAATGAGAACACATATCAAACACAGAAGTCAAATTCAAATAATAACCTAAATCTTCCCGTAGTAAGTGACTCCCATCACGAGTAGTAATTTCACCCAACCCATGCATGAGTTGGATCACACCAAATCAGACAGATTGCAATAATAACCATTGTAGCAGTCATCCAGTAGAAAACCCAACCCATAGGGTTGGGAGAATTTTTACCACCACCTCCACTCATAGGGTTATCAAACCCCAAGAGGTTCCTGAAGAAATCGGTGTCATATCTACACTAACTTCAACTCGCAGGGTTGGAGGCATTTATATCTCATTCGATTCCCCAGGGGTTGGTAGATTCTCAACAACATGATCATAAAGTGCCAATAACAAATCAAAATCTACCTCATTTCATAGGTATAAGGGAATTTTTATCACTATATCAATGGAAACTGATCTTCTCTAGGTTAGGAGGTAAATACCAACAACCAACATCCCTACCATTCCTCCCACCGTGAGACACACCCCTTTCATTTGGGGATCATTTGATAAGAATGACTAAATATTCTCTCACATCATTGTTCATAGATCAAGACTAGGGGAAAATTTTACAACAATAATTAGACCCTGCAAGGTTTGTAAGTCAATATGGTCTAACAAGGTCGAAGGCCAGATATAGAACCCCCATGAAACCCTCGAAGAGGAAACAAGTGGCATAAAGTTTCCCTACTATTTGGTCAATGACGGGGTGACTACCATTTCTCAATGCACCCTAATAAATGTCATTAACATCAATCTAGTGAGTGATGTGGACCAATATGGAAATGTGGGGGGGGGGGATGTGGGAACATTACCAAAAGAGGTAGGCGATGCTAACACACAAACTGAGGCTGTATATATGAAGAATCAAAGAAGGATAAAGAACCTGACACCTCCAAATGATGAGTTTCCACCTCCTTAGAGGAAATATAGAAAAGATAAAGGGAAAGGTATGACTATATCCCACTCACCACCTAGAGGAGATGAAATCCCCTTTATAGAGGAATTACTAACACAATATGAGAATGAGATACAAAATCGCAAACAACTCAATGAGGAACTACTCAGGAGAAATATTACTACTGGGTGTCATCTTAAAACAAAAGTGAATATCCTTCTTAATACATATCAAGATGGAGTTAATACGTATGTAAGGGTGGAATATGAGCATCAGGTTGTCTTTGGATCTAGGAAACTAGTCTAAAAAATGAGTAAGTTAAGGATGATCACGACTTTCCTCCATTACGACGACAACCGCCTCATTATTGGGGTGATTATCCAGCCCTAGAATAGATCAGGAATCAAAAGGATATGAAAGAAGGGATATTTTCAAACATTTACCACTCCTCATGCATAAGAAGTGGTCCAGATAGTGGTGCCTCCATATCTCCTTAACACCATCGAGTCCTTTGCCTCTTAGATGGAAACCATGGAAGGATGACATGCCCCTATAAAACCTAAGAGGAAGCCACATCCTGAATGGGTGGACAACATGTTGCCCCCACCCAATTTCAAAAATCCTATCTTCTTAACCTTTGATTAAATAGGGGACCTAGAACAATATATCACACACTTCATATCCTGATGTGGCCCAATGATGGGTCCTCGAGATCACTGGGAGATGGAAAAATTAAGGTGCTTTGTATAGATCCTGATAGGGAAAACCTTCGTTTGGTACAAAAACCTTCCAATATGATTTTTTTTTCAGGTTGAGAAGACCTTTTTCATCAATTTCTTTATCAGTTTAGCTCCACCTTAAGGAAAAATATTATTTTCAATATCATAAATTGCAAACAATGAAAAAATGATAGGGTTTATGACTTTATCGCAATATGGAAAGGTTTAACCTATTCACTTAGTATCCTACTCCTGTAAGATAAATTACTATAAATTTATGCTAAGAACCTTATATATGAGCTGTAAACACCTCTGATCCTGATGAAATATCTGAGTGGATTCCATGAGTTTGTAGAAATGTCACAACTTCTAGAAGATTCCATTTAACAAACTTTATCCAAATATCATCCCACACCCTTGGTATAAGGAAAAAGACCTCAAAAATCAGAAATTGTAATTGTTACCCTCAAACCAGTAGTAGTGCCCATTAAAGCACTCAAGAAGGCCCCGAATCATCTAAAACCTCCCATTTAGTGACAACAATGACAAAATCGCCTTCGATTGGAAGAAAAAGGTGACCAGGGTCACCTTTGATTTGAGGAACGAATGAGCAAGATTTATTCCATCTAAAATGAATAGGTTTCTGGTTATTTACTCATAGATATGGAAAATAACCACCTGAAGATATTGAAGCCTAGGAAACTTGAGGAGGTTAACTTTAGTGACCACCATGATTATTTCCCTTTTCATAAGAGACTATGTCACACTATCCAAAACTGCTTCATCTTTAAATACATCCTCCAAAGCATGGTTGATTCTAGAAAGGTGATATTGGGAAACACCATATCATAGGTGACCTATGTGAACACCACCCAACCATAATAATAGAGTGATTGACAAGAATTTTTGGCTAGGAATAAACAGAAGTTCGATAACTGGATGACTTGGAAAATAGTTGAACAAGCTCATGCCACCTTGAGAGCACTTCTTCGTAAAGAAGGCATGGTGCCATTACCTAGGGAGGTGTCAATGAATACACCTCCTGGAGGAAAACATAATAATCATATATAGGATAATAGAAAATATAAAGAGTTATACATAACCCCCACATGAGCTAAGAATTTTCAAATTTCTTCCCTTAAACATCCGGAGAATGAGCATCACCCCACCAAATAGGACCCTCATAAGATAAAGAGTTCATATTTTATTTTGTTAATGTATTCCACTTAAGATATCCCTTCTTTGATGATGAATATTCCCCTGAGTAAGAGTTCCCCATACCCGATTGGGGAGTTTGAGGTCGAGGATGCAGAATCCAAGGTTATAAAGGATAGTGTGGGGTGGTCAAACCTAATATTCCAATCATATCCCCATAAAAGACATATACGTGGCCTATAAACATGGTATACCACTTTAGTAAGCCCAATAAAATCATGTATATGCATCATATCCCTCCAGTGGTTATTCAAACCTAATCATTTTAAATGACCGATTGGTGGGGGTGCAATTATCTGATCATCCCAAACAAAGGGGTAGAATAGAATGACCTATGCTCCTTGTAGAAGATGCTCCCTAAACCTTTTCCCAAGAATCAGACCCTTCTACATCAAACACCTCATATCCCAAGCTGCATGATAGGGAGCAACCCCACCTTGGGAAGTGCAGACCTCTAGAATAAAAATACAACATTCTAAAACATTTGGTGGTTGTCCCAACCAAACTCTAAATCTTGGATGCTCTCTATATTTCAAAATAATCCTCTAAAGCCCATAAGAGTTTGATATAGAATTTGTTGCAGTTGAGGTTTATCGAGTAGAGACTATGCCATCAGAATTCCATACCACCATATCATTCACATAACATGACCAGGAAGAAGTCATCCAAGGAAATATCAGACCCCTATATGTTCCAGGTAAGCTCGATAATTCGACATCTGAAGATCTAGAATTCACAATGGTTCTGGAATCAACCTTATATCGATTTTAACCCTCTAATTATTGGGATATAATGAGGATGATATATCTCCAACAAGGTTGACCATTCAAGGGTATGATAAAAGAAAGCAAAATCCTCTCATAAAGACCAAGCTCAAGGCTCATTTCAGTGACCTCAAATACAATGCTGAGTTTATGATTATCCAATAAGATAGAGTATACAATGTAATACTTAGAAGACCTTGGATTCATAGTCATGTGGAAATACCATCAAAATTTCACTAATACTTGAAATACCCCATTAATAGAAAGGTTGGAATATTATATGGTGATGACTCCCCCTTTGAATCTTGTGAATCCGTATATGTGAAGGTAAGATTCTATAAGAGGGAAGGAAAACAACCAATGATGGAGGGTAACATGAAAGTTTTTTCTCCCAATGTCTTGGAAAATTCCCCTAAAAATAACTAGAGTATGCTTAGTAATGACTTTGTGTTTCCTATAAAACTGATCGAGGTAGTAGGCTCAGTCTTGATGAGATATTGTGAACTGCAAGCTTCATTGGCCTAGGGCCATATGATAGTAATTAAGCTAAATGAAGTAGGTTTTTCAAAGGTCCATCAGACTAAAAACCTATTGGGATATTAGAATCCCCTTATTCCATTGAAATAAATTGAAAATACCCCAGGACATCCTTTACAACCTAGGGTGCCCATACGTTTTCTGCCCCTAGTGGAAACATAAAGAAAGGAAAGTATCCTTAAAATCTCTCTGCAACAACTCTGGTGGTTCGGGATGTCAATGTTCCTCCTTGTGGTCTCACTTATCCCAATAGGGATAGAGATTCCCCCAAATTATTCACCATAATTTAAGATTACCTCACATACATAGAGATGGAGGAAGAAGAATATGAACTGAAGAATGATCCTCTCACATTTGAGGAAGGTGTCTCTACCACCATCAATGAGCTGAGGTAGGTGAATTTGGGAACATAGGTAGACCTGAAACCTACACTGATTAATGCCACCATGCCTCTCAAGTAACAAGAGATATATATATCATTTATAAAGAGACACTGCTATGTTTTATCTTGGAATTATAAATAGATTCTTGGGCTGAACCCTGATGTGGAAACCCAACATATAGGTCTGTTAGTTGACCACCGAGGTTTCAAGAAGATGGCTATAAGAATGCACCCCTCTCATGACACCAATGTAAAGTCTGAAGTTGATAAATTGATCAAGAAAAAATTTGTTTGAGAGGTGAAGTACCCAAAATAGCTTTCCAACATCATCACTGTTAAGAATAATAATGAGCATATCAGGGTCTACATAAATTTTAGGGATCTTAATTGACACTACCCAAAGGATGACTTCTTAGTACCTATCATAGAACTTTTGATCGATGAAACCATTAGATTATAAGCCATTTCCTTGATGGATGGATACTTAGGATATAACCAGATCAAAATGGCCCCTGAGGATGAGGAATCCACCACCTTCAGAGTATCCTAAGGTATATTTTCTATTAAGTCATGACCTTCAGATTAAATAATACTGATGCTACTCACCAACGTATCATGCATTGTATCTTTAATCCATTCTCGGAAAAAATCACATAATGCTATGCTGATGACCTGGTGGTTAAATTATGATAGTGTTGTGATCACCTCACTAACCTTCAAAAAATATTTAGCAAATTGTAGTAGCATGGTATGAAGATAAACCATTTGAAGTTTGATTTTGGGGCAACGCTATGAAAATTCATTTTCTTTGTAGTAAACCACCATGGAATTGAAGTTGATTTAGATAAGACTAGTGCAATCCTGACAATTCCACCTTCTCATAATATTAAAAATTGAGAGGGATCTAGGGGAACCTCACTTTTATCAGGCACTTTATAGAAAAACTAGTTAGTGAATCCATTCCATCCACTAAATTAATGAAAAAGGGAGTAACCTACTAATGGGATGAGGATTTCCAAGAATCTTTCGAGAATATCAAGCAGTACTTATTGCATCCACCAGTCCTAATGCTACCAATAGAAGGAACACCACTAATCCTATACATGGAAGCCATGGAATGATTTATTGGTTCTCTCATCACACAAAAAAATGATACAGGGAATGAAAACATTCTCTACTATCTCAGTTGAACAATGCTAAGTAATAAGACTTGATATTTTGACATCAAGAAGAACTACCTCGCACCCATCTTTATAGTGCAGAAGTTGAGGCATTACTTGCAACATCAAAAAGTCCACCTAGTCTCTTACATCGACCCGATCAATTATATTTTTGGCTAACTTATATTAATGGGTCATTTGGACTAATGGGTTGTGATCCTATAAAGGTATACCATCCAATTTGTGTCATAAAATAAAGTTAAAGGGAAGACCTTGGTTGATTTCCTCACATCACTTCCCACCCTAGAAAGAATTCTATTAGGCATCAGTTTTCTTGATAAAAGTTTTCTATACCCATAATGCTCCTAGAACATGAGAGATGTGTTTGGAAAACACCCCCCGAAGTCCTATTTTAAAGAGAATGAAAAACCAGGAGCCCAACCAAGTTAATCTAGAGATTGTATTTGTTTCTTTGGACAAATAAAATTTTCCCCACTCTTTCTCATTATACAAAGGTTGCACCAATAATGAGGCATAATACCAAGACCTTATGACCAGTTTGGAGATATCCCTATAGTTATAGATAGCCTACCTGAATATCAAAGGTGATTTGGAGCTGGTGATCAAATAGATCAACGATGAGTATTCCATCAAGAAGGAAGAGTTTTACCCTCTCATAAGTTACATAATAGGACCAATGGAAGAGTTCCCTTCCTAGACAACATTGCATCATATTCCTTGATCCTAGAATGATCATGTTATTTAACTATCTAATGAAACCACAATTATGGATGATCCTGATCAGGATGAAGTGGTTTTCCATATTATACACTGAAGGGTGGTCATATCAGTCATCGTCTGTGACATGGAGGAAATCAATTGGGTCAATATTTCCCCAGTACATGATGAGTCAATATCCACTACTATATGGATAGATCCTATAGTAAATTACATTCAAAATGGTACCCTACCATCAGATCGAGGCAAAAGGAAACAAATTCGACACTAGGAAGAAAACTTCAACCTTCGAGATGTGAAAAATGAGAAGAAATCCCTCTATAAATGAGGCTTCAATGGAGTCCTCTTTAGATGCATTATAGAAGGAGAGACTCCCACCATTATAAAGGAAGTCCATGTAGGCTCTTACGATGATCACTAGTCCAGAACCAAACTCTACCACCAAATTGGGAGGCTTGGTTACTACTATAAAACAATAATGTGGGAATGTGTGGAATTAACTAGGAAATTTCATGCTTTTCAGATTCATGAAAACTTCATCTATCATCCCACATATTTATTACACACAACTAAGTATTCTTGGTCATTTTTCATATGGGGGATGGACATTGTTGGGCCATATCCCCTAGATAAATCTAAGAAGGTTAAGTATAACCTCACTACTACCGTCTTCTTTTACAAATGGGATAAGGTGATACCCATCAAGAAAGTCAGGATAAAGAATATCATCAACTTCATGAAGTCCAATATCATTACCATATTTTGTGTCCCTCATACGATACTGATGAATAATGGCACCATTTTTTTTTCTTCTGAGTTAAAAAAAGTTTCACCAGGAGTACAATACTGAGTCTAAACATTCCTCCTACTACCATGAAATGACAAATAGATAAATAGATTACTTCAATAAGACTCTGTAAAATATATTCCAGAAAATGGTGGATAAAGACAAGAGGTTGTGGATAGAAAAGCTCCTACATTCTTTATGGTCCTACTGTACCATCACATGCACTACCACACAAGAAACCCCATATTACTTTTTTACAGAACCGAAGCAGTGTTACCCTTCAAATTATAGTTACCCTCACTATGAATAGTTATTTGTAGACAACTTTCAGATGAAGAACAATCATAAAAGAAACTACATGAGTTAGAATGGCTCAATGAGAAAAGATTGTGTACACTGTATAATCATAATGTTAATTAGAATCAGATTTCTTGAGCCTTTAAAAAAAGGTTCACCTCTACTCATCCATTTAAGGAGAAATGGTTTTGGTTCTTAGAACCCCCATGATAAAAGGGAAGAAGCCTCTAAATATGAAACTTGAATGAGAAGGGCCTTACATCATACATAAATCCTATTAAAATGGAGCCTACTCATTAGCCACAATGGACAGGGAACACGTTACACCCCCCAAAAACATGAGGTTTCTCAAGAAATATTTTTCATAACTACCAATATGAGAGGAATTCCTGACAAAAAGACTTTAAACAACATGGAATCCTATTTCCTTACTGTATGATGTTAAATTTCATGGAAGACGTCATCACCACATGATGTTAAAACTACATGGAATACAACCTAGTCACATGATGTTAAATTGAAAAACATGGGGTAATCTTGTGAGGCCTATATCTTCATTTCACACATGATATAGATCTGTGTTATAGCATCCCGCCTTTTTATAACATAACTTTTCATTAAATTTTACAAAACCGATGATCTTTAAGGTTTAGTGTCTTGGAAACCAGGAACTTAAAACATGAAAACATAAAACATTCTTCTTAAACATTTGAAAGGATTCTCCTTATGTTCATCCTAGGTTCATTACTGCACATCATAACCTGGGGACATACATCAAATGAAAGGGTGAGCAGAAGGCCCAGTAAGGGAAATAAGGGGAAACATTTAACATGTGAACTTGAGATAGATTAATAAAGTCATGAAAAAGAACATTAAGGCATGAGAAAGAAATCATGAGGCATATAATAATAAAAATAATGTATTTAATAACTTGAAGATGTGGCTACAACATTTAACATAGACAATCATTTCCGTTTCACCAAGGTCCATCCCCAAGGTGTCATTAAAAATTACCAAGGTTATTCACCAAGGCATCGTTAAAAATGGTCATCTCTAGAGATTAAGTCTTTACCCAATGCATTGGAGCGCTATCAGGGCACACTCTTAAATTTTCATTTATTATCATGTGAGCCACATATATCATCATCAAACATTTCATAAATAACCCATATAGCATAAAAGAAATGGGTTTCCTTTCATATTCATAATGTTTTTAAAAACTGCTTTAAAGACATGATCTTTATGTCACTTTAAACCCACAAAAATGGAAAGCGGGTTTCATGTATGTAAATCCCAGAATTTAAAATAGAACATTTTGATATATATATATATGTGAATACCCCTGTAGAAGAAAGAGCTTTGAGTATTAACTTAATAAAATAAAATAATTTGAGAAAAAGTGAGAGGCATTTTGAGACGAAAAATCTGTAGCATAACGGCTATGTTACAGGGTTTTAGAAAATATTGAAAAGAGAGGGGACATGGGTCACCCACTCATAAATGATCTATAAAACAGTATAGGGACAGAATATAATGGATATAATAACATGGTAATGAAATTTTAAATACATACCATATGAGATGAAAAACATTGAAGGAAGACAAAAATAAGATTTCTCTTATGAAAATTCGGCAGCCTAATGGCGTCACTTAAAACTTTTAAAAAATGAATTGACGAGATAAAACAGGGTCTCTTATCATATGAACATAAAAGATCAGTATGATAGATATAGAGATCATACCCAAATATAATAAAAAGGAACTTTAAAGACTTGACAATAAAATAGATCTTGAAAACGAGAAGGGAGAAAGAATCCCTTAAAAATTCGACAGCCTAACAGCGCCACTTAAACATTCTTAAAATGAATTGATGAGAGCAAGAGGGGGACTATAATCATATTAACATTAAAAGTAAAGTAGTATGAACATAAAATAACATCCCCAACATAATAACTTTGGGATTAAAATAAATGACATAAACGAGAGTACTTGAAAAGAAAGAGAGAGGTAGGATCCCTTACCTTAAAACGTAACTCTTAAAACTAAAAGGTTGAGACTTTGAGGGATTGGGGGAACCTTGGGAGGACCCTTTGGGAGGTAATGAGACCATAGATTCGTTTGGGGAGAGTTTGTAGTGAAAAATAAAGTAGGAAATTGTGGGTATTTATAGGGAAAGTGAGGGGACAAGACATTAATGGCCAAGGGACACCTCATTGGTGGTATTGAAAAAACCATGGGCTTTCCCATGGTATTTGCCCATGGTATTAGCCACTTGGGACACCTCATACCTTATCTTACTATTCATAAGTCGACCATATTGATTATATACTTAATACATCATTTAATGACGTCATTAAACACCCGTAACTTAAAAACTGTATTTTCACTATTCATCGAAAATTCAACTTTCTCAGAAAAATCCCCAAAAATTACCTTAACATAATATCGATACAATGTGTTCAAAAATGAAATACATTTTATAAAAATAATTTTCTAAATATTTTTAATTTAATTTTTAATTAAAAAACACTATTCACCCGAAAAAACTAATACTTGAATAATAATTTTTGAAACAGTTATTTACCTATTTTATGGAATCACATTACTTAATCAAGGTGCCTGGATTATATTAATACTTTCTTTAAGTGAGATTACTAATCCATTTGGTCACATTACTAATCCTAAGCATAAAATCACTATTCACAATTTACTATTCATCAAAAATTAATTTGATCTTATTAGACTCTAAATTTCATACTGAAAATAATTGTAGAAGACCATTTTTTGAAAATCATTACACATAATTAATTATTTAAGGTTTACATGAATATTTTCAAATATCCTTTTTCTAGAATTCATCAAAATTTACATCCTAAATTTATCCGGTCATTTGAAAATTCACAACTTCACTAAAGGAAGAAATCACAATTTTATTTATCCCAAAGGATTACACAAAGTAGCTATGGTCTCGTCACATAGCCCCTTGTAACACCAGCATATGACCTAAGTGTAAGGTGAGCTATGGTGAGAGAATATGAGGGAGGATCAGATAACATTTCCCTAGTAGTAATCTCCACTAACTTGAACTTCTCCCGTAGGTGGTTCCGTTCTAGCTTGACACGCTGGAGTTCGGCTTGAGCTTGGTCCAAAGCAAAGCCCAAATATGCCACCTCCTTCCCAAGCTCTGATAAGTGGGCTTTATAAGGTTCGAGTATACTGGATGAAGCCATCAACTCTTCTTTCTGCATTAACCATTAACTTCTCTATTAAATCGTTTAAGAGTAAATTAAAATACTATTCAAAAAGTTTGGGTCGTTACATTCTTCCCCCCTTAAGAAATTTCGTCCCCGAAATTTTAAACCAAAGGCCTAGTCGAAAAGGTGAGGGTACTTTTGCTTCATTGTCTCCTCAGGCTCCCACGTCGCTTCTTCATACTTATGATTCTTCCACAACACTTTCACAATGTGGGTAGTCTTGTTGCGTAGAACCTTGTCTCTACGGTATAAGATTTCCACTGGCTGCTCCTCATAAAAGAGGTCAGTTGTACCACCTCTGGGTTCAGTACATGCGAAGGGTCGGGTATGTACTTCCTCAAGAGAGATACATGGAAGACATCGTGAACTTGATTTAGGTTTGGTGGAAGTGCTAGACGATAGGCCACTACTCCTATGCGATCAAGGATTTCATAGGGGCCAATGTACCTAGGGATGAGCTTCCCTTTCTTTCCAAACCGCATGACTCTCTTCCATGGAGAAATTTGAAGGAATAATTTTTCACTAACACCAAACTCCAAGTCCCTTCGATGGTTGTCAGCATAGCTCTTCTGCCAACTTTGAGCAGCCTTTAAGTGTTGTTGGATAGCATGAACCTTTTCTGTCATCTCTTGCACAAGATCAGGCCCAAGAAGCTCTCTCACCAACTTCATCCCAACAAGTAGGAGTTCTACATCACTTTCCATACAGAGCTTCATAGGGTGCCATTTGAATACTCGAATGGAAGCTGTTGTTGTATGAGAACTCAACTAATGGGAGGTGTTGATCCCATCCACCTTTAAATTCCATTGAGCATAATCTCAGCATGTCCTCAAGTTTCTGAATAGTCCTTTTAGATTGTCCATCAGTTTGAGGATGATAGGCCATACTAAAATTCAATTCAGTATTCAGAGCATGTTGAAGACTTCTCCAGAATTTTGATGTGAATATTGGATCACGATCTGATATGATGGATAGTGGCACCCCATGCAGCCTTACCACTTCCTTCACATATATCTTGGCAAGTTGATCCAAAGAGAAATCTTCCCGAATGAAGATAAAATGGGCAGTCTTGGTGAGATGGTCCACAATAACCCATATCGCATTGTTTCCTTTGGAAGTTTTCGGGAGACTAGTGACAAAGTCCATAGTGATATTGTCCCACTTCCATGCTGGTATGGGTAGCGGTTGTAATACCCCCTTAGGAAGTTGTAGTTTTGCCTTTACTTGTTGACACACCAAGCACCTTGTAGTGTAATCAGCAATCTACCTCTTCATGTTATCCCACCAATAATGATCACGAAGGTCTCTATACATTTTAGTGCTTCCCGGATGTATAGATAAGGTAAAGCTATGAGCTTCATCCATTAGTTCTTTCTTTATCTCTAGAATATATGGAACACATAGTCTTGTACGAAATTTCAATACACCTTCTTGATCAATATTGAAATTAGGAAACTTCCCATCCTTCACAGCCTCAAACATCTCCTACAACAAAAGATCTTCTTTTTGAGCCTTCTTGATCCTCTCTAGTAATGAAGGTTGAGAAATCATTTGGGATAGGGTTGATGATGTCCCTTCCCTTACAATTACCATGTCCAGCTTTACTATATCCTTAATCAAGGGATCTCCTAGGATCCTCATTGTTTCCAGAAAAATAGGGTCTTTCCTGCTTAATGCATTCTTGACTTTGTTTGCTCTTCCAGGGTGATAATGAATCGAACAATCATAGTCTTTAATAATCTCCAACCATCTCCTTTGTCTCATGTTCAATTCTTTCTGCGTAAAAATATACTTTAAACTTTGGTGTTCAGTGTATATATCACATTTCTCCCCATAAAGATAGTGCCTCCATATCTTTAGAGCAAAAACAACTGCCACTAGCTCTAGATCATGCGTAGGATAATTCTACTCATGAATCTTCAACTATCGAGATGCACAAGCAATGACCTTTTCATTTTGTATGAGGACACACCCAAGACCTTTTAGAGATTCATCGCTAAAAATAATGAATCATTCTCCGATAGAGGGTAGTGTTAACACAGGTGAAGTAACCAATCTCTTATTTAGCTCCTAGAAACTTTCCTCACATTCCTTTGTCCAGATGAATTTAACCCCTTTTCGAGTCAACTTGGTTAGTGGATTAGAAAGCCGTGAATTTTTTTTCACAAACCTCCTATAATATCCTTCTAAACCAAGGAAACTATGAATCTCAATTATTTTTGTGGGTTGAGGCCACTCCTCCACAACCATTGTCTTTGCACGGTCAACCAAGATTCCTACATTGGTTACTATGTGCCCCAAGAAAGCCACTTGTTGTAACCAAAACTCACACTTTCTGAACTTTCCAAAGATCCTCTCCTTCCGTAGAGTTTGCAAAATGACCCTTAGATGATCTTCATGCTCCTCACGACTTTTTAATATATCAAAATATCATCAATAAAAACTACCACAAAGTTATCAAGGTAGTCCTTAAAGACTCTATTCATCAAATCCATGAAAATAGCAGGAGCATTAGTCAAAACGAATGGCATAACAGTAAACTCATAATGCCCATATCTTGATCAGAAGGCGGTATTTGGAATATATCCCTTTTTCACCCTCATTTGATGATAACCAGATCGAAGATCAATCTTGGAGAAGAATTGAGCCCCATGAAGTTGGTCAAATAAATCATCAATTCTGGGAAGAGGGTATTTTTTCTTCACTGTGATCCCGTTCAGTTCTCTATAATCAATACATATCCGCATTGATCCATCCTTCTTCTTCACAAAGAGAACTGGTGCTCCCCAAGGAGACACACTCAGTCGGATAAACCCTTTCTCCAAAAAGTCTTGGAGTTGTTTATTTAACTCCTATAGCTCCACAGTTTCCATTCTATGCGGGGTATTTGATATCAGTTGAGATCCAGGTAAGAGTTCAATGGAGAACTCTACCTCTCTTTCTGGGGGAGGTCCAGGTAATTCCTCAGGAAATACGTCCATGTATTCCTGAACAATCGAAACACCTTTTATTTGTATACTCCCTTTTCCTTCTTCATCCTCACCGATTAACTCCATAAAGAAGGATATAGGAGGTGCCTCTAGACAAGGATCAGGTCGGGATATATCTCCTTGGAAGATAATTGTAGGTTGTTCATTCAAGACTACTGAGATTTCCTTACTTCTGCATTTGATCATAGCATTATACTTTGAGAGCCAGTCCATCCCTAGCATAACGTCGAATTCCAACATGGGAATGACTACTAGATTTGTGATAAGATTGTGCTCACTAAAGTAAACACTAGAGTCTATAAACACTGTTGATGCATGGATAATCCCACTTGGAGTATTGACTGACAACTCTACCTCTAGAACTTCAGGGATTGATTCTATATTCTTTGCAAACTTGGAGGAAATAAAGGAATGCGTAGAACCAGAATGAAACAAATTATTTGCTAGTTTTGAGAGGACAATAAGAGTACCTACTACCACGTCATTCGGAGCTTCAACTTAAGTTGTTGTGATAGCAAAAGAACGACCTTTCTCCCCTGGCCTTTGCTGAGGTTGATGGTGATTCCCCTCCACTTCCCTTGGATTTGGACAGTGATAAGCAAAGTGTCCAAGCTGTCCACACTTGAAGCATTGGACTTAGGGTAGGGCCAGAACCATCTTTCCACTATCTTTAGTGTTGGGGATTTGAGGCTTCACCTCACTACGAAAATTCCAAGCAATATGGCCTCCTTTTCCACACTTGTAGCACTTGCTACTTCCGATCAAGCAGTGCCCCGAATGCTTCTTCCCACATTTATTGCATGTGGAAAGTTGCATTTTATTTCCACCTCTTCCCTGATCAAAGCTTATTCCCAAGATTGGTTCTAGAGTTCTCTTATTCTCATTAGATTTGTGAGACCACTGTGCCTCACCAAACTCCAGTTCAACTTTCATAGCACTTCGAACTATTTCTTCGTAGCTATCATAGTCCATGTTGGATAAATTCTTCCACAAATGAGGTTGTAGTCCACCAAAGAATCTATCAACCTTCCCATTAGGGTCCATGACAAAGCTTGAGGTATAACGGGAAAGCCTTGTGAAGTTCATCTCGTAGATTCCAACAGATTCATTCTCCTTTTGCTTCAGCTTGAGAAATTCTTTCTCCATTCTCGTTCTCATCGAATGAGGGAAATACTTATTGAAGAATATTCCCATGAACTCTTCCCACTCCAAGGCTTCCATTTCTCCTCTTGGATTCGTGTTTTTTATCAGTGACCACCACTGACCAGCTTCCCCCTCTAGGCTCTAAACAGCAAGGGTGACTTTTTCTTGTTCCGAACAATGAAGTACAGAAAAGATCTTTTCAATGGAGCTTATCCATTGTTCCGCAACCAATGGGACAATAGATCCACTAAATTTTGGTGGTTGTTGATGCATGAAGGCACTAGTATAGTCATGACCTTTAGCGGCCGCCAAAATCCGTCGCTAAAGGTCTATAGCGGCCACCCAGCGTCCGCCAAGTGGCGGCCGCTTATGCCCCGTCGCTGTTGCTATTAGCGACCGCCACTTGGCGGACGCTGTATCCAAGCCGGGATAGGCTTTAGAGGCCGCCGAAAGGCGGCCGCTAAAGGTGGCGATGGAAACAATTATAGCGGCCGCCATTTGGTGGCCGCTATATGCTCTCCCTTTAGTAGTTTCCAAATGGCGGCCACTATAGATTTTAATTTTTTTTTTTAAAAATTCAATTACACAATAATATATACCCAAATAAATCTAATCAGTCATCTTCCAAGCTCCACATCCATCATCAAATATAACTGCAAAACAAATTTTAATAACAAAATTAGTACCGAATAATAATTAGAATGTTGCAAGGTGGTTTCAGGTCAATCTGTGGTCGTCCGCTATGAATTTGACCGTTAGGCGCCCGTTTTGGCCGTTTATGACACCAGAACTCCGTTCTCGGTCACCGCGGACACACGACACGTCCAATTGATGTGCCATCTGCTCGACCACTTGATGTTATTAATTTATTAATATCATTTTATATACTCCCTCTACTGATTTTCAATTAAATTAGCGTAACTTATGTGAAATACTCGTGCTTTAATATTAAATATTATTTTGGAGTATTGTTTCGAATAATACAGATTCATGTCTGTTTAGTATTTTAAATATAAATCTCACCCTAATAATCCAAATTGTGTGATTCTTGTCTTTTAGGGTTCTAAATTCCATTTCCTACAAATCACTCAACTGGATCATTGTCTAATTCGTCCATTTGAAGGGCCATATGGACCACACAAGATGACCCACCGGATCTGCCTAATTTCTGGACCAGCCTTGAAGATTTCATTACTGGGCTCAATTTCCCAGGCCAAATGAGTGGATATTCTTTTTCAATCTCGGGAATTTCCTAAGGAGTCATGGATTAAAATTTAAAGGCCCAAATCTACCATTTTGGGGCCCAATGGATCCATTGAAATCAAGCCCACCATTCTGTCCGGGATTTTAAATCAGCCCACCATTCTTGACTTTTCAACTAATCCACTTGTCCAAAGAAGCTCATATTTTGTGGTGTGAAATATAAGATATGTAGGATCAACTTTCCAGAAGAAATGGTTCGGATTTGAAGTAATATCCATATACATAAATGCATTCACATTTAGGCCATGGAAACTTTCTGTAAAAAATTGGGCAGTAGAAAAGGTTTTAGTAATCTGGCCATAACTTTGGCCACAAAAGTCCAATGACAGCCAAATTTGAGGGTGACTAGTCCACATCCATATCTACAATATTGAAGAAGGATATCTCTCTAGATTAAGCTTTCTGAAAGGTCAAATTGGCGGGCCAACTTGAGGGGCAGTTTGGGAATGAAAACAGTCCACTACCTTTGGCTATAAATACACTCCCCTCTTCTTCTTGCAAGAGGTTGGCACTTTGGCACTTAGGAGGATATATTGGCATGACCAATTCATTGATAAGGGCTTGGGAGGATCTTCCATACTCAAGTTTTTACTTGATAAACCTTTCCTCCTTCATTTCTTTCCATGTATTTCATGCTCTTTCCTTTGTAATTGTTTTAGTGTACTTGTAATTTCTTTTGAGTTTTAATGCAAGTTTCTACTTCATCACTTCTAATTATCATACACATTATGTAGTTTAATATTAATAGTTTCTTAATTGTTAAAAATCAATCTTAAAACCATTTCCTTTAAGTGATTTCTTATTCAATCAAAACACGTGTTTCATTCACGTTCTTTGTAGTTCGTGTGTGTGTTCGGCACACCACTCTTTTCTTGTTCAATTCTTCTTCCTCTTCTTCTCATACCCTAATACTATAAACATCCCTACCAGATTAATAAACATCCTAATGGCTGAGTAAATCTCTCATTGGGGCGAGTTATAATTTAGGTATGTTAAGCGATGGAGAGCTTTTGCTCGATGTGTATTCTTTGAATTAACATTGCGTATGTTGGACTTAGCATGTCATGGATTAATGACTTGTTTTGTTTAACATGTGGTTTCCATGGATTATTGGAACCATAAATATGCTACCATAAACAAGATCTGATTAAGATTAGAACCCTGAGTTAAGTCAAGGCTTGGATTAAATCCTTAACACTTGGGAATTCCAATTAATGTCAACTTGTGACATGAGTGTTAATTTAATGCAATATAAAGCAAAGCTCAGGGATATCACAAGCTTAACTACCTAATGATGAACTCACCCCAATATTTATCAAATTTTTAAATAAATATTAATCAATAAATCATTTCAATTAAAACTCTGCAAACAAACCCCCAAATCAAAACACAATTAAAAAACAATCAACTATAAAAAATCGTACCATCACCGAGGATTCGACCCGAGTGCTGCTATACACATTAGCAGAGCACCGGAACCTTGAACGGTTGATAGGAGACAATCGGCCGCACTTTCACCACTTCCCAAATCACTCACCCGTATTTGTCGTCTGATTTCAGGCCATTCCGACTTCGTTCGGCCCGTTTGGACCCCCCAAGCGCGTTTATGAAGCACACACATCACTTAAAACACGCATATTGAGCCGTAACGTGCAAACCACACGTCAAATTGATGTTCTGTCTACGCGTACATGTCAAGAATAATAATTAGAATGTTTCACGGTGGTTTCAGGTCAATCCGTGATCGTCCGCTATGAATTTGACCGTTAGACGCGCGTTTTGGCCGTTTATGACACCAGAACTGCGTTCTTGGTCACCGTGGGCACACGACACATCCGATTGACGTTCCTTCTGCTTGACTACTTCAAAAATCACTCAAACGTATTTATAGTCTGATTTCAGACCATTCCGACTTCGTTCGGCCCGTTTGGACCACCCCCCCACACGCGTTTATGAAGCGCACACATCACTTAAAACACGCATATTGAGACGTACCGCGCATACCGCACATCCGATTGACATGCCGTCTGCGCGTACACATCACGAATAATAATTAGAATGTTGCACGGTGGTTTCAGGTCAATCTGTGGTCTTCTGCTATGAATTTGACCGTTAGACGCCCATTTTGGCTGTTTATGACACCAGAACTGCGTTCTTGGTCACCGCGGGCACACGACACGTCCGATTGACGTCCGTCTACTCGACCAATTCAAAAATCACTCACCCATATTTTTCGTCTGATTTCAGGCCATTCTGACTTCGTTCGGCCCATTTGGACCCCCCACGCGCGTTTATAAAGCGCGCGCATCACTTAAAACACGCATATTGAGCCTTACCGCGCAAACCGCACGTCCGATTGACGTACCATCTGCGCGTACATGTCACGAATAATAATTATATTGTTGAATGGTGGTTTCAGGTCAATCCGAGGTCTTCCTCTATGAATTTTTCCGTTTGACGCCCGTTTTGGCCGTTTATGACACCAGAATTGCGTTCTCGGTCACCGCGGGCACACAACACGTCCAATTGACGTATCGTCTGCTCTACCACTTCAAAAATCACTCACCCGTATTTATGAATCGCGCACATCACTTAAAACACGCATATTGAGCCGTACCGCGCAAACCGCACGTCTGATTGACGCACCGTCTGTGCGTACACATCAAGAATAATAATTACATTGTTGCACTGTGGTTTTAGGTCAATACGATGTCATCCACTATGAATTTGACCGTTAGACGCCCGTTTTGGCCGTTTATGACACCAGAACTGCGTTCTCGGTCACCGTAGGCACACGACATGTCCGATTGATGTACCGTCTACTCGACCACTTCAAAAATAACTCACCCGTATTTTTCGTCTGATTTTAGGCCATTCCGAATTCGTTCGGCCCGTTTGGACCCCTCATGCGCGTTTATGAAGCGCGCACATCACTTAAAACACGCATATTGAGCCTTACCTCGCAAACCGCACGTCCGATTGACATGCCATCTGCGCGTTCACATCACGAATAATAATTATAATGTTTCACAATAGTTTCAGGTCAATCCGTGGTTGTCCACTATGAATTTGACTGTTAGACGCCCGTTTTGGCCGTTTATGACACCAGAACTGCGTTCTCGATCACCGCGGGCATACGGCACGTCCGATTGATGTGCCGTATGCTCGACCACTTCAAAAATCACTCACCCGTATTTTTCGTCTGATTTCAGGCCATTCCGACTTCGTTCGGCCCGTTTGGACCCCCCACGCACGTTTATGAAGCGCGCACATCACTTAAAACATGCATATTGACCCTTACCGTGCAAACCACACATTCGATTGACGTGATGTCTACGCGTACACATCACTAATAATAATTATATTGTTTCACGGTTGTTTCAGGTCAATACGAGGTCGTCCGCTATGAATTTGACTGTTTGACGCCCGTTTTGGCCGTTTATGACACCAGAACTGTGTTCTTGGTCACCGCGGGCACACGACACGTCCGATTGACGTGTCGTCTGCTCGAACACTTCAAAAATCACTCACCCGTATTTTTCGTCCGATTTCAGGCCATTCTGACTTCGTTTGGCCCATTTGGACCCCCCGCGCGCGTTTATGAAGCGCGCACATCACTTAAAACACGCATATTGAGCCTTACCGCGCAAACCGCACGTCTGATTGACGTGCTGTCTATGTGTACACGTCACGAATAATAATTAGAATGTTTCACGGTGGGTTCAGGTCAATCTGTGGTCGTTTGCTATGAATTTGACCGTTAGACGCCTGTTTTGGCAGTTTATGACACCAGAACTGCGTTCTCGGTCACCGCGGGCACACGACACGTCCGATTGACGTACCGTCTGCTCGACCACTTCAAAAATCACTCACCCATATTTTTTGTTTAATTTCAGGCCATTCCGACTTCGTTCGGCCCGTTTGGACCCCCCACGCGCGTTTATGAAGCGCGCACATCACTTAAAACACGCATATTGAGCCTTACCGCGCAAACCGCACGTCCGATTGACATGCCGTCTATGCGTACATGTCAAGAATAATAATTATATTGTTGCAAGGTGGTTTCAAGTCAATACGAGGTCGTCCGCTATGAATTTAACCGTTTGACGCCCATTTTGGCCGTTTATGACACCAGAACTGCATTCTTGGTCACCATGGGCACACAACATGTCCGATTGATGTGCCGTCTGCTCGACCACTTCACAAATCACTCACCCGTATTTTTTCGTCTGATTTCAGGCCAATCCGACTTCATTCAACTGATTTGGACCCCCCCACACGCATTTATAAAGCGCGCGTATCACTTAAAACATGCATATTGAGACATACCGCGCAAACCACATGTACGATTGACATGCCGTCTGCGCGTATACGTCACGAATAATAATTAGAATGTTTCACGGTGGTTTCAAGTCAATCTGTGGTCGTCCGCTATGAATTTGACCGTTTGACGCCAGTTTTGGCCGTTTATGACACCAGAACCGCGTTCTCGGTCACTGCGGGCACGCGACATGTCCGATTGATGTGTCGTCTGCTCGAACACTTCAAAAATCACTCAGTTGTATTTTTCGTCTGATTTTAGGCCAGTCCGACTTCGTCCGGCCCGTTTGGACCCCCCACGTGCATTTATGAAGTGCGCGCATCACTTAAAACACGCATATTGAGCCTTACCGCGCAAACCGCACGTCCGATTGATGTGCCGTCTATGCGTGCACGTAAAAAATAATAATTATGTAGTTTTACAGTGGTTTCAGGTCAATCTGAGGTTGTCTGATATGAATTTAACCGTTTGACGCCCGTTTTGACCGTTTATGACACCAGAACTGCATTCTCGGTCACCGCGGGCACACAACATGTCCGATTGACGTACCGTCTGCTCAACCACTTCAAAAATCACTCACCCATATTTTTTTTTTCTGATTTCAGGCCATTCCGACTTCGTTCGGCCCGTTTGGACCCCCCACGCACGTTTATGAAGCGCGCGCATCACTTAAAACACGCTTATTGAGCCTTACCATGCAAACCACATGCCCGATTGACGTGCCTTCTGCGCGTACACGTCACGAATAATAATTAGAATGTTTCAAGGTGGTTTCAAGTCAATCCGTGGTCCTCTGTTATGAATTTGACCGTTAGACGCCTGTTTTGGCCGTTTATGACACCAGAACTGCGTTCTCGGTCACCGCGGGCACACGACACGTCCGATTGACGTGCCGTCTGCTCGACCACTTCACAAATCACCCACCCATATTTTTCGTCTGATTTCAGGCCATTCTGACTTCGTTTGGCCTGTTTGGACCCCCCACGCGCGTTTATGAAGCGCGCACATCACTTAAAACACGCATATTGAGCCTTACCGTGCAAACCGCACGTCCGATTGACGTGCCGTCTGCGCATCCACGCAACGAATAATAATTATATTATTGAACGGTGGTTTCATGTCAATAAGAGGTCGTCCGCTATGAATTTAACCGTTTGACGCCCGTTTTGGCCGTTTATGACACCAGAACTGCGTTCTCGGTCACCGCAGGCACACGGCACGTCCAATTGACGTTCCGTATGCTCGACCACTTAACAAATCACTCAACCATATTTTTCATCTGATTTTAGGCCAATACGACTTCGTCAGGCCCGTTTGGACTCCCCCACACGCGTTTGTGAAGCGCACATATCACTTAAAACACGCATATTGAGACGTATCGCGCAGACCGCACGTCCGATTGACGTGTCGTCTACACGTACATGTCAAGAATAATAATTAGAATGTTTCATGGTGGTTTCAGGTCAATTTGTGGTCATCCGCTATGAATTTGACCATTTGACGCCCGTTTTGGCTGTTTGTGACACCAGAACTGCGTTCTCGGTCACCGCGGGCACACGGCACGTCCGATTGACATTCCGTCTGCTCGACCACTTCAAAAATCACTCACCCGTATTTGTAGTCTGATTTCAGGCCATTCCAACTTCGTTCGGCCCGTTTGGACCCCCCACGTGTGTTTATAAAGCGCGCACATCACTTAAAACACGCATATTGAGCCTTACCACGCAAAACGCACGTCCGATTGATGTTCCGTCTACGCGTACACATCAAGAATAATAATTATATTGTTTCACGGTGGTTTCAGGTCAATCCGAGGTCGTCCGCTAATAATTTAACCGTTTGACGCCCGTTTTGGCCGTTTATGACACCAGAACTGCGTTCTCAGTCACCGCGGGCACATGACACGTCCGATTTACATTCCTTCTGCTCGACCACTTCACAAATCACTCACCCATATTTTTTGTCTGATTTCAGGCCATTCCGACTTCGTTTGGCCTGTTTGGACCCCCCCACGCGCGTTTATGAAGCGCGCACATCACTTAAAACATGCATATTGAGCATTACCGCACAAACCGCACCTCCGATTGATGTGTCGTCTACGCATACACGTCATGAATAATAATTAAAATGTTTCACGGTGGTTTCAGGTCAATACGAGGTTTTCCGCTATGAATTTGACCGTTAGACGCCTGTTTTGGCCGTTTATGGCACCAGAACTGCGTTCTCGGTAACCGCGGGCACACGACACGTCCGATTGACGTGCCGTCTGATCGACCACTTCAAAAATCACTCACCTATATTTTTTGTCTGATTTCAGTCCATTCTGACTTTGTTCATCCCGTTTGGACCCCCCCCACATGCGTTTATGAAGCGCACACATCACTTAAAACACGCATATTGAGCCTTACCGCGCAAACCGCATGTCCGATTGACGTGCCGTCTGCACGTAAACATCACGAATAATAATTATATTGTTGCACAGTGGTTTCAGGTCAATATGAGGTCGTCCGCTATGAATTTAACCGTTTGACGCCCGTTTTGGCCGTTTATGACACCAGAACTGTGTTCTCGATCACCGCAGACACACGACACGTCCAATTGACATGCCGTCTACTCGAACACTTCCCAAATCACTCACCCATATTTTTCGTCTTATTTCAAGCCATTCCGACTTTGTTCGGCCCATTTGGACCCCCCCACGCGCATTTATGAAGCGCGAACATCACTTAAAACACGCATATTGAGCCGTACCGCGCAAACCACACGTCCGATTGATGTACCGTCTGCGCGTACACGTCAAAAATAATAATTAGAATGTTTAACAGTGGTTTCAGGTCAATCTGTGGTCATCCTTTATGAATTTGACTGTTAGACGCCCGTTTTGGCCGTTTATGACACCAGAACTGTGTTCTCGGTCACCGAAGGCACATGGCACGTCCGATTGAAGTTTCGTCTACTCGACCACTTCAAAAATCACTCACCCATATTTTTAGTCTGATTTCAGGCCATTCCGACTTCGTTCGTCCCGTTTGGACCCCCCCACGCGCGTTTATGAAGCGCGCGCATCACTTAAAACATGCATATTGAGCTGTACCTCGCATACCGCATGTATGATTGACGTTCCGTCTATGCGTACACATCAAGAATAATAATTAGAATGTTTCATGGTGGTTTCAGGTCAATCTGTGGTCATTCTCTATGAATTTGACCGTTAGACGCCCGTTTTGGCCGTTTATGACACCAGAACTGCGTTCTCGGTCACCGCGGGCACACGGCACGTCCGATTGACGTGGTATCTGCTCGAACACTTCAAAAATAACTCACCCGTATTTTTCGCCTTATTTCAGGCCATTCCGACTTCGTTCGGCCCATTTAGACCCCCCCACGCGCGTTTATGAAGCGCACACATCAATTAAAACACGCATATTGAGCCTTACCGCGCAAACCGCACGTCCGATTGACGTGCCGTCTACGCGTAAACATCACGAATAATAATTATATTGTTTCACGATGGTTTCAGGTCAATCTGTGGTCATCTTCTATGTATTTGACTATTAGATGCCCGTTTTGGCCGTTTATGACACCAGAACTGCGTTCTCAGTCACCGCGGGCACACGGCACGTCCGATTGACGTGCCGTCTGCTCGACCACTTCAAAAATAACTCACCCATATTTTTCATCTGATTTCAGGACATTTCGACTTCATTCGGCCCATTTGGACCCCCCACGCATGTTTATGAAGCGCATGCATCACTTAAAACACGCATATTGTGCCTTACCGCGCAAACCGCACGTCCGATTGATGTGTCGTCTGCACGTACACGTCACGAATAATAATTATATTGTTGCACGGTGGTTTCAGGTCAGAAATAATAAAACAAACTAATCTAGGTAAAAAAGGAAAATTATATTCACCAAGGATATAAAAACTTCTAGAGAATTCATCAACACAAATGAAATTACCTCATGCATGGGGTTCATTCTCATATGGATCACCAATATCAATGCGATGTCCACCAGATGTATTCGAAGCCTATAATATATATCAATATTACGTATCTTAAACATATCAATAAAAGTCAATCTGAGTATGGTTTGTTTTATTGTTTACCTGTGGCGCCACTTGTTGCGTCGTCATATCATCGATACGTGATGACATCTGTGAAAACCTCTCCTCATACTTTGCACGTAACTGCTGAAACTGTGCATCAAAATTGCGCTGAATATCCCGCATTGAAGCATCTATCTCATCCTGTGTGTGAATCCTTGACTCTCTGCATGAACCCATCACATCTTCTCTAACAACTGCATGTCGCGGGACACCACCGCCATAAGTCAAAGAATAACCATGACCGTCACGCCCCATGAAACGGTGAAATATTTCATCTCTACGCACAGTACTATGATGTTTCTCCTCTGGCAACTCTTCTAACTGAGCGTCAAACTGATCCTGTAGCATATAATGAATCAATGAACAAATATTAATAATTTATATAAAATAAAAATACATTTATTAGTAAATAATTTTCTTACCATAACACCGGCAACATCAGGATCACCCACCCTACTAGTCCTCATCCATATGGACATCCGATCGATTGGCTCGCCGTGTTGGTGTAACTATAATAAAGGGGTTCACCATGTTATACTAAAATATTTTTAAAATATGAATGAAATAGTGAATTCTAAACTTACATCATGTCTGAGCTGTGACACATGTCGAGTGCCAAGTCTGGAAGGCGTGCCCTGCATCGCCCGATTATGTGAATGACGAGCAGACTCAGTCTACATTCAACGTATTTACTTAATAGACATTTGAAAAAATAGTCATTTATAGATTAAAAGTAATAAATCTTACCATCGCTGCCTCACTCGACCAAAACACAACCAAATCCTGCCACTGCGCAGGAAGAATGCCCGGAGGGACTCACTGTAGAATGTCTGGCACACCCGCAAATGGTGTCCAATGATCTCTCTTCACCCTTGACTTGTAATCCTTCCATAATTTTCGGCATTTGGACATTCATACAGCCCAAAACTCATCTGGACAGGATGTCAAATTATCCTGTTAAAAAAAATTGCCAGTAGATGGGACAATAATAATAATAATATATCATGAAAAATTAAACATTGAATTTACCTGAACCTCCCTTCATAATCTGTCCATCGTATCCTGGGGGAAAGAACTCCAGTCACGAGTCATAAGAGGGAATCTATGTGAGTCTCGTATCATATGCCCAAACTGACGACTCAATGCAGTAGCACCATCTCCAACTGGATGAAATGTGTCGTCAAATAACACATCTAATCGGGCTCCAGAGTTCCAGGATCGAACCCCTCTACCAGGACCCCTGCGTCTGCTGGAAGAAGCACTAGATCCTAATAAACATAAATTCATAATTCAATTACAATATAAATTAATGATTATAAACAGTTAGGTAAATATACACAGAAAATTACAATCAATTAATTTAGAAAAATGAAAACATAAATACCGACAACATCAGGTGAACCACTGTGACCACCCTGTGACATACCTAAATTAAAAGAAATTATAGTTAAATCAAGAAATTTTATACATATATAACTCATAAATATTTTTACAAATAATAACTGGGGATATAATTACAATTTTCACTAAAAATCAAATTTAAAGGATAAAAAACACATATCATTAAAATTTAAAAACCAAATTTGAAGGATAAAAAACATTACCTGTGGAGGACTCGACCGCGGGTAACGGGGTGTGACTTGATTGTGGATCCATGACGGCGCAATGACTTGACGACAGGGGTTCGACGGCTGGACTCGAAAGGAGCGGAACCATTGGCCGAAGCGTGGTAGGGTTCTACACGGCGGGGCACAACGGACCGGGAGGGTCCAACGGAGGTAGGAGGACTTGACGGAGGGATGCAACTGGGCCGGGAGGGGATGATGGCAGCAGGACTGTCCAAAGGTGCAACGCGGAGGCAGGGGGTGGGGGTTGCTGGGTTTCGGGGGTGTCGGGGTCACGGGGGCGCAGCGTAGAGGCAAGGCGGCGGGGGTCGCCGGGGTTGCGGGTGTCACAGCACGGAGGCAAGGGGGTGGGGGTCGCCAGGGGTCAGGGTCACCGGGGGTCGGGGTCACCGGGGGCTTCCGGGGTCGCCAGGAGGTCTGGGGTCGGGGGTAGGGGTCGCCGGGGGTCGGGGTTTCCGGAGGTCGGGGTCGCTGGGGGTCGGGGAGGGGTCGCCAAGGGTCCGGGAGGGGTCGCCGGTGGTCAGGATCGCCGAGGGTCGAGGTCGAGGGGTCGGGGTCACTGGGGGTCGGGGTCGCGAGGTCAGGGAGGGGTGGTCGTGGGGTCAGGGAGGGGGGAAGGGAAAATATAGGTTTTTATATATTAAAGTGCAGCGACCGCCAATTGGAGGCCGTCAAAAGTCCCCCGCCTCAAAAACCAGAAATTCTAGTAGTGAGGACTCAACATAATGTTGTTCTCTTCGTGGTGAGATCAGCCTCTCAGCTTGATTCAAGTTATTACTCATAAATTGAGTCAGTTGGTTCATCATTCGCATGAATGTTTCCATTCCGGCTTCCATCGGAGGGTCTTCAGTGCATGGTCCATTGTGGTCACCATTTGCATGGTTCCTCCTATTGGCCGCCATTTTCTAAAAGAATAAAATCTTAGTGAGAAATTTGTATCATTTATGAATCTTTTAACTATAGAGAATTCTACGTCTTAAAAATTCATTCTTAAAAAATTATTTTTCTCTATAATTCCTTCATAATGATTCATAAAAAGCTTGTGATTAACCAAACATATCCCCCAAGAGTGTCGTAACCAAGAGTGCAGAAAGGCCCATTATCGTGCACCAGTTACCGTTCAAGTCTAGCTCAAAGCGGTGTTTTCAGGTTTTACCCCTATGTACATCTGTTCCAGAACCGCCACTACTGGAAATTAGATCTTTCCCAACGCTTCTATACCAACGGTTTTCAAAAACCGTTGGTATAGGTCCCCTTTCCCAACGGTTTGGCCAAACCATTGGGAAAGGCCCCCAAATTGGCCACTTTTCCCAACGGTTTGGCCAAACCGTTGGGAAAGGCCCCCAAATTGGACACTTTTCCCAACGGTTTGGAAAAACCGTTGGGAAAGGTGGACCTATCCCAACGGTTTGGCCAAACCATTGGGGAAGGTCCCCAAATATACCACTTTTCCCAATGGTTTGGACAAACCGTTGGGAAAGGTAGACCTATCCCAACGGTTTGGCCAAACCGTTGGGAAAGGTCCCCAAATATGCCACTTTTCCCAACGGTTTGGCCAAACCGTTGGGAAAAGTGGGCCAAAATTCAACATCTACCAATGGTTTTAACAACCGTTGATATAGGTCTATACCAACGGTTTTAACAACCGTTGGTATAGGTACTTTCATTTTTTATCGGACCTTCGTACCGAGAACATTATATAAATCAAAATTTAAAATATTTATGAGAATACATATATATATTTATGTAATTATGATCAAAAAAGTCATGTTAGGTTAGTGGTTGAGTTGTTCAATGATAAACGAGGGGTCCTGGGATCAAATCCCAGCGGATGTTTTATTTTTGGAATTTATATACCAACGGTTCCATTACCGTTGGTATAGATTTCATATTACCTATACCAACGGTTTTTGGAAAACCGTTGGTATAGACCTATCCCAACGGCTTACTTGGCTACTGTTCTCCAAACCATTGGTATAGGCTATAACAACGGTTTGGAGGCCTATACCAACATTTCCAAACTGTTGGAAAAGGTTAGTTTTCCAGTAGTGCGCCTCTACCTGCTCGTATCCAGATAGGGATGTATTTGTTTGATAAACCACTAACTCAATACTCACCAAAATACCAGGAAGATTTACTATATTTAAACTTTTCTATAGGGTTCTTCCTAAAGTTTTCATAGCCTAATTTCCACAAATAACTAAACCGACCTTTGATACCAACTATAGCATCCCGCCTTTTTATAACATAACTTTTCATTACATTTTACAAAACCGAGGATCTTTAAGGTTTAGTGTCTTGGAAACCAGGAACTTAAAATATGAAAACATAAAACATTCTTCTTAAACAATTGAAAGTATTCTACTTATGTTCATCCTAGGTTCATCACTGCATCTCATAACCTGGGGACATACATCAAAAGAAAGGGTGAGCAGAAGGCCCAGTAAGGGAAACAAGGGGAAACATTTAACATGTGAACTTGAGATAGATCAATAAAGTCATGAAAAAGAACATTAAGGCATGAGAAAGAAATCACGAGGAATATCATAATAAAAATAACGTATTTCATAACTTGAAGATGTGGCTACAAAATTTAACATAGACAATCATTTCCGTTTCACCAAGGTCCATCCCCAAGGTGTCATTAAAAATTACCAAGGTTATTCACCAAGGCATCGTTAAAAATGGTCATCTCTAGAGATTAAGTCTTTACCCAATGCATTGGAGCGCTATTAGGGAGAACCATTAAATTTTACTTTATTATCATGTGATACACATATATCATCATCAAAAATTTCATAAATAACCCATATAGCATAAAAGAAATGGGTTTCCTTTCATATTCATAACGTTTTTAAAAACTGCTTTAAAGACATGATCTTTATGTCACTTTAAACCCACAAAAAAGGAAAGCGGGTTTCATGTATGTAAATCCCAGAATTTAAAATAGAAAATTTTGATATATATATGTGAATAAATCTATATAATAAAGATCTTTGAGTATTCACTTAATAAAATAAAAGAATTTGAGAAAAAGTGAGAGGCATTTTGAGACGAAAATTCTGCAGCATAACGGCTATGTTACAGGCTTTTAGAAAATATTGAAAAGAGAGGGGACATGGGTAACCCACTCATAAATGATCTATAAAACAGTATAGGGACATAATATAATGTATATAAGAACATGGTAATGAAATTTTAAAGACATACCATATTAAATTAAAAACATTGAAGGAAGACAAAAATAAGATTTCTCTTATGAAAATTCGGCAGCCTAACGATGTCACTTAAAACTTCAAAAAAATGAATTGATGAGATAAAATATGGTATCTAATCATATTAACATAAAATATCAGTATTATAGATATATAGATCATACCCCAACATAAAAAAAGTAACTTTAAAGAATTGACAAGAAAATAGATCTTGAAAACAAGAAGGGTGAAAGAATCCCTTAAAAATTCGGCAGCCTAACGGCGCCACTTAAAAATTATTAAAATGAATTGATGAGAGAAAGAGGGGTAATATAATCATATGAACATGAAAAGGACAGTAGTATGAATATAAAAGAACATCCCAAACATAAGAACATGGGGCTTAAAAGAAATGACATAAACGAGAGTACTTGAAAAGAAAGAGAGAGGTAGGATCCCTTACCTTAAAACGTAACTCTTAAAACTCAAAGGTTGAGACCTTGAGGGCTTGGGGGCACCTTGGTAGGACCCTTTGGGAGGTAATGAGACCATATCTTAGTTGGGGGAGAGTTGGGAGTGAAAAATAAAGGAGTAAAGGGTAAGTATTTATAGGGAAAGTGAGGGGACAAGGCATTAATGGCCAAGGGACACCTCATTGGTGGTATTGGCAAAACCATGGGCTTGCCCATGGTATTTTCCCATGGTATTGGCCAATTGGGACACCTCATACCTTATATTACTATTCATAAGTCGACCATATTGATTAAAGACTTAATACATCATTTAATGACGTCATTAAACACCCGTAACTTAAAAACTGTATTTTCACTATTCATCGAAAATTCAACTTTCTCAGAAAAATCCCCAAAAATTACCTCAACATAATATCGATGAACTGAGTTCAAAAATGAAATCCATTTTATAAAAATAATTTTATAAATAATTTTAATTTAATTTTTAATTAAAAAACACTATTCACCCGAAAAAACTAATACTTGAATAATAATTTCTGAAACAGTTATTTACCTATTTTATGGAATCACATTACTTAATCAAGGTGCCTAGATTATATTAATACTTTCTTTAAGTGAGATTACTAATCCATTTGGTCACATTACTAATCCTAAGCATAAAATCACTATTCATAATTTACTATTCATCAAAAATTAAGTTTATCTTATTAGACTCTAAATTTTGTACTGAACATAATTGTAGAAGACCATTTTTTGAAAATCATTACACATAATTAATTATTTAAGATTTACATGAATATTTTCAAATATCCTTTTTCTATAATTCATCAAAATTTACATCCTAAATTTATCCGGTCATTTGAAAATTCACAACTTCACTAAAGGAAGAAATCACAATTTTATTTATCCCAAAGGATTACACAAAGTAGCTACGGTCTCGTCACATAGCCCCTTGTAACACCAACATATGACCTAAGTGTAAGGTGAGCTATAGTGAGAGAATCTGGGGGAGGCTCAGATAACATTGCCCTAGTAGTAATCTCCACTAACTTGAACTTCTTCCGTAGGTGGTTCCGTTCAAGCTTGACACGCTGGAGTTCGACTTGGGCTTGGTCCAAAGTGAAGCCCAAATATGCCACCTCCTTCCCAGGCTCTGATAAGTGGGCTTTATAAGGTTCGAGTCTACTGGATGAATCCATCGACTCTTCTTTCTGCATTAACCATTAACATCTCTATTAAATCGTTTAAGAGTAAATTAAAATACTATTCAAAAAGTTTGGGTCATTACCTGTGTAAAGGCAAAGGTGAAATTCACCCTCCTTGTGTATGGGTTAGACCCACACCAATAATTTTCCATCTCAAAACCACATGTCTCTTGATTCCTATTACCATAGGATATGCAATGACACCCAAATCTTAAATCCTAGGTCTAGGTGTAATATAAATGAAAAAATACTCCCCCTTTGCACATGGGTCAGACCTACACAAGTAATTTTTCATTAAAGAACTATGTGTGGCTTTATTCCTATCCCCATAGAACACATAGTGATGCCCAGATCTTAAATATTGGGTCCAGTAACAATATAAAAAATAGAGAGAAATAAATACCCCTTCCTTGTATATGGGACAGACACGTGTAAAGAGATTTATCTAGAACTATGTGCGGCTTGATTCCTATCCCTATAGGATACATAGTGACACCTAGACCTCAAATATTGTGCACAACCATGACATATGAAAATGCACCCCTCCTTGCATACAGGCCATAGCTATACAAGGAACTTTCACAATAACTACGTGTGACTTGATTCCTATCCCCATAGGATACATAGTGATGCTCAGATCTCAAATTCTAGGTCCAACCACTATATATATATATATATATATAAGTTCCCTCTCCCTACATGTAGGTTAAACTTGTGTAGGGAGTTTTCTAATCCAGAACTATGTGTTGCGTGATTTCTATCCCTATAAGATACATAGTGACACTTGAATCCCAAATCCTGGATCCAATCATAGTATAATCAAGAACTACATGTGGCTTTATTCTTATCCTCATAGTATATGTAGTGACAAATAGATCCCAAATCTCAGATCTAACTTTATTATAAAAATATATATCCCTTCCCTTATGTATGGGTCATACCTACATAGGGGAATCCTTATAATAACTACACATGAATTGATTATCACTCTATGAGATACATAATGATGCCTGGATCCTCCATTCCAGGCCCATCCATGGTTTTTCATCACTCCTAATCACGTCCCTCTATGAGAGTCAGATATGTGTGAAGGCTCCAATCTATATTAAAAAGAATGTGAAATGCCACCCCATGTATTCCCTATTTCACAACCTCGTATGGTTCAACCGATAATCAGTTGTCTCTTATTTTTCATGCCAAGCATGACTCATGTGAGCTTGTAGAACTTAGAAATCCACTTTGACCAGTGAAATTAAGGCACATTCTATTTAAATATGGGAAACCACGTCCTTATCGTATGATGTTAAACTGCACGTAAGACATCCTCACCACATGAAATTAAAACTGTATGGAAGACATCCTTACCGTATGATATTAAACTACATGGAAAATATCATAGTCATATGATGTTAAGTTGCATGACATGGGGAATTAATGTTTAACATATCATCCTCCCAATGACTGTGTACTCAAGAATTGAATGTTGTATCCCTTCTCCTAAAGATGTGTTCAATACACATTGGTGTAGCCTTTAGGATGCTAAAACCCTTTTTGAATCTTACGTTCTATATGAACCAACTCCATATCTTCAATATTCGAGTTAATAATAACGTGTTCCCTAATTTTTTATACTTATCTTGGAACCCCACAACCTTGAGTTATTCCTCTTGGTTCTTACCTGTAGTATCCCAGTAACAGGGACTAGCTAATTCAAAGGGACCCCACTAAGATTCACTAGTGAATAACACAATGCCTCAGAGCTTGTTCCTAGTGGTTATCTTAGTACCAGAGGAGAGGACACCTTAAATCTAAAATCTATTATCCTAATTGTGTGGAATATGGGTTTCCACCATTATTAATGGTTGGCCCATACCCATCGGTCCTCATATCCTATTGACTAAGATATTCTTGGGTTATGATTTACACCTCCCATAACCCAACTATTCAAGTGGATTCAGATACCCTTAATGTTACTCATTCGTGTATCATACTCATTATCAAAGTAATATTATAACATCGTATTACAGTACCCTATCATTTCTAGTTATGAAACCCCAATGAAGACCCAACTTCCATGAGTTCCTAAATCCCTTTGGATTCCCCCTTTTCCACCAAATGAAGTTCATTCCCTATTTTCATATCCGAAGTATTTAAAGACATGATTTATTTAATCCATTTTTCCCATGATTAATAGGGATCAAGAATGAATTAATGGTTTATGCCTTTATACCTAAGTCATGATAGTAAGACATTAAACTATACAACATCTCTATAAGAACTATATGTGGCTTGATTCCTGCAATGCATGATATTTAGTAATGCCTGAATTCCAAATCCTGGGTCTAACCACAACATAAAAGGGTAAATACACCCTACCTGTTTATGGATCAAACCTATGGAGGGAACCTCTCATACCATAACTATGTGTGTCTTGATTCCTATCATCACAAGATATGTAGTGACACTTGAATATACTATTTAAATCACAACCATGAATTATCATCACCCCAAACTATGTTCTTTGATGGGAAACAAATTTTCATGGGGATTCCTAATAGTACCAAATTATAAATTCCCATACATACTCATTGTTACACACCCTCACACGATTTAACCAATGACCAGTTGTCTCTTATTTCTCACACAATCATGAATCATGTGAGCTTAGGGAACTTGGAAGGACACTCTGACTAGTGTGATTAAGTTGTATTTCATTATAAGATAGGGAACCACATCCTTACCATATAACGTTAAACTGAATGGAAGACGTCCACACCACATGATGTTAAAACTATACAAAATCTATCCTCACCACATGATGTTAAACTATATAGAAAATGTCATAGTTGCATGATGTTAAACTGCATGACATGGAGTAGTCATATTGAAGATATCCTCCTCCTAATGACTGTGTACTCAAGAATCATATTTTTTATCTCTTCACCCCGAATATGTGTTCAATACACGTTGGTGTAGACTTTAGGGTCCTCAAACCCTTCTTGAATCTTACATTATCCATGAACCAACTTCATATCTTTGATATTTGAGTTAATAATAACCTATTACTTGAGATGTTATACTTACCTTGGAACCCCAAAACCTTGATTTATTACTCTTGGTTATTCTATATAGTGTCTTGGTAACAAGGACTAGATGGTCCAAAGGGACACTGCTAATATTCACTGGTGAATAACACAATGTCTAAGAGCTTGTTACTAGGGGTGTTTTGGTCCTATAGGAGAGGCCCCCCTTAAATACATGAGTTATTTTCCTGATTTTTTGGAATATGGGATTATATCATTATTAATTTTTGACCCTTACCCACTGATCCTTACCTCATATTGACTCAGATATTCTTGGGTTATGATTTAAAATTCCCATAACCTAACTATTCAAGTGAATTCAGATACCCTCTATGTTACTCATATCTTCATTTTACTCATTATACAAGAAAGATTATAACATTTCATCATTGTACCCTTTCATTTAGGGGTATAAAACTCATGTGAAGACCACCCTGAGTTAGTCATTACTCTCAAAAACCCCATACGGTCCATCCTGTAGAGACCTAAAACTGCTCAGAGAGGTCTATAATATCTATAAATTTGTATTAGGGATGAGTGTTTCACATTTATACAATATAGTACATGGAAATTACCATTCCCTATGTATAAGATCAATCCACACAAAGGAACCTCTAGACAATTATTATGTCATTTTTATCAAGGGAAGATAAAAATTCCCCCTCTGCATATGAGATTTGTGCAATGAGTCTTTATAAGAACTATGTATGGTTTGATTTTCATTCCATTGAGATATGTAGTGATACTTAAGTCTTCCTCTATTGTACCAACTATAAAATCAATAATAGAGAGATTATGTCCCCTCTTATTAAGTGTGTGGACCTTGGGAGTGATATTTCACTTCTCGGAAATATTTACGTTAAGGTAGGGCTTAGTTCTCCTTTCCTGCATGTGATCCAAATTTGTACAGAGGAAGCCTCACAAATATTGTGCATGGCATGATGAAAATGACCCTCCTAAAATTTTAGTTTGATACTTTTGGGGAGCCTTATGAGAAAGTATACTGAGGCATAATTACCACCCTTACAAAATGCATAGGGAAACCTGGGGAATCCTAGCCATATAAATTTCATATGACTCTAAGCTGTGGTCTACCTTGCAGGACTTTAAGCAATTTAGGGATGGTCATGTCATACCAACCCGCTTCACCTATGTATAAATTAAATCTGTGTATGGATTGCCTGTATATGAGTCAGATATGAGAAAAGGGACCCAAACATATGGTTACCCACCTGCAAGAATATACAAGGATAAAAATGCCTCCCATATTTGAATGCTTTCAGCTAATATAGAGTGTATTTAGGAACACACTATAGAATTTTATATTGGTTCCCAAGCCCTTACTGCATGATGCTAAACTACAAGGAATATGTCCAGGTCACATAAAGTTAAACTATACAACAACCAAATCTTCATCACATGACATTAAACTGCATGGAAGGAATGTCCTTACCACACAATGTTAAATTATGTATACTATCTCCCATATTCACTCCTTATCAAATGAACAAAGATCCTGAACTTGGTCAACCAAAGTTTGGGGTGCCTCCATCATCTATTTGATCACCTCAATCAATAAAACACACTTTGTGTCTTGAGTGTCTTGGGTTTCCACAAAACTTTCATGACCCTTATAGAGGATAAGGCCCCCCTCTGATTGACCATGAATGTAATCCCTATGATTCATGCATAAGGGACCTCAGACCATCAACTATAGGTTCCTTCTCCTTGTGTGAAAAGACCTCCAATCTATGTGATCCTCGACAACACCGCAATTGAACTCATCACTTTAGGGAGATTCAGAATCATCCTTGGTGTGTCTGTCTCATACCATTACTCATGATCTGATAACCTTGAGCCATGATTTACAACATTCTCATCTCATGCTTGAGAGGGAATTGGAGTACTCTTAACCTTGGGAATCCTAATTAGGATATTGTGTAACATATCCATGATACTAGGTCTACATTCATATAGGAATTAAACTATATTCACTTTGGTCAAAGCTTTACGATAGTAAACTTTAGCCTTTGACAGTCCAAGTCTCAAGAACTTAAAATGCTAGTGAAAGAGACACAAAACTTGTCAGGATAAAAACCCACAAAGGGAGGTCTGAGAAAAACTCAAGTCTCTTCTTACTAAACTCTTCACCTTTAAAGTTTAGGAAAAAGTTAGAGCATAAATAAAAAAGTCACAAAACTCGTAGGGCCCATCTTGTGGCCCTAGTAAAAGCCTAGCTATGCTCATTAGACCCCTTGGCCCATAAAAAAGTTAGAGTGATGATTTATCACATCATATTACTGTGATAACATGTCCAGTATGTGGCGACACAATTTTTTGGGTACTCTAACCCTTATTGAGTATTATTTTTTCCATAAACCACCTTCATATATTTGAAGTATAAGTTGAAACCCACCAATTCCTTGAGTTGATACACTTATCCTAGAACCCCATGCCCTTGAGTTATTTATTTTTTTTCTTCCCTATAGTGTATTGGTAATAGTTAATGACTACTATAAAGGGAACCCATTAGGATTTTATGGTGAATAACACAACACCTCAGATCTTTCACCTAGTGGGTGTCTTGGTCCCTAAGGAAAGGTCCCCTTTTAAACTCATAAGCTATTATATTGGTTACATGTGATACTAGTTTACACCATTATTAATGGAAAACCTTTATTTTATAGCCCCTATTTTTAGTTGACTCAGATATTCCTAGACCATGATTTATAATACCCATAACCATACTATTCAAGTGGATTCAACATCCTTGATGTTACGTCATCATGTATTGTACCCATTCTCAAAGTAGGAATGTGGTACTCCATTCTTGAACCTTTTGGTGGCCCTTATTGCATGACTAAAAACCATTCAATGAAGGGATGAGCTTACTAACCATAGACTAAACTTCCCCAGGGTCCCATAACCCTTCTTGAATTAATCTTTTCTCTATATACCACCTCTTTATCCAAACATTTGAATCTTCAAAAAATTTTCATGGCCCTTGTAAAAGAGAAGGGATCCATATACTTAACCATGAATGTAAATCCTATGGGCTCATGTATAAGTTCCTTTGAACCATTAACTAAGGGTGTCTCCTCCTTGTAAGAAAGGACCACCAATCCTTACGAGCCTTAGTAACATCATGGTGGAACTCAACATCCCATAATGTTTTGCAATCATCCTCGACGTGTCTTCCCTATCTCATCACCTTAGGTCCAAAATTTTGGGTTATGAATTACATAGTAAATAGTCTAATTATCCAAGTGGAATCATCATCCATAACATTTTACCATTTACCAAAAACTTTAAATCAAGGATTCAGGGTGTCACAACCCATCATGGATATCTATCTTTCATAATTTATGCAAGGCAAGGTGTCAGAACCCTTTATGAACATTAATTCTTCAGAATATCAACGAAGAATACAGGGTACTAGAACCCTTCATGAATACTCATTATTTAGAATCCCAGTAAGGATGTAGGGTTCTTGAACCCTTCATGAGTACCCATCCTTCACAACCAACAATAGAAGGTTCGACCTATAAGAACCTAAACTACAACAATATAAGGTCCGATCTAGAAGACCCTAGACTACAACAATACAAGTTTTGATCTATAAGACCCTAAAATATAGTAACATAAGGTCCAATATATAATACCCTAAACTACATCAACTAAAGGTTCGAGCTAGAATACCCTAAAATACAACAACAAAAGGTCCGATCTATAAGACCCCAAACTATAACAACATAAATTTTGAGATAGAATACCCTAAACTATAGAAATAGAAGATTTTATCTAGAAGACCCTAAACTACAACCAATAGAAGGTTTGAGCTATAAAACCTTAAACTATTGAAGAAAAAAGTTAAAGATTATCAACCCAAAATTATATCACCTCATAGGTCCAATTTAGAAGCCCTTAAACATCCAATTGAAAGATACACAATGCTCTCCTAGTTGAAAACCCACAAAGGGAACCTTGGGTAAAAGTAGAGTCATTGATTTCTATACATGAACTCTGTGCGTTTTAGGAAATATTGAGCGCTTATTAATTAGAAGAGGCATAAAACTTGTTAGGATGAATACTTATAAAGGGCATCCTGAGAAAAAGCCGAGTCCATGCCCATTAAGATTCCCCAATATGAAACTTAGGCAAAATTTAGGGAAATATAAAATAAAAGATACAAAGTTTTTAGGGATTATTATATATCCCTAGAAAAAATTAAGCTATGCTCACTAAGTCCATTGACTTAGGAAAAAGTTAGAGCACTTTCCCTCCAAAACATGTTTACTCAGATTATCCTTTTGAACTAGGTAATCTCAGAACAACTGGAGTAGGTATGTCAATAAGGATTCTTATGATATTAATAATTTATGGTTAATTATCAAGAAATTTATATTGTGATTCAAGAATTTGAGTTCAAAATTTGGGTTCACTCGATATTATAAAAATAATTTGTGTCTTTGACATTCTATATGATATCGATTTGATGTAATTTCATGCACATGATGAATGAAATAAATCCTGAAAACAACATGTAAAATTCAAAAGTTTTTTTCATTGATAACGTGTAAAGGAGGGAGGAATATCCACATCCTAAAGTCTCTCTAAGGATCCATAAAAATTAAAAAAAATCACAACTGGATCATAATAAAATCTGGTCAGCTAAGTTTGATAAATTAGCTAGAGTCCATTGACAGGAATTATTTGAGTGCTGAAGTGCAGTTCGATTCATTTATTTTTATACTTATAAATTAATAAGAGTATCAATAAAATAGGATAACTCTTCACCTCTTTTTTTAGTGATAACTAACAAAGATGGTGACATTGAAATGTGAGACTTTGTGAGAGTTATGACTGATTCCTATCCTGCTATCTATGAGGTTAAGTCATCTAGATGAGCATGCGATTGAGAGACTTTTGATGTGTTTGTTCATGTAAATATGAATCTTACCTTATTTATTGGACTAGATAATTCTTTCTATCGAAGACACAAAAGTCCTTCTCATTATTGGCCAATTTTTGCTGAGTTAATAAAATTTGTAACATGATATCATACAATTGTCAATAGTAAAATCCATTGGCTCCCAAATCATGAAAGAGCTGGAGAAGGAATTTATATTGGTCATGAATCCTCTCAAAGGGGGTCTTATTAATCTGGGAATGGATTTTATACCAAATTAGATTTTGTGATATTTGTCTCTTGATGACCTTTTGAGGGGGTTCATGGGAATAAAGAATGACTGGTGGAATGTATTTAGGTATTATGTCAGTTGAAAGAGGGATCAATTGAGTTGATGAGGATATAGGAGAAGAAGTCCCATGTGTTCTCCCCACAATCGGTTCATCATATATCACTAGTACCGAAGGGACAACTTCCTCAAAAAACCCTTCCCTACTGATGGGAGACTCATCACTATGTAAAGAGAACTTATTTAGGGGCTCTCCTGAATCCTGAATAAACTCTATAAATGCTATGTAAAAGGGGCTAAAAAATCCATAGGGTATGTCTACTAGTTAAACTAATCAATTTAGTATACCAACTAGGTAAGATTCCACCCAATCTTGGTCATAGTCTCAAGATAGAAAGATAGGGGAATCAATAGGTAGAAGAATGATTTTAGCATTTGTATATTCACACAACAATATAATCTAGAATTAGAGAATGAGTTCGGGGTGTCATTCTCCCCAAAATATAGTTAAGGGAAGAGGAGAAACCTTTTGAGTACAATAAAACTGGAGAATAAGATGATATAAGGTATATGGATCATTGATTATCAGCTCGTGTACATGAGTTACAAGAACCCCATCACGAAGTGAAACTTTATATGATCTCTCAGCAAGAGAACCACTTCCATTATCGATAATCATCCCAGTAGGTGTGGGGAATGACATGAAATTGAAATTATTATGATGGATTAATATATCAATGACCTCATCAACACCTAATGACATCACCTCAACCTTGTAAACGTTTAACAGCTTGGGACAGAATAGGGTATGAAGAATTTTAGTAGTATTCTCATACTTATGATACCAAAAATGATCTCTTATCGAACCAAATGAAAAATAAAAAGGTCCTTTAATCCAGTATCGAACATTACCCTATTGAATATGACCAAGGATTTGATAGAGGTGAGTAAGGGTTGGTATAATTAAGTTGAGGGGTCACCCCTCTACTAGTTGTGATTCCATAACCAATGTGCTGACTCAAATGACCAAGTGTGCATCCTTGGTTGGGAAAATACATCCATTAAAAAACATGGCCAAGTATCCCGCTAACTGAAGACTTGAGGATACCTTTGGTCTCACCCAGTATCCCCATGAGGCATACTCTCCAAATTTTATAATGGCCTAGTAAGAGCCTGTGTTATCTCAAACTAATCCAATATTTTAAAGAAATGACCGAGTATGGGTTTATCTCCTTCTTTAACTTCCCCTTCACAATGGTGAAAATATCTCATGCCAAGTTTGGAGTTTGTTTAGGGTTATAACAAACATCTGTGGTAAGAAGGAATTCATCGTACATCTCCCCAAGAGGAGGTATCCCCCAGCCAATAAATATCTCATAGTCTAATACCTACCTCTTCATGGGTCAGATGAAATGAGCTGGTGCTGGTGCACCAATGGTCGATCAGTTCCTTGATAAGTTCTACTTAACGGTACATGATGAATTGAGAAATCCATACCACCTCATAAATATAGATAAAATGTAATTGATTGAATAATTCTATGTAACTCTGCCCAACCTAGAATGGTTATTCCCATTCATAAGAAAAGTTACCACCAGAGTGAAAATACCACTTTGAACTCTAGCCACTTTTTGGGTTTTCCAAATAGGAGTTGAGTATACTTGAGTAGCTCTGAGCAATTGGTTGATGATAAAGATCATGACCATCTAGAACCAAAGGAAAATTATCCAATGTATAGGATATCCACTAGAATGGTGTAATGATTAACTGATTGTCCTTAGAAATGGTTGTTTGAATATAGTCAAGAGAGGATGATAAACAGCAAGACAAAAGATTGTAGTCAGGAGAAAGGGATGGTAGTGTCATCCAAAAGACCGAATCCATATATAGGTAGTTTGTGCGAAAGAGATATTTTTTTATTTCAGTTGAAAGAATACTCTTTAAAATTGAGTTGTTAGAAATAAACTGATATCAAGGATCAATATTGAGATTCTCGATGATCATTACCCTCTGGTTGGTCGCATCAGAAGAAATCTATGAAGTAGCATCCATCTTCATAGAGTATGAAGCATACATAAGAAGATTTTTAATCTTGAAGAAGGAATTAGTGGGGGTTAATCAAATAAAAGTGGGTCTCATGACTTGGGAGGCATCACGTGAATTTCATGATCCATTGATAGTCACACGATCACAAGATCTATATCTAGTCACATGAATCATGTAACCATTGGAAGGTCGTGTGACTCACATAAATCTCATGCATAATGCATGTCCCGCTACTACTCATGCAAAGTGAATGATCTAATATAGGTCAAAAAAAATTGCATAATGATCAAGAGATCATGCAAAAACGTTGGCGGATCATGCAAAGCATGAGAGACAACCCCATGACCAAGGATGCATCTCATGGACCAAGTAAATTACCGTGAACTGGTTGATGGATTATTTAATCAAGCACTGAGACAACTCAGTCATGCAGAGGGATGACAAAATGAAATCGCACGATGGATTCACACAAATTATTCTTGTCGTGAGGTCATACAAAGCGGTATTGAGAAGCATGTGAGGGAGGAAATCACAAAAGATACGGAGGTCTGAATCACTAGTGAAATGAATAGATCATCACTCTCCTATTTATAGGTCACTCTATGAAATAATAAAGGCCACATGGTATACTAAACGATTCCTAGAATATTGATCAACATAAGGCCAAAGGACGCATGCAGGAATTTATTTCCTTAGAACCTAGTCCTTGTTCCCTCAAACTTCACTCTAGAGGGGAGGAATTTTTTGATGACCGCAAAATGGAAACCATTAAATATAGGAATAAATAAATACCCAAAACACAAAAATTATCTTCCCCCAAAGGAAAAGAAGAAAGAAATGTGGCTGTATGGAGATGAAGTGGATGGGTCACACGGGTCGCCTGACCCCTAATAAGACTCATGATCGCATGACCCTAGGAACACCATGATAAAGGGTCATGTTCTTCATGTGATCAGTTAATGATCACATGAATCCGCTATAATGAGACCCTTTGATCATGCGTACCTTCATTAGATAGCCCATTTGATTAGGTGAAGTACCTCAGATGAGTCCTTTTGATTAGGTGACATGATTGAAGACAAGCATTTAATAATTGACCAATCTATTCATAAAATAAAAGCTATAAAATGTGTAAGATTAATACGAAAGGGAGTTGCATTGATTTTCACACAGCATGATTATGTGGTTCATGAGGTTGTTTATAGATAACACGAAAAACCATGATGATATATTGGCTTTATCATGAAAAAGTCTTTTGGAATTTTATATTCATCATGCAGAGGACTTAAAGCATGTATTTTTGATAATATGATTCCCTAAGGGAAAATTGATGGGTTAATTTTGTAGGTTTTATAAGTAAAAATATTAAAAGGTGTAAGATTCATACAAAGAGGAGTTATGCTATTTTTCATGTGAAGCGGCTCTGCACTCCTCGTGATTTGTTTATGATTACACGGATCCCTCCAAGAAATCCTTTTTTGATCTCATGGATACTCCCAAACACGTAAAACTTGGATTTCATGAAGGACTTCTGACATATGTCCTAATATCACGAAGGTTGTTCGACATGTTGATGAGATCATGCAGAATCCCTTTGAAAATACACGAGTTCAATGAATATGCCAATGATGGAGTAATTATATGGTCACTATTTATCACACAACTGAAGGATGATGTCATTGATGGTCCATGGATAGATCACACAAATCAATTGATACGAGGCTCCCTCTACCAAATTAAGATAAGATATGATAATTAAGCTTCATGCAAAGTGGTGTAGATCTGGGGAAACGATGCCTATAACCCCCCTAAATAGAAAAAATACACACAGAGGGGGAAAAGGTGATAACGGAATTTCCGGAGTGTGGAACCATGCAATCATAAGATTCTTCCACCTGGTAAGCCTGGTGCCTAGGTTAAAGGATGGGTAGAAGGGCCATGAGCTCCACGTAATCGGTTTAATGATAACACAAAGGATCCCTAGTGTGTTAGTGGGATAATGTAAAAGGTCTTCAATGTGTCTACCTAATCACGTGATACTCCATTAAGAAAATTCCTAATAAAAATTGAGGCATTTATGTGATAAAATGCTAAAAAGATGGAATCCTTACATGAAGATAGATACCTTGATTTTCATGAGAAGGGGTCATATGCCTAGAATGAACTATTCATTAGTCACGCGATGATACCCATAAATTTTAGGAGAATCATTCGGCAGCATCCATACATGTTGGGAAGATCACATGGTGCCTTTTGAACATGTCAGGTAGATCACATGGCACCTTATAAACATGTCAGACATGTCACAAAACACCATCCAAACATGTTAGGAAGATCACATGATAGCCTTTTAGACATGTAATATGGTTCATGAGGACATACCCAGACATGCTGGCAAGGTCATGCGAAGGCATTCGTACATGTCAGTTAGATCATGTGACAACCCTCAGGCATGCTAAGCAGATCATGCGACACCCTCTTGACATGTCAGGTAGACATCCCTAGACATGTCAGCCATGACAAACAGACATGTCAACCTTGTCAGATAGACATCCTCAGATGTGTCAAGCATACATCCTCATACATGTTAGCCTTATCAGACAGATATCCCTAGACATGTCATCCAGACATCCTCAGACATGCTGACCTTGTCTAGCAGGCCCACTTAGGCAAGTACCCTCGAATCATATGAACAAGATGTGCTAAGGGTTGTTCACCCATGTAACCTTATCAAAACCATAGAATTTTTATGTGTCTAAGAGACCTATCATAGTCCCCACCCTTTATCCATCATAGGATAAGGGTTTTATGCATTAGGAATCCACCTTGGTATAATCCCCTTGATATCTCATCTGTTTATGCTCATAGGACCTCCCCCCCCGTGGGTCTGCCATCTTCCCTCACCCATTAGTGGGTTGAGGGTAAAGAAAACTATAAGGAATCTAATTATTATCATAATAAGGATATGTAGGATTCCTTCCTAATTCCCAAGATTTGTATCAAAACATTTCACTATAGTTGCTTCAATTATTAAGTCTCTCATCCATATGTAGTGTGTCTGACCACTTGCTATATCTTGTTTCTCACACTGAACATGACTCAAATGAGATTAGGGATTCAAAAATATCATGCCACTAGCATAATAAACCCCCTATAATTAGGGAGACCTTAGTGTGTAATCCCTGATCAACTATAAGGACAACCTTAATGTGTAATCCCTATACAAACTCAGTTTTGCATCGATTATAACACGTTTGATCTTCTATTACCTCTTGTTTCTCACACCGATCATGAATCACATGGGATTATAGATTCATGGTGACCATGTTAACAACCTGATACAAAGGCCTCTTAAACCTAGGCATTATTCTGGGCCTAATAATTGAACTAAAAAGATTCTATTTCCTGTAAAGAAGGCATGATACATAGGATGCCTTTCTAAGGCATGTGCTCCATACCTGGTTCTTAAATGACCTCATGTACATCATTTACACATAATTCTAAAATAAATGACATGTTTATAAATGAACTATGTGGGTTTTGATTCATGTTCTCAAGGATGCGTAGGACACCTCTTAGAGGTCCATTTCCAACTCCGAAACACCAATTGCCTTCTTGGATAACCATAAAAATACAGAGTGCTTGATCACATGGATTCAAAGTAGAAGAAATACCTCATTTATAAGCATTAATAGGAACCTGATGGAGAACATATGATATATATAGATGGGGTCATTAATATACCACCATCTCATATGTACTGGGGTTAAACACCTGATTATTTTATTAGGGTAATCAGTCCCATTTTGGGATTTGGGAAAGTTTCATAAAGATATCTTAAATCTATAAGAGAGTTACAGAGTAGGAAATAATTACACCTAAAAAGAATTTCATGTGTCTGGAATTCCATCCTCTTGATAAATGTGATATTTTAATAATCGATGGGTTTTAAACCCCAAATGACCACCTGCCTTTGGAAAACAAGCCTATGATGGATGTGAGAGCCATTGGGTGTTTTCATCGAAAATAAAGATGATGAACCTGATGTAAAAAATTGTGAAACCACCCTCAAGAACCCATAATCAAGCATCTAGTGTTACATCCATTTTTATCTAACCTTAAATGAGAACAAAAATGGTAAACCTAGCGTGAACCTCACAGTTACAAAAGAAAACAAGTTTACGCACGTTGAGCCATTTTGTTCCCACCTTTAACGAAAACACTCAACAATTTAATTTTATTATAAAAAAGACATGAATTTATTTCAAAACCTATATTTTCTATGAATTAATGGTCATATTTTATCTCTTTATTAATCTTATAGACGTTAAATTTCTCTTTAAACATTCACTTTTTATGATAATTGGACATCACATTTCCCTTAAATATCCTTATTCTTTGTACCATGGATATGATTATTTACTAAAACATATACCATTACTACTTATGGAGTTTTAATTTGAAAAGTTATTTGATTATATGGGGAATTATTTTTAATCCAAATTATTTACTTGAAAAAAAAAATATTGATAAGGCATATTTTCCATGAATTAAATCGATTATTCGATATATGAGGAATGAATTAGACATGTAGTGATGGGTGGGGATTAGAATTATATAAGACCTCAATGTATCAATAGGTATCATGATAAAAATAATATACTCAAATTAAATGGGTCTTTACAAATAGTTTTAAATTATCTTAGTGTAAGGTCTTAATGGTAAAGGTGTCGTGATGCATGATATCATGATGCTCAAAATTAAGCATTTCCTTTATTTAAAATTCATTGATTATTATTATTCATGAGATTTTTTCATTTATATTATCCATGGATGAATTTTTACTTAATTTATTGATTAAATGGTATGTGTTTTCAGTTATTTACCTTTCCATATTGATTATTAATTATTGATTCATGATATCTTCCATTGTACGTAATCCTTACTGAGTATCTGAACTCACCCTTTTATTTATTTTTCTCCTAGGATATGAAGAAGGATGTTTTGAATAATATCGAGGATGCAAGAATGCTTTTATGATATGTATTTTATATTTCCAATGTAATATGGGAATCATGTATGTATATGGTTCTTCAAGACTACTGAATTATTTGATCCTTTGGGAAGCGATTTCTTGTATCTAGCGCTAACATGAGAATTATGATAATCCCTTATAGAATTTGATAACTCTTATCATTAGAGGTTTTTTTTATTTTATGTCTCAATATTCATGATGATTATGAGATAACTCAGCATGTTCCATTATTCAGTGATTACGCCTAATGGAAGAAAAGGAATCCACACCCGTATGCAATGTATAGATTGATCTATTGAGAAAGCCAATATAAATGGTATTGGAATTGAGGAGATGATGACCATATTAGGAAATTTTACTAAGGTTATGAAAAATAAACTTACTCGAATGAAGAAAATTGTCATTCCATAGTGTGATTCTCTTATGTTGGATCACTTTATGCAACAAAAGCCTCTATATTTTAGTAGAACTAATAATCCATTAGTATCTGAGAAATGGATTAAACCTCTCAAAAAGATATTCTTAGCTTTGAGATGTAATGAAAGTGAAAAGTTTATTATATTAATTTATTATTTGAAAGGTGATGTCGATCAATGGTGGTCATTTATCTATAACACTAAAGAGGTTGAAGAAATAGAAATCATGGAATAGAAAACTTTTTAAGTGGTTTTATTTAAGAAATATTTTCCTCATGAGAAACGAGCAGATATGGAAAAGTAATTCTTCAATATAATATAGTAGGAATAGGAAAGTGTTACTGAGTATGAGGAAAACTTTATAATATTATCAAGGCATGTTATGGACTACATACACAATTCAAAAAGTAAGATTTATTATTTATTTTTTAGGATTAACCCATAACTTTAAGGGGCACTAGTTTCTTAGACATTTTCATCATATGATTATATTGTATCAAGTACCATCAGGATGGAGAAATAATTCTCCAAGTAATATATTTTCGAAGGAAATCAAGAGAATAAGAGGATGAATGGGAACCAAGGAAAATGAAATGAGGTAAAGTAAAATAAGGGAAGGATATAACTTCCCAGAAGTGATAATTGTAGAAATAAACATCCTATAAAATGCTTGAAGGGTATAGGAGTCTATTATATATGTATAGATAAGGGTCACCTGGATAATGAATGTAAAGAAAAGAAATAATCCACTATTATCCAATGCTTCAACTATAAAGAGACGTAACATTATTCAATATAGTGCCCCAATTTTCAAGGGAAAATACCATAAAAGAATCCCCAGGGAGAAGGCCAAGATTATGCTATTACTACAACCAAAATGTAATGATTAAATTGATTGTGTATTTTGATTCAAGAATTATGTTTATCAATGATATTTTGGTTATATAAATTATTAAACATCTAAGGATTGTTCCATAATAGTTTTTCTTTAAGGATTTGTAAGAATATGTTGAATGGTAATGATGACCTAGAAAAGTAAATTAGTGGTAATAAGTTATTTTTTTAAAACACATGATTGAGGGAAAGAAAACCCTTTATGTGCCCAATATTGATATAATAATGTTTATTTTATATAAATCTATGATTTACAATGATCAAGTAAATGGGATGGTATTTGTGACCTTGAAATTGGTTATTGATTTGATGAAAAAGTGTTTTAGGTTATCTTTAAAGAAGTTTATTACATTTTTGGATTAATGAAATATATTTGATAATCTGTGATTTTATTTAAGGAATAAGAAGAGAATTAATTTTTGGAATCATGAATGTTTTCATTAAGGTTTTATGGTGATCAAGGTATTCACATATTTGGTATGCGATATCAAGAGATACTTTGTTTTGTTTGGGAACCTAATGATTTTGGAAATTTAGTGACCTTGCTTCTAAATTATGGACTTGACTTTAGTCAAACATATTTTTTAAGGGTCTTAAGGTTAACTACTTATGGAATGGATTAAGTTGAAATTTGAATATTATTGTTTGAGGTTAGAGTATGATTTATCATATTGGATAAACTAATCCAACCATTTTGGTTTTGGAAAATGTTTAGAGGCTGAAGGAATGAATTATAGGTATTATGATTTTATAAAAGTGCTTCAGGCATGAAAAAATCATCTTGAATATCTATTTATTGGTGTAATATATGGAAGAGATATTGATCGAAGTACAACCAAAGGATGAGATTATACTTATGACATAGAAATAAAATAAGTAAGTTTATTTTATAAAGTGATTTATCTTGATAGAGAAATAATCTCTTGACTTTAGGAAAAGGACCTTAAAATAAAAACTTTATCGGTTTACTTTCCTTTTAGATGAATTAATGATCTTTTAACTCATCACAAGTTTATGGTTTTTTACTGGTTTACTTTCTCATGACTATATTATCTATCAATATTTATTAATCCTTAGGTGATAGTTTTATATTACATGTCTATATTTTCAATTCTCACTAATGTTATTCTATTTGGAAACCTAGTTTTGTGCTGACATTTATACTTCCCTTTCCCACTTTCTAAGAGTATATTTTATTAACCCTTTTTACAATGTGGATTTTCCATAAAGTAATTTTCAAATTTCAAACCCTTAACTACCAATCATAAGTTAAAATTATGAGGATGAAATTTATTAAAAGGGAGAGAATGTAACACACCAATATTTTAAAAGAACACTATGTTCAATGGTATACAAGATATGAAACACTGAGTTTAAGAGAATCGCGATATACAATTAAAATATTATTATTTAATGTAATAGTTATCGCCTAGCTATTGAATTGGAAGGTATGAATAGTATTAAATGAATTAAAAAATATATATAAAGGACCAACCCAATAGATATTAATTAATTAATTTTTAGTAAATAAGTACTCAATTTTCATTAAAGTTATTTTATGCTCTAGAAAATAGGTTTTCTTCAAAAATGATTTTTATTGTTTTTTGTGAGAAAATATTATTATTAATTTATGGAAATTCTATAAATTTTATTTTATAAAAATAATATATATTTTTAAATAATCATATCAAAATTATTTTAGGATGAAATTTTCATATTTTTTCTAAAAATATTTATTTTTTCAGTCAATCGTGAAAAATACCGATTTTTATTGAAACTTGTATTTTTGTTTCAAAATTTTTAAAAGGTTAATTTTATTTTAAAATGGTTTAAAAGTAATTTTATTTATATTATATCATTAATAATCCAATTATAGTATTTTTAATTAATTTTATACTTGAATTTAGTATAAAAACATATTTGTACTTAAAATGACAGTTTTTCTGAAAAACTGTTTTTGACCGCGTTTTGTGGGTTTTATTTTAAATTAAATTCTAGAACTTATGTGAATTTAGTTATAAAAAATTTATTCCATGTTTTTAATAAATGGGTCAAAATTTGTTAAATATTTTCCTTTTTTTGGACATCATGAATATCAACCTTAGTAATTTTTGTTACCACGGTAAAGGGTAAATCGGGTAATTAAGTTTAGAAATAATATGATAAGGACTATAAAATAAACCTAGAACTTTATTAAATATTAATTTATGATTAAATTTAGTCTATATTAATCCAATATGTTTTTATATTGCATTTTTTAAATTTTTATGTGATTATGATCTTTATAATCTTTTATGTAAAGAAAATTAAAAAATGTCACACTCTTGTTTTTAATAACTATAATATTTTTAACATAGGGATAAAAAGAGTATATATTATATTATAAATATTAATTTAAAATATAAATGATTTATTTTTTTCATGGAAATTTATTTCTAATTTTTAGTGAATAAATAATAATCTTAAATGCTTACACAACGATGATGCAATAATTATTCAATTAATTGAAAAATTAAATAAATGCTTTTAAAAATATTAAAAGTGATATAATTTGAAATATTTAAAATTTTACATGAATTTTATAGATCTATATGACTATTTAGGGTTGTTTTAAAGTATTATATTAAATTTACCTCTTTTTCTTGATGTATTTAAAGTCATATTAAATGAATAGTGTTAAAAATGTCATTAATAATATTTTATAATAAATAATATTTTATTAAATGATTTAAAATTCATTAAATTACTAGGTTTGTCAAAATTAATTTTATATGGTTTAATACATAATCCATATTCCATTTATGGGTTGTTTGGCATTTTATAGTAACATTATTAACCCTTAAAGGGTGAAAAACTTTAATATTGCGGTAATTGTTAAAAGAGTTAATGGGGGGTTAAAACTAAACGATAAGGGTGAAAACATACCAAAAACCTATAAAAATTTTATTTTATGAGATAATTTTGACTTGTCCTCATAAAATATTAAAATTATAGCAATTTTGATCCATTTGGACATGAAATATAATTTATATTAATTTAATAATTTATGAAATTCCAAGAATGCTCCTCCCCTCTCTTATAAAAGGACACCCATTCTCTTAGTTATTTACACAAAATTAATCCATATATCTTGAAAAAAACCTACCAATTTATATTCCTAACACCCTTATCCAAGTTATATAGGTTCCAGTCCTTTAAAAATACCAACCCTAGATCCCTTAAGAAGAGATCTAAAGGAAGTCTACTCAAGAAGAGTTAATCGTCTTTATCAAGTCTTTCAAGTTTATTTCTTATTCTATATCCACTTAATATATTTTAACCATAATAAAATACTAGCTGTAATATAATAAATATTATTATATGTTATTATGTTTATGGAACATCTAATTTCAATCTCTTTTACATCCTATGAAAAACAAAAACATCGCTCGTGCATAAGTACGACTTACCGTCTCAACATAGCGGTGTAATTCACTTTTCATCAAAATTTTACTTGGATAGTTATAAATATAGAATTAATATTTATATATATTCCTATATAATTATAATATCATATATAACTTTTTACCTTCCATTCTTTTAGAAAATGACAATGTTGTTAGTGCGTACGTGTAGACTACCACCTCTACGAAGCGATGTGATCCGTTTTTTATTTATACTTAACATGGATAGTAATAAGGATTTATTTAATGAATATATATGATATTAATGATATAATAATTATTTTGGGAAAGTTAATTATTATTTACCTTCCTTTTTCCATCCATCAAAAAATGAAAACAACGTTCATGCATACGTACGACTTACCATCTCCTTGAACGGTGTAATTAATTTTTCTATATCTATATTTTATGGATAATTATAAATATACATTTATTAAATATATATGATATTTTTATCTCAAATAAAATTATTTATATGTTTTAACCATGATAAATATGAAATAAATAAGACTACTGAATCAAAACATACTTGAAAAACAAAGTAGTTAACACTTGAAATAATGATAGTAATAAAATGTTATTAACAAACAGGTGATAAAATATTATAAATGAATCATATTTTACATTATAGATATAAATATGGTTCTGGTATGTAATTATAATGAATTAAAATTTATTATATAGGATATTATAACACCTATGAGGAAAGTCAAACTTGAGTTAAGGGGTTTCTTAACTCAATTTCATTTCACCGAGTTATATCACTTATTCATTGATTATGTCATGTTAAGATTATGCGAGAAGTTATATTTAATTACTATATGTTTTATTTCCAATTTTATTGTGTGTATTTACATTTTTTCACACATAATTACTTCATTTGTTAATTATCACTTCAATGGTGTGATATTTATAAGGGACTTTGTCTCAACATCTACTTCATTGAGACATATTTGGTAATATGCACCTACTTAATTTTATGTGGTGATTATACTGAGCATTTGAGGAACTTAAAATGAATATATATTTATTCATTATGATTAATTATTTAATCTAAGTTACTTTTTCAAGAGGAGTGTTTAAATGAAAAGTTGATCTTATTTCCCTTCTTGATCGGGTATATTTTTCTTCCATATCTGTATTTTTCAAAAATATTTTATGAAAATATTTTTTATTTATACAAATGATTTATAAAGGTTATTTTAAGTTATATTTGACCTTTTTACATTGTATTAAAGGAATATTTATGATATTTTCATGAAATTGGCCATTTTAACTTTCTTTACAAAAAGTCAAAATGATTTTTTTTAACTTATACAGCATTAACAGATATTACTATCACCATAACTGTTTTACAAAATTTAGATTATTCTACAACATTTCAAAGGTTTTACAAATAAAACTTTTGAGAAAGTTTATTTTAGTATTCCTCATCCATTTTCTTTTATCCTCAAAATACATGAATTTATTTCAAAACCTATATTTTCGATGAATCAATGGTCATCTTTTATCCCTTGATTAATCTTGTGGAAGTTGAATTTATCTTGAAATATTCAATTTATTGTGATCATTGGACATCACATTTGACTTAAATATCCATATTCTTTGTATAACATATGCACTTATTTTCTAAACCATATACCATTTCTACATATGTTTTTTTACTTTGAAAATTTATTCGATTGACTGGGGAATTATTGATAATCTGTATTCTTTACTTGATACAAAAATTGTTGATAAGACATATTATTCATGAATTAAATATATCATTAGATATATGAGGAATTCATTGTACATGAAGTGACGAGTGGGGACCAAAATTATTTATCCCATTGATGTATCGACATGTCTCATAAGAAAAATTAGTTGTCCAAATTAAATGGTTCTTTACGCATAATTTTAAAATTTCTTAGTGCAAGGTCTTGAAGGTAAAGGTATCATGATGCTTGAGATCATGAAGTCTAAAATTAAGAATTTTGTTTATTCATAATTTAGTAATTATTATTATCTATGATATTATTGCATTGATATTATCCATGGATGCATTTTGTACTTAATTTATTGATTAAATGGACCTTCCTTCTACCATAACCATTTTACACCCTTTATCTTCTTCTATAGAATTTCAAAGGTTTTCCAAATAAAACTATTTTGAGAAAGTTTATTTTATTATTCCTCATAAATTTTCTTTTATTATAAAAAAAGACATGAATTTATTTCAAAACCTATATTTTTGTTGAATTGATGGTCATATTTTATATCTTGATTAATTTTCTAGGCATTAAATCCCTCTTTAAACATTAACTTTATTGTGATCATTAAAAATTAAATTTCCCTTAAATATCCATATTTTTTATCATGGATATTCTTATTGGTTAAACTGTATTCTATTTCTATATATGCTGTTTTACTTTGAAAATTTATTTTATTAACCGAGGAATTATTGATAATCCATATCTTTACTGGATACAGAAATTTTTTGACAAGGCATATAATTCATGAATTAAATTGATAATTTGGTATATGAGGAATGCAATAGACAAGCAGTGACTGGTGGAGTCCAAAATTATATATCCCCTATATGCATCGATAAGTCTCATGATACAAATTATATGGCCAAATTAAATGGGTATTTACCCATAATTTTAAACCGTCTTAGCATAAGGTTTTGATGGTAAAGGTATCATGATGCCTGAGATCATGATGTCCAAAATAAAACATTTCCTTCATTCAAAATTCATTAATTATTATTATCCATAATATTAATACATAGATATTATCCATGGATGCATTTTGTACATAAGTTATTGATTAAATGAAATGTGTTTTAAGTTATTTATCCTACTATATTGATTATGACTTATTGATTCATGATAGATTCCATTGTACATAACCCTTACTGATCATATGAGCTCACCCATTTATTTGTTTTTCCATAGGATATGAAGAATGATATTATGAATAATATTGAGGATGCAAGAATGCTTTTATGTTATGTATTTTATATTTCCAATGTATTATGGGAATCATGTATGTATCTGGTTATTAAAAAATAATAAACTATTTGGTTTTTTGGGATGTTATTACATTTATATAGTACTAATGAAATAAAGAATACACTATCTTTGAGTTTCCAGAGTTGGGGTTGTTACAAAAAAACTCAAAAATACAAAAAAACTATTACAAAAAAGTGTTACATGCATATCTAAATTCATATTAAACTGTCAAATATGTCATGCATATTTAATGATTTGTATATATTCAATGCTCTATGTATATAAAACTAACAAATATTTTGTGTATAATTAATGTTTTGTGAAAATTTAATGTTATGTGCATACTAATTTTAAACATTTTATTTTTTAATATATATATATATATATAAATAATGTTGTTTCAAAATTAATAAAAAAATCTTAGAAGATATTCTATATCTTTTAAAAACTATCAAATGTGCATATAAAATTGAATATTTAATTTTTTAAACATGTTCCATATTCTTTTTGTTTTAAAAAATAAATTTTAACACAAAGTATGTGTGTGTGTGTGTATGCACACACAAAATACAAATGGTTCTTACAATAAAAATTCAATATTTTATACATATATGACACATAATGTGTATAAAACTATCAAATGTTATGTAAATATATTCAAATATAGGAAACTCTATCAAACATTGTGTATGTATATTTATGTTTTGTGTTTATTATAAAAAAAACATATAAATACTTGAAAAATTTATTACAAAACATTGTTCAATACATAATCAAATGAATATAAAACTATCAAATATTTTATGTTTATCATACAAGACATAAATATACATCAATTTAATAATTTTTTTTGAAATAATTATTAATTATATAAACACTATGCATTATAAATGTATGTTCTATTAATGTTTTTTATAAATTTTTTTTATACATGTAACAATTGTATTTTTAGTTAATTATTTAAAAATTATTTTCAAATTTAAAGTTAAATGGGTCAATTAATTTGAGGGGAGATTTTTAGTGTTTGGGTTGAAAGGTGATATATTTATTTTTGGATGACTTCTGAAGTTTTCAAAATACTATAATGACATTTAGGATTGACTATTTGAAAGCGAGGAACTCTTTGATGAAATCGAGGGATAAAAAATTGGGAAGAATGGGGTTTTGAGTTGTGTATGATTTGGGAAACTGTGTACTATAACCATGTTGATTCTCTAAATCTAGGCAATAAACCTTACATGGTTTGTAAATCATGCACACAGACCGCATCATCATTAAAAACCCTATTTATTTTCATAATTTTCTCTATTTTTCACTAATTTCTTATCCTTATTCCTCTTAAGTGACTCGTGAAACCCCCATGGGGTGTCACCTTTGTCTTCCCTTTATCTCTCATGGTTTTCTGTGTGTCTCTTCCTCTAAATATAAGGAAAATCACTATATTTATTCTCATATTTTATTATTACTTCTTGGTTTTGGGTGTGAGTCTCATATTTTTCTAGGGATTTTGATTTAAGAGTTTCATAACATAATGATGAAACCCCACAAAAAGGTTGTATACTTTACCCCGGATGGTGAGAGGAGTCTTGGATGAGAGGAGCACTCACTGTTGAATCTTGTTTGGTATTTTTATGCCTCTAGATGCATATATTGTCAATTTTATCCATTTTTGATGGATTTTATGGATATTGTGATTATGGAATTTTGAGGTTTTTTTCATAAGGATTTCATGTGTCGATTGTGATGATCTAGATGTAAGTGGATGGATTTATGAATGAAATTATAGGTAGGTAGCCTAACTCATTTTGAGTTTATGAGAAAAATTTGTGATGAATGGAAGTGACTAATGGTTCTTTTATTATTTTTTATTTATAATGTTATCATCGGTGAATGGTATAGATCCCTATGAAGTGAAAGGTATTAAGTTTAATTAAAATTATCTAAATAATTCATAATGAAAGTTAAAAAATTTAGTTCAGTGATGAATTTATTGGTTGAATGTTTTCAAACATTGATGTGGATTCATGTGATTTATTTTGTTGAGGCTAACAAGTATTATTATTATGTGAGGAGTAATAGTTATTTTATAAATTATTTTTAAGTGAGTTTGAAAATGGTTTAAGATAGATTTGGGTGAATTGATTTTGGATCTCATGAATTGTTCTATATTTAGAATTATGTTTTGGTTACGAGAATGGGTTTATAAACATATTATTTCATGATTAGTTGTGTGAGTAGATTTATAAATTATTTATTTTAGAAAAAATTTTATGAAATTGGTTTATAATAAATTTATCAAATTAATTGGAATTTAAGGAATTTCTCAAGTTTAAAGGTTTTTAATCAAGGTTTTAAAACTCAGGAACATCTTGATGATTGAATTGATGCTTTGATTTTATAATAAATCTTTATAAAGTGATTTCACCACCAGTTGGGTGAGTTGGTTATATAAATAAAATTAGTTTGTGAAAAGGCTTATATGAGGTTGTTTTATAGATGATTAATCTGATGAAATGGAATGGTTTTACTTTAATTAAACAGGGCTTCAAATGCACATGAGCCTCAGCCCAGTTGGTGAGGTATCCTTAAGTGTATCCAAAAGACCTAGGTTCAAAACTAGGTAGAGGCATACTTCTGGGGTACTGTAGCAGGCATTATAGCAGTGCTGTACACTATGTGAGTATTGTAGTAGAACTGTACACTATGCAGACACTGTAGCAGGCACTGTAGCAGTTACTGTAGTAGGTACTGTTCGGTACTGTAGCAGCTAAAACTATTCACCTTGGGCCACTGGTTTAGGCTTGGAGTCCTTAAGGCTTTTGGGCCACCCAGGCCTTCAGGTCAGTAAGGATTTCAGGCCACCTTTAAGGCCTTCGAGCCACCTCAAGGACTTCGGGCCACATGCAGTTTCCCCAGACACACTAAAAAAAGGAGCAGCCCCAAAAGAGGATTTAGAGCAGGTGCACTCACTATAGTAGAGCCAAATGGTTTTTTCAAAATGAGAGGGTATAGCTATGCCATCGGGACCGAACTGTGCTTGCATGAGAAACCTATCTAGATGACCATGTGAAGGTAGAGAGATACTATCATGATGCAGATGCTGGGGAGGGGCAGTTCCTTGTAGATAGTCTGGTTGAATTCCCTAAGACCTTCGGGTCATGTAATATCCTAAGCCTACGAGCCATGCAATCTCAGAGACTATGGGCCTTTTAAGGGTTTTACCTCATCCCTTGAAAGGGGGGTTATCAAAAATCAATAAAAATGAAGGCCTTCGGGCCATTCGGGATAGTAGGGCTTCAAATTGATTTTTTTGGAATTGAATATAGAACAAGTAGTTATACAAGTGAATTATTTGATTTGTTTAAAGTTTAAAATGACATAGAGTTGTATTAGTTAGAACTTGTTGGAAGTTATTTTTTGTTTTGATTTACTATTTATAAGGTGATATCATCAGGCTCAAATTATTAAGATCATTGGTAATTTTACTAAGGGGTTGTTGTTTGTAAAGATAATATTTTAAGTGAGATAAGGAGATGGAATGATGAATGAGAATATTATATTCATTTAGAAGGTGTAATGCCATGTATTTTATGTACATTAAGGTTTTAGGGTTTTTTAGAAGGAATTTTGAAGAATAATTTTTGAAATTGGGTATTGGAGGGGCATTTTTTAGCAGTGGCATAATTTATAGTGATGCACGGTTGGCCTACATGGTTTATAAGAAAAGTATAGAGTTTGGGATTTTGGATAGATTTTATTAGGAAATGTGTCTATGTCAGTCAGGGGAAGTTCCTATTTTATATTTAGTATATAAGAGCACTAGGGAGGAGAATTTTATGGGTGTTATACCCTTTTTACATAATGGTAACCACTAGGGGTAGTTTTTTAATTTATAATAGGAAGTATCATTTCTAGAATTAGTGGTTGGGATGGTAGGTAGTAGTTCTAATTAAATAAGGTAAAGTCTTGTTGGGGGGGGGGGGGTCTTAGAATTTTGGGATTCTGCTCGGAAGATTGGGAGGCTACAACCATGGATTCAATTAGAGACATCCTTAGGAGAGATTCTTCTTATTTCCACTTATACTATTTATATTTATTATTTAGTATTCTATAAGTTTTTCTTATGCTTCTATCAATATAATTGTTACAATTGATTATTCACTATTTTTATCACTCTATCACCAATAATTCTTATCAATTTTTGCTTACATTGAAAGAATCACTTCTCAAGACGGTAGATAGAGGATCATTGGATGATGTTAAAAATAAATACTAGGGTTATGGAGGATTCAAATATGAAATGATCATTGAAAAAACTTGTAGTTTATATGGAAGACATTTCCCTAGGACATATGAATCACATGAAGAAATACTGTGAGCTAGTGAATATTCTGAATATTCGGTGAGGATATCCAATTTGGAAGGAAGTAGAGAGGTTTGATCTTATAAGGATATTAGACATATGCCATAAAGAGGAAGTAAAAATGTTTCTAGTTGAAGTTAGACCAGAAGAAAATTAGTGGAATCCACAAGAGAAATTATTGAAGATCATTTTGTATATAAATAAATGGAAAGGGAAATATTTTTAACTCCATCATGTGCAAATAGAACAAACAAGGGTTATTCTATGAATAAGAACCTTAGCCAAATTTTTGACTTTTTAGTCATCACTAAGAATTTTGAGTCCCATATGCATGATGACTGGTTTGATGCATCAATGTGAGTTTCAAAATTTGGTGTAGGAGTAAGCGAGGCCCATGTGGAAACTCCATAAGATTATGAATGTGATGCATAAATAATTAAGGGCATTCTCTAATATGTTTGTGCAACAGGTTTTTCCAAAACAGGTGAAGTTAGTGGAATAAGAGCAGTCAACCAGAAAATTTTCTAGTCTTTATAGGATAGGTACGGTAAAGAGAAGCTTGTTATTATACCATATTATAATCTTTTCATTAGGGGAAGTAAATATTTTAAGTGTATTGTTGGCTACATGAGAGTGTCAAGGAATGAAGAAAACCACCCCACCTTCTTTTTCTTGTGATGAGGTAAATTTACTTACCTTTAATGGCCCAAATTGTGATTATGGTTGTGTGGTGAAGGGTGGTCATACTTGGTTTTCTGATGATGAATATGTTTCTATTGTTACTTAAATATTTTAAACATATTATTACATAATTTTAATCATAATTTTCTATTAAATACAAACCAAGGATCGAAAATCATAGTGTCATTGGAAGACTAGGTATATAATTAGAAAACATGAAACTAGAATAAAAAATATTTTTATTAATTTTTATAATGATATAATAACTCTCTTGAGATTATAAAAATACATAGGATAACCTAGGGAATACATAGAAAAAATGGATGTTCTAAAAATTCTAGTAAGGGAATAAACATGAGAATGAAACATATCACATGAGTTAGAAGGAATAACATGATAACATAAATGGCATGGATAATGAATAAACATATGAATAAATAACATATAGAACATGGAATCATATGATCATAGAAATATTGAAATGTGGTAGCAACATATATCATGACATAATCATGATTAAAGTCTAACTACTAGGATGATATCACATGGTGGAAAAAGTCCCATTATGGATTAGGTTTACTCCCTAATCCCATACATAACTTCTCATGAGACTAAAAATTTACCCAATGTACTAGAGTAATATTTTTTCGCACCCATCATAACATGTACATTTATATGTGTTCCACATAAAGAAATCAAACATAAAGAATAATCATAAGGGTTACCCGTGGAAAGAAATGTGTTTCATAATCATGTCATAAGGCATAACCATATGGTGTTTCATAATGGTATCCATGAATGAAGGGATTAAATCATTATTGGACAATCATAAAGTAAAAATAATAATATATTATTAAAAAAAATGTCCAAATGAAGTGAAAACATAAAAAAAGAGTGTTTAGGTAACTTTAGAAATGCGCCATTTAGTGTGGTTTTAGGGAAAAATAGTCTTTAAAGAGGAAAAAGGCATAGTTATTTCCATAAAACCATGAATAAACTAAAATATATTTTCATGATAAATTAAAAAATAGGAATATATCACGAATAAATATATCCAACTAAATTGAAAACATAAAAAATAGTTTTTTGGGTAACTTTAGAAATGTGCCACTTAGTGCAGTTTTAGGGAAAAAAATAAAGAGTCTTTAAAGAGGAAAGAAGCACAATTATTTACATAAAACCAAAAATAAAATAAAATATTTTTTCATGATAAAATGAGTGATTTTATAAAATATGTATGGATTAGAAAATTTTATGGAGTTTACTTGAAAAGGGGTAAGAAATAGAGAAGTTCCTTTTAATCGAGTTTTCTTATCGAGAGGAATTGAGAAGAGAACCTTTTAAAACATGTATTTATCTATCAAAGAAATATGAATTAATCTATATATATGTGTGTGTAACATTTATACATAATATAGGATAATTTTATAATAATAATTAAGAGTTTAATTTTGGAAAATGGAGATAAATATTTACCCAAAGGAAATATGAAGGTTCAGAGAGATCCCTTACCTTATGTCTGAATGCGTATTGCACTTGCACTTAATATACTGGATAATAAATCAGATTCATTAATTTTTCAATTCAAAACCTATTTCAAATATATTTTATTTATTATAATTTTATTAAGTATATTTATGTCCATTTTTATGAGTTATAAAGTTCAATTTCGTTGTTCTGAGAGCGTTCGTTTCATTGTTTCATACTCAGTTCACTTGTGTATAGTTATAGAAGTTATTGTAAAATTGGAATAATACCTCATAAGTGAAATTAAATTGTATTAATTCACTTATAGAAGTATAAATGTCTCCATATATCATTTTTTTCTGACATGGGTATGGTTCTTTGAGTAAAAAAGTTATCATTATGTGATTAATTCATTTAGGAGGTTTTATTGACTATCACAAACTAGTTTCATTTTATTTAATATTATGTATATATATTATTTAACTAACATGAAATAAGTTATAATATACTTATTAAAATATTATTTTACCATAATATTAGTTTTATGACCTTCCTTGAAGGTGATAATGGAAAATAAAAACTCATTAACCATGTAGACTGTTAACCGCCACAATTTGATAAATGGTTTCGTTTATTTGAATAAGAGGAGATGAGAAAAGGGATGGATAGAAGATATTAAATTATAAATATAAAATTATAATATAAATATTATATTGGATTTATTATTCTTTTATGGATGAATTAGGTTAGGATAAGGTAGAAGTAGAAAAGAAATTAAAAGAGGTAGTTTGAGAATGTTACCTCTTGAATATCACCTCCTAAAAGACCCCTTACTGAACTTGGAATTGGTATTTTGTTGAGAACAGTAACACTTGGACATGGGTATAGTGGGGAGGATAGGGTTTGGAAGATATTTTGAAAGATATAATGTTTAAAATGTTTGAGGAGAAGGGGCTGTGAGGAGTGATATTTATAAGAGGAGGAGAAGGGTGTTTATTATTATTATATTCATTTGTTTATTATTTTGGATCAAGACTATAAATATTATTTATTATTATGACTATATATAGTAAATTGTGCATGTGGGTTTTAACTAATGTGTTCTTACATCATCCATGACTCAAAAATTCATGTATTTGACTTATAATGTTAAATACTGTAAATTACTGTATTTCATTATTCACCCAAAATTCAACTATTTTAGAAAAATACAAAAAATTCACCATAACCATTTTTTGATGTGTATATTTTAAAAATGGAATCCATTTTATTAAATTAATTTTATAAATATAAGAAATTTAATTTGTAAATAGAATCCCCATTTATTTGAAAAATACTAATTTTAATATTATAATTGATTTTACAACCCTTCAAAAAGTTACTTATGGTATCATAAAATTATCTTATAATTATAATAAAATAAAATATTAATTTATAAATCTATTTTATTAAAATAAATTTTATTTTAAATTATTATATTCATTATAAAAGTTTAAATATAACGATTACATTTTACAAAAATACCAACACCTAATTTATCATTTTAAAACATTTATTTACTTTTACCATGATATAAATATATCATATTTTCATTTTATAAGATACCTAAATATTATTTTACATTTTTATAGGAGGGGTTACTATTCTAACAGTCATATTACTATTCCTAATGGTCATATTACTATTCCAATGATCAGGTTACTATTCTAACAATCATATTTTTAATGGTCATATGGGTTCCCTACTTACTATAAATACCTCTTATTCCATTCATTCTTCATTCAATTCTATTTTCTATCAAGTTCATATATACTTTCATCTTCATCATGAATATTGTATTATCAACATTATGTTTTATTTGTACAGTTTTTTTCATGAGTGTGGTCATTCTAGTGGATTGAGTAGATCCAAATTATCCTATTTTTATTCTATTATTCTCTATTTATTATCCTGATATAATATTTGGAATTCTTATTGGTTTATTTTATTAACAATGTATCATTCTTTATTTATGAGAATAATGTTTTTCTGGTTTCTCTATGTGATGTATGTGCTTTATACTATATGACATAATTATAAGAAGGGAAATTTTATTGATAAAATTCTGGGTCGTTACAGTTTCTAACCCCAACAATACTGTGAAGACTATTGAGTAAATTTTATCAGGTAAGGGGTCCTGCTAGAGAAGGCTCAATTGAGAGTAATCTCTCTAGAAAATTATTCTTAGTAGTTAGTTAGGAATGATCATAGGGATACATTCTCATAGTGCTAGTAATAGAGGTTTAAAAAATAAGACTTATAGTGTTGTTATATACATTTTAGAGCATGGAATTTATTTATTCCCTTAGAGAGAGCTTGACGAGGTGGTGGTGAAGCAGAAGCATGCTTGAGCAATGAAAGGGCTTCATCAACCGTCCTTACATATTCTGTAAGAGTTGCCTATGGATGTTGAGAAAAAGGATAAAAGTTTCTATAAGGGAAATAGAACATCCAAGATACCATAGTTGTATAGATTACCAGTAATATCTATATACAATATGAGAAACAAATCTCATGACTCTATATACATGGAAGTGACACCAGAGGACTCCCGAGTAGAAGAGTCCAAGGAGGAGCTAGAGGAAATTTTATAATTTATTAGTAATCTTGAAAGATATGTGAGATTGGACACATGTTCCCCTCAAGGAGTTTTGTTGTATTCTCTTCTTAAGACAAACTATGATTATGAAATTATGTGTGGTGGCCCCCATATTTCATCATCTAACCAAATTAAATTTGATATAAAAAATAAAAATCTTAGTCCAACTTCATATTTTGTGATTGGATTTCTCTGATGAGTTGTTAGTAAAGCTGGATTGGTTAAAGGAAGTAATAACCCTTAGTACACAAGTTATTCACTATCTCAATTTACAAATACTTTAGACCTAGAGTTATTCCAAAATTCACTTCTCTCTATAGGTTCATTGAGATACTTTGGATTAGGCCTTGATAATGGTAACTACACTATGACTCACCAATTTATTAAAACCTAAATTGAAGTGAACACCTTTTAAAAGAGTCTTGTAATGCATATTTTTTATATTTTTTAGGGAAATATGGAGTTTAAAGATTTCAATATTAAAAAAAATCATAGGTTGTCTCCAAAATGTTCAAAAAAAGTTCAATGCTCAAGAATGGGAAAAATATTAAGATGTATATCTCTTTTGGGATGAACAATGTACTTGTTTTATACCTTCTCATGGTACATATAGGACTTATAAATTAGCTATAAGATCTATTACAAATTCCATACACACCGTGAGTAACGATCTTCCATTTGACAAGAAGAATAATACTGGCTTGGTTTATGGTATTATTTTTGTTTTTTTGTGATCCTACTTTCTATTTTTAGAGTGTATTACTTCCCTAAGAAGAGAAAATCTAAATATGATGGTGAAGAGTTCCAATGAATTGGTCCATACACTTTTAGCTTTTCAGAATTAAGGAATGTAATATAATTGAATAATCCCACACTTTTACCCATCTATAATGGAATTATAGGTGATGGGAGAAACTCATAGTTGCAAGAAATTCATGAAACATAAAACTAGAAAATAAAGATGGTAAAATTGGTAGTTAAAAAATCCCATGTAAAGAAAATGAGGTCAGATTACCTTTGAAAATTTCTAGAAATTCATCAAAATTTCCACCTTGATCATAAGGTTAAACACTATATAGGATGATATAATATGTGGTTTGTGTACATAAATATTCATATGAGACTTGATGATTGGTTCATTGTATATCCGACTGTACTCTCAAAATTTTTACACCACTCATTTGTTGATTCTAGTAAAACAACACATGTTAGTCCATGCATCATAAACATGCTTTTATAGATATTGAATTATTTTTTCATGTGTGGATATGTGGATAAACTCATAAAAAGAATTTATGAAAAATTTATTTATGCATCAGAAAATTCTAACCACAACCAACCCCTATTATGTGGTTAAATATTTTACAGTAATAGAAAGTTGAATATTATGGGTCAACTATGTTTAATTGGAAATCAACAAGAAATTTCCTAAAAAAATTTCACAATGATTTGAGATTGGGAAGGATATTGATATGATATAATGTTATGGTGTTGATATGAAAATTACTATAAAGGAGAAAGAAAATTAACTAATGTAACTTGAGTTTGATTATATTGATTCCTCTAAACAAGCTACAATGAACATGTTGTCCATTAACCATGTTTAATACGTGACAACCCACACTGGGGAAACACATACAAGCTTCTAATAGAAGGACTGAACTGATCCAAAACTCAAGGAAAATGTGGTTTCTCCAAGTGATCATAAGTGTTAAGACATATATTTATGTAACCCTATGGGGGGGGGGGTAGTTCCTATGTTTTATTTGGTATGTAATGGAACTAGGGAGGGAATTTGTATGAGTTTTGGGAACCTGTTACATAAGAGTAACTGTTAGGGGTAATTTTGTACTTTATAGTATAAATTATATTTTTCTATAAGTTTGGGATAATAGGTAGTGGTTGGGGTCATTAAATAAGTGAAATTCTTGTTGTGTGTGTGTGTGGGTGGGGGTCTTGGAATTTTGGTATTCCACTTAACAAATTGGGGGGATACAACCTTAGCTTTAGAGAGAGACGTCCTTAGGGAGCTTCTTCTTTTTTCTATTTATACTATTTTTATTTATTCTTTATTCTCCTATAAGGTTTTCTTCCACTACTATCAATACAATTGTTATAGTTGATTATTCTCTATTTTTCTCACTCTTTTACCAACAATTCCTATCAAGGGTTGTTTCATGATTAGGCTACATGGATTTGAAATTGGGAAATCTAATCATACAAATTTTTTGTTTATAGATTCTTAACATGCCCAACCTATTGGAGATGAGTTATGGGATTGAATTGGAATTTAATAGGGTGTATGAAAGGGTTTTAATCCCTATTAATGGATATGGATCTTGATAAGATGAGATACTCTTAGTTTAAGCTTGAGTAGGATCCTTGATACTTGAAACTTGTATGATTAACCTCAAATGGGAATGTGAGCTTGTTGACCACTAGATGAGAATGATATTCTTAGGTATAGTATGCCTAATTGACATGGTAGAGTGGGATTACCCTATTATATTCAAGTGAGGTATGATTGGTTATAAGGTAGTTTATGTCTCACTATTAGATCATGGTAGCTCGTTTATGTGTTAGATGAATTATTCCTTGTTCCGTGAGCCAAATTACTATAGATTTATAAGTTGTTTATGCCTAAGGAAGTTTGATGGTTAGATTTTTAAAATTTTATAAGTGGATTTCCATTTTTGATGTTTACCTTGAGGTTTTTTATGTGAGAGTATTTGGGCACCATCATTACACAACTTTGTAGCTTTGAGTGAGAGTTAATCAATGAATTAGAATAGCTAGTTAAAGAGCCTTTCCACTCTTATAGTGGAATAATCCATGATTGAGATGGGTGATCTGAATTTAATATTGGTTTTACTCTGTATGGTTGTTCATGGAAGTGAGTGGTGAGAGTCAAGGTATAAAAGTATCACGACTTTTCCACTTTGAGCATGGGTTAATCTATGATTAAGATAGAGGGGTCAGATGGTTTTACCACTATTAGTGTGAACTACTTCATGATTAATATGTGGGATTTGTATTGAAGATAATATTTCCTTATTCTCATAGATTCATACATGGGATGATAGATCTATCCATGTGCAAAAATCCATGCATGACGGTTCAACAACACACTAGATAAACATGTTTTTAGGTAGTAGTTGGTATGAGTGGTTTTTAGTGAGGGTTTATGGTTAAGACTAGTGATCTAGGTGGATTACTATATATTATTAGCCTTGTATAAAGTAATTTCATTACGATTAATACCCTTGATGATAGAGTTAATTCCTCTCAAGTATAAAGAAGTAGTTTACATAGTCTGGGTCGTCATTTGAGGTGCATGTGTTAACCTTAGTTGGACCTGCGTGACTTATTCCATTTTATTTCCATGGTTGTTTTCTTATGACTTTTTATGTATTTTTGGTAATTATTTTCACTGTTATAATTATGTTTTAAAATGGGTTGAGGATCACCCATAAATATTACACATGCATCTATATTTGTTACACTTTCTTAGGAGTTGAGAATGATAGAAATATCTTACCAAGTAATTTATAATCATCCCCTACCCATGCACATGGTGTGATTTATAATATGTATGGTTGGAATAATTATAATGTTTAGGTATAGTTTTTAAATCTCATTTAGAGTAATTTACTCATGAAGAGTGATGTCGATGCAGTTGAGGATTTGGTGGGAGGTTGTTAGTTGGATAGAAGGCCATGTCTTTTATTTTGAGTTCTGTAATGGTCAAGGGTGTCATGAACCAGACTAGGTGATCCCTGAATTGGACACTTGAGCCAGTCAACAACATACCTGAGGGAAATCCCCAATCCCCTCATTCTAATGAAAAGTGTTGTAGGCATCTCAAGCAACCATTAGGGATGGGTTTTCCCAATAAATAAGATTTAACAACAATATAATTCCTCATGGAATTCTAGCATGAACCATTTAGAGATTGGAAACCCACACCAAACAAGATAAATAGAAGAAGAAAAATAATAATAAATAGAGCACACAAGATACACATATCACATAAACAATAGACATAAATAAACAACAACAACAACAACATAGACACAAGATCTAGAATACAAGAGTCTGACTAGACCGATACATCTCTGATATAAAATAAAAACTAAAACCAGATTGGATACCCCAATATAATCTCTATATGAACTATTAGTCACCATCCATCCATAAAATTACTGGCTCCAAGAGTGATCCTAAAATGATACATGAACTTGCAAAAAAAAAAAAACTCCGTTCTATCGACACTGAGTGTCATAAGTAGGGTGTGAGCATAATAAAGACCAATATGAAATCACCAGAGAGTCCATGTGTTACATTTTCTAAAACACACCATAAAATCTAGTTTTAAATTCAAAGAAAAATATATATTTTAGTTTTAAATGAAAAACCAAACATGATATTTTATAAACAAATCATCTTTAAAAATAGTATTTTGTTTTAAAAAAGCATTTAAAACCCTTCTGGGAACATCTCTTTTTAAAATATACATTTTAAAATTCTTCAATATCTATCTCCTTTTTAAAGGAAGAATTTCACACATCTTATGAAATAAACTTTAAAATAAGACAAGGATTACAAAATACTATAAGGGGAATGTAAATTAGAAAATGAACCAAGGAAATAAAAATAGGGGAATAATATCAAAGTGAGACTAGTGGAATAAGTCATAAAAAAGTCATAAAGTAAGGAGGTAGTGATGTATCCAAATAAAATAAATAATAATCCATAAAGAATAAATAATCATTGTAAATTCATAAAAATTACATGAGGAGACCCTATACATACTCGGTTCAGAATCATCTGTAGGCCTATCGATGGAGTTCCTAAGTTTATAACCAACTCGACTACTCTCAACTAGCCTTGCCGGTGGCACAAAAATGGTCTCCAATAACATAGGTAATCTAGTTTTTCTAATAAATATGTAGATATAAGTGTCTCTCATACCTTACTAAAACATCTAATATCTAATGATAATAATAAATCTATGAGGTGATGTATCCAATACATAAAAAATATCCCAATCATGAATCAAAACAAGTTAACTAAAATGATCATCCCACCTTTCAGCACCATTTGTGCAAAACCCCCTTAAAAAGAGATGACTTCCATGAGGGTGCACAAATTTAGAGGAAACATTTCAAGGTTCCAACCGAGCCTTAAAATTTAGAACTAGGAATGTCCCTTCCCAAAATCCCTTGAAAACCATTTGAATCAAAAGCCATTAAAAAGCCTATTTTTAAAATGCATAATGGGCCTTTAAACCAAGATTTTAGAAACAACCTTTGAAAACCAATTCACTAGTCAATATTATTTTAAGAATCCATTTAAAAGCACCAAATGGTCCTAGGAACCACTGTAATAAAATTCCTTTGGAAATCCACTTTAGAAGCCACTTTGAAAACCTAAGAAAATTTTGAAAGATAAGTTCCTCAAAGAAGAATCTTCCCATTAACTTCCACTTATATATATATATACATACATACATACATACATACATACACCTACATATATATGCATATGCATACATATGTATGTACTCAATAACACACACACACACACACACATATATATCTATGTTCGTGGAAGGCACCAATGAGACCAATAAGAAAATCACTACAAAACATATTATGATTTACGATAGACTATTTTCAATGGGATACTATCACAAATAGTATTTTATGATGGGGTCTCATCGCAAATATACCATTGTAGAAAAAAACGTCACAAATAGTATTTTTTGTGACAGGCCATCATAAAAAACTATTTGTGATGGGTAGGTAGCCCATCACAAATAGTCTTATACTATATTTGTTTAAAAATTATTCATGATGGGTGGATATACCCATAGAAAATACTTATTTTCAATGGGTCACACTCCCATCACAAATAAACCTCTCCAGTAAAAACTTATTTGCAACATATGGCCACCCGTTTCAAATAACCTAATAAAAAAAATAAAATAAAAAATATTCACAAAAATATAAAAAATGAACTATGTAGAACTGAAAACATATGAATTTAAAAAATATTATAAAAAATATGTACATTCAAATGTTTAAAAAAAATACATAAATCAATGAGGGGGAGGGGGTCATCTAGAGGAGGTTATGGAGGGAAATCCATCCATAAACCATGAGTCAGACGTCGTGTGTACTCCACTTTCTACTCGTTCTCCCGCTCCTGCCATTGACACATCTCCTTTTGCCACTACTATTGATATCAATAGATCTCCTCCTGCTCCATATGTATGTTATATATAATCTTATCTTGAGCTCACAGTTGCTTTGGATACTGTGTAGCAGATGATGATGAATCTCCATGATATCCCCTCAATTTGGACGCTGACATCATAGTAGTACCATAATAACTCTTAGGCATCAATTGAGAGCTAATACAAACAACTCGACCATTCTTGAAGGCATACTGAGTCACCTGTATCCATGCTACATCATTAAATATTGATGCATTGGTGGTCTAATCCTTAGTCTTGGTCTGAATCTCATCCTATACTACTACTAGAAATCAAGCCTTTACCAACAGTTCCAAACCATTGGTAAAGACTGGAGAACCGTTGTTATATATTATACCAACGGTTATCCAAACTGCAGGGAAGTAAGCCGTAGGGAAACACATATGACAACTGTTTCTAGAAAACCATTGGTATATGTTAGGAAATTTCCATTATACCAATAGTTATGTCAAACCATTGGTATATCTTTTCAGCAACGGTTTAAAACCGTTGGTAAACTCACTATGACAACAGTTTGAAACCGTTGGAATATAGTTTTGTATAGCCTTTACCAACAGTTTACACAAACTGTTGGTAAAAGGCTAGACATTTCACTATATCCCAATGGTTTGTAAACCATTTAGAAAGTGTTTTTACCAACGGTTATAGAGAACCATTGGTACAAAACACATTCATAGCCTTATCCTAATGGTTTACAACCATTGGCATAGGCTTTACTACAATTCAGGTAGCAGCCTGCTCCAGGCTTCCCTTTCTGCATTTCCAGGTTCGCAACTCCGATTACCTGCAATAACCAACTATAGCACATATATATACACAATTAATTATTATAGATTTAACACATAATGAACCCTGCAAATACACACATACAGAATTAAAACATAATTCATAAGGTAATTATAAACATACATAATTGATTTTGAATTCAATTCAGAATTGAGATGAAAATTACATGTGCAATCTGGAATTCAATTCATAATTGAATACTGAATTGAATACATACATAATTTAATTATAAATTATGAATACAATACATAAAAAACTGAATACGTAATTATATGTGTTATATATAATTAAGAATACATACAAAATTGCATTTTGTATAACACATACATGGTTGAATTTAGAATTTAGAAGCTAATAACCCCAAAATAAGAAAATGGATAAATGACTTCAACCAAACACAAATATAATGTCCCATGGTTTGGGGCCAGTGTCTTTGAACTTAGTGATGATGATAATGGGTGTGTATCAATGAGCTTGTGTGACTTAGGGAATGTAGTTGTCGTTGGTGTATTAAATGTCATGTGTTTTAGAATAGGGTTAGGAGTTCCTTACATGAGAAGTGTATTGTGTGAGGATGTACCATTGATCCTTGTGGTAAAGGATCAACAAAATCCGAATATGTTTGGTCGGTTTTCCGTATGCTAATTGTTTTCACTTAAAATGTTGTCCATTTTAAACAAAATACAGACACTTCAAGTGATACCAGCCACACCTTACCTCGGCTTGAGGAAGAGTTGACTTGTACACGTCACATATGACCCATGGATCATTGTCCTAAAGCATCAAGATAATCTGAATGCGTTTGGTCAGTTTTCTGTATGCCAGTTGTTGTTTTCACCTAAAATGTTGTCCATTTCAAATAAAAGTGAGACACTTTGAGTGGTACCAACCACATAGTGCCTCCGATTGAGTCGGAGTTGACTCATACACGTCACAAATTACCCATGAATCATTGTGATAAAATATCAACACAATCCAAATACATTTGGTTGGTTTTCCATATGACAGTTGTTTTTACTTAAAAGAGTATCCATTTTAAACAAAAGAAAGAGAATTTTAGTGGTACCGACCACACCATGACTTAGATTGAGGTGGTTCTAACTTGAAAACATAAAAAATGACCCATGTATCATTTTCCCAAAGAATAAACAGAATCAGAATGCGTTTGGTTGGTTTTCCATATGCCGGTTGTTGTTTTCACTTAAAATGTTGTCCATTTCAAATAAAAGTGAGACACTTTGAGTGGTACCAGCCACACCATGCCTTATATTGAGGTAGTGTTGACTCTTACATGTCAAAAATTACCCATGGATTGTTGTGCTAAAGTATCAATACAATCCGAATCTATTTGGTCAGTTTTCCGTATGTTAGTTGTTGTTTTCACTTAAAATGTTGTCCATTTCAAATAAAGGTAATAAAATTTGAGTGGTACCGGCCACACCATGCCTCGGATTGAGGCGGGCTTGACTCGTACATGTCACAAATGACCCATGGATCATTTTCCAAAAGTATCAACAGAATAAAAATGCGTTTGGTTGGTTTTTCATATGCCAGTTGTTGTTTTCACTTAAAATTTTGTCCATTTCAAATAAAAGTGAGACACTTTGAGTGGTACCAACCACACCATGTCTCAGATTGAGGTGGGGTTGACTTGTACATGTCACAAATGACCCATGGATCTTTTTTCTAAAGTATCAACACAATCCGAATGAGTTTGGTTGGGTTTTCGTATTCCAGTTGTTGTTTTCACTTAAAATGTTGTCCATTTCAAATAAAAGTGAGACACTTTGAGTGGTACCAGCCACACCATGCCTCAGATTGAGGCGGGGTTGACTTGTACACATCAAAAATGACCCATAGATCATTTTTCTAAAGTTTCAACACAATATGAATACGTTTGGTCGGTTTTTCTCGTGCCAGTTGTTTTTATTTAAAAGAGTATCCATTTTAAACGAATGAAAGACACATTCCATATAGTGGTTTGAGGGAATATCTGCATCATCTAGAAGTAAATCCTTCAAGAAGGTAAGAATTTAATCGAATTCTGTATTAGAAATCCCATACATAGTTTTCCCATGAAACGATCGGATTAAAAATTTCAGCTTTTTCATTTTATTACACTGTCAATATACTGGAGTCATGGCAACATCATTCAATTTTTTCACCCTTACAACATCATCATTTTCATTAGACGCATCATGTGTGCTCATATCGAAGACTTCTTGGATCAGAATCCTTTCTTTTTCATGATGATGAATAAATGGAAAACGGTCATATAACAACTTCTCCACTCCAGTCCCCTCATTTGAATCATCAGCAATTTGAGATTTCATTTTCTCCCCATTGTGATACTACACATAATATTTTGCTTGAAAACCATATTTGGTTTTGTGGAAGCTGACTTCTTCATGTCTCAACCAAGGTCTGCCAACACAATTGGAACATGGGCAGTGTATTCGACCACTATCTAAAGCATTGTGAAATGAAAAATCTAAAAAAATCTCCAAATTGTTTTGAAAATCGCTTGAGATCTGATCAGTTTAATACATCCAAATTCTATCCATTCTGTAAAAAAATAATTGTTATAAGTCATTTCTTCAAAAGAAATTCAACAAGATTTAAGTTTCATCAAAAATATATTTAAGTAAACGAGAATTGTTCAATTTATATGAAACCATAACTAACACACTACTCTATATGAGAATCATAATATAAAAGACAAAAAAATACTATATTTATAACAAAACATCTTTAAAGAACTATAAATGAGTGTACAAGATCATGTACACTTGTGGAGGAGAATTATTCAGGAGTTGACTAGATTTTAGATCGAATAAATTTTATATTTTAGTAGATAATTTGAGTGATCACATACATTTCCCAAGGGGTAGGGATGTCCAGGGGGGGTTCAGGGTGTCCAGGGGGGTAGAAGGGCTGTCATGGGGGGTCGGAGGTGTCCAGGGGGTGGGGGACTGTCTAGGGGGGTCGGGGTGTCCAGGTGGGTGGGTTGTCCACGGGGGTGGTCGGGTTGTCCAAGGGGGTAGGTGGTGTCCAGGGGGTAGGGGGTGGGCGGGCTGTCCAAGGGGGTGAGCGGAGTTTCCAGGGGGTGGGCGGGGCTATCCAGGGGGGTGTGGGGTGTTCAGGGGGGGATGGGTAGGCTATCCATGGGGGTGGCGGGGCTATCCAGGGGGGTATGTGGTGTCCAAGGGGTGGGTGGGCTGTCCAGGGGGTGGGCGGGCTGTCCACGGGGGGTGGTCAGGCTGTCCATGGGGGGGGGGGGTGGGGCTGTCCAGTGGGGTCGGGGGTGTCAAGGGGGTGTCAAGGGGGTGGGTGGGGGGGGGGGCTTTCCAGGGGGTGGGGGGCGTCCGGGGGGATAGGGGGTGTCCGGGGGGTGGTGGGAGGGTGTCTGGGGGGGGGGGCTGCCCATAAGGGTGGGGGGGGGGGGTGCTATCCAGGGGGGTACGGGCTGTCCAGGGGGTGGGCGGGGCTGTCCACGGGGGTGGTAGGGCTGTCCAGGGGGGTCAGGGCTGTCCAGGGTGGTGGGGGGATTTCCGGGGGGTGGGGGTGGGGGGGGGGGGGTTGTCGAGGGGGTACGAGGTGTCCAGGGGTGGGTGGGCTTTCTAGGTGGTGGCGGGGGGTGGTGGGGCTATCCAGGGGGTGGCGGGGGTGGTAGAGATATCCAGGGGGTACGAGGTGTCCAGGGGGGTGGGCGGGCTATCCACGGGGGGTGGCGGGGCTGTCCAGGGGGGTCGGGGGTGTCCAGGGGGGGGGGGGCTTTCCAGGGGTGTGTGTGTGTGGGGGGGGGGGGGGTGTTGTCTAGGGGGTACGAGGTGTCCAGGGGGTGGGAAGGCTGTCCATGGGGGTGGTAGGGCTGTCCAGGGGGTACGGGGTGTCTAGGGGGGTGGGTGGGCTGTCCATGGGGGGTGGGGGGATGTCTATGGGGGGAGGGGGGTGTCCAGGGGGTGGGCGGGGGGGGGGGGGGGGGGGGTCCAGGGGGGTACGGGGTGGGTGGGCGGGTTGTCCACGGGGGTGGCAGGGCTGTCCAGGGGGTACGGGGTGTCTAGAGGGGGGTGGGAGGGCTTTCCATGGGGGTGGGGGGGGGCTTTCCCAGGGGGTATGAGGTGTCCAGGGGTGTGGGCGGGCTATTCACGAGGGAAACGAGGCTGTCCATGGGGGTTCGGGGGGGTAGTGGTGTGTCCAGGGGGTACGAGGTGTCTAGGATAGCCCACCCACTCCTTGGATAGCCCACACCCCCACTGGACAGCCCCCCTCCTTAGACAGCCCATACCCCCCCTCCCCCACCTGGATAGCCCCCCCAGGACAGCCCACCCTCTCCCTGGACACCCCACACCCCCTCCCCTACAGCCCCCACCTGGAAAACCCACTCCCACCCCCCACCTGGACATCCCCCCACTTGGAAATCCCCCCACCTGGACAACCCCCCCCCCCCCACCTGGACACCCCCCACCTGGATGGCCACCCCCCACCTGGACACCCCCCCTGACACCCCACACCCCCTCCCCCACCTGGACACCCCACCCTGACTCCCCTGGACAGCCCACACCCCTCCTTGGGGCAGCCCATACCCCCTCCCCCACACCCCTATAGCCCCCTTAGAGCCCCTACCCCCTGGACAAGACACCCCCACCTAGACAACCCCCCATACTTGGACAGCCCCCTACCCCTATTGTATCCCCCTTAGGGTATTTTTATTTAAAATCATTTTATTCATTAAGAAATCCAAACTATCATGCATTAGGCATTTCACTATACAAAAAACATAAAACCCCACTAAACATAATACATAAAACCCCACTAAACAAAAAACATAAAACAAACATAAAACAAACATAAAACAAACATAAAACAAACATAAAACATTTCCTTTACCTCACTAAACAAAAACCTAAAACAAACCCTTTACCCCTGCACTAAACAAACTTCACTAAATAGACCATTTAGGATGTATGAAGTGTAGAACAAAAAAACAAACAAAGGGTTCCGTGACTAATTCTAACTTAATTGAACATCAAACATAAAATAAAAAGAGTAATAACACTAAAACTAAGGTAACACTTACTAATTTGAAGTGTAGAAATAAAAATTTGTTTGATTGAAGATGGATCTTCAGCTGGAAGGTGTTTGAGGCCGAGAAGACTTTTGGAGGAGGTGTTGGATTAGGTCTGCATTCGGGCATACTGGGAGCTGGGGTGCTGGGTTTTTGGGGAAAAACTTTCCCAACAATTTTTAAAAACCATTGGGAAAGCCTCTCTTTACCAATGGTTTATTAAAACCGTTGGTATATGTTAGAGGAATTGAAGCTTTCCCAATAGTTCTATCAAACTGTTGGGAAAGCTTAACTATTTTAACACATTTACCAATAGTTTGAGCAGACCATTGGCAAACATGGCTATTTTTACAGTATACCAATGGTTTCTTCAAACCTTTGGTATATATCCGTTTGGAAAACTACCATTTCCAGTAGTGTATGTATGAGAACTTTTGACCTCATACAACACCTTCAATTTCAATTTAAAATTAAAATAGTTAAAATAATATTTATAGTTAGTTTTAAAACTAAATAATAATAATAATGACTAAAATATGCCTTTGGTGATCACCTATAATCTCTCTAGTGACAGGATCACTGTACATTCTCTTATAAATGTCAAACTCCATAATATCAGGACATTTGAATGCATATATGAGTATAAAATAAATGTAGGTTCTGGGAGTAGCGGAAGTGTGGGAGGTACAATTCCCAACACTTTTCTTTTTTCAATTATCAATGATTAATTTGAGATCAAGTGATGATGGACACTGTGATCAATGGATTTGAATCAAAGAACAAAAAAGGGTTAATAACCCAGAACCAATAGAGAGGTGATCAAAACATGTTTTTTATAATTAATTAATGAAATAAGAATTACCTCAAAGTTTATTCTTTCTTCATTGAAGCATTCAGACATAAATCTGTAGTGAGCCTCCACTATGTTGTATAATCCAAGTGTAGGATTCCTTTAGTGGTGATCCACATGTGGTCTATGAATCTCCGGACATCACCAAAGGAGTCTCCGGGCTGTAGCATGGACGATCCTTGTGCTTGTGTTGTACACCTTCGATCACCTTGCGAACTGCTTCCAAAACATTCTCCTTGATCCAATAAAGGAGGATCACTCTCGTTATTGAGAGTGTTCTTGGAGATAAAAATAACTCTCTAGGATTGAGAGGTTTTCTGCAAAATATTATGCACAACCGAATAGGCATCACTTGGATTTCCCTTGGCTAATGAGAAAATAATATAACCGGACATTTATTTCACTAGGGTAATAATAAAATAATCTCCACAAGTTCCTTTAATTATTTCATTAATCCTCGCAAACCCCATGTCAAATAATAATAACAATATTATTATTTCCTAACATGCACTTAACTTGTGAGTTATAATTAAATATTATTTAATCAAATTATATTCAATACTATTATTTCCCACTAGACCCTTAAACTCAGTCCATCAATCCTCCTCAATATTTATCATGCCTTTAATAATGACTATTTATTTATTAAATAAATATAACAACATTATTCACCGATAAATAAATAAATATTATATTCACCAAATAGAAAATAAATATTTATTAATTATTCCACCCACAATATATTCTCTCAAATAACCAGTGATAGAATAAATGTGATCAGACATACATGAATAATTATTAAACCATGATTGGGAATGATATTTATTAAACTTGTTAAATAATAAATTATATAACTGATATTTCTGATACACTTAGTGTGTGCCCCTCTAGGCCTCTTTCTTAGTGACATTAGGCAGAGCAACCTAAAGTCCAAGGTTATCATCTAGCAACATTCCAAGACACCAATAGATAAATAAGTTAATACCGCAATGAAATATCACCTCATACAAACGCTTACCTTGTAATATAACCCCTTTATCACAATATCTCTAATAGAGCGGGTTGCATGCCAGTGCCATCAACCTATATGATCAAAATCTCTTTATTTTACTTTCTGGAAATAGAAATCGCCTATTAATTACCATGTCCATGGATTTATTTAGGCTATATCATTTCCATCAAAGAGCTTGAGATATTACCTCCCCTTTAAAGAACATAAGGCATAAATCCTTTCTCTCATTATTCATTAATGAAATATTACTCGTGACACACCCAATATATCCCACCTCACTGCAAACATCTATCATCACAGTTTTAATCAATACATATAAGTTCATGACTCATAATACTCATTAATAACAATATTAAAGTCTAAGGACCAATACACACATCCATAGATAGGAACATCCAATAACACATAGAAATGTGGATTTCCTACTGGAGGGTCTTATTATCATAAAATCCTCTTGGACATTACCAAGGGAATACACCATGAGAAGATATCTCAAAGTATTATGAGTCTCCACCCATGATATCCTGTATCAGTTGTTTCCCTTCCAATGATATCATCTGGCTATGGAACATATATTCAAGAATAGTATCATAGCACTTCCAGGTTATCATCATAGCAGGGAAACTGTTATGACATTTTAGTGTGAAAGCTACTCTTAGGACATTATCACATACAATGTTACATAAAAGAACAATCATGATGTGATAACGAATTTATTAATATTCATAACCATGAATATAAGTTATCATAAAGTATAAAAGAATTTGGTTCTAGGGCACCAACTCCAACATGCTCCAACTTACACTAGATCTAACTACTAACGAGCTTCAGTACACTAGATCTCACATGATACTCATGATTCTACTAAGATAGGACTTTGGTTAAGGGGTCCACCATATTCTATTCTATGGATACTATGCTCACTGCAACTTCACCCCTTTGATAAAAATCACTCAAATGGTGATACTTTCAGAGTATGTGCTTTGTCCATTGATGTGACCTTGACTCTTTTACAAGATCCAACACTATAGTATTATCACAATACAATGCGATAAGGTCTTTACTGCTAGGTACCACATCAATATACTAGAAAAAGTTAAAAATCCATATGGATTCCTTGGATACTTTAGAAGCCACTATATACTCAGACTCTGCTATAGATTCATCTACAACTAGGTGATTTGAACTCTTCCAGCTCACAGATCCTCCATTAAGATAGAAAACATATCCTAATGATGACTTTATATCATTCTGATCTATCTAAAAACCAGCATCAACATACCCTTTGATGGAAATATCCTAATCTCCTCCATACACTAGGAACATATCCTTAGTCCTTCTTAGATACTTATGGATAGTCTTAACAGAAATCCAATGTTGTTATCTAGGATCTGATTGAAATCTTCCTACCATGATCAATGCATTGTTGGAACCACCTTGTGTATAAGTTTGTATTTGTTTTCAATAGTTGTCAATGAAGATCAAAATGATGGAGATAAAGAAGTACTCCAATGAAATGGAGGATTGGAAGATCAAAATGAAGGAGATCATGAAGTACTCCACTGAAGTCGAGGAATGGTGATTCAGACGATTGTTGTACTGATCGTAAGTTCAAAGAACATGTGTCAAAGGTGATACATTGTTTACAACAATGAAGAATGTGAGGTGTAATCCATCTGAGGATGATTAAAGAAGAATGGGCTTGTTTTGATGAAGTCCATGCAATTCCTCATTATTTCACGAGAACCATGGGTTTTTATGAAGACCATGCAATTACTCATGATTTCATGATAACCATGCAAGAGACTTCTTGATGAATAGAATCACATGATTTGCATGAAGTTGATCATGACGGTTGATGAAGAAGACAATGTGCCAATGATTGGAATTCTAAGAAGGCTGTGCAATGATTGGAATTCTGCGATAGCCATGCACATCACATTGTCATAGAAGATGATGACGCTAAAGCTATGCCTTCAAAGAATACATATCACAATAGTGGAGTTTGTGATAAAAGCAGAAGAGTTGCTGAAGTATACATATCACCAAGAAGAAGTGCTGTTGAGGTGATCGTGCTTATTGACAAAGCAAATAGACGACATACAAATTTGTTGACAAATGAGATTCCATGGTGTCATGTTGTGTTCAAGGACTGTGGATAATGATCCATGTTTTATTCAAGGAACATAGACAAAGTAATGGATGATCTGGAGGCGAAAAAAAAGAGCAGATACAAGGTGGGGCCATTTTCCAGTGTTTGCCAAATTTTTGGGGTCCAAAATTTGGAGGTTGGTGAGCATCGTGAAAAGTGGATTTCCATGAAGATCATAATTTAATAGGGAAAAGGCATGAGTTTCGCGAAGATGAGATGCATGGATTGGATTTCACGAAGACCAGAAGAATGGAGGCGGCGATTCTTCACGATTACATCAAGCTTCGCGAACGGTAGAGGCTGGAGAGCTTCGCGGAGATGAAGGGATTTGCAAGGGAGCTTCACGTCGATGAAGGGATTTGCGAGGGAGCTTCGCAGCGAAGTTGAAAAGTAATTAACGGGATGATGCATGATTATAACGAGCTCCGCGAATGGAAAATTGCCATCGTGCTTCACGATTTTGAGAGAATTCCGACGGGAACTTAAGAGCTTTTCAATTTGAGCTGACGTGGCATTGACGCGCGGAAAGTTCGAGGGTCGGTGGAATTGCCTATAAATACAGGTCGACCCCCTCGAGAGAAACAAAGAGAGCTCTCAACGAAAATCCTTTGCTCTCGGTTCGCAAAGGTCACTCGCGAAGGCAGTGTGCTTCACGAAAGAGGAGCTTCGCGGCGGCTATTCTAGCTCCGCGAAAGTCGTGCGCCCCGCGTTGGCTCAGTGAGCTTCGCGAAGAGGCAGGAGCTCCGTGACAGCCAAGCATTGTGAAGGCTGGAGAATCGCGAGAGTGCTTCGTGATTGAGCTTCACGAAAAGGCAGGGACTCCGCGAAGGCTTGTTTGAGCTTTGCAAAATTGGGAGCCTTGCGAAGTAGGGTACTTTGTGAAGGCCCTTTCCAATGGTTGTTCACCCAGTGGATAGGGGAAAAAGGGATATTCATCAGTGGATGAAATTTGGACTTCAACAGAGAATCATTTATTGAGAAATCACACAAGTGATTGTAATTCAGGCAAACGAAGACAAGGGGATCTAGTGCATTAAGTCATTTCACTAAAGTAAAAGGTTGAATACAAAAGAGCATCAACTCAGGACTCTGATTCAAGCAAATTCTCATGCTTAACAGGAGACAAATACTTCAATTAAAATCTATTGAAGAGACCTTCACGTCTATAAACTGAGTGAGACTTCACCAACGGTAGTGAGCCAGGGGGAGTCAACGGGAGTGACCCAAGGGAAGCAGTGAGCTATCCCTAAACTGTTGTAAAGGTAGTGAGCCTGGGACAGAGTGACTGTGCCCGAACAATTGTAATCTACAGCTAGTGAAGCATAGTGGATTCAGGTACGACCGACAACCTGTCGGCGTATGCTCCTTGGACGTAGACCTTAGTGGTGAACCAAGTAAAAATAGCCGTGTCATCTCTCTGCATGTGAATGTATCATTGTTGATCATATCCTTCATATAGGTTTAAGTAGTTCCTACCAATGTGGGAACAAGATCCACAACTTTAAGAAGAAAAATTTGACACCCTGATTCACCCCTCCCCTCTTAGGGTGTCCCGGGGTCCTACATGCATAGGAAACAACAATTCTAGTACATGAAATAACATACATTATTTTTTCTATCATCAAAGAATATGGGATCTTACTCATTCTATCTTTATCCTATTATGTATGGGGACACATTTTCTTAGAAAGATGTAAACCATGTGACACTGGAACCAATATCCTATTAGATTGTTCCATACTAAATCTCTTTAGTATCTAGTCAATATATGTACTTTGTCTTAGTCTAAGTAGCCTCTTGGATCTATCACGAATGGTTTTGATCCCTATAATGTAGGTTGATTCGCTTAAGTACTTCATGGAGAAGCACCTGTTCAACCAGTACTTAACATATTGTAAGACTGGTATGTCATTTCGAGTAAGTAATATGATGTCAACATATACTACTAGGATAATGACCACATTCTCACTAAACCTTTCTTAAACACACAGCTCACATTCATTTTTAATGAAACAAAATTCTTTTATGGATTAATGAAATATAATGTTCCCTGAACTAGATGCTTGCTTCAATCCATAAATAGATCTCCACAACTTGAAAATCCTTTTGTCATCCCCTGGTGTCACAAACCCTTCTGGTTGTGTCATATAGACATCTTCCTGAAGGTTCCCTTTAAGGAATGCAGTTTTGACATCTAACTACCAAATCTCATAGTCATGGAAAGTTTTTATGGAAAATATGATTTTGATGGATTTAAATATGGAAACTCTTAGTCAATTCCTTGATGCTGTTTAAACCCTTTAGCCACTATCCTTGCTTTATAGGTACTTACTTTACCTTCCATGTACAGTTTCCTCTTGAATACCCATTTACACCCAATAGTATTTACATCAAATGGAACATTTACTAGAACCCAAACTTGGTTTTGATATATTGAATCCATCTCAGAATTCATATATTCAAGCCATCTTGCAGATTCTGAGATCTCTATTGCCTCCTTGTAGGAGAGAGGTTCATCATTGTAAAACAATAATGAGTAACCATCCTTAGTGACTATAAAACCATATCTCTCTGGTTCCCTTACCTCTCTTGAGATCCTATGCAGTACTTGTGTTTCGGGAACTACTTCTTCCATGGGGACTTGTGGAAATTGTTCCTATACCAACTCTTGTGTATCTTGAGCATCAAATTCATTGATGTCAATCTTTCTCCCACTATCCTTTTTGAGGATGTGCTCTCTTTCAAGAAAGATGACTTGTCTGGCAACAATCACTTTCTTTTCTGAGGGTTTTTATAGGTAGTATCCCTTTATTTCCTTAGGATAACCTAAAAATATACACTTCATGCCATGGGGTGCTAGTTTATTGACCAATAATGCCTTAAAAAATTCCTCGCATCCCCATACACGTGTATGTGATAAAATGGGTTTCTTTTAACTCCACAAATCGAAGGGGAATCCATTTGCTTCTTTAGTTGGTACTCAGTTTAATGTGTATGACACATTTTGTAATTCATATACTCAAAAGGATAACAGAAGATCTGCATGACTCATCATTGACCTTACAATGTCCAACAAGGTACAATTCCTCCTTTCACTAACACCATTCCACTATGGTGTATAATGTGTAACGAGTTGAGATATAATCCCAAACTCCCATAAAAATTTGATGAACTATTGGTTAAGATATTTTCCACCTTGATCTAATTGAAGCTTATTTATCTTCTTACCAAGATTATTCTCTAATTCATTCTTGAATTCCTTGAATTTCTTAAATGACTCAGACTTATACCTCATCAAGTAAATACAACCATATCTACTCAAGTCATCAGTAAAAGTTATGAAGTAAGAATATCCACCTCTAGACACTATTGTAAATGGTCCATAAACATCAGTGTGTACCAATCCTAGATGCTCTGTGTCCTTTTCACCCTGTACACCAAATAGTGGTTTGGTCATTTTCCCTTGTAAAAAAACATGACATCTATCAAGTGGTTTTATCTTAGAAGATTATAAATATCCATCTTTATAGAGATTTATCAAACAATTCTCGTTTACATGACCAAGGCGGTGATGCTACAATTGGGTGTTATATGAGTTTTGTGAACCTAATTTCGCAATAACATATATACCCACGGTTTTTCAAACCGTGGGTATAGATAGTTTTCCTAGATATAGAAGCTTCCCACCTTGGTTTCACCTTGCTGCTGCAAACCAAAATGCAAACCGAAACCACAAACCCCTCCCCCTTGCACACCCCACACTCCCCCTGGACACCCCCTGCAACCCCTCCCTTCCCTCTGACAGACCCCCCAGCACACCCCCTCCCCCCTTGCACACCCCCACTCTCCCCCTGGACACCCCCTACAGCCCCTCCCTTCCCCCTGGTCAGACCCCCCAACACACTCGTCCCCCCATGCACACCCCTACCTCCTCTAGACAGAACCCCCAGCACACCCCCTAGACAGAACCCCCTTTCACACCCCCTAGACACCCCCATTGGACACCCCCCGCTGGACACCCCCCGCTGGACACCCCCCGCTGGACTCCCCCACTAGACCCCCCCTGGACACCCCCCCTAGACACCCCTTGGACCCCCCCTGGACACCCCCTTAGACAACCCCCCCCAGACACCCCCCCAAGACACCCCCCTGGACACCCCCTGGATACCCCTTAGACACCCCCTATACACCCCCAACTGGAACCCCCCGGACACCCCCTTGGACCCCCTGGACACCCCCACTAGACCCCCTAGACACCCCCCTTGGACCCCCCCCCCCCAGACACCCCCCCCCTTAGACACCCCCTCCCCCTGGACACCCCCTAGACCCCCTTGGATACCCTCCCCCCTCAGAAACAACTTTTATTTTCAAACTTGAAAATAAACTCATCCGTATCTAAACTTGATACAGAAATTATGTTTTTGGAAATAATAGGTACATAATAACAATCATGTAAAACCAAAATCATTCCTGTCAACAATGAAAGGTGGTAGTCACTAATGGAAAGAGAAACCATCCTTATACCATTGGAAGATCACAGATCCACCTCTCCTCTGAAAATTTTCCGAAATCTACTTGGTTCCTGCATTTAGATACAAATGTGAGAACCAAAATCTATATCTAATACCCAATGTGTAGAAATGTATTGATTTCACTTGATAACGAATTTACCTTTGGATTTTCCTTACCTCTGGGTGAAGTTCCTCTTCTAGAGGACTGATTTTCCACATGCAAAACATACTGCCTCCTTTTCCTTGCCCTGCCTTTAGATCTTCTTCTTCTTGGTTAGATGGTGCTTGGGGGATTTAAACTGTTTATAAGTATTACGCCCCTTTTCCTTGTCCTTCCTCTTCCTATTCATCATAATAACTATGGGTTTGTCACACCCCATGTCCTTATCCACTTAGAAAATCAAGGTTAGAAGTTATGATAGAATCTTCTCATTATTGGTCATATTATAATTCATAATAAAACTAGAGAAGGTATTGGTAAGTGATGAAAGTATGATATATGTATGAAACTCATCCATGAATTTAATCCCTAATATGTTCAGATGCTCAATGTAGATAATAAGAATTACTTCATGAGGCATAGCTGGTGCATAATCTCTAAGATTATTCATGAACAAAGATTTGGAGATCTCATACCTCTCTTGTCTCACCTTCTCTTGAAAGAGATCCTAAAGGTGATACATTATGCTATAATCATCCATTTACTCATGTTTCTACAAGATCTCATTGGAAATGGATGATAACATGAAACAATGAACATTTTTAGTACCATTCAGACGATTCTTGTATAGAGAGATCTCTTCATCACTCACCTCATTTCCAGGAGCAACTAATAAAGGTTCTTCCAGCTCATAAAGTTTACTTTTATGGAGAGGGATCACCCGCATGCACCTTTTCCACTCCTGTAAATTAGTGCCGGTGAGAAGGTTTTTATTATCAATTATGGATCACAATGATATATTTGATGTCATTTTTTATATTGTTTATATAAATAAGATGATCATAATTTCAGTACTTTATCTGATAAAATTTAGACAAATAAATAAATATTATATTTATTATTCTCCCACTATTTTATCGAAACCCAATAGCTCTCCCCATTAGCTTCAGAATATCATGTTTCTTGGACATTAAAGTGAAAAGGATCCATATTTTCCATTGAATTACCCCAAATTTGTCTAGTCAAGCAACTTGAAAGGTTTTAGTTAGGAATTCCAAATTCCAACTGCATTAACTCACAGTTCCTTGATCCATTGAGTGGACTCCCCAATCCTAAAATACTTTAATTGGATTTCCTCAACTTTTTTGCTCAGTTACACCAAGTTCTACTTTGGAAGTCAACCCTTGATGTGAACCATGTCAAGTCAACCCAAAACCTCTTATTAGAATTCCCCAATAATTAAAATCACCCTAACTTTGGCTGGTCAATCACTTTGAACTATGGTTCGATTCTAACCGAAGTAATGGAAGGATATACCGACTTAATATTTTATTAATGGATTTTATCCTTTAAACATAAATTTCCAATTATTATCTTTTCGCATGCTTGTTAATATTAAGTGGAATTAATTAAGTGATTAAACATGTATTTAGATAATATTTATGCATAAGCCAGTTTATTTTCGTTTCATCCTTTCATACTTGTTAATTCATTAATTATGTGATCCTGAAAAAAAATCCATAATGAAATAACCATGAAACTAATAGAATTAAAATAAAGGGTATGATGATGTGCTTGTTCTAATGGTTATTTTATCTAGTGGTTGATAAACTAACTACTGACCTAGGGGAGAAATACCTTGAACCAATCTGAGGCATGTGTTTACAACTTTCCACCTATCCACCTTTGTATCTCCTTGGATTGGTTTTTCCTCAGCTCCTAACTTGAACCATCTCCACTAGTTTGGTATCTCAATCCATTACATATTCTTTTACTCACACACATGTGAGGGGTAAAATGGGGTTTACATAAAAGAAACAATGGGCATGCAAGCCCTACATATTAATGAGGAGAGATGGCACGCATGCCCACAATTTAATTTAATAATAAATTAAAAGGAAACCAATCACATATAAAGGTCTGGTCTAGCTCATGATCATCCACATGCATGCAACGAATTACGCATTTAACAAAACTAGAATTCAATTATTTAATCATTCTTATTTAAGATAAATAACACTCGAATCGATTAATTATTATCTTTAATTAATCAATCCTTTTATCTTAAACCTTTTATGAATTTCCTTGAAAATCTCACCCATTATAATTTTAAATAAATTAATAAATTAATTTAAAATTAACCGTGTACATAACTTGTACCTTGGAGGTAAGCCGATGAATACCTGTCCAAAACTACCAAACATGTATTATACTTTTATACACTTTATTCTTTGTGAAATATAACATGAACATAGAATAATAATTGTAATAAAACTCGTACATGATGTGTAGATCTTGAATATTATGCAGATGTTAATAAAACACACATACCCCCCACCCCCCACATATATATCAAATCCTATCACATGGCATGTCCCAGCTTTATGAACACATGCAAGTACATGTCTCAAGGGTTACATACTATAATAAATTTTAAATATGCATAATTGGTAAAAGTACATGGTGTATAGATATGATCTACACGATGTGTACATTCTTCATCGTGTATCTGAAGTACACACCTAGGGACTCAGTATGTGAGGCGTAATTCAGAAATATTGGAGTACACGGTGTGTCTATTGGGCCACATGCTATGTTGACTCCGTGTTACACAGTTATTGGTTGGGTAAGACGTGTATGGAATACACGGCCCAAACCTGACCCGAAGGGACTACACGCCGTGTATAGTAGGCCACACGGTGTGTAGTTCAGCTGACCATGTGCCAGTCTGTCCCAATCAACACATGGTTTAATAATTAACTACACCATGTGTCATTAATGCACACAGGTTGAGTAATTTCCAAATTAACTCCTGGTGTATTGAAAATGAGTACACACTGTGTAATTATGATTACACAATGTGTGCTCTTGTGTTATCTAATCATAATTCTTGGAATCTTCAGATGAGTTACTCGATTTTATTTTAATCATAAAATTAATCATTTATGTTAGATCTGCAAGAAGTGATAGAGTAAAAAAATAAATCTCTCAATTCATATTTAAAGAACAATTAACTTGAATTGAAAAACTAAATTATGAATGCATAAATCATAAAAAAAACTAAATAATTTTAAACAACGATGTGACCACTTTGATACCACTTGTAAGTTTCGGGCGTAGTGGAAGCATAGGAGGGACGATGCCCAACTTTTAATTTTTCCATTATCAATTATTAATCCAAGATCAAGCGATGTTGAATGTTGTGATCAACAGATTTGAATCAAAGAACAAGGAAGGGTTAATAACCCAGAACCAAGAGAGAGGAGATAAACACATGTTTTTTATAATTAATTTAATTAAATAAGAATTACCTCCATGGATATTCTTTCTTTGTTGATGCGTCTGAACATAGATATGTAGTGATCTGCCATTGCATTGTAGAATCCAAGTGTAGAATTCCTCTAGCGGTGATCCACATGTGCTCTATGAATCTCCAAACGTCACCAAAGGAGTCCTTGGGTGCTAGAAAAGAAGATCCTTGCACTTGAATCATTCACCTTCGATCGCTTTTAGAACCATTTCCAAAGTGTTCTCCTTGATCTGGTGAAGGAGTACTGCTCTCCTTCTTGAGTGTGTTCTTAGAGAGGAAAAGAACTCTCTAGTCTTGAGAGATTTTCTCTAAAATTTTGTGCACAACTGAATAGGCATCGCTTGGATTTCCCTTGGCTAATGAGAGAATAATATAACTGAGCATTTATTTCACTAGGGTAATAATAAAATAATTTTCACAAGTACCTTTAATTATTTCATTAATCCTGGAAAACCCCCCATGTAAAATAATATCATCAATATTATTATTTCCTAACATGTTCTTAACTCGTGAGTGGTAATTAAATATTATTTAATAAAATAATATTCAATATTATTATTTCTCCCCGGGCCCTTAAACTCGGTTCGCCAATCCTCCTCAATATTTATTGTGCCTTGAATAATGATTATTTATTTTTTAAATAAATATCATTGCATCATTTACTAATAAATAAATAAATATTATATTCATCAAATAGCAAATAAAAATTTATTAATTATTCTGCCCATAATATATTATCTCAAATAACTAGTGAAAAAAATAAATGAGATCAAGAATGCATAAGTAATTATTAAACCACAACTTGTAATAATATTTATTCAACTTGTTAAATAATAAATCATTTAACTGAGATTCCGGATACACTTAGCGTGTGATTCTATAGGTCTCTTTCTAAGTGGCATTAGGCAGAGCAGCCTAAATTTCAAGGTTAGCATCTAGAAACATACCAAGGCACCCATAGAGAAAGAAGTTAATTCCATAATGACATGTCAACTCATATGAATGATTACCTTGTAATATAATCCCTTTATCAAAATATCTCTAATCGAGCGGGTTTCATGCCAATTCTATCAACCAATATGATCGATATCTATTTCTTTGACTTTTTGGAAATAGAACTTTCCTATTGATCACCACTGGTATGGATTTATTTAGGATATATCATTTCCATAAAAGGACCTAAGATATTATCTTCTGTTAAAGAACAGAAGGGATGAATCATTTCTCATATTATTAATTAATGTAATATTACTTGTGACACACCCAACATATCCTACCTCACTGCGAATATTTGTTATCATAGTTTTCATCAATACATCTAAGTGCGTGACTCATAATACTCATTAATAATAATCTTAAAGTATAAGGACCAATACACACATCTGCAGATAGGAATATCCAATGACACATAAAAATGTGGATTTCCTACTGGCAGGTCTTGTAACGACCCAATGTTTTTCAATGGAAATTTACTTCTTATAAATATGTCATAAAATCAAATGAAATCACAACATAATGAACTAATAAGTACTAATTAACATTTAAACATAAGTTTTTCATTTATGTTTTTGGACTTTTGAAAATCTAACATACACAGTTGCAATCAGTAAGTTATTTGGAGCTCGATAAGAAGAACTTAATTTTTGGTGAATAGTAACCTACCATTATGAATAGTAACATACCTTATGAATAGTGATATACCATAATGAATAGTAAACTTACATATGATAATATATAAATAATATTCAAGTTGAAAGTACAATATACCTATATCTTAGAATAAGCAAATTAATGTTTTAAAACTTGTTTTTTGATAATAAATTATGATTTTAATTAAATATTAAAATAATCATCTTTAGAAAATTATTTTTGAAAAATGGATTTCATTTTTGGATTCTACAAGTCTAAAAATGGTTAGGGTTAATTTTTGATATTTTTCTGAAATACTTGAATTTTTAGTGAATAGTAAAATACATTAATTTACCGTATAAATACACTATAGTGAAAATCCACTAGTCCTGACATCACAAGTGATGTAAGCACAAAAATATAGAACTCACATGAATTTATTACTATTCTTGGTCATGGAATACTTACTATTCCTTGTCTTGTGAAGAAATAATAAATTAATTATTATAATATTATGAAAACCCTCCTCCCCTCCACTATAAATACCACTAATTCTTACCTCTTCTCTTCACTCCTCTAAAGCTTTGTTCCTTGCCAATATTCTGCCAAAATATCTCCCCAATCTCCTCCCACACCTCCAAAATCCCCTATACTTTTCAAAATACCAAAACCTCTCCCCTTAAGAGGTTCTCAAAGGAGGAAGTCTCAAGAGGTAAATTCCTCTTTCCAATTCCTTCATTTCTTTTAACTTCTATTCTTTTTGTTTCTTTCATCACCTCCCTTCACCCAAATAGTATGATAAATCCAGTAACATACATGTAATGTAATGCTTTTATACTAATATGATATTTCATTATCTTATCTCCTTTCCCCACCTTTCATTTGAAAGAAATGAAAGCACCGTTTGAGATGTGCTAATTTAGCACATTCAAGGACAACCGTTTATAAATTTCTATTATCATATTTAATTCTAATCATGAAACCATTTGGGTTATGGTTGAACCAGATTATTATATATGTAATATATACTATTTTTGGTTCTGTAATACTTTTGTACAAATGGTATTATGTTATAAATCAAAACATGTTCTTTGTAATCAAACCCACCGATTAACAAAAACGGTTGTCACTATGGTTTTATATAATAATTTGACTTTACTCTAAGTAACCAAATTAAATTTAAAACCATGTAATCTACTGGATGTTAACTAATAGCATATAACTTAAATTATCAACAACCAATTTCATCTTACATGTCTATCCAAACATGAATATAAGCGAACAGGTCATTAAAACCAAGTAAACAAATGAGCATGAACAATGAAATTGAACCTCATAACCAATAAAAACGATTATAAATGAACTTAAAATTATTATAATAATACAATTACATATATGATAGGTTCTGGAATTATTAATTAATAAACTTATTTTTTTATTCATGTATTTAATAACAAGTGTAGGACACCAACGGATTCAAGGTAAGGGATTCTCTCCTTTCTACTCTTAAAATCAAGACTTTCCTCTATGCTATGCCTTTTTTATGTGTAATAAAAAAATTATGGGGTATGTTTTCTCACCTCCCACATACTTACCTAATGATGTATAAGTGATGGTAAACCCATTTTTTCTCTCATCAATCCCTCTTAGGTACACCCAACACCAAGCTAATAAACCGTAACGAATTCTACCCGAACACTTTTTGTTCATTCTGGTTTCCTTATATTTCTTTATATCAAAATGGAGTTATCTTACCTATTTATGTACATATTCTAAATTATGTTTAGTTTTAAAAAATTCATCTATGAAAACCCTTTCATCGCTCTCTTTCGGGGATATACATGTTTTTAAAAGATTCCATCCTTAGAACTTTCCGATAAGCAAACCTGTTTTAAAGGAACTTCCCGAATTTTTACCCAATTTCAAGTGCACTCTATCCTATATTTTAAGCCAAAAATTTCTTTATAAAATAATTATTTTTATTATTAAAACCATCTTGGTTCAATTCTGGTTTTATATAAAATATTTTCCTCTTTTCTATTTTAAAACCTCTATAGTGTTTTCCTTAAAACCGCACAAAAAAATGTTTTAATGCTAATGTTTCTCAAATAATTTTCTTATATGTTGTCACTTATGTTTGACACCACCTACCATTTTATATGCCTATTTTACCTTATGAACATCCATTTATGTTCTAATCCCTTTCTTTCATGGACACTTTCATGATACACTCATTGGTTATGCTTTATGTAATGATTGTGGTACCCAATTATTTCCATGGGTATCCTTAGGTTTATGTATGGTTGATTATGTATGATTATTTATTTGGAAATAATATTCATGAAAATATTGAAATTGGTGCGCCCAAATAGCACTCCAATGCATTGGGTAAAGTTAAGTCTCATGAGATGTGATGTGAAACGAGATTGGCGGTTATCCTTGACTCTTACTAAAATGGGAAACAAGATTGGCAGTTAGCCTTGAACTGTACTAAAAGGGAAACAGAATTGGTGGTTAGCCTTGAACCATACTAAAGACATGATTTATAATGCTTCCACATTTATATGATTTCATGTTTATATGATTCCATGCTTATATGATACGATTTTATATGTTCCATACTTTGGATATCATTATGTCATGCCTCATAACTCATGTGTTTAAGACGTATCATTATGTTTATTCCCTTACTAGGCTTTTAATCTAATCCCTTTTTTCATGTGTTCCCCAAGTTACCCTATGCAGATGTAAGGGATCAAAGTAATTTAGGATCTCTTTATGGAGATTAAATAAAGAAGTGTTTTTTTAGCCCCATGTTTTATGTTTTATATACCTAGTCTTCCAAGACACTAGACTTAATGATCCTTGGATTATACTATGATGTATAATTATGATTAAAAAAATTTATTGTTATGTGAAAAAGGCTTGGGTCACTATAGTCGGTATCATAGGATTCTCTAGTTTTTTTTGGAGATTATGAATAGAGCACCTTAGTGAGAACCTTAAGGATGAGAATAATTATAATAAAACATTCCTAAATTTTGGTGAGTATTGAGTATGTGGTTTATCAAGAAAATACATCCCTATCTAGATACAAGCAGGTATAGGTGGATCTGAAAAAATGTACCTAGGAGTGAAAACTCCAAGAAGGAGTTTCAGGCTTGACCCAGGGTATCCTGGTACACGAAAACGAATATTTCTTCACTCTTGGTTATGACACTCCCAGGGGATATGCTTTGGTAGATTCATGAGCATAGTAAAAACCATTATTAAGGGATAAAAAATACCATAAGAATATAATTTATGAAATAGATCGAGGATAACCTAGATTTAAACATATGGAATCACAAGTCATGATATACTTCTTCTTTGTAAGTTTATCCTTTTATGTTCAATGTTTACTTTTTATGCTCAATAGCTAAGTATTCAAGACCTCTAATTATACGTTCTTTTTCTTAGTTAATGGTGGTAAATAGAAGAACACGTTCTAACAACCAATGTGACAGGCAGTGTGAAGATTTCCCTAATGATATTCCTGATATGATGGGAGTGGGTGCTCAAAACTTCAGGAAAATACTTTCTCAACTAGCTCGAGTTATGAATAATAACTTGAATCATGAATAATTAACTCCTCCTCCAAGGAAAGAGCAAGTTGTCATAGAATCCTTTATGCATAAAAGGCCTCCCATATTTAGCGGATCTTCTGATCCCCTCCTTTCAGAACAATGGATTAACTCCATTGAAAAGATATTCTTCGTCCTCCAGTGCTCGAAATAAGAGAAAGTTGTATTGGTGGTATATCGTTTTGATGGGGAAGCTGATAAGTGGTGGACACTGATCAAGAATACAAAGTCCTAAGATGAAATTGATTCTATGGATTGGGAGGAATTCAATAGGATGTTTTTCAACAAATAATTTCCTCAAAACCTCCATCTCAAGATGGAAAAAGAGTTATTAGGACTCAAGTACAAGGAAGATGAGTCCATCAGGGTGTATGCAGCAAACTTTAAAAGGCTTTAAAGGTAAACCTATGGATTTTTCATGAAAACCGAAAGCAAGGCGGATCACTTATTTAACAGACTAAAGCTGAGTCTACAAAAAGAGTTTTCGATTCAAGACTTCGACAGTTATAAGGATATTGTCCGTTGTTCCCTCAAGGTTGAAATGGAGATTAGAGTCTCTCAGTGGTCTCATGGGCTTAATGAAAATAAGAAGAAAATGGAGAAAAACATGGGTGGTTTATCAAAAAAAATCCCATGATGGAAAGAAGATTGACTTTTCCCCTTGTAAAAGTTGTGGGAATAAGAATCTTGGTAATTGTATGAAGGGAGCCAAAAATTTCTTCAAATGTGGAAAGTTTGGTCATCTGGCCAAGAACCACCGAAGGGATATGAAAAATCCCACTAATGTTGAATAATAAAGGAAGGTTCAAATCAATACTCAACTTGCAATGAAATGTTACAACTACAAGGATCATGGGCATTATGCGAACAATTTCCCTAATCCAAGGATTGTTGGAGGCAATTAACAACAACCTCCAAGGAAAAAAGGAAGGGATTATGCTATTACTATTGCTGAGGTGGAGTTGGACAACAATGTGGTGACAGGTATGCTAGTTATTCATTCAAGAATAGCAAACATACTATTTGATTCTGGTTCTATGCATTCTTTCACGTCTTGAAAGTTTAGTAGAAATATTCAAACACCACCTCAAAAATTGGAGGAAATGTTATCTATGAGAATAGTGAATAGGTAAATCATTGCGTCCATGGTTTATAACTCCTCCCCGGTTAATTTTTGTGGACTAAACCTCCTAGAAAATCTCGTCATACTTCCTTTAGTGGAGTTCAACGCCATCTTGGGCATGGATTGAATATCTTTATACAAATCCAACATCAACTATTAGGAAAGGGAGATCACTTTTCATATCCTGAATCATCCTTTGATTCTTTACAAGTGTAAGGAGGAAATTGAGTCTCCTTTAGAGTCATCGTCTTAGGTGTGGATATTTCTGCCATGTGATAAAGCATATCTAGCTCAAATAATTGAGACAAAATCATGATTGAAGACATGCCGATCATGAGGGATTACACTAATGTATTCCCTAAAGAGTTTCCTAGTCTTCCTCCTGGACAATAGTTTGAGTTCTCAATTGAACTTATCCCTGGATCTCTGCCTATCTCAAAGACACCTTACAAAATGGCCACCACAGAGCTGGAAGAGCTGAAGAAGCAGTTACAGGAGAATATAGAGAAGTGTTTTATATGCCTGAGTGCTTCACTGTGGGGTGCAAAGATCTTCTTCATCAAGAAGAAGGACAAATCAATGTGCCTCTACATTGATTATCGTGAGATCAATAAAATCATGATAAAGAACAAGTATCACCTACCACAGATAGATGACTTGTTCAATCAGATTCGTCGGGCCAATTATTTCTCTAAGGTGGACCTTTGGTCGGGATATCACTAATTAAAGGTGAGAAAGGAATATATTACCAAGACTTCTTTTAAAATGAGGTATGGACACTACAAGTTCATAGTGATGCCCTTTGAACTCACTAATTCTCCAACAATCTTCATGGATTTAATGAATAGAGTCTTTTGAGATTATCTCAAATTTTTTTTGGTAGTCTTTATTAATGATATTCTGATATACTCCAAGAGCAAGGAGTAACATGAAGAGAATTTGAAGACCATGTTAAAAACTTTGTGAAGGGAGAAGTTGTATGAAAAGTATAGTAAATGTGAGTTCTTGATGGAGGAAGTATCATTCTTGGGGCATGTTATCACCAGAAAATGGATATCTATGGACCCTTCAAAGATGAAGGAAATTGAAGAGTGGCCCAGACCAACTTCTATAATGGAGATCCATATATTTTTGGGTCTAATTGGGTATTATCGACGATTCATGAAGAACTTTTCATGATTTTCAAACCTAATAACCAAGCTGACACAGAAGGGGGTAAAGTTTTTCTGGACTCAGGAATGTGAATACTATTTCTCAGAGTTGAAAAAGAGGCTTATCACTGCACCAGTACTCGAACTCCCTACAAGTGGAGAACTATTTGTGGTGTATAGTGATGCTTCTAAGAAGGGCTTAGGATGTGTGCTAATTCAAAATGATAAAGTGATATCCTATACCTCAAGGTAGCTGAAAATCCACGAGCAAAACTATCCTACGCATGATTTGGAGTTGGTGGTGGTGATCTTTGTGTTGAAAATATGGTAGCATTATCTCTACGGGGAAAAGTTTGAGATATATAATGACTACAAAAGTCTCAAATATATATTCACACAGAAAGAGATTAGTATGCACCAGTGAATATAGATAGATCTCATCAAGGATTATGACTTCTCAATCCACTACCATCCCGGCAAGAAAAACAAGGTGGCGAATGCTCTAAGTAGAAAGGATCTTGAATCTTTATCAATGATGGGAATTAAAAAGAATCAAATCTTCTTATATTTTCAAAGGATGGACATGGGAATCATTAAGGGAGGAAAATCATCAATCCTTTCTCAAATTATTTCTCAACCATCCCTCTTAGAGAAAATAAAGGATGCTCAAAGAAAGGATGTGGAACTTCTGAAAAGGGTGGAAGCTGTTAAAAATAATAAATCCTCCGATTTTAAAATTGACAAGGAAGGAGTTGTAATATTTGGGACACAATTATGTGTACCATCCAATCTAGATATAAATAAGGATCTATTGAATGATGCACATAACTCAACCTTCTCTATCCACCTAGGGAGAACAAAGATGTATCGAGATCTCTGAGAAAACTTTTGGTGGGACAATATGAAAAGAGATATTGTTGAATATACATAAAAGTTCTTGGTATGTTAGCAAGTGAAGTCTGAGAGGAAAAAGTCTAATGGGATGATGCAACCGCTACCCATACCAGCATGTAAGTGGGAGAAAATTGCAATGGACTTTGTCCCAGAACTTCTAAGGACATCCATAGGAAATAATGCTATATGGTTTATTGTGGATCGTCTTAAAAAGACAAATCACTTTATCACGGTTCGAGAGGACCTCTCATTGAATCAACTTGCATGGATTTATATCAAAGAAGTGGTAAGGTTTCATGGAGTACCACTATCTATTGTATCCGATCATGATCTGAGATTCACCTCGAAGTTCTGGAAAAGTCTCCAACATGCTCTAAGCACTGAACTAAACTTTAGTATGGCCTATCATCATCAAACTAATGGAAAATCTGAGCAAACTACTCAGACATTAGAAGACATGTTGAGAGCATGTTCTATGGAAATCAAAGGAGGATGAGACCAACATCTTCCATTGGTTGAATTCTTCTACAAAAATAGTTTCCATTCGAGCATCCGACTGGCACCATATGAATCCATTTATGGGAAAAGGTGCAGAACATTAGCATGTTGGGATGAAGTTAGTGAACGTAAGCTGATAAGACCTAAAATGGTCGAAGAAATGGTGGCGAAGGTAAAAACCATTCAGCAGCATATCAAGGCAGCCTAGAGTCGACAAAAGAGTTATGCAGATAACCGTCGACGAGACCTTGAGTTCAAATTTAGAGACATGGTAATTCTACGTATATCTCCATAGAAGAAGGTCACGAGGTTCAGAAATAAAAAGAAGTTAAGTCCTAGGTACATCGGACCCTTCAAGATCCTTGATCGAGTCAGAGCCGTGGCCTATCGACTGGCACTTCCACCTACCATGTCGAAAGTACATGATGTCTTTCATGTATCCCTCTTAAGGAAGTACATACAAGACCCTTCACATGTACTCTCTTTAGAGGCGGTAAAGTTTAAGGATGATCTTTCCTATGAGGAGCATCTAGTGAAGATCTTGGATCGTAGAGACAAAGTTCTATGCAACAAGACTGCTCATCTGGTCAAGGTACTATGGTGAAACCATAAGTACGAAGAGGCTACATGAGAACTGGAGGAAGCAATGAAGGAAAAATACCCTCACCTGTTTATGGCTTAGAATGTAAAACAAAATTTCAAGGGTGAAATTTCATAAGGGGGGAAGAATGTAACGACCCAATGTTTTTCAATGGATACTTCCTTCTTATAAATATGTCATAAAATCACATGAAATCATAGTTTAATGAACTACTAAGTGCTAAGAGACCTTTAAACATAAGTTTTTCACTTCTGTGTTTGGAATTTTGAAAATATGACATACACGGTTGCAATCAGTAAGTTATTTGGAGTCTGATAAGAAAAACATAATTTTTGGTGAATAATAACCTACTCTTATGAATAACAACATACCCTTATGAATAGTTATATACCCTAATTAATAGTAACCTTACCTATGATAATATATAAATAATATTCAAGTTGAAAGTACAATATACCTATATTTTAGAATAAGTAAATGAATGTTTTAAAATTGGTTTTTTGATAATAAATTATGATTTTAATTAAATATTAAAATAATCATATTTAGAAAATTATTTTTGAAAAATGTATTTAATTTTTGGATTCTACACATCCAAAAATTTTCAGGGTGAATTTTTGATATTTTTCTAAAATACTTGAATTTTTAGTGAATAGTAAAATACATTAATTTATCGTATAAATACACTATAGTGAAAATTCACTATTACTAACATCACAAGTGATATAAGCACCCAGATATATAAATAACATGCATTTATTACTATTATTGGTCATAGAATACTTACTATTCCTTGTCTTGTGAAGAAATAATAAATTAATGATTATAATATTATGAAAACTCTCCTCCCCTCTACTATAAATACCACCCATTCTTACCTCTTCTCTTAACTCCTCTGAAGCCTTATTCCTTGCCAATATTCTGCCCAAATATCTCCCCAAGATCCTCCCCCATGTAGAAAATCCACTAGCCTCTTAAAAATACCAAAACCTCTCCCCTTAAGAGGTTCTCAAAGGAAGAAGTCTCAAGAGGTAAATTCCTCTTTCCAATTCCTTCATTTCTTTTAAGTTCTTTTATTTTTGTTTCTTTACTCACCTCCCTTCACCCAAATAGTATGATAACTATAGTAACATACATGTAATGTAATTTTTTTATGCTAATGAGATATTTCATTATCTTCTCTCCTTTCCCCACCTTTTATTTGAAAGAAATGAAAACACTATTTGAGATGTGCAAATTTAGCACATTCAAGGACAACGATTTATCAATTTCTATTATCATATTTAATTCTAGTCATGAAACCATTTGTGGTATGGTTGAAACAGATTATTATATATGTAATATATCCTATTTTTTTCTGTAATACTTTTTTTAAAAATGTTATTAAGTTATAAATCAAAAAATTTTCTTTGTAATCAAACTAACCGATTAACAAAAAAGGTTGTCACTAAGGTTTTATATAATAATTTGACTTCACTATAAGTAACCAAATTAAATTTAAAACCATGTAATCTCTTGGATATTCAATAATAGAATATAACTTCACTTATATACAACCACTTTCATCTTAAATGTTTATCCAAACATGAATATAAGCAAACCGGTCATTAAAACCAAGTAAACAAACGATCCTGAATAATGAAATTGAACCTCATAACCAACAAAAAAGTTATAAATTAACTTAAAATTATTATAATAAACCAATTAAATATATAATAGGTTCTATAATTATTAATTAATAAATCTAATTTGTTTATTCAGGTCTTTAATAACAAGTGGAGAACACCAACAGATTCAAGGTAAGGGATCCTCTCCTTTCCACTCTTAAAATCAAGATTTTCCTTTATGCTATGACTTTTTATGTGTAATAACAAATTATGAGGTATGTTTTTTCACCTCCCCCATACTTCCCTCATGATTTATAATTGATTATAAACCCCTTTTATTTATCATAAATCCCTCTTAGGTACACCCGACACCATTCCAATAAACCGTAACGAATTCTACTCAAACCCTTTTTGTTCATTTGGGTTGCCTTATCTTTCTTTATATCAAAGTGGAGTTATCTTATGTATTTATGTAAATATTATAAATTAAGTTTATTTTTAACAAATTCATCTATTAAGACCCTTTCATCACTCTTTTTCTGGGATATACATTTTTTTAAACGATTCCCTCCTTAAAACATTCCGATAAGCAAACCTGTTTTAAAGGAACTTCCCAAAATTTTACCTAATTTAAAGTGCACTCTATCTTCTGTTTTAAGACACAATTTTCTTTATAAAATCATTATTTTTATTATTAAAACCTTCTTGGTTCAATTCTGGTTTTATATAAAAGATTTTCTTCTTTTATATTTTAAAAGCTCTATAGTGTTTTCCTTAAAACCGCACAAAAAATATTTTAATGCTAATATTTCTCAAATACTTTTCTTATATGTTGTCACTTATATTTGAAACCACCTATCATTTTATATGAATATTTTACCTTATGATAATCCATGTATGTTCTAATCCCTTTATTTCATGGACTCTTTCATGATACACTCATTGGTTATGCTTTATGTCATGATTATGGTACCCAATTCTTTCCATGGGTATCCTTATGTTTAGGTATGGTTGATTATGTATGATTATTTATGTGGTAAGAATATTCATGAAAATTTTGAGATGGGTGTTCCCAGATAGCTCTCTAATGCATTGGGTAAAGTTAAGTCTCATGAGATGCAATGTGAAACGGGATTGGCGGTTAGCCTTGACCCGTACTAAAATGGGAAACAAGATTAGCCGTTAGCCTTGACCTGTACTAAAAAGGGAAATAGGATTGGCGGTTAGCCTTGAAACGTACTAAAGACATGCTTTATGATGCTTCCACATTTATATGATTTCACGTTTATATGATTCCATACTTATATGATACGATTTTATATGTTCCATGCTTTGGATATCATTATGTGATGACTCCTAACTCATGTGCTTAAGATGCATCCTTATGTTCATTCCCTTAATGGGATTTTTTGCTCATCCCTTTGTTCATGTGTTCCCCAAGGTACCCTATGAAGATGTAAGGGATTAAAGTAAGTTAGGATATCTTTATGGAGATTAAATAAAGAAGTGTTTTTATCCCCATGGTTTATGTTTTATGTACCTAGTTTTCCAAGACACTAGAATTAATGATCCTTAGATTTTAATATGATTTATAATTATGCTTTAAAACATTTATTGTTATGTGAAAAAGGATTAGGTCACTATAGGTCTTGTTCTCATATTATCCTCCTGGAAATTACCAAGGGCGTACACCATGAGAAGGTGTCTCAAAGTCTTATAAGTCTCCACCCCTGATAGCCTGTATCATTTGTGTTCCTTTAAATTATATAATCCAGTCATATAACATATATTCAAGAATAGTTTCATAGCACTTCTGGGTTATCATCATAGCGGGAAACTGCTATGACCTTTTAGTACAACATCTACTCTTAGGACATTATCACATACAATGTTTTGCAGAAGAACAATCATATTGTGATAAGGAATTTATTAATATTAAAAACCATGAATATAAGTTATCATAAAGTATAAATAATTTGGTTCTAGGGCACCAACTCCAACAATAAACAATTTACATTTAATGTTATATAAATTATTAAAAAACGTACTTACCATATGTCATCAATGCATAATAAATGTATAACTACCAGCTCGATATGTCACATCTTGCCTCCCACGATTCCATTGACCTAATGATGTTGTCCTATAAAAAGTAGCTCCCATCCCTTATGAACATAATCCATCATGAACCCGAGATAAGATATAATTTGGTCGGTGGGTGAAACAAGACTGATCAAAATCTATGAATCTCGCTTTCTTCATGGCTTTACTCCTCAAATTATAGAAACACTAATGGTAATGATCACACATACAGATCTCCCATGCCTCCCAGATAGAGTCCCACATACTATCATCGATGAGATACTATAAACCCTACAAATAATTAATAATATCAAGTTACTAACTAAATAAATTTCAAAATAATAATTATTCATTTACATATCATCCAATGACCAAACATGTAGTGCTAAACATCAATGAGAATATGATCCCATGTCACCATGCTCCAGAAAAATAATTTCAGAATATAGCACTCCTCTATCTAACAACTATATGTGAAATGCTATGAAAAAACAGAATAAATAATCAAAAAATTAGTATATAAATAAATTAATGAAAACTAAATAAAATAAAAAACTAAACATATCTCTGCACACATGTATCAAACTCAAGATGCGGACTTCACTCGAAGATAGGGTCAGGATTCATAAATCTCATAATACCACAACCCCTCTGAGTCATTGTTGAACCTCTAGTAGTTTGAGGGTCAGATGATGCAACATCATGCTCATCACTAGGTAGATCAACCTCCTCCAACTCACAAAATAGACCAGATAAACGTTTTTTGGCCATCTGAAACACAAAATGACTATTGTTAGCAGATAGTTTAAAATAATTATTATATATAGATATATATTATATATGATTATAACTAGCATTTAACTATCTCAAATTTCATCTCCATCCTCATCTTCATATATGATGGTGTTAATATCTTTATATTCCTCCTCAGTATCATCAATTTCTATTAGAGTTTCAGCTTCATCATATCTTATTATTTCAAATTCATTTTTAACATCAATAACATCATCATCACTATTGACCCATAACTATGGGGTTTCATCATCAATATTCATGTCTCTTCATGGAAAATATGGATTTAGAGTAGTCTCTTGAAAAATTTCAATTACTTGCACTTCAAAGGAACTACATTCACTTTATATAAACTGATTTTCTTGATATTTTATTTTTATTATGCTCCACCAATCACTTAACTCTCTTGAAGCAGCATAATAATTTACATAATAAATTTGATGTGCCTAATGAGCCAATAAAAATGGTTTATTTACTACAATAATGATTTTATATCTAATATAAATGATTCTATGATGTATATGAACACACAAGCCTCTCTCAATATCCAACCAATTAGATTTAAAAATCATTACGTAATTCATTCCTAGATAACACAATATAATTATTTCTTTAAACATGTTGTAAAAGTAAATTTAACTTTCTCTATGGTGAGATACTCTCAATAAAATACCAATATTTATTTTTTTATTCCCCATATGCACGTGCATGAAATCGAAAACCATTCACCACATATGCATTATAAGATTTAACCATTTTGGATGGTGGGTTGCTCAATACAGACAATAAATTATCAATTTTATCAACATGTTGAGATACCTGAAAATTTGAAAAAATATATCAATATAAAAATTAATAAATTTATTTTATATGTTAAACCATAAACATTTTACATTATCAGTTTTTAAAAATAGTAGGAAAATTTATTTTTACGATGTTCTTTAAGAGAAGCTGCTATAATTTGTGGAAGCTATTTATTTATGTCATTATCATATAATCTAAAAATAAAATAATATTAATTTACTAAAAAAATATAGAATAAGTGATGGGAGAAATCACAATACAGATGATTTCATTTTTTTATAGTTGATTAGAACATATGTATAAGCCCTGTGATGTTAATCATATGAAATTCATCATTCACAAACTTCACAAAATCCAAGTTAAAGATGATTAAAAATTGATAATTGATTATTCATTTCATTTTCAATATTTTCTTCATTATATCCCATGTGGTTATGTTTTAATAGGTATTCATATTGAAAATAATGAGAGTAGAAAAAAGAAATTTCCTCCTGTAAATAAGCTTATGTAATTGATCCTTCAATTGATGCTTTGTTTCATAATTTTTTATTTAATTTCTACATGTATCTATTGAATGGGTACATCCATATGAACTGTACCAAACCTCCATATTTTTCTTCATGTGGAAAATGTAATATTAAATGTTCCATTAAATCAAATAAAGTCAGAGGGAATATTTTTTTGTCAAATTTATATAAAATTAAAACAATATATTCTTAAAATCTACTTAATACATCATAGTCTTTAGTCACCACACAAATGTATCAAAAAAATATGATATTTCTATTAGTGTATCAAAAATCATAGAATTCAATGAACCTCTAAATCCAATCGGTAGAAGTCTTTCCATTATAACACGATAGTTATGACTTTTTAGTATGGTAATATGATTTTTTTGAAATATCTAGCCAAATTAGAAACATAACCATATGAAAGTATCAAATATTCAATACAATGAAAATAATAATAAAATATTTTCTTTAAAAACTATATAATCCACTTTTGGCTTCATTAACTTATGTGATTTGTCATTTTCAAATAGTTCAAGTTTTAGTCATCTGTAAATTTGAGCAAGATTTAATCATGTCTTTACATTATCTTTTATTTTACTAGGTGTGTCCAAAACTGTATAAAATATATTATCAAAATAGTTCTTCCTGATATTCATGACATCCAACATGTGATGAACCAACAAATCAGACGAATATGGCATATCCCAAAAAATGCTATGTTTTATCCAATTGTGTTCTTTCCCAAAACCATTTATTTTTTATTGGTTTATAGTCGGTCCAAAGGTAATGTGAGGTAATGAAGAGACAATATATTTTAACTAAATAACTGATATCATCAGTTTAGGTCCATCTCTTTCAATTGTAACTTTTCTGAAATGATATGCGTTCCTCCAAAAACTATGATCGGTAGGAAGAAATCTTTAACGACAGTCGAAAAAATGAGGTTTTCTTCCATTAATGAGTATAAATGCTTTACTATCTTCCATAAAGTATGGAAATGATTTTAGACCATGTGTACTCTAGCCAGATAACATTCCATATGCTGATAAGTCACTAATTGTCCACATAAATGCAGCTTTCATGAAGAAATTTTGTTTCACAAAAACATCATATGTACTGACACCATTACTCCACAATAAATTTAACTCATCAATAAATGGATTCAAATAAACATTGATATTATTTTTTGGATTTCCTGGAATTAATAAGGTCAAAAAGATATATAGATCATTCATTAACATCCAAGGAGGTAAATTGTATGGTGTTATAAAAATGGGAAAATAATAATATTGACTACCATAATAACCAAATGGATAGAAACCATAAGTAGGGAGACCCAATCAAATGTTTCAATATTCTAAAGAAAAATATGGATGTAATTGGTCAAAATATTTCTACGAATCACCATCAATAAGATGATTTAAGCTTTTACTGGTTGAAATATTGGTTTTGTTCCATGACATCAATGATGTTGTGTTATGAGATAGAAATAAACACTGAAATCTGGGTGTAAGTAGGAAATACCTCATCTGTTTTAAAGGAATCAATCCAGACTTCCCTATTTGAGCCTCTTTGTATCTTGATTGTCCACATGTAGGAAAACTAACTAATGATTCATTTTCACCATAATATATGATACAATCACTTGAATTTTTATGAATCTTCTGATAATAAAGACCCAAATTATGAACCAACCTCTCACTCTCATAGAAATTTGTAGGCAACACATTTACTTCAGGTAACAGTGCTTTAACCAAAGATAATATCTAATCAAAACAACTATTTGACATTCTATTATCTGATTTAATAGCCATAAATTTTGAAACCACTTTAAATTTTCGTATCTTGCAACCAGGATATAAGGTATCCTCTACAGATTTCAACAACTCATAAAATTGGGATAGTTCCAACTCAGGAGTTAACTTAATATCATCTTGAGTTTCAGTTTTTTGAAAAGACGGTCCATCCACATTATGTACTAAATTTTGAAACCATGATGGATCTAGAACCAAATTATTAGTATCTTCTCTAAAAATATGTTCACCATGTTGATACCAAAAAACATAATCTTTTCAAAAAATAAATTACAATATATGACCCCCAATGTTTTAAAATGTGTCAAATATCCTCAGATCAAATTTCTTGCATGGACACTTAATTGTTCATTCTAAAAAAACTTCTAGTTTTGATGTTTAAAATGATAAAAAAGCTTCAACACCCTCAATATATAAATGATTTATACCAGAACTATTTGGATTCCTGTGACGATTTATCCAATTGTGATTATGTAATAAAGATTCTTGTCGACTTCCTTATTGCATATTACTCTAAAAAATATAAAATAAAAAAATTATTTATGATTAATTTGATATAAGAAAAAGATGATCCAAAAAAGAGTATAAATTAAACAATCATAATTTAATTACAAATATTTTCAATTTTATCTATTTACTACTGATTTTTACTAATTACCATTACTTTTAGAAAATTATAGTGATTTAATATTTATTTCAACTAATCTTTACTCATTACCACTAATTTTTACTATTTTTTTCTAATTACCACTAATTTTTAATAATTATAATGATTTACTGTTAATGTTTAATAATTTATTGCTAAGTTTTACTAATTAAAACAAAATATTTCTAATTTACAATAACTATCGCATGTACTCCATCATTTCTCATATTGCTACTCCTATCATCGACACATCTTCTCCTCCTGATACTGCTATTATAACCATCAACACATCCCAGTCTTCCTTCCCTGGTTCTGGTGATATAATAACAAAATTGGATATGGGTGGCACAAATTGGTCATTTCTAATCACTTAAATATTGAAAATTCTATGATTTACTAAAAACATATAAACCATAGATTTTAAAATCATTAGATGATGAAACAAATTTATGCTAACCATGTCCAAATTTTTCATTGAACCAATTTATCCCAACCATGTCCAGTCATTGATGCATCTTCTACTCCTGATACTGCTGCTACTTCCATCAGCACATCACATTATGTCTCCCATGCTTATGTCGACCTAATGAAAAAATTGGACAGGGTTGGTGTAAATTGGTCATTTTTAATCACCTAAAAATTGAAAATTCTGTGATTTACTAAAAAGGTATAAATCATAATTTTACAATCATCATATTATGAAAACCAATTTTTACCAACCATGTCCAAATTTTTCATTGCATCAATTTATGTCAACCATGTCCTATCATCAATGCATCTCCTCCTCCTGATCCTCCTCCTCCTTCTCCTGGTTCTCCCATTGATGCATCACATCCCATCTGTCTTATTTTTGGTGACCTAATGATAAAATTGGACATGGTTGGCATAAATTGGTCATTTCTAATCACCTAAAGGTTAGAAATTCTATGATTTAATAAACATGTATAAATCAAAAATTTTACAATCATTAAGTTGATAAAGCCAATTTATGCCAACCACTTCCAATTTTTTCATTACACCAATTTATACTAACCATATCCAAATTTTTCATTATGCATCACTTATAAATTTATGACATATTTTATTTTCAATTCTCTAGTAATATATACTAAAAAATACTAAGCATTACTAAGTACCACTAATTACCAATAATTTTTAATAATTATAGTGATTTAATGTTAATTTTAAAAAAATACCTCCATTATATAATAATTATAGTGATTCATCATTAGTTTTTACTAATTACTGCTAATTATTACGAATTACACTCATTTATCACTACTTGTTTACTAATTTTTACTAATCATCACTAATTTTTACTAATTTTTAATCATTACTAATATTTGTTTTTACCAATTTTTACTAACTGTCGCTTATTTTTATAATTTTTTTTCCAATTGTTACGTTTTACCGATAATTATTACTAATTACCACTTATTTTTACTAATTTATAGTCATTACCACTAATATAAAATAATTATAGTAATTTATCACTAATTTTTACTAATTTCCATTAATTTTTAGCAATTATAGTGATTTATCACTAATTTTTATTAATTACCATTAATTTTTAATAATTATAGTGATTTATCACTAATTTTTAATAATTATAACTATTTTTACTAACTGGCATTGTTTTTTACTAATTATAGTGATTTAATGTTCATTTTTACTAATTAATGGTAATTTTTACTAATTCTGAATAATTACTAGTAATTTTTAATAATTAAAGAAATTTAACATTAATTTTTACTAATTTTTAATCATTACTAATATTTTTTACTAATTTTTACTAACTACCTCTTATTTTTATTAATTTTTTACAATTATCATGTTTTAATAATAATTATTACTAATTACCGCTTATTTTTATTAATTTATAGTCATTACCACTAATATAAAATAATTATAGTAATTTATCCCTATTTTTTATTAATTACTCTTAATTTTTACTAATTATAGTGATTTATCACTAATTTTTACTAATTATCATTAATTTTTACTAATTATAGTTTTTTATCACTAATTTTCATTAATTACCATTCATTTTTAATAATTATAGTGATTTATCGCTAATGTTTACTTATTAAAACTATTTTTTAATAATTAAAATTATTTTTTTATGAATTATAGTGATTTAATGTTCATTTTTACTAATTTTTACTAATTATTGGTAATTTTTACTAATTTTGACTAATTACCAGCAATTTTAATAATTAAAATTATTTTTTATGAATTATAGTGATTTAATGTTCATTTTTACTAATTTTTACTAATTATTGGTAATTTTTACTAATTTTGACTAATTACCAGCAATTTTAATAATTAAAATAATTTAATGTTAATTTTTACTAGTTTTTAATCATTACCAATATTTTTTACTATTTTTTATTTTTATTAATTTTTACCAATTATTGTGTTTTACCTATAATTATTACTAATTACTGCTTATTTTTATTAATTTATATTCACTACCACTAATATAAAATAACTATACTAATTTATCACTAATTTTTTACTAATTACCGTTAATTTTTACTAATTATAGTGATTTATCACTATTTTTTTAATAATCTATAATTTTTAATTATTATAGCAATTTATAGCTAATTTTTACTAATTATAACTATTTTTTTACCAATTAACATTATTTTTTTACTAAATTTCGTGATTTAATGCTCATTTTTACTAATTATAGGTAATTTTTACTAATTCTGATTGATTACCAGCAATTTTTAATAATTAAAGTGATTTAATGTTATTTTTAATAAATACCTTCAATATTTAATAATTATAGCGATTTACCATTAATTTTTACTAATTACTACTTATTTTTATTAATTTTTACCAATTACTGTGTTTTACTGATAAATATTACTAATTAACGCTTATTTTTGGTAATTTTAAGCCATTACCACTAATTTAAAATAATTATAGTAATTTATCACTAATTTTTACTATTTACCATTATTTTTTACTAATTATATTGATTTATCACTAATTTTTACTAGTTACTGTTAATTTTTAATAATTAAAGTGATTTATCTATAATTTTTTCTAATTAGAGCTAATTTTTACTAGTTAAAATTATTTTTACAAATTATAGTGATTTATTGTCCATTTTTTCTAATTTTTACTAATTAATGATATTGTTTTACTAATATTGACTAATTACCAGAAATTTTCAATAATTAAAATGATTTAACGACAATTAAAACTAATTATTACAAATTAAAACTATTTACATTTTAATTAAAATATTATTTCTAATTAAAAATAAATATTTCTAATTTAAAATCACTATTACTAATTATAAATTATTACTTCTAATTATAAGTAATTACTTCTAATTAACTCTAAGTACTACAAATTAATAATATTAAATCCTAATATAAAATAAAATACATAAAATAAAAATTAAAAACAGTGAATAAATACCTAAAAAAACGAAGATTTTGCGTGCTACAAACTTCAAAAACTTCTCCCCTATAAAGATTTGAACTTATAATTAAACTATTGAGAAGAAGAAGAAAATGATTTAGCAGAGCAAAGCTGAAATGAAGGATGAAGTGAAAAAATTCCGGATGGTATATATAAGTTAGATTTTTTGTAACGAGACTATTTGTGATGGAAACCCATCGCAAATTGTTTCCGCAATAAATGCTCGAGGCATCAGTTAAAAATGTATTGCGACCGGTATTAATTCCCATCATAAATAATTATAACTGACGACGGTTATTTACAACATGCCATATTCTCATCGCAAATAATTTCACATGACCAAGGGTATTTGCGATGGGGCTTGACATCCGTCATAAATACCCTTTCCCACATTTCGGCGGGGAGGTATGCCAATATTTTTTGCGATGGTTTATTTCTCCTGTTGCAAATAACTGTTGATTTAATAGTATTTGCAATGAGATTCGAATCCCATCGCGAACAGTCCTCTGGAAGGGACTATCTGTGACGAGCAATGGGCCCATCATAAATAGCTCATCACAATAGGTTGATTTTCCTATAGTGAATGTAATACAAAACATTTATACAAAACACGAGAGTCCAACAATACAATCTTTAAAAGTCTATAAGAAAATAAGAACCAAAGAAAATAATACTCTAATACCATAATAAATCATACAAAAGCATTATAATTCCAAAACACCTTTAAAATGACCAAGGGACACTAAAAACTAATTTAAGAATTTTATCAAACATATAGAATACACCTAAATTCATTGAAATCAATTGATAAGATCACACACTTTAGAAAATACTTTGGAAACCCATTATACAACATTAAAACAATTAATAATGTAATGGAAATGAATTTGGAAAGTTCAAGAGCTTATGGTGTGTGAAGAAAAAGTGAAGGTGTGGAACCACCTACATCAAAATAGGTACGGATTGAATGAAACCTTTTGAAATGAGAATACCATGACCTGAGACCTGACCCACACAGCCTAACATAAATAACCGAAAAATAAAACATTAAACCCCTATATTAGGGTTTAGCTAAGAGAGAACCAAGCCAAGGGAAAAAGGGAAAACAAGGAAGTATGGGAGGGAGAGGAGGATTAGATTCCATACCTTGAAGATGACACTAAGAATCAAAGAGATGAACCCCAAAAATTTAGGGGGGAGGGAAGGGATGAGGGTTCTTGGGGAGCCCCTCACATTCCATGTCAAAATGGGGAAGAAAACACCTCATTTGGGGTCATAAAATTGAGAGGGTATTTTGGGAAATCCCAAAATTTTAAGGATCCTAAGCATTGTGCATAGTTTGACCACACAGTTTACCAAAGCATGCGCCAAAAACATGCCCCTCACTGGAGAGAAAAGGGCACTACATTTTTGAAAAAAACTATGCAAAAACCATGCAAAACAACTCTATAAAAGGGTAGAATCAAATGAATGGTTTTCACATGGTTAAACAAACCATGCAGTCCAATAATTCTCCCTATAAAAATCCTAAAAAAAATCAAAAATTTCAACCAGACAATCCTGAAACTCGAGAACAAAACAAAAAATGAATAAAATAATAAAATAATGAGGATGAGAGAGGTTGGAGTGTGACAAACTCCCTACCATACCACTTATTTTCCCCATAAATCCACTGATATCTAAATAAAAAAGATGGATAATATAGCGACCAGGCTTGACATACATGGATATTACATCATTTTAGATGAATATTCGGTACATTATAAAAATAAATGCCCAAGGACCATAATAGTTTAGTGTCTTTATAAACTTGGAAACAAAATCTTCTATCCTGATGAAAGATCTTCAACATATCCCTTAAAGATCTTCACCATTAGTACTTCTACCTAAAACCTTTCTTCATAACTAGAGGAAAGGAAACATAAGAAAGGGGTGAGCTCAGATGCTCAGTAAGGGTAAATAAAAGAAATGCATAAGTATAACATGAACTAAAGAGTATGGAATTTGCGCATAACATTTGAAGATCATACCCTACATATTAAAGATCATAATAAATATGGTAAGTTCATAATGTTGGAGTTGGTGGCCTAGAACCAACTACTTTGTACTTTATTCATTAAATAAACACCTTATCACATCTTGATTGTTCTTCTGCGTGACAACGCATGTGATAATGTTCCAAGGATAGCTATTGCATTAAAGAGTCATAGAGGATCCATTCTATGATGATAACCTGGAAGTGCCATAACACTATTGTTGAATATATGTTCTATGACCAAATGATGTTATTTGAGGGACACAAATAATACAGGCCATTAGGGGTGATGACTCATAAAACTTTGAGGCACCTTCTCATGGTGTGCGCCCTTGGTAATATCCAGGAGGATATTATGAGAACGAGACCCGCCATTAGGAAATCCAAATTTCATAGTGTCATTGGATGTTCCTATCCGCAGACGTGTGTATTGGTCCTTAGACTTTAAGATTATTATTAATGGGTATTACAACTCGCACACTTAGATGTATTGAAAAATACTGTGACGACACACTATTCGCAGCGAGGTAGGATACGTTGGGTGCATCACGAGTGATACTGCATTAATAGATAATGTGAGAAAGGATTTTTCCCTTCTGTTCCATAACAGAAGTAGATATATCAGGAACTTTTATGGAATTGATATAGCCTAAATAAATCCATGGCCATGGTAAGGTATGAGCGAGTTCAATTCTGGGAAGTCAAAGAAAGAAAAATCGAGCACATGGGTTGATGGCACTAGCATGCAGCCCGCTTGATTCAAGATATCATAACAAAGGGATTATATTACATGGTAAGCGTTCGTATGAGGTGACACGTCATTGCGGCGTTAACTTCTTTCTCTATGGGTGCCTTGGCATGTTGCTAGACTCTAACCTTGGACTTTAGGCAGGCTCCACCTAATTCCACTGAGAAAGAGGCCTAGAGGGTCACACACTAAGTGTGTCCATGTATCTCAGTTAAATATTAATTTAACAAGTTAAATAAAGATTATTCCCAACTGTGGTTTAATAATTATTTAAGGATGCTAGATCGAATTTATTTTGACACTAGTTATTCGAGAGAATATATTATGGGCGAAATAATATATATTTATTAGCGAGTAATGCAGTTACATTTATTTAAGAAATAAATAGCCATTACTCAAGGTCAAATAAATGTGGTGGAGGAAATAAAGAAAAATGAAAACAAGATAAACACGTTGTGTACATTGAATATACACGCCGTATAGTTTTCATGGAAAACAAGTACACGCCGTGTATTAATGATTACACGCCATGTAGTTTTTCCAGTCAGGATTTTGAGGAAATAATATCATTTTATTAAATGATATTTATTATAATCAGCGTGGGCGCATGTCAAGGAATTAATCATTCGACACGGGGGTTTTCAATAAGAGTTAATGAAATAAATAAAACGTGTAACACATTTAATTATTGTCATAACTCTGTAACCTCAAACACGATTATAAATATCCTCACAACCCCAACACTTTTCCAGAGAGAATCGTTGTGCACAACAATTCTGGAGAATTCTCTCAAGACCGAAAGAACTCCTTCCTCCAAGAACGCTCTCAAGACCGAGAGAGATCCTCCTCCATCAGATCAAGGTGATCTAAAGCAGACAATGCAATCAAAGGAATCTCTATGCTAGCACCCGGATATTCCTTTGGTGACATCTAGAGATACGTGGTGCACGTGTGGATCACCAATAGAGGAAGTCTACACATGGATTCTACGACACAATGAAGAATCACATCAGATCGTGACCAGATACATCAATGAAGAAAGAATTCCATCAAGGTAATTCTTATCAATTAATTAAATTAATTATAACCAACATATGATGATCATGTATTTATGGTTCCGGGACTCCCTCTTTCTTTTTCTTTCTTTGTTCTATTCTGAAGATCCAGCGTTTTATTATCATGACAGATCTCGGATTGATCATTGTTAATGCTAAAATTAAAGTTGGGCAAACCCACGAATGCGCTTACCCTATGCCCGGAACCTACAAGTGGTATCAGAGGGGTCAGATCTTTGATTATAATTATTTAGTTTTTTGTTAGTGATTTACACATTTAATAATTTAGTTGTTTCAATTCAAGTTAATTGTTCTTTAAATCTGAATCTCAAGATCTGTTCCTCCCCTCTCATTTCTCATTCACGTTACAGAAACAAATTTTTCTTTTAATTTTGATTAAAATAAAATAGAGGAACTCATCCGGATGTGCCAAATGCTCCTGGCCATACAACACCAGAATACATGGCGTGTATTCGGAAGTACACTCAGTGTAGTCTAGGTTCAATGCATTGACTGATCCACCAAATTAGGCCGTGTATTGTATCCTATCTAAGTTATTTATGACACCGTGTGTTGACCAGGAACAGGTGGCACACGTTTTCCGGATTACATGTCATGTGGTCCAACTGAACACGACGTGTAGTCCCTTTGGGTTAGGGTTAGACCATGTACCCCATACACGGATTGCCCGGATGGAAACCGTGTAACACAGATACTACACAACGTGTGTCCAAAAGAACACACCGTGTACTTGAAAAATTTCTGAAGTACATCCACACGCCATGTCCCCGGGCATGTACTTCGGATGGATGATGAACAAAAGTACACATTTTGTAGTTATAACTACACGCCATGTACTCATCCAAATTACGTAGATTTATTAAAATTTATTATTATATTATACAAAACCTTGAGACGTGTACCATAGTGCAGGTGTAAAGATGAGGCACAACACGTGATAGGTGTTTTATATATATGTATTTAATTTAACATCTGCGTAATGAATGAGAATTCACCGGGTTGTCTCCAAGGTACAATTTATGTATAAAGATAATTTTAAATGAATTTATTTGTTTAAAATTATGATGGATGAGAATCTCAAGGAAATTCAGAAAAAAGGTTTAAGATAAAAGGATTGATTAATTAAAGATAATTAATTGATTCGAGCATGATTTATCTTAAACAAGAACGATTAAAGAATTGAATGCTAGTTTTATTAATGTGCAATATCATTGCATGTATGGATGATCATGAGCTTGACCAAGATCTTTGTATGTGAATGGTTTCTTTTAATTAATTTATTTAAATTAAATTTGTTGGCCTGTGCGCCTTCTCCTCATTAATATGTAGGGCCTGCGTGCCCAAGGTTTATTTTATATAAAAACTTTTTTACCCCTCCCCTATGTGTGAGATAAATACATATGTAATGGATGGAGCTCCCAAGCTAGTGGAGGTAGCTCAAGTTAGGAGCTAAGGTGAAGCCAATCCAAGGAGATACACAGGTGGACAGGTGGAAAGCTGTAAACACGAACCCGAAAGGTTCAAGGTGTTTATCCCCTTGGTATTGGGTTAGTTTATCAACCACTAGATAAACTAACCAATAGAACAAGCTCATGATCATACCATTTATTTTTTTTTCTGTCAGTTTCATGGTTTATTTATTGTGGGTGTGTTGTCACAATCACAAAATTAACGAATTAAACAAGCATGCAAGATAGAACTAAAATAAGACCGGATTATGCGTAAATATTATCTTAGACATGGTTAATCACTTAAGTATATCTCACTTAATATTAACAAGAATTTAATCAAATATAATAAAATGGAAATTTACATATAAGGATAAAATCCCTCAAAGAAATATTAAGTCGGTATAGCCTTCCATAATCTTGGTTTGAATCAGACCACAGTTCAAAGTGCTTGACCAAACCTAGTTGGGGTGCTTTCAATTATCGGGGAACTAATTCAAGGTTTTGGGTTGACTTGACTTGGTTCGCATCAAGAGTTGACTGCCATATCAGGACTTGGTGTGACCAAGAGGCCAAGGTTGAGGAAATCCAAAATAAAATGATTTCAGGATTGGGGAGTCCACTCAGCGGATCAAGGAGCTGCGAGTTAATGCAGCTGGCATTTGGAATGCCTACCTAAAACCCTTCAAGTTGATTGACCAACCCTATTTGGGGTAATGTGAAGGGAAATATGGATCCTTTCCACTAGAATATTCAGGAAACAGAATATTCCGAAGTCAATGGTGAGGGCTATTGGATTTCAATAAAATATTATGAGACTAATAAGTATTAATTTATTTATTTGTCTCAGTTTTTATAATAAAGCTCTAAAACCTTTTCTCATATTAATTTTTAGAAACAGAAAGAAAAATTACTCCAAACATATCATTTAGAACCATACCCGAGAAGGAAAAACTTCTCACCGACACCAATTTCCAAGAGTGGAAGAGGAGTTTACGCATCATCCTTCACCACAAGAGGAAGTTGTATGTTATGGAAGAGCCTATTCTAGTTGCGCCTAGAAAAGAGGCTAGTGATGTGGAACTATATCTCTATATGAAACACATGGATGATGCCACAAATGTCCAGTGTTTCATGCTATCATCCATGTCTAATGAGCTCTTGAAGCAATATGAAAACATGGACGCGTATAGAAAGATGTCTCACCTTAAGTATCTCTACCAAGAGAAGGCAAGAAAGGAGAGATATGAGATCTCCAATGCTTTGTTTACAACTAAGCTTTGAGAGTCTGTGCCAGTTGGGCCTCATGTAGTCAAGATCATTGGCTACATTGAACGGCTGGACATCTTAGGGATTAAGTTCCCGGATGAGCTGCGTACAGATCTCATCCTATCATCACTGCCCAAGACCTTATCTAGCTTCATTGTCAATTATAACATGAGCAATAATGAGAAGAGTCTATCAGAACTTCTGACCTTAATTATCTAAGTAGATAAGGACAAGGGGCATGATAAACCCACTGTCCTTATGGTGAATAAGAAAAGGAAGGACCAGGAAAAGGGGACAAAGACTTATAAACTATCCGAAGCCCTCGAGCGCCGTCCTTCCAAGAAAGGGAAGATCCAGAGGTAAGGCAAGGAACAGAAGGAAGTATGTTTTTCATGTGGAAAGAAAGGACACTGGAAGAGGTACTACACCCAGAAGCATGGGGATGCTAAATGTGTGTTTGTTATCGAGTGTAATCTTTCCATTTCTATACATTGGGTATTAGATATAGCTTGTGGGGCTCACATCTTTATTCAAATGTAAGAACCAAGTAGATTTAGAAAGATTTCCAAAGGAGAGGTGGATCTTCAAGCTTCCAATGGCGTGAGGCTGGCTGCGTTGTCCATTGGTGATTACCACCTCTCATTGTTGATTGGGATGATTTTGGTTTTACATAACTGTTATTATGTGCCTAGTGTTACCAATAACATAATTTATGTATCTTGTTTGGATATAGATGGATTTATTTTTAAGTTTGGAAATAAGGGTTGTCCCTTTTATAAGAACAACGTATGTTATGGTATGATGCATTTAAATAATGGTTTGTATGTATTAAATTACGAAAACCAAGTGTTGGCAATCGATAATGAAACAAACTCACATGACTCATAAAACACCCAGTTGTGGCATCGCCATCTCAATCATGTAAATGAGAAATGCTTGAAAAATCTCTACCAAGATGGCTATTTAGAATCTACTGAGCTAAAACCACTTGATAGATGTCACACTTTTTTACAAGGTAAAATGACCAAGCTACCTTTTGGAAAACAAGGTGAAGGGCCACATAGCTTCTAGGATTGGTGCACACGGATGTGTGTTGACCATTTCTAATATAAGATAGAGGTGAATATTCTTAATTCATTACTTTTACTGATGATTTGAGTAGATATGGATATGTCTACTTAATGAGGTATAAGTCAGAAGCCTTAGATAAATTTAAGTAATTCAATAATGAAGTAGAGAATCATCTTGGTAAGAAAATAAAGAAACTTTGATCGGATCGAGGTGGATAATATTTGAACCAAGAGTTCATCGATCTTCTACGAGAGTCTGGGATTCTATCTCAGCTCACTCCTCCTTATACACCATAGTGGAATGGTGTTAGTGAAAGGAGGAACCACACATTGTTGAACATGGTGAGGTCAATGATGAGTCATTTAGATCTTCCATTATCCTTTTGGGGATATGCATTACAAACTGCGGCATACACATTAAACTGAGTACCAACTAAGGCGGAAAATTTAATTCCATCTGAGTTATGGAATGGAAAGAAACCCATTTTTTCACACACACATGTACGGGGATGTGAGGAATTTGTTAAGGCCTTCTCATGCAACAAACTAGCACCCTGGGGAATGAGGTGTATCTTTATAGGATATCCTAAGGAAACAAAAGGATATTACCTATATAACCCTTCAGATAAGAAAGTGACTGTCGCCAGAAAGGCCGTATTTCTTGAGAGGGAGCACATCCTCAAAAAGGATAGTGGGAAAAAGATTGACTTCGAAGAAGTTGATGCTCAAGATACACAGAATTTGGTACAAGAACAAGTTCCATAGGTCCCCTTGGAAGAGGTTCTAGAAACACAAGTACTATGTATGAGCTCAAGAGAGGTAAGGGAACCAGAGAGATTTGGTTTCCTAGTCACCGAGGATGGTGAATCATTATTGTTGGACAATGATGAACCTATCTCCTACAAGGAAGAAGTAGAAAGCCCAGAAGCTGCAAGATGCCTAGAAGCTATGAATTCTGAGATGGATTCCATGTATCAGAACCAAGTCTGGGTTCTGTTTGATGAGCTAGTTGATGTAAATCCTGTTAGATGCAAATGGATATTCAACAGAAAATTGGACATGGAAGGTCAAGTTAGCACCTATAAAGTAAGGCCAGTGACTAAAGGATTTAGACAACGTCAAGAAATTGACTATGATGAAACCTTTTCACTAGTATCCATGTTTAAATCCTTAAGAATCATACTTTCCATTGTAACTTACCATGACTATGAGATTTGGAAGATGGATGTCAAAACAACATTACTTAATGGGAACCTTTAGGAAGTTGTATATATGACACAACCAGAAGGGTTTGTGACACTAGGTGAAGCCAAAAGGGTTTGCAATTTGCAAAAATTCATTTATGGATTAAAGCAAGCATCCAGGTCATGGAACATTCAATTTGATGAAGCCATAAAGGAATTTTTTTTCATTAAGAATGAATGTGAGCCATGTGTTTATAAGCGGTTTAATGGGAATGCGATCGTTATCCTAGTAGTATATGTTGACGACATATTTCTTATTGGAAACGATGTACCAGTCTTACAGTCAGTTAAGGACTAGTTGAACAAGTGTTTCTCCATGAAGGACTTGGGTGAAGCAGCATACATTCTAGGGATCAAGATAATTCATGATAGATCCAAGAGGCCTCTTGGACTAAGTCTGGGTACATACATTGACTTGATACTAAAGAGATTTAGTATGGAATAATCCAAGAGAGGATTGGTTCTAGTGTCACATGGCCTACATCTTTCTAAGAAAATGCATCCTCAGACACAACAAGAGAAAGATAGAATGAGTAAGATCCCATATGCTTTGGCTCTATGATCCATCATGTATTCCATGTTATGTACTAGGCTTGATGTTGCCTATGTACTGAGCATGGTAGGAAGATATCAAGAAGATCCAGGAGAACAACATTGGGCTGCTGTTAAGACTATCCTTAATTATCTAAGAAGAACTAAGGATATATTCCTGGTGTATGGAGGGGAAGAGACTCTTTTCATTAGAGGGTATGATGATACTGGATTTCAAACAGATCAGAACGATCTGAAGTCACAATATGGATACGTTTTCTGTCTCAATGGAGGAGCTGTGAGTTGGAAGAGTTCAAAGAATCTAGTTGTTGTCGATTCTACATCGGAGTCCGAATATATAGCGGCTTCTGATGCAGCCAAGGAAGCCGTTTGGATTTGTAACTTTGTCCAGGAGATTGATGTGGTGCCTAGCAGTAAATATCTTATCACATTGTATTGTGATAATACTGCAGCAGTGGCTCTTGCAAAAGAACCAAGGTCACATCAACAGACAAAGTATATACTCTAGAAGTATCACCTCTTGAGGGATTTCTATCAAAGGGGAGAATTTGCAGTGATCAGAGTGTCCACAAAAGATAATTTGGCAGACCCCATGACTAAAGGAATATCTCAGCAGAAGCATGAATATCATGTGAGAGCTAGCGGGTTAAAAGTTGTTAGCAGTTGTCTCTAGTCCAAGTGGGAGTTTGTTGGAGTTGGTGGCCTAGAAACAACTACTTTGTACTCTATTCATTAAAAAAACACCTTATCACATATTTATTGTTCTTCTGCATGACAATGCATGTGATAATGTCCCAAGGATAGCTGTTTCATTAAAGGGTCATAGTGGATCCCTATTTTGATGAGAACTTGGAAGTGCCATAACACTATTCTGGAATATATGTTCTATGGTCTGAAGATGTTATTTGAGGGACACAAATAATATAGGCCATTAGGGGTGAGTAATCTTAAAACTTTGAGGCACCTTCTCATGGTGTGCGCCCTTGGTAATTTCTAGGAGGATATTATGAGAACTAGACCTGCTAGTTGGAAATACACATTTCATAGTGTCATTGGATGTTCCTATCTACAGACGTGTGTATTGGTCTATAAACTTTAAGATTATTATTAATGGGTATTACAACTTGTGCACTTAGATGTATTGACAAAAACTGTGACAACACACTATTCGTAGTGAGGTAGGATACGTTGGGTGCGTCACGAGTGATACTGCATTAATAGATAATGCGAGAGAGGATTTGTCCCTTCTGTTCCATAATGGGAGTAGATATCTCAAGCCAATTTATGGAATTGATATATCCTAAATAAATCCATGTCCATGGTAAGGAATGGGCGAGTTCGATTCCTGGAAGTCAAAGAAAGAATAATCGAGCACATGGGTTGATGGAACTAGCATGCAGCCCGCTTGATTTGAGATATCATGACAAAGGGATTATGTTACACGGTAAGCGTTCGTATGAGGTGAAACTTCATTATAGCGTTAACTTCTTTCTCTATGGGTTCCTTGGCGTGTTTCTAGATTCTAACCTTGGACTTTAGGCAGGCTCCACCTAATGACACTGAGAAAGAGGCCTAGAGGGCCACACAATAAGTGTGTCCATGTATCTCAGTTAACTATTAATTTAACAAGTTAAATAAAAATTATTTCCGACTGTGGTTTAATAATTATTTAAGGATGCCTGATCGCATTTATTTCGACACTAGTTATTCGAGAGAATATATTGTGGGAGAAATAATATATATTTATTAGCGAGTAATACAGTTACATTTATTTAAGAAATAAATAGCCATTACTCAAGGTATAATAAATGTGGTGGAGGAAATAAAGAAAAATGAAAACAAGATAAACAATCCGTGTACATTGAATGTACACACCATGTAGTTTTCATGGAAAATGAGTACACGCCGTGTATTAATGATTACACACTGTGTTGTTTTTCCAGTCGGTATTTTGAGGAAATAATATCGTTTTATTAAATGATATTTATTATAATCAGTATGGGTGCATGTCAAGGAATTAATCATTCAACATGAGGGTTTTAAATAAGAGTTAATGAAATAAATAAAACGTGTAGTGCATTTATTTATTGTCATAACTCTATAACCTCAAACTCGATTATAAATATCCTTACAACCCCAACACTTCTACAAAGAGAATTTTTGTGCACAACAATTCTGGAGAATTATCTCAAGACCGAAAGAACTCATTCCTTCAAGAATTATCTCAAGACCGAGAGAGATCCTCCTCCATTGGATCAAGGCGATCTAAGGTGGAAAACACAAGAAAATGCTTCTCCACGCTAGCACCCAGATATTCCTTTGGCGATGTTCAGAGATACGTGGTGCACGTGTGGATCACCGCTAGAGTAAGTCTATACTTGGCTTCTGCGACACAACGACGAATCACATCAGATCATGACCGGAGACATCAAAGAAGAAAGAATTCTATCAAGGTAATTCTTGTCAATTAATTAAATTAATTATAACCAACATATTATGATCCGTTATTTATGGTTTCGGGACTCCATATTTCTTTTTCATTCTTCGTTATATTTTGAAGATCCAACATTTTATTATCATGATGGATCTCGGATTTATCGTTGTTAACACTAAAATTAAAGTTGGGAAAACCCACCAATGTGCTTCTGCTACGCCCAAAACCTACACATAAGACATGAATCATAAGTGAATTAAGATCATAATTCATGAAAGCACAACATAGGAATAAGATATGGAATTTGTGGCATGCACATTGGTTTATAATGTTGTGAACATGTATAAGTAGAAACAGGTTCAATCCTTAAGTTAAGGACATGAAATCAGGCCCCATCATCCACTTATGGACATGTAACCAGGTCCATGCATAACATTGTGAATGTGTAATCAAGTTTACACATAACCTTATTGACATGAAACTAGGTCCATGCATAATAATGTGAACATGTAATCAGGTTTACGCATCACATTGTGAACATGTAATCAGGTCCATGCATAAACTTATGGACATGAAACCAAGTCCATGCATAATATTGTGAACATGTAATCAGGTTCACACATAAAATTTATACTCATGAGACATCCATCATTACCCAATGCATTGGAGGGAGATATAGGTCCCAACTATATCATAATAACATCATTCATCCATGTGCCACAAAATAAAACATTCATAAAATCATGAAACATAAGAAGGACATAGGTTTTATAAAAATAAAATCATAACCCATGAAATGAAATGGGTATCATTAACATTTCATCAAATCATAAACTTTTAAAAGATATTGGTTTCATAATCACTTCATGAAAGCATAACCCATGAAATGAAGTGGGTTTCACAAGTATAAAACTCATGGAAGAGAAATGGGTTTCATAAACACCATGACATCAACCATAAACCATTCATAGAAATAATATTAATGGAAACTTTATATCATTTCAAAAAATACATGAGTAACATCAATAGATGTCATCTTAGATGGAAACTAATTTTGAAATATCTTTTGGAAACATTTCCTGAGGAAAATATTCTTTATTATTTAAAAAAACATAAAACCTTTTGAAATCAATTTCCTTGAAAATAAACTTGAAAAAAAATAAATAAATCTTTGAAATCATTTTGGAAACCTTTTTTTTTGAAAACTTATAAAGAATAATTTAAAACATTGAAAACATTTCTTAAAAAAAATATTTTTGAAAAAAAATTTATTTGAAAATTACTTTGAAATATTTTAGTGGAATATTTTAAAATAATAAAACATTTTAAAAATAAATTTCCCTTTAAAATGTTCTTCAAGGATCATTTGAAAACATTTTTGGAAACATTTTTGAAAACATGGTTTTTGAAATAAAACGGATTTCTGATCAACGAGAGAGATACAATCAAATTTTCTAAAAAACATTTTCTTAATTATAATAAGTACCAAAGAGTAAAAAAATGGTACTAATACATTGATATATCTTTAATAAACATAGTATAATGAAACTCATGAGTTTTCTTGAGAGATGGATCATAATATTTCATTAATGAAAACATGATCATAAACAATCTCTATAAACAGTGAGATTGTTTCAATAAACTCTTACCGAGTGGTAACTTTGAATCATAATACATAAAGGAAAATGAAATTACATTGATCATTAAAATATCATGAAAATAATTAGATTAATGTTATATCATATCAAATATAGTTTATACTCATCATATAAAAATATAGGTTCATGACATGACATGTGTCTCAAAGAAGGAAAATTGAGACAAAATTACTTTACCGATTTGGTAACTTTTGAAACTTAAAACCCATGAAAAAAAGATCATAAAATGGTTATGAAAATGCAAATATATTTAATTATAAGAGGTATATAATACATTAATGGGAAGTATATACACCACACAAAATAAGTGATCAGTGAATAAGACATGTATCTCTTGGAAATAAAGAGTGAGATGAAATTCACATACCTTGTGTCTTGACTTTCATAGTACTCATTCAAAAATCTTGTATAATAAATATAAATTTATTATAAATATATCACAGAACCATATTATTACTCCTAATAACATATATGGTTTTATTATGGATTATATTACCCTCTTGTTAACAATTATACGTTAAGGTTTCACTTCGGGTAACATTTGCTTTGTTTTTCACACATGTCTTAATTTGTTATATCTTTTATCATTCTATTTATATAATGATTTTTAGAATGTAAAACATTATTAAAATATAATTTATATTCATTATATTTTTATTATAATAACCCATAGAATATATAAGTTTGAAATGTAATACACCGTTCATGGAGATGGTAAGCCGTACGTACGCATGAATGCTATTTTAGTTTAATTGTTGTGTTGAAGGAAATAATGTAAAATACACACACACACACACACACACATATATATATATAATTATTAAATTAGCTTTATTATATCATATATATCATATATATTTACTAAACCCATCCTTAATACATTCCATGTAGTGTATGAACAAATCACATCGCTTTGAGGGGGTGGTAGTCCATACTTCCTCAAATGAAATTATCATATTAACACCAAATGAAAAGTATAAAGATATATGTTGTAAAAGAGTTAAAAAAATATTAAATACCAAATATATATAATATATAACATATATAAATAGAGTGTCCATCACAATTTCCACTATGAGAGGTGGTAAAGGAAAATTGAACAATCATCATTTAGTGTGGTAGTAGTCCGCCATACACGTAAACAACATGTTCGTTACCCATTAGATGGAAGTGTGTGTAAGTTTAGGTCTAATAATTATCATAAAAACATTCTAGTATATTTATTATAATTTTTTTATACAATCATGTAATAAAAATATTTGAGGGGTTGGAGAAAGAAAATAAAAGAAAAGAGTTTGAGGGAGGGTGTTACCTCTTAATCGAGTAACTCCTTTTGGTTTGTGCCAAAAAGGCTTACTTAGATTTATTTATGAGTAAGGGGAGGATTTAAGGTTTAAGGAAGGGAATCTGGGAAGATATTTGGGTATAATTTTTTTAATCCAGAGTGGCTTGAGTGGTGTGAGGAAGTGGGTGGATAGGAGACCTTTTACAATGGAGGAGGAGTGAGACTCTTGTAATATTTAAAAAAAAAGAACCCCACCCACATTTTTTTATTGAAATTCGATAAATAATGGTCCAAAGTAGATAAAATGGAGGAAATGGTATAAATATTTCCATAAAATTTATTTATGAAAATTTTATATGTCATTTTTGTAACTTAAGGTTATGGTTTAGTCCTTTATTAAGCTTAATTTAACCTTAATCATTGTAATTAATTTTAATTACGTCACTAATATTTTTGGTCAAAAATTAAGTTGAACTTATTAAAATTATAAATTATGTTGATTCCAAATATGGAATACATTTTTAAAAATTCAAAACACATAATTGGAAGAAACTAATTTAAATATAATCCCACAGTCGGGTTGACAATGCGGGGTTTTAAAGTAAAAACGTTCAAAAGTTTGCTATGTTTTTATATTCAATTTCAAAGTAAAATTGATTATAATGACCTAAATTGGATTAATTGATAAAAATATCATCTAATTAAACTTTGAAACAAATTTAAAATATAATTTAACTATATAAATAAATTATATTAAAAAATAGTTTTGAATTAAAATCTAGTATTTTTAACTATTCATTAAAAAATGAAACCTTACAAGAAAATACCAAAAATTTATAATAAAATATTTTTTATGTTTTTATTTAAAATATGAAGTTTATTTTGACATATTAAATCTATAAAAGTTCAAAAAATCTAATTTAAAATGGGTTCTCCATTAAAAGGGGGTAAAACTACTTTTATAAAAATATAGGGGTTTAAGCATAAAATTGGGTTTATTCTTACCTTATGCCTATAAAATCTATTGGATGAATATAAAAAATATTTAATTAAATATATAATACATATATTACCTTAATATAACTCATTAATTGTAATTAATTTAATTTATTAAGATAAAATATCTTTGTGAGCATAAATATAGTTTTTATAAAAACACTCCCTTTATATTCAATTTGGTTCTTATATTTATTTCTAAATAGTTTATAATTAATTAATTAATTTTATATTTTGTGAAAACCATATATTTACATAAGTTATTTTATAATATTCATAAAATCTAATTGAACAACTGGGTTACATCTTATTATATTAAATAATCATATTTTAATAATATATTATTGTTTGCTAAACCTTGGTCATGCATGTTACGCAAGCCATCGAGAAAAGTCATTGTTGTGTATAACGCAAGTTAACCTTGTTGTTACATATAGAGAAAGCTAAAATTTATTTTGTGTTTAGTGCACATAATACATACATAGTGCTTTAATAAACTATTTTTAGTGTTGCATGAAATGAAAAATATCAAAAAGATTAATTTAATTCAAAAAAAAAATCACAAAATCTTGGGGTCTTACAGATAAGCCCAATAATACAACCAAAAGGAGAAGGGAACCTCTAATATAATATCTAAAACGCTCACACCCAACCAAACCAGCCCAGATATCAAGAGATAGATATCCAAAGGTGCATCTATCCGCTATTTAGGAATTCAATAATCATGGTAGCTCAACCAAAATGAAACAAGACATGAAATACCACTACTAAAAGACATCAACCTTGAGACCTAAATAATGAAAAAATGAGATTAAATTAATAAATTCATTAAAATAACTTCTCACTATTTAAAAGATCATAGAATACTAAGCACCCCAATAACACATACCAAAGTCCAAAACTAACGAACTATAGAACAATCCAATAAAAAGAAAAGAAAAAGGGAAATACCTTAAAAGATTTCTGAGCCACTTCAAATATTTTTAAATTGAAGAGTATATATTCCCCAAAAGATTATTCTGATTATAGAACTTATAGAGGTTTCCCAACCAACCAAAATAATGAAAATTATTGGGAACACTTGATAAATAGGAATTAAAATTCTCGAACCAACAACACTGAAAGCACACAAGGTCATGCTTCTGCTTTGAGGGAGTGACAACAAAATTAAAAGACTCTTCCTAGATAGGTTCCTCTACTATATGATCTTCATCAAATAGTGAACCTTTACCAACCCTAAAAGTAATAAGTTCACCATACACTATGGGTTTCTTTAGAGAAACCAACTCATCTAGATAGGCCTCACCCACCAAATATTTAAATAGGACATGCCTAGTTAAAAAGACTAAAGCACTAAGGTTAGGATGAAGGCCCCTTATGAATAGATGAACTTTTAAGTAATCAATAAACACAAAATCTAGAGAAAAAGGAACCATATAATTTAATTTTTTGATATAATCCTTCACCATCCATCGACCCTATTGAAGAATCATAAGCTATTACACCTCCCCCACATTAAAATCCCTAGGAAGAAACCACTGAATGAATATGGTATTAAATAACTCCCACAAAATTACAACTTACAACTGATATGGGATGATAAAATTCCATCGATCTATATTTGGCCCCTCAAAAAAACCCAAGGTGACTCTCACTTTCACAATATCATGAGTTCCCAAAGACTGTAAGACTCCATAAACTACATCAAGCCACTCATCCAACTCTATAGAACCTAAATCACCATGAAAGAAAAGAAAACCCCACATAGAAACCAGCTCTACCACTCTATCATGAGTCTGGGTGGTGTCATCAACTGACCAAGCTATACTTGAACCTTTACAACCCATTAGAACTATTATGGGAGGAATAATCTAAATAAAAAAAGAAATAAAAAGACCAAATAATAACTACTCAAATGAAAATCACATCCAACCAAAATTAATCCCCAAATGAAAATAATAACCCCATAATGAAATATTTTTTTTACTAAACACAACTTTGAAATTATCCTTTGAAACCATTTAAAGATTTTTCACTTTAAATCTCAAAAATTTGAAGCTTTACTTTGAAATTTAAAACAAATTTAAATTCTTTACCTTAATATAAAACTTTAATTCCCCATTTTGAGTCACTTTAAAATCACATGATATTTTACTTTAAACATTATATCCCCTTCTTCTATTTCATCATAAGAAACACCCCCATTTTCAAATTATGAAACCAATTCCCACTTTGAAAACCAAGTCTTAAATTTCAGAACACCTTTTTAAAATCAAAGCACCAAAAAACCATTAAAATATTCTTTAAATCTACCCAATAACATCCATATGCAACTCAATAAGAAACTGGGCCAAAAGGAGTTCAAAATTTTTTTTCAAAGGGAGGCTAGTGGCTGCGCACGGTTTGGACGTATAGTTTAAAGAACCATACAAAAACCATGAAAATTACACTAGAAGGTAAAAAAACCATCTTCATGGTCACTATATAGTTTTCTAGACCATGTTAAGTATCCATGAACCTCTGATTCATCCTTTATGTTTTCCTAAAAAATATGAAAAATCTCAAAAGAACCAACACAACTTCAATGTAATCTCAAATACCATCAACATATGACAAGATAAGCTGGAAAACAATAAACAAAGATCAAAACTGAAGGCTCAATTCCCAAAAACCTATGGTAGCTCAAGGATTAGGATGAGTATGATCTTATGACACTCTTCCATCTCTTCCCTCTAAAGTTCCAATAGTCCTAGCTCCATTACACCAGACATCCCAAATAAAAAAGGTCACCCCAAGAACCCAGTTCTCTAAGAAACCTAACTTTCCATAATACAATTTTATCAAAAACTATCTCAGTTCATTCATTAATAAAACACCTGATCTGATACATGACATACTCGAGGGGTGAAATTTATCCCCCTAAATGGACAACAAGCATTGTAGGCATATCAAGCAACCATTGGTGATAATTGTTCCCAATAAATAAGATTAAATAACATCAAAATTACTTTTGGAACTCTAGCATGAACCTTTTATACATTGAAATACCACTCCAAGAAAAATAAAAAAGAGTGGATACAAAATAATAAATAGAGTACATGGCATAACCTGATCACATAAACAATAGACTTAAATAAACAACTGCAACAACATAGATACAAGATCCAAAAAACCATAGGATGACTAGGTTGATGCATATTTGATACAAAATAGAAAATAAAACTAGAATAGATACCCTAACTTGATATTTATGAAACTTATTGGTCGCCATCCATTTATAAAACCACTCACTCTGAGAGTGATCCCAAAATTCTACGTGAACCTACAAAACAAACTCAGGTATACCAACACCAAGTGGCACAAATAGGATGTGAGAATAAAAAATCTCGTTAGAAAATCACTAGAGAGTCAATGCATTCCCTTTTCTAAAATAGACCATAAAATCTAGTTTGAAATACAAAGTAAAAGATATATATTAGTTTTAAAATAAAAACCAAACATGTGCTTTTCCAAACAAATCGTCTTCACATTTTAAATAAGTACTTAAAAACCTTCCAAGAAAATATATTTTTAAAATATATATTTTTAAATCCTTCAAAAAATTTCCCATTTTTTAATTCCTATAATTACATTTCTTATAAAATAATATTTAAAATAATACAAGGATAACAAAATACTATAAGGGGAATGTCAATAAAAAAATCAACCAAAGGAAATTTTGGGAAATACCAAATTTTTAAGGATTATGGGCGCTACACATGGTTCGATTGTACAATTTATCAAACCACACACCAAATGTGTGTCCCTCAATAGAGAGAAAAAGGGAACCACACGATTGGGTCAAATGATTGGAAAATACATACACCAACCATACAAGATAATTATTTTAAAGGATAGAACCAAATTTATGATTGTGACATGGTTAGATAAACCATATGGTCTCACCATATTCCCTAAGAAAATCCCCAAAATTTTAATAATTTTAATTGGATCGACCCAAAACTAAAAAATAAGATCAAAAAATTAATAAAAGAATAAAAAAAGAGAATGGGAGAGGTTGGGGTGTGACATGGGGGCTATGTTTATTTATTTATTTATATATGATACTTTTATTATAGATGTGATGTGTGAATAATTTTATCTCATATATATCATTTCATTTATTTTTCATTGCATGTTGGGGTTACAGGATCCAATGAGAATTTGTGTGATGATTCACTAGAGAGTTATTTTTTAGAAATGACCAAAATATGAATGAGTCATGTTGAAATTTTTGGATAATTTGACATAGAACTATTTATGTCAATTTTAAGGGTTCTCCATAAAGTTTTGATAAATCCCTCACTAATTTTTAGTATACCTTGGCATATAGGGATGTTTATTTTAGGTTTTTAGCATTCTCAACTCATGTCCTGCATCGTGGGTCAGGTATCTGGATTAGGGAATTAAAAAATGGTATAAAAAAGAGTTTAGTATTTAGAGATTTCATCAATTATTGGTTAAGATAGGTGGTCATAACTTTAGAGGAAAACTATTTGTATATATTACCGATACGGCCGTAGTGGAGACTCAAGTTAGCATGGGAGTTCCATTATTATAAGTTGTCACTCAAGGCATGAATGAATTGTTGGTATGGAAATCCCAAATATGAAATAGAGAAAATGACTCAAAGTTTAGCTATAGAAATCAGGAATGAGTAATGTCTTTCCTATTATCATTTTTTCAAGTTTAGGAATATGGTTTTCAATGTTTTAAATATCTAATTTTGAAATTTTTTGGAATGTTTAAAATTTGAGGAAATCTTGTGAAGTAACCCAAGAAATTTTAAAATTGTTTTATAATTTGGTTTTATATAAAATTGAAACATTATTCTAATATGAAATGGGAAAACAAGAGTTTTTATTTTTTGTGAATCAATATTTAAAATTTAAGAGTGAGTTTTGAGATTTCATATAACATGGGAAAATGATAGTTTTTTACTTTTGAAATTGAAATTATTTTTTATGTGTATGAACTTTTATAAGTGAGAGTTTATTTGAAAATACCAAGGTAAAAATATTTTGATTTAAGAACAATGTGATGAAAATATGAATTTAGAAACCATTCTAATAATCTTTTGGGCACATGCTTTATTTTTATAAATAAATTTTTATTTTAAACAGTGGATTTAAAACAAGACTATTTGATTTTGATGGTTTAAGCATGTGATGAACTTTTTAATTTTATTATTGTTTTGATCATGGCTTAAGGATTCATAGTTGTTTAAATTGGTCAAGTGGGACTAAGGCGGATTACAGGAGGATGGAACCAATATTGAACGAGAAGGGTATCTAGATGGGATGGGATATCTAGTGGGTAACTTTAAATGTGATATCTAGATGAATGGGTAGATAAGAGATGATAATATATCCATATCATGAGTTGGTTAAATCCTTTGGGTGTAGATTACCATAAGGATGGGTTATTTTAGAGATTCTGTAAGTGTTGTTCATGGTGTAATGTTGTGAGGAGGATAGAACCTTGAGGATGAGGTGAGTGTTATGGTGGGAAGCGATAGACGCAAGGTTGATTGGTGGTTGAGAAAGATTTTTTGTCAATGCGACTAGAGATATTTGGTATGGACAATGTTATGGAAATAGTTATGTTTTATAAGGGTGGAAAACATTTATGGTGGGAGGAATTGTAAAGTATGACTTTTTATTAATTATTTTAAATAATATTTTAGATTTAAAAAGAAAATGGGATGGTGAATTTGAAGGGGATTTTTTATTTTTTGGATTGAAGGGTGATAGATTGTTATTTGAATGAATTTTAAATATTAAAAAAATATATAATTAACTTGAGCATTTACTATTTGTAAGTAAAAAAGTCTTCAATGAAGTTGGGAGGAAAAAATGAAGATTGCTGTTTTGGGCTATACATGATTATCATGCATTATTTTAAAAATATTACATAGTAATTGAATTGATTTACTATAGTTAGTTTATGGGTCATGCATGGTTTACAACACATTTTCTAAATTGTGAAGAGAAACTATGTCATTATTTAAACCCCTATTTCTTTTCACTATTTTCCTCATTTCTCTCTCATTTATTCTCCTCTTTCCTCCAAGGTGACCTGTGTGGTCCCCATGGGGTTTCCCCCTTTGGTTCACCACCATCTCTCATGTATTCTTGGGTATTTATTCCTCAAAATCTAAGGTAAATCCACAAATATCTTCTCATATATCCTTATTGTACCTTCTTGTTTTTGGTAATAAACTTCATCTTTTTCTAGGGATTTCACTAGATCAAGAAGAAAACCTCTATAAAATTAGGTATTTTTCTCAAGATAGTATAGGGCTCTTGAATGGGAGGAACAATCATTATTGGAAGCATTTTTGGTACAGTTATACTATTCATTAAACATTTCATCAATTTGAATTTTTTTTAAATATTTTCCAAATATTGTGATTATGGAATTTTTTATATTTTTCATAGAGTTTTTTTCATCATTTATAATGATTGGTAGTAAGTGAACAGATTTATAGAAGTTTCATGAGATATGTGGTCTCACTCTTCCATGGTTTATATGGTAAATTTAAAATTAATGAAATTGTCTACTATTTTTTATGTTAGCTTTTATTTATATTGTTAAGTCAACGTGAACCCAACCTGATGGTAGGAGTTGGGGGGTCATCATCCCTTAAGTTAGGGTATTTAACCCCCTCATTCTCCCTACTTGGACCCCTACAATATCATGGTGTTTCTAGCATGTCAGGTGATCCCTCATGAAATATCCACAATCTTGCAATCGTATGTGTGTTAGACCACCTTTCTCCTCATGGCCTATTTACCCCTCCATACAAGTACTCTCATGAACAACTTTTTCAAGAAATAGATACACCGTTCATGGATTTCCCTCAAATATATTGTTCCATTGTCCACTCTTATGTTGACCTCACTTATGTAATAACCATTTCCCCCCTTCATGTAATACCCTCTTGGATGTAATAGGATCTTGTGCACCCATTAATGAATTTTGGTCATCTTAAAAGTCATTAGATTTCATATTTTTTTTAAATGATTCATTTTGATGATGAAATAATTGGTCGAGTGTTCTCATACATTGTTATAGGCTATTGTGATTTATTATTTTAAGGGTAATAGTTGTTTTATAAATGATTTGGAATTGGGGTTTGAAAATTGTTTAAAAAGGTAATTTAGGTTACTTTTTTTTGAAATATTTGGGTTATTTGGTTTTGTAACTCATAGATGTTTATATATTTTCAATTATGTTTTGGTTATGAAAATGGTTTTATGAGAAGATGATTTCATCATTAGTCATGTGAATTGGTTGCATAAATGATTAATTTGAGAAATGATTTTATGAAAAAAATTTATAAGTGATTTATCAAATGATATTAAATAAAATAAATTTGTCAAGATGAAAGGTTTTAATCATGATCTTGAAACTCATAAATTCCATGATGATTGAATCAATGTTTTGGTTTTATAATGGATCTTTATAAAATTATTTCACCATTGGATGGGTGAGTTGGTTTTATAAATAGAATTGGATTCAAAAATTGTTTCTATGAAATAATTTCATAGGTTAATTATCTAATGAAATAAAAGTTTTTTATTACCTTTAAATGGGGTTTTAAATTAAGCTTTTCTAACAAAATGGAAAATAGAACAAGTAGTTTTAAAAGTAAATTCATTTCTTTAATCAAAGGCCTATATGGAATGAACCTTTATAAATTGGAAATTTTAGGGGATTATTTTTTAATTTTAGTTTTCTATTCAATATGTGAGCATATCAGGCTCAAATTATTGAGATAGATGATTGGATGTTTGATGGAGAAGAGACTGTTGTGAGTAAAGTGAACCTTTCAAGTGTTATGAAGAGATTTAATAATTAATGTAAGGCTTATATTTGTTCCAAATATGGAATATCATGTATTTAGGATTTTTTTGAAGAAATTTCAGAAGATAATTATCAAAAATGGATGTAGAAGTAGCGTTTTTAGTAGTAGAATGGTTTACAATGTTAGCACATGGTTAGGTTGCACGATTTAAGAAAATCATGTAGGGTTTGAGATTTTGGGAGTTTTTGCACAGTTAAATTGCACTGTATAAGAACTGTGAAACTATTTTTTTATAGATTATTTTAATACTTAACTTCTTATATATGTGTTGTTAACTTTTATGAGAATTGAATAAGATGGATTAAAGGGTTTCAAGCCTTATAAACTAATATGGATTTGGGGAAGATAAGTGATTATTGGTTTATGATCAGGTAAAAGCATGCATCCTTGAGAATGGTATGATATCCCTCAGATTGTAATATATCCATGTTGACCTTTGTATGAGATTAATATTCTTGCGTGGATTTCACTTAGTTGAGAATGTATATCAGGATAAATCTAGTGGATACAGGCTGGTTAACTCTAGTGGATGTTAGTTACTTATGATGGGGTATGAGGTGAGATATTTCTCACTATCCATGCATTGGAGCTTTGGTTTATGTGTTAGGAAATACATGCCTTGTTCATTGATCCAATTTCTGATAGGTTTTTTAACTATAGGTTTTGAGTAGTAATGATTATGATATTATGGTTTTATGGCTTTATCACTTTGAGTGTAGGTTCCTCTATGAATTATATGGAGGGGTCAAAGCGATTTTTTTCTCTTAGTCTGCCTACTTCATGGTTGATATGGAGGATATTGATTGTAGATATATTTTACCTTTTTTAAGTGATGGGTGAGATTTAATGTAACATGGTTTCATGGTTTTGTCACTTTGAGTGAAGGCTAATCCATGATTTACATGAAGAGGTTGGATGAGATTACTTCTACTAATATGAACTACTCTATAATTGAGACGGGTGAGCCAAATCATGGATGATATTTCCTTACTATAAAAAACTCATTCATGGTATGATCAACCCATCCTTGTGTATAAATACATGAAAATAAACTTTACAACATATAGGGTAATCCGATAGTTTGGGGTAGAAGCTAACATGAGTTGTTTTTTAGTGAGGGTCGGTGGTTAGGCCTAGGGTTAGCTAGGCTGATTAAATTTTATAATTATACTAGGATATAATTATTTAGTTATGGTTTTAGTAATAAAATTTAATATAGAGTTAATTTCTTTATCTTGAAATGTATTGGGTAGTGAGAGGGAATTTAGATAAATCATGTTCATTTAAGGTGCGTGTGTTGAACTTTGTTAAACCTGCATGAGTTTTTCCATTTTATCATCATGATTGTTTTCTCATGACTTGGTATGTACTTTTTGTAACTATTTTCATCATTGGTATTATGACTTGGTATGTATTACCCACAAATATTTTACATCCATCCATGTTTATCACACTCAGTCTATAGATTTGAGGATATAAGGGAAATCTTACTAAGTTATTCATGCTCTCATCACTACCTATTTGTATAGTGTGATTTATGATTTTCATGGATAAAATAATTATGATGTACCAAGTCATGACTCCCGATTAGATGTGTTATATTTTAGTGAGCGATGTTGATATGGAGAAGGATTCGACAAGAGTTTGTATGTTAGGTCGAAGGCCTTGTCTTTCATTTCAAGTTATATATTGGTTAAGAGACCTTTCTTATGTATTTTTGAAATATATTTATATTATGTATGTGATGTATAACCATTTATATTGCATATATATCATTTCATTCATTCTGTATCACATGTTTAGGCCACAATAACCAATTAAAACTCATTTTATGATTTTTGAGAATGTCTAACATATGAATGAATCATGTTGAAATTCGAGTGAAATTAAGCATGACTCTGTTTGAACAAGTTTTTGAAGGCACAATCACCCCAAAACTTCAATAAAGTCCTTGTATCGTGTTGGTAGTTTCTATATCATGGGGAAACATGCTTGAGGTATATGACGTTCATGGCCCAGGTCTCAGGTTGGGTATTTGGGCTAGGTTGTTACAATTCAATAAATAAATGTTTTGTATAATTTATACATTATAATTAACACAATTAGGAAAATTTTTTGTACAATGAAATATTGAAAATTAACATTATGTAATTATAAATGAAAATGTTTTATAATTATGTGAATATTCTACAAATGTAAATGTTGTGTACTTACAAATATAAATATTATGTAAATATGTAAATGTTGCGTAAATGAAAATGTCTTGTAATTGCAACTCTAAATACTCTATAATTATGTAAATGTTGTGTAAATTTAAATATTATTTAATTAAGTTGTGTAAATGTTCAGTATACGAAACACATAACATAAATATTCCATAATTTCAAATGTAAATGTTATTTTAATTATGTTCAATAAACATTTAATATAATAAATATATAACATAAATGTTCTATGATTATAAATATAATTGTTTTATAATTATTTAAATTTTGTAAAATTATAAAAGTAATTTTTTAATTATATTATGAAAATAAATGTTCTACAATTATGTCATAAAAATATCATGTATGATGAACACAAAACATAAATATTCTCTAATTTTTAATATAGATGTAAATATTAATCAATTATAATTATAAATGTAAATATAAATATTCTATAATTATAGATATATATGTAAATGTAAATGATCCATAATTATATTCTATAAGTGTAAATATTATATAATTATATTTTTTAAATGTATATAGAATAATGTGATATAATTATGTTATGAAATTTAATTGTTCTGTATAACAAACACATAATATAAATGCTATGAAGTTATAAATTTAAATGTGAATGTTTTGAAATTATAATTATGAAACCACAAAGCATGTCATGACCCAACATATAATGGGTATCCTATAATACCTTAGTTTCCTTCCTATAATACCACAAGGGTCTCCTATAATACCTTGGTTTCCTTCCCAACAAACCACAAGGGTCTCCTATAATACATTGGTTGCCTTCCTAGCACACCACAAGCTATTACCCAATAGGATCACTTATCAGACTAATGACTGTATCCATAGGCTAACACATGTTCTTTTAAAGTTTTTTTCCTCACTCACACACACCCTATGAAACTTCTTAGGGGGTCATCCATCCTGATCACTACTCCAAGAAAAACACACTTAACTATGGAGTTCTAATCAGATAGGCTCTCAAAAAGAAAGGTGCACCTTATTGAAATGAGTAGTAACATTTAATATTTTAAGTGTCACTTTTAAAGGGGTGTTACACTCTCCCCCTTTTAAGTATAATTCCCTAACTGTGGACCCCAAACCTCGAACCCAGGCAGTGCATCTACACTTCTAGCTAGGTATTGGCTCTAATACCATTTGTCACAACCCAACTTCCCCATGCCATGAACCTGGTCATTTGACCTCATGGGTATAAGGACCCGACCTTAAACATTACATAATATTAAATTAAATGAATAATTCACATTGAGGATCTTTTCAGGTTTAGAGTTTTAGAGAATTAGGACATAACTATTACATCTCAAAAGATTACAAGGTAGACATATCTACACAGTTTCCATTTTTTTCATAAAATAAAAACTCTTGAAAAAAGAGTCATGTTTAGTTCCATGTTTTAGATATCATGACTTTTCCTTGATCCCATCCTTGACCCTATTCATCTTTAAGTCATGTGAAAAAATTTCAAAACTTTAAATGAGCATAAAAAGATCAGTAAGGGTTATAAAACAAATAATGAAAAAATTTGTTCATAAATACATACAAAACATGAAATCATTTACTTACCTCATGAAGTCATAAGATTTATGAAATACACATAGAAATAATTAATCATAAAGGTAACTTGTGGCATCCATATCATACTTACATTGTAGCTATCACAGCTACATAGGGAGTTACCTTGGAATACCCATAACAGTATATTCCATAAATCTCTTAGGAGAAACATTCACGTTTACCTCCGTCACATTACCCAATGCATTGGAGAGCTATCTCGGGCTCACCCGCCCTAGGTTTATCACGGAACCACCCATATACGTAAATAATTCCCAAGAACCATAACATGATCATAACACATAACATAAGCATAAAGGAAAGATAACATTTCCACATTGTAATAACAAAATATAATTTCAAGATATTGAAATAATAAATCCATTCTAAAAATATATTTCAATACCAAAATATGTAAAAAGAGTATGTGGTATTTATTTTTCCTTTTAAAAAACATTTCATCTTATTAAGGAAGCCAAAGATCAAATAATACTCGCGGTGGTGGAAAGGTCGTTGTCACCGCTTACGTTAAAAAAAATTCCATTTTTTCATTTAGTAAAACACTTTGTATAAAAATATTACCTTTGAATAAAATAAAAAGTCAAAGGGTTTTATACATCTTATAAAAGAAAATCGTGTATTAAAACAAAATATGCCTCAATGAAAGGAGATTGAGACGAAGTCCCTTACCTCGTGTCCGGCTTGACTCGATCGTTATTTAATCTCATGAATAATAAACTAAAGTTAATTTCTACTTGATTAAGAACCTTTTTAAAGTTTACTATTCCTTTTATATCAATTATTACCATGCTATAAACATTATGTAATCATTTAATTTAATAACGTCCTTTTTGTCGATATTTGGTACTTGAGTCAATAATGAACACCTTATATTTACAAGTTGTCCATGTGGTCAATATTACATTATATCCAGAATGATATTAATGATTTATATATCATATATATCATATATATCCATTATATACATGTATTTATAATAGTACATAACATTTGGAGGTAAGAAATGAAATGCACCGTTCATGGAGACGGTAAGCCGTACGTACGCATGAACGCTACTTTCATTTCTATTTTTTATTTTAATGGAATTAAAATATAATTATACATAGGTATATTATAATTACAGTATAATATCATATATAATATCATTAAATCCATCCTTTATACGTCACACATAAGGCATTAACGAATCAAATCACTTTGAGGGGGCGATAGTCCGCACTTCCTCAAATGAGATTATCGTATTTACCCACTATGGAAACCATAAAGGCATGATATAAATGGAAATTATAGAAGCATAAGGAAATCATAAAAAATATATATATCATATATAAATATAGTTCCATTATAATGGCCACCATGAGAGGTGGTAAGATGTAATTGAACAATCATCGTTTCGTGAGGCGTTAGTTTTCCATCCACAGAAATATTATGTTCTTCATCCATTAGATGGAGGTGTGTGTAAGTGTAGTTAGAATACTTATCATAAAAACATACTAGTATATTAAGGATACTGGTTTTGTTTCAAAATAAAGGAATAAAAAGAATTTAGGGGTTGGAGAAGTAAAATAAAAGAAAACAAATTAAGAGAAACCGTTACCTTTAATTTGAGTAACTTCCTTTGGTTTGAACCAAAAGGACTTATTGAAGTGCCTTCTGACTAAGGTAAGGATTCTAGGGGGAGGAGAGGGATGTAGGGAGCTTAATTGGGCAGAGTTTGGATGATCCAAATGGCTTTATAGGTGTGAGGAATTGGTTATAAGTGGTCTCATTTTATAAGGGGGAGGAGGGGCTCTTTTGGAAAGTGTGAAAATATTATTTTATTATAAACTTATCTTTGGTTTAAAAAGGTCCAAAAATCATTAAAGATGAATATAAGATGAATAATGGTTGAAATAAAATCATCCAATTATAATTGGAAATGTTTTGGATAATATTATAATCATTATAATCTTATTTATTTAAATCATCTATTAATGAGGTAAATACTGCATCATTATTGTGTCATGAATAATTTAATTTATTAGATGTCTAAAAATTATAAAAAAAATACTATCATTTAGGAAATCGTTTTATCTTTCCAATGAATATTTATAGTTGAAAAGATAATTTATATAACCCCTTATAAAAATTAATTACTAAAAGATTTCTGTTAATATCAATTTTGTCTTTACATTAAATTAATTAATCCAAATTGTCATTATCACTTCCAAGTGGATCAAAGGGGTCCCAAAATCGACCCAAAGATGTCCATGGTCGTAAATGACTCAAAAAATAGGATTAGGACACGTTTAAGGGTGATTTTATATTATTATAATATTATTTTTTACCCTTATTTACCTGATTTACCCTGTAACCACGGTAAATAAAATATTTACTGAAGTAAATATTTAAAATGTCTAAAAATAAAGGTTACCTATTTAAAAAATTTGGACATCCGGATTCCAAATATAGAATCCATTTTTCCAAATTCAAAACACAGAAGTGGCAGAAATTAATTTAAAAGTAATTCCCGCTATCAAAATAAAAAGTGTGTTTTTAAGAATTAATAACTATCAAAAGATGGACTGTTGATTAAGTACAATTTTAAAGTGAAATTTATTACAATGACCAAAATTGGATTAAATGGTAAAAATATATTATAATTACACTTTAAAACCAATTAAAAAGATAATCTAACCATATAAATAAATAAGATTAAAAGTCACCTTTGAATTAAAATACAGTATTTTCACTATTCATTAAAAAATGAACTTTATCTGAAAAATACCAAAAAAATTACCCAAAGTAAAATTTTATGTCCCATATCTAAAGAAGAATTTTATTTAGTCAAATAGAACATATAAAAATGACCAAAACTAGATTTAAAGAGGGTTCGTCATTAAAAGGTGGTAAATCGGCCTTTTAATGTAAATTATGCTTAAAATTAGATTCATTCACATTTTAAGCCTCAAACTTTTATTGGAGAAAAGTAAATACATTTAACAAACATGTATAATCATATTGTAGTTAGTTTTTTTCATTCCCGCCAATACAATGACTAGGAATTAACTACCATTTAAAATAATGATATTATATTATTAGTGTGCAACATATGATTTCAAAAAACCCGTTGTTACGTATCAGGTACGCTATCGAACATAACAACCCCTTTAAAGTAAAATTAATTTTTAATTCACAAATATTAATAAATATTAAATATGAATTATTCTTCATTTACCTGAGATGTTACATCCTTCCCCCATTTTGGGAATTGCGTCCTCACAATTTTTATTCACTTATCAAAATAAGTGGGGGTATTTATCCCTCATAGCATTTTTAGATTCCCACATTGCCTCTTCAACCATATGGTTTTTCCACAAAACCTTTACCTGATGAATTACCTTATTCCACAACACTTTCTCTCTACGGTCAAGAATCTGGATTGGTTGTTCTTCATAAGAGAGATTCTCTTCCAACTGAACTACCTCTAGGATAAAAACATGAGATGAATCTGGCATATACTTTCTCAACATCGAAACATGAAAAACATTGTGTACCTGGGATAAAATTGGAGGTAAATCCACTATGTACGCAACTGATCCAACTTTATCCAGAATTTCATAAGGTCCAATGAACCTCAGACTCAATTTTCCCTTCTTACCAAAACGCATCACACTTTTCCATGGAGAAACTTTGAGAAAGACAAGATCACCTACCTCAGAAGAAAGATCCTTCCTCCAGTTATCAACATAACTTTTCTGTCTGCTCTGAGCTGTTCTCAGGTGCTTCTGAATCAAATGAACTTTCTCTGCCATATCTTCTAGCAATTCTGGTCCCATCATCTTACTTTCACATACTTCATCCCAGAATGCTTGAGTTCGACAACGCTTTCCATATAATGCCTCAAATGGAGCTATCTGTATACTAGAATGAAAACTGTTATTATATGAAAATTCAACCAAAGAAAGATGTTGGTCCTAACTTCCCTGGTAATCCATCGAGAAAGCACGTAACATATCCTCCAAGGTCTGAATTGTTCGTTCTGATTGCCCATCTGATTGAGGGTGAAAAACTGTACTAATATTTAATTCAGTACCCAATGACTTCTGAAGGGCTTTCCAAAAGTTAGAAGTGAACCTGGGATCACGATTAGATACAATGGATAGGGGAACTCCATGCAACCTGACTATATCTTTAACATACAATTGAGAAAGTTGATCTAGAGGCAAAGTATCTCTTATAGGAAGGAAATGAGCAGATTTAGTCAATCGGTCAACTATAACCCAGATTGCATTATTACCTTGAGATGTCTTTGGTAATCCCACAAAAAATTCCATGGATATATTTTCCCATTTCCAATCTGGCACCGATAAAGGTTGAAGCATTCCTTTCGGTAACTGTCGCTCTGCTGAACCTGCTGACAATTCAAACACTTCACAGTAAAATCAACAATATCTCTTTTCATTCCATCCCACCAGTAATACTCCCGAATATCTCTGTACATCTTAGTACTGCCAGGATGAACTAAAAACGGAGAACTATGAGATTCACATAACAACTCATTATTCAACTTTGAATCCCAAGGCACACATAATATCTTTCCAAATCTCAAAACATAATCATTATCAATGTTAAAATCAGGCAACTTATCCTTCTGAACCAACATAACCTTTTTCTGCAACTCACTGTCTTCCTTCTGCGCTTGCTTAATTATGTCTGAAAAAGATGATTTCACTGACACCTGAAACAAAACAGAAGAATTTCCTACAACAACAAATTCTATTCCAAAGTTCATCAAATCAGAAACCAAAAGTTCTCGTTCCAAACGTAACATGATTAATGAAGTATTACTTTTTCAACTCAAAGCGTCGGCCACTTTATTTGCTTTTCCCGGATGATAATGGATCATGCAATCATAATCCTTGATTAATTCCAACCATCTCCTCTATCTCATGTTCAATTATTTCTGAGTGAATATATACTTCAAACTTTTTTGATCAGTATATATTTCACACTTAGCTCCATACAAATGATGCCTCCAAATTTTTAAAGAAAAAACAACAACATCTACTTCCAAATCATGTGTAGGGTAATTTAACTCATGAGGTTTCAACTGATGTGAAGCATAAACAACTACCTGATCATTTTGAATTAGGATACAACCCAGTCCTTTCCACGAAGCATCACTGTAGATAAAAAACTCACCATTTCTGGAAGGCAGTGCCAAAATTGGAGCATTCACCAATCTTCTTTTCAATTCCTGAAAACAATCATCACATTATTTTGTCCAAATGAACTTAACAACTTTTTGAGTTAACTTAGTCATTGGACTAGATAACCATGCAAAATTTTCAACAAACCTCCAGTAATAACCTTCCAAACCAAGAAAACTACGAATCTCGGTTATATTTGTGGGTCTTGGACATTCTTCAACAACTTTGGTTTTATCAAGATCAACAGTTATGCCATTTTTTGAAACAATGTGACCAAGGAAAAAAATTTGTTGTAACCAAAACTCACACTTGCTGAATTTCCCAAAAAGTTACTTTTCTTTTAAGGTTTTTATGACAACCCTTAAATTACTTTCATGCTCCTCTTTAATTTTATAATACACAAAAATATCACCAATAAAAAAAACCACCATTTATCACCTGAATCAACTGATCCATCACTGTAGTAAACTGTTTAGTTCTGATTCTGACCATCTCTGGATGCTGATTTGAAAGGTCATTTCCCTCTGTATGAATTAACATCACAACTGCCCTGTTTTCTCTACGAAAAACCATTCTCAACACATAAATTTCTTAAGCGAAGCAACATGGTAATCTGTAAATGCTATATGATTTCAATATTAACATAAATTACTTTTATGGATATTAATTTAACAATAACCTAACTCCTAAAGTTATCTAAACCATCCTCTGATACCAACTATAAGGACCCAGCCGTAAACATTACATAATATTGAATTAAATGAATAATTCACATTGAGGATCTTTTTAGGTTTAGAGTTTTAAAGAATTAAGACATAACTATTACATCTCAAAATATTACAAGGTAGACATATCTACACAGTTTCCATTTTTTTCATAAAATAAAAACTCTTGAAAAAAAGAGTCATGTCTAGTTCTATGTTTTAGACAGCATGAATTTTCCTTGATCTCATCCTTTACCCTATTCATCTTTAAGTCCTGTGAAAACATTTCAAAACTTGGGATGAGCATAAAAAGATCAGTAAGGGTCATAAAACAAAGAATGAAAACATTTGTTCATAAATACATACAAAACATGAAATCATTTACTTAGCTCATGAAATCATAAGATTTATGAAAGACACCTAGAAATAATTAATCATAAAGGTAACTTGTGGCATCCATATCATACTTACATTGTAGCTATCACAGCTACACATGGAGTTACTTTGGAATACCCATCACAATATATTCCCTAAATCTCTTAGGAGAAACATTCACGTTTACCTCCGTCACGTTACCCAATGCATTAGAGAGCTATCTCAGGCTCACCCACCCTAGGTTTATCACGGAACCACCCATATACGTAAATAATATCCAAGAACCATAACATGATCATAACACATAACATAAGCATAAAGGAAAGATAAAATCCCACATTGCAATAAAAAAATATCATTTCAAGATATTGAAATAATAAATCCATTCTCAAAATCTATTTCAATACCAAAATACGTAAAAAGAGTATGTGGTATTTATTTTTCCTTTTAAAAAACATTTCAGTTTGTTAAGGAAGCCAAAGATTAAATAATAATCGCGGTGGCGGAAAGGTCATTGTCACCGCTTACGTTAAAAAAAATTCCTTTTTTTCATTTAGTAAAATGATTTGTATAAAAATATTCCCTTTGAATAAAATGAAAAGTCAAAGGGGTTTATACAGTGTATAAAAGAAAATCACGTATTAAAAAAAAATATGCCTCAATGAAAGGAGATTGAGACGAAGTGCCTTACCTCGTGTCCAACTTGACTCGATCGTTCTTTAATCTCCTGAATAATAAACTAAAGTTAATTTCTACTTGCTTAAGAACCTTTTTCAAGTTTATTATTCCTTTTATATAAATTATTACCATGTTATAAACATTATGTAATCATTTAAGTTAATAACGTCCATTTTGTCGATATTTGGTACTTGAGTCAATAATGAACACCTTATATTTACAAGTTGTCTATGTGGTAAATAGTCCATTATATCCAGAATTATATTCATGATTTAGATATCATATATATCATATATATCCAGTATATACATGTATTTATAATAGTACATAACATTTGGAGGTAAGAAATGAAATGCACCGTTCATGGAGACGGTAAGCCGTACGTACGCATGAACGATACTTTCATTTCTATTTCTTATTTTAATGGAATCAAAATATAATGATACATAGTTATATTATAATTACAGTATAATATCATATATAATATCATTAACTCCATTCTTTATACATCTTATATAAGGCATTAACGAATCAAATCACTTTGAGGGGGCGGTAGTCCGCACTTCATCAAATGAGATTATCGTATTTACCCACTATGGAAACCATAAAGGCATGATATAAATGGAAAGTACAGAAGAATAAGGAAATAATAAACATAATATATATCATATATAAATATAGTGCCATCATAATGTCCACCATGAGAGGAGGTAAGATGTAATTGAACAATCATCGTTTCGTGAGGCGTTAGTTTTCCATCCACAGAAACATTATGTTCTTCATCCATTAGATGGAGGTGTGTGTAAGTGTAGTTAGAATCCTTATCATAAAAACATCCTAGTATATTGAGGATACTGGTGTTGTTACAAAATAAAGGAATAAAAAGAGTTTAGGGTTTGGAGAAGTAAAATAAAAGAAAACAAATTAAGAGAAACCGTTACCTTTAATTTGGGTAACTTCCTTTGGTTTGAACCAAAATAACTTCTTAAAGTGCCTTCTGACTAAGGTAAGGATTATATGGGGAGTATAGAGATGTAGGGAGGTTAATTGGGCAGAGTTTGGACGAGCCAAATGTCTTTATATGTGTGAGGAATTGGTTATAAGTGGTCTCCTTTTATAAGGGGGAGGAGGTGCTCTTTTGGAAAGTGTGAAAATATTATTTTATTATAAACTTATATTCTGTTTCAAAAGGTCCAAAAATCATTAAAGATGAATATAAGATGACTCATGGTCGAAATAAAATCATCCAATCAGAATTGGACATGTTTTGGATAATATTTTAATCATTATAATCTTATTTATTTAAATCATTTATTAATGAGGTAAATACTGCATCATTATTGTGTCATAAATAATTTAATTTATTCAATGTCTAAAAATTATAAAAAAAATACTATCATGTAGGAAAATTTTTTATATTTCCAATGAATATTTATAGTCGAAAAGATAATTTATATAAACCCTTATAAAAATTAATTACTAAAATATTTTTGTTAATGTCAATTTTGTCTTTACATTAAATTAATTAATCCAAATTGTCATTATCACTTCCAAGTGGATCAAAGGGGTCCCAAAATCGACCCAAAGATGACCATGGTCGTAAATGACTCAACCAATAGGATTAGGACACGTTTAAGGGTAATTTTATATTATTATAATATTATTGTTTACCCTTATTTACCTAATTTACCCTTTAACCACGGTAAATAAAATATTTACTGAAGTAAATATTTAAAATGTCTAAAAATAAAATTTACATATTTACAAAATTTGGACCTACTGATTCGAAATATGGAATCCAATTTTCCAAATTCAAAACACAGAAGTGAAAAAAATTAATTTAAAATTAATTCCTCCTGTAAAAATAAAAAGCGTATTTTTGAGAATTAATAACTATCAAAAGATGGACTATTGATTAAGTACAACTATAAAGTGTAATTGCTTCCAATGACCAAAATTGGATTAAATGGTAAAAATATATTATAATTACACTTTAAAATCAATTAAAAATATAATCTAACCATATAAATAAATTATATTAAAAGGCACCTTTGAATTAAAATACAATATTTTTCACTATTCATTAAAAAAGAACTTTATCTGAAAAATACCAAAAAATTACCCAAAGTAAAATTTAATGTCCAAAATCTAAAGAATAATTTTATTTGGTCAAATAGAACATATAAAAATGACCAAAACTATATTTAAAGAGGGTTCTCCATTAAAAGGCGGTAAATCGTCCTTTTAATGTAAATTATGCTTAAAATTAGATTCATTCACATTTTAAGCCTCTAACTTTTATTGGACAAAAGTAAATACATTTAACAAAAATTTATAATCATATTTTAGTTAGTTTCTTTCATTTATGCCAATACAACAGCTAGGAGTTAACTACCATTTAAAATAATAATATTATATTATTAGTGTGCCACGTACGATTTCAAAGAAACCCGTTGTTGCGTATCGGGTACGCTATCGAACATAGAAACCCCTTTAAAGTAAAATTAAATTTTAATTCAAAAATATTAATAAATATTAAATATTGCATATTCTTCATTTACCTGGGATGTTACAATGGGTCTCTTGTAATATCTTGGTTTCCTTCCTAGAATACCACAATCTATTACCCACCATGGTCACTTATCAGACTAATGACTATATCCACAGGCCCACACATATTATTTCAGTGTGTTTTTTCCTCACTCAATAACACCTTGTAAAACTTACCAGGAGGTCACCCATCCTAACCACTACTTTAGTCCAAACGAGCTTAACTGTGGAGTTTTAATCAGATAGGCTCCTGAAAACAAAGGTGCACCTTACTAACATGGGTGGTAACATTTTGTATTTTAAGCCTCACTTTTCTGAGGGTGTTACAAAACATGTTTTATATCATTTAAAAATAATTAAAAATATTATAAAAAAAATTAAATAATATTTAAAACACAAAACATGGATTCTATGTTAAAAAACTGAATATATAAACATTTTTATCAAATATATATATATATATATAATGAAAACTATTAAAAAAATCAAATAATATATGTTGTGTGCTTTAAAAACAATTAAAAATGTTCTAAAACGCACATAACATATATTTCATTCCTAACAAATGATTGAAAATGTTTAATGTATTGTATAAATGTTTCATGCATTGCATGAAATTTTTTTCCGTTATATATAATGATAATTTTTTTCCATTATAAACATATATATTTTATTGATTACATGAATAACCTATCTATTATAAATACATAAGGGTTCAATGTATTATATATAAACGTTTTATCTATTGTATTATATATGTAAATGCTATATCAATTATATGAAAAGGTTCTTTTCATTGTATATATGTTTTGTCCATTATATGTAAATTTTCTATTCACTACATCTAAATGTTTTATCCATTATATATATTATGTAAATGTTTTTTCAATCACACACACACATGTACACTCAAGTTCACACACACGCACAACACACACACACAAAAATATGTGGGCGCGTGCACACACATATGTGGGCACATGATGTGTGTGTTATAAACATCATATATAAATAAATAAATACACATGTCCACACACACATATATACATATAAATACATACAATGTACATATTTATGTATATAATCACTTTATGCATCATATACTGCATAGAATACATGTTCCATGAACTATATAAATGTTTTTTACATTACATATAATACTTTGTGCATTATACCAGGTAAATATTTCATGTATCATATATAATTGATTTTAATTCTTGTTTGTGTTCAGTTGTTGTTGTGCAGGATTATCTAATAAAATAAAAAAATAAATATAAAAAAAATCATTTTATGACCAAAATTAGGGAGATATAAATTCAAATATTTATCAAATAAATCCAAAATTTTAAATTCAATCACCTAAAATCACAAAAATTTAATGAAAAAACTAAATCCTAAATCAAAAACTATAAAAAAATTCAGTAGTTTTTTTCCTTTCTCCGAAAAATTATAGGGGTTATAAATCATTTTCATTTTATTGAAAAACATGGAATAAAGATGGATTTGGTTTTGAAAAATAATTATTGATTTGATTATTTTTAAATATAGAAATGTAATGTATTAGGTAAATCAATTTTTTAAAATTAATATTAGAGATTTTTTAACATAGAAAAAGTATTTTTCATATTTAATGAAAAAAATGATTGTATAGGTAACTCATTTCCTTTCTTGTTTTTTTTATAAATTTTAAAAATACTTTCAAACATAATTTTGAATGAGATTTTATAAAATTAAATAATAAAATATTTCCTGAAATAAACCACATTCTAACATTTTTATTTTTCTAAATAGTGTCACTTGTGTTTTCATTTCTTAAAGAAATCAGTTATATAATCTAATAAATTTTCTAATGCATTGTTGGAAAATTAGATAATAAATATTTTCAAAAACTGAATTCAATGTAGTAATGTTTTTATAATTATCTATTTTATTAAATTATTAAAACCTAATTATTTTTCCAGGTATTAAAAATTAAAATTTTAATTAGAAAAAATTAAATAGTTGTTAAATGCATTTCCAAATGTTATTTAAAAAAAACTAAAAAAAACCAATAAAAATTGAAATTAATAAAACTAAAATGAATTATCAAATTTATCCTATAAATCAAAAGATTATTTTGTATTTTTTTAGGAATTAAGTAGATCATGCATACAATCTCCAATGAAAATAATTATTAAATGAAGGAGAGGATAAATAAGTACAGACAAATTAAAAAATACCTAAAGTAGAGAGAGGCATTGACTCCAGCATGTCATAAGGGAGGATGGGGGCGTTGGAAGTGAGGAGTGTTGTTGATTTTGATGTAATAGATTTATAATATTGAGAGGAGAGTGGTAGTCCCTAGTTACCCACTCCTTTATGAGTTTTAAATTTCAAGGGAAATTTAAAATTTTAGTTTATGGAGCGAAGATCATTTTGAGAATTGAGTTTCGGATTGGAATTCAAAGAGTTGAAGCATCCTGAGTGAATGTATTTGGAAATGGATCATGGTTTGAGAGGTGTCTTGGGTGATTAGGTGAGTCTCATGAGGCATGATCTTGGAAATTGGAAGTTTTTAAAGATTTTTTTTCATTGTGCATGGTTATCACACAATTAGAAAAAACCATGCCGGTAAACTATGTAACCTGGTTATATATAGGGTCTTGGCGAAAAGTTGTAGATAAACCATGAAAAATATGAAATTCATTTTCAGAGATGATTTTCATGGTTGGCACATGGTTTGAAAAATTTCATGGCTAAACTATGCAGGGTATATGACCTTAGACAATGAAGGTTTAATGGTTGATGTTTGGTTTGAAAACCCATACGATGTAGATATCCTGACATGGTTTCAACTGCACAATTGATGCATGGTTTGATAAAATATAGGAAAAAACAATGTGTCTTATTTAATTTCATTAAAAAATGTAAAATAACCATAATATTCCCTCAGTATTTACCTTCCCAGACCCCTCTCATTCCTCCCTTATACGCATACAGACCATGGGAATCTCCCCCTATCTCCTCCTATGACCCACTTTATTTTGGGGCATTTTTATGGTGTTTATTCAGTGTTTTAAATTGAAATATCCCCTCTTATTCCTTTATTACTCTTCATCTTATTCTTCTCTAACTTCAATTTGATCATTTAACAATTTGGGGAGATGATTTCATAGGAGCATGGTGAAATCATCCTACTTATCAGGGATTTTTTGTGCAACTTGTGGAGGGAATCCCAAAAGGGGGTATTCATGTCATGAATTTTCATTTTCCTTGAGGTATCTTGCTTGATGGATTTATTTAGACTTTTGAAGATTTTGGGATAAAATTGTCTGTTAATTCAAGTGAATAAATTATTAGATTTTCTACCCTAAAAACAACTTCTATAGACTTTCTGATTACATTTATTCATTTTTTTGAATATTAATAAAGTTTTTATCACATCATGACTATTCTTCCATGTGAAATAGTATGTGATAATGTCCTAAGGGTAATTATCACATTGAAAGGTTATAGTAGTTCCCAACTGATGAGAGCCTATAAGTACCATGATAATATTCTTAAATATATGTTATATAGTTGGATGACATCATTTAGTTAGACATAAATGATATAGGCTATTAGGGGTGGTGACTCATAGGACAATGAGACACTTTCTCATGGTTTATATAATTAGTAATATTCAGAGCAAGAGATTATGAGAACATGACTCACCAGAAGGAAATAAACATTTATATGTTCCATATGATATTCCTATATGTGGATGTGTGTAATGATCCTTATACTGTAGGATTATTATTAATGCATATTATCAGTTGCATACTTTGATATATTGAAAAAAACCACGACGACATATACTCATGGAGGGGTATAATACATTAGGCGTGATATGAGTAATATTTCATTAATGAATAATGCTATAAAAGATTTCCCCTAATATTCTTTAACAAAAATTGATATATCATTCCCTTTGATGGAAATGAAATTTACTAATTAAGTCCATGACCATGATGTTCAGTTGCCACTTTCATTTTTGAAAATTCAAAAAAAGATACATTGAGAACATAGTTTGATGACACCGGCATGAAACCTTCTTGATTAGAGATATTGAGATAAATAGATTATATTATATAGTGAAAATTTGTATGAGGTTGCATGTCATGGTGACATTAACTTCTTTCTATATGGGAGAATTGGAATGTTATTAGATTATAACATTGGTCTTTAGGCAGTGTATCCTAATTCCACTGAGAAAGGGTCCTAGAGGGTCACACACTAAGTGTATTTGAAAATCTAGTTAAATTTTATATGAATTTAACATGTTGGATACATATTATTTCCATATGTGGTTTAATAATTATTCATGATAGTTTGATCGCAATTATCCAGTCATCAATTATTTGAGAGAATATATATATATATATGAATTGAATATTTAATAAATATTTATTCACTAGGTAATTATTTATTTAATCACATGAATATATAATATTTATCCATTCTAGTTTATTCATAAGGTAACAAATATTTATTTATTTGGTTATGTGAATATTTAATAAATATTTATTCACTAGTTTTATGAACATATTATTTATTTATTTATTATAAAATAATGTTGTGATATTTATTTAATTAAATAAATAGTCATTATTTAAGGTCCAATAAATATTGAGGAGTATTGGTGGACCGAGTTTAATGATCTAGTGAGAAGTTTTATATTAAATAATATTTAAATAAATGTTAAATTATTTATTCAATGGAATAATATTTATTTTATCCATGATCTTAGTCCATCTTAAGTAAATAATAATAATTATATTATTATTTAAACATTGGGTTTCTAGGGATTAAGAAAATAATAAGGGCTGTTTTGTAATTATTATTTTCTAAACCGAGCTCTATTTAAACCCATTTATGACATTTTTCAAAAATATAGCCATAATATAATCATTGTACAGAACGAGTTCTAAAGAGTATTATCTCAATCCCTAGAGATTCCCTCTCCTAAAAATATCTAAAAAATGGAGAATAATTATTCTCCTCCACTAGAATGATTCATTCAAACATTGAATGATTCTATAGCGATCAACTACGATCTCCACAATCTTTAGAATAATCCACACCATCACTCATAGGATTCTATAATTATGATCAGAGGTTCATAAAACATGTATAGATCACTGCTAGAGAGAATACACCCTTGAATCCTCTAACACAATGAAGATATGAAAACAATTCTTGATCCGATCATCTATAATGAATAAATAATTCCACATAAGATTATTCTTTATTCAAATAAATTAATTATAAATTATATGTGAAAAGATATTCTATTCTTGGTTTTGGGTTTTTTTCAATTAATATTTGATCAAATTTTATTTCCCATGACATTCTTCGTTATGTATATCTTGGAATTATTATTGATTATGAAAAAATGAGAGTTAGAAAATGCCTAATAGGCACTCCCTCTATGTCCAGAACCTTTAAGTGTCATCAAAGCGATCACATAATAATTTTATAATTATTTATTATTCACTGATCAATTATATTCAATTTTTGTTAGTTTATAACTTCTAATTTATTTGTTCTTCAATCCAAAGTTTAAGTAAAAAGTTTTTGATATATTAATATGTTTTTTTTCAAGTTTCATACAGACTTAAAACAAATTAAGAACAAACAAAGAACGACCATAGATCCCATCAGGAGGTGATAAGGATTATATATGGTAGTCACAGATACACAACGTGTGTCCAAAATTCCATGTCGTGTACTGAGGTTCACTGCACCTAGATGTGTTATGGAACACATGATACACCAAACAATAAATAACACATGACACATTTAATGTACATCATGTATTTCCCAGGATATCCTAACACATGTTCTGTCAGACCATATGGCTTGTATTTGTCATACACTATGCATGGTCTACACAATTTAGTAGTGAAATTCATTCTAACCATGTGGTAGAATACATGGTATACACCACATGAGATTGATATGCTATAACATTAATGAGATACAAGATGTGTAGTTGGTGTACAAACAATGTGACTCATTAATCTCTACATTTAAATAACACATTGAGTCTGGTGGCATATTGTGAGTACATATGGAAAGAAGAACACATAACATGAAGCTCATTAGGACTCACTTTGTATCCTAGATAAGATGCTTTATGAGTCCCTAGGAGTATATCTTGGATACACGATAAGGGATCAACATGGTTTTTAGCTCATTAGTACATGCAATGTAGTCACCCATTAATGAACAAAATTAAATTACATAAAAAATAATTAATTACAATATTAACAACCTAATTACATCATTAGAATATAGTGTTTTGACTATATAATAAGGTTTTTAAAATTAATATCTTATTAATTAATTCCATGTAATTATCTATAAATGATGGTCAAACTATTTATTTTTCATGATGAATCATGTGATGGTTTTCTCCAAGACTCTTTGAATGGATATTAAGATAAATAAATAAATTAATTAATTAATTGATTTAATTTAAGTATTTTTATCATATTAATAAAGAATAAATTGATGTGAATGATAGCTAGTCTACTTTTGTGTATTCATTGCATGTTTTTGGGTGACCATGAGCTTAGTATGAATTGTGTGTGTGATTTATTTATTTAATTTATTATTATTTCATGGTTTTTGTAATAAATTATTAAATTATATAATGGTTTTCATGTTATTACTCTAGTTGCGGTATGTAAGGTCATGCGTGCCCTAAGTTTATTTTATGTAAACCCCCTTAACCAATCATTCAGTTCTCTCAACCTACATGTGAGTAAAATCTCATTTAATGGTTAGAGCTCTCAAACGAGTGGAGGTGGTTCATGTTCGGATCTGAGGAAAAACAATCTTGGAGGTACATAAGAGAAAAGATGAAATTATGCAACTTGGGAGTTTATTCCCTAGGGTCAAGGGTTTATTTATAATCCTCTAGATAAATCAACCATTATAAAATCTAATGGTCATTCCACTTTATTTATTTTGTCTCTATTAGTTGGATGGTTAATTATTTATAGATGCTTAATAATTAAATTAATTAATTAATAAGCATTAAAGATGGAATTAAAATAAAATTTTAAAAATATGTGTAAGATTTATCTAGACATGGTTAATCACTTATGTAAAATCCACTAAATATTAACAAGAATGCAATAAGATAAAATGGAAAGTTTACACATAAAGTTAAAAATCCCTCAAATCCAAAATATTAAGTTGGTGTAGCCTTCCACTACTTGGGTAGAAATTTAACCATAGTTCAAAGTGCTTGACTAACCTACATTGGTGTGCTATGAATTATTAGATAATTTATATCTTAAGTTTTTGGTCAACTTAAACTAGTTTGTATTAAGGGTTGACAACCTTTGTGAGACTTACTTCAACTAGCAATCAAAGTGTTGAGTAAATCCTAATATAGGATTTCAGGATTGGGGAGTATACTCAATGAATCAATGAGACATGAGTTAATGTATTTGGAAAAGGTATATATGGATCCTAGCCACTAGAATATCCCATGTTATGGGATATTCCAAAACCATCAGTGAGGGATATTGGGTTTGAATAAATAATGGGATATTTAATAAATTTAATATTTATTATCTTATTTAGAAATCCGGATAAAGTACTAAAACACTGCTCTTATTCATTGTAGAAATCGAAAGCCACATGACTTCTACTATATCACTACTATTCATACTAGATAAGGATAAAATTCTCATAGGATCAAAATTCTTGGATTGGTATAGGTGATTGGACGTTATACCATGTCATGAAATAAAATTATATATGTTGGAAAACCCCATTCCTGAAGCACCTGAGAAAGATGCTAGCGAGGAAGAACTTTCTCTCTACATGAAACATTTGGATGATGCCACATATGTCCAATGTTTCATGTTATAATCCATGTCTAGTGAGTTTCTAAATCCAAACGAGGACATGGATTTGAATAACATCATGTATCACCTTCATGATTTTTATCAAGAGAAGGTGATACAAGAGAGATATAAGATCTCTAATTCACTATTAATGTGCAAGATTATAGAGTCAGAGCCAGCTGGACCTCATGTATTAAAGCTGATTGTCTATATTAAGCGCTTAGACATCTTAGGATTTAAGACACCTGATAAGAAGTGCACAAATCTCATTTATACTTATTACCTAAGATATTCTCAAACTTCATTATTAATTTTAATATGAGTAATAGTGATAAGTCTCTCTCAGAACTGCTTACATTGATTTTCCAAGTTGATAAGGATACAAGGTGTGAAAAACCTATTCTTTTTATTTTGGATAAAAAGGAAGAACAAGGAAAAGTGTCCCAAGACTCATTTAATGTATAAGGATCATGCGAACCATCCATTAAAGTAAAGGAATATCCAAATACATGCAAAGGAAAAAAGTCACAACATGTTTTTCATGAGGCAAGCTTATCCACTAGAAGAATAGTTGAACCCTATTAATAAAGAAAGGGGGAGCTTCAGGTTCATTAATTATTGAGTGAAATCTTCCCATATTTACAAATTGGGCATTAGATATATCTTATGGTTCTCACATCTATATTAAAATTCTGGTACCGAGTAGATTATGAAATATTTCCAAAGGACAAGTAGATCTTCAAGCAGTAAATGGATCATGTCTTAATTACTTTTCTATAGAATATCACCACCTTTCATTTCTAATTGGGATGACCTTGGTTTTAAAAGATTTTTATTATGTACCAACCATTTCCATGATCATAATTTATGTATCCTACCTAGATACAGATGGTTTAATTATCAAGTTAGGAAATAAAAGTTGTTTATTTTATAAAGACAACATATGTTATGGCATAAAACATTTAAATAATAGTCTTTATGTGTTAAATTATGAAAACGTATTAAAATTTGATAACTAAACAGGTTTTCATGACTCATTTCACACCCAGTTGTGGAATCAACGTCTTGGTCATATAAAAAATAATTTTTTGACAAAGATCTATCAAGATAGCTACTCATAATATTTTGAGATAAAACCAATAGACAAATATAATAATTTTTTACAAGGAAAAATGAACAATTCACCATTTTGTGGAAAATTTGAAAGGGCTACAAGCTTCTAAAATTGGTACACACTAATGTGTGTAGACCTTTTCCAATATATGACAGAGGTGGGTATTATTATTTCATCACTTTCACTAATGATTTAAGTAGATATGGATATATCTATATAATGAGGTATATACTTGATTCCTTTGATAAATTAAAATAATTCAATAATTAAGTAGAGAATCCACTTGGTAAGAAGATAAAGAAACTTTGATTTGATCAAGGTGGTGAATATCTTAACCAAGAGTTTATTGACTTTCTATGTGAGTATGGGGTTTTATTTCAACTTAGTCAAAATTATACACCATAGTGAAATGGTTTAAGTGAAAATACAAAACATACCTTTCTAGATATGGTGAGGTCGATAATGAGTCGTGAAGATACTCTATTATCCTTTTGGGGATATGCATTACATGTTGCAACACACATTCTAAACTGAGTTCCAACCATGGAAGAAAAAAATACCATATGAATTAATTCATGGAAATAAATATGTGTTATAAAATACTCATGCATGGGGCTGTGAAGCATTTTTTAATTCTATCTCATGAAACAAACTATCATCTCGAGGCATAAAGTGAATCTTTATAGGGAATCCTAATGATACAAGGGGATATTATCTATACAAGCCCTAAGATAAGAAAGTGATCATCACAAGACAATCCATATTTATTGGGAGGGAGAAAATCCCCAATAAGGATAGTGGGAGAAATATTAACTTTGATGAAGTTGATACTCAAGATATGAAAAAATTTCACATGTCTCTTTGAAAGATGTTGTTCCTAAAACACAAGTACTTCATATGAGTGATAGAGAGATTAGAGAACTGAAAATTTATAGTTTTCTAGTCATTGAGGATGATGAATCCTTATTGGTTGAAAATAATGATCCTATTTACTATAAAGATGTGTTATAAATCTCAAAAGATTCACGATATTAAGAAGCCATGAATTTTGAGGTGGATTCCATGTATGAGAACCAATTTTGGGTTCTAGTTGATCTATAAGTTGATGTAAAACCCTTCAAGTGTAAATGGGTATTCAAGATAAAATTGGACATGGAAGGTAAAATAAATATATATAAAGTAAGGCTAGTGGATGAAGTGTTTAGAAAACATCAAGGCATTAGATATTATGAAACCTTTTCTCCAGTTTCCATGTTTAAATCCATTAGAATTCTAATTTCGATAACATATTTCCATGAATATGAGATTTGGTATATGGATGTAAAAATAGTTTTATTTAATGGGAACCTTTAGGAAGATGTCTATATGAAACAAACTGAATGGTTTGTGACTATAAGAAATTCCAATAAGTTTTTTAAGTTACATAGATATATTTATGGATTAAAGAAAGTATCTTAGTCATGGAAAATTCAGTTTTGTGAAGCCAACAAAATTTGGGTTTTATAAATAATGAATGCGATGCATGTGTTTACAAGTGGTTTAGAAGAAGTATGGTCATATTTCTGGTATTTTATGTTGGTGATATATTACTTATTGGAAATTACATACGTGACTTATAGTCGGTTTAGTAAGGGTTGAACAAGTGATTCTTCATGAAGGACTTGGGTGAAGCAGCCTACATTTTCAATATCATGATCATTCATGATAGATCAAAGAGGCTACTTAGACTAAGTCAAGGTCCATATATTGACCATATACTAAAGATATTTAGTATGGAAAAATACAATAGGGGATTGGTTCTAGTGTCACGTGGTATACAACTTTCCAAGAAAATGTGTCTATAGACATAATGAGAAAGAGAGAGTATAAGTAAGATCCCATACGTTTTTTTTGATAAAATCAATCATGTATGTCGCATTTTGTACTAAGATTGATGTTTCTTATTCCATGAACATGATAATAAAATATCAAGATAATTCAAGAGAACACAATTGGTCTATTATTAGGAAAATCCTTATGTATCTAAGGCATATTAGAATATATTCCAGATATATAGAGGAGATGAGGATCTAGTCATCAGAGGTCACACTAATTCTAGTTTCTAAACATATCAGAACAATTTAAAGTCACAGTTAGGATTTTTCATCAATTTTAATGAAGGAGCTATAAGCTGGAAGAGTTCAAAGCATATATTTGTCACTAAATATATAGTAGAGACCAAATATACAATAGCTTATGATGTGACCAAATAAGTGGTTTGGATACAAAACTTTTTCCAAGATCTTTATGTGGTTATTAGTAGTAAAAACCCTATCAAGTTATACTATGATAATACTACAGTGGTGGATCTCACAAAGAATATAAGTTCACATCAATGAATGAAGTACAAACTTTGAAAATATCACCTCTTGAGGGATTTTTCTCAAAGGGGTAAAGTCATTGTGAGAAAATTTTTTATAGAGGATAACATGATATACCCCTTGACTATAGATATATGTCTATTGATGCATAAATATCATGTGAAAGATAGTTTACTAAAGGTTATTAGTAAATGTATCTAGTGTAGGTGGGGTTTGGTTGGAGTTAGTTCTGTAGAACCAACTTATATGTACTTTATGATTACATGTTGTCATTGTTTTGAATATTAAAAAATTTCTTATCACACCATGATTTTTCATTAGTGGTTCATAGTATGTGATAGTTTCCTTAGGGTAACTGTCTAATTAAAAGGCCATTATAGATCCCTGATATGATTATAACTTAGAAGATCCACAATAGTATTATTATATCTATTTTTTATAGTTGAATAATATCATTTGAAGGGACACAAATTATGCATGCTATTATAGGTGGTGAATCATAAAACTTTAAGACACTTTATCATGGTATATTCCCTCAGTAATCTTTGGAGTAAGAGATTACGAGAACATGAACCTCTAGTAGAAAATCAACATTTATACTTGTCACTGGATATTCTGATATGTGGCCATCTTTAATGATCCTTAGAATTTAGGATTATTATTAATGAATATTATGAGTTTCATACTTTGATGTATTGATGAAAACAGTGATGATATATGCTCACGATGATGTAGAATACATCGAGTGCATCACAAGTAATATTTCATTAATGTATAATGTGATAAAGGATTTTCCATTCTCCTTTTTATGGAAGTTGATTTCTCATTCCCTTTAATGGTAATAAAACTTCCTAATTAAGTCCATGGTCATGGAGTTATATCGGAAAGTTCACTTTTAGAAAGTCAAAGAAGGAAACATCAAGCACACAGGTTGATGACACTAGCATGCAAACTACTTGATTAAAGATATCAAGATAAAATGATTATATTACACATTGAGAATTAATATGAGGTTTCATATCATTATGACATTAAATTATTTCTCTATAACAACCTTGGAATGTTTCTAGATGCCAACATTGTACTTTAGGTGGTGTAGCCTAATTCCATTGAGAAATGGTCCTAGAGGGCCACACATTGAGTGTATTTAGAACCTCACTTAAATTGTATATGAATTTAACATGTTGGATAAATATTATTCCCATACATGGTTTAATAATTATTCCTATTAGTTTGATAAAAAATATATAGTCTTAAGTTATTCAAGAGAATATTTATGTGAGTTAAATATTTAATAAATATTTATTCACCAGGTAATTATTTATTTAATTATATAAATATAAAATATTTATTAATTTTGGTTTATTCATAGGGTAAAAAATATTTATTCATTGGGTTTTTAAATATAATATTTATTTATTTATTAGTGAATAATGCAGTGATATTTATTTAATTAAATAAATAGTAATTATTCAACGTCCAATAAATATTAAGGAAGATTGACGAATTGAGTTTAATGGTCCAGTGAGAAATTTCATATTAAATATTATTTTAATAAATATTAAATCATTTATTCAATAAAATAATATTTATTTTATCCATAAATTTAGTGCTTGTTAAGTAAATAATAATATTTCTATTATTATATAGATATGGGGTTTACTGAGGATTAAGAAAATAATTAGAGCCCTTGTGCAATTTTTTTTTTCTAATCATAAATCTATTTTCACTTTGTTGTGACATTTTCCAAAAATTTAGCTATAATCTAATCATTTTTCACAATAAGTTCTAGAAAGAATTATCTAAAGACCTAGATATCTACTCACCTATAATGCTCTTAAGAACTAAGAAGAATTCTCCCCCTCCACATGAATGATTTATTTATGCCTTAAAGGATTTTGTTTGCGATCAATAGTGATCACCATAAGAATTAACACCATCCTCTATAGCACCTGGAGGATTATAAAATAATGAAATAAGTTTTGTGGAATAGTGTGGAACACTACTATAGGGAATCTACCCTTGATTCCTTTCACATAATGAAGATACAACAAGGGGTCTTGATCAGATCATCAACAAAGAAGAAATAATTCAACATAAAGTAATTATTTATTAAAACAAATTAATTAAAAATTTTATGTAAAAATATATTATCTTCTTGGTTATAGGTTTCTATCAATTAATCTTTGATCTAATTTCATTGGTTATGTTATTATTCATCATGTACATCTCAGAATTACCATTGATTAAGAAAAAAGGACAATTTAAAAAATTTCCAACAGGCACTTCCATTACCCAAAAAGTAGTCATAATTTGAATATTTTGTGTGGATTAGGACCAGGTACATTTCAGGAGTAGACCACACCCTGTTTCTCATAGATTCGGTGCTTCAAGGTCAACCAATGATTTTGGCGTCAGTTATGCCAATTTGGGAATTTAGGTTTAAATGTTTAGTTTATTAATTTGATAGTGTTTATTGATGATATAGTTTCTCATGGAATCATAGGAAGTCAGTCCAAGCCTGAGATAATTTTTGGACCACTGATTGAGGTATGTGGCCTTTACTTTGCTAAGTCACTTGTTCGGTTAGTGATTTTATGTTTGCGTTCCATCATTATTATATCTACCTGCATATTGTATGAATTTTGTGATACCATGTTAGGCCTAATGAGGCTTAGGTGGAAGATACCTTGAGAGGGGATGGGGGTGAATTAGACAATGGAAATTTATCTAATTTTATCACTTTCCCTTAAATTCCCATTTCCCTAATAGACATTGACTTCTTAATAATAAGGGTCACTATCTTTTTATATTTACTTTATATGTTAATCCAAATACTTGACCTAACTTTTATATCAATTTTTATAATGATAATTATTTAAGAATGTTTCACCCCTCTGTACCAATTAGTGTGCATGAAGAATATAAAACATGACACAAGTGATTTTACTTAGTTCACCCACACTAGGATAATCCAAGGAGAATGCGTGGAAATATGCCTGTGCACTGAAAGTACTAAAGATTTATGATAGTTCACTCCTTATTGGGACCCCTTCCCTTATAATGGTTTAGGGTAGATTCACCATTACCCTAGGATCACTTACCTCTCACTTACCTTTTTCATTCACTGCTCCAAAGTGAAAAAATTGGAATGCTGGTGAAGAGAAATATCACCTTGTCGATGTTGCACTGAATGTAAAGTATGTTACTTTAAACTCTACATGATCCTTCACATCCTTGATTTGAATATCACTTAGATTAGTATCCTTCCATAAAAGATCATAGAATCTGTAGAGACCCGTATCTTGACGTACATGGACTTTACATTACTTTTACGGAATACTTAGTACATAACAAACACACACACACAAGGATCGTAATAGTTTAGTGTCTTTGGAAACTCGGAATAAAATCTTCTAATCGTGGTGAATGATCTTCAACATCTCCCATAAAGATCTTCCTTTTTTTTACCTAAAACCTTTCTTTATATCCTGGGGAAAAGAAAACATAAAAGGGTGAGCTCAAATGCTCAGTAAGGGTAAACGAAAGAAACATAAATCACATCGTATTCATAAGAACATAACATTTTGGAAATCATAACCTGCAAAAGAGAGCATAATTTCATAACATGGGATAAATCATGGTAGTGAAATGTAATCACAATAATCATAACTTAAAACATGAAACTTTGTGGCATTCACACATAATCATAGAGAATCATTTCTTGTTAGTCAAGACTTATTGCCAAGACTATCTTAGTGGACAAAGTCCCTTTCTGAATCGAGTAACCCTCGTTTCAGTCCTGTTTCACTGAACCGGTATAACCTACCATTCCAGCCATGTCTATCTCATGAGATATAAAATCTTTACCCAATGCATTGGAGGGAGATATAGGTCCCACCCATCTTATAATGAATCCTTTCTTATGTGTGCCACATAATCACAAATCATACATCATCGCATAATCCATGTAATAAAAATGGGATTCTTAAACAACATGACATCATAAAACAATTCATATAAGATAAAGGAATTCATAAAAATATTTCCATCACAACATAATCAAATCCATGTAATAATAGGGATAAAAACAGAACCCTTTTATTATCTTAGATGGAAAATAATTTTGATAAAATACTTGAACTCCATTCTTGAGGAAAATATCCTTTCTACTTCAAAACACTTTTCTTTTCTTAACATGTCATACAATTATAAACTAAAAGAAGTTGATTAAAAATAAACATGAAAACTTGTAAAGGAAGCTTATTGGAAATAATGTTTTAAAAATCCATTCATGCTGTATAAGTTAAAAAAAACATTCTTCGTACTTTTGTCGGAAAAGTCAAAAAGTACCTCGTACGAAAAACGACAAAAGATTCCTTTCATACATATTACTAAAAACTCACCGAAGGGTAAAAATGGATTTAAACAATTGTAGGTGGATGGAAATAATATTACATATTGATGAAACATGGATGTGGATGATAAAATACACCCCAGTAAATACTTACGAATAAACAATCTCGGATAAAAATGAGATTGTGATATTTCCCTTACCTTATGTCCGACTTGCTTTGTAAGTGTCCAAACCTCCTGTATAATGATTTAAATAATGTTATTGACTTATTCCAGAATCATATTCATTGTTATGATATCATATATGGTTCACTTATGACATTATATTACCCGTTCTTTTGTAAATTCCATGTTAAAGAAGCGTTTTTGGGTAAAATCGTTTTATTTATCTTAGGTGTTTTCACTTGTTGTTCTTGACATCACTATTACTTATATCATGATTTACTTACCTCCAGAATATAAAATATGATTTATATATCATATATATTCAGTATATATATATATATATAATAGATAGATAAATAAAATGAAAAACACCGTTCATGGAGACGGTAGTCCGTACGTACGCATGAACGCTGTTTTACTTTCCTTATTGTCTTGAAATGGAAGTAAGTAGATGACATACATATATATATACATAAATCCATTAGCTTTATAATGTCATATATTTCATTATTATTTCTTATATATACTTTAAAATCATTCTTAAATGGTTAACATGGAGAATGAATCTCATCGCGTCGTGGAGACGGTAGTCCGTACGTACGCACGAGCGATGATATCATTTCCATAAATATTGAACTGAATTGGAGTGGATTATAAAATATATCAGAATCAATATGATGTTGTAATAACTATGTATAGTTATTCTTTACACCATTATACCCATCCATGTAAGGTGGTGGTGGAAAATAGATTACACCACGGCGTGGAGACGGTATTCCGTACGTACGCACGCTCGGTGATTTCTTTTTCCGTAGGATGGATAGATGGTGAAATAGGGTTGTTTCATACTTATAATAACATATCAGTATATGAGTGATACTGATGTTATTACTTCATAATGAAACAACCTAAGAAGAATAAGTGGAAGAAGAAATAAAGATGAAAGAATTGGTAACGGTAATTACCTCTTCTTTGAAGCACCTCTTTGAGACCTCCTCTTAGGGCACTAAAATTGGTCTTTGAGGAAGACCAGAACCTCTAGGATGTTTCTAGGGAAGTGGAGAAGAGATTTGGGTAGGGGTTGGACGAGATTGAGAGCTCAAATTGGTGTGAGGATGAGGGGGAGGAGGTGTCCTTTTATAGGGGAGGAGAGGGGCACCTTAGGAATATCTCAAAATATTATTTTATATTAAAGTCAAAATCGGTTTATAATCGTTCCAAAGGGTCTTATTTAGAAGCTAAAGTGGTGATGGGTCGAAATTCTATCAACCAATAGGATTTAGACAAGTTTATGGTATTATTTTAACCTTATCAATTAGATTTAACTCTAAGTTAAATAATTTAACTTTTACCGTGTCTTTTTGTTTTCTTTCACTATATGGTTAATACACTTACTATAACATGACAAACGAACCCCAAATTGTTTATTATTAATATATATATCCTTATCTAAGTCATTTGGCCGAACCTTAGATTTTTAGGAATAAAATAACAATTAATAATATAATATTTGATTAAAAAACTATTTTGTGTCAATTTTGACACTATTTGATATATGATTTTTGTGAAAGTCATAACAGAATTATATGTTCAAACCAAGTTGATTAAACCAACACTAATATATCATAATAACCTAGAAAAATAGTGTAATTCATAAAAAGTCTCAAATTACATTCATTTGAGCATTTATAACATCAATTATGTTAATATTTCCTTAAAAGGGTAATTACTGCATCATCATTGTGTCATAAATAAATTAATTTATTTAAAGTCTAAAAATTATAAATAAAATATCATTATGTAGTAAATCTTTTTATCTTTCTAATGAATATTTATAGTCGAATTTATCTTATGTATAACCCCATATTAAAAATGTTTTAGTTATTAAACTTTGATTTTAACTATTTTAACTATTCATTAAATAAAATAATATTAAATGTCATAATCTAATACAAGTGGACCTAAATGGTCATATTATATTCATAAGGTTGTTTTTGGTCGAATTACACTTATCCAATAGAATTAGGACATCTGTTAGGGTAATAGTAATATCATATTTACCCTTAGTTACCCTATTTACTATTAACCGTGGTAAAAAAAAGTAAAAAGTTACTATTCACCAAAAATTATTTTCATCTCATTGAACCACATTTTACTTACTGACATCAACCGTGTCTCTCGGATTTTTGAAATTCCATTCACAGAAGCGGTAAAATTAAGTTTTATGAAAAATTCAGTTTTTAACCTACCACTTAGTGGTTTTACTATTCATCAAAAATTGAAAGTTTTCAGAAAAATACCAAAATTTCACCCTAGGCTAATTTCGATATTCTGAGTCCAAAAATGAAGTCCATTTTGAAAAATAAAATTTATAAAATTTCAAAAAGTGGTTATTACTATTCATAACGGCTAGTTTTAATAATATTTTAATAGCATATCGTTGTTTAGTGAAACTCGGTATTGCGTATTACACACGCTATCGAGGAAGGTCGCGATTGCGTGTAATGCAAGGCAAGTCAAGGATGCGTATTGTGCAAGCTCCTTTTGGTGTAGCGTACAACACAAGACATTAATAAAATTAAAAAGAATAGTTTTCATAAAATCTCGGGCTGTTACATTCTACCCCCCTTAAAATGAATTTCGCCCTCGAAATTCGTCGGGGTTATAAATAGTTTACTATTTGAAAGTTTCTTTAATAGAAACCCACATCGTAAAAAAGAATACCAAAACCAATCTTTAAAAACAAAAGTATGAAACGTAATGGTTACCCCAATAAACCAATCACTGGGTTTCCACATAGGTGAAAATATGGATATGGAAGAGAAATATAACCATCATGTTCTGATGGAGAGTGGTAGAGAACATGGCTATGGAAAAGCCAGTAATCACAAATCCATAGATTTGTGATGATATAAGGTACCATCTGATTCATCAGGTATAAGATCACTAGGACAACATTTTTGGTTTTCAAGATCATTTCCCTAAAGTTGAAAATTTGAATTAGAATAAATACTTACTTTATTTTGGTACAATCTCACTGTTGTTCGTGTCTTGAACAATTTCCACTTCATCTCTTAAATAAATGAAGTTGAATTTGTTATTCGTGAAGTGTTAGCAAATCATGTGATAGAATGACGGGTCATTCCATCTGTCTCAAACAAAAGGTTAGCAAAAATTATATACATAAGTCGATCTACAGTGAGATTAATCACATATGGATCCTAAAATGGACTTATACTTCACATATCATACTGATTAATATAATAAAACTAGTTTCTACTAAACAGGGACTTCCTGTAGGTCAGTGGTAGGCGATAAAGGCCAGTCGCACTTCGGTTGTGGGTTCGATTCCCACAGCCTTGTCCGAAGCGATGGGCTGTCGCCCGTCCTGCAGGTTGTCCTTTTTCTAAAACTATATTACTATAACATCCCATCAATAATATCGAAAAAACTTCTATCCTTAAACAATACTAACTTATATCCAACATAAACCATTCCAATCTTTAGGCTTATCCATAATACTGCCGTCCACTCTCAGAGATTTAATACCATCATTGATCCCTATATATCATAAGATATATCTTATTGGTCACATTCCAAACATTCAAAGGCCTTAATCTTGTACTCTCTTGAATACCCATTGATCCATAGTGAAAAATTGAATGCAGTTAAAAGTTAACACTTTCCATATACAAAAATCCTCAAAATTCTATATACTCAACCCATGATATCACTTAGTCCTTATATCAATCTTGAGCTCATGAATACTATCAAACATTTAATTTTGTCCTTATCCCTTTATTATGCTCATATCATCTACATTCCAAAAATATCTGAATAACCTTTCATGGATACTGGTAACATTAATCAGACAACAGTGTAACAATCCTTACATGTCTCTTTATTCTACAATACCATGAGATTACTTACACAACATTACACATGATAAACATGTAATCATTCCACTACATTCTTAAACCATTGACCGAGCTTCAACAATTCGTTCATCTCACATATCATTTGTAGTCTCTTCATCATCATCCACATAAATACTTCCCATACGACCATACTGATTATCTTCATGAGACTTTCCCTTAGGGCATTGGTTTGCATAATGCCCGTACATTCCACACTTAAAACATTTAACCATTGTTGATGTCGTAGCAATACCATTATCCTCATCCCTGGTGTTAACTGAACCTTTTCCTTTGCACTTACAGGCTTTGTGTCCTTCTTTTCCACACCCAAAGCATCTTCCAGTTCCTTTGAAACATTCTCCTTGATGCCTCTTCCCACATGAATTACATAGGGGAAATTGAACTTTCTTTCCTCTATGATCATCATGAAACTCCATCTTTCTCTTATTAGCCGAGTCAGGAAACTTACCAAATTTTACTTTATTGATCATATTATGAGATTGCTGATTCGGCATAATAATTATGTTTGGACTTCCAAATACCATTTCATTTGGTTGCTCATGAAGAATATCATTCCATTGTCCATAATATCCTCCTTATCGTGAATCATCTTGTTTCCAGCCATTTTCTAAAACCCAAAAAGAATAGTGTTAGAGGCAAAAATCATAATAAAGGGAGAGTAACTTCAATATCTAACATCTTAGGTTAAATTCTAAGATCGTTACCATAGTTCTAGTACTATATCCTATACGTATACTTATCCTTAGGGACATCCCTAGACATACCTTAAAAATATCTCTAGGGATCTCACTAAAGTTCTCGCATCCTAGTTTCCAAAGGTTGACTAAACCTTTCCTCTGATACCAACTGTAGAGACCCGTATCTTGACGTACATGGACTTTACATTACTTTTACGGAATACTTAGTACATAACAAACACACACACACAAGGATCGTAATAGTTTAGTGTCTTTGGAAACTCGGAATAAAATCTTCTAATCGTGGTGAAAGATCTTCAACATCTCCCATAAAGATCTTCCTTTTTTTTACCTAAAACCTTTCTTTATATCCTGGGGAAAAGAAAACATAAAAGGGTGAGCTCAAATGCTCAGTAAGGGTAAACGAAAGAAACATAAATCACATCGTATTCATAAGAACATAACATTTTGGAAATCATAACCTGCAAAAGAGAGCATAATTTCATAACATGGGATAAATCATGGTAGTGAAATGTAATCACAATAATCATAACTTAAAACATGAAACTTTGTGGCATTCACACATAATCATAGAGAATCATTTCTTGTTAGTCAAGACTTATTGCCAAGACTATCTTAGTGGACAAAGTCCCTTTCTGAATCGAGTAACCCTCGTTTCAGTCCTGTTTCACTGAACCGGTATAACCTACCATTCCAGCCATGTCTATCTCATGAGATATAAAATCTTTACCCAATGCATTGGAGGGAGATATAGGTCCCACCCATCTTATAATGAATCCTTTCTTATGTGTGCCACATAATCACAAATCATACATCATCGCATAAGCCATGTAATAAAAATGGGATTCTTAAACAACATGACATCATAAAACAATTCATATAAGATAAAGGAATTCATAAAAATATTTCCATCACAACATAATCAAATCCATGTAATAATAGGGATAAAAACAGAACCCTTTTATTATCTTAGATGGAAAATAATTTTGATAAAATACTTGAACTCCATTCTTGAGGAAAATATCCTTTCTACTTCAAAACACTTTTCTTTTCTTAACATGTCATACAATTATAAACTAAAAGAAGTTGATTAAAAATAAACTTGAAAACTTGTAAAGGAAGCTTATTGGAAATAATGTTTTAAAAATCCATTCATGCTGTATAAGTTAAAAAAAACATTCTTCGTACTTTTGTCGGAAAAGTCAAAAAGTACCTCGTACGAAAAACGACAAAAGATTCCTTTCATACATATTACTAAAAACTCACCGAAGGGTAAAAATCGATTTAAACAATTGTAGGTGGATGGAAATAATATTACATATTGATGAAACATGGATGTGGATGATAAAATACACCCCAGTAAATACTTACGAATAAACAATCTCGGATAAAAATGAGATTGTGATATTTCCCTTACCTTATGTCCGACTTGCTTTGTAAGTGTCCAAACCTCCTGTATAATGATTTAAATCATGTTATTGACTTATTCCAGAATCATATTCATTGTTATGATATCATATATGGTTCACTTATGACATTATATTACCCGTTCTTTTGTAAATTCCATGTTAAAGAAGCGTTTTTGGGTAAAATCGTTTTATTTATCTTAGGTGTTTTGACTTGTTGTTCTTGACATCACTATTACTTATATCATGATTTACTTACCTCAAGAATATAAAATATGATTTATATATCATATATATTCAGTATATATATATATATATAATAGATAGATAAATAAAATGAAAAACACCGTTCATGGAGACGGTAGTCCGTACGTACGCATGAAGGCCGTTTTACTTTCCTTATTGTCTTGAAATGGAAGTAAGTAGATGACATAAATATATATATACATAAATCCATTAGCTTTATAATGTCATATATTTCATTATTATTTCTTATATATACTTTAAAATCATTCTTAAATGGTTAACATGGAGAATGAATCTCATCGCGTCGTGGAGACGGTAGTCCGTACGTACGCACGAGCGATGATATCATTTCCATAAATATTGAACTGAATTGGAGTGGATTATACAATATATCAGAATCAATATGATGTTGTAATAACTATGTATAGTTATTCTTTACACCATTATACCCATCCATGTAAGGTGGTGGTGGAAAATAGATTACACCACGGCGTGGAGACGGTATTCCGTACGTACGCACGCTCGGTGATTTCTTTTTCCGTAGGATGGATAGATGGTGAAATAGGGTTGTTTCATACTTATAATAACATATCAGTATATGAGTGATACTGATGTTATTACTTCATAATGAAACAACCTAAGAAGAAGAAGTGGAAGAAGAAATAAAGATGAAAGAATTGGTAACGGTAATTACCTCTTCTTTGAAGCGCCTCTTTGAGACCTCCTCTTAGGGCACTAAAATTGGTCTTTGAGGAAGACCAGAACCTCTAGGATGTTGCTAGGGAAGTGGAGAAGAGATTTTAGCAGGGGTTGGACGAGCTTGAGAGCTCAAATTGGTGTGAGGAGGAGGGGGAGGAGGTGTCCTTTTATAGGGGAGGAGAGGGGCACCTTAGGAATATCTCAAAATATTATTTTATATTAAAGTCAAAATCGGTTTATAATCGTTCCAAAGGGTCTTATTTCGAAGCTAAAGTGGGGATGGGTCGAAATTCTATCAACCAATAGGATTTAGACAAGTTTATGGTATTATTTTAACCTTATCAATTAGATTTAACTCTAAGTTAAATAATTTAACTTTTACCGTGTCTTTTTGTTTTCTTTCACTATATGGTTAATACACTTACTATAACATGACAAACGAACCCCAAATTGTTTATTATTAATATATATATCCTTATCTAAGTCATTTGGCCGAGCCTTAGATTTTTAGGAATAAAATAACAATTAATAATATAATATTTGATTAAAAAACTATTTTGTGTCAATTTTGACACTATTTGATATATGATTTTTGTGAAAGTCATAACAGAATTATATGTTCAAACCAAGTTGATTAAATCAACACTAATATATCATAATAACCTAGAAAAATAGTGTAATTCATAAAAAGTCTCAAATTACATTCATTTGAGCATTTATAACATCAATTATGTTAATATTTCCTTAAAAGGGTAATTACTGCATCATCATTGTGTCATAAATAAATTAATTTATTTAAAGTCTAAAAATTATAAATAAAATATCATTATGTAGTAAATCTTTTTATCTTTCTAATGAATATTTATAGTCGAATTTATCTTATGTATAACCCCATATTAAAAATGTTTTAGTTATTAAACTTTGATTTTAACTATTTTAACTATTCATTAAATAAAATAATATTAAATGTCATAATCTAATCCAAGTGGACCTAAATGGTCATATTATATTCATAAGGTTGTTTTTGGTCGAATTACACTTATCCAATAGAATTAGGACATGTGTTAGGGTAATAGTAATATCATATTTACCCTTAGTTACCCTATTTACTATTAACCGTGGTAAAAAAAAGTAAAAAGTTACTATTCACCAAAAATTATTTTCATCTCATTGAACCACATTTTACTTACTGACATCAACCGTGTCTCTCGGATTTTTGAAATTCCATTCACAGAAGCGGTAAAATTAAGTTTTATGAAAAATTCAGTTTTTAACCTACCACTTAGTGGTTTTACTATTCATCAAAAATTGAAAGTTTTCAGAAAAATACCAAAATTTCACCCTAGGCTAATTTCGATATTCTGAGTCCAAAAATGAAGTCCATTTTGAAAAATAAAATTTATAAAATTTCAAAAAGTGGTTATTACTATTCATAACGGCTAGTTTTAATAATATTTTAATAGCATATCGTTGTTTAGTGAAACTCGGTATTGCGTATTACACACGCTATCGAGGAAGGTCGCGATTGCGTGTAATGCAAGGCAAGTCAAGGATGCGTATTGTGCAAGCTCCTTTTGGTGTAGCGTACAACACAAGACATTAATAAAATTAAAAAGAATAGTTTTCATAAAATCTCGGGCTGTTACAGAATCCCCTTCCCACTTTTGAAGGTTCTTAAAGAGATTCCAAGTCTTATTATTCTTATTCTTCTTATTCTCCTTCTTATTATTATTATTCTTCTTTACAGTAATGCTTGTTTAATTAAAATATATTCCTATTTTGAAACTAGAATACCTTACTGTCAAGTAAAAAACTCCACTTTGACATGAATGTTGTATCAAGATATGGCATTATCGAACTTGTAACACCTTGAAAAATTTAAATATTATTTTATTTTAATTAATTATTTATTTAATGATTGTTTCTATACATCAAGAAAGGTTTTAACAATGGGTTTACAAAACTAAAGTATTCTTTGCAAGAAATATTATTTTACATTAAAAAAATGTTTTTTAAGTTAAAATATATTCTTTATTTAATGTTTTGAATATATTATCATTATACACAATATATTATTTCTTTTAATATAGTATTAATTTATTCCAAAGAGTATTTTAATATAAATTTTTTTACTTGATCTATTTTGTAAAAATATAATAATCATATAATTAAATTTGTTTGAAACCTAAAATGATTACATTTTAACACATAAATAATGAAATGTGTGATAATAATTATAATTTTATCATTATTTTGAAATAAATATAATTTTTTAAAATATTTTTATGATAATAATAATCATAGTAATAATAAATATGTGTGAAATATTTTTGTAAGAAAATTATCATTTTTAATATATCGAAATATATTGTGTGTTTTTTTAATTATAAATATATATAATCATATTATTACTAAAAACGATATATATATATATATACCAAAAATTTTAAAAAACAATATATATATATATATATAATGTTTTTTATGAAAACATGGTGTTTATAAAATAAAAATTTAATATGAGAATAAAAAAAGAATGAAAAATCCAACCAAATGATGTAACAAATGAATATAAAAAAGTTAAAATGATTAGAAAAAAATAATAAATTATAACAACATGAAAGAGAGGCGTGGGATTAACAAAAAAGTCAAAAAGTGACATTCTTTTGAGGGTAAAAGTAATTGTGAATGGAATTTTTAGGAAAAAAACGAAATATTTTCTTAGTTAAAAAAATGAATTTAAATATAGAAAAAATTTACTTGTTTTAGTTAATATATATATATATTAATATAAAATAAAAAAGAATATATATATATATATATATATATATTAGGTACACGATTTTCTTAAAAAAAGTTGATGATATAAATAAGTTAAAAAAGGTTTTTGATTAGTTTAATAAAAGTGTGTAATATGATTTATTAAAAAAATGAATTACATATATAGTTTTAAAACAAAATGATAAATATTTGAAGAAAAGCGTTAAATATTTTTCTTTAAAAAACAATCATTAAATCATGTAATAAAATAAAAAAACAAAATGAAAAAAATTGAGGAAAAACGTTGATTTATAGACAACACTAAAAGAAAGTGAAATATAGGATATATTTATTATTTAAGGGAAATACAAAAAAACAAATTATAATAAAAAAAGTGAGATTAATATTTTTTTAAAGGTTGGGGAGAAAGCCTCATTTATTGTTAAAGCAATGAAAAGACCTCTTCAATAGGGTAGAGGGAGACCCATTACATAGCCCGAAGGCCTAGTGGGAATTTAGCCCATTACAGGACCCGTAGGCCCAAATTTTTGGCCCAAGGCCCATTCTGTGAATAGTATTGATATAGTACCACCTGCTACAGTACCACACAGTACCCGCCACCGCTATAGTCACCTACCGCCGCTATAGTTCCCACCATTGCTATAGTGACGCCGCTGCTACAGTGTTCTACAGTACTTGCACCCAATGGGTTTTGAACCCCCATTTTTCATGTAGGATTATATGGTGCTTACCACTAAGCTAAACCCCAACTACAAAGTGATATTGATAATTGATTCCATAGAATATAAAAATAAGTAATGATTATTACATGATAAGATAAAGAGTGATAATAACAAGAGAATATCTTATAATAATAGAAAGGATAATGTGAATAATTGAAACACAACTCATGTTTTTGGTTTCTTTGAGAAAAAATCCCAACTTGGGTGCAACACCAATTCCTTGCCACACCTTTTTTTTAAAAATCACAACTTCTCAAGGAATCTCAATCCATCCCAAACATCTATTTATACCTCTATTTTTTTGGGAGGACTCATTCTTATTATTTTAAGGAGAAGACCCACCCGAGTCAAGCCTTCATTCTTGATCAAACACCCCCAACAATAAGAAAACCATTTTTTTGGGTTTCCATTAAGAATGTAAGAAAATTATTATTATTTTCAAATATATTTTTCAAGGTTGTATTTATGTTACTTGCAGTTCTTGTTTTTCTTAAATTTTATAATTAAATTTTGATTGAATCATTAAATATTTGAAGTGTGTGTCTTATGAAATTATAAGAATATATGTTTACTTGATTTTTATCAAAACCATACTAGAATTTATTCTGCCGTAAGGGAGACTATTATTTAGTTTTGAGCATTGATTTTAAATAATTATTTATATTTATCCATTAAAGTTTAATTTAAATATGTGTAAGAGATTTATTATTTACTTTCATATTCCAATGTGTTTTTTATATAGATGTATATATTGATGAAATGGTTATTATCATGTTTATAATTTTATTTTCAATTTATCATCATGATTCTAAAAAAATGAGAATAATATGTCATCACTTTTTATTGAAATTTTGGGCATTGAGTTTTCATATATACATGGACATGTGTTTGTGCATTTACATCGACATCCATTGCATCCTTAATAAAATCATGGTTCCAATTTGAATTTTAAGTTTTAAACTCTGAATTTAATAAGTACATGTGTTGCATTGGAATTTTTATGTTTTAAAAAATTCAATTCAAATTTTATGTGAGTTACATAATTAATTATTATTATTATTTTAATAAGATCAATCATTTATAATAATAGAAAGTGTATTGAAAACATGGATAGTTTATGATAAGAGTTTTGGTTGTAACCAAACTCGCAAGAGCTACGAAATGAAAACTAATATGCATACATATATATATAAATATTAATATGTACAAATATATAAGAATCAGTGGGAATTTATATTTTATTGTAGTGACACATTTTATCAAAAACTAAAGACTCCAGTGAAAATATACAAATAAGTAAAGAAAGATTAAAACGTTTCCAGAAAATCTGGTGCTTGATCGTTATAAATATGAAAGGTCATTGGGGGAGTGAACCCATCGTTAACTAAGTGGGTAGGCCTAGACAACCTTCGACGATTCAAGTAACCTCAAAATAATGTTTTATTTTTAGAAGCTTGAGTATTATTTTCAGAAACACACTAGATTATATTTAATAAATTTTGAACGTACATAGTTTCTAAAATGATATAGTATTTTTAAACCATAAGTAATTTCAAATAGCATTTTTAAAAAGGGTATTTCAAAATGTATTCTCACGGTTATTTTCAAAAGAATGTTTTATAAGGATTTATCGAAGGTTTTTAAACCTCTTACTGGGAATTTTTTTGCTCACCCGTTATTTTAAAATGATTTTCCATAGGTCACATAGAGTTTTCTGAAAGCATTCACTTTGCTTGCAGTGTTAGCGCACGTTGTTTTTTTGTTCGTTTTATTTTATTTTTGCTGCAACTTTGACAATTTGTAAGTTTGTATCTATTCTCCAGAATCTATACCGGTAAAAGGTCCTCTATTATGTAATATTTAAGGCTAGGTCCTTATAATTGGTATCATAGGAATAGTCTAGACAACTTTGGAGATTAGATATTGTTGTGTCTAGAAGTTTAACGGTTCTAGTGTTTTTTCCTCTTCATTCTGAAGATGGAAAATTTAGGATTCTTTTAATCTGATGAAATGAATTGCGAGGACACAATTCTTTTGAGGGGGGAATAATATAACACCCTAAAAAATTTAAATATTATTTTATTATAATTAATTATTTATTTAATGATTGTTTCTATATATCAAGAAAGGTTTTGACAATGGGTTTACAAAACTAAATTATTCTTTGCAAGAAATATTATTTTACATTAAAAAAATGTTTTTTAAGTTAAAATATATTCTTTATTTAATTTTTTGAATATATTATCATTACACACAATATATTATTTCTTTTAATATGGTATTAATTTATTTAAAAGAGTATTTTAATATAAATTTGTTTACTTGGTCTATTTTGTAAAAATATAAGAATCAAATAATTAAATTTGTTTGAAACCTAAAATGATTACATTTTAATACCTAAATAATGAAATGTGTGATACTAATTAAAATCTAACCATTATTTTAAAATAAATATAATTTGTTTTAATATATTTATTATAATAATAATAATAGTAATAATAAATATGTGTGAAACATTTTTTTAGGAAAATTATTATTTATAATATATCAAAATATATTGTGTGTTTTTTTAATTATAAATATATATAATCATATTATTACTAAAAATGATATATATATATATATACACACATACTCATATTTATATCAAAATGTTTAAAAAACAATATATATATATATATACATATATAATGTTTTTTAAGAAAACACGGTGTTTATAAAATAAAAACGGAATATGAGAATAAAAAAAGAATGAAATAGTCAACAAAATGATGTAACAAATAAATATAAAAAAGGTAAAATGATTGTAAAATAATAATAAATTATAACAATATGAGAGAGAGGTGTGGGATTAACAAAAAATTCAAAAAGTGACATTCTTTTGAGGGAAAAAGTAATTGTGCGTGGAATTTTTAGGCAAAAAAAAATGTTTTCTTAGTTAAAAAAATGAATTTAAATATATAAATTTTTTATATGTTTTTGTTAATATATATATATTAATATAAAATAGAAATTAATATATATATATATATATATTAGGTATATGATTTTCTTAAAAAAAAGTTGATGATATAAATAAGTTAAAAAAAGGTTTTTGATTTGTTTAAAAAAACTGTATAATATGATTTATTAAAAAAATTAATTACATATATAGTTTTAAAAAAAAATTCTAAATATTTAAAGAAAAGTGTTATATATTTTTCTTTAAAAAAACAATCATTAAATCATGTAATAAAATAAAAAAACAAAATGGAAAAAAATTGGTGGAAAAACATTGACTTGTAGACAACACTAAAACCAAATAAAATATAGGACATATGTATTGTTTAAGGGAAATAAAAAAAATTATAATAAAAAAAGTGAGATTGATAATTGATTCCATAGAATATAAAAATAAGTATTGATTATTAAATTACAAGATAAAGGGTGATAATGACAAGATAATATCTTATAATAATTGAAACGATAATATGAATAATTGAAACACAGCTCATGTTTTTGGTTTCTTTGAGAAAAAAATCCCAACTTAGGTGCAACACCAATTCCTTACCACACCTTTTTTAAAAAAAAATCACAGCTTCTCGAGGAAGCTCAATCCGTCTCAAACATATATTTATACCTCTGTTTTTTGGGAGGAATCATTCATATTATTTGAAGGAGAAGACCCACCTGAGTCAAGCCTTCATTCTTGATCGAACACCCCCAACAATAAGAAAACCATTTTTTTGGGTTTCCATCAAGCATGTAAGGGAATTATTATTATTTTCAAATATATTTTGTAAGGTTGTATTTATGTTACTTGTGGTTCTTGTTTTTATTAACTTTTAAAATTAACTTTTGATTGGAGCATCAAATATTTGAAGTGTGTGTCTTATGAAATTATAAGAAGATATGTTTATTTGATTTTATCAAAACCATACTTGAATTTGTTCTGCCATAAGGGAGACTGTTATTTAGTTTTGAGTGTTTATTTTAAAGAATTATTTATATTTATCCGTTCAAGTTTAATTTAAATATGTGTAAGAGATTTATTATTTACTTTCATGTTCAAATGTGTGTTTTATATAGATGTATATATTGATGAAATAGTTATTATCATGTTTATAATTTTATTTTCAATTTATCATCATGATTATAGAAAAATGTGAATAATATGTCATCACTTTTTATTGAAATTTTGGGCATCACATTTTCATATTTACATGGCCATACGTTTATGAATTTACATCGACATACATTGCATCCTTAATAAAATCACGGTTCGAATTCAAAATTTTAAGGTTTAAACTCCAAATTTAATAAGTACATGTATTGCATTGAAAGTTTTATGTTTTAAATAATTCACTTCAAATTTTATGTGAGTTACATAATTAATTATTATGATTATTTTAATAAGATCAATCATTTATAAGAATGGAAAGTGTATTGAATACATGGAAAATTTATGATAAGAGTTTTGGTTGTAACCAAACTCACAAGAGCTATGAAATGAAAGCTAATATGCATGTATATATATACATATGTACATATATATAAGCATCAGTGGGAATGTATATTTTATTGTAGTGACATGTTTTTATCAAAAAATGAAAACTCTTGTGAAAATATATAGATAAGTAAATAAAGCTTAAAACATTTCCCAAAAATATGGTTCTTGATCATTGTAAATATGAAAGGTCATTGGGGAGTGAACCCATCCTTCTCTAAGTGGGTAGGCCCATACAACCTTTGGTGATTCAAGTAACCTAAAAATAATGTTTTTTTATAAGTCTGATTATTATTTTTAGAAATACACTGGATTATGTTTAGGCAATTTGGAACGTATGTAGTTTCTAAAATAATATAGTATTTTTAAACCGTAAGTAATTTAAAATAGAATTTGTAAAAAGGGTATTTTAAAATGTATTCTCATGGTTATTTTCAAAATAATGTTTTATAAGGATTTATAGAAGGTTTTTAAACCTCTTACTGGGCATTTTTGTGCTCACCCCTCATTTTAAAATGATTTTCCATAGGTCACACAGAGTTTTCTGAAGGCATTCACTTCGCTTGCAGTGTTAGCGCACATCGTGTTTTCATTTGTTTTATTTTATTTTTGCTGAAACTATGATAATTTGTAAGTTTGTATCTATTATCCAAAATCTATACCTGTAAAAGGTCATCTGTTATGTAATGTTTAAGGCTGGGTCCTTATAGAATTCCTCCCCTTATCTTCTTTACCTAGGTATCTCGATGAAGCTTTATTCTCTCATATATATTATTTCATATGGTTCAAATCCTATTTGTTTTATTATGATAATATATTTATATTTAATAAACCCACACTTCCTTTTATCCTCTTTTATTCTTATAGACACGTCTAAATATAATAGTTAACTTTCCATATTTTAAAATATGGAACCCCCTTTATTCTTATGTCTAGGATATCTCTTTTAAATTAGTCAATAATGACTTATTCATCTTTCCATATATTTTGGTTTATTTTCCACATGAATATCATTACATGGTACTATTTTTATATTAAAAAATATGAATACCCAAGAATATGGCACTGTTATTTATATAATATGAATTATCAAAACCTCTAAATCATACTATAATATCCTCCATTAAAATATGACGTTATTTTTTACCTTTAAATTCAAACCAATTTTCATCTTCATATCTTAATCTTATAAATACATTTAATACTTATTTTTTATTCTCCCATAAATCACACGTCTTAAAAAATTTAAGCATGAATGATTTAATAATATTATATGCATCTTACATGACCTGAACCTTCATCCAGTAACCCTTACATAAACTAAACTTCATTCTTATGAAGATCATATTAGGCATGAATTATAACAACCCTACTTTTTATTTCATTCTTAAACATGATTTATTACATAAAATATTCACTTGATACAACATGGAATATTTAGATTTATAGTGTATTTGGAGCTTAGGAACATTACATAACAACTTAAAACATGAAATACAACATCTTTATTGAAAACTTCCTTTACATGACCATTACATTCCCTCGTACTTAACATTGTATAGGATAACTTGAGGACATGCATAAGAAAAGGGTGGGCTATAAAACCCAGTAAGGGAATCAACATGGAATAACACGAGGAATAAAATACATGTTATACAATATTAATATGAATGGATCACAATATAAACATGAACATAAAGGCATGATAAAGCATGATTATTATAATATGGAAATGTGACAATAACACTTAACATGGAATTAGCATGAGCCAAGTCTCATTGCATATGGAGCATGAGTAAACTCTCATTGCACTTGAAGCATGAGTAAACCCTCATTGAACTTGAATTATAATGAGTCAACACCCATTGAACATGATGTATCATGATACTATACTTTACCCAATGTATTGGAGTGCTATCAGGGAGCACCATTCTTAATCATATCATTTCATGCATAAGTGCGCCACATGGATCATAAAACATGGATTCATTAAACATTATCATTTATTACAAGATAAAGGTGTGTGGAATTAATAAATTAAACTCTTTAAAAAATAATTAAATGTTCATAAAGGTGAATACCCTTGACAGAGAAATGGGCATGGTATTCACTACACAATGACTTTAGCTTGGAAAATCGCGGAGCAATTTCGGCAGCATAACGACGTGATGTAAGAACTCATAAAAATGGTTTATGATAGAGAAAGGGGTGTATCATCATATTTAAATAAATTGGATAGTAATGGGGTCATATAGATACATGTCTCAACAATTGTAATGGAATTTAGATTCATGATACAAAAGAATTACTTGAATGTAAATGAGGAGAGACAAGTTCCTTATGGAATTTTGGCATGGTAACAAGTGTACATGGGATGAATTAATGAGAGAGAAAGGGGATATATCATTATTAAAACATGAATAGGTCAGTATGTTGGAGGTGATAAATCATACCCAAACATTTGTAATTTAAAGCAAAAGTATGTAACAATATAAAGAAACTTGGACAAAATTTAGAAAGAAAGAAATCCCTTACTTAGAAGTGTGATCCCAAAAGTTTGGGAGAGGCTTGAGAAATTATTATTAGGAGCTTTGGAAACCTTGGTAGGATTATAGATAGAGGAGGGAAGAGGTTGTATGAACTCAAAAGGCTTTGAGTGAGGAGGAAGTGAGAGCTTGGGTGGGTTTATATAGGAAAGGAGAGGGAATTCTTTATTATTTAGGTTTGGGATACCACATATTAAACTAATAAAAAACACAAACCAACCCAAGGTTTTTGACCATGGTTTTTACCAAATGGTATTGGAAAAAAATATTTTATAAGGACAATGACACAACTTCTTAAAATAATATGGTTGCTTATGTGGAGGTGAGTCACACTCTCAAGGAAAACAATTTAAAAAGACAAAATGTTTTATAAGCCTTGAAGGGTCCACCGAATCTTTGTAAAATAAATAAAACAAACCCAAAATCACATTATTTTAATGGTAAAACATATATTTTACGAACATAATGTTTATAGTATTTTATTATATCACTATTGGGTCATTATGATGTCATAAACACATTATATATTTAAACGGTATTTAATTTTTACCCAAAAATTTGACTGTCTCAGAAAATTATGAAAAATTTACTGTTGGATAATTTCAATGTTATGATTCCAAAAATAATATTCATTTTATCTAAATAAATTTCTAAATATGTGAATTTTTACTTTTAAAATAAAAACAGACATTTATTGAAAATTCATGGATTTTGACAAAAACAGATTTCAAACCTTAATAAAAATTACAATTGTATTCATAAAAATTATATGACCATTTATATATAATAAAAATTAATTTAATAATAATAATAATATTTTTTTAAAATATTATTTAATTCAAAAATCCATTAATTCATCAAAATTTATTTCTTAGTTGAATATTAACTAAAAATACTATTTGTGCTTTAAGAAACTATTTACAAAGTGATACTAATAAAATCAAAGTATATTATTTATTATATAAAAAAATAATGTACATAATAATAGTTCTAAGGTATTGTTACATAACCCATTAAAACACCCGCATAAAACTGAAGGGTAAGATGTGCTATGGTGATAGACTCTTGGGGTGGCTCAGATAACATTACTCGGGTGGTAATCTCTATCAACTTCCACTTCTCCCGTAGTTGGTTCCGTTCAAGATTAAAATGTTGGAGGTCGACTTGGGATTGGTCAAGATTGAAGCCCAATGACGCCACCTCCTTTCTGAGCTCCAAAAAATGGGCTTCGTACGGGGCAAGTCTACTAGATAAGGCCATTACTTCCTTTGTCTAAGTAAATTGGATTTGTTAAATACCTATATTTATACTAATCATGTGATCACTTTTCAACAAATATATTATAAATAGTCACAATTCTTAATGGTATTTTAAAATCCAAAAACATAAAACGAATGAAGTTCAGACTTTATATATCCATTTTACATAATAAGACATTTAATTAGATCAAGAGGAATTTTCATTAATGAAAGTTTGGGTCGTTACAATATTCCCCCCTTAAGAAATTTCACCCTTGAATTTTCCTTTTCCCACACTAAAACAAATTTAGGTAACTCTGATTCATCACTTCTTCCGATTCCCATGTCGCTTCTTCAAACTTGTGGTTTTTCCACAACACCTTGATGAGGGGAATTTTCTTATTTCTTAGAACTTTTTCTCTATAATCTAAGGTCTTAACTGGTTACTCCTCGTAAGAAATATCATCCTCTAAATGTAATACCTCTAAAGAGAGTACATGTGAAGGGTCTTGTATGTACTTCCTTAAGAGGGATACATGAAAGACATCATGTACTTTAGCCATAGTAGGTGGAAGTGCTAGTCAGCAGGCCACAACCCCGACACGATCAAGAATCTCAAAGGGGCCGATGTACCTAGGACTTAACTCCCCCTTATTTCCAAACCTCATGACATTCTTCCATGGAGATATGCATAGAAATACCATGTCTCTAACTTTAAACTCAAGGTCTCGTCGACAGTTTTCTGTATAACTCTTCTATCGAGTCTGGACTGCCTTGATATGCTACTGAATGGTTTTCACCTTCTCCACCATTTCATTGACCATTTTATTTCCTAGCAGCTTACGCTCACCGAATTCATCCCAACATGTCAGTATTCTACACATTTTCCCATACAGGGCTTCATAAAGTGTCATTCCTATGCTCTAGTGGAAACTTTTATTATAGGAAAATTCAACTAGTGGAAGATGTTGGTCCCATCCTCCTTTGAAGTCCATTGAACATTATCTTAACATATCTTCTAGTGTATAAATAGTTTGCTCATATTGGACATCAGTTTGTGAATGATAGAGCGTACTGAAGTTCAGTTCAATATACAGAGAATGTTGAAGACTCTTCCAAAACTTAGAGGTGAATCTTGGATCTCGATCGGATACAATAGATAGTGGTAATCTATGCAGCCTTACCACTTACCTGATATATATTCGTGCCAGTTTATCCAATGAGAAATCCTCCTGAATTGCAATTAAGTGTGCATACTTTGTAAGATGATCCACAACAACCCATATTGCATTGTTGCTTTTGGATGTCTTAAGAATCCTGGTGACAAATTCTATGGTGATGTTCTCCCATTTCCATGCTGGTATGGGCAATGGTTTCATCATCCCCTTAGACTTATGACTCTCTGCCTTCACTTGATGACACACCAGACACTTTGATGTATACTCAGCAATCTCCTTCTTCATATTATCCCACCAATAATGTTCTCAGAGACCTCAATACGTCTTTGTGTTTCCTGGGTGAATAGAGAAATTTGAACTTTGTGCATCATCTAAAATATTATTTTTCATCTCCAGAATTGATGTGACACATAGTCTTTTCCCAAATATCATAATTCCTTCTTCATTGACATTGAAATCTGAGGATTTTCATTTTCTTATAGTTTCCACCTTCTTCTGAATTCATACATCATCATTTTGAGGATCCCTTAACCTTTCTAAAAGAGACAGTGGAGCAATAATTTCTGAAAGTATTGATGATTCTCCCTTATTTATGATTCTAATGTCCATATTCATCAAATCTAAGAATATTGGATCCTTCTCAATTCTCATCAATGATAGAATCGCTGGGTCCTTTATACTTAGAGAATCCTCCACCTTGTTCTCTTTCCCAGGGTGGTAATGTATTGAGGAGTCATAGTAATTAATAAGCCCTAACCATTTTCTTTGGCGCATGTTCAAATCTTTCTATGTGAATATATACTTAATACTTTTGTGGTCCATATATATCTCACACTTCTCCCCATAGAGATAATTCCACCATATTTTCAACATTAAGATCACAACTTCCAACTCTAGATCATGCATGGGATAGTTTTGCTCATGGATTTTCAAATTCCTTGAGGTGTAGGCTATCACTTTATCATTATTTATCAACACACAACCCATTCCCTTCTTCAAAGCATCACTAAATACTAAAAAAATTTCTCCACTCATGGGTAATGTGAGTACAAGTGTAGTGATAAGCCTAATTTTCAGCTCCTTGAAGCTTTCTTCGTATTCATTACTCCATGAAAACTTTACCCCCTTTTGATTTATCTTGGTAACAGGGTTGGAAAATCATGATAAATTTCTCAAAAATCGTCGATAATATCCTAATAACCCCCAAAATCTACAGATATCCATTACCGATGTTGGCCTCGGCCATCCCTCTATTGCAGCTGTCTTAGAGGGATCCACAAATATCCTATTTCTTGTGATGATTTTTCCCAAGAATGAGACCTCCCATTTCTGTACTTTGTATAGAGATTATACTTTCACAAGGTCTCTTGTATAGTTCTTAGATAATCCTCATGATCCTCCTTGGTTTTGGAGTATATTGGAATATCATCTATAAAGACTACCACAAATTGGTCTAGGTAATCTCTAAAGACTCTATTCATCAAGTCTATGAATATTTCTATAGCATTAGGGAGTCTGAAATGAATTACTATGAATTCATAGTGCCCGTATCTTGTACGAAAAGCAGTCTTGAGGACATCTTCCTTCTTCACCCTTACTTGATAATATCCTAATAGAAAATCTAATGTGGAGAAGTATTGTGCTCCACGCAGCTGATCGAACAAGTCATAAATTCGTGAAAGATGATACTTTTTCTTTATCATGATTTTTTTGAGCTAACGATAATCAATTCAAAGGCACATTGACCCATCCTTCTTCTTGAAGAAGAGGACTGGTGCACCCCATGGTAAAGTACTTTGTTGTATAAACCCTTTATCCAAATTATCTTGTATTTATTTCTTCATCTCCTCAAGCTCTACAACAACCATTATATATGGAGTCTTGGATATTGGCAACGCCCCAGGTATAATTTCAATTGAGAATTCAACATCTCTTCTAGGAGGAGGACCAGGAAATTCCTCGGGAAACACTTCAATGAATTCCCTCACAATAGACATGTATTCAAGGATGGTTGCCTCCTTAGACTCAATCATTTGAGCCAGATATGCATGCTCATAGGGAAGTAATATCTACGCTTGAGATGATGGAGTTAAATAAGATTCATCTTCCTCCTTGCACTTGTATAGAATCGGGGGTTGATTCTCCACATGGAGAGTGATATCCCTCTCATGGAAATTTATGTTGGCTCTATATAGGGAAATCCAATCCATGCCAAGAATTGCATCAAATTACACCATAGGGAGTATGATGAGGTTCTACAGGAAGTTAAATACACAAATTATGATAGGGAGGAGTTATATTCATGGGATGCAATGATTTCCCCATTTTCCGTACTCACCGACATCTTTACTTCCATAATTTGTGGTGGTGTTGGGATTGTTCTACTAAACTTTTAGGATATAAAAGAATGCGTAGAACTATAGATGGTAACCCTACATTTTACTTTTTGATTCTGGTTATACTTATTTACTTCATCCAAAACAACTTAGGGAAGATAATTATTAAACACATAAAGGGTAATCCAAAGACAAAAACGGATGACTTGTAAATTAATTTTATTTCCATAACTTATAAATCTATAGGCTTCAATCAATGTTATCTATGATCTACTTTCTAACATATATTCTTAGGGGATTTTTTTAATTCCCTTATTAATAGTTCATACTAAGCTTGTGAATTTACCAATGCATATCTTCTGGGAGTGTCATAACCAAGAGTGAAGCAAGGCACATTTTTGTGTACTAGGATACCCTAGGTCAAGCCCGAAACTCCTTGTTGGGGTTTTCACCCCTAGGTACATCTATGTCAGAGCCGCCTCTACCTTCTCGTATCCAGATAGGGATGTATTTTCTTGATAAACCACTTACTAAATGCCCACAAAAACTTAGGGATATTTTTATTATACTTAGTCTTGTCTCTAAGGCTTTACTAGGGTTTCCTAATCCTAATCCCAAAAATAACTAAACCTATCCCCTGATACCAACTATAACAACCCTTCTTTTTATTACATTCTTAAACATGATTTATTACATAAACTCTTCACTTGATACAACATGGAAGATAGAGAGTTATAATGTATTTGGGGCTTAGTAACATTAAATAACAACTTAAAACATGAAACACAACATCTTTATTAAAAAATTCCTTTACATGACCACTACATTCCCTCATACTTAGCATTTCATGGGACAACCTGAGGACATGCATAAGAAAAGTGTGAGCTATAAAGCCTAGTAAGGGAATAAACATGGAATAATATGAGGAATACAATAAATGTTATAAAATAGGAATATCAATGGAGAACAAGAGAAAAATGAACAAAAAGACATGATAAAACATGATTATCATAACATGGAAATGTGGAAACAACACTTAACATGGAATTAACATGAGCCAAGGATCATTACACATGGAGCATGAGTAAAACCTCATTGAACTTGAAGCAAGAGTAAACCCTCATTTCAATTGAATTAGCATGAGTCAACAGCCATTTCACATGACATATAATGATACTATACTTTAACCAATGCATTGAAGCACTATTAGGGTTCACCCTTCTTAATCATTTCATTTCATGCATAAGTGTGCCACATGGATCATGAAATATAGATTAATTAAACATCATAATTTATTAAATGATAAAGGAGTATGGAATTAATACTTGAAACTCTTTAAACAATAATTAAATGTGCATAAAGGTTAATACCCTTGATATATAAATGGGCATGGTATTCACTACACAATGACTTTGGCTTGGAAAATCGCGGTGCAATTTCGACAGCGTAACGACGTGACGTAAGAACTCATAAAAATGGTTTATGATAGAGAAAGGGGATTATAATCATATTTACATGAATTGTAAAGTAAGGGGGTCATATATATACATATCCCAACAATTATAATTGAATTTAGATTCATGATACAAAATAATTACTTGAATGTAAACGAGGAGAGAGAAATTCCTTACAGAATTTTGGCATGGTAACAGGTGTACATGGGAGGAATTAATGAGAGATAAAGGGAATATCTCATTATTAAAAAATTAATATTTAAGTATGTAGGATTTGAAAAATCATACCCCAACATTTGTAATTTAAATAAAAAGGATGTAATAATATAAAGAAACTTGGAAAAAATATAGAAAGGAAGAAATCCCTTACTTGGAAGTGTGATCCCAAAAGCTTGGGAGAGGTTTGAGAGAGGATTATTGGGAGATTGGGGTTACTTGGGAGAATTATAGAGAGTGGAGGGAAGAGTTTGGACAAACTCTAAAGGCTTTGAGTGAAGAGGAAGTCAGAGCTTAGGCGAGTTTATAAAGGAAAGGATAGGGAATTCTTTATTATTTAGGTTTGGGACTCCACACATTAAACTAATAAAAACCACAAACCATAACATGGTGTTTTCCCATGTTTTTTTTCCAAAGGGGAGTGTAAAACAATATTTTATAAGACCAATGGATGAAATTCTTAAAATAATAGGGTTGTTTATATGGAGGTGTGTCACACTCTCAAGGAAAACAATTTAAAAAGACAAAATGTTTTATAAGCCTTGAAGGGTCCACTAAATCTTTGAAAAATAAATTAAACAAACTAAAAATCACATTAATTTAATGGTAAAACATATATTGTCCGAACATAATATTTATAGTATTTTATTACATCAATATTGGTTTATTATGATGTCATAGAACACATTATATATTTAAACGGTATTTAATTTTTACCCAAAAATTCGAATGTCTAAGAAAATTATGAAAAATTTACCATTGGATAATTTCAACATCCTGATTCCAAAAAAAATATTAATTTATGTAAATAATTTTCTAAATATGTGAATTTTTTACTTTTAAAATAAAAACCTATATTTATCGAAAATTCATGGATTTTGACAAAAACAACTTACAAACCTTAATAAAAATTACAATTGTATTCATAAAAATTATACGATCATTTATATTTAATAAAAATTAATTTAATAATAATAATATTTTATTAAAATATTATTTAATTCAAAAATCCATTAATTCATCAAAATAGATTTCTTAGTTGAATATTAACTAAAAATACTATTTGCGCTTTAAAAAACCATTTACAAAGTAACAATAATAAAATGAAAGTATATTATTTATTATATAAAAAAATAATGTACATAATCATAGTACTAGGGTATTGTTACATAAACCCTTAAAACACCCTACTCTCATCCAAATTTACCCAAATTTTTAGGGTTAGCGGTCAAATGTAGAGTAGCTTGGGTTGTCGATTCCTCAGAGACCTAAGAAGAAACCTATAGAAACACACATTCTATGGACTGATTTTGGCTATTAAGTGGATAAAATTGGGTTGATTTCAGATAGGTTTAAGAGAAAACTATGTGACTTAAGTGAAATCAAATTATGAGAAGGGTTTATCCTAGGTTATTACAAGGGGTGGATTGGATAAAATTCTTTTTTTAACGATTTTAATTTCTTACATCCGAGATGGGTTTATTCAAGAAGATAAAACAACTTCATAACTTAATTTTTTTATACCAAAAAACCATAGTACTAATAAAATATACACTTGTAGGATCAAATTTATGTGCACTCCAAGGTAAAGGTTCGTATTAGCACTTGAAGTATGTGGCCTTAAAATTTAACAAGGATGAAGAAGTTTTAAAATCATCAAATAAAAATCTCAATTAAAAGAAGTGATTAGAAATTAATGGTGTGATAAATAAAATCCAATAAAGCCCCTTGATATTCCCTTGGATCAACCCATAAGTGGTTTAGACCTCCATTTATTCTCTGGTTTCAATGGAAGTGGGAATTAGACTCATGAGGGAGGAAATGGAGAAGTAAAAAAAACAATGAAAAGAAAATGATCACTCCACCGTTGTGTGAATAATTTCACAAGGTTTGGTGTGAATAAATTCACAAATTGAGGCAAAGGTATCAAAGTGATATGGATAAGAACAAAATAATATGAAAATAAGGATTTTTTTAAGAAGATAAGATGAATTAAAACAACTTACAATTGAGGAAGAACATTACGAAGGAAAAGTGGTATCATAACATTACAATGAAAGAAGCATCCAAGATCCTAAAATCCTCCAAAAAAACTACCTTAAATAGGAATTTCAAGAGGCCTAGTTCGAGATCCCAACATTAAAAATGATCCCAATTGAGTATGGTAGGCCTATAGTGGTGGAAAGTAAGGGAGAGTAGACTTTTCCACCCTTGACCCGAAGTTGCAGCCAGCTTGCATCCATCGGACAAAAGCGCCTAGATAACCTTCTAGATGGCCAAATTGGAGTGAGAAATAGAAGAAAAAAGTGAATATTAATATTTATGATAGATCTATATAAAATTTCAGCCCAAATTAATTTGTTTTTTCCAAGATATGATTAAATGGGTTGGATGTTTTTCTGGGCCACAGAATATGGCCCATAATTTTATCTCTAATTTGGGTCGTATGAATAGACACAATGGAGGAAGAATTAGCACTATATAATAAAGAATTATATGTTCCTATATATGTATTATATCATCCCAATAAATTTGGGATTCAATGGGTTTGTATTGTAGGACTCACATTCTCATCAGTGGGCTGATGTCCAATCTGGATTCTCCAAAATTGTTTCCTTTCATCGCCAAATATCCGCATCATAATTTTTGAATAATTCATTGATAACTAAATGAAAAATGTTCATATTGAAGTTTATATCCATTTTAAAAAATATAAATTAAAATATGGATAATTACAATCCTTAAAATTAGATGAATCATTGGGCCTAAATTGGTGTACATTAGGCATGAAGTGCACAAATGATGAGAATGGATGTTCAAAATTAAAATCCAATAACTCAGGCCCATAAGATAAAAAATGAAAATTTAATACCATTAAAATATAATTAACATATTTTTTTTATTGGATAATAACACCCCCCAACTTGATATTTTCTAGTCCTAAGAAAAATGTATCTCAACAATATGAAATTCTAATTCCCTTTTCCAAAAACATTTTAATACATGATGATCACCAAAAAACCTTATACCAAAAAATCATGAAACCCTAAAAATATTTTAATACATGATAGTTTCATAAGAAAATCCCAATCCCAAGCCCATTCCTTTTTTTAAATTCATCGTCACATTTCATCAAATTTCAATAATGTTTGATGATGTGTTGTGTGTCATAAAAGACATGGAGGTTCATTTTTATTCAAGGGAAAAATGATAGGAGTTCTAGGTGGAATCACATTTTAATATTTAGATGAGTATTAAATATATATATATATATATATATATTATTTTTTTCAATTTTTCCATGGTAATTGAAATTGCACTCAATAGAGTCAACTCATGTAGCGAGACTTTGCTGATGACTCCTAGGCTCAAAGACCTTAGGGAACCAAGTGAAGCCCACATACTCGAGAATCATATGAAGTCAAATCAGTCAAAAAAAAGTCAAATTACCACAAGTAGTGATAAAATTACATACTCTGGGCCAAACAACTATGGAGTCACGATCCCCAAGTGTCGAAAGCCGCACATTAGGTTATTTCATTTCTCTACGTGAAAATTTATTGTTTTTTTGATTTTTTTGAATACTCATATTAAAAATAAAATGATCACCAAACCTATGATATTTATTTGGGGGACCCCATGAACTCAAATTAATAGCCCACTATCCCAAGTACATGCATTGCGATCTCCTTTTTTATCTGTGGATGAAAATATAAACGATGAAATTTCACATTAGACAGCCACACTTTCCAGAATCTATGCTCATGAAATTATACATGGATTAAAATTAGAATCAAGGAATGATGAATTATTTGATATTCAGTTTCAAAGTGTGCAATGTGTATTATCATGTTCAAAGTTAAAGGAATATTTCCTTCCATTTACACACATTTTTTTCATATCATTTTTTTTCACACAAAAGAATTTTTTTTACATAAAATCAAATTTTTTACTTCATCTCCCCTATAAATTAAAATAACACTATCCCCAGTGTTTGAAGAATAGAGAATTTATATGGGGGTAGAGGCAGAGAAAGGGAGTTCAAAAATGAAATTGAAATATGAGGATCATGGAATGAAGTCACCTGGTGGTTGAAGTTTAAGTTCTTACTACTCCAATTTAGTCCTTTGATATCCATGTCACTTGCAGAGTTCCCTAGTGGAAAAAGAAAAAAAAACAAATAAACAAACAAAAAAAAACAATATATATAGATATATATATTTATTCATATAATAAAAAAAGTAAAATATAAGTATATATACAAAAATTATAGAATAAGGAAGCACTATAAGCCGTAGGTCAGTGATAAGCACACACCCCTATCTCCTTTCGGTCCCGAGTTCGAGTCCCTGTAGTTACGACAGTTGTGATGGGGTTTTCCCCATGACCTATAATGTGTCCTTTTAATTTTTTTTATTTTAACATAAAAACGCATAAAAATAAAATGAACTGATGATACATTGTATTCTTTTTAAATTTATGGGTAAGGTATTACTCAAGGATCACACCACGTGACACAGATGAATATGGAACTCCCCTTTCATAACCATCCATACTCATAATATAATAATAGGTCAACAATCTATTTTTTTTAAATATCAAAATGATTCATTAATCCTATTTTAAAAATAAATATGAGTCAAAAATATTGGAAACATGGAAACCACGGGTTGCCTCCCGTGTATCGCTTTGGCTTAATGTCACTAGCTCGACTTACAACCTTAATTATTTAAGTATTTTCTTCATCTAAGGTTAGTTCACACAAGTTTTCATCAACTTAATTTTTTTGTAATGGTTCAATGAATGGTTTGAATCTATGACCATTAACTTTAATGGTTTGACCACTAGTGGGATCTTGAATTTCTATAGCCACATGGGGGTACACCTTATGCACTATGTATAGACCTAATCATCTATACCTAAAATTTCCCATTTGTAAATGAAGTTTAGAACTATACAAAAGAATAGGTTTACTCGGTACAATATGTTTGGTTTTAAGATTTTGAGATTGGTAGGCTCGTACTTTAGCTTTATTTATCCTTGAATTTTCATAAGCCTCCATACTAAGTTCCTCAAGTACATTGAGATCTAATTTCATTTTTTTTCGGCCAATGAGAGGTCATAATTAATTTTCTTAATTGAAAAAATGGCCTTATGTTCAATATCAACTGGAAAATGACATGCTTTACCATAAACCAACCTGTATGGGGACATTCCTAAAATTGTTTTATATGTGGTTCGATAGGCCCAAAGAGCATCTAATAGTTTGCTCGACCAATCTTTCCTAGATGGATTAACAGTTTTCTCAAGAATTTGTTTGATTTCTCAATTGGCTAACTTAGCTTGACCATTGGTCTATGGGTGGTAAGCAGTGAATACTTTGTGAGAAATTCCATAGTTTCCCATGAGTGATGAGAATGTAATATTGCAAAAATGAGTTCCATGATCACTAATGATAGCCCTAGGAATTCCAAATATAGGGAAGATGTTTTCTTTTAGGAATCTAATCACAGTTTGATGATCATTGGATTTTGTGGGAATGACCTCAACCCATTTTGATACATAATCAATAGCTAATATAATGTAAAGATATCCCCTAGAGTTTGGTAAGGGACCCATGAAATCAATTCCCCAACAGTCAAATATTTTAACCACTAAGATGGGAGTGAGTGGAATTTGATTACTTTTTGTGATGAACCCTACTTGTTGACACGTAGGACAACTTTGAAAAAATGTGTAGGAGTCCCTTGAGAGGGTGGTCCAGAAGAGACCACACTGAATAATCTTAGAAGATGTTTTCTTAGAGGAAAAGTGACCTCCACATGCCTCACTATGACAAAATTTAAGGATGGACTCTTGTTCAGATTCTGGGACACACCTCCTAATGACTTAGTTAGGGAAGAACTTATAAAGTTATGGTTAATCAAAAACATAGTTCCTAACATCAGAAAGGAATTTCCTTTGAGCTTGAGTCCCTAAGAATTTTGGAATGACTTATGTAACAAAGAAGTTGGCTATGTCGACATAAAAAGGGAAGTCACTCACAAAGTATATGTGTTCATCAGGGAATTAATTAGACACATAAAGGTGATTTTATTTGTCTTTGAATTCCATCCTAGAGAGGTGATAAACTACAACATTTTCAACACCCTTTTTTCCTTGATTGTGAGGTCAAATTATTGTAAGAGAAGGACCCACCAAATCAGTCAATCCTTGGAATCTTATTTTTAGAAAAGGTATTTCAGGGATAAATGGTCTGTGAAGACAATGATTGGTGTTCCTAAGAGATAGGAATTTAATTTCTCTAAGGTAAATACAACAACAAGAAACTATTTCTTAGTGGTGGTGTAGTTGATTTGTGCATCATGTAATGATTTTCTTGCATAAACAATGAAAAATGGTTTTTTCTCACACTGTTGTCCTAAGACTACTCCTACAGCGAAGTCACTCACATCACACATGAGATCAAAAGGAATTTTCCAATTTGGAGATTTCATGATAGGTGGAGAGATAAGAGTTGACTTAAGTGTAGAGAATGATTCCTCACAACTTTCTATCCATAGAAATGGAGCATCTTTCACCAATAGAGCACAAAGTGGTCGAGAAATAGAGCTGAAATTCCTAATGAACCTTCTATAGAAACCAGAATGTCCTAATATAGACCTCACTTACTTTATAGTTTTGGGGGATGTAAGGTGATGAATGATGTCAAACTTGGATTTATCAACTTCAATCCCCCTACCTAAGACCATATGGACTAGAACTAGTCCCTCTTTAACCATGAAATGTCATTTTTCCTAGTTTAGGACTAGATTATTTTCTTTACATATTTAAAAGACTCTCTCTACATTCCTCATACATCCCTCAAATGTATCCCCAAACATAGAGAATTCATCTATGAAGACCTCTAGAAAATCCTCTACCATGTCTGATAATATTCCCATAATGCACCGCTGGAAGGTTCCTGGGGCATTACATAACCCGAAGGGCATGTGTTTGAAAGAAAAGGTGCCGAATGGAAATGTGAATGTAGTATTCCCTTTATCCTCTATGGAGACCTCAATTTGATTATACCCCGAGTACCCATATAAGAAATAGTAGAAGGCATGACCTGCCACTCTCTCAAGGACTTGGTCAATGAATGGTAAGGGGAAATGGTCCTTCTTGGTAAATGAGTTTAGCTTCCTATAGTCGATGAAGACTCTCTAGACACTACTCACCCTTGTTGGAAGAATCTCTCCATCCTTATTGGTTATCACTATGATTCCCGCCTTTTTTGGAACCACTTGGATTGGGATCACCCACTCAATCTCAGCTACGAGATAGATGATACCAAATTTTAACAATTTCAGAAGTTCTTTTCTCACTACTTCCATGAGATTAGGATTTAGTCACTGTTGAGGTTGACGACATGGCTTTGAATCAGATTCTAGAACAATCCTATGAGTCCCAATAAGTGGGCTAATCCCAAGAATATCAGACAGGGTCCAACCAATGGATTTCTTATGTTTCCTAAGTACATATGGAAGCATCCAATCATGATTGGATTCAAGAGAAGAATAATTGACAATAGTATGTGTTTGATTGTCCCCTAGGAAGGCATACTTGAGTTCAGTGGTAAGTTCCTTCAATTCAAGATCAGGTTGGTTCATAATTTTAGCAGAATATTGGGACATTGGATCAAGATTAATTTTGTTTCATAGAGTTTTAGATAGGATTAATTCCCCACATGTAAAAGTTTTAGATACTATATTATCTTTATTATATTTAGGGAAGGAAGTTGGAGTGGTCTCCATGAAAGTGGTTTCTTGAAAGGTTTCACTGATTGTTGGACCTAAGACTTAATCATAAGAGCAATTTGAAAATGATTCAAGCCAAGGAGATAAACTTTCTTCATGTAAACAAAAGAAATAAATCTCATCCTGACTTAAACATCCATCAAATATTCCTTCATGTTCTATGGATTCATTATCAATGCTTCCTATCATGTTTACTTCATGAATGTCCCCATCATCCCCTATTTTTGAGCTTGCATTATAGATGTTCAAGTCTATACTCATGTTTTCAAAGGTTATGGTCATGTTACCATTTTGAACTCAGATAACAGAGTTGATTGTTGAAAGGAAAGGATGACCAATGATGATTAGGGTTTGTTCCTTATTTCCTAAGTTTGGATGGTTTTCAAGGACAATGAAGTCAACATATTAGATGAAGTTTTCAACCTTTACCAGAACGTCCTTTAAAATCCCCTTCGGAACCCTAATGCTATGATCAGCAAGTTTAAGTGTGATATATGTGGGTTAAATCACTTCTAAGCCTAATTGGAAGTACACATCACAGGGGATGAGATTTAAACTAGTACCTAGGTCACACAAGGCCTTGACAACTTTGATCTCTCATATTTCAACATTGATGTAAGGGAAACCTGAGTCTTTCAATTTAGGAGGAATGGTCCCTTGAATGGTGGTACTCACATTAGTATCCAAAAGGACTTGGTTTTTATATGAAAAATTTATTTTAAAAGTGCATAATTCCTTAAGGTACTTTGAATAGGAAGGTATGGTTTGGATTGCATCGAGAAGGGGAATGTTCAAATTGACTTGTGAGAATATTTCCCTCAATGTTTCACTCAATTCAGGCTTGGTTTTCCCCCTCATGCATTGAGGAAATGGTTTGGGTTGTGGGGTTGTTTGTTGAAGAGTTGTTTCTTCCACATTGTTATTAGTTTCCTTAGTTTTATCTTGTGGTTTATTTGAATTTTCATTGGAGTTTGAATCTTCACATGTTTTTTGACTTATTTGTTCAGGTTTCTCAATTGATTTCCCACTTCTTAAAACTGTCATAGCCTTTAGTTGTTCATGAGTTGTTTGAGTGCAACTTGACTCTCCTCTTAAAGTTGGGGATGGTACCGCCTGAGTAGGAATGGGTGCCTTTCCAGTTTTTATGGTTTGAAGTTCTTGTTTAAGGTAAGAGACTTCTAAGTTCATCTTTTCCATTTTTTTTCACAATTTTTCTAGTAGGCTTTGTGGAACAGTTTGGGTTGGTGCTTGAGAAGATTGGTTTATCCCAGGGGGATATTTTGGAGGTGGAATGGTTTGTTGAAAATTGACCAGTGGCTATTGGTATTGGATAGGTTGGTTTTGGAACTGGTTATGGGTTTGGTAGTTTTGATTGGGGTAAGGATTTTATCCCTGTGGTTGGCAAGGTTATTGGTTATCTTTCCAGCAGAAGCCTGGGTGGTCATTATACCTTAGATTGAAGTTGTTTTTGTATTGAGGATTTTGAAAGTTCAAAGTATTTACTTTTCCTGAGGGACCTCCTAAAATAACATCCTTGATGGATGGAATGTTTGGGAAATTTTCTGTCTTATGGTCATGTTTGTCACAAATTGTGCAAATAGGGTCTACAGTTTGAATTTTATGGACTTTCCTAAGGTCCATCTCTTCAACCTTCCTAGCGAGTGCTGTGAGTTTATCCCTAAGGCTTTCCTCTTCTCTAAGTGTATGAATTATAGTAGTTCTTTGTGGATTCTTATAATAAGGTGAAGTTTCCCATGTTTGGTTTTGTTCAGCAAGGCTTTCCAAATACTCGTAAGCATCATTTTGGGCTTTGTTTTTAAAAGTTCCATTACACATCTTGTCAATAAATTGTTTGTTCCCCAGAACCAACCCTTCATAAAAAATTTAAAATTGTTCTGGGATTGAAAATCCATGGTGAGGTACCATGTTGAGTGTGTCTTTGAACCTTTCCCATGTTTCATAAAATGATTGTCCCTCTTTTTCAAAAAAAATTTGGATGCTCTTTTTAAGTGCAATTGTTTTGTGGTGGGGAAAGTATTTTTTGTAGAATTCTCTTTGTAATTGGTCCCAAGAGTTGATGGATGGTGGTATAAAATTTTTTAGCCAATTTTTAGCTCTATCCTTAAAAAAAAGGAAATATCCTCATCTTAGCTGATTCTAGTTGATGTGGGGGACACATGGTTTCTACATTGTCATTGAACTCCTTGATGTGAAGGTAGGGCATCTCGGACTCCATTACATGGAATGTGGGAAGGTGATTTAGGACATGGGGTTTAAATATGTAGTTGTAATATCCTAGGGAATTGTGTCTAATTCATGAGGTGGCATTGGTCCAGGTAGGTGTGAGGTAGTCATTCATGGTTTGATCAACTGCATTTTTAAATTTTGGGGCCGCCTCATTTGGATTTCCATTTTGGTTCCCACCTAGGTTTATGAGTTGGTTCATTTGAAGAAATTCTATTGAAATGGGCTCAATTTTTGACTCTGGAGTATTAGCAAGATTAGGATATAATGTAAATAGTTACCTTGGTGTAATTGAATCCCCAACCCTAGGACTATCCACCCTAACTAGACAGTTTGATTGGTCACGAGTGTAGGCGGACATGCGCCAAAAGAAAAAAAACGAGAAAGGGAAAAGATAAGAGAATTTGGATTAGAATAGAAGAAATGATGGAGAATAGAATGAGTGTTTAGATTAATTACTTGGGTCCCTATAAATGATTCCAAAATTTGGTCTCGCCCAAATTTACCCAAGTTTTTAGGGTTAAGCGGTCAAATGTAGAGTAGCTTGCGTTGTTGATTCCTTAGAGACCTAAGAAGAAACCTATAGATACGCACATTCTATGGACTGATTTTGGATATTAAGTGGACAAACATGAGTTGATTTTAGATAGTTTTAATATAACACTATGTGAATTAAGTGAAATCAAATTATGAGAAGGGTTTATCATAGGTTATTACAAGGGGTGGATTGGATAAAATTCTTTTTTAACGACTTCAATTTCTTATATTCGAGATGGTTTTATTCAATAAGATCAAAAAACTTCATCACTTACTGGTTTTATACCAAAAAAACATATTAATAATCACCTATACACTTGGAGGATCAAATTTATGGGCACTCCAAGTTAAAGGTTCGTATTATAACTTGAAGTATGTGGCCTTAAAATTCAACAAGGATGAAGAATTTTTAAAATCATCAAATAAAAATCTCAATTAAAAGAAGTGATTAGACATTAATGGGGTGATAAATAACATCCAATACAGACCCTTTCTACTCCTTTGGATCAACCCATAAGTGGGTTATCCCCCCATTTATTCTATGGTTTCAATGGAAGCGGGAAGTATACTCATGAGGGAGGAAATGGAGAAGTAAAAAAAACAATGAAAAGAAAATGATCACTCCACCATTGTGTGAATAATTTCACAAGGTTTGGTGTGAATAAATTCACACCTTGAGGAAATGGTATCAAAGTGATATGTAGAAGAGCATAATAATAGGAAAATAATAACTTTTATTAAGAAACTAAGATGAATTAAAACAACTTACAATTTAGGAAGAACATTACAAAGGAAAAGTGGCAGCATAACATTACAATGAAAGAAGCATACAATATCCTAAAATCCTCCACCAACACTGCCTTAAATAAGAATTTAAAGAGGCTTGGGTCGATATCCCAATTGTACAAAGGACCCCATTTGAGTATGGTAGTCCTAGAGTGGTGGAAAGTAAGGGAGATGAGACTTTTCCACCCTTGACCCGAAGTTGCATCCAGCTTGCATTCACTGGATAGAGGCGCCTAGATGAAATTTTATATAGAATAATTGGAGTGGACCATAGAATAAAAAATTTAATATCTGAATGTATCCTAGATCTCTATAAAATTTTAGCCCAAAGGAATTTGGGGTTGCTGAGTTATTATTAAATTGGTGGGCTGTTTTTATGGGCCGCAGAATCTGTCCCAGAATTTTATCTCTAACTTGGACCACCTGAATATTCACAATGGAGGCCGAATTAGCACTGTATCATGCATAATTTTATGTTCCTATATATTTATTCTATAATACTACGAAATTTGGGATTCATTGGGTCTGTATTGTGGGCCCCACATTCTCATCAGTGGGATGGTGTCCAATCTGCCTTCTCCAAAATTGTTTCTTTTCATTGCCAAATATACCCATAATACTTTATGAATCCTCCATTGAACCCTAAATGAAAAATTTTAATATTTAAGTATATATCCATTTACCAAAATATCAAATTAAAATATGTATAATTAAATTCCTTAAAATTAGATGAATCATTGGGCCTAAATTGGTGTACATTTGGCATGAAGTGCACAAATGATGAGAATGAATGTTCAAAATTAAAATCCACTAACTCAGTCCCATAAGATAAAAAATGAACATTTAATACCATTAAAATGTAATTAAAATATGCATTTTTATTGGATAATCACACCCATATAAGACTGAAGGGTAAGGTGTGCGATGGTGACAAACTCTTAGGGTGGCTCGAATAACATCGCTCAGGTGGTAACCTCTATCAACTTCCACTTCTCCCATAGGTAGTTCCATTCAAGATTAACATGTTGAATCTTGGCTTAGGCTTGGTCAAGAGATAATCCCAATGATGCCACCTACTTTCTGAGCTCTGACAAATGGGCTTCGTGCGAGGAAAGTTTATTGGATGAGGTCATCGCTTCCTTTGTCTGAGTAAATTGAATTTGTTAAAGCCCTATATTTATACTAATCATGTGATCACTGTTCAATAACTATATTAGAAATGGTCATAATTCTTAATGGTATTTTAAAATCCAAAAACAAAAAACCAATGAAGTTCAAACTTTATATATCCATTTTACATAATAAGACATTTAATTAGATCAAGAAGAATTTTCATTAATGAACGTTTGGGTCATTACATGAATGATGTTTACATAAATAAAATTATGTTTACATTTATCATGAATAACCTTAAGGTCATGATTTTTATATAGAAATGTTTGTGCAATAGCTCAATCATGCTTACACACTTTTTAAGAATCCTTAAAAATTTCTCCATAAGCTTATGTACTTCTCATATATTCCTCTCATTCCCTTATGAAGCTACCGATGATCCTTGCATTAATCATCATCATCTTTACATTGTTCCTTAAATAAAATTTTTAGACCACTATTCCAAGTGCAATGATATGGTGATAAATCTATAGGAATTTTATTACCACCACTACGACATGGTGTTCACATCCTATGACATGGTGGGAATGACGTCGTGTGTATGAATAGAACCTTGAGTGAATGGTTGGAGATTATCTAGAATGATGTCATCTGGTTCTTTCTACACGTGTCTCATTAAACATTAATAGTACTTGCAATACGAGCAATCACACATTGAAATAACATTTATATGTACACTACTTAATAAACCACAATTCTCCTTAGCACCACTGATGAAGGATGATGGGATAGGGTTCTCTATCATGTCCCACCATGCCAACCCACATGTTGGAGGTTAAACACCCATTTTCCCCTTATGCACTGAACCGTGCATGATCTATCTTTCATATGCCCTATACTTCCTCTAGATGGGCTAGGTTATTGAGCTTGATGAATCTTCATTACTCCAGATGGCCCTGCCGGGGGTTTGATTAATTTTTTTCTAACTCTCAACTCCACATTTGGCCAAATATAAAACTATTAGATCATGTGAAACACATATAATTTTTTTCCATTAAGGGAAGAAACCGAAATCACTTCTTTAATTCTTATTCAGAATTATAATTTAATAAATCCATAAAAATCTGCTAATAATCACTAAAAAATTAAATATGTGAGTATTGTAAATAAATCCAAACCACCATTCATCACTTAGTATCATTAAATCCAATACAAACCTATGGTGGTTCAATATAACTCCATAAATTGGGATGGACTTTCATCAGCTTAATAGTAAACATGGACCACACAACTTGAAAAATGATTGGATGGTGGTTCCTTGGTCGAAAGAGTGTTAGTTAACCTCTTTATGGATTGTATAGTGGCATGAGTTGAATTTAAAGGACAAGAGGTTTATTTTTTAATAATTTATTTTTAAAAATATATTTTTATTCAAATATAATTTTAATGTAAAATGGTAGATTTGGAAAATGGGTTATGAAATTGAATTTTACAACATAAATGAAGTTTCAAAATAATGTTTTTATGAGATTTGGACAAGGTCCTAGTGTGAGTAAGATGATATGTGATTCCATTTGAAATGATTTTTTAAATGGGTTTTGAATTCATTTTAATTGAAAGATGAAAGGGATTGATTGAGTCGTTTTGGTCTATTTTACATTCTATCGGCAATGTCAATGATTTTGTGTGTTCCCCTTGTCATGATTTTCTTGATGTGACCCTTGCTGTTATTGTATGATGGTAATGTGGTTTCATGTTGATGCATGATTTTACATGTTGCCTGATGAGGGTTATTTTTGGTATCAAAGTGATTGGTTGATCCAGATGGATGTAAAATAACCTTAGAGGGTAGAGATGGGTCTAAAGGAACCTAAAAAGGGTTAAGGGTTATTATTAATTGAGTGATAGGCTGGTTTTGAGATCTAGAAATGTGATAGAGAACCCATATAAGTTTTACGAGTTATGATGTAACCTAGGAGACCCCGGTGGGTGAGACTATGTTATGTTGACTCGAGAGGGTATTGGAATTGGTTCCTTAGAACTAAATTCTATAAACTTTATGATTAAATTTATTCATGGTTTTTGAATATTAATAAACACCTTATAATATCATTATTGTTCTTGTATATGACATACTATGTGATAACATCTTAAGAGTACTCATCAAAATGAAAGGTCATAACAATTACCTTCTATTATAAGAACTTAAAAGTGTCATGAAAATATTATTAAATATATATTATATATCTAAATGATATAATTTTATAGGATACAAATAATATAGGCTATAAATGATGAAGACACATAGTAATTTGAGACACTTTCTCATGGTATACAACCATAGTAAATTTTGGTGTAGAAGATTATGAGAACATGAACCGCTAGTAGAAAATCCACATTTATATGTTTAATTAGATGTTCCTATATACGGACTTGCGTAATGATCCTTAGAATTTAAGATTATTATTAATGCATTTCATGAGTTACATACTTTTATGTATTGATAAAAACTATGATGACATATTCCCTTAGAAAAGTAGGATACGTTGGGTGTGTCACGACTGATATTGCATTAATAAATAATGTAAGAAAATATTTACCTTATATTATATAACAAAAGTTGATATATCAGGCCCTTTGATGAGAATGTAACTATTTTATTAAGTCCATGTCCATGGAAATTTAATTTCTGGATGTTTAAAGAAAGATACATTGAGCACATAGTTTGATGACACGGGAATACAACCTTCTTGATTAGAGATATTGTAATAAAGGGGTTATAATAAATAGTGAGTATTCGTATGAGGTTTTATGTCCTTGTGACATTAAATTCTTTCTCTATTGGTGTATTGATTTTTACTAGATGATAACCTTGAACTTTAGGTGGTTCTGCCTAATACCACTAAGAAATAGGCCTAGAGGGTCACACACTAAGTATATCTAAAATCTTATTTAAATTTTAGTTTGAATATAACCAACGAGAATAAATATTATTCCTACTTATTGGTTTAATAATTATTCAATCTTGGTTGATCTCCAAGATTTAATCACAGGTTATTTAGAAGAATAAACATGTGAGTTAAAAAATAATAAATATTTGTTCACAAGATTCAGTGAATATAATATTTATTGGTGAATAATGAAGTAATATTTATTTATTAAATAAATAGTCTTTATTCAAGGTTAATTAAATATCAAAGAGGATTGAAAGATCAAGTTCAATGGTCTAGCTGGAATTGATGTATTAAATATAATTTAAATTAATATTGATTTATTTTTTAACAAATGATATTTATTTATCCGTAGGTGTTGCTCATGTCACGTGATTAATAATTTTATTTATATTATTATTGGATATGGGGTTCCCTAAGGAATAGGGAATTGAATAAATGATTTTTTTTCAATTATCAATCCTAACCTAGCCCTATAAATACCTTGATATATCACATTCCAGGGTTAGCCAATTATTGTGAACAATAAACTTAGTGAGAATTATCTCAATACCTAGAGAGAAACCTCTCCCTAAAACACACCCAAGATCAAGAGTGTTGATCCTCCTATATCCTCTTAAGTCTTTAAGAGAACCCTAATAATCATTCTTATATGTAGATATTCTCTCACCGTAATCAGTGGAGAATGACTCAAGTGATCATAATCAACCACTTTAGCACCTGGTGATTCTACAATGAAATTAAGAGATTTTATAGCATGTGTGGATCACTAATAGAGGGATTATATCCTTGGATCCCATGATTCAATGATGGTATGATGATATTGGTTTAATGATTCATCAAAAAAAAGAATTACAATTTGAGGTAATTTTAAATCTTTTTATAAATTAGTTATAAATTTTATGTCATGATCCCACCTTATTGGTTCCAATGTTAATATGTTAATTAATATTTGAATTAATTCTCTTGGCGTGTGGTTTCTTCTGTGACAGTGTCATTCCGTGGGCTTGAACATCTGTCAAATCTCAATGTTTGTTGGACTCTTCTCTCCCTCCCCTTTAAATCTGGTTAGGGATTTCCATGGTGCCATGTAGAGGGTCTAAGGTTCGAGTCCAGCTGCGGTGTGAAGGTCAGACTCTCGTTTCTCCACCGTCTATGCGTGCATTGGGAGGATTTGCTCACAATTTGTAGTATTGAAGGTGGCAATGGGATTTATGATTCTTAGCGGGTTTTCTGTAGAATTTCTTTGGCATTCGTGTGTTCTTTTTGGTGATGGTTTTTTGATGATGGGTCTGTGTTTTCTAGCATGTGGTGTTGTTTTTTTTTGTTTTTAGTTGTGTGGATTGGATGGGTTTCTGTGAATCTTGGATCATGGGTTTACTGTGGTCGGTGCAGGTGTTACGGCAATGGATTAAAGCGATTGCCATTGATTTTCTTTGTTGTGGTTGGATGTTGAGTTGGGGGCTGAAGGTGGTGGGCAGATTGGCAGCTTACTGTTGGGTGTATGTTTCTATTTATCTGTTTATTTTTTTTGGTTGTGGGAGTTTTTCGAACATTCTACAAGATTTTCTCCAGACAAGGATTCAGATCAGGTGCTAGCATCATGTGTGGCTATTCATATTTGGATGTTTGAGAGGGTATGCCATTTCCATCAGTACTAGGCCCGTGCATTTTTTCACAGGATAAATTTCTAATAAGCCATGCATGGTGGTGGTTTACTATAATGATGTTGATGCCAGTGAGGGGTTTTTTTCTATGTAGTCTTGTTCTAGGATGATGAACCTTTTGATGTCCTATGTCTTTGAAGTCATGTAAGGTTTCCCCTTTCTATCTTAAAAGGGGGTTTATCCAAAATAAACAAAAATTTAGGCCTTTTATCCATTCAATCAGGTGACAAGGGTTCTATAGGATAACATAAGAGTTAAATATGTGTATCCCTAAAGTATATGTTGTGCACCCATGTTGAATGCCCAAGGATAAACTATGTAAAGACCAGGTCTATTGGAATGATGTAGCCTGATCCTTTGGATGAAGTTGGGTTGAATATCAGTATCCTAGACTATACACTAGACCACCACTCTCATGGTTCGACCTCTATAGTGAGATATTTGGGGGTTATAAGGGCAGTGCACCCTTGCTCAGGGGTCTTAGAGATGAAGGATTGCAACCATAATTTTGGGTCACTATAGAAACACCGAATGACTATAGCATAGCTAACCAATGATACCAACATGGGACTATAACAAGTGCATAATAACTATATTAACATGTTATAGGGGACTATAGTAGCTCAGACTTGTCATAGTCACTATAGTGGGGTTGATTGTCAACACCAACAGAGCATTGTTGCTCTATGGACTTCCAGCCACCGATCACTATAGCATAGTGGGATTCTTGTGTGGTTGGTGGTACTATTACACCATTTTCTTTATGAACTCATTCAAGCTAGGTTTTGGGCATGTAAAACTTTGATATTTTACCCTATAATTATGATTCCTAAATAGTTAAGTTATTCTACCTCTACATGGATGTAGGGATTATTATTGAACCACAAAAATCACCATGTCTAGTGTTCATATTCTTATTTTTCTTTTATAATTATTTTTTCCTTTTACTCTTATTCTATGAATCATCAATCATTTTTTTCTCCAAAATTTTCTATAATAAGAACATTTTACATTCATGGACACATGTAAATCATTAAAATCATGTCATGTGTAGACCGATCTGGGTTGGCGAATGGTTTACCAAACTACATAAAGTCTAATTAAATTACACTCTATGTAGTTCATGTGTTTTTGTAGTAGAAGACACAAGTTAAAAGTCATGTTATGTAATAAATACATGAAATAGGGATTAAAAACCATGAAACTTTGAGGAAACTTGATGTATAGCTGGTGTACACACTGTGTACCTTATACATGTCCGTGATAGAAAAACATGCTCGGTCACTAGGTTTATACCGCATACATGGAAAGAAGAGATTACACGACGTGTCACCCTAGTACACTTTGTGTAACCTATTATACCTCATGAAATTAATTTAACATAGAGATAAAAAATTAATTATATAATTAAAACTATTTATATGTGTTCTATGTCTCATTTATTGACAGTACACACCATGTGGTAGGATTATTAATTGTATATTAAATTATTTTCCAAGTTAAATTCAGAATTGAAAGCCATGTTTAGTCTTTACTTGTAGTATACTCTGTGTGCATTAGTATCATCACATTCCATATAGTTTATATATGATTGTGCAATATTTATTGATACATTTTTAATTACGATCCATGAAATGTATGTTGGATTACATGTGAATACAAAGTATATGGACCATATTGAGTTGTTTGGATAGGTATATGTCATTTTCCCAAAGTATACTCATACAATATTAATTTTTAATAATTTTTTTTGAAATTATCATTGATGGAAATTTATGGATATTTTGGATGGAATTAAGATAAACTAAATTAATTAATTAATAAAATAATTAATTGGATTAATGAAAGGTGTTTATCTAAATTAAAAGAATAAATTGAAGTAATTTATATCTAGATTAAAAATGTATATTTGTTGTATGTGTGTGGGTGATCCTGAGCTAAGACCAGACTTATGTATGTGATTGGTTTCATTTTAATTTGTTATTATTATTAAATTAAATTTATGGCCTATGTATTATTTTATAATATCATTTTTAAGGGCCATATTGCCCATATTTTCTTTTATATAAAACCCCTAAACCAATCCTTAGTACCCCTTACCTACATGTGAGTAAAACTTATGTACTGGATGGACATATTAGGATAGTGGAGGTGGTTTATCTTTGAAGTTGAAGAAAAACCAATCCAGAAAATACATAGGTAGATAAGTGGAATTTTGAAACATGAACCAAGTTATAGGTCGATGTGTTTTTCCCCAAGGGATGAGGGTTAATTTATCAACCTCCTTTTATCTTCTTCAGAGAAGGTTCAATGGAGGGTTTGTTCTTCAGATCCTTGCTAACAGATCAGGATGTGCCTCCATCCAAAATTCCACACTAATGAATTCTCCCACTCCCACTTCTAATCGATTTCATGCATCGTATTCATCAGGTTTCCCTTATAACCTTACTGCAAAACCCTTACTAGATTTTTTTCCCTTTGTTATTTTGGAGATGGTAGTGGTGACACCATTCTGTTGTTAGTTAGCAAGCAACACCAGTGGTTTTCAGATCTGGTTTCTTCCCATATCCAGGGGTCCCTGGCTATTCCTACCGTTGATGTGAGATTCATGGCGGAGGATTCAGAGTGACATAGATGTCTTGGGTTCATGTGGGAGCTAGTATGCATCTACTTTGGTTTTGTGTGATACAGAAATCTTGAAGGAAAATGTTGAGGGGTTCATGTGGATGTTTGGGTGATGGAAAAGGAATCCAGTGGTGCTTCCATGAGCATCATCAGTAGTTTTTTTATTCTATTTACATACTTTTTTAGGTTCATAGAGTGTTCTTTATTTTGGCTATTGAAGATTGTGTTTTTGTGGTTTTTGGTCTTCAGTGGTTGGAACTGTTTGTTGGGAGGTATATTTCTTTGTAGGTTCTAGAATTTTTCTCATTGAATTTGTTAGGTAGAATATCTTCTTGTAGGTGTTGTTGGGTGGAAATCATTTAAAGAGGGATTAGTGTGTTTAAACCCATCATTCCTCTATCTTTCCTCATTATTAGATTGATGGGAACCATGACATAGGATTTTGCGTTATGTTTTTAGTATGGATTTGAATTGCATCATTTTGATAGTGCAATGGGTTCCTCATATGCATTTTTGGGTGGGTGGATCGAAAGAGATATGGGTGTGCTAGAACCTATCATCTATCCCTCCTCTCACAGGTTAGTGTGGGTTGGAGGGGTGATCTTCCATATTGTGTTGGACCAGTAAAACACAACTTCTTCATAGTGGTAATGCATCACCATTAACCGATATCACTGTTGCATTGTCTTATGGGGGGTGAGATTTATTATGGTTATTTTATTGACATTTTCATGAACCAGCCCATGTACCCTGATAACCCGATAACCAAGCTGGTCCTGAAATAGGTTGGAGGGTGTTCCTGATCCCCACAGGTTATCAACTAGCATCTAACATCATACAAGAATGAAAGTGGGAACAATTTTTCCACTAACAATGTAGAAGTAAAAGAGACAAGTTAGTAATGAATACAAAGGAAACTTCATTAGGAGAACAATACTGAAAGTTAACCAAGAGAAATAGACCAAAGTACTATAATCAAGGAACAAAAAACAGGAATAACTACCCCGGTCCCAAAGGATGCAACCCACTCAGTCCACTAATAAATAGCTAGAACAACTTACAAGTGGCACTTTACCCCTGCTCGAACATAGAAGGTGATAATATAAAACCCCCAAAGTAATAGGTAGGGTGTGATCTAAAAATACCAGCATGGTATCACCAAGGATTCCATAGCAGATGACAATATTAAATTAACCAAAGAGATATTTCTATTTAAAACAAATAGGTTTGGCATTTAATAAGAATAATTATAATAATTCATGATTTACATTTCAAAATATGGAAATAATTTAAGTAGATGATTTACTTTTCAATTTATGGAACATTTCTAAAATAATGGAACTTTTCAAATATGGATTAAATAAACACTTGTATATAAAATAGTCTATATAAATCTGGAGGCATGTAAAACAGTTTATAGTAGTGGCATATATTTATTTGAAATACAAAGAAGAAAGTAACATGGTCATATACCTAAGAAGGTACGATAGTTATAGGCTATATGGACTCTACACTCAAGGTGACATGATAATATGTACATTCTTCCCTTTGAACTTGATCCAATGAGGAATCATCACCATATCCCAAGGGATGTGATGTGTTGAATTTATGTTTTAGAACATTGTAAAGCATAAAGTGCCATCCTCACTAACTACTTAAGGCTTTCATGTTCTCTAGTACAAAAAAATGATGAGAAATTTACTTCAAGAAACCTTAAAGTACAATTAATCCCATTCTCCATTTCAAATATTCTAATTTTCCATTTAAAAACCAAAATGGGTTTTTAATCAAAACATACCTTTTCACTAAGATAAAACCCTAAGGTTTCTATCAAAACCATTTTTAAGAAATTTTCACAATATAAGAATTTTAAATTGATTCACATTAAATTTCACAATCCACTTTCACAAATTAAATTCAATAATTGATTTTTTCATAAGATTCCATCAATTTCACAATAATCCCCCAATTCAATGGAATTGGATTTTTTTCAAAATTTTCCATCAAATAATTTTCCACAATTAAATTCAAAAATTTAATTGAAGGAATTTCCATCAAATCCACAATTTAAATTAAAAAATTTAAATTTCATAAATTTCCATAAACACACCCCAATTCAATGGAATTGGGGGTTTTCCAATTTCATTCTAAAAACCCATTTTTTAAAAACTCCAATTCAATGGATTTGGGTTTTTAAAACAAAACAATTGAAATCCATTTAATCAAAATCAAAAAATTAAATTTAATTAAAATAATTGAAATTAAATAAATCATTTTAGGGTTAACATAAATTAGGCATCATAACGGAACCACCTACCTTGGGATCACAGGATCTCGAATCACAAAGCCATACACAAAAAAATCCAATGGATAACAATGAAAACAAGGATATATGAATAAAACCTAGATTTATATCCAAAATAGTGGGTATTATATCCAAATCTCAACTTGTGGATTCACATAACCCCAGGGCGAATAATAGAGATCATGAGAGATAGAGATTGCGGTGAGGAAACTAATCGAGAGAAGATCAAAGGGCGTTCCTCAAGATTTGAATCACTTATGGGAGGGATCTGAGGGGCCAAAAAATCTTCTTAGGATATCCAAGGTTGGGAGAGATTGACTTTGGTTTGTTCCAGTCTTTTAGGGACCTAAAAGTGGGATTTGGTAAATTTTAATCAAAATTCAGATTAATTAAAACCCATTTGCACGGTTTCCTGGGTAGAGGCACACAATTTAGAAAAATTGTGCACAATCCATGTTCCTATTTTAAATGATCCAAATGTTTTTTAAACCTTACACCAACCATGAAAAAACCCACTTCCTTGGATTTCACGATTTTCTCTAGAAGGGTGCACAGTTTGGGAAAACCATGTGCCGACCATGCACTAGCCCATAAACTTCCAAATTTTTTAGAATTTCGCCCAAAGAAACCCCAAACAAAACCCAACCAAAGAATGATTAAAAAGGGGGATTTTGAATACCTGAAAAAAATAAAATGATGTTACCACCACCCCACCATAGAAACTTTCTATCCCCATAAATCCTACTAAGAAGCTTCGATTCCAAAAAGATGAGGCCACTACTCTCTCATTAGTGCCTCCCTCTCCCACATCTCATGAAAATCAGACCCATGATTCCATAGAACCCAAACCAAAGGTATTATCCTCCCACAAAGTACCTTAGTTTCAGAATCAAATATCCTGACTGGAAGTTCAGTCATAGATAAATCAAATTCAACCTCCAAATTACTCCAGCTCAAAACATGAGATGGATTAGATAGATACTTACGGATCTGAGATACATGAAACATGTTATGTATCGACATCATCTGTGGTGGATGTGCTAATTGGTAATAAGATTTTCCCACCTTCTCAACAAACTCAAAAGGCCCCACAAATTATGGATCAAGTTTCCCTTGCTTCCTAAGCTATTGATAACAAAACTGAGGTGAAACTATCAAGAACAACCAGTCACCAACTGAAATTTACAAAGGTCTATGAAGATGATCAATATAATATTTATACAATCTTTGTGCAATCAAAATTCTCTGATGAATCAATTGGATCATTTATTTCATCTCTCGGACCAAAATCGGTCCAACCAAGGAACTTTCACCAATATACGACCAACACAATGAATATTTACAAGGATGACCATACAAGACTTCCAAATGATCCATTTTGTTGTGAAATGGTAACTATTGTTATAAGAAAACTCAACCAGCACTAAGTGATCATCCCAAGCTCGACCAAAGTTGAGAAAACAAGCGTGAAGAATATTCTCAAGAATCTGTATAACTATTTCTATCTGGATATCTGAATGTGGATGATATTCTGTACTTAAATAGATGTGAGATCCCAGTGCCTCCTGAAGGCCTCTCCAAAAGAGAGAAGTGAATTGAGAATCCCTATCAGAAATTATAACAGAAGTAACTCCATGAAAACGAGAAATATCTTTCACATATAGATTTACCAACTCCTCAAATTTGGTTATATCATGAATGGGTATAAAGTGTGATGATTTTTTTAGCATTTCGATCACAACCCAGATCATATTTTTCTTTCTCTGGGTACAAAACCCAACCAAAAAATCCATAGAAATTTCATCACACTTCCATGTAGGGACTAGAAGTGGCTAAATAAAACCCAATGATTTCTAGTTCTTATCCTTAACCTATTAGCACACATAATAATGAGAAACAAACTTATCAATGCCTCATCTCATACCTAGACACCAGAATTATCGCCCCATGTCATAGAACATATTCATGGATCCAGGGTGCACTTCCCACAGGGAACCATGGAAATCCGCCATTATAAATTTTTTTACCCAATAAAGTACCACAAAATGGTTTTGAAAGCATATAATTACCTATTTAGATAATGACCAATCAAGCATGGTATCCCCCCATTAAGAGAGTCTCTAATGCTACAGAACTCATCATCAAGATGTTGTTCCTGAAGAATCAATTTGAGAAGATCAGATGTCAACTAAAAACCATCCAAGGAAACCTTTACCCCTGATTCTTGGACTCCTATATGAAAATATTCAAAGAGATCCATCAATTTACACTCTTTTGTTGATTCTTTCATTACTTGGGTCAGAATTTTCCTTCTCAAAGCGTCTGGAATGAAATTACCTTTCCCTAGGGTATAGGCAATGTCAAAATTGAAAGACTATAGGTATTCTACCCAATGCATCTAGAATAGATTTAAATCTTTTTGAGAGAAGGTATAACTCAAACTATTGTAGTCAGAAGACATGGAAAACCTTTCTATATAAAGGTAGTGCCACAAACTTTTAATAATGTGCATCACAGTTGTAAGTTCAAGGTCATGGGTAATATAATTCTTCTCATGTTGCCTAAGATGATGAGATCCAAAAGCAATGACATGATTACCCTACATAAGAACACATCCCAAGACTCTACCCGACACATCACAAAAGGACACATAGCCCTACTCAGCCTCTGGAAGATTCAAGATCGGTGCAGTAGTCAAAAGAAATTTCAACTAAAATAAATAAATCTGACATTTCTCATCCTAAGAAAAATTTACTCCCTTCCAAAAAAGATCATTCATCGGAGAAGCCAACTTTGATAATTCCTTAATAAACTGGTGAAAATACCTAGCTAGACCTAAGAATCTTCAAATATTGAATTTTTTTTGTGGTTTTTCTCTTACCATAATAGCTTTTACCTTATCAAGATCAACTAATATCCCATGTTCTAACACCACCTATCCCAATAATTTCACTTCCTGAATCCATAAATCACATTTTTAAAGCTTGGCAAAAAGTTAGAGATTTCTCAGAAAACTTAGAACCATTCTTAGATGATACACATGATCCTCCTTGAACTTAGTTTAAATTAGGATTTCATCCATAGTGAAAACCATGAAATTATCTAGATACTCATGGAAAATCATGTTCATTAAATCCATGAAAACTATAGAATTATTGTTTAGACCAAAGGGAATGACAAGTTATTCATAATGGCCATACCTTCTTCTAAAGCAATTTTTCTGAATTTTAGATTCTTTTATCCTCAACTAATGGTAGCCAGATCGAAGGTAAAAACTTGAGAACCACTTCAAAACATTTAACTAATCAAACAGATCATCAATATTTGGGAATAAATATTTATTCTTTACTTTAACTTGATTGATCTTTGAGTAATCAATACATATGTGAAGTGAACCATCATCCTTATTAGAAAAGAGAACTGGTGCCACCCAAGGTGACATGATTGGGCGTATGAAGCCTTTCTCAAGAAGATCATCCAACTGGGAATTCATCTCTTTCATCTTAGATGGTGCCATGTGGTAAGAGGGAATAGATACTGGTTAAGTACCAGACATTAAGTCAACATAAAACTATACCTCTCTTACCAGCAGGAAACCAGAGAAGTCATAAGGGAACACGTTGGGAAACTCGATGACAATTGGTGGGAGATCACTACTCAAATATTCATTCTATAGATCAAAAGAAAACAAAAATACCACTTTCCCAAAATCCAAATAGGAAGGTATGACTCTGTTCGACCTTGGGCCCCATTCTCCTTAAAATACCAACACACACCATCATGTGTAGTGAAGGAGACCTACCAAAGATAACAATCAATATGGGATTTATTAGGAATGAGCCAATCCATCCTGAAAATTATGTCAAGATGTTTCATGTTGAGAACCATAAAACTCCATGTAACCTCAAATTTTGATATAGAGAGAACACAAGAGGGACTACAGGGACCCCAATCTCTCTTCGTACCAAGGGGTGTAGTAATATCGATTTCACAAGATAAAATCTCCATAATAAGATTTATCAGATTAACAATAAAAGTTGAAATAAATGAATGAGATGCAATAGTTTCAAATAGAGAAGTCAATAATGCTGAGGCTATAGTAATGGCACCTCTCACAGTTTTTGGACCCATATCCACTTCCTCTGGAGACTCTTCCACTTTGTAAAGAAGCTTTTTTTCGAATTCCTGTGGATATAACCTTTGTTCACATGAAGCATATGATTGTACTGCTATTTTAGAAGGTTTTGATGATCCTGTTCCACTATACAGGGTGTAATAAACATGAACAAATCTTTAAAAGTGACACAATCATCTACAGGAGCCATAGTTCTTGGGTTCCTCAGTGAAAACCCTCTTTGAATGTCCCGACTTTCCACACTAGTAACAAACTAAAGGAACTATTTCAAACACTATAGGCGGTCAAGAATGACCCTACTATCTAGAACCACCATTAGAACCATCATACTTCCTATTTCCCTTAGAGTAATGTACACTACCATTGGGAGACAAAGAAACTCCCAATAACCCTGGCTTTCTAGCTAGGTCCATCTCAACCATCAGTGCTCTACCCATTACATCAACATAAGAAGGCATTTTTAGAAAGAAAAACTGAGAAAGAATATCCTATAAAAGTCCCAACTTGAACCTTCAAACCTTTATCTTCTCATTTGATATAATCTCAAGTGAAAAATACACAAGTTTAGCAAAATAGTTTTTATAATATTCCATAGTCATATCAGTATGCTCGAGTTTGAATAACTCAATGGCCTTGGACAACAACATTGACTCTGGATAGAACTGGTCAATGAAAATAACCTTGAATTATTTCAACTCTAATCCCTCATGATTATTTTTTTTTCACCATGGTGTCCCACTATCTTCTACATGGCCCTTACAACATGAATGTGGCACAATTTACTTTGATTTCATCGGGTGTGTCCAAGAAAAAAACCACTCCATTCTACTCAACCACTCCTCATCCTCTTGAGGATCATTTGATCCTTTGAATATCACTGGCTTTTGGTGAAGGAACTCTTGAAAAATAATATTGAGAACATCTCTTTGAGGTTTCATAGCTAGATCCTAAATGAGAACTAGAGGTGGTGTTTATCCCAGATCTTGAACAATGTGCACAATCACCTCTTTGAGACTCAGGTCCACAAGAGGATTTGCGCGCTATAGTTCAGTAAAAACTTTCTCCTGGATCTGATTTGCACGTATTCTCTAAGGAATGATGCTACAAAACATTAGTAGATAACAAATAATACATCTAATTAACACTCAAACAAAGCAATGAGGGAAAATCAATACCAATAGATAAACAAACAAGATTTGGATTTCACATATCCAAATCAAAATAGGGAAAACACTAGAAATAACCCTCAAGAAATCTTTCTTGAACAAACCCTAGTGACTTAAGGGTCATTAAAGTGAGAGCTAGCCAAAAACTCAATTGAAACTATGTCTTAAGTCCCATAAATAATACAAAAACTGCATACTGACATCAAGGCAAGATGAAAAACTTGTACATTTGATACCACTTTATCACGAACCATCCAGGGTACCCTGGAAACCCAATAACCAAGTCGGTCCTCTCATATCTCTAAGGTAATTCTTGATCCCCATGGGTTAGTGATTAACACATAGAATTATATAATAATGAAAGTGGTAATGATTTTTCCACTAATAATGCAGATGTAAAAGAGACAAGTCAGTAATGTATACAACGAAAACTCCATTGGGTGAATAGTACTAAAAGTAAAATAGGAAAACAATCCAAAGTACTAAAACTAAGTACTAGAAAATAGGAAGAACTACCCTAGTCCCAAATGACTCAACTCACCCAGTCCATGGATCAACAACTAGAACCACCTCTAAGTGGTGCTTTACCCCTGATCAAACCTGGAAGGAGATAATCTACAAACACCCGAAGGCACAGGTAGGGTGTGAGCTAAAAATCCTACCAGGGTATCACTAAAGATTCCATAACATATGATAATATTGAATTAACCAAAGATATATTTAAATTTAAAATATTCATTTTTGGAATTTCATAATCATAATTAAAATAATTCATGTTTTACATTTCAAAATATGGAAATACTTTAAGAAAAAGGCTTTACTTTTAAGTTGATGCAACATTTCTAAAATAATGGAACTTTCACAATCATATTAAATAAACACTTTTATATAAAAAGTTTATATAAATCATGAGGCATGTAAAATAGAAAATAAAAATGACATATATTCATTTGAAATAAAAACAAGCGAGCAACAAGGTCATATGCCTAAGAAGGTATAATCGTTCTAGGATATATGGACTCCACACTCAAGGTGGCATGAAAATATGTACATACATCCCTTTGAACTTAGGCCAAATAGGACTCATCACCATTACCTAAGGGATGTGATGTGCTACATTTATGTTTTAGAACTTTATAAAGAATAAAGTACCATCCAAATAACTCACTAACTACCTAAGTATTTCTTGTTCTATAGTACACAAACAATGATGGAAAATTTATTTCAAGAAATCTTAAAAATAAAACTAATCCCATTCTTTATTTCAAATATTCCAATTTTCTATTTGAAAACCACAATGAGTGTTTAATAAAAACATGCCTTTTTACCAAGATAAAATCCTAAGGTTTCTATCAAAACCATTTTAAGACATTTTCACAATATAAGAATTTTAAATTGATTCACATTCAATTTCAGAATCCACTTTCACAAATTAAATTCAACAATTTAATTTTTCACACGATTCCATCAATTTCACAATAAACTCCCAATTCAATGGAATTGGGGTTTTTTCCCAAAATTTTCCATCAAATCCTTTTCCAAAATTTAAATTAAACAATTTAAATTTCACAAATTTCCATAAACACACTCTAATTCAATGGAATTGGGGGTTTTCTAATTTCATGCCAAAAACCCATTTTTTAAAACCCCAATTCAATGGAATTGCGTTTTTACAAAAATACAACTGAAATCCATTTAATCAAAATAAAAAAAAATTCATTTAATTGAAATAATTTAAATTAAATAAAGAAATTTAGGGTTAAAATAAATTGGGCATTGTAATGGAACTACCTACCTCAGGATCATGGGATCTTGAATCACAAAGTCGTACACGGAAAACTCCAACAGAGAATGATGAAAACAAGGAAATATGAATCAAACCTAGGTTTATATACAAAATAGTGGTTATTTGATCCAAAAATAAAATTTTGGATTCACATAATCGTAGGGAGGAGAAGAGAGATCATGGGAGATAGAGATTAGGGTGAGGAAACTAACCGGGATAAGATCAGAGGGCGTTCCTCAAGATTTGAATCACTTCTGGGAGGGATTTGAGGGGAAAAAGACTCTTCTTGGGAGCTCCAAGGTTGAGATAAATTGAATATGGGTTGTTCCATTACATCAGGGACATAAAAGGGGGGGGGGGGGTTGGTATTTTTTAATAAAAATTTAGATTAATTAAAAATCTGTTCGAATAGTTTCTTGAGCAGAGGCGAACAAGTTAAATAAACCATGCGTAAGCTGTGAGTCTGTTTTAAATGGTCTGCATGGTTTGTAAACCATAAACTAACCATGAAAAAATACACTACCTTGTGTTATAATGTTTTCTCTAGTAAGGCGCATGCTTTGGGAAAACTATTTTCCAACTACGTATTTTCCCAAAAACTTCCAATTTTTTTAAAATTTCACCCGAAAAACCCCCAAACAAAACCCAACAAAAAAAATGATTAAAAATAAGGATTTGGAATACCTAAAAAAATATTACGATGTTTCAGGAATATTCTTCCCTTTGACCATTCGATACTGACAATGTTAAGACCTTTGGGTCCAATTTTTTATTTTTCTTTTTTGCCTTTGTCCATGTATGGGTTCTCTATTCACCCAGTTCTCAAAAGGGGTTTCTATCTCTATTTTTTTTAATAAAGGGGGCTTGAACCTAAACCTATTAAAAAAATAATACAATAATATACATAATTTTTTTGAGATATATTTAATCATTTATGTAAATCCACTTAATATTAAAAAGCATGTAATAAAGATAAAATGGGAAATTTATTTATTAAGATAAAAATATCAAAAATAAAAATATTTACTTGGTATATATTTCCAATAAATATGTTAAAATTGAAAAATATTTTTAAGTTCTTGATGGACCCAATTTACAATACTTTCAATTATCAGGGAATTTTACCTTAAGTTTTTGGTTTGGATTAACCAGGTTTTAGATAAAGGGTTGGATTTCCAAGCAGGACTTGGTTTAACAAAGAGGGAAAGAATTAAGGAAATACTTATCTAGTATTTTAGTATTGGAGAGTCTGTAACACCCCAAGATTCCACAGTACGCTTCTCTTTGAATAATACAGTAGTGTGTGTTGTACGAAACTTCGAGTTCTAACACACACCACAACCAATCAAACTAGCCGTTATGAATAGTAATACCCACTTTTTGAAATTTTATGAATTTTATCTTAAAAAATGGAATTCATTTTTGGATTAGGAATATCGAAATTATCTTAGGGTGAATTTTTGGTACTTTTCTGATAACTTTCATATTTTGATGAATAGTGAAAATTACTAACTTTTAATTAAAAACAACTTTTTGAATCAAAATAATTAATAGTGATAAATTATGAATTTGAATAGTTTGGAAGTATAATTAGATTATATTTTTATAATTTAATACAATTTAGTTCATTATAAATAATTTAATATTTAAATTTGACATAAACAAGTGTCAATCTTTTGGTAGTTATTATTTCATAAAAACACGCATTTTGTTTTGACAACGAGAATTAATTTTAAATTAATTTATGCCACTTATGTGTTTTGAATTTAGAAAAATAGATTCCATATCTTGAATCAGGAGGTCCAAATTATGTAAATAGGTATCTTTTATTTTTAGTCATTTTGAGTAATTACATCGGTAAATATTTTATTTACCATGGTTAAAGGGTAAATCCAGTAAATAAGGGTAAAAGAATAATATTATAATAATATTAAATTACCCTAACACGTGTCCTAACCCTATTGTATGATACATGTCCAACCATGGTAATATTTGGGTCTATTTTGGGACCCCATGGAGCCACTTTTAAGTGATAATGACACTTTATATTAATTAAGTTAAAGTAAATACAAAAATGACATAAACATATATCTTTTAGAAACAATTTTTTTACATAGGGTTATATATGTTATATTTTTGACTATAAATATTCATTATAAAGAAAAAAATATTTCCAACATAATTTTATTTTATTTATAATTTTTATACATAGAATAATTAAATTTATTTATGACACAATAATGATGCACTATTTTCCTTATTAATGAAAGAATCAAATAATTGGTATTATAAATGTTAAAATAAATATAATTTGAAAGTTTTGATGTAATCCAATAATTTTAAAGATTAATATGAAATGTTAGGATTTCTTAAATGAATTTATTTATATTTAATTAAGTTTTTAGGACTTTAACAAAAATCAATTATTAAATAGTGTCAAAATTGACATAAAAGAATTTTTAAAACAAATATTATATTATTAATTGATATTCTATTCCTAAAAATCTAAGGTTTATCCAAAGGACTTATATAATTATAGTTTCATCATTAATGAACCACTTTGGGTTCACTTGGAAGTATATAGTAAGTTTATTAACTATATAATATAAAAATACAAAGAGACATGGTAAATGTCAAACTATTTAACTAAGAGTTAAATCTAAAAGTTAAAGTTAATATAGTGAACCAAACCAGTCTAAAACCTATTGGTTGAGTGGTTTTAGACCCATACCCACCTTATACTTTAAATAATACATTTTGGATCCATTAGAAACCGAAAATTATTTTATTATAAAATAATATTTCTAGCTTTTCATAAGGTGCCCCTCACCCCTCTTATAAAAGGGCACTCCCCCTTATCTCTAATTAACACCATCAAAGCCATTTGGATTGGCCAAAACCTTCCCAAATACCCTCTAAAATGTCCTCCCTTTATTTTAGAGGCATTAATTTAGTCATAAAGCCAACTTAAGGATCCCTTTTGATCAAATAAAAAAGAAGAACTCGAAGAAGAGGTAATAATTTCACCACCCTCTTTCAAGTTCTTTACTTCTTCCACTTATTCTTTCTTTGTTATTTCTATTATAAAATAATAAATCCAGTATCTTCTATATACTTTGATGTTATTATAAATATGGTACAGCCATATTCATTATTCTATCCATCCTTTGAATGACATGTCACCATAAGTGTGTACGTACAGATTACCATCTCCATGTTGTGGTGTAATTGTTATTCAATGCATTATTATTTGGATGAGTACAGTAATGATGTGTAATTCATGTAAATAATAAATATAAAATTATAATGATTCTGTATATATGATATACCATCCAATTATATATTATTTTAATATCAAAATAATGATATTTTCTCTTGTGCGTACGTACGGATTATCGTCTCCACGAACGCGATGAGATTCATTCCCCATCGTATCCGTTCAAGACTAATTTTCATTTGATGATTAAATTTAATATTTAAAGCCTTGATATAATTCTGGATATTAATAATATAAATCCCATACATAACAAATATGACTCACAAAACAAATAATATAAAGGAAAACGAATCCATTAACACCCGAAACAACGATAATACCAAGATATTATTAACGAAGCAATGTTAAAAGATCATATATGATATCATATTAATGTATATGATTATTGTATAATTTAATAACAATTATTACACCATTATAAAGGAGTTTAACCTACCCTTGACCAAGGAAAAGTACAAGGTGAGGGTTAATTTCACAGTCTCTTTATTATCCGAGGTTGTTTTTACGCAAGTATCTACTGGGACCTATTTATCATCCACATCCATGTTTCTTAAAAATGTATTTTAAAAAATTATTAATATTTTATAGAATATGGGTTAAAGTCATTTATACTCTTGTTTGACTTTTTATAAGATGTTTATAAAGGAATCTTTCCGTCGTTTTCCAAACAAGGTCCTTTTTAACCTTTTCGATAGAATTAAGGTAAGAATGTATTTTTTAACTTATACGGTGGGTGAGACTATTTTCCAACATTATAAAATCATCAAAGATTCCATTACAAGCTTATAAGAACATTTTCAAATTAAATGTTTTCTTTTATAATTATGTGACTTTTAAATGATTAAAAAAAGAGATATTTCTCTCAAATAGTTTTGATTTCATCTATGTCAACATCCTCTGATGGATTTTAAGATTATTTTAAGTTGATTTATTATGATACAAAACTTACATATTGTATTGAAGGTTTTGTGATATGTTTGACTGTGGATGTGTTATTTTTATATCATTCATGGTTTATAGAGAAAGTATTGAAATTTCGTATGCTAGTTTTAATATGAATATTTATGTTATGTTTAAACCTGTTCATATGAGGAATGTATTGGACTTAGTAACAAGTAGAGCCCACTATAGATCCAAGATGCATTGGTAGGTCTAATGAGACAAACTAGTATCTTGGCACAAGGCCTTGAAAAAATCTTATTTGTAGTCTTGGAACAAGGCCTTGACTATATGGTTATGATAGCCTGACATTATGCATTCCATCATTATGAAAGTGGTTATTGACAATGCATGTGATTATTAGACTAGTAGAATATCCATGTGAATAATTAAATGGAATTATTTCATTTTATTTTTTCCATATTATTCTGAATTTCAAGTTTAAAAGGCTTTTATTTTAGTTATACATTGCCTTAAATGTTTATGATTATTTATGAAAGTTTCTGCTATATTGTTATCCTTACTAAGCATCTGAGCTCACCCCTTTCTATGTTTTATTTTTCCCAGGATGTGAAGAATTTTTTTATGACTGACCTACAGGGATAGTCTGAGGGGATATGAGTGTGGACTATGGAGACTATGTTGTTGTATTTTTTCACTTTATCATGTAATTTAAGACTTATGAATGTATATAGTGTTTCCATGGATACTAAACTAATAGGTATTTCGAGACTTGATATTTTGTTATAATTCCAATGTTATGTAATAATAAACCGACTCTGGGTAACTGGGGTCGGGGAGTTACAGTTGGTATAAGAGGAAGTTTAGTACAAACCTTGAAAACTAGATTTAGATAAACTCTGATTAGAGCACATTACCCTAAGATAGACTTTGAGGATTAGTATAAAATAACTTCCTAAAATTTTGGTATTGTAGAGATTTTGTGATTTTTCTGAGAAATACATTCCTATCTGGATACGAGCAGGTAGAGGTGGCTCTGGAACAAATGTACCTAGGGGTAAAACCCAAAAACACCACTTTGAGCTAGAATCGAACGGGAACTGGTGCACGACAACAGGCCTTGCTGCACTCTTGGTTACGACACTCCCAGGTATATGCTTAGGATAATTCTCATTTTCTTTACAAACCATTATGAATGGTTTATGAGTATATACTTCTTCAAAGAAAACATTTTTATGATTATGGATTATATCCATTAACTGTTCAATTTATGTTAAGTGTTTTACAAGTTTGGATTTATTTATTGCGATTCATAAACTAATCTAGTGTATGCCATTGTTTAGAAATGGTGCCTAGTGGAAGGAATGGAAACCATATCAATGCACGCACTCTATGTAGGGATTTCCCTCCTGCTCAAGATAATTATAGTGGAGCTAGTGATGCAACTGGTGCTGATCAGCTAATCACCATACTCGGACAAATCACTCAGGTTATGAATAATAACCTTACCCGTATGAAACACCCCAATTCACAACATGAAGGATCAATGTTAGATTGATTCATGAGAAAAAAAACCACCAAAATTCAATGGGAGTACAAATCCATTGTTAGATGAGTAATGGATAAGTTCTTTAGAGAAAATATTCCACACCTTGGGTAGTAGAGAAAGGGAAAAAGTTTTCATGGAAGTTTACTGCCTCACTGGAGATGTTGATCAATGGTGGTCATTGATTCAAAACACAAAGGAAGATGATGAAGTATAAAATATTGAATGGAGGGATTTTAAAGAGCTTTTCTTAGAAAAATACTTTCCTCGTGACCATCGAGCAGATATGAAAAGGAAATTTCTGAGTCTGAGGCAAAAGGAGGATGCGAATGTTGCAAAGTATGAGGATAACTTTACAAGGTTAGCGAGGAATGCTTCAGATTATATACATAACCCAAGAAGTAAGATTGGTCATTTCTTTGAAGGGTTAAAACCGTTTCTCTATCAAGAATTAGTCTCACAATCCTTCTCATCATACGAAGATATTGTCTCATGTGCTATCAAGCTAGAAAAGGAATTCTCAAAGTCTTATGAATTTAAATCAAAGAAAGAGAAGAAGAGATCTGATGATCACTCTGGAAATGGAAATAAGGGGAAGAAGGGAAAAGTTTAATATCCATCCTACAGTAAATTTGGGAAGAAACACCCTGATACTTTCTTGAAGGGAATGGGAGTCTGTTACAAGTGTGGTAAAAAAAGGCCACCAAGCTCGTTATTGCAAGGGGAAGAAAGAATCTACTGATTTTCAATGCTAAAATTGCATAGATATGGGAAATTATGAAAATGAATGTCCTAAGCATCAGGGGAACTTACCTCAGAAAAGGACAAGGGATTAAGGCCAAGCTTATGCGATCACTACTACTGAGGTAGAAGCTCCGAAATATGTGGTGGTAGGTAATTTAATGGTTTCCTTAAGTTTAGAAAATGCTTTGTTTGATTCTGGATCATTGTATTGTTTCATATCTTCCCAGTTTTCTAAGAAAATTAGATATTTCTAATTTGATTTAACAAGGGATTTGTCAGTAAAAACTCCTAAAGGTAGTATCATTGTAACAATGTTTTGTGAATCAGTCCTGTAACATCCCAAGTAAGTAATGAATAATATATATTTTTATCTATGTCTATTAATGAATTAGATAGTGTTTTAGAGGCTTAAAATGAGAATAAATCCAATCTTAAGCATGGAATACACTAATATTTTTAAAAGATTGTTTTACTGCCTTTTGATGGCAAACCATTTTTAAATCTATCTTTTGACAATTTTATAAGCTATGTTTGTCAAAATAAACTTATTATTTATGATTGGGACATCAAAATTTACTTTGTGTGAATTTTTGGTATTTTTCCGATAAAGTTCATTTTTTAATAAATAGTGAAAAATGTTGTATTTTAATTCAAAACCCCTTTTTAATCTAATTTATTTATATGATTAGATTATTGTTTGAATTGGTTTTAAAGTGCAATTAGAATATATTTTTACCATTTAATCGAATGATGTTCGTTTGAATTAATTTCACTTTGAAATCGGACTTAAACTAGTGTCAATCTTTTGATACTTATTGTTTCATAAAAACACGCTATTTGCTCTGACAGCGGGAATTAATTATTAAATTAATTAATGCAACTTATATGTTTTGAATTTTGTAAAATAGACTTAATTTTTGAATTCGGAATATCAAATATATCTTAGGGTGATGTTTTGGTATTTTTCTGGAAAACTTCAATTTTTGATGAATAGTGAAACCACTAAGTGGTACTTATAAAAACTGATTTTTCGTTTAAATGAAATTTTACCACCTCTGTGTTTTGAATTTCAAAAATCCTACATACATGGTTTCCATTAAGAAGTAAAATGTGGTTCAATGGTATTAAAATAATTTTTTGGTGAATAGTAACTTTTAAGTTTTTAATCGCGATTAGAGGTAATTAGTGTAATTTAAGGTAAGAATAATGTTTTAATAATATGAAATGACCTAGACACATGTCCTACCCTTATTGGATGTGCCATGGACGACCAAGAAAATCCATGGGTCAACTTGGGGACCCCATCGAGCCACTTTGGTAGGAAAATGACATTAATAACTCTTTATTTAATGTTAAAATAAAAATGTCACAAACATGAGTTTTTTTACTAAAACAATTATTAAATGGGGTTATACAAGTCACATTTTTGACTATAAATATTCATTAGAAATATAAAAAGATTTCCTACATCATGATATTTTTTTTATAATTTTTAGACATTAAATAAATTAAATTATTTATGACACCATAATGATGCAACGATTACCTCACTATTTAACGATTTAAATAAAATGAAAATATAATGTAAAATATAAGAACTAAACTTTTCAAAAATCTATTGTATGGGTATATTTAGAACCCTTATCACCTTATCTGCGAATTATATCAATTTGGGACCTTTTAAATCCAAAAATCATTTTAAAATAAAGTAACATTTCTTTACTTTCCAAGAGTGCCCCTCCTATCCTCTTATAAAAGACCCCCACCTCTACCTCCTTACCCACACTTCCAAAGCCTTTGGCTCGGCCAAACCCTGACCATTTTGTCTCTCCACATCCCTCTATTACTCCTTGAAGCCTCACTTTGGGAAAAAGTCTTCCCAAGGAAGCCTTTGAGCTCAAATCTAAGAGAGTTACCTGATTTTAAGGTAATGTCTTCACTTGTGTTCTTTTGTTTTATTTTGCTTCTCCAACCCCCTAAACTCTTTTTATTCATTTATTTTGTAACAAAACCAGTATCCTAAATATACTAGGATGTTGTTATAAGAATAATTAGAGCTACACTTACACAAACCTACATCTAATGGTTAAATAACATACTGTTTCTGTGGTTGACGAATTTCTGCCTCACGAAACAATGATTGTTCAATATTTTTCTAACACCTTCAAAGGTGGCCATTAAGATGTCACTATATTTATATATGATATATAATATGTTTATTTTTTCCTTAAGGTTCTGTATTTTTCATTTATGGAATACCTTTATGGCTTCCATTATGGGTATACATGATATCTTCATTTTAGGACGTGCGGACTACCGCCCCCTCAAAGTGATTTGATTCGTTAATGCCATATGTGAGACGTATAAAGGATGGATTTAAAGTTATTATATATGATGTATGTTACATATAAATGATGAATATAATTCTGGAATTAAAATATACATACCTCTCATTTAGTTTTAATTCCATTAATATGACATAGAAATGAAAGTAGCGTTCATGTGTACGTACGGCTTACCGTCTCCATGAACGGTGCATTTCATTTATTACCTCTAAATGATTATGTAATATTATAAATACATGTATATTCTGGATATATATGATATATATGATATCCAAATCATGAATATCATTCTGGATATAATGAACCCTTGACCACACGAACAACATGTAATTGTTAGAAGTCCACTTTCGACTTAAGAACCAAATATCGAAAAAACAAACATTATTAACTTAAATGATTAAATAATGTTTATAACATGGTAATAAGTTATATAAAAGTAATAATGAAATTGAAAAATGTTCTTAAGCAAGTATAAATTAACTCAAGTTTATTATTCAGGACGTTAAAGAATGATCGAGTCAAGTCGGACCCGAGGTAAAGGCTTTCGTCTCAATCTCCTTTCATTGAGGCATATTTCGTTTTATACACAACTTTCTTTTATACGGTGTATAAACCCCTTTGACTTTTACTTTTATAAAAAAGGAATCTTTTTCTACGAAGCGTTTTACTAAACGGAAAAAAGAAATGTTTCTTTTAACGTACACGGTGACAATGACCTTTTTCGCCACCGTGAGTATTATTTGGATTTTGGCTTCCTCAACAAGCCGTAATGTTTTTAAAATGAAATAAATACCATATAATCTTTTATGTATTTTGGTATTGAAAATGATTTTTATAATGGATTTGTTATGTCAATATATTTATGTGATATATTGTGATCAAAGTGTGGAAATGTTTTCTTTCCATTATATTTGTTTTATGTCTTATGATTTTATAATGGTACTTGGACATTTGACGGGTGGTTACGTGATAAACCATATGACAGGTGGTGCTGTGAATACCAGGATGGGTGGTTACGTTATAACCTCTAATGCATTGGGTATGGAAGTCGGCCGTATGGCTATTCCATTAAGTGATATGTGTGGAAGTCGACCATATGGTTATTCCATTTAAGTATGTTTATGTCCCAAGTTACCTTTATATGTTATGTCATCTTTATATGGGTTTTATGGTAATATTTGGGTTACAAAAGGGTAAGTAATGATCTTTTATTCATTGAAGAATTTTTACTACTTCATAAAGGTGAAAAGTATTACTTTGATAAAGTATACATGGTTTACTTGTTGTTTCGAAAAACTATCAGTTTTCATTCATTGTGTATCTCTTACTGATCTTTTTATGCTCACCCTAAGTTTTTTTGAAATGTTTTTCACAGGACTTAATGTGGAATAGGTTCAAGGATGGGATTAAGGGAAAGTCATGCTATATAAAACATGGAACTAGAAATGTTTCTTTTTAAGAGTTTTTATTCTATGGAAACTTAGTAGAAGTGTCTACTTTGTAATCTTTTGAGATGTAATAGTTATGTCCTAATTCTCTAAAACTCTAAACCTGAAAAGATTCTCAATGTGAATTATTCATTTAATTCAATATTAACTAAGGTTTAAGGTCGGGGCCTTATAGTTGGTATCAGAGGTCGGTTTAGACAACTTTAGGAGTTAGAAAATTGTTAAATTATAAATTAATTTATGGTATGACTGAAATGATATAGCATTTAAAGATTACCATGTTGCTTCGCCTAAGATATTTCTGTGTTCAGAATGGTTTTCCGCAGAGGAAACAAGGAAGCTATGTTGGGACGACATCCGGAGGAAGACAACCTTCCAAATCAGCTACCTGAGATGGTTGGAATTGGAACTGAATAGTTTGTTGCAGTGATGGTACAGTTGAATCAGGATATAAATGGTGGTGGTATCCATGCACAAGATCAACCAGATCAACTGCATAGGAACATGTCAGTGGTGGAACATTTCATGAGGAAACATCCCCCATCATTCAGAGGATCATCTGACTCTGTGCTAGATGAAGGGTGGATTAAAGCGCTGGAGAAGATTTTTGATTTCATGGGGTGTTCAGAACATCAAAAGGTTAGTCTTGATATTTACCGTTTTGAAGGAGAAGCTGATCAGTGGTGGTCGATGGTGAAAAATATCAGGGATAGTGATGAGATTGATGATCTTCACTGGGACGAATTCAAAGGTATGTTTCTTGAGAAATATTTTCCTAAGGTGGTTTTTCTTAGGAAGGAAAAACAGTTCCTAGAATTAAGGCAGGAGGATGACTCAGTGGCTACTTATGAATCAAAGTTCACTCGATTGGAAAGGTATGCTCCAAACTTCATACAAGATCTTGATAGTAAAATAAACCATTTTTACTCAGGGTTAAAGCCAAAGTATCGAAGGGATTTAGCTTCTTGTGAGTTCAAAAGTTATGAAAAACTCGTTCGATGTGCGGAGAAGGTGGAAATGAAGTTTGCCGATGATCAGGTGTTCTTTAAAAAACAACAGAATAAGAGGTCCAGTTGGCAGGAAAAGGGGAAGAATTCATCAAAGAATCAAGGAGGTAAGAAAACCAAATATCCATCCTGTGAGAAGTGTGGTAAAATGTATCCTGGAGAATGTTTATCCAAGTCTGGTAAGTGCTTTCAGTGTGGTAAGTCTGGTCATATTGCTAGTAACTATAAGGAAGATGATCAAGCAGGAAATGAAAAGCCAACGGTAAGATGTTTTAAGTGTAATGAAATGGGTCATTATGCAAATGAGTGTCTAACGAAGAACTCAACTGAGGAAAAGCAGTCAGACTACAAGCAGAAAGGGGTGGTGAAATCCTTTGAAACTACTTCAGCAGATGTTGGGCCATCGAATGAATTAGTATCAGGTACACTGTTTGTTTGTTCAGATTATGCCAATGTGTTGTTTGATTCAGGGTCTACACATTCTTTCATTTCTGAGAAGTTTTCTAGTAAATTGGAAATTCCATCTCAAGATATGAATCCTGAACTTATGGTAAAAACACTCGAAGGGAACGTTGAGACAAAAAGGAATTATAAGAATCTTCTTATCCTTGTGTGCGGAGAGAATCTACCAGAAAACCTTATTGTTTTGCCTCTAGTAGAGTTTGATGTTATTTTGGGCATGGATTGGATTTCTGTTTATCATGCAAAGATTGAATGCAGAGCTAAAATGGTTTCTTTTCAGAAATATTTTCAGTTTGTGTACAAGAATGAACCCTTGATTTTGATAATATATCAGGAAGTTAAGAAACTAGTAAATGATGGAAATGAATGTTACCTTGCACATATTGTTGAAAATAAAGGAACTGTTCAGATTAATGATGTGCTAGTGGTAAATGAGTATCTTTATGTTTTTCCTAATGAGTTGCCTGGTATTATTCATGATCGGGAAGTTGAATTTACTATTGACTTAGTTCCTGATTCTAATCCAATTTCAAAACCCCCTTATCGAATTGCTCAAGTTGAACTTTTAGAGTTAAAGAAACAATTGCAGGAGTTATTAGATAAAGGTTTCATTCGACCTAGAACATCACCATGGGGTGATCCTATCTTGTTTGTTAAAAAGAAAGATGGTTCAATGAGACTTTGCATTGATTATAGAGCCTTGAATAATATTACTGTTAAGAACAAGTATCCTTTGCCTCATATCGATGATTTGTTTGATCAGCTCCAAGGAGCTCAGTATTTTTCGAAGATTTAATTGAGGTCGGGGTACCATCAGTTGAAAGTAAAAGAAGCAGACGTTCCGAAGACTGCGTTCCGTACTAGATATGGCCATTATGAATTTGTAGTTATGCATTTTGGGTTAACCAATGCACCTGTTGTATTCATGGACCTTATGAATAGAATTTTCCATGAGTTCTTGGATAAGTTTGTGGTTGTTTTCATCGATGATATTTTGGTGTTTTCTAAAATTAAAGAGGAGCATGAAAGTCATTTAAGGGTTATCTTGCAAACCTTAAAAGAAAATAAACTGTATGGAAAATTTAGTAAGTGTGAGTTTTGGTTAAAAAAAATTTCTTTCCTTGGCCACATTGTTTCAAAAGATGGCATAACTGTTGATCCTTCTAAAACAAAAGTTGTTGAGGAATGGCCAAGACCCACAAATGTAACCGAGATCCGTAGTTTTCTTGGTTTGGCAGGTTACTACCGAAGATTTGTTGAAATTTTTTCATGGTTATCTAGTCCAATGACTAAGCTAACTCGGAAGGGTGTTAAGTTTATCTGGACAAAAGAATGTGATGATTGTTTTCCGGAGTTGAAAAGAAGATTAGTGAATGCTATAGTTTTGGCACTTCCTTCTAGAAATGGTGAGTTTGTTATATACAGTGATGCTTCATTGAAAGGACTTGGCTATGTCCTTATGCAGAATGATCAGGTAATTGCATATGCTTCACGTTAGTTAAAAAATCATGAGGTAAATTACCCTACACATGATTTGGAATTAACTGCTGTTGTTTTTGCTCTAAAAAATTGGAGGCATCATTTGTATGGAGTAAAGTGTGAAATATATACTGATCACAAAAGTTTAAAGTATATATTCACTCAGAAATAATTGAACATGAGACAGAGGAGATGGCTGGAATTAATCAAGGATTATGATTGTACAATTCATTACCATCTAGGAAAAGCAAATAAAGTGGCTGATGCTTTGAGTCAAAAAAGTAATGCTTCATTAACAATGCTGCGTTTGGAACATGATCCTTTGGTTAAGGATTTGATGAACTTTGTCATAGAAGTTTTTGGTGCAGGATGTTCTTATGTTTTGTTTCAGGTATCAGTGAAATATTCTCTATCAGACAGAATCAAGAAAGCACAGAAGCAAGATAGTGAGTTGCAGAAAAAGGTAGAGCTTGTTCAGAAGGGTAAGTTGCCTGAATTCAACATTGATAATGATTGTGTGTGCCTTTTGATTCACAGTTGAAGAGAGAGTTTTTATGTGAAGCTCATAGTTCTCCGTTTTCAGTTCATCCTGAAAGTACTAAGATGTACAGAGATCTGTGGGGGTATTACTGGTGGGAAGGAATGAAAAGAGATATTGCTGATTTTACTGTGAAGTGTTTGACTTGTCAGCAGGTTAAAGCAGAGCGGCAGTTACCGAAAGGGATGCTTCGGCCTTTACCAGTGCTAGAGTGGAAATGGGAAAATATATCCATGGAATTTGTTGTGGGATTACCAAAGACATCTCGAGGTAATAATGCAATCTGGGTTATTGTTGATCGATTGACTAAATCTACTCATTTCCTTGCTATACGAGATACTTTTTCCCTAGATCAACTTTCCCGTTTGTATCTTAAAGAGATAGTCAGGTTACATGGAGTTCCCTTCTCCATTGTGTCTGATCGTGATCCCAGGTTTACTTCTTACTTTTGGAAGGGCCTTCAGAAGTCGTTGGGTACTGAATTAAATTTTAGTACAACATTTCATCCGCAATCAGATGGGCAGTCAGAACGAACAATTCAGACATTGGAGGATATGCTACGTGCTTGTTCGATGGATTATCAGGGAAGTTGGGACCAACATCTTTCTTTGGTTGAGTTTTCTTATAATAATAGTTTTCATTCCAGTATACAGATGGCACCATTTGAGGCATTATATGGGAAGCAGTTCCGAACTCCAGCTTTTTGGGATGAAGTGGGTGAAAGGAAGCTGATGGGACCAGAATTAGTAGAAGAGATGGCAGAAAAAGTTCAGTTGATTCAAAAACACATGAGAACAGCTCATAGAAGGCAGAAGAGTTATTTGGATAACCAGAGGAAGGATCTATCTTTCGAGGTAGGTGATCATGTTTTTCTCAAAGTTTCACCATGGAAAGGTGTGATGCGATTTGGTAAGAAAGGAAAGCTGAGTCCAAGGTTCATTGGACCATATAAAATTATGGAGAGAGTTGGATCAGTTGCTTACCGAGTGGCTTTACCTCTGAGTTTATCTCAGGTACACAATGTTTTTCATGTTTTGATGTTGAGAAAGTATATGCCAGATCCATCTCATGTTTTGAGTCCAGAGGTAGTTCAGTTGGAAGAGAACCTATCTTATGAGGAACAACCGGTCCAGATTCTTGACCATAGGGATCAAGTGTTACAGAATAAGGTGATTCATCAGGTAAAGTTTTTTTGGAAAAACCACATGATTGAAGAGGCAACATGGGAATCTGAAAATGCAATGAGGGCTAAATACCCCCACTTATTCGATAAGTAAATAAATTGCGGGGACACAATTTTCTAAAGGGGGGAAGGATGTAACATCCCAAGTAAGTAATGAATAATATATTTTTATCTATGTTTATTAATGAATTAGATAGTGTATTAGAGGCTTAAAATGAGAATAAATCCAATCTTAATCACGAAATACACTAATATTTTTAAAAGATTGTTTTACTGCCTTTTGATGACAAACCATTTTTAAATCTATCTTTTGAAAATTTTATAAGATATGTTTGTAAAAATAAACTTATTCTTTATGATTGGGACATAAAAATTTACTTTGTGTGAATTTTTGGTATTTTTCTGATAAAGTTCAATTTTTAATGAATAGTGAAAAATGTTGTATTTTAATTCAAAACCTCTTTTTAATCTAATTTATTTATATGATTAGATTATCGTTTGAATTGGTTTTAAAGTGAAATCAGAATATATTTTTACCATTTAATCCAATGGTGGTCATTTGAATTAATTTCACTTTGAAATCGGACTTAAACTAGTGTCAATCTTTCGATACTTATTATTTCATAAAAACACGCTATTTGCTCTGACAGCGGGAATTAATTATTAAATTAATTAATTCAACTTATATGTTTTGAATTTTGTAAAATAGACTTCATTTTTGAATTCAGAATATAAAATATAGCTTAGGGTGATGTTTTGGTATTTTTCTAGAAAACTTCAATTTTGATGAATAGTGAAACCACTAAGTGGTACTTATAAAAACTGATTTTTCGTTTAAATGAAAATTTACCACCTCTGTGTTTTGAATTTCAAAAATCCGACATACATGGTTTCAATTAAGAAGTAAAATGTGGTTCAATGGGATTAAAATAATTTTTTGGTGAATAGTAACTTTTAAGTTTTTAATCGCGATTAGAGGTAATTAGTGTAATTTAAGGTAAGAATAATGTTTTAATAATATGAAATGTCCTAGACACATGTCCTACCCTTATTGGATGTGTCATGGCCGACCAAGAAAATCCATGGGTCAACTTGGGGACCCCATGGAGCCACTTTGGTAGGAAAATGACATTAATAACTCTTTATTTAATGTTAAAATAAAAATGTCACAAACATGAGTTGTTTTACTAAAACAATTCTTAAATGGGGTTATACAAGTCATATTTTTGACTATAAATATTCATTAGAAAGATAAAAATATTTCCTACATCACGATATTTTTTTATAATTTTTAGACATTAAATAAATTAAATTATTTATGACACCATAATGATGCAGCGATTACCTCATTATTTAACGATTTAAATAAAATGAAAATATAATGTAAAATCTAAGAACTACACTTGTAAAAAACCTATTGGATGGGTATATTTAAAACCCTTATCACCTTATCCTTGAATTATATCAATGTGGGACCTTTTAAATCCGAAAATCATTTTAAAATAAAGTAACAGTTCTTTACTTTCCAAGAGTGCCCCTCCTCTCCTCTTATAAAAGGCCCCCACCTCTACCTCCTTACACACACTTCAAAAGCCTTTGGCTCGGCCAACCCCTACCCATTTTGTCTCTCCACATCACTCTCTTACTCCTTGAAGCCTCACTTTGGGCAGAAGTCTTCCCAAGGAAGCTTTTGAGCTCAAATCTAAGAGAGTTACCCGATTTTAAGGTAATGTCTTCACTTGTGTTCTTTTGTTTTATTTTGCTTCTACAACCCCCTAAACTCTTTTTATTTTTTTATTTTGTAACAAAACCAGTATACTCAATATACTAGGATGTTTTTATAAGAATAATTCTAGCTACACTTACACACACCTACATCTAATGGTTAAAGAACATACTGTTTCTGTGGTTGACGAATTTCTGCCTCACGAAACGATGATTGTTCAATATTTTTCTAACACCTTCAAAGGTGGCCATTAAGATGTCACTATATTTATATATGATATATAATATGTTTATGTTTTCCTTAAGCTTCTGTATTTTTCATTTATGGAATACCTTTATGGATTCCATTATGGGTATACACGATATCTTCATTTTAGGAAGTGCGGACTACCGCCCCCTCAAAGTGATTTGATTCGTTAATGCCATATGTGGGATGTATAAAGGATCAATTTAAAGTTATTATATATGATTTATGTTACATATAAATGATGAATATAATTCTGGAATTAAAATATACATACCTCTCATTTAGTTTTAATTCCATTAATACGACATAGAAATGAAAGTAGCGTTCATGCGTACGTACGGCTTACCGTCTCCATGAACGGTGCATTTCATTTATTACCTCTAAATGATTATGTAATATTATAAATACATGTATATTCTGGATATATATGATATATATGATATCCAAATCATGAATATCATTCTGGATATAATGAACCTTTGACCACACGAACAACATGTAATTGTAAGAAGTCCACTTTCGACTTAGGAACCAAATATCGACAAAACAAACATTATTAACATAAATGATTAAATAATGTTTATAACATGGTAATAAGTGATATAAAAGTAATAATGAACTTGAAAAATGTTCTTAAGCAAGTATAAATTAACTCAAGTTTATTATTCAGGACGTTAAAGAACGATCGGGTCAAGTCGGATCCGAGGTAAGGGACTTCGTCTCAATATCCTTTCATTGAGGCATATTTCATTTTATACACAACTTTCTTTTATATGGTGTATAAACCACTTTGACTTTTACTTTTATAAAAAAGTAATCTTTTTCTACGAATCATTTTACTAAATGAAAAAAAGGAATGTTTCTTTTAACGTACGCGGTGACAATGACCTTTTCCGCCACCGTGAGTATTATTTGGTCTTTGGCTTCCTCAACAAGCCGTAATGTTTTTAAAATGAAATAAATACCATATACTCTTTTATGTATTTTGGTATTGAAAATGGTTTTTATAATGGATTTGTTATGTTAATATATTTATATGATATATTGTGATCAAAGTTTGGAAATGTTTTCTTTCCATTATATTTGTTTTATGTCTTATGATTTTATAATGGTACTTGGAAAATTGACGGGTGGTTACGTGATAAACCATATGACGGGTGGTGCCATGAATACCCGGATGGGTGGTTACATTATAACCTCCAATGCATTGGGTATGGAAGTCGGCCGTATGGCTATTCCATTAAGTGATATGTGTGGAAGTTGACCATATGGTTATTCCATTTAAGTATGTTTATGTCCCAAGTTACCTTTATATGTTATGTGATCTTTATATGGGTTTTATGGTAATCTTTGGGTTACAAAAGGGTAAGTAATGATATTTTATTCATTGAAGATTTTTTACTACTTCATAAAGGTGAAAAGTATTACATTGATAAAGTATACATGGTTTACTTGTTTTTTTTGAAAAACTAATAGTTTTCATTCATTGTGTATCCCTTACTGAGCTTTTTATGCTCACCCCAAGTTTTTTTGAAATGTTTTTCACAGGAATTAATGTAGAATAGGGTCAAGGATGGGATTAAGGGAAAGTCATGCTATATAAAACATGGAACTAGACATGTTTCTTTTTAAGAGTTTTTATTCTATGGAAACTTAATAGAAGTGTCTACTTTGTAATCTTTTGAGATGTAATAGTTATGTCCTAATTCTCTAAAACTCTAAACCTGAAAAGATCCTCAATGTGAATTATTCATTTAATTCAATATTAAGTAAGGTTTAAGGGATATTTGTAATCAAAGAATCATATGAAACCCGAGAGAAGGAGGACTATCTCTCTCTAAAATCGCAGATGAACAGGGTCTCCACGATTCTATTTCCTTGTTCTTGATCTTATGGCCTCTTTTTTCTGGCTCCCGGGAGTTTCAATTCGCATTGATTATCTAATTTTGGGGATGAAAAGAGCGAGGGAAGGAAGGAATAGATCCGGTTTAAGGAAAAACCTAAACCGATCTCCTTTCTTGAGGTGTTTAAAGGCACAAATCTATGCAATACCATCTCAAGGAAATCGTCCTTCTGCAAGAAATTGGACGATGGCCGACTCGCGGTGGAGGCAGATCCGGAAGCGCTGAAGCAGCGTTCTCATTTCTATAAGTTCTCGGTTTTGGGACGCATATCATACTTAAAGGGTGACACTCCATGGTAGACTACGGAACTCAAACTGAGGATCTCGCACATATGGGGTTTTCTTGACTGGAAGCTTGTTCCGATCGGGCGTGGGTATTTTCACATCCTTTTAAGCTCGCAGGAGGAGATAGATCGAGTCTGGTCGATTAGCAATGTTCAATTGAAACCAGGTCTGCTGTGACTTTCAGAATGGGATTTCTCCTTCAATACTTATACTCATCGAAATACGACGGCTCAGATCTGGGTACGGCTCCATGGATTAAATTTCTTCTTCTGGCATCCCAAGATCTTAAACGACATTGCCTCTTGCATCGGTTCTCCGTTGAAGATAGATCACCGAACGAGAAATGCGGAACTTGTCTTGTATGCGAGGGTCTTGGTGGAAGTTTATCTTGGTAACAAACCACCAGACTCGATTGCTTTCAGTGAAAATGAATACACAACCAACATTTGGTTGGAATATGAGCGCAAACCTCCCTTTTGCGAACTGTGTAAGATTGTTGGACACTCCCTTTTAAATTTTCGTGTGATGAAGAACCGGGTGAAGTCAAGGGATGAACAATCAAAGGATGATGGTTGGACTCAGGTGAACCGAAAGCAGAAGGCTCAACCTACTGTTTCTGGACAACATGTAATTAATCAAACAAAAGTTGATAAATGGGTTAAAAAATCTCACGCGGGGGAGTCTTCTGGTGTTAAATGGTCCAATTTGGTTAAGGAGGAGGGGACCAAGGGTGTAGTTGCTGTGAATTTGGTAGAGGAAGTGAACATGATGTAGAACAAAATCGAGATTCCTGTGGGCTCGTCTGATTTTGGTTCAGGTGAGAAAATCCCGCAGGAGGTTAACCTTCATGCCTCGGGTGAGATACAAAACGAGAATCTGGTGCACCCTCTTGAAACTACAGATGATGACCACAGCCTGAGGGAAGAAATTGAACATATGGTGAGAGACATTCTTGAACACCCATGGGAGGATTTCCAACATAATTCCTGGGGTGATGATCTTCAAGTCGTGACTCAGATAGAGGGTAATGAGGCTGCAGGTATGCTGATAAAGGGTGCAGCTGCCGGTACCTCTTCACCCTACTTTTTCCATGTTGATAAGATTAGCATAACTATGGTGGGTTCACATCCCACTACTAATATTGACCATTTAAATGGTACCAATAAGTAGCCCGGCCAGCCTGCATCTCTCTCAACAGAGACTCATTTGGATCTGAATTCGGGCAATACTTATGACAAAAACGGTATTGACAATTCAGACATGGTTTAGGTAGATAATGAAAAGCCTTGCACCTTTGAGGTGGTAGGTTCCAGTGAGCAGATAGTGGCAGTGGGTTCTATGGACACTATGACTGCCTCCTCAGGGTTTTCAAATGATTGCACCCCTGCTTCAGCTTCATTAGATCTCCCAGAAACTCCGCTTGGGTCTTCAATCTCCTTGAATAAAAATAAAAATAATTGTGATATTAAAATAGATTCTAATATCTCTGTTGTCTCTTCCAAGAGCAAGCAGGGGAAACAATCCAACCCATCTTCCTCTAATGATCCTAGAAGGTCAGCAAGGAACAAGGGTTTGGGTGGATCAAAAAAAGGGAGATCTATCTCCAAACGTAAGTTCAAATGAATTGTTTATTTTGGAATTGTCAGGGAATAACTAACTCTGACACTTTCATTGTGCTCAAGAGATTTATTTTGACTCACAAACCAATTTTATTTTCCATTGATGAGCGTAAAATTAATTTTTCTCCAAAATATTTACACCTGTGCTCTTTTGGTTTTAATTTTCTAGGTGCTTGTAAAGAGGGATCCTCTACTAAAACTATCTGGATTTTTCATCACTCTTTTTTGCAGTCTGTTAATATTGTTAAAATTTCTGACCAAATGTTTACTTGTGCTTTCTCTTACGCTGGCGTTTGTATGGTCTGTATTATGATATATGCTAAAAATAGGTATCAAGATCGTAGATCTATCTGGATTGACCTCCTTTCCCTGTCTTCCTCTGTTCAAGATCCCTGGATGGTGATTAGTGATTTCAGTGCTATTATTCTCCCAAGTGAAAACATTGGCCCGTATCACTCTCCTATATCTACTGGAGAATTTAAAGCCTCTGTTGAGGATTGCGATCTTTGTGAAATCAATCTTACTGGTGCCAAGTAAACCTGGTATAGAAAGTCCCTCAATAGGATTGTTGCTAGCAAACTTGATAGAGCTTTCACTAATACTACTGTTCTAGACAACTGGGACTCCATATCCAGCATTACTTTACCCAAGATCAACTCTGATAATCACCCCATTCTTGTTAGCTTCGACTCTAGGGGCTCAAAATCACCTCTTCCCATTAAATTTAACAATGATTGGACTGTAGTCCCAGAATGATTCAACATGATTAATGAATTCTGGGATGGCATGAGGCATCAAAGCGACTATCTTGCTTGCACTGCCAAACTAAAGCTTCTGAAACAAAATCTCAAGGGGTGGTGTTTCTCTAAAACAAAGAAGATCGATGCGGACATATCCTCTTTGGAGAATGACCTTATTCGTATTCAAATCTCAAAAACCTGTTCTGATTTTTCTCTAGACCCTCAAGCTGAGGTTGATATCACTTCGAACCTTAACTCTCTTCAGAAACACAAAGATAACATGCGCAAGAAAATCTTTAAAACTAAATGGCTATCAGATGGAGACCGAAATACGAAATTCTATAATGCTCTTCAAAGAATCAGGAAAATCAGTAAGCCACTTGCGCTTCTTAAAGTTGATGATACTCTTCTTGACACTGAGGATAGCATTGCTAATCACGTTGTTCATTACTTCCATAATCTGTTTAATGGTCCGGAGGTTAATAAGGATCTCCTCCCTGACATCATTCCCAATATGGTCACTACTGAGGACAATGATCATATTCTAAGCATTCCTATGGATCATGAAATCAAGGACATTGTTTTCAGCCTTAACCCTGACAGTGCCCCGGGACCATATGGGTTCAACAATGGTTTCTTTCAGCAATACTGGGATATTATTCATATGGATGTTTGCAAAATGGTTAAATCCTTTTTCTCCAATGGTGTCCTACCGCATGGGATAAATGCCCAGTTCCTTGCTCCCATACCTAAAGTGGATAATGCTGATGAGATTCATCTTTTCCGTCCCATTTCTCTCATCAACACCCTATATAATATTATTACAAAACTCCTTTCTAATCGTCTCACCTCCATCACGAATAGAATTATTTCTTGGAACCAATCTGGCTTTATAAAAGGAAGAACTATTCAAGATTGTATCTGCCTGGCCTCAGAATGTACTAATATACTTAATAAAGTCACTAGAGGAGGTAGTGTTTCCATTAAATTAGACATCAGGAAAGCCTTTGACACTATGGACTGGAATTTAATTTTTAAGGTTCTTAGGATCTTTGGGTTTAACGACTCTTTTATTTCCATGATATGCGCCTTATTTAAATCAGCTTCCATCTCTGTGCTGGTCAATGGTTCCCCTAAAGGTTTTTTCAAATGTACCAAGGGGGTTAGGCAATGTGATCCCCTCTCTTCCATTCTTTTTGCTATTGCCGAGGATTATTTAAGTAGGCTCATCACGAGCCTTGTGAATCAAAATAAAGTCATCCCTATTCAAGATGCTAGAAATTTAAATGTTCCTACTCATCTTTTATACGATGATGATATAATTTTATTCCTTAAGGGAGATATTCGGAACATAAAAAACCTCAAAAGTTCCCTGGAACATTACGAAGACATTTCGGGTCAAGCTATTAGTTGGAACAAATCCTTTGTTTTCTTTGGGAAACACTTCCCCCCAACAGAAAAAATCACATCATTGACTACTTAGGAATTAAATAAGGCTCCTACCCTTTTACTTACTTAGGGGTCCCTATCTTTTGGGGTAGACCAAAATCAAGATATTTTCACAACATTGTCGATCTAATGATCAATCAACTCTCTTCTTGGAAAGGTAAATCTATTTATATGGCTGGCAGGGTTTTCCATGTCAAGTCTACCATTATTTCCAAGATGGTTTACTCAATGATGGTTTACAAATGGCCTGCCAGTCTTCTTAGAAGAATCAACACCTGCATTAAAAATTTTTTCTGGACTGGTAGTATGATTGAAAGAAAACTTGTCACCATACCTTGGGTCACTTGTTGTAAACCACTAGATAGGGGTGGACTTGGTATTAAGAACCTTAAGCTTTTTAATGAAGCTCTTCAAGACAGAATGACCTGGAATATTATCCATAGTAACTCTGATTCCGTGGATTTTCTTAGGAAAAGGTTTGTTAATAAGCTTCGGAATGGTAATTTTGGTTACATTACTTCTTCCATCTGTCCTTCCATTAGACATTCTTTCCTAGATATCATGAACAATGCTAGATGGATGGTTAGCGCTGATTCCTCTTTGAATTTCTGGCTGGACAACTGGACTGGTACCCCTTTAATATCTATGCTTACACCCACCACTAGTTCTGAGAACACCACTTCCACAATTCGTGATGTTGTTAACTCTCATGGCATCATCCTTCCAGACAACATCAGTCATATCGTCGACAACTACCATTTTTATGATACCGATGATTTCCTTATTTGGGAACCTACCTTTAACGGTGTCCTAGATTCTAAAAGTTTCTACAATAATAATTTCAGTAGCTCTAATTCCAACTTTGTCTGGTTGAAATCCTTTAACAAACCTTGGATCAAAACCTCAAGATTTATTCTCATTTGGCATCTTTCCCATAATAGGATCCCCACTGATGCGTGTCTCTAATCTTTCGGGATTACTCTTTATTCTAGATGTCATTTTTGTAACCAACATCGTGAAGATGCTAATAATTTGTTCTTATCTTGTGCTATAGCTGCTGCTCTTTGGAATTACATTTCTGACATTTTTGGTTGCAGATGGTCTCTTATTGATTCTATTAGCTCTCATCTTTAGCTTTGTGTGAATTCAGATTCTTCTAAACAAGTCAGGAATCTTTTTCTGGCTGCGGTCACTGAGCTCCTGCATGTGATCTGGTATGACAGAAATAATTTTATTCATAATAAATTTTCGTTCAGTCTCAATGCAGGTAAAATGTGTATCCTCATTGCTATAAAGGATGCTACCTCTCTTAAGAAGGATCATTGTGACAACTCTGTTGGTGATTTTGAGATCCTTCATCGGCTTAAAATTACTGGATCTTACAGGCTACCCCGTCACACCTTTGAGGTCTTCTGGCAAGCCCCGCTGCCAGGATGGATTAAAGTGAATGTTGACGGCGCTTCTAGAGGTAATCCGGGTCCGGCAGGCTATGGTTCCATTTTCAGAGACTTGCATAGCAGATTCCTTGGCAGCTTCTTCGGAAGTTGTGGCCCATCCTCAGCTCTGGAAGCAGAAATTTTGGGAGTCATTCATGCGGTGGACTTTTCCATGCAGAGGGGTTGGAACAACCTGTGGATTGAATGTGATTCAACCACTGTTGTTCAATATATTTGGAAGGGCGTGGTGCACCTTGCTTGGACGCTCACTTCTCGATGGATGAAATGTCTTACTTCGATTAGGAACCTCAACTACATTGCCACTCATGTGTTCCGCGAGGCGAACATGGTTGCCGATAGTCTCTCCAACAAGGGGGTTTATCAGGACATTACCTGGTTGGATCTCTTTCCTGATTATTTTCTCCCATTATTTAATAAGGATTGTAATAAGTTTCTGTCTTTCAGACTTTTGTAACTCTTTTTCATTATGCAATAAATTGTGCCTTGGTCTTTGACTGAGGCACCACCTCTTAAAAAAAAGTAAGGTTTAAGGTCGGGGCCTTATAAGTCCCCATTAGAGTACATAAATGTTTTTTATCTGCTGATTTTTATCGTCATACCCATTATTTAATTTGATATAATCCTCGGTATGGATTGGCTTTCATACCACGATGTGAATATTTATTGTAAGAAGAAGGAGGTTATAATTTTTGATAATGATGATAAAGAACACCTTATCTTTAGAGAATAATCATCACCACCTAAGTCTTATCTAGATCCACCCCCAGTAGCTCAACTAAATTCAATTATTGGGGAGGAAGAGAATGAAATAACTGTGGGTGAGGTAAGGAATGTTAAAATAGAGGATTTACCTATTGTGAAAGAATATGTTGATGTGTTTCCAGAAGATTTACCTGTACATCCTTCAGAATGAGAAATTGAGTTTTCCATTGATTTAATTCCTGGATCAAGGCCCATATCATAGACCCCTTATAGAATGGACACTATAGAATTAGTGTAACTAAAGAAACAACTAGAGTAATTGAGTAATAAGGGATTTATTTGTCCTAGTGTTTCTCTATGGGGAGCCCCTATCCTATTTGTTAAGAAGAAAGATGGATCTATGAGGTTGTACATTGACTACAGGGAGATCAATGATATAACAATAAAGAACAAGTATCCCCTACCTCACATTAATGATTTATTTGACCAACTGCCTGGAGCTCAATACTTTCAAAGATTGACCTTCGATCTGGATACCATCAGTTGTGTGTGAATAAGGAAGACATTTTGAAGACAACATTTCAAACTAGGTACAGACATTACGAGTTTACATTAATGCCTTTTGGATTGACTAATGCACCATCTGTCTTCATGGATCTAATGAATAGATTTTTAAAGGAGTATCTTGATGACTTTGTAGTGGTATTTATTGACGATATCTTGGTATACTAAAAAATCTACGAAGATCATTAAAATCACTTGCGCATTATCCTGAAGACTCTGAGAAGACATGAATTATATGGGAAGTTTAGCAAGTGTGAATTCTGGATTCAGGAGATTTATTTTCTTGGACATATTGTCTCTAAGGATGGAATCTCTATTGATCCTTCTAAGACAATAGAAATCCAAGAATGGTCATCACTGATGAGTATAACTGAGGTACACAATTTTATTGGTTTAGCAGGTTATTATCGACGTTTCGTCCAAAATTTTGCCCGATTGGCTAACCCATTAACAAAGATCACATGTAAAGGGGTTAAATTTGTTTGAAAAAAAGGAGTGTGAAGAATGTTTTGAAGAACTGAAGAGAATATTAGTCAATGCTCCTATATTGAATCTACCATCAGGGAATGATGAGTTTATTATTTATAGTGATTCTTCAAAGAAAGGACTTGGTTGTTTCCTTATGCAGAATGATAGGGTTATTGCCTATGCATCACGATAATTGAAATTTCATGAGAAAAACTATCCTACTCATGATCTTGAGTTAGAAGCTGTAATGTTTTCTTTGAAGATATGGAGACATTATCTCTATGGTGAAAAATGTAAGATATATACCGATCACAAGAGTTTGAAGTATATTTTCTCACAAAAAGAACTCAACATGAGGAAAAGGAGACGGATTGAACTACTCAAGGATTATGATTGCACCATACACTACCACCCAGAGAAGGAAAATAAGGTGGAAGATTCTTTGAGTAGAAAGGATCATGGAGTTTTGAACAAGATGATAATTGAAAAGGATACTATATATATGGATCTAGTAAAGATGGATATGGGAATCACCATGGAAGGTGAAACATCAATACTTTTTCAAATGGTTTCCAAACCATCTTTACTAGAAAGGATAAAGAATTCTCAGACCGGTGATGAAGAGTTTCAAAAGATGATTAAAGCTGTGAATGATGGGAGATTGAGTGACTTTGTGTATGAATATGGAATTTTGAAATTTGGGAAGAGACTTTGTGTTCCCGATATACCTGATCTGAAAAGGGAATTGTTAGATGATTCTCATAGATCCAATTTCTCTATACACCCTAAGAGCACCAAAATGTATAGAGATTTGAAGGAACATTTTTGGTGGGACAACATGAAGAGGGAGATTGCTGATTTTGTGTCAAGATGTATGGTTTTTCAACAAGTGAAAGATGGAAGGAAACAACCTGGAGGAGTCATGCAACCTCTTCCCATACCAGAGTGGAAATGGGATAATATTATGATGGACTTTATCATGGGACTACCAAATAATCCTAGAAGGAACGATGCAATATGGGTCATTGTTGATCATCTTACCAAGTTAGCACATTTTATTGCTATAAGAGAAGATTTACCACTTGAACGTCTAGCAAGACTATATATTAATGAAGTCATGAGACTTCATGGAGTACTTCTATCGATTGTTTTTGATCGTGATCCATGTTTTAAATCAATATTCTGGAAAATTATTTAGAAATCCCTGGATACTGAGCTTCGTTTGAGCACTGCCTACCACCCTCAAATAGATAGACAATCAGAACAAACTATTCAAACCTTAGAAGACATGTTGAGATCTTTCTCACTTGACTTTCAGGTTATGTGGGATCAATATTTACCTCTGGTGGAATTTTCCTATAACAATAGCTTCCATTCAAGTATTCAGATGGCACCATATAAAGCGTTTTACGGAAAGAGATGTCGCACACCAACCTATTGGGATGATATTGGTGAAAGAAAACTCATAGGCCTAGAACTTGTAGAGGAAACGATGGAAAATGTGAAGGTAATCCAAACCCACATCAAAGCAGATCAAAGTAGGTAGAAGAGCTATGCCGATAACTGAAGGAAGGATTTGGAATTTCAGGTTAGAGATCACGTTTTCTTGAAGGTATATCCATGAAAGTGTGTTATACGTTTTGGTAAGAAGGGAAAATTGAGTTCCAGGTACATCAGACCTTTTTAAATTCTAGAACGAATTGGGGTTGTAGCTTACCATTTGGAAATGCCTCCAAATCTCTCCAAAGTTCACGATGTGTTCCACGTATCAATGTTGAGAAAATACATGCCTGACCCAATGCATGTACTCATCTATGAGGAATTCGAAATGGAACCCGATCTGTCTTATTACGAAGATATCATTAGGATTCTTGATACCAGATAACAAGTGTTGAGAAACAGGATGACCTGTCTAGTAAAATATCTATGGAGAAACCATAAGATGGAAGAGGCAATGTGGGAACCTAAGGAACTTATGATGAAGAACCACCCGAGTATTTTTATGCAGTAATATTCTAGAAATTTAGAGGAAGAAATTATTTTAAGGAGGGGATAATGTAACACCCCAAGCTTCCACAATACACTTCTCTTTGAATAATACAGTAGCATGTGTTGTACGCAACTTTGAGTTCTAACACACACCACAACCAATCAAACTAGCCGTTATGAATAGTAATACCCACTTTTTAAAATTTTATGAATTTTATCTTTCATAATGGACTTCATTTTTGGATTCGGAATATTGAAATTAGATTAGGGTGAATTTTTGGTACTTTTTTGATAACTTTTATATTTTGATGAATAGTGAATATTACTAAATTTTAATTAAAAACAAATTTTTTAATCAAAATAATTAATAGTAATAAATTATGAATTTGAATGGTTTGGAAGTATAATAATATTATATTTTTATAATTTAATATAATTTAGGCCATTATAAGTAATTTCAAATTTAAACTTGACATAAACACGTGTCAATCTTTTGGTAGTTATTATTTCATAAAAACACGTTTTTTATTTTAACAATGGGAATTAATTTTAAATTAATTTCTGCCACTTCTGTGTTTTGAATTTAGAAAAATGGATTCCATCTTTTGAATCTGGAGTTACAAATTTTGTAAATAGGTAACCTTTATTTTTATACATTTTGAATAATTAGTTTGGTAAATATTTTATTTACAATGGTTAAAGGGTAAATCCGGTAAATAAGGGTAAAAAAATTATATTATAATAATCTTAAATTACCCTAACACATGTCCTAACCCTATTGGATGATACATGTCTGAACATGGGCATCTTTGGGTAGATTTTGCGACCCCATGGGGCCACTTGTAAGTGATAATGACACTTTATATTAATTAAGTTAGAGTAAATACAAAAATAACATAAGCATATATCTTTTAGAAAAACAATTTTTACATAGGGTTATATATGTTATCATTTCAACTATAAATATTAATTAGAAATAAAAAAATATTTCCTACATAATGGTATTTTACTTGTAATTTTTAGACATTGAATAATTAAATTTATTTATGACACAATAATGATGCAATATTTTCCTTATTAATGAAAGAATCAAATAATTGGTATTATAAATGTTAAAATAAATATAATTTGAAAGTTTTAATGACATAAATAAATTTTATAGGTTAATATTACATGTTGTAATTTCTTAAATGAATTTATTTCGAATTAATAAAGTTTTTAGGACTTTAAAAAAATCAAATATTAAATTGTGTCAAAATTGACAATTTTTTTTAAAAAAATATTATATTATTAATTGATATTATGTTAATAAAAATATAAGATTAGGAAAAAGGAATTATATAATTATAGTTTAATCATTAATGAAACACTTTGTGTTTTCTTGGAATTATATAGTAATTTTATTAACTATATAATATAAAAATAAAAAGAGACATGGTAATTGTCAAACTATTTAACTAAGAGTTGAATCTAAAAGTTAAGGTTAATATAGTGACCCAAACCAATCTAAAACCTATTGGTTGAGTGGTTTTAGACCCATCCCCACCTTATCCTTTAAATAATCCATTTTTGATCCATTATAAACCGAAAATTATTTTATTATAAAATAATATTTCTTGCTTTTCCTAAGGTGCCCCTCACCCCTCTTATAAAAGGGAACTCCCCCTTCTGTCTAATTCACACCTTCAAAGCCATTTTTCTCAGACAAAACCTGAACAAATACCCTCTAAACTACCCTCCCTTCATCCTAGAGGCCTTCATTTAGTCATAAATCCAACTTAAGGAGCCCTTTTGATCAAATCAAAAGGAAGAACCTGAAGAATAGGTAATAATTTCACCACCCTCTTTCAAGTTCTTTTCTTCTTCCACTTCTTCTTTCTTTGTTATTTACATTCTAAAATAATAACCCCAGTATATTCTATATACTATGATGTTATTATAAATATGGTACAACCATATTCATTATTCTATCCATCCTTTTAATGACATGTCACCATACTTGCGTACGTACGGATTACCGTCTCCATGTCATGGTGTAATTGTTATTCAATACATTATTATTTGTACGGGTATAATAATGATGTGTAATTCATGTAAATAATAAATATAACATGATAATGATTCTGTATATATGATATACCATCCAATTATATATTATTTTAATATCAAAATAATGATATTTTCGCTCGTGCGTACGTACAGATTACCGTCTCCACGAACGCAATGAGATTCATTCCCCATCGTATTCATTCAAGACTAATTTTCATTTGATGATTAAATGAAATATTTAAAGACTTGATATAAATCTGGATATGAATAATATAAATCCCATTCATAACAAACATGACTCACAAAACAAAGAATATAAAGGAAAATGAATCTGTTAACACCCGAAACAACGATAATACTAAGACATTATTAACGAAGCAATGTTAAAAGATCATATATGATATAATATTAATGTATATGATTATATTATAATTTAATAACAATTATTTCACCATTATAAAGGAGGTTAACCTACCCTATACCAAGTAAAAGTACAAGGTAAGGGTTAATTTCACAATCTCTTTATTATCCGAGGTTGTTTTTACGTAAGTATCTACTGGGACCTTTTTATCATCCACATCCATGTTTCTTAAAAATGTATTTTAAAACATTATTACTATTTTATTGAATATGGGTTAAAGTAATTTATACCCTTTTTTGACTTTTTATAAGATTCTTATAAAGGAATCTTTCCGTCATTTTCCAAACAAGGTCCTTTTTAACCTTTTCGACAGAATTAAGGAAAGAATGTCTTTTTTAACTTATACGGCGGGTGTGGCTATTTTTTTCCATTATAAAATCGTCTAAGATTCCCTTACAATCTTATTAGAATATTTTCAAAGTAAATGTTTTCTTTTATTATTATGTGACTTTTATATGATTTCAAAAAAAGAGATATTTCTCTCAAATAGTTTTGATTTCATCTATGTCAACATACTTTGATGGATTTTAAGCTTATTTGAAGTTGATTTATTATGATACAAAACTTCCATATTGTATTGAAGGTTTTGTGATATTTTTGACTGTGTATGTGTTATTTTTATACCATTCATGGTTTATGGATAAATTATTGACATTTCGTATGCTAGTTTTAATATGAATGTTTATGTTATGTTTAAACCTGTTCATATGAGGAATGCATTGGAATTAGTAAGTGACGGGTGGAGCCCACTATAGCTCCTCGATTCATTGGTAGGTATCATGAGACAAACTAGTTTCTTGGAATAAGGCCTTGACAAAATATTATTTGTAGTCTTGGCACAAGGCCTTGACTATATGGTTATGATAGTCTGGCATTATGCATTCCATCATTATGAAAGTGGTTATTGATAATGAATGTGATTATTAGAATAGTAGAATATCCATGTGAATAGGTAAATGGAATTATTTCATTTTATTTTTTCCATATTATTCTAAAGGTCAAGTTTAAAAGGCTTTTGTTTTAGTTATACATTGCCTTAAATGTTTATGCTTATTTATGAAAGTTTCTGCTATATTGTTATCCTTACTGAGCATCTGAGCTCACCCCTTTCTTTGTTTTATTTTTCCCAGGATGTGAAGAAGTATTTTATGACTGACCTACAGGGATAGTATGAGGGGATATGAGTGTGGACTATGGAGACTATGTTTTTTTAGTTTTTCACTTTATCATGTAATTTAAGACTTATGAATGTATCTAGTGTTTTTAAGGCTACTAAACTAATCGGTATTTCGAGACTTGATCTTTTGTGATCATGAAAATGTTATGTAATAATGCTCCGACTCTGGGTAACTGGGTTCGGGGTATTACAGAGTCTGCTCAACTGATCAAGGAGTTTTTAGTTAATGTAGTTTGAAAGTTACACCTACCTAAAACCCTTCAAATAACTTTTTAAGATCGAGTTTGGGTTCTGAGAATGATAATATAAATCCTTGCCACTGAAATATCCAAGAAATGATATATTATGAAACCAATAGTGAGGGATATAAAGTTTTGATAAATTAATGGGAGATTAATATATTTAAAATTTATTATCTAATTTATTAATCTAGATAAATTAATAATTTGTATCTTATTTATTATAGAAATGGAAACCAAATGACTTCATCTATATTACTACGATCCATACTAGAGAAGGATAACCTTCTTATAGACTCAAATTTTTAGGAATGGTATAGGCTCCTTCTCATTATACTATGTAATGAGATGAAATTATAGGCACTAGAAATCCCAGTTCCTGAGTCCCTTACTAAAGAGGCTAGCGAGGAATAAGTATCTCGCTACCTTAAACATGTGTATAATGCCACAGATATACAATTTTTAATTCTATCATCCATATCTAGTGATCTCAAAAATAAACATGAAGATATGGGCGTATATATTATGAAATCTCACCTTCATGATATTTATCAGGAGAAGGTGAGACAATAGTGATATGAGATCTCAAATGAACTATTCATGTGCAAGCTTAGAGATTCGATTCCATTCAGGACTCATGTGGTCAAGATGATTGGATACATAGAGTGCTAAGACATATTGGGATTTATGATCCTAGATGAGCAACACATAGATGTCATCTTATCCTCACTACCTAAGATCTTTTCCAATTTCTTTTTGAACTATAACATGATAAATAATTAAAAATTTCTAATAAAACATCTTACTTTAATTCATTAAGTTGATAAATATTCAAGACTAGAAAATTCTGCCATCCTTATAGAGAATAAGGAAAGGAAGAACAAATAAAGGGGATCTAAGACTCATTCCAAGTCAGAGGCTCCAAATCACCATCCTTCCAAGAAGAATAATATCTAGAGGAATGAAAAGGAACAAAACATAGTATGCTTTTCATGTGTAAATATAGGGCACCAAAAGAATAACTACACCCAGTTGAAGAAGAAAGTATAAGTTTTTAGTGCATTGATTATTGAATTAAATATTTTTATATACGCACATTGGGAATTAGATACAACTTGTGATGCTCAAATTTTTATCCAAATATATGAACCAAGTAGATTCAAAAGGATTTCTAGAGGATTGGTGTACCTTAGAGAATCCAATAGTTCATGTCTTTCTTCATTGACTATAAGAGACTACCACATTTCATTGCCAACCAAGAAGATCTTGTTTTTAAAATCTTGTTATTATGTACCAACTATCACCAAGAATATAAATTCTAGATACATATGGTTTTATTTTTAATTTTATAAATAAAAGTTTTTTATTTTATAAAGACAATATATATTATGAAATGGAACATTTAAATAATGGTATTAATGTATTAAATGAAAAAACCAAGTGTTATAAATCAATAGCAAATCAAGTTTGCATGAATCATTTAAAACCTAGTAATGAAATCACCATAATGGTCACATAAATTAGAAGTGTATAGAAAATTCCTTTCAATATGGTTATTTAGAATCTATTGAGATAAAACCACTTAAAATATGTCATGATTTTTTATAATCCAATATGACCAAACCACCATTTTATAGATAGAGTGAAAGGGCCAAAAATATTATAGAATTAGTACACACTGATGTGTGTATACCTTTTCTAGTAGAATATAGAGGTGGGTATTCTTACTTCATTACTTTTACTGATGACTTGAGTAGATATGGATATGTCTAATTAATGAGGTATAAGTTTGAGTCCGTTGAGAAATTCAAATAATTCAAGAATGAGGTAGATAATTAACTTGTTTAGAAGATAAATAAGCTCTGATATGATCGAGGTGGTGAATATCTTAACTAAGAATGTATTGAATTTATATGGGAGTTTAATATTTTATCTCATCCAACTCCAACTTATACACCATAGTGTAGATGTTTATGAAATAAAAAACCATACCTTTATTAACATGATATGGTCGATGATGATTCATAAAGATTTTCCATTATCCTTTTAGGGGTTTGAATTACACACTATACTATACACACTAAACCATATACCAAATAAAGTGACAGAAAATATTCCCTTTGATTTATGATGTGGAAATAAACCTATTTTTTATATATTCATGCTTGGGGTTCTGAGGAATTTGTAAAGGCCAGATCTAGAAAAAAAAAACTAGCACCCTCGATATGGATTATATCTTTATAAGAGATTATATATATACAACCCCTTAGAATATAAGGTAACCATCACAAGATAGGCCATATTTCTTGAGAGGGAGAACATCCTCAAGAAAGATAGTGGGAGAAACATTGACTTTGATAAAGTTGATTCTCAAGATACATAAGAGTTGGAACATGAAAATATTCCAAAGGTCCCTATGGAAGTGGTTGTTCTTAGAACATATGTATTTTGTAAGAGCACTAGATAGGTTAGAGAACAAAAAAGATATGGTTTTTTAAGTCACTAAGGATGGAGACTCATTATTGGTTGAAAATAACTACCCCTTTTCTAAAAAGTAGGTAGTAGAGATACCATAAGTTGTAATATAGAAATAATACATGAATTTTAAGATGGATTCAATGTATTAGAACCAACTATAGGGTTTAGTCGATCTTCCAATTGATGTAAATCTCGTTTTGTGAAAATAAGTATATAAGAGGAAAATGGACATAGAAGGTAAATTGAGTACTATAATGCATGATTAGTGGATAAAGGGTTTAAATAGTGTTAGGACAATGACTATGATGAAACCTTTTCTCCACTAACCATATTTAAATCCATTATAATTCTACTTGATATTATAGCTTTCCATTACTATGATATTTAGTAGATAGATGTCAAAATATCCTTCCTTATTGGAAACCTTCAAGAATATTTCTATATGGAATAAATAGAAGGTTATGTGACTCCAAGTAATAAAAAAAGGTATTCAAGTTGTGGAGGTCCATTTATGGATTTAAGTAAGAATATAGTCCATTAAAAATTCAGTTCAGTGAATCTGTAAGATAATTTGGTTTCATTAATAAATAATGTGATCCATGTGTTTACAAGTAGTTTAATTGGAGTGTGGTCATTATCCTAGTAGTACATGTTAATGAAATATCACTTATTGGAGATGACATACCAGTCTTATAAGTTCTTATCTATGAAATATTTAGTTGAAGTAGCCTATATACCTGGAATAAATATCATTCATTATAGATTCAAGAGGTTTCTTGGATTAATTTAAAGTACATATATTGACCAGATACTAAAGAGGTTCAATATGGGACAATCTAAGAGGGGTTTGGTTCTAATGATGCATGCTATACATATTTCCAAGAAAATTTTTCCTTAGACACAATAGTAAAGAGATAGAATGAGTAAGATCCAATATTCTTATGCGATAGGATCAATCATGTATGAAATTTTATATACCAGGCTTAATGATTCCTATTCCATGAAATGATAGGTAGATATTAAGGTGAACTAGGTGAACAAGATTGGTCTGCTATTAAGGATATCCTTAAGTATATGAGGTGGACTAAGGATATATTCCCACTTTATAGTGGAGATGAGGATTTAGTTATTAGGGGATATATAGATTATATCTTTTAGATATATCATAATGATTTAAATTAACAGTAAGGATATTTATTTAGTCTCAATGGTGGAGTTGTGAGCTGGAAAAGTTTAAAATAACAGTTTCTACTAACTCTACGACGGAGTTTGGGTATAAAAAAACTTATGATGTAGTAAAATAAATTTATTGGTTAAAATAATTTGTATAATATATTAATTTGGTTCCTAATAGTAAAGATTATATCATGTTATATTGTGATAATACTATAATGGTGTCTCTTGTAATGGATCTAAGGTCACACCAATGGATGAAGCACATACTCCAGAAGTATCACATCTTGAAGTATTTTTCTTAGAGGAGTGAATTCATGGTGAAAAGAATTTATATGGAGTAAAAAATATAAGACCACTTAACTAAGGACTTATCTCAATAGAATCATGAATATCATGTGAGAGATAGTGAACTGAAGGTTCTTACCAGTTGGATCTAGTGCAAGTGGGTGTTCGTTTGAGATGGTGTCCTAGATAAAAATTATATCTACTTTATGATTATAATTATTCATGGTTTTTGAATATTAATATATGTTTTACCACATCATGATTGTTCTTCTACATGAAATAGTATGTGATAATGTCATATGGGTACTTGTCGCACTTAAGGTCATAGCAGTTCCCTGATATAATGAGAATCTATAAGTGCTATGATAATATTATTAAATATATTTTCTATATCTAGATGATATCATTTGAAATAACATAAATGATACATGCTGTCAATGGTAGAGACTCATAGGACCTTGAGATAATTTCTTATAGTGTACATCCTTGGTAATCTTCAGTGTTGGAGATTATGAGAACATGACCCATCGGTATGAAATCCACATTTTTATGTGTCATTGTATGTTACTTTCTATGAATATCTGTAATTATCATTATACTTTATGATTATTATTAATTTATGTCATGAGTCACATAATTTAATGTATTTATGTAAACTATGATGGAATATGCTCACAGTGAAGTATGATATATTGGGTGGGTTATAACTGACATTGTATTAATGAATAATGTGGGAAATGATTTTTACCATCTATTCTTTAATATAAGTTGATACCTCAAGCCCTTTTATGGGAATATAATTTCTTGATTAAGTCCATGACCATGGAAATGTTTTTGGAATGTTTATTTCTAGAAATTCAAAGAAAGAGACATCGAGTATATAGGTTGATGACATTAACATACAACCTACTTGATTATATATATCATGATAAAGATAATATATTATACATTTATTATTCTTATGAGGTTGTATGCCATTGTGACATTAACTTCTTTCTCCATGGGTGCCTTGTCTTTTTTATAGACACTAACCTTGGAATTGAGGTTGTTATGACTAATTCCACTGAAAAATATTCCTAGAAGGTCACACATTAAGAGTATCTAAAATATCAGTTAAATTCTATTTTGAATATAATAAGTCAAAATAAATATTATTCCTAAATTGTGGTTTAATAATTACTTAGGGTTGATTGATCACCAAGATTTAATCATGATTTATTCAAAATAATCAATATATGAGTTAAATAATAATAAATATTTATTCATAAGATTTAGTGAATATAATATTTATTTTATTAATAATTTAATAATGTAGTAATATTAAATAAATAGTCATTATTCATGGTTTTGTAAATACCAAGGAGGATTGATGTATTGAGTTTAATGGTCCATATAGAATTGATGTGTTAAATATCATTTAAATAAATATTTATTTAATTATTTAACAAATGATATTTATTTATCTTTAGGTGTTTCACATGTTAAGAGAATAATAATAATATTTAAATTATTATTGGACATGGGGTTCACTAAGGAATAGGGAATTGGCTAAGGGATTTTGTAAAATTATCAACCCTAACCTAGCTATATAAAAACTCAATTATATCACATTATAGGGTTACCCACTTTTTTTCAAACAAAAAATCTAGAGAGAATTATCACAATACTTAGAGAGAAACCTATAAATATCAACAAGGGAATATTATATGGTTTGATTCACCCTTTTAGAGGCCGGTATGGTTTATCTAACATCTCTCATTTATCTTTCACTAGAGACATGCCTTTTTCGTTAATGGTAGAAGTAATTATATTCAAAATTTCAATTTGATCTTGAATGTATATAATAATAGATGAGGCTAATCTATTAATATATCCAAAAGTAGTGTTTTTATCCCCAACAAGTGCAAAACCAATCAATCTAAACTTATTGAGGAGAGACTTGGCATCCATGGAAGAAACTTTCTTATAGACTATTTAAGAGCCCCATTATCCAATGAGATAATTCACATTCATAACTTTGATGGAATTGTTTATATAATATTGGATAACATCCTCAATTGGAAGATATTCTTTCTATCTTTTGGTGGAAAAAATCACCCTGGTGAACAACATGATTTCATCTATTATCCTATATGTTTTCATTGTTTTTAAAGATCTTATAGTGTTATTAAGAGCATTGAAAGCATATTCAATAGCTTCATATGGGATTAACATAAGGAATTTCATCATCACTTGGCCAAATGGTTTAGAAATTACAAACCAATAGAGGATAGTGGTTTTGGGATAAGGAGTGTGGAGGAAAACATAAGGCTAATGCAAGCTAAGATGATATAGGAGGTCATTCTAGGAAAGTATCTCTAGTCAACTTTTATTAGGAGGAATTTAAGAATAGTCCAACCATTTGTTCTAATTTATCGTCTAGATATCATTTGTGGGGAAGTCTTCAAGTATTTATAAATCCTATTATTGACACCTCCTATTGGATTATTGTAAGAGGTGACATTTCCTTTTGGAAGGACAACTGGGTGGGCTCTCCCCATTTTTACCAAGGGTGTCTTGTACCTTATATTAGCTTAAGGAAATATATAACCCACCAATAATTTATTGAATTAGTTCTCAGTGATGACCAAATGACTATTTATACTAAAATATATCTTGATGATGTCCCGTATCAGTATGTCTTCACTCCCTCTTCCTTGGGATAATTCTAATGTTTCAGTTTTCAAAAGATGATTCATATAGTTCATGAGCTAGATAGTCTGAGAAAAATGATCTAGTGTTGATCTCTTCCAGCCAAAATGAGCTTCCTTATCTATAGTATTCATAATCAAACCATATCTATAGATGATAACATTTAAATAAAAGGTATTCAAATGGCCTCTAAATTCATGCATTTCATGAATGCTAAAATTAAATTGGTGATTTACCCATTTAATGAAAGCAATTGGGTGCATTTCACCCGGGGCTTCCTAGGGAGTCTCTCAAGTCTTGATCATTGGTTTAACATAGTTGATGATTTCATACATGAATGATTTTATATCAAAATATACATGAGCTCTATCACCTAGGGGGATCTCATTCTCCTTGCTATAGACTATTGAGTATTGTGGGTGGAAAGTGACACTATCTTTCATCATGGAATAAATCCTTATTATTCCTATATACAAAATAGAGTTATGTATCTGATCAGAACTCTTATTTTGTTGTGTAAGAAGGTAGTCACTCCACTTTTCATCTAGGTATATTTTTTATGGTCTAACACTTTGGTTTTAGGTGAAAAGGTTATGGTAAAGGCACCTTTGTGTGTTAGAATGTTCCAAGGCATGATTTCAAATTAAATATTGATGGATCCTACATTAAAGGTTCCATGAATAGTGGGGGAATCATATTGTATTCTTAGTGTTCTATCATTTTTTAATTCTTAACTTTCTATGGTCATGGTTGTTCTATGTATGCTGAAGCTCATGTAATGATCATTGACATCACCCTTTGTAGGATGAACAATCCAAACCTCTCTACTATTGAATCAGACTCTTAAAAAGTGATCAGTGATTTACTAGATACATATTTCATCTCCTAGAAAATTTTATATTCAATAAAATCCTATAGAAAGTGCTACATCTGAATGTGAAGATCATGCACACATGGAGGGATGAAAATATGTCAGTTGAAATTCTTGATTACAAAGGTGACCGAGTAGTGGGGATGATTATTTTTTTGAATTTTGGGTATCTTCCATTGAAATATTTAGAAATTATTAGAGGATTTTCCCTTGGCATTTATCATTTTCACCACCCTTGACTTTTTTCATCATTTTTACCATTGAATAAAAATATTCAATTGTTATTTATTCTAGAGAGAAACCTCTCTATTGAACATGATAAATATTAAGAGAACCAATCATCCTCTATCCTCTCAAGTATTTGAGAGAACCTAAAGAATATTTCTTCCAAAAATTGATTCACACCATGATAAAAAAAGAATGACACAAGTGATAAAAATTGACTTTGATAATACTTGATGATTCAATGATGGCATTTAGATATTTTGGAGCATGTTTAGATCACCACTAGATGGATTCCACCCTTGGATCCAGTAAAAAAATGGTGGTATGATGAGGGTGGTTTACCAATTTATCAATGAAGAAATAATTACATGATGGGGTAATTACAAATCTATCTATAAATTAATTATAAATTTTATGCGATGATGTGTTAATATCTCAATTAATCTTGAAAAAATTCCATTATTCATGAAGTTATTTTTCATTCGCATCTATGATTATTTATCAATTATGAAAAAAATCCAAGTTAGTCATGCCTAATTGGAACTTATATTATACCATGATCCTTTAGAGGGAATATAATGGAAAAAATTAGAGATGATTGTAGGTGTTACCTTAGAACTAGCATTATTTTTGTGAGTATGATGTAGTTTTAGTGGTGATGATATGTTATGCGCTTGAGAGTTCGACCATGATTATGTTAGATGAGTTTGGGTGGATGGACAAACCATGTGGTATATGATGGGATATTCTATGAGGGGATTGTTCCAGACTATTTTTAAACATTTTTTGGTTCTAGTGTGGAATTATCTGGGTGAATTCTTTATAATGTTCTGGGAAGAGAGGGTTCCTCAGGTTTGTTTATATGTATATATGATATAACTAATTTTTCAGGGTGAGGTACCCTAGGTGCATGTGGTACCTGGATCTGGGGAGTGGTGACCCTTAGATATGTTTGTTTAATTCATTGTATATGTGATATGTACATATATGCATATTTTAATGAATGAATGTGGGGTCAGGAACAAGAGCGAGTAGGTTCCTCTAAGTAATGAGAGCCCGATACTTGTTTTGAGTAGGTGATGCACCCCTGGGTATATAATTACATGATTCTGAGGCTGAACAGGGGTTTCCATGGGTAGTATCCTTATGTTACTAGGGATGAGTATATTTCTATCAGGTGGATTATATGTTTTGGGGATGGATATATTTTCCCTAGGTGATTCTTATGTTCTTAGTATGGGTATATTTCCCTTGAGTGGCTTACATATTTCAGGGATGGGCATATTCCCCCTAGGTGGATTACACCCAGGATGAGTATATTTTCTTGGGTGGTTAATTATTCTTAGAGACACCTTGACACTAGTTGAAGCAGGTTTCAAATACTGGTTTTGGGGTAGGACTTGGTTCCTCATGTGGTTCTTCATTTTATTAGGATGGGTATATTTCTCACTGATGTTTACATGTTCATAGAGACTCTTAAGCTAGATGAAGTAGGTATGGTTGTGTTTGAGGTGATTTTTTTAACACCTAAAAACCCAACATGTATTATTGATGTGCATTGCGTGCTATATTTCTTGGTGGGTGAGTTTCATGGGAAGGAACACAATCATTATATATATATAAATTTTATACACATCACTTTGATCAAAACACCACTCAGTATTATTAAGGATTTGGGATTCCTACTAGGCCATTGGACTCACCACCAACCTACATACATGGCATGCGTCTTGATATACGTGGGTATACCTTCATGTTTTCTCTTAGGGAACAAGTTTTTCTTAGAGCATGACATGTGATTTAGGTTATAATGCCCTTAACCAGTTTATTATGAATAATAACCAAATCAGACCACCACATAACCTTAGGAACTCCTCCTTATACGCTAGAGGCTGCTGATTAGTTTTCGGGGTCTATAGAGGTACTGTGGAGAGACTATACCCCTATATTAGAGTGCATGATCATAAAGTAAATAGCTAAATAACAAAGTATATAAGAAATGTAAATAAATAATATAATTATATATAAAAATAAAATATATTATAAAAACTTGAATGATGATTCTTGCATAAAATTAAAGACCCCAAGGTTCCATAAATACCTCATCCTAGTCTCCTGACCATCCGATCCATCTTTCTCGATCACGCAATACATGATCCTATGCCCAACCAATACCTGAAAAGAAGTGAGAGTCTACTCGGGTACTCCAGTTCCATGGTGTCCCAACAAGGGTGTGAGAACATAACTCATTAGGTAACCATTAATGTGGTCCCATACTATACCAGCAATACAATGATATGTGCATGTGTCATACTTAGCAAAAAGTAATAGATAAATAGAAGGAATAAATAAAAAACAAACTATTAATAATAAATACTTTGGATTGATGCTATAATGTATCAAAGCATGTCACATTGACTGTGCCAACCAGTATCCCAACCACCCCAAGGGTGAATACATATCAACTAGGCTAGTCCCAACAACCATCTTTGATCCTTAGGTATGCGACCCTAATCAACCATACCTACCTCAACCAGTATTGAAGTACCTATGAGCATGATAATCACCTTATGGGAACCTATATCCACCCATTGATGATCCTACACTCATAACTTCATCATGATGATAACCAAACCCTAGAGCTTCACCATAAATCCCTCATCCTTGAGAACTTAGGATGAACCTTACAGAAGTACCTGGACATTCTCAAGGTTAGTCCGATGACTAATTATTAGGAGGGGGAGTACCTAGTAAATCCTATATGTCTAGGAATGACTAATTCCTAGTTAAACCAGGTAATTAAAGGGAATACCTACCCTATATCCCACAGTTAAGCTCCTAGGCATCTAATATCTCATGGTTTCTCAATCAAACCATTACTGGTATGTCCACCCAATCCTAGAGGGGTATCCTAGGCATTGATAAATAGGATCCAACAGTCACCCTTGGGATATAAAAAATCTATGATCGAGGATATACACCTACCCAAAACATCATACTATGATTCAAATCTCAGGAATTTCAGTCATTCATAATGATATACCGATATTTCTATTCAAATATTGACACACAAGCATTCACATTGGTATCATAAATTAATATGAATCTCTAGTATTCTGGGAATTCCTATATACATGGACACACATTCTCTGATACTGGATCCTTGGTATCACCTCTAAGGATCGAACCCCTAAACATCCAAATCACTGGATACTACTCAAGATAGGAATACACACCCAATATACTGAGATTGAATCCAAAATTTATCGAGCATCCTAGGTACTCATCCATATCAATAGGTGGTTCTTAGGAATCCTAGGAAATCATAGTTGTTATAGGACTAAAGATTGATTCCCAAGAATCCTTGGAAATCACATATCATAAAAATAAACAAAAACAATAAATATCAAAGGCTAGTCAAACTCCTAAACCCATCACACTATCCATAGTCTCTCAGTCTCACATGTTTGACACAAGTTCTAGACAACACCTACTACTATCTCTACCCATAGCTACATACACCCGCTCATGGTCAACTCTTGGATGGTCACCCATAGGGTCCCCTAGATCATCACTTACAAACAAGGCATCCCAATTGGTATCCTCGATCACAATTAGTCTCTCTGGACAACGCCCAATGCTTGGGGCAAATATTATCCCTCAGTATTGTCAAATTAATCTAATGGACTCATAGGACTAATGGGTAGGCCACCCCAGTGATAGAATTGAGAGATGGATCAAGGACCATCTCTATAAACAAGGTCACTCCAGACCAGTCAACTCACTCAAACCTAAGTCCACTTTTCCTATGGTCTATCCACCTATTCTACACACATCTTAAGGGCCCCCACTCGACCAAATATGGACATTCATCTCAAGTCATGCCACACCCCCTCTTAGAGGTGTCCAAGTACCTGAGTATCTTTATAGTACAGGCCTCATCCATCAATGGATGATGCATTAAGCCATAGAAAAATTTTCTCAATGGCCTTAACATTTTACTTATTTTAACATAGACATTTTACAAAAGTTAAAAAATTTAATTTAAATTAACATTGAATTTAAATTAACCAAAAATTGAATTTAAACAATTTATTTTTAATAAAGCAGGTCCATGCCCTGGATGGTGTGACCTCACATCACACGAATCATAAAAAAAATACAATAATACCATAGGGAAATCACTAAGGACCACCTACCTCATTTTGAATATTTTCCATTAAATCATTAGCCTAACAAATCACTACCTAGGATCACCTAAGTCTCAATCAAGACCATACGGCCACATGATCTCTATCCTCAAGCCATGGACTAAAAATAATTAATTATAAATAATAATAATACTTAATTATTTAATTTAACCCAAACTGGTATAAACTATGAAAAACTCAAAGAGCACCATTGCATAATTGAAATCTCAAACAACCAAATCCAAAAGGTCCAAAACACACCCCCAACACTAATACAAGAAAAATACCCAACCCATGATGGTGAAAAAGTATCAATTTCAATTAAATTTAAGGAAAACCCTAAATAAATCCATTTCATGATACACTTTTTTCAAAATAATAAATGATGAAAGGCATACATTTTCTTGGGATGTCCACTAGCTGGGTACACAAAATCCCCATAAAAAATGGGTGATTTCACTATCCTCTAGTGAAATCACCATTTTATACCTATACCAAACAACATAGAAATAGTGAAGACCAATTAAGGGAAGAACATAGGGAGAGAAGAGGATAAACTTACCGAGAACCCCTACATGATCACACTAAGAATCACACCAAATTGGGGGAAGAAGAGGGGCAGAAGCACAGAGTGAGGCCCTCTTGTTTACTCCATTGGTCACAAGAAAGGGGGGGGGGGGTCCCCCTTTAACAATTAAGAAAAAATATTTGGCTCGATTCACAATGTGACTATAATGGTATATTGTAAAAATTAATCTAAAGGCCGAGTACCCCTTGTCATGCACTTTCAAGTCGTGAATGCATGATTCGTGATGTGAATGCCCCACATCAAACTCAATAATCTATCTAGACACCCCGTACTTCCTCTAGATTCCTTTAAATCACCCATAACACCTATGGACCCTTTAAATCCACCCCAAAGCACCATTTTTAGATGTTTGACTCCTTGAATTCTCATTCTGAGTCTAATTTTTGAAAACAAACCAACTACCAAATGAAAATTAAAATTCTTTTTGAATTTTCCACACCTGTAAAAACATTGGATATTATAATCTCCCCACCATATAACTTATCATCCCTAAGGAGTCTCATAAACTATTAAATCAATGAACTTAACCTACTCGGTCCATTAAACCTTTCTCATTTCACCACATTCTACTTTAGAACACCAAATGATCTTCCACTATGAAACTCCAAACATGAGGCACACAATTCATCAAAAACCGAAGAAAATACTAGGAACCATCACTGATACATATATATGATACTTCATAAAGACTATCTATCATGATACACTAAGGTTTCATCAAATTATTCATCAATAGGTTCATGGTGCTTCCCACTATAGAACACAACTCATTAGGGCCGATTTCTACCCATGGTACTAGCCATCATCAGAATCACCTATCCAAAAAATATTTCCTTCAGTAGTACAATGACCCATCGAATGCATTTAACATGACACTATTGAATTGATATCCCTTAAATATCATATAAACTTAAGTATAAACACCATTCAGACCACCCATGATAGAATTCCTCCAAAACTGCTTGGTTGTACCTACTGATTCATCCTCAAGAGAAAAACCTACCCAAAACTTATATTTTACACAATTAAATCCCCCACATGTGGGGTACTACTCATTCACCAAACTGAGACACCATATTACCATGATTTTCAAGAAATTGTTTCTTAAAAATACACCTTCACTTTATTTTATTTCATGATTCATCCCCTAAATCATGTGATGAAACGACGTTTTATCCTTGAACCAAGAGAAAAAAATTGGTTCACCCCCTAAACCATGTCATGGAATGGGGTTTCACCCCCTAAACCATGTCATGATTTGAGATTAACCTCATAGGACACCTTCAAATCACATTATAATCATATTGATCCCAATGATAAAACATTAAATTATCCAATATTTCATCCAAATCTCAAATCTAGTATTACCTAGGGACTAGACAAAACTAGATTCACTTACTTGTACCATCCATCCTATAAACAATCCTACCGCACCCATGAATCTAACAATTTGGGGTTATTACCTCTTATTTCACACTATACCCACTACCATATATAGTGGATAGATGTGACCATATCACTCATACCATAGAACTAACAAGATACATCAATTAACACCCATTCCCAACTCACGAGAACATATTCCTCAGAAACTACCAAAATTCAAATCAAAATGAGGGTCACATCCTTAAATGTACAATGGTGTACACCCAAACATATGTATTATCTAATATATCTCATTGAGAACCACCAAAACAAGTTCCATCACTACATGTGTGTCTCTCATCCTGATCCATGGTCATTTCATCCCAGGCATCACCTACCTATAATCAACTCCTGGATCGACTGTGCCTCCACACCCAATCTATTTATGGTATCTCATCTACCCTAGAGGGAAGTTTCTCATTTCATCATAACTCCTGATAAACTATTCTTGTAGCATTTCATCAATTCCCACCGAACCTTATCTCTCACCCATACATTTATGATTTCAACATCAATAGGTCTCATGTGTGAACTACTTGCATTACCTCGATCTAATCTGAAATATGATGGGTGTATGCTCCTGTACTTACCTTACATAGAAAACTAATTCATTCTATCATAAGTTACTCATCACCAAACTAGGTTTACCCTTATCTATTGAATGTAAAATCATTAATCCAACCATCCGCTTGACCACTATTTGAAACCATTCTAGATCACAAGCATCTACCTACACTCTATACATATACTAAAATGTATATGAAGTGAATAGGTTCAGGCACCCAAAGTGTCTTTCCCTTCAAAACCAACCTCAATACCACAGTTCTAGCACCCAAGGTTCTTAATCCCATAAAACCCAAGGAATCCCCATACCTCTCCATCAGTAAGGAACTTATAAGCATGAGCTAACCCTTCTCATAGATTACTCCCTCACATGTCTCTAGACACCAAATCTCTAAAGAACTTATTCATTACTACAGGGTCACTAGGTCTTCCCATATAGACTAAAAACCATATCCTACAAGGTAAAAACCCACAGGTAACATCTTTTCCAATTTCAAAGTCCAACCATAACAAAATAATGCCAACCACCCACTATGGGGTCCTTATATACAAAATTGGAATCCAATTCCAATCCACCTGCCTAAAAGGGTACTGATACTCACTAAGAATCCACCTATGAGACTGATCCATTTAGAATCACAACTTATCTAGGTTCATATACATAAAGGCATCATTCTAGATGATCTCCACCAAGTGAAACCATAACCACTATATCAATTAAGTCAAATGTCATTCCAAGATATATGGAAAAACACCATATAGGTTGTTATTAGAACATTAAATAGATAAAAATATAGTCATTTCACATAGACATACTCACTCAATTAGAATAACCCTTTAATGATATTTATCCAAAGAACTACTATAACATGGTTTGGTTAAGCAGAGTTGCATTCCAAGCTATACAGGAAAGAACTATATAGGTTGTTCTAATACTTTAAGTAATCGAAAATGAGAAATATAAATACATTAGGGGTTTCCCATTGAGGAACCAAGTGCTTCACTAACCTACTAGGGTCACCTCATGTCCCTTACACCGAGGGAATGGATCATCATTGTCAATATACATCTCACCATAGATCCACATGACCTGTCATTAGAATAAAATACATATACATGTCAGTCCATATGAGTAGAATTATGGAAACTACTTATATGATAAAACATCATATGAGAAGTTTCTGAAACTTTAAATAGATGAAACTCTCTTCAGTAGAAAAAGCCACACTAGCATATTCCTACATGTCATATGAATCCTACATGTCAACTCATAATGCATGAGATGCCTCTTTCCTCTACAAACCAAGAGTCAAATATATAACTATACTCTTGTAAATGGGAAAAGAGATAAAAATCCAATTTAAATTATAATAATAAATCCATACATCATGTGAATCACTCAAGGTTTAAATCATATCAATTATAACATCAAAAATCCAGAGCGTAAATCCCATCTCTAGTAACATGGACTTCTTACCAGCAAAAGTGTTCATGATGCACCATCCTAGAATCCATTATAGGCTCTGACACATTCCTATATCTCCTGGATACCAAACCCCAAATAGTAAGAAAAATAAAAACAATTATAATACCAAGTTTTAACACCCCTACCCAGTCCACTATGACCTTAGGCATGCATCCACGTATGAAATAGGCTACCGACTTGATACGAGGGTCTATAGAGGTATTGTGGGGTGACTATACCCCCAATACCAGAGATTAAAATCATTAAATAAATATATAAATAATAGAGTATGCAGAAAACAAAAATAAATAAGAGAATACTATAATAAAATAAAATGTTCCACAAAAACTTGAAAAATCATTATCACATAAAATTAAAGACCTTTAAGCTATATAAATACCTCATCCTACTCAATCACACAATACTCGAGCCTCTTCCCAACATTTAATTACAACCAAGTGAGAGTCTTCTTGGGTACCCTAGTGAAATGGTGTCCTAAGAAGGGTGTTAGTACATAAATTAGTAGGAAAACACCAATGTGGTCCTATACTATACTATAAATGTAGTGATATGTGCTTGTGAAATACTCAACAAAAAGTAATAAATAAACTATGAGAACTAATAAACAAAAAATCCACAAAAATACTCTCTTTAACCCAATACTAAAATGTATCTAACCACATCATGATGATCATGACAACCAACATCCCAACCATCCTAAGGTTACATACATTTAAATCAGGACAAGCCTAAAAACCATCATCGATCCTTAGATTCATAACCCCAATCAACTATACCATCCCCAAACAGTGAAAGAGTCTCTCTAATAATGAACATCATATCTGGGGAACCTCTATCCACCCACCAGGTATCCCATTCTCTTACCTCCATCATGATGAGTAGAAAAATTGGGGTTCCACTAGGAATCCCTCATCCTTGAGCACTCAGGATGAACCCCACAGTAGTACCTAGGTGTTCTTACAGTTAGGATGATAACTAATTCCTAGGAGGGTCTATCATAAGAAATATTATACACCCAAGCATTAATGATTCTTGAGATATGTAGTTAATCAAATGGAATACCCTCCCTGATCCCACAATCAATCTCATGGGCATCTAATATCTCATGGATCCAAAGTTGAACCATCATTGGTGAATCCCCCCTAATCCTAGAAGGGCATCCAAGTCATTGATCAAGTGGATACAATAGTCACCCTTGGGATTTTTAATATCCATGCTTGAGGATATATTCCCACCCAAAACCTCATACCACCATTCAAATATCAGGAATCATATGAATTCATAATGGTCCACTAGTATTTCCATTCGAATCCCAACAACTAGGAATTATCAATGGTATCAAGAAGTTAGAGGAATCCCTACCATGTCAGGCATTTTTGTATTTGTGGACACACATTCTCTAATGTTGGATCCTAGGTTACATGTCCATGAATCCACTCTCGCATCAACCAAATCACTAGATACTACCTGAGTTTGTCATCCTTCCCCAATATACTATAATACCATATCCCAAAAGTACTAGGTATCCCAATATATCATCCATGCCAATAGATGATTCTTGGGCTTCTTGGGAAACCACAATTTTTCTAGACCTAATGACTGATTCTTGCGCATCCTGGGAAATAAAATTTCATAAAAAATAATAAAATAAAAAACAGATCAAAGACTGGTTAAAAGACCACACCCATTACATGGTCCATATCCCCTCAAGATCACATGTTTTACATGGGTTCTAGGTGTCACCTGATACTATTTCTACCCATATACACATATACCCACTTGGAGTCATCTCATGGTGGGGCACCCATAAGTTTCCCATAGGTTATCACTTACTACAGAGGCATACCAATCATGATTCTCAATTATAACTATTCTCTTAGGACAACACCCAATGATCAGAGGACATCCCATCCCTCATCATCGTCAAAGTCATATCATGACCTCATAGACCTCAGGGGTATGCCAAAATAGTGTTAGTCTTGAGATATAGATCAAAGACCATCTTTATGTCATGGGTCACTCCAAAATAGTCAAATCACCCCAAACCAAGTCTACTTTTCCTACGGTCTATCCACCTAGTCTATTCACATTTCAAGGGTCCTCAATTGGACTACTAGGTCCATCAATAAGAAGTTTCACCACACACCTGTTGGAACCATGGTTGTTATTTTCTAGAAATGGAGTATGGTTTTTGTTTTTTTCTAATCATCATCAGGAATATTAGGGAGTTTTCGAGGAAAGGGATCTTATAGTTCAAGAATACATCAGTATCAAAGGTGGTGCAGTTTCCCAATGTTTTCCAAATTTTTGGGGTCCAAAATTTGGAGGATGGATTTAAACATTAAAAGTGTCTTTTCTTAAATTCCTTATGAAAATATGGAAAAGGCATGAGATTTCAGAAGATGGGATATGTGAGTTGTGTTTTGCAAAGGATTCAAGGTTTATGATAATGTTATCCACGATTATGATGGGCTTCATGATCAGAGATGGTGTTCTTCATGATTATGAGAATTTTAGATTCATGGTTGGTGACATAAATCTATGTGATTGTGATGGGTGATATGAAGGGTTTTGGCATATATCTCTATGGTTATGAAAATCTTTGTGAATAGATAATTTCCATGGAGCTTTTTGAATGGAGGTGAGCTGTGAAAATGTTTTTGACAGACCTGGAAAACACACTGGAGGTTATGGAGCATCATGAAAGTCTAACCTTATAAATAAGAGGCTATCCCTCTTCACTCAATATGATTTTTTAAAATAAAATATAGAAACTATTTGATTTCACGAAGACTAAGGTAGATTCATGAATCTAGATTTCTATGCGAGCTTGAGCATCACAAAAAGACTATAAGTCTTAACTGATTCCCCTGATTTTTTTATCAAAGGGATCTTCATGATGATGAGGTATTAAAAATTGAATTTTTTAGAATCATTAAGGTGTTTGTTCCACAAAGGAAGGGGTGCTTCACAAAGGTAGTTTATTCTGTGAAGGTTGGGCACTTTGTAAAGAGAGATTCATGAAGGAGCTTTGTGAAAGGTAGTTTTCAATATCAGTTTTTAAGTTGAAAAGGATTCAAAGTGAATCAAATCAGGTATACAGTGCAAGAAGAGTCACTTATGAATTCAGGGATAAAGACTTTAATGACAAACCATTGAAGTGACCTTTAAGTCGATAAACTGAGTTATACTTCTCTCAAAGTAGTGAGCAAGGGGGAGTCGACAAAAGTGATCTAAGGGATGGAATGTTCTATCCCTAAAACATTGTAGAGGCAGTACAATTGGAATAGAGTGACTGTGTAAAAAATATCATCTTCCACATCTAGCGAAGATTAGTGTATTTAGTTATGACTAATAATCTTTTGGCATATTCTCCTTATACTAGCCCTTAGTGGTGAACCAATTAAAAAATGTTGTGTTGTCTTACTGTGTGTGAATGTTTTAATTGCTTTGCATTACCATCAGATAGGTTTAATAAGTTCTTACCATTTTGGGAACAATATAAATCACTTTAGGAAGAAAAATTTGACACCCTGATTCACCCCTCCCCTCTCAGGGTGTTTTGGGGTCCTTCAAGTGGTATCAAAGAATAAAGGCTACTGGTGTTAAATCTGTCCTACTTTTCTGTCATGGAGAATTCTGTAAATGTTAGGGAAGTGACCTTATTTGTTGGAAGAAATTTTTAGATATGGAAGAACAAAATGATATCTCATCTAAGATATATTGGAATGGAAGTCCTGTTTTACAATGCATAAGGAATACAAGTCACTGATCTAACTGGGCTATCTATGATTGATACATAAAAAAAATGCTTGATGTAGATTCCAAAGCATAGAATTCCCTCACTGTAGTTCTTTCTGATCAAATATATCTAAATGTGATGAGTTTTAATTTTGAAAAGTCTATGTGGAAAAAACTAGAGAATATTTTTGAAGGTGACAACAAAGTGAAGGATACAAAACTATAAGTTTTTCACAACAGGTTTGATGATCTGAGGATGCATCTAAATGAGAATGCTGATACCTTTTTCAATCGAATCACTAAAGTTATAGGAGAAATAAGAGGGCTTGGAGAAGAAATCAGAGACATCTAAATTGTAAATAAAAACTTGAGAAGACTTCCTCCTCTTTACAATCCAAAAGTTTCATTCCTTAAGGAAAGAGATCTTTCGAAACTCTCTTTAGATGACCAGCTAAGCATTTTGGTAGCATACGAGATGCACGTCAAACTAGTGGATGAAACAAGTCATGTTAGAAAAGATATGGAATTCAAATCCATGTAAAAACTTGATATTTTAAGAGATATTATTAATGAAGACAATGAAGAAGATTACTTTATTTCTCTCTTTTCCAAGAATTCAAGAGAGGAAAAGGGATATTTTAAGGGAGGTTTCCCTTGGCCTGCTTTTTCTATGGTAGAGTTGGGCACATTTATTCTTAGTGTTCAAGGAAGTTTGATGATGATAAAGGTAAATATGGAAAATCACAGAAGCCTCAGAAAATGTTTACTCAAAAGGGAAACTTTAGATCTAGAAAGAAACTATAGAAAAAGAGTTTTTTTTTGTGAATAAGAATATGATGATAATGAATTCTTTGAGGAATAATAACCAGAGTTTAAATTTGGAAACCAAGAATCTTTGATGGCTATCGTTAAGAAGTCAAAACCATCAAAAGATAAAGCTAGAGATCATCAATTGAGTTCTGATGTTGATCTAAAGTTACAACTTAAGGATGCTCTTGGTAAGATTGAGAATCAAAGAAATAGATTCAAAAAGTAAAGAGCAGTTGTGGAAGAATCATCATAATATGTTGATAATCTTGAAGATTAAATTGAATGAGTGGAATAAGTAGTGAGAGTTCAATCAATAACCCTTAAAAGAACAGAAGATGTAGTGGAAATAAAGCTTATAATTAAAGAACATGCAAAGGTCATCAATGACCTTACCTTCAGACTGGAGGAGAAGTCCAAGAATGTTGGGGGACTCAAAGAATAAGTTGTTACTCTTATAAGTAAACTTGAAAGTGAATCAAATTCAAAAGAATCAAATAAGAAAATATAGTTTAGAAAATTATCAGATGCTAAATTGCTGGAGAGAGCTAAGTGTGGTTTCGATGGAGTTGAAAAGATTCTGAATGATCAAAGACCCACATGAATGGGAAATAGTGGAATCATTTGTGATGCTAAAACATAAAATGCTGAAAATAAAATGGGTCAAAATAAAAGAAATATGAAAGTTTTACATGTTGAAAAGTCACCTGAATCAATAAAAAACAATCCCAAAATTCAAACTAAAAGGAGAATTGAAAACTATCATCAGGAATCCAAAAAATGATAGGTAAAAAAATTACCTTCCTAAGGAAGGATACATGAGGATGAATAGAAATTATAAGACATTTCCACTTAATAAATTTCAATTTTGTGGCTATCAGGGCCATACCATGTCATACTATGAAGAAGCAAGGATCTATTTGAATGGGGAAGATCTAGGAAGTCAACAAAGAGGTACAAATTAATATACTACTTCTTATAGAAAGAATAATTTATAAGGATATTTCTTTCATTATACTAACTTGTGTGATAAATTTTTTTATTACAGGTAGAGGAAAGACATAGAAATTTCATATAGAATTTAGAGACAAGTCAATACTCATCAACTAGACAATGTTTCTCTCACAAATAGGTTTTATCCTCTAGAAGAAGAGTATGAGTATGAAGAACCTACTCACATGGAATAGAGATATGCATGTCTATCTTTATCCTTCACTCAATCTAATATTTCATGGATAGAAAAGAAGAAAAGTCAAAAGTCCAATATTGCCGAAGTATCCCTCAAATCTACAAAGAGAAACATCACCTAGATCCTTAATAGCATATGTTCATCTCACATGGTAGGTAATACTGAATTATTAATGGATGATTAGAATAGGGTCGATGGAATGGTAAGGTTTGGTAGTAATGGTGCATTGAAGATCAAAGGTAGTGTGAGTACTAAACTGTCTAATGGAAATATGAAGAAAACTGAATTTCTTTATGTGGATGGCTTGAGTCACAATATTCTTAGTGTGATTCAACTCTGTGAATCAGGAATTATAGTGAGACTCAATTAAAAAGGATTCACTATAAATGGAAATATAGGTAATTATCTCATGAAAGGATGCATAACACATAGAAACTTATATCAGGTTAATAATAAAGAAAAAATTTTCTATCTAATAGTTAAAGAAGAAGAAAACCTGTGGCATCGAAGGTTGGGACACATTAATTAACAAGACATGGAAAACGATATCTAAGCCGAAGATAGTCATGGACATCCCCAATCTAAATAATGAACAAGAAAAGACATGTGATACTTGCGTATGAGGGAAGTTGGTCTGCAGTTCTTATTGTCCAAAGAAGAAAAGGGTATCAAAGCTTCTTGATCTCATCCATATAGGCATATTTGGTCTGATAAATGTTGCTGGAATGCATAGAGAAAGGTACTTAATACCTTTCATTGATGATTATAGTAGAATGTATTGTGTGATGATTATACACAGAAAATGGAAAATGACTGATTGTATGAAAACTTATCACCAAATCATTAAGAATGACACTGAATGAATAATCAAATTTATGAGATCTGACAATAAGGGGGAATAAACATCCATTGAGTTTGAAAATTACCTAGAGAATTATAGAATTCAACATGAGGTGGCTACTGTGAGAACCCCACAAAAAAATAGATTCATTGAGTGTAGAAATCAACATGTGAACAATATGACCTGAACTATGCTGATTGAGAGTCATATCTCTCATCATTACTGCAAAGAGACCATTCAAGCTACAATGTATATTCAAAATCGAACATGACCTTATATGGGAGAAACCAATACACCATATGATTTGTGGCATGGAAGGAATCCCTCATTGAAGTATTTTCACATCTTTGGAAGTAAATGTTTTATAAAAAACAAAGAATGAAATCAAGGAAAGTATGGTGATGCAGTAGATGAAGGAATATTCTTCGGATATTTAATGAATATAAAAGCCTACAAGTGTTTCAATAAGAATCTTGAAAAAATTGTGGAAAGAAGTGATGTTAAGATAGTTGAAGATAAGACCACAAATACTATGAGGGGATCATATGCTGATGTGATTGAAGATGCAGAAGACAATAGGCATGAAATAGATTCAAATGAGGATGTATAAAAAGGAGTGAAAAACATTCATAGGTCACAACAAGATTTTTATTCATAATAAGATTCAAATGATGAAACCATGGATGAAGAAATCTCTTCTGAACCTCACAGGAGAAATCGAAGAGAAAAAATTGATCAATCCAACATCATTGGGGATTGGATAAAACCCACACAAATAAGGAGAATGAGGAATAATTCACAATCTACCTTCCAATCAGTTGTGGACCAATCCTCATTTGAAGAAGATTCAAATGATAAATCATGGGTTAAATCCATGAATGAAGAGTTAGATCATATTGACAAGAAGTATACAAGATATCTTGTCACAAGAACCAAAAATCACAATGTGATTGGTATGAAGTGTATATTTAAGAATAAATTTTATGATCAAGGAAATATATTTAGAAATAAGGTGTGATTGGTGTATAAAGGATATTCATAGATTAAAGGTGTTTATTTTGAAGAAACATTTGATCCAGTGGTGATATTGGAGTCTATTGGGTTTTTTCTTGCCATGGAAATTCAAAGAGGATACAAAGTGTATCAAATGGGTGTCAAGACAGCTTTCTTGACTGATTTTCTTGAATAATAATTCTATATTCAACAACCAGTGGGTTTTCTGCTCAATAATGAGGAAATAAAGGTTTTTATATTGAAGAAGGAACTATATGGTCCGAAACAAGTACCATGGGTGTGGTACTCTTGGATTGAATCCTATCTAAAGAAGATCAAATTTAAAAGAGGATGAGTGGATTACAATCTCTATGTGAATAATTCTTAGAAAGATTAGTTCATGGTACTGGTGTATGTAGATGATATTATATTTGTTGGAAGTAGGTAGGGATCAGTGGAGGAATTTTCCAATTACATGAAATATGAATCTGAAATATCTATGATTGGTGAAATCACATACTTCTTGGGGATAAAAGTGATTCAAAGGAAAGACTAAACTTTTATTTCTCATGAAAATTATGCAAGAGAGTTGCTGAATAAATTCAATATGCATGATTCCAAACAAATGTTGACTCCAATTGTGTTAGGGAAAAAACCGAGAAATAATGAAGATGGGACATATGTGGATCCCACAATGTATAGAAGAATAATTGGAAGCTTATTGTAATTGATTTTGATACAGCTAGATATTGTCTTTGCAACATGATTACTAGCCCGCTTTCAAAGTAATCCAAAGTAAGAACATATGGAAGTAGTGAAAATAATCATGAGGTGTATTCAAGGCACTCATAATTATGGTTTATACTTTACTGCAGGAAGAGACAGTGAACTATCAACCTTTTCTGATTCTGATTGGGCTAGAGATATTATTGATAGAATGTTCACAAGTGGTGGGACATTATTTATTGGTAAGAAATGTGTGGGTTGGTTGAGTAAGAAATAAGAAAGTACTTCATTTAGTACCACTGAAGTTGAGTATATCTACGCTACAAAGGCTTTCACTCAGTTATTGTGGATAAAGAAAAAACTAACAGATATTGGTGATGATGTGAAATTGATGATGGCAATTCACTATGATAACAAGAGAATAATTGATCTTACAAAGAATCCACTTCAGCATTCTCTTACAAAACACATTGAAATCAAATATCAATTTATCAAGTGAAATGCTGAACAAGGCATTATTAAATTGGATCATGTTGGAACTAATGATCAATTGGATAACATATTGAGTAATCCATTGTGAGAACATGTGTTCATGAAACATTGGTTTAATTACGGTTTTCAACCACCTCCCATCACATGAAGAGATTATGGCTCATCCCCTATCCCCAGTCAAATTAAATATTTTAATCTATTTATGGAAGTGATGCAGGTTTATGAGGGAGAAACGATCTAGGAGGAGTTTGTTTTGAGCTCTACAATGTGCAATTACTGATCTTTGGGTTTATTTCCAACAGGGGAGAATGGATAAATTCAATGGTATAAAGGAGGAGGATGAATTTTTTTTCTTCTGGTTTCAGGTGTATAGAGCATGTAGAATTAAGATATTCAATGAGTTGTAAAGGGTAAAAATGAGATTTTAGTGTTATGAAGAAACAATTCAGGGAATTTAAGGCTTTTATGACATGGTCAGTGAATAGCTTGGAAATCTTTAAGCATTCCAAAATATGAGAACCAAATTCAATCCCCCCTCTTGTTTTCTACACCAATCATTGCTCATGTAGACTTAGAGTGTTGGTTGTGTTGTTTTTGGGTATCGAGTTTTTATAGTAGCTGGTGCTCTATTGAATTTATCTAAAAATTTACAACAAACCTAAAGGGGGAGGGGATTGTTGGAACCATGGATATTCTTTTCTATAAAAGGAGTATTGTTTGTTTTTTTTTTCAATCCTCAAAAGTAAGATTAGGTAGTTTACAAGGAAATAGATCTTACAGTTTTAGAGTACATCATTATTGAAGGTGGTGTAGTTTCCCAGTGTTTGCTAATTTTTTGGGTCCAAAATTTGGATTATGGATTTCAATGCAAAAAGTTTTTTTTATTAAAGGCCTTATGAAAATATGGAAAAGGAATGAGTTTTTAAAATATGGGATATGAAAGTTGTGTTTCAAGAAGGATTCAAGGTTTCTAATGGTGTTCTCCATGATTACGATGGGATTCACGATTGGAGACGGTGTTCACTGCAATTTTTAGAATTGGAACTTTATAGTTTCTGAAAAATATCTCTATGATTACGAAAGGTGACACAAAGGGTTTTGATGGAAATCTTTGTGGTTATGACAAGATTTATGAATAGAGAATTTCTATGGAGCTTCACGAATGGAGTTGCGCTGTGAAAATGTTTTTGATGGATTTATAAAATGTGCTGGAGGTGGTGAAGCTTCGTGAAAGGCCAAGCCTATAAATAAGAGGCTACCCCTCTTCACTCAGTATGAGTTTTAAAAAGAAAATCCAAAAACACTTTGATTTAGTGAAGAATAATGGAGCTTCCTAAATCTGTCTTTCTATAAAATCTTAAGCATCGGAAAAAGACTATAATTCTTAACTGATTACCATGCTTTCAATCAAAGGGAGATTCATGATAATGAGTTATTCTTCATTGAATTTATGAGATTTTTGAAGGTGTTTGTTCCATGAAGGAAGGGGTGCTTCATGAAGGCAGTTTGCTTTGTGAAGGTAGGAAGCTCCGCGAAGGGAGCTTCACAAAGGAGATTTGCGAAAGGTAGTTTTCAATATTAGTTTTTAAGTGGACAAGGATTTCAATGTGCATCAACTCAGGCATATTGTGCAAGAAGATTCTCGTTTTAAGTTATGGACATAATCTTTAATGCAAAACCATTAAAGCGACATTCAAGTTGATAAACTAAGTTAGACTTATGTCAAAGTAGTGAGAAATGGGGAGTCAATGGAAGTGATATGAGGGATTCAATGTGCTATCCATAAAACATTATAAAGGTAGTACACCTGGCACAAAGTGATTATGTCAAAACTCCTATATTCCACATCTAGTGAAGATTAGTGGATTTAGGTACGATCGATAATCTGTCAGAATATGCTCCTTGGACTAGCCCTTAGTGGTTAACTAAGTAAAAACTGTTATGATGTCTTACTGCATGTGAATGTTTTAATTGTTTCACATTATCATCAGAGAGGTTTAACAAGTTCCTACCAACATGGGAACAAGATCTATCACTTTAGGAAGAAAATTTTGACACTCTAATTCACCACTCCCCTATCAAGGTGTTCTGGGGTCCTTCAACTCCCTCATGGAGGTTTCTAAGTACCTGGATATCTTCTTATTTTAGGTCTCAACCATCAAAACTTGAGGCATCAAGATAGATCACAAGGTCCTCAATGGACTTGGAATTTTAATTATTTTATTCTATGTTCCTAGGGAATGTACTGAGGACCACCTACTTCATCCTAAAGCTTTTCCATTAAATCCTAGCCCAAAGACTCACTGCCCAATATCATCTAAGTCAAGAAGTAGCCCATACCTCCATATGAGCTCCTTCCTCAAGCCATACATCAGAAATAATTAATTATAGACAATCATAATTAATTATTTAATTTAACCAAAAGTAGAATAAACACTGAATAACTCACTGAGCACCATCACTTCATTGAAACCTTTACCAACCACAATTGGAGGGCCCACAAAACACCCCAACACTAATTTGAGAAAAATATCTAACCTATTATGGTGAAATAATTATCAATTTCAATTAAATTTAAGTAAAAACACAAAATAAATTCATACCATGATGAACCATTGTCAAAATGACAAATGATAGTAGAAAAATGTTGTCTCAAGACATCCTCTAGCTAGGATAAATGAAATCACCATTGAAAATGGGCAATTTTACCATCATCCAGTGAAATCACCATTTTATCCTTAAACCAAACAATGCTAAATCAATGAAAACCAACTAAGGGAATAGAGGAGGGAGTGGAGAGGAGAACCTTACCCAGAACCTCTGTTTGATCCCACTAATAATTACACAGAATAAAGGGAAGAATAGGGGGATAAGCATCTAGTGAGGCATTCCTATAAGCTCTATTGGACATAAGAGGAAGGGGGGATACCCCTTTAAAAATTAAAGAAATTTTATTTCATGATTCAGGGAATAAACATAAGGGTTACACCATGAAATTTAGGGAAAAGGCCTAGTACCCCCTGTTGCATACTTTCACACTATGAATACATGATTTATGATATGAATGAACTATATAGCCTCTAGAAGATACCTAAACACACTGTACTTCATCCAGATTCCTCTTGAACACTTGTAACACCTATGATACCTTAAAACCCATCCCAAAACGCCATTTATGGATTTTTAATCTATCTAATTGTCATTCAAATTCTCAGTTTTGAAAATAAACCATCCACCAAATGAAAATTAAAATTCCACCCAAATTTTTCACACCCGTATAGACATAGGGTCTTACACAGGTCTAGTGAGTTATAAAAGCCAAGTATTTGGTAATATGATTATGTGAGTTGGGATAGAGACTGGTTTAATTTTCAGTTTTGTTTAGCATGTATACTATATAGTGTGTCATTTGACTTATGTTATTCCATGTTTATCTATTTCTACTATATTATGTAATATTTCATCATATAGATATATTAACTACTTTTTATATATATCAAGTGGTCTATTTAGATCCTTGTTTTGTGTTTATAGGTTTTTGGGACGTTTGTTCTACTAATAGGTCATGTTTAATTTTTAGTGGATTTAGTATGACCACATGACTTTATTTCAGAGGCATAGTCCCCCCACAATTATAATAGGCCATCTCTACTGTTTAACAACCTCTAGTATATGGGGATGAATGCCTGAGGTATACTAGTGTTCTTGAATGGGTACCATTTGGGAATCTCAGGTTGGTGGTGTTATAAAGTGGTATTAGAGTCCATATTATGATGATATAATGTCAGATAGAGTTAGAGATAGGTTGTTGGGACTCAAGAGGTAAACCGAGCACATTCCTTGCCAACATGACATCAGTTGAAACCCAAGTTATCTTGGGATGCCTTGTTTTGAGAATAGGAATCATATGATGAGTGAGGTGTTGGTTTGGACTAAGAATCCCAATTTTGGATGGTTGATACTCAAGATGAGTCATAGGGATTTATTGGGATCTAGCAAGTTATTTATGCATCATGATAGTGGCATTCCTAGGTCATAATACACATGACTATGGGTGATGTTGTTTCAAATATAACCTTATCAGAATCCATTATTAATTGAATAAAATTATCAAATAATCAATGTTTTATTGATTATATTATAAGGTTTGGTTAGATTATTATGGATTAAATGGTATTTTTTTATTTTTTGATAGATAGTGAATATTCTTGTTCAAATTCCACGAGGAAATTATTTTTGGGTGTATGTATTTTTTAGAAAAACATGGTTTTTAGAGAAAAACTCATGAGGTGGAATAAGGTGTGGTTAAAATAGTTATAAAAGTTGGTTTTATTGAAATGTATCATGTAGTTGATTATTTTAAAATGGTTTGAAATTTTTTAAATTTAAAGAAATATGAGAAAGCTTAATTTTTAAATTTAATTTTAAATTCATTTTTTAAATAGATTTGGAAATGGTAATATTTTTTGAAATAGTTACAAGATTTTTTTGGATTTAGTTTTAGAAAAAAAACTTGGATTACATGAGGAATTTTGATGAATCAAGTGTTTTTTTGGTTCATGAGAACTATTTTGAAACTGGGTTTGAAGAGACGAGTGCTTATATAGACCGATTTGATTGGTTTTTCTATGTACTTGGACAAGGGTGAACCAAATTCTTAAATTGAGTGTGTGAAAGGTTTTTAATTATTTCTTAGAATCACTATGTGTGATTTTTGGATGTGATTTATTTTGTTATTGTGGTTCATAGAGATAATCCAGTTCCTGTGTATACTGGTTTGCTGGATTTTAGATGTTTGAAAGTGGGTGACCTAGGTTATTTCTTGTGTATTTAGAGGGTGTACCATCATTCTTTTAGAGTATCGTGTGGAAGGATCATGGATAGATATGGATATTGGGGTAGAGTAATCATATTCAATATAGTGGGTTAAAGGATTGAAAACCTTGATGAGTGTTTTGATGATTTCATAGGTTATGCCACTTAATTTTTATTTTGTTGGGTGATTACTATGGTAGAGAGTTCCATTTGAAATAATCAAACATTTTCTATGGAATCTTATGATGAGGATCACCATAATTCTTAGGAAAAATTGATCATTGATGCCTCAGTGTTTTAGGATCAACTTTTTTGGTTGATCACTATCTTGGAGTTTGGTTATTAGGTGTATTGGTCAATAATGTTATAATAAGTATACTCCATGGTGGGGAGCATCTTATTAGCCGTAGATGTGTGATCCTTGTGTCATAAGAATCATGAGATCGGTAAAACTGATCATTATATGGTTGTGATGATATAATGATGATGGTGAGTAGTTAGACCTAGTTTTTGGAATCCAAGTGTTGTGTTGGATGAAGTTCATATGTCATAATTGAATTTAGGATAGAGTCAGTTTGATCCCAGAGTGAGTTAGATCATAGGTACGTCAGTGCTAATCGGTAGAGTGTAAAATTTGGGTGGGTTCCCTGAGGATACAACCATATAATTACACTATAACATGGTTTGTGACTCCACTATGGGTATTTAGATGGTTCAACGATGAGTTCATGTGTCAAGGAATTGTGGTCAAATGATGTAGTGATGCATTGACATCTGAGTTTGAGTGTTTTAGGAAGATTCATTTAGAGGTGTAATGACTAGTGTTAGCATGGAATTAAATGTGGTGAGGTAGAAACCATATCAGGTGCATTTTTTAGGTTGTGTTTGAGGTGGTTCGAGGACCAGACATGACTTTTTAGAGGAGATCTGGTGTGTTTGGGATAGAGTTTGGAGTTGTGCAAAGGATTTATATTAAACATTCAAAGAAAGAACATGAAATTTTAAGCATGTATTGATGACCAAGAGAGGTCTAGTTTTATTGGTTAAGTATCATTTTGGATTCTTGGGTATAAGAAGTGTTATATTGTGGAGGTTGTAAAACCCCACTCTTTTATGAGTTGTGAATTTCAAGGGAAATTTCATTTTTTGTTTTTCAAAGGATGGGTCAATTTGAGAACTGAGATTCAGATTTAAGTTTTTAGGGTTGGATCATCCTGTAATAATGTTTTTGGATATAGATCGAGGTCTTATAGGTTCCTCGGGTGCATAGGTGAGTCTTAGGAGGTTTGGTCTTAAAAATTAGAAGTTTTTAAAGGTTTTATCACTATGCACGATTATCACATGGTTAGAATAAACTGTGTGGGTAAACTAAGTGACTTGGTCATATAAGGGTCTTAGAACATGGTTTATGAATGGTTTTAAACAAACTGTGTAAAATTTTAGATTTATTTGCAGAGGGGATTTACAAGATTTGTGTATAGTTTAGAAAACTATTCAAACAAATCATGAGGGGCGTGTGGACTTGGACAATGAAGGTGACATAGTTAGCATAATGTTTGGAAACCCATTTGATTTGGATAGACTTAGACAGTTCCAACCACATGATTGATTCATATTTTTGGAAACTGTGAGACCAAACCATGTGGCCTGTTGAATTTATTTAAAAAGCGTGAAAAATCAAAAATACCCCTTAAGCTTTACCTTCTCTTCCCCTACCCTTTTTATGTTGTGTACTCTTGGACCACAAGCATCTCCCCTATCTTTTACATTGACTCCCTTGATTTTGGGGTGTTTTGATGGTGTTTCTTTAGTGTTTTAAGGATATTTTTCCTCTCTTCTTCTACCATATTTATTCCACGTATTCTTCTCTAACATTAGTTTTCTCGGTTAGGTATTTGAGGAGATGTTTTCACTAGAGCATGGTGAAAATGTCATTATTAGGGATTTTGTGTTCGATTTGTAGAGGGAATCCCAGAAGGGGGTATTCATGTCCATATTAGTCAGTTTCCTTTAGGTATGTTTCTTGGTGGATTTTTTAGGGTTTTGATGATTTTGGGATAAATTGATCATAAATTTGGGTGAATAAATTGGGGATTTTGTGCATATTAAGAATAGGTGCATGTCAAGAATAGACCACACCCTGTTTCTCATGGATTCATCACCATGAGGTTTCCTAGTGAGTTTGGAATCAGTTAATCCAATTTAATAATTTGATTTTAAATCTATAGTTTTTTAATTTGATAGTGTTTATTATTAAGATAGGTTCTCATGGACCTAGTGGAAGTCATTATGATTGTGAGATGAATTATAGGCCATAAGTAGAGGTAGGTGACCTTGAATTTTCTAAGTATCTTGTTTAGTTGGTGATTTTATGTTCATGTTCCATCATTGTTATATCTTACTATATATTTTATGAATCGTGTAATACCTCAATAAATTGGGATAAAATCACATTGTCTTAATAGTAAACATACTTTACATAACTTTCTAAATAGTTTGATGGTGGTGCCTTGGCCGAATGAGTGTCAATGGACCTCTTTATGAATTGTATGGTGGCATGAGTTGGATTTAAAGTAAAAGAGGTTTATTTTTTTAATAAAATTATTTTAAAAATATAATTTGATTCAAATATAATTTTAAAGGAAAATTAGTGATTTGATAAATGGGTTCTAAGATTTTATTTCAAAATGGAAATGGAGTTTCAAAAGAATGTTTTGAAAAGATTTTTCCAAGGGCCCAACATGAATAAGATGACATGTGATTCCTTTTAAAATAGTTTTATAAATGGGTTTTAACTTAATTTTAAATGAAAACTAAAAGGTATTGATTGATTTTTTTGGTTTGTTTGATCTCATGTGGTAGATTCCCTATTTTCAAAACCATGAATGATTTTTTATGTACCCATTGCGGTGATTTCTATGATTTGAACTTTTTAGTGACTGTATGATAGATTTTGTGGTTTTGTGTTGATGTAAAATTGTGTGTGTGGGTTGATGAGGGTTTTTTGGTATCAAAGTGTCAAGTTGATTCAGATGGATGTGACTGACCCTTGGAGGGTATGGATGGGTCTGAAGGACCCTAATATGGGTTGATGGTGTTATTCCTAGAGTGATAGGATGGCTTTGAGAGATATAAATGTTATCAAGGAACCCATGTAGAATGTTTGAGTTACAATATTACCTAGAGGACCTCGATGGGTGCCCTAATATTATATTTTCCCAAGAGCAGGTGTATTCTAGAAATAGGTAGTGATGATTGTGGGTGCCACTTTAGACCCGAATCATTTGTGCTAGCTTGATGTGGTCATGGTGGTGATTATAGTTAAGTGCTTGAGATTATGACCATGATTATGTGAGATGGGTTTGGGAGGATGGCCAACCCATGTGGTATATGATGGGATGTTCTGGGAGGAGAGTGTGGCTGAGTACATTTGTTTTTACATTTGTGGTTCTAGGGTGGAATAACCTGGGTGTATACTTTATAAGGTTCTGGGAAGAGAGATTTCCCCAAGTGTGTTTTTATGTATATATGATTTAATTGAGGTTCTAGGGTGAGATACATTGGGGTGCATGTGGTACCTGAATTTGAAGAGTGGTGTCCCTCAGGTATTGTGTTTGATTTATTTTATATGTGATATGTACAAATTTCTATATATTTGAATTAATCAACGTGGGGTATGGTGATTGAGTGGAAATTTTCCTATGGGTAATGATGTCTTAATACATTTTTTGGGTAGGGGATACAACCCCTTGGGTGTATGATTACATGGTTCCAAGGTTAAATGAGGGTCACCCTGGGTAGTATTATTATGTTCTTGAGGGATATCATACTTTCCTTAGGTGGATTATATGTTCTAGAGATGGGTATATTTACCTTGGGTGATACTTATATTCTAAGGATAGTTATATTTACCCTTATTGTATGATAAATTCTAAGGTTGAATATATTTCACCTGAGTGGATTATATATTCTGGGGATGTGTATATTTTCCTCGGGTGGTTAGTTATGACTAGAGACACCACAACACTAGCCGAAGTAGATTTTATTTTCAACTACTAGTTCCATGTTATGAACTGTTTCCTTGGGTGGTTATTGAAGTTTTATATATGGTTATATGTTCAGAGACCCTCCAACACTAGCCAAAGCAGGTATGGTTGGGGTTTGAGGTGATCTAGTCGACACCTGATGACCTGACATGTATGATTTATATGCTTTGCATGTTATATTTTTGGGTAGGTGTGCTTCATCGGAATGAACACACTATTCATATATTTATTTCATAAATATAATTATAAAAACAGTATAAATTAGTATTTTTGAGTCATTGGAAATTTCTAATGGGTAGTTGGATTCACCCCTACCTACATACACAACATGAATTTTGATGTATGTGAGTAAAACCTCATGTTTTCTCTAAGGGAACAAATTATTATTGGAAATGGACACTATAAAACTCCTGAATGATAAAGGGTTAAATGACTAAATGATATGACTCGTGTCAACAAGGTTCACCTTCCTTTTCGGGGGCCTACCTGATTAGAACTCCACAGTTAAGTGTGTTTGGCCTGGAGAAGTGATCAGGATGGGTGACCTTTTGGGAAGTTTCCCAGGGTGTGTGTGAGTGAGGACAAAGCACACTAGAAAGGATATGTGTTGGCCTGTGGGGACTATTATTAGTCATATGACATGTTTGAGCACGTGGTTGGGCTCCAGGGTGGGGACCACGTGTCTACGGGGCAATTGGTGGTACCTGGTGGGCCAGGACCTGACGACCATGTTAAGGTGGGGCATCTTTGCTGTTACTGGGACCCAGTTGTCACATTTGGTATCAGAGGTGGTACCCAGCCTTAAGTGCGGTGCACTGCCTGTGTTGAGATGTACGACCCACAACAAGGATGTTGTGATCCAGGGGGGTGGATATAACACCCCCGAATGAATGATAAAGGGTTAAATTACTAAATGATATGAATCATGTAAACAAGGTGCACCTTCCTTTTCATAAGCCTACCTGATTAGAAATTTACAGTTAAGTGTGCTTGGGCTAGAGTAGTGATCAGGATGGGTGAACTTCCAGGAAGTTTCACAGGGTGTTGGGCTGGAGTAGTGATTAGGATGGGTGACCTTTTGGAAGGTTTCCTAGGGTGTGTGTGAGTGATGAAAAAGCACACTGGAAAGGACATCTGTTGGCCTGTGGAAAATATTATTTGTCAGATGACCCATTCGGGCACATGGGTGGGCCCCAGGGTGAGGACCACGTGTCTGTGGGGAAACTAGTGGGATCTGGTGGGATCTGGTGGGCCAGGACCCGACGACCATGTTAAGGCGGGGTGTCTGTGATGTTACAGGGACCCAATTGTCACATTAATTATCACATCCATCTTTTTAAATTATTATTATTATTATTATTATTTTTATTAACTCTTGGCTCTGAGTTCTTACGCCAAGTCCGAGCTAGGTACCGAATAAAAGATTTTTTCATTTAATACTTTTACTAGGTTTCAGACCTGTGCGCGGTCACCGCACGGTGGGCGGTGGCCGAACAGTCAACCCGAATACCACGCAATAGTCTAAAGATTAAAATAAATAAAATTTTATTCAAATAAAAACTAGTTTAATATTTAAATCGTAATAATAATAATGCTATTTTGCAGATAATAATATTGTTACTATTAAGAATTGATAGTAATATTTTTATTATTTATAAATTTTTTGTTAATATAATTGTTAATAAGTTTTTATTAATAATTATTATTAATATTATTATTATTATTATTGTATTATTATTATTAAATTTATTATTATGTTATATTATTATTGAGTTTGTTATTATCATTATTATTCCTTATATTATTATCATTATTATTATTATCTTTGGTTTTATTGTTATTATTATTATTGTAATAATATTATTATTTTAAAAAGAAAAAAAACCTATGAAACCCTAGCTACCCGATGACGCACCCCCCCTTTCCTGTTTCTTTCTTTTGTTCATGCACCAAGACCCTATATCCGGTCTTCCTTCTTGCATCACAACTCCAGCACCCCTCACTATCCTCCCCTCACCCTCATTCAAATCCTGCATCGTCGCACGCCCCAGCCGCATGCCGCCTCTACATTTGACCCTACCACCCTCGCGCTCACCCCAGCTAGCCCAACCCTCTGCCTCCTGGTTTTCTACTCTTCACCCGCCCCTTGCCTCCCCTGACTACAACGCAACCTGCCACCCTTGAGCCACCTCTATGATTGCCTCACCCCTCCGTCCCAACCTCCGCCTACCGACCCCCACCTGCGCCGTGCCTTCGGTTAGCCTGTCTCACCCCGTACCTCCAGGCCACAACCTCTCAGTTCACCAATCTGGACTGGCCAGCGATGCCCCAACCTCATGCCCTAGAGGTCCGTGTTCCATCTCCTGCTCTACAACCAATCGATGGCCAACAGTGCACCCACCCCATGTTTTTCTCCATGGTGCGCACCCGCTCCCAGCGCACCAGGCCTCCAGCCTTCGCTCCAGCCGCTGCATGCACTCCCAGCTTAGCACGCCTTTGGCCTGGCGCACGACGCCCCCGTAAACCTCCTGCTCGGCCAGAAAATGCCCCACAACCCACTATTCCATCATGCACAACCCCTACGGTAGATATTTTCTTCCTCCTTTTTGTTGGAGGGTTTTCCATGACTACAGTTTCAATTATTAGTGTCAAGTCCTAATTTGTGCATTCATTTTTGTTGCAAAAGGTTGGCTTTATCATCCTGTGGGTGTGTTTGAGGAACAATCGATGTTTCACATCAGTTCTGGGAGGTTCTTCTTCCATTGAGGTAGGATCCCTCTTCTTTTTCCCCTTTAAATTTTGAAATATACTGATTTATTACGTTTTTCATTCATTGAATATTGAACATTTTGTTTATCTTTTTTTGGTGATTAATTAAATTGGTACATTTTCTATTTTGGTATGTTTTGGGTGTGCACTTACTTCAAAATGGGGATTTTGGGTGAGTTTTGACGTAAAAGACTTACAATGGTATTTAAAATTGTTTTATAGACTTTTAACTGGTTTATTAAACATTATATGCGGTGAAAATTATGTTTTGGAAATATTTTTGAGGTGCTCTTGGTTTAAAAATGGATTTTTGACTTGTGGGTATTTTTATTAAGTTGTGTAATTTGTTATTTTAACTGTGCAATTGGTATGCATTCTATTTTGGTGTTTTGTGAGTGTGAGTTTAATTATAAGTAAGGGTTTTGAACAGGTTGGGTGTCTAAATCCATGGGTTTCTCTTTGAAAATTGTTTTATAAATTTTAAAGCTGTTTAGTAAGTAATTTAGGTGGTGTGAATTGTGTTTTGAAAGAATGTCGAGGTGGTGTTTGTGTTGTTTGTTCGTTTGAATTGTTTTGATTCTGTGTTTATGCATTTTAGTTGTGTGGTTATTGCAGCATGTCGGTGAGGAAGACCTGTGATACTGCGGTCACTGGCTTGCACGTGTTTGTGCATCTGTGCGAGGCGTGACGTGCCATTGTGTTTGGTTTGCGAGTCGAGGTAGGTTCACCACTTCACTCACCTTTAAATTCATAATTTATTAATTGCTTGATATTTTATTAATTTTATTAAGTGGGAAATAATATAAGATAATTAATTTCTAAATGATTATTTTGTGTAAAAAGAGCCATTTATTTTATACATGAAACTTGAAATATTTTCTTAATGAACAAATACTCAGTAGTGAAAGAATGCCTGTTCGGCCTTTAAACATAATTTACGGAATTTCAAATGTAGTTCTGGTTTATTGATAAATTATTTCTTTTGAAGCGTGAACAATTGTTTTGGTTCTCTTGAGAAATGAGGATTTTCTTTAAAATTGGTGAAGGCCTGTTTGAAACTTTAATAAAATAAATTATTTTGGAAAACTCTCTTTGGGGTGACTCAGAGGTGATCTTTGGTGTACTTTGACTGCATGAGTTATGTGTGATGTTTGTGCTACTTGATTGACTTTGTTGAATCACCCCTTTCCTTTTTATTACACATGTTGAAATGGGAACCTGGCATAGTAAGTGAATCTTCTAAGAACGATTGCTGCACTAGTTTATATTACGCACTGGCTAGTGGCCCTTAGTATGAATTACACTCTTCTAGGGGATTGGGCCCCTCAGTTAGGCCATGTAGGGAAACACCAAGTGTTAGGGCATTATGATGTCATCGAGAGTAGGCATGCCTTGAGGATGAGTCACATGTATGGTACGTTCTGGATTGTTCACAATCTCCCTAGTTCGACCTATGTTTTCTTTAGTGTTTCATTTTTATGTGGCGGACGATTGAGTGGTCTAGTTCAGTTGCTGAACCTTGTGTGACACTTATTTTCCATTTCCCTTAGTGCGTGTTGTGTGTGGTTTTCCATTTGACTAACAACTAAAATTTGGATTTCTAAATTGTTCACAAAAACGCTTTAAAATGCAATGAACCTGCTCCTTTCAAATAATAAACTTGTTTTTAAATTAAAAAGTCCAATGGACTATTACTTTTATTAGAAGTGAAAATATGTGTGTGGAAACCCATATTTTATATAATTTAGTTCAAACTTGGAATTAGTAAATTTATTTCTTTAAAGTTAGTGCATTGGGAATATTTTCTTGGGCACGCCTACTGAGTTTTAATACTCACGCCTATAGTGTTTTTATATTTTTAGTTTTGTTGCAGGTTTGACTCGAGCTTGCTCGACGTGGGTGAGAGTTGGTTGTGGATTGGTGAGAGACTCTTAGGGTCGCGAGGAGTTTTAGTCATGGTCAGGTTAGTTTGTTTTTGCTGATCATTCTTTCTTTTTGTGTTGTTTATTTACTTTCTGTTATTCAACTTTTTTTTTCTGCTGCTTTATTTATTTTCACTGGGAGAAATCATTCCCAATTATCCTCTATTGATGCCCTGGCACTTGTCTCCAACCCGGGAGGATCAGGAACGCCTCTCAGGCTATGACGCAAACCGACTTGGGTGACCGGTTCAAGTTCGACCCAGGTTGGTTCGTGATAGACACATGGTATAGGTCTAACAAGTTACGAATGTTGAGGGCTCAGTAGGATTATAATGTGAACTAGTCCATAGGCTAGTTTACTTTTCAGTTTTCTTCAGCATGTATACTAGCCAATTACCTATTTGAATTATGTTGTGCCATGTTTATCTACTACTACTCTGTTATGTAATGTTGAATCATATAGATAGATTTACTACATAATATTCTAGACCGCAAGGTCCCATTTGACTCCCAATTTTGTGTCTACACGTTTTTAGGATGTTTGTTATATGGATGGTCATGCCAAATTTTTGGTAGATTCAGGAATGACCCTCAAGATTTATTTTAGAGGGCGTAGTCTGCCCACAACTATCTTAGGCCCTTTCCACTAGTCAACTAATTCTAGTATTTGAGGAGTCAAGTTTGAGGTCTTATAACATTTACAAACAGGCACCATTCAGGTGGCCTAGTATGGGGGCTTTATAAATTTTGATTATTTTTATTTTTAATCATTTGATTTTATAGAGTCAGTGGAATTCAGGTTTGTTTGTTTTTTTAAATTTTCAAGAATTTTAATAGGAGAAATATTAGCATATAGTTTGGTAAACTATATGGAAAATACATGTATATTTTTCCAGGTTAATTAATTCCTCTTGCATGGATAATTAACAGTTGGAAAAACCATGCAGCTCCTAGGAGAAACTTTACAAGGTACTTTTGGTGTCGGTTTCTCATGCACAATTTGTGCATGGTTAGGAAAAACCATGTGGAATTTCTCAAGATTTTCTAGTTCCACCCAAAAGGATAGTGTAAAATTTAATAAACCATGTAGCCAAACCATGTAGGCTGCCTCGTTCTTTAAATTTTTTCAAATTCCTAAACTACCCCTCTCATATTGAAAGCCCTCTGGGGTTCTTTTCCCCTCACTCATTTGACCTAGCTCAAGGGGAGATCCCAAAGTCACCCTCCTCCACACTTTAAACTTATAATATTCTTAAAACTTGGTTTCTTAAGGTTAAATCATAATTTACCTTCTCTTTTCTTTATATTCTCTTCTCCACATCTTGTTTATTCTTCTTCTACTTTTTAGGGCCATGTTGGTCAAACCTTAAGGTAAGGGTTTGACTAAACCTTTATGGTTCTTCATGTATAGGGTGTGTGGATCATTTCATTATCTATCCTTATCCCACATTAAAAGGTTTCTTGTAATTATTTCTTGGTTTAAGGTAGGTTTTTATATACTATTTTTAACAAACCATGTTGTTCTTGAATTATCTAAAACCATTTCCCTCAAATTAATTCATGTTTTGGGAACCTTGGTGAATTTATAAATTTTTTGGCATGGTTTATGATTTTTTAGCTTGAAATTAATATATTCCTTTTCATTAAATCTTATTTTAATTCTTAATCATAGGTGTAGTATGTGTTTTCAGAAATTCCTAAGAATATTGTATAAGGGTTTTTGAACTTAAAAACTATGTTTTAAACTTTTAAGTTATTTTATGGGTTTTTATGGATTCAAGGGGTTTCTTTGATTATATTTTCATTTAAAGTGAAATTTTATGAGTTTATTTGATATGTTTTTATATTTTTATAGATGATATATGCTCATAATGTTTTTTAAGTTGTCTAATGATGTCATACTTTTTTTTATATAAGATATATAGGAATTGGTGGATTTAGGTAATGTTTTACTTGTTTATAAAAGACCATTTAAAATAGAACTTGGTTTCTAAATGGGTTTTAAAGAAGGAGTAATGTATATAATAATTATCTTAAAACTAATAGCGTATTTATCACTATTTACAAAGTATTTTCATCGAATATTCTTCATAATTTATTTAATCCACCATGAAACCATTTTTTACATGAGTTTTTGGATCCTTTGAAAGGATGTGTTTATTTTTAATGTTTATGTGAGATAAAAAGAGATATCTTATAATAAGAGTGTGTGGGGTTGTGATGAGTTATGATATCAGTATTTTTTTCCTTGTGTCCTGTTATTGATGTGTGATTGATACGTGACACATGTCTCCCAATCCGTCATCTCTAAAATCATGGGAATCGTAGCCATCTAGGTGAGATATTGAGATATTATTATTATGATAGTCATGATGAGACTCCAACTAGGATCCTTTGGTCTATGATATGTTCTGAATATGGGGGGTTCCACCCGATGAGGCTAGTTAGAGTAAGTTGGGAGGTTATTGTATAGGCACTTCATTGATATGATAGAAGATCATTCCACTTGACTACATATAGAATCATCTCACTAGATCCATAAGAGTGCCCCATGATTATATTTACTTTACTTTTACTTCCATACTACCATGTTTGATTATATTTCTATTTTTTTAATATTCTATCTTGATATGTTCTAGTTTTTTTTGTTTCTTTTATAGTTCGATTAAAATGTCACTAGTACAAAAATAATTTTTAATATCGATTTTTTATGTTTTTAACACTAGTTTTTGAGGGAAAATCATTACAAGCAACTTAGTAAATATATTTTTGACATTATTTATTAATAATAATGTTATAAATATTTAAAATTACATTTATTATTAGATTTTTTATACTTTTTACACCATTTTTTAAATAATAGACACAAAAAATAATTTTTTATAAAGAAATTATGATAGAACACAAAATAACCTAAATTTTTATTTTATAGAACCAAACAAAATCATAGTTTCCTTTTATAAAATAATTTATTTAAAATTATAAGACTAAAAAATTAATGATTTTTTAATTATTTAATGATAATAATCGACAAAAATTAATAAAAATGTTAGAAAAAAGAAAATTAGAATAAAATAAATCATTCTAAGGATTTTACCTCTATAAAAGGATCTTTGATAGTTTATAATGTTCAAAAAAATGTTTTTATCATTATAGAAATAATTTCCATTGTTTTTATCAAATATTACACCCTCTCTATATTCAAAAGGGATAATATATCATGATTTGGAATATATGAATGATGAATGGAGGGAGAAATAAAATTTTGGGAGAAAATCACATGAGAGTGATATATTTGAATGTGGAGTGAGAAGAGGAAGTTTGAGATGGAAATGGAAGAAAGAGTGTACACTGGAATATATTTGTTGCCAGGAATAAAAATCTCATGAGTGTGTTGTGAAAAAAATAAAATTCATATGTTTTATGGGATAAATTTATAGGCTATAATGTTAAATTGTGTGGGTGTGATGTAAAAAATTCAAATGGTTTTATTTTTAATGTCGATTATCGAAATAAACGATGTTAAAAATGTTTTCAATAATATTCATAACATCAATTTTTAAAATAAAAGATGTTGAAAATACCTATGTTTTAGGTTTTTAACTTCAGGTATTTAAAAAACCGACCTTAAAAATATTCTAGAAAATATTTTTAACATCAGTTATATCAATAACCCATGTTAAGAATACTCATGTAGTATATTTTACATTGATTATATATAACCAATGTAAAAATATTTTTAATGTCACTTACTAAATTGTCAATGTTAAAAACTCATTGTTATAAATAATTTTTCTACTAATGTGTATTCCCTGTATTAGTCTTACTCATTGATTCTTTAAAATTTTTAGCTACTTAATTTCATTCCTTGCCATTATTGTTCATTTAATCATTTTATTCCTTCATTTTTAAATTTTTTGGGTTTATTCATATGGTGGTTTAAAAAGTTCTTTGAAAGTGGTTTTTGGAAAGTAAGTCTTTAAATGAGTTTTAAATTAAAAATATTAATCTTTTGATTAAAGTGTTATTTGAGTTTTAAAAATATTTTGAGAAACAATTATAAATTTACTTTTATTAAAATTTAAAAACCCTACTTTCAAGTATCATATTTTAAACTATCATTCAATGATTGATTAGTTGAAGGGAGTGTATGGAATGTTTGGAAAAATCCTATTGGGATATTTTGTGCACAACCTACTTATACCACTTATGTGGGTATATTGGAGTATTTTATACGTTCAAGTTCTTAGGATTTCCTCCTTATGTACTCTTCTCCTCTCGGGTCTCTGATGGAGTAGGTTTTTGGTGATGGTGTTGGATGGTGACCCTAGATCATAGGGAGACCGATAGTTTGATATTTTGGGTTTTCTTTTTCTTATATTATGTCATGTGTGTATCATCCAATTCAACCTTATTGTATTTTGAGATCATGGTTTATATTTTTGTATGTTTTGTATTTATTTTATGTTGGATTGTAAGGTGGGTGTTTATTTTGAGTTGTTCCTTATTTAGTTTGTTTAATTGTTTTAAACTCTTTATTTGATTGGAATAGAAATTTAACTTATGAATGAGTCAATATAAATTTTTGGTGAGAATTATGCTAAAATTTTATTATTATTTATTGGGATAAATCATTCCTAATAGTGTTTCCTTGATCCCTAAGTACATGTTTTTAGATCGTGGGGGATCAAGAACACCCTTTGAGCCTTGTTGGAATCCAGTTAGGGTATTAGGTCAAGATAACCCATGTTGTTTCATAAAAAAATAGTATTAGAGCCCCCTTTTTTATTTTTGGAAGTATTTGTATATTAGATATAGGAATGTCTAAACTTGGTAGTTAAGTATAGAGAGAGATTAAATAGCTCTCTCTCATTAATATCCTCAAGTTACTATGTATTTTTAGGTTACAATTCAAGTTTTAAGATATATATTTATTTATTTTGGTGTATTTTGGTTTTAATTAATGGTGTTTTAAATTATATTGATAGTATGTGAATTATTTGGAATTTTTCTATGCCTTTGGGTGAAAATCAGAGTTGAAATGAAGGTGAAATGTTAGATATCATGGTCTAAAAAGTCATGCAGAGACCATGCACATTGTTGTGAGGAGATCTCAGTAGTGGTTTCATGGTTGGATGATAGTCTATCAAACCGTGTGTCCAAACCATGCATAGAAACTAACCCCTTTATTTTTTTGACATATATCTTTCACTTTTGGTTCACTTTTAATCATGGGTGTTTTCCAATTGGGATGGTTTAAGGAGAATTGTTATCGAATTTTGAATCAATTCTGTTGATTTTTTTTGATATTTTGTTGTGGAAACTTGATTTTAAAACAATGAAGGTTTGATGTTGAAATTAATAGAGAAGTATTTTAATATGAATTTAATTATGTTTGATTATTTATTTCTCAAAAATGATTTTAGTGATAAACCTTTAGATTTGAAAATTTGTTTTTAAACAAGAACTTTATGATTTTGAAGTGGGTTTAAGAAGAAATTTTAAAATTTATTAAATGATGTGATTTTAAGAGTGGTTTTTAATGTCTTGTTTTGAGAGAGTTAGATTTTGAGTGTTTCTGACTTAGCTTTGTGTTTATATTTTTATTTCGAGTATGCCTCTTAGAAAAGTGCTGATTGACTATAAGAAGTCTCTATCATGGGATGTTCCTCAACCTAATGTCTCTCAGGCTTAGATATTTTTCATCCAGACATTTAATCTTCCCAAACTCTAGGTATATTGGTAGATAAAATATCTTATAGAGTAACTATAGAATATGGAATTTTTCTTCAAATCATTGAAAACTCCTAAATCCTTATTAGTGAAAACTACCTTGAAATTTTCTAAAGAAACGAGTTGGGAATGGTGGTAGACCATTTTATCACTCCAAATAAAGAGAAATATGGCTTTGTAATTATTTAATACCACTTTTGGAGGTGACCCGATCATAACATACATAAATATTTCATCATTTTAGATGAATATTCAATACATTTCACAATATTACATGTCCTAGAACCATAAAATTTTAGTTTCCTTAGAGACTAGATACATAATAAAATTATTTCATGAAATATTCTCAATATATACCACAAATTCCTTCTCTTGTAGTGCCCTTATTAGACATTTATTAACTAATACCTTTCTTTATAACCTTGGGAAAATGGAAACATAAGAAAGGGTGATATTAGATTCTCAGTAAGGGTAAACATGGGAGATATCAATCAATGACCATATGTAAGCATAAGATGATAATAAGGGTATAAGAGAAAGTTCATAACTTATGAATTTTATAACCAATCATTTGTAGATCATAAATCATGATTCATGTCATGCAACTTTAACATTTCAAAATACATGAGTTATAAGAGTGAAGAATCATCATTAATTGGCCATGAGTTATGAGAGAATATTATAAGTATAAGAATATACCATAGGAATTTTGGTATAATAATAAGTATATAAAATAATTTCATCAGTAAAGTTTCACTTCCAAGACTATCATACTGGAAAAAGTCCCAGAGAGGATTGGGTTCACTCTTTATTCCATCATTTCCTTGGTCAAGTTTCACTCTTAAGACTATCATAGTGGAAAAAGTACCTTATTGAAATGAGTTTACTCTCAATTCCAGTCCATATTATTTAATGATATATTAATCATTACCGAATTCATTTTAGGGATTTAATATACTCACCCATTACATAATGAAAACCATATATGTGTGTGCCATAAATCATAAAAACATTCATTATAGTATAACCCATGGAAAAGAAACAGGTTTATTAAACATTTCATCATCACATATTCATAATACATCCATATAAATTTCATGCATAGTATCACTAAATCATATCCCCGGTGAATCATAATTAAAATTAAAGAATATTTTCATAGATAAAAAATACCTTTAAAAGAGAATTTGAACATTTAGCTAAAAATAAGGGGAAATATCCTTTTACTTTAGTATCTTTAAGACTAAAAATTTATATAATATCAAGAAAAGTATTTTATTTTAAAATAAATTTTGAAATATATAAGGTAAGATTCAAAAAACATAACAATCATGATGGTTGGGAAATTTGTTCATTGGATAAAAGTTAAAACAAAGACTCATTTCACACTTTCGGTAAAAAGTCCAAAGTACCTCATTCAAAAAATGAAAATAATATTCATTTTAAAACATTTAAAATAAATTAAATTATATTTTTGAAAATTAATTTAAATAACCATTTTATCACAAAAAATATCATTTTTTGTTTTTTTAAAGAAAATGGAGATGGAAGAAAAAGTTCATTGACCAAAGAGGAAATAAGGCCAGGTTTATTAAAAACATTTTCTCAATCATTTTAAGTATCGAAGAGAGTAAAACAATACTAATAATTTAAAATTACATAAATAAACATATTAGAATAAAATTTACTATTTTTAAAGGATAAGGATCGTATAATTTCCCTCAATGGATATTTAACATAAACAATTCTAAAAAGAAATGATATTGTAACATAAACCCTTACCCATGGCCCTGAATTTATTCATTTGATCTCTTAAGTTCTAATATAATAAATTTAAATTGTGTATAAATATATAATAAAACCATGTCCATAATTAACTTATAATATATAATTCCCTGATAATTTTAAATTACTCATTTATGAGCAATTCTTCATTAAAATCAATATTTAGGTGAAAACTGGTTCGTTTTCCATGCATATTTTGGTTTTGATGGTTCTGATACATGCACCTTGGTCATGGTTTCATAATATACATAATATTAATCATGTTATAAGTATCATATTTATTCATTATCTACACTTTTATAACCATTAATATAAGGTGGTGATGAAAAATGAATTACATCACTTCGTGGAGATGGTAGTCGTATGTACACACGAGCGATGTTTTTATTTTCCAAAAAATGGAAGGAAAAAGTGATAAATAATAATATATATTTATAGAATCATAATAATATCATAAATAATATATATATATATATATATTAATAAAATATATCCATATGGCCAATTATGTATGGAATACAAGGAAAATGAATCACATCACTTCATAGAGGTGGTAGTCCACACATATGCATAAACAACATTATCATTTCTCAAAGGATATAAAAAAGGTAGAAATGGTTGTAAAATCAACATAATAATGAATATTTATATTAAATATACTTATTTAATCATTTTAATATTATTATAAAATATTTAGAGGAGGTTAAGGAAGAAAGAAACTCAAAATAGACCGGTAAGGATAATTACCTTGTCTTTAGGAAACCACCTTTAGATTACAGCTTAAGCCTTAAAAGGTTAGTATTTTTGTAATAAAATAATATATATACATGAGGAAGGAATTTAGGAATGTTTTTGGTTAGTTCTTGTCTAAGATATATGGATAAAAAGTAATGGAGAAGTGATGGGGAGAGAACCTCATTTTATATGTGAGGAAGGTGGAAAACTTATAAATACTTTAAATATTTAAATATAATAAAGTAATTTAAGTGGAAGTGGAAAAAATAAACAAAATTTCAAATATAGTATAATTTAATGTCTAAATATATTCAACCAATCAAATTTATATAGGTTTATGTGATATTTTAAACCGTATCTTTTAGTTTAACCCCCTTATTGACCTTTTTAAACATTAACCCAAGTAACAAGTTTTTACCATAGTTACCATTCATTATGACCAAAAATTAAAGTAGAATCTTTAAAAATTTGGAAATTATAATTATAAATATTTAAAATATTTCATCAAATTAAATTACTATAATTGATATAAATTCATTTTAAAATAAGCATGAAAAACATAACGAAAAGAATTTTTTAGAAAATGCATTTTTAAGCATAAAACTGAATTTATTCCTATTCCTTGCCTAGTAAAAACCATTAAATAAAATTTAAATTATTTTATTGAATATATTATCAAAAATTTCATTAAAATAATTCATAAATAGTGATTAATTTAATTCATTAAGATAAAAAAATTGGGTTCATAAAAGAAGTTTTTTAGAAAAAAATTCTTTTTTACCTATAAATACTTTTATTTTCATTTATAACCTATTGATATCCAATTAATTTATTTTATACATGTGTAAAAAATAATTTTTAATAATTTTAATACTATTGATTAATTTTTAAATAAAACATAGGTGAAAAAAAACAATTTTTAGAAACAAAATATTTCAAAGTAGTTCTTTTAGATAAATATTGTTTCTTAAATGAATTAGAAACAATTTTTGACTATTATATATCATTTAAATATCATATAATGTGCTTCATTTTATAATATATGAGAATTATTCACAGAATTTTGGGATTGTATGCTTCATAATCTATTGAACACATTTTGTGGCATTATTGTGAGAAGGTGAAAGTAGAAAAGGATTTAGAGATTGCGAGTCTCTAGTAGGGTGAATAAAAAGTGAAAGAGTATGTCTCCAGTTTTAGTAATTCTGTCCCTTTATACCCCCTGAATTGGTATTATAGAACTTATTAATACTTCATCTCTTTATAAAAGGACCTCTCAAGTTTTAATAAGTTTGTTCCTTTCTACCCCCTGAATTGGTATTATAGAACTTATTAAAAGTTCATCTCTTTATAAAGGGCCTCTTCCAAATTCTCATATATAGAGTACCTTTGTTTGACCTAAATTTGTTTAAGGATATGGTTTATAAGTCCATGATGAAGGAGTTTAATTCTAAAAGTAAACCCAACAAGGTTGGTGAGCCTATTTCTTTTTGTATTTATAAATGTTCTCTATCTTGTGATAAGTGAAAGTATAATGAATCTGATTTGGAGAATTTAAATGACTCAGGATAATATTCTCATTATGTTTTCATTCCTCTAGTGAATAAGAGATCTCATGTATAACATCAATGTGACCAATTTATGTATTCTAAGACCTTATATTATATATTTTCAAAGAACTTTCATCACAATAGTAGATCCGTTCATATTTATATGTATTATAAATTGGGATGTCAAAAAAAGAAAGATTCACTATCTTAGGTCATATATCGACAGTAGTCCGACAGAGCCTTTTTCAAGGTACCTCATTTCATTATCTATTATTCCTTTGATCCCTACTAGTTTTATGATACATGTATTTTTTCTATGAGTTGTTCAACTTATAGTGTTATTTTAGATAAAATTATATTCGTTTTGATGATATTATAGAGGAATATTCAGAATAAGTGATCATTTTTAGTCCCCTTGGTTATAGGTATTGGGAAATGATTTTTGGTTATTTACCTAAAACCATTAATTTCTTTTAATACACCATGTTAAGTAAAAACCTTATATAGTTGGGAGACCTATGATTGGTCTCAAAATTTTGATCAATCAATTTAATTTTATCATTCTTGGTTTTGGTTTTAACATCTTTAGTTTATAGTTACCATTTAGGAATTTGGGAAGGTGTGTGTTGGTTCCCTCAATTATGAGTGGTTTAGGATTCACATCTCCCCATCTTCCCTTTATTGTTAATGGGGTATCTCTTATAGTTTTTGAAAGGTAGATCATGTTGTTTCCTTTTTTAGTGACTTTTTGGGGGTATAAAGTTGTATGGTGGAGAGAATGTTCACACCCCAATACCAATTTTGTTTATTTTTATGTTATTGGATTTGGTTGAACTAATGATGGATATTTTTCAAAAAAATTAGAATTTCCAAAGGTTCATTTTTTGTAAATATTTTAGTAAAGTGTGGGACCAATCCTTGTAGCTTTTCCCAGGATAACCAATGCCTCTCTCATGGTTAACACATGGTTGGTAAAACCATTTGGATCCTAGGATAAATCATGTGAGGTACTTTAGGTATGGTTCACTCATGCATGGTTGTCACATAGTTAGAAGAAACCATGCAACAAAACTATGCAGTGTTTTAGAAGTGTTTCTAGTTCCACATTCATGGTTGTAGCATGGTTTAGTTAAATATATAGTCTATATAGGTATTTAAATTTAATGAAATTCATAAACTACCCATGTTTGATTAAAATTATTTTAGGGTTCTTTTCCCCTCACTCATTTGATCCAACTTTTGGAAAACTCTAGGTGTCTCCCTCCACCCTCCGTCAATACTTCAATCTTCTTCAAACTTGGTTTATTAAGGTTAGATCATCATTTATCTTCACTTTTATTTCAACTACATTATCTACTTATTGTTTCTTATTCTTACTTTTGGGGTCATGTTAACTGAACCCCAGTGTAAGGGTTTAACTAATACCTTATAGCCATAGTTTTACCTCTATATCCATGGTTTTTGACCATGGATATAGGTGAATTTTATAGTTGTGTCTGGGCTATGTATGGCTGATCAACATTCATATACAAGTAAATATATTATATATAAAATTCAACATAATGTGTGTGTAAGTGTTTTGGAGCTACGTATAAGTGATTTGTCACCAATGTATGATTCATTTCTACAAAATGTATGATTCATCAAAAAATATGCACAAGTTATCCCAGACTTAGTGAAATTCATCTATTCTGTTCCCTAAAGTGTTTAATCACTAGATCAATAAGAACTCAAATGGGGTATAAAAAAACATGTGGACTTCATTAAACTTTATTATTTCAATGAATTTATTATGTGGTATTATACTGGATAAAATCTGATAAGTTTGGATCCAATATTTATGAATGATATTTTGTGTTTAAAGGAAATATAAATTACATATTTCTAGATGGTTACTCCCTAATACAGATGATTCTTATATAGTTTATAAATGATTCAAATATCATGGTGTTATGGATGAGAGGTACGATTCAAGATGAAATTAATGTATGAGTTATAATGATATTTCTTTGATTTAAATACCACACTGTAAAGGAGAAAGACACACCGTAATGTAGTAAATGGTATGGAAATATAAAACCACATGGTTTTTTAAATATTCAAGATTTTATTTTTAAAAGATTTATGATTTTTGGATATTTTGGATTAAGTGGACCTATGTTTTCCATTCCTCACATCAAGAAAAAGATAATTGGAGATGTAGAGGTTAAAATAACATGAATGAGTTATATTTTTAAATAAAACTTTTGATAGAAGGTTCTAGTCATGCTTCACCAAGTTTTTATGAGATTTTATTGGAATTTTTAAAAAGTAAAATGCCATTCTATTGAGTGTAAAATTTGGAATAACATAATAAAAAATAATAATGTTCTAGATTGGTAAGAATAAAAAGTATTTCTCAGGTTTCTATAATTAAATATGTAAAGTGATTTTCATTCAAAATATTGTGTTTAGTGGAATGATAAAGTTGGAGGATATGTTAAATGAATTTATTTTGGTATTCTATAAAAAGGGTATAATGAAAAAATAGAAATGGGAGTGTCTCAAGAGAACATTACTATATATATGAGAAAAAAAGACAGAGTTAGATAAGAAATTTTGAGGAATATCAATGACCCACCTATATGTAAAAGAAGAGGAGATTTAATGAATATTCTTGAAGACCTATACATATAATAGGATGGAAGAAATCACTAACAATTATTCTTCCAAAAAAGATATGGGAGATATTTTTAGTACAATAAAAAATAATTAGAAGGCATTGTAATCACTACATTTAAAAGTAGGAGTTCTAGATTTATTCTGTAAGGAAGAAAGTATTGTTCAAATGAGGAGTTCATAGTAGAACTATGAAGAAGTATCCCATTAGAATATAAATAGTGTATCTATACAAAATTTATGATACAACTATCAGGGTAAGTGGTTCTATTTGAATACATACATACAAGTACATAAACTATGATTGTCCTACCTCAGAGTAGTGAAAAAGGAGGAGGAAGGGGAGTGCACCATGGTAAAGGAGTGACTAGGCCCTAAATATTTTAAGGCACTGATCCTAGGCATGGAGTGATGATAGCCACATTATATACACTAAAAAACAGTGATCATAGTAGTTAATTGGTGCATCAAAACCCTTCTGATTTCATGTTCCTTGGATTTTCTTACTGTGGATGAACCATGTAAAAACCATCGTGTCCCTATATGCATCATATTACCACATTCATTTGAGGCTTCAGTGAGGTTGAGTGAAAATAAACTGGTTGAACATAGTTTCTAACTAAGAGGGAGAAAGATATAAAATAAAATACAAGAGGGGAAAAGGTTTAAAATGGCCATACCTGGATTCACCCCCCTATAGGGTATCTTGGGGACCTAAAAAGTGTTATCAAATCCTAAGTTTCTGATTGTTTGTTCAATCAAAGGAGTAGTTTTTGGAGTTATTTCATAAATGAAGGCAACGACAGTGATACCATTTTTAATGGTATAAAATTTCAAAGGTGGAAAAATGAGTTCATGGTATACATGGGAGTAGTTTTAGAAGTCCCTTGATACATTGTTCAAGAAATAATTTTTCTATTAATTCATCATGGAATTATCATTGAGACAAATTAAATAAAACTAGATATTGATTCTTCTATCAAGAAGGAATTACAGGATGCTCTAAAAGAGGATATTTACAAGAAAACTACTGACTATAAGTTTTCCAATGATATTTGGATAAAACTTAGAGAATTTTATGGAATTGATTACAAAAAATTAATGAGAAAAGTTAGTGAATATTTCATTATGTTAAAAATAAATAAAAATTAGAATAATTAAACTAAGAGGATAATCTCTCCAATCATGGTAATAAATCATAAAAATAATATTATATCATATTCTAATCCTGGTTTGGATAAATCATGTGCATAAAAAATTTTAGATTCTCTCATGGAGATAAAAATGATTTGTGAATCAGGCGAATAAGTGTAAAAAATATTATATTTCTAATCTAGGAAGTGGTAATTAAATGACCAAGAGGACATTCCAGAATTACAAGAGAATGTGTAATAATGGAAATTTATGTATAAAGTGCACTATACCTTTATATAAGAATTGATCTTGGAAAATAAAAAGATAAAGTGAGAGGATGTGGGCCTGATGTTTGAAGTGAAGAAAATGGGAACTAAGATTAAATAGAAAATATATTTTCTTGATGAATTGTACCAAGAAATTAGGAATCAAATGGAAACTAAAAAGGATTTTAATGCAATCATCATTTCCCTAAAAACATGGTTTGAATAATGAACACAACCTATAATATAATCTTCCTCAAGTTTAATAGAGATATTTTTCAAGTTAAAGAAGGAATATATGGAAATTAAGAAGTTAAAAACATATCCTGACTTCTTAAAAGGAAAGGAAAAGGCTGAATTTCTCTCTATGGTATCCCCAAAAAAATATAGTTTTAGGTAAATTTTCAAATATGGAATCTTTTAGACGAAACATATATCTTAAATTTGGGAATAAAGAGAGGATTTATAAAAAATTTTAAATAAGAGACCCACAAAAAGAAGGTATCCAAAAGGTACTACTATTGTGTAAGGTTTGGGAACATTTTGAGCATGTGTTTTGAAGCATAAAGTCCATGTGGTTAAATAAAATATCCTTCAACAACATCTCAATTGAGTGGTGTTCACATGAGATATGACTTATATAGGATATTTTTTATATGTGATAACCTAGGTTATTAACATGAATAATTTAAGGAAATTAACTAGGATATCCCACAATCTTATGACATACATAAAGAGAGTTTATCCTAGAAAGAAGCATGTTGCGTTGGAAAAAAGGTTCATTATTTTAGAGGAAATAAATAACATTCAAGGAATTATTCTTTGAGAAGAAAAATATATTTACTCAAAATAGACTTATTAAAAATAAAGTAAGAATATATAGAGTATATATATCAATAAGGGATCTAACATAGCTATGGAATATGAAAGAACCTGTTAAAAAGGATCCAATAAAGAAGAATAATTCTAAGATGGATCTTATAACCACTAAGGAAGAGGCATGCCTTAGTGGTCTCATACATACCACTCTAAGGCAAGAGATTAATATCGATGGAAGTTTCCTCCAATGGAAAAGGAATTTAGAAGAAATATTTTCTAGTGTTTCATCACAATAGGATGTGTGAACAAGTGGAATTTGTTCCATATTTGTGGAAAATCCCAATACTTGGATGAAAAATTATTCTCACATCCTGGAATAAATGTGTTTAAGTGGTTTCACACATAGAAAACACATGGGAAAGGGGTTGAAGAAGTTGGATATAAAAGATGATCATGATGAATCAGATGAGGTTGATGAGGTTTTGACATCCTTTCCCAAAATATAAAAAAGGGGAAATGAACATTGGAAAATAAGGGGATGGTTTATCAAGATTATCCAACTTACACAGATTGAGGAAACTTGAGGTTCCACTCTCCCCATGAAATTAAATATTTTTAACTTTTTATGCATAGGAAAAACATTTAGGTGGATACATGATCAATGGGGTATATGTGATAATAAATAACATGTGTTGAAGTTGTAAAGTGCTAAAAATATCTGGAGTTAGAGGAAATACATGATCAGATTGGTATCATTCCTAAATAAGAGTGTCATGGTTGATTCAAAATCAAAACTGAATATGAAAATATCATGTTGTGTTTTTTACTTATAAATATGAAAAATAGATGAAAATAATTCTTAATTGGATCTAAAATAGGTGTCACAGCCTTATCTGAAGAAACCAGTGGTATCTTTTTAAATTTAAGTTAAAACAAGTGATATCATGCCATGAAATTAGTGGAATAATACCACTATTTTGGAGGTGAATGGATTTTGAGAAAAAATAACATCATAAAAGGTTTTTCACGAGAATATGGTTTTAAACTAATAAGTGGAATCAACATTTTATGTTTAAAGAATACCAAAATATACTTAGTTAAAGGGTTTTTCAAAAAAAAAAGGAATCCCCAATCAAAATAATATTTCAATGAATATGATTTCTTAATTTAAGGGGAGTTAGTGATGATTTTAAAAGGAGAATATTACTTATATATGAATAGAGAACCCAATAAAATATTAAATAACTTAGAAATTCAAGTAGTATTATACGTTAATTTATAAAAAGTGTTATAAATTGATCCTATAAGTGGTATGTCTCACACTTAGTATTTTATTTTTTATCTATTAATGACTTGGTGTCAAAGTGTTGTGATATCATAGGTTGATTTTTGTTTGAATAAAGTGAAAGGTTTTAGCTGTAATATATTTCAATGGAAATCCAATTGGTGAAAGGTTTTAGCTATAAAGTGGAATGTTTTAGCTATAATATATTTTGGTCCACCCAAGGTCTTCAGTCCAGTAAGGATTTCAAGCCACCACAAGTACTTCAGGACACGTCAAAGCCTTCAGGCCACATGATCAATGCAATTTCCCCAGACAGACTCTACAAAACAGGAGCATCCCCAGAGGAGGATTCAGAGTAAGCACACCCACCAGAGTAGAACCAATGGATTTGGAAGAATGAGAGGGTATGGAAATGCCATCGAGACCATCCTATTATTGCATGGGAATCTTAGCCAGACGACCATGCAAAGGTGGTAAGATACCATCATGATATAAATGTTGGGGAGGGGAAGTTCCTTGTAGTTATAGTCTGGTTGAATTCCCTAAGATATTAGGGTCATGTAATGTATCATAAGACTATGGGTCATGTAATCTCTTAGTCTACGGGCCTTGTAAGGGTTCCCCATAATCCCTTGAAATGTGGTTATCAAAAATAAAAAAAATGACTTCGAGATATTTAGGCCACAATTAAATTACATAGAGGTATTTTAGTCTATGAAACTAAAGTGGAGAAAGTGGTTTGGAATTGGCTATGATAAGTTGTTTTGGAATTAGGAAGTCTAATAGAAGATATAAAACATGTTATAAAAGAGTTACTGGCTAGTTAACAAGTATCATAAGACAAATAATGAGATGGATTTTTTCTCCAATTATAGAGGGGGTGATAAAATAAAATGAGGAGTTCTTCTCTATACATAAATGGGGAGTTAAGAACTTTGACCCATATAAATGGTATGTGTGAGATGAAAATAAAGATACCTATAATGAAGTGGGAGTATATCTAAAGACACTTGAAAAGGGGTATAGAAAAAAAAATCAATCTATATACTTTTGGACCCTTTGTATTTCATTGACAAAGTGGGAGTGATTTTGAATAGGAGTTGAAATATTGTCAACAAAATCTAAAGGGGGGGGGGATTGTTGACACCCTATGGGTTTTTTGGATATTTTGACAATACAAGTGAAATATAGTTGAGGTGATGCTTAGTGGATTGTTATGAATTCATCCTTATAGGACTCACAAGGGTGATATATGTCATGGATGATGTGAAATTGTTGAAAAATGGAGCTTGGTTGTTTTATTGATTATTTTTTTGAAAAAGGAAAGATATGACACAATGGAGCGTATATATATCATACTTATGGAGAAGGGAATATGAAAACACTTGGAGGGGTTTATGGGATGTCCCGTAAAGGTTGGAAGTGGTCAGGATTCATCATAGAATAAATTTAGATTAATCTTTGTAAATTTTATTAGAAGGTATAATTCTTAAAAAAGGAAAATTACATACCTATGGGTCATCTGGAATGTAAATAAGAGTCATTTGGGGTTTGCATATGAGTCATTTTTTCACTTTTGATTCATGTTCTGCGTAGGAGTCATTCTTTATGTGTGTATGAGTGATCAAAAACCACATATGAGTAAAAAAATTCTATGTATGATTCAATAACATGTGAGTATAAGTTTTTTGGATCAACATATAAGTGATTTTTCACCCGAGTATGAGTCACTCTTGTAGTTTATATGAGCCATCTTAGACTTCATGAAATTTACTGATGCTACAATATAAGTTGTTTCACCACCAGATTAGTTGAAACTCGATTTGATTATGAATATCCATATAGAATTCATTAAACATTGATATTTCAATGAATTTATCATGTGGGATTATCATGGATAGAACCCACAGAGTTTTGATCCAAGATTTCAGGGATTATATTTCTTATTTAAAAGAGATATTGATTTTATATTTTGGGATGTTTCTTCTCTAAGCTAGGTGATACTTGCACTATTCATGAACTATTCAAATATCATGGTTCTTTGGATGGGATCCATGGTTTAATATGAAATCAATGGAAGATTTAGGGTGACATTTCTTTGATTTAAATATCACACTGTAAAACATAAATCCACACCATTATGCAACAGATCACATGGAAATATCAAGACACATGGGGGGTTTTAATGATTCAATCTTGAATTTTTGAAGGCTAGAAAATTTATGGAGATCATGGATTAATTTGATGTGTGTTTTTTACACATCACACCAAGAAAAATATAAATACCAACATAGAGGTTTCAAAAACACGAATGAGTTTTTTTTTGAAAAAAAAAATACTAATCGAAGGTTATGGGGGTGATTCACCAAGTTTTTAATTGATTTTATTATAATTTTAAAAAATAGAAAGTCACACTTATGAGTGTGAAATATAGAATGAAATATCATAAAAATAAGAGTGTTCTAAAATAGAAATAATAAAAAGGTGTTCTTGGGTTTCCATATTTAAATATAGAAAGTGAAGTTTATATAAAATATTTTTGTTTAATATACTGAGAAAGGTGGAGGATATCTCATAGGAATATTTTTTAGTCCTCTACAAGGAGCGTAGAAGGGAAAAATAAACAAAAAGAGGAGTCTCACAAGAGAACATTACTATATATCTATGAAAAATGAGAGAGTGTGAGAGGGAGGAGGAGAGAAAAACATAGATATATAGAGAGATATATATAGAAAGAGATAGATAAGGAGAGATATATATAAGGATAGGAATAAAGAAAGGGAGGGGATATTATGATGAATATCAATGACCTATCTATAGGAAGGAGAAGAAGAGATCAATTGGATATTTTTGAAGTATTTTACATCGAAGAGGAAGGAAGTAAGAACTAAACCAAATATTTAATTTTACTACAAATAAAAAGGATATTATTTCAGGGAAATAAATTAGAATAAGAAGTCATTTCGGTCACTACACTAGAAAGCATGAGTTCCATATTTATTCTAAAAGGAAGAAGGTGTTGTTTGAAGGAGGAGTTCACAACATACCTATAAAGGATTAGCCTATGAAGATATCAACTACTCATCTATACATAATTGAATATGTACACATACAATAAATATATATTGTTTGAATATAGACCTACACATCTATAAACTAAGGGTGTACTACCTCAAAGTAGTGTGTAAAGGATGAGGAAGGGTAGTGCACCTTGGGAAAGGAGTGACTGATCCCTAAAACTTTAAGGCAGTGATACTAGGTATAGAGTGACCATAACCACAATTTATCCACCAAAAAATAGTGAGATTAGTGGTTAATTGGTTCATAAACACAATGTTGATTTCATGCTTCTTATATTGGCCTAGTGTGGGTAAACCATGTAAAAATCATTGTGTCTCTGTATTCATTTATTTATTGTATTAATTTATTCTTATATTCATTTGAGTTTTCAATGATTCTGAGTGAAGAGAAATTAGTTTAACATTATTCCTACCTAAGTGGGGACAAGATATAAAATAAAAGACAAGTAAGATGGATAAAAATGTTTAAAATTATCACACCCTGATTCACCCCCTCTCAGGGTCCCTTGAGGGCCTAAAATTTTTAGAATTCGTGGCTTAAAATGAAACTAGGTTTTTCATGTAATGATAATTTCATACTCATTTAATAAAAACTTATGTATACTGAGTGTTTAATGAAATTCCTAAGTGGTTTTTAAAGGGGTTTGGGACATAAAAAATGATGTTTTAAACTTTAAAATGATTTTTATGGGGTTTTTATGGGTTCAAGGGATTGTTTGATAAGAGTTTCATTTCAAGTGAAATTTGATGAGTTTATTTGATATTTTATTATATTTTTTTATAGATGATATATGTTCATAGTGTTTTTATATTTTCTAATTATGTGACACTTATTTTAATATAAGATATATTGGACTTTATGGATTTAGGTAAAGTTTTCCTTGTTTCTAAAAGATTTTTCAAAATAAAACTTAGTTTCTAAAATGGATTTTGAAGATGGTTATATATATATATTATTGTTAGATTAATATCAAAGGATTATCTGGAACCTTGTAAAAATGTTTTTCATTTAATATGCTTCACCCTTGATTTAATCCCCTATAAAACCATGTTTTATATGAGTTTGTGGATCCTCTGAATGGATATGATTATTGTTAATGTTTATGTGATCTAAATAGGTGGATTTTATAAGAAGAATGTATGGTGTGGGATGGGTTATGATATTGGCATGAGTATGATTGTGGCCTATGATTGAAGTGTGATTTATATATGATACATCTTTCCCCTCCACTAGCCTCTAGTATCATGGGAACCCTATGTATCAAGGTTAATGATTGGGAAATGTTTTCTATTCTAGTCATGATGAGACTCTAAACTTGATCCTCTGGTATATGATATGTTCTGAATATGGGGACTGCCACCGACTGAACCTAGTTAGATTAAACTAGGATGTTATTTTCTAGGTACTTCATTGATAAGACAATAGAATATTCCACCTGAGTATGTTTATGATCATCTCACTAGATCCATAAAACTTTACCATGATTATATATACTTTCTTTGACTTATTTATTTCTATGTTTGATTATATTTCTAGTTTATTTTTCTTTTATTATTATATCTTGATATGTGATATTTGTTTTATCTCTTTCATAGTTTGATTGAAATGTATTCCTTATCTTAGTATTAATAATTGAATATTTCCAATTTTTAGCTGCTTACATTCAAACCTTATCATTATTTTTTATTTACTCATTTTATGCCTTTATTTTTTTACTTATAGGTTCTTTCATATGGTAGTTTAAAAAGTTATCTAAAATTGGTTTTTTGGAAAATGAGTCTTCAAATGGGGTTTGAAGTGAAAATATTAATATTTTTTAATGTGTTGTTTGCATTTTAAAAATACTATGGTTGTACCCAGGTCATAATTACTTCCCCTTGTATGATCATAAGTTTAAAAATTTATAAATTTACATTATCCTTCACTAACTACAAAAATTTAGAATTATAAGGTCTAAGATCATCCCATAAAGATGTAGAGGGAGTCTTGAGAGTTTTTGGATTATATTTTTAAGATGACAATTCAATGTAGTTTAGATCAATTAGTTATTAAAATAAAAATATTAAGGTGAAAATAATTTATTTAAATAATGGTTCAAGGTTAATTTCAAAGGAATATTTTTAGAAGGTATCACCTCTCTCACTCATGTATTAGTTAAGTTGATTGGTGATAAATTCGTTTTAAAATTATCAACTTCTTATGACCAAGTTCATTGATTCTATCCAAACTAGTGAAAATACCTTGGTTGAAGAAATCTACTAACCTAGATGAATTAAGATTTATTCTTTAAGAAAAAGGAAATTATGGACTATTGTTCATAGTTCAATTCAGTCAACTAATTTGGGGTTCCTCCCTCTACACTCCTCTTGATCAGATTTATGTGAATGAATATGATTTAATTAAGTTACAAACCAATTCCTAATAAATGCTACTCTCTAAGAATGATTTTACCAATAAATTAACACAAACATCCTTTTACTCTTGATCCCTCACTCCTTAAGCTATTGGACACACATGATAGAGATAAGCTACATCACATGTGAATTCATATTAATATGAAATATAGATAAAATCATAATGGAACCAAATGGAAGGATAATCAAAAGTAAACAAAAATTACCTAAATACATGATTACAATTCACAAAATGAATTATTGGAATGGAAGGAAAGTATAAATGACCAAAGAGAGACTAAAATGAGTGAAAATTTCTAAAATAACATTGAAACCCCTTTCAAACATGACAAACCTTTCTATTTATAGTCAAGAATATATCATGTCATGATATAAGGTGATGCAATGTAAACCAAAAAAGATATTTACTTTATTTCCTACATTCAAACATGTTGTGACATGACTCATACCTTCATTACATGAATAGATCTTTCACCTTTTTTAACATTGAATCTTCTCAAGAATCATGGTATGAGATCTATAAAAATTGGACGATATATTTTATGTTTTATCTTTAACCATACATTCCATAGTGTGAAAGAGTTTGGTCATGGACGTGACTCACAGACATCTACTACTCTAGCCAGACTCTATCATGACCCGTCCTCCGAGGCCCATGTCGTGACTACCCTAAGCCCTTCTTCCATAGGCCAGGGGCTGGCGACTAGCATTGAAAAGCGTATTCCCTATAATCGGGTAGGCATTTCCTTTATAACCTATAAACACACGCAACCAAGCACATAGAAAGATATGAACACAAGTCAACTATATAGAAAAAAGAGTGTTGAAAGTAAAAAAGGGACCAGAATACAAGCCCAACAGTAATCGTATAAGTAAAACTGAAATATAATACAACTGAAGAAAAAGAAAGGCAGCTACTGGGTCGTCCTCTGAGGTTCCTACCTGAAGGGTAGGTACAGATCGCCTCCTTAACACTCCACATTCGCCTGTCTCCTCTGCATACCGTCATGCCGTATGGTCCACCTCCAAGCCCCATCTAGCCCTGGTACCCTCAGCCTCGATCAACATTGTTCCCCGTCTGCACCAAACACAACAAGGTGCGGGAATAACCCATGTAGGGGTTAGTATAACGATACTCAGTAGGGACCCTGAGACCCTCAAGGTCTCAAAAAATCCACAAAGTATAAGCCACAAAGTATGTAAACCAGTGACAACCCTACTTAGGTATATGCCCACACATATACCTAAGTTATCAAGTATACCCATCTCAATCATGAGGAAACATAGAGTCCAACTCAAAATCCCAAAGCTCAACTATTCCACAAAGGAAGGAATACCATGAAGGTAAGTACCACATAGGTACTCCACACAGAAGAATACTACGAAGGTATTGACTCATCTCACACTAGGTATTTCTTAGGTACAATAGTAGAGATGATTAGATATAACTATTGAATCATATTACTCTATTAAGAGGAATAACCATGAAGAATCCCTAATCATCATCAGACCCACAGAGGATCGTAGTACATCATCAAACCCACACAGGATCCTTGTACCTCGTCAATACATCGTCAGACCCACACAGGATCCTAGTACATCTCCAGTACGTCGTCAGACCCACTTAGGATCTCTAGGTGCTGACCCACACAAGATCGCTCAGTTTTGACCCACACATGATTACTCGGTGGTGACCCATACAAGATCTCTCGGTGTTGAACCACATTGGATCACTCAGTGCTGACCCACACAGGATCTCTAGGTGATGACGCACACAGGATCGCTTGGTGTTGACCCTCACAGTATCGCTATTCATTCTTCACGTCACAACCAACTATTGGGTTCCCGCACTAAGCCTGCTCATCTCTAGGAGGGTCTGCTCCTCAATCCACTGGTCGATACTCCAACTAACAATAATTACCACAAAGAATAAACCCAAAGGACCGCCATGTCATAGGGGTATCAACGCAACATACGGTGCGTCAATTGGACGCCCGTTCTATATGTTATTAGCCTTTTTAGTCCCAAGGGCCTAGTTGGATTCGTTCTCGATCCAACCCGACCATACCCTAACTTTATCCAAAGCTTAAAAGGGGTATACTAAAGGGATCGTCTCGCTCCAAGGTTTCTAGCACCACTGTATGTTCGTCAAACGGATGCCCGGTGCCAAAGTTATGGCCAAAAGAGTGTATATGGTCGAAGCTGGCCCGGGTCTGGTCTGACCCAGCCCGACCCAGCCTGGGCCAACTCGACCCGATTCGGTTCAACCCGGCCTATAGGGTCTGGTCTGGCTCGCTGGGTCTAGCCTGGCTTGCGTTGGGCGGCCCGGATCGCGCTGGTTGGCCCGACCCGCGCTGGGAGGCCCGACCCACGCTAGGGAGCCGTGGTATGGTGGAGAGGCCACGGGGAAGTGTAGAGGCCGCGGTGGAGACAGATGGGTGGAGGCTATGAGCGGTAGTGGCCGCAGGGCGTCGGAGGCCGCGGACGGCACGAGGCTGCGTGGCGGCGGAGGCCGTGGAGAGGCGGTGGCCATGGGGCGACAGAGGCCGTGGGCGGTGCGAGACCTCAGGGTGGTGGAGGTCGTGGGCAGCGCGAGGCTATTGGGAGGTGGAGGCCGTAGGCGGCGCGATCTCATGGGGTGGTGGAGGCCGTGGGCAGGATGAGGCCGCGGGGTGGTGGAGGCCGGTGGTGGCGTGGTGGCCGCGGGGCGATGCTGTGGCACCGTCGCCTTCGTCACGGCCGGCAGTGGTGTAGGCTGCCATTCTCATGCCCCAATGATGTTGGTTGCTTTCCTCTTCTCTCGCAAAGAAAACAACAATTAAACACAAGATTTTCGGAGAGGCCATGCCATGTTTGTTTGGCCCACACTCTCCGCATTAGAGAGGTAGCAAGCAACTATAATCTTTTCCTGATTTTACAATGAATTATCAAGAACAGGTAAGGGGAATAAATTCTAACAACCACCCTACCTCCAAGGTTCGTTGATGTTGGCGTGAGAATGAATTTGAAGATGTCGACATTTTTTGCGCTTGTCACACACCTCCGGTCCCGGGCTCATTCGTCAATTCATTATAGTTGAAGACTTTCCTCGTTGGTGAGAGCATTCTTCGTTGGAGGATGACTTTCTCCACGATTCTTCAAAGCTTATCCCTTTTCCAACAGTTTCCCCAATTCCACCAAAATGAGGAATATCCAACTTATTTTTTTAAATTAAGTAGATTAATAATGTTGGAACAATTAAAAATGATGAAACATTTCATTAATTGTTGGTTGGATCTAACAATTAAATGGGGTGTTGTCATATTTAATTATATCAATTTAATTGGATCAAATTAATGGAGGAAAAGAATTATTGGAGAGTTGAGTGGTTTCTCCCCCATTAAGAGGGTTCAGGTGGTCCCCACCATTAATTTAAAATTGGGAGGTTTTAAAATTGGTGGTCCCCACATTTGTAACATTCACATAGGATTTTTATGCTCGGGTGGTCCCCACCACCATAACCCATGTTGAGGGGTTTCAGAAAAAAAACTTTAGACATTTTTATTTTATTTTATTCTTTCACGAAAAGTACAAAAAATTATCTTTCACTCTCAACCCACTACGATCAAGGTGATGTTCTCCTTAAGCGAATACGGGCGCTGCGAGTTCAACGGTGCCCTCAGATTTCAATTCTGAGCACTATTTCAAAAGTTACAAAAACCTACTCACATGTTTACTGAACGTACCTGAAAAAAAGTTCAGAAATTTATTACGGGCACACTGGGCCTCAGAATCATGTGCCGTTAATTTTCAAGGACTCATAAAAGTCCCATATAATTAAAAAAATTACATTGAATTTCTGGGTCTTTACATTCTCCACACCTTAGGTATTTATGTCCCCATAATCCACATAATAAAACTAGGAAAACAAGTGACGGTACTAAGCATGCATCTGAGCCTCCCACTCTCATGTGCTCTCCTGGAGGTTCCCGTGCTTCCAACAAATGTGCACCAGAGGCATCGACCGCCCATGAAGGACCCACTCCTATCGATCCTGAATCTCTACTAGAACCTCTATAAAATTCACCCCATCATCAACGTCCATCTCATCATGGTCAATGATGTGAGGAGGGTCGTGCACGTATCTCCTCAACTGGGATATGTGGAAGACATCGTGAACTCGGTGAAACTGAGGTGGAAGAGCTAAGTGGTAAGCCACCTCGTTAACTTTGCTGAGGACCTGGATGGGTCTGATGAACCTCAGAGATAACTTTCCACCTCGACCAAATCTCTATAAACCTCATTAGGGTGAGACCTGTAGAAATACGTGGTCACCATCATCGAACTCTAGAGGTATTTGTCTCCTGTCGGCATAAGACTTCTGCCTGCTCTGTGCAGTCTTCATCTGGTCCCGGATGATCTGCACTTTCTCTATGGTAGCCTGTATCATCTCTGGTCCCACTAGTGCTGACTCCCCTAGGTTAGTCCAACACAAAGGTGATATACAAGGTCGCACGTACAATGCCTCAAAAGGTTCCATCCCAAAGGTGGAGTGATAGTTGTTGTTATATGAAAACTCCACCAAAGGAAAGTGATCCTCCCAACTGTGACCTAAGTTGAGGATGCAAGAACGCAACATGTCCTCAAGGGTCTGAATGGTTCACTCAGTTTGGACATCCGTATGAGGAAGGAAGGTGGTGCTCAAATGAAGCTGCATCCCGAAATCCTTCTACAAACCCTTTCATAGATGGGAAGTAAAATGTGCATCCCGATCAGAGACAATAGTCTAGGGTAATCCGTGTAACCACAAAATATCCTACACATAGAGTCATCCCAATCTCTCTACTGAACCTTGCTCTCTAATCGGTAGGAAGTGGTCCGACTTGGTGAGTCGGTTGATGATCACCCAAATAAAGTCATGATCCCTTGATGTACGTGGAAGTACTATAATGAAGTCCATGGATATACCATCCCAATTACACTCTGGGACCTCCAAAGGCTGAACCAAGCCTACTGGTACCTAATTCTTCTCCTTCACTTGCTGACAAGTGAGGCACCGAGAGACAAACTCTACTACTGCTTTCTTCATTTCTGGACATCAGTGCTGTCGTCGGAGATCTTGATACATCTTCACCACTATTGGATGTACCGCTAGAGGGGATGTGTGGAACTCCCTCAACACTTCCTCTTGATGTGACACTGGTACCATGGTACTTTCTCTGAAGAGGATGACATGCTCCCCACCCTCAAAAAATTCATCAGGTTCCTGTCCTATTGATATTTGAGCACGTCGAGTCTCGTAGTCAGTGTCCCCGCACTACGCCTCCCTGACTCACTGAAGAAGTGGGGGAGTGACTCTAAGAGACTCAAGAAAAGATGTTCCATCCTAATCCACAACAGATATCTTCAAAGAGGCCAGCTTCTCCATCGCTTCTCCTAGCAGCTGTATACCAGACCTCCTGCTGAGTGCATCTGCTACAAAATTCCCCTTCCCAGGAGTATAGACTATCTCAAAGTCATGGTCCTGGAGGAACTCAAGCCAACGTCACTGTATCAGGATCATTTCCTTCTGAGAGAAGATATACCTGAGACTCTTGTGATCAAAGTAGACTATAAAAAACTCTCCCATCAAGTAATGTCACCACATATTCAAGGCAAAGACCACTGCTTCTAACTCCAGTTCATGGGTAGCATAGTTCTGCTCATTTTGTATCAGTTTTCGAGAACCATATGTGATCACTGCTCTCTCCTGCATCAGGACACATCTGAGCCTGGTCCCTAATGTGTCACAGTAGAATACGTACCCTACACCCTCCTCCAGTAGCCTCAAGATGGGGTCACTAGTTAACCTCTGCCTGAGCTCCTGAAAACTCCGCTGGAATCTCCCTGACCAAATGAAGGGTTGCCCCTTCTTCATCAACGCTGATAAAGGTGATGCAACTATGGAGAAATCTAGAACAAACCTCCAGTAGTATCCTGCCAAACCCAGGACACTTTGTACCTCCATCACACTCCTGGGTGGCTCCCAAGAAAGTACCACCTCAATCTTCACTGGAACTACTGCAATTTTAGCCTCCGATATGACATGTCCCAGAAAGTGAACCTCGCAGATCCAAAACTAGAACTTTGAGAGCTTACCATAAATATGGTTCTCTGAAAGTGTGTCTAGTACTACCTACAAATGATAGGAATGCTCATCCTCAGTAGCTGAGTAGATTAGAATGTCGTCGATGAAGACTACTACAAATCGATAAAGGTATGGATGAAAGATCCTATTCATGAGTCCCATGAACACTGCTGGAGCATTGGTTACAACGAATGGCATAACCAAGAACCAATAATGGTCATACCAATATTTGAAAGCCGTCTTCTACACATCCTCATCTCGTACTCTGAGCTAGTGATATCCTGATCTGAGGTCTATCTTCAAGAACCACCGTGCTCCCATCATCTTATCAAAGAGGTCGTCAATCCTCAGAAGTGGGTACTTGTTTTTCACGGTCACCTAGTTCAGGCACCGATAGTCAAAAAAAGTCTCAAGCTCCCATCTGCCTTCTTGGTGAACAAAATCAAGGCTGCCCAAGGAGAAACACTAGGCCAAATGAACCATTTCCCTTGTAAGTCCTCCAACTGTACCTGCAACTCATGAAGCTCCGTGGGAGCCTTCCGATAAACTGGTGTAGATATCAATGTCGTCCTGGGGTACAATTCAATGTAAAAGTCCACCTCTCTATGAGGAGGTAGACCCGAAACATCATCAAGGAAGACATCTGTGTACTGGTCCACCACTATAGGATAACTTGGACTCTCCACATCAACTGCTCTGAGTGTAAGGCTATCCAAATGATGAGTGATTAGTTGTAATATCCTTCAGGTAAGTCCATCCTATACTGCAAAGGATCCCTTCTCGCCGGTGAAGGTAAACCTGGTCCCATCTGTGTGGACACACCACACTTTTCACCTAATACAGTCAATCTGAGCATGGACTGTAGATAACCATTCCATACCCAAGATGGAATAATAAGGCCATGACGCCACTACTAGGAGATTCCAGCTGAAGATATCTCCTCCCAGAGTAAGCGCTCACTGCCGACACTAGTGTGTGATCATCGAATCCGCTCCCATAGGAGTCTCTAGCCGTAAGGATCAAGCCAATGAATCATTCGGGGTTTTCGAGCATTGAATGTGGTAAATTGAAATAAAAGAATGACAGGAACCTGTGTCTATAAGTACTGTAACTAAGGTGGAGTAGACACAGATCATACCTCATATCATCTCTGGAGCACCGTGATTGTAGGCCTTAGCTGCTTGGAGCTAATCTTGACCCTGTCCTCCTGATCCTTGTAGTGAGGGTGGACCACCTGGTGGTGGTGGCAGTAACATCTCGAATCGTTGCCCACCGCCAGTTGCACAGCCAGCTCCTCTGCCACGTCCGCCTACTCCCTGAAGACCTCCTCGGTCAAACCTCTGTCACTTCCTGGGTGGTCCTTCAACCGTCTACTGATCATCCATATGGAGGGTCAGAAAATCATGAGCCATGTGACCCTACCTGCCGCATGCGTAACACTGCCCCGCTCCTGGCATGATTGGCTCTTCCTCGGGTGCCCCACACAACCGACCCTGAATCCTATGGTCATCCACCTATAGGTCTGGTCCATTTGGACCTCTATGACATCTATTTACTGCCAGTTATAGAAGACTCCGCTACGTGATGTCCGGTGGTGGGTCTCGCTGCTAGTGACTACTCAGCAAAGAAACTCTCCACTAAGAGGGCTCTCTCTAACACCCATGCCTACATTGGGATGCTAAGAGAAATCATTGAAGCCTTGATCTCTCACCTGAGTCCCTGCTCAAAGGTCCGAGCCTTGAATAATGGGCCCCACACCATATTAGTGGAGTATCATGAGAGGTCAGTGAACCTCGCTGAGTACTGATCCAAAGTCATTCTGCCCTGCTGTAGATGAAGAAGCTCTTCTATGCGCACTGCGCGAAGAGTCACTAGAATAAACTCTGCCTGAAACATGCTCTCGAAGTCTGCCGAGAAAAGAGTCACCTCATCGTGAACATAAATCATAAATCTCCACCATCTTCCTACTACTTCCTATAGTAGACTGGTGGAAAGGATCACCATGAGATTAGTTGGTGTCCCTACAAGTCAGAAGACCCCCACTACGACCTCCAGCCAATCCTCAGCTTCCTGTGAGTCCGTATCTCCCCTGAAACTGGGTAGCCTATGGCACTAGAACTCGTGCAACATGCTCAAGAGGCGTGCACCCTCTACTGCTAGGGATGGTGGCATCGGTGGCCCAACGGGTAATGGTACCACTGGTGCCTCCGCTGGTGCCTCTACTGGAAGAGGGCCCTACACCGAGGCTTCATCACTCGGTGGGCTATCAGTGCGTACTATATCTGAAACCCTAGCTGGCTGTCTATGTGGAGGAATAATGAAAAGAAACAGTTGCACCACGGTCAAAAAGTTATACCTGGTGATATGACTCAAAGATATCACAAATAAAACTCTTCAAAACACACATGCAGTCAGTGTTTTCGTGCACTGAGTTAGAAATCAGAAGTTAGGGTCCTGGTGTATGGATACATCGACCGCCACACCAACACTGGATTCCCTAAACTGATAAACACACTCAATACACTTAACAATATTTCCATTAAAAAGAAATATCAGAGTCCTATGTTCTATGGTATAACTGACCCCTCTGATACCAATTTGTCACGACCCGTACCCTAGGGCCCATGCTGTGACTACCCCAAGCCCACCTTCCATAGGCCAGGGGCTCGTGACTAGCACTGAAAGGAATATTACATATTACTGGGAAAGAATTGTCTTTAAAACCTCTAAACACATGAAACCAAGCACATAGAAAGATAAGAACACAAGTCAACTGTATAGAAAAAAGTGTGCTGAAAGTAAAAAGGGGCCGGAATATAAGCCCAACAGTAATGATACAAGTAAAAATGAAATACAATACAACTGAAGAAAAAGAAAGGCAGCTACTAGGTTGTCCTCTGAGGTTCCTACCTGAAGGGTAGGTACAGATCGCCTCCTCATCACTCCACGTCCGCCTGTCTCCTCTACTGATCGTCATGCCATATGGTCCACCTCCGGGCCCTGTTTAGCCCTGGTACCCTCATCCTCGATCAGCGTTGTTCATCGTCTGCACCAAACACAACAAGGTGTGGGCATAGCCCATGCATAGGTGAGTATAATGATACTTAGTAGGGACCCTGAGACCCTTAAGGTCTCACAAAATCCAAAAAGTATAAACCACAAAGTATGTAAACCAGTGACAACCCTACATAGGTATATTCCCATACATATACCTAAGTTATCAAGTATACCCATCTCAATCATGAGGAAACACATAGTCAAACTCAAAATCCCAAATCTTAACTATTCCAAAAAGGAAGGAATACCATGAAGGTAAGTACCACATAGGTACACCACACAGAAGAATACTACAAAGGTATTGAATCAGCTCACACCAGGTATTTCTTAGGTACAGTAGTAGAGATGATTAGATGTAACTATTGAATCATCTTACTCTGTTAAGTGGAAGAACCACGAAGGATCCCAAATCATCATCAGAACCACGAAGGATTATAGTACATCATCAGAACCACACTAGATCCTAGTACCTCGTCAGTATGTCGTCAGACCCACACATGATTCTAGTACATCACCAGTACATCGTTAGAACCACACAAGATATCTAGGTGATGACCCACACATGATCGCTCTGTGATGACCCACATAGGATCACTCGGTGCTGACCCACACAAGATCGCTCAGTGCTGACCCACACAGGATCACTCAGTTCTGACCCACATAGGATTTCTTGGTGCTAACCCACATAGTATTGCTCGGTGTTGACCCACACAGGATCGATGTTCATTCTTCACATCACAGCCAGCTACTGGGTTCCCACACTATGCTTACTCGCCTTTGGGAGGGTCCACTCCTCAAGCCACTGGTCGATACTAAAACTACCACGAAGTCCCAAGAAGAAGTAACCCAAAGTACTGCCACGTCATAGGGGTCTCAACGCAATAGACGGTGAGTCAATTGGACGCCCGGTCTGTAAGTTGTTAGCCTTTTTAGTCTCGAGGGCCCGGTTGGATTCGTGCTCGATCCAACCCGACCATACCACAACTTTATCCAAAACTCAAATGGGGTATACCAAAGGGACTGTATCACTCCAAGGTTTCTAGCACCGTTGACATTTTGTCAAACAGACGCCCTGTGCCAAAGTTATGGCCAAAAGAGCGTATAGGGTCGAAGCTAGCCTGGGTCTGGTCCGACCTGAACCAGTTCGGCTCGACCCGGGCTAATGGGTCTGGTCTGGCCCTCACGAGGTGGCTCGACCCACGCTGGGTGGTTTGGCCCGCGCTGGGCGGTCATGGTGTGGCGCGGAGGCCGCAGGGTGGCGCGGAGGCCACAGGAGCCGCGAGGGCCGCATTTTCCATGGGGTAGCGGAGGCCGTAGGGCGGCGGAGGCCGTGGGGCGGCGGAGTCCGTGGGGAAGCGGAGTCCACGGGGCGGTGGAGGCCGCAGATGGCGCGAAGCCACTGGGTGGTGCGAGGCCACGGGGCAGCAGAGGCCGTGGGCGGCGTCATGTCGCGGGGTGGCAGAGGCCGTGGGTGGCGCAACGCTGCGAGGGGGGGGGGGGGGGGGAGGCTGCGAATGACATGAGCCCACTGGGCGGTGGAGGCCGCGGGTAGTGTGAGGCCGCGGGGTGGAAGAGGCCACAGGAGACATGAGGCTACAAGGCGGCGGAGGCCGTGGGCGGCATGGTGGCCGCAGGGCAGCGCCGTTTTCTCCATCACCTTCATCGTGGCCGACACTGGTGCCGACCGCCGTTCTCATGCCCCATCGAGGTTGGTTTCCATCCTCCTCCATCATGAAGAAAACAACAATTAAACACAATATTTTCGGAGAGGCCAGACCATGTTTTTTTGTCCCACACTCTTTGCATTAGAGCGATAGCAAGAGGCTACAATCTCTTCCTGATTTTATGATGAATTATCAAGAATGGGTAAGGGGAAGAAATTCAAACAACCACCCTACCTCGAAATTTCGTTGATGTTGGCACGAGAAAGAATTTGAAGATGTCCACGTTCATCACGCCCGCCACATACCTCTGGCCCCAGGCTCGTTTTTCGGTTAGTCTTAGTTGGAGATGTTCCTCATTGGATAGAGGGTTCTCCATTGGATGATGAGTTTCTCCACAATTCTCCAAAGCTTCTCCCTTTTCCAATAGTTTCCCCAATTCCACCAAAATGAGGAATAACAAACTTATTAATTTAAATTAAGTAGATTAATAATGTTGGTATAATTAAAAATGCTAACACATTTCATTAATTGTTGGTTGGATCTAACAATTAAATGGGGTGTTGGCATATTTAATTGTATCAATTTAATTGGATCAAATTAATGGAGGAAAAGAATTAATGGGGAGTTGAGTGGTTTCTCCCCCATTAAGAGTGTTCGGGTGGTCCCCGCCATTAATTTCAAATTAGGAAGTTTTAAAACTGGTGGTCCCCACCTTTATAACATTCATGCAGGAGTTTTAGGCATGGGTGGTCCCCACCACCATAACCCATGTTGAAGGGTTTCAGAAATAAAAATGTTAGAATATTTTTTTTATTTTATTCTTTCACAAAAAGCATAAAAATTTATCTTTCACTCTCGACCCACTACGATCGAGGTGAAGGTCTCTTTAAGCGAATACTGGAACTGTGAGTTCAATGGTGCCCTAAAATTTCAATTCCGAGCACCGGTTCAAAAGTTACAAAAACCGGATCGAACATTTACTGAACGTACGTGAAAAAAAAAGTTCAGAAATTCATTCCGATCACACTGGGCCTCAGAATCACGTGCTATCAATTTTCACGAGCTCGTAAAATTCCCATATAATTAAAAAAATTACATGGGATTTATAGGTCTTTACAGACTCTCTAGATCATGAAAACATCACCATCATCCATGATGCAATCTCTTATAGGCTTCCTCTTAGTGTTCTTCTTAAACTAGGGTCATGGTGGAACTTCATGCTTCATGGTGTGACATTAAATTTCTTCAGTAGCTATGTATAGAAACTTACATTCTATAACTCGTCCCCAAAACAACCTTACATCCTCCCTTGATGAACCATTTGTGCATGATTGATGAACCTTATGTCAAGATCCATATGGACAAGGACTTTGCTGAATTCTTGAATTCAAAGGGTAATAACAAGATTTAAGTGGTTACAGTGCGAATGAATTCCATGATCTTCAAAAAGACTCTTACAATATTTAATATGTCTCATAAAAATCCACCAAACTTAGAAATTTTTCTTCTCCTACAACCACATTTTGATACAAGTGTTACATCTCAAATTACATCTCTTGCACAATGCCTGCATCACATGTCCCATATTAGACTTCTAGTTATTATGTGCCCCTTCACAATTTTGAGTGCCCTCAGCTATTCATTACCTCTTTTAGTATCACCCTGCACTACAAACATTTATCCCTTAGTGTCTCCCTACACCAAGGATTTTTATATCACATTGAACTACCCTAAAATGGGTATGCTATTGAACCTTTAAATCACTTAGTCTAGCACCTACATTGAGCTCAATCACCTCCTCTCTGATGGTTTGATTATTTGGTAGTGTTGGCTATGGTTGGTTCCATTTTTTCATTCTTTTATTCTTATTTATTTCAGGTCATTCCATAACCCAAGTTTCAAAAAAGAAAATAATTTATAGTTCTATTTATGTTCGTCTACTTGAAGCTACTTCATGAAACACTACTCTATGTCATGACCATGATCCCAAGGCTATTTAGATCTCAATATATCTTCAATATGGTCACACCATGAATAAAACCATCATAGTGTGAACTATCTACAATTTCTTTTAAATATCTCTAAATGTGTATCAAACCTTATTTTCACAAAACATTTAATAAATCATCATAATTACACCACATTATAAAATATTAAGTACGTAAATGAGTGATAATGATACTAAAAATATGTACATGATTTACAAGTAACAAATTCTCTCACACCTAAAAAATTACTTGTCCTCCAGAAAAAAGAATCTCAATAAGTATTCCAATGGTTAGTAGACATCAATAAGTGAAAAATAAATCCAAGTATGTTAATGGAATAAATATATAAGTAAAAATAATTAAATATTAACAACACATTCCTCCTAGGTATTCAATAAATTCTCATTATTAAATTCACACTCTAATACCTATTTACTTTCATCATCATCTCTTAAACTTTCCTTGAACATTCAGGTCTATATTATGATCCAGTTTTACAAAAAAAAGTTACTCATAAATCAATATAAATTATAAATTGGAATCATTCTTAGTCTTATGTTCAGAAATTCTATCCACAATCCTATACAACATCTCAATACCCTCTTTAGATAAATTAAATTACACTAATCAAAATGAATTTTCATGAAGGTTTAAATGAGTCTTTAGATAAATTTTGGTAGAAAATGATGTGAAAAATTAATCTTAGAGGTTTAAAAAGTAGGGCTAAGCTGTTAAATCCGAAAACACGATATTCAACATAAAGCTCAATGAAACAAATATATCCCCTTTAGGTTACCTAAAAAACAACATTTCCACTTCCTACCTTATTTAGTATAGTTTCACATATCAAATTTGAATACAAAAAAATATTTTGTCTCCACTTCTTAAAATTTTCAGAATTATTTTTTGATTCTTTCTTTTTTTTGTATACAATTGAGTTACCATAATTTAATCATAGTGAATAATAGTTTATTTGAACCCTTTATCCCATAATTAATGAGGATATTTTCCCCCTCACCCATTCATGGATCCCTCATCCATAGGTACCATAAAACACCCAACTATGTCTTGTAATCTCAATCGAATAATCATGAAACGATACCAAATAATAAATGTGGGAAGGACAATTAGGCTTGAAATATGGCTTTCTGTCAAGGTATTCCCTGGTCATTAAGGATTTTACAAAAGATCAGATGCATGGTAGGTCTCAAGATAAAATGGGATAAATATAAATTAATAAATGGCCTTCATAATATTAATGTGGTTTGAAAAATCCACATGCTTTGTTTATATAAAAGTTTAATTTTTGGTAGTGATGTATGACTCGAGTTCTCTCAAGAATGAGGATATAATAAAGAATATGTAAATATGTCTCTGAATACCTCTTGTAAACGAGATTTCAAAATATCACTCAATCAATCAATACATTAATACCAAGTAATCTTTCAATAAACAAAAACTTTAGAAAATTGATATCAGAAGAAAAAATTCAATTCAGTAATCACACTGTATTTCAATCTAACAGTGAACGTTAAATTTATTTTCAATGAATTCCACCTAAAAATTTTACTTTTATTTTCATGGGTATTATGAAATTATCAAGTAAAAAAAACCTATTGAAAATTTATCCTTGATAAATGACTCTAAAACAAAATTCAAGTGGGTTCCAATAATGAACCCCCCACATTTAAAACCAAATAGTGTCCCCACTGTTTGAGAGAGTGGTGAGAAGGCAATATTAACAAAAAAGTAGTGAAATTAGCACAAAAAAGAAATAAAAAATAAGAGAGAATGTGAAATATCCACTAATTAAAATAGTGACATCATAGATTGGTTTGTAGTGAATCTAAAAAATAGGTGTAGTTGGGAAATTGGGAGTGATTCTTGGAAAGAGAAATATGCACTTTCAATTTATGAGTCTAGTTAAAATAAGTAACAATACTAAAAAAATATTTCAGAAAATATAGACATGAAGTAAAAAATAATAAATAATATAATAAAACACTAAAACATAAAATAAATTCATCCCAAAACACAAAAATAGAAATAGGGGGAGATATCGCATGACTCTGCTCAAACATATCCTTGCACTGTGATGCCCAGTTTTTCACCATCATCATTCTCTCTCTCAGTGTGAACAGTGACCAATACCTCCCCACTTGACCATTTTCATCCTTTTCATGTGTATATTGGGTTATTCTATTCATTGATGGTGCTGATTTTGTGACACATCTAGTGTTTTTTATTTTGGTATTGTTCACATGGGCTGACTTATCACTTTCAAAGAAATTTCTTCTATATTTCAAGAATCATTGAGCAATGAGTGTTCATTCAACGGTACGTAATTCGAGAATTTGATAATTTTTTTAGGAATTTTTATTTTATGTATCACATGTATTTATTCATTATATTGGTATTATTTTACTTTATGTTTGGATTTTTCCTTAGTATTATGAATTTATGCTCATTCCATTTTAGTAATTTGATTTTCTAATTAATTATTAGTTGAATTATCTTTCAATTTAATTTTTATCTACTTATTTATTTTTATTCTGAAATTAAATTCAAAAATTCAAATTGATGATTTTAATTCATATTTGATTTATTGATACTAACCAATTGTAGAATAAATAAGTGATGTGATTTTGTGATAAATATAGCACCCTTCCCTAGAATACACTAAGAAATACCCCAAGATGGTTGGCCACATGACCTCAAGAGTGCCTCCATGAATTCCAGAGGCTTATAACTAGCAGCAAGGGACTAGGGTGTATTCATGGGGAGACTATTCCCTCATTTATTAGAGTTTAACACAATGGTATATAAAACTAGTAAGCAGTGAAGGTATAATAAAAAAAGTAGTGAAATAATTAAAAAAATAATATAATAACAAGAGGAATCTCAATAAAAAATGAATAAAAAATTATGATAATGATCATGTCATACAAAATGTGCACATGGGGGAAATAGGGGATAAATTTATATACCACATGCTATCAAAATAAAAAATTCCCAAAAATTAATATACTACGAGAATCATGAGAATAGGCTCGGTCCTCTTCTCCCATAATTTATCTTAAAAATATGAATCAAGCATCAAAAGTTGGTAATTTCCCTTTATTTATACCTACAATCATGAACACTTATTGATAACCAAAGATGTACCAAGTAGGGTGTGAGATATACTCAGTAGGCAACCACCAACAGTGTCAGATCAAACCATTACATGTAATATAGAATGATAGATGTGCCAATAATAATAATAAATATAAGATAGAAAGAAAATAAATAAGTACATCAGACCGTGTTCCACTTGGGATGTCCATTAGAATCTACCTTATTTGACCTAATCCATATGTTTTTGAACCAAGGTAGCCTGAACATGTAAGGAATATGGTGAATGGATCAATATAAATGAAACATCAACGGTGGAACATCCCCAAGCATGTGATTTGTCTTGGCATACATGTCCCAGGAAAATCAAGTTACACAATCTTATTCTTAATTGAAATTTCATCTTTGAAAATTAAGTAGATGCAACTTGAGCTCATCAAATCCAATTCATAATGGATCCTAAGTATCTATCTGGGGAACTGTATAAAAACCAATTTCATGGGATTCAGTCTAAGGAGACCCATAATGAGATCCATAGTATCACTCCCATAATGGTGTAAAACAATAATAACAAACCTATGATTTCATCCCCAGTATATCATGTAGGGGTCGAAGTGTCTCTCATGGCATGATACAACCATCTCACCACTGAGCCTATCCATGAGGTCCCCCCTAGGGAACCAGTATCACTCGTCTTAAGGTAAAATGAAAATGCATGGTGAGCCAATCCTAGGCCTAGCTAGTATGACCCTCGACATATTACAATTCATTAAAAAAACCTACAAAAGGCATGATGATCCCATACAATGTGTCCTTAAGTCATGACCCTTGTATCAACCTAGACCTAAGGTGAGGGTATGATTTGGATACCAAGATCATATAATTTAATAAGAAATTTTTTATAATATTCTAAATAACTTTACCATTTCATTTAATTCAACAATTCCAAATATAGCATGACATGTAGGGGTATAACTCATGCTCCACCATTCTAATCAATTCATTTTATTAATTCAAGGAATTTATTACAAAGAAAAAACACCTCAAGTGGTGTTTAACAATTTAGAACAGTGGTAGGTAGGTTATCAATGACTGGTCACACCCAAAGGGGTTTCTTAGGTCAAGGCGATCAACCTAGGAGGTGATTCACCACTAGATAGGATAATAATAACCTTGTGAAACCATTTAGAAAAATTTATTTAACATTTTCAAGGAATTTTCGAAAGGTATGAGACATGGAATGATGACACACAATATATAAGTGATTAAAATTAGGTAAATAATCTAGACCACCTACCTTTGGTTCATAAAAGACCACTTGTCTGTTGTTATCCCTTGAATATTTCTAGAACATAAGATATTAGAGGAATTTTCAAATAGGTTGAATATGGGAAAATTTATGTCACACAAAAATATCTCAATATAGTATAAGAGAAACTTATAATGAAAGGAAGAGGTTTAAATAGATTACATCAAGATTTCCAATACATTTGACGTTGGAGGATTTGGGGGACGAATGAGGGAGATAGAAAAATATTTAAAGGAGAAGATGAGGAGAGATATTGGGTATGTGGTCCATTGGAAAAAAACACAGGGATAAGGGATTTTGGGCATTAAAACATAACAGGAGAAAAACCATAAAACCACCCTCTAACACCGAGTCGCACGGTTTGGCCGCACGGTTGGCCAAACCGTGTTCCTATCATGTGCCAAGTTTTGATTAAGGGGGGAACTTGCAAAAGATAGGTGCATGGTTTATATAACTGTGTGAAATATGTGTGGAAGACACTCTCAAAAATTATAGCACTGCCTGCATGAGTGTGTTCCTTGGATATCATGGTTGCAGACAACCGTGCGACCCCCTGCTCCCCTCTAAAATGCCCCGCATGGTAAGGGGAAACCATGCAGGCTGGGAGACATGATTTCCTATAACCCCATAACTGACTCTATTTCTCCAAACTTCGGAGCTCCAGGCCCTGAATAATCCCCAGACTCACCCTAACCACTTCTTATCCATTTTATTCCCAAAAAATATTAAAACGAGAGGTTTTGAATAGCAACATAAAGGTTCGTACCACTATGAAAAGCTAGGATGTTACAAATTCCCCTCATTAAGATAACTCATCCTTGATTTTATCTTATGAGGGTGGTAAATGTCACATGGGAAGAGTTTCGGTCACTTCACACATATATTAACTTCCCACTCCTAGGTCTCATCCCACACACATTTGTGCTGCCATAGCACTCGAAACAGTGGAACCAACCTACCTTAGAGATTCTTCATGCTCTAATCTATGATATATATCATATGATCCTAAAAGGGAACATAACCCTCCAAATAAATGTCCTTAGGTTCAAATGAACAAGACAAGTCAGCATGATACTGAAGAAGCTAAAATATGTGGAAGATGTCATGCATGGAATGGTACCTATGAGGTAACAACAACTGATATGTTATTTTCCCAACTCTCTCCATTATCTCTAAAGGCTTGACATATCAAGGTGATAAATTTATTTATATTTGAATTCATATGTGACCCAATCTAGGTGAAATAAGAAGAAAGACTTGATGTCCCACAACAAACCATAGAGGTTGATGATAATAATCAGTATAAGACTTCTGTCTAGACTGAGCCATAGAAATACATTTCTAAATAAGAAAAACTTGTTATATGGTATCTTGAGTTATATGAGGACACACTAGTTCTATCTCACCGACCTCTAACTACCATAGAGGTGAATGGAACAACCTACCATAAAGGGCCTCATATGGAGCCATTTTAATCATTTCCTGAAAGTTTTTTTATAGGAATACTCGATAATAGGTATATGTTTCTCCCATGAACCTCCAAAATCATGGACACGTTATAAAATCATGTCCTTTAACACCCAAATCATCCACTTGGATTGCCCGTTGATCTGAATGTGATACATTATACTCAAGATCACCTGTGAACACAGTTCCTTATGCATCCCCTGCCAGGACCATGATGTAAAATGGGTATCTTAGTCCGATATGATATAATGGGTGACACAATGAAAGAATACAATCTCCTAGATATATAGCCTCCCAAGATCATAAATTGAGAATGTTTCCCAAATTGGTAGGAAGTGTGATATCTTGGTCAAACTATCTATGATCACCCATACTACGTCACTACCTCAAGGGGATATTAACAATCATGTCACTAAATCCATGGTAAATTCATTCCATTTCTAGTCAAGAATGGATAGAGGTTGTAAAAATCAAGCAGGTTACTGGTGCTCTACCTTCACCTGCTGATAAGTAGAATACCTCATAATGAAACCTACAATATTCTTTTTCATACTTAGACACCAATACCTATGAAATATGTCTCGATACATATTGGTAAGACCAGGGTGAACTTCCCAAAAAAGAAACATGAGATTCCCTTATCAACTCTTCCTGTATATATGAAGGCACGCAAACATGCCCATGGAAGAGCATGATCTCATTCTCATTAATAAACCAACTAGGCTATGGGTTATCACCAAAGAAACTTTCCCTCAAGAAAAATCCCTCGGTATCTGATAGATATCTCAACCTCACCCACTCCAAAAGAGAGGATGTCACTGTTAGAGCTTCTAAAATTGGATACCAGTGTTGTTCTTGAACCTCCAGGTGCATCTAAAAAAATTAGGCCATCAAGTTCCACTAACTGATGGTATCATTTATGGCATATATCTAAATTTTCTAGCTTAAGTTGTTAGCCATGAAATCTCCCTTTATAGGTGTATAATAAATATTGAAATCAAATGACTGTAGGTACTCTACCCACATACGCAGCCTTAGATTCAAGTCTCAATATGTGGAGTTGTATTTGATACTTTTTGATCCATATAAACATAGAACCATTCTACCAATAAGTAGTTCCTCCAACAACATAAGTCATGAACCAAAAATTCTAGCTTGAGGTCATGCATAGGGTAATTCTTCTCAAGAGTTCTGAGCTAACGAGACTCATATGCTACAACCGGATCACTCAACATCAGAAATTTTCCCAAGAATCATAGTACACCATATAGATTTTTCCTGTTTATAGTAGAAATAAGATCAATGTTGAAGTCATTATTCCCTTTAACTCATGAAAATCTATCACACAGGATTCAAACCAGATGAATTCCACACCTTTTTATTCAAGACATTAAGAGGTGTTTCTAGGCATGATAAATCCTGAATGAATCACCTATAATAACTAGACATACCCAAGAAACTTTATATATCAAGCAAATTATTGGGTTGTTCCTAGGAGACCATGGTGCCCACCTTCTTTGGGTCAACAGATACACCTGCCTCTAAAATGATATAACCTAATTAGTGAAACTTATTGATCCAAAAGTGGAATTTAATGAGCTTAGAATATAATTAGTTCTCTCTCAATTTACTCAACATGATCTCAATATTGTTGGCATGGTCGTGCATGGTATGAGAATACTCTATTATGTCATCTACAAAGACCACCAAAAATGAATCTAAGTATGGGGGGAAAACTCAATTAATCAAGGCCATAAATACTTCTAGTGAGTTTGTAAGGCTGAGGGACATAACCAAATACTCATAAAACATATAACTACTTTGAAATTACATATGTGGTATGTCCAATGATCTCACATGCACCTGATGATATCCCTAACTCAAGTCGATCTGGGAGAAAATAGTCACTACTCAGTGCTGGTCGAAGAGGTCATCAATATATGACAGTGGATACTGGTTCTTCATTGTAAGATGGTTCAATCAATGGTAATCCACACATAATATATGGGTACCATCTAAATTATTAGTGAAAAATGTAGGTAAAACCCATGGTGATGTGTTGGGTCAGATAAAACCCTTTGCCTCTAGATCTTCAAGCTACTTCTTGAGTTCCCAAAGCTCTATATATTCCATCCTAAAAGTAGGAATGGAAACTAGTTCTGTACTTGGAATGAGATCTATGGTGAACTCCACCTCTCTCTTAAGAGTTAATATAGTTAAATTATTAGATAATACATCCCTTAAATGATCCAAAATAGAAGATAATTTTTCAAGCTGTATTCCCTGATTGCTCATAAAGAGACTCTCCATATGAGATATCACACTACCCATACCAGTACACATAGGTCTATCTCAACTTTCTTGGATATCCCATTATCCATTATGAATATATGTGATTCCTTCAAGTGACGTGAACAATACCCATCGGTGATAGCAATCAACATGGGTGTGATAATGAACTAGATAGTCCATTTTGAGAATGATGTTGAAGCCATTTATCTCGAGGGAAAGGAAATTCCATTAGAAGTGGTACCCACCTATCTCAAGGTAGCACTCCCTAAATTGGTGTATACCCTATACTCAAAACCCTAATGGTGTGTCAAGAGTCATAACTCCATTGAAGTGTTTATTACTAGGACCATAATTTTCATAATTATAGAAGACATGAAGGTGTGCAAAGATCCTATATCAAAAAGAAAAAAAACTAAAGTAGAGGCTACCAAAATAGTAACTCTAACTATAGATGTACCTAGATTCTGCTCCTCAGGCATAGGATACACTATATAAATACAGCCCAAACCGCAACCCTGAGATGCAACCTGACTGGCCCGGCCAGTTCCGCTCTACTGGTACTAAGACTCAGAGGCTTGACTACCTTGGCCACAACCACCTCATCATCTTGATCATACAGTAGAAGGCTAAATCCTAGCCTAATATGGATTCACCAATCCTGTATCTGAAAGTGGTGTCGGTAATGATCCCCTTTCATTAGGAAATGAGGGAAAAGACCAGCATAAGCACTGATGGAAACCCATCATGTTGTATGATTGACACTTGACTGGGTTCCTAAAACAAAAGCTTCTTATGTACTAGTATTCCACACTGGTGACACACCACATAACTATCAGTACATGCCACCTAGCTAATACTACCCCCGTGTGTACCCTCTAAATGATGTTTTCTTCTTCTAGATAAAACACATCCCTACTTGGAAGCTAAACCAACCTGGCTCACATTACTAGATTCTCTTAGGTTCCAATCAGTGATGAGGGCTTTCTTCACTATCTTTGAAACAATGTCCAATCAGAAAGAATTCATCTATGATCAAATGGCGTATACAAGCCCATCCTCGAACTGTCTCATAGTTATCATCTCATCACCAGTCAAGGTCGATGTAAAATAATTTAATTCAGAGAATCAAGATTAATACTTCATTGATGATATGTAACCTTGTTTAATATGCATAAAATATCAGGAAAAATATGTTCTCAACATCTGAGGAAAGAGGTAGTCAAAAAAGGATGTCTGGAAGTTGACCCAGACCATACCCTGATATTGACCAGCCTGTGTAAGTACATCTCACTAATTCTTGATAGAGTCACAAATAATATAAGTGGAGAGATTGATCCTACACAATAGAGGTGCATCTATATGATCGAATATATACAACATGGCATGTAGCCCTGAATTAGCATCCGAGGTCTTCCATCCCCTGAGAAGGTTGGAGGATGCTACTGCTGGAACTCATAGGTCTGTTTTTCCATAGAAGGGGTAGGTTGGAGTGCACCTTGTACATACTACATAAAGTGGAATAATATTTCCTATAATTGATAATCTATTTCCAGCGGAAGATCAATAGGAGGTGTCTTAGGTGGAACTACATGAGGTACTACAGGTGGCTCAGGGCCCACCACCTATAGAGAATGATCATCTCCACCTTCTTGGAATTTATGTGAGGAAATCATGGTGTAATAACTCTATAATTTACAAGTTCACACCTCATATAAGATTTAATAGATATGAAAAGTGATGAAAAAAAGGAAAAGGTACACGACCTCCCCATAAGTGAGTCTTAACCCTCATACTACTCCTTGAGCTAGGTCTAGGTGAAAAGAAATATCAGAATGGGTCACAGAAGACACAACCCACTTACCACTACCATGGTTGGGTAAGGGTCAAGGTATTGTATAACTTAGGAGAGGTTATGGTATATGGAGTTTAAAATGCAAGGTATAGAGGAAAACACCCTTTACTTTGTATTTGGGAGCCCCATTTAGTGGTAAAAATTTTAATTTTAAAATTTTAATTTATTTAAATTCATTAATATTTATGTGAATATAGATAATTCAACCCAATTAATTGCATCACCAAATCCCAATTCATAAAGTTCCATACTCTTTATGAACAATAACTAGCATGTCAAGTAACTACGATCCGACCTTTTCTTCTGGAGACAAGATGAAATAGGTCATATGCAGTGATTTGATTGAATGAGTTTTCATCCATAATTTATAGTACTCACTTCTTAAATTATCATTGAAATTCATCAACCAAACTAGCTAATGTGTCATAATTGGTTAATTAAGGTGTCACCATCAATCTATGTGTTAAAAAACTATTTATATTGATGTAGGAACTTTAATTAATATGATTATGTCATTCATGAAATAAACACTAACACGCTGCAAGGCATAACAAACAAGTCACTAACAACAATCACTTGAAATATAGAAAATACATGTAGAAAGATAGATTTGACATGGAATAATGCATGAAAATTAATTCCTATGGTGCCTATTATGATGCATGTTTTTTTATAATACCTTATATAATTAGGCCAAGGTAAAATAAATCCAATTATTATAATATCAACGATAATATGGCACAAATAAAGTGCATCAACCAATGGTGAAATCTGCAAAACTGCAAAATCCCAACCAATAACAGCATTAACCAGTCCTAGGTAATTTGGGTGTTCCCTATACATGGTTTAACTACTCCCAAGCATAATCTCATCACCAAAATCCAATAATCCTAGTCTCTTATCTAATACCCAAATAGTAATACAAAAAGAAAAGTTGGCTCTGATACCACTTTATAGCATTCCACCATAGAATCCACCAAGCGATGCCCCAGAATGATTGACCACTTAACCTCTAGCATGCATCCCCGAAAACTTGAGGATTACAACTAGTAGTGAGTGTATAGGTTATTTATGTGGGGAGACTATTCCCTCCTTAGTTAGAGTTTAATACATCGGTATGTAAAAGTGGTAATAAGTGCAGCCAGAATAAACAAATTAGTAGTGAAATAATAACAAAACATCAGATAATAACAGGTGAAATCTTAATAAAAAATTGATGTAAAATGAAGATGATGATCATGTCATAAAAAATGAGTACATTGGGGAAATTATGGATATATGCATATACCATATGCTATAAAAACACAAAAATTACAAAAAGTATATACTACTAACATCATGAGCATAGGCTCGGTCCTCTACTCTCGTACTCCTTCCTAGAAACATGAATCAAGCATCATAAGATGGACACTTCCCTTTATCTATACCTGCAATCATAAAGTCTACTTGGGTACTAAAGGCAACCTGAGTAGGGTGTGAGATATACTCAATAGGCCACCACCAATGGAGCCTAGATCAAACTAGTCCATACAATATAGAATGAACAGTGTGATAATAATAATAATAAATACAATACAGAAAGTCAATATATAAGTACATCGGATCAGGTTCCACTTGGGATGCCTGTACGACTCTACCTACTTTGGCCTAAGCTAGATTTATGGTAACCAAGGTAACATTCACATTTAAGGAATATAGTTAATTATTCAATATAAATGAAACATAAATGGTAATACATCCCAAATCATGTTATTTGGCTTGGAAGATGCATTCCAGGAAAATCCAGTTACACAATGTTATCCTTTAATTAAAATGTCATCTCTAGAAATTAATCAGACGCAACCTGTGCCCATCCAAGGTGATCCGAATGGGTCCCAAGTATCGCTCAAGGGAACTGTATAAATAATCAATGTTGTGGGAGTCAATATAAGTAAACCCATAATGATATCCCTAGTATCACTCCCAACATGGTGTAAAAACAACCAAACAAACCTCCAAGTCTTTCCCTGGTATCTCACGTAGGGGTATGAGTCACTCTCATGGAATGATATAACCATATCTCCACCGATCCCTATCATGGGGTCTTCTATAGGGACTGCTATCACTCATCTGGAGGTAAAAGGAAAACAATCTGTGAGCTTGTCCTAGGACTAGATAGTATGACCCTCGATGTATTACAGTCCATTAAAAAAACTAACAAAAGGAAAAATGATCACATCCAAGGTTTCGTTAAGTCGGGTTCCATGTATCACCATTATCTTAAGGTGATTGTATGATTTGGATACCAATATCATACAATTTAATAAGGAAAAACATTTATAATATGCCAAAAAACTTGACCATTTCATTTAATTCAACAATTCAAATTATGGCATGAGGTGTAGGGGCTTAACTCATGGACCACCATTCTAATAAATTTATTTTATTAAGTCAAGGAATTTATTATAGGGGAATCACACCTCAAGTGGTTTTTAAGAATTTAGAATAGTGGCAGGTAGGCTATTAAGGGATGGGCACACCCAAAGGGTTTTCTTAGGCCAAGGTGATCATCATAAGAGGTGATTCACCACTATATAGGATCATAATAACCTTGAAAAACCATTTTGAATAATTTATTTAACATTTTTGAGGTTTCTTCAGAAGTTATGGCATGCGAAACAACAATTCACAATATAGAAGTGATGAAACTTAGGGAAACAATATAGACCATCTACCTTTGGTTCTTAGAATACAAATAATTCATTTCTGGTCCTTGAATAGATCTATAATAGGATATGCTGGTGTAATCATCAAATGCCCTAAAAATGGGGAAAATTAGGTCCTAAAAAATAGCACAATAGAGGATAATAGATACTTAGAACAAAAATAAGAGGATTAATGATCTTACCTCAAGTTTTCCAAAACATACTATGGTGAATTATTAGTAGGATGAATGAGGGTGATAGAAAAATCCCTACGGGAGAAGAGGAGGAGAGATTTCGGGTATGCGGTTAGTTGGAATAAAATAGGGGGAGTAGGTATTTTGGGTATTAAAACATAATAGGAGTAAAACCATAAAATCACCCTCCAAAACTGGGTCGCACGGTTTGGATTCACGTTTGGAAAAATTGTGTGCCAACTGTGTGCCTAGTTCTGCTCAAGGGGAGACCCCGCACGGGCTTGGTGCATGGTTTAGCTAACAGTGCACAAGCCATGTAGAAGCCACTATGAAAAATGAAAACACCTCCTACACGAGCATGTTCCTTAGCTCGCATGGTTATAAAAAACGGTGTTGTCCCATGATCCCCACTAAAATTCCCCACATAGTTTGGGGAAATCATGCGGGCTGAACTTCATGGTTTCCCCTAACTGTGCAACCCAGTCTATTTATCCAAACTCCAGGGATTCGGGCCCTGAATGATCCCTAGACTCACCTGGAAAACTTATTATACACTTGAGTCCAAAACAAGATTAAAATATAATTTTTTTAATAGTAACATAAAGGTTTTTACCTATCCGAAAATCTAAGGAATTACAAGAAACAATCCATGTTATTTTTTCTAATAGTTCAGTACCCAAATTAGTTTCCTAGTTTATTTAAAATAGTAGAGAATGAGACTTTAAATAAATTAAAATATATGGACATGCCTCAAAAAATGGCTTATAAATTTGGTACTTGTGATAATTAGGTGAGGTAATTATTTAATCACAAGAAATAATTTATTTTTTATGGTGTGCATAGAAATTTTCTTATAATGTTAGTATGATATACATTCTTGTTAATTAAAAGTTCTTTTTCACTGTTTTATTTCATTTTTGTTCTATTTATTTACTTAAATTTTAGTTTTATAAAAATAATAAAATAAAAAAACCTCCCACATAGTTTTCCTGCCTAAATATTATTGAAAGAGACCTTTTAATGACCTAGATCCCCTTCTCCATGTGTTTCAACCCTTCTAACCACTTCTTCAGTTTTCATTAGGTTAAAAAATTTGAAAATTTGCCACACCATGACCACACATACCAAATTTATAGCATTTTTTTTCAGGGATCACGTGCTAGTCTACCATTTAAAAAGTCTCAACTAGACCTTGTTTTAGGAATTTTTTTCCCAACTGGTGAAAAATATTAATTAAAATCCATCAAAAAACAAGCCACCAATCAATCCAGAACTAGAACATCAAAGGAAAGGGAAATCACAACTAGAATATCTTCTAAACATCCAATGAATCCACAAGAGGAAAGCATTGAGACTAACATTCTAATGATATACAATGGAAAAGTCCATCCCCATTTTCAGAATTGACTTGATGATCAGAAAATGATAAATAATATAAAACAATAATTAAGACCCAACATAGTTAGTGTTAGTGCATGTATCATGAGAACAAGTATCTGAGAATCACATTTTGAACTGAATTTGTTGACAATCAACTTACTGCCACAACATACACAATTTCATGGTAGTATACTCTTATAATAATGTGACCAAACTTATTAAAGTTTGCGACACATTGAAATATAATGGGGTGAACGATGATGCATTGATACTGAGACTGTTATCATTCTCATTGTAAGGTAAAGATAAAGACTAGTCAGGTAGTTTGGAACCAAAAACTATTTTCACCTGGGAAGTATTGAGAAGAAAATTTCTAGATAGATACTACACAACATCATAATCATTAAGAAACAAGGGATACCTTGAATCCTTCTTCAAAAAGTAAATATGAATCACTATTTAAGTTTGGTAATGATACAAAGTTATGATAAGGAATTGTCCTCATCATAGAAAAAAAATTAAAATATATGTTCCAAGATTTCTAATATGGACATCAAACTGAGAGAAAATCACCTATCAACACATCTATAGGAAATGAATTCATTGAGATGGATCCTGAAGATCTATAAACCTTAATTCAAAATGTGGTAGAACACCGTTTTTAGTGGAAAGAATATTTTTCAAGAAGTTACATAAGATTGAATCAATTTGATTCTCATATATTCACAAATCCACAATTTTATTCTCCCACCAAGAGGATGGAAAACTCATCATTGAGTACATCTAAGCCAATACATGTAGTTCAAGTTGAAAACTACCCACACTATAGAGGTCCCCATGATTATTCCATGTGCCCATATAACACATCTAAGAACAACATGTCTGAAGCAAACTTTATTAATTATAATAGATGAAATTATGAAAATTATTACAAAAAAACTCATGAATCTAATAACAAAAATACTAATTAGAAGGAACCAATGGCTACTCAACCACTCAATAAGAATATAGGTCCACCTAGGTTCCTTTCTTAATCTTCCTTTAGACCTATTGTACACTATCAAGGGAAAGTATCTAAAAAACCATACCAACCACCATCCTATCAACAATATCTATAGAAGGAGAAAAATAAAACCACAAACCATGCTACTATTGAAACATAATTTCAACCATATTTGGAATCAATCCTAGTAAAACTCATATTAACCACTAAATCAGAGTTTGAGTCATAAGAGAAGGAAAACCAAGAATTTTAAGATGTGAAACCAGATTTATGAGCTTCAAACCAACACTTAAAATCTTACATGCATAACATATAAATACAATTGGGTCAACTAGATACACAAATGAATGACTAAAAAAATATTCATACCTGGTAACACAAGGTTAAAATTTATAGAAGAAGAAAAAGAGGTCACATTAAACAGTGGAACATAATTTATAGAGCACCAAATGGCCATTTCTCAACTGGTAGAAGAGAGACATTAACCTACTATTGAGGATAGTCATGCAACAAATAAATAAATTCAAGACGATGAAACTAATAAAGAATATAAAAAATCATAAAAAATCTAAAAAATAAATAAAATAAAAGGAAAAGGAATAATTTGATGAATGGGTGGAAGCTCACACACCACCTCCTCCATTCCCAAAAAAAATTGAATCAAAGAAAGTTGGATACTAAATTTCTTAAATTCATGGATATATTTAAGAAACTTAACGTAAATATTTTCTTTGAATAATCCATCATGAAAATTCCCCACTATGATAAAATTTTCAAAGAGTTTCTATCCAAAATAAGTAATCATAATGATGTGAGATTTTTTTAAAGTATTATTAATCTTCAGAAGTCATACCTAGATCCATACCTAATAAATTTAGGGACCCTACAAGTTTCAAAATACCATAAAATATTAAAGGATTTGTATTTGTTATAGATCTATGAGACCTCATAACTCACGTAAACATCATACCATAAGGATTTATTGAAGATAACAGCTTTATAGAATTATAGCATATAGGGTCACCTTATAAATGGAAGACCAATTATAAAAACATACTTAAGGAATTTTAGAGGATGTGCTTTTCAAGGTTGAAAATTTTTACTTTCCAACTGATTTCATCATCCTTGATATGGAAGAAGATAAGGATATCCCAGTCATTCTTTGGAAACCCTTATTATAATCCTATAGAGATATTGTTGAAATCTAATAGGGAGAATTAAATTTTATAGGTAGGGAAGAAAACATAACATTTTACATCATGAAATTTATAGAAACATATTTAGTGTATGATTTTCATTTCTTGGATACATTTGAATAATGATATGAGTTAGAAAAGGATTATTTTAATCCCACATATTTTTACAAGGAAAAGGAGGAGTTAATTGAGTCACTATAAAAATTGTAATTTATCTAAAACATATTTGATCCATTAGATAGAAACAATTTCACATTATTGACTCCATTTCTTGAAAAAACACCAATACATGAGCTTAATCCCCTTCCACCAAACTTTATTTATAGCTACATGGGATATTCTAACACCTTTCCAATAATCATTCACATGAATAAGAAAGTAACTTGATCAATGTACTATCATAAAGGAATCTAGTAATAGGCTAGATGATATATGATTTGATAAGAATAAGTCCCACCATCTACACTAATAGAATACATATGGAAGATAATTTCAAACCTTGTATACAACCATAATGATACTTAACACGTCATATAAAAGAAGTCATCAAGAAAGAAGTTATTAAAATTATCAATGATGGATTAATATTTTCTATATTTGATAGTCAGTGGGCCATCCCATTGTAAGCAGTACCTAAAATATGAGGGAAAATAGTGGTGGAAAATGATAAAGGATAATTTATACCCACTAAAAAATTGACTAGATGGATAGTATATTTCGACTACCATAAATTGAATGAAACAAAAATAAAGGACCACTTCCCATTACCCTCCATTGATCAAATCCTTGAATAACTACTAGAAATAAATTATTATTGTTTTCTTGATGGATACTTAGATTATAATCAAAAAGTAGTCACACTAGAAGATCAAGATTAGATAAAATTCACCTATCTATATGGTAAATTCACTTATGTAATAATTCCTTTTAGAATTTGTAATGTACCAATCACATTTAAATGATACATGATTTCAATATTCTATGACATAATTGAATATTTCTTAGAAATATTCATGGATGAATTCTTTGTGTATGGGAATTATTTCAATGAATTCCTTAAACATTTAGATAAAGGTTTAGAGATATTTGAAGAGAATAATGTAGTACTCAATTGAAAAAATCTCACTTTATATTATAGGGTGAGATAATTATAGGCTATAGATTTTAAAATAAATCCATTGAAGTTGACCCACCCAAAATTAGTACAATTTACGAGTTACTCTCGCCTACATTAGTTCATGCCATCAAGGGTTTTATTTGGCATGTAGGATTATACAAACACTTCATTAAGGATTTATCTATTATTTCCCACCCCTTTCCCACCTTATTAAAAAAATATTCCACCTTTGATTTTGGGCATGAATGCTAGGAAGCATTTCAATTGTTAAGGAAATTTTTTGTAGAATATCTGATAATATTTTCACTAGACTGAGAGAAACCATTTGAGTTAATATATGATGCTAGTGACTGGGTAGTTGGTTCTTCTATGGGACAAAAAAAGAAGTATTTTCAGACTGATATATTATGATATCTTCATATTGAATTATTCTCAACACAATTACATAACGACTAAAAAAATGATACTATTAGTTTTCTTTAAATTTGATAAATTTCATTCTTACCTACTATTATCCAAAGTCACTTTGTATATGCATTAATATTTGTTATGGTATCTAATGACCAATAAAGATGTAAAAACTTAACACATTTAATGGATATTATTACTTCAGGAATTTGATATTAAAATAAAGGATAAAACGGGAACTAAGAATGTAATTGCTAATAATTTACCATGCCTAGAACAAGAAACAAGTGACACCAATGAAAGATTAATCAATGAAATATTTCCTAATAAACAACTCTATGCCACTAAGACTATAACACTTTGGTATTTTGATATTATGAATTACTTAAATTTAGGTCTGGTGTATTTAGATTTATCAAAGAAGTATAATAAGATATTTTTGAATGAAGCATGCTGTTACTATTGGGATGATCAATTACTTTTCAAGGGTAGTGAAGATGGAATGATTAGAATATGTATCCCTAAGGATGAAGTTGGTAGTGTTTTGAATCTGTACCATTCTAGAGAATTTGGAGGGCACCATGGAGTTTATCATTCAATTATAAAAGTGTTATAATTCAGTTTTTACTATCCCACCATACATCACGATATTTGAGAGTTTTTCATGAATTGTGATAAATGAAAAATAACTAGAGGCAAAAGTTAAAAGTGTGAGATTCCAAAACATCCCATTATAGGCATTGAAATTTTTTATATATGAAGGATATATTTCATGGGCCATTTTCCCAAATCATTTGGCACATCCTAATCTATGTTTACTACATGTTAAATTGGGAGAAGCTGAAGCACGTTCAAAAAAAAAACTACTCGAGTTGTAATAAAAATTTTAAAATAATTAATTTTTACATGATTTGGAATTCCAAGACTCATTATCAATGAATATGTTACTCAATTAAACAATGATATGTTTTAGATGTTAATGAATCAATGGATGTTTTCAATATATGAGAACACCATATATATTGCAGACTAATGACCAAGCTAAAATTTCAAACCAAGAGATCAAGGGTATCCTAGAGAAAACTGCAAATACTTCTTAAAAAGATTGAGCCACTAAACATGATGAAGTGATTCGGGCTTACATGATCATATATAAAACAACAATTGAAATGTTTCCATACCACTTAGTCTTTGGAAAAACCTATCGCCAACTTGTAGACACTACATGGAAAATTAGGTTTTGAGGTTCCTTTTTAGTGGTGGTTCACAAAACCACCACTAAATACTTTGGTAAAATTAGATTTAGCAGCGATTTTTAAAAAACCTCTACTAAATGTGTTTTTTTATTTTTAGCAGTAGTTTCTTAAAAACCACACCTAAATTAATAGAAAAAAGTATTAAATATTTAATAATTAATAATAATTTGTTATTAATAATTATTATTTCTAATTTATAATCATTTATTATCTACAAATTTAATTTATTATTATTTGTTAATTATTAATTATTTATAATTATTAGTTAATCATTATTTTTAACATAAATTAATTATAGGATAAGTTGAAAATCATACCTCAACATCAAATGACCATAACCTTTGATATCAGTGTCCATGTTAGCTCTACAACTAGCCAAATCAATGCTTATGAAAAGAGATATAATGACATAATATTATAATTATTAATTAATATTTATTATATATTATAAAATATTAATTATAATTTATAATTAATTAATTATTTTTAATTTATTAATTATTATTAATTTATTAATAATGTATTATTCATTATTTATTATTTATTATTTATTTATTTATAATTTATTAATTACCTATTTATTATTTATTTATTTATTATTTATTATTTATTTACTAGTTATTTATTTATTATTTGTTTTTAGTTAATTTATTACTTATTTATTTATGATTTATTTAAGATTTATTTATCATATATTATTTATTTATTTAAGATTTATTGATTTATATTGATTTATTATTTATTTACTACTATTGATTATTTATTTACTACTTATTATTTTTTTATTAAAAATTATTATATTTTATTTATAATCATTTTTTTGTCATTAATTTATTACTTATTTATTATATATTGATTATTTATTTACTATTAATTTACTATTAATTTATTATTTAATTATTATTTAATTATTATTTATTTAGATGGAGAGATGGTGCTACAGGTAGGTCTTCTCGCTCTGGAATTCCATGGTGGTTCCTAGGGCACTTTGTTTATGTCGTTGCGATCATGTTCTTCGAATACTGAAATCCTTTTGGACCGGAGGATATTTGAATTGCATTGGTATGGCGCGTCTTGCAGCGATCCCAAACTAGTTGTTTCACCTTCCAATGTTGCGATTAACAGTGCTTTCTCCCTCTACAAATAGTCCATTATTGAGGCGATTCGTCGAAAGAGAAGTATTTCACACATCAGAGCTGATGCCGATGTGGTCTCTAAATGCTTGAATCTAGGTAAATACTCAATTATTGCAAGATTAATCTTTCCAAGGGGGTATAAACCATGGAAAATTGATGACTTAATTGCACGTTTATTTGAAATTTGGGGTTTTAGAAACTAGAGGTGTGTATCTTTGGACATGGGATTTTTTATATCCTCTTTCCTACTAAAGATTTGATGATTTGGGGGGGGGGAATGGTTCGATTTCAATCAAGCTCTATGTAATGCACATCCATGAATTAGATATGAATTTTAACTCATTGGAGGTACATAACTCATTTGTTCAACTCTAGGTTAAAATATTTGGTTTAAGTTGACTATTGTGGAATCTGAAGATCCTATATGATCTTACTCTTTCTATTAGAGTACCTATTAAATTGGAAAATGTGACTGAGCTTGCTCACATTGGACACTATGCTTAATTTCTAGTTGCGGTTGATTTAGGTCCCACCATGACTGATAAATTTTCTCTCTCCATTGATTATGAGGAGATTTAATTGAGATTTCAATATGAGAAGGTTCCAAAGTTCTGTTTGAATTGCAAGTTAATTGGTCATGACTTAATGAATTGCAAAAGAGCAATTTCTTATTCTTACTATTTATCTTGTGGGCATGTTGAAAGTAATCACAATAGGAAGTCTCGACCAAAGGAATATTATTGGGACATGAGTACTAGTTTACAGACGATAGTTGAAGATATTTTAGTAGTGGGATGTATGAAATTATCCTCATTTAGCTTCCCAACATAGAGGATGCTTACATGAAAAAGCGTCATTGCTTGAAGGGTCTTCCAGTTTGGATTGGGTAAACTCTTCTGATTTGAATATGGTTAATGTTGTGAAGGATTCCTCTTCCACCCTTTGAAATAAATCATGGGATGAAATTTCTATAGAGGAGGTTTATCCAATAATGAAACCTAGTGTGCATGTACCCGCTAAGAAGGATGACACATGAGAGAAACATAACAACCATGATGATGCTATTAATGATTCTGATGATTTGGAACATCTTGAAAATTCTATCAAAACTAAAGGGGACAAGGAATTGATCCAAGAAAAATATTTGACTGCCTCTAAGATGAAGGGTAAAGATAATTCATCCCCTCTTAATGCTAAGAATAATGCAATGAGTAACACTATCTCTGATTCTGGACATTCCCCTTCGCAGAGCAGGGGTATGGTGGAGGTTACTAACTTAAATACTTTTGATGTGCTAGATCCGGTGCAGGCAGTACCAATTTTTGATAGCTGTAATGAAGTTGATGTCCCTTCTGTGGACATTGAGAATATTAATGTTAATAAGTTGATTCTCTTGGAGAAATGAATTTTTGAATTGGGGAGGGAAGAGTCGAGAGGGGCTTGGAAACAAGTTAAGACTTGGAAGCAGGACCGACACCCAAAAAATCATGTCCGAGGATGTGGCTGGGAGGACTGGGTTACAACATGAGGGAGTGGTCGAAATATGTCTTCCAAGACTCAACTCACCCCAAAGCAGGAGAAAATTAAAGAGAAGTATATTGTTCTCTTCAATTAAAGGAATTCCCGGTTAGAGTGGGAATCTGCCGATGAAGTTGGAGACTTTGGTCATGATTCAAATCATGAATATGGTGAATTTTGATATGTAGTTTCTTTCTATGGACGAGGGATTGTATCTTTGTTTGAACTCATCCATTTTTCTTGTGCTAGCTTTATTTTTCTTTAAAGTTTAATAAAGGGTCAGAAGCTTTGGTTTCTAGCTAGATGTTTTTCAACTTATTATTTATTTATTTAATATTAATTACACATTACATATCATTTGTTAATAATTTATTATTAATTATTAATTTATTAATTATTATTAAATTTTTATTAATTATTAATTTTCTATTAATGTATTATTTATTTATAATTTACTATTTATTTATTATGTATTATTTATTTATGTATTATTTATTTATTTTCTACTTATTTATTATATATTGATTAATTAATTATTTACTACTTATTTCTAATATATTAATTTATTATTATTTTTATTATTTTACTATTAACATATTATTTATTATATATTTGTTATATATTTATTATATATTCATTAATTAATAATTATATATCCTTTATCATTAATTAATTATTAATTTATCATACATTGATTTATTATTTATTATTTATTTATTTTACATTTATTATTGATTTATTATTAATTGATTATTTATTATTATTTATTCGTTATTTATTTATTATTCATTCATTATCTATTTATTATTTTCTTATTATTTATTTATTTACTATTTACTATTTTTTATTTATTTATTTACAATTTATTTATTACTTATTAATAATTAATAATTAATTAATATTTTATTATTTATTTATTTATCATTTATCATTTATTATTTATTATTTATCATTTCTTTTTCATTTATTTTGTTTTTTATTCATTAATTATTAATTATTTTTTCTTATTTATTTTTTATGTATTATGTATTATTTTTAATTTTTTTATTAATAATAATATTCTTTATTATTGTTATTTATGTATATATATTTATATATATTTATTTGTGTGTGTATATATATGTGTATATTAAATTCTTTTTACTCATGAATTGAAGATCCTGTTGGAGTGGTAAAGTATTTGTAGAATAACCAAGAGGTAAGAGGTTCAAATCTTACACAACTCATATATATGCTGAATTTCTACTTGACATACATGATATATGCATGCATGGTAGGATAAATTAATAAGTAAATAAATAAATAAGAAAATAAATAAATAAGTAAATAAATAATATGTAAATCAAGGTAGTACGGGTCATGGATTTGGTAACCCAATTCCATGACCCCGCAAAACTTTATTAAAAAAGTAAAGGAAAACATACACACAACATGGCCTATAAACCCACATTTTTGAAAGGTCCAAAATCCAACATACTAACGGCCCAAAGGCCCAAAATCTAAAACCATAAAGGTCAGTCGCCCCGCACCCGCGATCATCCCCAATCTGTTAGATCTGAAATTCGCTTATGTCATGGCCCAACACATCCATAATATTAGCCTGAAATCACACACCAAACATACGAGGTGACCCAAAGGCCCCTTGCCAATAGATACCCACACCATGTCCAAATTAACCAGAATGTTGCTAGCCATTCTTTGCACATCCTGAAGGCACTGTTTGCGTCTGAAAATAGTATCATTAAAAGACCAAAATAAACACCTAGTGTAGGCCTATCCAACATGTCCCAAGTTTATGAATCAGATCCCTTCATCAGCAGGAAGACTTCCCGAAGTCTTCAGTCCATACATGTCTCCATCGGAGGTTTTCGGTGACCTTCCCAACATGATAGACTATAAACAACATAAAAAAATACTGAGATTGTCCTAACAGAAGTGCTTCTTTCTCCATCCATCGACACATCATGACGTAACCTCGCATCCTAATGTTATCATTGGGGATTATCACCCTGTAACCAACCAGAGTATGACCGTCGGCTCATCGCCGGTCCATCAGATCCTTGCACCATAATGCCAAAACCGTTGTCCATTTCTTGTACCCACATCGTTGCTGATAAAAATGCAGACGAAAGTCAGAACTTTAGATCGCATCACATGATATCAATGGACTTCTAGCCAACCAAGTTCCCTTTCCACCGAGGTGTGCCCCTGAGGTCCCACACCCATAGGATCTATTGGAAAATCACGATCACCGATGAATCTATCCCACCCCAGACCCGCTACACCACTCGCCAACGGATTTTGTAACGTCTCAGCCCAAGAGCCATGTGACGGTGCCCTGCGACAATTGGTCACATGACCATAGGCGCACCTCCCCATATGCTAGAGGCTACTGACTAGCAATGAGGGTCTGGTAAGTCATTCATGGGGAGACTATACCCTCTTTTATCAGATTAAAACACTAGTAGAAGTCCATAAGAAATTTTGGAAGCATATATAATCATAATGAATACCAATTTTAGAAGATATCCAAAACCAGAAATATAGTACTCAACTGAAATGGAAACATTCTATGCAAAAATAAGTGCCAAAGTGTCCAAAATTCTATTGAAAGTAAATACACTAATGACTCTGTTTCATAGTTCCTTGAAACGCGTATTCTAGTTTTAAGAATCACTGCTTCCAGGCAGTTTCCATTGGATTTATTTATGAAACTAGAAAATTTCAATAGTTCTTTATCCAAAGGGGACCTGCTTTCCAAAGGCAGGTGTTTATTAAGTTTAAACTTCGTGATACTTAAAAAATGTGCTTTGGTCGAGAGGATGGGAGGTCGAACTCATCACACCCTTTTAGGGGGAATTATAGTCTAATATGGGAATCTCTTTGTAAATTAAGATATTTTCATGAATAATTATTAATTCACTAAATATATCATAAGTATCCCTTGAAATTTTCAATCACTTATTAACTTGTGTAAAGTTTAGAATCATCAGTATGCATTTAATATTTTTCATTAATGGATATATCCATATGTATTTGAGGTTCTCCATCAATGGTATCCTATAATATAATATTTCAATATTCTTTTAGTCATCATTATGATGATACTGGTTTTTAATCCACTCAGTGAGGCACTCTAAAATTTATTTTCATCCAAGGAGATGAAGGTTTGGTTTGATCTTGGGATCGTTTACCTAGGTATCCTTGTTAAAGGAATCAGTACCCTCATAGTTCAGTGCCACTGAATGGTACACATCATACCTTTTAAGGTCATGTGATAAGGACCCACCCATACAGTTTAATGTCATGTGGTATGGACATTTAAGCGGAAGGTGCTTAGTCAAAGCATAGTGTGGGACTTATACTGAAGCAGCCCAAGGAACTTGGAAAGGATATGGGTTTTCAGGTAGGATCAGACCCTATTGGGAATATGGCCCAAGGAGAACAGGGTTGATTTAAGATATTGGGTTTGAAACTCAAGGAGGCTTCCTACGTATCTCTTATAGATGGGAATCAAATCCCACATAGTTCGATAAGTCTCATAGGAGAGTATAGTCCTTTGAGAGAAATGAGTTTAGGCTTACTTCCTGAAAAGGATTCCTTGGTGACTTGGGGGCTTTAATTTGGGGATTATTCCTATGTAGGATGCCCAGATTAGAGAAATTAATGTTGGATTCTAGAAGAGGATACCCAGTGAGCTCGGGCCCTAAAAGGGCTTCCTATGTATCCTGGTTTAAACAGGAATCAGAGTTCTTGTAGTTCCTTCAATCATGAGTGTTTTTGTACATGTTGTAATCATCAAGAATATCTAATACCACGTGAGTCATGCTCAGTGTGATAAAAAAGAGGATGTGAAAGATTCAACAATGAGACTTGAACATTCAAATTTTTCCTCCTCCACTGGTGGAAGAGGGAGAGCCTACAATGGAGATGGTGGATGGGGGAAAGGTGACCCGAGAAGAGGGAGAGGTGACAAGACTTCCCTCTATTATCTTCACATTAGACAAGGGTGCAATGGAAGGAATAAGGGATGAAGGTTAGGAGATTACACCAAGATGGCTGCCCATAGTGAAAAAGTGAAACGAGAGAGGGAAAGGGTAACGAAGGTACCTGTGTCCATCTACCCTCTGGTCTTTGGCACCGAAAAATAAATGAGGAGTGGTAATGCCACCTCCTATAAGGAAATACAGGGTCTTGCACTAGGATGGTTTCCCTAAAATTGATCCTGGTAGGGGAAGGAGACGTATTCTTTGATTTCATGGAAAATCAAGTGTGAACCGTATGTTCCCTACTAGTGACCTGAGGTTCTGGGTTTTAGAGACGAAAAGGGGAGGAAAGAACCCAAACCCTAATCCTCTAATCTGGGAAATTCTCAACACTGTTTCAAGGAGAAAGGTCCATGTGAATCTGGATATACAAACCCACATACATTCCATGTATCCTAACTCTCTTATAAAACAAATGTGGAAAACCTTTGACTATGGAAATACAAACCCAAATAGGAGACACACTGATGTGACTTTCCCAAAGGTTTGATAAGTCAGGAGGTTTTGGTGGAGGCCTCAACTTAGTCCCTTTCAGATAGGGGAACCAAGGAAGGATATAATCTTCCATTAATTGATTTTAAAGAGGGTACTTGAGTTAGTATATAGTCTTTATACCATGCTCTTCCGCATAGGCACCTCGCACAGGTATGCAGCGTTGGTACCCCACATTGATGTACCGCGCAGGTATGTCGCGCAGGTGTGGCACATAGGTGTGGCACGCAAGTATGAATGATAACTGAAGAATGTGTTTGACATAGGAGAAAAAAACATATGTAAATTTTTTAAAATACTTTCAAAACATGATTATCCCACTTAATTATATATTCTATCGTGTTTTAGATAGATACCTGAGACAATATGAGGGATCTAGGAGAAATAGCTATGCAATGGGAGCATTAGAGAGTCTTTCAACTATTTTAGTCCTTGAAATGGGGAGCCCAAGGGATCTATTTAGAGGCATGGATGGGCCTGGTCAAATGAATTTTTATCTCCACAGCTCCTCTGTGCAAGTCCTCCACACAGGTCCTCCTCACAAGTATTCTGTATAGGGGAACCAAAATTATTCTACCACATACCTCTACCACGCAGGTTTGTTGCGTAGTTCTTCCACACAGGTCTGTCATAGAGCTCTGTCACGCAGGTCTGTCGCATAGATATATCACACATGTCTTTTGGATTATTTGAATTTCCTTGAACTTTTTGAACCTTGTCTTGGGATTTTAAAATATCCACAATGATCCTCATGATATTTTTGTATTCTTAAGTAGTTTCAACAAAATCCCCCCTCAGTATTGGACCCGATTATAAAGAGGGTTGAGTCCTGAGGTAGTCTTTTGAGGAAAATACCATGAGTACGTTGATGGATATTGAAGGTTTTTCACCGAGCTATTTCACGGAGGTATGGTGCAGAGATTTTACACATAGTCCTAGCATCCGGGTCTTTAGTTTTCTATAAATAGGTCTCATATTTCTCGATTTTCTTCACTTGTGATTTTCAGAGTTTTATGGCTCTCATTGCATAGCTCATTCACTCAGCCCCATCGCATTGTGCTCTCATGTAATTTCTTTAAAATTTCTTCAAGGTAAAATTATTTAAGCGATGGAGCTATGCCAAAGGACTTCATCGAAGGAGTTGTGCTTGGATCCTTTTCGAAGGACCTACGCAAACAATGTCCTTTGTAATTTTTTTGATTTTCCTCTTTAAAATTCCAACCTAATAAGGAAACTTTGGTAATTATTTTTTAGGAAAAAAAACTCATTTGATGACCCATACTGAAGAAGATAAGCCTCATCAAAATGAAATTTTGAAGATCATCGGACCAAACTATTATGATGTTGTTGAAAGTACTCTTCCTGGGCTATGGAAGGGTTTAATTTCATACCAATGTGATTATCCACAAAGTCCTTAATTACCCCTGTACGGGCATGTGCTTTTTCAAGATGCCCATGTTCCATAAGATAAGAAGTACTTTCAAAATAATTGGTTTCTTCAATACTCCAACTGCAACTACATGAATATTAGTGCAAGGGGGGTTCCTGTACAAGAAGAAACAATCCCTATTGGTTGTATCCTTAATTATAGTGGTTTCACTCCCAAAAAAAGGATCACATTGTATATCCAAGACCAAATTTCTATGATTCCACCTTTCGAGCTTCTCAAACAGATCAATATAATGGTTGGAAGGAAGACTGAGATCTTCGTTCTGGAGGAGGTGTTAAACCTGAGTGGATGTGAGCATTCTGGGTGCATCCGACTTGTACAGAATTCAGAAAAGAGTTATCAGATGTTCATATCTTGGAAGCTGTCTAGATGAGGAAAACTTATGTTTATAAAAATGATTTAATTCCTGAATTACCGAGCTAATGGAGTCCGCAAACAAATTCCTTCCATTTGACGCATGGTGAAGTTGGTATTAGTCTCTCGGATATTTACCAAATAGTTGGAATTCCCATTCTTGGGGAAATGTATGATGATTTCATTCCACCTGTTACAACATGGGGTGATGCTACCAGAACACCACTGCTGGCCCATGAATTATTTAAAATAACAAATAATTTACCCAAAGATAAGAAAGATATTCATGCCAAAGTGTGGATGGAAGCCTTCTTAGAACCAATAATAGAGAAAGGTCTAACCTTTGGACGTTCTACTATTTGTCCTTCTGTAGATAACCGGGGAAGTTCCGGCACATATTGGCCTATATTGTGAAGAGGTGACTATAAGCACTAGGTCTATATAGTAAAACCCAATATAGATGCAAAGGTACGCTTAGATGCCTTCCTTGCTATGTGGCTAAGCATTTATTTGCTTCCAGTCCGTGAATCTAGAGGTAGTGTAAGATCAAATAATTTCTTCATTGCAGCTAAATTGGTAGAAATGAAGTATATTGGGTTAGAAACCCCTGTATTGGAAAGAATTTACCATATTATGCTACATTTATACAATGGTAAGGATCCATTTAGAATTGTAGGGACATTACAAGTGTTGTGGGGTTGGATTGCAACACATTTTTCTTCATACTCGGTGTTGAATTCAGTTATAGTTCCCAATGGTTGATTCACCCCATTTTTATATAAATTTTATGGTATTCAACCTCTAAATTTGAGACCTGATATGGTGCTAAAGGAATTGAATGTCTTAGGAGAATTTAGCTTCTTTTCTTTTGGTAACCCAACAATTGAAACATTTATTGATGATGGTTAAGAAAAGAATTATGAGTTGAGATCTTATATGATGTCATTCAAGGATGTTGTATTATCAACCAATATTGATGGTGAAATTATCCGTGAGGCTTAGATCCCTTAAAGGTTTGATCATCAGTTCATATTTCTTCAACAATCAAACTATTTTCCACCTATGTATGTTAGACCTGAGAAGCACCCAATGGTAGCGAGATAATTATGGATTCTAACAGCTTTAGAGGCATCAAAATTGTTGATTACATTGCCTCTATCAGATGCATCAATAGGATTGGAAGCTGGATATTCCAAATCTTGGGCTTCTTCATATCCTCAAGGGACTTTGACAAACAAAATATATTGATTGGCAGCTACAATGACTATTGCAGGTGGCAATCATGGTAATAAGTCCAAGGCTAGAGATGATATAGAAGTTTTAGAGGTTTCAGAGCCCTCAAAACTTCTTCGCAAGAGGTATACCAGGAAGAACAGGTCTACAGAAGCAATACCTCAAATGCCAAGGCAATCCAGTCTCCACCATCAAACAAAGGTTCATATTCCATCCTTTGAACTTTCTAAAGAAGAAAGGAGGTCTGAAGAGGCTCACCACTTAGAAGGTATTGAATCTCCTCCAAAATCAACCATAACAAGATTGAATTATGCGCGACCTTCAACCATTCTTCATTAGGAGAGTGTGACCCGTGATCTTAAGGATGCATGTGCATTCCTCCAGCTTGGAATTCGAATACCAGATATTGGTGACATTAAGGCACCTTCTGATTGAAATCCAGATAATAACCTATATGAAGTACATAAGTATATTATGGATATGGAGGCTTTTATATATGCAAATGAGGAACAAATCTCATCCTCTAAATGAGTATCTCATATGATGGAGAAAGGAGTACACAAAGGGGTAATTGTTGACTCTGAGGAGATGTGGGATGTTTATGTTAATACTGAGAATGTATTTTTCTTTTTCTTTTGTCTCAACTCTACTTTACCATTCATCATCATTAATCTTGATGAAAATATATTTTTGCAGATTGAATATAGGGAGGGAAGATCCAAACCATTTATTAAATCACCAAAGTATGGTCTGAAAGGCTCTCCCATTGATACAACGAATGATCCTCCCAGGTCTCCAAAACTTTCTCCAGAAGCAATAATTATGATTGGGGTAATGGTGATGGATATTCCTTAACCATTACATCATGTTTCTCCTTCCAAGAGGAGTGTTTTGATTTCTCCCCATGATTTTAAAAAGAAACACCAGAGAGAAATGAGATTTATTCGAAGTGTTCACCAAATGAGTAAGTATTTATACTATCCTTAGTGAATGTAATTTGCTCAACAAAATACGGTAATCATGTTTCCACTTTCAGAATATCTGTCTCTCTTGTCACTCAAGGGACTAAGAGTTGATTCTTCTAGACTAGAGAAGGAAACCCCAGGAGAAACCAAAGTTTATATTGACAGATCTTCTTTGTTAGTAGATAAATCATCAAAAGATTCATATATACCATATCCTGGATCTACTATGAGAGAGGAAATCCACATTAAGATTAAATACATTCCTTAGTTTCTTTCATCAGTTAATCCTGAAATAATCAATACTGATATTTCGATTGCTCTAAAATAAAGGAATGAGGTCCCAATGCAATATGAGATAAATACTGATATTGGCCCAAACCTGGAAAGACCTGATGTTGTTGTACCATTTGAAGAGACAAAGGAGTAAAATGTCAGTGGAGCCAATTTGGGAATCAACCAATGTTTGTTGGATACCTTAAATGGAAAGGATTCTATAACATTCCAAGTCGAATACACTGAAATGATGGAAGCCCTTAATAAAAATATTGATATTCCAGGTTCCATCAAGGAGTTTGGGGATTTTCATGAGGAATTTCAAGGATGTATGTCCTTATTCTTTCATTTTACATACACAATTGTTCTTCTTTACTTGATTATTTACATCAAAGTTCACCTTATGTAGGTTTATCTGCAGAAAATGTTGCAAAGGCTCTTCAAGAATGGGGTATTCCACTCTATCCTTCTATTGGAGCTAGAGAAATACCTCTAGAGGTTCCTTCATCAAGAGGTGCTCCAGAGCCTTCAAATATAATAACTGAGCAAACTCAAGAGAATGCCCATTCTCAAGAAACATCTTCTCAAATCACTTAAGCTGAGATTACTGGGGATGAATCCAATCAAGTAGCTAACTTATTATTGGGTAAATATAATTAGCTATCTGAATCATATCTGTTTCTTCCATTTGACACTGATAATGACCTTGATATATCATTTAGGGTTATCAGCTCCCAGATCAGAAGGTGAAGCTTCTACTATTCTGAGAGAAGTAGAATGAAGCAACTCTTTAAATGATATGTTTCTTGAGTACATTTTACCTCATGGTAGTGACTCAGATTTAGACTTAGAGATGCAATATGCTCTTGGTGTGGCATGTATGAAGACATGGTAGCATATCTGAAGCATAATTACTGAGAAAAATTTAGATGAACTGCTGTCCCATTTTTCCAAACTCCCAGTATTATTCTGCATATTGGGATTTGGTGTATTTAATTATTGACCAGTCCATGATACTATGAAAGAAAAAATTCACCGATTGGAGCAGGATCATAAGCTACGATAGGATTTTTGAGAGGCTAAACGACTTATCAATATTGATGGATTTCAAGCTGTAATATCTGAGGTAGAGGCAAATCACCACACGAAATCGATCAAAATTAGCCAAAAAATCAGAGAATCCACGAAGGAGTCGTTATATCTTCAACAAAAACTAGATGTTGTTCATAACAAACTTGAGAAATTGAATAAAACATTGAGAGAAACCCAATTAGAAGGGATAAATGCCATTTCAACTGCTAAGGAAGCACTTCTTCAGGATGAAGAGGATGGAGTTGCTCAACTATCTCAAATTAAATAGGAAGATGATAAAGTTTATGAACTATTCAATAAATGAAGAGTCATGTTGAGAGTTTATTTTGATGCAAGATATAGAGGCTCCGTTCTATGGATGTCCCTCTGATTCCATATAAATGAAAGGGATTTCTTTTCTCTAATCATATACGTCTTGATTCCTGTTTTCCATGATTGCAATATTAAAGGTAATGATGATGATGACTTTTTTAATCATTAAACATTCATGTCAGACAACCATGATTACAATGACCAAAATTTAGTGCTCATAATTTTTTTATTAATCCAATGAACCTAATGATCATAATTTTATTTTTTCTAGGGTTACATGGAAAACCCCACAAATTTCGTATCTTTTGAATTTTTATTGCTCAATATTACCTAAATCATATAAAAATGTACGTTTACTGATTTGGAACTCGACTTTTTTTTAGAGTTCCCTTTGCGGGTTCTCAATCTAATGAGTACCAAGTCTTTTGTTGCTGGCAGTTTAGAGTCATGCATGTCAGACTATGAAGGTTTAATATTTAGATTCAAATAGATTTGACCATAAATTTTGAAATTAGTTCCTAAATAAGACTTTGGGGCTAAGAATTGATTTAATATTCTTTAAATATTTCCAAGGGGAATCTTGAGCCATGATTTTTATGGCCACCAAATTTAAAACCTGTATCAACATAAGGGGAGTCTCTTCCAAGAATGAAATTACCATTTTTTGAAAAACCCATTATGGGGGTTATGTTATGCAGGGCCAACTGGGGAATATGCTACATAGCCAAATAGTTTCATATTTTGGCTGACAGGACCGTTGTGTAGGAAACTTATGCAACGCCACCTAAGGGTACATGCTGCATAGTCAAGAAAAAGAGCTCTTTAGGAATTTAACATTTTGTTGCTAATAGATAAGGGAAAATAAGATTTAGGTGACTCAAGACCACAGTGAGTGTTTTTTCCAAGGAAAGGAATTTTAAGAATGAAAGGGCTATTTTATACCGTCATATGTCATGAATAGGGAAACTATCTCTATAAAAATTTGGTGTATGAGTACTGTGCCATTTTAAGTCATGCATTGAGGACATTGGTACTATGTATTTTTAAGTCATGCAGTGAGGACATTGGTACCATGAATTTTTAAGTCATGCAGTGAGGACATTGATACTGTGCAATTTTAAGTCATATAGTGAAGGAATTGGTACTGTGTAGTTTTAAGTCAAGCAGTGAGGACATTAGTACTATGCAGTTTTAAGTCATGCAGTGAGGAAATTGGTACTGTGTAGTTTTAAGTCATGCAATGGGGACATTGGTACTGTGTAGTTTTAAGTTATGTAGTGAGGACATTGTGTGTCTTTAATTTAAGGTCTTTATCTCTAACCAAAGGTATGAGACTCTCCCAATTTCTTGATAATTTATTTAGAAATATACTACCATATTCATGTATGGAATGGAAAATCGTAAACTGTGACTTAAGAATTTCCGAATCCAAAGGATGATAAGGGAAAGGGATAAAATAATTAGAGGAAGTCTTTTCAAAGACTGAAGTTACCATTATTTGACAAACCCATTATGAGGTTTATGTTATGCAGGGTCAACTGGGGAATATGATACATAGCCAAATAGTTTCATCTTTTGGCTGATAGTCCCATTGTGTAGGCAACTTATGCAAGACCTCCTAAGGGAATGTGCTACCTAGTCAAGAAAAAGAGCACTTTGAAGTTTGACACTCTATTGTTAACATATGAAGAAATATTATGGATATTCATATTTTTCAAAGCATGAAGTTTGGTTTATGGGTAAAGGTACCTAAATTTGTAGAAGGTATTTCCAACCAATATTTCCAAATATTTGGAGGAATTGGAATCCTATTAAGGTCTAAAGAAAATGTAGGAGTTATGGTGTCTATAGTTTTAGGTCATAAAACTGGGAACAGAAATGAAAACAATATATGATATGTAGTCAAGTAATTCCAAGGTTATTTCATATTTCATTGAGAACATGGTAACAAAAATGTGTAAACTATGGTCTTGAAAGCTTTTCGTTTGGAAGAAAGATAATGGGACTAGTATACTTGAATGGCTATTTTAAAATTACAGATTCTTTTATATTGTCATCAAAGTTTGAAGGGGAAAACATACTATAAACAAGAATGAAGTTATCATTATTTGACAAACCCATTACAGAGTCTGTGTTATGCAGGTCCAAATGGGGCATATGTAGAATAGTTAAATAGTGGCATTTTCTGACTGACAAGCCCGTTATGTAGGAAACTTATTCAAGGCCACCTAAAGGCACATGCTGCATAGTCATCCAAAAGAGTTATCAAGTATTAGAAACTTTGTCACTAGAAACCGTAAGAAATATTATGAAGATCTAGAAACATTCAAGATTAAGAGTGTGAAATATAGAAGGGGTTATTCCCAATGCATATGAGAAATATCTGAACCAATATTGGCCATGAGTTTGAAATCCTTTACAGAAATTTGACTCATATGTATAATGGTTACTTTCTTTGTTTCCTTTGAATTAATATTATGATGTGAAATTTTAATTCACACAATGAGGACATTAATGTCCCCATAAGAAATTAAGACACCACATTTATATAATGAAGCCTTTTACACAATTCCTAAGCCCACTTGAGCTATGCTCGGTGTGCGAAACAAGGAGTAGTAAGGGTTTCTTTTATAATACAAAGGTGACACAGGTGAATAATGGGGTGTTAGATTTCTATGCAGTTTGACATCATGCAGTATGGACAAAGGAGAACCAATGTGAAAGGAAATACTTGTTGTAACTGGACTAAGGGATAAAACCCAAGTGTCACTATGTGTCTTACTGAGGGCAAGAATCAAGCCATATGTAGTTCTTAAAGCATTCCCTATGCAATTTTGATTCTTATACAAGGAATAAAGGTTTTTTTTATCGTGTCTAGGTCCAAGATTGGAGATACATGCTTCTATAAGTATCTCAAATATATGAGAATCAATACGTATTTAGTTCTTTAAACAATCATTCCGCATGCCAATTGAGTTTGACAATAAGAATGGGGGTTTTTGACACGTTATGAGAGAATGGTAAATCTTAAGACATAAAATGGTATAAGGACCAAATCATATATCTTAAGGAAACACTATGTATAGATCTGATTCATATACAGGAGGAGAAAATAAAATAAGAAGATTTTGTGATTATGGATGGGCCCCAAATTGGAGATTTAGGTGTCTCTACTTATCTCATTAAAAACGAGAATCAAGCCATCCATAGTTCTTGAAGTAAGGTCTCTATGCAGATCTAACCTAGACATAGGAAATAGAGAGACTCATATGCTACTAAGGAGTAGTGATGATGTCAATGATGCTTTCTTATGGAATTTTCTAATGTCAAATAGAGAAAACGTTAGCCGTATAGTTTAATGTCATGCAATGAGGAAAAATGATGTTATCTAGTTTAACGTCATGAAACATGGATTCTTATGGTTGTTATGCAGTTTAATGTCTTGAAAATATGACATTGTACTGTGCAGTTTTAAGTCTTGCAGCTAGGACCATGGGTACTGTGCAGTTTTTAGTCTTGCAGTAAGGGCACTGTACTGTGCAGTTTTAAGTATTGTAGTGAGGATGATGGGTGTTGTGCAGTTTTTAGTCTTACAACAAGGACATTGTACCATGCAGTTTTAAGTCTTGCGGTGAGGATGATGGGTGTTGTGCAGTTTGTAGTCTTGCATCATGGACATTGTACTATGCAATTTTAATTCTTGTAGTGAGGATGGTTTGTACAACTACACAAAGTATTTCTTTAAGAATATTTCATTAGTTGGAGTTGTAATATGCTCTCCATCCAATGAGATTAAGGAATAAGCTCCATTTGAATAGACCTTATGTATGGAATAAGGTCCTTTCCACTCTGGCTCAAGCTTTGGAGGTTTATTCCCTGGTATCATTAGAGTCATAAGGACCAATACCAATTCTCCTTGAAGAAATTAATAAAGGAGAACTTTCTTGTTAAATTCTCATGCTATTCTGTTCTGATATACTTCCAAGTGATGCAATGTATGAAATCTTTTTTTGTCTAATCCTTCCAGCTCATTGAACCGTTTCTGAGACCTCTCATCTGTAGATAACTGGTTATAGATTGCAACTCTGAGTGAAGGAAATTACATTTCAATTGGAGAAACTGCTTCAGTTCTATATACCAATGAATAAGGAGTTTCTTGAGTGGCATTATGGGTAATGGTCTGATAAGCCCATAAAGTATTCATAAGTTTATCAGGACATGACTTCTTATCTTTATCCACCATCTTCTAGAGTATATTTGATAGGGTCTTGTTGAAGGCCTCTATCTATCCATTGGCTACCACGTTATAGTGAGATGAATGGTTGGATTTGATATTATGTTACTAATATAACCTTTTCACCTCAGTAGAACAAACATTTGTGCCATTGTCCATTAAAATAGTATGAGGGACACCAAATCTGGTGATGATATTAGTTTTGAAAAAACTAACAATGATTTTGGCTCCGAATTCTTTGAGAGGTATTTCCTCAGCCCATTTAGAGAAGATGTCAGCAGTAGTAAGACTATACTTGAACTGCTTAGCTGTGGCTGGAGGATAAGGCCCTATTACATCCATTCCCCATGTGGAAAATTTCAAGGAGTATTTAGATGTATGTAGAAACTCCGGGGGTTGATGAATGAAGTTAGCATGAATTTGGTAGGGGTGACATTTCATAGTGATGTCTGTGCAATCCTGTGTCATTTAAGGCTAAAAGTATCCAAGCCTTCAGATCTAATCAAAGAGTTTATGCCGAGATTGGTGGGAACCACAAGATCCTGAATGTACTTCTTTCATGACAGCTACCGTCTCTTCTCCATCAATACATCTGAGGATAATTACATCAAAGCCTCACTTGTAGAGGATATTTTGGTGATCTGGACTATTATAAAGAGTAAAATTGGTTGCTCGTCGCAGAATCTTTTCTTTTTTCATCCCTATTCGGTGGAAGTAATCCATTTTTAAGATATTCCATGATGGATGTTCTCCATCCAATGGTATGACAATATGGATTAGAAATAGGACTAATTTCATTAATTTCTTCTATTATGGTTTGAACAAAAAGAAATACCACATGACGATGAGCTATGCTAATGACCGTCTCATCCCGATTTAGATCTGCCAAGGCTGTAGTTGCATTAGACAATGCATCCACTTGGCCATTTTTTGATCGCGTGACATAAGAAAAAGTCAGATCTAAGGGAAATTCATCCATTAACCCTCTGATGTAATCACACAAAGGCATTAACTCTTCTTTTCTGATATAATATTCTCCATTAATTTTCTTGATTACTAGTTATGAACCACCTTTCACTTTTAAGTGATTCACTTGCACCTGAAGGGCCAATTCCAAACCTGTGATGAGAGATTGATATTCTGCCTCATTGTTGGTACCGCCTTCCGACAATAGGAAGGAATAAGGAAACACCGAATTTTCTACGGAAATAAGTACAATCCCTAACCCAACTTTGTTGAGTTTAGGATTTTCTATTCTCTTCCCTGTTGGACTTCTGGAAGCACCATAAAAGTACATTTCCCATGTTTGGGAGTTATCCTAAATAGAGAAACCTATTCATTAGAAAGTTCAATATTTAATGATGTATCTTCTGCAGATGAATGCTCAGTAAGGAAGTTGGCCAGATCTTGGCCTTTTACTTCCATTTGAGGCACAAACTGGATATCAAACTATTGCAAAATAACTACCCACCGTGCCAAATAACCTGTAAGAATAGGATGACTGAGGATAAATTTGAGTGGGTTATTATGAGATACCAATTGGACCTCATGATGTTTTAGGTAGTGCCTTATTTTATGAAATGAAAAGATTAATTCTAGAAAACACTTTTAAATACTTGAATATCAAGTTTCTACATCAAGCATAATTCGACTGAGATAGTAAAGGTAGTTTTCATTCCCAGTATCATTCTTTTGAGCAAGGAAGGCACCTAGTGATTGCTCTAAAGTTGGCACATAAAGAATAAGTGGTCTTCCTTCAACAGGTGGCATTAATATTGGTGGAATCAAGATATATTTATTGAGGGTATCAAATGATTGTTGACATTCTTCAGTCCATTGGTAGGTGAATCCCTTCTTCACTAATCTGGTGAAGGGTAAACACTTGCCTTCCAAATTGGCGATAAAGTGCCGAATATAGGCCAAGTTTCCTTGGAGTCCTCTTAATTATTTCAAATTTTGATGAGGTTACATACCAAGTATTGATTTTGTTTTCTCAGGATCAACTTCGATACCAATATGGCGTAAAAAGAAGCCAAGGAACTTTCCTGAGGTTACCCCGAAAGCACACTTTAAGGGGTTTATCTTCAAACTGTGTTGCTGAAGTTTATGGAATATGGTCTCAAAATCAGCCAAGTGATTGGAACATTGTCTAGATTTAACCACCAGATCATCCACATAACATTAAAAAAACTTCCCTAAGAAGATTTTGAATATATGATGCATGACATGTTGGTATGTTGCGCCACATTCTTTAAGACAAAGAGAATCACCCGATTGAAAAACACACCTTGAGGGGATTTAAAGGATATAGATTCTTCATCCACTAGGGCCATATGGATTTTATTATTCCCAGAGTATCCATCCATTAAGGAAATAGATTCATATCCATCCATTGCATCAATTAAAATCTCTATAATCAGAACTGGAAAATCATCATTAGGAAAAAGATGGTTAAGATCTATGAAATCAATGAAAAATCTTATTTTCCCATTATTATTTTTCACTGGGACAATGTTGGCTAGCCATTTGGGATATTGAAAATCCCTAAAAAAGTTATCCTTTATAAGCTTATCAACTTCAGTTTCAATTTTAGAGGCATGAGTTGGGTGTGTTCTTCTTGCTTCTTTCTTGAATCCACAATGTTCTTTTGGAAAACCCAAATGATGGGTGGATACATCAGGATTAGGCCTTGGAATTTTTGTATAATTCTAAACAAATATATCTCGATGTTTCTTTAGAAATGAATTTTACACCTCTTGCTCTTTAGAGGTCATGGATGCACTAATTAGAGTGGGGGGTGGGTCTTCTTATGTACCCAGATTTATTTCTCGGAGCTCATCCACAGTGGTAGATACACCTTCCTTAAAAGCTAAAGGATAATCCTCAAGATCTTCCTCTTATTCTTCATTATGTGCTACCTCTCCTGTTTCTACTTGCATAATATATGATGAGGCAAAACTCCCGGAGATATAAGGGGAGTCGATATTTGAACATCCCAAAGAAGAGGCCACTATATCTAACCCTACTGATGACGAAGTGTCTTCCTATGGTAATAAAGAGGAAATGATGGAGTGAGAATAAACATCTTTGTCTTTGTCTAGAATTACTACAATTTCTTCTATTCTAATTGATGAAGTAGAGGCTTTTTATAGTTTAGCATATGAAAGGAAAACATCTCCATTTATACTTCCATCACTACTTGGTGAATCACTAATCTCTTCCATGATTTCAAGCTCAGTTTCCACAATTGACATTATGGAAGTTATTGGACGAGTGCTTGAATTTGATTTTACCCTTTTAATTTGATTGATGGGTAGAACATAATCTGTACTCAGATTTATGAATGGATTTTCTGGGATCTTTTCCAGTCCATTCAGAGCATTAACTCTGGTTATTTATTTTGTCATGGACTTCATTCTTTTTGTGTGATAAAACTATGCCTCAATGTATTGAGATTCACATGTTTTGAATGAAGCCTTATCACCATACAATGTCTTGATTTGACCATTGAAACAGTACTTAAGACACTGGTGATATGACGAAGGTATGGATGCATGCAGATGTAGCCAAGGCCTTCCAAGCAGAATATTAAAGGCTATGTCCTGATGAACAACCATGAATTCTGAATTAGATACAAGATCTACAAATTGAGTTATGAGTGTAATATCACCCAGAGGTTCTTTCTCATTCTTATCATAAGCTTGAAACATTAAAGTGGAAATAGATAATTCAGATTCAGTTAGGCCCAATCGATGAAGTGTACAAATGGGAATGAGGTTGACTCCAGGTCCATTATCAATGAAGGATCATCGGATGTCTACATCATTGACATTGCCAAAAAAATACAAGGGTCTAATATTTCCATGTACAATATCATCTTCATCTTCATCTGTAAAAGATATGACTGCATGAAATTCTACAGGATCATTCTCTATACGGTAAACCTCCATAGAAACAACTTCGTTTTTAAACTCTTGATGACTTGACAAAGCCTCAATGAGTGCTTACTGAAGATATTTTGACAGATTCAAAGCATCCAGAATTGATAACTTGGCCAGTACTTGGGCCAATTTTTTCAAGACATCATACTTTTCATCCAAAGATCTGCATTTCTCAGCATAAAGATGCGGTTTTGATGGTGCTTTGGAAGTTAATTCTTATAATGTAGATGTATTCTGTTTTAGAGCAGAAGCTAGAAATACTACTAGATTTGGTAGATTAGACTAACTATGTCTATTCATTTTATGAGAGGAAGATGATGTGGCTTCTAATTGGTCCTCCAAAATAATTGTTTTAGAACCAAACCTATCTTGCATGGAAGAAAATTCTTGTTCTTGTTGAGCCTGCAAAAGGGTTCTTCTATGAGTTTCTGTTGCATATATGGTTTGAGCAGGGTAGAGTTAAAATGGTGGTTTCTATAATTCCCAATTCTTCCCCTATATCCTTGACCCTGACCTCTTCCTCTAGTTCCCAAATTAGGTATAAGAAATTTTCCTCATTATAATCATAATCACCATTGGCATAAGGATCCGTTAATTGGATAACGTTGATGAAACCAAAGATCAACTCTTCATATTATGATGATTCTTCTTGACATGTTAATTATGGTTGTTCCATTTGGCGGGGCTGTGCCCGTACTTTTGAAACAGTTGGCATGAAATTTTCTAGGGTCAAGGACAACTTTGGCCTTGATGTGATCTCATCTTCTTCTAACGGATCTTTTTCCTTTTGACCATCTCGTTTCATTGGGGATCAACCTTTTGATGAATATGGTTTTACTGTGGTGGAATTGGCGGAAGACACAATTGGTTGTTTCAACTATGTTTGTAAAATGGTACGAGTTTAGTTAATCATTTTCTTGATCATCCAATCATCATATTTATGCACATTTTTACTTTTGACTTCCTACCATTCACCTTCTTCCTATGGATCAGTAGAATTAACACATGCTACATGAGCTGATGAACTTTTCAGTTTCACTTGTCTAGAGTCTACCATCTTTTATAGGAGTTCCTTGAAAACAAAACTTTCTTGGATGGGATTCCCTAACATCTGGTGAAAGGGATAATAATTATAAAGATCTTCATATCCTTCTTTATTTGGTTTCTTCGGCCTTGGAAAATAAACCAAATTGTTTTCCAAAGATGAGATGAAGTAACCATGAACTTGTTCATTCCAAAAAGAATAAACTTTATTCTTTAATTCCTCAAATTGTTTCCACCTCTGATCTATTTTATCATCGTGACGAGGTGGCCATTGCTGCTGATGCTCATGAGGCAGAGCCCTTTAGTATGATCAAGGTCTTGAAGTTGAAGCAGGTACAAGTTCCTACTTGAGTGTAACTATAGTAGCTTCTTTCTTTCCTATCCTCCTCCCCAGAGTTGATGTAATTACATGAGTTTTAGCCTTATTTTATATAATAGAGTCTTCTATATGTTGATAGATTGAATTAAGGTCTTGAAACCCTCCTGTGTATTCCACAGGAATCAATGGTGTGCGTAACTCATCACATAGATTTTCCACACAAATTGGAATCAATTATTCTTGAGGGAGTTCTAGACTTAAGGAATATGTTAATATTTTCCATCGTGCAATTAAATCTAAAAATCTTTCATTCTCACTTTGTTTACAATTGGTAAGATCAAAGACTATCATATTTGGTAGTGTAAAACTAAATTGAAGAAGGAATTTCTGATGGAGATCTTCCCATCCAGTAATTGATCAAGATTGTAAACCTGTATACCAGAAAAAAGATGGTCCCTGTAATGACTGCACAAAAAACCTAATCTTTACTACTTCTTGTTGTTGAGGAGTTCCCATCATGGGATCACAATAAGAAACAAAATGTGTTAAGTGTTGTTCTAGATATCCCAAACCATTGAATATTGGGAATGTGGTATTCACAAAATTTGGTGGGGGGGGGGGAGGAATTGCATCCACCTATTTAGGGTAATATCTCTTTTCTGGCTGAACTGGTGCACGTTATTCATCCATAGATTCCAATCGAGTCATTAATGCCTCAATTGTGTTCATAAGAATTTAGGGAACATCTGGATGAGCTGGAACTTGTGAAGGTATAGTAAATAGAGCTTGAACTAGTGCAACAACTGGCAAAACCACTAATACTTGTACTGATATTTCCTTATATAACCCATGGGAACAAGACTATCAAGATTTATTTGATTCTTCCTTAGTTTTGTACCCAATAGAGGGAATTTATTATCCGCATATGTAGTTACTAAAAATCCTTTTTCTGAAGAGCTCCTACAAAAAAGTACAATTTGAGGACCTCCCTGGGGAGTATGTCTAGCAGAAATCCTGATTCAAAGTAATTCTGTATTGAGTCTTTTCAACCCCTTAATTTCCTATTCTTACCGTGAAAATATTTCTTCAAGAGAAAAATATTGGCCTTCTCCAATGGAAAAGTGAGATGCAATATGACTTTTACCTTTCCCCTTATTAGATTCCTTTCAGAGGGGTGGGAGTTAGCTATTTGAAGGCACACCTAGATTTTGGGTAAGCCTCTGATTTCAAGTACGTACACCTTCTTCATTTTCCTCAGTGTGTACCATATTATGGATAAGAACTTCATATTCTGATACCCTTAAACTGGACTCATTTTCTGGAGGATCTTCTATAGTGGTGTTAAAGACATTCACTAATGCATCTATGGAATTATGTCAGTATTTTTGAAATATCTTCTCCCTCTATATCTTCCATGAGACTCTGTTCTCCTATATGATGAGTTCCTGAGAACTGTTTGGAAGATAGTAACCCTAATGAGATCCTTTTATAGTTTAGTTGTAATCTTTCCTTGTGGATTCTTCCCTAATCGGGAGAAAACTGCCTTCTATTGAGGAGGGGATTGCAGATGTGAAAAAGCCCCTAGCCCTACAGGCTGGGGCTGTTCATGTTCTTATTCTTAAAATTGTTGAACTTTGTTTAATGAATTTGAATGTTGAATTAAATGATCCCCCAACCTTACAAGATGGGGTGATTCTTGAACTTCTATGGTTGAAATTTGTGAAACTGCTCTTCTGATTTTCCAAATTTTGGGTTGGACATTAGCTGAGTGCATTATCTGAAAACCACTCAAATTTTCTATTTTGGAAGATATCTTTGCTATTTCAGACATTTTCATTCTCTGACACCTGACATCCTCTAAGAGGGACACCTGCTCAAGATTCTAAGATGCTTAATGTAAAAATATCTCAACAACTTCTTTTCTTTGGGATTGACTCTGATGAGAGCTGGTTGAGTCCTGTTCTTGTGCGTACATTCGATTACATACAAAATCTATTGATTGTGATCGACTGTGGGTAATTACATTGCATGATACCACTTTTTCTGGACTTTTCTAATTTTGGAGTGTAGTGAAATTCAATGCTCCATGTACACCCCATCCTCTGAAATGAACACTAGATAGGGAATCCTAAATTAATTGGTGTAGCCTCTTTAGGGCATTGAGGTATGCATGCTGAAGGATTCTATGCTATTTTTCAACCTTTGGATGTTGGGAAATTGATAAAGAGTCCATGTAAATTTAGAATTGGAACCCTTCTATTACCTTTACATGACTTTGATATTAATCATATTGTAGTACTTTGGTTTACAAATGACGAATAGTATTCCATAAATTGAGGTGGATATCATGAATACAATCTTATTTCATCAATTCTGGAATGTTATACTGATAATTTTCCAAAGTCCATAACATGATTGTTACTTCTCCCTTAGCCAATTGTTTCCTCATGTTTAACACATCTTCATCATCTTTCACTAGAGGTTTTTCCACTTGGTCTGACCAAAGTGGATGCTCTTTATTAGAAGAAAAATGAACCAAGGGAGGTTCGAAGAATGACTGTTCCCTTGAGATGTCTTTTGGTTGAGAAAGAATTTCACATATCAATGACAAAGCATCAGACATGATTGGCCTTGTGTTATCAAGATCCTCAAGATAAGATGGATTTCTCATCACTACATTATCAATTATAGAGTTATTTTGACAATGCGAAATACTAATATGGATAGGACTTTTGTAGCGAACTCCATCATGGGGAAGATCATCATGGTGGATTACAACAGGGGATAAATCTTCTTTCTCCTTGGTCTTTTGGCCACAGAGAGGGTTTCCTGGCTCTTATCCAGAGATAGGAACTCTGGATTGATTGAATTTTCATAAAGCAATCCTTCATGATGAAATGTCTGATGAAGAAATTCAGAATTAATACTACCACTCCCATCATTTGGTAAAAATAGAATATGATATTGAGCCGCAATAGATAAATGTATGAGGTCTTTAAGAACTCCAACATTAAGAGGAGACGAATTGCAGTTTGACTCTTGATTTTCCAACAGTGTTTGGAGATAATTCTTTTGGGATGTTCTATTATACTTAGTTGGGGCCAATTTCTGGGAAAAGTGGTTATCATGGGTAGGTGTATGTTCTTGACTTGGATTGGTTACCAGAATGGACCGATTACCTTCAATCAGAAAGGGTGTATGTTCTTCATTTTTTTATCCATATGATATGGGGGAGTATTCCCCATTACCCACCTGGACTGGAACAGAGGTGTGTATTTGTTCCGGGATGGCATGCCGATGTGTCATCCCATGTGTGGGGAAAAATTTATGTGTATGTTCCCTGGTATTGCTAAAGTGGTTATTATAATATCGTGACATGCTTCCAGAATATGGGTATGGATTTGTGTTTTCCCTTTCACCATTGATAATATTTTTTTTGTTAAATTCAGCAGCCAGAACAGGAATATACATCCATTCCATGTTTAGAGTAGGTGTATGTGCCTTATCCTATCCTCCTTTTCCTATCAATGGGTATTGAGAGTACTCATGCATGGGGGAAGAGAGTTGAGTCTGCCCCAGATTTGTCGTCAGAGATTTCCGACTAACTTCTCCAGGTGCTACCAAATGAGACTATTAGAAGAATTGATGAACATTGGTAGGTGTATGTGCTTGCTGGATGTTTCCTGTCAAGTATGGTTGATGGAATTCCTTCAATATTGATAGACGATACTGCAGATATAATTGGTGATTGTAAACAGGTGTATGTTCCTATTTACTAGTTCCACCACATTAGATTGGCAGGCTTCTTTAAATGCAGTCAGATGAGCCTGATGACTATATGATAACTTGTAAGCATGTGTATGTGCCTATTCACGGTACTCTACTAGATTTATCTGGTGGGATTGGTGGGTTGCTTCCAAATGAGTCTGATGAGCATAAAAATTAGGGCGGATAGGTGTATGTACCCCTTCATTGTTTTCCATCAAGTTAGGTTGATGGGATTCTCCGGAAGAGGCAGAGGTGAGAACCTGCTCCATGTTAACCAGATGTTGTCCCTAGCGGTTCATCTTGCGTGCCCAGGTCTGAGAAAAATGGGCTGAATGTCCAGAGTAAACACCCCCATCATGTTGGGGGTTCACTACCACACGATTCTGCTGGCGGTGATTGCTGGTGGGAATCCTCAGGAAGGACCCCTGAATCTTCTAATTGAGGCCCTGTGTGACCTCTTGATCCACATCCCAGTAGTATAGAAGGGATTTATTTTTACGTTTTAGGGATAAGGACCCAAAATGGTTGAGGATGGTGGTTGGAACAGTCTGCTTCTTGATCATTGGTCATCATTGGCCAAATGATCGAGGATTGTTATTGACCTGGAGGGCCTATAGAGTAGCTTCTAAAGTCAGGATTGTACTGTGCCGATGATATTCCTTTACCAGAACATTAGATACCCAGTGTTGAAGATTCTGGGTTGGTTATGACATCCTTACCGTGGATGGGGATCTAGCTTGAGCAGTGGTTGGGAAGTTCACAGATGTTGTCTTGAAGAAATCCATTTTGGAATGAAGGGAATTCTGAGAAAAACTAAAAAAAACAACACACTCCATTAAAGCAACATTTTTTAGATGGATACATGCGTTATTGATTCCTTTGTCTAGGCTTACTTTATCAATTAATAGGGACCTAACATGTGGGTAACATTATTAACTTGGTTAAGGATTCATGTCGGGTTCACCATTTTTGTTTTGCAGTTCCTTGAAACACGTATTCTAGTTTTAAGAATCACTGCTTCCAGGCGGTTTCCATTGGATTTATTTATGGAACTAGAAAATTCCAATAGTTCTTTATCCCAAGAGGATTTTCTTTCCAAAGGTAGAAATTCATTATGTTTAAACATCACGATACTTAAAAAACGTGCATTGGTTGAAAGGATGGGAGGTCAGACTCATCACACCCTTTTGGGGGGAATTATTGTCTACTTCAGGACTCTCTTGGTAAATTAAGATATTTTCATGAATCATTATTAATTCACCAATTATATCATAAGTATCCCTCAATATTTTCAATCACTTATTAACATGTGTAATGTTTAGAATCATCAGTATGCATTCATGGTTTTTCATTAATGGAGATATCTTTTTGTATTCGAGGTTCTCCATCAATGGTATCCTTTAATATACTATTTAAAGATTCTTTTAGTCATCATTATTATTATAATAGTTTTTAATCCATTCAGTGGGGCACTCTAGAATTTATTTTCATCCAAGGAGATGAAGGTTTGGTTTGATCTTGGGATCGTGCCCATAAAATGGTCTACCTACATATCCTTCTGAAAAGAATCAGAACCCTCATAGTTCGATGCCACTAAATGGGACACATCATACCTTTTAAGATCATGTGATAAGGTCCTATACATACAATTTAATTTCATGTGGTATGGACATTTAAGTGGAAGGTTCTTAGTCAAAACATAGTGTGGGACTTATGCTGAAGTAGCCCAAGGAACTTGGAAAGGATATGGGTTTTCAGGTAGGATCAAACCCTGTTGGGAATATGGACCAAGGAGAACAAGGTTGATTTAAGATATTGGGTTTGAACCTCAAGGAGGCTTCCTACGTATCTCATATATATGGGAATCAAATCCCATGTAGTTCTATAAGTCTCATAGGAGAGTATAATCCTTTGAGAGAAATGAGTTTGGGATTACTTTCTAAAAAGGATGCCTTGGTGACTTGGGGGTTTAATTTGGGGCTTATTCTTAAGGAGGATTACCAAATTAGAGAAATTAAGGTTGGATTCCTGAAGAGGATATCCAGTGAGCTTGGTCCCTAAAAGGGATTCTTACATATCCTAGTTTGAATAGGAATCAGAGTTCTCATAGTTCCTTCAGTCATGAGTGTTTGGGTAAAAATTTTAATCATCACGAATATATAATCCCACACGATTCATGCTCAGTGTGAGAAACAAGAGGATGTGAAAGATTCAACAATGACACTTGAAATTTCAAATTTTTCCTCCTCTACTGGTGGAAGAGGGCAAGCCTATGGTGGAAATGGTGGATGAGGGAAAGGCGGCCCAGGAAGAGGGCGAGGTGACAAGCCTTCCCTCTGTTCCTTTTCACATAATAAAAGGGTACAATGAAAGGAAAAAGGGATGAAGGTTAGGGGATTACACTAGGATGGATTGCCATGGTGAAAAATTACAATAGGAGAGGGAAAGGGTAACGAAGGTCCCAGTGTCCATCTCCCCTCCGGGCTTTGGTACTGAAGAATAAAGGAAGAGCGGTGATGCTACCAGTTGTAAGAAAAGATAGGGGTTTATGCTAGGATGGTTGCCCTAAAATTTATCATAGTAGGGGAAGAAGACTTAGCCTTTGATTTCATGGAAAAGCTAGTGTAAACCGTACTTTCGATACCAGTGACCTGAGGTTTTGGACTTTAGAGATGAAAAGGGGAGGACAGAACCCAAACCCTAATCCTCCAAACCGATAACTTCCCAACACTATTTCTAGGAGAAAGGTCTATGTGAGTATGGATATACAAACCCAAAGACATTCCATGTATCCTAACTCCCTTATAAAACAAATGTGGGAAACCTTTTACTATAGAAATACAAACTCAAATAGGAGACATGCTGATATGCCTTTCCCAAAGGATTTATAAGTCATGAGGTTTTGGTGGAGGCTTCAACTTAGTCCCTTTCAGATAAGAGAACCAAGGAAGGAGATACCCTTCCATGAATGGATTTTAAAGAGGGTACTTGAGTTGGTATGTAGGATTCATACCAAGATCTTCCGCATAGGTACCTCGTGCAGGTATCCAGTGTAGGTACCTTGCGTTGATGTACCACGCAGGTATGCCGCACAGGTGTGGCACATAGGTGTGGCACGTGGGTATGAATGATGACTAAAGAATTTGTTTCACATAGGAGAACCAAACCTATGTAAAAATTGTAAAATACTTTCAAAACAGTCTTATCTCACTTAATTATCTATTTTCTCTTATTTTAGAGAGCTTCCTGAGACAATATGAGGGATATAGGTGAAAGAGCAACACAATGGGAGCTTCAAAGAGTCATTAAACTTTTTAAATCCCTAAAATGGGGAGCCCAAGGTCTCTACTTATAGGCACGAATGGGCTTGGTCAAAGGAAGTTTTATCCGCACAGGTCCTCCATGCAGGTCCTTCGAGCAAGTACTCCATGTAGGGGCACATAAATTATTCTGCTACAGAGCTCTATCGCGTAGGTCTATCACATAGCTCTTCCATGTAGGTCTGTCATAGAGCTCTGCCACACAGGTCTGTCGCATAGATATATCGCACAGGTCTTTTGGAGTATTTGACTTTCCTTGAACTTTTCGAACCTTGTCTTTGGATTTTGAAATATCCAAAGTGATCCTCATGATCTTTTTGTATTCTTAAGTAGTGTCAACAGACTCCCAAGAAGGTCCCAAACCATGTTCGGTTCCCTGATCCATATGTTCTATCCCCAAATCAGAAATTGAATCCATGGTACTTTCCCTTAACATGTCCTGTAACAATAATTTTTATTCCGGTACCGATCAAGTAGCCTGAGTAGGGTGTGAGTACAACTCAGTAGGCCACCACCAACAGTTTCTAAAACAATCTTAGTCAAAAGATAGTGTAATGAGTTCTATAAATAAAAGAAGACAATACATAAATAAACACTTATAACATTATCATTTATTATTTATTTAATTATATTAACACTAGGGTTCATGAGGATACCTGTACCTCTATACTAGCTTCAGCTAATGCCAAATCCATAAGTGTTCCCTAGGTAATATCATATCTTAATGCATAATTCAACTCATTACAAAACTCAAAGTATTCAAAGCTGATATGATATCTCAATACCTGATTCGACTCATACCAGAGTTCAAAGTATTATCATGTGAGGCCATATCTCAGAGTGACTTTATTACCATTATTTAAATTCACACATAAATTCCAAAGTTACCAATAACAATTTCATAAGTAAGATGAACATGTTACCATTATTACTTCTCAATGGAATGTCCATGTTCCCATTCCTTTACCCATAAGTATACGGACCATGTTACCATTTATACTTCTTATTTGAATGACAATGTTCCCATTCCTTTACTCATAAGTACAATGACCATGTTACCATTTATATACTTCTCATTTGAATGACCATGTTCATATTCCTTTACTCACAAGTACAATGACCATGTTACTATTTATAATTTTCATTTTATAATGACCATGTTCTCATTATTTCATACATAATTAATTCATAATTAATTGTTCATCTCAATTCCATTACTAATTCAAAAATTAATTAAATACATAAATATCCTTAATTAACTCTCCAATTAATTAGGTACGCCAATCCCATTTATTAATCCATAAATTAATTAATCAATAGCACAATTTATATCCCATAATTATTTTTTCTAGAATTAATTATCTCATTCTAAATCTCAACTCTTTATAATTAATTCCACAATTAATCATCCAGATCATAATATCAAGGAACATAATTAATTCATGATTAATTATCTCAATCTATCCAATTTAATATCTCATAATTAATCCCTTGATTAATTTTCTAGATTACAGCCCCTAATTCTCATAATCAATTTCCCCTAAATTAATTATCTAATATGACAAACCCTTAGTCTCATGATTAATTCTTCAATTAATCTTCTATTTCAAAAATGCTTTAAGAAATCAATAGGTTAACCTAATTAACCCAATTTATGAATTCAATTGCTAAAGAAAGATATAAATTATATAATTTTTCATACATGCATCAAATCCATGACTGTGGGAATTAGATTTTAGACCAACTATCTCAATTCGTTGATGGGAATTTGTTCAATAGGAATCCCCAAAATCTGAGTAACACAATGATGTAGATCTGAGTTCTGGATCTAAATCCCTAAATCAAGATCAAGGATATCAAGATCTAATAAATCTAGATCTAGATGTACAATCCTATATCTAGATCTCACCAAAAAGGTTTAGATCTAAATAAAAAGAGGATAAATTCCACCAAAAGATCAAGGAAAGAGGAGAAGAAAGAATGGGATAGGATTTAGTATGTGATACACTTACCAGGAGAAGATTGGATCTCTGATTCAGGCTTTGAATATTGAAGAATAGAGTTTAGATGACCTTAGAACCCCTTCAGAAAGCTCTGAAATTGTTCAAAAAGGTCTAGTCCAGAGACATGGTTGAATAGGAGGTGTTTCAGGGTTTTGGAGGATTTTAAAACTAATTTTTGGGTGAAAATAAACCATAAACATAGTTTTCTAGGTAGTTATTCATGGTTAGGTAAACCATGTGACAACTACGTGACCCTCATTATCCAAGGTCGCACGCTTAGTTGGGCTTGGGTGCACAATTTTCTCTAATCATGCACTTACCATGCACAACCCCTTTTTCTTAATTGTTTTCTGAAAACTCAACCCAAACACACCCCAATTCATGAATCCAATCAAAGGTACTTAAAAAAACAAAAAATACCTGAAATTTTTCCCGAGATAAATCCAGAAAAGGTCAGGATATTATAATCTCCCCACATTATAATAGCCCGTCCTCAAGCTATACTTCTAAGATTTTCTAAGATTCTAATCCAAAAAGATCGATTGTAACGACCCGAAATTTTTAAATAAATTTTGTTTCCTAATTTTATGTGTTATTGTTATACTCAACAAAAATGTTTTATTTGATAAACATGATTATAATTAAAATGAGATCAGTGGGTTTTGACTATTATATAACCATCGGTCAACATGACCGCTGTGAACAAAATGTTTTGATTATTGTCTCTAAATATAAGTAATCTTGGTTAATTATTATAGAAAGAAGATTCGATGGCCTCACCTAGTAGTCTTGGACCGATCGAAGCCCATCTAACAGAGCTTGGGAAGGAGGTAGCACCACTGGGCTTTGCTCTGGATCAAATCCAAGCCGAACTTCATCATGTGAAGCTGGAACGAAATCGCCTTCGTGAGAAGTTCAAACTGATAGAAATTACTACTCGGGCAATGTTGACTGAGCCACCCCAAGCTTCTATCACCCTAGCACACCTTACTCTTAGGTCCTATGCTGGTATTATAAGGGGTTATGTAACGAGACCATAACTACCTTGTGTAATCCTTGTTTTAAATAAAAATTGGGATTTCTTCTTATGATGAAGTTTATGAATTTTGAAATGACCGGATAAATATAGTATGCATATTTTTGATGAATTTTAGAAAAAGGATATTTTAAATATGTTTATGTAAACCCTAAATAATTAAAAATGTGTAATGATTTTCAAAAAATGGTCTTCTACAATTATGTTCAGTACTAAATTTAGAGTCTAATAAGATCAACTTGTTTTTTGATGAATAGTAAATTATGAATAGTGATTTTATGATTAGGATTAGTAATATGACCAAATGGATTAGTAATCTTACTTAAAGAAAGTTTTAAAATAATCTAGGCACCTTGATTAAGTAATGTGATTCAATAATATAGTTAAATAACGGTTTCATTAATTATTATTCAAGTATTAGTTTTTTCGGGTGAATAGTGTTTTTTAATTAAAAATTTAATTAAAAATAATTAGAAAATTATTTTTATCAAAATGACTTTATTTTTGAACTCAGAGCATCGATATTATGTTATGGTAATTTTTGGGGTTTTTTCTGAAAAAAAATGAATTTTCGATGAATAGTGTTTTTATTTAAAAATTAAATTAAAAATATTTAGAAAATTATTTTTATAAAATGGATTTCATTTTTGAAATCAGATAATTGATATTTGGTTAATGTTAAATTTTGGGATTTTTCTGAGAAAGTTGAATTTTTCAGTGAATAGTAAAAATACAGTTTTAGGGTTTCGGTATGTTTAATGACATCATAACGGTGTCATGATGATGTCATGAGATCATTTGAGGGTTGGCCGGCTAAGGGTGATGAATTATTGTTTTGGGGGCCCCATGTGGCCTAACTCCATGATAAATGACAAGGGAGAGCACATGGGTTTGAGAAAAGCACATGTGAGGTGTCCCTTGGCCATTAATGCCTTGTCCCCTCACTTTCCCTATAAATACCAAGACCTCCTCTCATCCATTCGACTCCCCACTCATTCCCAACGAATTTCTGGTCTCATTACCTCCCAAGGAGTCCTCCCAAGGTGCCCCCAAGCCCTCAAGGTCCCACCCTTTGAGGTTTAAGAGTTACATTTTACGGTAAGGGATCCGACCTCTCTCTTTCTTTTCAAGTAATCTCTTTTATGTCTTTTATTTTATACTCCATGTTCTTATGTTGGAGGATGTTCTTTTATATTCATCCTACTGCCTATTTCATGTTCATATGATGAGAGACCCCCCCCTTGCTCTCATCAATTCGTTTTAAGAATGTTTAAGTGGCGCCGTTAGGCTGCCGAATTTTTAAGGGATTCTTTCACCTTCCTCGTTTTCAAGTTCTATTTTCATTCAAGTCTTTCATGTTCCTTTTTATTATGTTGGGGTATGATCTCTAAATTATAATACTGATCTTTTATGATCATATGATGAGAGACCCCATTTGATCGCTTCAATTCAGTATTTTGAAGTTTTAAGTGGCGCCGTTAGGCTGCCGAATTTTTTAGTGGTTCTTCACCCTTCTCGTTTTGAAGTTCTACTTTCATGTCAATTATTTCAAGTTCCTTTTTGTTATATTGGGGTATGATCTCTATATATATAATACTGTACTATTATGTTCATATGATGATAGACCCCATTTTATCTCTTCAATTCAGTATTTTGATGTTTTAAGTGGCGCCGTTAGGCTGCCGATTTTTTAAGTGGTTCTTCACCCTTCTCGTTTTGAAGTTCTACTTTCATGTCAATTATTTCAAGTTCCTTTTTGTTATATTGGGGTATGATCTCTATATATATCATACTGGACTCTTATGTTCATATGATGAGAGACCCCATTTGATCTCTTCAATTCAGTATTTTGATGTTTTAAGTGGCGCCGTTAGGCTGCCGAATTTTTAACTGGTTCTTCACCCTTCTCGTTTTGAAGTTCTACTTTCATGTCAATTATTTCAAGTTCCTTTTTGTTATATTGGGGTATGATCTCTATATATATCATACTGGACTCTTATGTTAATATGATGAGAGACCCCATTTGATCTCTTCAATTCAGTATTTTGATGTTTTAAGTGGCGCCGTTAGGCTGCCGAATTTTTAAGTGGTTCTTCACCCTTCTCATTTTGAAGTTCTACTTTCATGTCAATTCTTTCAAGTTCCTTTTTGTTATGTTGGGGAATTATCTCTATATCTATCATACTGAACTCTTATGTTCACATGATGAGAGATCCTATTTGATCTTTTCAAATCATTGTTTGTTGAGGTTTAAGTAACGCCGTTAGGCTGCCGAACTTTCATAAGAGAAATCTAATTTTTTTCTTCCTTCCATGTTTTTCATTTCAAATGGTATGTCCTTGAAATCTCATTACCATGATCATGTATCCTTCTTATTCTGTCCATGTACTATTTTATGGGTCATTTATGAATGTTTGACCCATTTTACCTCTCTTTTAATGTCTTCTAAAACCTCGGAACATTGCCGTTATGCTGCAGAATTTCTGTCTCAAAATGTCTATCTCTTTTTCTAAAGTCCTTTTATTTTATTAAGTGAATACTCAAAGCTCTTTCTTCTAAAGGGGTATTCACATATATACCAAAATGTTCTATTTTAAATTCTGGGATTTACATACATGAGACCCACCTTCCTTTTCTGTGGGTTTTAAAGTGACGTAAAGATCATGTCTTTAAAGTAGTTTTTAAAACGTTATGATTATGAAATGAAACCCATTTATTTTATGCTATATGGGTTATTTATGAAATGTTTGATGATGATATATGTGGCTCACATGATAATAAAGGCAAATTTAAGGGTGCGCCCTGATAGCTCTCCAATGCATTGGGTAAAGACTTAATCTCTAGAGATGACCATTTTAACGACGCCTTGGTGAATAACCTTGGTAATTTTTAACGACACCTTGGGGATGGACCTTGGTGAAACGAAATGATTGTCAATATTAAATGTTTCAGCCACATCTTCATGTTATGAAAAAGTTTTATTTTTATTATGATATGCCTCATGATTTCATTTTCATGCATTAAAGTTCTTTTCATGACTTTATTGATGTATCTCAAGTTCATATGTAAAATGTTTCACTTGTTTCCCTTGCTGGGCCTTATGCTCACCCTTCCTTTTGATGTATGTCCCCAGGTTATGAGATGCAGTAATGAGCCTAGAGTGAACATGAGGAGAAGCCTTTCAAGTGTTTAAGAAGAATGTTTTTTTTTGTTTCATGTTTTATGTTCCTTATTTCCAAGACATTAAACCTTAAAGATCCTCAGTTCCATGTAATGGAATGAAAAGTTATGTTATAAAAAGACGGGATGCTATAGTTGGTATCAAAGGATGGTTTAGTTATTTGTGGAAATTAGGATATGAAAACTCTAGGAGGAACCCTATAGAAAAGTTTAATATAGGAAATCTTCCTGGTATTTTGGTGAGTATTGAGTAAGGGGTTGCCAAGAAAATACATCCCTGTCTGGATACGAGCAGGTAGAGGTGGCTCTGGCACAGATGTACATAGGGGTAAAACCCGAAAACACCGCTTTGAGCTAGACTCGAACGGGAACTGGTACACGACAACGGGCCTTGCTGCACTCTTGGTTACGACACTCCCGGGGGATATGCTTTGGTAAATTCATAAGCTTGGTATGAACCATTGTTAAAGGAACAAAGATAAAATAAAATAAAGGTTCACATAATAATATATGATCATTCATAACCTAGATGGGAACCTAGGAGATCACAACTGAGGGTATACCTTTCATATACAAGTTATCCTTATATGCTTTCAGTTCCTTTTCATGATTATTAGCTAAGTACATAAGCCCCTAATTATGCTTTCTCTTCTTAGTTAATGGTGGGAAATGGAAGAACGTGTTCCGACAACCAATGTGATAGGAAATGTGACGATTTTCGTATTAATATGACAGGGATGATTAGGGGATTAAAATATGATTATTATTTTGGAAGACGTTCATTATTTTGGGAACCATATTTGATCGAGGTAAATAGATTACTACGGTATTTTCATTGAGGAGTAAGGTTGACTTATATTTTGAAGAATCGATGAATTTAAGGTGAACTTATAGTAATTTAGGTTACTTATGGGAATGACTAACCTATCTTGGGTAAAATATGTTTAGGTTAGCTAATTTTTATAAGATGTTAGGAGTGGTTGATGTTGTCTGGAGATGAACAATGAAGTTGTTTTGGAAGACTATGTTATCAAATCCTTATTGTATTTGGGTTTCAATCTTAGTTTGGTTTGTTTTGAGGAATTTTAAGGACCGTTATTTATGGAATGGTCTATGATGAACTTTGGGTAGTACCATGGAACTTTGATGATTTAAAAGTAGTTTCCATTCCTATGGGATTCTTTCTTTTTGAAGAGTTGTTTTACCTTAACCTTTCTGTTTTTGGGATAATGTTTAAAGATAGAAGAAATAGATAGTTAATCTTTTGTAGATTATGTGATTTTATAGAAGATTATTCTTGTGCTTTTATGAGACCAAGTGTTTTTGAATTCTGATCATTTGGAGAAAAGATTAGTGTTGGTAGGGACTTGTTAAAGGATGAAAATCTACTTGAAGGTAGGTATATTTTATTATGTTTTTGTTCTATGTAGTAAATGAAATCCTCAATATTATGAAAAGAAACGTAAAACAAAAATGTTGTTGGTTTACGTTTCCTACTATGTAATCAAAGACCGTTTACACACATCATAAGTTTGGGATTTTCTCATGGTTAACTTTCTCCTAATCATGTTCTCTATCACTCTCCCTCAGAACTTGACCCTTTGTTTTTTCCTCCATGTCCATGTTTTCCTACATGGAACCCTAGTGTGGGTTAACTCGGGTGACCATTGTACTTCCCTTTCTTTATTTTAAAGTAATAGTTTTACTGACTCCTTTTCCGATGTGGGACTTTCAATGAAATTTCAAAACCCAGTTTTAAAATTGCGAGGACGCAATTTCTTAAGGGGGGAAGATTGTAACGACCCGAAATTTTTAAATAAATTTTGTTTCCTAATTTTATGTGTTATTGTTATACTCAACAAAAATGTTTTATTTGATAAACATGATTATAATTAAAATGAGATCAGTGGGTTTTGACTATTATATAACCATCGGTCAACATGACCGCTGTGAACAAAATGTTTTGATTATTGTCTCTAAATATAAGTAATCTTGGCTAATTATTATAGAAAGAAGATTCGATGGCCTCACCTAGTAGTCTTGGACCGATCGAAGCCCATCTAACAGAGCTTGGGAAGGAGGTAGCACCACTGGGATTTGCTCTGGATCAAATCCAAGCCGAACTTCATCATGTGAAGCTGGAACGAGATCGCCTTCGTGAGAAGTTCAAACTGATAGAAATTACTACTCGGGCAATGTTGACTGAGCCGCCCCAAGCTTCTATCACCCTAGCACACCTTACTCTTAGGTCCTATGCTGGTATTATAAGGGGTTATGTAACGAGACTATAACTACCTTGTGTAATCCTTGTTTTAAATAAAAATTGGGATTTCTTCTTATGATGAAGTTTATGAATTTTGAAATGACCGGATAAATATAGTATGCATATTTTTGATGAATTTTAGAAAAAGGATATTTTAAATATGTTTATGTAAACCCTAAATAATTAAAAATGTGTAATGATTTTCAAAAAATGGTCTTCTAAAATTATGTTCAGTACTAAATTTAGAGTCTAATAAGATCAACTTGATTTTTGATGAATAGTAAATTATGAATAGTGATTTTATGATTAGGATTAGTAATATGACCAAATGGATTAGTAATCTCACTTAAAGAAAGTTTTAAAATAATCTAGGCACCTTGATTAAGTAATGTGATTCAATAAAATAGTTAAATAACGGTTTCATTAATTATTATTCAAGTATTAGTTTTTTCGGGTGAATAGTGTTTTTTAATTAAAAATTTAATTAAAAATAATTAGAAAATTATTTTTATCAAAATGACTTTATTTTTGAACTCAGAGCATCGATATTATGTTATGGTAATTTTTGGGGTTTTTTCTGAAAAAAAATGAATTTTCGATGAATAGTGTTTTTATTTAAAAATTAAATTAAAAATATTTAGAAAATTATTTTTATAAAATGGATTTCATTTTTGAAATCAGAGCATTGATATTTGGTTAATGTTAAATTTTGGGATTTTTCTGAGAAAGTTGAATTTTTCAGTGAATAGTAAAAATACAGTTTTAGGGTTTCGGTATGTTTAATGACATCATAACGGTGTCATGATGATGTCATGAGATCATTTGAGGGTTGGCCGGCCAACGGTGATGAATTATTGTTTTGGGGGCCCCATGTGGCCTAACTCCATGATAAATGACAAGGGAGAGCACATGGGTTTGAGAAAAGCACATGTGAGGTGTCCCTTGGCCATTAATGCCTTGTCCCCTCACTTTCCCTATAAATACCAAGCCCTCCTCTCATCCATTCGAATCCCCACTCATTCCCAACGAATTTCTGGTCTCATTACCTCCCAAGGAGTCCTCCCAAGGTTCCCCCAAGCCCTCAAGGTCCCACCCTTTGAGGTTTAAGAGTTAAATTTTACGGTAAGGGATCCGACCTCTCTCTTTCTTTTCAAGTAATCTCTTTTATGTCTTTTATTTTATACTCCATGTTCTTATGTTGGAGGATGTTCTTTTATATTCATACTAATGCCTATTTCATGTTCATATGATGAGAGACCCCCCCCTTTCTCTCATCAATTCGTTTTAAGAATGTTTAAGTGGCGCCGTTAGGCTGCCGAATTTTTAAGGGATTCTTTCACCTTCCTCGTTTTCAAGTTCTATTTTCATTCAAGTCTTTCATGTTCCTTTTTATTATGTTGGGGTATGATCTCTAAATTATCATACTGATATTTTATGATCATATGATGAGAGACCCCATTTGGTCGCTTCAATTCAGTATTTTGAAGTTTTAAGTGGCGCCGTTAGGCTGCCGAATTTTTTAGTGGTTCTTCACCCTTCTCGTTTTGAAGTTCTACTTTCATGTCAATTATTTCAAGTTCCTTTTTGTTATATTGGGGTATGATCTCTATATATATAATACTTGACTCTTATCTTCATATGATGATATACCCCATTTGATCTCTTCAATTCAGTATTTTGATGTTTTAAGTGGCGCCGTTAGGCTGCCGAATTTTTAAGTGGTTCTTCACCATTCTCGTTTTGAAGTTCTACTTTCATGTCAATTATTTCAAGTTCATTTTTGTTATATTGGGGTATGATCTCTATATATATCATACTGGACTCTTATGTTCATATGATGAGAGACCCCATTTGATCTCTTCAATTCAGTATTTTGATGTTTTAAGTGGCGCCGTTAGGCTGCCGAATTTTTAAGTGGTTCTTCACCCTTCTCGTTTTGAAGTTCTACTTTCATGTCAATTATTTAAAGTTCATTTTTGTTATATTGGGGTATGATCTCTATATATATCATACTGGACTCTTATTTTCATATGATGAGAGACCCCATTTGATCTCTTCAATTCAGTATTTTGATGTTTTAAGTGGCGCCGTTAGGCTGCCGAATTTTTAAGTGGTTCTTCACCCTTCTCGTTTTGAAGTTCTACTTTCATGTCAATTCTTTCAAGTTCCTTTTTGTTATGTTGGGGAATTATCTATATATCTATTATACTGAACTCTTATGTTCACATGATGAGAGATCCTATTTGATCTTTTCAAATCATTGTTTGTTGAGGTTTAAGTAACGCCGTTAGGCTGCCGAACTTTCATAAGAGAAATCTAATTTTTTTCTTCCTTCCATGTTTTTCATTTCAAATGGTATGTCCTTGAAATCTCATTACCATGATCATGTATCCTTCTTATTCTGTCCATGTACTATTTTATGGGTCATTTATGAATGTTTGACCCATTTTACCTCTCTTTTAATGTCTTCTAAAACCTCGGAACATTGCCGTTATGCTGCAGAATTTCTGTCTCAAAATGTCTATCTCTTTTTCTAAAGTCCTTTTATTTTATTAAGTGAATACTCAAAGCTCTTTCTTCTAAAGGGGTATTCACATATATACCAAAATGTTCTATTTTAAATTCTTGGATTTACATACATGAGACCCACCTTCCTTTTCTGTGGGTTTTAAAGTGATGTAAAGATCATGTCTTTAAAGTAGTTTTTAAAACGTTATGATTATGAAATGAAACCCATTTATTTTATGCTATATGGGTTATTTATGAAATGTTTGATGATGATATATGTGGCTCAAATGATAATAAAGGCAAATTTAGGGTGCGCCCTGATAGCGCTCCAATGCATTGGGTAAAGACTTAATCTCTAGAGATGACCATTTTAACGACGCCTTGGTGAATAACCTTGGTAATTTTTAACGACACCTTGGGGATGGACCTTGGTGAAACGAAACGATTGTCAATATTAAATGTTTCAGCCACATCTTCATGTTATGAAAAAGTTTTATTTTTATTATGATATGCCTCATGATTTCATTTTCATGCATTAAAGTTCTTTTCATGACTTTATTGATGTATCTCAAGTTCATATGTAAAATGTTTCACTTGTTTCCCTTGCTGGGCCTTATGCTCACCCTTCCTTTTGATGTATGTCCCCAGGTTATGAGATGCAGTAATGAGCCTAGGGTGAACATGAGGAGAAGCCTTTCAAGTGTTTAAGAAGAATGTTTTTTTTGTTTCATGTTTTATGTTCCTTATTTCCAAGACACTAAACCTTAAAGATCCTCAGTTCCATGTAATGGAATGAAAAGTTATGTTATAAAAAGACGGGATGCTATATCGATCCATTGAGCCCTCATGTTTTCTTCCCTTTTCCATGTTTTCTCTTTCACATGTACATGTTTCCATAACACATGAACTATTGGTACGATCTTTCCCCACAACATTTTTTCACTACGATCCAATACATGTATTAGATGCTCCTCAAAGGGCACATCTATCTCTCTGTCTACCTCATATACATTGATCACATTAGAATGGTTGGGGTGATACCACCATAGTTGTGACACATGGAATATATCATGTATAATGTTGTATTTTTGTGGAAGATCCAATCGGTACTCCACTGGCCTGATTCTCTCCACTACCTCAAACAGTCCAACAAACTTGGGTGCCGACTTGCCTTGCCTTCATATCCTGTGGTGACCCAACCTAGGAGACACCCAAAGGAACACATGATCAACTTATATAAACATGATGGGTCATCTTCATCTATCATCATATGAATCCTTCCTACTTTGATCTGTAGCCATACATTTTCGATTCAACTGCACCTACTCCGATATCTCCTACATGAGACTCGATTCCAACAACTCTGAATCACTTGATTCCATCCAGCATAGTGGTTATCAAAATGGAATACCATAAAGAGCCTCATATGGTTCCGTTTGTATGGTTTCTTGATAACTATTGTTATAAGAGAACTCCACTAAATCCAAGTGCTTCTCCCAAGAACCACCAAAGTCAAGAACACATGCCAGCAACATATCATCAAGTACCTGTATAGTACTCTCAAACTTCCCATCTATTTGTGGGTGGAAATTTGTACTCAATAAAACCTATATACCCAGTGATTTCTGCAATAACTACCTGAAGCATGAAGTAAATCATGAATCACGATCTGAAACTATAATTCATGGCACCCCATGCAGACGTACTATCTCCTGAACATACAATTCTCCCAACTTCTCTACTATAAAGGATTCCCTTATAGTAAAAAAATATTCTACCTTTGTTGGTTGATCTACAATGAACCAAATAACATCACTCTTCCTAAGCATCTTTGGAAGAACCACCACAAAATATGTTATCATGTCATCTCACTTAAATTCTATAATAGTCAACAACTGTAGTAAACTTCTAGGTTGTTGATGCTCTGCCTTCACTTGCTGACAGGTGAAGCATCTTGTCATAGACCCTATTATCTCATTTTTCATGTCTGGCCACCAAAAATGTCATCATAGGTCATGGTACATTTTGGTCACACATAGATTCACTACCTACTTTAAGGAATGGAATTCTTGCATGAGATCCTCTCATATGCTTGTAGTCCCAACACCTCAATTATTCACATAAATGGTCTCATCCTCATCTATCAAATAATCCAAAGGTGTCTCCCCACCTTCAAAGCTTTCCATCAAGACTACGAACTCCAGATCCTCATACTGTCTACACCCAATCCATCTCAGAAGTGTATACTTCACTAAAAATGAAACCAGAGTCATCTACTCCTAGATCTCTTGAACCAACACATGCATTTCATCTAGAAAAGTCATCATCTTCCACTCTTCACTCGACTCTGGAACTATTTGAGTCTGAGTTTTCTTACTCAAGGAATCAACCACACTATTTCCTTTCCCAGGAATATATTCTAGTTCAAAATCAAAAGACTTCATATACTCCACCCATCTATACTACCGAGGATTCAAACCATGCAATGAAGAGATATACTTCACGGTCTTGTGAGCTGTATAAACTGTAAACCTTTCTCCCAAAATATAGTGTTTCCAATAATTAAGATCATAAACCACTAATGCCAACTTGAGGTCATGCGTAGGGTAGCTCCATTCATGTGGTATCAAATACCGAGACCTATACGCCATGACACAATCCCCTTGCATCAAAATAGCTCCATGTTTGATCCTCAAAGCATCACAATAAATCATGTATTCATCACCTGACTTAGGTAGGATCAAAATTGGTTCCATTGTCAAATGATTCTTCAAATCCTAGAAATCATTCTCATAAGCTTCCAACCATTCAAGCTTTATCCCCTTCTTAGTCAATCCTGAAAGCAACACTTCCAAATGGGAAAAGTCTTGGATGAATCTTTTGTAATATCCAGCTATCCCAGAAAACTTCGGATTTCAAAAAAATTCTTGGGATGCTCCTAAAAAACCACTTCCCGAACCTTCTTCGGGTCCACTGCCACACCTTCCTTCGAGATGATGTTTCTAAAGAAGTGTACCTAATCAATCCAAAACTGACACTTAGATAGCAAGGCGTATAACCAATGCTATCTTAGTGTACTAAAGATGATGTTAATATGTTGGGAATTATTTTCATGAGTCTTAGAGTACACCAAGATGTCTTCCAAAAACACCACCACAAAATGATCTAGATACAAATGAAATATCTTGTTCATCAAATCCATAAAGACTGCTGGAGAATTTTTCAACCCAAATAGCCTTACGAAAAACTCATAAAGGCCATACTAGGTCTTGAATGTAGTCCTTGGTATATCATAAGTCCGAAATCTTAATGGATGATACCCCGATCTCAAGTCGATCTTTGAGAACATGCAATCCCCCTTTAACTGATCAAAAATATCATCAATACGCGGAAGAGGATATTAGTTCTTGATAGTCATCTTATTCAACTTATGGTAGTTGACACACAAACATAAAATCCCATCAGCCTTGTTTTAAAACAATATAGGTGATCTCCAAGGCGATGTACTTGGATGGATAAATACTTTATCCTTCAATTATTCCAACTGAGTCTTGAGCTCTTGAATCTCAGTCAGTGCCATTTTGTTTGGTGGAATAGATACTGGCTCATCCCATTACATGGGATTAATAGTGAATTCCACATATCTATCACATGTTAAACCTAAGAAGTATCTAGGGAAGACATCCTGAAACAGTTCTACTATTGGTGGAAGGACATTTTTCCTAACACCCCCATAATCCAGCAATAGACTAGCAACTTGGGCTGTGACCTCTCCCAGTTGTAGAGTAATTATCCTTGCTCGGCCCACCTGGATATCCCACTCTCCTTATTGAATGCACTAGTCAAACATATGATATGTAAACATAACTCTCCTATGGTAACCGTTGACATGGGATCATTATGGTACTAGCCATTCCATACCCATAATTAGGTCAAATCCTGTTATATCAAGAATGAAGAGATCCCACAGAATACAATATTCCTCGATCTCTAGTGAACATCCATTGCATAGATATGTGTCTCTATACTATGTTCCCAATGGTTTATTGATAGTCATTACTCCTCTCATGAACTCTAACCCCAATATTAAACCATTAAAAAGTTTAATAGATATAAAGAAATGAGAGACACTTATATCAAATGAGGTACTAGCTAAAGTAGAAGCTACTAGAATAGTACCTATCACTATCAATGGCCTAGCCCCGCTCTCCATAATTATAGACTGCACTGCATGTAACTATCCTTATCCTCTTCCCTGTGATGTTTCCTGACTCCCCTAAGTAGCATCACTCTGGTGATAAGGGAGCTCTAGCCCAGTAGTTCCACATCCGCTACCTATACTGCCTCATCCAAAATAACTCCAACTGCCAGACTGATATGGTGTAGAATACCACCTTCCCACACTTTACTTTAACCATATTTTCTCTTATCACTAATTGGTCACTGTGACCTATAGAAATTTTATAGGTGTCCCATATTTCCACAGGACCAACACTCTACTGGTGGTTGGGGAGAGTCTTGACGATAGTGTCTCGACCTACCACACTGATGACAGATCACCCCAGTAATGTCTTTCCAACCAACCCTTCTATCAATGTAATCTTCTTCCCACTTACCTGGATAAATTTTCCTAACGATGCTTCCTAATTTTGGAAGTCGCACCTCCTGATCATCCAGTAACAACTACCTGTCCAGTACTGGAAGCATCCCTTAAGTTACCTTCATCTATGAGAGCCTAATCTAAAACTTCTAAAAACTTATTTAATCGGAAGGTATTTACTTGGGACTTAATCCCACACTTATGTCCGTCTTGAAAGCATTTATTTTTAGCTACCTCATCTCCTGTTAATGCTAGAGAAAAGAGTTGCAGATCTATGTAGCATCCAACATAACTCATAATGTACATTCTCCCCTGGGTATGATGCATGAACTCTATAACTTTCTCTTGTCTCAACATCTCTGGATATAAGTGATCCAAGAACCTCTCCAAGAAGTTTTTCCATAACATACCGTTAGTTTTTTCAATTTGCGCCTAAATGTTTCACTAGCACTTTACTGATCCTCACATAATATAAGAATCTAGCTTGACCCTCCTCTCAACTAGAGTCTCCAAATGGTCAAGTATTGTCTCAATGGACTCAAACCATAATTCATCTCCCTCATGTCCACCCTCTATAGTAAAATTTAGAGGGTGTTGCAACTGAAACTCCCCTGTTAACTTAGACATTCTTTTCATAACCCACCCTAGGCCACTTTCCTTGAATTGCACAAAACGAGAAAAGTTATACCAAAACTTCTCCTCTTCATATTCAGCTGGCACCATCAGTGCATCAAGTCCCCAAACTGGAAGACCATTCCTAGACAAGCCCCTCAGTTTTCCCTCAAAAATCATCGTAGAATCATATTCTCTACAATGCCATCCACATGTCTTAGGTCTCATAACACAACCTTATAACATTCATGTAAGAGGGAATAATCACATTAGGTCCCAATATGTTTTTTTAACCACACCACTATTGGAAACAAATTTTTTTCAAGGGATATATACCAATAGTTTCTTCAAACCATTGGTATATTGTAAGAAAAGACAACATTTTCCAACAGTTTGTTCAAACCGTTGGCAATGTGTCAATATAGTTATGATTTTCCAATGGTTTGACAAAACCGTTGGGAAATATTTAGTTTCTCTAATATATAAAAACTATTTTAATAATCCATTGGTAAAGAGAGGCTTTCCCAATAGTTTTTAAAAACCATTGGGAAAGTTTTCCCCTAAATACCCAGTACCCCATCTCCCACTCGTCCTGATTGTAGACCCTAATCCAAAGCTCCTCTCGAAGTTTTATCGACCACAAAACTCCTTCCAACCATAGATCCATATTCATTCAATCAATTTTTTATTTTTACACTTAAAATTAGTAAGTGTTAACTTAGTTTTAATGTTCTCCCTCTATTTTTTTTGTTTTCTATTTTTATTTGGGATAAATTTGAGTTCCTACGGTCTGTGGAGTACCGAACCCTTTGATTTGTTTTTCTGTTTTTTGCTCTACACTTCAAACATGGTATAGGGTTTGTTTAGTGGGGTGATATGGTAGTTTCTATGGACTTTATTTTAGTTGAAAATTGGATTTGGATTTTGTATTTATAGTTTTTTTTCAAGGAATAATGGGAAGGGTATTAATATTGAGGATTAATTGGCCATTGGTTACGTGATGGATTAGAATTGTGAACACCCCACCCCCACCCCCTAGACACCTCCCACCCCTAGAAAACCCCCCACCCCCTGGATAGCCCCCCACCCCCTAGACACCCCCCACTGGATAGCCCCCACCCCCCTACACCCCCACCCCCTTGGACAACCCCTCCCCCCCACCCCCTGGACACCCCCACCCCCACCCTCCCTGAACACCCCTCACCCCCCATGGATAGCCCCCACCCCATGGACCCCCCCACCCACTTGGACACCCCCACCCTCTGGACAACCCCATCTCCCCACCCCCTGGACACCCACACCCCCTAGACCACCCCCCACCCCTGGACACCCCCACCCCACCCTCCCTGGACACCCCTCACCCCATGGACAACCCCCACCCCTTTGGACAGCCCCCCCACTCCCTAGACACCCCTACCCCTGGACACCCTCCACCGCCTTGGACAGCCCCCACCCCTTAGACAACCCCTTAGACACCAACACACCTCTTAAACACCACACACCTCCTACGTGCTTGGCCCAATTTTTAAATTGAATTAACAATGTAGTTTATTTCAGCTTTCCCCAATGATATTTCTTAAGTGAATCATAGAGCCTTATAAATTGAACTTGTCATATTTTGATAAATTGAATTTGTCATGTTTTGATAAATTGAATTTGTCATTTTTTGATAAATTGTATTTGTCATGTTTTAATAAATTGAATGGGTTGTTTGGAATGAAATGGATAATTCATTATTGATTTCCTTTATTATTAATAAAATTATTTTAAATAAAATTACCCCTAAGGGGGGCTATAGGAGGGGTAGGGGGGATGTCCAGGTGTGTGTGTGTGTTGGGGGGGGGGGGGGTTGTTTAGGGGGTAGGGGGCTGCAGGGGGGGGGGGGGGGGGGGGTTTGGGGGCTACAAGGGTGTGGGGGAGGGGGGTATGGGCTGCCCAAGGAGGGGTGTGGGCTATCCAGGGAGGGTCAGGGTGGGGTGTCTAGGTGGGGGAGGGGTTTGGGTTGTCCTAGGGGTGGGATATCTAGGGGGTGTGGGTCGGCTATCTAGGTGGGGGAGGGGGTGTGGGTTGTCCAGGGGGTGGGATGTTCAGGTGGGGGAGGGGTGTGGGGTGTCCAGGGAGAGGGGGTGGGGTGGGCTGTCCAGGGGGGCTGTCTAGGGGGTAGGGGGATATAGGGGGAGGGGGTGTGGGCTGTCTAGGGAGGGGGGTGGGCTGTCTAGTTGGGGTGGGCTATCCAAGTGGGGGAGGAGGTATGGGAGATGATCCATGGGGGGATTTCTAGTGGGGGGTGGGGGGTGGGCTATCTAGGGGGGTTGTAGGGGGGGGGGGTAGTGGGATGTAGGGGAGGGGGGCGTGGGACCTTCAGGGAGGGGGTGGTTTGTCCAGGGGTGGTGGTGGGTGGGCTATCCAGGTGGGGGGGGGGTGTGGGCTGTTAAGGGGGAGGGGTGTGGGCTGTCCAGGGAGGGGGTGGGTTTTCAACTCCGATACACTAAAACAAATCAGAATAACATATAACTAATGTATAGTTTCTTTCATGCATTAATATTTTTCTTGAAGTTCCATACCAACACTCACTCTTACCCTTCCAAGAAGAAGGGATCTCTGAAAAGAAATCTCACTCAGGTTCTTATCGATTATCCATATTTATCTCATACAAATTTAAAATTCTACAACTCTATATCATCTAATTATATAACAAAGCTCATACTCCTATGAGTATTGTCCCATCGAAACATGGCTCATAAAATATGATCCACGTATGATATTTGGTGGTGTGTTTACAATTGGGTGTGTTGTGAATTATATGTATGATATTTATGGTTTACACCAACATTCTTCTTGATAATCTATAATAGGATTGAAATCATGCTACAATTGGATAAGGATTGGTTTTTACAACCCTAGTTTGGGGGTGGACACCCCCACCCCCTTAGATAGCCCCCACACCCCCTGGACACCCCCGCCCCCATGGACAGCCCCACCACCCCCGTGGACAGCCTGCCCAACCCCCATGGACAGCCCGCCCACCCCTTGTGGATAGCACGCCCACCCCTAGACACCCTGTACCCCACTGGATAGCCCCTCCACCCCCGTGGACAGCCCGCCTACCCACCCTGTACCCCTGGACATCCCCCGCCGCCCTTGGATATCCCGCCAACCCCCTGGACACCTTGTACCCCTGAACAACCCCCACCCCTAGAAAGTCCCCCCAAACCCCTGGACACGCCCTGACCCCCCTATATAGCCCCAAAACCCCTGTGGATAGCCTATCGACCCCCTGGACACCCCGTACCCCCCTAGAGAGGCCCCCACCCTGTGGACAGTCCGCCCACCCCTTGGACACCCGCCCACCTCCCCCCCAAACACCCCTATCCCCCCGGACACCCCCAACCCCATGGAAAGCCCCCCACCCCCTGTACCACCCTGACCCCACTGGACAAACCCATCACCCCCATGGACAGCCCGCCCACCCCCCGTGGACAGCCCGCCCACCCCCCGTGGACAACCCGCTTACCCCCTAGACACCCTGTACCCCCTGAACAACACTGCGACCCCTGTGGATAGCCCCTCACCCCCTGGACACCCCATACCCCCAAGGACAGCCCTGACCACCCCCTGGACACCCCGAACACCACCTTAGACACCTCATACCCCCTGGACAGCCCAACCCCTAGAAAGCCCCCCCACCCCCCTAGACACCCCGACCACCCTGGACAGCCCCGCCACCCCCCTAAACAGCCCCACCCACCCCTTGGACACCCCATATGCCCCTGGACCAGCCCCCACCCCTGTGGACAGCCTTCCCACCTAGACACCCTAACCCCATGGATAGCCCCCCACCCCTGGACACCCCTGACCCCCCTAGATAGCCCTTCCACCCCCCTGAACACCCCGTACCACTGGACACCCACACCTCCTTGGGCAGTGTATGTGATCACTCAAATAATCTACTAAAATATACAATTTCTTCGATCTGAACTTTAATCAACTCATGAATAATTATCCTCCACAAGTGTAAATGATCTTGTACACTCATTATACTTATTCAATGATATTTTGTTATAAATATATTATTTTGTTTTATTTTATATTTTGATTCTCATATAGAGAAGTGTGTCAATTATGCTTTCAAATAAAGTGAAAAATTCTCGTTTACTTAAATATATTTTCAATGAAACTTCAATATTATTGAATTTATTTTGATTAAATGACTTATAACAATATTTTTTTACAGAATGATAGAAGGTTGGATGTATGAAAACGATCGAATTTCAAGCTATTTTAAAATAATTTGGAGAGATTTTTTAGATTTTACATTTCACAATGATTTAGATAGTTGTCACATACACTACCCCTATTACAATTGTGTTAGAAGACCTTGGTTGAGCCATGAATAAGTCAGATACCACATAACCAAATATGGTGTTCAATCATACTACTCTGTGTGGTATCACAATGGGGAGAAAATTAAATCTCAAATTGTTGATGATCCAAATGAGAGAAAAAGTTATAATCATATTCGGCCCTTCTAATCCAGTCAATGATATATAAGTATACATGAAACCTTTAACCAAAGAGTTTAAACTTCTTTGGGATATGGGTGTGGCGCACATACGATGCATGTTCGAAAGACATATTTGAGATGCGTGCAGTGCTAGTGTGGACGATCAATGATTTTCCTACTTATGCAATGATGTCTGGATGGAGAACTAAGGGAAAACTATCATGTACTGTTTGTATGAAGAATACCTGATCCCGAAGAATGAAACATCGTTGTAGTTTCAATTTTATGGGACATCAACGATTCTTGCCAACGAACCATCCATATAGAAATAATCATCGAAGATTTGACAATACCATGGAGACAAATGATCCATCTCAGCGTATGTATGGAACTGATGTTCTTAATGAATTGAAAGATTTTAGTTTTTAATTCGGAAAGGGTCAAATGAAATCTTGAAAGATAAATAATGTTTCCACTAAAGTCTATTACAATTGGAAGAAGAGAATTATCTTCTTTGATTTTCCTTATTGGTCAACCAATTTGTTATGTCATTTCTTAGACGTAATGAACATTGAAAAAAATATATGTGAAATGTTGATTTCAATTCTTCTAAATGTGAAGGTAAAGAAAAAATATGATTTATGGTCTCAACGTGACTTGGTGGATTGGGCATCAGACTAGAATTTCATTCTGTGCATATTAGTGAAAATAAATGTGAATTTTCATGTGCTTCTTATGCGATGAAAACCTACAGAAAAAAGAAAATTCTAGAAGTACTAGAGACTATTAAAGTTCATAATGGTTATTCAAGTAACATATCTAAATGGGTCAATAGAATATAGTTGAAGCTCAAATATTTGAAGACTCATGATTATCACATACCTCTACATGAGTTGATTCCAATAGAATTTTTTTTGTCTTTTGACCGATAATTTAAGGATAACTGTTATTCATTTGTTCCATTTGTTTAGAGAAATTTGTGCTAAAAATTTATCCAAGTCTTTCTTGAAAAAAATGTTGGTGAATTCCCCATTAATATTGTGTGAGTTAGAGAAAATATTTCCTTTATAATTTCTCACATGCATGCTGCATCTGACTATCCATATTCTAACTGAAATACTTCTCTGAGGACCTATTTTTTTTGATGTATCCAAATGAAAGAAATATACACACATTAAAGTATTATGTCTGTAACAGGAATAATCCTGAAGGTTCTATCATGAATGATTACTTGGCTCAAGAATGTATGGATTTCTTCTCTATGTATTTGTCTGATCTTACTACAAGAATGAATAGACCAATGAGAAATGAATAAGAACATTATGAGGAAATTGAACATATTTTTCCATCACTTCCTCAAAAAGGAGGAATTCCTAGATCATATACATTGACAACATTAAGCCTTGAAGAGCAAAAGATGGCACATCGCACAATTTTGTTCAATTGTGATTTGTTCGATGACTACATCTTGTAAGTAAATTGAATATGTATATCTTATATATATAAATATGTATCTATTAAACTATTCCTATTTTTATCTATAGGGAATATAAAGCGATGATAAATAGAAAACATATTTCTTTATCTTTGAGGAGGGAGACATTGCATAGAAAAGAGTTTTCTACTTGTTTAAAATTGAAGGTAATAATACTACTATTTAAAATAATTTAAAAAATATTTAATTAAGTTTAATATTCATTTATATTTTAGGTATTGAGTTTCTCTACCGACTCTGTCTCTGAGGAAATAAGAGATTTGGATTTTGGTCCTAATACCGTGGTTCGTGACTGTAAATCAATTGTTATCAATGAGTACATATTTATTATCACTGAACGAGCAAAGAAAATGAGAACAAAACATGATGGTGTTATGGTTACTACCACAATAGACTGTTATGCTAGTGAATCAGATAGTAGACTTTGATTTGAAAATGTAGGTTATTATGGAGTTGTTGGAAAATAATAATATCGGATTATTATTCTCATGGACGAGTCATGATGATGAAATTACAGTGGTTTGATTTAATGACGATGCATGGAACATTTATTGATGATTGTGGATTTCGAGTAATTGATATTACTCTCACTCTTTCTACCAATGAATTATATGTATTGGCATCAATGGAAAAACACATTTTTTATATCAAAGAACATCTTCGACCTGAGTTTGGTGTCATTACTAAAGTAATTCCAAGAAATATTTATGATGATGGTGATGATGGAATTGGCACCACCCCAGCTGCCATTGGAAATGATCTATTTATTACTTTTGATGACTCCAATAAGTCAATTTTTAATGTTGACTGTGAACCTGAAGTTATGGTGGGAAATATATAAAATCATCCATACATGTTCTCAATTATTTTGGTTTACCTCAACTTGGGTTATTAAGGTAGGTACTATTAAAATTGATTTAATATTGATTACTAATATGTTATATCTGACTTGACTGTTATGTGAATTTTCAATGTTAATTGGTTGAAATTTTATTTGAATTGCATTTTCTAATTTGGAATTGATCTATATTCAAACCTACAAAATCAAAATTTCTCAATTGGTGAACATTTCAATGCTTCAACTGTGATTTGTATAAAATTAGTATAACTCTAAGACCTCTATTTAATATTTTACCAGGTAATGAACATGATGCTTTGTATTCTTATGAAAAACATGTATATAAACCTGCATCATCTACCTGGGCTAAAGAAATTAAAATTTTCATTTATTTTGATAACTGCTTTACCCCTTATGAATCTGGTAGAATCAATGTTCCATGATTTTAATATACTGATGACACTTATTAAATAACCATCCTACTAAAAAATTAAATTTATTTATTACATATTATATGATTTATTAACTTCAATATATATCCGTTCAAGCTCATTTATTTTGTTTTTGGGTTACACATTAGTTATAATTTTCTAATTACTTCTATATTTGTTTTCAAATGTAGGAAATGCAACCAATTAATGAGAGGTGATGAAAATAGACGATGGACAAAAATTATCACATGAATGAGATGGACATTCCACCACTAGTTCCTGTAGTGAGTATTTTATTTCAAATATATATATTTAAATAATATATAATGCCAAGTGATTAATTTTGTTTTCAACATTTTCGCAGGATCCATATATTATGAAATAGTTATTTGATGAGCAACCTAGTAGTGGTCTCAGTACTTAGGGTGTTTGTATAGGGGGGGGGGTACGAGATCTAGATGATCTGGTCGACGTACCTGATTAGACCCTACCCCTCTCACTGACATACATTCAATCCCGAATTTTGATCCCGGTGTGTCGTTAGGGACACACGAGATATTTAGGCCTCCCACGTTTTCACCACCCTTTACATCTATGCCTCCTCACCAGTCTGTACCATATCCGATGATGATTCCCACACCCTAACCATCATTCGGTCAGCCATCCCTGTCATCTTCTTTTACTTCTTCTTCCTTCTATCCAGGATTTTATATTCTATCTTCTTCGAATCCTACTTCGCCAGAGTCTATCTCCGCAGAGCCTACATTGTGACCCACTCCATATATACAGGGTGTTCCTTCAGTTTCTGTAGATCCAGCAGTGCCCATTGATCAGACTACTGCAAGTATACTTATACAACCCTAACAAATTTTTACACCATTATTTATTTTCATTATAACATGTATTGATAAAATATTCGTTTTTCTTTCATAAAAAGTACATCAACTGATAAGAGGTGGGGGCAGGGGCATACACGCATGCATGCGGTGTGGAACCACTATACGCAGTTTATGATGGACAAAAAATTAAGATAGTCAAATTATTGAAAAATCAAGGAAATAATGTCGGAGTTTTTTGGCGATGCTTGAAAAATACTCCGACATCATTCATGTCAGCCCGCTCTCATGGAGACAGTTTCCAAATGAAGTCAAGGATAAAGCTTGGGAAGAGATATGGGTAAAAAAATCTATTGTATTTAATGAAATATATTATTTTTTGTATTTATATGAATTAATATTTTCATTTCAACTTCAGTTTAATATCCTCGATGGTGAGGGTGCACGACCAGCATGTCTATAGGATTTAGGTGAGGTTTGGAAAGCTTACAAGAATGAGTTGTATATTGGGTGGAATGCTATAGTTGGCATAGATTTAGAGATAGTCCCTATAGTGGGATGATTTTCCATTAGAATAGTATTGACAGATGATTACTCATTAGATGACTAGACAATTTAAGGTATTAATCACATTAGAGGTATTTAAATGAAAATATTCATGTTTTTCGTTAATACTAATTATTGAATTTTATTTAGGAATCATCTGGAAGAAATAAAAAAACATTGATGATAAACAATACCTCTACACATTAGGACATACTACAATGCCAGATCATGAAAAGGTAGCAAGTATGATAGTTTACAATTTTTCTTTATGACTTTCACTTTCTATTGCTTCCTCTATAATTTATTCGATTTCTAATGTTATATAATTTTAGTTATGAAGTTAATTATTGGAATCCTATTTTTAATTATGGTTTCCTATATTAAATGTCATTGTAGAGGCATAAATTGAATATAACAGGACGTGTGCCTCAAGAAAAACTGTTTTGCTTGAGTAAAAGAAAGAAAGATGGAAGTGCGGTTAATGAACCAACTCAACAGAAGATTGTAAGTTTTAATTTGTAGATTTATATTTTAATCTCTATTTTTTAACTTAATAATCTATTAATATTTGTAACAAGCCGCTTTATAGGCCATTGATGCCTAGGAACCTAAAAATTTTGGGCCAAATGATCATTTACATTAGGTGTTGGGAGATGAGCACCCTAGTATAGTACGCTGCCGAGCTCAGAAGAGTATAGTTTAAATGGGGTATTGAACCTCCTCATGTATGAGTTGTAGTGCCACCGAGTTCGAGAAGGTTAAGGCATAGGCAAAATAGGCTGAAAAAAGGGCCAAAGGGATGGCAGAATAGTCTGCTAGGGAAAACACTGAATTTATGAAACTGATGGAAGTTTTACGTCCAACACTTCCACCAGAGGCCAGAACAGCTTTTGATGAATATATGTCATTGATGCGTTCTATATATGGTAAACCAGTTGGAAGTTCTTGTTCTGGTTGAGATGATGGAGAGGAAGAGGCAGAGGCGGAGGATGAGGGTAAGGAGGAGGTCGAGGTGAAGGAGGAGGGTGAGGAGGAGGCCGAGTTAGAGGAGGAGGGCGATGAGAAGGTTGAGGATAAGTATGAGGGTGAGGAGGAAGGTGTTGAGGAGGGAGGGGATGATGATGGGGATGACAATGAGGATGAGGTTGAGGCTAATGTTGAAGATGATGATAGTGATGGTGATGAGGGATAGATTGATCCATTACATTTTTGACTGATATTAACGACCTTTGATGTTTATTGATTTGTTGTGCCTGAATATGTCTGATTAGGTATGTCACATTATCTTTATTTTTTATTTATAAAAAATAAAACTTGAATTGATGATTTACTGTGACTGATTTACCCCTCCCCTAGAAAACCCCCACCCATGTGGATAGCCCGCCCACCCCCAAGACACCTCGTACCCCCTGGATAGCCTCACATCCCCCATAGACAGCCCGCCCACCCCCCCTGGACAGCCCCTCCCCTCATGGATAGCCTCCACCCCCGTGGACAGACCTACCACCCCCATGGACAACCCCTACCCCTTGGATAGCCTACCCACCCCCTAGACACCCCGTACCCCCTGGATAGCCCTGCCCACCCCCAGGACACCTTGTACCCCCTGGATAGCCCCCCCACCCCTAGAAAGCCCCCCACCCACCCCCTGGACAGCCCCGCCCCCCTGGACAGCCCCTCCCCCCCCATGGACAGCCCCCACCCCCATGGGCAGCCTGCCCACCCCCTGGACATCCCCTACCCTCATGGATAGCCCCGCCACCCATGCGGATAGCCCGCCCACCCCCTGGACACCCCGTACCCCCCTGGACAGCCCCTCCCACCCCTTGGACACCCCTCCCACCCCCTGGACACCTCCTACCCCCTGGACAACCCCCACCCTTGGACACCCCTACCCCTTGGACAACCCCCACCCCCGTGGATATCCCTCCCACCCCCTTGGACACCCTGTACCCCCTGGACAGACCTTCCACCCTTATGGAATGCCCACCCACCCCATTAGACACCATGTACCCCCTGGACAACCCCCACCCCTATGAACGGCCCACCCACCCCCGTGGACAGCCTGAACACCCCCTGGACACCCCCTACCCCCCTCAACAGCCCCGCCACCCTCGTGGACAGCCCACCCACCCCTGGACAACCCATCCCCCCGTGGACAGCCCCCACCACTGTGGATAGACCACCCACCCCCTGGACATCCCTACCTCCCATGGACATCCCGCCCACCCCCTAGACACCCCTACCCCCTGGACAGCCCCGCCACCCCCGTGGATAGCCCACCCACCCCCTAGACACCCCATACCCCTGGACAGCCCCGCCCACCCCCTGGACACCCCTACCCCTAGAGAACCCAAACCTCGTGGATAGCCCTACCCACCCCCTAGACACCCCAACCCCCTGGACAACACCACCACCCCCATGGACAACCCCCCAACCCCCTAGACAGCCCCCACCCCCATGTATTATAGGGTTTCTAACAACTCGAAGATCCCATTAATCATAGATACACACATTATTGCCTCCTGGGATCCATGATCACCAATAAAAAATAGTGGATGGTATTTTAGAAACTCCCATGCATAATAAATGATCTGAGAAGAACATGGTTATTACACTTCCACAAGAGTTTGAGTAGAGACCAATACGAGGAAGACAATAGTTGGATCACAAGAATGACTCCCCGAGATATCCCCTTATGGAATTTTTGATTCATTTATAGTGGTAAAATTCTAAAGAATTATCAAAAACAAAAACTTTAGTAAAATAATTTGATGTTCTAAAATAAGGGACACAAAATCACAAATCCCATAAATATACATCATAAATAATTCTTTATAAAACCATGTCAAAATCACATAATAGAGACTTCCTTCTATTTAAAACTCCCCAATGGTTTATAAAAATCCCTTTTAACGTTCCATTTCAAAAATAATATAGTATTTTTGTCACACAATAAAAATGTAATCCATTTCCTAATAACCAAATCCCCCTTCCTACAATACACACCCAAAACATTCATTTTTTCCTAAAGAAACACATACTATTGAAATAAACACTATTCCAAAACCATTTTAAAAATACCAATTATCTTAAAATCCATGAAATTCATTCTATTAAAACCATTACAACCCCACCCCTCCTAGAAACCAACCCACCACCTAGACTCCCCCATCCCCCTGGACACCACCCCACCCCCTTGGACAGCCCCCAACCCCCTGGAATGCTCCCACCCCCTGGACACCCCCACCCCCATGGACAACCCCCCTACCCCATAGATAACCCCAACCCCCCTAGATGGCCCCCACCCCTCCTAGATACCACCCCACCACCTGGACAACCCCACCCCCCCAAGACACCCCCACCCCCATGGACAACCACCCCCACCCCCCTGGACTCCACCAACCCCCGCTTGGACAACCCCCACCCTGCTTGACTGCCCCCACCCCCTGGACACCAGCCCACCCCCTGGACATACCTCCACCCCTGGACACCCCACCACCTGGACACCCCACCCCCTGGACACCACCCCACCCATTGGAAACCCCAAACCCCTGGACAGACCTGTACCCCTCCTAGACACCACCCCACCACCTGGACACCCCACCCCCTGGACAGCCCCACCCCCATAGACAACCACCCACCCCCTGGAAACCACCCACCCCCCCTGGACAACCCATAACCCCCTGGACCACCCCCACCCCATGAACACCACCCCACCCCCTGGACACCCCACCCCCTAGACACCCCCACCCTCTGGACACCCCCACCCCTTGGAAAGCCCCCCAAACCCCTGGACACCACCCTACCCCCTAGACACCCCCATGGAACCCCCCCACCTAGATAGCCCCCACCCCATGGACACCTCCAACCTCCTGGACAACCCCCACCCCTCATAGACACCACCCCACCACCTAGACACCCCCACCCCCTAAACACCCCACCCCCTGGACACCCCACCCCCTAGAAATCCCCCCAACCCCCTAAACACCACCCACCCCTCTGAACACCACCCCACCCCTAGATACCCCCATGGATAGCACCCCCACCAACCTAGACAGCCCCACCCCCTGGTCACCCCCATCCCCCCGGACACCCCCACCCCTGGAAACCCCTACCCCCTTGGACAACCACCCCAAACCCCTAAACATCCCCCAAACCCATGAATTCTGAATTGAATTCTTTATGAATTTAATTAACTTGTGAATTATGTGTTAATGGTGTATGGGTATAATTGTTGTATGGGTATAATTGTTGTATGGGTATACTTGTTGTATGTGTATACTTTCTATAATTAAATTATTAATTATGTGTTAATTCTGTATGTGTGTAGAGGGTAAATAAATACAAAATTGGAGGTATTCATAATTCTGTATTTATTATGCAGGTATTGAGAATTGTGCAGGTGTTGTGCAGGTATTCAGAATGGACCACCCCCAAACCCCTGTATGTATTCTGTTGTGTATGAATTCTACAGGCCTGCTGGTGGAATTGCTGCAAGTGCACAGGGGGAGGCTAGTAATCCGACTTGCTGCTACAGGTACAAAAGGGATATGCCAACGGTTTACAACCGTTGGCATATGTGTAAAAGAAGAACTTATACCAATGGTTTTATGTAAACCGTTGGTATAAGTATATTACAATGGTTTTTAAACCATTGGCATAGATATTTTTACTTGATATTTACCAATGATTTGTGGGAAACCATTGGTAAAATTCTATACCAATGGTTTTGTAAACCATTGGTATAGAGATGATTTTTTCTATTACCAATGGTTTTAAACTATTGGTAAACATTTATACCAACGGTTTATTGAAACTGTTGGTATATACTCAATTTTTCAGACATATCCCAATATTTCTCATAGAACCGTTGGGATATGTCTATCCCTATGGATCAAGACCCAATGGTTTGGACAACCGTTGGTATAGTTTATACCAACAATTGTCCAGCCTTTTCCAATGGTTTTAAACCATTGGTAAGGATAAAACTTCTAGTAGTGCACGGTCAAAACCAAGGTGCTATGACTACACTTAACCATCCCAATCCTATGTTTTGGTTAACAAGGGTAAACACACTATCATAATCAAGTTCCTCATTTAGACACACAATTATTCTCATTTCACATCATTTTTACAACCTTTTTAAATTCATGTTAGGAATTATTTTTTTCATATTAACCTCACAAACAAGGAAAACAGTTCAAGTTCAAAAACTTACCCATAACACATTTTATCATGCATGCCTAAAATGATGCATGTCACAATAAAACTGAATGCCTAGAATGATTCATGCAGACTCAACTCTCATTCCATTCTAGGCCATGAATCAATACTAATTTATTTTAGAAAAAATAAAAACGTTACACCAAATGTGCATCACCCAAGGTGAAATAATATTCAACTATAATTGAAAACAACAACAATAATAATTCCAACCCGAGTACTCGGGTTTTCCCACATACATGATTTTGAAACACCCATGCACAAGATCATTACCAAGCCTAGAATCTTCCTAGTCTCTTGTCCACCTTTACCCAAATAGTAAGACAAAGAAAGAAGAAATAAAACTCCTCTAATGCCACTTTTTAATGTCCTAACATGGGATCCACATGACGGTGCCCCGATCCAGTTGGTCACATGACCTTAGGTGCACCTCCCCATATGCAAGAGGTTACCGAATAGTAGTGAGTGTCTGGTAAGTCTTCCATGGGGAGACAATACGCTATTTTATCAAAGTAAAACACCAACAAAAGTACTTAATCAATTAGGAAATCATATATAATCATAAATAATACCAATGTCACAAGATAACCAAAACCAGAAATACAATACTCAACTGAAAGGGAAACATGCTATGAAAAAGTAAGTGCCAAAGTTTCTAAATTGTTACTGAAATTAAATACACTAAAAACTCCCAAGACGGTCCCAAACCATGTCTAGTTCCCTAATCCATGTTCCATCCCCAAATCAGCAATCTAATCCAGGTCCCTTTCCCTTAAACTTTCCTACAACAATAAATTCTATTCAGGTACCAATCATGTATCCCATGTAGGGTGTGAGTACAACTTAGTAGGACACCACCAATGACGTATAAAACAATTATAGTAAAAATATAGTGTAATAAGTTCTATAAAAATAATAATACAATTCATAAATAAATAGACATCACATTATCATCTAATATTTATTTAATCATATTAACTCCAGGGTTCCTAGGGATACTCATACCTCTATACTAGATTCAGCTTATTCTGGAGCTTGAAGTGTTCCCTAGGTAATATCATATCTTAATACCTACTTAGAATCATGCCAGAGCTCAAAGTATTGAATGGTGATATGATATCTCAGTACCTGAATCAAATCATGCTAGAGTTCGAAGTATTATCATGTGAGGCCATATCTTAGAGTGCCTTTATTACCATTCTTTAAGTTCACAAATTAAAGCCAAATTTACCAATAAAAAATTCATAAGTAAGATACCCATGTTACTATTATTACTTCTCAATAGAATGACCATGTTTACATTCCTTTACCCATAAGTACAATGACCATGTTATGATTTATAATTATTCTTTGAATGACCACGTTCCCATTCCTTTACTCACAAGTACAATGATAATGTTACCATTTATACTTCTCATTTGAATAATCTTGTTCCCATTCCTTTACTCATAAGTACAATGACCATGTTACCATTTATAATTCTCATTTTAGAATGACCATGTTCCCATTCTTTCACACACAATTAATTCATAATTAATTATTCACCTCAATTCTATTAATAATTCAACAATTAGTTAAATACATTAATATCCTTAATTAACTCCCCAATTAATTAGGTATGCCAATCCAATTAATTAATTCATAATTTAATTAATCATTAATATAATTTATATCTCATAATAAATTTTTCCATAACTAATTATCTCATTCTAAATCTAAAATCTTCCTAATTAATTCCACAATTAATCATCTAGACCATAATACCAAGACACATACTTAATTAATTATTAAATATATCAATCTAGAAAATTCAATATCTCATAATTAATCCCCAGATTAATTGTTTAGATTACAACCCTTAATTCTCAAAATCAATTTACCCCCAAATTAATTATCTAATAGGAAAACCCCTTAGTCTAATGATTAATTGCTCAATTAATCATCTATTCCAACAATGCTTCCAGAAATTAATAGGTCAAACTAATTAACCCATTTTAGGAATTCAATTACTAAATAAATCTAGAAATTCTAATATTTTTCATAGAAACATCAAATCTAAAACTATGGAAATTATATTTTAGACCACCTACCTCAATTATTTGATAAAAGTTTGTTCAATGGAAATCCTCAAAATCTGAGCTTCAAAACAACATAGATATGAGTTTTAGATCTAAATCCCTAAATCAAGATCAAGGATATCAAGATCTAATCAATCTAGATCTAGATCTAAAATCCTATATCTTTATCTCATCAAAAAGGTTTATATCTAAAGAAAAATAGTATAAATTACACCAAAAGATTATGGAATGAGAGAAAGATGAATGAGATAGGCATCAGGATGAGATCCACTTATTGAGAGAAGAGAAGATATTCGATTCATGATCTAAATCTTGAAGAACAGAGGTTGGAAGTCCTTAAAACCCCTTTGGAAATCACTAAAATCATTCAAAAAGGTCTAGTCCCGATCCAAGTTTGAATAGGAAGTGCTTTTCATAGTTCATGGGATTTTAAAACTAATTTTTGTGTGAAAAGAAACTGCACGCATGATTTTCTGGGAAGGGGAGCATAGTTAGGAAAACCATGTGCCAACCATGTGGCCCTCATTATCCAAGGTTGCACGGTTACCTGGGGTTGGGTTCATGATTTTCTCTAACCACGCGCCAACCGTGCACAACCCATTTTTCTTAAGTTTTCTCAAAACATCACCCAAACGTATCCTAAGTCATGACTCCAATCATAGGTACTTAAAAACAACAAAAGTACCTGAAATTTTTCCCGAGATAACTCCATAAAAGGTCAGGATCTCAAATATTTAGTGGTGGTTTAAACTGTCATTAAATGATAGAAAAACTACCATTAAATGGTCATTTTGGAATAGTGAGAGTTAGAGAATAAGGCTTAATGGAATGTAAAGAAGATAAACATGGATTTAAAAACTAACTAAGAAAATCATTTTCTATAGATGAATGGATTGGATGAGATAAGGTAAGAAGTGTATGAAAATGTTATGATCTATAAAGAGAAAAATAAAGTATGGATAACAAGAGGATCCAACAAATACATTTTCACCTAGAGAAAAAGTCATACTCTTAAAATCAAGTATTATGGTTATTGAATAAAATCATAAATTGAAGTGGTTAGGGCTGTATACCTTTCATAATTTTCCTTACCCACGGTTTCATTAAAATATATAATGGGAAATTGCCTCTATTTAAGGTTAATGATCAATGCCTAAAACTTTATCACACTTTATATATTATAGGTGTAATTGAATAAATTCATTTAAAATGAGAGGCTACTTGTATGGATGAAGACATTAAACTTATCACCTCATGGGAAGAAACCCATATTTAGTTCCTTTCCATTGTTTTTCATTCTAGTTTTTTAGGAAATAAAACTAGCATGAGTGGATATTTTTAAGTTTCTCCCAAAATATTAATTGATTTTATATTCTCCTAAAAATTTATTTCCATCCATATGATATCTTTCTTTTAATTTTACCTTTGTGATATGAGATAGGTATGTGTTGTCTTTGTTAGATCTTTTCTGCCTACATCATTTTTAGAGCATTGTTGGATACCAACAAATACTCCACATTTATCTATAATTACTTAGGCAAGTGTTACATTTTTTATAATATTTTATTTATACTTCACAACACCATATAAAATAACTAAATAAAAAAGATTGGAATATATGAAAAATCTAACAATACCATCATTATTAAACCCATATGAAAGTTTTTCTATTTCCATAGTAACATAATCAAGGAGATACCACTTGTGTCATTGGTTAGTCTAAGAACACGATTCTTGGTTGATTTTTTTGATTCTTGATAACATGATTTAGATGATTTATGATACCATTCCATGTTTTATATTTTTGAGACATTTATTTTCACTCATGGCCATCTCTACTATCCAATATTACATTTCCATACACATGTAGATTATAACCTATTTTTATATCACTTAATATTCTCCCTTTCTTGAGGGAATCTCAACTATATTATGTCTTCTAGAACATTCTATGATTGTCTATCAATGTGATAATTTTTTTGAAAGTTACACTTAAATGAACAATGCATTTGTTTGTTTTACTTAACCCATTTGACCCACTAATACACCCTTTCATTTTCTTCATTGTGTACCCCTTACATGCAATGAATAATCCTTTTTAGGATGATCCAAAATCTGATAACCACTCCTACCAATTTCTTGAATATTTGCATGATTTTTTTCAATCAAAGTGTGGGGGAGTGAGTAATCCATGGATTGAGTTATTTGAGGGTCAGTGAGTCATTTGATTCACATGGATATACATTATCTCATAATTCTATATGTGTTCTTTTTCATAATCACTCAATTTATAACTAGTATATTTTGATATGGGAATATAGATTATTTTTAGTTCTAACAACAAGTACACTAATGGTTATTACTCGGTAGCCCTCACCCTTAGGGATATTGATAAAAGTGATAACGCATTACTTGAGGAGCCAACAAGTTTTTATATGACATACTTCTATAGAGATTCTATAGAGTATGATTTACCAGTGTTCTATTTCTGTGGGATTTTTCTCAGATCTATCACATGAGGTTTTGCAGCTCACACTCACATATTTATCTATCCATTATACTTGAGTAGGTTGTGTCCTAAAAAAAGGTAAGATAGAAAAAAGAAAGAGAGAGAGAATCAAATTATTGAGTGGGATATTGGATTATCACTGGATTGGGAAAAACAATGTTTTATGTGACACTACGCCAACATGTTTATTTAAGGAATGATTTTCTTTCATTTAATGATGGTTTAAACCACCACTAAATCATTTTGTGGCAGTTCTTCAAACCACCGTGTAATGCAGTGTTGTGAAACATTTCACAGCAGTTTTAAGAACCATTGCCGATCATTTAGCAGTGGTGTTTTAAACCACTTCTATTCATTTGGTTGCGATTTTAAATTTTTTAAATTTTTTATTTATGAAATTAATTAATTAATTATTAATTATATATAATTTTTTATTTATGAAAATAATTAATTATTAATTAATTATTATTTATTTATGTATTATTTATTAACATATTTCTTTATCCTACCATGCATGCATATGCCATGCATGTCATGTAAAAATTCAACACATATATGAGTTGGGTGAGGTTTGAAACCCTTACCTTTTGATTATTAAGCAAACACTTTACCACTCCAACAAGCTCTTCATGTGATGTGTAAACAAAATTTAATATACATAAATATATAAAAATTAGTAAATATAAATAAATATACATAAATAATAATATTAAATAATAATAATATTAAATAATAATAAATAAAAAAATAATAAATAACAAATAAATATGAAAAAATATTTAATAATTAATAAATAAAAATCAAAATGATTCATAAATAATAAATAAAAATAACAAATAAAAATCAATAAGTAATGAGTAATAAATAATTAGTAATAAATAAATAAAAAATATAGTAATAATTAATTATTAATAATTAATAATTAATTTTTGGAGGAAGTAGTGGTGTTTTTTATGATGTCGTGATGATTTTTTGTGAAAGAAGTAGTGATTTTTATGAAGCAGTGGTGATGTTATGCTGTGGTGTTTGATCGGCGATGCTGATGGCGGTGGTGGATCATAGTTTTGTGTAGGCGGTGGACTTCGGATGAGGCCGACAGTGAAGATGAAGAATTCGATGACTATGGTGATGTGACTGCATGACAGTGATGACAATGCTGTGATGTTAGGCTAGCGAGTGATGAAGCAGTTAGGTCTTCATCTATGGTGGGATTCTCAGTAGGCACGCTTTTCTCGAGATTCCAATTTTTGAATTTGAACTTTAATTTTGAATGTGGATTTTGGAATAAGGTTTTTGGTGAATTCTGTTTTATTTGTGTGATGTTTGAAATTGTTATTCGGTTTTTTGTAAGGTTCTCACTACGCCAAAAAGTGACTTTTTTAGAAAATGAAAAAAATGATTTGAGAGAGAATAAGAAACAAAACATAGTAAATAAAAAAATACACAAATAATAAATAATAAATAAATAAATAAATAATAAAATAATAAATAAATAATGAATAAATAAATAATAATTAATTAATTAACAATAAATTAATATTAAATTAATAATAAAGTAATAAAAAATAACAATTCAGTATTTAATAAATAAATAATAAATTAATAAATAATAAATAATTAATAATTAGTGAATATATAATAACTAAGTAATAACTAATAAATAATACGTTAATAATAAATTAATAATAAAATAATAATAAAATAATAATGAATAAAAAATTAATATATATTAAATAAGTAGTATATAAATAATAAATCAATATATAATAAATAAACTGTTAATAAATAATAAATAATAAATAATAAATAATAAATAATAAATAAATAAATAAATAAATAATAAATTAAATATAAATAACAAATAAATAATAAATAATATGTGGATTAAAGAACTTGAGAGGTGGCTCCCGCCACACCCTGACAACTCAGTTACCTTAGATTATCCAAGAAGCATCAATCTCCATTCCTTCGATTCGAACCAGTACAATTATCGGCGAGGATCAACTACATCTGTTAAGAAGAAGGATAACGATACAAAAATTTTAAAGGACCTATCATTTTTCCCATATTCTAAGGGGGATCTTTTTTCCTACATGAAAATCACGCCCCACATAAAATCATCTGGAAAAGATCTATCGTTCATGCATCGGCCTTGGATGACACTATTACAATTAGGATTGATTTGTTCAAACACTCTATAATCGCCTGTATTATTCTGATGGAAGGTATAAAACCTTGGAAAATGGTTGATCACAATTCTCAATTATTTTCTATTTGGGATTTTGACAACTTCAATGTGTTTCCCTTTATCGATGTTTTTTATCCATATTATCTTCCCTTCCACAGAGCTCAAAGGATGTGCTTGGAGTATAGGATCCATCAAACTGAGGCCAAGAATACTGTGGATTCATGATTGGAAACTAAATATCATTCTGAATGATTTTAAGGAAACACACACTTAGGTAAGGATTAAAATACTTATTCTCAATTGGTGCTTATGGTATGCTAAGATTTTGTTCGACATTTCCTCAATGATTAGAATTAAAATTAGGATGGATTACGCTACTGAGATAGTTAGCTATAGTCATTATGCTCATATTTTGGTGGATGTTGATCTAAGTGATACACTGATTGATAGGGTGATACTAACAACACCACATGATGAAATCAGTCATAGAATTGAGTTTGAGAAAACACCACTATTTTGTGATTTTTATCCAATGGTTGGAAACTTAAAATATATATGTAGAAGAGACTTAGTTTTTTCTAACTTCCAAACCAAAGGACATGATTTTCAGCATTGTCAGAAGAGGAAAAATTAGAGGACTGTACAAAATATTAATTATCAATGTATGAAATATTTTGAAAATATAGATGGACATGTCCTTAATCCTTTTTCAATTCATCCTCAGGACAGTCCCAAGTGATTGAAGTTGAGTCTGTTGAGGATACATATAGACTTGATGTTGAAAATCCTTCTTTAAAGGATGGATCCATAATTCGTGATGCTTCAAGGCATTTTTCTCCTATTAAAACAAATGGTAAGACCCATCTATCATGGGATGATTCTACAGAATATAGTCACTTATCTATTTATAGTTCTATTGGTAATGTCATTTTAAATGGTTTCTCCTTTAAAGATGTGTAATCCAGAGTTATAGAAGAAGATGAGGATAGTGAATTGGTTGATCGTCAAGCTATCAAGGAACATTCAACTCAATAGGATGCTGACTTCTACCTATGGAAAGAGTAGATTATGTTTAATGATAAAAATATAAAAGGTAAATATAAGATCAATTTTTCAATATCTAATAAGGTTAAATCCAAAGTTATAGCCTCTTACAATCCTGAACTTGTGAATGGTAATGAGAATGTGGCTCCTCCCACTCTTTTTAGAGCATATTTCAAGTAAATTGGGTTCAATAGGAAATAATTATGAGTATGTTTCCACTTCCACCCCTCACCAGGAGAATGTCTCTCAGAAATATATAAATGAATAACCAGTTGAACTTTCATCCAATGGAAGCAAAAATCCTCTAGATCCTTTCAAGTCTGTTCTTGATAAGGATAAATCTCTTGCCATATTTTCTCTACATTCCTCTTCACATGATAAAGTGTTTGAATTTTATAGAAATGCTTCTAGTGGGTTAGGATACTCTTCTACCCATCCTACTATAACCATTTTGATTGCTGGAAAGGATAGGTTGGATGTCATGACCCAGCTTCTTCAATATGAGGGAAGTAGTGGTAAAGTGCCACACCCTTCCTTCTTCAAGATGAATAAGATATAATGACCCCTGATACCCGCTTTCCGTAGGCCATGGAGTGGAGACTAGAACTAAGGGTACAAAATCTCACACAAAATGAAAGGAATTACCCTTTTATCAAAATAGGGTTGAGAGATAAGATGGTAAATCCAAAGAAACTCCAAATACTAAAAGTAAAAGTAAGACCAAAATCCATTCCCACATGCATGTTCAAAAGTAAATCTGATAAAAAGTACAAAAAAACTACAAAATAAAAAACCAAAATAAAAGAGACTAAGATGTAACACAACAATTATCCTAACGCTCAAGCTAGTAAAGTATAACACAGTCCTTAAAGTCCTCTTGGAAACCTAAAAATAGTTTACAGACTTAGGGTGAGTATACAAGTATACCCAGTATGGAAACTAAATCCACCCATTCATAAGTGAGGGAAACATACTAATTCCCCTGTGAGAAAATAATATAACCTTAAAGCACCTACCAAGGAATACTAACTAGCCCAACCTCACCAAGGCACACTCACCAAATAATGCAAGTCAAGTAAAAGTAGTAGTATTAGCACATCAACATTTTGGAACCCTGCACCACTTTACCACTGGTTAATTTATATTCCTAATGGAAAATGTCTTGATGCTGAAACTCATCCAAAATGCATTCATACTACCGCAAACCCCTCACACACACTTGGGCTTGAACCATACCACACATCTCTCCCCTAGACACCTGGGCCACAAAAACCACACCTCTGGCCCGATGACACCTAGGCCTCATCCTGAAGACACTTGGGAAAACAATCTTGGACAACAAACACCTAGGACCCTCATCTACAACAAACCTTCCAAAATGATCTTGGACCATGGTAACCCTCAAGCCATTATAGCTTCCCTGAATACCCTAGAGTGGTAAGAACCAAAAGAGGGTGTGAGGAAGAAAGTCAGTAACCAGCCATCAATCCTCCCACCAGGATGTTAGGAAAGACACCCACCCCCATGAAACGGAGGTGTTCGGAACATGGTGCTCAAAAAGGGTGGGGTTACTATAGAAATCACAAGGAACTACAATTTATACATATAAGAAAACAAACACTCATCCCAACCTACAGGTCCCCAAAACAAAAAACCAGACCACCGGAACCACCTTTGCTGCTATCCCTATATGCAAAACCACACAAACAACCACTGCCGAAGCATAAACCCAAACTCCTATTCATTCAACCAGTTTTTATTTATTTATTAAGGGGTTTATTTTAATTTGTAACATTACTACCCGTGGAAACTACCAAGGTAAATCATTTCCATTTTAGCAACCATTCATAGAAACAATAGAGAACAACCAACTTGCAGTTCTAATGCACACCCCCTTTTTCCTTAGAAACCCATTCAACCATTTCCAACTGTAATTCTTCAAAGTTATACTACACAATCCTAACATTTTCCTGATGCATTACCACTACATAAAAAGTTCATAACCACATTGCAGTCCCACTACCCAATGTTTCCCGATGGCCATGACACAAACAAAGGAATTCCCACTACCTAAAAGTTCATCCATTCCAAAATCAATTAATGTCTCAAACTGGGATACAAACATACCCCCCCATACATCCACACACAAAAATCCCACAACAGATACCATTTTAACCATGGAACGCTTCACACACATACCACACCCTTCTCACAAAACTGACTCCTCTTTCCACCCCTATACCCATAACCTAAACAAGGCTAGAACCCCATAAAACGAACAACACATGGACACACCATCAAGACAAGGGTATCTAGATTTAGCTGACAAGGGTTATTTAATTCTACTTTAAATGACTAGGGTGATCACATAATAGGTTTTATCTTAGGGAATCCATTTAATTAACCAAGTGTACGTGTTTAAGAAGATTTCATGTTATGAACAATTATCAAACATCATAACAAAACAAATGGAACACCACCAGTGTGAAAGAAAATACCACCAAGGACCATGATATTTAGAAGGAATACATTCACAATAACCATAAAATAATCAAATATAACAAATAAAATAGGAGATCAACATCAAACCACTCCCATATTATTATTTCATTAACTCCATTATCTTTTTATCATATTCCCTTCTTATTTATTTCTTGTTTTAAGAAAATTATTCACCTGTTCTTCATAAGTAATCCTTATTACACCCACACCATGTAATAAAAAACTAAAGAGAGGTAGAAGAAATCCCTACTTGAAACAACAGGTGACCAAAGATCCTATTTGCATCAAGAATAGGGGATCGTGTGAGCAACAAATAACTCCAAGAAAGCTAAGAAGGAGGGGATCTAGAATAGGATAATGAATCATATAGGGAGGAAGTATCTATGAACACTAAGAGGGAATGAAAACACATTATAAAGGGAAGATCCCGCCTTTGAAGATCCAGTTCTTATATTGAAGGAGGAGTGGTTTTGAAAGCCATTAATCATGGGATTGTGGTCTAGATCACACAGTTTGAATATATAAAATCCATAAATGTATTAAGATATTAATTATATACTTATTATCCTTAAAAATGATCTTAAAAATTCCCAAATAGGGCTTTAAACTTGGTTTAAATCAATTAAATGTAAGAGGGGTGAAACTAGAAAATTGGGAAAAAACTGGAAAAACTGTAAATGAGTCACCGATGGGTGAGTCACCGATACTGAGCCACCAATGGGTGAGCTACTGTTGAGAACTAATGAATCTGAGCCACTGATGATAATCTACTGATGCAACGAACTACTAACCCTTGACCTACCAATGCCTTGACCTACTGATGCTCCAACCTATCGACTCTAATGCCCCCGACTCACTGAAATCGACGCCCTCGATTCACTGACACTAATGCCGCTGACTCACTGACACCGAAACCCTTGACTCACTGATGCTGATTCCCATGATTCATCGATGCACTAACATTTCAATGTCGACCCCCTGAGTCACCGATGAAAAAATAGGACATTTGGAAAACTCTTGAAACAAGCTACGGTTTCCTCCTAGAACACCTAAAACACTGGATTTTCACAAGGGAATGTCATGAGGAAATACTGGTCATTACATCAGATACCTCTCCAACTATTATTGTCCTCAAGAATTCAAAACTAACCCAGAATAGAGGAGGTCCAAACAACCACCCCTTAAGATACTTCTTAGGAACAAACTACATTGCATTGTTCGAAAACTGGAGTGGAAACCTCGACATCCAAGGACACCACCTTCAAATATATCTCTTGAAGAACTGTGAAAACACTAAGTCCCCACTACCCTAAACTACCACACAAACACCAAAGGTCACACTATCTAAACACATGGATTAGAGAGCTCCTTCTTCCATGTCAAGATACTATCTTCTTTAGGCATCACATACTTTTCAGCATGGGTTTAATCACATCTACATTAATGCGTTTCGATTAATGATTAGTTAATCTCCTCCCCATAGTCAGGACTTTACACGCATTCAGAGAATAGGTAAAAAAAATCATCTGATAACGAACAAGGTCAATCATTACATCATAGAATGAAGCACAAAACTAAAACACAAAAAAAATCTTAGAAATGATTTGGGTACTGGGCACACATATGTGGCTCCCTATACCAAGTACTCTCCTCAAGGACACCATGTCTTCATGACACATGAACCAAAGGAATGGTCCATCCCCAAAGAACATTCTCCTCATGATCCTAAATTCTTACCAGTTACTCCATAAACATCACATCATCCTCGATATCCAATTCTCCCCAGTCAATGACATGGGAGTCATCGTGTGGATACTGATGGAGCTGAGAGACATAGAAGACGTCGTGTATCCTCTCTAACCACGGTGGAAACACTAGTTGATATGCCACCTCGCCAACTTATCCCAACACCTCAAAAGGTCTAATGAACCTGGTAGGAATATTTCTTTCCTTACTGAACCTCCACTACCCACACTAAAGGGAAACCTCCAAGAAAACATGGTCTCAAATCTCGAACTCCAAGGGAATCATCCTGTGATCGACATACAAATTCTTTCTATCCTGTTCTTACTTTATTATCTCACAGGCAATTTGTACTTTCTCCGTCATACTCTACACCATGTTCGAACCAAGAATTTCTGCCTCCCCAACTTCTGTCCACCACATGGGTGACTAACACGATGTCCCGTATAGAACTTAAAATAGAGACATACTAATAGAAGAGTGAAATATATTGTTTTAAGAAAACTTAACTAAGGTAAAATCTCGCACCCAAGACCCACTGAAGTCTAGAACACATGCCCGTAACGTGTCCTCCAATGTCTGGATGGTCCTCTCAGTCTTCCCATTCGTATGAGGGTGGAAAGAAGTAATGAGGTGTGATTAGGTTCCAAAATCATTCTATAATCCTCTCTAGACCTGTGGCGTAAAACATGCATCCCAGTCTGAGATAATGTATTTTTGAACTCCATGAATCCACCCCACCTCATCCACACACCTCCATGTTAAGTCATCCACTGTGCTCGACTCCTTGATTGCCAAGAAGTGGGATGACTCCATCAACTAGTCCACTACTACGCAAATATCATTACATCCTCCATAAGTCCTGGGTAATCCTATGACAAAATCCATCAAGATTTCATCCTACTTCCACTCGGGTACATCTACGGCCTACAAAATACCTCCAGGAACACAGTTCTCAACCTTCACATGATGACACACTAGGCACCTTTCCACAAACTCTGCCACTACCTGCTTCACCCCCACTGACCAAAAATATTCCCTCAAGCCTTAGTACATCTTAGAGACTCCTGGATGCACCGCCAGGGTTGAGTTATGAAACTCACAAATAACTCTCTCAAGTATTTACCTTGGGACAAACAGATTCCCATGGAACAACATCTGATTCTAACTATCCTTCAACCATCCCTTAGGAGCATCAACCTGGATAGCGCGATGATGCATCACATCAGTCTCGAAGTCTCCTCATTGAGACTCCTCCACCTGCTGCATTAAGAAAGACTGTACTATCATATAAAACAGACAACCTCTATCGTCATCCACTCCCACATTCAGACATAAGGAAGCCAACTCCTCTATTTCCTTCCAAGCATTCATGGATTCCCAAACAACCCCATTTCATCAATTTATACTTAAGGAATCAACCACCATGTTCTCCTTTTCTGAGGTGTAAGAGATCTCAAAGTTTTAGTCCTAGAGAAACTCTATCCAACTTTTCTACCGTAATTTCAGGTCTCACTGGGAGAAGATATACCTCAATCTATTCTGACCCGTGAAGACCAAAAAGTGCTCTTTGATGAGGTAATTCCTCCACAAGTTCAACGTGAACACGACCACTACAAGATCTAGATCGTTGGTGGAATATTTATTTTCATGTGGTCATAACTTCTGAGACCCATAATAGATCACTCCCCACTGATGCATCAGCACACATCCCAAGACTAGACTAGAAGCATCATAGAACACCTTGAACGCCACCCCTTCCTCTTGAATCCTATGCACCGGGGAACTGACCAGCTTCCCCTTTAGGTAGCTGAAAGCTACCTGCCACTGATCACTCCACATGAAGGCATGATATTTTATGGTCAATGTCATCAACGAAGTTGAAACTTTAATGAATTCAAGTATGAACCTTTAGTAATAACATGCTAGATCCAGAAAGCTACAAACCACTTCTATGTTCTTAGGTTATACCTAAGAAACAATCACCTTGACCTTTTATGGGTCCACTGTTATCCCTTTATAAGACACAACATATCCAAGGAAGTGCACCTCGTGCATCCAAAACATGCACTTGGACAAATTCCCATTGAGATGGTGGTGTTAGAGGACCTCTAAGATAGTTGTCAGATGGTCAGAAATCTCCTCCTCTAACCTTGAGTAGATTAGGATGTCATCGATGAACACGATGACAAACCGGTCCAGGAACTTGTGGAAGACAGAGTTCATGAGCCCCATGAACATGGATGGTGCATTCGTAACTTCGAAGGGAATGAACACGAACTTGAAGTTCCCATACCTTCATCTGAAATAATTCTTTGGGATTTCACCCTCTTTCACCCTCAATTGGTGACATCCATACCACAGATCGATTTTAGAGAACTAACCAACTCCATTTAACTGGTTGAAAGATCATCGATCCTTAGGAGTGGGTAATGGTTCTTCACCATCACCTGATTCAATCTCTGGTAGTCTATGCATAACTGTATACCACCATCTGCCTTCTTCGAGAAAAATACTAGAGCACCCCATGATGACACACTCAGCTGAAAAAACAATTCTTCATCAGGTTTTCAACCTGAATTCGCAACTCCCGCAACTCATAATGTGCCATCTGATAGGGATCCATCAAAATTGGATGGACACCGAGTTTCAAGTCTATTCCGAAATTGACATCACGTTGAGGGGGTAGGGTCAAAAACTCCTCTGGGAAGACATCCAGGAACTCTATGACAACCCCTAGAACCTCCACCATCTCTGTGTCTACAGATACCACTGACAGTTTAGCTAAAAAGGAGAGAAGGTGCTCTGCACACCGACTTCCCACCCGACAGCTCCGCTCACCAATGAAAACTACACACTGACCATCCACACCTGAAAATATGACTCTTATCAGGAAGCATTTGATAACCGCATGAAAAAAACAACCAGTCTATAATTCTTATACCCCAGTTATCCATATTCAGAGCATTATTACATAACATTGGAATGATCACAAGAGATCATGTCCCGAAAGACCGATCAATTTAGTAGCCTTGTAAGTACTAGATAAATACATAAGTTTTACATTACATTATGAAATGAAAAATAAACATTGTGTCTCATTTGAACACACTCATATCTTTTAGTATATCCATGAATGTTAGTCATAATATACCTCTTTGCATCATAGTAATAATAAAACATAATTAAGGGGTGATCTCAGATGCTTAGTAAGGATAACAATATAGAGGAAACTATCATAAATAATTACAAACATTTAAGGTAATGTATAAGACAAAAACACAAGACTTTTAAACATAAAATTCATCATAATATGGAAAAGAAAATTCAAATAATGCGATTTACTTATTCACATGGATATTCTACTAGCCGAATAATCACATGTAATATCAATAGCTAATCTCATAATGATGGAATGCATAATTCTGGACATCATAACCACATAATCAAGGCCTCCTTCCAATACTAAAAATAAAAATATTTTCAATCCCTTATGCTAAGACACTAGTTTTTTGGACATCATAACCAAATAGTCAAGGGCTTGTGCCAAGACTAAAAATAAAAATATTGTAAAGTACTTGTGCCAAGATACAAGTTTGTCTCACGAGACCTACTGATGCATCAAGGGGCTGTAGTGGGCCCCGCCCATCACTTAATATGTCCAATGGATTCCTTGTATGAAAAAGATGAAACATAACATAAACATTCATATTAAACTAGAACATGAAATTTTAATACTTTAACCATAAACTATGAATGAAATAAAAATAGCACATCCACATTCAAACATATCATAAAACTATCAATACAATATGGAATATTGTATCATAATAAACCAATTTCAATTAAACATAAAATCCAACAATAGATGTTGACACATATGAAATCAATCCAAAAACTATTTGAGAGAACATCTCTTTCTACTTTGAAAACATTTAAAAGTCGCATAATTATAAAAGAAAAAATTTATTTTGAAAATATTATTATAAGCCTATAAAAGAAGCTTAGAAGGTTTTATAATGGCAGAAAATATCCCCACCTACCGTATAAGTTAAAAACAACATTCTTTATTTAATTTTTTTGAAAAGATCATAAAGGACCTTGTTTGGAAAATAATGGAATTATTCCATTAAAGTTTATTTTATAAAAAGTCAAAAAAGGGTATAAATGACTTTATCTAATAGTCTAGGAAATATTAAAAATGTTTTGAAATACATTTTTAAGAATCATGTATGTGGATGATAAAGAAGTCCCAGTAGATACTTACGTATAAAAAACCTCAAATAATAAAGAGATTGTAAAATTAACCCTTACCTTGTACATTTCCTTAGTCGAGGGTATGTTAAAATATGATATAATGGTTAAATAATTGTTATTAAATTATACAAGAACCACATAAATAAATATGATATCATATATGATCCTCTAATATTGCTTTGTTAACAATATTTTAGTAGTATCATTGTTTTAGGTGTTAATTGATTCATTTTCCTTTATATGTTTTATTATGTAAGTAATTTTTTAATGGATAGGATTTATTTTATTTAGATATAGAATTATATTAAGTTCTTAAACATTATTTCATAATCATCAAATAAAAATTATTCTTGAATGGTTACGATGGGGAATGAAATCTTATCGCGTTGTGGAGACGGTAAGACATACATACGCATGAGCGACAATATCATTCTATTGATGGTAAAAATGTATGTAATTGGATGATATATTATATAAAAAAATAATTAACATATTGTATTTATTATTTAAATAAATTATACTCATTATTATACCCATCCAAATAATTAAGTGTTGAATAACAAACTACACAGTGACGTGGATATAGTAAGTCGTACGTACACACATATGGTGACTTTTCCATTCATAGGATGGATAGAATAATGAATATGGTTGTACCATTTTTATAATAAAATATTAGTATATACAAGTTATTGGAGATATTATTTTAGTATGGAAACAATAAAGAATGATTAAGTAGAATAAGAAAAGAACTTTGAAAGAGGTGATAAAATAATTACCTTTTCTTCTGGTGATTCCTTTTGATTTGAAAAAAATGATCCCTAGGTTGGATTTATGATGAAATTAAGGGCTCTAGGTTTAAGTGAGGGTAGTTGGGAGGATATTGGAGCAAGGTTTGGAAGATCCAAATGGATTTGGAGGTGTAAATTTAAGAGAATGTGAAGTACCCTTTTATAAGAGAGGTGATGAGAACTTTAAAAAAAGCTTGAAATATTAATTTATTATAAAATTATTTTTGGTTTCTAATAGATCCAAATAGATTTATTTCAAGTATAATATAATTATGGGTATAAATCCTCTCAAACAATAGGTTTTGGACATTTTTAGGTCAGCATATTAACCTTATCTTTTAGATTTAACTCTTAGTTAAATAGATTAACTTTTACCATGTCTTCTTGTATTTTTATACTACATGGTTAATATAGTTACTATAAAATGCCAAGAGAACCTAAAATGGTTCATTAATGAAATATGTAACATTATCTAAGTCATTTGGCCGGATATTATATTTTTAGGACTATTATATAATTTAATAAAATAGTATTTGTTTTAAAAACTCATTTATGTGATTCTTGACACTAATTAGTATTTGGTTTTTGTTAAAGTCATCAAAACTTGATTCCTTTGAAAAAATACATTTAATCGACCCTAAAATGTCATAATCTCCTTTAAAATTAGTTTATGGCATCAAAATGTTCAATTTACATTTATTTTAATATTTATAATATCAATTATATTAATTATTCATTAATAAGATAAATACTGCATCATCATAGTGTCATAAATAAATTTTATTATTTAATGTATAAAAATTATAAATAAAATAATATGATATAGTAAATATTTTTATATTTATAATGAATATTTATAGTTGAATTTATCTTATGTATAACCCTATATTAAAAAAGGTTTAGTTATTAAAATTTGAAATTAACACTTTTAACTCTTCTTTAAATAAAATATAATAAATGTACTAATATAATCCTAGTGGATCAAAAAGGACAATATTTTTATCCTAAGGTAGATTTTGGTTAAAATACACTTATAAAATATAATTAGGACATGTGTTGGGGTAATTTTATATTTTTATAATGTTATTTTTACCTTTAATTACCTTATTTACTTTTAACCATGATAAATAAAATTAAAAAGTTACTCTTCACCAAAAATCATTTTCATCCTATTGAACCACATTTTAATTATTGATGATAACTGTTTCTATCAAATTTTTTAAATTCAATTTATAGAAGTGGTAAAATTACGTTTTATACAAATTTGCAAATGTTCCTAGAAGGTGGGTAAAAGACGTTAAAAAGTTCAATAAAATTATATATATATAATACTATTATAATATGAATCCAACGAATTGAATTATGCTAATATAGGTATCATGTATCTATTTTAATTTTAAAACAAATATAAATAAAAAAATAATTATTTAAATAAAAAATCGGTTTTAAACAATAACGCATTGTTTTTCACTATTCGTCAAAAATTGAAAGTTTTCAAAAAAAACCAAAAATTCACCCTAAGATAATTTTGATATTCCAAATTCAAAAATGAAGTCCATTTTGAAAAATAAAATTTATAATGTTTCAAAAATTGGGTATTACTATCCATAAATGCTTTTTAAAGGGCTAGTTTGATTGGTCGTGGTGTTCTAGAACTGAGAGCTGCGTATAACACAAGCTATTTTATTATTCAAAGAGAAGCATACTGTGAAAGCTCGGGGTGTTATATTCTTCCCTCCTTCAATTAATTTCATCCTAAAAAAATTCTGGAATATTATTGAATAAAAATATTCATGTGGTTCTTCATCATAAGTTCCTTAGGTTCCCACGTTGCCTCTTCTATTTTATGGTTTTTTTCAAATAACTTTTACCAGAATAGTCGTTCAGTTTCTCAACAGTTTTTCTCTAGTATCAAGAATCCTGATAGGATCTTCAAAATAAGATAGATCAAGTTCTAATTCTATTTCTTCATAGGTGATCACATGTGTTGGTCCAGGCATATATTTTCTCAACATTGATACGTGAAACACATCATGAACTTTAGAGTGACTTGGAGGAATTGCCAAATGATAAGCTACAACTCTAATTAATTCTAGAATTTTGAAAGGTATGATGTAGCTGTTACTTAATTTAACCTTATTAATAAATCGTATAACACCCTTCCATGGAGATACCTTTTAGAAAACATGATCTCACACTTGAAATTCAAAATCCTTCCTTTGGTTATCGGCATAGATATTTTGAATACTTTGAGCTGTTTTGATGTAGGTCTGGGTAATCTTCACCTTTTCCATTATTTCCTCAAAAAGTTCCGGGCCTACAAGTTTTATTTCACTAACATCATCCCAACAGGTTGGTGTGCTAAATCTCTTTCCATATAACACTTCATATGGTTCCATCTGAATACTTGAATGAAAGCTGTTGTTATAGGAAAATTATAACAGAGGTAAATACTGATCCCAAATACCTTGAAAGTAAAGTGAGAAAGATCTCAACATGTCTTTTAAGGTTTGAATAGTCTATTCTAATTGTCCATCAGTTTGAGGGTTGTAGGCAGTGGTCAAACAAAGTTTATTATCTAGGTATTTCTAAAGACTTTTCCAGAATCTTGATGTAAAATGGGGATCACGATAAAAAAATTGATAGGGGTACACTATGAAGTCTTAAAACTTCATCAATATATAGTCTTTCAAAATGTTCAAGTGGTAAATCATCTCTTATAGCAAGAAAATATTATAACTTGGTAAGACGATCAAGAATGACCCATATTGCATCATTCCTTATACAAGTATTAGGTATCCCCATGAAAGATTCTATCATAATATCATCCCATTTCCAATCAGGTACGGGAAGAGGATGCATGAATCCTCTAGGATGTTGTCTTATAGGCTTCACCTGTTGAAAAACCATACATCTTGACACATAATCAGCAATCTCCCTCTTCATGTTGTCCCACAAAAAATACTGCTTCAAATATCTATACATATTAGGGCTACCAGGGTGTATAGAGAAATTGGAGCTATGAACATCATCCAACAATTACCTTTTTAGATCAGGTATATCGAGAACACGAATCCCCTTCACAAATTTCAAAATTTCACCTTCATATATGAATTCAATCAATCTACCATAATTCAAAGCTTTAATTTTATTTTGAAACTCCTCATCATCAGTCTAAGAAATTTTTATCCTTTCTAGTAAAGATGGTTTGGAAACCATTTGAAAAAATATTGATGTTTTATCTTCCAGGATTATTCCCATATCCATCTTTACTATATCCATTAACATTGGATCCATTTCAACTCTCATCTTGTTCATAACTCCATGATCCTTTCTGCTCAAAGAATCTGCCACCTTATTTTCCTTCCTCGGGTGATAGTGTATTGTGAAATAATTATCCATGAGTAGTTCGAACGATCACCTTTGCCTCATGTTGAGTTATTTCTGTGAGAAAATATACTTCAAACTCTTGTGATCAGTATATATCTCACATTTTTCACCATAGAGACAATGTCTTCATATATTTATAGAAAATATTGCAGCTTCTAACTCAAGATCATGAGTGGGATAGTTTTTTTCATGAATTTTTATCTACCCTGATGCATAGGAAGTAAATCTATAATTCTGCGTAAGGACACAACCAAGTCATTTCTTTGAAGTATCACTATAAATAACAAACCCATCATTCCCTGATGGTAGAGTGAAGATAGAAGCACTGACTAATCTTCTCTTTAATTCTTCAAGAAATTCTCCACACTCTTTTTTCCAAACAAATTTAATCCCTTTATGTGTGAGCTTGGTTAAAGGGTTAGAAAATCAAGAAAAATTCTAGACAAAATGCCAATAGTAACCTACTAAACCAATAAAATTACATACCTTAGTTATACTCATCGGTGCTGGCCATTCTTGGATTTCCCTTGTCTTTGAAGGATTAATAGAGATTCTATCCTTAGAGACAATATGGCCAAGAAAAGAAATTTCCTAAAGCCAGAATTCACACTTGATATACTTCCCATATAATTCATTTCTTCTAAGAGTTATTAGAATAGTGCGCAAGTTATTTTCATGATCTTCATAGATTTTGGAGTATACCAAGATATAGTCAATAAATACCACTATAAGGTTATCAAGATATTATTTGAAAACACTATTCATTAGATCCATGAAAACAGAGGGTTAATTAGTCAGTCTAAAAGGAATTACTGTAAACTCATAATGCCCATACCTGGTTTGAAATGTTGTCTTTGGATTGTCTTCCTTGTTCACGCACAATTGATGATATCCAAATCGAAGTTCAATCTTTTAAAAATATTTAACTTCATAAATTTGAACAAATAAATCATCAATGCGAGTTAGGGATACTTATTCTTTATTTTTATAGCATTGATCTCCCTGTAGTCAATGCGCAACCTCATAGATCCATCTTCCTTCTTAACAAAAATAACAGGGGCTCCCACTAGAGAAACACTTGGGTGAATAAATCCTTTATTACTCAATTCATCTAGTTGTTTCCTTAGTTACACTAATTCAACAATGGACATTCTATAATTGGTATTCAATATAGTCCTTGAACCAAGAATTAAGTCAATAGAAAACTCCATTTTCTATTCTGAAGGATGTCTAGGAAAATCCTCTGGAAACACATCAGATAAAGCATATTTATATGCCATAATGACAACTGATTGACAAAACTTTGTTGCAATGATACTTCCCTTAGGAGTTTTGACATATAAATCCCTTATTATGTCAAATTGGAAATATCTAGTTTTCTTGGAAAACTAGGAAGATATGAAAGAATGTGTTGATCCAGAATCAAATAAATCAATGTATAATTTTGAGGAAACTATTAAAGTACCTACCATCATGTCACCAAGAACTTCAACCACAGCAGTAGTGATCGCATAAGCTTGGACATGATCCCTTTTCTTTTTCTAGGGAAAATTTATTTTATGTTTAGTATAATCATTTTCATAATGTCCCATCTCTTTAAAATTATATCATTGAACATTGGTAGCTTATTTTTTCGTATTACATTCATGAGCTTGGTGGAACTACTAGAAAATAGACCTATACCCATGGTTTTGGAAAAAAACATGGGTATATGTATAGTGGGGGAACCTATACCCACGGTTCTGGAAAACCATGGGTATTGGTCAACTATACCCACGTTTTTTCTAAAACCGTGGGGATTGATTTTTTTTCGAAGGCCAATATCCACAGTTTTGTAAAACCGTCGGTATAGGTATTTATTTGAAGGCCTATCCCCACAGTTTCTAAAAAACCGTGGGGATAAAAAAAATTCGAAGGCCCTATACCCATGGTTTTTTAGAACTGTGGGGAAAGGTTACCCAAATTATGGCGGAAAAAAAAGGCATGGGAAAACCAAAATGATTTAGCGGGAAAATTTATACCCATGATTTGAAATAATATATATAAGTTGATATAAATTTATAAACAAATAAAATCTGCAGCTTGGTTGGTTATGTGTTGCGTATTTGTTGCAGCGGTTGTGGTATTGAATCCCACTGGCTTCGTTTTTTTTAATACAGACACAGGGATTATTATATTATTAAAAATACAGATTGGTTAATGCATAGTCAAGTCTATTTAGTTGGTTAAGCACTAGATCGCTGGAAGTATGATGCGTCAGACGTGGGTTCGAAACACGCCAGCTTCATTTTTTCGTTATATGGTCAAAGATTAATATATTTTTATAAATATAGATATATATTCATATAAATAAGTTTGCTAAAGTGGTGAAGTTCGTTGGATTAATCCCTTAGGTTGCGGGTTGGCGCAGGTTCAAGACCTAGCAACTGTATATTTTCAATATTTTTTACCCACAGTTTTTAAACCGTGGGAAAAATGGTTTGACAGCGTGGAGGATGGATTGACATGGTTGAAAAAAAAGATATCCCCATGGTTTGTCAAACCATGGGAATAGGGTAAGACCCCTATACTGACGCCACTCAGCCCCACGGTTCCCAAAACTGTGGGTATAGCCTATAACCACAGTTTTGGGGGCTATACCCAAGGTTTTGAACTGTGGGTATAGGTAGTTTTTCCAGTATTGTGGCCTTTTTCTTTACACTTGTAACAAACTCCCATTCCCTTCAGGCAAGTACCAGGGTGTTCCTTCCCATATTTACTATAGGGTGGAAATTAAACTTTTCCATTCTTCCCCATATTTCCTTTTCCAGAGTGTTCAACAGATATCTTCTTCTCTTTCTCCACTTTAAAGTCATAATACTTTGAGAATTCCTTTTCTGTCTTGATAACACATGAGACTGCATCTTTGTATGACGAGAATGATTGTGAGAGTAATACTAATCGGAAAAATGGTTTTATCCTATCAAATAATTGATCAATATTACATCTTGGTTTACGTATATAATCTTTAGCATGCCTTGATAGCCTTTTAAAGTTAGCCTCATACTTTGCAACATTCTCATCCTCCTTTTTCCTCAGACTCAAAAATTTCCATTTCATATCTGTTTGATGTTCACAAGGAAATTATTTTTCTAAGAAAATCTCTTTAAACTCCCTCAATTACATATTTGATACTTATTTATCCTCCTTTTTTAAATTAATTAAAACCATTGATCCACATCTACTGAGAGGTGATAAACTATCAAGACAACTTTTTCCCATTCGCTACTCCCCAAAGCATGAAATATTTTCTCTAATGAACTTATCCATTGCTCAGCTAAAAATGTATTTTTGGTCACATTAAATTCTGGTGGTTGTTTCCTCATGAAGTGGTCTAACATTGATCCTCCGCGTTGTGGATCGTGGTGATCCATACGGGTAAGGTTATTATTCATAACTTGAGTGAGTTGTCCCAGTATGTCTATAAGCTATTCAACACCAGTTACATCACTAGCTCCACTATAATTATCTTGAATAGGATGGAAATTCCTACATGTATTATGTGTGTCGATATTGTTTCCATTCCTTCCACTAGGCTCTATTTCTAAACAATGGCATACACTAGATCAGTTAATGAATTGCAATGCATAATTCCAAACATGTAAAATACTTAACATAAATTGAATAGTTTATGCATATAATCTATAATCATAAAAATATTTTCTTTGGGAAATTATTTACTCATAAATACTTCATAATGGTTTATCAAGAAAATGTGAATTATCCTAAGCATATCCCCTGGGAGTGTCAAACTAGGTGCGTAGTAAGACCCATTGTTGTGTACCAGGATACCCCTGGTCAAGCTTGAAACTCCTGGTCAGAGTTTTCACTCCTAGGTATATATGTACCAGAACCACGTCCACTTGTAGTATCCAGACATGGATTTATTGCTTGAAAACCCCAAATAATATCTATATTTCTAATTTTTTTGGATGTTCTTATATACTAATTATCAATTTCTATCATATGGTAATGTTCTATAATTAGAGTTTTTCTAAATTTAGTTTCCATGTTTTGTACTAAACTTCCTCTGAAACCAACAGTAATGCCCTGACCCTAGTTACCCAGAGTCGGTGCATTATTACATAACATTGGGATGACCATAAGAGATCAAGTTCTGAAAGACCAATCAGTTTAGTATCCTTGGAAGTACTAGATACATACATAAGTTTTACATTACATTATGAAATTAAAAAGAAATTTTTTTTCTCCTTTGAACACACTCATATCCCTTATCCTTTCTATGTAGGTAAGTCATAATATACTTCCTTGCATCCTGGAAAAAATAAAACATAAGAAAGGGGTGAGCTCAGACGCTCAATAAGGATAAAAATATAGAAGAAACTATCATAAATAAGTATAAACATTTAAAGAAATATATAATACTAAAACACAATCCTTTTAAATTTATGCTTCAACATAATATGGAAAATATAAATCAAATAATGTCATTTACTTATTCACATGGATATTCTACTAGTAAAATAATCACATGTAATATTAATAGATAATATCATAATCATGGAATGTATAATGACGTAAATCATAACCACATAGTCAAGGACTTGTGCTAAGACTAAAAATAAAAATATTGTCAAGGCCTTCTTACAAGACACTAGATTGTCTCATGATACCTACCAATGCATCGGGGGACTATATCGGGCACCGCTCATCACTTACTACATCCAATGCAGTCATCATATGTAAAGGATGAAACATAACATAAACATTCATATTAAAATAGCATATGAAATGGTAATACTTTAACCACAAACCATGAATGACATAAAAATAACATATCCACAATCAAACATATAATAAAACTATCAATACAATAAGGAATATTGTATCATAATAAACCAACTTCAATTAAACATAAAATCCAACAATAGATGTTGACATAGATGAAATCAATCCAAAAAATATTTGAGAGAAACACCTATTTCTACTTTGAAATCATTTAAAAGTCACATAATTATAAAAGAAATAATTTTTTTAAAAAATATTCTTATAAGATTTTAAGGGAAGATTCGAAGGTGTTATAATGGAAGAAAATATTCACACACTCTATATAATTTAAAAAGACATTCTTTCCTTAATTTGTCGAAAAGGTCATAAAGGACCTTGTTTGGAAAATGACAGAAAGATTACTTTCAAAACATTTTATAAAAAGTAAAAAAAGGGTATAAATGACTTTATCCCATATTATAGGAAATAATAAAAATGTTTTGAAATAAATTTTTTAGAAACACGAATGTGGATGATAAAGAAGTCCTAGTAGATACTTACGTATAAATAACCTCAGATAATAAAAATATTGTAAGATTAACCCTTACCATATACTTTTACTTAGTCAAGGTGACATTAAACACATGTATAATTGTTATTAAATTATAAAATAACCACATACATAAATATGATATCATATATGATCCTTTAATATTTATTTGTTAACAATATTTCAGTAGTATCATTGTTTCAGGTGTTAACTTATTCATTTTCCATTATTTGTTTTTTTACATAAGTCAGGTTTGTTATGGATAATATGTATTTGATTAATATCTAGAATGATATTAAGTTCTTAAACATTATTTTTTAATCATCAAATGAAAATTATTATTGAATGGTTACGATGGGGAATGAAATCTCATCACGTCATGGAGACAGTAAGCCATACGTACGCATGAGTGACAATATCATTCTATTGATGGTGAAATCATATGTAATTGGATGGTATATTATATATAAAGAATAATTAAAATGTTATATTTATTTTTTACATCAATTATACTCATTATTATACCCATCCAAACAATGAAGTGATGAATAACAAACTACACCACAATGTGGAGATGGTAAGCCGTACGTATGCACGTAGAATGACTTTGTTATTCATAGGATGGATAGAATAATGAATATAGTTGTACCATATATTTAATAACATATATGTATGTAGAAGGTATTTTAGTATGGAAACAAAAAATAAAGAGGAAGTATAAGAAGAAAATAACTTTGAAAGAGGTGATAAAATAATTACCTCTTCTTCGGGTGCTTCCTTTTGCTTTGAACAAAAGGGATCCTTAGGTTGAATTTATGAAAAAAGTAAATACTACAGGTTTAATTGAGGGTAGTTGGGAGGATATTTTAGAAGGGTTAGGACAAGAAAAATGTCATTTGAGGTGTGAATTTAAGAAAAGGGGAAGTACCTTTTTATAAGAGAGGTGAGGGGCACTTTAGGAAAATCTTGAAATGATAATTTATTATAAAATTATATTCGGTTTATAATAGCTCCAAATGGATTTAGTTCAAGGATAATATGGGTATGGGTAAAAATCATCTCAACCAATAGGTTTTAGACATATTTATGTAGCCATATTAACCTTATCTTTTAGATTTAACTCCTAGTTAAATAGTTTAACTTTTACTATGTCTTCTTGTATTTTTATACTACATGGTTAATATAATTACTATAAAATTCCAAGAGATCCTCATGTTTTTAATTAATGACATATGTAACATTATCTAAGTCATTTAGCCGAATATTATATTATTAGAACTATTATATAATTTAATAAAATAGTATTATTTTAAACTCATTTATGTCAATTTTGACAATATTTAGTATTTGGTTTTTGTTAAAGTCATCAAAACCTGATTCCTTTGAAACAAAATACATTGAATCAACCCCAACATGTCATATTTACCTTGAAAATTAGTTTAATGCATCAAAAGTTTCAATTTTCATTTATTTTAATATTTATAATATCAATTATTTTAATCTTTTATTAATAAGGTAATCACTACATCATCATTGTGTCATAAATAAATTTAATTATTTAATGTCTAAAAATTATAAATAAAATACTATGATTTATGAAAATTATTTATATTTCTAATAAATATTTATAGTCTAATTTATCTTATATATAACCATATATTAAAAATTGTTTAGTTATTAAAATTTGAATTTAACACTTTTAACTCTTCTTTAAATAAAATACAATAAATATTCTATTCTAATCCATGTGGATCAAAAAGGATCATATTTTTGTCCGAAGGTTGATTTTTGTTGAAATACACTTATCCAATAGAATTAGGAAATTTTTAGGGTAATTTTGTATTACTATAGTATTATTTTTACCTTTAATTACCCTATTTACTTTTAAACGTGGGGAATAAAATTCAAGAATTACTATTCACAAAAAATTATTTTCATTCTATTGAACCAAATTTTACTTACTAATGACAATAATATGTTTTGTATTTTTGAAATTCAATTAATAGAAGCGGTAAAATTACGTTTTATGAAAATTTGCAAATATGCCTAGAAGGTGGGTAAAAGATGTTAAAAAGTTCAATAAACTTTTATATATATAATCTTATTATAAAATGACTCAAATGGATTATATTGGACTAATATATGTATTATGTATCTATTTTGACTTTATATTAAATTAAAAAAGAATATTTAAATAAAAAATTGGTTTTAAACAATAATGGAGTGTTTTTCATTGTTCATCAAAAATTGAATGTTTTTAGAAAAAAAATTCACTCTAAGATAATTTTGATATTCGAAATCCAAAAATGAAGTCCATTTTAAAAAAATAAAATTTATAAAATTTCAAAAGGTGAGTATTTCTATTCATAACTGCTTTTTAAACGGCTAGTTTGATTGGTCGTGGTGTGCTAGAACTCAGAGCTGCGTACAACACAAGATATTATATTATTCAAAGAGAAGTGTACTGTGAAAACTTGGGGTGTTACCTATTAAATGCCTAAGATGATATCACATGGCTTTATCTATAATAGAATAAGATCCCCGCTGGACTGATGTGTCCCCAAAATCATTCTACATCCCTAGAAAACATCAACAAACTAATATGACCGCCAACTAGAATACTCAACACCAGGGGAACGAGAATCCTATCGACATCTAGACCTAGAGAATGGGATAGACTAGGTGAAACAAAGGAGTGTGAGACTCTTGTATCAAACAAATTATAATCAAGAATTATAAACAAACTGATCGTAGCTTGAATGACCTTCGGCCCTGCTGGAACTGCTGCCTCTGCGGTGTGCAACTGCCCACGCCCAGATACTCTTCCCCTCTTTTTTCGACCGCCTCCCTGACCACACCCTGGTAAAGGTCCCTAAGGATCACCCTGAGGTCGGCCTCCCCCAACACTGTCTACCCTCGGTAGAGTGGGAGCTCGCTACCCCTACTATTGGAAAGGTTTGACTGAAAATTGCTACTGCGGAGGTGGGTGCTGAACCTGCCCACCTCCACTATACTGCGCTCGAACTGGGAACTGAATATAAATATGTCAACAACCTCCATAGAGAAATCATCTCGGTCCGAGGACCATGGGGAAAGGGTGAGGACCAGGTGATCAGAGTTGGAACTGCTGAGGCATACTCCCTACTAGACGAAACCTGGAAGGACTTGATGTCAGAGGCCTACCGTTGAATGATTTCCCCTTTGATGAACTCAATTGGATCCCCTCTAGCGGTACACCTCCCAGTAAGTGAGTCCTTTCAAATAAATCATCCTTCTTCTGAACCTCTAAGTATGTCGGTAGAGTGAAGGGGGTAACAACATACTGAAAAGAAGGTCACAGTGCCTCCTCTAAGAATCTATCTTGGGACACCTCATCCAGAAAGTGATCCGGTGAAAAGCGTAAGAGATCCTTGAACATGATACCATGATCCCTTACCAACATAATCTCCTACTGGAGGGAGAGTATATCCTACCTCTTCTCAGGCTTCATAGTGGAAGAAAGGAATCTATCTCAGAACTAATTCTCAAAGTTATCCCATGAAACATCAGTCTTCTTCCTCTCCCTGAGGTAAAGTTTCCACCAATGAAACACTGCTACCCTTATATGAATCGCTGTTAGAGAAACCCCATACTCTATCGGATCCCAGATCAAGTTGAAAGTGATCATGAGCTCCTTGAGCCAACTCTCCATCTCTATATCTAAGACGTTTTCCTCATACTTTCCCAAAGTCTTCCGCTAGAGGGAACCGAGAGTCTTATGCTACTGGTCACCTTCCTCCACTCGATCGTCCCTCCACTAATCAACCAGGTCAACCTTATAGGCCTCAACTTCTCTTACCACACATGGGAAACATACAATTTTTTTAGATAAAAAAAGTAAATAAGGAACTCCTAAGCCCAGATAGTATGGAAATTCCCTTTTATGATTTATTTTAAATATTTATTTAAAATTAAATTCCCAAGATTCCCAAGACACACAAGAACACAAGTCATTATGATGTATGTACCTTTCCTAGGGTCTCTACCTTGTAATCAGTGTAGCCTCACTTGGTCGTTCAGTAGGACAAGCGTTCTTGCATCATATCACAAGGGGCCTTAAAATCTCATGTCCTAACCGGTCTTCCATAGCAAATTTCACGCACCAAGATTTACTAACACCTTTTCCCTACCATCCCATTCCATCCTTACTATGCCTAACTCCGAAATACATCCAATCTCTCAAACCACTCCTATGATACCACTTTGTCATGACTCTCCTTCTTCAAGTTGAGGGAAGGAGTGACAAAGTGCCACCCCCTTCCTTCTTCAAGATGAAGAAGATATAATGACCCTTGAGACCCGCCTTTAGTAGGCCACGGAGTGGCGACTAGCACCAAGGTTATAGAACTTCACAAAAAATGGAAGGAATTACCCTTTTTATGAAAATAGGGTTGGAAGATAAGATGTTAAATCCCAAGAAAATCCAAATAGTAAAGGTAAAAGTATGGACAATATCCGTTCCCACACGCATGTTCAAAAGTAAAGCTGATGCGAAGTACAAAAAAACTCCAAAATAAAGTACCAAAAGAAAAGATACCAAGTAAAAACACAAAAACTATCCGGACGCCTGAGATAGTAAATCTATCAAGGTCCTCAAAGTCCTCCTAGAAATCTAAAAATAGTTTATAGACATAGGGTGAGTATACAATTATATCCAATAGAGAAACTAAAGTCACCTATGCACAAGTGGGGGAAACATACTAATGACCTTGTGAGAAAACAATAGAACCTCAAATCACCTACCAAGGAGTACTAACTATCCCAGCCTCACCAAGGCACACTCACCAAATAACCCAAGTCAAGTAAAAGTAGTAGTATAAGAACATTGACATTTGGGTACCCTAAACCACTTTACCACTGGTTAACTTCTAATACTAATGGAAAACATCTTGACACTACCACTCTTCCAAAACGCAGTCCCATTGCTGCAACCCACCTGCACACACCTAGGACTTAACCATACCACCATCTTTCTCGTAGACCCCTGGGCCACAACAACCACACCTCTCACCCGAAGACACCTGGGACTCATCCCGAAGACACTTGGGAAAGCAATCCTGGCCCGCAGACACCTAGGCCCCTCATCTACAACAAACCTACCCAAAGGATCTTGGACCATGGTAAGCCTCAAGCCATTACAACCTGCCCAGATATGATCGATTAGTAAGAACCAAAAAAGGGTGTGAGGAAGAAATTCAGTAACCAACCATCCATCCTCCCTATGAGATGTTGGGAAAGAAAACCTCCCCCATGAAATGGAGGTGTTCGACAAATGGTGCTCAACAAGGGTGGGGTGCATATTGAAATCACAAAGAACTAAAATTTATACATATAGGTAACCAAACACTCAACCCAACCTACGGGTCCCCAAAACAAACAACTAGACCACCAAAACCACCTTTGCTGCTATCCCTATACGCACAACCACACAAATAGCCACTGCCAAAGCATAGACTCAACCAATTTTTCATTCAACCAATTTCCATTTATTTATTAAGGGGTTCAATTTAATTTGTTCTAGTACTACCTGGGAAAACTACCAAGGTAAATCATTTCCATTTTAATACCCATTCCTAGAAACAACAAATAACAACCAACTTACAGTTCCACTACACACCCCCTTTTCCCCTAGACACCCATTCAACCATTTCCAACTATCATTCTTAAAAGTTATACTACACAATCCAAACATTTCCCCAATGCAGTCCCACTACATAACAAGTTCATAACCACATTGCAGTCCCACTGCCCAATGTTCTCTGATGACCACGACACAAACAAAGGAAGTCCCACTACCTAAAATTCTATCCATTCCAAAATCAATCAGCCTCTCAAACTGGGATACCAACATACCCCCCCATATCTCCCCAAACACAAAGCCCACAGAAAAAACCATTTTAACCACACCCCCACTGCACACACATACCACACCCTTCTCACAGAACCAACTCCTCTATCCACCCATGTACACATAACCTAAACAAAGATAGAACCCCATAAAATGAACATCACACAACCACACTATCAAGCCAAGGGTACTGAGATTTACCCTACATGTTCTCTTTAATTCCACTTTAAATAACCGAGGTGATCATAGAACAAGTTTGATCCTGGGGAATCCATTTAATTAACCAAGTGTACGTGTTTAAGAAGATTTCATGTTACAGATGATTATCAAATATCATAACAAAACAAATGGAACACCACCAGTGTGAAAAAAAAGACCACCAAAGGCCATGATTTTTAGAAGTCATACAACCGCAACAACTATAAACAAATCAAAGATAACAAATAAAACCAGCGATCAACATCAAACAACTCCTATCCCATTATTTCATTAACTTCGTTATCTTTTGATCATATTACCTTATTATTTATTTCTTTTTTTAAGAAAAGTATTCACATTTTCTTCACAAGGAATCATTAGTACACCCACCCCTCATGATTCAAAATTAGAGATCGGCATAAGAAATCCATACTTGAAACAATAGGCGACCAAAGCTCCTCCTTGCGTCAAGAACAAGGGATCATGTGAGCAGCACAGAACTCCAAGAAAGATGAGCAGGAGGGGCTCTAGCATAGGTGCACGACTCATCTAGAGAGGAAGTATCTAGAAGCACCAAGATGGAATGGAAAACACACTGAAAAGGGAAGATCCCAACTTTGAAGAACCAAATCCTAAATTGAAGGAGGAATGATTTCGATAGCCATTAATCATGGGATTGTGGTCAAGATCACACTGTTTGAATATCTCAAAGCCCCAAAGTGTTAGGATATTAAAAATATACTTAATATCCTTCCAAACACTCTTAAAAATTCTTAGAAAAGGATTTAAACCCAGTTTATGTCAATTAAACATAAGAGAGGCGAAACTAGAAAACTGGGAAAAATTGGAAAAACTGTAAACGAGTCACCGATGGGTGAGTCGCTGATGCTGAGCCACAGAAAGGTGAGATACCAAAGATACCTACTAATTCTAAGCCACAAACGTCGAGATACTGATGCAACAACCTACTGACGCCTTGAACTATCGATGCCTTGATCTACTGATGCCCTGACCTACTGACATCAATGCCCTTAAATTACCGACACCAACTCCCTCGACTCATTGACACTGATGCCCCTAACTCACTGATGCCAACACCCCTGACTCATCGATGCCGATTCCCCTAACTCACTAATGCACTGACATGCCGACATTGACACCCTGATTCACCGATGGAAAAATAAGAAATTTGGTAAACTCTTGAAACAAGCTACCCTTGCCTCCTAGAACACCTAAAACACTAGATTTTCACAAGGGAATGGCATGGGAAAATTCGGGTCATTACAATGGATATTAGTGGTTCTCCTTTAAAATATGAACATCTCTTAAGAGGGATGTCTATCTCTACGAGTTATCCTTCAAGGCCTAAATAGAATATGCAGGTCTTTTCTTTAGATCATGTTGGAACTAAAAATATTACTGGATAAAAGTTGGTTTTAAATCAAGCTCAAGGAATAGTATCACCTCTTGTTGTTATCCCATTGATAGTGAAGTTAGATGAATCTAAATTATCAAATCCATCTATTTCATATACTTGTTGTACTTTTCCTTAGCCTCAAGAGGAGAAGGTAAACAAAAATGTGATTATTCATTACTCTGTAAATTCCTGCTTCTTCCAGTAGTGATGTTAATGGGGAAACAAGTGATAATGTTGCTAGAGATAAAGTGATGAAGGATGATGCAGTTGCTAAGCTTTCAGATGATGGTGGCCGGCCATGGATGCAGGTTAAGACTTAGAGGAGGGGACGACACCCTTATTTCATGGGTGGATGACTTCCACACCATAGTATGAACACTCACTCTCGAGTGGGTTGATGATTTTTATGTTTTTTTGGGAATTTACCATCTTGTTTGTTCCTCAGTTTTTTCCTCCATTTCTCATTTATTTTCAATAAAAGTGGCCTTAAAGCCTTAAAATTTTCAAAAAAAATCTAATAAATATTAAATAAATAAATAAATAATAACTAATAAATAAATAATAAATTAACACTAAATTAATAGTAAATAATAAATCAATATATAATAAATAAGTAAAAAATAAGTAATGAATTAATAAAAAACAAAAAACGATTATAAATAATAAATAATAATTATTAATAAAAAATAATAAGTAATAAATACATAATAAATAATATTAAATAAATAAATAATAAATAGTAAATCAATAAATCAATAATAAATAAATAATAAATAAGTCATAAATAAATTAATAATAAATTATTAAAAAATAGATTATAAATCATAAATGAAACATAAATAAATTATAAATAAATGAATAATAAATAATAAATAATAAATAATAAATAATAAATAATAAATAATTTGTTAATAATAAATAAATAGTAAATAATAAATTAAATATTAAATAAATTAGTAGCTAATAAATAATAAATAAATAAATAAATAAATAAATAATAAATAGATCATAAATAAATCATAAATAAATATTAATTATATCATAAATAAGTAATTAAAAAATTATAAATAAATAAACAATAAACAATAAATAATAAATAATAAATGAATAAATAATTCACTACTAATAAATTAATATGAAAAAAAATTTAATGATTAATAATAAGTTAATAATAAATAATAAATAATATGTAATAATTTATATTAAATATTAAATAAATATTAAATAAATAATAATTTTATAATAATTTAATAATTAATTTATATTAAATAATAAATAATAAATATTAATTAATAATTATAATATAATTTCATTATTGTTCTTTTCATATGCTTTGATTTGATCAGTTGTAGAGCTAAAACAGACATTGAGACCAAAAGTTATGGTCATCTGATGTTGAAGTCTAATTTTCAACTTATCCTAGAATTAATTTATGTTTCAAATAATTATTGACTAATAATTATAAATAATTAACAATTAAAACATTATAATAATCAAAGTAGTATGAACCATGTGTTATAGATGATGATCTTGAATTTTTTTGAAAATAAAACAATAAAAATGTATAAAGGGAGATGACAGGTGGAAAACAATGACAAACCACTACCATAAAGTAAAGCAGATAGCTTCCTAGATAATAAGAGAAGAAAATTTATCTTGTGGACTATGATCGACCACCACCCATACCACTCATATGACAACCCCCTCCTTCATGTTTTGGGCTTCTTCCATGTTTAATACTTTTTCCATTAATTTAGAGGTAGTTTTTAAAAAACCACCACTAATTCATGGTGGATTTTAAAAACCTCCGTTAAAAATAAATTAAAAAAATAGATTTAGCAGAAGTTTTTGAAATAAATCCACAAAAAATAAATAAAAAAATATAAAAAACACATTTAGTAGTGGTTTTTTAAAAACTACTACTAAATTTGATTTACTTGGAGAACTCAACAGGGATTTTGAGAACCACTGCTAAAAACAACATCTGTAAGATCCCAAACTTTTTCTAGAGATGTATAGATCTCATTTTTTCAGTTCTCTTATACCCTTGTTTTCGTATATCTTGGGTGAGTTTTTTTTTCAGGATGTTTCTGGTGAAAAATTGAGAATTTTGGAGAAAGAGGGGTAGTGCATGGTTGGTGCATAGTTTGTTAAACCGTGTTCCCTCCTAGTAGAAACTTTATGACCCATAAGAGGAGGCACATAGTTAGGAACATAGTTAGGGAAAACCCTGATCACCATATATCAAACCACGAATACATGATTTTAATCCCTTGAAAAATTATAAAAAAATCTCAAACCCCCCAGTATTAATCCCTAATCAACCCCACTCAGATCTAAACTCATTTTATAATTTTTTGAATCCTCTTGGATGATTTAAATACCTTTTAAACTCTGTTCATGATGAATCTAAGACCATATTGAAGAATTTTCACCTCTCCCGGTAAGAGATTCTCATCCTGATTGGTTTCCTTATTCTATGCCATCTTTCTCTTATATTTTTAAGGGTTGATTTCCCCTACTGGTGATGTTTTAGATCTAGGTTTTCATAGATATGATCATTTTGATCTTGGATCAAGGTTTTGGATCTAGATCTTTCTCTTCATTGTGCAATTTAACATTCCGATTCAATTTGTGGATTTCCATTGGTGAGCATCCATCAACGATCTTGAGGTAGGTGGTCTAAATTGAAAATCATAGAGTTTATTTTTAATTATATGTATATAATTGTGAAATTTAAATTTACATGATTGGGAAATTGCATTAGATATTGAATTAATTAAATTTAATTTCCATGTGATAATGAATTGGGTTAAACTTAGGGCAATGGAAATTGGTTGAATTATTATCATAAAATTGATGGGTTAATGGGATTATGTAATTGGTTAATTGATGGAATATTTAATTGGTTAATAATGGTAATCAAGGGATGTTTGGAATAACCTTGAAGAGTTAATGGGTTTTGATTAAATGTTGATATATGGTTTAATGGTTAATTGATCATATTATTCATGTGATTAAAGTAAATAATTATGATTGATTTGATAGTTGAAATTGTATACCATGATGTGAAATGTTGACTGGAGGGTTAATGTTGATTAAACTTGTTGAATGTGATATATGTGATAAATGTGAATGATTGAGAAATGGGGTTTGGGACACATAATGATGTTCTAAATACCCACAGGGTGATAACCATTATATTCTAGACCCAAATTCATGCATGTAAATATTATTATTTGGGATAGGGATTGATGCTAAAAATATCCATGGGGTGTGGGACATGGACTGATGCACCAAATACCCACGAGGTGCTAGATACAATGCTCTACACCCATGAGATTGTCATTATACTATGGTTCCAAATGGCCATGATATGAATTAAAACTAAATGAAAAATTATAAACATGGAATTGTGATATGTGATATACCTTGGGCATAGTTCAGACTCTGGAATGAGACTAAGAAGGTATTGATGGGTTGGTGTCTTCATGATCCCGAGGAAACTATGTGGTTAATTAAAGAATAATAAAATATTACAAATTTTTACCTTATGAATTATAATTTATTCTTTATATAACTGTATACATTATTATTGACTAGATATTATTTTAGACACTATTGGAAGTGGCCTACTGAGTTGTACTCGCACCCTACTTGGGATGTCTGATTGGTACTCAAATAGAATTCATGTTTTTAGGATAGGATAAGGGAAAGAACCCTATGTTATATGGCTGAGTTAGGATGAAGAATGGATGATGGAACTAGACTTGGTGTTGGGACCCTCTTGGGAGTGTCAGTGGGTCTTTCTTTTGGTTTTTCATTTGACCATGAAACATATTTGGAATGACATATATATGGTTTTTCTTTGTATTTTATATTCCAATTTTGGTCATCATGTGATACTCATTTTTTATGGTTATTGGTTATATCATTTTTTTATTCTTATTTATTTCTATTGTTTTAATTCTTTGATAAAAAGGGTATAGTCTACCCATGTTATATATTTGACCCTCGCTACTAGTCGGCAACCTCTGGCATATGGGGAGGTGCGCTTGACGTCATTTAACTATCATGATCAGAGCATCGGTGTGTGGAACCTCATTCGGGATGTTACCGAGTGGTATCGTAATAGTTTTATTTTATTTTATTTTCAATTAATATTTGGGAAAGGTATACTGGAAACTAGGAATAGTCGGGCCTTGGACATGAGCTCATTCATGTGAGTGGGTAACCCATGTATGGGGGAAAACCCAAGTACCAAGGGTGGGATTGATGTTATTGATGTGTGTTGTTATAGTTTAATGTTATTTCACCTCAAGTGATGCACTTTTTGTGTGATGTGATTATTGTTTTTGAGATTTTATGATATTTGTCTTGTGTCCTAGTATGGATTCAGAGTTGAGTAAGTATGAATCATTCTAGGAACTCATAGATTATTGTGGCATGAATCATTTTAGTCATGCATGAGAAAGGAATGTTTTGGGATTAGTAGGTTATATGAAATTTATTTTATTTCTTGTGTAATTAAATAAAAAAGGTGTCTAATATGAAATTAAAAGATGCAAATGATGCATGATATGGAAAATTGGTGTCTGATGAGAAACTTGAATAATGAGAATGTGGTTACCCTATGTTAGCCATGACCTAGATGAAGGATAGTTAAGGGTAGTGATAACACCTCAATTTTGACTATGTGGTGGGGTTTGAGGTGAATGAATTGTTTTTTATTAGTATGAATCCCTCTTACATAAACGTGTTAATGTTGTGTAATATTTCATGTGATGTGTGTTTGAAATTCTAGAGATATGATTCTATGATGACGCTTTTTGAGAAAAAAATATGAGGTTATGGCTAGAGATGATCCACCAATAGTGGAACTTGAGGCACCAATAGTGCCAGGTGAGGAAGTTGAAGATTAGTTCCATGATAAATTTGATCATTTTATACAGTTTATGGAAAGATACCCTGGGAAGGTTTTTAAGATTATGTCTGACATGATGTGGGAGTTTCCGTTATAATACCCTCTAACTTTCACCAAAGATGGTGGACCCAAGGCAATTTAGTTATGGATTGAGTCTATCTAGATGACACATGACCACTTAGAGACTCTCTTTGAGAAGAGAGTCAAACTAGCTACTTATATGTTGAGATAATCAACTAAGCGATGGTGGGAAATCCAAGCACATGATGGAAATCTATAAAAAATGGTATGAAAGAACTTATAAGAGAATTTCTTGGACAACTTTTATCCAGATACTTTGAGATAGGAGAGGGAAGAAAAGTTTATGAGGCTTACCCATGGAAGTATGTTCGTGATGGACTATGCTGGTCACTTTACCGACTTGAAGAACTTTTCTCCAGCACTGACAAAGGATGAGACAACTACAAAAATACATTTTTAGGATGGGATTAAATATGAGATTAAGTCCTAGGTTAACATATTTAGGTTAAATAATTTTGCTGAGGTAGTGGATTAGGCTCTCATATATTAAGGGAACCTAAATGAAGCTTCCAGTGGAGGAAAAGTAGTTTCTACTAGATGATCATGAGGAACATATTTTGAGAGTAGGAAGCGTTGCTATGAGAATCTTGACTAGATAAGTGAAAAATAGAGTGGATGGGGGAAGGATTAGTTACTCAGGATCTTACCTGAGTGCTCTACCACCAATACAATAGGCCGAGTTATTTTCATAGGCATTGAACTCGACCAATGGTAGAGTGATGAGCTTGGAGAAGGATGGTCTAGTTCCTATTTCACCATATATAATGACACCAACAGATATTCAAGGGCTTAAGACTCAACTAGAAGAGTTGATAGATTAGAGGTTTTTCCATTTGAGTACATCACCTTAGGGTTCTCCAATCTTTTTTTTCAAATAAGGATGATGGGACCCTATGCTCGTGTACTGATTATAAAACGTTAAACTGGATGAATTTAAATAAATGATATCCTCTTCCATGTATGAATGTTTTATTTTACCACTTGAAAGGAGATTGTGTTTTCTCTAAGATATAATTTAGATCAAGGTATAATCAGTTAAGATTTCAACCTTATGATATACCTAAAACAAATTTCAGAATAAGGTATGGATTATATGAGTTCATCGTGATGCCATTTGGGTTGATGAATTATCTTGTTGTGTTTATGGCCTTTATTAAGTAAATATTAAACTTGTACTTGGATCAGTTTGTGGTTGTTTTTGTTAATGAAATCTTGGTGTAATATAAGAATCATGAAGATCTTGCCCAAAATATTGACATTTTCCTAAGTAACCTGAGTGAGAATCAACTATATGCTAAGTTATATAAGTGTAAATTATAGAATGATCAGGTATATTTCTTAGGTTACATCATCTTGGAGGAAGGTGTGTAAGTAGAACCAAAGAAAGTCCAGGCAGTTGTTTCTTGGGAGTATCCTAAGAATGTTTTTGATATATGAAATTATTTGGTCTTAGTGGTCTATTATTAAAGGTTCATCCAAGAATTTTACCACTTTAAAGAACATATTTCAGGATTTACCAAGAAGGTATTTAAGTTTTAATGGTATGGAGAATGTGATAATTATTTTCAAGAGTCAAAGAAGTGCTTGAATACCACTCCAATATTGATCCTACCTAATCTAGGGTAGGAATATATGATATTTTTTTACACAACTAGGACAATACTTGGAGCAGTGTTGATGTAGGGAGATCAAGTTGTGGCATATGGGTCATGGTATTTGAGGACACATGAAAGGAATTTCCCTATGCATGACCCTGATTTAGTTATAGTGGTTTATACCTTGAAGTGTTGGTGACATTATCTCTTAAAAAAGTTTACAATTTATACTGAACATAAGAGCTTAAAGTATATATTTTTTCAATTAAATGTGAATCATAGAAAGTGGATATGGGTTGAGTATATACATTCATTTGATTTTGACCTAGAATATACACCTTGGAAGGGACACAATGTTGCTGACGATTTATGTAGAAAAACTCAGACTTAGGAAGTTCAAGAGTCTAGTTCAGAGCAGAAAATCATGACCTTGCTAGATGAGATACATGTCGTGGTTCAGGAGGGATAGGAACATATGACCCTCATATTAGTATTAGTAGAGTCTACACTTTTGAATCAAATCAGGGATATGAAATATGATGATCATGAGTGTTTGGCCTTGAGGTAAATCCTTAAAGGTAGGTAGACACCTTCAGATTGGACTATAGATGAGGATGATATCATCTATGTCCAAGGTCATGTAGTTGTGCCTATGACTATGTGAGAGGATTTAATTTGAAAATTTCATACCTCAAAATGGGAGGTTAATCCAAGTTTAACCAAAATGTACTAGAACCTATGTTGATAGTATTGGTGGTCGGACATGAAACAAATATTGAAGGGTTCATGACATGATGCTATAACTTTCAACAGGTGAAGGATAAGCATCAATGACCTGGTGGTTTATTATAGACATTTCCCATTCTATAATAGAAGTGGGATAATGTTACTATGGACATTATGGTGGGTATCTTAAGGACACGTGAGAAGAATAAAACTATTTGGGGGGTTTTGGACCGATTGATGAATGTAGAAAATTTATTTCGTATACGAGAGAATTTATCAGTGGATTAGTTGGGAGACTTGTACTTTCTAGATAAAGTAGATATTCATAGGGTGCCACAGAGTATAGTTTTAGACTATGAATCACATTTCCCTTTGCACTTCTGGAAAGGTTTGAATATGGTTCTTAGTACAAAAGTATTACTGAGCACAACTTTCCACCCATAGACAGATGGGTAGTTAGAACATACTATATAGGTTTTGGAGGATTTTCTCCAAGAGTGCGTTCTTGACATTGTTGGTTCATGGTAGAAGTAGTTAGAATTGGTGGGGTATTCTTATAATGATAGCTATCAAAAAACTATATAGATAGTACCATATGGGGATCTTTATGGTAGGCCATGTAAATAACCTCTATATTAGATGGAGGTAGGAGAGTTAGAGTTTTTAGGACCAAGTCTCATGAAAGAGATGTCAGAGTAGGTTTTGATAATTTAGAAGTGTATGGATACAAATCAGAGTAGGAAGAATTCATATACGAATAGATGTCTATGAACCCTAGATTTTATAATGGGTGGTTGTGTGTTCCTTTGGGTGTCCCCTAGATAGGGTCACTATTGGATTCAGATACAGGGAAAGTTGGCACCCTGATTTGATAGATCGTTGAGGTTTTGGATATAATTAGGCTAGTGGAATGTCGATTGGATCTTCCACATAGGTATAGTGTTTTTTATTATGTCTTTCTTATGTTATATCTTTAATGGTATCACCCTGAACCTTCTCATGTGATCAATCACTAGTACAAAAACCTTTTTTTACGTCGTTTTTTTTTCTTTTTAACGTCGGGTTTTAAGCGACGTTATTGCGAGCGACGTTAAAAATATGATTTTTACGTCGTTTATTTAATAACCTACGTAAAAAAAGGGGTAATATAGTTTTTAATGTCGGTTTTTATAAAACTGACGTGAAATACATTCTGGAAAATGGCGATAAGAAGCCATTTTTTAGGTCGGTTTTTGAAAAAACCGAAGTTATAAGTCATTGTTTACGTCGGTTATTTAATAACTGACGTTAAAAGTTATTTTTAACGTCGGTTATTAAATAACAGACGTAAAAAATGTTTACTATCTTGTAGAAAATTTTCTAATCTTTCATTTGACAGGTCATAGAGCTCAAATGGATTTACGGATCAAAAGTTATGACCATCAGAAGTTTGATTTTTTTTAGGAAAGATTGAATGAGCCAACCGTAACTTCATATTAGAAGAAATTTTTGAATCCGTAGGGGGATTTGCAGTTTTATCATGATATAAAGAATCATCCATCATTATAATAAATTAACAATTGTTAAATGGTATATCAATTAAGAAAACTACTCATATAAAATATAAATCATGGGAAAATAATTACAAATATCGTGACGAGGTCGCAGAAATAAGAAATCGTTGATTCACGTTGAAGATAAAACAAGTTGATTCAGTGTAACAATGATGGTTGAATGAAATGATCATAAAATGGTATATCAATTAAGAAAAAAAATCATAAAAACCATAAATCATGGATGTATGATTAAATATACCTTGACGAGATCGCGGAAAGAAGAAATAATTGATTCACGTTCGAGAGAAAAAGAGTCGATTTGGGGGAACGATAATGGTTGAAATAAATGATCTTCAAATTAGGATGGGTGTATAATGGAAACATATAATTGATATTCTATGAGAAAACGTGGTATTAGAAATTATAGGCGGCAATTCAAAATTTCGATCCCACGACGTAAAAAAATTGAAATTTCGCGTTCGCGGGATATTAAAAATATCATTCACGTCGGTTTTATGATAACCGACGTGAAAAGATATTAAAAATTTCACTTATTTTTCACATATATTATGATAAAAGTGACGTGAAAAATCAATCTTCATCACTCTTTCACGTCGGTTATTAAATAACCGACGTGAAAAATTGATTTTCATTACTTTTTCACGTCGGTTATTTCATAACCGACGTTAAACGGTACTTTTCACGTCAGTTATTTAATAACCGACGTGAAAAAAGTTTACAAAAATGTACTTCATTTTCCAAGATTTAATTTGACAGGTCACGGAGCTCAAATGGAGTTACGTATTAAAAGTTATGGCCTTTAGAAGTTGGACATCCTTAAGACATCGTTTAGAGATGATCAACTTCTGAAGGCCATAACTTTTAATCCCTAACTCCGTTTGATCTTCGTGACCTGTCAAATTAAATCTTGAAAAATGAACTACATTTTTAAAACATTTTTCACGTAGTTTATTAAATAACATATGTGAAAAATTCATGAAAATAGATTTTTCACATCGGTTATTTAATAACTGACATGAAAAATAAGTGAAAATTTTAATATATTTTCCTGAAAAAGGATTTTTCACGTCGTTTATTTAATAACTGATGTGAAAAAAGTTTACAAAAAATTACTTCATTTTCCAAGATTTAATTTGACAGGCCACGGAGCTCAAACGGAGTTACGGATTAAAAGTTATGGCTTTTAGAAGTTGGACATTCTTAAGACATCGTTTAGAGATGATCAACTTCTGAAGGCCATAACTTTTAATCCATAACTGCATTTGAGCTCTGTGACCTGTCAAATTAAATCTTGAGAAATGAAATACATTTTTGTAAGCATTTTTCACTTTGTTTATAAAATAACTGATGTGAAAAAGTCACGAAAATAGATTTTTCACGTCGGTTATTTAATAACCGACGTGAAAAATAAGTGAAAATTTTAATATATTTTCTTGGAAAAGGAGTTTTCACGTCGGTTATTTAATAACTGACGTGAAAAATTGATTTTCGTGACCTTTTCACATCGGTTATATAATAACCGATGTGAAAAATCAGATAAAATGGGTTTTTACGTCGGTTCTTATATAACCGATGTGAAAAATCAGCGAAAGTGTATTTTGACGTCGGTTATATAATAACCGACGTGAAAAATCTATTTTTAGATATTTTCACGTCGGTTCTAAAAAACCGACATGAAAAATGGTGACGTAAAAAAAGGTTTTTGTACTAGTGAATATTGATGAATTTGAGCTTAAGATTGATTCTTCCTTTTAGAAGCATCCAATACTTGTGTTAGAACACCATAAGAAAGTGTTGTAGGGAAATATTATGCCGATAGTTTGAGAATTGTCGAAATAGGGGTGTGTTTAGGAGGAAACATGGGAGATAAAATCAGATATGTGGGAACAATGTCCTGATCTTTTTTCCTTGGAATCCTAGAGATTATTGGGAGTACAGCTTGATGGCGAGCTATTATAAGGAGGGGAGTTTGTAAGATCACAACTATTTTTTGGAGATGAATCAATCTAGTTTTCAGGTACTCTTCTACCCTTGTTTCGGTATATCTTGGTTGGGTTTTTATTTTGGGTGAAAATTGAGAATTTTGGAGGAAGTGGGGTAGTGCATGGTTGGCACATGATTTTCCCAAACCATGCGCCTAACCCCAATAAACCATGTGAACCCAAATAGAGGATATTAAAAAAAAATTCATACAATTTTTCAAACCATGCACCCTCCTAGTAGTAAATCTGTGACCCTTAAGAGGAGGTGGTTGATTAGGTGCATAGTTAGGGCCAACTGTGCACCCCGCACAGGAAACCATACACATGGGATTTTAATCCCATAAAAAATTATAAAATAATCCAAAACCCGTAAATTTCATAAACCTGAGGAAATTATGTGGTTAATTAAAGGATAACGAATTGTGATAACTGTTTATCTTATATAATGTACTTTATTCGTTATACTTATGCATATACTATTATTGACTAGATATTATTTTAGATACTATCAGTGGTGGACTACTGAGTTGTAATCACACCCTACTTGGGCTACCTAATAGATACCAAAATAGACATCATGTTTGCTGAACATGATAAGGGAAAGATCCTTATGTTAGACAGTTGAGTTGGGATGGATCATGGACAAGGGAATCAAACATGGAGTCGGGACCTACTTGGAAGTGTCAGTGTGTATTTATTTTGGGTTTTCATTTGACACTTGACATGTATTTGATATGACATATATATTATTTTGGTTTGGATATTGTATTCCAGTTTTGGTCATCATGTGATTCTGGTTTTGTCTGGTTATTGGTTATATCATTTGGTTATTGTTATTTATTTTCACTATTTTTATGCTTTGATAAAGAAGGTTCAGTCTCCCATGATGTATATTTGACCCTCACTTCTAGTTGGTAGCCTCTAGTATACGAGGAGGCGTGTTTGAGGTTATGTATCCAACTGGCTCAGGGCACTGAAATGTGGCACCCGAGTTGGTATGTTACAACATCTAAATCCAATTTTTCTTGTAGTGTTCGAGGGAGTGATAATTTGATGGATACATTTTTATTTAAATATATCATGCATATATTTCAAGATTCAACCCCCATTTCCCCCAAAACTATTAATTTTTTTATGAACCACCATCCCGAAGCCTTAGAGACATATGAATTAAATGTGAATTCTTTAATATTGATGAATTATTTTTTATTTTAATTTGTGGATATGTGAAATTAATGTCAAGAATTTGGTAAATAGTAATGTGTGAAACAATTAAGGATAACTTTGATTATAAAGTTTCTTGAATGATGAGAGTGGTGGTGAGGTATGTCATGTGACACATGAGGGTAAGTTCTTGTTTTTAAAAGAATGTGTGTGGAAAATAAATTATTTTTTAAAATTGGGGTTTTAAATATATCATGATATTTTTTAGGAAAAGGTATTTAAAAATATTAAACTAGTGATCATGTTTCTCTTGTTTGAATAGGGTGTATTGTGTGTTTCTTTCTGGTTATTTTTCCCAATAGTGAAAACGTTTAAGTGCAAGAGATTTGATACACATGAAAATCATTTGATTTTTTTATATTTTTAACTTAGTTTTAATCAGTTACTTTATCCACATTTATTTTTTTAGGTTTTTTAGATTTTAAGTACTTAAGTTATTTTTATAATTTTTAGTAACATTATATATTCATATTAATTATTAATATTATCTTTATAATTCATATTTAATATTATATACTATTAATCTTAGCATTAATTTTTCTTAAACATGTTGGAGGGAATTGTTTATGCTTTTTTATTAAAAGTAAGGAAACACCTCTTTTTATGGTTAGAGGGAACCCATTACATAGATATGAATTCACAAGGGAATATAAATACCTAATAAAAATGGTCCGGAGGCCTAGAAAATGGCCCAAGGGGAGTTTTTATCAGTGGGATATCATCAACAACCTTCTCCCTCCATATAGGGATTTAAAAACCATTAAAATAATCTCTATTTGGTGGTGATTTTTCACGTGCTGGGTTTACACTTGTGAAGAGTTCACTTTCATAGTTAAAATACCAACAAGTGGAGAGTGTAAATACGATGTTACTTAATTTGGTAATATGATCAAATTTTTCATGATTTATTATTTTATGTATCATGTATATTTATTCATTATGTTTGGATAATATTTCATTATGTCAATACATTGACTGTCTGGTATGAATTGGTGTGCATTCCATTTTAGTATTTTTATTTTGTGATTAATTGTTAATTAAATTAATTTTCCATTTAATTTTTATCAAATTAAATATTTTTGTGATGAAATTAAATTAAAAAATCAGAAAAGGCCATTTTAATTCATAGTTGATTTGTTGATATTGATAAATTTAAACATTTCAACCGATCATAGCATAAAAAAGAGATATGAATTTTTGAGAAATGGGTTGTGTCATTTCATTGAATAGTTCAGTACCTAAATTTATTTCCTAATTTATTTATAACACCAGATAAGATGATTTTATATAAATTATATGATATAAATATTCCTCTAAAAAGGATTATAAATTTTGAACTGGAAGTAATTGGGTAAGGTGATTATTTAATCATAGAGAGACAAAATATTTCTAAGGTGTACATGATAATTTCTTTATGACATAAACATCTCATACACGCTTTCTAATTCAAAGATCTTCATCTCTATTTTATTTTATTTTTTATGTCAGTTATTTACTTAATTTTTGAATTTATGAAGATAATAAAACACAAAAAAACTTCCCTCATAGTTTTTTCACCGATACATTGTTGAAGGAGACCTTTTTAGTGACCTAAACCTTATGATCCTCGTGGTTTAATCTTTAAGGTAGTCATTAGATTATAAAATCAAAAAATTGGACATTCCATGATAGTGCATACCACCCCTAAGGATGATAGGGGTAGGGTTGTACAAAAAAATAGTATGTGCTTTCCCAGGTGAGTGATAAAGTTCCGATGACCAATCCTTTGTATTTTATCCCTAAACCGAAAATATAGGGAAAACTAGCCAAATATGTTGGGAGAAAATCCCTAAAAACCATAGGAAATAATAGGACTCCCAACCAGATCACATCCCCTTGTGAATTCCCCTAGGAAGTCGATCATGGAAAAATCACTATGAATAATCTTAATATATGGTACTCTATGTTGTGTGATATTCATAGTCTTAGGTTTATAACTATTATTTTTATCATTAGATATCATGGCCCAATTCTTCTAGAAAAAACTCTTATTGGGATCAAGGATAAAATCCTTGTATTCTTGTGCCTTTACAAAATAATAACTCTATATTCCCGTCCCCACATTAGATTTTATCAATGATTGGCCTCAGTATTTTTTTCCAAATCGAAAGGTGACCAAAACCAAGGTAAACTTCAGAGTAGATAGAAACTCCAAGAATATATCTTGGTATTCCTCTTATTGGACCTGTAATATGTGATCTATGATCATTTTCTAGAGGGTTATATAAAATCTATCTCTATATTTATATTCACAAGAATCCCTAAGTCTAATATTTTATTGGTACAAATGGATTTCATCTGAAGATTAGAAAATCATTCTTGATGTTTCATATCATTTAAATATAGGATGTTATGAACATACCACTGTAATAGATCCCCACATTAGTAGGAATTGAAAGTGTAATGGGAAGGATGAATATGTGCCGGTGGAAGGGTTTGTGGAGGGTGAGGGTGCTCTATTTTTTATCTTTTGGATGATCTTGTTAGGCTCTTGGGTTAGAAATTTGTGGGTGGGTGTTTGTATTAGGTTTTTTCCATGATGGTTTTAAGGTGATCTATGGGAAATGGACTGAAGGAAATAAGGGATCTAATAGGTGATAAACGGAATGGTAAGGGTGGGATGAAAATATGTGATGGTTTAATTTAGTGAATATAGACAAGTTATAGAGAATAAGAATTGGGGAGAGGAAATGATATGGTTTTGGAAAATGAATAGATATTAAATCATAGTATAAAGGCTTGAAGAGTGTTATATTGGGTCCTTGATTCTCATGGATACTAGGAATAAGGTGAATCACACTAATTTTTGGAGATCCGGTTGAGGGGTAGGTGAAAAGAAACAATTCATTTTAGGGTAAGCGCTAATTTTTTATATCCCTCAAACATGTAATGATGTGATTCTATTACTTCTTACCAAAATAATTAAATTGTAAATCCTATTAAATTTTTGGGTTTGGTCTATGAGAAATTTTGTGTCATAGTCCATGACATTTATGAGATGAAAATATGGGTACTTTCTTGGAAAGTATAGCAAGTTTTCCTTTTAAACAAGGCAAGTTGTGAGAAATTATTCTAATACATGACCAAATATTTCACTCATTAGTATTTTACTCATGTAATTGAGTTGTAGAGTAGTGGGAACTCAATGAAAATAAATTCTCTATAGGTGATAATACATTTCCCCAATTATGGTGTGAAGACAATCGATGTGCTACAAATTGATTTTCCCTGATATGTGTTATGGTACGACTGTAAGTTCATGCTGCGTTCTGACCTAGACACTCGAAATACTGCTCTAAAATTTATATTATATACTTTGAGGAACTATCAAGGGATTATTAAATTCTATCCATGTAACACCCGAGACTTTTATGTGAAATATTTTGTTTTTATGTTATATAAATCAAAGGAATCTTTCACTAACACTGGCTTGTCTTGCTTTACACGCAACCGCGGCCTTCCTCGATAGCTTGCGTCGTACGCAATACCGAGTTTCACTAAACAATGATATGCTATTAAAATATTATTAAAACTAGCCGTTATGAATAGTAATAACCAATTTTTGAAATTTTATAAATTTTATTTTTCAAAATGGACTTCATTTTTGGATTTGGAATATCAAAATTAGCCTAGGGTGAAATTTTGGTATTTTTATGAAAACTTTCAATTTTTGATGAATAGTGAAACCACTAAGTGGTAGTTAAAAAACTGAATTTTTTATAAAACTTAATTTTACTGCTTCTGTGAGTGGAATTTCAAAAATCTGAGAGACACGGTTGATGTCAGTAAGTAAAATGTGGTTCAATGAGATGAAATTAATTTTTTGGTGAATAGTAACTTTTTACTTTTTTTACCACGGTTAAAAGTAAATAGGGTAATTAAGGGTAAAAATGATATTATTATTACCCTAACACATGTCCTAATTCTATTGGACAAGTTTAATTTGACCAAAAATAAACTTAGGAATAAATTATGACCATTTAGTCCCACTTGGATTAGATTAGGACATTTATTATTAATTTATTTAAAGAAGGGTTAAAATAGTTAAAATCAAAGTTTAATAAGTAAATCATTTTTAATATGGGATTATACATAAGATAAATTCGACTATAAATATTAATTAGAAAGCTAAAAAGATTTCCTACATAATGATATTTTATTTTTAATTTTTAGACTTTAAATAAGTTAATTTATTTATGACACAATGATGATGCAGTAATTATCTTATTAATGAAATATTGACATAAGTGATGTTATAAATACCCAAATAAATTTAATTTGATACTTTTTATGAATTAAACAAATTTTATAGGTTAATATGACATGTTATTATTGATTTAAGTAACTTGGTTAGAACTAATCATTCTGTTATGAGTTTCACAAAAATCAATTACTAAATAGTGTCAAAATTGACATAAAATAGTTTTTAAAACAAATATTATATTATTAATTGTTATTTTATTCATAAAAATATACGGTTTGGCCAAATGACTTAGATAAGGTTATATATTTTAATAATAAACAACTTGGGGTTCGTTTGGCTTGATATGGTAAGTTTATTAACCTTATAGTGTAAGAAAACAAGAAGACACGGTAAAAGTTAAATTATCTAACTTAAAGTTAAATCTAAATGATAAGGTTAAAATTGATACCTAAACTTGTCTAAATTCTATTGGATGAGAGGATTTAGACCCCTACCCACCTTATCTTCTAAATATATCAATTTGGAGCTATTAAAAACCGAATTTGACTTTATAATAAAATAATATTTTTAGTTATTCCAAAGGTGCCCCTCTCCTCCCTTATAAAAGGGCACCTCCTCCCCCTCTTCCTCACACCACTTTGAGCCTTCAAGCTCGGACAACCCCTGAAAATTTCTCCTATCCACTTCCCTAGAAACATAATAGAGGTTCTTTTCTTCTTCAAAGACCTATTTTAGTGCCCTAAAAGGAGGTCTCAAAGAAGCACTTCAAAGAAGAGGTAATGTCCGTTACCGATTCTTTCATCTTTATTTCTTCTTCCACTTCTTCTTCTTTAGTTGTTTCATTATGAAGTAATAACATAAATATCACTCATATACTGATATGTTATTATAAGTATGAAACAACCCTATTTCACCATCTATCCATCCTACGGAAAACAAATCACCGCGCGTGCGTACGTACGAAATACCGTCTCCACACCGTGGTGTAATCTATTTTCCACCACCACCTTACTTGAATGGGTATAATGGTGTAAATAATGACTATATATGACTATTATAAAGTGATATTGATTCTGAAATAGTATACATACACTCCAATAAAATTCCACGATCATAGGAACGATATCATCACTCGTGCGTACGTACGGAATACCGTCTCCACGATGTGATGCGACTCGTTCTACATGATCTTCATTTCATAATGATTATATAAATGAATTGAATAAATTAATATGATATATATTACACTAATACCATTATGGAAATGAGGTACCTATAACCTAAAGAGAAGAATAAGAATTTATTCGACAAAACACGCATAAGAACAAAAGGTAATAAACACCCAAATAAAAAGTAGTAATGAAATATTACTAATAAGAAGCTAAGAATATGACCATATATGATATCATAACAATAATTATGATTATGGAATAAGTCAATAACATTATTTAAATCATTATACAGGAGGTTTAGAAACTTATGAAGCAAATCGGACCTAAGGTAAGGGAAATATCACAATCTCATTTTTATCCGAGATTGTTTATACTTTGGTATTTACTAGGGTGTATTTTATCATCCACATCCATGTTCCCTCAATATGTAATATTGTTCCCATCCACTTAAAATAGTTTAAATACAGTTTTACCCTTCAGTGAGTTTTTATTAAAAGATATTAAAGGAATCTTTTGTCATTTTTCATACGAGGTACTTTTTGACTTTTCCGACAAAAGTACGAGAAGAATGTTTTTTTAACTTATACGACATGAATGGATTTTTAAAACATTATTTCCAAGAAGCTTACTTTACAAGTTTTAAAGCTTATTTTTAATCAAAATCTTTTAGTTTAAAATTGTATGACATGTTAAGAAAGGAAAAATGTTTTTGAAGTAGAAAGGATATTTTCCTCAAAAATGGAGTTCAAGTGTTTTATCAAATTATTTTCCATCTAAGATAATATAAGGTTCTGTTTCTATCCCTATTTTTACATTGATTTGACTATGTTATGATTATTTTATGATGACATGAAGTTTAAGATTCCCATTTTTATTACATGGTTTATGCTATGATGTATGGTTTATGATTTTGTGGAACACATAAGAATGGTATCATTATGAGATGGGTGGGACCTATATCTCCCTCCAATGCATTAGGTAAAGATTTTATATCTCATGAGATAGACATGGATGGAATGGTAGGTTATACCAGTTCAGTGAAACAGGACTGAAACGAGGAGTGAACTCAGTTCAGAAATGGACTTTGTCCACTAAGATAGTCTTGGGAATGAGTCTTGACTAATAAGAAATGATTCTATATGATTATGTGTGTATGCCACAAAGTTTCATGTTTTAAGTTATGATTATTGGGATTACATTTCACTACTATGATTTATCCCATGTTATGAAATTATGCTCTCTTTTGCAGGTTAAGATTTCCAAAAGTTATGTTCTTATGAATATGATGTGATTGATATTTCTTTTGTTTACCCTTACTGAGCATTTGAGCTCACCCTTTTGTATGTTTTCTTTCCCTAGGTCAGGAAGAAGGTTATTAAGTAAGATATGCCAAAAGGGACTATAGATATGATGAAATAAATGGGAGACAGTGTAGATGCTTTATGAACCAGTTGTTTATGTTTCCCAGTTTCTAAAGACACTATACCTATACGGTCCTTTCGTGGTTTTGTTATATGTTGTAATAAGTATGCTTAAATTTTCAAGTATTAACAATGTATGTAATGTATGGGTCATTATAATCCAAGGTTTATAACCTATAAAAAATCATAATATAATTTAATATAATGAAAAAAATTATAATAAGGAAACAAATATGGGTTGCCTCTCAATAAATTCTTGATTTTATGTTGAGAGTTAGACATTAATTTCATCTTCAATTAAAATTCAAAGACAAAAGACATAATTATTGAAATTAATCTATTTAAAACTTAAATATATTCCTATTTACCATGAATGGGTCCCCATTCTCCTTTTTTATTTCAATTGATCAATGTGTAAGGACTTTGATTACCATGAACCGTACCAACCACTGTGACTCTAAATTTATTAGAAACAATTTAAACCATGATTTAAACAATAATAATGTATCTCCAAGGGTAAATATTCACTGAGTGATGTGTTAGTCATACCAGTTCATAGTCTTTTACTTGAAAATATTTTCATTTTCATAAGCATCCAACTAAAATAGTCTTTTCTCCCCTTATTTTCGCGCATCTATGTTCATCTTCCTCATAACCCAATAAGAACAGTGATTAAGCTCCATAGTTAGATGACATGCTTTACCATAAATTATCCTAAATGTGGATATAACAATTAATGTCTTGTATGATATTTTTTATATGCATAGTGCATTATCTATCTTTTTGATCAAATATTTCTTTCTTGAGTTAACCATATTCTCTAATTTTTTTGATTTCTAGATTGGATAAGTCTACTTGAGAAATATTTTATGGATGGTAAGGGGTGTTGTTATTATATCTAATGCTATATTTTTTAATCAATCCTATCAATAAATGGTCATTGAATCAAGTGACCTAATAATTGATGAGTAATAAAAGGATATATCCCCACAATACCTCAGTTTCTATGAGTTACCTTCTCCCCTTCATCCTAATAATGGATGCAAGAGTTTATTCTCTCACTCGGAAGCATTAGATATCCCTTTACCCCACTACCTACCCCTATCATACACATTGTAATTTTATTTACTATGTGTATTCTTAGTTTCCTCATCACTTTTCTACAACTTTATTCTATTCTATATTCTTTCCACCTTTATATTTTTTTTATTTTTTGAGTGTCTCGTTTTCTCATAAATGTTTTTGGGTGGGTGGGGGTCCCATTTACCTTCCTCCTCTACCCTTTTCACCCAAATATTTATGATCGACTGTAAATTTCTCAATGTGATGGGGTTTCCTTTTAGTAGTTTGGGATTTTTTAGGTGGAATCATCTTTAGATTCCTTAATGGAATCCATTTATTTTGGTTAACAGTCTTTATTTATTCTATATTGGTTTGGTATTCTAATTTGTGTTTGCAGTCGGAACCCACTTTCTCCCTTGTAAATTCTTTTTGATAGAACCAATATAGCAGACCCGATCTTTAATCTATAATAATGGTACCTGTGGTGGTTTTGGATTTCATGGGAGGATCACTTAATGGAGAATACAATGAGCATGGATTTTGTTGTTGCTGTCCCATATTTGGTTTTAGTAGGATTTATTTAGACCTATATCTAGTGGGGTTTCATCCTATTTTAAGTCTATAGTTCCAAACTAGTTTCTTTTTTGTGTAAAGTATTTGAAATTTTATATGATGATGGTTGTTTTTGGATTATTTTATAGTGGTAATGGTAGGTCTGATGATTGTAGTTATGACTTTGTCTAGTGGTACGATTATTCTGACAATTACTCATTTGTAGAGAAGTAGTCATAGGTGGTTCTAGTTTGCATGGTGGTGGTTCTGAAGGAAGGATTTTATGGTCCAGGTGAAGGTCACAATTCATTAATGAGTCCCTATGACACTTCAACTATACTCTTGCTTCACAATGCACTACCCCTCTCCTAGTTTGATCTGATGCAATGGTTTTCAAGGTGGGTTTGGGATGTTATGTTATAGTGATCAATGGTGTTCTAGGAGGATCCAATATATCATTATTTCATTCCTTTGGTTCTCCACTATTTTTTATATCTCATTTTTCATGATAGTTTTAAAATGGAGTCTTTAGTGTTTCAAAGTTGGTTTTTGGTTTTATTTTGATGTTATGCATGGGCGGATCCATTTTGGGCTTCATTATTAAAGTTTCATCATCTTGAGGTCTCTATAGTATCTTTATGGGTTATGATGGATTTTTTCTGGTTTTTTATGATAGTGACGATGGGTTGGTTTATAGCAGGTTGTTCTCATCAGTGAATTCAATGATGACGAGGGAGGTTGTTTAAGTCGGCGTGTCTGGATCGAGTCGGTTCATGGCTTGAGGTGGTGACTGTGAATTTTTTTAGAATTTTTTAATTTAAATTTTAAACTTGTGGGGTTTTAATTGTCATGTTTATATTGGTTTTTTGTATTTATAGTTTTCGTAAATTTTTATATGACACCCAATTTTCAATTATAGTAATATTTTCTTACTAAAGAAACTATATCATAATGCACATAGATTTATTCAAGAATATGATTAAAAAAAATTCTAAAATTTTATAAATTTAATTTAAAGAAATTAATTATATTTTTGAATTAATAAGGTCAAAATTATCTTAAGATTAATTTGAGATATTTTTTTAGAAAAGTAGATTTTTAGGTGAATATTGAAAAATATAAATTTTAAAAAACTATCATTTTTATGAAATTATAAAGATATAAGAATAAATTTAAGTTAAAAAAACGTTTTGATAGAAAAAATATATATTTAAGAAGTTATTTAATTTATATAAAAATATAATATTTAACTGATAAATATATTCTTAACATTTTGGAAATCTAAGTGATGTTTTTATTAAAATAAAAATGTTTTTATCTATTCTCTTTTAATAAAGTATTTATAAGATTATTTTCAGTTTTGGTTTGTTTTTAAAGATAAATAAGTCTCATTTGATTTTACATAATTCAATTAATTACATTATAGTCAACATTTAACTTTTTCTAGTGTAAAATCATTTTTATGCTTAAAGGGTAATTTTTTATGGAAAATCTTTTTTTATCATGTATTGAGGGTTTATTTTAAAATTAATTCCTTTAAATTATAGAAATTAAATTTTCTAAAATTAAATACATATTTTTAATCATCATGTCTAAATTTTTTAATTAGGACACTTTCATTTTTGGTCATTATGAATAGTAAATTTGGTAAAAAGTTAGTTACCATGGTAAGAGTTAAAGTAGGTTAAAAGGGTTAAAACTAAAATGATAAGGGTTAAAATGACATAAAAACTTATATAATTCCTATTTTATGGTAATATATATACCCTATATCACCAAGTATTTGAATATGGGACATTTTTATCTATTTTTATTGAGTGATACATTAATATATTTTAATATTTTGAAAAAAAACCAAATGTGTCCTCTCACTCACGTATAAAAGGTCACCATCCATCCTATATTATTTACACTTCAAGAGCCTATTATCTCAACCAATCACTAACAAATTACTTTAATGAAATCCCTAACCACTTATTATAGGTCTTGGTTTGATCATAATACCATCATAATTAGTCTTTTGGTATAATCCTCATGAGGTTTTTTGAAGAAGATGTATAGTTATTAACTGAGGGTTTTCTTTTTTCTTTTTTATTTTAACTAATTCAAACATATATTAAAAATTATGGTATAATAAAATTAATATCTCCATTATAATTAAATTTAATTATATTCATTTTTAACCCCTTTTAATCTACTTATCCATCTTATGGAAAATGAAAACATCTTTCATGCGTATGTGAGGAATAACGCCTTGTGAAGATGATGTATTTCATTTTTCATTACAGACTCTAATGAATGTTAATAATAACGAGTCAAAATAAAATAATATGATATATATGATATAATTTTTTTATTTAATTGTAAATATATATTCTAATTATTTCTTGAACATATAATATAAAATACAATCATATGTCATGCGTATGTATGACCTACCATCTCCATGTAGCGGTGTAATTTGGTTTTCATAAATAATTCACTTGGATAGTTATAAAGATGTGAATAATGAATATATATGATATTTATGAAATATTTATGATTATTTAAATATAATATATCATTTAACTTCTTACCCTTCCACTCATTAAAAAAATGAATGTCCCTCGTGTGTACGTGTGGACTATCACCTCCGCGAAGCGATGTGATTCATTCTTCATTTTTTTCATTAAATAATGATTATAAATATGTATATAATTAATATATATTATATATATAACATTATTAAAAAAATTATATTATGAAACCATAATAAATATTCAATTATTCAAACCTCCAAACTGAAATTTACATGAAAAACAAAACAGTTAACACTTGGAAATGATGATTTTAATAAGGAATTATTAATAAACGAGTGTGTATTTTTTATAATTGGATCTTATATGATATTATAAATATGTATATTGTTCTATTATGTAATTATAATAAATTTAAATTTATTATAAATGAGGTTATAATCAGTTACAATAAACTTGAGGTAAGGGATTTCTGTTAGAGTCTCATTTTATTTCAGGATTATTTACGTGTATATTTATTTTGAGAAAATTATATGATCATGATATTTTAAACCTCATATATTTTATTATCCTTTTTTGATATTAGTTTTTACAGATTTATTTTAATTTTATTCTCTTATTGGATCAAGAATCAATGAGTAAGTTACATGTAAGGGACTCTCTTTTAAAAAACTTGTTTTGAAGTTTTACTTCCAATTATTTTTCTTCCCTGTCCATGTTTTCAGTAAAACGTTTTCAATAATTTTTATAATATTACAAAAATATTTAATTAATTAATTTTTAAGAATAATTTACTTTCTATAAGAAGTTTTAAAAGGATTATTCTTGTCATTTTTGAATGTGGTACTTTTTTAACAAATATGTGAACAAAATATTTGTTTTTACATACACCATACAAACTAATTTTCCCATAATCATGAATAATATTTACTTTAAATACTCCTTTATAAGTTTCAATGGTTATTTAAAAATAAAATATCTTCATTAATATTTTGGGAATTTTTATTTAAAATTATATCAAAAGAAAAGGGTTTTATTTTCTTGAAGGGTTGATTTTTTTTGAAAAGTGATTTGTAACTCCATTATTAAAAAAGTAATAAGAAAGTTATTTTTAATTTATTGATTATATATTATTTTAAAAATTCTTGGTTTTAATGTGAATACTTAATTTATTATGAATTTATGGTCATTTATCATCCTTTACTTATTAAGGATTATACCTTATTTTGAGATCATTCAATTTCTTATGATCAAGTTCTCTATCACTCTTTATTATTAAATGGAAATTATTTTTCTAATTAATGTCCATATTTTCAATATCATGGATGAATTCAGTATTATTTATTTTGACTTAATTTTTTATCAATCATATACCATTTTTATATATGTTATTAGTTGAATGAAGCTTATTATGTAAGCTATTTAATTTTATGGGGAAATATTTATGTTCAATATTCTTAATTAAATATGGATGATTGTATACTTATAATAAATTTTGATAATGAATTGATCATTCAAAATATGAGTAATGCATAATACATGAAAGTGATTGGTAGGTATTGATTATAGATAGCCCCTCGGTGCCTCGACAGACCTCACGAGACAAAACAACATGCTCTCCATATTTTATGAGTGTAAAGTTTACACATACCCATTTATTAAGAATGATATATTGTATGAGAGGCCATTATGGTAAGATTCATAATATCTTGGTTGAGAGACCATGTCTAGAATTATTAATATTCATTATTAATAATTTAGTTTTCATTATCCATGTGATTAATATGTTGATATTATAAATCAATGTTAATTAAACTCAAGTTGTTTATTGAATGGAATGTGTTTTGGTTATCTAATCTTCCATACCAATTATGCCTTATTTTATCATAATAGTCTCTAGTTTATGTAACTTACTGAGTGACTGAGCTTAAAATTTATTTTTTTACTTTAACTAGGATATGAAGAAGTATATTATGAATTATTTAAAGGATACAATAATTTTTCTTATGATATATTTTTACATTTCTTATATAATATGGTTACCATGTATGTATCTAGTTTTCCAATATTGCTAAGCTGATTGATCATGCACGGTTAAATCCCTTGTGTCTTATACCAATTTAATAAATTAAACACCAGATCTAGGTTACTAGAGTTGGGGTGTTATAGTTGATATTAAGGGAAGTTTATTAGGAACCTTGGTAATAAGATTTTAAATGAACATAACTGACATGAGAATTTTGATTACCACTTAGGGTATTTTAGAATTTTACTATTATGGATATTTTTATTTTATGGATCAATATTCATGAAGATTATGAGATAAATAAGTGTGTCCCATTTTTAGGGATGGATCCTAGTGGAAGAAAGGGAATCATCACCCATAATCAATATAGGTATTTCACTGTTGAGAAAGATAATACAAGTGGTGTTAGAACTGAGCAGATAATAGACATATTAGGGTAGTTAACTTAGGTTATAATTAATAATATTTCCTTTATAGAGGAACCTATTGTTCCATATCATGATTCAACTATGTTTTATTTCTTCATGTGATAGAAGCCTTCATATTTTAATATAACTTCTAATATATTGGTATCTAAATAATGGATTAAGTCTGATGAAAATATATTCATAGATTTGGGAAGTAATGAAAGGGAAAAGGTTATTTTTATAGTGTATTGTATGAAGGGAGATGATGATTAATAGTGGTCATTGATGTAGAACACTAAAGAGGCAAATTTAATATAAAGTATAAAATTTAAAACTTTTAAAGTTATATTTTTCAAGAAATAATTTACTTGAGAATGATGATATGAAATGAGGATGAAGTCACTCTATTTAAATAAAAAGGAAGAAAAAAGTGTTGTAGAGTATGGGGATTACTTTATAATATTATACAAGTATGTTTCATACTACATGTGTAATCTAGAAAGAATGATTGAATATTTATTTGATGGGCCTAAGATGAGGTTATTAAGAGCACTGATTTCTTAAAAAATTTCACCATATGATGATATAAAATCAAGTTTCATTAAGATAGATAAAGAAACTTTAAGATCTTATATCGTTAAGTAAAATAAATAAAATAAGATTCCAACTGAGGAATAAGAAAAGAGAAATATTTTAATGAATAATAAAGGGAATATTTGATTTATAATATGTGATAATTATAAAAATAAAAAAATAGGTATTTTCTTAATAAGGATAAGAGTTTTTTTTCAATTGTGGATAAAGGGTTCATGAGGATCTTGAATTCAAGAAAAAGAAAGAAACCATTGATATCATATTATTTAAATGTAAATAGATGAGGAATTATTCAAACTAATTTCCTAGGTATCAAGGGAACCACCCAAATAATAGGACAAGGGAGGAGGCCAAGATTATGAAATTACTGCAGCTGAGGTTGAAGTTCCTAAATATGCAGTGGTAGGTACTTTTATTATGAACTAAAATTTAGATAAATATTTATTTGATTATAGATCTTTATACACTTTTATATCTTCTATGTTTTCTAAGAAAATTAGATATTTCCCTATCACCCTAAAAAGGAAGTTATCAACAAATAATTATAGTATAAATTCTATTGTAATAAGGATATTTCAGTCTATTCCCACTATGACACATATATATACACTATTATAAAGAAATAGTTATTGAACCTATGATTTACTTTAATATAATCCTTATTATTGATTATATTTCAAATTATAATGAAAAAATTTAATTCTAATAGAAAGATATTATAATTAGTGATGGAGATGTGGAATCCCTTATCTTCATAGGGGAGACTGAATTATTTAAACCATGTATGGATCTACCTCCAACAACTCTTCTTAATGAAATTCTTAGAGAATAAGAGCAGACACAACCTACGAATGGGAATGGTATTCTTAGAATATATGATGAACCAATTTTGAAATAATACATTGATGTGTTTCTTAAATAATAACTTGGAAATATATTTGGTCATAAAGTTGTGTTTTCTATTGATCACATCCCTCATGAAAACGCTATATCTGAGACTCTCTATAAGATGTATACAATGGAATTATTGGAACTCAAGAAATAACTACAGGAGTTGATCGATAAGGGATTTACACACCCTAATATTTCACCATGGGGAGCCCCTATTATTTTGTTAATAATAAATATTGGTCTATGAGGTTGTGCATATATTGTAGGGAAATCAATGCCATTACTATAAAGAACAGGTATCCTCTACCCCAGATTGATGACTTGTTTGATCAACTACAACAAGATTAATATTTTTGAAATATTTATATTCATTTTGGATATCATTAACTATGAATAAATAATGAGGATATTATAAATAAAACATTTTGAATGAGGTTTGAACATTAAAAATTCATAATAATTCCCTTTGGTTTGACTAATTTACCCACTATTTTTATGGATATGATGAACATATTATTCAAGGATTGTGTCAATAATTTAATTATAGTATTTATTGATGATATATTTATATAATATAAAATCTATGATGAGTATAATATTCATTTATGAATCATTATTAATACTACTATAAAAAGGAGTTATATATAAAATTTATAAAATGAGAATTTTGGTGTGAGGAAGTTTCTTTTCTTGGCCAAATTATCTCTAATGATAGAATATCAGTTAATCCTTAAAAGAAGAATAAAGTGATGGAATGTCCAATTCCAATGTATATAACCAAGTTACATAGTTTCCTTGTATTATTAGGTTACTATTGATGATTTTTTCAAACTTTTACTTGATTATCTAACCTGTTAATGAAGTTGACACATAAATGGGGTTAAGTTCATGTGGTCAAAAGAATATAAAAAATGTTTTGGAGAATTAAATTTGATATTTTTCAATGCATCAAAATTAACTTTACCATTAGGAAATGATGGATTTGTGATATATAGAGATTCATTAAATAATGGACTTATATGTTTCATTATATATAATCCTAGAGTCATTAACTATATATCAAGGTAGTTAAAGATATATGAACATAATTATCCAACCCATGATCTGGAGTTGGAAGCTATAATATTTTCATTGATGATATAAATGAATTTAATTTATGGTAAAAATGTGATATATATATATATATATATCAAAAAAGTTTGAAATAAAAATTATCACAAAAATAACTCAACATGAGGCAAAGACAATGGATTGAATTACTCAAGGATTATGATTTCTCAATACACTACCACCCTAGGAAAGAAAATATGGTATTTGATGAATTAAGTTGGAAATATCATAGAGTTTTAACTAAAATGAGGATTGAAAAAGATCCTATATTCATGTATTTATTAAATTTTGATATGGGAATAATTAAGGAAGGGGAAACAACACTTCAATTCCAAATTATTTCTAAACCATCCATATTAATGAAAATAAAAATTTCCCAACTTGATGATGAGAATATTCAAAATTAAATCAAGGTTGTGAATAATGGAAAGTTGGAAGCCTTCATCTATGAAGATGGTATATTGAAAATTTTTAAGAGGTTATGTGTTCCATCCATACCTAATTTTAAGAGATAATTTTTTTGATAAAGCACATGAATCAAACTTATATATACACCTTGATAGTACCAAAATGTATCAAGATTTGAAGGAATGTTTTTTGGGATAATATAAAATGGGAAATTTTAGAACATGTATCATGATGATTGTTTAATCAATATGTAATGGCTGATAGACAACATCATAAAGGGTTTATGTAACCTCAACCTATTTCTATATGCAAATGGGATGACATTACTATGGAATTTTTCATTGGATTTACAAAGACTTAAGAAATAATAACTCCATATGGGTTGTTTTTTATCACTTTACTAAGTCTACACATTTCCTCGTTATAAGGGAAGATATATCTCTTGTATGAATCTATATTAATGAAGTTGTGAGGATTCATGGTACACCTATTTTGATTTTATCTGATTGTAACCCCCAATTTACATTGAGATTCTCAAAAAATATTCAGAAGGATCTCAACACAAAGCTACAATTGAGTACTACTTATCATCCTCATACTGATGGACAGTTCGAAAGGACTAGTTATATATTATAAGACATGTTGAGGTTATACTCACTTGAATTTCAAGGTACGTGTGATTTGTATTTACCTTTAGTGGGATTTCCAAATAATAATAACTTCCATTTGAGAAATCAAATGAAACCATATAAAGTATTGTACATGAAAAGTTATTATATAATAACATGTTGGTATGAAGTTGTCAAAAGTAACCTTTTAGGCTTGGAATTTTTTTAGGAGACGATGGTGAAAGTAAGAACTATTCAAAGTCATATTAAGGAATCTCAAAGTAGGAAAAATTGATATGCATATAATTGAAAGAATGGTTTAGAATTTCAAAAGGTAGATCATGTTTTCATGAAGGCATTACCATTAATGGAATTATATGTCTTCTAAATAAAGGGAAACTATGTTCTAGGTACATCAAGCCTTTTTAAATTATATAAATAATTGGATTTGTATCTTACTATTTGACAATGCCACATAGACTCCCAAAAGTTCATGATGTGTTCCATATTTATTTATTTATGAAATAAATTCTAGTACCAATTCATCTGAAAACCTATTAGGAAATATAATTGGAACATGATTTATCATACTATGAAGAGACTCTCTATATTCTTAGTACTAGAGGACAAGTGTTTTAGAATTAGATGAATCGATTGGTGAAGGTACTTTGAGAAATCATAAACTTGGAGAGAAAATATAGGAAATTGAACAATTTATGATAAATAACTATCCAAATTTTTTTGTGAGGTGAAATTATATAATTTTTTAGGATGAAATGTTTTGGAGGAAAAAAACGTAATGTCTGATATTCAAATATAGTAAGTAAACTTTTTTCTACAGAAACTATTACATAATGCACATAGATATATTCAATAATGTGATTAAACCCTAAGTTATAAAATTTTATAAATTTAATTTAAATTAATTAGATTCATTTTTTAATTTATCATTTAAAAATTATCTTAGGATGGATATTTTTATATTTTTTAGAAATATTTCTTTTTTAGGTGAATAGTGGAAAAATATTGATTTTACAAAACCTTTAATTTTATGACATTATAATGATATATGAATAACTTAAAGGTTTAAATTTTTTTTGTAGAATAAATATATATTTAATAATTAATATAATGTATATTAAAATATAATTTTGAAATTATAAATATATTCTTAACATTTTAGAAATCTAAGTAATGTTTTTGTTCGAATAAAATCTTTATTTAGTTCTTATCTTTTAATCAAGTTTTTATTAGATTTTTTTGGTTTTTGGTTTGGTTTTGAAGAAAAATAATTATTTATTTAAAATAATCAAATTAATTCCATTATAATCAAAATTATACTTTGTTTTTCTGTAAAATATTTTTTATACTTAAAAAGACATTTTTTTTCAAAAAATCGTTTTTCATCATGTTTTGTGCGGTTTTTTAAAAATAATTTCTACCAATTATGGAAATTAAGTTTTATAAAATGGTATATGTTTTTTTAAAAATCATGTTCAAAATTTTTAATGAGGCCTATTTCATTTTTGGTCATTAATAATAGTAACTTTGGTAAAAAGTCAGTTACCACAGTAAGAGTTAAAATGCGTTAAAACGGTTAAAACTAAAATGATAAGAGTTAAAATGACCTAAAAACTTGTCTAAATCTTATTTTATGTCCATATTTAGACCATATATCATCTCCTATTGGAGTATAAGTCATTTTGGAGCTATTTGGATTGAGTAAGATATTAATATATTTTAATCATTCTGAAACATTCCAAGTGTTTCCACTCCCTCACTTATAATAAGTCATCATCCATCCTCTATTATCCACACTTAAATTGAATAATATCTCTAAAAAATATATCCAAATACTTTCCTAACATTTATACCAGTTTCCTAGATGTCCTTGTTTAATGATAATACCATCTTAATAAGAAATTATCTATAAACCTAAGGAGGTTGTCTGAAGAAGAGGTATAATTCAAAACTGAGTGTTTTATTTTTATTTATTATTTTATATCCTTCAAAACTATCCTAAAAATTTTTATATAATAAAATATGAATCTACCAAATAATTAAATGTTATTATGTTCATGTAATATCCTTTTTTCATCTACTTATCCATCTAATGGAAATTGAAAACATATTTTGTGCGTACGTGCAAATTATCGCATTGCCAATACGGTGTATTTCATTTTTCAACATAGTCTATTAAGTTTGGTTATAATGATGGATAAAAATGAAATAATATTACATATAAGATATAAATTTAATTATTTAATTATAAATAAATATTCTAATTCTTTATTTACCTTTCAATAAAAATAAAATCATCGCCCGTGTGTACGTACAACCTATCGTCTCAACATAACAATGTAATTCATTTTCCATCACAACTTTACCTGGATGGTTATAAAGATAAAAATAATGAATATATATAATATTTATAAAGTAATTATGATTATCTAATATAATATATAATTTAACTTCAAAAAGTTTCACCTATTAAAAAAACAATAACATCGCTTCTGCATACATGTTAACTACGATATCCACAAAGAGATATGATTGATTATTCATGTCCACAATTATATAAAGATTATAAATTTGTATATAATTAATATATATTATACTTATATCATTATTAAAATTCTAGATATGATGGAACCATGATAAATATGAAATGATCAAAACTATAAAACTAAAACATACTTGAGAAACAAAACAATTAACACTAGGAAACACCGATTTTAATAAAAAATATTAATAAATGATTGTTGGAATTTTATAAGTGGATAATATATGATTTTATAATAATGTATATTGTTATAGTATAAAATTATAATAAATTTAAATTTATTATAAAATTGGTCAAAATCACTTATTATTCAAGTAGAACACGAGGAAAGAAATTTTTGTTATAATCTTATTTTATTTCAGGATTATTTATGTTCATATATACATTGTGAAAATTTTATAATCCTAATTTATAAACCCCCTTTATTTTATTATTCTCTGGTTATTTGGGGGATTAAATGTTTATTTTCCATTTATTCTCTTATTGTATTATGAATCAACAAATAAGTTAAATGTAAGGGACTTTATTTTAAAAATTTTGTTTTGAAGTTTTCCTTCCAACTATTTTTCATCTATGTTCATATTTTCATTAAATTGTTTTTAAGAATGTTTTTACTATTCTACAATTATTTATTAAATTCATTCTTACCCATGATTTAATTTCAATAAAAATGTTTAAAAATAATCTTTTTTTCATTTTTGGAATGAGGCAATTTTTACCAATAGTGTGAACATAATATTTGTTTTAACGTACGTTGCATGAATGGATTTTACCACCATCATGACTACTCTTTGTTTTGAAGATTAATTTAAAAGTTTCCATGTTTATTATCAAATAAAATTTTATCTCAATATTTTTTGTAATTTTTATATAAAATGATATTAGAAGAAAAATGTTTTATTTTCTTAAAGGAATAAAAATATTTTTGAAAAGTGATTTATAAATCCATTATTACATGAAATCATATAGAAATTATATTTACTGTATTAATTCTATATTTTTTTATAAAGGATTAGTTTTACTAAAAAACCTTCATTTCTGATGAATCTATGTAATTTTATCATCCTTTACTAAATATATACTGTAACTTATTTCTAGATCATTCAATTTATTATGATCATGTTTCCTATCACTCCATTATTCATTGGAAAATATTTTTTTATTCCTGTTTATATTTTAAATATCATGTATGAATTAAGTATAATTTATATTTCTTTGATGATGTATCAAACATATATAATTTTTATATACAACATCAGTTGAAGTAACATTATTAAGAAAGTTATTTCATTTACTAGGTAGATATTGATATTTTGTATTCTTGATTCAATATATATTGCTGTTGATTTATAAGGAATTTTGAGGATGGATTAACCATTTAAAATATGAATAATTCATAAGATGTGCAAGTGGTGGGAGAGTCCTGGTTATAGATTTCTCCTTTATACATCAACATGTATCATGAGATAAAATATTATACATTCCATATTATATGGGTATATAGTTTATACCTACCCATTTATTAATAATGATATCTTGGTTGATAGTCCTTAATAGTATGATTCATAATATCTTGGTTGAGAGTCCTTGATAATGAATTTCTGGAATTATACATTTACTTTATTAATAATTCAGTTTCCAATATCCATGTGACTGTTATATTGTTATTATCCATGGATGTTCATTGAACTCAAGTTGTTTATTGAATGGTATGTGTTTTGATTATCCACACCACCATATTGATTATACCTTATTTTTCTCACGATAGCTTCCACTGCATGTAACTATTACTGAGTATCTAAGCCGACCCATTATTTTTTTCCTTTCCCCCCAGATATAAAGAATTATATTATTAATGAATTCAAGGATGAAACAATGTTTCTATGCTATGTTTTTATATTTCCATTGTAATATATGAATCATGTATATATCCATTTTTCAGATACTTATAGACTGATCAATCATGTATGGTGAGATCCCATGTATCTTGGAGTAATGTAATAAATTAATCATAGACTTTGGGTTACTAGAGTAGGGGTGTTAAATTTTAGGTTCCCACTAAACAAAAAGTGGTTTCTTCATAAAAAAGGACTTGGAGTGTAATTGGGGGATTCAAAACTGAGCCTAGATGTTTTTATTCAATAATTGAATGACCAAATTTTCTCTATTATTATAAGTGGATTCCTCTTACACCCATTTTGAGACATAATTCATACAAAATAGAATACATGTGTCATTATATGAATTCATGAAGGCTCCCATGAAATCAATTCCCCATGATTAAAAAAATTATATTTTAGAATTGGGTATTATGGTATCTCATTTATTCTCTAAATATTCCCCATCCTTGGGAAAAATCACAACCTTGCACAAAATATTTAACATCATTGTGAAGGTTGGTCCAAAATAACCACTTTTTAATATTTTTTCCACTATAATATTAGGCCCGTGGAGTACTTTAGTTGTTGAGGAACTATAAAATTCTAACAAATCGTTCATTTTGGATTTAGGAACTCACATTTGAATGAGTAAATATCTATATTAATTGAATAAAAGTGAATCATCCTAGAAAAATTATGTTGTGTTATCCATAAATATATTCCTTTGTTGGTAATAAAAATAAGTGTCTAATGTCCTATTTTCCAAATCATTTTCTATAACAATGAAACATATCCTAGTTTGTAGATAAAAAACAGTGTTATATCCAATAAATCACCAATGATATCAGTTACTTCCTACTCTTCCACATGCGATTGATATATCATTAACAAGTGGTTTTCCTCCATATTTATCGAACCATTATTGTCATTGATCATAATGTAAAACTCTTGAAATAGTAGGATCCACCTAATAATCCTAGGTTTTACCTCATTATTACACAAAAAATATCTTAAATAATCATTATTTATGTGTAAAACCACCTTGTAAAGGGAATGGTATGATATGAATTTATCAAAATTGAAGACTACAACCAGAAATTCCTTCCATGTTATTGTTTTGTTAATTTGAGCATCACTGATCATGCACCATTCATAATAGATGAGTGAAAAAAATGATCAACCCATTATCCTAGCATAGTTCCCATGGTGAAATCACTCACATATCATATCAACTCAGAATAATTTTCAATGTTTGTGGAGACTATAATTGGGGTAACCACTAGATTCATTTTTGAATAGTGATGGATTTTTTTGCATGATTGATCAAAACTAAATGAAAACTTCTTTTAAAAAATACGAGTAAGTGGCTAAGCTATCTTGGAGAAAAATTTGATAGTGTTTTTAGAAACCCAAATTTCCAAGAAATCTTCCAAAACCCTTTACTATGATCGATTAGGGACACTATCATATCACCTATATCTTTACAAGATCAAATTTAAGTCCCTATCATGAAATTATATAACCAAGTACTATACCTCCTTGTACCATGAAGTGGAACTTCTCCTAGTTGAGCACCAAGAACTATTATTCACATATTTTCAATACTAAATCTAGATTTCCCAAGAATGACTCATATTATCTCCCATATATTAAAAATTCAACAATGAATATTTCTAAGAAGTATTTCTCTATTTCATGGATTATATGTTTCATACAAAATTTGAAAGTCATCAGTTTGTTACACATGCCATATCGCTCGTGAAATTATGAAAAATTACCATATGAGCATGTGAAGTGGTCTTTAAAAAATCATACAGGTCCATTGGTATTTGTTTATAACCAGAGTAACCATCAAGGAAATAATAAAACTCATATCCAGACCATCTTTCTAATATATAGTCCATGAATGGGAATGGAAAGTTATTTTTTATTATATATGCATTCAAATTCATTCATACCACAAAAATTATCTAGATCGTAACTATTATTTTTATAATAAGATCATTCTATTCATTATTCACCATTTTAAGACTCCCTTTTTAGGTACAACATGAAAGGGAATTACCCATTCACTATCTAAAATGAAAAATATAATCCTTGTATCGAACAATTTAAGAACTTATTTCTTAAAACTTTATTCCATAATTAGTTTAAGTATTATTTGAGGTTACATAATATATTTATTCCCTTCTTATAATGAAACTAAATGTGTATACACTATGGTATTAACACCCTTTATATCATATTTTCTCTATGAAATTTCTAGTATTCTTTTCTTCTAAACTTCTAGTATCTAGTCCTCATGTTCTTTAAAAAAATACTGATTTATGATGAATATAACGAAATATTTTTATCCCAAAAATTAATTCCTTAGTGTACTTATAAGTTAATTAAACTCAAGTTTCTATGGCTTGATGATTGGAGGAGTGAACTCTGAATAAGAATACCTTGAAAGAGGCTCAATCCACTATACACTTTTAGGACTGGTGATATCATCATCACATAACTGATCTTATTTTTCCTCCACCATCTAAAAAATTATATTCATCATTTTATCCTCCTCTTATTATTGTATACTTATAATAAATGGTTTTTATTATTCAATAGTTAAAATAAACCAAAAATCCTCTAAATTGGTTCCTTGATTTGTAGATTTCATAAGATTAAAAATAAATTATTTATCACTAACTATAAACATTAGTCTTCCTTGATTCACATAAATTAAATCCTTTCTAGTGGTGAGGAACTGTCTTCCAAGAATTATGGTAACATCACCTTCTTTCTTTATTTCTAGGATCAAGAAATGAGCGGGGAAAATTAATTTTCCCACTTTAACAAGCATGTATTCAAGGATCCCTTAGGTTCATTTGACCAATTGATCAAAAATATATATTTCTAATATTAAATAATTATATTTGTATAATCCTAGATTCTAAAATAAACTAATCATTATGATTTTGACACTTTAACCTAATTAAAAAAGAATATTCTCAATAGAATAAGAGCCAATGGAGAATGGAATAAAAAATCTCCCTAGATACCCCGTTTTTATTGGGATCTTCCATTAGATGACTGATGAACATTCTTCACTAATGGATTTGACACCCAAATATTGTAAATTCTTCTTATTTTATAAAATATCCTTTATACATTTTTTATAGTCCATCATTTGTGGGATTTATTTAAAAAATATTAATATTGAGATGAAGTTATTTTGAAAATGTCCAGAAACTTCTTGCATTGATCTCCCACTTTACCTTTATGTATCCACTATAGGAATAGAATACGAGGTTAGTAGGGTTATGGATTATTGTACTCTTTTTATTTTATATTTTCTTGATCCTTATATGTAGATCTTTCTTATTTATCATCTTATTTATTCTCTTTAATCTTTTCTTCTTTAATCTAAACTTCTTTTCCAAATATTTACTTATCTTATTAATCATTGAATTTTTTTACTTACCCTAATCTAGTTACTTATTTTAATCCGTATAGTCATCCCCATATAGATCTATTCCTTCCTATTAATTTCCACTTCATATCATCACACCCCTTTCATCTTCCCTTTGGTGTGTTTTTGTGTTATCCGATACTGTACCTACTAAGTAGTATGATAAAATTTGATGAATATTCCCCACATTAAGTTATAGGTTCCAATATGTGGCTTTCTGTTTTTTAAATATGTTTTATAGTTCATAATATTATTTTATTGACTAGTTAACTGTTGATATGATCTTTGAATAAATTCTTGAATAATATCCTCGAGAGATAAATTGTGGTTGGTTAGGTTGTTTTGCCTTGAGATTGACCTATTATTGCAGTAATAATTGGTATTATGGATAGAATTGTTTTATTGAGGGGTGGAAGTGGTTGAAATGGAATTTGGGGTCTAGGATAAGGTTGTTATCCAAGTGATCCTTGATTCCATCTATAATTCTTCTATTTTTTTGGTTCCACCCTTAACTTTGTGGTTGTTAGGGCTGCTTTAATCTTTAATGATTATAAGAACTCTAAAATTATTATGGGACTCAATTATAACTAACATAGTTATAATATATGGGTTGGTTATCTTAAACTCTTTCATAACACTCTTAATAATCACACATACCATCACACATCTCACATGATTGCGCCTCTACTGTGGGTGTTGGTGATGATGACTATTGTGATGAGAATTGGAATGTGTCCAGCTTATTTTTAGGGAACTCAATTTGAGAAACCAAGTGATTGGTCACATCCTTGTGATTCATTCCTCTTCTAGAATGACCTCTATCACTCATATAGGGGAAATTACTATGAGAAATTTCATCCAGGAGGTCAGACCAACCTCAAGTGTCTTTATCATGATACCTCTATCCACTGAAGTGAAACCATTAATCAAGCCTTGGGCTATAATCCATATTATAATTTCTACATTTGTAGCCAAAATTACATGACCAGAGTGTGGACAATTACTAATTAACTCCTTGAATATATCCTAATATTCCCAAGTTGACTCTCTATCCAACTAATAATGGTTTTGGATTTCACTCCCCACCTTCCATGATTGAGTAGGAGGAAAATATTTACCCAAAAACTATTTAGCTAAATTTTACCATGTGGTGATTGATCTAGTTGAACGAATCTTTAGATAAAATCTAGATCTATCATGAAGTGATACATGTAATACCTTAAACTTACGATACACTATTTTGTTTGAAGCTGTCATAGATCTCTAAGAATTTCAGTAAGTGTCCATGTGGGTCCTCACTCTGCAATCTGATGAACTGCCCCATGTTCTGTATCATCTTATTTAATCTAGGATTGATCTCAAAATTGTTTTATTGTATTAAAGGGTAAAAATTTCTTGGGGTAGCCTAATATATGAATGGTAAGTAGTAATCTATGATGGTATACTGCCAAGATGTTGGTTGTCTTCCATTCATTGGGTCCATGTATGAAAACAGAGCATTATATCCATCGAGTGCAACATGGTTATGTCATTCAACCATGGATAGATTTAATCATAATAACAAGGCCTATTTGATCTTTGGTTTGTATTCTAATTGGTTTTGCAAGTCAAAAATTTTTAACCGAGTAGATGGTATCCTGGTAATACACTAAAAGTCTTACAAAGATATAAATAACACACCTCTATCATGTAAAATGAATAAAAATTAAAAATATAATTAAAATGATAAAATAATGAGTTAATTAATTTTTTTAAAACCCTCAAGTTCATCATGCCTCCCTATAAATTACATATAAAATTGGTTGTCCCCAGGGTGTCGTTACTTACTCATGGAAGGTTGAAAGTTTAGAAATTTATAAATGTGTTCAATCCTTTAATAATAATGAAAACTTTGAATAATAGAGTTTGAGTTCATCTCACGAAGAGGCAGAGTGATCATTGAGAGTTGTTGGATTATATTTTTAACTAAAAAATTAGAAGTAGTTTGGATCAAGTATTTATTAAAATCAAATTCTTAATATGAAAAGAATTTATGGAAATAGGGGGTTGAGATCAATTTTAAAGGATTATTTTCAATAATATGTAATCTCTCTCACTCAGGGATTAGTTAAGTTGATGAGTTATAAATTTATTCTAAAAATACTAACTTCTTATGATAAAGTTCATTTATTTTAAATAAACTAGTGTAAAGCCATTGGTTGAGGGAATCCACTAAACATGATACATTAATATGGAATCTTAAATAAAAATAAAAATCCATACTATTATTTTTAGACTAATTAACTCAAATTGATTTGGGGTTCCTCCCTCAACAATCTTCTTGATTAGATTCTTGCACATGGATATGATTTAACTAAGTTCCAAACCAATTACTAATCAACATGACTCTCTATGAATTATATTATCAATAAATTGATGTTCACATCCTTTTACTCTCAATCCTACACTCTTTAACCATATATCCATGCATGAGAGAGATAATCTCCATCACACATGAAGAAGTAATACTAATAAGTGGTGTAGAGAAAATAACAATGGAACTAAAGTGAAGAACATTTGAAATTATAAGAAACTTACTTGAATATATTATTACAATTATTAACGTGAAGTACTTTAATGTAAGTAAAGCATAAATTATTTGAAAGAGACTAAAATGAGTGTAAAAAGATAAAGTAACTCAGAACACCACTACAAATATGATAGGTTTTTCTATTCATAGTGAAGTGTATGTCATAGTGTGAAATAATGTGATGAAACATGAACCAAAAAAGATACTTATTTTATATCATATATTCTAACATGTTGTGGCACAACACATACCTTTATGACATGATCTGTTCTTTCCTGTTTTTGAAATTTGAATCCTCCTGAAAATTACAATGTGAGATTTTCACATATTAGTTGGTTCCATTTATCATTTATCTTTAAATAAACATGTGAGGGTGAAAAAGAGTTTGATTATGGTTATAACTCTTGAATATCCACTACTCTATCCAAATTCTCTAGCTCACACAGAAATCACCATTAGTTAGAGAACGGTCTCTTGTAGGCTTCCTCCCAGTGTTCTGCCTAAAATCATATCAAGGTTTCACTTCATGATTCATATTTCAACATGAAAATTATTTATTATCTAAGTATAAAAACTTATAATCCATAAAGAGTCCCCAAAAAAACATTATGGTCTCCCTTGATGAATCATACATGCATACTTGATGAAACATACATATAACTCCCTGTAAAGAAGGAATTAGTTGAATTATCAAATTCTAAGGGTCATTGTATGACTGTAGTGGTTATGGTGTGAATAAATCCTATGATCTTAAAAATGAATCTTACAATCTTCAAGATAACTCTTACATAATCCACTATATAGAACCATTTTTTTTCCTAGGGTCACACCATGATTAAATTATTATAATGAAAAGAACATCTCTTACACAATTATTGCATCATGTGTCCCTTTTTAGACTTCATGTTGTTTTACCAAACCCTTTATAATCACAAGCATCCCTTAGTTACGTGTTACCTCTTGTGGAGTTTCCCCAAACTATATAAAGTTGTCCCTTGGTGCCACATCATATATAAGATCTATCTATCATATAACTAATCCTCTTTTTGGGCATGATATTTCTCCTTCAATCCACCCAGGATATCATTTTTATTAATCATAGCTACTACCTCTATGGTAGCTAGTTTCTCTAGTGGTCCTAGATGAGTCTAGAATCATTTTTTCTCTTCTTCTATTCCTCTTCATTTCAAGTCATTTCACAAACCAAGTGTCACAGTGAAAGGAATATATAGTTACACTTACTCTCCTTTACTCAAAGCTTATTTATGATTCAATGCTCACAATTACAACCACAAATTGAATGTTATTTATATCTCAATCATTCTTCACCCCAGTTGTACTGTGAACAATCCTATCCTGATGTGAACTCTATGTAATTTACTCAAAATCTACCCAAATGACCATCACATATTATTTTTATAAAACCTTCAATAAATCATTATAATTAAACCATATTAAGTAGTATTAAGTCCCAAAGTCACTATTAATGATACTAAAAACATATACATTATTTTTAAGTATCAAACATTGAGAAAAAAATTTGAGTTTGATTTTATTATAATATAAAAACTCCAATTTAAAGTATCATATTTCAAAATAGATTTTATGGATTGTTTAGTTAAATGAAGTGCATGGTATATTTGATGAAATCACGTTGGGTTGTTTTTATCACACCCTACTTATATAACTCAATATTGCTAAAATTGAGTATTTTATAGGTTTAGGTTATTTGGAGTTACTCCTCTTAGACCATTATCCTATTGGGTCACTCATGGATAGGGTTTTTAGTGATTGTGTTAGATAGTATCCTTGAGTCATAGGGATATCAATAATTATATATTTTCAGTTTTCTTTTGATTATCTTGTACCATGTATGTATCATCTAATTCAGTCTTCTTGTTTTTTGGAATTCTGGTTTAGTTTTTTTATATGTTTCCTATTTATATTATACTATATTTTAAGATGTATTTTTTATTTTGAGTTGTGCCCCATTTGGTTTTTTAATTTTTTAAAGTATTTATTTGATTATAATGGAATTTGAACTTATGAATGATTCATATTAGATATCCATTGATAATTTTGATACATGTTCATTATTATTTATTCAGATAAATAATTCCCAAGAGTGTTTCCTTGATGCTCAAGTACTAGTTTCTAACCCATGGGTGTCAATCATACCCTTCAGGCCTTTCCATAGTCTGAATCGAGTATTAGGTTAGTATAACTAGAGTTGGTTCATGACATCATGTGTCTCTATGTGTGTTATACATGTGTGATGTGGTTTCTTGTATTTATAGAACAAATATGTTTTGGGTTTATATACACATAACCCGTTTATATGTATATTTAGTAAGATACACATAAAAATGTATGTTTTTTTATGTTTTTATGTTCCACACACAAAAACATACATTAACATGTATATTATTAATTATTTAAACATAAATCATATATATTTTTTAAAAAAAGTTTATAGCGAACATGTTTTATATAAAAAAACTCATTTTATGTGACTTATGTGAAATGATATTTTCATTTAAAAAATTAAAAATAGTAATTTCCTTGTTAAATCCATCATTAAATGAAAATTTGTGGACCTGTTGGTTCACACATACCAAAATTTAAATTTATCTGAAATTTTCTCTTGAATTAATTTTATATAGGCTTTTAAAGTAATTTATATTCGCAAACATCTAAAATATCAAGAATGTTTCATTGATAAAATCATAAAGTATATAAAGTATATAAAATATTGATATATTTATTGATTTCATTTTATATAATATAACATAATAAATGGACATGGTTATTAAATAAGCATCATTAATTAATTGATTATTATATTTTTTTTATTTTTAAATAAAAAATTTATTACATTAATTTCAATTAGTTTTCATCATATTTACATGTTTAATACATTTAAATCTAAAAAAATCAAACATTGATTAAATTAATATTATTTTTAAAATTTTTAAATATTTTTTACTAATTTTTTAAAATATATATTTGAATATATCCAGCATCAAAATAAAAAAATATAAATTAGATATCGATAATAATTTTGAAATTGATAACACAAAATTAATGATGTTAGAACATAAATATCATAATGTTAATTGAAACTATGAAGTATTTTAGAATTTAAAGTTTGTCACATCAAAGCATACCAGTTGGTGAACTCCTTAAACCTACCACTAATAAGCTAGGGGCTAGCGATTAGTGCTGAGGTCACCAATCAAATTATGGGAGGTATTATTGATAAATATAAATTGTCTCAAACTATCAAGCAACATCATCCATAATGACTTAAATGAATTAAAAACTTTTTAATTTAACATACACATACATAATCATATCTTTATAATATAACATGAGGTAATCAAAATAAATCACCAGATATAAACAACAAATCCTGTAGTGACCCATATTTTTCATAGTTGATAACTAGCTAAATTTTGAGTTTCATAGCCACTGAACATATCCATAGGTGAAATTGTAAATTTATATAATAGATATTCATATAAATATTTTATGATGGTTTCTTAAATATTAGGGTGCAATGTTTATGCCCTCCCCAAGTTGAGTTTTGGTGAATTTCTGAGCATGTTGAATTTTAAAGGGTTTTTTATTATTAATTAATTAAATAAATATTTATACATTTGGAAAAGGGTTAAATCACTTGAAAGGAGCATATAATGGGGATTTTAAGTCTACCATTGAGTTTAGAACTATGATTTTACCCTAGGGGTGACATAATTTTATTTCACACCAATGGCCCCCAGAATAGGCCATCATCAGTGTCACTTTTTAAAATAAAAATAAATTTATATGATTTTTTCAATAAAAAACAATCCCATATCTATTTAAATCACTTTATAGACCTTAATTAAGGGTTTTAAATAAAACCTAATTAAAAGAATAAAATAAAATGGGAGATCTAGGGATTTAGGATTTGATAGATGCGTTCATCAAGGAATCAACACTAGAATCTAATGTCGACATATTCTTTACCAACAAACAATCCCAACATGAGGTAGGGATTTTTTATTTTTTAATTTCATAAAATATTAATTGTTTTTCAAATCCTAGGGAAATTATTATAGATCTATTGAATGAAAAAACAAGTTTTTGAAATTTATCAAATTTTTTTGAGATTCCATATCTGATGAACGATGGTCAGACCCTTGCTAGGTCGCCAATGAATTTTCCTCCATGATTTATTATCCCTTTATTTATTTTTTTCATGTTTTTTCCACTGGACTCCACCATGGATGGGTGGTTCCAAATAAATTGTCTGAAATTGATAAATTATTGAAATATAGGTCTGTGATCGATAGATTTGGGAATGATAACAGTGACCAAGGAATGAAGGATTGATGACAGGTGAAGGTATATCACTAGAAGGCATGGTGGGGAGTATTCCCAAAGTGAAGTGACCTTAGGGGTGTTGGGCATATGTTCAATCCTATTTTTCAGCTAAATACTGTTATAAAATGGCCACTAGAGGTGCGCCTATTTTGGATGAAGTCTTGAAAGGTTTCAGGGTGCACCAAAAGTGGTGGGAAGGTGCCTAGTTTTGGGTTTTCATCAGTTCAAATATATAAATTTGAATAACTTGATGAATGGACCACTAAAATATCTTAGAGAAAAAATTTCACATTTAATTCATAATTAATTTTAAATAATAATTACCTCAAACATGATAATTATTCTCAATCCTTTTTTATATCCTTTAACGTAATCGTTGTAGTGGAGAATCCATTCAAGGATTCCTATAGTTATATCCAAAAAATCTATATGAATCTCTATATTATGATCTTGAATATTTTATTGCTAGTGCGGAGGAGATAGGTTATTTACATCACTTTATTTTATCACAAAAAATAATTTTCTTGTTCCTTATGTGTTCTTGAAGGTGAGGGTGGATGATTATCTCTATAGGACTTAAGAAAATTCCAAAGAGATTTCCATTGTACACAACAAGTCTTACACTTGAAAAATCATATATTTTGAAATTTATGCTTACGGTTAATATTTTGTAATTACATAATGACAAATTATCAAATTTACATTCTAAGTAATTCCTCATGGTAAATATTATTAATAATCATCATAATTTTATATCTCTTGACATGAAATTATTAAAATATAATTTTTAAACAAATAAATTAATATATATTTCAATTTTATTAAATAAAATATATTATTTCCATTAGGATATTAATTTGACATATCAATCCTCCATTGATGTTATTAAACATTTGGATAATAAAACATTTTATAAAATAAATACTATTCATTCAATAAATAAATTAATATTATATTCACTAAACTCACGAATCAATATTTTTTTTAATCATGTAACAAAATAGATACGCATATTAATTTATTTTATAAACTGGTGAATAAATAAATATTTATTTATTTCCTTGCGAATGATAAACATGAGTCATAATCCAAATCACATATTTTAAACTCAAATATCCCACGATTGAATCTTTTTGATTGAAAATACTTGAATAATTATTATTCCACAAGTTGAGAATAATATTTATTCTTAATATTAATTTTAATAACATTTAATTAGATTCTGGATACCCTTAGTGTGTCAACATCCAAGCCTCTTTATCAATGATATTAGGAAAACATACCTAAATTCCATGATCAATATCTAAAAACTCATCATGTAACCCATAGAGAAAGGAGTTAACATCATAAAAAAACCTTCATACAACCATGTAATATAGATCTTTTTATCTCAATATACCATCAAGGAGGATACATACTTATGTTATCATCTTATATTCTCAATTTATCTACCGTTGAATTTCTAAAATGAACTCATCGATGAACCACCATGGACATGGATTTAATGAGACAATTATATTTCAATTAAAGGGTCAGAGAAATATTTTTTCCATTAATATAAAAGGTAAAATATTTTATTTACTTATTTAATCAATGTAATATCACTTATAATGCATCCAACATATGTTACATAACAACAAGCATATATCATCATGATTTTCATCCATATATTAAAGTTTATGATTCATGAAACAAATTAATGATAATCTCAAGTCTATGTTCTAATAAACACATTCACATATAGGAATATCCAATGAAACATAAACATGTAGAATTCGTATTAGTGATTCCATACTTATGACCTCCCTTCTTGAAGATCACCAAGTTTGAACTTCATAAGAAGACATCTCAATGTATTATAATAACTTAATAACTAATAGTTAAAAATCATCTATATCTCATGATACTAATGTTATTTAGGCCACAATATAGTAGTTTAAGACTATTTCAGTAACGTCTCAAGGTTATCACTATAGCAAGGAACTACTATAATGTATCAATGTGACAAATACTCTATGAATATAACCACATTAATATTACAGAGAATAAAAATTATCATGTGATAATATATTTATTAATATTTTAGTAATTTAAAGTAAAAATTCAATTGATTCTTGGGCATAAACTCCAATAGACTCCCACTTGTACTAGATACACCTTCAAACTTCTAAATTATTATCACTCACATGATATACATGCTGTTATTGAGGTATGGATATAGATTCCAGGCTAGGAAATATTTTTCTGTGGATACTCTATTTTTGAGTCTTTACTTATATGAGAAAAAACTATAAGACTCAATATCCATGAGTAATTACCTTTTTTACTCTACCATAAATTTGATATATTAGATAATATAATAGTCATAAGTTTATCATAATATATATTATGACCCTACAACAATTATAATAATTAAGGGATATTATTTAGTGGTGGTTTAGGAAACCACTTATAAATAATTTAATATTTATTTAGAGGTAGTTTTTAAAAACATCCTATAAATATCTAAAAAGGGGGGAAATGAATTCCCCATCTATGTTGTGCTTTTAATCCCCAATATTGAGTGACACCTTCCCTCCCTGATCCATGCCCTCTTAATCTTTTCTACCTCGCCCAGGTTGGTTATGAGCTTTATCCAATTTAGTTGTAGTGTAAAGACTTAGCATAAAGAAATTTAATATCATAGAATCCCTATAATCCACCTTATTATTCTCTTTTTATTTAGAAGTGGATGTAATATATCTCTCCCAAATTATAGGGTTTCTAGAATTCATTATTTCCTTTTTATTTCATCTGATTTGGTTATGATAGAGGGTTCAATTGGGTGATATCAAGGTAATGCATTGATTTATTCCTCCAATTTCATATCCCATGTTATGGAAGTCTCAACCTTAATTACTTCATAGATATAGGTTGATTCTAAGCTTCATGTGGTGATTTAATCTTCCTACCTAGAATCTAAAGGGATTTTATAAAATTTAACTAGGTAGGTATACCCCACTTTCCCCTCATAATCTTTAATATATAGTTGAGTATAATTATAAAGATGATATAATTTAACTTAAATAAATGTATTTAAATGATAAATAAAATATTACACTAACTTTCTAAAGTTATATGATTTTTAAGGTGTTGTATTGAATTTAATTTTTTTTTCAAGCTTGTCTTGAATGATCATATTATTTATTTTACTTATGTTAGTGATTTAGTATTGATATATAGAATATAATATTTAAAAACTACCTTTATTAATTTTAATGGATACCTCCATTTTAGTGTGTTAATACCCTTAATAAAATCATCCATGAATCTATTAAAAAAATTATTAGAACAACCTTCACCGATCATACTAAGAACTCCTTATGAGAATATTAAGGATTTGATATCTCATTATAAAACATAAATGGAGTTAATAATTTTATTTTAATCTTATATTATTATGTAACTATATTTTTTTTTCCAAAATTATAAATAGTTGGTGATATATGGATAAATTTTTTATCTAATTACCTAGGAAAAAAATATCAATATGCTAAGGGTTTGGAGGAGTTTTTGGAATTTTCACTTGCCAATTGATCTGTAGATGTGAGAATAAAATGTTCGTATCATAAATGTAAATTCAGGGAATGGTTGAAGAGACATAAAATTTATGAACACTTTATATTGAAGTAATTCCTCATTAAATATGTTTATTGGATTTGGTATGTATAATCAAATATTATAGAATGTTTGAACACTGATGTCATTAGCAGAATGAACATGCTCCTGCCCCAGAAGGTGAAGATGAAATTTAGAACATGGTAAATGACAATTTTAGTATTATTGAGAAAAATTATTAATATAAAATCATATCAATATATCCAGTTGAGGTTACTATAAATATTAACATGAAAAATGATGTTTTTAGAACTTCAGGACAACCAAATCAAGATTGTAACATATTAATTAATCTTTTTTATGATGGTACATAAAATAAAGAAAGAGAAAATATTATTGAGTAGAAATATTAATTTTATAAATTAGATGATAATATAAATTATGATATCTAGGTAGGATATCTCAAGTATTCAAAAAATTATTTTCTACTAAAATTATAACATATCAAGTGCCTATACAGTATTACAAATAAAGAACTAGTGATGAAATTATAATTTTTTATGACACATTTTCTGAAACTAAGATCCTATATCTTTTTTATGTCATGAAGAAATTTGTTAAAAATATTAGGATGAATCATTAAAAAATACATTATCATCCCAATTATTTAATGTTATGTTGGGGGATTATTTGAGTAGATAAGAGTAAGAAAGATGTTTATCTTCTATATGGAAACGAATGAGTAATGTTAAAAGTTTGAATCAATATACTATTGTGAAGAAGAATAAATAGAATAATCCTATAAATGTTTTGTGTTAGTTACCTTTAAAACCTTGATTAAGAATAGTATTCATATCATATAAAACTAATGAGTACATGAAGTGACATGTTATGAAAAAATTATGACGGGTTAATGTGGCATCTAAGAGATTAAAAATCATAGAATACATTTTATTCATTGTATCCCTATTTCTCATATGATACTAGAAATGTTCATTTGGGATTTATTACTAATGGATTCATCCTATTTGAGACTTGATTACTAGTTATAACATTTTTAATATTAATTTTATCCTGTAAAATATTCTTTAATGGATGTGTATGAAGAAATCATCCTTTATCATTTAAATAATTATTTACAGAAAATAGACATCTGAAAATAACATTGATGTGCACATTCAACCTCTAATTGATGAATTTTTTGAGTTATGTACAAAATTTGTTGAATCATATGATGAATATACTATGAAAATATTAAAAACCCATGATGCTATAATGTGGACCATTAGTGATTTCCTTGGTCTTATGAAGTTATCTAGTTAAAACATGTAACACCTGAAATTCTAAAGTACAACTTTGTATTCGATATCATGTATGACACAAATCACCAAGTGTGTAAAGGAATATAATATCCTGAGACTCTACTATATAGTTACTATTTTAAATAAATTAAATACATGATATATCTTGTAATAAATGAAACACTAATTTAGGTTGAATTACACATAAGAGCGACCCTCCTCAATTTCTTGCATTACACGTAAGACTGAGAATTAATTTTTATTTGATTTTAATATACCATTTTATGGATGAGTGGAAACCAACATACCACGCGGATACCCCATTTCACATTTCAAAATTCAAAAACTCCCAAACACCTGACACCATTCCCCAGACACCGCAATCATGAGTAAGCGCTATTATTATCTCCATATTTCACTCCATCGTCATCACTTCCAACCAACAACTTAGATGTAAAATATCGTAAGAGACTTCAAGAGTAGTGATAAATATCGCACCAAGATGTTTCCAATCCCCATCAGCCAGTAAAATAAAATTAGGCAGAAAACTAAGATAATCCCTCGAACTCAGCAAAGAACATCGCACCGCATAAAGTCTTTGTCGTCTCCCATTAAACTAGAAATAAATCAAGCACCAGTACAACTAGAAACACAAATCTAACACTATAAAAAAAATAAACCACTAATAAGGATAAAAAAAACTTCATCAAAATATGTGGAAGAAATCCAAAATAACCAAATCTATCAGTGAATGTCGCGTGCCGGGAACACTGATGGCCGTCAAAACATAGCTCCCAAAACTTTAATGTCACAATCGCTCCAGATCAGGCAAGGATAGGAGCAGTAGAAAGTGAGGTTAGGATAGAGGTTTGAGTGGACTAGGGCTCCAAATTATGGTAACGTCGACGAGGAAGAAAACTGGGAGACTTATAAGCAGGAGCAAACTGACCCAGGTAGCTCCTTGGACCCATCAACTGCTGAATTGCAAAACCCAAAAACATTTTTAACCACTACGCCAAATCTGACCTAGAGAGGCACTGGGGAACTTAAGGTCAGTGCCATGGGAAGAACTTCCATGGGAATCAGCACAAGACAACCAATATCAAAAGGGAAAAGAATATGCACCGTAGATCTACGATGCATCAAAATTCCACTATGGAGGATTCAGAAGGAAACCCTAGAAATGGTATCACTAAGAGAGATAAACACTGAGAGAGAGAAACCAAGATAGAGGACACCAAAGAAAGAAAGAAGGATAAGATGCATGCCGAAGCTCCAACGTATCTCTAAATCCTCCATAAAGGATTACAAGAGGAAACCATAAAAAAGGCAGTGTTGAGAGAGATATTTCAGGAGAATGAGACACCATAATTCCATGAAAAATAAACGTAAGAACATGTTTCACCAAACAATGATATATTATTAGAATATTATTATTTATTATAAAATGATATAACCTAGCCATTATTCTTGAGGATAGAAATAATATTAACTAACTTATAAAAATTTATGGTTTACATAAATATAAAATGAATTAATTGATTTCCAATTAATGAGAAATGAAAATATCAACCAATTGGATATAAAAAAGAAATATTATTATTTTTATGCTTCCAAAGGATTTTTGTATTAATACATATAATTAATTACAATTAGTTAATTATTTTAAAGAAAAGTGTATGTTATATACTTAATATAAAATTTTTGGTATTAATCCATTAGGTTTGATAGGCATAAGATAAGAACAAACCAAATTTCATACATAAAAACCTATATTTTTATAAAGGAAATTTTACCACCACTTAATAGAGAATACATTTTAAATATGAATTTTGAAACATTAATTTATTTTATAGGTAAAAATAAACTTTATTTTTTAAATATAAATATAAAAAATAGATTATGGTTATTTTTTTTATTTTTTGGAAACATATCATTTTTAATGAATAGTTAAAAATATTGAATTTTAGTTCCAAACTGCTTTTTCATATAATTTATTTATAAGGATAAATTATAATTATAATTTATTTTAAAGTTTAATTCGATATTAATTTTATTAATTAATCAAATTTTGTCCATTGGAATCAATTTCATTTTGGAATTTATTATAAAAACATAGCAAATGTTTGAACGTTTTTACTTTTAAAATACACATTGTCATCTCGCATGTGAGATTAAATCTGAATTAATTTATACCACTTCTACTATTAGAATTTGGAAAAATGGATTCCAAATTTTTAATCTTAATTATTTATAATGTCTAATAATAGAAACATTTTTTTTTACCAAAATGATTAGTGAAAGTGATTAAAATTAATTAAAATTATTAAGGAAAAATTAATCTTAACAAAAGATTAAACCTTTAAATTAAGGGTCCAAAATGTGTTATAAACTTGTCCAAGAGATATTTTATGGAAATATTTAAAAGGTATCCTCAATTTTATATAATTTGGAGATTTATTGTATCCACTTTAAACATGAAAAATGTGCATGGAATTCCTTTGTCAAAATATTAAAAGAATGCCACACCTCCTCCACTATAAAAGGCCACCACTTCTATCACTTCCTCACACCTCTCAAACCACTTAGTTTCAGAAAATATCTACAAAAATATCTTTCAAAAATACATACCATATAAATTGAATCATCCATTTATAAATAAATCCTTTTAATTAATCCCTTTGGTATAATCCAAAAGGAGTTACCTGATTAAGAGGTAACATTTTTCCTTAAGCTTTTTAGTTTTTTCCCATTACACACTCCCTAAACTATTCTTATTCCATTATAATATAATAAAAAAGTATAATAAATATACTAGTATGTTTTTTTTCTATGGTTTTTACCTATACGTACACACACATCGATATAATGTGTAAAAACATACTGTTTCTATGTATAAAGAACTACAACCTCAGAAAATGACAATAGTTCATTTTTTTACTTTACCAAACCTCATGGTTGGACATTATGATGGAAAATATATTTATATATGATATATATTATATTTATTATATCTTTAAGCTTATGTAATTTTTTATAATACATATCTTTATAATTTCCATTTTCTGTAAAAAGGATAACATCATTTGTGGAAGTGTGGACTACTGCCCCCTCAAAGCAATGTGATTCGTTCACATGATACATGGAATGTATAAATAATATTTTTAATTAAACATAAGTGAAATATAAAGGAAATATATTATATTAATGAAATAATTAAATTTTTATAAATATAATATATTTCAGTTTCCTTATTACACATTCACTCACTTTAAAAGAGATAATGTCATTCATGGACGTGTGGATTACCGCCTACTCGACATGATGAGATTCCTTTCACATCAAAATAAATATATATAAGAATATATGATTAAATAATATTTTATTTATGATATAATTATCATTATATAAATTTATAATTCTAATTAACTTCTTTCCCTAATGATCATTGAAAAATGAGAACGTTACTCATGCATAAGTATGACCTATCGTCTCCATGATTGTAACGTTGATTCAGTTTTCATAACCATATTTAATTATTGTTTTTAAAATTATAATTGATGTATAAATATAATAATTATGTCATTACTATTATTCTATATATGTTATATAATGATCCTTTTAACCATATTTGATCTACCAATGTTTTTTTGATACATAAACTGCAATTTTTCAAAACACCTGATGTAAACATAATTGATTAATTAGTTGTATATAACATTGTAATAAGTGAAATAAAATAATTGATAAACATAAATAATTTTATTAAAAACTATATAATTAACATAATTTTATTATACAAGAAGTTAAAATATGTTAACCTAAAAAGAAACACATGGTAAGGGATTTCATCTCAATTTACATTCCTTTGAGAATTATTTGTTGTTGTTCACCTAGTTTTTTTTATATGGTGTATATAATTCCATTTAATTTTTTATATAATGAACCAATTTTATCCCATGATATTCTAAGTTTCATTTAATTATATTCCTTCATAATATGCTTCAAATGTATCAAAGTGGTATGAGACACTTTGAAATGTTTTAATATTATTCTCCTTGAGAAAGTTTTTAATGATTATCTTTGCAGTCTCACTTACTTTTTCCTGAATAAACTGAATGCCTTGTTTTTTTATTGATTTTTGATAACCACCATTTCAAGGGATTAGGAGGAACCCTTAAAAGGTCCATAGGATTAGAGATTACATGACCTATAGGTCTCAGGAAGTATACATACTATACTTGGAACTCCTCCTCCCAGCTTCTTCATCATGATATCAGCTCTCCACCTTCGCATGACTATTTGGCTAGGCTTCTTGTGAAATAATAGGCTGGTCTTGATGGCAATGCCATACCCTCTCTTTCAAACAAATTCTCTTTGCTTCTCCTCTGGTGAATGCACATGCACTGAATCTCCATCTAAAGTCTGCTCTTTGTAATTTCTGTCTGATCATTTAAGCACAATTTATGGTGGCCCGAAAGCCTTGAGGTGGCCCAAAAGCCTTACTATCCTGATGGCCTTGGGTGTCCAAAAGGCCTTAAAATACCTGAGGCCCAAACCATTGGCCCAAAAGACCAAAAATATGAATAGTTCTTACTGCTACAATATCGAATAGTGCATGATACAATACTTCTATAGTACCCTAGAAATATGTCTCCATCCAATTTTGAACTTAGGTCTCTTGGATGCACTTTCCTAGTCCTCACCAACTGAACTGAGGCTCTTGTGTGTCTCACTTCCTTTTGTGATTGTTAAGTTTTTCTTGAAACAATTACTTATTTTTTATGCACCTAATTTCTTATAAATGGTGTACATACTTATAATTTTTCATATAATATCATGATTCATTCATTCTTCACGATATTTTGAGTTTTATTTGAATTATTTAATCTAAGGGTATTTGAGTTAATAGTTACCAAGTGGAAAAGGTATTCATTGGGTTATAATACTTCCTTGTTTCCATTAATATTCTGTGATTATGGGTAAATTAACTTTTACTATCTATTGATGTATTCACCCTTCTATATGTGTATTTATAGATGATACAGATAATCTACTCATTGATTGATTTTTAATCCAACATTATAATATTTTCAAGGGTTTACTTTACAATATCATTTTCAAGATTTTTTACACTTGAATATCCATCAAAGGAAATTATTGGATAATTTTTATGAAAACACTTTAATTTTATTCTCCTCTAGCTATTCATGACCTTTTTGAAGTATTAGTACCACTTTCCCACTCTTTCCTAATTAAAAGTTTTTATAAAATGTTTTTAAGAAACCTCAACTTTATCAGAGAACCCATTTTATTCCAAAACCATTTTTTCTAAATGGGTTTTGAAAAATGTTTTTAACCTTTTAAAAATGATTAAGAAAAAAAATTTGTACCATTTTTTTATGAACATTTTCAATGGAATATTCTTATCTCTTTCTAAACAAGCCATTTTTCTAATCTTTTTACATGAAAAAGGAATTTTCTTTTTTAACTTGTATAACAAGTACGTATTTACTCACCGTCATTTCTTTGAAGTTTTATTTTCATATTTAAAGGGTTAATTTTTATGTAAAATGATTTCAAAATTTATTTTAAAAGAAAAAGGTTTTCAAAACGTTTTTTTCAAAATAAAAGGATATTTTCCTCAAAATGTTTTTAAAATATTTTTATATTATTTATATTCATAAAAAACAATAACCTATTATTTTACTCCACTTAGGATAATTCTTTTGATACCGTCCTTATTATTCCTCTGGATGGTTTATAATTGATTTGGATAGGGATATTATTAAAATTTACTTCCTTGATTCATTTTTTGTCCCCTTGAAATATTAAATTTCCTATGATCATTGAAAATTGAATTTCACCTAATTATACATATAATTTTTCATGGATATAATTATTGCCCGCACCATATACCATTTTTATATGGTGTTTAATTTGAAATTTATTTCATTATTTGGGGAAATATTAATAAATATGTATCCTTTAATCAATACAGATATTTGATAAGGTACTTTGTGTATTTAAATACTTTGGACATGCACTATATGGGTTGTGAATTGGTTAATGAAAGACCTATGAGTTGAATACTAGTCAATGAAATCTCCACGGGTTGGGGACTGATTAATGAAAAATCCATAATGAATCGTTAGTCTCATGAGATGAAATATATTGGCTACCCTAGGATAATGGGTTTTTACCTAGTACTTTTTAAACCATCTTTATGGTAAAGGTAATATGTGCCTGGGAAACATGATGTTCAATAATTAATCATTTCCCTTATTTAGTTTCAGTTATTATTCAGCCATGAGATTTTTCATTGACATATATATGTATACATTTCATTTTTAGTTCATTAATTAAATGACTTGTGTTTCAGTTTCTTAACTTTCCACATTGATTTTTCCTTATATAGTTATTTGAATGAAATGTGTTTTTAGTATTTACCTTTCCATATTATTTACTCACTTTCTTATCAGTTATTGATTACATGGCACATGTTGTTAGTTATTTACATTTCAATATTTGTTATTCTCATTGATTCAGTATTTCTTCAGTTATGATTAACTTAACCTTATTGAGAATTTGAGCTCAACCTTATTATGTTTCATTTCCTCAGGAATCCAAAAATCATACTATGAAAGATATGCATGAATATACTAGATGGAATAAAGTTATCCTAAAATTTAGTAATTTTGAAAAAATTATATTATAATTACTATATTAATTTTTAATATAAGACTCATGTACGTATCTGGGTTACCAAGACAACTAAACTCTCGATCCTTTGGGATTTTATTACTTGTAATAATGCCAATGTAATTGACAGTAGACACCAACTCTGGAATATATGGGGTTGGGTCTCTATAGTTGGTATCAAATGAAGTTTAGTATCAACCTTGGGAACTAGATTTAGAAAAAAAATAGGTTAGAGAACATAAAAATAGGGTATAATTTGATGATAAGTATAGAATAACATACTAGAATTTTGGTAGTGTATATATTATATGGGTTTTCCAATCAATACATTCTTGTCTGGATACTACAAGTAGATTTTTTTCTAACACATATGTATATAGGAGTAATAATTCCAACAAGGTGTTCCGAGCTTGACTTGAGGTAACTTGGTACATGACATTGGGCCTTACTATGCACCTGGTTTAACACTCCTTGGGGACATGATTTGGAAAATCCACATTTTATTTACAACCCACTATGAAGGATTTTGAAAATAAATAACCTAGGTTAAAACTAAGGTGTTTTTGATTGAAGATAAAGTGTCTTGATTTAGAAATATTATAAATGATATTATGGATAAACCCTAGACCAAGAAAGGACCTATGTGAAAATAAATGGATGAAGTATTTATGCATTGGGGTTGTATTGAAAACCATAGTTAAAAGGATATTTAGTTAGTAAACTTATTTCAAGGATGTCCATCATATTTATTTTGTAAAATATATTAATATTATTTTAGAAAAGGATAACCTGTATGCCGGGTGACAACCAATCAAGTCCGGAAAGGCTGAATAACTTGAACCTATGATCGAAGGTTGATAAGGGTTTAATGATAAATACTGACCTACACAATGTCTTAGCTAACATGACATTATTTTTAGTTAAATAATTTGAAAAATAAATATTAATGATAAACCAATAGTTTATATTTTTAGGTTTAGAGATTAATTTCCTTACCAGATTTTTTTAGAGAATAATTAGAGACAAATAATTGGACTTTTCACTCTTTTATGGGCCTTAAGATCCTTTAGAAATGTATTTTAGTGCTTCAGGCATCAATATTAATTTTTGAATGAATTAGAAAATAGATTAAAGCACAATAAAATGTTAAAAATATACTTATAGAAATATATCAAGTAATAATATTTACTTATATTCTTGGTCAGTAAAATAATTACCCAACTTTAGGAAAATGACTTAGAAATAAAATGTTATCCCAATACCTTAATTTATGTTGAACCGATGGCCTATTAAATCATAAAAAATTTATGGATTTGAGGTCCTGAAATTTCTATTGTCCAATAACTTGTTTTTGATTGAAGACATCATTCACTCCCTATAAATATTTATACTTTTAATTGAAGTACACATTTTCACTTTCCACTAATGTTTTCCTACTTAGAGACCTAGTTACATGGTGGTTTATGTGACCTTTGTACTTCCCATTCTCTGCTTTCTAGAGGATGTTTTATGAAACCTTATCATGATGTGGGATTTAAATGTAGGATATATCAATAAATCTATTACCAATATCGAGTTTAAATTATGAGTACATAATTTAATTAAGGTTGGTAGAATGTGACACCCCAAAATTCTAAAGCACAACTTTGTATTCGATAGGGTGTATGACATGCATCACCAAGCGCGTATGGGAATAAAATATACCAAGACTCTAATATATATTTAATATTTTATATAAATTTGACACATGATATATCTTATTATTCACATAAAAATGAGTTATCTTATATTATATGCAAGAACGTCCTTCCTCGATAGCTTGCGTTACACACAAGACCGAGTTTCACCAAACAACGATATATTATTAAAATATTATTATTTAATGTTATATGATATAACATAGCCATTATGTTATAAGTTATGAATATTATTAACTAAATTATGAAAATTTATGTTTTATATAAATATATAATGAATTAATTGGTTACTAATTAATGAGAAACAAAAATAAGAACAAATTGGATATAAAAAAATATTATTATTTTATGCTTCCAAAAAAGTTTTGTCTTAATAAATATAATTAATTACAATTATTTAATTATTTTAATGAATTATATATATTATAAATTAAATCTAATTTTTAATATTCATCCATTAGGTTTTATTGGAATAATATAAGAAATAACCCAATTTTATAGATAAAAGCCTATATTTTTTATAAAGGTAATTTCACTGCTTTTTAATGAAAAACCCATTTTAAATCTGAATTTTGACACTTTAATTGATTTTATATGTCAAAAATAAACTTCATATTTTAAATAATAATATACAAAATATTTTAAGGTTAATTTTTAATATTTTTTGGAAACATATCATTTTTTAATGAAATGTAAAAAAATGAATTTTAGTTCAAAACTACTTTTCATCTAATTTATTTTTAAGGTTAAATTTTAATTTTAATTGGTTTCAAAGTTTAATTAGATATTAATTTTATAAATTAATTCAATTTATTTCCTTGTAATCAATTGTAATTTGAAATTTATTATAAAAACATAGCAAACTTTTAGACGTTTTTTACTTTAAAAACCCACATTGTTGTCCCATATGCATGATTAAATTTAATTCAATTTACAAAAATTTTTTGATTATAATTTTGAAAAATTGATTCAATATTTGGAATAATAATAATCTAAAATGTCTAATAATACCAAATTTGTTTTTTACCAAAATTATTAGTGAAAGTGATTACAATTAATTACAATTTAGGAAAAAATTAGGCTAAACAAAGGACTAAAACTTTAACTTAAGGGCCCAAAATTACCTATACACTCATCCAAGAGCTATTTTATGAACATATTTAGACCCTATCCTATATTATATCTAATTTTTTTATTACTGTATCCACATGAAACATTAAAAACGTGCATGGAATTCCTTTTTCAAAATATTACAAGAGTGTCTCTGATCCTACACTATAAAAGGACACCACTTATCCCACTTCTTCACATCTCTAAAAAAAAATAGGTTCAAACAATATATACCAAAATAAATTCATAGAATTTGACCCCTTGAAATTTAAGCCTCTATTTTTTCAGAAAGCCTTCCAAGGAAGTGATTTGGTATAAACCCAATGGAGTTACCTTATTAAGAGGTAATACTTTTCCTTAAGTTTTTTAGTTTTATTTCCATTATCTACTCCATAAACTCTACTTTTTCCATTATAATATAAAAAAAAACATTATAATAAAAATATCATTATGTTTTTATGATATTTTTTAAAACTATAATTACACACACATCCATATAATGGGTTACAAACATATTGTTTCTGTGTACGACGAACTACCGCCTCACAAAACGATGATTGTTCATTTTTCCTTTACCAACATTAATGGTTGGAAATTATAATGTAAATTATATTTATATATGATATATTTGATATTTATTATGTATTAAAGCTTATTTAATTATTTTACAACACATATCTTTATACTTTCCATTTTGTGTAAAAACGATAACATCGTTTGTGGAAGTGTAGACTACTGCCACCTCAGAGCAATGTGATTCGTTAAAATGATACACGGAATGTATAAATAATGGTTTTAATTAGAAATATATGAAATATAAACCATATATATGATATTAATGACTTAATTAAGTTTCTTTAAACATAATATATATCATTTTTATTATTACACTTTCACTCACTTTAAAAGAGATAATACTGTTTATGGATGTGTGTACTACCGCCTCCTCGACATGATGTGATTCTTTTTACATTAAAAGAATTATATACATAAGTATACATGATTAAATAATATGTTATTTATGATATAGTTACTGTTCTGGTAATATATAATTATACTTAACTTCTTTCCATAATAATCATTGAAAAATGAGAACGTTACTCAAGCGTACGTATGGCCAACCATATCCATGATTGTAATGTAGATTAATTTTTCATAGCCTTATTTAATTATTATTTTTAAAAGTATAATTGATGTATAAATAAAATAATTATTTCATGATTATTATTCTTTATATGTTATATAATGACCCCTTTGACCATAGTTGACCTACCAAAGTTATTTTTGATACATAAATCGAATTTTATCGAAACACCCGACGTAAATGAAATTAGTTTAGTAGTTGTATATAACATGGTAATAAGTTAAATAAAATAATGATAAAAATGAAAAAGGTTATCAATAAAGTATATAATTAACATAAGTTTATTATAAAGTAATTTAAAGCATGTTCACCAGAAAGGAAATGCAATGTTAGGGATTTCATCTCAATTTACATTCCATGAAGACTTATTTATTATTGTGCACCTAGTTTATTTTATATAGTGTATATACTTCCATTTGAATTTTTATATCATGAAAATCTTTATTATCATGATATTATAAGTTTCATTTAATTTTATTCATTCATATATAATATAATTCAAATGTTTCAAATTGGTTTGGGACACTTTGTAATGTTTTAAGATTACTTTACTTGAGAACCGTTTTAATGATTATCTTTGAAATATCACTTCCTTTTGTGATTGTTAACTTTCTATTAAAACAATAACTTAATTTTAATGCACCCAATTTCTTATATAATGTATAATCACTACGACTTTATCATATAATATAATTATTCATTCATTCTTAATGATATTTTGAGTTTTAATTTGAATTATTTCATCTAATGGGATTTGAGTTAAAAGTTACCAAGTGGAAAAGGGATTTCATAACCCAATTATTTTTCATTGGGTTATACTACTACCTCATTATTGTTAATATTTTGTGATTATGGGTAAAATGAATTTTACTATCTATTTAGGTATTTAACCTTTTATATGTGGATTTACAATTGATACACATAATCTACTCATTGATTGATTCTCTCTCAAACATTATAATATTTTAAAGGGTTTACATTACAATATCATTTTGCTCGGGATTATTTATAATTGAATTTACATCAGAGAATATTATTGGATAATTTTTGAGTAAACACTTTAATTTTATTCTCCTATAGTTATTCATGACCTTTTTAAAGTATTAGTACCATTTCCACACTCTTTGGTACTTAAAATGTTTTAGAAATTGTTTTTAAGAAAACCCAACTTCATTAGAAAACTGATTTTCTTCTAAAAACCCTATTTTATAAAAATTATTTAAAAACTGTTTTTAAAATTTTCAAATTTATTTAGTAAATAAATTTTTACAATTTTTTTCTTTTATAAATTTTCTGAAAGGAATATTCATGTTTCTTTCCGAATAAGACATTTTTATAAACATTTTATCGTGTAAAAAGAATGTTATCTTTACCTCATACAATAAGTAAAGATTTACTCATTATAATTTATTTGATGTTTATTTTTCATGTTTTAAAGGATAATTATTAAATAAAATGTTTTCAAAACTGATTTTCAAAGAAAAGGTTTTGAAAAAGTATTTTTTAATATGAAAGGATATTTTCCTCAAGAATGTTTTAAAATATTGTTTTATAGTTTTCCTATTCATCAATGATAATACCATTTATTTTAATCCACTTGGAATATTTGTTTTGATACCATACTAATTATTCCTTTATATGATTTATGATTTATTTAGACAAGGATATTATTCACATTGAATTATTTGATTCATTTGTTAGTCCCCTTGAAATATTTAATTTCTTATGATCATTGAGCAGTGAATTTCTCCTAATTATCAATATCTTTTTTCATGGATATAATTATTTCCTAAACTTTATACCATTTTTTTCATATAGTGTTTACTTTGCAAGTTATTTGATTTCTTGGGGAAATATTGATAAATCCATATCCATTACTTAATATAGATATTTTATAGGGCACTTTGTCTATTTAAATTCTTTGAACATGCACTATATGGGTTGGAGACTAGTTAATGCAAGCCCTATGAGATGGATACTGGTTAATGCATGCTCTACAGGTTGAGTACTGGTTAATGAAAGGCCCACAAAGCATCATTAGTCTCATGGGATGAAATCAGTTTGATAACCCAAGCTAATGGGTTTTTACCCAATACTTTTTAAATTGTCTTTACAGTAAAGGTATCATGTGTATGAGAAACATGACATCCAATAATTAATAATTTACCACATTTAGTTTTAGTTATTATTCATCCATGATATTTTTTGTTAATATATCTATGAATACATTTCATTTTAACTTCATTTATTAAATAGAATATGTTTCAGTTTCTTACCTCACCACATTGATATTTCTATATCTAGTTATTTGAATGGCATGTGTTTTTGTATTTACCTTGCCATATTATTTACTCATTTTTTTCTCTGTTATTGATCACATGACATGTGTTCTCAGTTATTTACCTTAACATATTGATTATTTTTATTTATTAATTATTTATTCTATTATGATTTACTTAACCTTACTGATAATTTGAGATCAACCTTATTATGTTTCCTTTCCCTATGAACCCAAGAAGCATACTATGAAAGATATGCAAGGATATACTAGAAATAACAAAGTTATCCATGAATTTATTTATTTAGAAAAACAATTATGTTGCAATTACTCTATTAATTTGAAATACAAGACTTATGTGTGTATTTGGTTTAACAAGACTACTAAACTCTCAGTCCTTCAGGATTTTATTCCTTGTAATCATGCCAATGCAATTGATAGCAGACACCGGCTCCGAGCTATTTGGTGTTGGGTCACTATAGAACACATACATTGCTTTATCTGGTCTTGTTTGTAACATTGATTTTGAACATAAATGATTACATTATACTAAAAAATGGTTATTCTAATTTCATAGTATATTTATATATTCATCTCATATATTTAGTTGAAAAAGTCAAAATTCAATGAATTTATTGATTATAGACCACATTTAAAGTTACTCATAGGATCATAAATATTAACACAAATAATAAATATTGAATAATAATTTGGGAAGTTCTATAATTTGAATGAAAGTGGGAAATGGGTTTTAATTATATCATTAGTTGAATTTAGATTACAATAATGGAATAAAAAATTTATATTTTTAAACTTATATATTAAGAATTTAATTTGTTGTGATATAATCTTGATATCATTCATATTTAGAAGTTTTTTTTTGTGGAAACTCAATTTCTATAATACTTAATGAACATAGTAAATTAAATGATAATTTTAATTCTTTAAAATACTTAAAATAAATGAATATAAAGCATGATTTATGGATTGATGAGAATGGAAAGTATGTTTCAACATTGTTTACAATAAAAAATAATGAGAGAGATATATTACTTAAAATATTAATATATATGAAAATATTTTATGGGTATTAATGTAATATTTAAGGTGTTTTTACTTAATGAATCATAAGTTACATGGATTGAAAAGTCACGATTATCATATTTTTCTAGAGAAGTTACAAACTATGGAATTACATACATTGTTACCTGAAAAGTTAATTGTAGGTGTAATATATTTTTTTAAATTATTAAATAAAATTTGTGATAAAAATATATAGAAATTTGAGTTTAATAAGATTTTGGAAATAATTATCTCCAAAATATAAAATGGGGATGATCTATCCCCCATTATTTTTTACTTTCATGGTGAATTCAACTATGCATTTAGTCAAGGAAACCAAATTAAAAGGTCCCATATATTATCAATGGATGTATCTAATTTAAAGGCACCTTATTTAAATTTTTTCTTATTATGTATACCATGATTTATAATTCACTACATACATTGTTAATTTTGTTATATTCATTTTGTTTTATAGATACCTTGGTTATTTGAAATCATATGTGAATAATAAAGCCCAACCAAAAGGCTATAATTATGATGGTTACTTGGAAGATGAGCTTCTAAAATTTTATACTAGGTACATGGATGATATTGAGGAAAGACTAAATAAAGGTGGTGATATTGATGACAAGTCGACTCAATCACAACATGATAATAAATCAAAAATCTTTCCTACTATTGGTCATCCAGTTGGGGGGACCCTAATATTACACTAACACAACTGGAATTATTACAAGCACATAGATATGTGCTAATAAAAAGAGAATTATAGAACTATTTATTTAATAAAAAATGATCGAAACAAAGATACATCTTATAATTTGAACATGAAATGAGATATATATAACAAAAGATATTAATACAGAACATGTAGAATCATTTTCATATCGTGTACGTTTATGAATACTGTTACTTATCTTTAATAATTTGATAAATATATTTTGTAAATTAAATAATTTATATTAATTCTTATAGATAATGAATATTGATATTATAGATGAAGTGTTATATGATTTCGTGTTTTTAGCTCAAGGACCTCTAAAGAAACCCCATATATTAGATTCTTATAATGAGGATTGTTTGAAATTATATACAATTGATTAGAAAACAGGTTTAAAAACACTTAATAGTGGAATATTTTCCATCTCCACGGTGGGATATTATAGAAAGACAACTAGTATTATCTATTTAATCCACCATGGTCATTTTTAGTTGTTTTATTAAAATGAAAGTGGATCAATATTAATAGGGTTATTAAAAGACATTAATTAAAATTTTCTTATGTGAAATTATCTTACTTGATCGATATTTATGACCTTGAATAACATGATCTATATATCTTTGAATCATAATAGAAAATGGTATATTATGTGGAAGATGTAGGTAATTAATGGTGGGGTGTTGTTGTTCACCCAAAACAAAGAGACTTATATGATATGGGTGATGGTGTAAAAGAATTAAAATATGACATTAAAACCCATCAATATAAAAACATTCACTTGTATGTCCATGAAAATATTGAGAATATATATCTTACAAGGGAAGATGAAGTAGAATATGTAATAATGAAGTATGATAATGATATGTCCATAGAAGAAAAATTATTGTATGTATATCCATTCATTATATTGTGAATTAACTATGTGTTATATTATTTATTTTCCATAGTATGCATCTATTATCATATTTAAATTTATTTTCATTCATTAAGTGTCTATTTTTTAAAACTTAAAACTTTACCTTAATTTAAAATATAGATTTTGAAATTATTTTTACTTTTTTTAATGATATGAATACTGAGGAAAAAAATGTTTCAGTGACAATAGTCGATTGATGAAATATGTTTTCCCCACAATTCATACATCATTTAGCTTTCCAATTGATGCCTCATATATGTATCTGGAACACCCTTTGGCTCCCTCTTGATGACATATTTCACAATTCCTATATATACATCTACTATATAAGAACATGAAGGAAGACCATCAGGTTTTTCATGAAATGTTCATCAATCGAGGGGGAAGTTGGTCACTCTAGTTACCTCACGAGGATATTAAAGGGCCCTGATTATTGGTATGGATTTTAATATATATATATATATATATTTATATTTTTTTATACTAATAACATATCATTTTTCTAAATATTCAATGGAAAGAATTTTAGAGAGACAAACATTAAAATTTCATAATATTGGAATCTAAATGAAATAAAGATAATGGTACCATTTGATAGTTCTGAGGTTTTTACATAGGATATTGTGGGAATAACCTATCAAATCATGGGTTAGTTGGATTATAAGACATTTAAATTTTCCATTACATATTAAAATGTTATTTTATAGATGGTTAGACAAAGTTAGTAGGTAAATTTCATAATTTCATAATCATTTAGAATACTGGTTTTTATTACTTTAAACTAATATATATATATATATATATATTAAATATTTTATAATAGAGAAAACAGAAGCAGGGAGTGGAGATAAAGCCAACAATATCTCATTAGAAGGTATTTATGATGAGGAGTTATTTAGAACTCTATGTTGGTGATATATTGGTAATGTTGTGTAACTAAACTGAGTACTTTCAAAATATTAATGGTGTTGGATGTATTAAAATTTAAATTTAATTTAGTTTGAATAAATTTATAGATGTGTTTTAATTATGATACGAGTCTATTAAAAGGTTTTTTCTTAGAAATAATTTGTCTTAGTTAGGTTTCATCATATGAAAATTTTGGTTTAAAATTTGATTTGATAAACAAATATTAATTTTCTTTTTTTATTCAAACAAACTAGATGTTTTAAAGTATAATGGTTTTAGAATTTTATCTTATAGACTAGTTTTATAATTTTTTTAGTATTTTAAATAGAATAGTGTTTTCCTATTTGGGTGAATGTAAAAATTATTTGGTCAAAAACTCTCTGTGGGGATTCCCTCAGATGCAAACTTTATTTTTAAATGAATTATATGTTTTAGATTTTATCATTTATGAGAGATGTTTTAATTTTGATGTCTAAAATTGAGTGTAACATGAATAATTGAGTCATTCTTATCTTTCTTATTTTGATTAAATAATTACAAGGTACTTCATTGGTGTGTAATCATGGTTTCTATAAGGTATACATTGAATTTATTATTTAAATCTTATGTTTTGGATGTATTTGTTTGGGAATTTAAACTTGGAAATATTTTGAGTTGTTTTGGTTGATTTTAATTTTATAAATTGATTCTTTAAATTGGTATTCTGAAATGTGGCTGAGATGTGTTTGAATCCATTTGTAATATACATTGTTAATCCATCTGATTATAGTGAACATAAAATTATTGATTTATTCATGGTCCTCGGTGATTTGTGTAGTGTATATACATTTTTAACATGAAAATATATATGTAAAATAAATTTTTACTATGTTTATATTTAAACTATTTTTTTGAAATTTTGAATTATTGGACTGGTGCACTATTTCATTAAAACTATGTTTTATTTCGAATTAAATTTACTAAAACCAACATAATATGTGAGTTGTGAGAAGTTTTTGTGTAGTGAATTGAATATTTATTGAATGGATATATTGATTCAACTAAATCTAATGGTGTAGGTGTATGGATATATCAGTGTATATACATATTGCTTTAGTATTTATTGTTAACACAGAAAATTATCTCTATATTTTAAACCACCGCTATATAAACTCAAAATTTAGCCATAATTTTAACAGCCTATAAATAGTAGACATATTTAATAACGCTTTAAATTTCCATTATTTAATTTCCATTATTTTTTTGTTGTTTTAAACGATCATATGATGGTAAGGTAAAACATAAATTAAATCCATCATGGGATATAAAAAACCCACCACTAAATATTTTCTTGATGAAACTTACGTAAGACCATTGCGTAATTCAAAAATCCATCATAATATTTTTCGACACCCGATTTAATGGATATTTTTAATAACTACCCTAAAGCCATTTAACATTCACCACGAAGTATAAAAAATCCCCCATGAATGAATATTTTTCCTATAGTGTGATAATATTTTACTATATTGGTATTATTCCAAAATATGGAATAAATCATTGATTTATATGCTTCTTAAGATACATTAGAAGCCACAACATTCTTGGTATATGTAGATATGTCCACCACTAGCTTTAATAAGATTCATTTTATTATTTTCTTATATTTACCATGATAAATACTTCCAAATTTATCTGAAGGAATACTAGTTTTTGTATCCCCTTTATAATTGACATTATCACTTCTCGAAGTACCAGAAACTAATCTTTTGTAATTTTCAAGTTATGTTGGCAGTTCTAAATACTATCTTATACAATTTTCATAGTTTTTTTAATATTTACGCACCATGATTTATGCATAAGAAGTATCAAATATCCTTACATATCATGGATTATGTGATATTTTTAAACACTTAATCATATGGAATTATATTCAATATAATATTATTTTATTGTGCCTTAAAACATCCACTACTACAAAAACGGGTGAGGGAAGCACTACCCCTTTATCAGGGCTCAAAAAAAGCACAGATAAAGGGGGGATTTATCAGCGCTAAAAAATTATATTTAAAAAAAAATCATGACAAATAAAATATTTTTATATAAGTATATTTATTCGTATATAAATATAATATATATTTTTTAAATATGTTTTATATACATATAAATAGACTATTAAAATTAATATATAATAAATTTAGTTTAAAAGGATTTAAAATATTTTAAAAAAATATTATTAATTAATAATTTTCTAATTATTATCAATTAAAAATCATTTAATAACAATTTGAAGACACAAAAAATCAAAACAATTAATAAAATATCTAAAATAAGTTGAAAATGTAACTCAAACTTCAAATGGCCATAACTTTTGATCCGGGTGTCCCTTTGAGCTCTACAACATATCAAATCGAATCCTACGACAATCTCTACGTGTTGGTGACCTAGGAAAAGCCTCTGTCACATTTTTCAAGGTAAAAAGGCCCATAAGGCCTCTAAAACTGAATTTTTAGTCGAGATAACCCGATTTGTTAACATTCAAATAGATATAACTTCTGATCCGGAAGTCCGTTAAGCCTGTACCACATATCATATCAAAGATTGTTTCATTTTCTTTGATTTTACAAGCCGTGGAGTTGAAACGGGCTTCTAGATTATATGTTATGATCATTTTAACATTCTATGGATTTTTCAAATACACATATATATGCATTTATTCGTAAACATATATGTGTCTGAGTGTGTTTGTGTCTGTGTGTGTGTGTATGTGTGTTGTATATATATATGTATGTATGTATGTATTTATTTACTAAATTATCAAAAAACATACAAAACATTTTTCATAAATGTATTTAAAACTAATCATATAAGTATATATTAATATACAAATAAATATACGGATAAAAAATTATAACTAAATATATATATATAAATAAATAAATATAAATATACGAATAAATATATATATACTAATATATGAATAAATATATTTATATTAATATGATTCTATATCAATATACAAAAAAATAAAACTATATATAAATATATATAAAGAGATATATCATTAAATAGAGAAAATAATGAAATAGCTTAGTAGTAAAGGTGAAGCTGCGAAATGTGGAGGTTGGGGGTTCGGGTTCTGGTGGAGGCAAAGGTGTTGCGCATGTGTGAGGATGCGCGTGAAGGGCAGCGTGCGAGAGACCTCCTAGTGCTTATAAAGGGGTGGTCAAGCACTGGTAAAATCTCTCCCCATGCATTATTTATTTTTTTTGAATTTTTTAAATTGTTTTTGACTTTTTTGAGTGCTTTTTAAAAAGCGTTGATAAAGGCCCCTTTTATCAGCACTAAAAGAAGCGCTAATAAAGGGGTCTTTTATCAGCGCTTTTTTTAGCGTTGATAAAAGTGGCCTTTATCAGCGCTTTTTGGAGCGCTGATAAAAGGGACTCCCCTATATTAGTGCTGAGCTTTACAACGCTTTTTTAGCGCTATTAAGGCCCGTTTTGAGCACTGATATATGCCTTTTTTGTAGTAGTGATCATCTTGGAGAGATTTATGTCGTGTAAAAAAGGAAACAACCCAATATTGAAATGTTCCATCTTATATTTTTTAATAGTTTATTAGTTTATATACTATTACTTGGTTAAATAAACCCCATAGATATATCTTTGTAAATATTTTCCCCAAGAAATTTGGTTTCTATATTAAGTCATTCTTATAGAAATAATATTATTTTAGTCTTAACTAACTGTAAGACCTAACATCTATTTTCTATATGTTATTAACATATTTGAATTATAAAACTATGGCTCTCCCACTAACCTTTGTCGGCATATGGTTAACATTTATTCTTAATAAAATAAAAATATCTTATGGAATAATAAATATTAATATTCCATGATCGTGATGCTTACTTCAAACCATAAATGGATCTTTATAATTTACAAACTAATTTGGAATTATTTAGTGCCACTAACCATTTATAGCTACATTATATATACATCTTCCTCAAGATTTCCATTATGAAATGTGGACTTGGCATCCATTTTATTTTATTTTTTACCGTAGAAGGTTGTTATGATATGTATTATTATAATGCATTTTATCACGATGACCGATGGAAAAAGGTTTTTTCATAGACTATGAATAAACATTGGTTGAAAAATTTAATAACCAATCATGACTTATATGTTACATCTTTACCATAAATTTCTAGTTTCTTCTCAAATACCCACCAAGGAATTTATATAAAATAGAGAAACCACCAAAATACAGAGCTTAATTTTGATAAATGGAATCCATTTTTTTATTTGTACGAACTTTACAATCTTAGATTGTTTTAATTTACTACTCACTTATAGAATTTATTATCATTACTATTGAATAATATATCGCCTAAATCAGTTAATGTAAAACCACCACATTGGTTTTAACTTTCATACATAATATGTGTTGTTGGAACAACTCCTCCTATTAGGGATTTTGGGTTTTCAGTGTTCTTATGCCAAATAATGTGTATTTGGATCCTTGACTTCATTAGGATCTAGTTTTCTCTCACTATCTCTAAATATGAGTTCTTACCTCTTATATAAATATATACAATTACTTTTCCAATACCTCTCAATCTTAGAGATAGTTATATCCCATGCCAATTTTAGGATAATTAACTGATATGCACTTTGTATTGAATTGATGTAAGTTTTTTTTTCTAAAATTAGATTTAATAAATGTTTCTCATTAAAACACATGAATCTATGGAATAATGCATTTCTTTCATATTATCACTTATATTATATCCATTAATCAATATAGTTGGCATATGGCTAAGTGTTATGCTAATATTTATGAAACATGTCTTAGAAGGAATATAAAAGACTTGTAATACTTATAAGAATCATCATGGATCTTCCTTTAACTACCATAATCACTATGATATGTATAATGCAATGTGAGTTTATAAATAACTCCACTCTATATTTTAATGATTTATTAATTCCTGGTAAGATATTCTCTGACTAACCTGCCTGAAGGATCTTATATATTTTACCAACTATATTCACTACTTCACTTTACATTTCTAAAATATATTAATGTAATCTACTAAAATATATGAATTTTCCTCTAAATTCCACTTATAATACTTCACACATATCTTTCTAGACAAATTCTAGAAGCTTTATGGAAAAGTTATCTTTAGTTTCTAAAAGTTTCTTCATATTAAAAATTAATAAGTATGTAAAAATAACCAAGAGTTTTAGCTCCAAAGATACCCAACACCCTTCTAATTATATCGCCATAATAGAACAAAAACATTTAGTGTTGGTTTTCAAAATTGGTTCAATTTTTTTAGTGGTGGTTTTTAAATTATTTGTTT